>OZ018324.1:31887026-34504526 GCA_963969495.1 Ceratothoa steindachneri | reverse complement strand
ATAGAAAAATCTTAATTTGATGGGGCAAATTCTCTGATAGTGAGGATGACTCATTAACCCTTATCCACCAGGTGTAACATTTTGTTACAAATTTAACTTTGTTTTGATTACAAATGTTTTATATTGGGTTGAGGAATAAGTACTCTCGGTTTTATCAAATTTATTCATTACCATTAACAATTTTAGAAAAACTTCATTTTTAATTGATAAAAATATGCAATTTAATCGATGATGTATTCTCCATTGTTATTTACGACTTCTTCCCAACGTTCAACTAGTTTTTCAATGCCTCTAAAATAAAAATCTCTGGAATTTGACTCGACGAATTCGTCTAACCAGGTTCTTAATTCCACATCAGTATTGAACGAAACGTCGCGCAAATTGTTGGAGAGTGATCGGAACAGATGAAAATGCGATGGAGCCATGTCTGGTGAATATGGAGGATGCGGCAGGATTTTTTAATATAGCGTTTCGATGGCTTTTTTTGTCATATTGGCAATGTGAGGACGAGCATTGTCGTGTTGCAGTGTCGATACATTTATTGAATGTAGAGTTCTGCATTGACAATCTCGTTGTTCGCAAGGAGCTCATAAAGAATGATGACTTTACAATCCCACCACACACACAGCATCGTCTTTCGTGGATGAAGTCCTTGCTTTAATCGCACAAGTAGTTTTTTTATTGGGGCTAAGCCATTGTTTTCGATGGTTCATGTTGACATAAACACATCCCTTTTCGTCGCCAGTGATGATGCGGTGAAGAAATCTGTCTTTATATCCACGAGTAGCCTTGTGATGAGCAAGCAAACCTGCGGCAATCGTAAAGCGTTGAAGTTTGTTGCTTTCCCTCAAGGAGTGCGGAACCCATGCGCCGAGTTTTTTTAACTTTCTCCATCGAATGAAGGTGATTCACTACAGTTTTCTGATCACACGCCAATTGTACAGCCAATTCTCTAGTCGATTGACGAGGATTTTCATGAAGAAGGTCATTCAATCGATCTTCATCCAACTTAATGGGGCGACCAGAACGTTCTTCGGGATTAAGATTAAAATGACCGTTTTTGAAACGTGAAAACCACCATTGAGCTGTCCTTTCTGATAAAGCATTTTCTCCTACTCAGCACAAATATCGCGACAAGCTTTGGCTGCGTTTGCATTGTTCCTGTCTCGATTGAAAATGAATAACAAGTGTTTAAAATGCGCCTTTCTCTTAACTTGACATTCCATTTTGACGGTACAGAACAAAAATTAAATTAACACAACTTTTAAATAAACCGCAATGACCTATTACTCAACTTCAAAACGTAGCCTAAACAAAAGCATAATAGTCTACGCTGTTAAGAGACGTAGCCTAACCTTTGCAAATTTTGCCCTCATTATTTATTATTGTTTCTTAATATGTGCATAAATCACGTCAACAAAACTGAAATCAACACAACATTAAAAAAAAACGCAAGAACTTATTCCTCAACCTAATAAAACATTTTAAAACTTGTCATTTTAACTAAAATGGTGTTTCTGTTGTTAGGTACTATTTATATTCCTTACCTAAAATTTAATATTTTGAAATTTTAATATATACCACGTAAAAATGTCATTTTCACTTCAACTGACCACGTGCAACTTTGTTACAAATCAGTTTAACTTGATCTTTTAATTTTTTCCTACCCCTGGTAGCCCAGCTACCGTTTTTGAACATGAAATTGTGATGCGGAGGCCCGAGCGCTAGTACAATTGATAAGCAACCATGAAAAGTGTTAGAAGAACGGTTCGATCTTAAAGTATTTTACAGCGGCATCTAGGTGATGAAGCAGATACATCCTTGCTCCGGACGACAGCAATGATCCTGATTGTAGCATAAATGAAGATAATGCTATAAATGTTGAAACGCGAAATGCGAAATAATGAGGAAACAGAAGCTCACTTAATACAATTTTAAGACATTGCTAAAAATGCTGAAATGCATATTGAGGACGAAGGAGAAGATAATTTACCACAATTTCTAGAAGCTTAAGAGAGTGAATCCGCTGATGACGAAGATCATTGTCCAGATGACCTGCAACTTGGTCTTAGTACCTTTACAAGTAAGCCCTCTTTACAACGTCCTCGAGATCGCAACGTTTGTTCATTTACGCCTCAAAATATAGTTCCTCCTATTGATGAAACTAAAGCCTTTCAGCTTTTTATAACAAATGATATAACTTTATATATAAAAAGATACACAAACAGAAAAATTCATGATATAATTCAAGACCTACGTGCCTCAAAAAATCATGGCGACTGCTATATGAGAGGGTTTTCATTACATGACATTGCTGCAATTTTATGTCTTTTGCTATATGCAGGCACTGATGGTGATAATTTTATAGCGATTTACGATTTATGTTGTCATGAAGAAGGAAAACCAATATACTGTGCTATAATACCCCAAAATCAATTTTTCTTCTTCCTTAGAGCAGTTAGATTTGGCAAATACAGAGATTGTTGAGGTCGTCAAAAAGAAGATGATTTGGCTGCAATTTCAGATGATTGGAATATAATCACTAAATATTACATTCCTGAAGATACTTTGATTGCCAATGAACAGCTTCTTGTTTACCGTGGCCACCTTCCAGGTAGAACTTACATTCCTACTAAACCTAGAAAGTATGGACTTAAGAAATTTTGGTTATGTGAAGCTGATAGTGGATACTCTTTGAATGCTAAAATTTATCCTGGAAAAGAAGGAGACACCGTACACCGTGAAATAGGAAAAGACGTTGTTTTGGAGTTAGGCAAGCCCTTTGAAAATACTAGAAGAGACATTGTTACTAATACTTTCTTTACGTCACATGGCCTTGCAGTTGTTCTATTAGAAAAGAAACTTACCTTACTAGAAACAATAAGGTCAAATATAAAAGAAATTCCTCTTTCTCTAAAAGAAAAGAAAAGGCCTCTTCATTCTACTACATTTAAATAAGATCATACAAATAAGAAATGGATGGTTGTTTGATCGTATATGTAACTATCCTGAAGAGGGTTGAGGAACTCCAGGAGCCCTTTATAGCTGATTAAGGTATTCTTATCATTAACCCTTACCTAACCGCCTATATGTGTATATATATATATGAGTCTGTGTGGTGTAATTTATACCATATAACGAAATATTACCCATGGTCTTATGACGTTATGCATTTAACATGGTTGGATTAGGGTTAATTCCCAAGCGAAAGAATTAAGCCTCTGTATTTTATTCCTTGCGATCTGAATTCACGCATTTTGATGAAAGATAACCTTTTTTCTCCTGTTTAAAGCTAGAATTTCTCTTCAAAGGCAGCATATAAATAGTCCAACTAAAGATACTACTTCCGTCTGGTGATTGTGAATTTAGGCTTAAGAAGTATAAAATGGAAAATAACATTCATATTCCATGGAATATATAACAGGATCTTCCGTGGATGAGGCCCAGATTTTGGCTCTACTAAGGATTTTGTTCCCAGTACTAATGCCTTTTCTAGAGGATTTAATATTATTGCCCATTATTGCACAATCCTAATCGAAATTGGTTCGATTTTAGTCAAGAAATGAGGGATGAACAAATGTTGATTCTCTGTTGCAAATATACCTCTCACAAGTTGTGAGGAATCGATTGTATAAATCATCAAGCCTTGCCCATGTCCTTTATATGACAATGCACTTTGGGTTAGTGGAATGTAGATTTTGTCACAATTGTTCAACAGTTAAAATTGGAATTTCTTTCACTAGTCGTTCAATAGTCCTCCTGAACTCTAAATTTTCCCCACCAAAAATTCTAACCACTTCATAAAATTGACTCGCACTAAATGTTCTTTCACCGTATACCTACGTGACCCTAAACCCCTCCTATGTCGTTAGCATTATTTGTGTTTACTAAAGTAGCAGATTATGATGGGCCATTGTGCTCATCATTTAATCATAAAGCAAATTATTTAAAAATAATAATATAAAATTAATAGCCAGCATAAGAATAGCTAAGTTATGTGAAATGTAAACCTTGATTAGGTAAAAATAAGCAGCTATAAGGCCAGTAACAAAACGCCCTGCTTTCAATTACTTGAGTTTATACAATGACTAACCTGATAAAATATACTGCATCACTTTGGGATGTCCAAGTATAGAGGTATGAAAGGCTTTTATTACGCTACGTATAATAAAATGTATTAAAGTAAGTTAAAAATCGGTGTGTAAGTAAAAGTTCAGTTTCGGAGGAGCAATTCAAGATAAGGCAACTGAGGTGCCTCACTCATCTTGAATTGTCTATAAATGAGGTGCTTCCTCTTAAAATGAGGTTGCGGCAGGTGCCTATTCTTGAATTGAAGGACTTTAAGTTTCATATTCGATGTGTTTATACTTAAATTTAGGATAAAAAGGTGCTTATCCCTGAATTGGCAATACGTCTGTAGCTAATTAGTTTTGATAGGTTACATACAAGATTATAACTTACTTAAACGTAATTCGCTCTAGATACCATAAGGCAACACCACAAAATCAAGCAAAGGTTTTGCAATTGCTTAAGATAGGAGAGGATGGAGGTTCTAAGATCCTCTTTGTATTCTTCCCAATTCACTCCTTCGGAGCACTTCCTTTTTAATACAGGTACCTGTATCGGGTTCTGATTAAGGGACAGTTGATTTCCTACATGATCATTACATCAAATATTGGCGACTTGGGTATGAAAGTTGTATGTCATCTATAGCTAGTTAATCTGACGGCTGATTTGGTAGCCGCATTGCCAATTTTGTTTATTGGAAAATATGGAGCTATTCCCTTGAATATGTTCCTTTCGATAAACATTTGTAGTTATCTCCAATTTAGTACTATTTTAGTAGCCATTCCTTTTGTACTTTGCATTATGGTCTCTCTTGAACAACTCTGGGAGACCTGCGTGGAAGTTACTCATAAAATTCTGCATAAGAATGAAGTTCCGTCTTGGCGGGTGATAGGCTGTGGCTTTTAGTACCTGCGATACCCGTTTTATTAAACGGCTAAATTAGCTTCATCTAAGCTATCGATTTATTTGAAATCTATGCCTTTTCTGAACGCCATAGCTTCTCCTCGAACACATCGACTGTTTGCTACTAAGGTTAATAACATACAAATATTATAAAAACAAGGTCTGCTGACCAAAAGTTCGCCTGCCCTCACTTTATAGGATATTATTGCATATCATAGTATAGCATAGCACAGCATTGAATAATATAGCACAGCATAGTATAACATAGTATAACATAGCATAGTATAGTATAGTGTAGCATAGTATAACATAGCATAGTATAGTGTAGCATAGTATATCATAGCACAGAATAGTGTAGCATAGCATAGTATAGCCACATATTTAACATAGCATAGTAGAGAATAGCCTAGCCTAGCATAGCTTAGAATTGTCTAGCATTTCATAGCCTAGTGTAGCCTAGAATAGCCTAGTATAGCATAACATATCATAGACAAGCATAACATAGTAAAACCTACCCTGTTTTAGCCTAGTATAGCCAAGCCTAGCCGAACATAGGATAGACTAGCTTAAAATAAAATAGCTTAGCTGTGCCGGGCCTAACTTATCATAGCTTAGTATAATAAAGCTAGCTTAGTATAACCTAGCATAGTATAGTTACTTTATCTGGACTGAGCTTAATATAGCCTAGCCTATCATATCCTAGTATAGCCTAGCCCAGCT
Source organism: Ceratothoa steindachneri (assembly GCA_963969495.1). Taxonomy (NCBI): domain Eukaryota; kingdom Metazoa; phylum Arthropoda; class Malacostraca; order Isopoda; family Cymothoidae; genus Ceratothoa; species Ceratothoa steindachneri. Next base: position 34,498,835 of record OZ018324.1, on the reverse strand, counting down.
TAGTAGACCCTAGTCTAACCTAGCATATTATAGTATAGCCTAGCGTAGCCTTGCCTAATGTAGGCTAGTTTTCTATAACCTTAGTCTAGCCGAACCAGGTATGGCTTAACATTGCATGCCATAGCCTAGCCTAGCATCGCCTAGATTAACCTAGCCTAGTATAGCAAAGTTAGAATAGGCTCCTATAGCCTAGCCAATATATTTTTGCATACGATAGCCTAGCCGAGCATAGTATAGGCTAGCTTATCGTATAGCCTATCGTAGCATAGCCATACATAACATAATATAGCAAACCGTATCATAGGTATTATATCATAGCCTGGTATATCGTAGACTAGTATAGCCTAGACTAGTATAGCATACCATACCCTAGACTAGAATAAACTTGAATAGCTCAGCCCTCTTATAGCCTTGGTTAGCTAGCCTATCGTAGCCTAACATAGCCTAGAATAGCATAGCCCTCCCTAGTATATTATACTTTAGCCTACCTTAGCATAGCATAGTATAACCTTGTCTATCCTAGCATAGTATAATCTAGCCTAGTATTAACTATCCTAGACAATTATAGCATATACACGGTGCGGCAAAACCGATTGAGCGGTTTTGAGGAGTCAATGCCCGGGGAGAGGAGGGAGGAGAGAGGTGGCGTAGTTTTGTTTTGCTCTGTAGACATTCTCATTTCAGTAGTAAACATGGAGTGGACGGGAGCACATCGCGCCTTTGCCGTGCGCGCATATTTTAAAAACAATCAATCTGTGATTGCGACACAAAGAGCTTTTCAGTGACGGTTCAATATTCTGCGCAACGATGCCGGTCCTCAGGCGAACACAATTCGGTCTTGGGTTAGGAAGTTGGAGGCAACTGGTATTACACTAAGAAGAGATACACATGGCCGACGCAGGTCCATTAGAAGACCAGAAAATGTGGAGATGGTGAGAGCAGCGATCCTGCAGTCACTGAGACGTTCTTCTCGAAGTTATGTTGTTGTTTTGTGAAATTGCGACCGCAGTTTGAGAAGGATTCTGCATATGGATTTGAATTTCCATCCCTACAAAATAATGATGGCTCAAGAATTAAACCAAGCATACTTTGCCAACCGCCAAAATCTGGGTGAAAACATGCTTGCACAGATCGCTCCAGAGGCAGCTTTCTTCAGTAGCCACGAGGCACATTTTTCCCTCTGTGGAGCCGTGAATAACAAGATTTCCGTTACTCGGCTAAAAATAAGCCATGAATTATTCAAGAAATACCGCTAAATTCCCCTTAAATAACGGTGTAGTGTGTTATATCACAATTTGGCATGATAGGTCCTTACTTCTTTGAGGATTAAGGATTTACCGTGACCATGAATTCCGAACTTATGGCTCAATGTTGCAGAATTTTCTGCAGCCCAGAATTGAGGAGATTGTTGAAGATGAGGGATTGGGGGACGAGTGGTTCCGGCAAGATGAGGTTTTAGCTCACACAGCCCGAAATTCACTCAATGTTTTGAAACGAATGTTTCCCGGAGGTCTGGAGGTCTCTGAGGGGTGATTTAGGGTGGCCTGCGCGGTCACCTGATTTGACCATTTGTGACTTCTTTCTTTGGGAATATATCAAAGAAAAGGTGTTTAAATTTCGCCCTCACACCCTAGCACAGCTAAAAGAGCGAATTATTGAAGAGGTTAACGCCATACCCGGCAGTATGTGAAAACGTGCTGTACGAAATTTCAGAGTTGGACTCTAACAGTGTGTTGCTGTTAACGGCCGCCAGCTTCATGACATTATTTTCAAAACCTAGGGATTATAAATGGTATGTACTGCTAACCTCGAATATAATAACATTTCTTCTCTCTATACGCCTCTTACTTTTTATAACTCCATAAAATTGCTCAATCCGTTCTATCCGCACCCTCTACTATCACTTTTTACCCTAGTCAAAAATAGCTTAGTATTGTCTAGCCTAATACTATATGCTATCGTAGCATCATATTTTATAGCCTAAAATAACATAGTATATCTTACCCTAGTACATTATATCTTAGCATAGCTTAGCATATTATAGCCTAGCCTATAATAGCCTAGCATAGTATAGCCTATTGTAGGCTTGCCTAGCAGAGTATAGAATATTATAGCCTAGTCTAGTCTAGGCGAGTATCGGCGGAATAGTTATGGTGTTATAGCCAAAACATAATAATTCCCGGGCTAACCTTGGGAAGACTTTGGCGATTACCTCATTCGAAAGGGACAACATGAGGGTTACAAATTTCGCTAGAATCGTCGAATAGTTATGTTGTTATTGATAAAAATATATAATTCCCGGGCTAACCTTGGAAGGACTTTGGCAATTATTTTATTCGAAAGAGAATGTAAATCAACATAAGGGTTTCAGATTTTGTTAGAATCGGCCGAATAGTTATGATGTTATTACAAAAACCCCAAAATGCCAAAAGGGGACCGACCAACCGGCGACCGACTGACATAATGAAATGCAGATTCGTAGCAATTAGACTCGCATGCAGCTAAAAATGATTAACCCAAATAATTACTGCCAGCTACGTTAAGAACTGAGGTAAGATCATGCAGTTCGAAAATATTATAAAAATATAACTTTGCACATCATAAAATACTATGTTGATAACGTACAAGAGTGAACAGCCTTATTCATATTTTTTCAAAATTTTAGGAAATTTAGCAAGATTTTATTATGTATTTGATCCAAAGATATTTCATTTCTATCCTTTGACTAAATTAGGTGTCGAAGTATGGCCAAGTGTACGGGAATATGCACACACAGGTTCTAAGGTAGGCTAAGCAAGGTTAAGAGGTATCCCCTAGAATAATATTGCTTCCCTACCTCCTAAGATATTACTTTGGGAGAGAAAGCGAGCCGTTACTCCCCCCCCCTCCCACTTCACCCTTTTTGACTTGACGCCAGGTCTCCGCAAAATTCACACCGAAGCATGACTCTGAAATTGAGGCTACCTCCCCGCCATCGCATTTTTTCCCTTCCCGCCCTCCTTGGCTCGGGAGGTTGCCTTGTAGGTTCGCCTTGAACAGTTTTTATGGCTCCAACTGCTAATCGTCCGTCTGGTCTGCTGATCCCTGCCGTTGACACTTCCCCGTAAGGAGATGATTGGTTTGTTCCCCGATAACGAAGGTTCGAGAAGGCCTCTCTCTCTCCTTGTTTTGGAGAACTCCGGGTATATATGCACCCTCTCCAGGATTACAGACGGATTTGATTAGACGAGACTTCCCCGAAAGGAGTGCAATTTAACGAGCTCTCTCCCGAAAAGTGTGAGTGACGGTCGCACTCCATGAAAGAGCTGGACATCAAACCCGTATCTTCAGGTCAGGGAGAAGAGTCTTATGAATCTCTCCGGGAGAGCACCAAGAAGAAAATCTTCATTGCATTTGTGAGATCTACACTGCTCAATTCCGCTTCCGCCCTCTCCCTCTCTTCGAAGAGACAAAAGAAGAGACTAAAGTTCTTGCCCAAAAAAATCCGTACACCTAATTAGGCGTACATTCAGGCGAGAAAGAAGACGCGAGGTAGAGCTGCACAGGGAGGCAATGTTAAGTCTTATTAAAAAAGTCATTGAAGAACGGACAAGGAATATGGATGAATTGGTTAGTGGAGAAATGAATTTTGAAGTCATTCAAATTATTAACCAGATAAGAAGACCCAGAATTCGCGCCAGATGTCCAAGCTCCACTAGACTAGTGGGTGGCGGGTACAAAGTGCCGTTCTATGCATTAAAAGAAGCGTTAAATATCAAAGGCGAAGATAACCAACCTAATAAGACAAAATAATCCCGTACTATAAAAACTTCATAGAATATGACAAAACTATAATGATTAAGACTCAATATAATAGAATGAGACAAAAAGAAAGAAGAAACCAAAACCAGTAAAATACATAAACTGTAAAATAAGTTGCAACAAAAGATACTAAGCATAAAGTTAAAAGTAATTGATTACAAAAGTAACAGCAAATGCACATTAAATATACAAAGAATATTAATATTTTTAAGACAAATTGCTCGAACGTTATATAAATAACTTTTAAAACAACCCCCCAAACTCACAAAATAAAAATATATGGAAAGTAAGAGCCTGATCACCAGGGACCTTGCATCCCTTTGCAAATCTCTCACACTTCCTTCTCTTGTTACCACTTTTATCTTCTTTCTATCTATTCACACATACTTTTGGCCCCTACAAACATATACACACACTAATTCGTAGTTTCCTCATTCGTGTCTAAGCCTTCTCCAGGTTAACTTTAATATTATACACCCCTACTTAGTGGCGTTTCATTTTGGGATAAATAGTTCATAACTCCTTTCACCTCTGTAAGAGTGGTTATTCAAGGTATGCTGCGCCACTAAAAACATAATGAGAACAAATTAACGAAAAATCAAGAGCCACAGAAAATGGGACAAAAAAAATATAATTAAGGGCAATGCGCCCAAAAGGAAAATCATAGAAAACCAGCGAGGGGAAAAATTCAAGATGATAGGATGACATATCATTTGGGAGGTGAATTATATAACACTAGATGGGAATGAAGACTTCAACCCAGCTGACTAAGAAATGTTATACACTTGTTTAATAAATAATATAGAAAACTATACCCAACTCTACGGTTACCTGAGAAAGGGAAGAAGTTCTGGAACTAAGGGGCACTACAACACAAGAAGAAATAAGGAACGAAATCCATTCTTTCAAACAGAGAGCGCCCCCTTCCACGAGAATAGCTACAAAGAATTAATCTCAACAAGTCACATGGCAACATCGTAGAAGCAATGAAGAACATTTACAATTCTTGTCTAAACTCAGAAATTTCCCTATCGATTACAAATTGATAAAGAACCAAGGCCTATAGCGCTAGTGAAATTTATGGGTAAAGTTTTAGAAAAGTTATTCAAACTCAAATTTCAAAGAGGAAGAGAGAGCAAGATAGTACTTGGCTATCTATCTGGAATATTTAGAGAAATTTTGTGTAAGATTCTAGGCAAAATAAATAAAATACAAGAAATTAAATTCCAGACGAATAATATTCTGGAGATAATTCTCTGCGAGTATAACACATACAGAAGAATATTTTAGTGTTTTAATGTCTCTAAAGACGCAAATTCAATTTGGAATAAGCGGACATTATTGCTTTAATGTTCAAGCCAACTAGTCGACTACACATATAGAAATGTACGTTTTAAGTTATATATGACATCAATGGAAATATGAATTGAAAACAGTTCCTAAAAAGACTGGAAAATTAACAAGCAAGGAAAATTTACAATAGTCTAAACTTCAAGAAACAAAGTGGCGCCTATCGACGTAGACAATCAGAACTACAGATAATTTACACAAATCAAAGTCTTGAGATTGAATATAATATCTAGAGGCTATGAAAATCACATTGAAGATAGAAAAAACAAAATACTACTAATGGTTATCATATTATACCATCTAAGGATGGTTAATAACTAACGACAAAAAATCTACACGACACTAGAAAAGGAAACTATTTTCTAACTTCCCATCCCAAACAACAGTGAGGCAAAAACAAAAAAGGCACTCTAAATAATACAGAAAAAAGGTCTCTACCTTAATAATAAGACCAAGAGAAGAGAGCGAAAAATTCTGAGAAATCCATATTAGAACTGCTAAATAAAAACATCAAGAAAAGAACTGATAAAATAAATAGGAAAATCGCCGCTGTTCCCTCGATATTTGAAGAACAAAGTACCATCTAAGCAGAAAATTGTTTCAACGCTCGATCTCGCAGCGGAGCACATCAGCTGAAAAATATAGGAAGCACCATTTTTCTACTTAATTTCGAGACATCAACAAGAGAAATTAACCAGCAATAAGTCGGATCCAAATATAGTATAACCTATAACTGGAACAATTCACCGATTAAGAAAAAAAGTATTATGCCCAGATCATCGATATGCTAAACCGAAAGAGACATCCAAAAAGATAGCCAAAGAAACCAACCGAAATGACTTATGTTACGGGCAGGGTTAAGTCCCACAACACTAAAGAAAATTAATAAGAACCTCGTTATGAACATGAGGTTCTAGAACGCCAATTATAAGCTAGGCTGGACTCTATGCCAGCCTTAAGAAACCCCAAATGTGTACAGACAGTTAAGTAACAATGATAAGTTACATTAATAACTTTGGTAACACTTCAGTTTCGGGGCGCACGATAGGTGGCGCTTTTTATAGGCTACAATTTTGGGCTACAATATATGTCTTATGACGTCAGACGGTAGCGTCAGATGTGAACAATTACGGCGTTATATTTTTTTGTATATGAGTATATACTGGGGGGCTGCGCCCCTCAGACCTCCCATAATTGATTGTTACTCAGGATCATCGCAGGGTGGTCCACCGGCAGTGATATCTCCCCCACGAGCATTCCCCTTAAAATTACTGGGTTTTTCTCCCTAACAGCTTTTTACTGGCCGAAAAACCTACCCTAATAACAAACAATTTTTACTTTTATAGGTTTCTTGATTAGCTTATGCGCCTCTAGATAATCTAAAAGTTTTTCGCGATTATACAAACTAAAGCCGAATTCGAATAACGAAGAAGCACATGGAGAGCACGAAAACGCAATAACGAAAGAAAAACATTTGCAAAACGGGTCCTATTTATAAGCTACGACGTTGCCAGTAAGAAGCTGTTATCGTTCGCAGCAAGCAAAAAATACGAAAACAAAACAAAAACCAATAAAAGACATCAAGAAACCTTACCTAACTTAGAAAAAAACTATAAACTAGCAGAGGCGGAGATATTTAGTAAATAATACAGATTAGAAGTTACAAATCCGTAAAACAACAAAAAAATATAACGCCGTGATTGGTCACATCTGAAGCTACCGTCGGACGTCATAAGAGATATATTGTAGCCCAAAATTGCAGCATACTAACAGCGCCACCTACCGTGTGCCTCGAATCTGAAGTATTACCATAACTTTAATCAGAGTTCAAATTATATCTAGCACAGCCTAGTATTGGTAAGGCAAAACAAAGAAAGAGAAAATTAATATATTAAGGTTATAAATGAATATATGAGGTTTTGAGAAACATGAATATCATATTGACATTTTATACAATACATACAAATAAAAAAATCTTAATAGTACTTATCACACGTTGAGAGAGAGGTCTAAGGTACATAGGCGCCAAACTTGACAACTATAAGAGACTTACGTTGCAGCAGTAGTGCACTGTCTAATCACACAAAACAATAGAGGACACTAATTGAATAGTTACACAAAATCTAGAGCAAATCAATTCCAGTAGGAGCGCGTTAAGTGGTTGGAGGTGAACTGCCTAAAATTGGGGAACTTTAAACTTAAATAAGTATTGGTAGCAAGTTAATTGGTTGTGTGGGAGGAGGTTAGTTGGTTGTATTATGGGTAATCACTAAAGGAGTTGGAGATTGTTCTTTCGATATTACATATAGATTACAAATAAATATATTAAACATTACAAATATATACACAATTACATAAATATTTACATTATAATTACATAAATTTACATAATGAATCCTTTTAACTATTAGTATACATAGCACTTACAATATCCAAATGTGCAATTATGGATAAAGTCTAAATTCATATAAAATAAATTGTAAAAAATAAACAAAGCTTTTAAGTTAAAATGTGTGAATAGAATTAAATTGCTAACTAAAATATAAAGAATAAAATAAAGTGAATTTAAAGGTGTTAAATACTGAATTCAATAAATGTTATGAAATCAAGTTTCATGTTTAGATAATGAAATTAAACTTTAAAAAAGCAAACAATACTGACTATAGAAGTCGAATAAAAATTAAAGTTAGAAGTGAATAATAACCTCCAATGAAATTGAAATAAGCAAGTGTAAAATATAGATATTAATTAATTACCACAAAATATAAAAACACGCACAAGAAAAACGCAAAACTAATAAAAATAAAAATAGGCTCAGAGATCTTAATTACTCATAACGGCATGAATGTTGCATTAAATACAAGAATCAAAGTGATAAGGGCAAAGCAACAAAGATTCAAGGTCTTTCCCACTATCTATTTGAAGTTAAGGAATAAACGCGAATTAAAGAGCTAACATTTTTTGAAGGAGGTGATGAATTAAGAGATGCGTGGTTCGAATTCCACATTAATCAGCAGCTCTACAAAATTCCTGAGTTCCATTCTATCATTTAAACCACTATAAGAGATAGTTCAACTAATATTAACATCTATTCTCCTACTTTCTTCGCTCTTTTCAAATCTTTTTCTTCTTTCTCCCACTCCTCTCTACCTTTATCCGGTGCCTCTGACTCTTCGCCATCTGGCTTAATTGATAAGAGCGTGAGTACAACGAAGATTCAACTTAGGGCACCTACTTATCCCCTTCCTTTCAGCGTGGGTAGGGTAGGCAGAAGCCTATAACGATGATTATTTGTCCTAAAATCAAAAGAAAATAATTATTTGTAATTTCCTTGGTTCTGTAGATGCAAACCAGTCACTTACAGAAGTGTGTGTCTGTCGTAGAATGACCCACCGACCTATACGTTACTTCTACCCGAGATGCGTGGATGCCCAAGGTCAAATAAGTGACCTTGACACAACTCTAGTCTTACAGAGATGGGGGTTAGAAGTTGGGTAAGCTGGGGGCCAACTTCCCTGAAGGAGTGCGAGGGATCTAAATTCAAACGATAGAGTGCATTGGTCGTTATTAAAATAATCAAGGCTGCGGGCTATGACGCTTATGAAAAGGTAGGAACAAAATAAACTTTAATATTTACACGGTATACACGATAAATAGTTTAAAATAGAATAATGGCAATGGATACTCGATGTTTACAATAATAGATCTAACAGAGCTACTCGAAGCGAACTGTACAGGAGTGGTCAAGAGGCTATACAAGCCTCTCTACCTACGCACACAGGGATGACTGGCAAGGAAGCCACAGATGATTCGTCTCAGCCTAGCTGTGGTTCTAAGATTTAAGAGATGAAACCGGAATCAGATGGTTATTCGAGGGACTTTAACCTCTAGTAGTGACACTAACTGGAAGGAGTATTCGTGCTAAATGAAATCTACCGAAACCAAGAATGGGCCATTTGACTGGGGCTCAGATCTTTTAGTATAATTCTATCCTTCTGGCTCCTAGAGAAATGGAGAGCGATTGAGAGTGACGTGTTTTGTTGTGAAAGGCAGGCATATACTGTCGATAACCAATTGGAACAAACATTATATAGGGATCCGCCGGAACCGTTACTGCCTTCTTCAAGGGGAGACGCGGGAGAACAACTCCTTGGACCAACAAGGCGTTTAGGGGGTTGGAAGTACTCCCGCAATGGTTTCTTGATAACACTCAGGGAGGCAACAGAAGCGCGCGTTTAAGATTCCAATCACTCGCTTATCGCTGAAAGAGTTTGATATTTTGACTGTTCTCACGGTCCTCGTTGATTTTGATTTCCCTGACCTCGTGCCTAACCTCTTGGCTTCGACGAGCACATGGCGGCAAGGATTTTCTATTCTTTACAGTGTCATTTTCTCAAATACAAGCTTGATACTGACTGGAAAATGAGAGATATATTACCTGTACAGAGAACTTTTGCTGTTCCTTCTCTATAATAATTTGGTATGCAAAAATTTGGAAAAATGGTTTAATTAATGAATAACATATAGAATTACTCAAATTTAAAAACGCCGTAGTTTGATCAAAGTTGATAGTTCTGAAAGAAATTTCAACATCTCTCCTGCAAGTTAATATTATGAACATAGGTATCTCACAAAAAGCGTAGCACTAACTTCATAATGATTAAGCAGTGTTCGATTTTTTTTTGTTGTCACAGGTAAGCAGGTAACAAATGATATTGAATAAAATTCTTATTATAGATTGTTCTTCTTTATTTTTAACATATAGTGCCAATTTTTTATAGCAGTTGGTATCCTTCTTCGAGAGAAAAAAAGAAAATAATATCTCTTCATCACTCTGACACATATCAACTTTATGAAGCATATTGCGATTTAATAAATGTTTACAACCAATTCCTTTGCGTTACTAAAGTACATAATACATCCGTGGCATCACTGAAGCAGGAGCTACTGGATTTTTCTTATCAACCACGGTTTTGGTAAGCCAAAATGGACAAGTTTCACCGAAGTAATGATTTCACAAAAGAAGCTCGCTTTCCCAACTGCCAGGCTTGACAATTCCAAAAGACTGCAGCAAGAGGGAGTGGGTTTTATGCGGATGGGGCTGAGTTCATAAAGGGACCATTATTTGGGGAGATGTGTGGCTCTGTGTTTGTAAATGAATTGAAATCTCATTATCTGGAAGTAGATGATGAAATTATTTAGCAAGAGAGAACCTACGTTGTGTTCTGACCGATAAATTTAAAATTCATATCTGTTCATTTCTACTGTAAGTTGAAAGAGCTTATTCGTAGACTTTTTAAGAAAGCAATTAACATACATAGTTAGAATTCGCGAGATAAAAGATTCTTAGTTCATTCTTATTCGAAAATACGAAGTTATGAAGAACTATTTACAAGAATACTAAAACAATATATAGACAAAATTTAGCAATCAATAACTAAAAAATAACTGAAAAGAACAAATAAACAAAGAAGCTAGCAAAATTAAAAACAATTCAACAACAAAATAAAAATAACATTAAACACTTCCCACAGAGTAAGGGTCGGTAAAATTAATAAATAATAAAAAGTCTTGAAAAGGAGAAAAGTGATCACTTTATATTTGACTTAACTTTTTGGGGCCACTTTATTGTGTGTCTATATATATATAATTTTAGTTCCATTTATGAATTGGCAACAGCGTTTGGATGGACCTGTGATTGAGTTTCGGTAGCCATTAATATCTTGGCTATTAGTTCCCTTAGGATCTCTAGACCTCAGTGTTTTTAGTGAATCGGGGTTTTCTATGCTTTTTTATTTAATTAGTAATACGTTTTGGTTTGGAAATGAAGTGTTGAATGCCCTATAATCTAGCTCGGGAAGCAAATTAATAGATTTACAATCGTCAGGAAATATTCAGCTAGGTTTTTTGTACGTATAGGACAAAATTAATATTGAAATGCCCTGTTAACTAAAACTAAAATAAAAAATAACTCATGCATGATGTAAGAATTAATTTAACCTAACAAAGCTTATTTGTCTTAAGGTTGATCGAATACCTTAAAATATCTCACCCCAGCCTTAAGCAAGATAGATGGGGAGCGGATGTTCAAAAGCAAAAGGTTAAGGAGTGAATAACAAATACTATTTTGATTAGGTCTACATAACCTGTCGCAAGATGGATAGGTTCTCTTTCTTAGTCTTCCTTCCCCGATAAGTGTTGAAGTGTTATCTTCGAATATTTTGATTCGTTTTCACAAAAGATGTGTTTTGTTTGTACTCGCACTGTTTATAGCTAAAATTAAGAGAAGTAAGGTGAAAGTGATACAATTGCAGTCATTTGTTAACTTCGTGGAGTTATAAAGATCAGCTGGGACTTGAAGCATTGTCGGTTTTTTTCAAGTAGTTTCCTCTCCTGCAAATTTTAGTGCTGCTGATTAAATTATTTTAGGGACACTCTCTGTATACAACCTACCTGTTCGAGATAAAATTCTCTTCCACACTCACACACAGACACACGCACATTGGTACACTCATTAAAATCAAAGGCTTTCCCACATACTTTCCTTCCTCTTACTAAGACAAGATGAATAATAGATAAAAGAAAGAAGTCTGGCATATTACGCCGAAAGCCATATCTGGTGGTCGCAAAATCGGATCGGGGTAGGATCTTCGAAAAGATCTATGACAAGTAGAACGTAGCAATCGTCATGCTACTAAACATTCATAACTGCTATGTGCCTATCTGTGCTAAGTATCTGTACTACATAGCCTTTACTTTCCTTAAAGCTGCAGCATGACAAAAACACATCAATCTCAAACGCCAAACACGTGTACAAATTAAATGACATAGAAGATCACTTCTCCGGGGCCTCGATTGCTGGTTTGGAAGGCATTCTGATAAATAATTTCATGTAAAGATTTAAAAGGACCAAATGTGGGCCGAAGTGGCTGAGATAATAAAATTAAAAGATTACACCCACGTATTCAAGATAGTATTGCCAGAAAAAACGATGACAAATAAAGCTGCGGAGTCGCGCTTTCTCCTTTTCCACGTTGGTTTCTGCCTTGAGTTGGGTAAACGAGAGGAGCTCATATATCTACAGTTATGTTTTAGATTTTAAAGATAAGAAGAACACATTACGTCTAAATGCCCCAAAGGCAACTTCTAGTTTGCGAAATGCGTTTTAGAAGGCTATTATGGATATGCTGGAATAGAAAGCTCCTTAGCTGCGTAAACTGGTCTGGAAAACACAATATTTTTTGCATGTTATGTCCAGTAAAAAAGGAGCTCTAAAGGAACAATCCTTGTTGAAAAAAACATACGCCAAAGTTGCCATTGCAAAGTTAAACGAACGCAAATCATACTTCTACTTCGACAATGAAAGCTTAACCAAAATTATGTGCTGCAGCAATTTGGCTCATATAGTGAATATTTCCTCACCGGGCACGTTCGATACGAAAATGAATAAGAAGCTAATGCATAATAGAATGCAAGAAATGTGGTTTTAATAGAATCCAAGATCAAAGTTTACCAAAAATTAGCAGCAAACCAGAGTCAGATGTTAATTGTCATAAACTTCCTCTCATAGCAATCCCCCTTCTCTCTCTAGAGATGCAATGTTACAAGTGCAGGCAGCTAGGAAACAAAACATTAAAAAACGCACTGAGGAAATATAAACAAAACGCAGGAAATAACACAGGAACATAAATGACACAAAGATAAACAAACAAATCTTGTGCTATAGCAGAATTAAATCTTCTGTTTACTACCATGAAACCATTATTTCATTGGCTGCAAGGCGTTATAATTTAAATATTGAGTCAATTTATATTAGTGTATCCGTTTATAAGTTTAGAGACTATTAAGTTGTCTTCATAGCTAACTATCTTCCAATAAAAGTTAAATCAGCAGCCTCGCTGTGTCTTCCGATCTAATTCTAAATTAAATGAGCTGCCTTGGTCGGTCATCCGATCTAATTCTAAATTCAAGAATTCATTTTATTGCTGAACGCGTTCCAACTTTGCGATGTCCTTTTCGTAAATATGGTGACCAGACTCAACAAAATTAGTTCTTAAAATCGATTTATATAAAGAAAGAATAATGTTCTTTCGATTTAAATTTAAAATCTCTGGCTATATATCATAGGAACTTATTTGCCTTCCATGAAATTATAGTACATTATTTTGACACTTTTAGAGACTGTGTTAAAGTTTTTAACATCCATAGTGTGATATCTTTTGGAAATGATTATGATCTATGCGCATTGTTTTACACGTGTTCTCTTTAAATTACATGCCTTTTTTCAATAATTTTACTATTCCTTACAAGTATTTATGCCATTTTCCACAGTCGCCATCATATTTTTCACTCGTACCTAACTTCGTGTCATCACCTTGAGGATAAAAGCTAGTAAAGGATGCCCATGAAAAATGAATTTTATTAACATCAATGCTTGACTATATTTCTTGAACTAATCTTCAATCCATTTTTCATACGGTTGTTTCGCTAACATTTATATATACCTTATAATTACAACAATTAATGATTCCAAATTAACTCTACGGTATTATGTTCACCAGTCGGTTAATCCATTTTTTATGTAAGAGGTTATGGCTTATGCTTTGCACGCGGTTCCCTTGTCAAAAATACTGTGACGGGAAAAATTGATGTCGCTATTTATAACCGTAATTTATTTTTGCTTAGTTAAGATTAAAAAGATTTGAAAAAATATTTTCGTCCGCTTCTGCTTACTTTAGAGCAAAGAGGTTTTATTTATGCTACTAAATATGAGCAATAATTTTGTGACTGAAAAAGATCTCATGACATTGCAAAATTCTAGAGGCAAAATAAACGGATTAGGTATCCTATAGAGACTGGTATATATAGATGGAAACAGGTGCACGCAGCTAAGCACCATCTTGCATGACCAGGGTCTAATGCATATATTAATTTTTATCACAAAATTTATTAATAAATTTTCAGAAGTTATATCTTTATCGATTTGTTATATTAACGAGACTTGTTCGATTTTAATGTAAATAATATCACCCAAGATATTCTCCTTAAGATGTATTCGTATCAGCATTTTTGGGCCAGGTAGGTTTAATTCTCCTAAATTCCCTGTTAAAATATCGATTCATTTTTTACGATGCAACTAAGACACCAAGTCATAACACTAAGACCTTCACTCCTTGATTCTTTTCTGCTGAAAGGCATGTCCCAACTTTAGGTTTCAAAACCTAAGACATGATGGATGCGTTAAAAAAATTAGATAATCGTCTCTAATTCCCATCACCAGAATTTTATTTTTTTGCCAAACTTCTTTTCCTTATTAGCATCTTTAACTATGTATTAAAAGAAACGTATTTTGATACAAGGTTATGTACCATTCATTAATTTGGATTCCATTTTGCTCGATATTCATATTTTTTTCTTCTATAAGATCTTTAAAAGAATTTGGGAGAGAGGTTTTATTTATACTACTCAATATTAGCAATAATTTAGTGATAGAAAAATGTCTCATGACATTGCAAAATCCTGGAGGAACAATAAACGGATAAGGTATCTTATAGAGAGTGGTATATATAGATGAAAACAGGTGCACGCAGTTAAGCACCATCTTGCATGACCTCCCAGTCCTGGGCTTGTATTTGTGCACCTTCCCTGCAATACAGTTTGCAGTACTTGCTGCTTTATATCATCCAATATTTTCAAGTTTGCCAACATTAATCAGTTTCCTTTTACATAGATCTATCCTTAACGAATTCTGAGGAGCCAAACATTACCTTGTGTAGATTGATATATCTTACCTAGAGAAGGCGATGTCGTACTGGTTTGAGTGCTCGTATCGATGGCCTTGATCACTGAGTTGACTTAAACTCTAGTAGGATACCCGGGGAAGCTAATACTTTACGTTTGTCCCTCTATACACCGCATTCTTTCCCGATGAGTATCCACTGCTTATTTTTGCTATCTATTTTAAAAACTTGAACAGCTACTTCAACGACAGTTATAACCGTAGGTTGGAAGAAGACTGCCTTGTGGGGAACTGGGCGTTTGAATGCGAATAATGGGAGTGCTGGTCTTGCTTACCAACCTCTTTTTAACGCAATTTTGGCTGATTAACACCTAAGGGCCGTTCTTGGGTGCATAAGGTGCACTGGTCCTGAGTGCTGGCTTTATTCTCTTGTTGACTAATAATCATTGGGACTGTACTTGGGTGTGGCACATTACAGATCTTGACATTTAGGCTGTCTTTTCGACGACTAATGTAAATTAATAAGGAATCTACTCTGTCACACTTATCTCTCATTCTGCTCGGATTGGAGCTACGACCCTTGTGGAGCAACCACCACTGAGGGACTTTCATTCAGTGTGCGTTGCGGCACATTGATGAACCTATTGTATTAGCACGAGATATGGCCCCCCCAATTCACCTTATCTTTTTTAGATTCTAAATCTATTGAAATTTCTTGTGCATTGGCTCATATACAAAATTTCCAAGTATATTCATAATAGTAAAAGCTCTCCCCACACCTCTGACTATTGGAGGTGTTGCCTTGACACCTTCAAAGAGGTAAATAGATTTCTCCTCTACAAAATTCTGAGCAAACGCGGGCAGCTCATAATTTATTATGAATTCTTGTAGAGCACTCCCATTTGTGAGCCTCAGCTCAACAGAGATGTCCCTCCGCGAGTCAATGCTGGGATTTTGACGAAGGAAATTGGGTGAAAGAAAATTGCATCATAATGGTAAATCTAGAGGATCACGATTCTAGGATTAGGTCCTTATAGGAAAATACCTTATACAAACTGTTACATCTGCCAATAAGACAAGCGGCCCTTAATCTCTACCAGATTAACCGCAGTTAACACCATCTAGCTTGGCCTCCTGCCCTTACTGCGTGTAAGTGTACATCCCCCCTGCCCAACGATTTGCATCTCATACTGCTCTATATTATGCCTTCTTCACAATCTTGTATACACTACATACTCTCCCTTAACATATCTCCACCGAATTATGACAATTAAAGGCTATCCAGTATACTTCTACAGATGGTAAGTAGAGGACCAGCAGATGTTCAAAAGATTTAAGTACTCGTAATGATGACCTAGATCACTAATTTAACTTAAAAAATTTGAAAAAATTGAGAAATCTGATACATTCTGACACTCCATAGAGTCTTACCTAGTTTTACCGAACTGATTATGTATCTCATGTCTTGAATACGGAGGAGCATTGAAACTTTTATAAACAACGCCCTTTACGCCCGTTTGCTGTACGAAACAAGGCCTAAGACATCCTAGGCTTAGGAGGCAAATAACATTATCTAAGAAAAGTTCAGTTATTTGTACCTTGGCAGTACCAAGTACGCAATAACCAGCTGGCTGATACATAAAAAAACAACAATTTCCTTGGTTATATTTACCCATTGAAAAATAATGCTAGGTTATTGTGTGTGGAGTGAGGGAGTGCACGTTCAATTCTAAACCATTTAGTCACCAAATAACCATTTAGCTACCATAAATGTGCTGATGACCACCTGTGCCCCTCCGCTTTTGACAAATGTTGCACTATTTATGGAAGGCGAGACTGTATTGCCCTGTTAAATATTAAGGAAAATAAAGTTCTTGTTTACCGTGTCTAAGTCTGTCACATAACTATTCGGTCTTAATAAAGGAACCACTCTCTCGCACCTGCCTCTAAAGGGTAGAGGGGCATCTTACTCACCACCCACAAATGGTAAAGGGGTTTCCCCTTTAGCATTATATATATGTACAGTATATATATATATATATATATATATATATATATATATATATATATATATATATATATATATATATATATATATATATATATATATATATATATATATATATATATATATATATATATATATATATATATATATATATATATATATATATATATATATATATATATATATATATATATATATATATATATATATATATATATATTTATATATATATATATATATATATATATATATATATATATATATATATATATATATTATATATATATATATATTATATATATATATTATATATTATATATACGAGGGGCGATCAATAAGTTTTGCGAATCGGTGGGGGCAAAACAGAGGAAGGGGGATGGCTGTTTGTGGGGGTGTTATGACAAGTCAGGACCTGCAGCCGCACGCTCCTGTCTCGTCTATTTAAGAAGCAGTAGCTGATCGCAGATCGTAAGTCACAAATTTTTCAACAATGGAGAAGGTTGAGCACCGCGCAGTGATCAAATTTTGACCAAGGAAGGCAAGAATGCAAAAGAGATCTATGAACGCATGGTTTAAGTGTACAACGACACCGCTCCTTCCTATGCAACCATTGCTCGCTGGAATAGGGAGTTCCACCATGGTGGTGACTCCCTTGAAGATGACCCCCGTTCAGGACTCCCGTCAGACGTGACCAACGAGGAAAATATGGCCCGTTTGGAGAGGATCATCCTCGAAAATCGACGGGTGAAGGACGAAGAAATTGAGCGAGAACTTGGAATATCACATGGAAGTGTTATTAACATCATCCACGACAATTTGGCCATGACCAAGGTCTCTGCCCTTTGGGTCCCTAGGAACCTCAGGCTCCATAATCGACCTGAACGTCGTCAAAGTCCACAAGGCCAGAGTTGCACAAGCTGCCCTGTACGAGTGCAGATTAGAGGAGCTCAAGCATCCCCCTTACAGTCCAGATCTGGCCCCTAGCGACTACTTTTTATTCTTTTATTTCGCCAGTGGCTCAAGGCTGCACTGCGTGGATGCCGGTTTGGGGACGATGAAGATGTCCAGCTCGCCGTCCAGGAGTGGATTGAAGAGTATTCGGGAGATTTCTGGTTTTCGGGAATTCGAAGCCTCAGGGACAAGGCGCGCAAGTGCATTGAAGTCAAGGGTAGTTATATTGAAAAATAATAAAACACTTTTCCTCATATCTCCTTTCCTTATATCCGAATTGCAAAACTTATTGACTGTCCCTCGTATGTTACAAAATGTTTTAACAAAATTACGAACGAAGCTATAATTTGTAATAATTCCCCATTGTAACTCTAAAGATGATACTCGATGTATCGAAACGCGTCAGTTAAATATTAGAAAGTGCTAAATTACATTAATTTACTTCTACCTTTGGCAAAATAACAAGCATCAGTTCCCGATCAACTTTGGAACGCTTATCCATAGGTGAAGAAAAGGCGAATATAAGACAAATCGAGAAGATTGAAAAAAGTATTATTAATTCGAAACTAGCGGGCAATTTTAATAAAACATGCTATAATACAAATATACTGCCAAAATTCACAAGTATATATTCATCTGTCAGCAGTGTAAAAGAACAACCTCTGCCCACCTCCCCAACTTTATTGGAGAACACGTGCGATTCTATCCCGCTATGGAAAAAAAACGTCAATTCCTGTTCGGGAACATTCGAGAAGATTCGACTCCTGACCACATTGGAGAAATATCCTCCGAGCCTCCACCCCTGCCCGAGCAACGAGGCGAGAAAGAGCCGATGTGTTTCACGCCTTCCTATTAAATGTCGAATCGACTCCGCCTCCGGATTAAGATGTCTGGAGATTGGGATTCCTTTCTCAAATTTCCACTTTCCCTTCAGAATTGCCTATAAAAATACTTCATTTTGACTGGCGATCGAGGAGTCCTGCACGCACCGGAAGGTCATCCTCATCGTGTCGTCGACGTCCCGTAAGCATTCATCCGACAAGCAAGGCTTTCTCCGCCGTGATTCTACCGCAGTCAATTCGTAGCTTCTGTGAACGGCAACCCTTTGAATTTGGGCAGCAGGCTCCCTTCGTTTAATCGAACCGTAGAAAATCTCCATCGATTATCTTTGAGGAAAGGAAGTTTCGTCCTTCAGTGAAATTACGAGAATTCCCACATTTCCCTTTAAACGTCATCTTTGAAGTTTGGCTATCTTCATCGGAAGGTTGGTTCGAATCATGCCTCACTTACCTTATTCAGACCGTGCCCCACTTGCCTCATTGGGAGGTTTCTCACTCGCCTCATTGGAAAGGAATTATTTGTATTGTCATATTCCCCCTTGTGATCTGAGCCTAGTATCACTAATTAATTAACTCTATTTGAGAATCCCTCCGCATAATAATTACCTAGATACTATTTGTATTTTAATAATCCTCTTTTGCCATTCTTTAATTCTTATTTTGATCTTTGTAAATAAAATTATACTTTTGCTAATTCATCTTTAACTAAACTTGAACGATACTCTCGGCCTATTCAACTTAATCTCGCCAACCATTTATGCACTCTGCCTGATTATTAAGGATTTGAAACCAAAGGCCTCAAGTTTGAGCTTTTAGTCGGTCGTTATCCCTGCGAACAGTCCTTAAACGGTTCGCGTTGCAGAAGGTGAATAATTCCTTCCCCCACATAATATAGGCTTAGTGTATGGTATAAAGTTGTATAACACGACAAGCATATATTCTCAACTATGTAATAAAGAATGAAGCTAGCCCATTCAGTATATTAAGGCGAATTAAAAGAAGAAACAAAAAAGAAATCGGAGAAACCAAAACGGGAAAAAACATAAACATTTGGGGTGGTTCCGAATTAAAAGAGTTTAAAAAATGAAACCACTGGAACAAAACGGGAATATATATATATATATATATATATATATATATATATATATATATATATATATATATATATATATATATATATATATAAATATTAGGCTTTGTTTTAGGGAAAAGATTGAAAATAATAAAATCAGAAGAAACAAAGGGAAAAAATAAGTATTTGAGTGAAACCGGGGGCAAAGATGCTAACATGGTTAGGGCGGTTTATAAATAAGTTTGGCAACATAATTAGAGATATATTTTTTAAATTTGTATTGTCCTTCCGATAAATTAAAATTATCTACTTTGTTGATAAATATTTATTCAGCAATTTTCCACACAACATATTCGTTTCATTTATAAAAAATCTTTGAATGGTTGAAGTCAATCCTATGGTCGTAAATTTGCATGTCGCAAATAGACTTGTAGAAATTGCACATCACTTATATTGACCAGACTCACCGATTTATGATTAGTTGCAATTTTTGCAGGGTATAAGATATACGCCGGCATCTTGGTTGGTAGGATGCAGTTTGGTTAACTATTTTTGAATGTTACTTGGATATTTAAATGTAATATTTATGTCGTTTTGGTTCGCATACGATTTTAAAGGGGCTAAGGCTGGCACATATTGGAAACTAATAGATTTTTATCATTCATCTTTTTGGGGCGTGGAGATGGAAAGGAATTATTTTAGCGCTTTAGAATGGCATTGGTTTATAAAGTAAATTGGGTATTTTTTTCGATGAAATTGCGGATGGGGTGGTTAATTTCATCTGGAAGAAAACTGGGTCACATATTTTGTAGGCTCGGAGAAAAAGGGAAGAAAGGACGGATTTCAATAGATTTATCATACAATGAGAGGAAATGTACGTAACTATTTGAATTTATAGGTTGGCTATAGACCGAGCACTATATCTGATTATTTGAATGGTGGCTTTTTACGTCCAGAAACGGTAAGTATATAATTGTTCTCTTTCCATTCAACTGGAATTTTAACGAGGGGTGTATCAAATTCAAATTGTTGAAAAATTTATTAAATTATTATCATCTAAGGGCCATGCCGATAGGATGTCATATACATATGAAAACGAGATAAGAGGTTGAGAATGGATTTTGGAGAGGGCGGACGTTTCGTAGTTTTCCATAAATAGGTTGCATAGGATCGAGGAAAGAGGATTACCAATGATTAGGCCATAATTTGGCAAAAAACTTGCCTTCAGCTGAAAATACATTATTCGTTGGACATAAAAGTAAGGAGATCAGCAATATGCCACTACTAACGGACTACGAGGGATTATGCCGATACCTGAGCATACTTGGCGATCACAAAAGAACGATACCGAAGTTCGCTGCAATTGTGATACCTATGACCGAGCTCCGCGAATTCAACCAAAGGCTCGGGAGCTCATCTTGAAAGGTGTTGTAGGGAAAGCATTCAATGCCACTAAAACAGCGTTGAAAATTCAGTCAAGCTAAGCTATGTCATCCACTACCTAACGACGCCGTATCAATTAGTGACTGACAGCTCCCAATACGTGGTAGGTGCTACTCTCCAACAAATGGTAAATTGATCCTCGCAACCCCTGCCATTTTTCTCAAGCAAATGGAGCAGGAAAACAGCAAGTATTTTCCACATAGGACAGGGAACTCTTGGCAGTGTATCTTCCTGTGATCCACTTCCGGCACATGATCGCGATCCGTCAAGTAACTTTGTGTACGGACCAAAAGCCGTTAGTGTCAGCTTTTTATACAGACAGGCATCAACGGAACTAGTCGGTGATCTTGGAATATGTCATCCATATAGCATACTTACGTGGACAAGACAACGTAGTTGCTGATTGTTTAACGCGGAACGTCAATTCGATCGGAATTGACTCATTTGACTTTCCATCACTTCCAACGGCACATAAAAATGACGAAGAGATAAAGTCAATACGCTCTGGATTGAAGTTATTTCCTTTTCCCGGGGACATTCAGTTATGATGCGAAGTAACATCTAGATACATACGACTGTTTGTACCTACATTCTGCAGGATGGGAATTTTTAATCAATTACATAACCTATCTAATCCTGTGGTTAAGGCATCTCTTCGGCTGATCAAGGCGAGATATTTCATTGTGCAATATGGACAAGGACGTCCGTTACAGGGCATGATTAATAGCTACACCAAGTACATAATGTTCTGATCTGGCCCTACTGTCCCACTTGCAAAGATAGTACATAAACTTGGTGTATCCAGTTTGTAGCCCATTATTTAGACATAATACTTACACGGTCTATAATAGAAGCAAGTTCCTCATATGTCTCTTTTAAAATGACTGAGTTAGGAACTGAAACTGAAGGCATTGTGTTGCCAATGTGCAACAGAACCGCTTTTATGCTGGAAGAGGAAGTATCTATGAATAACCTCCACTCATTTAGTTCATAGATCAGCTCAAGAGAATTGAATAAATAGGCCTCTGATATCATTACAATAAGTCAAGTTGTTTTCAAAAGTGAAGAATTGCTGTAGATCTGCGGAACGATTCCGACATACTGTAATACAAGTATGTTCATCTAACAGGATCCATTGTTTTAGTCGTGAGGCCAGGTCTTCACTCTGTTTTTCAGTAAGTGCTAGATCACGAACTAGATCATTAAGTTGCGGTTGAGTGATCATGTGTGGTTTCTTGTCTGAATCAAGCTGTGCCACATATGGTGTATCTTGAGATTCTGAATCGTCTGAGTTCCTTGTGTCATCGCTGCGTGGTAGCTTAGAGGGCATCTCTGGTACAGGAATAGCACTTCAATTTCGAACTGGGCAAATAGCAGGCTGAATATCTGGGTACATTATAGATTTCTTGCCTTTTCTCTTGTGACTCGCAGTGAAATAAAATAAAATAAGACTAAAAATGGATATTACTGGCTGGGATTACTTGCAGAAATATTGGAAGTACAACATATTATGTACTTTGATCTTTAAGTTGATAAATCTCTTGAAAATATATTAAAGACCCGAAAAGAAGACACATTGATTACCCACCTTTAATATCTGTTAAACAAAAGTAGCAATCAAGGGAATGGTCCTTTTGCTTTCTCCAGACCATTGGTAGGCCAAAAACCCACAAAAAGACTAACGTCACTCCGACCTATTATATCCTGTATTGACTCTCATGCATACAATCTCTCGAAGAGTTACCCTCCCTTCTTGCTGACGATGTTGGATTAGCCTTTCATTCACAAATAATCCATTCCTTTGATTTCATTGAAAAATTTAGGAAAATCATTATAAAAGGAAGCCGCTTAATAAGCTTTAATGTAACCAGCCTGGTCACTAATGTTCCAGTTAACGAAGCTATTGATGTTTTATCTAAGCTATTAGATAATCGAAAATTAAACCTCCCTCTTGGCAAAAATAAAATTATAAATCATGTTAAACTTTGTGTTACTGACAATGTGTTTATCAGCGATATGGGTTTTTTTCGTCAAACATATGGTCTTAGCATGGATAATCATTTATTGCCCAATTATGTAACCGGTTTTATGGAACATTTAGAAGTATCATTGCTCCCTTCTGTGATTCCCCATCCTAATTATGTATGGTATAGGTATGCAGATAATATCATATTGATTTGGCCCATAAATAGTTTAAACTTATTTTACAATTTCCTTAAAAATATTAACGACATCCATCCCACTATCAATTTTAAAGTAGAGTGGGAAAAAGATAATTGTATATCCTTTCTTGATGTAAAAATTGTTACAGTCATTGACAAAATTAGCTTCACTGTGTACAGAAAACCAACCTATTCTAACTCCTAT
Organism: Ceratothoa steindachneri; assembly: GCA_963969495.1. NCBI lineage: Eukaryota > Metazoa > Arthropoda > Malacostraca > Isopoda > Cymothoidae > Ceratothoa > Ceratothoa steindachneri. Next base: position 34,475,265 of record OZ018324.1, on the reverse strand, counting down.
ATCCATTATTTTTCTTATCAGTATATTAACATTAAGCTAGTCGATGCATCAAGTATGTTTTAGAGAGCACTTAAGATATGTGAACTTTGCTCTCTAGAAGATGAGATTACATATATAACCTGCAGGTTCATTGTAGTAAATTATCCCCTCCACGTGATCGATGAAAGTTTATCTAAAACTAAATCTACTCATTACCGTCCTAAGGATAAAAACAAATTTAGCAATACGAAACGCTATCCCTCCCTTTTTCTCTCCTCCCTGAAGGAGTGAACAAGGTTATTTCTCTAGTCCTAACCATATTTAAATACCCTTTTTCTATGCTTAAATCATTCCCTTCTACCAAGCTCGTGGATCAGCCAAATGAAGCAGTTGTATATTTAATCCCATGTGGCTCTACAAACTGTCCCCCATTTTACATAGGAGAGACCGTAAGAACCTTAACAAAACATATTTATGAACATAAAGGTGATATCAGACGAAGCAGTACCACATCCAGTATTTTTAATGATATTAGCAATTTCAACCACCAAATCGACTAATCAAAGGCACGAATCATATATAATTGTAAATATTTCCGTAAAAGAAAAATAATAAAATGTATATTAATTGGAGAAATTCCCAGCTTTAATTTGTCAGATGGGCAATTGAAATGCAACCCCTATTCCTGTAACCTCATCGTAAAAAGCTTAGTCAACGATTTTAGACATACACCCCTTGATTAATGACCTTTTTCCCCGGTTTTGTGTTTCTTTGTTTTTTCTTTTCTCTTTTCTGATCTGTCCATTATTTATAGACTTTTGTAACATTGGCATTCTCATTATACGACTGAATAGGATATGATAAACTACATACTGAACTAGTCTCGTAAATATAACTTTTAGCTCCTATACAGTAGTTTCACTATCATATATATATATATATATATATATATATATATATATATATATATATATATATATATATATATATATATATATATATATATATATATATATTTATATATATATATATATATATATATATATATATATATATATATATATATATAAATGTATAAAATTTAATGAACACAAAAGAATGATGAAATGAACCCAGAAAACCGCAAGAAACAGAAAAACAGGAAAATATTTCTATTTCTTCCGAAATGTTATTTCCTAATTCGCAAAAATTCCGTACACGGGAGGGCTTCGAACCGTGAACACTGAAGAGCGAGCAACCGTCCCTTAGACCGCTTTCGCGTAGCTAAATAATCTAAGAGACGGTTTCTTGAGATCAAAGTGGTTGCTCGCTGCCTCAGTGTGCACGGTTCGAATCTCACCCTGGTACGGAATTTTTGCGAATTAAGAAATAACATTTTCGAAGATAAATTATCTTATTTTTCTGTTTTTTGCGGTTTGCTGGATTCATATATATATATATATATATATATATATATATATATATATATATATATATATATATATATATATATATATATATATATAGATATTTATATATATTTATATATATATATATATATATATATATATATATATATATATATATATATATATATATATATATATTAAATGATTTACGATTCATTCGTTTACGTTTGACACCGAAAGTTATCCCTAACCAATTTTAAGATTACTTAAAATTTTGGGAGAAAACACATTTCCTCTTTAAAAGTTGGCGTTACATTTGAAATTAACTAAATGTGCGTTATTTACTTGGATATCATCTCTTTCCGTTTGTTAGGAAAGATATCAATTTAACTACATACCTTAGATGCTAGTAGGAGCTCAACACCTAATGAACTGGATAATGCTCGTGTGCATGTATTTATATACTTATATAGTATTTTCACTTTTTTTACTTCAGATGATTACCCTGAATACGTCATAGCGCTTTGGATTGTTTCGTTTTGTTTATTTAAACAAGTATTTCTGGCTCATCAACAAATATATCGGAACAATTTGTCTGTTAGTCAAAGTAATTTTTTATGGATGTTGAGAGATGTTATAAGTCACTTAGTGTAAAACTTGAAATCTTCGTCCATTTCTTTGTAATGAACATTATAGACTCGAATCTGACTCATAAGTACATCATAAATGAGCAATTTGTTGTTTTTTAAAATTTCATAATGGGTTCATACGTTGAACAATAAAAAGATCTGCCCGACACGAATCTTAATAGTACTCTCAAAAGAGCGGTGGTCCTCTGAAGCTTTATTATCTATCCTTTTTTAAAAGTCCTAGGAAAGACTTTGGGTCATAAGAACGAAATTTTGTCCATAGGATGTTTGGTCCTTTAATAGAATTGATTTTTGATTCCTATCCTAGTGGGATCTGAGAGAGCAGACAAGCATGCTGGTAATCTATGATACAAACTGTAAAAACCAGCGTTCAAAGAAATGAAAGTAATTAAGTTAAACAAGCAAATGCCGTCAAAGTAAAATCGGAATACATATCTCTTAATGTTAGATAATTTAAATGCCAGTTAAAATACATCCAATGTCTCTCATTTTCTTTAATAAAGTTACATTTTGTATGAGTAACTAAATAAATTGTTCTCAATTATCAGAAGAAACTTTTAAAGAACTTTAAAAATTAACGAATTGGAATTTACTTACTATATATATATATATATATAAAATTAGTGTCAAAATTCTCTAGATAAGGGTTTCAATTTAATTTCTTCTATTTATTTTATTTAAATTAAGTTAAAATGATAATTAAGTTAGAATATATGTTTTAGAGCTTTTGAAGTAGGAGTAATTGTTACATTTGGCAACCATACAAGGGTGGGACTTTTATCCTTACTGTATTAATACTTTTAAATAATCTGAAAATAACTTATATATATATATATATATATATATATATATATATATATACAAAATCTTAAGCATAGTTGTGCTATAGTCCTGACATTGTGTTCAAAGAACTAAATTTATTCTATGATAAAACTTCTATTTTCCTTTGGTGAGAACAAAATAGATAGAACGATACATATGTAAATCGAGCATGAGTGATAAGGAGAGAAAAGTCATTAAAGCAAAAGAGGAACATAAACAAACCGACAAAATACTTCTTTATTATCAGTAACATTCTCTAATTTAGGGATTCAAAACAATCACCTTCAATAATTGCTTTTTCTTCCTGTCAAATAAGGTAGATAGTTTTAATGACGAATCTTTATTTAGAATCTTTTAATAAGTATTGACTCATTAAAATTAAGACAGTGTTCTTGTACTTAATTGTAATTGGCTAAGCATATACTCGGTTCGCAGTAAAATGTTGCAAAAGGTTATTTAACACCCAACTTTACTCAATTTCTTAGAGCATGTTTTGCAAACTCACGAATTTTCTTTGTTTTATGTCAACAGATACGACCTCACGTGTTATTTCCCCTCTTCATGTTATTTCAAAGGACTCAATCCATTTGACTAAGGAAGCCCTTATTTTTATTGCTGGTAATTTCTTATAGGAAATTCATTTATGTATTACTTTCACTAGCACTCAATTACGCTCGAAATCTTTCCTGACGAAATTTATTAGCTCTCTGGACCTATCTTGCATTTTTCACCTTAGATTCATCTCATACTCGTAAACTCACTGGAGTTTACTACATATTCAATCACTCAAATATCGGTTGAATATGCATTTCATCTTGGGAGCCTCATTACAATGAGCAGGTTGCGATAAGAATATGAAGAGAAACAAATTTTGAAATGCCCTCTGATGATTTACAATCACTAGAGAGAGTAAATTAGGTCTGGAGGAATCGACAATCACAATCCATTTTGTTGAAATCATTTATTCGAGTGGAAATCATTCCACTCTCGTCATTTGAACGTATTTAGTTTCATCATATAGCCTAAGGAATAATCAAAGCACGTCATACCTCGGATAAGTGAGTTTTATTAGGGACATTTTACAGCAGCACTTCTAGCTGCTTTCGCCTAGGAGAAAATCTTCTTTATTTTCATTCATCAAGTGAACAAAACTGAGGCTAATCCAATACATTTGAATTTCCTTAGAGTTAAATTCTCCAAAGGACTAGTTGTAAAGAAGTGGAGGGTAGTTTTGGAAGATTTTCTTTTGGGGCGAATTCAGTTACAAATCACGCATTTTAACTAAACCAGGAACTTGTTTCTATAGCATCTTTAAAATGAATAAGCATTTAAATAAATCAATTCATTTTGTAAGAGGCTTAAAGTCCTTACAGTGTATATTAGGTCTCCATTTAATGAATCATGATTAAACGCCAATCTTAATGATTTTTTTCAGTTACTTAAGCCTTTTTTTGATAAATATGTAATTGAATATTTAAGTTTTCTCTGGGCAATTTCCTCTTCCTTTAATTCATTACTTAAATATAGTTTTATATAATACCTAAGTTATATATCCCTATTTGTTAATTTGACCAAAGAAACGATTAAAATAATACGCTCATGCACACGCACAAACATATATATATATATATATATATATATATATATATATATATATATATATATATATATATATATATATATATATATGTATATATATATATATATATATATATATGTAGATATATATATATATATATTTATATTTATATAAGTGTATATATATATATATATATATATATATATATATATATATATATATATATATAAATGTAAATGTCGTAGGAATAAATAAAACATTGTTTTTATTTTTGAAGATTTGCTCATGAAATTTACAGTTATTTGTCTTCATGCCAGCTTCCGTCTATCGCACTTAATGAACCCACCTGTGGTTTTGATGACAGCCTCCAGGCTACCTCGGAATCGGTCATAGAACTTAGCCACTCTCTCGCGTAATAGGCCCATGAGCCTCGTAATGCTGATGCTCAGATTTTCGTTAGTTTTGCAGCTGGATTTGATAGTCTATTTTAACTGCGCTACCCACATAGATTGGCCAAATCTCTGGTGCTGTCTAATCGGAGAAATTCTCCAACATCTAGGCCTTGGATTTCCGGCTGGTGTTGCAGGCCTTCTGGCAGCGATTTGGTCAATCCTGGGCTTTATTACCTAACCTAGAACAAGGATTTAGCCGTCTTGTTCGATCTGAGGCCTCATGTAAAGAGTGAAGTGGCATGACGTCCCCTTCAGTACCGACGACAACGCAGAACATTACTTCCGCTGCAATTATAATCTGCAGAACTCTTGGCACCTCTTTGGGGGCAACTGCGAGCCACCTCTTCTAGGAGTTGATGTTCTGTTCGAGACAAAAATTATTATCGTTAAAGAAGAACCACAAGATGTCTGGATCCAAACGATGTTTTAACATTTTGACCGGCTACTTTGTCTCCTTGAGTCACATCTGCTGCATTACTTAGGCAGAAATGATCCCTTCTTCATCCTGTATGAAAAGTATAGAATGTACTCATGCAACACCAGCTTGATGAGCTTATCATCAATAACCTTCTCCCATCAAATGGCACTCATCGGCTTTTTTGGATCATTGTTTATGATCTCTTTTATATCAGCCGCGATTTTCCGTGTCCAGGTGGAATCAGATATTTGAACCTGGGTTTTCCCCTCTACTCTGACCTCGTAATTGAATTCTGAAACATCTAGATCATTTTTGAATTCTTCCACCATTATTTTGCTAAGTTGGCGAAGGCTGAACACTCCTTTATTGTTTTCCTACGCAGATTCCAAAGAGGACTCGATGCCTCTTCTACGATTTGGTAGGTGCTTCATAATTTTCCATAATCGCTTATCTTCCCTCAAAATAAAGCAAATATAGTTATTGTTTTTGAAATGAAAAAGACTGACGACGGAAGGTAATAAGATTTGCGTAAAATTACAATGCTTACCCTATATATATATATATATATATATATATATATATATATATATATATATATATATATATATATTAAGGTAAGGGTAATAATAAGAATTCCTTAATCGCTAGAGAAGTTTCCTGGAGTTGTTCTTCAAGCCTCTTCAGGAGCTTTAAATATACAACAAGGCAGCCATCCATTTTTCTAAAGAGAGAAATTTTTAGAAGATTTTTATATAAGCTAACGTTTAACTTTAACAGAAAACGGAGGAGTGTGAATTTTCCCGTAGATCGTCGCCTTTTCTCATTTTTTATAATAAATGAACAATAACCTTCTAGGCAACGCAGTAAGGTAATGGTAATAATAAAAATTCCTTAATCCGCTAAATAAATCTCCTAGAGTTCCTTTATCCTCTTCAGGAGGGTTACATCTACAACAGGGTACTTATCCATTTCTCTATAAAGAGAAATTTCAAGAAGCCTGTTGTAGTCTTCAAAAACTTACCAGGTCAATTTCTGAAAATTTAGTAAACCTTGATTCGTAAGAAGAAATTGTGCTGTGCCAAAATTCCCAAACCTTGTCGCTCATATCTCCAGCTTACACTTTCCACCTGGCTTCCTCTGAGCAGTCCATCCAAAATATCTCTATCAGTTATAGCATGCCTTGTTTTTACGGGGTAAGTTTGGAATTTTCTTGCAAATTCAGAACCTTTAAACTAAGGATTGTTCTCAATTGATCCTCAAACAACACGGAGACATCTTTCAGAAGGCCCATGACGATCAAGTCGTGACTGGAATGCTTTAACCTTCTATTTAAATTGAAATGTGATTATATTGACGGAAGAAAAAGCTATTCGAAGATACCTATATAGCAATTTATTTGGGGAACTGCCTACCTCGAGAGTGACGAACATTATGTATAATAGGGAGGTTATCTAAGCTCCTTGTAGCACTAATGCTATTTGTTCAAATTCTGACCGCTTATAGTCTTAGTATTTAAATAGTCTTCGCGCTCCATTGCGTAATTGCCAAAAAAGCTTTTAGAATAGAATTAAGTACTAATTGTAGATGCTTCAAACTTGTTATAGGCCTTTTGTACATACGTCACAACTACTTTGTTTAGGTATGCTAATTTCTCCGATGCTTGAAGTGGCTAATTATTTTTATCCTTAAATGTTTTTATTCGATTTGTCATGAGTTATTCAAACAGTTTTCATGTGAGTTACAAATGGGAAAATATTTCTTGGAGTTTCTGGAGGCTTATCAGGCTTAGGAAAACAGGTGTATCTGGCACTCTATTTATATCCGTAGTCTTCTTGAGATCTGTTGTGGGTAGTGGTTTTAGATGCAGTCAAAATAAAGTTACAGCGATCTTGTGGTGTAAAATGCCAAAGATCTCAGTAAGTTTATGCGGACACCTTTTTAGAACTCTGAAGCGTGGCATTAGGGGGTGAGTGTGCTATCTCCTGAGGGTAAGGCTTCAGCTAAGAACTTTTCTAGCATACCCATTTTCGTTAGCAATATTTCATTTTTTTTATTTGAAGTTTCTTTGGTGTGTCACTTTATGAAATATGTTTATAATATAAGCACCCACTGATCTTTGTGTCGTTTTCATTTTTAAAATAAGAAAAAGTCGGATAATGTCACGATCTTAAATTAACTTAACCGAAACTTTCTGAGATTATGTTTAATTACTAAAAATTTGGGATGAAGATGTTAAAATGGCTACATTAGATGGCGGGGAAGGGTTAAATGATCTTTATAACCTAACTTATGATTTCATCAATAAAATATTGTGGTTTAAATTTTTCCTTTACATGATATTTACAATGGATTAACAAACGGGTTGTATCGCAACCCGTCAAATGACTATTACACCGATCAATCTAACAGCCTTATTACGATTCTCTCCGTATACTACCTCAAAATAAAATGGTTCGTCGGTAATCATCCGGTTAATGACCAAAGAAAATATTTCGGAGGGTCATTGCATTTGCCCTTTCTTACTCAAATCCTGTATTCTACATCGACATTCTTTTAGCTCTCCTCTTTTATTTTAAAATTCCTAATAGCATAACTTGGCTGGGTCTTTTCTGTCTGGCAGCAGGCGGATCCTTTGTACCAAATTTTCGACAATAATGCAGTTTTGAGTGCTGAATACCAATATAACATTTCTTTTTTGGAGAAATGAAAGGAAGTATATAAAAAAACAAATTTCAAACTGTAAATTTGGCTTTGTCCGATATATTTTGAAAAAAACTAAATGGAAATGAAACGCACTTAAACTGCGATGTGATTTCTCAATATTATTGTTCACTCCCTTTATTATTTCTTCAAACATTTATTTGTATTTAGATATAAGTAACCCATACTATTTTTTTTTTTTAATTTAATTTCTATTGTCTTTTCGCCACATAAATTCACATAAGTAGGAATCGAGCATCTCACGGTGGGTATCGCCGTGTTCCAATATGTTTCACCTTTTTGTAGTAAATTCAAGGGGACTGCTCGTTGGGGTTTAGCACTGCGGAAGGACTCCCCTACGATGATCCTGAGTTTCAAACAATTGGGAGGTCTGGGGGCACAGCCCCTCAGTATATATTCAGAATTGTTTGTAGAATAATGTTTATAGAATTTTGTTGTTTTAATACCTTCTTTCGTTTCTCCCCCAAATAAATGTAATATTCGTATTCAGCACTCGAAACTGCATTATTGGTAAAAGTTTGGTACAAAACACCCGCCTGCCGCCAAACATAAAAGATCCACTTGCCTAACTCTACTTTTAAAACTAAGATTCTTGAGAGCACTATTTTAATGAATCTCCTCTTTTAATCTAAGATTCCTTGGTGTAGATCTTTAAAGGCTCCCCTACTTTAAACTAAAACCATTGGACCAGCTCCTTCCAAGCTTATCAGTATGTCTAATCACACTCATTTCAGGAGTGGGACCCCTTGGGATCTGGGTGGACTTAAGGACAACAATTCGATCGACAAATCTGAAAAACTTCCCATATTCTTATTTGCCCATTCAGGTTTTTTCAAGCTCTCCTAGCCTGACAATACTAAAGAAGAGTGCGTCACTCAATGGTATTCAAAATATTGTTTGCATTCTCTCGACGAAGAAAAGTCTAGTCTTACCAATGTAAGAGGATCCGAAACACGGGACCTCCATGTTTCCTTCGTCTACATTTTGTGGAACAGGCTTTAAATTTCATAGCGATAAATCCATAATGTAAATAATGGCCCCAGTCTCTTATTGACATCTCCAGAAACATTTGTCAATTAGACATATGTTTCCTTCTTTAATATCCACGCCTAGTGGCAATGTTATTAAATATTTCATGAGATTTACAACAATACAACAATTTACGAGGCACATCACACTTTCTTAGTCGAAATTAAATTCTATCTCGTCGAAAGATTTATGCTTTTGATCAATTCCTCCACGAATTCCTTTTTTTATTAACGTTGTATAATCTCTAGTATCTAACATTGCTTAGCATTTAACTATATTCACTGTGCCATTTACCATCAAATTCTGCGTAGCTACTTGTCTTAAATTAATTTGGTGGATAAGTGAAGGATTGCAATAACTTCTCCACATACGGAGTAAGTTTACTCGCTTCTGCTAACAATTTATATGGGGAACAATGGTTCTGTGGTACTGCCTCGTCTGGCCGAGGTATGATCATGTACTCAATTTGTATATGCGAGGGATCCTCTTACAATGTCTGAGGGTCATAATTCTTATCATAATGAATTTCTCCGTATCTAACTAGTTTCTTTTGGCTGGTACTGAGGAACAGAAGTATTTACTTGTAACTAGTTGTGGGATTCTATTTGGGTACCCGGGGCGATTAATTTTAAGATTTTAGCGGAAGAGGCGCAGGTCTTATATGAGGTATATTGTGCTCATAATAAACCCCGTCCCCACTGCAAATTGAACAATATTTTGTGAAAGGAAAATCACTCATAAACTGACCATATCTATGATAAATATAACATACTCAATCAATCTTAACTTGACTTTTCTGGTGACTGAGTTCGTATCTAAAATTTCGAGAGCTAAATTTTATTGAGTTGCTGTTCTTGTTATTGATATTAATGGGGTGTTGATATTTTCAGGGACCCTATTGGAATAAGTTTATATTAGTTTTCTTCTCTGAATACTTACTGCGGTGATCAAATTACCAGCATATTTCTTTCAGTTTATTCAGCGATAATTTAGGATGAACGTGAAGCGAATCCTTTTCAGACACTTTTCTTTGGATTCTGGTGAAAGAATTGCAACCATGACAGCATTTAATACCAGATAAATATTGTTTTTGTATAACGAAGGTTTAGATAGTATTCTCTAGCCTGAAGAGCTGGGTATACTAATTCATTTAACCTTCCATAAAAGTCATGACGTAAAGTTACAAGTAGCAAAGAGCTCCAAACGCCCTTTTATACTGGATCTTCACATCATCTGCCTCAAAAAATATTGATCTATATAATTATAAAATTTTCTATTCTTGTTTATAAGGGATTACCTTCATATGTAACTTTAAATCCAACAAACGATTAGCCGTGATTAGTACGGGTTTGGCGAGTTTGGTTTATCTTATTTTCCGATCTAAATAGGCGCGAAAAATATATTTGGTAATTTAAAAGAGGAGCAATAGATGGTCTGAGGAAGAGCACGACTTTGTCTAGGGGCATTGGTGTCGGGATTGCGTGGTGCTACTCTTTTTTCAGTTTTGCAAGGCTATATCCCTCCTATTTAATCACCTCGTTTACAAGGATTTTTTATAATGTAGATGAGTTGAGTTTGGAACGTATGTGGTTAAGTTTATAGTGGGCGCGCCATTTATGGAGTGTCGAGGATTTGGTAGAGTAACGAGTTTATGGAGGCTTTTATTTGTGACGCAAGGTTACCGGTAAAGGGTTGCCGGATGAAGGCGTTTGAGATCTCGCCGTCGAGTTTGCTCTCACTCCCAAAGTTCTTACGGGAAATCAGTTTATAAGCTGATTTCGAAAGTTAACTTGATTATCACTGGGGTAAAGGAAGGACTCGAAATTAAAATGGAGTTTTGTAGGCTTTATTCCTGGCTTAGGTCTACCTTAGTTGGGACAAGCGAGATAGTCGATCCATTCGAGACCTTGTTGTAAATTTTACTCTACTTTAGATAGTTGGAGGCTAGGACATCTGGACCTAAGAACGAGGAACGTACTCGTGAGGTTTGTAAAAATAAGAAACTAGGATGATAATAATGAAGAATGAATAGTTTTCATGAGAATGTTTCAACCCGTCCATTTATATTACCTCCAATCAAGGGAGTGTGACTTCTTTTCTCCTAATCTTGAAGCGGAGCAGAGCATCTAGGGTGAGAATTATGTTCATGTGTTCCTTGTTAAGACTGCTGGGCAGAGTTAAAGGGTGTGTGCGTTTTCGTGTGGACACTTGAGTATTGCATTTGACCACCAGATTGTAGCTTTATCAAACTGGCATTAATTGCAATGTTGATTCTGTCCTTTCACAGATTCACGCAAAATCTAGCTGGTCAGATCAGATACCACCCTAATACCAGCTGCCTTCGTTATCTCGTGTAAAACTTTCGTCTTGCAACTGTTTCCTCGCGTGTGTATGTTTGTGTGCTCGCTTGGGAACCTCCAACTAATCGTTTTACTTCTTACACTCATGTTTTTCTTAATACAGGTAAAATTTTGATATAAGTATTTCGCCATATCCTAAATTGGTTCATTGCTAATACATAGCATTTTATTTCCGGAGTTAATATATGCGCCCAATTTCAAGCTTTCATATTTCCTACAGGATGCTCATTTGTAAGGTTCCTCTTTGAGCCTACTTCATCTTGAAATTTAGGCGTTACTACAAGTTTAAAATTAAATTTACTTTCAAATATCGACCTGAAATGCTCACTTGGCTTTCCAAATTTATCGGTCACGAGTGAACTGACGCTTATTCGTTTTACGATCCCCAAAAATGGGCTTTAACCTCAACCTGATTTAATACCTTCACTTAATCAGTCTTGATTAAGTAATAAAACTATTTCTAATAGAAGTAAAAGTCGATATTAGATGATTAAATATGCAATGAAATTGTTTTAAAATAGTGCTTGTGAATGTACAACGTTTCATCACATTAAAACATGTCGTTTAACCTTAATTTTTCAAAGATGATTTACCTTTATTTGAACTTAAATTGACCTTGGATAAGATTTATCACTGTACAGGCAAAATTATGAGTTCACTTAAATGACACTTACTCTATGGGTAAATCAAATTCCCTATCACTACGGTTGCTACAAATCCTTTTATTTCTCTTTGGATCCAAGACGGCGACTAATGTCTGTTTGGTTCTTTCTTAACACTTTCGAGACTTCAAGATGGAACGTGAATAATTCGAAAGGGGTGTAACATGGCTGATTTTCTGGTCTCTCCAACGAGGTTATTTCACCACGAAGAGAAAGGAAAACGATGATGTAGGTTGACACCGATCAGTGTTAGGCAAGGTCGCCATTATGGAACGGTGAGGTTACCTTATTCTTCTAAACAGTTCTTGTTTAGTTAAAAGTTTAAAGTCCTGGAATTCAAAACTATCAAGCATAACGGTTCTTAGAGGCCGTGAAAGAGAGTCGCCACTTACTTTGAATTTGATCTCGATGCAGCAGTTCTTAATTTTCAAAGTTTACATTAATCGTTATTGCGTTTATATCTTTAAATTTAGATAAAGATACCCGCAATGGTAATGATTATGTATATCTGAAGGGACGTTTCCAAAATATTTAGCCTTCATTATTTTCAGTGGTCAAAATGCATTTCCCGTAAGAATCGATTGTCTCAGATGGAAATCTAACAAGAGGTCAACTAATAAAGAACTCTGACCACAAGCTCATTTGAAAGTAAATTAAGTAAATTAACGGGAGCTGGGTTGAGCAGCTGAAAGAAGAAGTGCTTCCAGTTGAAAAAACTATACAAAATTATTTAAATTTTGAAGGTGGGAAAATTCTATTTTGAATTCAATTAATATTTTATATACTGGATCTGAGCTACAGCCTAGCAGAGTGTAAACACCGCTTCCGATTATATCGACGTTAATCTTTATCGGGTATGGTTAGCGCCGGAACGGGTCTTGTTCACTGTAGCTGCCATACGTTGCATATACCCGAGTCTCAGATTCCGCGTTAATCAATAGTCCCAGACTGAGTAATAAAAGTTATCTTATGTGAGTGTAGATCGCTGTTTAAAACCTACCATTAAAAACACAGGAGCCGAGACATCGGATTCGCCAAACAGAGAGGAGACATGACAGAAAGGAGCTTTTGACCTCTCCTTTCAGTTCAGTTCTGTTACATATTGGTAACACCAAGACTCCAGTTCCAGTTGCTCACTCAGTCATTTTAAGAGAGACATATGAAAACCTTGCTTTTATTCTAGACCGCATAAGTTAGAAGGAGCACAGCGGGATAATTTGTGCAGACTTGTAAGTAATAGCCCTACATAATATGCTACAAAATGGATATAGCAATTTTATGTGTTTCCTTCGCAAGTGGGACAGTAACGACATATCAGAACATTATTTCCGCTCAGAATGGTCACCTAGAGAAACTATAAGGCATGGATGCCATAATGTAATTCATGTACGACTAGTTAAGAAAGAGAAGATCATTTTGCCACCAATACAAATAAAACTAGGCATAATGAAGTAATTTACCAAGGCACTGCAACATAACAAGCCATGCTTTAGGTACCACACAGTGATTTCCCCCCAAATAAGTGATGACAAGAAAAAAGAAGGCATATTTCTACGCCCTCAGATTCGTTAACTTATAGCTGATGAGGACTTTGAGAAGACGATGGATGAAACTGAACTAGCGGCTTTGCTTGCATTCAAAAATGTATGTAAAGGACTTCTGGAAAATCACCAAGGGCTCCAGCGATAGCGTATAGTAGAGAGCTTAATCAAGTGCCACCGAGATCTCAGATGCAATATGTCACTGAAGATACAATTTCTTCATTCTCATTTGTCTTTCTTCCCAGAGAATTCAAGAGATGAACATGAAATGAAAACATATCGTGAATGGAATACGGGTAAAAGGGAAAATGGAGCCCTGCTATGCTGACTGACTTCCGATGGAACCTAAAGTGTGACACACCTAAGACGTCTTACAAACGAAGAAGTAAATTCTAAAATGTAGGTTAATCAATTATATATAATGCTGACAAACTTGCCGATTCATTATATATTCATGAATTAATTACATTGGACATATTTAATCTAACTTTACGACTAAAATACATTTATGGTATCGTGGAAATCGGTATTAATTGCATAATTATTAAATCGACAATTTACTAGTAAATGTTTCCTGATGAGAATTTTTTTACCAGATTCGGAATTAGCACACTCACCTCCATAATAAAATGCACATATGATCTTTGTTTTTTTCTTGACAATGAAATTTGTCAAGAATTTTGATATATAAATTATAATGTTAATTGAACTTTTAAAAAATAAAATATCAATAATGAATTGGATTGCTGGTATAGTTGCTGCCCACTGCATGTAGGAAGCTCTTTATTATCACACAAATTACAACTACAATTTCTACAAGAGAAATAATTGGCCAATTATATTTATGAGGCCAATTAACAGGTAGGATAAATGTGAACCAATGTGTTTATACATATTCGCGCGAGCCTCCAGTTACATTAGAACAAAACTTTAGGAAGCATTATATTTCAATTTCAGGAAATAGCTACTGCCTTCAGATTTGGACATATTATCCCTGACCATAAAATTAAATAATTATTCGCTTGTCAAACTTGAAAATTGTAGAATTCTTCCTTTAGGCCAGTAAATCATTAATTGAAAGCTCTTTCTAAAAGTGGATTATTCCATGGTTTTTAATTTATGAATTACAGGAATTCTCAAGGAGAGGTTATACCTGAATCAGTTAGACAATGTTTCCTCTCCCCCGCAGAGCCTACTCTAAGCAATCAAGGACTGACTGTATGAATATGTTCATGCTCTCTTCTCAGGTTCGAACTTGATTTGGTATTAAGTCTAGAATGCTGTTAAGAGAAAAACTAACCAACGGTCCTAAAAGAATATATAACCCTTTGAAGTATGCTTGCTATCTTGTATAGTATAGCCAGAATTAATTTATAGGTCCATTAATGATATTATACTGAATTAAGTCAAAATAAATGAATAATCCTGTTATAAGTATATATAAAAACAGGTGGAAGGCTCTCCCACATCTCACTGATGCAGAGTATCTGAATCTTATCCGATATAATATCAGAGATAAAATCAGCCTTCATAGACTCAGTGCATGGCAATATAAGAGCACAACTGAGCCCAGTGAAGCAGTCATGGTGTAGGAGGGACAGTTAAAGGTGGAGAGAACGGAAGGCTGAGTCAGTTAAGAATAGAACGCAGTTCTGAAAAACTAATGAGAAACAAACAATTGACGAACCAAAATCTTAGTAAAGTCAACTATATTAAAAGAACGCAAGCAAGCAAACACTTGGTAAAGCTAAAAAAACACGAAATACTGGAGATAAAATTACACACAGAAAGATTTACCCCAGGAATGGTTTATAAAACTATGTTTATAGTAATAAGGGAGAGCACAAGACACTACCATAACAAGAAACTAATTAAGGGGATACGATATTAATTTTTTCAGCCTTTTGGTATTATAGATTATCAAATATGAAATTAAAGCTCATTAACCCATTTATAACCTCCAAAAGCATAATAACCTACGTAGCGTTTTTTAGATACCGGGGGTGCTTTCAGAACCCCTTTCCTTGAAACCTGATATTATATAAATGGTTATACAATTAACTAGAATTAAGTCTTCGAACTCAATTCACGAGCAAAGGATGCAGGTATGATTTAGTTACCATTTGAAATTAGTTTTCTTTAGTTCCATTAAAATCTGTGTTAATGGTGGACTAAACATATATTTTCGGAGAAGGTCAACTATAGGTTTTGTTCTCAGTTGGAAAAGGTGGTGTTAGGTGTTCTGAATGCCCTGAATTTAGATCAATCTATATTCGAATGATGCTGAAAAGATAAATCAGTTCCTAAGCGCCTTTATTCTTTAGCAAATATTTAAAATCGAATAGTATATTTTTCCGTTTTTTTCACAAATCCACATTTGAATTCTACAGAGAATTTCCACGAATGTATAAAATTTGCATTATCCTAATTTTCACTATGTTCGTACAGTTGCAAAAACAAAATATATACTATAAAAAGTGCATAAAATTTGTAATACAATGATATAAATATCAATGGTGTGGTTTCTTTTTTTCCCAAATTAACTTTAAATATCTAAGAAAAAATTTCCACGATTATATACAATTTTGCATTATCTTAACCTTACTATGTTCTATCATGTTGCTAAAAAAATAATTATACCATAAAAAGGTGCGAATTTTGAACGAAAAAATTTGAAAAGTGACTAATGAACAAATGTGCTATCCTCTTACCCATCAGTGGCCCGAGGGCCTTTATAATTCCTCGATTCAGTGCTACATAATCGCCCGAGGGCCATTTGTGGCCTTTCACGTATAGACTCGTATTTACTCTGTTAATTAGGATAATTTGTCAATTTTTTTTTCAAACTCTTATGTTAGTGATTAGGGCATCTAATTAAAATACATAAATGTCTTAGGTCCGAACTTCTTTGTTTGAAAACCGAGATTTATGAATAAGATTAACTTGACTCCGTTCAAGGCCCCACCACAACATTTTTCATTTAATAAAAACGAGGAAATGGATTAAGTTAGTATGTTATTGAAAGCACACAAACCAGAAAGCCTATTTTGTTTGGAAAATACCTTTTTATAGATAAAAAATAGTCCCTGAGCAAAATTTTAATAAAATATAAGATATAAAATAGTATCCTATGAAAGGCGGCACTGTTTTCTATAATTAGATATAGGTTTTAAAGCGTAACTAATTTATAAAGAATAAAACAACGATGGTTGTTGATGAAAATTGTGTACGAACTGAGAATTATCAATCATAATTATAAATAGTTAGAAGGTTATTAATTTTTTTTTAAATATATCAATAGGATGATTTTTAAATTAGAAATGATATATTATTTGATCTAATAAAAGAATTTAAATATTTTATTTTAATTATTTCCGATAACGTGTACCATTTGTAATTTTGCCCAGGGCGAGTTCGAGCAAAAAAGCCGGGCGCCTAATGGGTTATTATCTAACATAACAATGATAAAATTACAATATTTATAACCTTTATAGCTTATTAAATTTTAGTTTATATCAAAACATATAGAGGAAATGTCGAATAAAAGCCCCATAATGTTTTTCAGGTATCCTTAACTTCCCGGTCGAAGAAGGATTTCTTCCTGATCCCAAACTCTCCCTCTCTCTCTCTTGTCTCTTTTGTATAATAATAAAGGTGGCGTATATACATCTTTTCCTCCAGACTCTCCTTCTCTTTTTATTATAGGATCCTCTAATAAAATATAATCTCTTTGCCGGAAATCGATCGAACTAAATATATTCTCTTAGCCCTCACTCACATTTCCGTCCTCCATTAACTCATTTTCTTTTTTACCGTAACTAATGATGCATCATCTCAGTAGATGTTGATTTCCTTTCCTTATATAAAACACCTATGCATTTACGTATGGTGTATCTAAATTACACTGTGTAACAAAATTTCACTATTTAATTGTTCCTGGATTAAAAGTGTAATTTCCCAGTTGTTTGTAACTAAAGCAAATGAAAACCTGAAATAGGGAGAAAACAGCGCATTAGTACAATAAGCACTGGCCCTAAAGGAATGAATTCTAAGTTAAAAGGTATGAAGGAAAGCATGAGAAATTGATATAAATTAAAAGCTGTTGTTCCCTCCATTCTTTTTCAAACTAAGTCTTATTAAGCATTGTGTTAGAGAGCGTAACAAAGCTCCTGCAGTCTTCAAGTAGCTAAAGAATTCCTTTCCAAAATTCTATGAGGCAAAAGTAAAAAAAAAATGTCTTTTTTTTGTACTCAAATCATAAAAATAATAGTGTTTAGAATTCCAAGTAAAGATTAGTAGAAAGGAAAAGGAAGCATGTACGAGTTTTTTTTCGTTATGTCAAGGCATTGCGTCCAACACCAAGCTGAAATTTTTTGGAACTAGCTGAGAATCTAGAAAAAAAACAATGGTCAACGGGGCTGCAGAATGTTCCTGAACGATGCCCATCTCGATAAGGTCAAACAGAATATAGTAAAATACTCAGAGGAGCAAGTTAGGCGCTTCCATCAAGATATACAGAAATTTTAATATAGATGTCATGGAGTATACAATGAAAACCTAATTGAAGACTACAATTCGGGGTTTGTACAGGAAAGTGATTAACATTACAAAGGGAAATCGAGGAAAACTGTTCACTTCTAACTATTTTGATTGTTTTATATATTTATTGTGGAAGTTTCTATAAAATTATATAAATTTAACTCTGTTTTTTTGGCTGAAAAAAAAACCAGATTTGCCTATTTTTCGTAAATATTTCATCATACAAACCAAAAAAGCAAAGTTTCAGACAAATAATGGTTATTTTCTAATGTTTTGCAATTAAAAGAATTGATAAATAACACTCACTCTCCATTGATTCAAAAATAGTTTTATTTCTCAATGTTGAAAAATCGGTGGAGTGGAATGATTTGGAATGACCTGTCGTTTACGACTTAAAATCTTTCAATTACCTGGTAAATCGTCGCTATGTGTAACTTGCAAATCAAAACTAGAATTTTTTTATTGTCTTTCAATTTGTACAATCATTTCTGGAGAAAATAAATAAAATGGTAAGAATACAAATTGCGAAATTTTCTATTCCCAAATTAGTGAATAAATTACTGAATTGGATCAATGAATGGAGCTGAATAAAAGAACGAAAAGCTACATAACTAGAATGAGAAGAATAGATGCAAACAAAACCAAAAAGAACTTAGTACAAAGGATCTTAAAAACTGTGAAGAATTTCGTACACATTGGGTGAAAATAGGCAAAACAAAAATGTAATTAAAGTTATGGGATGCCTCTTTAAATTCTCTCCTTAATCTTTTAATTTATTGCTATATAAAAATAATTTGGACAGTTTTCATATATTAATTGCTATAACATCCACTTCTATTCTGTTTAAAAGTATTTGAAATTATTCTTCAAAAACATATTAACTGCACTGATATGTCTTAATTTCTTTCATTTAAAGTTTTTTCAGTCCCCTTATTGTTTACTTTTAATTTTATATAAATTATAATATCTTTCTCCTATTCCACATTTTGTCAGTCGATTTTACGCCCTTTTCGTTTAATTTTTTGCTTAGGCCTTTCCTGTCCCTCTCATGTTCATTTTTAATTTCTTAATTTTTAAAGAAATAAAGTAAATTTTTCAAAGTCCTTTTATACCTAGTTAGTTTCATGGATTCTTTTTTTTTAAATTGCATGATAACTTTAATATTAATTTAAAAACTATTTCCTTATTAATTGAATCCACAAGGAAGTCTCTTCCTAACTCTCATTGAGCATAGGAGAAGTGAACTAGTGTGTAATCTGTAAGGAATAATTTTGCCAAAAGCTTTAAATGAGCTTTGAAGTAAAGATAGTAACCGATCTCATTTGGATTTTATGTTTTATTAATTAGTTTGACTATTTAGTGGGTTGGCCATACACTCATTGTTTGGAATATTAAGTGTCTGAGTTTAGTTATATTATTCTAAATATTGTAGAGAGTGAGAGAGTGCAGGGGGCAGTGATTCTAATTAAAATATGTGACAGTCTTTTCGTAGACCAGATAAAGTACCATAGGGCATTTAGGTGCCCAAAATAAATTTATAAAATTTTTACTTTTTTTTGTCCTTGTGGAGCGAGATGTTTATATCGATTTAAATTGCATCCATAGGCCATTATAGCATGAAATAATCCACCATTCATCAAGGAGCCTCCTCTTTTCTCCAAGGTTTTCTTTATTTCTCTCTTAGTGAGACTCGGTGAGACCCTAATCAAATATACTAGTGATCTAGTCCTTTCCTTTCTCCGTTTTACTAGCCTCCTTTCTTAGGTATCACTCTTTTTCACTTTTCATCCTCTTCACTGTGGTTAAAAAAGCTTCTGTTGTTTTTGTTTGAATTTGTAAGGCTAAAAGAGTGGGACGATGAATTTTGGGCGATCCAACAGGTCTTTCTTTCGCGCTCTCCTACCAGCCATCTTGTCCGCATTGCCTTAACATCACCTAACCCTCACAATCTTGAACAGTGCCGACTACCCAAGTGGTATTTCTACCGTGGTGTAATGGCTTAGTTGCCCTGTCAACAAATAATTGACGCATTCTCACCGAATCTTTAATCTCCTCCTCCCCGAAGTATGTACTGGTTTCACCCTAGGACTACCTATAGGGGGAAAAAGGCCTTGATGACACCGAATTAACGAGGCGAGATTGTCTTCTTCTTGCGGACCCTGGACTGGCAGCCGCCATCGAGTCCCTGGTGCTGTTTGGCCGCTAGCCGACGACCAAGCCGCCTTCTAGCCGAGAATACTGGTCTATTGAGGTTCTGAAGAAATTCGCACTTTCTCCAATAAAGGGCGCCCTGTTCAAGAGGCACCTTCGTAACCTCAGGTCGAGTCTTGGGAGCATGACGGTGCTGAGAACGGTGAGAACAGTGACGCAAGGGTAAGTACGTTGGACTCGCTGGCTTGAAGGGACGGTGCTCCCCATTTGGGTCACATCTAGGATCTTTTTCCAGCTTCTGTCTAACGAAGACTTCTACTTCCTTTAACATCCCAAAGGCAACAAAAGGTTATGGATTTCGTGTGTATCTGGAGAGGTTACCACTACTTTGTTACTTTGAGTCGACATATGTCAGATGTTATATGCACCTTGCTGCGTTCGGGCATCCTCGAGTAGTCAGCCAGGATTAGATGTGCCTAAGCAGTGTTAATTGTCTCCACCGATTGTAGTTTGGTGTATTATATTTCCCAACTAACCTATTATCCTCACTATTGCCCTATCTTTCACGTTAGCCTTCCTGGGAAAGGTTCTGAGAGACGCACCCCCTACCGCATAAGCTATACAAATTTACCCTGTTCCAGGGATTTTATCAATTCCCACTGCACGTTTCAGCGAGGCACTAGATTGAGATAATATTTGCTCGTGTCTCCTACCACTCTACTAGGTTCCCATTGGGTTACGACGGGCCCTCGTTTATGAGGCAGCTATGCATATCCCCAGTCATTTCCAGCTTTGGCGTGGAATTTAGGTGTTTGTCTTACATCTACCCCTATGATATCCTCTTACGTGGTTAGCCTAAAGCCCTGTGTCACATCGCAAAATGGCTCCTCACCATCAATCTCCATGTTTACTGCAGGAAGTGCATTTTGGAACTTAACAGGCAACTTACTTACATATCTCGGGTTCGAGATCGACCTCGACAAACGCCCAACTACTTTAACAGACAAAATGTTTCGATGATTAAAAGAGGCCCTTGAGTAACCTCCACGGATCCCCTTTTTGGGTCTAGTCTTGGGGGCCTATTGAATTTCATCTGTAGTGCGCCTCTTTTCTGAGATTTTGTTCGCAATTATCATACGGACGTTACATCATGGTAAAATTACTAGCGGCGTTGTTGTCCATGTGGGTAACCTGGAGACCCCCCCCCCCCTACCCGAGTGGAAACCGGGGTGGCATTCTCAGATGCTACGCCAGAGGCTCTTGGGTGGGGGTTTCCCGAACTGTTAAGACTCACCTGCACCCGACGCAATGCCACCAATGCTGTTCAAACGGAATTCTTCGCACTATTTATCGTTTAGCCGCGTCATAACGACTCATGACTCCTTGAAATCAACAGTCCCTTACAAAATCGGAAACTATACACAGACAGACTCGCAAGCTGGTCTTCAATTGCGTAGTGACTTTCACCGGTACGTTTGTTTAGATTAATCGTTATTTCTCACTATGCATTTGGATAAGAAGTTGATGGTGTTTTACTGTATTTTACAATAAAGGGTGTTACGGTACCAAAATCTCCAGATTTTTGCATTATGAATGATTATGAGAAGGACTTTATTCCTTGTAAGCTCGGCAAGCTTATTCTTTTGTTGTTTTAAAAGAAGAACAGTGGAAATTCTTGGATAACTTTAAGAGCGATAGCAGTCTTATGACCGCTACCTATTATTATTTTTAATTTACGCTTATTAATATTTATCGAATCAAAATGATACTTTTTGCATGTTTTAAATTTATTTCATAAAAATATACTTTTTATTTCACTAGATGCAAGTAAACAGATAAACAAACTTTTTACAACTTTAGAAATTAATAAAACCATAAGGTAAACTTCACAGAAGAAAAAAACGTTTAATTCATAGCCTACTCATAAATTTGAATTATATTCCTGTGACTTTTTATGTTAAAATTACTTATTGTAAGTATTTTTCTTGATTATGCTGAATATACAGGATCCAACTACAATACTTTTACATTTGTTGCAAATTTCACAAGTTTTATTCTGGCTGCACATTCACATTTCGCATTGTTTTCTTTTCTGGGAGAATGTGACCTCTGTCTTTGCAGTGAAATTTTTACTGAAGTCCTGCTCGGCGTCCCTTTTCACTTTTTATAAAAGCCCGTCGCAATTGTAAAGCTAACTGCAGAAGAAAGTCGCGACGATTTATTTTCTTACCAGTAACTTCCCAATAGAGAACAGCTACATTGTTTTCAGCTAGGTTAAACTTATTGTAGAAGACTTGAATGGGCCACTTTCTTGAGCCAGTTCTTGTGCTGTATTTGTGAGCCATATGATCAATAATATCCACTCCATATTTCGTTGAATTATAGAAGTCACTGTATCAGCTGTTCTTTTCACATCATTTCCAACTTGAAAACAGCAATGAATGGTCCTCAGAAGAATCACATTTTTTAATTTTATTTTCATTGATAGACAGTTAGAGTGGCTTGGTTATTGTTCAAAACATGAGTGTTCAATTTTTTGTCACGCAAATTCTTGATGCCAATTGGCACTGCCTTTCAGGTAGGTTGATTTTCCCGAAGAAGGTATTTTTGTCTGTTGTAATTTAGGGCGTAACTGTGAAATGTAAAAAGATTGTCTGTCCTAACATTTCTTCCGTTACCAAGATATAGTTTGAGAAGCTAAAGAGGTAAATATTCTAATATTTGTTGGTTTGATGGACGAGTTTCATCTTTACTGAGGTATGGAAAAGCGTTCAAATTGTATTTTGATTCGTTATTGACAGCTATCCAATATTGTCTTCCAAGTTTATTTGGCTTAGTAGCAATGTACTGGGTAATGTGCAATTGATTTAGTAGAAAACAACTGTTAATCTACAATTATATTTCCGCTTGGTTTGCAGCAACCATTGCAATTTTGTGTGAATCGATGCCAAACCAGATGTGAGGGTATGGAAGGTACATACTCACATACCGCCAGACAATCGTGGGAACGAAAGAAATTTGTCGTTTGAGTTGACCTTCGTCTCCTCTCTCTCTCCACCCACCCTTCCCCCAACTGGCGACAGGAAGTCGGACGAAAGAACGCCTATCTCTCAAAGAAGCTTAAATCTTATTTGCCTTCTTAATGATAGCATGGAGATTGTCACAAAGGCGCTGCGATAAGCGAATTGTCGGGAATGGGATCTCTCTCGATTTCCCACAATCTGGGATATAAATAACCTCGCCGTTTACCTCTCAATAGCATTGTCCCAAATCTACACGCGTAATCCTCACGTTGAACGAGAGTCGTTGCCGTAACGTATCAACTACCAACGCGCCGTCGAGTCAACTTGGTTGCTGTCTCAAATTGTTCCTGGAATTAAATCCCGCCCCGCAGAGTCTGTAACTAGAAGAGTACGCTCTGTTGCTCAAAGTAACTTGAGTAAGAAAAGGAACATCCAAATAGTTACTGGAAGTTACTATTTGTTAGTGTCACATCCAGTTAGGAGTAAACTAACCCGAACTGCAGCCAGCAGCCCCGAACCCGTCATCTTATCCCCCCTCCCCGGAGAACTCGTGTTAACCCACCCACACCACCCCGTCTGGACCTGAGTAGTCGTCTCTCCAATCCATCAATTAATGGTAATCTGTAAACCCTGTGTCCCTCTATTCTTAAATTACCTAATTAATTAACCGTGATTGATACTCCCATTGAGTCATTATAAATCTGGACGGTTAACGTCAGTGTTTAATATTTAATCCTTAATTTTTCCTGTTAACTATTGCTAATTGTTATATTTGTGTGAAGTAAAGTTTATTTTCAGTACGTGTGTTTATTTGTTGCTCCTCTCTTTTGACTTACCCTTGGCAAGACTTTAATTAAGCATCCCTTAGGCGAATTCATTCAAGCTGTATTTTGCACTCTTAGAATTTAACAATCACAAACCTCCCCCCAGTAACAATTGGGACTTTTATAGTGAGAATCCTGGCTACGGCACAACACGCCTCTAACCAGCTTTCGCACGTTCAGTAGGAATTAGAGCCTACCAATATATATATATATATATATATATATATATGATCGTAGGATTGAGTCATAGGGTCAATACCACTTACTTAAACAAAAGCGGTGTGTCCAGATCAAGGACTAAAATAATTATTGGACCAGAATATGAGCAATTCTACGACATATATAAAAGTGGTGTCAGCTTTAAGGGTTTAAATTTTGGAGTAAGCAAACTCATATAGCCTAAAACTTGCCAACGTCCAAGGAAGCCCAAATAAACTTACGAAAATTTTAATAACTAGAGTCTATTCCCCGAAGGAATATAAATAATAACCATTAATAACCCTTTCCAGATAGCAAAAACAAAGCTAGGAAAATATTCATTATTTTGGGGGTTAATTATTAGATTGTATCGGTTAGGAACAATCGCAGCTTCTAATTCTCTTACCAGGTGCTTGAATTCTTTCGTGAGTCACCAGTTGCGTCAGCAACAGCAGCAATGGCTTCACAATCATTCGAAGTTTTCGTTAAGCAAGGAAAAGCTCTCGATCTCACAGGACAGGAACTAAAAGAATTCGTCCAAAGCGAACAGCAAGAGGAAAGAGCACGTGAAATGGAAGACAGAAAAGAAGAATTGGAAGAAAGGAAAAAAAAAGGAGAATTGGAAGAAAGCAGAAGAAAAGAAGAGTTAGAATTGGAAGAAAGGAGAAGAAAGGAAGAGTTAGAATTGAAAGAAAGGAGAAGAAGAGAAGTGTTAGAAATGGAAGTAAGAAAAGAAGCGTCAGAATTTGAAAAAAGAGAAAGGATTCGAAAAGTTGAGAGGGAATTAAGCAGAAG
The DNA here is from genome assembly GCA_963969495.1 of Ceratothoa steindachneri. Lineage (NCBI taxonomy): Eukaryota > Metazoa > Arthropoda > Malacostraca > Isopoda > Cymothoidae > Ceratothoa > Ceratothoa steindachneri. Next base: position 34,450,134 of record OZ018324.1, on the reverse strand, counting down.
CCAAGTTGAAGTCAGTTCTGTTGGATCCCGTGATCATCAACCACGGGCCTCCGCTATGAAACTTTCCCAATATAAGGACGAAGAAGATTTGTGCTCATACTTGACACATTTTGAAAAGATCTTCGAAGTAAACGGATGGGCCCTAGAATCCGAAGGAGTGAGTAGATTGCTCCCATTGCTCAGTCCGCGTTTAAGAGACATTTTCATCTCGTTACCACACGAAGCTAAAATAGACTATAGCACCTTGAAGGCCGAATTGCTATCCGCCTTCAATTTGAACCCTCAGTTCTACCGCGCTAAGTTTGGATTGGCTAAAATCCAGTCCGGTCAAACTTACAGACATTTTGGATATATCCTGAAGTGAAACCTTCAGTTCTGGTTATAATCCTCCAAAGTCGAATCGGAATATGAGGCCCTGATTGATCTTATGTTGAAAGATTAGCTATTGTACACCCTCCCCCAGGAGATCCGAGCATGCGTGCAGGACTACCGAGCGTCTACCTTTCAACATGCCTCAAGGAAGCTGATCTACATGCGACAAATCATCGCCTATACCCATAGGATACCCGGAAGAATAGTCCCCCGTCCCCGAAGAATAAATTTAGTCAATGGAAGGCCCAACAAAGGAAACCCCCTCCATTGATAAAGACCAAAGCCCCGTGCAGGCCAAAGAATAAGCCTTTTGTAGCCCACGAAGACAGAAAACCCCCAGTCTTCAATACCCCCTACAATAACCAGCACCAGAATAAGCAGGTTATATGCTACTCCTGCGATTACCCCGGCCATTATAAGTCCCAATGTGTACAGAATCCCAGCCTACGTCCCACCCAGAGCCAACAAGTCCACCAAGTAACTGCTACTCTTTCCCCGGAACAGCCGGCCGCGCTTACGTCATCCACCTCGTCTCCATCCCCACAGGAATTTCAAGCGAACTTCCTGTTCAACAAGAGTACCCCCGGAGGACTAAATTTCGAAACCGGCTCGATCAATGGCTGTAAAGTGTCTACCCTCGTTAGAGACACCGCGTGCACATGCATTGTGGTGTCGGACAAATTACTCCCCCCTGTCGACCCCCAACATAAGAATTACGCAATTGTCCACGACTTCTTGGGTCGAGAAAATAGATTCCAAGTAATCCGCTGACATGTACAGTGTAAATATTTTACTGGTTGGCTGACGTAGTGGCAGCCTCCATCAAATTTTGCTCGGTACTCATTGGTTAGAGCGCACTACTCTTCCCGAGTAAAGTGACTCAAGCTGTCGTCACTCGAGCGCAAGCTAGCCGCAAGGCCTCTCCCCCAACGCGCCTTTTCACCCCATAGGCTTCTTTAGAGGTCCAAACGAGTAATGCACAATTCCTCAGAGCTCAGCAGAGCTGCCCTTTACTTCAATCCCTTTGGGAAAAGGCCCGAAAGAACGAAGAGGTGATCGTTCGAGGGAACCGACCCATAAGGTACATCATTAAAGACTCCCTTCTATTTCATACCTCACGAGATGAGTCGGACCCACCTTCCAGGGTCATGTGTATTTCGCGAACACATGCAGACCAAATCCTGCGAGTAGCCCATGAAAGTCCCATGGCCGGTCATTTCGGTCATAACAAGACTTCTCAGCGAGAATTTAAATACTTTTTTTGGCCCGGTGCAGCCAAAGATATTGCAGAATTCTGAAAAACGTGCGACTGATGCCAGAAAACCACTGCAAAAGGTCGAATAGCCCCAGCTCTCCTGCAAAGAACCCCATTCATTTCGGAGCCATTCTTGAGAGTCGCCATCAACCTCATCAGACCAATCCACCCCCCTTCTGCCGAAGGTCATACGCATGTACTAACCCTGATAGACGGCGCTACCTGGTTCCCAGACGCTGTCGCTCAAAAAAGGATCGATAGTATCTCTTGCTCTGAAGCCCTTATTTCTATTTTTTCTAGAGTAGGATTTCCCAAAGAAATCTTGTCAGATAGAGGCCGCCAGTTTACCTCTGAGATCATGGAACAGGTGAACACCCTGCTCCAAAGGAACCAAATGATAGCGCTTTTGTAAGAATTTAGTGACGTCATTTCCGAGCCTTCAGGATGCTCGACTCAGTTCGAACATGATATCGCCCTCACTACGCTCAAACCTGTGTGATGTAAGCCCTATCCCATACCAGTGCACCTGAGAGACGCTTTCACTGAGGAAGTCGACAATCTTTTGCAATTAGGGATTATCGAGCCATCCACGTCCGACTACTGTTCCCCAAGTCATCGTCTGCAAGTCAGACCAGTTTTTTAGGATGTGCGTCGATCTTCGGAAGTTAAACACCGTCACCGTGTTCGACGCCAAGCCTCTTCCCCTAATTGACCAAAATTTACATCTCTTCGTAGGAGCTGCCTACATCACTGAGATAGACCTATGTAAGGCCTATTATCAGATCCCCCTAAAAACATCAGTGAAGAAACTAACAGCATTTCCTCAAGAAAAAGGTTTAATGGAATTCACTCGTCTTCCCTTCGGCCTAGTCACTGCCTGCAGTAGCTACAACCGCATAATGCGCCGTGTAATAGACGGTTTAAAAAACGTTTCTTTTTATTTTGATAACGTGTATGTGGCCACACATTCATGGAACTACTATATCTTGTCCCTCCGCCCGCACATAGAACGCTTCAAGCATCATGGCTTAACGATCAAACCCTCAAAATGCCATTTTTCTTATAAATCCATAGAATACCGTGGATTTAAAATAGGCGAAAGTCATCTGGCCCCAGAGAAAGAGAAGGTAAAGGCTATTGTAAATATGCCCCTACGGCGCACCAAGAAGCCATTACGGTCTTTCCTCGGTGCCGCTTCGTTTTACCGCCGCTTCGTACCCAAATTCGCTTCTGTAGCAGCTCCTCTAAACGATCTGCTAAAAAAGAAACTCCCGGAACCCCTCCAGTGGAATCCCGACGCCGAATCACACTTTGAAGAGCTCAAAGAGAAGCTAGTCTCCGCGCCGATCTTAAAACTGCGGAACCCTAAAAAAAAATTTGGCGTAAGGACAGATTCCTCCCATCTGGGTATTGGTTAGGTATTCCTCCATTACGACGAGGACTAAGAACCCGCTCCTTTAAGCTATGCCAGTCGCCGACTGACGGCTCGAAAAAGGGCGTACGCTACGGTAGAACTGGAAACTCTAGCGATTGTTTTTGGGATTACAAAATATAGAATGAATCTGGTAGGTCGTCCATTCCTCATATAGACTGATCATAGACCGTTAGACTACTTAAAAACCGAAAAGTCAGGCTAATGCGCTGGTCTTTATTGCTAGCGGAGTACCGTTATGAAATCAGGTATCTAAAAGGGTCTGACAATGTACTCGCAGACAACCTTTCGAGAAACCCAATTTCAGATAGCGATTAATAGTCAATTATTTATTTTTTTGTGTGTATCTCTTTGTATAAATAATTATTTCCTTCGAGGATTCTGTATGTGTTTTGTCTTGTTTTGTATATGTAAATTAGGGAAACTGATGTAGCAGTAGTATTTTGTAGCTATTAGATACTAAGGTAAATTCCTAACGGTTTTGATAAAATTACCGACTCAATTGTTCGAGTCGAGGAAGATAATGACAAATTCCCTCGGTGAAGTTAATTTTCCCATTATTCTTTATTTCATGGCAGAATAATGTTCCTCGAAATTCGGTAGGTGTGTGAGGGTATAAAACGTACATACTTACATGCAGCTAGACAATCGTGGGAACGAAAGAAATTTGTCGTTTGAGTTGACCTTCGTCTCCTCTCTCTCTTCCCCCACCCTTTCCTCAACTGGCTACATGAAGTCGGACGAAAGAACGCCTATCTCTCAAAGAAGCTTAGATCTTATTTGCCTTCTTTATGATAGCATGGAGATTGTCCAGAAGGCACTGGGAAAAGCGAATTGTCGTTAATTGGATCTCTCTCTCGATTTTCCATATTTCGCGATATAAAAAACCTCACCGTTTACCTCTCCACAGCAGTGTCCCAAATCTACTCGCGTAATCCTCATGTTGAACGAGAGTCGTTACCGTAACGTATCGACTACCAACGCGCAATGGAGTCAACTTGGTCGCTGTCTCAAATCGTTCCTGGAAGTAAATCCCGCCCCGCAGAGTCTGTGACTAGAAGAGTACGCTCTATTGATCAACGTAACTTAAGTAAGAAAAGGAACATCCAAATAGTTACTGAAAGTTACTATTTGTTAGTGTCACATCCAGTTAGGAGTAAACTAACCGGAACTGCAGCCAGCAGCCCCGAACCCGTCGTCTTATCCTCCCTTCCCCGAGAACTCGTGTTAACGCCACCCGAACCACTCCGTCTGGACCTGAGTAGTCGTCTCTCCAATCCATCAATTAATGGTAATCTGTAAACCCCTTGTCCCTCTATTCTTGAATTACCTAATTAATTAACCGTGATTGATACTCCCATTGAGTCATTATAAATCTGGACGGTTAACGTCAGTGTTTAATATTTAATCCTAAATTTTTCCTGTTAACTATTGCTAATTATTATATTTGTGTAAAGTAAAGTTTATTTTCAGGACGTGTGTTTATTTGTTGCTCCTCTCTTTTGACTTACCCTTGGCAAGACTTTAATTAAGCATCCCTTAGGCGAATTCATTCAAGCTGTATTTTGCTCTCTTAGAATTTAACAATCACAAACCTCCCCCCAGTAACAAGTGGGACTTTTATAGTGAGAATCCTGGCTACGACACAACACGCCTCTAACCAGCTTTCGCTCTTTTAGTAGGAATTAAAGCCTACCTATATATATATATATATATATATATATATATATATGATCGTAGGATTGACTCATAGGGTCAATACCACCGACCTAAACAAAAGCGGTGTGTCCAGATCAAGGACTAGAATAATTACACAGGCCTGCGTTTGAAAAAAATTTTTATGTTCCCCAGGATTTCTTTGTGGTTTCTTAATGAATCCATCCTCCTGAGCTCAAAAATGAATGTATATTTGTTCAATCAGGTCAGATTTTCTCAGTACAGCATACACCATTTTCATTGAGATTACCTCCTTTTTTCTGAATTTAAAAAAAAAAAAAACTTTCTCTATCTAATAATGCATTATTACTGTTATATCATATAAACAGGAATACACGTATGTAAACTATAATTCTTTTAATAAACAAAAAATAAAAGAATGCAACATAATAAAGAAAATAATTATAATTTCGAAGAACAGAAGCCCTTGACGATTTTCGTTTGTGCCTGTCATCTGGTGCATCACGCTTCAAACACCAACAGTAGTCAGCAAGCATGTTTCCGTTCATTTACACTGGTACCTGGATTTCATTGTTTTTATGTCCTGGTGGAATCTTTGCCCCTGTTCTTTACTGTAATCCTCGCAGTTGTCGGGAAAATAATCTAGATGGGACTGTAAAAAGTGTATCTTTATAGATATTCGAGCTCCCAAATGTTTGAGACTTCAGAGCTGATTGACCAGGGCAACATATTCTTCTAGGCTTCTTATATTGCCTAGAAAATTGTTAACTAGAGCTTTGAAAGCTTTCCAGGCATCTTTTTCTATGTCCTTCATTGATGCATCAAATTGCTGATCAATTTCCTGATTTCAAGTCCATCAAAAATTCTCCCATGGAGCTTAGCGTCACTGATTTGTGAAAATTTTTGAAGAAGAAATTTAAAAGCTTGGCCTAATTTATTAAATGGTTTTGACTTAATTTTTCATTATGCCTAAGCTTTATATGCAGTGGAGGGAAGAGTATTTTTTGAGGAGGCACTAAATGTTCAGCTATCACATTGTTTGATCTAATTCTAAATGCTTCTCGTGGAGGCCAAACCTTCTTCTCATAGTGCATACTATCTTCATGACTGTCCCATAAACATAGGAAACAGGGATGCTTCGTGTAGTCTGTTTGCGTCCCAAGAGTAAGAGACACTCCCTGAAAAAAATTTAGCACGGTATGTAAATTCAGTGTAATATTTCTAAAAACAAATTCAAAGTAATATTTCTTAAAACAATAAGAATATGATTATGTACTGAAAAATCCTGTATGCCGATGCATTAAATCATCGTATTGGAACTAATTGGATATATGTACATCTTATTTTGAGTTTATTGAGTTGTGTTGTATAACTTTTCAATTAGGATAAGTTCCCCATTAACCCAATAGGATGCATTAACCTATAGGGACACACTTCAACAAAAAATATAACTCAAAAATGACTCATGATTTCCAGATTTGCATTCTTGTAAAATTTAAGTTAACCAAAAGGTGTATACAAGTATTAACAATTAAAAATGAAAATGTCAATATCAAAAGGCTTAAAAATGCCAAGTGTAAAATGATCATACCTTTAGGTCACCACATATCCTCCACTTATAGCTAAAGTAATTTATTGCATCCAGCAATTTTTTCATATTTTCATAACTTTCAGTAAGTTGGATTGAATGGCCTATAGGAACGGAAGCTATCTTGTTACCAATATTCAGTAACACAGCTTTTAAACTTTTACTGGAGGAATCTATGAACAGTCTCCATTCTAATGGGTTGTAAGGAATTTCAAGGGCCTCAACAAGTCCTTTAATATTGGTGCAGTATACTAAAGAGCTGGAAGAATGCTGTAAAAAATAGCTTCGAAACTCTTGTTCTCTATTTCTGTACCCCCCTAAATGTTGTTTCTTAAGCGAGAAGATTACTTTCACGAAGTCGAGAGCCAAGAAGTTGTGTATTCGCCTTTGAAACCCCCAGATCCCTGGTCAGGTCATTTAAATGAACTTGAGTGAATGGTCTTGTGACCATATCATGTGTGGAAACCTGATAAGACTCAGATGTGTCATAATCTTGGTCAACTTCCATATTAATCTCTTCATGTACCTCTATATGTTAAGGGGGAGAAGGTAGATGAATTCCTGGGCCATAGGGCAGGGGTTTGATGGCAAAAGGAACATCCGGATATGCAACATTATGTTTATTCTTCTTATTTATAACTGTGGAAAATATAATTGCATATTACATAAAGGAATTGATTTGGAGTTGCAGATAGTACATAAATGTTTAGTAAAGGATATGTTCATGCTGAAGTGAACTATGTTAGTTTTTAATTTTATGCTAAGTCTTTGCATAATAATGACATTTTTCTGAGCCAGTATAATACAAAAACCTTAAATACTTGATACAATGCTCACCTTTAAGATTTGTCAAGCAAAAATAGCAGTCCGTAGTGTGGTCCTTGCCATCTCTCCACACCATGGGAACACCAAAAGAGAGGGACTTCTTTTCGCCCTGACTCCAGCGTCTTAAACTTATGTAGCATCTCTTGCAGCAGATATGTAGTGCAAAACTTTTATCTTGATCTCTTAGCCTTACTCCAAAATATGCATGATACAAAGATTTAATTACAGGAGGGATTGTACTTTGCTGCTCGGGAAAAGTCACTTTGCCACAAACATAGCAAAATTTGTCGGAGCTATTCTTACATTTTCTGTTCATTTTTAACTCAACCACTATTATTATTATTCTTATTATTATAATGCTAAGCAATTTTTAACCTGCAAAATATAAACCTATTTGCATAATTACTTAAAATGTACACAAAATTTACTGCGAATAGAGCAGTGCAAAAACTATTGAAATTTGATGTAATATAGGAGATGTATAAAATATAAAATTATTATCACCCCCTGTATCGCAAAAACTGGAGGTGATAGAGAAAAACGGAGAACAGATTCGGATTTAGGAGGTCAATTTTATTAAGAAACACTATAGAAAACCTAAGGTACATTTTTGACGCAGACCAGTGTTATTGGACCAGACTATGAGCAATTCTACGACACCAGATAACCGCGCAAATTTTTCTGTTTTCAGCTTTTCAGATGTGTTAGACTTCATGTCAAAACGGAGACATATCATAATTTATCCAAAATTATCTCTTGTCAGTCTTTCAGGAAATAAATCAGGTCCCTACTCTTTTCACCAGAGATTATCAGCAAGTAATTCTTATCCCATTATTTCTAGAGCAACCAAATGCCAACAGTGTCGATAATTTCCTCTAGTGACACAGTTCATGAAGTAGTTTTCGTGTATGAGCTTCTAGTTGAGTACACTTATATATGTTTTGAAATATACTCTTCAATTTACAATCTAAACGCAATCAAACAAAGTCTGCTGGCCAAAGTTGCGTGCTCTCACTTATTCTGATTTATGACCTTACGACCTTTCAAACTTTCAATAATCCTCGGACTAACCCTAGGGGGACCTTCTAAATTATATCATTGTCGAAAGAGAATATAAAGCAATATAAGGGTTTTAAATTACTTCAGAATTGGCCGAATAGTTACAATGTTATTGCCAGCCCCCCAAAAAGAAAAATGGGGAATGATGGACCGACCAACTGAGATAGTGAGATATAATCTTACAGGAAGGAAAAATGTGAGCCTGAAAGCCTCTATAAGTAGATGAAGGGAAGAGACCTAAGGCTAGATTCAAGACCAACCTAGTGGGGGATCTATGGGCTGTAAGTGATCTTTAAGACTTCAGTCAAAATGACGACTCAATAGCAGACGATATGCAAAATTCTCCCACGAGTACGGCAGCAATGGGATGGAGCTCAGTTACACAGCTGTCTCATTCATTAATGCTCACCATTCTATCTCACTCTTGAATAAACTAGCGTTCTTTGTTAGCACTCTAGTGTTACTGAATAAACTAAAGTTACACCCTTTTGATCATTATCTTAAGCTGTATATACACGATACATCATCTCACCACAGATAGCCTTGTCAGAGATAGAGAGAGAGAGAAAGAAAGAAAGCGAGTCGCGCAGACAAAGAAAAAAAGGAGTATCTCACGGGACACCATTTAGCGATATGGCGCTAAAATATATATTCACCGTGTCTTTGGGACAGAGCTGGGATCGCTTCTGTCGGCAAACATCAGAGCTTCCGGTGGAGTCGTATATATTCTCCAGCCCGAGAATGTTTAAATGAGTGTCATCAGAGTATTCGGCACGCAAGCTCTATTCCCGCCGCTTTCAAGCAAACAAGATTCACGCAGTGCTCACGCAATACTCTCACAGTACTCACACATCATCTAGAGAGGTAATTGGAATCATTCAAGAACGACAGGCACTTCTCTAGCGACACCCAGGCACCACAAGGACTCGCAGGCAGAAGCCATTATTCTGAATGACGGAGGTCAAGGACGAAGGTCTCAGTAAAGAATAACGTACTTAGCTACGCTTCCCTAAGAACAATACTCCCCCGAGCTACTACTCGATGTATCCCCTAGAAAATCGTAAGTCATTACATTTTTTTATCATTGTCGAAGAGGCGTGACACTCTCTCATCGCAAGAGTCACGACTCACCTCAGAGTCCCCTTCCGATCTCTCTTGAGTAATTATTGTACCTCCTACTGCTCAGACAATATCATTCTTTGTAAATTTATTTCAATTTTCATTTGCCGAATGACTAACATAATTAGTAAAGTGTATCAGTCCTGTTAATCTCATTTGCAGTTTGTATAGTACATACTAAAGATTATTTTGTTTCACTTGTTTGTATCCTATAACCACTTAAAGCATATAGAAATAGTATCAAATTCGGTCAATATTAGAATTTGCACTCGTCTTTAATTCGCACGCACTTAAAAGAGAGACATTGCCTATATTTGTGTGTCACCTCCTTCTCTCCACATCTAGGAAGGGCAGCAAAGGTCAGGAAGGACTAACCGAAACTACGATATATTAGTATATATAATTTACTTAATCCTAATTTAACCTTAACCACCCAGTTTTATGTAAAGCATCCAAACTGAAAACAAAATCCACTTACAACGATTATTTATTTTTTAAAGAAACGCTCGCTTTTATTCAGTATATCCTTAATTTCACGATTCTGTGATTTACTCTGAACATATATCAAGGTTGAGCACTCGTCTAGTGTGGTACCATTCCTACTGTTGCCTCGGCGTTTGAACGCTTACGAGGGGCGGTAAATATGTTTTGTGAATCGTTAGGGCAAAACAGAGGAAGGGGGATGGCTGGTTGTGGGGGTGTTAGGATAAGTTGTGATAAGTCAGGACCTGCAGCTGCACGCTCCTGCCTTGTCTATTTAAGAAGCAGTAGCTGATTGCAGATCGTCAGTCACAATCTTTTCAACAATGGAGATGGTTGAGCACCGCGCAGTGATAAAATATTTGACCAAAAAAGGCGAGAATGCAAAAGAGATCCATGAACTCATGGTAGGAGTGTACACTGACACCGACACCGCTACTTCCTACGCATCTATTGCTCGCTGGAATAGGGAGTTTCGCCATGGTCGTGAGTCCCTTGAAGATGATCCCCATCCAGGAGGCCAGTCAGACGTGACCAACGAGGATCATGTGGCCCGCGTAGAGAGGATGATCCATGAAAACGACGGGTGAAGGTTGAAGAAATCGAGCGACAACTTGGAATATCACATAAAAGTGTTATCAACATCATCCACGACAATTTGGCCATGATCAAGGTCTCTGCCTGTTGGGTCCCTAGAAACCCCACGTCCCATGATCGACTTCAACGTCGTCAAAGTACACAAGGCCAGAGTTGTACAAGCTGCCCTGCGTGAGTGCGGATTCAAGAAGCTCAACCACCTTCCCTACAGTCCAGATCTGGCCCCTAGCGAATACTCTTTATGCTGCCAGCTCAAGGCTGCATTGCCTGAACGCCGGTTTGGGGACGATTTAGATGTCCAGCTCGCCGTCCAGGAGTGGATTGAACAGCAGTCGGGAGATTTCTGGTTGTCGGGAATTCGAAGCCTCAGGGACAAGGGGCGCAAGTGCATTGAAGTCGAAGGTAGTTATATTGAAAAATAATAAAACACTTTTTCTCATATTTCGTTTATTATATCAGAATTGCAAAACTTATTGACCGCCCCAGCGTATGTTATTCAACCCTAAAAAAGAACGTTGTACTGGACTCTAAGTCAATAATACGTCTAACAATTGAGCAGAATGAATATGAACCTATCCTTAATATGTTTGATCGTTACAAGCACCTTCGAAAAATAGCATATTCAAAATTAAAGAATTGAAAATTAAAAATAAAATCGTATCTGAATAAAAATTGCTATATTTATTTTTTCAAAATCCTGTTAATATATTCGCGCTTCTCACCTACCGTAAGTTTCTTTAGGTAATTTTGTGTGTTTGGTTGTATGCATAGGATTTCTCAATTTTTAGGTGAAGTCTTGTCTAGTTCGTCATTTTCTTTAAAGATTAGTTCTGAAAAAATAGGCAAAAGATATCTTTAAAAATAGATTTCAACGGAAGTTAATTTATGTATCTTTATGAAATGTACTTTCACCATCTTTCGATTAATTCAATGTATTTCTCTCCCCCTTTCCTTTTTCCCTTCAACTTGACATTCTTCATTTTTTTGATGCTGCCTCCCATTAAATGCCGTAGATAAACGCACGAAATCCCTCCTTTAGTGATATCCATTTCCTTAAAAGAAAAAAAATATGATTTGGTTTTTCTCTCTTTATCTGAAATACTTCTCATGGGTTTCTTACATTTTTTCTCGAATGAATTCATTTGAGAACTTTTCTTGAGCATAAAAAGAGAACTATTTTTTGCAGTTTCAACCTTTCTTTTGGTTACATCAGCAAATTCATATTTTTTCATAAATTATTTATTTTTTTAAATAGAGAAATTAGATGTTTCATAGAGCCATTTGTTGCGTAAAAATGGTGTAAATACTTAATTTATTTACTTAGGGATTTTACTGTTATTTAATATTATTTTCTGTATTTTATAACCCCTGTAAAAAATAGATTGTAAGGTGTTCTTTGTGTTATTAAAAATCAGAGGAAATTTGACCGAAAATGCTAAAAAATAACTTTCTACCATATCACACGACTCGTCATAAGAATTAACAGAAATTTGAAATAGCAATATTTAAATTCGATATAATTTAGAGGTTTATATACTAATGACAAAAAATATATGGATGATTTCTAAAGAGATATAAGCTATAAACCTCAAAATAACTTTCTCATAATTGTTCTGATATTTGGAAAACTATATAAAAAGTTTTACTCCTATATTCCAAAATTTAGAAATCCCTAAAAAATTCTTTAGATAAAAGATGACAATGTCGAACTACTTTTAAAATCTAGTAAAAATCCTTTGAATTAATAGCATCGAAAAAGGATGGGAAACATTGTGCTTCCTAAGCCAAATAGAGCAAATGGCAAAGACGGTCTGTCGGAGATTGAAGCACACCGATTATAATTTTCAATAGGATAATCTTAAGTATTTTGAGGATAAATAGTTAAAGGCTTTGAAATCTATTGATAAAATTTCCTAAGTTTCTTCTTATATACTTTGGTTGCTTTGAGAATATACATATAGATACATTGCAAGTAATATAAATTTCTTACTTATGATGATTTTTTAAAATCTTAGCTATTTTCTATAATTGATTGATACTCAATCATTTAGATAGAAAGTATACACAAATTTGAAATTAAATTGTGAAGTTAATTGTTCCTCTTACTAAAGAAATCCAATGTTTCGAAATTCAAAAGAAATTACCAGTTTCGTTTCATAAAAAGAGTACGTAGTATGTGTATGTCGGTGTTGGAGAGAGAGAGAGAGAGACCGTGGAAGAATTTAAGGTAACATATTATATATATAGTAAAAATAATAACAAAATGAAAACAAAGGAAGATTTTGAGCCTCAAAATAGCAGAAAAGAGGATTGTTGTTAGTTAAGATTAATAAACGTTCCACAGCCCAAGTAGACAATTCAGACACAATACACTGCGCAGGCGCGCAACTATCCATATCTCTATATATATAAATCTTTTTTTCAATAATGTTGTAAAACATTATTGCCATTGCTATTACGCGCTAATGATGTTGTAAAATCATTTTCCATTATTTCCCATAGCTCTTTAAAGCCTCATATTTATACATACATACATTAGTTTGATAATTGTAGGTAACAATTGATAACGTATTTAAGGGGTTATATTACACCCATAAAATACCAGTATTTAAGACTGAGGAGGAATGATATAGTTATTGCCCATTCTAAGGCCTATGTGTAACCTTTATGTACGTAAGACGATAACACGCAATGAATATTTGTATGTTGGGCTGCCTGCGTGCGTATGAAAAAATCATACTTCTCTTTGAAACCTGAATATTCTCAGGTAGGAGGAAATCATCGGCTCCTTACTGTTAATCCAACATAAATTGTCCATTGTTTTGACTGATGAGTTACATAATATCAGTTATATAAACTTCTTCAATCATATGGACTGATCCTAAATCCTACTCGCAAGATTATGTAGGATGATTTATTAGTTTGGTCTTCGGAATGTTTACGCTTTATGAAAAGGCTTATTTAGAGGCTATTTGGGCTCACAGTTTTATAACTTTTTCAGCGTTTTCTTTAATTTTAGTGTTTTTTATCTTGAGCAAGTTTTTATTAAACCTAGCATCAACGCTGAAGAAAATTTATGGTTTGCTAAAGTCAAATTTAGATAAATTAATAATTTATGTTTTGAAAAAGATAACACTCGCGTTGGAAAACAATCATTTTCCTTAAATTTAGTTTATTTTTCAGATTTTTTAACGAAATATTTATTACTTACATATGTTTCGGCATATTAAGCAAGAAGAATGAAATAGAGAAAATCATTGTCGTGGGCACCAGCTCGTGTCCGAGCATAGGTTCCGTCATCTGTTTTCCTCTCTTCTTTGTTGATATTTGTGAGTAATGTGAATTAGAAGGCTTAACCTTTGGTGGACGAGTCACGGACAATGATCACATGGGAGGTTGGGTGGAGGACGAGGTTGTTTCAGTCTCTTTTGTCTTCCCCTACGTTTTTCTTATTCTTTTTGTCTCTTCCGGTCCTTGAACGCCGACGTACTATCATGGTGTTTGCGAACTAGAGCCATCAGACGATCGAGGCATCCCCCCAGCATACAGGGTACCAGCGCCTTGAGCTTTGTAAGGGAATGGGGATGAAGGGCAGAGAATGGAAAATGGTGACGAGAAGCCAGTAGCTGTGTATCTTGTTTGGGGTAATCGTTGCTGCGCGACAGCCACGCGCAATCAATTAAACAGTCGCATGTCTACAGCGGCTCAATGAGGAGGAGAAGTGCAGTATCATTGATGCTGAATGCAGCGGGCTACCGGGTTCTTATTATGTCAAGGCACGCCTTTGTCACGTCTGCCCTCCAGAGGAAGCCCTCCTCCGCCGGTACCAGATAAATTCGCGGTTGGAGTTTTGGGTGTTGGTTTATTATTTTGAGCTTCCCTTCTCCTGGTTTACCCTACAATATACAGAGTTGGGCAGTATTTAAATACATTTATGTATTTAAAATTGTATTTGTAAATACATTTGGAATCATATATTTAAATACTTCTGAAAGTATCTAAATACCTTTTCTCATACACTTAAGTGATAATAGGTCTTGATAGCTATTAAGAACTGGTAATTTATGTTTAAGATTGTCGCAACTTGTATGACACAAACGATTGCCTGCGTGAATCTGTGAGGGAAGATTGCTTGCCTCAGTCCAAATTCAGTTAACAGATGGTCACAGTTGTGTTCCGTTGTATAGTGAGAGCGCTCAGTATTATTTCAACTTCTGCATGGCACCTTCAGCTTCTTCGAAAGCGTGAGAAATGGAGAGATTAGATACTAATAAAGATGATAAAGATAGGGAATCATGTACTAATAGTCATCCTTTACTAGATGATAAAGCTTTTAGAGTGGAATCTTCTGACGGAAAAAAAGTGAAGTGTGTATGTATATCATGCGATGGCGAAATCTCTGCTACGAGCAATGCTACTTCAAATCTACGCATTCATTTGAAGGTAAAAATTTATTAAAGCTAATTATATGATACTTAATTGAATTGACAAGCTTCACTATTTCTTATTTAAAAGAAATGGCAAAATTGCTAGTACCTAACGATAATGCTTATTAGCGTTGTTTTACCATGCACGAACCTACTTGCTTTCTTTTGAAACACTGTTATTTATATTATAGGCAGACTGAATTTAACGTGAATTCTGGCAACGTGAAACAAAAGTCCTTCAATTATCTGATCATGTACATTTATCAAGAGAGAAAGCATCCTGCTTTGGTGCAAAAAGCGGATAACTACGTGAAAGCTCAAAGAAAAGATTAAAAAAGAAAATGTTCAGTATTAGATGATAGTAAATACTAAGAAGGTCAAAAAATCTGTTGTTGAGAAGCAGATTGCAGATATTATTATACAAGTTGTGAATTACCCTTTAACCACAAGGCAACCAGCTTTTGTGAGATTAATTTAAGGTGAGTTCTGATTCACAAATGTTACTTATAATTATAAAATTAGTAGTACAGGTTAAGCTCCTATAACGACTGAATACTAAAGCATTTGGCTCATGGGTCACTACGTAGGTTATATAAAGAAGTTAAAAAAAGGAAGACATAAACAAACAACAGAGGTTAATTTATTGCAATAATTTCATGAGAATCCACATACATATATTCATAAAACGCGTTATCATTTACTTGAAAATATTAGTGAATCAAAATTTTATAGGAATAATTAGTACAATTATTGATCGATTATGTCTAATTATTAGATGAATTCCTATTAGGATGTATTTCTTTATAGTAGCAATACCTGTATATCATTATGTCAAAACTAGTATGTCCGCTAGCCAAAATATATATATTCCTAACAATACTGAAAGTTGAATATTTTACTATGTAATTCTGGATATAAAGGAATAATAATATATTTATGAATTAATGTACCAGTCCTATATATCTACATTTAATATATATAAAATTTTATATGCAGACCATATATTCTCATTTAATTTGAAAATCAACTTCACTCACAATAATCACACGTTCTACTACCGCAGGTCTTAATTCTTCAGTTGCCGTCATTTCAAGGCGGAGGCTAGACCGAAATCTTATAGAATAAGAGAAAGTAACAAGAGCTTGACTGAAGAATAAATTAGACAGCAACTCTTACATATATCTTACTGCAGATATTTAGTCAAGACCTCATCCTTATTTTTGGGGCGTTACAGTTTATTGGGTATTATAAAGTTTGCTCTTTAGGAAATATGAAATTAAAAATGTCTTAATAGATAGGAAGTTATCAGCTCTTGGCTGAAAGCAGACCTATATATTGGAGGAATTTATCTCGATTATATTAATATGTCAACTTTATGGAAACATTTATGAGCAAACATTGGACTATTATTTATTTTTTTCAGCTTCAGGAAGACGCTCTTGTCCGTCACAGTGGAGTATTAGCATGCTGCCGCTTCAAAGGAGAACATAACTACATCACGATTGCTGAACATATGGAGAATATCATCAATGAATATACCCGTGCAGAAAATCACCAGCACCGTCACTGATAACTGCTCTATTTTGTTAAAGCGTTTAAGGAATTTACAGTCACTGCGGCAAATGTGTCCACAGATTAAGAAGATGGAATCCAGGTAGCTAGGTGAAGAAGATCAGGGTGAGCACGAGCTAGAGGATATTTTCTTAATTAGAAGTGCCTTAGATCAGGAAGAAGACCTTTTTTCTGACCCATGCAGCTTCAGTCTACCTAAGCATGTGCGATGTCCTTCACACACACTCAGTCCCCTCGCCACAACTGATGCGAAACCCTGTACTGAAAATATCTTCTTTTGCAAATATCAATCATGCTGCGAAGGGGAAATGTTCAGCATTATGGAACAAAAGCGGTCATCCAAAATCAGCAGAGATGATCAAAACTGTTATCAACTGCTCATTAAAGATTCCTTGCATTACAAGGTGGAACTCTCTGTTTGATGAATTGCCATTAGTTTGAAAACACAAGGACAAGTTACATCAACTCATGACTTCCCTTGAGCTTGAATTGTTCAGAAGTCGTGAAGTTGAATTTCATGGGGAGTTTGTCTTAGTTTTGGTTCCCTACCTTTCTCACTGGGGAGAAAAAGCTGAAGATCATTTAGCCTTTAAGGGCCTTCCAAAGCCATTAGTACAGTCACTAAGGGCTTTGGAAAGCTCTACCAATCTTATTTGACCTTCACAAATGAAGCCAGCAATACGGATGCCATTATTTCATCAATCAGCCATCCATTCTTCAAACTCCGCTAGTTCAATATCTGTATTTCCTGGGACAGTTCAAGCCACCAAGACTGTTAAAAATATTATGATTTAAGTTATTGAGAATTTAGCAGAGAGACCCAAAGCTGAATCATCTAGTGGTGTATCGGACAGTGACGATTATTTTCGATTTAAAAGACCCAGTCAAACACGATCAGCCGCAGATTTAGAACAGTTAAGGTACCTTCAGGATTCAAATAAAACAATTCAAAGTTTAGATAGATATTTAAACCTAAAAAAGTTATTTATTAAGTACAACACCACATTTCCGTCGTTAGCTCCTGTGGAACGGCTCTTCTCTTTAAGAGGATTGACCTTATGTCCACAACGGAGTTCTTTATCTGACAAAACATTTCAGCAACTGATATTACTTAAAAGTAATGCTGATATTTTTTTATAGTACCTAAGTCCTATTGTCATCAAATCCTACATTGGTAATTATAATATACAATTTCATTTTAATGGATATTTTATTGTTGTGATACCAATGGTCCTTATCGATTGTCATTATACATTTTCTTATGTATTTAAGATTTAGCATTTAAATACTTTAAAAGTATTTAAATGGAAATTTAAAATTGTTGCTAAAATTATATTTAAGGACCTTCAGATCTCTTAATCAATTGCATAGGAACACTGAACGAATTCCTGGTCATATGCGGAGAAAATAATTACGTGAAAACTCTGCTCTCATCAGCTGGAAGCATCACCATGAAGAATATAAACTAAGAAGTAAGATTAGACCCAACCAAACATAGCTTAAAGGAACTAACACATGAGCTACAGAACAACAACCATGGCCCAAAATACACGTTATAAAATTCAGGGAACACAAACACAAACGTCTTTAAAATTGCGTGTAAATCGATCTAGAACTTGACCAAAACACTTAAAAAAGGACTGATCATGTATAGTATGTGGATATCAGCAATGAAGATAGAGAAAGTCCTATATATTAATATCAGATCTCCTTCCATTCCTACAAAATGGAACACAATACTGCCTTGAACTGCTTGACCAAAGATAAAGAAATATGTTCAGACTGCAGTGAACCTCAAACTTAGAGAAAATACACGAATACCAACAAAAGTTGCTTCAAAGGTGCCTGCAGCCACAAAACAATGGCTATGTATTGAGTGAAAAGGAGAAAAAATATCATGAGAAAAGTAACAGAAGGCCAATTAAGGAAAGAAACAAATAGATTATTTATGCAGCACCAGCAGGAAGGAACACCAGACAGGCCACACAAATGAACATCAACAGAACCTTGAATGTCAAATTCCTAAAATGCATTCTACACTCACACATTATGAATATAGCAAAACCAGGCACATACGCATCCACATTAACTTCCATGCTGAACGCTAACGGTCTTTAATCTATGAAATTCTGGAAGGAAGTAGATCATCCGCTATCTTTAACGTAAAGATTTAGGAAGAAACAAAGAAGATCGTTATTAAAGAAAAAAAAGAAAAGAGAAAAACCAAAATGAGATAAAACTAAAACGAAAAATAACAATGAAGAATCAAATATCCAAACTACTTGAGAAGCCAGGAGCAAGACCCCAAAACACGAAAGAAAATAACCAGGGACCTATTTTCACCAGAAACCACACTCGCGCCATCTACTCCTATGTGCGAAGCCACAGAAGAACAAATTTTGGCGAGAACAAAAAGAAAGAGAATGACGGTGGGAAAAGGTACCATTAGAATGACCTTACTAAACTTTACTCTCACAAAAAAACGATCATGGAAGGAAGAAAATACGATTATTACAAATAAATACTGGAAAGATAGATAATGCTTATTAGGACCTATATTTAAAAAAAATCAATCCGCATCTAATACTAATCTCTGAACACGGGTTCAACCTCGTAACGAAAAACGCAAATACCATATACATTAGAAACAACTAACTAGGAACAGACCTAAAAGACTTTGTAGATACATGGATCGTCATACGCCTGGGACCGGACTTCCTAATGTTCATCATAAATGTTACCGCTACAACATCAGACCTATGCATACCAAATAACTATCTAACATTTAACTATCATTGGAACCTAGTGATTTTATCTGCAGCCATCATACAGCAACGCTACTTACCATTGGATGACACCCAATTCAGATTTCCGCTAAAAGTTGGAAGGCATACCACAGAGCCAATTGGGCTCAATGAAGCAACGATTTAAGAAATCGACCACAAACCTAATACAATAGGGCCATATATAAAGAACAGAGAGCAAAGCAATAACCAGAACCGCTTATAAAACAATAAAACAATTTCATATAGACCCCGTAAGAAACAGACCAAGCAGGTGAAAGATAATTAGACCCAAGAACGAAAAATAGAGAACTACTAGAATAGATAAAAAAAAACAATAGGAAAAGTGGGACACAGCCTTTCAAAATATTTACAATTAGTTAACGAACCAAGTATTTTTGAAGAAAATAAATCGAATTTTAAATATTAAGGGCTAATAGAAAACAAAGATTAAAGATATACATGGAAATACAATTAAAGAGGCAATTGAATAGGAATGCGAGATTGAAAACTATTAGGGAACACTGGATGGAGTGTCTTGCATAAGCGAGGAGAAGAATAAGAATTTGATATCGCTTTTGAAAATCAAATAATCGATTCACTAAAAGAACAAATAGAAGCAGCTAACTGCATTATTTAGTAGAAGAGGAAAGCTAAGCCAATTAAAGAATTAACGCCAAAATTATACCGAAGAGAAAAGAAATAACATCTCAACTTTTCAACAAAAAGTGCCAGGAAGATCGGGCGTCATTAGGAAGAACTATATAAGGCCCAAAATAATATTCTAGAATGGCTAAAGTATGTGTTTTACGATTGCCTAAACACAGGATATCTCCACGACGAGTAAACTACAGGCCTACATCCCATCGGGACATCATCGGAAAGGTATTCGAAATAATTCGTAACCGAAGACTAAATGAATATCTAACATGCAACAATTTAGCTATTAAACGACATATTGGCTTCAGGAAGAAAAAAAAACAGAAATGGCTCTCGAATGTTTTTAACTCCGTCGAAGCGCTAGGTATAGAGGTCGCTTTTTTTAAAAAAAGGAGTAAAGTTCAATTGTACCCATTAAGAGCTATGAAATGATTTATATGATTATAGGCCATGTGGTTATTCCCCCTGGAGATTTAAAATCTAACATCGGATCGGCGCTGTGTGCCACCATCTAGTGGCAAAAGCCTCATTTAGCCATTTAGCCATGGTTCAAATCACTTGCAAGTGATTTGAACCATGGAAAACCAACAATGCATTAACCATTTATCATCCTATCGAAAAATGCTGAAGGAAAATTCCTTCCTGTTACAGAAAGAATAAGGAACGTATATAAGACAACAATGCAGAATAGATTAAATATGGGGTAAGGTATCTAAGTCTCTCGATAAATTATGGCATAGAGAAATGCCACAAAAAATTCTAAATCTTGGGTTAAATAACAACTTAGAATGATTTTTTATTACGTAGTGAAAAGATACGCATACATAGACACGAGAACTCCGAAGGTCAGAAATTCAAGCTCTATGCTGGCCTCACGCAGGGTGGTATGGGGTGTCTGATTTCCACATTATACTTTGTGTACACATAGCATAATCCAAGACCCAGTAACGAGGACTGCGTTAACATACAGTTCGCTGAAGGAAAAATTATCAAATGCAGGCCAGGATGACGTCCACATAAATAAAGAACATTAACGACTCTGAAAAAAATGTAAGATAAAAACAAATTGAGATAAATTTAACATAATACTTATGTATCGGGAAAGGTTGTCAGAAGTTTACAGGGACGGTGAAAGTTACAGATATAAAAGAAGAAGCAGGATTATAAGCCTAATAATCATAAAAATTGCTTACAAGGAACACTAACCCGAGAGAATGAATATGGGAAAAAGAGGGATTGAGATTACCCTACAAACTAAGAAACCTCAATCTGAAAAACGAGGAAAAGATATAACAAGCTATGATACAGCTTACGTTAGTGTACCCTAAAGGGCAATGTAAACAATAGCTAGATGCAACTAAATTAAACTGCACCTTGTACAGAATAATTTAATGTTATTAATCATGAATAGTCTCTTTGTTTAAAGACGAAAACAGAAAGATCTAGAAATCCAAGTATAAATAAAGCCAATAAATTAAATAACTGAAAAGGACTGAGAAAACCTTATAAAAAACACGAGAAGAAAAGGGAGAAGAACTAACGAACCAAATAGCACAGGCAGCAAGCTGAAGATAACACAGAAAGCTTTTAAGTGCTATAAACAAAGCGTAACAAAGGGAAATGCAGTAGATTTACATATAAATCTCGAACGAGATGATAAAATAACACCGAAAAACGACAGAACTGACCGAACATAACCCATAACCGATTCAAATATTTAACTTGAATGGACACACATGTGGAAAATAAAGCCAAGAGAAATTTACTTAGGAAATAAACATAAAATGAATAGAAAACACTAAAAAACACAAACCATGATACAAGAATGTGAAAGCAAAACAAATGACAAAAGAAACAAGAAGCAGCTTAAAAGAAAAAAGCTTCCCAGCAACCAAAGAAAAACCCTCCAAAAGACAACACACAAAAACTGAAACAAACACAGAAGCAGACAAATACATATACTTTACATAATACTTATTTTCATCATGACATCTACGCAAAATAGCAACTCTCTGCAAACCTCAAATTTATCTCTTACACTTTTACCTTTATCTATTCATCAGGCCAAACATTAACACTCGGAGCAAGGAATAGGTAAAAATTGGTATTTATCATGAAATACTTTGTTTTGGTGTCCATGTTCAACTGTAGGTCCATCACTAGTTCAAGTGTTATGCCTTTGACTTTGTTTATCAATATTCCATCCTTGCACTTTCCATTTCTCCCCCTCTCATTCGCTCTTCCAGAGCTCTTTTCCCTCGGAGCATATCAAGGCACTGGAGAATGAGAGCTTCAGTGAACACACAGAGAGAACCGGAGCCTCGCCCTACTTCCCTGCTCTGGTTCCTCTTAGGATGGCCAAGGGGAGGGGAGAAGATGAGTTTACGGCGATATACATATAACTTTTTCTCCCACTTTCTCCTTTTATTTCATGTCAGTTGAACTCACTTTGAGCAGATTGCTTCATGCGAGGCTTTTTATAACACAGGGGTTTTCCCGTTAAAAGCAAATCGAATGTAATTAATATTTGCAAAACAAGTATGGTTATGTATCAGTAGTTCATAGATTGTGTACAGTGCCAGAAGGCACGCAAATACCCATTTTAAATATAGGGGTGGGGAAAGGAGGTGGTCAACGGCAATCAATACCCTTCTCTCCCACCTTCCCCTATCTGTTCACTTGAACTCCCTTTAAGCAGATTGATTCGTGTGACACTTTTTCTAAAATGAGGGGGTCCATCTCACAAAAAAATTGAATGGCATTAATAGTTGAAGATCAATTATGGTTTTGTATCTGTAAGACAATAATAACTTTTGACGTAATTCTTCCTCGCGTTATTTGGAGACCAAGTGAGATTGTTTTTTTTTTTATCCCGCCATGGAAACGTCACTTCCTGTTCGAGAACATTCGAGAAGTTTCGACTTCTGGGCGTATTAGGGAAATATCCCCCAATCCTGCGAATTGGTCCAGAGCCTCCCACCACAACGGCGAGCGACAAGGAGAGAACGAGCCGCTTTGTTTTTTGCGCCTCGCCGCTAAAAGCTAACTTTTGCGTCCGCATCAAGAATTAAGATGTCTGGAGCTTTCTCACTTCCTTCTCCAATTCCCCCTTTCCCCCTTCAGGATTACTCGTACAAATACCTGGTTTTGAGTTCAGATCTTTGAGTCCAACCCTCGCCGCAAGGTCGTCCTCATCATCTCGAGTCGCAAGTCCCGTGAGTGTGCGACCAACAGCAAGACCAGTCTACGACGTGATTCTACCCCAGTCGATTGGAAGCTACTGTGAACGGCAATCTTTGGAAGTTGCGCGACAGTCTCCCTTTGTTTAATCGATCCGAAGAAAATCTCCATCGATTACATTTGAGGAAAAGAAGTTTCCTCTTCTAGTGGATTACGAGTAATCCCTAATTCTCCGTCGAACGTCCTCCTTGAAGATTGGGTATAGTCATTGCTGTTCTTAAGGTGATTGGATCCGAGCAAGACCTTCCTAGAATTCATTGACCCGTAAGATTGAAACCCCCCTTAATCATTAATATTGTCAAGCCCCCCTTCCTTTTTTGATTGAGCCTAGTAACGCTAATCAATTAATTTTATTTGGGAGTCCCTCATCATAATAATTATCAAGAGACTATTTCAATTTAAATAATTCACTTTTGCCTATTAATATTATTCTTATTTTAATCTTCGTAAATAAAATACATTTTTGTTGTTTCATCTTTAACTAACCTTGAACGATACTCTCAGTCAATTCAAGTAAATCTTACCAATCATATATGCAATCTGTCTGATTATTGAGGATTTGAAACCAAACACCTCAAGTTTAACCTCCTAGTCGGTCGTTAATCCCTGCGAATAGTCCTTAAACGGTTCGCGTTGCAGTAGGTGATTAAGTCATCTCTCACATAATATAGGAGTATTGCATGGTAAAGAATGGTGTACCACGATAGTTTCAGTAGTTCTAGATTATGTACATACGCAAAATGCACGTAAACACTAATTTCAAATGATGAGTCAAATCACAACGAGGTAGTTTACGGTACAACTTAAATAACTTTTCTAAAATCTACTGTTGACATATTTTCTCTATTTATGAGTTTACACAAGGTAGTAACACATTCTATCATCATAAATACATTTAGTTCGCAACCATTATGCAATTATTCTTCCTTCAATGACTATTTTCTTTCTTTTCAAATAGGTGAGAAAACAATGTAAACAGTCGGAAAGTTTATAAAATATATTTTAGATTATCGAATAGTCTTGTAGGGACCAGATTGCAATATGGAATTAGAAATTCAAAAAAAACAAAAGAACATTTAAAGTAGGGGAACTTGAATGGATAAGGACTCAGAAAAAGCACTCTTCCCTTACATAAATACTTCTCTTTTAGGAAAGGTTTGAATCGCCAATGATCATTAGCCGGATTATATTTTGTTCCAGTTGTTCCATAAGCTAATGTGATATGTGCAAGCGATGAAAATTACAAGGAATACATATACACAACTACAAAATAATAAAAAGTAAAAAAATATATTGTCAGACCCCTTAAAGAAATGAGGAGAGCTCGTGCTCAATCTCAGCAGTTTGAAATCAGTGCCAAGACCTCCTCTCTCGTCAAGTTGGAAATTATCTGAGATTTTCGTAAGCAGTTTCTTATTTTTACCCCTAACTAAATCATTTTTTACCTAACTTGAGGAACTTCCTTATCATTTTAAAAAGAATCATAAGAGAGGAATATTATATTTTTGTTTGAATCATTTTTAAAATCTGTTTGGAAGAATGTAGGTAATATGTAATTGCAATTCAGTAGCGTCTATATATTTAATTTAAATCAAATTAAAGGAGAATTTGAGCTTTATGCACGTATATCGAAACTTAGCCTTTAAATGGCTTTAATCTGGTAAAAATAAATTAATATAATAGCGCTGTTTTACATTCTGCAGAAATTGATGTATATTTAATGAAAAACAAACAAATTAAACTAAACTAAATTCCTCCAAACTGCCAATTGAATATATTAAAAGCTTTAAGTACGAACCAATTTTATCGAGGATATATTAAAGAAAACTATCTTATTGAATACTTTGGAAAAATTAAATAACAATTGTATGATTCAATAATAATGTAAAACTTGGTTAAATAAATTAATGTAAGTAGAATATACATATTTAATATTATTTGGAACTCCGACCGAATATACATAAATTAATTTCTTGTATTCCTTATTTTTGAGGTTAGATTTTCTTAACAAGTTTTGTCAGATGATTAAAATAATTTACCTTTGTACAATTTATAGAACTTCTCTGGTGCATCTGGCCTTAGTTACTTGTTTTTAACATGTTTGTTGGTTATAAATCCTCAAATTATTGATGACTCAAAAAAATAATATAAACTCAAATTTATTTGAACCACTACTACCAGCTAAAAATTGGCGGAAGCTATTTTGTCATGCAAAAAGTGCATATTGAAGTTATGTAAGGATATAAAAGAGACTTTATGAATTCATAAATTAAAGAATTTTTACGGAGAGAAATACATATACAAAACTCAGAATGCTTTCTGGGAAATATTTCCTGCACTATATCAAATATATTAAACTTTTAGCATCTCTTTGAATATAAACCTTTTTTTATCCTTTTATTATTTGGGGTTAATTTTATTCAATTTCTTCCCCTAACAGATGAAAAAGAATGACTTCGAAGAAGAGTCGGGGAGGATATTGAATTTGTTATCCTAAGCTGACGTTGCAAGTTATAGAGAAAATGTCAAGTGTAAAGAAGATATCAAGTTGCCAAAGTACATTGTCAGGCGGTGAAACAGAGTGATTAGAATGTTTAAGATTTATTGATATATATATATATATATATATATATATATATATATATATATATATATATATATATATATATATATATATATATATATATATATATATATATATATATATATATATACATGGTTGTGAGTAATAGATATGTAAAATGACTACTATAATGACTTATAATAAATTTTATTTTCTATTATCTTGATGTATTTGTCTACTAATGTACTATATAATCTGATGTATAATCCTGCATGCCTTTACCCAAAAAGTGAGTAAATCTTCATGCTATTTTTAGTTACATGATTTAGTTAACAAATATAAAAATTAGGCTTCTCAAACATCTCATGGTACTAACGGTGCAAAACAGCCTGAGTATGAATGCAGGGTTGTATATACTAGAGCAAAGGTTTCGCTACTCCTCCTTGCAGAAAAAGCTTGCGCTTCAAGTGCAGACCTTCCATCTGTGTCTTACGGTCCTTTCAGCTCTGGCAACGAGCTTTTGGTGTAATTTTTTTAGAAGGTTTTTATACATATCTTCAAAAAGTTTATTTTGGTCTAAGATTTTAAGATTCATGTGTATTTTCTAGGCTGAAAGGAAAGATAAAACTTTATGGAAATAAAAATACTCAACTTTTCCCTCTAAATTACTTTAATAATTTCATTTTGTTATACTCTTTTTTACTGGTAAGTAATTATTTGCTCGTGCTAAAGACTAGAGTTAAAAATCTATTTTAGAAAGCCCTTCGATAAAACCCTGGAATCCAGGAAAAAAATTAAAATAACAGCCATGCCTTAATTTTGATAAATTTTCTGAAATTTCCTTGCTGTAACTCTTTTTGTTTTTAATAATCCTCAATCATTCTAAATCACAGGTCGACATATTTTAACTTTTTTTCCAAGTTTAACACCTTTTCTTGCGGTAATTTTGGGTCAATGAGTTTAAAATCTTATAATGGGTTCACGTTAAACCAGAAATAAGATTCAATTAAATGCACTCGAAAGATGATTAAATTTGGTCAAGATATAACGCTCAAGAGGATGAAGAATAAAATTGGTTAGGATTAATCGTGGGCCCACAAAATTTATGTACACCTTGTGTCGATAATTTACGCTAATGGGAAAGGGGACAAGAAAGCACCTATCATTTGGTATTCCTTTCGTATGACAAGAGCAAAAGAGCCATGGAAATGGTTGTTAGATTTACCTTTCCAAGAGTTCTGGTTATAGGCCAGTGCTCACATTGCAAAATTGAATGAGGCAGTCAAAGAAAGTTCAAAAGCTAGAACATCGGTGTTTTTATAAAATCTTATAATGGGTTCTAGTTAAACCAGAAATACTATTCTATTAAAGGGTTTCGAAAGATGAGTTTTACAATAACAAATCAGAGAATGAGCAATATTGAGTTGGTGAATAGAGCATATTTTTCTTACTCTCAGCATAAAATTGGTCAAGATAAAACGTGGGCCCACAAAATTTACGTAAACCATGTGTCGATAATTTACGCCAATAGACAATGGGGACAAATAAACAACTATTATTTGGCATTCCTTTTGTATGGCTAGAGCAAAAGAGCCATGCAAATGATTGCTACATTTGCCTTTCACAATGCTCTGATTATAGGGCAGTGCTGACCTTGTAAAAGTGAATGAGACACTCAAAAAAACATTAAAATTGAGTACTTCGCTATTTTTATAAAATCTCATAATGGGTTCACGTTAAACTACAAATAACATTCAATTAAAGGGATTCGAAAGCTAAGTACTCTATGTAGAGGACTGTTCCCAAATCATAAACATCTCTGTTTTGCATTATAATGTACTATAAACAACGTAATCATTCTCTCTCCAAATTATTGTTATTCTCTTAATCACTTGCTTATTTTTATCAGCAACTATATATATTTTCTTTTCAGCATAGGAATAAACTTAAAACCAATTTAAAAAGAAAAGAAAGACTGTAATATACTAATTATTGGTTAGTAAATATAAAAATAGTGAACAAAGCTCACAAAGTGTACGAGAATCAAAGTTATGCAGATGCACCCACAAAGGAAAAGTGAAAAACGATTCCGAGCGCTTTCGTCTTTATTCTTAAAGACCTTTTTAAGAAATGAATGGGAGGCTGGACATACATTGCCTTAAACATAAGAAGGGAAGATTATACTACCCACCTCTGAACCTTAATTAGGAGGTACAAAATCCTGAAACAACATTATTTGAGATTTTATGTATGTAGTGATAATGAGGTCAGGCGTGAACAAACTAGGACTAAGATTGAAATTAGGGAACACGTTAATGGAGATACATTCTAATATATTTCTCAAAATATAATTCCTGCATTTTATGACTGGTTTGGCACTGTTCCAGTTAATGTTATGGTTGAGATTGTACATATGTAGAAAAAGCGCAGATTATTCACTGTGTTTACGTACATTTGCTTGATATTGCTTAATCCGTCCGGCCCAAACTTAGCCACTCTTCCTTCCTTCAGATAGCCTGTATTTCTGCCCTACCTCGTCGCTTTTCATACAACCTCTCCCACAACTTTCTCTGGTCAGCCTCTAATTTCACAGGGTAGATGCTGACCTTCTTCTCAAGCCAACCGCCCCAAATCGGGGCTAAGGGGAAAGGGGACAATGTTCCCTAACCCCTGAGCTCCGGTTCGGGATGGTTTTTTTTTAACAACCTGCTTCATCCGCACCCATAGCTCCCTCACATCCCTTTTCCTCTGGTCTTCAAAATCTATCTTTTTTACGCCGTGTCTAAGGTGGAGCCGCCATGCAGATGGACTGCCAGGCCACCAAGCGGGAGGGGTGGTCTCAAATAGAGGCGCCTGGCTCTGCCAGGCCTGTAACCACCTCTTGCAGTGCGACAACTGCAAGAGGTGATGAGATATTGCGTCCCGTGGCACAAATAGAGTCACCATGCCTAGGATAAAAAAAACAACAAATCCCTCTCCATTCCTCCTTGTACATACATCGACGGAGCCGCCCTCGGGGAGCTCAAGCAAAAAAATAGAGGTCACCCTCCCCTGTGCTTGCGCAGGGGACCCTCCATATCTCTTCAACCGGAGAGGAGGCTTACTTCTCTCCTTCGCCTACGGGTGCAGGGGACTCACCCCTTTCTCTGGAGGTGCTTTGGGCACCTCCCTTTTTAAAGCGGCAGTACCCTATTTTCTTTCCAAGGGGACTGCCAAGAAAGCCAGCAGGCAGCCCTTAGCCTGCTGCTCCTCATCGAAGCGGCTCGGTAGGGCAAACCTCCTTAGGGGGGAGAGGGAAGCCAGACCCCTTCGGGTGCTTCCCTCAAAAGACCTGCTGGCAAGGATATTAAACCTTGCCGGGGTTAAAGCATGTGCCTCCCCACAAAAGACTCTTAACTCTGCCAAGGGGACCTGCAATGTCCTGGGAGGCAATGGCCAACTGGAGGCCCCTCCTGTGATAGACATGGTCCTTGAGGAGACCCAGCCTCAGACGTTAGGGCCTTCCATGAGGGGGAATCTGGGCTCGGCGCCAAGAACCGAACCCGAATCCGCCCCTATGCAAGGTCCCCCTCAAACGGCTGAGGGCTCCAAAACAGTACAAGGAGGGGAGAGATCTCCTCCGACAGGTGCCTCTACGACTACCAGAACCTCTCCATTTCGGAGAATGATCTGGCTGAGGCCAACCCATCTGGCATGGGGGCTTCTACCGGCGAAGGCGAGAAGTGGGTTCATTCCCAGCCCTCCTCTCCAAAAAATTAAAAGACTAAAAAGACCAAAAAGACAAAGAAGACTCGGGGCTCCTCTCCATCCACGAGGGCTGCGGGGACGGATGGGTCTGCTGCCACTTTCGTAGGCGACCAAGCCAAGATCGGCACATCTGGCCCCTCTCCCCCCCCGTGTGCGGAGCCCCTGACTAAGACTAAGACCAAGAGTGCACTGGGCGGAGCCTCGATGACATCATAACCCCTCATTCAGAGGTTACCTGGCGTTTTCGAGCCCACTGGATTCAAGCGTTTCCTCGTTATTCGTTCCACTCATGGCACCATGTTGTCCAAGGGCACCATGATCCATCAGAAGAAAGGATTAGCAAGTGCAATTGGTAGAGAGCCGAAGGTGACCTATTTCTTAGATAAGAGCCTTCTGGCGAATACGGTGAGTCCCGCCGAGGTGGCCAGGATAAGTGCTGTTCAGAAACTTCATGGCACCCCGGTGAGTGTGACGCCGCACTCTACCATGAACTCTGTGGAAGGAGTAGTTTATGCAAGGGAACTCGTCGACTACTCCATTTTGGACATCACCCTAGAGCTGGCCGACTATGGGATGGTCAAGTTCAAACGTGTGATGAGAAAACATGGAGGGACCTCTCGACCCACCTATACACTCTTCGTCAAGGTCGACTGTGCCAAGCTTCCTGAGTCGGTGCGTGCCAGTTGGTACTGCTACCGCGTGAAGGCATTCGTGCCACTTCCGCGGCGGTACTATAACAGTCACCGCTACGGCCATACGAATCGCTCATGTAGACGTGCAAAGTCGGGGTCACCCGAACTTTGTGTAAATTGCTCCAAGGTCGCACACGATAAGTCCAAATCGTGTATGAACAAGTGTGTGAATGGCGGAGAGCCGCACCCAGCTTCTTCAAATAAATGTGGTGCATATCTCCTTAAGAAAGAAATCCTGGCCGTTCAGGCCCAGGATCGACTCTCATTCCGCGAGGCTAAGGACTTAGTCCTGGCGCGCCCGGCTCTGCCTGGGACGTCATATGACTCAATAGTTAGAAAGGCACCCTCTGCTTCAGGCTTATCCAGGCCAACGAGCACGGTTGTTTCCGTGCCAATTTGAAGCCCTTCTGCGGGCTCTACCCAACCTGGGCGCTTCCCTGGCAAAGCTGGTGGCCGAACGGGTTCATACCCAAACCCGGCTAAAACCAGGGCTCCCCTATCTTCCCCCCAGCGTGACCGTTTCTCGTAAGGCGGAAGGGCCACGCGCCTCCACCGAGTCGTTAGACTCAGAGGAGGCAACACCCCTGAAGATTGTCGCTAGGCCATCTTCGGGGGTTCCTAAAACTATCTCCCAAAAGAAGGAAAGCAACAAAGGAGCTTCGACTTCTTCGCCCACGCCCCGAGGTGAAGCGAGTGGCTTGAAGACGGTGGTTGCTTAAAAAGAGGGCCCCCCGCTTCCGAAGCCGCAACGCCCGCCTAAAGTTTCGAGGCTGAGGGAGGAAAAGAAAGACTCGCTTGGCAAGCCCAACCTCTTCCAATAAGTCCTTGGAGGCGAAAAAGCATTCAGCAATCTGTCCGGCCAACAGCGCCCGGGGTTCTGCCCCCGGGAAGCGTATGGCCATTCCCGTGAGCGTCTTCAATTTGAGGAGGGCCCCCGCGTCTCCTCCGAGCTAGGCCTGGATGGCATATTCCTTCAATGGAATTGCCGTGGACTCCGGGCCAACTGGGAGGAGCTGCGGAGGCTCGTCTCGTCCTGTTTACCATTAGTTATCTTTTTGCAGGAGACCATGCTAGGTGCGTGCCCCCTACCTGCCCTCTTAATGTATAAGGGTCTTGCGACCCCACCACCGCGGGATGGCCGGGCTGGGGGATGCGCGGTTTACACCCGGCATGATGTCTCCGTTCTTCCTTTCTCTTTAGATACCTCCTTTTCAGGCAGTAGCGGGGCAGCTGCACCTGGATAGGAGGTATACTATCATTTCTGTGTACATTGCACCGTCAGCTGACTTCGATGCCGGGGACTTCCGCCGCGTCGTGGCACGGTTGACGAGGCCCTATCTCTTGCTAGGATATCTAAACGGCAGGCATCCTCTCTATGGAAATTACTCCATAAATCTCAGGGGACAAGTCTTTGCCGATCTGATCGAAGAGCTTGAGATGGGTGTCCTAAACGTGGATGAGTTTACGCATCACTGTCCGAGAACCGCTTCATTTTCTTGCCTTGACCTAACTTTGTTGTCTTCGGATGCACAGCCTGATTTTGATTGGGGGGTGGTCGATGACCTCCATGTTAGTGATCACTTTCCCATTCAAATATCATTTTCAGGGCAACTGCCGCCTGAGAGACCACCTCGGTAGTGCTTGGCGTGGGCGTGGTGGCCTGCATTTCAGGAAATGACTGAATTCTCAGTCAAGGAGATTAGGTCGGTAGATGAGGCTTTTGAGTTCTTCTCTGGCAACCTCATCGCCGTGGGCCTGACTAAAATTCCAAGAACATCTGGCCGTTTTGCACGCTGACCACCCCCTTGGTGGTCGGCCGAGTGTGAGACAGCCCTCAAACAGAAGCGTTATGCCTGCATGCGCCATTAGCGCAACCCGAACGATTTCACTGTCGCTGAATTTCGTCGGGCTAGGGCTAGGTACCGGTATATTTTGAACCACGCCCACCGCTCTTCTTGGCGGGCATACGTGTTTTTACTTAACGGTAAGACCAATTTAGCTGAGGTGTGAAAGCGAGTCAAAAGGATTTGATGCAAGTTCTCGCAGGACCTCTCTCCCGTTCTCCAGGAGAATGCGACCGCCGTGATGCTGCTCCGCCAGCATTCAATGCACGTCGTGATGTCGCGGAAGGCCGCCGGCTGGACTTTACCTCTAGAGGTGGAGAACTCTTCAACGACAAGTTTACTGTAAGTGAGTTGCGTTCCGCTCTCGCTTCGTGCGCGGACACTGCCCATGGTCCTGATGATGTCCCGTGAGGCCATGCTTCGACACCTGGGTGAGCGAGGCATGGCCTTTCTGTTAGATTTGTTCAACAGGATCTGGGTGGAAGGTCTTCTCACAGACTCCTGGTGAATCGTTACTGTGCTCGCCTTTCGGAAACCGGGGAGAGATCACTCTACTCCACAAGTTCCCCTCCACGTCGGATGTTGTGCTCCGACTGGAAAATGACGTCTGCTAGGCTTTTCTTCGTAGACAGCACTACGCCACGGTCTTTTTCAATCTGGAGAAAGCCTATGATACCGCCTGGCGATACGTTATCATGCGACTCTCCACACGATGGGGGCGAGGGGACGCCTCCCAATGTTTATATCTGACTTTTTGCGAGATCGTCGATTCCGCCTACAGTTGGGGGGTGCCCTCTCCGGCCTAAAAGAGTAGGAAGAGGGTGTCTCGCAGGAAAGTGTCCTCAGTGTCACACTCTTTGCCCTGAGCATCAACGGCATCACCTCGGTGCTGCCGGAAGATGTTCTCACTACGCTCTACGTCGACGACCTTTCGATCTCTTTTAGCGCGGCTCAGATGCCAACTCTGGAGCGTCGACTCCAACAGGCATTGGACCGCGTCTCTTGCTATGCCAAAGCGCACAGGTTTCGGTTTTCTTTGGCTAAGACTAAAGTGGTGCACTTCTGCCACCATCCATGGCTTCAACCCGACCCAGATTTGTGTTTTTAATGGGGTACGCCTGGATGTGGTTGAGTCGCACCGTTTCCTTGGTCTTGTATTCGACCGACGCCTCACCTGGGAGGCTCATATTCGCAGCCTTAGGGTCTCTTGTACCCGCGCCATGGAAATTCTCCATTCCGTGACGTTCAGTGCTTGGGGCGCTGATAGGGCTACTGCCTTACTTTTTTATCAATCCTTTGTTCGCTCAAAGCTCGACTACGGATGCGAGTTTGATTTATCCGCACCCGAGCGTTTATTTCATAAGGTCGATTCGATCCACCACACCGGCCTTTGCCTTGCGACCGGTGCCTTCCGTACTTCTCCCATTGAGAGCCTGTTGGTCGATGCTGGGGAGATGCCACTCGCTCTGCGCCGCGTTCAGTGCATTACTCGCCTGTACGCGCGAGCCCGGCGCCTCCCTCAGTCGCCAACAGCTCTCACTGCATCCGTAGCTGATCTCGATGGTGCCTATGCCGCCAGTCATACTCTAAGCCCTTTGAATTTAGGGCCAGGAAACTCTTTCGAGAGGTAGATATAGCTATCGGTCCGGTGGCGCCCCTGGTTCTGCCTAAGACGCCACCCTGGAGGGTACCACATTTGGCTATTTGTCGCCACGCCTCTGCTCCCAAAGCTTGTACTGCACCGGGAGTATTGCGTTTGACCTTTTTGGAGCACACATCGTGTCACGCTGGAACCGTGCCAGTGTATACGGATGGCTCCAAGTGCCAAGAGGGGGTCGGCTTCCACGCCGTATCCCCTCTGTTTTAAGTCAGCAGGGCTCTATCAGGGCCTGCGTCTGTCTTCACGGCCGAGCTGGTGGCAATACACCACTCGGTACCGGCCATTACGCGACGTGCCCTGTTTGGAGACCGGATTGTGGTCTATAGCGACTCACAAAGCGGCCTGAGTGCTCTCGCGGCATTGGAATCTCTGCATCCCCTGGTTCGCGATATCCGTGACGCCATGGTTTTGGCGAGCCGGGCAGATGTCGAGATTATCTTTTACTGGGTTCCTGGACATGTAGCAATTGCGGGGACTGAGCGCGCCGATGAGGGCGCCAAAGAGTCTGCGAGGACTCTGCAACCGGACCAGCGTTTCGCTCTTTTTCACACCTACTAAATGGCAGGAATACGGGCAGCTCTTCGGACTGCTTAGCAAAGAAGATGGGAGACGGTCAAAGGGAACTTAAAGTTGTGTGCAATTGCGCCGCGACTGTTCTCATGGACCTATCCCCCAATGCCGCGGTGGCTCCAGTTTGCTTTCTGTCGTCTCCGAATCGGGCAAACTCGTGTGACGCATCGCTATTTGATGGAGCGCTCACATGCGGCCTATTGCAACGACTGCGTCGTCCCCGAGACTGTTTGGCACATTCTTGTCGAATGTCCTAGTCTGGGTGATCTTCGCGCACGATACCTTTACCAGTACCGGGATGGGCGGGGTCGCTCCCGCCTGTCCCTTGTACTCGGAATGAGTGCGTGCACATCGACTGGTGAACTTGTTGACTTTTAGGGGGAGGCCGGCCTTTTCCCTATTATTTTAGCAGGGTTTGTTTTTTTAAGTTTTGTTTTGTTTTTTTGTTGTTTTTTTCCTTTAGGTTGCACGCTCCGGCGCCGGGGGGACCTCGCACCGACGCAGGAGCTTGCTCCCTCTTCCCCATTTGGGGTGTTTTTTTTCGTTTCTTTAATTTTATTTCAAAGCAGCCTAGAACTAGGCCAGTTTTAATACGGCGACTAAAGCCCATGTAGGCAGTCGCCAAATGAGCTCTTAAAAAAAAAATTATATTGCTTAATCCGGACATCTAGTTCTTTTCAGGTTTGTCCATAATAACATTTTTGGCAGTTGTTGCAGCCTATCCAATAAACAAGGCCAGGTCAGGGAGGTGAATTTTTGACAAGGATGCAATAAATTTTAGTCTCGTATTTAAAAATAACATTTATGTTCAGAAGCCTAATTGAAAGAGATAATTTAATGAAAATATGGTGGGAGTGGAGGTGGGAAATTTTGGACAAATATGCGATAAATTATAGTCTCGTACTTGAAAATAACATTTTGTTCAGAGGCCTCGTTTACTTAGGCCTCTGAACATAAATGTTATTTTTAAGTACGAGACTACAATTTATCGCATCCCAATCAAACATTTACTCCTCCTACCTGGCATTTTTTATTCGATATGATGCAACAACTGCCAAAAATCCCGAAGAACGCTATGCATACTAATTAAAATTTTTGAGACACCCGTAGTGGATAAAATGGAAGTAAACGGCGTGTTAGCCGAAAAGGCGTAGAACAACATAAAATTGAAGAGTTGCGTCAAAGCGTTGAATGGTTGCAGCAGAAATCATTCAAAATAAGATCAGAACAAGTGGGATTGTCAAAACGTGCCATATACAATGTAATGAAGAAAAAACTGAAGCTTAAGCCAGGTTGTGCAAAAATTACAAGTAAAGATTTCGCGAAAAGAAAATCGTATACTTGTACATAAGAATTTAGACCAAAATTGGGGTAAGTTAATATACGCCCATGATAATTGTCTAATGAAGCACAGTTTCATCTCAACGGATACAATAATAAGCAGAACAACAGAATATGGTCGAATTACAATCCAGAAGCTAAACACCAGAAAAAGCTGCATCCTGGAAAATCCACTGTGTCGTGTGCGATAACACTTCAGAAGAAAGTGGGCCGTATTTTTATAGGAATGAAAATGGAAATTCAGTCACTGTAAATGGCTGAGAGATACCGACACATGCTTAAGGATTTTTTACCGAACTTCAAAGGCTTGGAAAAAACGAAATTTCACAGAAAAAATCATTCCTCGAAACAGTGGCCTCCAAGATTTCCCGATCTAACCCCTTTTGATTTTTTATGGGGATATTAAAAAGATCAAGTTTAGCGTAATAATTCTAGAAGTAACTAACAAATAGAAAATAATATCGTTGAAGAACTTTTGACAAAATTGATGAGAGCAACTTCGTCACGAGTAAATGAGAAGTATGGTCTGCATTTGAAAAGAAGAATCTTCAAATATATTAATTTATTATGTTAATTATGCAAATTTATAATTAGTCATAGTTTTTGTTAATTTTGAGCAAATAAAATTGGTTTTAATACGTGATAAATATCTGAAGGATAAGCGGAAATTTCTTAAAAAAAAATGCTTCACCAAAACTGGCATCACTTTTACAAAATTAAATGAATCAATTGCTATTTTAAGACCAAAAGCATACAACTATTACCAAAATCTTTCGGAAGTTAGCTTCTGATCACAAAACTATTCTGGATTTTATTAAATATCAAATTTAGGATATGTAAATAAAATCTCCCTGTATTAAGCGGTCCAATATGAACTTGGTTTGTTTATATTGTCCTAAGGAGTGAGTCATTCTTTCGTCCTGATATTAATGAAAGTGTCCTATTAATTCCTTGTATTATTATATTGAGAGTGTAAGCCTTGAAAGTTGTGTAAAAATGTGTAACATATGTTAAGGTAAGATGAGAGAATAAATTTAAAATTATGAGAAATAATCAAATAGATAAATTAAGTTAAAAATGAAGTTAAAATAACAGATTCATGTATGCTTGCCGTTGATTTAAAGAGGGAGATAGAATGCGTTTAAGGATAAATTCTTTTGATCAATAAAAACCATCTAAAGAGCCTCCAAAGCTCCCGCTGTATAAAAAATATTGAATCTAGCTCAAAGATTCCTCTCCAAGCGTTTTCTACTCTTTTGGAGTCAGTGCCTTGTGAATACACAACACTCAGTAGAAGATAGCGGCAGCCGACAGGCTGAATAAAGAAACTAATTTGGCTGCTTCATGAGTATGTAATACTTAAACTCAATGAAAAATCACCTTTGGTAATCGCATCACTCTCGAAGAGGCTTAACTCAGCCATCAAAAACTCGACAGAAATTAAGTTACCCAATTCTGGATTCAGCAATTTGTCCGCTGCTTTAGTCAGATGAAATACCAGTACCATTTTTACAGAACTATGATCTATGTGATCTATGTGATCTAAGTGATATATGTGAACCGGATAAAAATCATGAATTTGGCAGTAATACAGACTTGGAGAGTATATCAACCAAAGAATGTTAGCTTCTAGAATTGAAGAGAAAAGCATGTTCCAGAAACAAACAGATGTGAATTTTTATCGGAACAGCGAAATAGATCTCTATCATTCTTTAAAACTGAAAAGGATTTTGTTTACTGTTATGGCGTGGTATGACTGATAAAAGCAATATGTGCTCCAGAGTATCATCCTAATGAATAGAGACACTTTATAGATAGTTCAAAGAATTCTAAAATGTCTATTATACCATAAGAAAACGTTGCTTGGTGCGATTCCTAGTGTTCATTCTGTGTACTTAAAAGATACGGATGAACACATAAAAACTGTATTAGATTTTCTCCAGTATGATAAACACAAATGATTCTTGTGTGTAGATTTGAAAATGGTAAATTTTTTACTTGGAAAGCAAGGAGGGATTACAAAATAGAAAAAGAACATAGAATGCATTTATGCCTGATGTGGAAAGATTTAAGAGAAATGCAAACGCTGTAAACAATGGGATTTGTTGGAGACCTTGCCTCATAACTTTCATCTTTCAGGCTGCAACATAAGCCCAAAGATTGACTTCTTCAAGAGCTATTTCAATGAATTTCCTACTAATCTTGGATACGAAAGTAATGAAAATGGCGAGTGATTTCATCAAGAGATCATGGTTATTGAGGAGAAATATCAAGGCTGATGGAACAAACAATGGATGACCGACTACTGTTGGAGTATCCAAAGAGTCTGGGTAGACACATATCTCTCCAGATTCTCTCATAAGCAGAAATTTGTTCATAAATATGTTAGTTTGTGTACATTTGTTCGTGTTTTATCTGTTATTTTGAAATTAACTGGATGTATTCAATAAAAGGTGAAGTGGACTAATATTTCATTCATCATTTCAGATTTTGTTTTACTTTATAACTTATCGTTTTAAGCTAAAAGACTTAGTAAACTATCTGACTAAGTAAATAATTCATACAGTTTATCATAAAACACGGATATGCTATACAATAAAAACCTAATGTGTTAAAAGAAACTGAATGCCATACTTGAAATCATCATTTACAAATTATTTAAAAGCAACCACAAAATCTAAGTCAGCAAAAAGTGTGTTGACTTGTGTAATCATCTATATTTTTTCGGAACGTCACGATTTGTTTTTCAAAAAATCAAAGAGTGAAATATATATACTGTTAGGATAAACTAATGCCAAAATTTTAGGCAATGACCTTAGCAATACATATCCCGAAATTTGCCTTTGATCAATTTGTACATATAAACATTTTCAATATATATATAGTGTAATAGAAGTTACGTCATCTATATGCCCCTTACAACGGGAACAAGATCCCACGACAAGATAATGAACTGCACATATAAATTTACATGACAATTGCTGGCAAGTGTGAAGGTAACATAAAAGCAGTTCACTTTTTGGCAGTGGAACTATCAGTAAGTTTTTGGTTTTGACACTAACCAGGAGAATGCGACTAGTATTACCTATATAGGGAATATTAGTAGTCCAGGTCAGGAAGACTTGATATCTAGAGAAGGCTCCCATCTCACTAATTAGAGGGAATTTTTCCTCTCTTTTGCCTACCACACCGAAGATTTCATCCTTATTGGCTTTCGAAGAGTTGCCTTCGGGTCCCCCTTTGTTTTCTTGTCCCTCCTAAAGAACATAGCAATAAAATTATGCGCTGCCTCAGTTCTCGCCCCTTCCATAAGGTGAAGGTGAACCACCACAACCCACTAAGATGGGTAAAAGGTGGCATCAGCTCTTGCGTCTCTTCCAAATACCTCCTTGATCCGAGGTTTGTGACTTTGATTGGATCCAGCTTGCCCCTTTGGTTCATTTGGAGGTAACACCAAAATTGATTCTACCCTTGTGCAAGGTCCTCCTCATGGAAAACAAACCTGACCGAGAAGAAAGAAATGGATATGGCTGGTTCGTCCTCCCTGATCCCATGTCGAAGGTGGAGAGAAGCGAATTCACTCTTCGCAGATAACCAGGCCAAGGCCGGTAGTCCGTTCCCGAGGTGGGTTTGGGTAGGAAGTCCTATCTTCGATGATGTGGGAGCTACTAAATGAGAAACTGCTTGGCGTTTTCAAGTTTGCTACAACCAAAAGCTCTTAGTTATTTTCTCCACAGATGTTAGTTTGTAAACAAAATGCCACAAGTTCAGTCCTGGGGTAGCACTAGATAGGCTGATTGGCAGAGAGCCGAAGGTTGTCTTTTCTCGGACGGGAGACTTCGGGCTAACGGAAAATATTTGTTCGCTTCAGACCCCAAATAAGTGGTTGATCTAGGTGACAGCGCACTAATCCATAAGTTTGTGGACGGGCTGGCTTATGCGAGGGAATTCATACAATACTTCCTAGGTTTTATCACCGATGAACCTACCAACCAAGGAGCTGTCATGTCGTGCATGTAATGAGAAAACAAGGGGCCGTCTGAAACCACCCCTATACTTTATCAGGTTCGAGCCTGAAAGGCTTCCTATTTCAGTGCGTGCTGAATGGTATCGCTAACATGTCAAGACAATTGAGCCATTGACGCATATCTGCTACTACTGTTATCGTTTTGCACACGGTAATCGTTCATGTAAACGTGCAAATTAGGATTTGGGCCAAATTCGTGTAAATTGCTCCAATACCGTGTATGATATGGCCTTATTGAGTACAGACAAGTGTTTGAATCGAATGGATCCACACGCTGCCTTCTAGAAACAATGTAGCATGTGTTTACAGATAAAGGGTTTAAGGCTGGTCTTTTCTCAATGCTGAGTACTTAGCCTTGTTAAGCCTTTTGCACCATGGGATGTCTTATTCTAAGAAGTTAAGCAGGCGTAATTCAGCCCCTGACCCATTCAATCATACGAGCAGGGTCCCTTCCGCTCCAATTCTGAACCCGTATTAAGATTCTACAAACACTCAAAAGACCGCACTTCTGTTTATTCGGTTAGGTCAACCAACTCAGACCGCACCTCGGCTTAAACCACGGTTCCCTCTGTGTAATTAATTCTCTCAAGATGAAATAGCCACGCGACTCTATCTAGTCGTTAACCTCACAAGAAGCAAACTCCTCCAGACTGGTATAGATCCCGTATTTATGGATTTCTAAGAATGCTACCCATCCAACGGCGGATAGAGTACATCAGAGAAGCGGGAAACATCAAAAGTGAACCAGGGGCTTTAAAACGCCTTGCTTGTAAGGGATTCTAAAGGAGAGAGATGCAAAGAATCTCGTGGAGCTCACGCTCTCCAGGCATATACTCTAAGAGCGCACCAGAATCTCCTACATGTTTATCCTGGTAGCGTAATTTTTCAATGGAGCTGTGCTGCGCTTCTTTTTCTCTTTCCCACAATAGCCATTTGTCTTCGTGAGATAATGATGAGTACATGACACTAACCAAACTTTAAGAGTATAAAGGCTTTGAACCTTCACCACCACGGGGTGGAAGCCAGTTAGGAGAAAGATGCATTTACATAAAGCATGATATATTCATTTTCTACTTGCTATAAATCCAACCTTTTAAGGAGTAGTAGTGCAGCTACACCCGAAATGGCGGTATACATTTATTTCTTTTTTCATCGAAAGTCGACGACAGCGATGGGAAATTCTGCCTATCTTATACTGCTTCCGATGCATTTTCTTTTTCTCAACAATTCGAAGAGTAAACAGCTCCTTGCGATTATTACACACACGATGCGTACCAAGGTTCAGGTCATTGCCAATATTCTGATCGAGGAGAAGCAGATATGTATATTGAATGTCATTAAGTTTACTCATACATTCTCTAGAAAGCTCTTATTTTTTCTCTTGATCTTCATAGTAGAGACTAGAAACATATTTAACTCTCATTTTATGTGCAACTTCTGGATCAGAAACCAACTCACTTGTCCTGGGAGCGGGCGAGGTGTTATGTGTAGTATGATCAGGTAGTCCGTACTCTGGCCTTGGCTAACCCCGATCAAGGTGGAGGAAGGAGGCAACAACCAAATATAGGAAATGTCTCCCTTTTAAGTACGCAAGGATTAAAGACAAGTACAAATTCTAAAATGTGGCAGAGTTGGATACTATTTCAACAAGATTCGGGTGGTTATAGGTAAACAAGTCAAACAAAATAAAATAATAATACTATACAAACAACGAATGAGATTAGCAAGAATGATAAAACCATCTGAATAAAACCATCTAAAGAGCCTCCAAAGCTCCCACTGTATAAAAAATATTGAATCTAGCTCAAAGATTCCTCTCCAAGCGCTTTCTAACCTTTTGGAGTCAGTGCCTTGTGTATACACAACACTCAGTAGAAGCATAGCGGCAGCCGACAGGCCGAATAAAGAAACTAATTTGGCTGCTTCATTAGTATGTAATACTTAAACTCGATGACAAATCACCTTTGGTAATTGCATCACTCTCGAAGAGGCTTACCTCAGCCATCAAAAACTCGACCGAAGTAAGTTACCCAATTCTGGATTCAGCAATTCATCCGCTGCTTTAGTCAGATGAAATACCAGTACCATTTTCACAGAACTATGATCTATGTGATCTATGTGATCTAAGTGATATATGTGAACCGGATGAAAATCATAAATTTGGCAGTGTAGACCTTTTAGATATATATCAACCAAAGAATGTTAGCTTCTAGAATTGAAGAGAAAAGCATGTTCCAGAAACAAACAGATGTAAATTTTTATCGGAACAGCGAAATAGATCTCTTATCATTCTTTAAAATTGAAAAAGATTTTGTTTACTGTTATGGCGTGGTATGACTAATAAAAGCAATATGTGCTCCAGAGTATCATCTTAATGAATAAAGACACTTTATAGATAGTTCAAAGAATTCTAAAATGTCTATTATATCATAAGAAAAAGTTGCTTGGTGCGATTCCTAGTGTTCACTCTGTGTACTTAAACGATACGGATGAACACATAAAAATTGTATTAGATTTTCTCCAGTATGATAAACACAAATGATTCTTGTGTGTAGATTTGAAAATGGTAAATTTTTTACTTGGAAAGCAAGGAGGGATTACAAAATAGAAAAAGAACATAGAATGCATTTATGCCTGATGTGGAAAGATTTTAGAGAAATGCAAACGCTGTAAACAATGGGATTTGTTGGAGACATTGCCTCATAACTTTCATCTTTTAGGCTGCAACATAAGCCCAAAGATTGACTTCTTCAAGAGCTATTTCAATGAATTTCCTACTAATCTTGGATACGTAAGTAATGAAAATGGCGAGTGATTTCATCAAGAGATCATGATTATTGATGAGAAATATCAAGGCTGATGGAACAAACAATGGATGACCGACTACTGTTGGAGTATCCAAAGAGTCTGGGTAGACACATATCTCTCCAGATTCTCTCATAAGCAGAAATTTGTTCATAAATATGTTAGTTTGTGTACATTTGTTCGTGTTTTATCTGTTATTTTGAAATTAACTGGATGTTTTTTAATCAAAGGTAAGGTGGACTAATATTTCATTCATCATTTCAGATTTTGTTTTACTGTATAACTTATCGTTTTAAGCTAAAAGACTTAGTAAACTATCTGACTGAGTAAATAATTCATACAGTATATCATAAAACACGGATATGCTATACAATAAAAACCTATGTGTTAGAAGGAACTGGATGCCATCCTTGAAATCATCATTTACAAATTATTTAAAAGCAACCACAAAATCTAAGTCAGCAAAAAGTGTGTTGACTTGTGTAATCATCTATATTTTTTCGGAACGTCACGATTTGTTTTTCAAAAAATCAAAGGGCGAAATATATATACTGTTAGGATAAACTAATGCCAAAATTTTGGCAATGACCTTAGCAATACATATCCCGAAATTTGCCTTTGATCAATTTGTACATATAAACATTTTCAATATATATATAGTGTAATAGAAGTTACGTCATCTATATGCCCCTTACAACGGGAACAAGATCCCACGACAAGATAATGAACTGCACATATAAATTTACATGACAATTGCTGGCAAGTGTGAAGGTAACATAAAAGCAGTTCACTTTTTGGCAGTGGAACTATCAGTAAGTTTTTGGTTTTGACACTAACCAGGAGAATGCGACTAGTATTACCTATATAGGGAATATTAGTAGTCCAGGTCAGGAAGACTTGATATCTAGAGGATGCTCACATCTCACTACTCAGAGGAGATTTTCCCTCTCTTTTGCCTACCACACCGAAGATTTCATCCTTATTGGCTTTCGAAAAGTTGCCTTCGGGTCCCCCTTTGTTTTCTTGTCCCTCCTAAAGAACATAGCAATAAAATGATGCGCTGCCTCAGTTCTCGCCTATTCCATTAGGTGAAGGTAAACCACAACAACCCACTTAGATGGGTAAAAGGTTGAATCAGCTTTTGCGCCTCTTCCAGATACCTTCTTGACCCAAGGTTTGTGTCTTTGATTGGATCCAGCATGCCCCTTTGGTTCATTTGGAGGTAACACCAAAATTGATTCTACCCTTGTGCAAGGTCCTCCTCATGGAACACAAACCTGACCGAGAAGAAAGAAATGGATATGGCTGGTTCGTCCTTCCTGATCCCATGTCGAAGGTGGAAAGAAGCGAGTTCACTCTCCGCAGATAACCAAGCCAAGACCGGTAGTTCGCCCCCGAGGTGGGTTTGGGTAGGAAGTCCTATCTTCGATGATGTGGGAGCTACTAAATGAGAAACTGCTTGGCGTTTTCAAGTTTGCTACAACCAAAAGCTCTTAGTTATTTTCTCCACAGATGTTAGTTTGTAAACTAAATGCCACAAGTTCATTCCTGGGATAGCACTAGATAGGATGATTGGTAGAGTGCCGAAGGTTGTCTTTTCTCGGACGGGAGCCTTCGGGCTAACGGAAAATATTTGTTCGCTTCAGACCCCAAATAAGTGGTTGATCTAGGTGACAGCGCACTATTCCATGAGTTTGTGGACGGGCTGGCTTATGCAAGGCAATTCATACAATACTCCCTAGGTTTTATCACCGATAAACCTACCAACCAAGGAGCTGTCATGTCGTGCATGTAATGAGAAAACAAGGGGCCGTCTGAAACCACCCCTATACTTCATCACGTCCGAGCCTGGAAGGCTCTCTATTTCAGTGCGTGCTGAATGGTATCGCTAACATGTCAAGACAATTGAGCCATTGACGCATATCTGCTACTACTGTTATCGTTTTGCACACGGTAATCGTTCATGTAAACGTGCAAATTAGGATTTAGCCCAAATTTGTGTAAATTGCTCCAATACCGTGTATGATATGGCCTTATTGAGTACAGACAAGTGTTTGAAT
This sequence comes from Ceratothoa steindachneri, assembly GCA_963969495.1. Lineage (NCBI taxonomy): Eukaryota > Metazoa > Arthropoda > Malacostraca > Isopoda > Cymothoidae > Ceratothoa > Ceratothoa steindachneri. Next base: position 34,405,739 of record OZ018324.1, on the reverse strand, counting down.
CGAATGGATCCACACGCTGCTTTCTCGAAACAATGTAGCATGTGTTTACAGATAAGGAGTTTAAGGCTGGTCTTTTCTCAATGCTGAGTACTTAGCCTTGTTAAGCCTTTTGCATCATGGGACGTCTTATTCTAAGAAGTTAAGCAGGCGTAATTCAGCCCCTGACCCATTTAATCCTACGAGCAGGGTCCCTTCCGCTCCACTCTGAACCCTTATTCATATTCTACAAACACTCAAAAGACCGCACTTCTGTTTATTCGCTTAGCTCAACCAACTCAGACCGCACCTCGGCTTAAACCACGGTTTCCTCTGTGTAATTAATTCTCTCAAGATGAAATAGCCACGCGACTCTATCTAGTCGTTACCCTCACTAGAAGCAAACTCCTCCAGACTGGTATAGATCTCGTATTTATGGATTTCTAAGAATGCTACCCATCCAACGGCGGATAGAGTACATCAGAGAAGCGGGAAACACCAAAAGTAAACCAGGGGCTTTAAAACGCCTTGCTTGTAAGGGATTCTGAAGGAGAGGGATGCAAAGAATCTCGTGGAGCTCACGCTCTCCAGGCATATACTATAAGAGCGCACCAGATTCTCCTACATGCTTATCCTGGTAGCATAATCCTTCAATGGAGCTGTGCTGCGCTTCTTTTTCTCTTTCCCACAATAGCCATTTGTCTTCGTGAGATAATGATGAGTGCATGACACTACCCAAACTTTAAGAGTATAAAGGCTTTGAACCTTCACTACCACGGGGTGGAACCAGTTAGGAGAAAGAGGCATTTACATAAAGCATGATGTATTCATTTTCTACTTGCTATAAATCTCACCTTTCAAGGAGTAGTAGTGCAGCTACACCCGAAATGGCGGTATACATTTAATTCTTCTTTCATCGAAAGTCGACGACAGCGATGGGAAATACTGCCTATCTTATACTGCTTCCGATGCATTTTCTCTTTCTCAACAATTCGAAGAGTAAACAGCTCTTTGCGATTATTACACACACGATGCGTACCAAGGTTCAGGTCCTTGCCAATATTCTGAACGAGGAGAAGCAGATATGTATATTGAATGTCGTTAAGTTTACTCATACATTCTCTAGAAAGCTCTTATTTTTTCTCTTGATGATCTTCATAGTAGAGACTAGAAACATATTCAACTCTCATTTTATGTGCAACTGCTGGATCAGAAACCAACTCACTTGTCCTGGGAGCGGGCGAGGTGTTATGTGTAGTATGATCAGGTAGTCCGTACTCTGGCCTTGGCTAACCCCGATCGACGTGGAGGAAGGAGACAACAACCAAATATAGGGAATGTCTCCCTTTTAAGTACGCAGGGATTAAAGACGATTACAAATTCTAATATTGGCAGAGTTGGATACTATTTCAACAAGATTCGGGTGGTTATAGGTAAACAAGTGAAACAAAATAAACTTTAATACTATACAAACAACGAATGAGATTAACAAGAATGATACAGTTTAACTATTAATTTAGTCTTCCAGCAATTAAAAATTGAAATGAATTTACAAATAATGATATTGTCTGGGCCGTACGAGGCACAATAATTACCAAAGAGGAATCCAAAGGAGACTACAAAGTGAGTCTTGGGGTTGGAAAGCGTTACGCCTCTTCGACGATGGAAAGAAAATGTAATGGCTTAAGATTTTCTGGAGGAGACCGCGAGTAGTCATTGTGGGAGAATTCTTTTTGGAGAAGCGTAGCTAAGCGCGTTATGCTTGACTGGGTCCTTCGTCCTTGACCTCCATCGTTGCTAATAATGTTTTCTGCCTGTGAGTCGTAAGGGTGCCGGTTGTCGCTAGAGAATTGCGCATCATCCTTGGATGATTCCAATGACCTCTCAAGATTCTACGTGAGTTCTTTGGGAGTACTGCGTGAACACTCCGTGAATATTGCTTGCGTGAGAGCAGCGTGGATACAGCTTGGGTCCCTAATGCTGAAAAATTACTCATTTGATCATTCTCGTGCTAGGAAATATATATAACTGCGCCGTTAGCTCTTTTGTTTGCCGACGGAAGCAATTCCATCTCTGTCTTAAAGACAGGGCGGTGATTGTATTAGCGACATATCGCTAAATGGTGTCCCGGCTTCAGTCTGAGTTTGATATCGATACGAATGTTTACTGACAGATTGAGATGGAATGTTCTTTCTCTGTGAGATACCCTATTTCTCTTTATCTGCGCGACTTACTTTCTCTTTCCTCTCTCTCTCTCTCTCTCTGACATTCTGCAATAAAGAAAATTAACTTATTCGCTAACTCAGTCGATGTGTTTTGTTTGGTTGATGATGCCGTTGGATTCTTCCCCGGTAACATCATCACCATGGGCCTACTTACTTTTCCTAGAACGCATAACAATTCTATAAGCCTCCCGCTTCATTGGTATTCAGCCAAGCTAGGGGTAAGTCTTTTTATGTTTAGAAGCAAGCCAGATGCTCTTCTTGGCAGACATATGTGTTCTCACTTACAGAAAAGAATTTCTTTTACACATTTGTGAAACAAGTGAAAAGTATTCGGAGCAAGGTCTCGCAGTAAATCGGGGACACATTCTTGGACTAGGCATCAAATACGGGTCTTTGCGACCGCGTTCTACATACTCTGTTACTAGTAAACTTATGTACCAGCTCTTATGCAATCCCTCATTTCGCTATATGCTACCAAATGGACATTAACTTTAGAATCTGAAGAAACTTATGGTAATGGTTTACCCTTAGTTTTGCTGTCCGCTCTCACTTTCTGCGCAGACACTGTCGCTGATCTTGATCTGAACAGAATGCATCTTCCTAGGCTCCTGAAGAATGTGTACTGTGTTTGCTTTTTGCAAACTGGAGATAGATTTCTCGACGCTGGCCGGTCGCCCAATTTACTGACCTATTGTGCGTGCAAGATGATTAAAATATTATTAAAAGTTCGATTATCCTGTTTCCTAGATGCGTAGCCCATCACTCTTGTAAAGAGTTAGGCTTCCGCAATTTCCACTCTACCTAGTTTGATCTGCTCTGGCTACAACGTGATATCAGATAGGTATTTCATCATAAGTAGCAATACTCTAGACACTTTTTCACTTAGAATACTGCATAACGATACAGTACTTTGAAAGGGCCCAAGATAGCACATTCTTTGCTCTGAGAATCAACACTATTACCTCAGTGCTGCAAAAAGCTCTCATTGCTACACTCTACATACTGTAGACAAAGTTTCAATCTTTATTGTTGCAGCTAATATGCTAAATCTGGAGCATGTAGTCCAACAAGGCATTGAACCGCACCTCTCACTATGTCTAAGCGGGCAGGGTCCAAATTTATTTTGCCAAGACTAAGGTACTGTACTTCTTTCACCATTCACAGCTATACTGTACAGTAGCCCAGAACCTTTTCACAAAAGTGCTTCGCCAGGCAGCGTTGGATTCACAGAAATTTCTTGATCTTGCTTTTCACCAACGCTTGATCTAAGAGGCCCATATTCTCTGCCTTACGGTTTCTTTTACCGGCGCTATCGAAATTCTTCCGCCATTCCTTGTTTCTTGGGTACTGATAGTTGTATTGCTATGTTGTTATATCGTTTCTTTGTTTACTCAAAGTTCAAAAGGAGTGTTACGCATCCTCATCGAAACGTAAAATGTGGAAAGGTGACGAGATCCACATCAACCCTATCCGTTTGGCTATCGGAAGCTTCTGTAAGTTCTGTCTTGAGAGACCTGTCCGCAATTGGGAAATGTAACTTGAAGTTCGTCGTAAACAGTACATTATGTGTTTGTACATGCTGGCCTGCTGTCTTCATCATATTTACCATGTAGGGATTGCTTAGAATGAGGGCACCTATGAGTGAGCCAAAGAGTCGGCGAGTACAGGCCGACCAGACCAACGTTTTTCTTTTCCAATTCTGGCTGCCTGGTAAAAAAAACATGAAATGTCCGTCGGGAAACCAAAGTTGCGTGTCATTGCGCAGCGGCTGTTCTATTTGGACGTCCCACCAATGCCTTGGCGGCTTGAGGTCTCATTCTCTCCTCTTCAAATTGGATACACAAACAGCACGAACCCATATTTGATAGACTTCTTTACAGCATATTAGAACGACGACTATCTTACACCCAGAATGTTCGGCATAATCTTGTTGCTTGTCTCAGTCTGAATTATCGTTGCAGATGTTACTTGTCTCGATAGCTGGAGGAGCAGTCTTGCTACTGCTCACCCTATGTACTCAGGACAATCTGATTTAATCTTGACAGCTGAGTATCTTGCTTCTGGAGAGAGGTGTGCCTCTTCCATTTTGTTTGACTACCCAGGTGTAGGTCAACTCTCCCTTGATGCCTGAGCGTATATATTTACTTGTTTCTGCTTTCTTTCTTTTTGTCTTATAGTTAGTTTTGTTGAGTTGACTGATTTTTTATTTTTTATATTTTTAGTGTAGGCTAAATAATAGGCTGTATAGGTTTGTAGCGACTTTACTCCTACAATCAATCATCAAAATAGCGCCTTTATTTAAAAAAAACACGGGTCAAGTAAAAGGCTAAACTTAGGTAACCGGTAAGTTTCAGGGCAAGTAATGGTTGTAATCTTTAACACGGTTTAGTTTTAAACTTAACAATTAAACAGAACAAAAGTTTAATGAAGAGTTAGATGAAAACTACAAATACACAGATTGAGTATGGCAATTATGAATTAGTACAAATGAATTAATTATTTGAGTGGTTAAAGAAATTATTCGATACAACGGGAATGAATATGAGTTGGTTTTTATTAATATGAATGGTATAACAATGTAGAAAATTATTTGTTATATATTAAAGTTATTTAATTTTAATTTCGTGGCAATTGAATACGTTGCACAAATTATAACCTGGGGGGGGGGGACTTGTAGGGCAGGTAGCGAATACACAAGTGGATTGTAAGTGTGAGAGAGGCAAGGAACGAGGGAGGTCGACACTTATTGGCTGATTTAAAATGCGTCAGACAAGGGTTGTGATTGATTTAAATAAATCGTACATAGTATGAGGCAAACTATAACGGAATATCAGACATATCTTTAAATGCAAGATGCATAATCTCTTAGATGGGAAATGCCAACTCCATTTTTAGGTACTTTTGTAGGAGCTAGCAAGATGTCAGCTGCTACACCACTGAGACAAAATTTGCTTGTGACAATAGTGTAATTTGGGAATGGGCATCCTGAACAGAGTAATAAGGAGTATCTGTGGTCCTAGGTTCTAATCTTCTTAGGTGAAAACGCTCAGCAAAACAATGCTTCTCTTGGTTTTCGTGGCTCTCAAGCTAGCGTCAACAGGAGGAATTCTTCCAGCTTTCAAGCACATTAACTAATTCACTACATAATACAGAAGTGTAACTTCATTGTAAATATGTGGGGATCATTATTGCCGGAAGAATGAAATGAAAGGTGAAGAGTTTTGCGTTTTGTGACAAGAACATGTGTGAAGATTAAATCAGAAGAAAGGAAGTTCTGTAAACTTAAAAATGTCAAATAGAGTTCCTAATAAAAGGTGTACATTTTTCGTGGTTCGATAAATGGCTTTAAAATGAAATAAAACGGCAACATTTATTCCTATTAGCTACTAGAACTTTTATTTCAGTCTCTCTGCGGTGATATTCCTGTTTGTTCCGATATGCAAATTTTCACTTCCACCTGACTCGAATATTTTTGTGGGTGGTTCACCTCAAGTATGGTGGATTCGTCAACTTTTGGAGCGTCTCGAATGTCCAAATCGCCTCTTCTAGCGTTTGAAATGATACACTCAACAACATTAACATCCAAGACCTCTTTTTCTAGAAGATAAGCACTATATTGCTTTGACAAAGTAGGGTGACCCTTGCTTTAATTCACATAAGTAACCTTTCCTTACTAAGAGGTTTATGTAACGCAATTGCAAAGATTTCGGGTTGAGCCCCCTGAGCCGGTCTGCAAAAGCGATTCGTGGAGCCTAAGTGTTGTAGTTACTAGCACCTTCACGACAGTGGTACGATTGCCTTGCTCCGATAGCGATATCAATCAGCATACACCACCTCAGGGATACTGTCATGATTGAACGTGACAAATAGCATAATTTGATGGGTCTCTCGAAGTTTCTCCCCTTTACTCTTTACACGCACGTACTTGACTGCTCCTTGATCGGTCAGTTCTTCGGTGATATCTTGTAAGTTATAGTCTACAAGTTTTCTCAAATAAACTAATCCTTTCACAAACTTCATGCGGCGATTTGTCATTCCGTTTCCTAAAGATTCTTCGATTGTCCAAAGGGCACTTAAAATAGACCCCTGTGCACGGTCAGTACTCTACCAGGATGCATATTTAAAGCCGTTTTTTGATGGATGATGTGGTTGGTCTTGGACCAGAATACTACCCTCACTACACCAAATGACAAGAAAGCCTTTAAAACGACAGGCTCTAGGATCGAGATAGGAGGTTCCATTTAACAGTAAGGTAGGCGATTACTTATTACACTGGCTACCAATAACTTTATTTTCAACTTTTGTAGTGTATTTAGGAAAATTTTGATCTATTGAATCCAAAAATCACAATGGTTTTGCTCAATCAAGTTAACTTTTTTATTTATCGTGACATTAGGTTTTTTGCTTTTTTAACACGTAACTGTATTTTATATTTATACGATGCAAAAATATTTCTTATTTCTTTAAATAAACGAATTATGACTTTACATGGGCAAATTTTTACTAGCTGCTATTTTTCTTTTCCAGGTGAATAAAATGAATTGGGAAGGAGATCTTGAAAAAATAAGCCCTTTGTATTCTGTTACATTTGCGGCGAATACCACTTGTTTCTAACAGGATACAGTCTCAAGTTTCATAAAGTGAGTTTAACATGCTTATTTTGTTATGAACTTGGTAAAGAGGCTAAAGCTCTGGCGCAGCACAATGTATACAAAACATGCAACGATTATATAACTTCTCTTTACATTTGTGATAAAGCTTCCTCTAGTGTTTATGAAAATGAAGAAGTAGTTTATGATGAGGTTGTCACATATCATTTTACCTAAACTGAGCTAAATGATCTAGTTTCCGATTTCGGCTTGTAAAAGTCCTATGCCAAACTGTTGGCATCCAGATTAAAGGAAAATCCTCCTTTTTCATAGTGATTACTTCAGCTTTTACCACAAAATACATCAAGAGTACTTCCTGTCTTTCTCTGAAGAGAAGAACTTAGGGTACTGTACAAATTTTTCGGAGCTTCTGCACAAGTTGGAGTGCCCAATACCAAAGCAAAGATTGGAAATTTGCCTTGCCAGCAGTAAGCAATTGGGAAAATGTATTCTGCTGCACAACGACTACCACTTTGCCCCCGTAAACTAAGCAATAAATATGGAGCAAGGAAGTACATATTGGATAAAATTATTTATGATCAGCATGATAGGTTGATTTATGTTGACCTGACGATGCTGAAATTTTTGTTGGGATGACATTCAGTCTTCCTCAAGTACCCTTACTTTCTGTTCATGTGGAATAGTAGGGATCAAACTCAGCCTCCCATTAGGAAGAAATATCCTGTACGGGAGGATTTAGGGCCTTAAAGACCAAAGAACGTAATAAACAATCCTTTGTGGGCAAGAGACAAGATACTCTTCCTACCGCTCGACAGTGAGCATGGTTTGATTAAACCGTTTGCCAAAGCTATGGATAAGAAAGGTAGCTGTGTCACATATTCGTGCCAGGCTTTTCCAGGATGGACCAAGGAGCAGTTGGAAGCTGGCATTTTTGACGGTCCTCAACTCCACCAGCTCATCAAAAATTTAGAGTTCGAAAACTTAATGAACAATTGAAAATTGAAGCGTGAAAGGATTTTGTTGTGATCGTGAATAACTTTCATGGTAACAAGACAGCCAGAAACTATATTCAATTTGTCACTAATATGCTGACTACTTTCCAAAATATCGGATGCCACATGAGTATCAAAATAAATTCATTACAATATTGATTGGTTTCCTGAGAATTTGAGAAAGATTTCACCAGAACGTGAAAAGAAAGGAAGACCTGATATCAGGAACACTGCGATGCATTCAAAATGGCAGATTACTGTTGGATTCTGGACTGAGACATACCTGCCACTGAGCATTCATGGAGTTTGAAGAAACTGAAATTCATGCCCTGAATTCTGAACAATGATGATCAAATATCCAATTTGCACGCACTTATCTTTATCCAAGTCTACTTCTCAATATAAAAGAATCAATTTTGGTAACATTTAATTCATAATTATGTTTCAAAAACAATGTTTTTTAATCTTAAAAAGCCTATTTTTAATCAGAAATATTCATAAAAAAATCACGGAATATGTCTAAAAAATGTATTCGATATATATATGATTGAATCTATAAAAATCGAATTAGCACAAAAATCTGACCTGATCAGAGGAAAGAGATGTCATCTTCGATTTCAGCAGTGCAAGATTGTTCTAAAGCAGTCAAAAAATCTTGACAATTTACAAAGATTTTTTTTGTAAGACAGGTTTATTTTTATACACTATTTTCTTTAATTTATTTTCGAGTAGGCTGTAGAAAGATATTTTTATTGCACAGGAATTTGAAAAGGCAAATTTTCTCCCAGGAGATTAGGCCAATTAATTTTCTAATACACAAATCAAATTACCTATAAGCAACATCTGGGAAAACTATGGCTCGCTTGATGGGTCTTGCAGCCCGTGATGGTTTGCGCATTTTAATATTTAACACTTAATATTAGTTATTTCTTATTTCTTAAAAAATAACTTAATGAAATAGGATTAATTCGAGAAAAATCTCAATCAAATTTACCTAGGTCACTTCCCATATATATATGTGTGGAAAACTCACAAAGTATCGCGTGAGTAAGCAATAAATGCAACGTAGCCCAAAGGAAAATTAATACGAGGATTCCAAGTACTTTCGAACTTATTTCGAGTTCTTTATCGAGGAATAACAAAAGTGTTGAAAATTATAAAATATATATAAGCATGATACAGAGGAGAGGGAACGCCCACAAAAAAGCAAAAAATCAATCAACAAAATGAATTAACTTTTTAGATGGCACACCTAGAAATACTTGAGATATCAAAAATTCCTCTTATTGTCATGAACTAGATGTATTTCTAAAACACTTTTACTCGTGAAATTTTTTTTTATTTCAGCCATTGATTGCCTTCAATGTTGTGTCATTGAAGTACCTCGTGCGAACTACCCGCCCGGCTCAGGGGGAACCTTGTTAGTCCCGTCCGGGCTACTTCGCCCCGTATGGGGTATAAATAATTTACCATATAACTCTTTTTTATTATGTTATACCTAGCGTTAATTATGTTAATATTATATGTCATTTACTATCAATGAATTTCATGAATATTTATTAAAAAATATCCAACATTTCCAAGTTAAAACAAATCTTTATTCTCTGATTCATAAATCCAAGTCCGGGATTCGAGTATGTTTGTAGGCGTCCACAAAATAAGATCTTATTTAGATTTACAAGCAAGTTGATAAAACTTAATCTTTTGAATTTAAATTTAATAAGATATATGAAGGGAGTTGTTGAGGTTGTGAATCCTAGCCCCCGAGGAACGCCTCTGCGTTAGATAGAGCAGAATATGAATACGAAACCATTTGCTCGAATGTGTGGAGAATGTCCGATGGTTTGATATGTGTAAAGAAGTTGGGTGTGAGCGATTGAATTATATGGGAGGAGATTTGTCTGAAGTGAATATTCGTTAAAGTGTCGTGGTACACCACTCTATACCATACACTACTCCTATACTATTTGGGGGTGACTTAATCACCTACTACAACGCGATCCGTTTAAGGACTGTTCGCATGGATTAACGACCGACTAGGAGGTCAAACTTGATGCGTTGGGTTTCAAATCCTTAATACTCAGACAGAGAGCATAAATAGGTGGCGGGATTTACTTGAATAGGCCGAGAGTATCGTTCAAGGTTAGGTAAAGATGAAACAACAAAAATATAATAAAATAAGAATAGAAAATAGGCAAAATGGAATTATTTAAAATGAAATAGTCATGATAATTTTATGAGTAGGGATTCTCAAATAGTATTCATTGATTAACGCTCTGAAAAAAACGGGGAACTTAACAATAGTACTAATGAAGGGGATTTCAGTATTACGTACGCGTCGGTTACTTCGAGGAAGGACCTTCTTGCGATGAGGCGAGTGGGGAATGATTCGATGAGGCAAGTGAGGCACGATCCGATTATGCAGGTGGGGCTCAGTTGGAATGAGGCAGGTGGGACACAATCCGAACCAACCTTCCGATGAAGATAGCCAATCTTGACTAGGAAAACTTCTTTTCCTCAAAGTTAATCGATGGGGACTTTCTTCGGTTCGATTAAACGAAGGGAGACTGTTGCGAAAATCCAAAGGCTTGCCGTTCACAGAAGCTACCAATTGACTAGGGTAGAATCACGGCGGAGATTCTTTTGCTGTCTGACGAACGCTCACGAGAGTTAGACTTGAGACGATGAAGACGGCCTTGTGGTGCGTGGTGGACTCATCGAATTACAGTCTATACCAGGTATTTGTTTTCCCAATTTTGAAGGAGAAGGAAGAATTTGAAGAAAGGAGTCACAAGCTCTAGGCATCTTAATCCAGGGGTGGAGTCGATTCATCATATAACAGAAAGGTGCGAAACACATTTGCTCTTTCTTGCCTCGTCACCGGGAGGGGAGGGGAGGGGAGGGCCGATTGCGCAGGATTGGGGAATATTTCCCCATAGCGCTCTGGAGTCGAAAATTGGCGAAAATTCCCTAAAAGAAAATGACGTTATCCATGGCGGGCTACAACCTCATGTGCTCGCCAGATAACAGGATGAGCAGAAGTTGTTCTTTTACATCCCTCCCTTCCATACGATGGAACTTTTTTGAGAGAGAGGGAAGAACAAGGGACATCGCAAATTTGAATATGAGGAATTATGCTTAAGCCGCCAGTCTGATAAAATAATAAACAAACAGAGTCCTGGCCTATATTCCACAGGCTTACAATAATGATTCCGGAGGTCCAGGTAAAGATGAAATAGGGTAATCTCCATCTTTATGAATAAATACTATTGATCTGAGCCCCCAAAATTCCAATGGGTCAACAAAAAGAAATTACATTTAAATTAAGGAACAAAATTAGAACTTTGACTAAAAGGGTAGCGCAGCAACAACACCGAAAAAAACAAACAATATTAAAATAAGTATTTACAGGGACCATAAAAACATAGACAAAGTTAAAAAACTAGTAAAAATATAGACATAATTAGCTTAGGTGTTTACAGGCGACGTATAATTTAGTGGATTATCCAGCATTGTCGGATAATGGAATCCAGCTAAGATTATCAGCTATACAATTCTCAGTACCACGAATATACCAAACTGATTTTGTTGGAATATCAAAAGGCCATCGCATTATAGTCCGTTCTCGCCCTTAATATTTCAGAGATATGACAAAGGGTGATGGTCAGTTTCGACAATATATTCTTTCCCTATTAAATACATGCTAAATTTTATAATACTCTATACTATAGCGAATGCTTCCTGTTCTATTACCGAGTAATTACGTTCACGAGGCAGTAGCTTTGGGGTTGCGTATGCCATCAGGTAGCTTTCATCTTCGTCAGGGTATTGGAGCAGCACGCACCCAATTCCTTCGACACTTGCTCCGTCAGGATGCCAAAGGGTTTATAGGGATTAGGGAGCCTAAAAATGGGGGCAGACGCTAGCTTTTCCTTGAGCTGCGGGAACCTGGCAGTAGCCTCGGAATTTCATGAAAGGGGATCTCTTCTGAAGGATGGCACTTAAAGGGTTGGAAATTCATGCGAAGTTAGGGATAAATCTACAATACAAGGAGGTCGATCCCATGAATGACCTCAGCTGTTTCTTCGTACGGGGAAGGGGCATCTCGACAATGGTTCTGACCTTTTCGTCCTTGAGGCCCATCCAATTTTTCGAGCGAACAGGCTCTTGAGTCGTAGGGACGAGGTTATGCTCAAATTGATTGGAGCAACCGGGGATCTCATAGATGACATCTTCATATCCATTTTACAACTACTGCATCTGACTCTTTTGAATAGGCGCTAGCCTGGGGGAGACATCCAGCACGGGGAATAATGATTCCGGAGGTCCAGGTAAAGATGAACTAGGGTAATCTCCATCCTTTTGAATGAATACTACTTGCACGATAATGAGAGGGTCAGTGGGATACACTGCTTCCAAGGAGGAGTCTCCATCGAGGGCCATAATATTGTTGATACACACACGACGGTGATATTTCTTCAACATATTGATGTGGAAAACCATATCTCCTGAGAGGTTTGGAATTAAGTAATCCACTGTTACTTTTACGTCGAAAACGGAAATGGGGCCCTTCCACTGCCTCAGAAGTTTGTTACTCTCCGTAGGTAATAGCAACGCCCCCCCCCCCCTTCGCCAGGCTTAAAACTTCTTTCCTTCGCCTTTAAATAGAATTAAGTTCTATACTTCTCCAAATTTACCTTAGCATTTTGGTATGCGATGTCAGCACATATCTCAAGGCGCTTTCGGAGGTCTAAGAGGTACGGAGAGGAGGATTGGATTTGGTTATTTAGACGGGGATTGGTGAAATGTTTCTTTAAAATAGCAAAGGGGCCTCGAACATTACGGCCATACATTAATTCGAAGGGGGCGAATTTTAGGGTCCTATGGGGGATTTCCCTACACGCAAACAGTGTTCCGGGTAAAAAGCGGTGCCATTCTCGTGGCTGATCTATACACAATTTTTTGAGGATTGCTTTCAATGTGCGATTTAGCTTTAGCAAACTCCGTTTGCGGCTGGGTGATATGGGGTGGTAAACAGCGGTTTAACCATGAGTAGCTTACCGATATACTCTCTAAGCTCGGAGGTAAATCGTCTTTCTCGATCTAACAATGCCTCTTTCGGAATTCCTACCAGAGAAAAAATGTAAATGATGGCTTCGGCGCACTAAACTGCGTTTAATCGGAACTGCCTCAGGGAAATGGGTAGGGAAGTTTACCAAAGTGAGGACGCAACTGTTTCCTTCACTAGACGGGTAATGAATTGGGCCAATAGGATCAATAGCCACTCGAGAAAAAGGTTCGAGATGCTCGGGCTTTTCTGAAGGGGAGCTGGCTTGACGCGCCATTTTGCTGATGTCCTTTGGCAGGCATCGCATGATTTGCAGTAATCTTCAATTTCTATGGCATCACCCGGCCAATAAAAATACTTTAAAACCATCTAAGCGGTTTTGCTATGACTAAAATGACCAGAAGATAAACTATCGTGAGAAATCTGGAGGACTTGGGGGACGTGAGAGCGGGGAACACACAATGAGTGTGTTTCAGGTTAGGTTCCGTCGAAACATTTACGATATAACAGCTCATCTTTGACGAAGTATGAGATGCTTTCTCTCCACGGAAAGAGTATTGCTCTTTAGTCCTGGCTTTCTCCCAAAGGGGGAGGAGAGTTGCGCACCCCTTCTGGGCGCGGCTAAAATCCTCCATCCGGAGGCTTTTCATCTCCGGATCGACGGGTTTTTCTAGGAACTGGTTCCTGGGAAGCCTTGATGACCTAAGCACGGATTACCACTGGTTGGGCTATTGGGTTATTTGTAACTTGGGGTGTCTAACCAATCAGTACAGAGCAAAACTTGATTAGGGCTGCGACTATTTCGACCCAACCCGTAAAATACTCACATTCGATGTGGCATTTTACGATTGGGAAACGATTCGCTCGGCCGAGATAATCATGCACCGACCGGGGGTAGGAAATTCTCGGATACTACGATGCATATGCATCCAGTGTCACGTACAAGTGTGGACACAGGGCATCCGTTCAGGGCTCTATTTTCAAATTTTAAACCACCTGGAGAGCTCTTATTAAAGAGAAAATTTACTTGGTGACCGGAGTTGTTGGTCGACGAGAGAGACAAGATGGTATCTTGAAGAGACGGGGGAGGAGCAGGAGTGGCACTAACTTGGTGTACTTGATGGGAGGCCATGCTTTTAAAATGGTAATTTTGAGGGCAGTTCGTGCGTGCATGACTTTCTAATCCACCCGTAAACCTGATTATCTCCCTTCTTGGAAATAACGACGCGGGGGAAGTGGTAATTATGGGCTTAATATCTCTTGGTTCTGAAGGAGGAGGTTCCTAAGTTTCGAAGGGCCTTTAATTTTCACGAATTTAAGGCTATTTCTTGGAGGGGGCGTAAAGTTATTAATCTTAAACTTGGGAGAGACAAGGGAGGCTTCTTATTAACATTGGGAAACAAGTTGTAGCTAGTCCCGTAAACATAAGCCTCTTCTAGGCATTCCTTGAACTTAGAGCAGCACTTGTCCTTAACGAAAGCACGGATTTCGTGGGTCAAGGAACGTAAGAATTGATCTATTAGGACGAAGTCCAGAAGGGACTTGTACTCTCGGGGGATTGTATACGCATCTAACCAAAATTGCAGGTGTTCCTGGAGGGTGTACCCAAAATGGCGAAAGGTCTGACTGGGGCGGATCTTTTTAGTGACGGAAACGGGCACGATAGGAATCCGGATCATATTCACGGCAACTAAGAGGTCAGAGTCGAGGGTAGAGTAGTCCACAGTGGACTCTAATGGAATGGAAATGAATATGTCTCTCAACTGTGAATTTAGGAAGGGGAGCATTTTGGCGACACCATCTCCCTCGATGCCCCAATTGTTGATTTCAAAAATCTTACCGAAATGCGTAAGATATGATCCAAAATCTTCTCCTTTAAAACGTGTAATCTTACTAACTGGGATTGTAGAGTTTCAGTCCGGGAGTTAACCGACATTGACTTCAATAAATTACCACTTAATTCTAGTTCTTGCTGCCTTATTTTCTCACCGCTCTTCCATTTCTGCTTCTCTTAGTTCTTTTTCTTGCGCTCTTAGTTCTTGTTCCTTTGCTCTTCTCTCTTCTCTTTCATTTCTTTCTTTTTCCTCAATATAAGTTAAAAATTCTCGGCCCGACAAGCCCAAGGACTCTCCTTGACTCTCGAAACAGTAAAATGTAGAAGACATCTTCTTAGCTTACTAGGAGGAACGTAACACGCGAACGGGTTAATTGACGTAACGAGATTTCTCGGCAATATACGTGAAACCTAACTTTTCCCCAAAATATATATATTCAAAATTTATCCCACTACAACAACACTAAAACTCTTTCTACACGGTTAGGACGGGATAAGCTTTCTAATCCAGCTGGCGATTAACTCAAATATTCGGGTAAATGGAATACACTAAGAAAAAGAACGGGTCCCAACTAATAATTAAATATTAAATAGTTAATAGACTAATGTTCTCATGATCTAGAACTAACTTGAACGTAATCACCCAAAAGAGAAAAATAAAAAAACTTTAATACTGAGAGGGAACTAATAAAACTCAAGGGGAATTTAAATCAACTAAACTGATTTACTGTCTAATAGACCTCACCCACTTGACAACAGTTTTTATAATATAGAAGTAATATATATATATATCTATATATATATATATATATATATATTTGTCGTGGTACACCACTTTATACCATACACCATTCCGTTATTATGTGGGGGGTGACTTAATCACCTACTGCAACGCGAACCGTCTAAGGACTTTTCGCAGGTATTCGCGACCCACTAAGTGTTCAAACTTGAGCCATTGGGTTTAAATCCTTAATAGTGAGACGGAGTACATAAATCGTTGGAGAGATTTACTTGAATAAGGCGAGAGTATCGTTCAAAGTTAGTTAAAGATGAAACAACAAAAATATAATTTTATTTACCAACATCAAAATAATAATAAAAATATGCAAATGGGAATTATTTAAAAGGAAATAGTCTCTTGATAATTATTAATGGAGGGGGTTTCACTCCTACGGGTTGATGGCTTTGAGGAAGGTCTTACTTGGCATAAGGCGAGAGCGGAACGATCTGATGAGGGAAGTGGGGCACGATCCGATGAGGCCAGTACGGCACGGTCCGAATGGGGCAGGTGCGTCACGATCCGAATCAACCTTCCGATTAAGATAGCCAAGCTTCGAAGATGACGTTCAACGGGAATTGTGGGATTATCGTAATTCCACTTGAAGAGGAAACTTCTTTTCCTCAACTGTAATCAATGGGGATTTTCTTATGGTTCGATTAAACGGAGGGAGCCCGTTGCGCAAATTTAAAGACTTCCCATTCATAGAAGCTACCAATTGACTAAGGTAGATTCACGGCGGAGAAATTCTTGCTGTCTGACAAACGCTCACGAGACTTAGACTTGAGACGATGAAGACATCCTTGAGGTGCGTGGTTGGCTCATCGAACTACAGTCTAAAGCGAGTATTTGTATGCCCACTCCTGCGGAGAAGAGAGGATTTGGAGAAAGGACTCACTAGCTCCAGATATCTTAATCCGTAAGCGGAGTTGCTTCATCATTTAACTGCAAGGTTCGAGACAGAGCGGCAAATTCTCGCCACGTCACCGGAGGCTCGGATGATCAGGCCTATTGCACATGATTTGGGAATATTTGCCCAATGCACTCAGGAGTCCAAAAATTCGCGAATGTTCCAGAACAGGAAGTGACGTTCTCCATGGCAGGTTACAATCGCACCTGCTCTCCAAATTAAATTTGGAGGTCAGAGATTGTTCTTTGACATGATCTATGTTCGAGAGAGAGAGAGGAGAGAGACAGAGCTATGAATGTCTATCAAAAGAATTTTATAGATAGATGGTGAGAAAAGGAATTTTAAAGGCTACACTTTAGCAGAAGCGCGTTAATAAAGAAATAGAACGGAAGGTTAAAAGACAGTTCTGTGGGAATGGATGTGTTGTGACTCAAAGGAAGATAAGGTGACTAAAGGCACGCTTTAACTCCTAACGGGTAATAGGATTAAACACGAAAAACTGCCATAGAAATTTTGGGCTTAAACCATTAATATTGTAATATAAGAAAGAGTATAAACAATAATCAAACAAAATGAGAATACATATCAGAAGCACAGCTCAAGGTGTTTTTTAATTATTAAGATGTAAATAGGTAAGTATAAGCTTAATAGGAAATTATAAACTTAACATTGTGTTTCACACGCATAAAATTAAGGATAATAATATTTAATAATACCCGTTTTTCAAATGCTGTGGAGATTCTACCATTAATTTAGGAGACAACACATTCATTTTTCAACATTTTAGTACGTTAGACTATAATATATGAAGTTAAAGCTTATTAAAAGCCCTTTCATTTCGACCAAAATAATAATAATCTACGGCACCGTTTTTGAGATACAGGGGGTTCTTTCAGACCCCCTCTCTTGAAACTTGATATCATATAAATAGCTATAGAATTACTAAAGGTTAATCATTCAAACTAAATTATCGAGCATAAGATGCATATATGATTTACTTATCATTTGAAATCAGTTTTCTTTAGTTCCATTAAAATCTGTGTTAATAGTGGACTAAAACATATTTTTCAGACAAGGTCACCTATAGGTTTTGTTCTCAGGAGGAAAAGGGTGTGTTCGGTGAATAGTAGTGGTGTTCTGAAATCCCTTGAATTTAGTTCAATCTATATTCGAAGATAGTAATAATATAAACAAGTTTTCACTCACCCTTATTTTTTAGCAAATATTTAAATTCTCATGGTATAGTTTTGCATTTTGTTCACAAATTAACTTAAAAAATCTTCAGAGAATTTCCACGAATGCATAAAATCTTGCATTATCATAATTTTTACTATGTTCTATTTATGTTGGTAAATCAAAATATATAATATAAAAAAGTGCATAAAATTTGCAATAAAATTATATAAAAATCAATGGTCTAGATTTGTTGTTTTTTTCACAAATTAACTTTAAATATCTAAGAAAATTTTCCACGAATGTATACAATTTTGAATTAACCTAATTTTCACTGTTATAGTCATGTTGCTAAAAAAAATAATTATACCATAAAAAAGTGAATAAAATCTGCAATAAAAATGATATACAAAAGAAAAAAATGCGTATTGGGAACGAAAGAATTTGAAAAGTGACTAATAAAAAAATGTGCAATCCCCTTAAAGTAAGTTCGATGGTTACAAACACTGTAGATGTTAACTAAGGAATATATTTGAATATGTAAATTGATAACTTTTTCTTATTGAATGTATTCGAAAATAAGGCTATTAAGGGAGATATTATGCAAACTATATTAGGACAAAATTAATTAATTAGCCCGTGATCAAAATCAGCCTTAAGGTTACCGATTTTGCCATTATATTTAAGAATAAATAAATTAGTTCGCAATACAATAACCTTAGTTAGGCATCTCATCCAGAAAAAATATATAAATAAACAATGCAAGCGACAAAGGTTGCTTGTCTTGCGAAAATTGAAACTTACGCCACTTAAAATAATAAAAGATTTCGGACTGTAAATTTTATAATTTAACAGAATGGAATTCATGAGTAAATAGTGTTAACCTATTAACGGCCAATGTCCCATTTTTGAGACACCACTTTTTAGGTTGGTAGAATCATTACAGGAATGATTAATTATTTATTTCTATTTTTTAGAATGTATTTCACAATCATATCAAAGTATCCCATAAAAATAATCGTATATGGTTGACAACTTTTATCACCAGATAGCGCCAAAGTCACGCGATCTTTTTGTGAGAAGACACGCTAACACATGAATGCCCTCAGTTCCTCACTATCTGGATAGGAGGAAGGTCGGTTGTGTTAATGGTGTGCATTGGTTATAAGAGAACACGAGAAAAGCATCATCTGATCTGTAAAATATAAAATGTAAGTATTGTGTTGCTTATAATTTCGCGTCCCATTTTGGGGACATTGGCCAGATAGTAGCAATTTGATCTAAATGATCTAGTCATTTGTTTGTTATCATTTCTAATTATTTAATGCAAAATTAACACACTAGGCCTTTTATTAGTAATCTCTAACATTTATTATTTATATATATGTACATATAATATTATATATATATATATATATATATATATATATATATATATATATATATATATATATATATATATATATATATGTAATCACATTTCAAGATGAAAACTTGGTATATGATGTTATTATTTCTTTTTTCAGAGGCCTACTCTTTACTAATATGACACGAAGATCTTTATTGACAACTATTGAAGTTGCCAATGCGCTAATGAACTTGAGTGATGATGAAGCATGGAATGAAAACGTAGGGGTTGCAATTATTCCTCCAAGTCCAGATGAAATGACAGATGATGAAGCTATCAATGATGAAGCCTTTCCCGAGGAAAGCATTCTTCAATATGTTGCAGGTAGACTGGAGTTGATTGTCCACAACAATGATGGTGAAGAAATTGAATCAACTGGGGTTTCAGCAACCCAGCCTCTTTTAGGTAGGCGTAGAAAAATTGACACCAGTTCCATTCCCAAATGGAAAAAATGTTCTTCAAAATATAAAGGTGTAATGAATCTGCCCTCTCAAAATAGTTATGAAGAACTAGATAGGCTGCGTGGTAAGAGCATTTGTAACATTTTTGAAAAATTTCTGACTGATGAGTTATTGAAGTTTATTGTTGAGCAAAGTATGACATATGCTAAGCAGAAAAATAATCCTAACTTTTCTGTCAACATTGAAGAAATGAAAATATTTCTAGGAATTATTCTGTTTAGTTAGTACCATAACCTTCCTCAACAAAATATGTACTGGGAGCAATCGCCAGATGCAGGAGTGCCCTTTGTTTACAATTCTATGTCGAGACAAAGGTTCAAGGAAATAAAAAGGTTTCTTCACTTGAACGACAATGCCAACATTGATAAAAATGATAAAATGTATAAGCTGAGACCATATCTAGATGCTCTAGGAGAGAACTTCCAGAAATTTTGGCATTTTTGATTCCCATTTGTCAATCGATGAAATGATGATAAGGTATTATGGCATGCATTCTGCTGAAATGTTTATGAGGGGTAAGCCAATCAAATTTGGCTACAAGTTTTGGTCTCGTTATGGTTCCGACGGATACCCATACAACTTTTCGCCATATCTTGGTAAGGGCAGTGAACCTAACAGTGGACCTCTGGGAATGAGGGTTATAAATAACATAACAGCAGTAATTCCGGAAGCTGAAGCTGCAAATCACGAAATCTTTTTTGATAATTTCTTTACAATCATTGATACCTTGAAAGTACTGGGATATAGAAGTTTGAAGGCAACTGGCACAATTCGTGAAAATCGTACAAAAAAATGTCCACTTATGCCATCTAAAGTAATGGAGATAACAACAGAAAAAGGGTTCATAGACTATAGATTTGATTTTATCAATGAAATTTTAGTCACAAAATGGCATGACAAACTGCAGTTGCCGTTGCTGCAAATTACAGTCAGGTCTTCCCAACTGGTACTGCTACACGCTATTCTCAGAAACTCAAAAAGGAAATAGGAGTGTAAATCCCCAAAGTTATTTCAGAATACAACATATCAATGGGAGGGGTAGATCTACTAGACAAACAAGTGTCCTTATATAGGGTCAGAATATGTGGGAAGAAATAGTGATTCCCACTGTTTACGCTACTGTTTGACATTGCTATTGTGAACTCTTGGAGGGTTTATCAACATGCAAGAAGGTAATTTGTTTTTGCTTATGTTTCAAGCTTTGTACCAGCATAATTAACTAATACACCATGTAAATCATTAAGCCTAACATCATAAAATATATCTTGCACACGTCTCCAACCAGTCGAAGTTTGTGCAGCTTTATTATCGTCTGTCAGCTACCTAAATTCAATCTAATTTTCTTGACTTTAAACTTCTTAATAATTATTAGACATATTTAATATCATCATAAATAAACAGCTGTAAAATTAGTTGACGCAATTATAAAGTAAAATACATTTTAAAAAAACAAAACACGATTGCTCAATGGAACCACCAAGGTGAATGAGAAGACCGAATTAAATACCCGATGAGTCAGAATGTAATGCATATCGTAAGTAACCACGGCCCACTTTTTTGATTGGGTAAGTGAAATAGACACTGTATGACGGAAAAGTCATTTGGACTCTCATGATATATTACCGAAAAAAACAAATCGGAATTGAAGGTTATACAGCAGCTCACTGACTAAGTACGCGCATGTGAACTATAGTATGGAAGGGGTTAAAATCTGAATACTGGAACGAAACCGATTTTGTGAAGTTTTGAAAATCAGAGACACTGTTAAAAATTAAGCCGACACTTTGATTATCATCGTATATTCAGACGCAATGCACATAAGAAGTGCAAAATGATCCCTATCCACTTTATAGATAGGTAAATAATCGTAAGCATATTAGTGATTGAATTGGGGCGCTATACACTTCTAAGGTTGTCATTAGTAGCGACCGGATCCACGTCGTGTACAGATTAAATCAACAATTCTAAAATGTTTTTACGGTAGAAGAAATAAATAATTTAGTTGCTTTACATGACCTCCTAAACCTAAATGAAAAAAACACTACACTGTCAAATATTAAAATAACCCATATTAAATGAATTAAATAATTCTATTATAAAATGAAAATTTCCAGCCCTCCTGAGTCCAATATAAATTAAGCAAGAACAAACAGTTAAAAGACCTGTGTATATTTTTGAAAAAATCTAATTGTGAAGAAAGAGTTATGATATATGGCTACTGCACTGGGTCAAACATCAATAACCTCAATTTTAAATCGCGAGCAGTTATATTCGCAAATGATTGTTGTTAATGATGCGTTTATATATGAGTAGGTTTTGTTAAGTGCTTTTGAAGTTGGTAGCAGGCAAAGTGTGTTTTCTAATATGTGAGAAGCAGAAAGATATGAAGTTCGATAAAAGACAGGGTTATGTAGACCCTCTCTTTATCGCTATTGTATGAGGGGCTTTAGGTTGAAAATTTGCATCGTGAAATATACGAAGTGTACGATCGAATAAGCTTATCGGTATCCGTTTTGTTGGAGTTAATTAAGAGGACGATAACTTAGTTGTGAAGGCTGAAGCAGGAGAAGGAGAGGTTATAATAACGGGAAAATAAAGTATTAATAGACTTCAGTTTAAATTAGATTAAAAAAAATGAACTCAGGAGCCTATATAAGAAAAATGGATGTGGAGAAGGTATTATGGGTGCGTGGTATTTGTAGGTCTTCTTTTTCTTGAGTGACGATAATATTTGAGTTTAGTTCTTTAATTTGTTCAAGGATTGTTAAGCAACTTTGGAAGCAGAAAAAGGCTATCCTGTTGTCTATATAGGATGGAATTGTAGTGAGCAATGGTGAAGCGCTTCGTCCTTCAATGAAAAAATAAAAAGGTTTGCTAAATGGGTGGCAACATGACTACCCATAGCAAAACAATCTATTTAGTATAATAATTTGTTAGTAAACGAAACTTATTGTGCTGAGAGAGAACAAGAGGTATTGTGTTGATTTATTTACCCATAAAAGCGTGAAACAATCAATTGGGAAGGGATCGCAATAAAGAAGAGTCGGAATGCTTTCTAGAAGTAAGACACACGTATAGAGTGGGGGTATCTAAACCTGGTCTTGCTTATTATAAGATGAACTATTTAGTGCTCTTCCTTAAGATGTAGGAAATATTTAACACTATATTGGGGGAACAAGTTTAGCAACGAGCCCTCTTGCTACAAACCACTATAGTGTTAAAAATCTCTTACCTCTTAAGGAACATCCTAAACCACTACATCCTCTACCTTACATCACCTTGAATCTTTGAGTATTTTCAATAGGTTCAACGTGAAAAGGACTTCACTTCAAAAAAATGCACAGTGATGTGACTCACTTGTACACCAATGTGTTAAAGCAAACTACCATCTTATTTCAGAAACCAAGCAAGTGACAGTTCACAGAAAAATTGTGCTAGTTACAATGTGGAATTGGTGGTCGCAAAGCAAAAGAATCCATTTGCAACATGATAAATTGGGAAGAGCGATATGTTGGACACTGTGGATGCAGTCTGCCATAATGAGAGGCAGGCTTGCGAACGTCAGCCACTCGTCAACGAGAGTCAACGGTCAATAAAATTGATGGCTCGGATCGTGAAATCTGCCGTAATGCAATGATGTGCTTCCATCTCAATTTTTTCACTGTTCTATGGATGTGAGTAACAACGCGATGGACAATGTTCGGTTAGGTCTGTTCTAGGTGTCAACCTCAACGTTGAATTATGTAAGGAATTTCTAAAAGTTGTTTTTAATGAAAGGCACAAAAATAGCAGCAGATGTTTTAAAACAGTGTTGACGTGCATTGATTAGCTGAAATTGAAAGTGTCTCCGCTGACTCTCATCTCAACAGACGATACGCCAGCCATGATGGGGGAAAATAGATGGTCTGGCTCACATATAGAGAAAATGTTGAAACGTCCAGTTACCATCAATAGATAAAGATGCTGCCTTGCCTCTTTCACAAACTTTCCCAGAAGTTCCAAATGAAAAACTATCAAGAACGCTAAATTAACTGCTCTGTAGTCAGTGAACCACCACTATTTTCAAAGAGTTTATGGCACAGATGAATTCAGAATATGGCCTTCTATTATACGTTTGGAAGTTGGTTGGCTTATTCGTGGAAAGTTGCTCAGCAAAGAAGTTTGACCTCAAAAAACAGATGGTGGCCTTCTTTAACAGCAAGGAATTATCGGAAGGAAATTCAAGATGTTTTCCGACTAGAATTGGATAGATAAACTTGCCTTCTAATTTTTAAAATGTCATAAAGACTGACTGATCCTCGAAACTTTCGATCACATTCCTTTACCTTGACAGTTGGTAAATTCTTAGAATCCATTGTTACAGATAGGATTTTGGAGCATCTGGGGATAAATAACTTAATATAGGACTTGTAACACGTACGTCGACTCAGAAATTCATCCATAATGAGTTATTTTTTATTTACCTGTCATTTTTTGGTTCACTAATTCATTTTTTTTTTTAAATAACAGTAAGTAAAAATCAATTTTCTGTATAGCTTCTCAAGCAAATAAATTCACTAAATTGAAAAAGGATACGTGAAATTCATTACTATAAATTATTAAATCTCTACCATTTTAATTATAGCATAATAACATTCGCATGAGTAAATTCTTTCAGAATCAGTATCAGGTAAGTAAGCATAAGCTAGGGTGATAAAATATGTAGAACACCACGAATTAATATGAGGGCATAACAAGTTATTATAGATGTCCCGAAAAGGCAAACAACTGGAAGTGACTGATTTATTTTTAGACACATACATAACGATAGATCTTCATTAGGAATCTTCAGAAAAAAGCCTCTTATATGTATACCAACAGCATCTAAAGCCTACAATCAATTCATTGGAAATTTTACACTGCCTCCTTGTTTTGAATTATAAAAACCTAGATTCTAACTCTTTATAGATAGTAATTATGTTATATTAATTAACTAATACCTGTTTTTACTTTACTATAAAGGTATGAAATCATTAAGGTATCGACCGATTTCAATCAGATTTTGCCTTCAGGCCAAGAGCATAACTTCCATCCAGACGCCATTTATTTGGGTGCTTTAATTGGAATTTAAGATTCCTAAAACGGTTGAATCTTCAGGGTTCTTATTTTAGACTATTCATTAAGGTGCGATAATTATAATCAATATTAGAGTGTTGTAGCAAAGATTTAATTTCTCTCGACCTGTGTGGAAGAGGAGTAGGTTTGATTGAGAAAAGGGAGTTACTGTCTAAAAATATACACCAAATCATCTTACTCCTCAAATGCAGTACCACCATAATATATATATATATATATATATATATATATATATATATATATATATATATATATATATATATATATACATCGAGAGAGAGAGAGGATGCGGTGACTAATTTATCCCCTAAAATCACTATAAAAGAAAATAAGAAATATTAAAGAATAGAAGCCTTTTAGTATTCTTTTTATTCAATGAAATCTTCATGGGCATCAACTCCGGCCTTTCATTAGCGTTGTGAAATGGTGCAAGACATATAAAGGATCTAACACTTTAATGGTGTGAAAACTGTCCTGATCTTGAAACGAAGATCCACTTTCGTGGTGCACGCCCTACATACAGTTTGTATTCTGGGAAGTTAGAGAATGAGATAATCGGAGTGATTTTAAAGGAAATTTGTGACAGCCTACACTCGGTCTTTCTGTTTGTGTGGCATGAGCCAGAGTAAAGCTACCACATGTTCAGCTTTCCATGGTGCATGTGCAAGATCGATAAAAAAGCTAAATTATACATGCTCTAGATTAGACCTCCTGGAATTTAAACGGGAACAAAATGTTGTCCTTGTTCTGACCACCGTAAACACCATTAATTGGATTAGAAACTTAATTTTTATGACTCTTGGTATAAATTTGGAGGGACAGAGTAAAAAACTTTTCAAGTTCACCAACTGGTTCTGCCAGAAATTCTTCTCCTCTGACCCGAACTAAAGCATGCCAGGTTTGAAAGAATGCTTCAGTTTGTCCCACGCTTTCTAACACATTTATTTCTCTTGTCTTTCATCTTCTGCTACAGAAGCTGGAATTGCATCCCATGTCCAAGTAGAATCCGAAGTTTTAATTCACATTGTGTTTGTTACGAGCGTCAAACACTCTTTTCCATAGCTATGGACATTATTGACATGCCAAGATCGTTGTCAATGATACGGCTAGATCTCGACGAATTAAAGAGTTAATTTGGTATTAGAACGCTTATTTTAACTTTTCCGTGCCGCCATACCCCTCGTAATACGAGCTGTACTCAACAGAACTTTTCCTGATCCTCTGTACCTCCGTCATACTGACAGCTAAGCCCTCAGAGATCTTCTCATTTTGGCTCCAGGAGTATATAATTCAACCATGGTATTGCTCGCATCACAGATGAATCATAACTGAGTATATGAATATTTTTTGTATTCAATGTTGTATTTAAATATGTGATAAAAAAAATGTGTACCAGCCTAATATTATTTTTACGAGACTCGTTTCGTCATACAGTTTATTATGCCATCTTCAGTCGTATATTTATAATAATTACAGTCTCACCAAACATAATATACATATTGAAACAAGAGATCAGATGAAAATGCTTAATCACGGGGTGTAAATTTGAGGTTATTAGGGATATCTTTAAAGATTAAATTTTGGCTATAGATGCTTCACTTTCATTGACCATCCGAGGGGTTCAAAAACATCGTTCGCAATTTCTCAGAGCTTTGAGAATTTGCGATCCAGATTTTTTGTCTGGTTAAAAAATTGCATTTATTAACTGTTATTCTATAGAATTGAAATATCACTTTCCTTTTAGTAACGAAAGCTTATGCAAAGCCAGGACAAACTTGTATTGCCCCAAAGAAGAAATCCGGATATTAAGAGAAATTGTTTATCTCTTCCATTTTTTTCATTACTGAAAGAACTAAATAGTATACTTTCACCAACCGCACCATCTTTAATTCCCTTCGAACATCATGAAATCGTTCACTACAACTAAACCGACAGAAGAAATGAATAAGCCAAGTTTCTGATGAGAATGTTTCAAAGTAGTTAAGTTAGAACTATATGTATGATATTAGGTTTGAGAGGCTGATTAGTCAAAAGAGGACACTTTTTAGCGCTCGAATCAACGGTGAAGCGAAACCAACTTGTTAGTCTCCTGGCAGATAACTCTGCGAGTTTGGGGCCGGGGGTGTCAGCCAAGTCAAAAGAAGACAGCTGCAAACTTATGCACTCATTTTGTTTTCACTTCTTAGTTTGCCCAAAAGTGAAACCGCAAATTACAAGGACATCAATTTTACTTCCATTAACTTCACCATTTGGCACACCCTACACCCGTCTTGACAAATTTATGCCCTCATTGGTTGTTGTGTCTTAGAAAATAATGAAAGTATGAGTGTTAATATGTCGCAAATATCAAATAAATTAAATTCACACCAGCTCTTAATAATCATTGATTGGCCAAAATGAGTAAAATATAAGAACAGTACCGTCTTTTTTTTACATCGTTGCCATAAGTGACATTACATGCATTTGGAGAAAATGGTGCTAATGCTGAGGGGGACCCAACTGTGTCTTTCAACCATTTCTGTTTCCTATTACTTCACCACTATCTTTATTGAAGGGAGCTCTTTTAAAACCACTTTAACCATACTCATCTCGGTTTATGGTTATGTTTCATAATAGCTAATAAGAAATTCGATATATAGTTGTGTCGTATTGACGTCTACATTTGTTTAGAACTATAACGACTAATAAAAATCCTGTCCTTTGATTCAATATTAAGATTAAATTTTGTTTTTGTTCAAATGCGTTGCAAATAGCGTGAAGTTTACTCAGGTGGATTATTTACCCGTAAAGATGGTAGGAGCTAAATAGAATTTTTAAATCTATTACCACGTAAACAAGTGCCAATGGGAAATCTTCGACGCACCCGAGTTTAATGATTCTAGAATTGTGTTTGTGTAATTTGTTTTTGTGTTATTTTCTTGTTTTTCTCATCTCAGGTTGATATTATTTTCATAAAGTGTTTGTAACAATTTACAATGACAATAAATGGCACGTGCTAGTAATAAAAATATTCCTCAGGATTTAATTGAGTCTAATGTTTTTTAGAAAAGTGATGAGGAAGATATTGTAGAAATGGAAGATATCTATGATAGTATCAATGATAGTGAATATATTGCTGATTCAGATGAGGAACTGGATACGGAAGAGTATGAAAGTGAGTGTGAGGATGACCCACCCCGCAGGAAAAGACAGAAAAGAGTGTATGTAATAGGTCCAAATGGTGGAGGCAACCCCCTGCCACCCCTAGTGTTGGCCCTGTTGCCCATGCTGCCCATGCCACACCTGCTGCTGGACCTTCTGCTGGCCCTACCACCCGTTCTTCTGCCCGCCGACAACGTGGTGATGCGGATGGAACATACCTCATTGTTAGTTTCAGAGACCCATCAGTGGCTAGTAAAAGTGGGTTTAAATGGAAAACAACTCCACACGTACACGCAGCAACGAGAACAAGTGATTTGAATATTGTGAGGTCATTCACAGCAGGTACCACGCAAATAGCTGCACAGGCCACAATACCAGGGGAGTGTTTTAACTTATTTATAAGTGATGCAATAATTAGTGAAATAGTGTTGTGGACCAATAGAAAGATTTAAGAGCTGGCTGCCAAGCATAAAACGCAGACAGCAACTCTCAAACATACCTTACCATCTGAGAACCGTGACCTGGTAGGTGCCCTTATGTTCAGTGGGTACCTGAAGGATAACCACCTGGATACAAAGTAAATGTGGTCCCTTATCTCTGGTGCCATTTTCTCCAGAGCAGCAATGTCGGAGGGTCGTTTTTCGTTCCTGCTATCATACATTCGATTTAAAGACTTGAGCACACGGCAAGAGAGGCGGGCCACCGACAAATTTTTCCCCATCAGGAGTGTAGGAAAAAATTTATTAGAAATTTCGAGATGCATTACACCCCACATGAAAACATCACTGTAGATGAGCAACTGCTGGGTTTTATGGGTAAATGCCCCTTTAGAATGTACATCCCTAATAAGCTTGCAAAGTATGGGATCTAACTGGTCATGGCCAATGATGTTAAAAGCAAATATCTATTGAAAGCTATTCCCTACCTGGAGAAAGAGGGTACTCGGCCGAGGGGTGGCCTACAACTGGGCCACATGTTTACAAGAGATTTAATAGAAAAGTACCACAACACCCACCGCAACGTAACCACTGACAATTGGTTCACTTCTGTACCCCTTATCATAGACCTGACATATAACTGTGGCATGACACTTGTGGGAACAGTAAGGGAAAATAAGAAGGAAGTGCTGAATATCATAAAAGATAAGACCAACGGGTTGCCAGTTAGCACTGCCGCCCTCTCCACAAAGGAATTAATGCTTGTGTCTCACTTCCCTCTCAAAAGCTCATCGAAGAAGAATGTTCTTCTTATGTCGTTAATGCACATGAAGACAACTGTGCTTGAAAATGGGAAGCCAGAGGTGATTCAGTATTATAATGAAACTAAAGGAAGTGTTTATACCTTTGACATGATGTGCGC
This sequence comes from Ceratothoa steindachneri, assembly GCA_963969495.1. Classification (NCBI taxonomy): domain Eukaryota; kingdom Metazoa; phylum Arthropoda; class Malacostraca; order Isopoda; family Cymothoidae; genus Ceratothoa; species Ceratothoa steindachneri. The sequence continues at coordinate 34,376,689 of OZ018324.1, read as the reverse complement.
CCAATACAGCTGCAGCAGGAAGACAAAAAGGTGGCCACTGTGTGTTTTCTTTGGAATCCTAAATGCTGCCACTATTAATTCATCCATCATGTATACAGAAAACACGAAGAGGGCAGGAGTCAGCATTCTGAAAGGAAAAAATTACATGCAGCGGTTAGCATTGCATATGATCACTCCTTCAGCTGAGGAGCGCATGAATGCCCCTACACAGCACCGTCAGATTAAGCTGCTTATACGCCGGTTGTGTTCCATCAACTCACGTTCTGCTAGTTTTGCTGGAGGACCCTCTGGAGCTGAGGTTAAGGAGCCCATGGTCCAATGCTCCTTGTGCCAGTCAAAAGCTAGCAAGAAGACCCACTTCAGATGTCAAGCTTGCCGTCAACCTGTCTGCATGATGCACTATTACTCAATCTGGAGTCACTCTGTCTAAGGTAAATTTCATGTAATACTGATATAAATCGTTGTTTTATTGTTTATAAGAGATGAAAATATGCACTAAAAAAGTTATGTTTGCATAAAACCATGTGAAAGATGAAGTTATATTTGGAGAAAATATGGTGCCACAAAAAAGTTAATTTTAACCTGTTTTCCTACAGATTGTGAATTGAGTGTTTTTTGAGACCCCACGCCCCTCCACCGACTGCATTTGGACCTGAGCTAAGTTATAATGGTCCAGGATTATACCTGATATCTTTGATTTTGTTGCTATATATATATATATATATATATATATATATATATATATATATATATAAACTATGCATTCATTTAGTGAGTTTCTTAGGCCTAAAAGAAATATTAGGGAAAAAAAGGTAGAATTTCGTATACTAAAAATAGGCCTCCTTCTACCTCTCTTCCCTACAGCCTACGGAAGCTTTGGGCGATAGCAACCCCCTGAGAGTCGAGACAACATATCTGGGCAGGGCGAGGACCAGTTTGGGAAAAATCGGCGCCGCCTTTTTTTTTTGTGGAAAATTTTTTTTTCAGGAAAAATTTATTTTTTAATTTTTTTTATGATATTACGAGTATCAACCTCACTTGTAAGTGTTTAAGATATAATCATGTTAAAGCAAGTAAGTATGTTAGAATAAACTGTGTGTAACTTCTTTTCAATATATATTTTAGATTAATGACTTTTTTAATTTCTAAAATCGGTTATGATACACCAATGTTTAGTTGAATCAGAACAAAGAAACATGTTTAGTGTTCTAGAGTTAATGAGACACTTTAGAAAAAAGTGAGATTCAGAGAACTTTTACAAAATCCGGTAGTATTTAAACAACGACGATTGTTCCCCATTCCCAGGTTCCCTGCAGTGCAAGATTTTTGCAAGTGAAAACTGGCTAGTGGTCGAATTCCACGAGCGTGATAAATCAGCTGAGAAACATGAAGATATAAACATCTTTGAGCAAAACTCAACCTTAATACTAAGCGTGTAATGGTATTAATATACATAACCACTCTCATCCTAGTTTATGAGTCGGTGAGCATAAATACCAGCATACTTGATAATTGATATTTTATGAACTTTGCCGAGAACCTATATGTGATAAAAGAACTGGCTCGATGGAGTTCACCTACTGTATATTTCGAAAATATGCAATCTATACGAGAGGTAAATGTGTAAGTGATTAACACGACAATGCAAAGAGATGCTATGCTGACTGAAATGTTATACCAAAGGAAGTTGATAAATATCGGACCAATTTCCTTATGGGCAGTGAACAAAGCCTTGTTTGAAGTAAATAGTGGCACTCGAGACTTGAAATTCAACTAAATTTGTATTACAAACAAAACAAATAAATCAATGAGGCGCAATAATTGAATGTTCAATCGGCCAAAACTTTGCGCCTACTTTGCGGCGATGAATTTTCGTTACGTGCAAAGTTATCAATATATTTTAGGTGTTTTATTTGGTTCAGCAAAATAGAATTTTGGAAAAGTTTAGGTCGCATTGTCTAATAGGATCGAAAACTGATACATAAACCATTACTTATAGCGTAGTACATTTATTATTTTCGTAAATTACTTATATTCAGGACTTTTAGGAAATATTACAAAGTTTGCTGATTATACTAAACTAGCTCATATAAAGTATGACATCTCATATCGAGAGAAATTACAGTACGAACTAAATGATCTCGGTGTATTAATTTCGAGTGACATCAAATTTTAAAGGACTACGTTAAAATAGCTAAAAGTTAAATACTGAGTATTAAAAAATTCCTATTATACTTGTTATGACGCTCTTAACAAAAGACACTGATAGTTTTATGAAATTAGAGAAGTTTTGATTTGAGCCACTTTGGTTTGGTCTTCCGTCTTCCTCATCTTTAACAATGCAGAATTTTGAGCTACGGGTTTTTTCAAAAGCCTTTCTCAAACCAAATTTTGGACAACACGAGGTTTGCCGAAATGAGGTCAATCTTTGAAGTTGTTCCCATTCTTGAGGCTCTCCACGACACTGTAGATGTGAAGCTGCTAAGCGATATTAGAATTGTTGTGGCCCAGGCGCAGGAGAGCACTTATCTTGATTCTTTTAACTGCCATTTCGACACAACTGCAAACAATGGAAAATATGTTTTATTTTTCGTGTTGGAAAAGTAGAACTTTAAGTTTGTGAGGCGGTTTTTCTATGACACACATAAACTTCTCGAAAGATCAAAAACTGAGTATAAAAGAGCTTTTGAAAAACCTAGTAGAACAATAGATTTTCTTGCGACAAATTTCAATTAAACGGTATAGAAAAAAATGGTTCAATAATTCAAACGTTCGTGCCTACACAGCTGTAATATACAACTCAGTTCTCGTTTCTTCTCGGCCAAAGGATATAGAGGTATTGGAGAGAGTTAAGCGAAGGGCAACAAGTTCATTCCGTAGCTTCGAAAAAGACCCTATGAAGACAAACTTAAATAATTGAAAATACTCTCGCTTTTAGATAGCCGCTTCTGCGGTCAAATATGACTCCCAAATTATAAATGGTTTTGCTAATATAAAGTTTTATTAAAGCATTTTAATTAAAAAATTATCAACAGAATTTATTAGAAATCTTTTTTCTTATAAATGCATCTCATCTAAGAATTAGATGCATGAATTGGCAGATCAAAGCACATCATAAAACATTTTAAATATACATTTGATTAAGTTTATGAAATAAAACAATATTTTTCAAGAATTTTTAACTCCAAAGGTCCTTGCAAGACCTTACCCGATCTTCCATAGTTAAATCGGATAACGCGAAGTCAAGAGCCTTCTCGCGTATCATCTTGTTTATATATGTAACGATTTGCACCCTTACTTAATCGCATGATAGTGAAAATCAGCCTTTTCCCCAAATCGATGCCTTCTCTTAAAACGAAACCGGCAAATAGAACTCCACTTAAACAACACCGCAATAACGAAACATAGAAACTGCAGTCTCAAAACCGCATTTTTGATTGGTTGCTCTTAATTACAGATATACTTAAATAACACTTGAATCTAACTACTTAATGGTTTTCTATCATAAGGTAGCTGACATACTAGAAAGTTTTTTTCCGAGGTAAGAATTAAATCCAGTATATTTATTGTAAGCCCGGCGTAGATTCCTTAGCTATTTAAAATGAAAATGTCCTGAATAATGTTCATAAATCTCTCCTCTACTTCATTTAAACAGTTTACTATAAACTAATTTATTTCCTTTAGTTATCGCATTCTCACACGGATAAATTAATTTGACATTTAATTGAACCACTCGCTTTCATAAGTGCGCGTGCTGTTTCCCTGATTCCCAAATTTCCCGATTAAGACAACCTACGATTTCTCGCGCTAGTTCCAGGGTTAGGGTTTCCACTTTAGCAAGAATATTTGGTTCCATATAGCCATATTACTTTCAAACGCTCGTATCTAAATACCAGATAGAAGATATTCTCGAATGTGATTTGAATGTGTATCATTGTTTAAAATTTAGGTGGGAGGCTTATAGTTTCTTTAAAAGTTAACATGATTATATGCCATTATTTGTTAGCACTGTTTGAGACACTCCTTTGTGTAAATAGCCTTTGATTTCTTTCTTACACTGGTATTTATTCTTGTGATAATTAAGACTATTGCTATATTCTTTGTTATTACCTTCGCAGATGTTATCAAGTCGAGAAAACGATAAGCAATCTTTATTTTGACGTTGCATCAAACCTATGGATGACGTATCCTCTTATATTTGTTACTTTTGCAAGGACGAAACACCTCAAAGGAAAATTATCTATTGGTTGTATCATATTCTCTATTTGGCATCCATGCAGACAGATCTGCTTTGGTTTACGTGGATTCTTGTCTTTAAATATCGTATCAAGATTTTTGTTCCTAATGAATCTTCGATCAGAATTGTATCAATTTCAGTTTCAAAATAGATCATTTTTTAAAATCATTACGAGAATCCACTATAAAGTGAACGGACCTTTTTTATCGAATTATGTTTACAATTGGCCTAACAATCTGCTGCGCATTCGAATATTTTTTTTAGTATTTTATTTTCCTCTCTTATGACCGCTTGTGAATTGTGATTTAGAACTCAACTGGATTATTTTTGGGTAACGTCATCTAATCTTTTAGAGCGTTATCTTCTATCCTGCCCGTCAATTATTAAAAACGTGTATAATTTCCCTCTTTAATCTGATTTCGCCTAGTTCCAAGCTGTATGTATATGAGAAATTAGCTAACTTTCTACATCATTTCAACAATAGCATTGGCAATTTTTACTAATAACGCTTGAGCGAGAAAAATCGCTCAGAAGATTTACTTGTCTCGCTAGTCGGCAAACACATCATTAAATCTTGATAGCCAGCATGGTGTATGAATTTAAATTTAATATTTCCATATATATGAGCACCATATAACGTATTTTGAGAAATTCGTGGGAAAGCTTCCCTTCTTTGTTACTAAGAGAATCACATTTTAGCGTACACTTGATATAGAGTGTGTTTGAGGTAAAAAGTCACTTAAGGTAATGAATGCCTTATTTTCTGTATGCCTTTATATCGACTTGATACTTCAACATATAAACATTCAATTTATGTATGAATTTTTGGTTGTATTTCTCTAGACGATGAAGAATAAAATGCGTATAAATTGCCATCCTGATTATGAATTTTTCTCTTGTTCCAAGGAGCTCTTATGGGCTGGTTAATAGAGAGCTGAATTCCCACGTTTTGGTGCTTTGTTTGGATTCCAAGTGAGAGCTAGAGCTGTTTTGGGAAAAGGAAAGGAAATTGCTATTTGTACCTGGGGAGACAGAAGCAATATTAGCGTGGCAACAAACAAAAGTGCCATGCATTTCTGTCAACGGGAAAATGCAAACAGTGGTAAAAAATAATTAGTATTAATCCATCAGCTAAACATTGTAAAGCTTAACAACAAAGGAATGGGAAGAGTAGATTTCTTTTATCAGCTTAGGGGAAAGTATAGAGTTTCATATAGGAAGCGAGTGAGGGACTTTCCTTTTTTCCGCTTTCTCCTGAATGCATCAATTTTAAATTGGTGAGTTCTCTACAGAAAGATTCCCCAAGGTTTCACAGATAGAGTTTCTTAGGGAGGTTGTCTATGTTCAGCTAAAACCATCAGGGAAGCCTCGTAGACTTGCGCCCTTAACTTCACCCGAGCATGTACGCTATGGCAGAAATTATTATTATGTTGTGATGGAAAATACTCAACGGTGGTATGGTGTATATAAGAAGAATGTGAATCCTAAGTGCTCTAAATGTAATGTGGCACTGCACATCTAGTGTTTTGTTGAATATCACACAAAGAAATAGGAATGTTTATTTTTCAATAAACTGATCTAAAATTTACTACTACGAAACCTTTCATTAAGTGTTAGTTTTTTTTTTTATTTCATCTAATTGTTTGGTTGTGATATAGATAATAAATTACTGGCAACTAGTTAAATAATAGTGTATTTATTTTAAATTAATCAATGTATAATGGTGTGGAATAGAGTCCTTATTTAACTGAGGCTGATTATGTTTAAGTAATGGGGAATTAATTATTAGAATGTCAGATTTAGATTTTGATGAAAAATATTCAAAATTCAGTATAATCTATGTGGATTTTACCTGAATGGTAATGAGACTCGACAACAAAGTTTTCCCTTATGGATAGATCCACTCCTGTTCTGTGTCTCACCCCCTGGTGAGCATCAATGCAAATTATGAAAAAGCGTCCATACATGCAATATACGTGGCCACAGAAAATTGGTGAAAAGTATATTCATATAGTACTCAGAAACGCATGTCAGATGTGGGGTCTTTTATAAGGAACAAGGAGGCAATTTTTAAAAGTTTTAAAAAGATTAGTGTTAGATTAAAATGTGGAGAGAATCTTTTCGGAATATTCAACCATTCCTTCCTCAAAGCAATAGTCTGATATTCCCAAAAGGGAAACGAGATATATAATTGCTTATGGAAAACATCAAAATTTTTTCTAAAATTAAAAATATTATTTAAAAAAAAATTAATGCAAATGTATGAAAATATGGAGCGGGTATTTATTTAATTTGAAGAAAATTGAAAGTGTTTTCATTTCTAAATGGAAAAAGATCCAGTTAGAGCAGATATTTAAGGCGTGGTGGATAAAGGTTTTAAAAACATTAACTTGAAATTGATATGTACAGATGCCATAAAATTTAGACCGAGGGTATTAACCGTTGGTTTTCCGAAGACAGAAAATACAAAGTAACCGAGTTTTTTTCTATTTCAAAATCCAAAAATGATAAACTATATTTGTCTTTGATCACATGGTAAACGGAATATTAGGATGATATGAAATCATGAATTTTTTAAAAGTAAGGATTGTGTAGTGATATGGAATAATGTTAAAATCTCATCGATGTATCTTTTAGAAAATTTAGGTTTAAATTCTATAGGACAATAATTTAAAAATTGTGTTTTAAAATTACACATGAAAATGTTCGCGAAGTTTGAGTCAAGTGGAGAACCCATAGCCATACCATCAACTTTGTTTTGATAAATTTTTATTAAACGTGAGGAAATAATCGTGAACAACTATTTCTAGAAGTGTTTTAAATGGTGATAGAGGGAATCTATGATGTAAGCTATCAATGGAAGGAAACTGTCTACTTAGAATTACGTCTATGGTTTCAGCTAATGGAATGTTGGTAAAGAGAGATTACAATCCTAGAAATCCCACGTTCTAATTTACATAAGCTGCTGGTATAAATTTCATAACAAATAATTTTCAAGCACAGATAACTTAATTGGCAAAGCGTTCTTTGTTTTTAAGGAAGGCAACGAAAAGGCATCCTAAGAGATGGTGGAACGAACAGAAATTTATCTCTGCAAAATATCAACGCATCTAAAGGAATCAGAAGGGAACAATCAAGTAGTAGATTTGAAAACTTTAGTCCATTAAACGACCTAACAAAATTATCAAATACTGTGCAAGGGGCTTAGAACTACGAACAAAATAAATTGTTTCAAATCCAGCCACCTTCAAATTTTAACCGCTTATCTCACTTTTTAGATATATTTACACCCCCCCTTCCTGGGTTATTGTTAAGGTATTCTACCAATGTCACAAGAACAAATTCAATACTCAAAGACAGGGTTTCTTCGGTGTTATATATGCCGATTACTTATTACAACCTTTTCTATCATAAAATGATACATTAATTCAGCATTTATCACATGGTGGATAAAGGCTCTGAGAGCACCTCTTAATTGTGCTGTTGCCCAGATAGTTAATTCCATGTTGACTATGGATGGTTCTTATAAGCTTTCTCCTATGTAGTTAAGTTGTTGCTTAAGTTCTGACCCGTCAATAGAAAATGGAGCAATCTAAACAGAGCTTTTTCAAGGTAGAATGAAATCTATTTCAAATAAACACCGAGAAATTCAAAGCAGTGCCCGAGACATGTTTTATCCTTTCAAAGATAAGAGAGCACATCGAGGAAGGCATTAATAAGGAAACTAAGATTAGTACAACTTCAATATATAAAGCAGAAAAGCTTTAAGATAGTTCATGATTTAAGAATAAAAAAAACTCCGGCCTGAAATTGATAATTTGGATCTAATAATAGCAAATATATACCTGAAATGTTTTATAAAGTTAACTAATAAACTCCGGAAACGAGACATTCATCACCCGGGAAGCACAAAATGAAGGTGTTTGCAAATTTCTTTAGGGCCAGAGCAATTAGAGATGTTTATGGCTTTTGCTCCTTCTGAGAAGCCGGTCAAAACTTTTCCCAGGAGCTACAGTGAAATCATCGACTTCAAACATACAAAGATTGTCACCACGCCTATTAGAGGGGAGCGTATAAATTTATATACACCTTTTTTACCATTCATTAAATGGCTATATAATTATTTTATATATATTTAAGGTTTAGCATGGAGGTTGGTTTAAACAGTGCCGTTTAAAAATATAGACTACGTCTCGGTCGATCAAGCCTTTGTTATATTTATTTCTCTGCTGTATTTCTTGATAAATTATTTACTACTGAGAAAGAATGATGTTACACATCAAAGTTAATGAGAGAAATTCACAAACAATTAACCATTAAAGCATTTTTTATAACTCCCACAACCTAAAAACATTCATCAGGGAGTAATGAAAGAGTGTGCCTCTCAACTCGCGCCTGTTAATTCTCCTTAATCTTGCTTTGGTTTAAAAATAAACGTTTGTTTCTCTTGGAAACAGGCTTTTGCGTCTTTATTTATCGAGAAATTACAACTGAGACAGGAATTCAATTTATATCAAAGTTACTGAGATAAATTCCCCAATTATTAACCATTAAAGCATTATTTATAACTCCCTACCCCCACAACCATTCATTATAGAGTATTGAAAGAGGGTGTGTCTGAACTCGCACCTGTGATTGTTTCTCTACATAGTCCACTTTTGTTTAAAAAAAAAACATTTCATAATAAAGGTGACCGGTATAACACACTTAACTGTCGTACTCATGCTCTGACATCTTCTATATAAAAATTCTTTGAAACTTTCCTCAACTCCACATACTTAAACACCTTGAGACCGCTTTCTTGCTTCTGTGTCGTAAAGCTAGATCAATTTGTGTTATAATTTCCCATCTCAGTACTGTCTGGTCAACTTTCTTGAAAAGCTTTAGTCAGATATGTCTAATTGCCCAGGGCATTTCTTAAGATTTTAACAGAGTATAGCGCCGCGATCACAACTCGATGCTCCGTTCTTATGGTTTCATTCTTTCAATATGCTCATTGATTTCTAGCTTTAACTCTGATCACTATTTCTCCATTGTTGTAGATAAATCAACCTACCCTCTTTTCTCCATCACCAGTGGTGTTCCTCATAGTTCTGACCTGCCCCACCCTCTCTTTTCTTAATGTTTCTCAATGATTTTCTCTCCTCCACAAATTACTCAATGCTCTCATATGCGCATGATGCAGCCATTCATTCATCTATATCTTTAAATTCTACTGCTTCATCTTTTGCCTTTTCTTCCTCTCATCTTGATGTAATTACTTCGATTACTTCTGCCTTAAATAGGGTTTGTGAGTAGGACATAAATAATCTTAATTCTAATCACTATATACCAAATTTTACCTATCTCACTCTTAAGAACACCCCAAAGTCCTCAAGTTTCTTTTGTTGTTTCGGTAATTACACCAATTGAATCAAAATACTTACTGCTTGTTACTGTAACATCTAATCTTTCTTGGAAACTCCACATTTCAGGGTTAGCTAAGTCAACCTTTAAGAAATTAGATGTCCCATTTACATATCGAAAATTCTTTTCATCTGACTTTTTGATTCAATTATTCAAAGGACTGTTGCGTCTCATAACTCTCCTAGACTAACCTCCAAACTTGAATCAATTGCCCTTTGCCGTGATTTCAGCTCACTTTTACTCTTCTACTTGTATTTATTTGTTCAATTCTTTTTGAACTAGTCGCCTATATACCTATCCGGACCACCCATTACTTGGCAATCTTATGAATCGCATGTTTATTGTGTGGTGACCAAGAAATCTATGGTGGTCATCTTTGAGGCATGATTATTTCCTCACACATCAAAACTTTGCGATTCTTTATCTGCTCATATTTCCTATAGAAAAAGTCGGTTGCCCAAATTCCGTGAAAAAGGTACTCGAAGTTATTGCGCGTCTTAAGCTTACCGGTCAACGGGTGAGAGGTTGCTCTGACTCCAAAGGTTTCCCGTATATTCTGCTTCTAGGCTAGGTTCCAGAAGGTGCTTTGGTTACCTCGGGATTGAAGGAAATGACTCAAAGAGAAAGCGGTGATAAGTAGGTATTTATTCTTGAAATTGCGTTTACCTTATTAGGCGAAAGCGAAATAAATCTAGTTATATGCGGAGGTATGTCGGTTTCATTAATGTTGGGGTAGCTGAGGCAAAGGTGGCAAAAGTTAAGAGAAAGGAACGCACCACGTGATGTCAATAATACTAATCGGATGAGGCAGATGCCTCTACTTCAGTCTATCCGGCTGAAGGACTTAACTGGTCCTCTTTCAATGTTTAAATTCGTTAATTTATAGTTTATTGCTTAAGGGAGGCGTGACCACTTTTTACTCATCTCAAGGAGCAAGGCGCAGCTAACGATAGGAAATTCACTTGTTAGCCTCTCCGCTGACCGTTTAGCAGAGTTGTCAGAGATGTGCACGTCTCTCGAGTATCTGTGCAAATTTTCAGAACGGGCTGGCAGACCCTATTAAGATACGACTATTTATTTTTCATTTGACACCTTCACGAGAACTCGACCGGCCAAAGCATTACCACTTTTGTATTTAATCAGCTTCCCGTTATGAAGCGTTGGCATCTTATGTCCTGCAGCTGCTCCTTTGTGTGTGAATCCGTGTGGGAAACTAGTTATTTGCTTGCCTTTCTTATGCTTTTCTAATAAAGTTACAGTTATGATATAGGTATATCTCTATTTTTACAATGGTTTACTACTTATTACATGTCATATACCTAATTAATTAATGTGTGTGTTTAATCTTAGGATTTCAGAGATCCATTGAGCACCCATTTGTGGGCGTTCCTCACTGAGCCTATCTATCCTGCAATATGGATGCCACATTCCCTCATAATTACCATCTGTCAGGGTTTATAAAAAAGCTCTTTCACTTTCTAAAAAATAAGTAAATACATTGTCATGCCTATCTTTACATTTTCCTAAGTATATACACATGTAAACTTGGGCCAGGCTTTGATGTAGTCCGTACCAGATGCCTTCAATATAAAAAATTGAACGGCTTCTCCAAACATATGTACCAGACTCTAAAGTCAATTATTATAATGATTTAGGGTAAGCACCCGAATCAATGACATGGATATATTACAGGAGTTCTTGAGGCCACAAATTATGCCTTAAGATTTTCCCATTTAAGCTCTTTTATGCTAGAACAAATAGTACTCCTCTAGCTATTCCAGGAGATATTTAATGACTAAGAATACAACAAATATTACCTACCAGTAACAAGTAAGCTGCGACAGATTGCGAAAAAAGAGCTGAGGGTGTCGCTGTCAATTTAGTCGTAATCATGAAGAAATCTAATGTGTAATTTAATAAAAGGTCTCAGGCACGTCGGTTCAAACCAAGGGATGAATTACTCTTTATCCTCCAACTAAGAGCATAAATCTATTGATGCCATGGAAGGGGTCATATAAGTAGAAATTGCATACAAGCCAGATTTCCTATTCCCAAGATTTTTAAACCTTTTTCTCACAATCGCTTAACGTGAACTTCAAGAGACTGCACTTTGCCAATCAAAATTAATTCAAAAGAAGAACCCATATACGATGAGTTTAATTTCACATTGTTGGAAACGAAATAAAAGGTAGTGACTTAGTTTCTGCAGAACATAATAAACGTATTTGAGGACATCTTTCATAACTCTGCAAACCTGTTAGCCCAACAAAGTGATGCTTTATGTGACAATCAAGGCAATTTTAAATATGTACTAGGATGAACGAAAGCGCACGTACACCGAATATATATCTTGATTTCACAACTAGTTAGGGCAAAACTATGCCTATTTCCGATATCTCTTAAAGAGATATTTTCTGACGATTCTTTACCAATTTTCCAGTTTAATGTAATTTTGGGTTCCCAATTCCCTTATGCTTATCTCGATGTAATGATTAGAAAATACACCAAATCCTGAAAACTTTGAGAAGAATTTTAATCGCGCATTTCATCCTAGGAACCCCCTTAAGGGGCGCGGCGATTTGCAATCCTGGCCGCCATGCTGACGGGACTCAGCACCCCGTCCGGCCCCAGCTTAACCTCTCTTCCTTCCTTCAAAACACTTGTTTCCTCTCTTTACACACACCTCTCCCACAACTTTCTCTGGTCAGCCTCTAATTTCACAGGGTAGATGCTGACCTTCTTCTCAAGCCAACCGTCCCGGATCGGGGCTGAGGGGGGAGGGGGCAATGTTCCCTAACCCCTGAGCTCAGGTTCGGGATGGGGGTTTTTTAACAATCTGCTTCATCCCCACCCATACCTTCCTCACATCCCTTTTCCTCTCCTCTTCACATTCTATTCATTTTTACGCCGTGTCTAAGGTGGAGCCGCCATGCGGCTCCACCTTAGACACAGCCTGTAAGCACCTCTTGCAGTAAGGGGAACGGCAAGAGGTGATGTGCTATTGCGTCCCGTATAAAAAAAGGGTCACCATGCCCATGTATGAAAAAACCCCCCAAAAAACCCCAACCCCCAACTTCCCCTGAAACAGCGACGGAGCCGCCCTCAGGCAGCTCCAGCAAAAAAATGGAGGTCGCCCCCCCAGTGATTGCGCAGGGGACTCTCCATATCTCTTTAACCAGAGAGAAGGCTTACTTCTCTCCTACGCCCACGGGTGAAGGGGACTTCCCCTCACCCCCTTCTCTGGAGGTGCTTTCGGGCACCTTCCTCTTACCAGTGGCAGTCCCCTCTGTTCTTTCCAAGGGGAGTGCCAAAAAAGCCAGCAAGCAGCCCTTAGCCAGCCGCTCCAAATCGAAACGGCTCAGTATGACAACACCCCCTTAGGGGGGAGAGGGAAGCCAGGACACTTCGGTTGCTTCCCTTAAAAGACCTGCTCGCAAAAATATTAAACCTTGCCGGGGTCAAGGCCTGTGCCTCCCCACTAAAGACTTATGACGCTGCTAAGGGGACCTGCGATGTCCTAGGAGGGGATGGCCAACTGGAGGCCCCTCCTGTGATAGACATGGTCCTTGAGGAAAACCAGCCTCGGACGGTAGGGCCTTCCATGGGAAGGAATCCGGGCTCGGCACCAAGCACCGAACCCGAATCCGCTCCTATGCAAGGTCCTCCTCAAACGGCTGGGGATTCTCAGGCAGTACAAGGAGGGGAGGGATCTCCTCCGGATGATGCCCATGCAACCACCAGGACCTTCGCCATTTTAAAGAAGGACCTGGCTGAGGCCGGTCCATCTGGCCTGAAGGCTTCTAGCGGCGGGGATGAGAAGCGGGTTCATTCCCCGCCCACCTCTCCTAAAAAAAAAGAAGACAAGAAAGACTAAAAAGACTCGGGGCTCCTCTCCATCCGCGGGGGCTGTGGGGACGGATGGGTCTGCTGCCACTCTGGCAATCGAACAAGCCAAGATTGGCACATCTGGCCCCTTTCCCCCCCCCCCCCCCGGGTACGGAGCTCCTGACCACGATGAAGACCAAAAGTGCACAGGGCAGAGCCTCGATGACATCGCGGCCCCTCATTGAGTGGTTACCTGGCGTTTTCGAGCCCTTTGGCTTCAAACGCTTTCTCGTTATTCGCTCCACTGATGGCAGCATGTTGTCCAAGGGCAACATAATCCATCAGAGGACAGGATTAGCTAGGGCAATTGGTAGAGAGCCGAAGGTGACCCGTTTCTCGGACGGGATCCTTCTGGCGAATGCGGCGAATCCAGCCCAGGCGGCCAAGATAAGTGCTCTTTGGACACTTCATGGCACACCGGTGTGTGTGAGGCCGCACTCTACCATGAACTTTGTGAAAGGAGTAGTTTATGCGATGAAACTCGACCTTGTGGGGGTCAAGGTCGAACGTGTCATGAGAAAACAGGGAGGGGCCTCGAGACCCACCCATACACTCTTCGTCACGTTTGACTGTGACAAGCTCCCTAAGTCGGTGCGTGCCGGTTGGTACCGTTACCGCGTGAAGGCATTCGTGCCACTGCCGCGGCGGTGCTATTACTGTCAATGCTTCGGCCATACGAATCGCTCATGTAGACGTCCAAAGTTGGGGTCACCCGAAGTCTGTGTAAATTGCTGCAAGGTCGCACACGATATGTCCAACGAGCATGGTTGATTCCGCGCCCATTCGGAGCCCTTCTGCGGGCTCTACCCAACCCGCGCGTCCCCCTAGTAAAGCTAGCGGAAAAAAGGGTTCATATCCAGCCCTGGCTAAAACCAGGGCTCCCCCCTCTTCCCTCAGTGTGACGGTTCCCCGTAAAGCAAAACGGCTACGCGCCTCCACCGAGTCGTTAGAGTCACAGGAGGCAACACCCCTGACAATGGTCGCTAGGCCATCTTCACGGGTTCCTAAAGCTGTCGCCCGAAAGGAGGACAGCAACAAAGGAGCTTCGGCCCCTTCGCCCACGCCCCGAGGTGTCGCAAGTTGCTCGAAGACGGTGGTTCCTCGAAAAGAGGGCCCCCGGCCTCCAAAGCCACAACGAACGCCTATGGTTTCGAGGCGGAGGAAGGAAAAGACTCGCATTGCGAGCCCAACCTCCCCCAAAAAGTCCTGGAAAGCGACAGCGCCTTCAGCGCTATGTCTGGCCAACAGCACCCGGGGTTCTGCCCCCGGGAAGCGTACGGCCACTCCCGTGAGGGTCTTCAATTCGAGGAGGGCCCCCGCATCTCCTCCGAGCTAGGCCTGGAGGGCATATTCCTTTAATGGAATTGCCGTGGACTCCGGGCAAACTGGAAGGAGCTGCGGAGGCTGGTCTCGTCCCTTTCCCCGTTAGCTATCTTTTTGCAGGAAACCATGCTAGGCGCGTACCCCCTGCCTGCCCTCCCGGGGTATAAGGGTTTTGCGCCCTTACCACTGCGGGATGGCCGGGCTGGGGGATGCGCGGTTTACACCCGGCATAATATCTCTTTTCTTCCTTTCTCTTTAGATACCTCCTTTCAGGCAGTGGCTGTGCAGCTGCACCTGGATAGGAGGAATACTCTGATTTCTGCGTACATTCCACCGTCAGCTGACTTCGACGCAGGGGACTTTCGCTGGGTCGTGGCACGGTTGCCGAGGCCTTATCTCTTGCTTGGAGATCTGAACAGCAGGCATCATCTTTTGGAAGATTACTACATAAATCCTAGGGGACAAGTCCTTGCCGATCTGATCGAAGAGCTTGAGATGGGTGTCCTAAACGTGGATGATTTTACGCATCACTGTCCGAGAACCGCTTCATTTTCTTGCCTTGACCTATCTTTGTGCTCTTCGGATGCACAGCCTGAGTTTAATTGGGGGGTGGTCGATGACCTCCATGGTAGTGTTTCTTTTTCCATTCAAATATCATTTTCAGAGTAACTGCCGCCTGAGAGACCATCTCGGTCGTGCTTGGCGTATGCGCGGTGGCCTGCATTTCAGAAAATGACTGAATTCTCTATCTCAGTCGAGGAGTTTAGGTCAGTAGATGAGGCTGTTGAGTTCTTCTCCGGAAACCTCATCTCTGTGGGCCTGACTACTATTCCTAGGACGTCTGGCCGTTTTGCACGCCGACCACTCCTATGGTGGTCGGCCGAGTGTGAGACGGCCCTCAAACAGAAGCGTTATGCCTACATGCGCTATAAGCGCCACCCGTACGATTTCACTCTCGCTGAATTTCGTTGAGCTAGGGCTAGGTTTCGGTATATTTTGAAGCACGCCCGGCGCTCTTCTTGGCGGGCATACGTGTATTTACTTAAGGGCAAGACCCCTCTAGCTGAGGTGTGGAAGCAAGTCAAAAGGATTCGGGGCAAGTTCTCGCAGGATCCCCCTCCCGTTCCCTAGGAGAATGGGACTGCAATCTCAGACCCCGCACCTGTGGCGGAATCCTTAGCGACCGCTTTTTCCGCATTCTCTAGCCGTGATGCTGCTCCGCCAGCATTCAATGCACGTCGTGATGTCGCGGAAGGCCGCCGGCTGGACTTTACTTTCAGAGGTGGAGAACCCTTCAACGACGAGTTTACTGTGAGTGAGTTGCGTTCCGCTCTTGCTTCGTGCGTGGACACCACCTATGGTCCGGACGATATCCCGTATGCCATGCTTCGACACCTAAGTGAGCGAGGCATGGCCACTATGTTAGATTTGTTCAAAAGGATCTGGGTGGAAGGTCTTCTACCAGACTCCTGGCGAATCGCTACTGTGCTCGCCTTTCGCAAACCGGGGAGAGATCACTCTACTCTGACCGGTTTCCGCCCAATCTCTTTAACCTCTTCCGTGTGCAAGTTGATGGGGAATTCGGTAAATGTTAGATTAGCTTTTTTTCCGGACAGCGGAGGCCATCTGTCTTTCGCACAGTGCGGCTTCCGCAAGTTCCAATCCACGTCGGATGCTGTGCTCCCACTGGAAAATGCCGTCTAAGAGGCTTTTCTTCGTAGACAGCACTACGCCACGGTCTTTTTCGATCTGGAGAAGGCCTATGATACCGCATGGCGATACGGTATCATGAAGACTCTCCACACGATGATGGAGAGGGGCCGCCTCCCAATGTTTATATCTGAATTTTTGCGAGATCGTCGATTCCGCGTACGGATGGGGGAACCCTCTCCGGCCCAAACAAGCAGGAAAAGGGTGTCCCGCAGGCAAGTGTCCTCAGTGTCACACTCTTTGCCCTGAGCATCAACGGCATCACCTCGGTGCTGCCGGGAGATGTTATCGCTACGCTCTACGTGGACGACCCTTCGATCTCTTTTGGCGCGGCCCAGATGCCAACTCTGGAGCGCCGACTCCAACAGGCATTGAACCACGTCTCTCGCTATGCCGAAGCTTAAAGGTTTCGGTTTTCTTTGGCCAAGACTAAGTTGGTGAACTTCTGCCGCCATCCACGGCTTTACCCCGTCCCATATTTGTTACTTAATAGGGTGCGCCTGGATGTGGTTGAGTCGCACCGTTTCCTTGGTCTTGTATTCGACCGACGCCTCACATGGGAGGCTCATATTCGCAGCCTTAGGGTCTTCTGTACGCGTTCCATGGACATTCTTCATTCCGTAACGTTCAGGGCTTGTGGCGCTGATAGGACTACTGCTCTACTTTTTTATCGATCCTTTGTTTGTTTGAAGCTCGACTACGGATGCGAGTTTTATACATCCGCAGCCGAGCGTTTATTGCGGAAGGTAAATTCAATCAACCACACCGGCCTTCGCCTGGTGACCGGTGCCTTCCGCACTTTCCCCATTTAGAGCCTGTTGGTCGATGCTACGGAGATGCCATTCGCTCTGCGCCACGTGCAGTGCATCACTCGCTGGTACGCGCGAGCCCGGCGCCTCCCTCAGTCACCAACAGCTTTCACTGCTTCCGCAGCTGATCTCGATGGTGCCTATGCCACCGAGAGACGCTAGTCATACCTTAAGCCCTTTGGGTTTAGGTCCAGGGAACTCCTTCGAGAGGTAGAAATAGCTCTCGGGCCGGTGGCGTCCCTGGTTCTGACCAGGACGCCACCCTAGAGGGTACCACATTTGGCTATTTGTCGCCACGCCTCTGCTCCCAAAGCTTGTACGGTGCCGTGAGTATTGCGTTCGACCTTTTTGGAGCACACGTCGTGTCACGCTGGAACCGTGCCAGTGTATACCGATGGCTCCAAGTCCCACGAAGTGGTCGGCTTTTTACGGCGTATCCCCTCTGTTTGGAGTGAGCCGGGCTCTACCAGGTGCTGCGTCTGTCTTCACGGCCAAGCTGGTGGCAATACACCACTCGGTACGGGAGATTACGCGAAGTGCCCGGTTCGGAGACCGGATTGTGATCTATAGCGACTCACAAAGCGCCCTGAGTGCTTTCGGGGCATTGGAATCTCCGCATCCCCTGGTTCGCGATATCCATGACGCCACGGTTTTGGCGAGCCGGGTGGATGTCGAGATTATCTTCTTGTGGGTTCCTGGACATGTAGGAATTGCGGGGAATGAGCGCGCCGATGAGGGCGTCAAAGAGTCCGCGAGGACTCTGCGACCGGACTAGCGTTTCGCTCTTCCTCACAGCGACTACATGGCCGGAATACGGGCAGCTCATCGGACTGCTTGGCAAAGAAGATGGGAGACGTTCGAAGGGAAAATAAAGTTGCGTGCTATTGCGCCGCGACTGTTCCCTTTGACCTATCTTCCAATGCCGCGGCGGCTTCAGGTTGCCCTCTGTCGTCTCCAAATCAGACACACTCGTGTGACGCATCGCTATTTGATGGAGTGCTTGCCTGCGCCCTATTGCAACGACTGCGTGGTCCCCCCAGACTGTTCGGCACATTCTTGTCGAATCTCCCAGTCTGGGTAGCTTCGCGCACGATACCTGTCCTGGTACCGGGATGGGCGGGGTCGCTACCGCCTGTCCCTTGTACTCGGGACGAGTGCGTGCACTTTGATTGGTGGACTTGTTGACTTTTTCGGGGGAGGCCGGCCTTCTCCCTTTCATTTTACCAGGTTTAATTGTTATTTTTGTTATTGTTTTTGTTATTGATTTGTTATTGTTATTGTTATTTCTTTTTATTGTTGTTTCCTGTTCAATTTTTTAAAGTAGCCTAAAACTAGGCTGTTTGTTTACGGCGACTTATGCCTAAGTCGGCAGTCGCCAGATAGCCCCTTACATATAAAAAAAAATAAATAAAAAAAAATCATCCTTAGGAACTCCACCTGAAGTTCAATATCTAACAAGGCTACCCTTTGTTCCTTTGTAAAATACAAATCTCTCGATATTTCTATTATCTTCTCAAGTCTTCCTTAAATGACACTACCCATTTCTTGAGTTTAGTCAATAAAACTTATACACTCTACACTGTACAACAAATTCCAGTGTCTAGAAAACATAGATCTCGTGTGCATTTTATTATGACCATGTGTGTAGTAAATTAGAATTTGATAAAAAGAAATTCCTATCCCATAACATTTTCTTGTAAATTGGCAATTTAATAAGTATGCAATTGATACGGATTTCCACGATACCATAAATGTATTTCGCTTCCAAAGTCAGATTAAATGTGTCCATTATAATTAATTCATGAATATATAATAAATCAGCATTATATAATTTATTATCATACATTTTATTATTTACTTCTTTGTTTGTAGGATTTCTCACGTATGTCACGCTTCAGGATCCAGCAGAAGTCAGCCAGCATAGCAGAGCTCTATTTTTGTTTATACATGTTTTCCATTGATACTATAATTTGATGAAACGTCGCTACATGTTCATCCCTCAAACTTCCTGCATTCTCTGGGAAGAAGAACCGATGAGAATGAAGTAAGTGTATTATCAGTCACTTTTCATCCGAGATATTGGTAGCACTTGATTAGGCTCTCCACTATACCATCTTGCTGGGCCCCATGGTGCTTTTCCAGAAGTTGTTTTCATACATCTTTGAATGCACGCCGGCCCGCTAGCATAATTTAATCCATTGTCGCCTTGAAGCCCTAATCAGCTATAAGTTGACTAATATGATGGCTTACTAATATGCCTTCTTTAAGCTTGGCATCACTTATTTTAGGGAAGATTGCTTTTAGGTACTTTAAACATGGCTTGTTATGTTGCAGTGCTGCTTTGGTAAATTGCTTCATTAGGTTTAGTTTTATATGCAGTCGTGGAAAAATGATTTTCTCTTTCTTAACTACTGTCTAATGAACTACATTATGGCATCCAGGCATCATAGTTTCCTGAGGTGACCATTCTGAGCGAACATTATGTTTTGATCTAGCCCTACTCTCTCACTTGCAAAGGAAGCACATAAACTTGGTGTGTACAGTTTGTCGCCAATTAAGTAGGGCTACTACTTTCCACTCAGCAGAAATTAACCACTAATACTCCTTTTGGCTTATGTGGTCTAGAATAAAAGCAAGCTTCTCATATCTTTTTATTAAAATGACTGAGTGGGCAAATGGAACTGAAGGTATGGTGTTCCCAATGTGCAACAAAATTGCTTTTATTCTTTAAAGGGATGTATTAATGATAATTTCCACTCATTTGGTTCATATTTCAGTTCAAGGGCACTGAATAGGCCTCTGCAATAAGTCAACTTGTTTGCAAAAGTGCAGAAATGCTGTAGATCTGCAGAACACTTCTTAAATACTCTAATTCGAGCATGTTCATCCAACAGGTTCCATTGTTCCAGACGTCAGGCCAGGAGTTCACTCTGTTGCTTAGTAATTGTTAGATTACTCACTATATCATTGAGTTCCAGTTGGGTGATGAGATCTGGTTTCTTGTCAGATTCAAACTGTGCTACATATTGTGTATCTTGAGATTTTGAATCGTCTGAGTCGCTCGTGTCATCGATTGGTAGTTCAAAGGGCAGCTGTGGTACAGGAATAGCACTTAAATTTCGAACTGTGCGAATATTACCTAGAAATTTGACTGCTTTGTCTGCCTTAGCAAGTCGACTCCCGCTTTGACAGCATTATTCGGAAATTTCATAAGGGAATTTTTAGCGAGATGAGGTGAAGAGAGTGAATTTGCTTTGTTGATAGACACGATCGTTTGTTCATTGATTCATACATAAATTCATAAGTGGACTACTGGCCCTCTTCGTTATACGACGGTGCGGGGAAGGATCTTGGCTCCTACGTGAAAACTGTTTTGGGGTAAAGTGGTAATTTATTTGGACATTGACCCTCTGATCTCCTCCACCTCTTTCTACCTCACCACTTTTCTATACAAGTGTTTCTCCTATTCTTTTTCCCATGTGTAACCATCCAGTGAGCGTTGGGATGTGCGGAAAATCAGAGAAACCCTTCGAATTACTCTTCGGGTCCTCTCGGAGGGCCCGAAACCTGATAAAGGAATGGTCTTCGAAAATATTTACAGAAACATAAAAATTGCATTGGTTAGACTAATTGACATACAGAATAGTTACTCTGCCATTTGTGCGAGGGAGGTTGACCGTGAAGCCTTAACCTCAAGCAAGGCAGTTGAATGCCTTAAGACGATAAACTTAAAACCCCACACACCACCTCGAATAAAGACACACCATAGTGTCGTCTGCAGGTGCCTCGACTCTTGGGTTGGGAGCCACTCGGCAGAGGACATTAAAGACGAACTGGAGAGGAACCACCCTTGGGCGAAAGTTGCTGAGGTTATAAAATTTAAAACCTACACGCACGTGTTCAAGGTTGTCTTCGAGAATACGGTTATGGCGCAAAAGGCTAAAGAAATAGGTTTACTGTTGTTCAGTGTAAGAGTCTGCTCAAAACAGATTGAGAGGGAGGAATTTGTTGACTTACGAATGTGCTTCAGGTGCTATAAGTACGGCAAACATACCACCTCAAGCTGCCCTGAGAAAAAAGACCTGACCCTTTGCTCCATCTGTGCAGGTCGCAACCATTTTGGGCGCGACTGCAAAAGTACCTCATCGAAATGCTTGAACTGTAAAGGCCCCCACCGGACTATGTCCATGGCATGCCCGATCAGAAAATCGGAAATCCTAAAAGAAACACAGCTACGACGCGAAACGGAGGAGAAGAAGGTGAATTCGACCGACTCCAAAGTTGCAAAAGCCGCTATTGCCGAGACAAACAACCAGAGAACCTACCTCCACATTGAAAACGAACACTCCACAAAAATTATGTGCTACATTTATTATGCACACATAGCCAACATAACTCGCCCAGGAACTTTCGCAACCGAGGTCAACCGTATGCTCGTAAAAAACGGCTTACAAGAGATGTGGTTCCCCAACAACCCTACGTCAGAGGAGGTTATGCGCATAAGCGTAGCCCCTCAGTGCCCAGAACCATGCCGGAAGGTACCTACCCCCTAAAACACAGCCACCGCACGCGACCCACGCCTAAAAAAGAACAAGCTTACTCCCCAAACAGAAAAACCAACGCCACTCACACCCCAAAAAACTGACACAATTACACCTAAAACACACACAAAATCACCAACCAAAGACGCAGTGCGACCAAAAGAGACCAGGTCTTCGAAGTCGAGGAAAATTTCAAAAACAAGTGGTCCCTGGTCAACCTCCTCATCTCGAGACAGAGAGACCCAATTGAAGTACCATTCGAGAGGTTTTAACTTGAAATTATATGCCCCCGAATCGGCCCCCTTCCCAACCAAAATCGAGTCCCACGAAGTGTCTGATGGTCTTAGGACCGAAAGATACAAGTGGGAATGCTTTGATGAGCTTCCGGAACGGCAAGTTGAGGAGGCTCTCTCTCGAAATATGGTTAAATTGACCACCGACTGCTTCTTTACAATCACGGACACTGAATTTAGAAAAAAAACGAAATGGCAGGGAGCGCCTCTCGCCTAGTACACCACATGGGGCTAAAGTGAACCGCGAATAAGCGTCCACTTTAATCCTACACATAAAAAACCCAAACGTTACACAAAATGACTTACAGACTAAAAAAAATACAGATGAACGTCAATGGATGGGACAGAAAAGGTTCCATCTATTGCAACATCTTGCGACAGAATGACCCTGACATAATACTTATTAATGAACATGGAATGACCGCTCATAAAGAGATTAAAATATTTCAATACGACGTCATTAGCAAAAATCACACCCAGGAACGGTATGACGGCTGCGCAATAGCCGTCAAAAAAGGTATAAAATATAAAAGACTACCCGACTTAGATGAATCTTACCTTGCCATTGAGGTAGGCACTGCCCTGGGGGTCTAGTCGTGGCCACGGGGTACCAACCCCTAAGACGCGGCTATGTACCCTTGCACAACAATCTACAGATTTTCAGCCATAAGAGAAACGTAATCTTTGCTGGAGATCTGAATGCAAGATGTACAGCATCAGGGTATACCTCCTACAACAATGCAGGTAGAAACATCGAAGTATTACTAGACAGACGCTACGCGACAAGAATCGGACCCGAATTCCCGACATTCATTACTGAAAATGCAGCAACTAAACCTGATATTGTACTATCCAGTATCAGGTTTCCCTACAAATACTACATTGAACCGGGCCCCATAATTCCGAAAGACCACCAGGCTGTTAAAATTACAGTAGGTGCAAATCCCATCCAAAATGCAATCCCAGGTCGCAAAAGCTATAAGCAGACAAACTGGGAAAGCTACCGTAATTATCTTCTAAATTATATCCCTGACCCTCTACTCGATGCAAATTTAGAAGAGATAGATAAAGATCTGGAAAAAATCACTGACCTCCTAATTAAAGCCGATGAGAATAGTGTTCCCCATATTAAATATAAAACCCTTCCAGCTCCCTATTGGACCCCTCCCATGAAAGCCCTGGTCCAGGAATATAAGGACCTGTCCAATGTAGTAGCGCTGATAGGCCCCAACCACAATGCCCACAGAAGACTAAGAGGAATTAAAGACGAACTCCAGACACTAATCACGGACCAACAGACACTCACATGGGACAGACTAATAGAAAGACTCGACATTGAAAGAGACTCACACAACTTCTGGCAAACCGTCAAACGGTTAAAAGTAAAAGCTCCCCAGAAAAGAATAACGCTTATAAACGACGGTGTAGAAATCGACGAGCCCGAAGAGATTGAGGAAATTTTTAGGACTTTCTGGTCCTCAATCTTTACAATCACCCCAGAAGAAAATGACAATTACGACCTCGAATTCGAGACTAACATAATCGAACAACTAAACACACAAATACAGAGAACCTCCCCTTATCATTGTGTATCACAGGAAAGAGTGATAGAGGGATATGGGAGTAAAATAACTGCCCAACAGCTCTCCATTGCACTAAAATACTTTCGTCAAAGAGCACCGGGTACCACGGGGCTGACCAGGGAAAATTTCATCAAGGCCCTGCCTAATGTTCTGAGTGGGCTTCTTAACATCATGAATGCCGCTCTGAACACAGGCTAATTTCCCGATCAGTGGAAAGTGGCCAAGATGATCTTTCTACGCAAATCGGGAAAGCCCCCGGACTGCCCTGCCAGCTTTTGGCCGATATCTCTCTTAGAATTTGCTGGCAAAGTCTTTGAGAAGATATTAGCTAACAGAGTCAACTCTTTTCTCGACGAAGCCAACCTGCATAATGAGCAACAGCCTGGCTTCAGAAGGAAAAGAGGGACTGATACTGCTTCAGCCGTTATCACAGAAAAGCTCGCTAAGATAAAGGCAGACAAAAGGCATGCTAACCTGGTGCTCCGAGATGTCAAAAAAGCTTTTGATAAAGTTTGGAAGAGAGGCCTTCAATTTAAGATCCTTCAATTAGGCCTCGACCCCATCCTTGAAAGGATACTATGCAATTAGATAATGGAGAGGAGAGCATACATACACATCAGAGGATACAAAGGCCCCGAATTTGAGCTCAAATCAGGGGTCCCACAAGGGGGCTGTCTCAGTCCCCTTCTATACAACATATATACATGTGACCTACCACAACCTCTTTCCGAAGGTACGATATACGTTCGGTTCGCTGACGATATATCGCAAATTTGTACAGACGCCTACGTTCACAGGGAATTTATGGCGATAAATACGGCTAGGGAGATTTCCAACATCAACTCTTTCGAGAGGAAATGGAAGATATCGACCAATGCCCCAAAATTCAAAATAATTTCCATGTTTTGCAAGACCTTAAATGATATACGGGTAGAAGGGGAGATAATCCCCTACTGGCATGAAGGGACAGTTCTGGGGCTCAAACTCACCACAGGGGGCTATAAGTGTCATATCCGGCGGACAGTCGCGAATAGCAAGAGAGATTTGAGGGAGTTTTTTAGGTTTATTGACCTAACTCGCTCAAATAAACTCAAGATATTCAATGCGTGCATTCGTTCGAGACTCTTGTACCCCCCGGTGCCGTTGAATGCGTGCGCCAGGACTCACATTGCGAAACTACAAACCATCCAGAATAAGGCGGTTTTACTTATTACAAACACCCGAAGAAGAGAACATAAACGACAGAGGGAGCTCCACGCCTCGGTTGGATTATCTCCGATCAACGTGGCGCTCCACGAGAGAGCTAAGAGGATATGGCAGGCCATTGGTACCCGCTTGACCCCTAAATTCTCTCGTACACACTTAGACATCGAGGCCAACAGACAAATAAGACCTTTTAGAAGTAGCAAATTACAGTCTGACAGTGACGTGACTCCCCAATATACAATACGCGACCGACAATAGACGAGACTCAACCAACCAGTGTAATGCGCAATTTTTTTAATTAAAATTCAACTTCCCCCCCAAAAAACAAACAAATTCATTTAATTAATAATAATTATTAAAATCAACCTAAATTTTTCAGGAAAATAATTTTTTTTTCAAAGATCCAAAGCGGGATGCAAAAACCCCGTCTCTAATAAAGGCTTGAATGCCAGAAACAAAAATCATCATCAAGATGAAAACCCTTAATCAAATTAACTATGTTAATTTGATTAAATAAACTATGAAACTTATAGTTTATAAATTAAAAAGAATCCTCAAAATAATACAAACAGAGCTATCCTTTCATCAGGGATTTTTTATTCTGTCTTCTACACATCATCTATTCTTTAAACTCACTCCTTAACCACTTTACTCTCTTGCTATTTTCTCTTTAATTCTATCTACATTTCATCTCTTTTTATGTCCAATGTCCAATGTCACCTATAAGTTCTAGATATATAATAGATTACTTGCTTTTTAGGTTACGACCGACAGTGAAATAAAAGAAAACCAGGCAAAAATTGGATATTACTGGCTGTGATGACCCTCAGAATTAGTGGATGTACAACCTAGTATGTATTTTGTTCTTTTTTAATTTATAAAACTTTTAAAAATATATTAAAAACCAGGAAAGGAAACTCAGTGAATATTTATATCAAATGTTATGGAACAGGTATGTGGTTTCTGAGAGCAAGTTAAAATTACCAACGTATTGTCATTCTGCAACTGGAGATCTGAGATAAAGGCTTCGGGATGTTTATTTCTAAATCTAGTATCATATTAAAAACGAACTCACTTCATGATTCATCGCTAGATTCTGAATTGAAAGAGCCTCACCCCTCGAATAAGGATAGTATTAGAAATAGTAAGATTGTTAATGCAATTAAGACGACCATTTAATAAAGCGTGAAAATATATGACTGCGGAATCTGAAAGTTTGATTTTATAGACTGCTGCATAGTGTATATCAAAGAGAAAAGCTCCGAGTCGTTTATTTTAAACTTTGCTCAGAAGTGAAGTCTTTAAAGGTTCAAGAGACAACATCACAGGTAGAAAGAATAGCTAGCAAATCTTGTTGATGCTATTGATAAGAAGAATCAGGACATGTTCATATTTCAAGGATAGTAAAGTTATATTTTAAGATAATTTAAGATGATTTTTCGCTGAGCTTCAAACGAATGTGGCACAGGACAGAATACCTTGAATGTTGCTATGTCCGATAATCTATCAATAGTTCAAGAGGATCTTAGTAAAAAAACTTGAAATATGGTGGACACTCATTCTTGACCATCTATTGCACCTATAAACAAAATTACAAACGTATTTTCCTGATTTAGATGATAACAGTGAATATTGAGAAATCATTTTACCCTCAAACATTGTGTGGAAACTCGCCAGAGGTAATGGGAGTTGATTTAGTCGAACTACAAAATAAATCTTTTGCAAATTGTATATAAAGGGAAAAGTTTTGGGCAGGAAGAAATTTTCCATCAAATATTAGTAGAATGTCTATCTGGATGCTTTTATTATTTTCTTCTAATTACTCCTGCAACTCGGGTTTTTCAACGCACTGATCATCAAATCAAAAAGCATATGTGGCTCAAAAGAGAAGATAACCTACATTGTGCAATAAGTGCAACCAAACCAAGGATCATCATACTGCTAGCAATGATGTAATATAAGCAATTCCATTGAGTTGTATATTAAATACAGTGCAGTATTTTTGCATGAGAAACTATTATTCTTTGCATATCACTGGTACTAAAATTAATTTACTTAAGATTTTTCGTTAGGTATTTTTTACACATCAATTAACTTGAAACTCCATATTGTTGTTATCTTTCGCTAGTTACTGTCATTTTCTATTACATTTTACTACTATTAATTAAATATAAAAGGCTGTTTTGTTATTAGTGGAGTTATAGAAATGATTATATTTTGGAAAGGAAGCTCAGGAAGTAAAAAGATTGCACCATGAGATTTGGACATAAGGACATGAACTTTTATAATCAACAACAATTCAGTTCATCTTATGGACACCCTACACTATTTAGCGCTTTCTGGTTTCGGGATCCATTTGCTTAGTTTGATTCATCTCTAAACCCAAAATTTTGCCTTGACTGTCCCAGGAGCGAATTGGTGACGCTAAAGTTATACTATGCTTCTGAAGATGCAAGAAAGAGATTTGGTGGGTACTTTACTAATCATGTACTTTATTCTTTCTAGCGAAGTGAGAGTTAAAACAATCCACAGAATGAATTAAACTTGTAAATCAAGAAACAGGAAGTATTTTATATGTGATAATTCACTAGATAAACAGTGGTAAAAAAAAATATAGTCAAGTGTTATTTTCGGAATGCACTTTGTAATCACTTTTACTGAATAAAAATAAGTTTTAGATTGAAAATAATATTTTGCATTAAGTATATTTATTTAGACTAGAATTAAATCCGTGTACAGGGTAGAGTTTGTATAAGGAAATGTAGCAAGAAACTTAACTTGGTCACTTAGGAGAGTTGCGCGCTCAGGTTCTTCCCTTATTTTAAAGTGGCCTAAGAGAATAAAGTAAGTCTATTAGATAAAAACTCTTAGAGAGAGGGATATAAACTCTCCCGTTCTCTCTCGATGGAAAATAAAGAATAAGCTGCGTCTTCCAGAAAGCTTCACCCGGATTATTGCTCTACCAAATTTGGTGGAAAACTAACGCATGTACCTGGTTAAGGGTACTTGATCTTATTGAGATCTGTCGCTTGGTGTAAGCGAAAAAAAGAGAAATAATATCATCATTCTTCTATCAATGTTTATGGCTACACATTGGTTGAGTGGTGAAAAAATCATCCGATTTTCATTTTAGGATTCGAGGGAAACAATTGCAAAAGCAATCCTATTGTCGACATCCTGCGGAAATTCTTCAAGTTAGGTCACTAAAAAACCGGCATTGTTTACTAGAAATTGAACAATACTGCTTCATTGAATTAACAGGCCTTATACCTCTCCATTGGCTGCTTTTGAATCGAGACTTTTGGAATCTAAAGTTATGCAAAACCCACCTTTTTCAACGGACTTTTCCTCTACTGATTGGTGTCTTTTCATACATTTTTAACTAAATACCTACAAAGATTGAATTTTTATGCAATCTTTAAATTACTATTTAAAAATCACATTTTATGGGGGAACAACCTTAACACCTTCCTCTACTCTAAATGAATGAGCCATATTTTTCCATACATAGGTGAGAAGGTTTAAGAAGAAAAACACCTTAACTGCTCATTATTTTCAATGACGGCAGTTTCCCTCACGTGTATAGATGAATGGAATATTTTGCCACGTGTTTTATCATCGATTTCACACTTTTATTTACCGGAGCTTACACACTTTAACCAAAAATTTGTACTTTTTTATTACCCATCTTTACTCTTTCAACTACTGATCTTCACTCATTTCCCAATCCATTTTCACTATTTTAATCAGCGATCTTCACTGTTTTTACAACAATCTACACTCATTTGATGACCGAACTTCATTATTTTATTTCTAGTCGTTTCTTTCTCAGTGATGGCCTACTGTTTGACAT
This sequence comes from Ceratothoa steindachneri, assembly GCA_963969495.1. Taxonomy (NCBI): domain Eukaryota; kingdom Metazoa; phylum Arthropoda; class Malacostraca; order Isopoda; family Cymothoidae; genus Ceratothoa; species Ceratothoa steindachneri. The sequence goes on along the minus strand of OZ018324.1, from coordinate 34,347,843 downwards.
TGGCTTGCAATTGCAGGCACTTACAGAATTTCACACTTTCTTGTAGCGTTTTCGTGCCAAGCCAAACTTGGGTTGAAGAAATAAATATTTCAATGTATGCATGAATTCTTCTGCACAGAAACCACGACCAGACGTTGATAATAACTAATACTTAATGATTTGTTTGAGAAGATGTTTATTTCTCCGATAATAAGATAATATATAAACGATATATTGCGGTAATATTTTTTCTTTTCGGCTAGAAATTAACAATGTTAGGCTAATTGCTAATTTATTAAAATCTTTTTCGATTTCTTTATTTTCTCATAAATATCAGAGTAGAAATGGGAGGGTCTTTTTTCCTTTTACCTTTACGAACATTGTCAATGAATATTTGCTTGCTGAGAGCTTTAATTATTTGCATCACCTTACGATTTGCTTTAAAACGCAGAATGCTAAGTAATTGTTTATTGCCCATTTTATATATTGATAAATCTGCAAAAATGTGAGATAATTCAACAAAGATTGAATTTTTTCCCTTAGGTTCAGTTCCTTCAGCGTGAAGTATCCAAACCAATTTCCAACAAAGCGCTTCAGAACCAAAATAGATGTCATATATGGGAAAATTATGAATTGTTACTTGTCCTTTAGGGAATGGGACCCACCTAAAGAGACATTGCAATTTCGAATAGATTTCCTTTTCGAAACTCAGAATTGATCGGAATCGTATTGCTATTAAGAGGGAAATTCGAGGGTTGTAATTGTGGAAGATTTTTATATGTATAGTTTGAAATTGAACCATATTCTATTGATAAAATTGCAAAACCTATTCATTAGAGAGTAGAGAGGTAAGCCAGTGAATAAATTTATCTTTAGTTACTGCACCCTACATTTGTGGAACGTTATCTGTTTTGATTACACTGGGGAACAATGTATTTGTTGAATTGACAAAAATACATTTTCCTACCTAATTTGAGCATACTGAATTCGAATCTGGAATCAGATTCTCTCTAAATGGTACAGACTTTTCGTAATATCAATAAGTATTATTAAACAATAATTTTCATTTTATCACGCCTATCATCATGCCTTGAAGTAATTTGTATCATCCTTTTCAGTTATTTAGAATAAAGCAGGTTTTTGTGCACAAACATTTTATTGCATATGAGAAGAAACTTGAATTACACATTAGGATTACAAATACTGTAATCAAATATATGCTAAATTATTAATGACCGTACATAGGGATGGAGGACCTCTTGATTTCAATCGAGCAAAAATTTGCATTTGTAACTCTTTCTCTTGTAAGTCTTCTCTTGATGATCTCTTCTAATCGTCCAGCAGTGGTCCACCATCATGTATCTATCATCAGATCCTGATGGAAGCGTTCTCCTTGTTCGTCGCTCACGGCTCCCAAATTCTCTGGGAATCGGCTAAGGTGACTATTTAGGAAATGCAACTTCACACTCATGTTGCACCCCAGATCATGATATGCTTAAAGCATATTAGTAACCAGATCCTCGTAGTTATGTGTTTTTTTTGTTTCCCAAGAAGTTACGAACAACGGCAGAAACTTAGAGATAGGCTGCCTTCTCTTTTTCATTCATGATGTTTACGAATCTAGAATTACTCAAAAGTCTTCGGATTTGGGGACAATGAAATACTCCTACTTTTATTCTTTCGTATGACAAAGCAGGAAACGCCGATACTATGTACTGAAAACAGTCATTGTCAGTGCTCAACGCCTTGAAATACTGCTTAATCAACCTCAGTTTGAAATGAAGTGGAGGGAAAACGATCTTTTCTCAACTTACGATTGGCTCATTAACAATTTTTGGCATTCCTGCTTCCAAAGTTTCCGGAAGTGGCCAATCTTTTTGGGACCAGTGTTTGTCACGGGCTCGACTGTCCCACATACAGATATAGCATGGAAACTTTGTATATCCCTTCTGCTGGCCAAGGAGGAAGTTTTCCATCTTATGGTCTGCACATATGATCCAATTGTGTTCATGGTACATAAGTAAATCCATGACCATTCTTATGTCATCGTGGGTTTCTCGCAGCTGGACAGAGTAACCGAGAGGAACTGCACCAAAGTCATTGCTTTTAATCAAAAGAACACAGTTCAGGCTACGCTTTGAGCTATCCAAAAACAGTCTCCACTCAGCAGGGCTATAGGTGCCTAGTCCCAACTTAGTAAACAGAACAAGCTCATTGTGGCAGTATAAAAATTGTTTATCCTCAGAGAAATACTTGACAAATGTACTCTCCATTGTTTGGTAATATGATACCCGTTACCGACCTTTCAAGCATATGTCTTTCACTGAACCTGGAGGCTAAAAGTTCTGCAGCTTTCTTGAAGAGCGCCAAATAACGTTTCAAGTCATTTAAATCCTCTTGATTGAAACAGTGAAGAGCTAATGACTTTTTAGCATCTGATGATGAATCTGCAGACTCTGAATCCATTCCGTGGACATCCATATCAGATACATCATTTTAATCCTCGGAGTAAGCATATCCACTGAAAATCAGGACTGGTAAAGACTCAGAATGAGGTACTGGCCAGATCGTCGAGGGAATATTAGGGTAGTCGATCTTGTCCTGAATTTTCTTGCCAATCCCTTTAATATTTACTAGACAGAAATAACAGTCCGATACATGATCCTTTGGCTCTCCACACACCATGGAGATTCCAAAAGGAAGCCCATTTCTCTTTCCTTTCGTTTACTCACCAAAATATTACACACAACTATGGCAAACAGAATGTGGGCCCACTTCTTATCTTGATAGCCAAGAGTAAAATCAAAATATGCCTTATAAGTTCGGATCACAAAGTTTGATGTATTGCGCATTTGACAAACTAGCAGGTAACAGCCACATATGTAGCAGAAGGTGTCTGGATCATTAAGGCAATTTCCTCTTGCCGAAGCCATTACTCTAACATGAGACCTAAAAAAACAAACAATAATGTCAATATTTTGCACAATGACTCCTATTACTATCTTACTACTATATACTGTGAAGTATTTGCTTTCTACAAGCACTCTCTCCGTTTATCCAGAGGGCAGTTTCCGGGGAGACGAGAAAATAGAAATTAAAGAATAACTATAGTATGTAGGTAAAGATGAAATATATATTTTAAATCAGCATGAAAAACAAATTAAAATTGGCAGATAAATCTAAGCCACCAGAAAATGTGATTAAAATTGTTCCCCTGTGTTTTTTATAGCCTTATATTTGAGATCATGTGGTCATTTTGCTTGTAATTTACACATGATTTTGACAGACCATATTTTGCCTCTCGTAAAGACATGCATAACGACGTGGCTTAGTTATAGAATGAGAGTAAAATAAGAATAGTTTCTTACTCTCCTCCCCAGCTTCCTTGGTTGCTTATAGGTACTTTTAACATAGCTTAACTTTCCCTAACTTTGCCACTTCCATTATGGATTTCTTCATAAATGTTCTGTAGTTGGTTTTAACACAATATGAATAATACCGACCATTACTCCTAAACTATATGATATTTGTAATTGGACTTCTCACTGTTTAGTTTATGAATTAAAATTCATATATTCTAGTGAATCTACTATTAGCTATTTTATTATCTTCCAATTTTTCCACTGAAAACACCCACAGAAGCACCTGCAGACTGAATTCACACACACAGCTACCAACTTACTTTTTGTTCTCGAAATTCCTCACGCAGCACGCAATTTGCGATGTCTAGGAAAGGTATGACGTAATATTAATCTCCGGTCCCAAATACGCAAATTCTGGTCGTAGCACTGAAGATAAAAGAAAAGAAGAACAAAATAACATTTAGTGAGGCAAAAGACGAGGATTGAAGATTCTAATTACCATTCAAATTCTTTTATTGACCTGGAACCAGATTTGAATTGGCTGATATAAAAGCATTTTAGATGGCGATTTTCGGAAAATGAAGGACATAATCAAAAGTTTCTGCGCCGCTTTTGAAAAATGCAATCTAAAGCTTTTCCAGTTGAAAACACGGTCCTAGCAATTCCTAGATAATATCCTTGAAAATATTATTCGATTTGAAAAAAAGTGTTTGTCAATTCTAATAGAATAAATATTATATATTTTTAAGTGAAATCTATGCAGTTACTAGAAGAGAAAATTTGGTTTAAATAATTTTAAATTTCCAAGAAGGAGAAGGTAAACGAGAAAATAAATCAAATGTTTTTAGGGAAACGCTACACAATAGGGAGGCGCCATTACACTTTAATGTAGATGAGTTAAGAGTAAAACATCGTTCTTACAGTATGAGAGTTTTCGTAAATTTGATGGAAATTTTAATAAATCAAATATAACATATCAATTGTTTGCCAACATGTATACCTTCCAAAAAGAGAACCTTTGCAAAGGCATTTATGCTTTAACCTTTTTATTGAAGTAAAATCCTCATAAAAATTATGGTCGTTTATTCTTATGGATTTATGCAAGCCTTCTTTATTTCAAATCTTATAAAGAAGAATGAAAAAGATAGAGACCCGTAAGACGCATTTTGATTATTTTAGAATAAAACTTACTGTTTTGTCTTAAGCAGAAGGAATAAGAGAGATTTGCCCTCCACGGTCTAAATGGAGAGAACTCTTGTTCTACAGCAAGGATTAAATTAAGAATTGCATCCAAACTCTAACCTCCCACGTTATTTCACCTGCTAGCAAATCATAACCTGACTCCCAGCAAACTCTTAGATACAATTGGAAGGAAGGTATAGGGAATCCCTGCAGAAGACCCTGTTAGCTAGCTAGAAAATGAGCGTCGATTTTATGTCCCCCAGGATTTCTTTGTGGTTTCTTAATGAATCCAACCTCCTGAGCTCAAAAATGAATGTATATTTGTTCAATCAGGTCAGATTTTCTCAGTACAGCATACACCATTTTCATTGAGATTACCTCATTTTTTCTGAAATTTAAAAAAAAAAAACTTTCTCTATCTAATAATGCATTATTACTGTTATATCATATAAACAGAAATACACGTATGTAAACTATAATTCTTTTAATAAACAAAAAATAAAAGAATGCAACATAATAAAGAAAATAATTATAATTTCGAAGAACAGACGCCATTGACGATTTTCGTTTGTGCCTGTCATCTGGTGCATCTCGCTTCAAACACCAACAGTAGTCAGCAAGCATGTTTCCGTTCCATTTACACTGGTACCTGGATTCCATTGTTTTTATGTCCTGGTGGAATCTTTGCCCCTGTTCTTTACTGTAATCCCCGCAGTTGTCGGGAAAATAATCCAGATGGGACTGTAAAAAGTGTATCTTTATAGACATTCGAGCTCCCAAATGTTTGAGACTTGTTAAGAGCTGATTGACCAGGGCAACATATTCTTCTAGGCTTCTTTTATTGCCTAGAAAATTGTTAACTAGAGCTTTGAAAGCTTTCCAGGCATCTTTTCCTATGTTCTTCATTGATGCATCAAATTGCTGATCAAGTTCCTGATTTGAAGTCCATCAAAAATTCCCCCATGGAGCTTAGCGTCACTGATTTGTGGAAATGTTTGAAGAAGAAATTTAAAAGCTTGGCCTACTTTATTAAGGGTTTTGGCATAATTTTTTAAATGCTTCTCGTGGAGGCCAAACCTTCTTCTCATAGTGCATACTATCTGCACGACTGTCCAATAAACATAGGAAACAGGGATGCTTCGTGTGGCCTGTTTGCGTCCCAAGCGTAAGAGACACTACCTGAAAAAAATTTAGCACGGTATGTAAATTCAGTGTAATATTTCTAAAAACAAATTCAAAGTAATATTTCTTAAAACAATAAGAATATGAATATGTACTGAAAAATCCTGTATGCCGATGCATTAAATCATCGTATTGGATCTAATTGGATATATGTACATTTTATTTTGAGTTTATTGAGTTGTGTTGTATTCCTTCTCAATTAAGATAACTTCCCCATTAACCCAATAGGATGCATTAACCTATAGGGACACACTTCAACAAAAAATATAACTCAAAAATGACTCATGATTTCCAGATTTGCATTCTTGTAAGTAAGTAAGTTGACCAAAAGGTGTATACAAGTATTAACAATTAAAAATGAAAATGTCAATATCAAAAAGCTTAGAAATGCCAAGTGTAAAATGGTCTTACCTTTAAGTCACCACATATCCTCCACTTATAGCTAGAGTAATTTATTGCATCCAGCAATTTTTTCATATTTTCATAACTTTCAGTCAGTTGGATTGAATGGCCTATAGGAACGGAAGCTATCTTGTTACCAATATTCAGTAACACAGCTTTTAAACTTCTACTGGAGGAATCTATGAACAGTCTCCATTCTAATGGGTTGTAGGGAATTCCAAGGGCCTCAACAAGTCCTTTAATATTGGCGCAGTATAATAAAGAGCTTGAAGAATGCTGTAAAAAATAGCTTCGAAACTCTTGTTCTCTATTTCTGTGCCCACCTAAATGTTGTTTCTTAAGCGAGAAGAACACTTTCACAAAGTCGAGAGCCAAGAAGTTGTGTATTCGCCCTTGAAACCCCCAGATCCCTGGTCAGGTCATTTAACTGAACTTGAGTGAATGGTCTTGCGATCATATCATGTGTGGAAACCTGATAAGACTCAGATGTGTCATAATATTGGTCAACTTCCATATTTCTCTCTTGATGTACCTCTATATGTTCATCAGGAGAAGGTAGAGGAATTCCTGGGCCATGGGGCAGGGGTTTGATGGCAGAAGGAACATCCGGATATGCCACACTATGTTTATTATACTTATTTATACCTGTGGAAAATATAATTGCATATTACATAAAGGAATTGATTTGGAGTTGCAGATAGTACATAAATGTTTAGTAAAGGATATGTTCATGCTGAAGTGAACTATGATAGTTTTAAATTTTATGCTAAGTCTTTGCATAATAATGACATTTTCAGGAACCAGTATAATACAGAGAGCTTAAATACTTGATACAATGCTCACCTTTAAGATTTGGCAGGCAAAAATAGCAGTCCGTAGTGTGGTCCTTGCCATCTCTCCACACCATGGGAACACCAAAAGAGAGGGGTTTCTGTTCGCCCTGACTCCAGCGTCTTAAGCTCATGTAGCATCCCTTGCAGCAGATATGTGGTGCAAAACTTTTATCTTGATCTCTTAGCCTTACTCCAAAATATGCATGATACAAAGATTTAATTACAGGATGGATTGTACTTTGCTGCTCGGGAAAAGTCACTTTGCCGCAAACATACCAAAATCTGTGGGAGCTATTCTTACATTTTCTGTTCATTTTTAACCCTAACCTTTATTATTATTCTTATTATTATAATGCTAAGCAATTTTTAACCTGCAAAATATAAACCTATTTGCGTAATTACTTAAAATGTACACAAAATTTACTGCGAATAGAGCAGTGCAAAAACTATTGAAATTTGATGTAATATAGGAGATGTATAAACTATAAAATTATTATCACCCCCTGTATCGCAAAAACTGGAAAGGATAGAGAAAAACGGATTACAGATTCGGATTCAGGAGGACAATTTTATTAAGAAACACTATAGAAAACCTAAGGTACATTTTTGACGCAGACCAGTGTTATCGAACACGAGCCTGAAACCACCTGTGAATGCTAGGAGAGATAGGCTTATTTAGATAGGATAGTGGAGTAGTTTGCAAAATATCATAGGCTCTCCAGGAAAGATAGAGATGAAGTACTAGCAAATTTAACTACAAGGAATGGGAGAAGCCCCAAAATCGGACAAATGCAAAGTTGTACGAATTTATGCGGATAGATGAACATATCTCTACTCATGCTAATTGACAACACCACAGGGTATATTGCATTATGCCACCAAGAAAGAGATGCAGGTAGACTGAGTTTTCAAGAAGGGATAGAAACTCTAAGAAAGATAGGGCTAACTCCCGTAATCCCTCCTCAAATTATTTCAAACAAGAGTGTAATGGAATTTGCACAAATGTAAATCAAAGGGTGGGAACACACACAGCTGCAAAACTTAATATGAAATTGAAAGAAGTAATCAAGGACAGAGGACATCAGATGATAAAATCTTTCCTTAACACTCACGTCATAAAGGTAGTGTGTACGAACAGTGAAATGTGAAACCAGATCACCACAAAGGGACTTATGAATTTTAACGGGAGAATTACAACTGAAAGCATAGAAAAGTAAAAATAACTAAATATACAAATATGCTACAATTGTTTTGCCAATAAATCGCACCGTAACACAAAAACGATGCTCCGAATGATCAGGAGAACTTGGATAGTGGAAATATAACTATTATCACGAGAAAATCTCTATATTGCGAACGAACACTTTTTACCATAAAAAAAGCTTCCCGTAAAGGAAGGGAATAATAGAAAGAAGAGAAAAAGAGAGTAAAAAACAAGCAAAACAAAAGGTGAAAATGCCACCTATGCAGGACTATCTACGGAAAAGATAGAGAAATGTAGCAAGCACAAACGAACATTATCATCCATGAAGCCGAGGTTGGTATTTACTAGTGCGTATATCGGGTATTGCAAAAGTCTTGTTACGTTCGTTACAACGCTCTCAAAAAATGAAAAAAATATAATTTTGATGCACTTTGACACGTTTTATTGTTTTACATATAAATATGTTTAAATTTTAATATTTATCAATATCGTCGCCCTCGGCGGCGAGGTTGCTCACAGGTTCCGGCCGAAGTCTTTCATCCTGCTGGCCCAGCCGCGTTTGACGGAGGACTTTATTTCGTCGACGTTGCTGCGGTGGAGATTGCAAACCCTGCTCTAAACATGCCCCCACACGTTGTACTTAACGGAATTAAGATCTGGCGCCTGTGGTGGCCTAAAGTCTTTCGACCAGATGTTCATATTTGACTCCAAACACACTTGCACTCTTTTAGCTGTGTGGGCGCGGGCACCATCCTGCTGAAAGCTTTATGCAGTCCACCTTCTCCGTGATCATTTTCACCCGGCTCAGGCCATTTGCTGCTAAGATGTCCGTGTAAGCGACCGCGAACCATACCGACGGCATCTTCTTTCCATTCGAAGTCACGATGCCGAGAATCATGACGGAAGCATGGTGCTTTGTCTTGGACGTCATGGCAGAAACATACCAGGCCTTTGTTCCTATTGTCGAAGAACAGATCGACCATGAATGCTTTTAAATCAGAAAAAAATGAAAATTCGATTTTTATGACTCATCAAGTCGTTTTAAGAATGATATAATAGCGCGCTAAACGTTTTTATCACATACTATCGTCGATGCACAGAGGCCTTTTCACGCACCTCAATCTCTTGCAGCCCTCTTCTTTGACTATCCTGTACAATATGACAATCGATATGTTCTTCGAGAGACAGTCAAGTCAGTTTGATCTTCATAGCAAATTCGAAGTCCTTTTTCACATCAAATTGCTGATAAATTGAGGACTGCTGGTAGATGTAAAGGACGAACTGATATCTCTTGTCAAAAGTATATTACAGGCGATAGTCAGATCGGTCTCTGAATAATGTTTGTTGTGCACGCCGCTGTCGTCATATGTTTGTTGTTTTTCTGTGCTTTTCTTAACGTTGATAGAATCTGCTTATATCTGAGAAGCACAATGGCCCAAGAACGGCTGTCTTCACTTGCTCGTATTTCGATCGAGAAAAGCATTTTGAACAACTTTGACAAGAAGAATGAGCTTTAGGACAGGATATTATACGAATTCGCCATCAAACCAAGAAGACTGGAGTTCATGCATAAATGAAGTGAGTAATTTTTATATTAAAACTATATTTCTGTCTTATTGTTAAAATATCAGTGCACTCTTCGGTGTTTATTACGTCTCTTACATTCTTTTATACATGTGTCTTATGCGAAATCTGTGATGAGCCTAAGTGACACTGATGAACTGGAGTTGCCTTTGATATATATATATATATATATATATATCAGAGGCAACTCCATATATATATATATATATATATATATATATATATATATATATATATATATATATATATGGATACCACGACTTTGACTAATTTGACTAAAATTCCCTAATTCTAAGGATAACAAGGCAAGGCCGGATTGAATGCACGGCATTAGCTGTTAACCAACAAGTAAATTTGTGAGAAGTATTGCGAAGGCTGATCTTATCATTCGCTCCCACAAAACATTGATTTCTTGATTAATAATCTATTTTATATTTTTGGCATATTAGTCAGTGCGGTTTCGTCCTCACTTCTTAACATACATACATAGTTCCACCCATCGCGATGGAGAGAGTAGCTGTTTGTCTTACAACATTGTAGTCGGTCCGATTTTCTGGTCATTTGCTTTGTTACGAAATTTTCCGAATACGGATTAGTTCAAGCTTAAATGTATCAAATGATTTAGTATCAGAAAGCTCTCAGCTTACCATTATAGTATCGTTAAGTTTAACCCTGCCTTAGTAGCATGGGGTGTTTGGGCACTCGAACCTTTTTAAAAGTCCCTCCTTTTATCGATCTCTCAAGAATATCCGTGTTCTCCTCATTAGCATCCTGTTTTGTGTATTGAACACCCTCAAATATTATAATAGTCCTGTGTTAAGTATTGTAAGAGTGACATGTCATTTCTCAGTGCAGGGTGTGCAAATTTCCCAAGGTGTGCAATATTTTTAAATATTTATTTTTTTTCTTTTCAAAATAAATGAAATTTGAGTACATCTAAGTATTATTCAGAATAGAAAACCTTTGTTTTTATTTACGTTTATTTTGAGGGGTTTATTTTATTTATTTTTTTCCCTTACATATACAAAATGGATGACTTCTAGAAATACATCAACATGATAAAATATAATAGAAACAGAAAAGTAGTTCATATGTGCTATTGCTTTGCTGATAAAAATGATTTGATGCGATTTGATACAATAAATAAACAGAATTGAATATATTTTAGTGCTTAGTCAAAATAAATATTTATACATATATATATTTTGATAATTTAAGAGTTTTTATTTCAATGGTCATAAAATGGGAACGTTGTCTCTTAAACGCTAAGCTCCTAACCTTATTAAGCCTTTTCACTACAACGAGCACCGAAGAGATTTGGTCAATTTTCGATATTAAAAACACCCAAAACGACTTTATATTCTGTTTCCTTTACCTATCACAACCGAGCAACATAAAGAAATTGCTGGCAGAAATTCAAAATCTTAAATGTATCGTAAAGCGTCTAGAGCGAGAAATTCGTCGACACTGAGACAAGAATTTTATATCAGTACCAGTAATCTCAATTGATCTTGAAGACGGATGTATAGCGCAAAACAGCATTGTTATTAATCGGATATCTGGTTCCATCGTCTCTCCTAACAAGTGCATTTTTCGCTAGTGATAACTGGTGATAACAAGGATCCAGTTACTCCTTACCTTGATAAGGAATTTTGTACTAAAAGACTGGCAAGCGAAGAGCGATTTAGTTCTGAGAGAAGAGACAGACGACAGTATGGCATGTTTTAAAACTGAAATTGGCGTTAACGATGAGGAGCAAATGATCTTAATGGCGACCAGAAAGGATATATGAATGTGAAAGAAGTTGATAAGTACAAATTAATATTACAGATTAATACTAGATAGCTGCACTGGAGAGCTTGTCTATAAAAAGTGCCTAGAATACGATATAAGCACTACAAAAAAGATCAGACAGTGAACATAAAAATATTTTACATCATTTATGTACATTGATTATTGCATTAGCGTCACAAACCATATTATAAATCAAAGAGATTACTATGTAGGCAAGGGGGTTCATCTCTATGGGAAACAGATGGTACGGCTTGGTTGTGCCATACATAGATAAAAATGTTAAAAAGTCTCCCTCTAATATTCGTAATGCCACTGTTTGAGGAAACAATCGTTACTTCATGGTTAGTAAAATGAGAAAAATCGATTGATATACGAAATATTCTTCCCAAATTATTGGCAATTTTGATAGCGATAGAAAGGTATATAATACAAATATTAGTAATGTTGGTGATATCAACAGCAGCGTAAATAGTGATACTAAATTTAACGGTAAAGTTTTAAAAGAAAGGTAGGAAAAACGCGTATATTAAGGTGTATTAATACAAAACTAGGAGCATCAGAAACAAATTTTATGAACAAAATTCAATTTTTGCTAAATATCACTCCTAATTTTTATCTATTATCGAATCGCGGTGGCATAGAGCAAACCAGGATTCATTATCGTCATTTTAAATTATAGGTTATGCATCATTAAATAAGGATAGACAATGATCTTTTACGAAAGGAGGAAATTAAAAATTGGGCTAATGAATCTACAACAGAGAGATTCCTTCTGGCTAAAAATTTATTATAAAGGTTTCTCTCTATGGAGCGCTGAATATTGCATAAGAAAAGGATCTCACATTAATTGACGATATTGAGTTAACTAAAAGTTACACAAATGTGTGCATTGTAGGTGTTTTCAATCTTGGGGAAGTTTATTGGTATACGATAAATTCAAATTCGGCTAACTATATCATGAACGCATTTTTAAATCATTATTTGCAGCAATTTGTCGAACACCTACCAAGAGAAATTATATACTTAATTGTACAAAGACACGACTGTTTGGAAGCATAAAGTTTATTAGAACGGGACTAGTTTCGATAGGGAGTCTATCATATCATTTTCAACCGTAAACTAAGACAAATTGACAAAAAAAACTGAAATACTGGAATAAATAATAACAGGCAACTAACATTAATATGAAGGCGTTAGCTTTAGGTGATTAACAATATCCTTTAAAATGAAGTTTATGACATAGGGACTGCATTTTTGCTAACCTTCGGAGAAAGTGAAGTTTGAATTTCCTTTGATTAATGAGGATTCGATAATTTTTCTTTTATTATAATCATTGCAATGATAAATCTATTTGTTATATTTAGTAACCTAAATCATTCTTCTGCATCTTGGGGCACATTAGTAGTGAATTTAATTTTATACCAACCATTTTGATCCTTTATTTCAACGTAGTTTGGGCTGTTTGTTATGTATCTACTACCCATTTTTCTCTTTCCTAAATTTACCAATGATTCTACTTACCTCCTTATAATTTTAAACTATTATCATTGTAATGCAATTTCATGTTACCAATAATGAAATAATTATGTGTTAGAAATACTTTTAAAATGTGCTTTAGTGACTATCTCTCGAATTGGTATCGGTAGTGGGCAAGAACTTCATCCAGTTTGGATAACCAGAGCCATAATTGATCGGTTAACATTGAGCAGTCCTTATTAATTATCGTTCTTGGACTTGAGACCTCCCATTATAAATTAAAATCTAACATAATGACAACAATACAAAGCTTATGGGCTTATAGATTAGCACTTACAAAGATATCTGGAAAATATTTTTTGTCAAGATGATACTGCAAGAGCACATATTCGCATGATTGTACTCTTTGTTTAGTTCTCACGTATAACAGCATGGTACTGCATTCGTATCAACTCCTTAGCACATTGAGAAAAAACCTGATTCTCACTTATTTGATTGGATAAAAATATGCTTTAAATCGTTTGAGCATTATAACTTCATAAAGGACGTACAGGAGGTTTTAGGTGAATCGATACAAATTGTACACAAGAATATAAAACAAGTTATGTACTAAACGATTCAATATATTCTTACGAGAATCTCAATGAAATATATAGTGACGAAATCATCCGAATGGATCACTCTACATACACAATGGCTCCCCCTAGAGATCCTAAAGTTTAGATGAGCAACCTTATCGTCATCCTCATCAACTAAGTCTCACACGATTCAATATTAGGGGTTGCAGTAGGAGAAACTAGGCACCTAAAATTCTGGGAAGCAGCGCTGTGGAAAATTGTTTAAAGCACAAGCCTGTGCCTTTCTTGCCTTGTTTGTAAGAGCAGGTTCATCTCACGGCTAATTGCTCCATCCAAGAGTTGATTAAAGTCTCCAGAAGCTGAATAAAAACGTTTGCATTACCATTTAGCACAGATGAAAAAGTCATAATCTTGCCATTGCTGTTGAAGATGCTCACAACTATCAAAGAGGCGGGATTTTTGCTAAGCATTATGGTAGGAGCTTTCTTATAGTTCTCAGCCTCATCATACTGCCATTTCACTTTAGATATAAACGAGGTCCCCGGTAGTTACCAAATTCACAATCACCTTTAGACTTCTCCTAGTGCGAAGGACCGTGATAATGGCATAGTCTTATTTGATTTCAGATGGCGTTCTCATAATAAATTGCATATACTGTGACGCGCATGGTAGCTAAACTCTTACTGTTCGTCTTCAGGGTCAATTAACTTACATTGGTGTGGTCATTAGCTCAAAGGCACACTTCCAACTTTGTGCTGATTTTATGAAGATCTCTATAGACCAGATGGTGTTTATTTCAGTTGATGCTTTTGTGTGCTGTGAAAAAAACGATTTATTTACCCATTCACACAATATTTTGCTTCTATATTGGACGACTAAAAAAAAAATAAACCCCACAGATTTTTTAATACCTAATAAGAACAACCTTATTTAGGAAAACAGTTCATTATTAATTAGAGTTTTTGCTCTTTTTCCATAAATTCAACTATTGCTATGGCTCCATTTCTTTCTTGAAGGAAAGGTTTGGTTTAGACATAATTTTTTCTCATTTTAATTTTATCAACGATAGACTTGATAATAGCAATGAAAAATGAGGATGTATAGTTGTAAATTTGCTGCCAATCCCAAACTAATGCAGCCTTTGATTTATTTATTATTAAATGAGTTGAAAAATAACATGGTACAGGTTGAATTGCAAAATTACATACCGGTAAAGATCTTAACATTCACTAGAGCTTTGTGCAATCAATGAAAAGAAGGTGGGGAGAAGATCAGACTCAGCAGATAAAAGTGAAATGATTAATAATTATTCGTATAAAAAAGCCGAATTAAATATATTTTGTTAATAACTATTACTTCGCTATTGTAGTAACCAGTCACTTATGTAACTCAAGTAACAACTGAAATTTGATACTAGTGGAACCTTGCAGTATTTTGAAGATCGCGACGTTCCGCCCTTGCAATCGACTATTTTCCATTCAAAGAAAATTATTATTATTCACATGGAACTCATATGATGTTTTTTCAAAGTTCAATAGTTAATATCGTCGCTCTAGATAGAAATGGTTAAGATATTTGTAAAGAGGTTAGGAGACCCAAATTGAACCGCATATTTGAATAGAAATCTTATGCTATAGCAAGTATATATATGTGTTCTTTATATGTGATACTAAAACATATCTTTCAGATATTTTTAGGCAGCTCAAAATTTAAACACATAAAACTTTGTCTATATTACCTGTACGTAGATTATGACTACTCAAATCGTATACTTGCTAGAGCTTTTGCTATCCTAATTCCCTTAGAAAATTGCGAAATGACGAACGAGCAATAAAAATATTCACTTCATGATTTTCACGACATTTGTATTAGAGCCACTCCTAGTATACGGTATTTTCTAAGAATTTTAAGGGCAATCTCACTGTTAACTATTTTGTTCACTAACATAAAAATGCTTATGCCTAGCTGCCGCATGGAATTCTATCCCCAAATACGACTCATCTTTTATAGGATTAAAACTATTAAGTATTTCTAAGTTCAGAAATTACTTTCTTTGCACGCTGGTAGGAGCGTTCCAATATTAGGCACAATGTTTTTATGCATGCAGGGAGACTAGAATTGTAGCACAAACTCCAAATAAAGTGTCACAAATATAAGGGAAACAATAATAACGCTATATTTAAATAAAAAAGCCTATTTATCATAGAAAGTTATTGGTCCTTTTTGAAGCTACACATCACAGTGAGATTAACACACCTGCATTAATCCTTTATCGCCTTGACTTTCTTTGAAATTTGAATACTCATTCATTAATCTCTTTAGAGATTATCAGACTTATGTGCATTACCTTACATTTGTCAAAAGTGAGGTGCATATGCCATTTTTCCTACCATTTTACTTTTTTGGACTCCTCTTTTTTCAAGTTTTCATAGTTACTATGATATTTTTTTAGGTATAGGTTTTGTCATCAGCAACTTCTGAAAATTCACTCAATAAATTCATCTCAAGATAATTTATATAAATATTAAAAAGAACAAGGCTCCGCGAAGAGATTCCTGAGATACGATGCTATTAAGTACTGGTCGAGTTGAACTATTTTGATTTTAAAGGACTGGCTCCGTTAGGTCCTTCAGCAAGTCATCAATCAATTTTAGTACGCTATATTCTATTAAAACCATTTTAACATTATTAATGTTCTATTATGTGGACCGGTGTCAAAAGCGTTTTTGAAATTGAGATAAACTATATTTATATCTTTATCATAGGAAAACATTTTAATCTATGGTGAAAAAAATCCTGAAAATTAGTTAAGGATAAGCTCCCGCATCAAAATCCGCATTGTGTGTCATTTATTAAGTTATTTACCATCAGATGATCCATAATAATGTCTATAGTGATAGACTGAACAAGTTACCAACGCTTGAAGTAAGGAAGTTGGGGTAATAAATTACAGGATCCGTCTCAGTGATATTTTTGTAAATTCGTGTTACATGTACCCCTTTCAACTCCACAGGATCTACTCCTTGACTATTTTCTTTTTGTAAATTGTAGAAAAGGGATTTTACCAGTTTACTTTCAATTTCTTTTGTGGAGACAGAGAAATTTTATTCGCACCCGTGCGATTTTAATGTATATGTTAATTCTCTTCATATAAAACAATACAGTAGACTACATAGTGTATTCGCTCAAATGTATTATGTCGTATAAGGTAGTTAGGTTTGGGTATCTACAATGGTAAAAACATTTAAAAAAATTTCATTTATTGTCATTAAAACGTGATTCAGATCGTGAATAAGAAAACGCTTGGCATCCTCATAGAAACCGATGCAGTCTCTAATTAATTTTCTTACAATTATCTGCATATCGCTAAAAACCCTTGACTCATGTTTTGTCAATGATGCTAGTTTGTATTATATTTATTTATGTCTATTATAATTTTACTTTAAACAAGGCGATGATAGTAACAGTATCGGATTCGATTATCAACACAATTGCTTATTTTTGAAATTTCATATAATCGCTTAACTTCCCTTATGGAATTTTTAACTTCAGTATTTAAATACCTTAGCTTGTTCGATCAATTGAAACCTTCAACTTTATAGCTAAAAGGTTATTTATAGTGAAAATCTAACCCTTGTAACCGTAATATATTAATCACCAGGACCTTTACAGTTTGTTCCTCAAACTCCGAACATTTACATAAATTCATTTTAATTTTCCCTTTAAATAACAGCGTCCCTCTTTCTTATGGGTGAAACGTTTCCCTGCTCGCCTAAATTTATTGACTCATAACATAACATAACATAATTTCACGGATGAAAAAAGCAACAAGGGCCAATCAAAGGTCATCTGCATTCGTCGAAACCCACCCACAGAGGACTAAATCAATAATCGCCAGGGGAAGATAATATCAAAGTCCCCCAAAATATACTATAACAGATGACAAGCCACAAATGCCCATCATAGGTCATCCGAGTCAAACGGCCTCTTTTTAAGGCACCCAAACTCCCAAGAAATCTACATCAAGAGGATTGCGTTCAGAAAATAGGGTATCACTAATCGAGGCTTGTCAAGAACTAAATCATGCAGCTATAGATATTTACAAACAATATTAATATATACAAAACTTAGGAACCATCACAAACTTCCCTCCCCATAAACTCATCCAACCTACTCTTAAATACATTTAAATTTGGACTACCTACTACCCTCCGCGGCAATTTGTTTCAGAAGTCCACCACTCTATTGGTGAAAAAATATTTTTTTAAATCCAGCCTACACCCTTGCGTAGAAATTGCCAAGTGGCGACCTCTAGTCCGATGTCCATCATCTAACTCAAAAAACTTGCTAACATCCAATTTATCTATCCCCAAAAAGATTTTAAACAGCTCAATCATATCTCCCCTTACACACCTCCTTTCGAACGAGAACATATTTAATACCCTCAGTCTATCTATATATTCAAGGTGCCTCAGGGAAGGAATAATCTTTGTTGCCCTCAGTTGCAATGAGTCGAGAAGGTTAATATCGTGTCTAAAATGTGCGGACCATGCCTATATACATTACTCTAGATGTGGCCTAAAATAAGAGTTATAGAGTTTAAGAATAACATCCTAACTTTTGTAACTGACATTTCTCTTAATGAAACCCAGCACTCTATTTGCCCTATTTCTTGCTTCATTACACTGCTTAGAAAACCTTAATGACTTATCTATTACTACTTTTAGATCTTTCTCATCCTCTACTGAGCTCAGCCAATGCCCATCCATTTCATAGTTAAATTCTCTATTATCTTTTCCCATGTTAATAACTTTGCACTTATCAAGGTTGAAAGTCTTTTGCCATTTATGTGCCCAGGAAAACAATTTATTTAAATCCCCCTGCACTTTAAAATTATCATCAATGTCTTTAACTACAGCTGCTAATTTGGTATTATCTGCAAAAATTGACACTTTATTATTAACTGCCTCCCCAAAATCGTTCATATAGATGACAAATAATAATGGACCGAGAACTGATCCCTGAGGAACCCCACTGATAACATCCCTCCACTCTGACTTTACACCATTTAGCACTACCTTTTGCTTCCTATCTTTCAGCCACTCAGCTATCCAATTTGAAACACCCCCACATATCACAATAATTTTCAATTATGAACTAGTCTCTTATGTGGTACCTTATCAAATGCTTTACTAAAATCCAAGTAAATTACATTTACATTCTCTTCCTTATCTACTTGATTTGTTCGGAACCCCAGAAAGTCTAGTAAATTAGTCAAACATGATCTACCTGATCTAAACCCATGCCGAGCATTGCTGATTAACCCCTCCCTCTCCACATGTTGGAAAATCCCTTTTTTAACTATTTTCTCAAGAATTTTACAGACTACACGAGTTAGGCTAAACCGGTCTAAAGTTATTTGGATCCTCTTTACTACCCTTCTTGAAAATGTGACTACATTCGCCCTCTTCCAATCATCGGGGTTTTTTCCATATTCCAGTGACCTAGTGTACAACTTCTCCAGAGTTATTGAGATACTTTTTACCCCTTCTTTAAGTATCCTAGAATTAATATTATCAGGGCCGGAGGCCTTGGTAGCATCTTACTCACCTATTAGTCCTTTTATCGTCCTTCAATCCACACTAATGGTAGTAAACACCTCTTTCCCTGAACCATGAGTACTATACATAAGACTATTTAGTTTCTCCTTTATTAATACTGATACAAAATGACCATTATTTAGTACCTTAACTATTTCCTTATCAGTTTCTCTCACAACCCCTTCATAATTGATAGGTCCTATTTTAACTCTGCAAGACTTGTTATTAATCTTATAGTAACTAAAGAACTTCCTAGGATCTTTGTTGGTATCCTGAGCTAATTTAATTTCTGACACCTTCTTGTTCTTCTTTATAATCTTATTTAACTCATTTCTAGCCATTCTATAACCACTTAAATTTTGAATATTATTTTGTACCTGTAATTTTTTGTATGCCCTTTTCTTCTCTGAAATTTTTCTAGCTATCTCCTGATTCCACCATAATGGTTTCCTACTTTTGTTCCTAATGGCCTTCACTCCTCACGTGAATTCTGGTTCAGCGCATCTATGACTTGGGTGCAAATAGCTTCCGTACTATACAGATTACAGAGGCTCTCATTTACAATTCTGCCTAGCTTTGAATTACCCACAGAATTAAAATAAATACCATTATTAAAAAAGTGACGGTTTGTCCTGAAAATCATTACAAAATTATAAAACTTAACTCCCATTTCCTGACATAAACGTTTAAGACATTCATTTGTGCTAATTGACCTTGACTGCATTCTCAGAGTCGCCTTTAATCTTGGTATAATCCCAATTACATCCACTTTATTCGCCTTCGCTTTGGCCGCTATAATTAGGTCCCTTACTTGATGTACAATCTCGGTAGTCGAGCTGTCAAAACAGTGTACATCATTCCCGCCCACGAGTGTGAGGATAGCTTGATTTTTACATGGCTCGTTCAGTCTTTGGATTTTACTGACCACGGGTTAATTCTCACCCCCGGTAAGCAGATTTTCATATGGTTAGCTGGATTTCGTGCTTTGAATTCAGAATCCTGGTTCTTTATTTAAGAGTCACCGATTAGAATACTCTCTGTTTCCCCCTCGATTGAAGTTAACAAGGCTAATTGATTTGAGCATGGAATTTCAAAACAGTGAGAGGCCCTCGTTGCTCTAGCCCCGTTTCTAACCAGCCTAAATGGACATTCGGTGGGGGTCTATATGAGTTTAAAATACGCGCTTGCTCATTCATAATAACTTGTTGGTTTCTATTCTCTATACGGCTTGATCGGCGGCTTTGAAGGCGATTTTCGCTCCCCCGAGGCTTATCAAAGGATGCCCGCAGGCCGGTGGCGTGCGGGTTCACAATCAAATTTGACGATAGGCATTGTAAAACACAAGATTGATTAAAATGAATAGACATTTATGGAGCTAATGGAACGTATAACCGACACTGAATGTAATTTCTATCTATTTCACTTTGCGAAGTAAATTTTTTTAGGAGCACGGAGGTACATCTTAGCAGGAGAGGGGGGCTAGGAGTAAAGAAGGAATGGGCAAATTCTCTGCTAATTTACTAGATCATAATATTATTTTGCTCTATTTCCAGATTTTTCTCATCCGAAAACTTTAATCTGGTCAGGGAAGGACACTTCTAAAGAAACGAGCAGTAAAGTGAACTGAGTCAGAGCATAATTCTCTCGGCTGCTGGAATAGTGGCAAAAGGGACACAAGTAAGAGGATGCTGAAATATTTAGGATCTTTTATATAAAGGATCCTAGCTCCTACAATTCTTTTTTTCACTAAAATTGATTACAAGAGAACCTTGACCGTGATCCGATATCAGGAAGCTGCAAATATTTTTTACTAATTACAAATATGATGGAAGATGCTTTGATCCAGTAATATGGTAGTTAAATAAAATTTTAATTTTCATGAAATATGTCATTTATATTAATAAAACTGGTTGTTAGTCAAATAGATGACTGATTTCCGTGCACTTTCAGTTTTCTCTTTTGAGCTTGTACAAATTTTAGTCAATCAATAACGGCAAACTTTGATTTTAAATATGAAATATAGCATTTCCATGCTTTTGGAGCAAATTAAGCACATAGCACGCTGAGGTTAGGTCGTTACAATTTAATCACATATTGCATAAAAATACACCAATAAAAAGAATCATAATCTTTACTTTGTTCAGAGTACACAGGTTTGAAAATGTATGGAAGCTTGATCAGAATAAAGGTACAAAGCAATATTGCAAAGTAATTTAGCTAATAAATTATTATTAACAGAATATAAACTTTCTGTAGATAATTTAATTCATCTTAAAATTTCTTTTTTGCTTATGTTTAAAATAATATAAAAAAATGGGTTTTAATATTTCAAACTTTGAATTATGAGGAAAATAATATTTTGATCTATACCTTATTCTAATGAATAAATTGTTGATTTTGCAAATTTTATTTCACACAAGGTCAGAAAGCCTAGGTATGAATCAAAATTAAAGTATATTTATATCAAACTTCCAAAAGGTAAAAACAAAAAAATAGGGAAGTGTAGTTTTTCCATGTTTGCTATTATAGTTTTTTCCCTTTGACGTATAAGCACCTAAATAGACTCTTCTATCATATTTTCATTATACATTCCAGCTGAGTTTAGATTCTAATGATACTAATGGAACTGCTCCCCCTGCTGTTTTCATTATGTTTTGTTGATCTTCTTAACTATATTGTGGTAGAATTGCCTGAGGCTGCCGCGCCTCGCTTCTATCACATATTGGTACTCATGCTTCCCACGTGTATCCTGCGAGAAGAGAGTAGCATGGCGTCCTTATCGCCCTAACATTTTCCAAGTTTTATCTTCCCCCGCTCCAAGTTTAATCAAGGAGTTTCAATCCCCCGTTTGCCTGCAGGTGTCGATCTGGCCAGATTGAGTTAGCCTTATGGGAAGATAAGTGTGTTCGAATAGCTAGCGGGACATTCCATGGGAGTCTTCCATTGCCCCATACCCCGAGGGGTTGGCTCCGGCTATTTATGCGATAAAATTTCGCATTTGAATCAGATCCCGATTATCTTCGTCAGGAATCACGCCGATCCGGTCTTCCCTGTGCACCTAGGAACTCTACCTCGAGAACCCCCTTATTGTCTAGAAGAGGAAAATATCCTTGAGTGCCAAGGTTCGTGCCCCTCGAGACGCATAGTCAACAGGGCTCCCCCCGTTGTTCAATTTTTCAGAAGAGAACAATTTTAGAACAGTCATTGTTCTTCGAGCCCGTTCGAAAAGAAACGGTTCTCGCTCCCCTGATATCACGTCAGTCGTAATTTAATTCCCCCCTTTTAACGTTCTTCAAGAGAACGCTTGGTTGTCCCCAAAACCTGAATTGTTCATCCAGACCACCTCCGGTATCCTGTCACAAGGAACGCTCGTACTTTCGAGCCCCCCTTCGCTTATACTCCTTGAAGTCTGTCCTTACCCCCTCGTTAAAGACAACCCTCCTAAAAAAACCCTCCTCCTGGGAAAGAAAATCGCCAGTCGGACCAAAGTCAATCCTCAAAATCACCTTCATATGCACGCCAACCTTATAAATACGTAAGCTACGAATTGCATCTAATTATTTAACTTTGTGACAACGTAACTCCGTGCTTTAACGCGGATTTAGTCGACCCTTTTCCTTCTTGGTTGTTTTGTAATTTAAATTCTTCCAAATCTTAATCTACTGCTTAGTCAAATTTATCCTGTGACCTTTTTTATTTCATGTGTATCTCCCATTTTATTCCCCGCTCATGTAAATACTTTCCATGTGTTATTTTTGTTAGATTAATTAATAAAATTCTATTTTATTAATGCTTGAAATATTATTTATCCCTGGGCTCCGTCCTACTTCTTAAGTATATTGAAGATAAATAAGCCCTCCCCAGGCCTATTTATTAACGTAGAGTACTACTCGGCCATCGGATTAAACCCCGCAATTGAATATAGAATAATCCTCACAAAGAATAGATATATAATATATCGCTGGAAGCCTTTTCTACGATATTTATCAATATGAGTGTGAAGGATATGGACGTTGAGGGGCCTTATGCATCCCACTTTAGTAGTCCTTTAACAGGTTCTCAACCATCTCTACATACTTATTAGGCTTATGTTCGCCCAAGTAGCTCCAAGCCAATGTGACAAAGAAGTCGCATACTTGATTCTCCTTCTTACTGAGCTGCTATCGACTTCCTGAACTCCAGGAAAAGTCTTGAACGTACTCTAAGGAATGTTGCAGATTCTTATGAAGTGATATGATAAATAGTTGCATATGACCAAATTTTATGATGGAACAACAAATTCCTGTGGTTCACTTTTGATGATGTACTAAGATTTCCATGAGGCTGTTGTTTCTCTTTAAGGTAAACCGAGTAACACCTTGGCGGTGACGGATACATTTTCCTTGTAGAACAGCACGGCTTTGAGACTCTTGAATGAGCTGTCAATGAAGATGTACCACTCGTTCTTGTTATAAGATTTTTTAATTACCTCATATCCTTTATATGGAAATCATCCCCCTTTCCAATCGTTGTTCGGTTTCCAAAACAGAGATTACTAACTGTAATCGCCCCCTCCCTCTTCCACACAGGTAGATCAGCCCGTGTTAGCCTAAACCTCTCCAGCGATTGTCATTCTGATATTTGCTTAAAATTTAATTTTCCGATCTTAGAACTCATTTAAGGTACAAAGGAAAAAATGGCGACACTTATTTCTTACTATGATTTCTGGATAATAAATATGAACTTCAAAGCACCGACTAATTTGACCTCTTTTACTAAGATATTCAAAAGTCCAAGCGCCAAGTAGACAAGGTTGTTTCTGTAAAAAGTCTAGACACACTTTAGGGCAAGCGAAGAGTGGTCACTTCATTTCCAAGTAGATATAGCACAACCATGCCACTTTGATGCAATCTTGGAGTAGGACCAATCCACTTGGATGTATTTTGAGTAAGGTTAAGTTGCAATTGAACTTCCACTTCCTAGAAAACAGGCTGTAGGATCAAATATATTCCCATAATATTCCAAGCGGTTGGGATGGAGCTTTGATGCTATTCACTCCAGGGAAGTTATGAACAACAGCAACATAATTCTCTATACCAATATAGAAAGTGATCAGAGAGCGCATACCTCTCCCTACTCCTTTGTCATTGAAAGTCGAACAATATAAAATACTTTTCTGACTACGCCAAAGCAAAATATTATAATTTTAATTCGGGATATATCTCAATAACCATTGGAGCTAGGGAGATGTAATTATAGCAAATGAATGATGAATCCTTTATCTATAAAAATCTTCTGAAATTCATTAAATTAGTCAATTAGCATTTTAAAATAATGCAAAAGAATTGATATATTTTTTAATAGTTAAAATTTTGAACTATATTTAAATTTCAATGAATGGTTCTATATGCCCTCTTTATGGCCAACCACAACCTGTAATCTTGACTTACATTTTGAAATTGCCCTTCCAATTTTTACTTGAGAAAGTTATTCTATGCACCCAGAATTCCTTTATGCAGATGGTCAACATCACATATTTTCAGACCTTGATAGATTTTTTTATCCAAGGCAGACCACACGAAGTAGTCGATGGAATTTAGATCTGGACTGCATGCAAACCAATGATTTGGTTCAATTAAAGCTGTACAATTAGTTTTGAGAAATGCTGTTGTTTCTTTGCATGTATGAAAAGGAGCTCCATCTTGCTTAATCACAAAATCATATGTTTTTTCTTTATTTCTGATCAAATTGGGGACAGAACTTAATTGAAATAATAAGATATTACTTCCCCAAAACGGTCCATTTTTTCGAGGTGGCCTCGGCCAGTCTTTTTGGGGGTATAAAAATAAGAGTTATACAAATGAAATTCATTCACATAATAATTGCAAACAATATAATAAAAAGTTGGGTATATCCCATCTATAATTAGTATTTTATGTTTTTCTTTTGCTTTTATAACCTCATTAATGCGTTTTTGCATAAGCTGCATAAGTGGTTGGGAAAACCTTCTGACATTCAATGTGTGATACTAACGCTTATTCCTATTTTTCAGGGAGTTTTGTTACAAATGTCTCCAAAGAAACACTTTCCTGAAACTCAAAGAGCTCAAATCATTGCATTGTCCAGAGAAAGATTATTCCAAGTCAAAATTACAAGAAAATTGAAATGCTCGAGAAACTGTGTCCAAACAACAATAAAAGGTACTATGAGACCATTTTTTTTTCAAACTGCAATGGCCAAGGTCGTAAAAGTTCTACAACTCTGAGGGAAGAGAGATTGCTGAATAGGCCCTCTCAGGTCGATAGGAAAAAAAAACCTCTTCTTATCTAGCTACTGAGTTTCCGGCAACAACAAACAAAGAGATTGTTTTGGGCAAAATAGCATGAAGAATGGACGGATGATGATTGAGCTAAAGTTGTTTAGTCTGATGAAAGCAACTATGAGTTAGGCTCTCTACATTAGTGTTAAACAATTTGTTACACTAGCACACATTTTTATTGGATTCAAAAATTGTTATTGGATACCAAAGATGATCAGTAAAATTTGTATTTCTCCTCAGAACTTTGGAACCTCTGCAGCTGTTGATGTTCGTCTAGGAGTTGGGGAAGCTTATGATCCTAGATGTGTTGTTCCAACAGTCAAATTTGGAGGTGGCATTGTAATCGTTTTAGGCTTCATGTCGTTTTCAGGTCCAGGGTTGTTGTTCAGGTGTGACAGTATACTTCCAGCACTTACACCAGGATGTTAGACCAGGTTTATCAAACTTCCTTAGATAAAATTTTCAATGATTACATACCAGATGGTATAATCTTCCAACAAGACAATTTTTCATGCCCCGCATCTAGAGTCTCAAAGGGATGGTTTGAAAAGAAAATGGTGACGTTGATGAAATGCCCCCCCTCAATCTCCAGACCTCAACTACATTGAACATTTGTGGTCACACTTGGCCACAAAAGTGAGGGTGCAAAAATGTTCCTGAAAGATTCATGAAGAGTGTCAGAAAATTGAGCCAACCAACTGTGCCAACTTTGTCTGAAGTAGGAAAAAACGCATAAAAGCAGTTATAACAATAAAAGGAGGACACATCAAATAGAAATTATTACTAAAAAAAAAAAAATGTTTATTTGTATTATGTGAGGTATGAAATAAATGATTTTCAATCAGCATTCACTTTTCATACCTGCCCCATAAATTGGCTAAGGCTATATTAATATATATATATATATATATATATATATATATATATATATATATATATATATATATATATATATGAGTTGAGGATAACATTTTCGTCAAAACACTTCTTAAGAAAGGTGAGTTTTAAATTTCTTGTCGTGATCACGGAGGAGAGCTGCTCTGTATCATTTAACGGTGGGTTTCAACGTAGTGTTATATATATGATAAACAATTTCCAGGTCTAAGACAAATTAATTGTCATAATCTAATTCTTCTATCCTAGGAAGCATGTCACTAAAATTTCGAATCATGTTTTTATTATTAGTATTTTGTGGGTTATCTAATAATTATGAATTTCGTGGGTTCGTCCAACATAGTTAATACGACCAGAGTTACATTTAATGTATATCGCATATGGCTTGATAGTCCAAATTTTACCATGTACATCGTTTCACACTTAGGGCACTTGTGAGCTTAATAAGTTTGAGGGCACACTCGACATTTATGGATGGTTTGTTCACCTATGGCTTCAAATGTTTTTTGGAGTTTTTGTAGGAGGCATCCTTGATGTTGCTGATTCACCAAGTAAACCTCTCCAGATCCTTCTATTACCACGTGGCAAGTTCAAATGAAATTCTTTGAGACCCATTTATACGGTGTCCTTTAACATTTTAATTAGGCCTATGAACTTACGTTTTCCTTTTGTAATCTAAGCAGAGAAAGCGCCTATTTGGTCTCATGTGGCCCGGCTTCCTTGTAACAGAACCATTCTATTGTATTTATGCTCTCATTAACAAATTGTGAATGCTGAGTGCTTTTGCTTAGGCAAGAAACTCAGTGATATAGATATAGATATTTTCGCCATTTTATATTCTTCAGACGACATAGGCAGCTTAGCTGCAAGTGATTTTGTTCTTACTGATATATGTCGAGGTATGCCTGTGTAGATCCTTCCGGTGTAAGGCGCGTGCACATTTACGGGCAGATAGCCTACCCTAGGCCGTCTGCGATATGCTTTTAAACAATTAAAGGAATGGAAGGCCGCCTCCTTGGTTTTGAGTGCGTTTATGATTGGCCGGGATTTATTTAATGGCTTGCCAAGTTGCAGTTCAAGGAAATATAAAGACCAAGACCCCAAAATATAATTTGAATATAAATAATAAACGGAGCAATATATATATATATATATATATATATATATATATATATATATATATATATATATATATATATATATCTATATATATATATATATATATATATATATATATATATATATATATATATATTTATATAAGGGGAACAAATTATGCTCTATAAGGATAGGTAATTGGATCTTGACACTTTTTAATGTGACAGAGCTGAGCAGGGGATGCAAAATTATCGTTAATTCGACTACTGGTAATTATTTTAGCTTGAGCAGGGAGTCAATTCCAAAGGGGATGCAGGCAAGGATTGACAGGGGGCGTAATCAGGGGATTACAAAGCAAATCGCTTTAGGTTGAAGCTTAGAGTTGTTTGGAGGGGGAAAGACCAACGACACAGGTGTTCGAGGAGATAATTATGAGGGTTCTGACGAGGAACTCTCATAGATGGAGGTTTGAGTACTTCTTGTTGAAGAACGAAATTTTCTCTGCTCCAGAGAGATGGAATCTCATACAGGAGACGGTTCTGCGGCACGCTAGGGAGTCTCAGACGAGGGAAACGAGAGTCTTAAAGGGGGATCGGAGATAAGGGAGACGCACAGTTCTGCGGGAAGAAGGTGGCTCGATAAGCTTTCCTCTGAACAGGGACCAAAGCTTCACGAAAGCGATCTGCAGGTGAGATCTTAACAACGATGTACGACTGACTCAGGCTTAAATAGCCGGGTGGCTGGTCCGTTAGATAGCCCTAGGGCATGGCCATCTCCAGAGAATTTTCGACGTCAGTTTATGCAAACCTATTTCGAGATAACGAGTTGGGTCCGACAGCGAAGTTTGCCTCAGGATATGGGGTTGAGCTTGTACGGCCGCGTTCGCGCAGGAAGGAAACGCCTGTGAGCTATGGGGGCGAGAATTCGGCCTTATCGCCGGGCAAGGAGAGTGATACGTGTCCCGCTTAAGCAAATAAGCCGGCTCAGGATACTCAGTGCCAAGAGGCACGGGGTTTGAGGCTCGGAGGTCTGAAAAGAGGTATTCTTAGGGGCTTCTTCTCAAGCTGGTCCTTCGAAGGACTTCCTCTTACAATATATATATATATATATATATATATATATATATTGTACACAGTCCTAGTTTTACACGCTTGAATATAGTATCGAGTTAAAGGAAATTATCCAAAAATATTAAATCATTTCACATTTGAAACCTACTAATCACATTAGGAATCATGTGTATATTCAATAGTTGGTAAATTACACTAGGGAACTTTGTTTTATTTTCTTTAGTCATTGGATTTTTTAACTGATTTTAATTAGTTTTTAAAGCCTGATTTGAAATTTAAAATGGGTTCTTGTCTAGATTCTCCAGCATTCATACGATTTGAAATTTACCATATTCTTGAAAATAATCCCATACATGTTTAGTTTGTATCGAATGGTGGCTTTTTCAAGTACATTAATTTGAAAATTGTATAAAAATTCAGAAAAAAACGTACCTTGCATTACTGAAAAAATAGAAATAATTGCTCCATAATCCGGATATAGATATTTGTATTCCTCTGAATCTTTTCTATAACCCTGATAAAAAATGCGGGAGTTAATAACTTCAGCCACACTGGACACACACACAAAAGCTATCACAGCATAAGACAACTTGCCCTTCATGATATGTAGAATGCTGCACGTATTTTATGCAAGCAAACTATTGTTTTAGATGTTCTACAATTGGTCCCGGCAGATGTTCTTTCCATCTGAAAAGAAGCAGATAGTCCCCGGCTCAACAGGATAATTCAGCTTGTTCATGAACCTTGCTTCTTCGTCCAGCGGTTCTCCTTAGCATTTCTGTCACAATTTGTCATTAATGCTTCTTGTACAAGTGCTAATGAAGGTCCGAGTTCTTAGGCAGTTTATGGTTGGCGACTCCAACGCTATCTCTTTCTTCAAAGCCTGTATTCTCTTTCTTCGGTCTTCCTTCATCTTGTCCCGTATTTGTTTGAGGAATGCAGTCGGGTCGGATAGACACTGATAGAACACTTGTTGGGTTCCTTACTGCTGGCTACGGGTTCTTAGTATCCGTTTCAGTTGTCCAGCTTATGTCTCAGAGCCTTTGCAGTGTTCATAAAGCATTGAGAAGAAGTCATGATCTCGACATTTTGTCACCCGCGTCAATATTCATGATACAGGTAACTAACTCTTTATCACTATTTAGATAGATATAATTGGCCCATGCCAGTAACCTTTTTATCTACTCCAAAATTTTCTCTATGTTCCTCAATGCTGTTGACTGTTCATCGATACATTTACATTTTCCTGAAACGATAAGGCTTCAATATTTATCAAATTTAGCCCGAAAATCCTCTGCCTATAGCAAAATCACGAAAAACATTAATATGAAAAACAAGTGATTTTAAAAGAAATATAATACAGAGAAATAGAAGATAAAGAATGGTGATATATTACAAAAGATTTAGAAACTTGACAGAACGATTATTAATAATTGTGAGTTACAAAGCCCGAAATGTTTGGAATTTTTTTAAGTAAACTTCCTACAAATGTTTGTAAAAAATGAACTAGCCATATATTAATGTCACTTTAATATCATTTTTGCCTCTCTCGTTATACAATACAGATCAGAAAAGGTGGAAAACCTAGCATTTCTTAAAGTTTAGGTGAATGGTTCGAGACTTTGAAAATTCCATTTTACCTTGAAAAGTGTATGTTGATGCACATTAGCAATGCCAATCTTTGAGAAGACTAGTACTTGTCAGGTAGAGTGCTGAAGGTGAGAGACCAGTAAAAAAACTTGAGTGTGCAAATCAGCAGCGACCTAAACTTTACCAGGCAATGTGCCGATGTAGAAAAAAAGGATAAAGACTATTGGACTACACATATAGAGGCAATTTCGCTTTCGAAACAACGTAATTATCCTGAAATTGTACAACTCTCTAGTCAAACCTCATCTGGAGTACACCGTTCAATTCTGGTCCACTATACTGCGTAAAGAAAAAAAGATAGACTGGAAAGTGTTTAGGCTAGGGCTAACAGGTTAATTCTCTCACTTAGGAACCTTCTGATTATAAGACTATCTATTAGAGACCTTCAAGATTTTAAGGGTTATTAAAAACATGCACTACAGAAAGATGTTAATGTTGAGCACAAATACGAACGGTAACCATGGTTATGAGCTAGATTTACCCACATTCTAGTCTAGTATTTGCGGGAACACTTCTCCTATAAGATCTGTGCTACAGGGAGCCATCTTCCGGTAGAGGTGATGAATAATTCATCTGTAGAACAATTAACATGTAGAGTAGATTATTTAATCCATTAATATGTATAGAACGTAGATTATAGAAACAAGTAAGATAGATTTCAGCTATACTATTAAATTTCCTAATTGGAATCATTTTTCATATCAGATGTAGGTGTCTTTTCTGCTTTGTGTGACCGCAAAAGTGTGTGAAGAGGTGAGAGGGGAGAGCCTTGGCCTGTGCTACGCTTTCTGTTATGCTATAGGTTAGGGCCTTCCTAAAATAGTCCCTCCACGGTATGGACAGCACTGTCCTTTGAGGTACAACTCTTCCTTGTGACTCCCTTAGACTCCTTTCTTTCAGGGTCATTACTGAGGTGGATGCCAATTTTATAACCTGCCAAAGGTCATATTTCATGAAATTGTAAATTTATTCTGTAATGGTAGGAAAAAATACCTTTTCTCAACTCTGAATGGTATTCCACATTTTATAATAAAGAAAAGGATGTAATATGAGGCAAATAATCCCTTACTGGTTCAGCTTATATTCTTATAATAATTTGCTAGTGATTATATTTCTTGTAGGTCATTCATTGAGGTCTTTATAAATGTAAGCTCTTTGCTAATTTTGAGGTTGGATTTTAGTCATGTTCTCCTTCAGGCTTGAGGGTTATGCGTCCTCATTAGAGAATATCTCTTCTCAAGAGGGTACGATACCATAGGTAAAATATTCAAAATTATAGTCAGGAAACGTTGTCTTGGCTTGTGCTATCATAAAAACCTCCGAAACATTCCTAATTATTTTTGAGTTGAGTTTACCTAAAAATATTTAATTTGAAAAAAACAAATAAGAACTTATTTCATGCCTAAAATTTATGCATATAAATTTCGCGTTCATCGTATTATGCATGTAAATAAGAATAGATATAATACTTGACCATAAACACGTTTTATAGTATATAATGAGCTTATGGTAGATAAGATTATAATAAAGTTCATTAGCAGAATATTTTGCTTGTATATCCTACAAAATATTCATTTTGATAAGATTTGATGAATTAATTTGTCTTTAGTAAATTCGAATGAATCTGGAAAAAAATGATACCTGAGCTTTATTGTAAAAGTTTAGAGCTTTATATCAAGAAAATAAATTATAACACTTTACAATAAATGCAATATATTTTAAAGAGCTTTTGAATGACAGAATGTTTAAGGTTGGGAATAGCAATTCTATCAATAGAACTATCATAGATGATTCTTGAGAAATTTCATTAGCTGAATGGATACAATTACCTCGGTGACTTTTTTGGTAATTTTGTTTAATTTGAAAGACTTGTTTTCGAAATTTATTTTCAAACAATTAATATCATTCAAAATTAAAATTTAATTGTGATTCAAAATGTTACAGATGACATTAAATGATAATCCTGATCATTCCCCTTAACGGATCAATCACCTTTTACTTCAACTATCCTACTTCTAACGCCGGGCGATATCCATTGAACGGCTCTTAAGTCCCAGGACGAGATGGCCCTGACACTAAACCACTGTACTACATCAATGCTAACAGAAGTACATATAAACAAATTTATACTAACATATGTACCAGCAGATGTTCGCAATGATTACAGGACCTAAATATTATTCTTTTATTTTAAAGAGTATAAAAAAGAAGGAAACCAACTGAAAGTATTTAGTTAAGGTATTTGCCAAATTTCATAAATATATTTGGTGGAGTTAAAGAGAGTAAAATTAAAGGCATAAAATTATGTACAGTTCTCCCTAGCTAAAAGTAAAGAATATGTGGACAGCTAGAGAATGTAAAGAAGCAGAGAAATGCCTATAATCTCATGTCCCCCGTTGAAGACTAATTAAAATTGGGTTGAAATAATTGATTAAACGTATTATACTAGCCCTGCGCGTTGTTTGGCATTGCTTACCATCATTCATTGGATCAACCAATGGTAGTATCAGCAATAAGGTTGAAAACAACTCAGCTTGTTTGAGTTGTACTATCTTTACTTATTTATCTTTGAGAATAAGCTCAAACTTAATAAAAATTTGCATTCTGCACTTTTAAACTCCAAATTATTTTATTTTCTGCTAATTGGACTATGAATCTTTCATTCAACCACATTTAGTTTAATCATGTTTCAAATAACACTGGTCAACACACATTTTTTATCAGAGACCTTACTATACTTTTCTAAATGCCTTTTTCATGTTGAATCCGAATCAGCCTTAAGTTTTGCTCCAGCACGTACCGTTTTTAACATATGCCAAACATTCAAAATGTCCGCCTGCGATTATAAAATGTATTGCTCTATTGCATGCATCATTATTGTATTGCTAAGATAAGCAAACTAGATACTTCATGAGTTCTTGCTGGTTAAAGAGGTATAGAGAAGAATTCATTTACATTTGTAGCCCACATGCATATTTTGCGCAATTATTTATAATTCTATTTTATGCTTCCAGGTTCCTCATGCGATGTGCATCTTCTAAGCTGCTCCTTCTGCGTTGATCATAAAAGGCTTCCAAATATTTTTAAAAGGCAGTAATAATGCCTCCAGAGTCCATAAATCTTCCAGGTACATTCTGCTATGTATGTGGGCATTTTACAACAAAATCTCAGCAGGAAATATCACGAATGATATAAAAAAAATGTAGTAACTCTACTACGGTTTCCCTCTGGGTGACCAAGATAAAGTATGGCTCGACACCAAATTTGTACTTCCTGCTCGAATGGATTACGTAACTGGATTAACAAAAAGAAAGCTTTAATACCCTTCGTTGTTCCTATGATATGGATAGAGCCCAGAGATCATCTCAAAGTTTGCTATTTCTCGAGTGTGACCACAAAAGGGTTTTCTGCAAAGTACAAGCACCAAATTGTTTACCCAACCATGGATTCGGCGTGCAGACCAGTTCCACATGATGTATCTTTGCCAATTCCAGTTCTAACTGATGATGGCCTCGTACCTGATGACATCAGTGATAATAGCAGTACTGAAGGTACATGCACATTAGATGCAGATTTTGAATAAGATGATGCTAACTCTTAGCCAAAGTTATTTACTCAGGAAGACTTGAATGATCTTGTGAGAAATCTATCACTTTCAAAGGAGAAAGCAGAACTTCTAGGATCTCGACTACAGCAAAAATTCTTACTCGAAAAAAATTT
The DNA here is from genome assembly GCA_963969495.1 of Ceratothoa steindachneri. Lineage (NCBI taxonomy): Eukaryota > Metazoa > Arthropoda > Malacostraca > Isopoda > Cymothoidae > Ceratothoa > Ceratothoa steindachneri. The sequence continues at coordinate 34,313,937 of OZ018324.1, read as the reverse complement.
GCATGTGAGTTACTTTAGAAAGCATTCTCTTTATTGTTGCTTATAAGACAAGGATGAAAGCTGTCCTCTTGCACAATAGGAATGTAAGGCCCTCCATTCCTATTGGCCTTTTTGTCCACCTAAAGGTAACATATGAAAATATGGATATTCTTCTTAAAGCCATCAACTACCAAGCCCATCAATGCTACATCTGTGGTGATCTAAAAGTCATAGGCATGTTAATGGGTATGCAAGGAGGATTCATGAAGTACTGTTGCTTCCTCTGCCTGTGGGATACCCGTGCCACTGCAAAGTATTATGACAGGCTTGTCTGGCCACTTCGATCTACATATGAGCCTGAAATAAGCAGTGTTCAGTCTGTACTCCTGGTAGAGCCTCAGAAAATATATCTGCCACCTCTTCATTTGAAACTAAAACTAATGAAAAACTTCCTGAAAGCAATGGCTAAGAACAATTCTCAGGGATTCCAATATCTGTGCAAAATATTTTCACAACTGAGCGCAGCAAAACTAAAAGAAGGCATATTTGTGGGGCCACAAATCAGGGAGATTTTAGCAGACCCTGACTTCGAGAAGACCCTCACTCCTATTAAACTAAATGCATGGTTAGCCTTAAAGTGGTTATCTGCAAACTTTCTGGGCAGTAACAAGTCACCTGCATACAGCGATGGCGTGGAAAACCTTCTTCAATCATATAAAGAAATGGGATGCTTATGTCACTTAAAATCCACTTCCTGCATTCGTACCTCGACTTTTTCCCAGAAAATCTTGGAGCCGTAAGTAACGAGCAAGGTGAATGTTTCCACCAGGATATCAAGACCATGGAAACTCGTAATCAAGAATTTTGAAATAAGAGCATGATGGAAGATGATTGTTGGATGTTGTATTGTGATAATCTTAAGAAAAAATTCAAACGAAAATCCCATTCACCAACTTTATAAATTCGAGTTTTGGCTTATTACCCCTTCACTCATTGTTTACCATTCTTTTACATGCAATATAAATAATATTAACTTTATAATGCTTGTGAAATAAACAAAACATGGCTATTTATCTTTTACATATGTTTACGCCTAAAGAGAATGATAAATTTTAGAGGTTCTATATGTTAAAAGTATCATTTTGTGTCAGTTCAACTTTTCAATGCAAATGGAGATATACAGAAGGCAATTTTTTCTAGCAATGGCACTATACAACCATATATACCCAGCTTCGGCAAAGAAATAGAGTAAAAAACCTCATTCTATCAGCGACGGCAGTCATATGGCATTTTTTAATATCTCGAAAACCTGATGTGCTAAAGAAAAACTAGTCAGATTTGAAATCAGCGAGAAAAATGCAATGAGAAAAGTTTCCTCAGGTTTCTGATGATTAAAAAAGTTCAAATCTTTTAGCCAGTGTAATTATTGCAGAGATCCACTTGTTTTTTTTGCCATTTTTGTTCAAATTAGAAAATTGTTAAGCGAGGAATGTGATTAATAATAATATTTATGGTCTTTGATTACGTAAGAAATGTATAAATATTTTGACAGATATTCGAATCTAAAGAATATAAATTGCATTTTCGGCTATCATGCGAAACTTGTGACTTAGATAACACTTCTTTTGTTTCTTTAAATTCCTTTAGTGTTTCTAAGATGGTTTTACCTTTTGACTCCCAAAATTTGAATTTTTTATATAAAACTAAGCAGAAATAGCTGCGAAAGTCTACTTTACTTAGCATATTTATATTGTCCAGGAATAATAACTGAAAATATTTTGACCTTGTATTCCTTTTTAAACTAATGAGAAAATATGATTATAAGAGATAACCTACTAAAAGTGCACTGAAGAACGTGCTTTGTTACTGTGAGTTCCTTGATCTTCACGCACCAGTGACCATATAGAGTCCCCCATCATAGCAGTGTCCCATCTTCCTTGGTTTCTTTTCTCCATTAGAGCAATATCCTAATGGAATCGCTTACCATGCTCCTCACTTCATTCTCCCAAATCTTCACGAAAAACTCAAAATGTGAATGATGCAAAACGTGCAACTTTAGTGACATTCTACATACTTAATTCTTATAACTTTCTAAAAGTTTGGCTATCAGCTGCTTGTAGTTTGGGTCTTTATTTTTACCAAGGAATCCATTAACTATATTTCGAAATGCACACCACGCATCACTTTCGAGATTACCCATTGCATTCTCAAGTTTTACTGAATTCAACATTTTCCTTACTTGCGGTCCAGTAAATATACCGCCCTTAACTTTGGCCTCTGATAGCTTTGAAAAGAGTAGAAGAATCTCTTTAAATGCTTCTCCATATTGATCTAATGCTTTTACAAACTGTTTTTAGCCACACTTTGGCAAGCTATACAAAAGGCTGTTTAATAAAATTTAGTTTTCCTGGATAAAAAAACAAGAATACCTTGTGTACCCACCTTGCAATCCAAGTAAGAAGGCAAGCATTTTAAAATAATCAAAAACATCCTATTTAAACACTATAGTTTACTTTCTCGAGAAGAATTTTTAAATTGTCATAATCTACCTTCATATGTACCGAGTATGCTATAGGCAGGAATGGATACTGATACCCATTATGTAGTAAAACAGCTCTGAGGCTTTTGGTAGAACTATCGCTGTAAAGTCGTCATGCTTCAGGGTTGTGATCAATTCAATAGCTGTAAACAAGCCATTGATCTCTTTGCAGAAGCTGAGATCCTCACTTATATCAAAATATATTCTGAATTCCTCATGGCGCTTCTTGCATACTGTTGATCTGCAGTTTTATCCCAACAGATTCCATTCATTAAGTCTGAATGCCAAAAGTTCAGCGCCTAACTTAGTGAGACCCAAGTCTCTGGTGAGATCATCCAGTTCACGTTGATTTGGAAAGTGTGAGCAGATATTCATTCTTGGCTAAAATGTTTTTCATCCATTTCTAAAGGTGTCATAACCTTCCGACTCTCCTGATGAGCCCTCCATCATACCCTCTACATGAAAACATATATATAAAAAGAGAATCATTTAATAGTTGGAGCATAAATATGGATTGCATGTATAAACACATTAGATGATAGCTTAGCTAGATGTTTTGAATATTTCAGTATTGATTCTGTTACAAAGAATATTAGTTACAATTTGATAGGATTTATTTTAATTCTCTCTCTGCCGTGGAACTAATAAGGTCTCATCATGTAAGACAGGTGCAATAGAGGATGAAATGTTCAGATATGGAAGGGATTTTCTTCTCTTAACTTTTTTGTTTTTTGATATGTCAATCATTCAAAAAATAGAAATCACCGTGATGATCTTGTGGCTCTCACCAAATTCTCGGCAAAGCAAATGGCATTGCTTTTCTTGCACCTCTCAGCCATGCATCTAAATTTTATCGACAACTTCCACATATCACATGAGGGGCCCATGGTTTTTCTTGGTTACCCATACTCTTTCCACTGTGCAGTATATAAGCAATCCAGTACTTTGCAACTTTCACAATTTTATGTGATACCTGCTTAGCTCCATCATAGAAACCACACACAAAATAGAACGAATCTGGTGAATTTCTGCATTCTCTTGTAGCCAAAATCAAGAAAGTCAATATTTATCATATAAACCTGAAAAATATAATAAATCAATTAGCGACAAATGTAATCGTGCTTTACCCGTACCCCATACATTTCTTTATATTAGCATAATTTGTTATATATTTCAAACGGCCGAGGGTGGAGAAAACTAAGAACATATTTGGAATCAGCGTAAAATTCAGTATTAAAAACACTCAGAAAAATAAGAGAAACAAGAATTTTGTGAAAATTTGTTACCCAGTATAATTTGAGAAAAAAATATAAGGCTAGTATTTAGTCAGAGATTTAACATTAATTTGTGCTTGTAATATAAAGTGGGATGTTTAACTGTTCAAAACAATTCATATTTAAAGATCACTCATAAATGCTCAAAATGTATATCCTCAATTAATTTGCATTTAATTTTGGACCGTACCAAAATATAAACCAATTTATTTGTTTTTTTTTCAACATATCCACCGATTCCACTTCACTCCTATTTCCTCGACCTATATCCGGAATTACCAAGGAAATTTAGGTTTTAGATCTCATATAAATTCAATATCGGTTTGATATCTTGGCACTTTTGAAGTTGATCCAATGGTGAATGGGGTAGAATGTTCGTTGGTCAAATGAGATACGCGCACATGCTCGAACGTTTAACGCTTCTCTGTCTCGGAATGAAAATTCGGTGAATTTTTCCATTTCATTAAAGGCCTCACTCATTTGATCTCATACGTCATCTTTCCTTACGATAGGGTGAAAGAAAGAATTGTACGTGTATTTTGTTTCTTTTGGGATTGTACAGGGAGGAACAATTTGTAAAATTTCAGAACTTGCCTAATAGCATATTTTGGGGGGGAGATGGGAGAGAGGAGAGGGGAAAATAAGAGAAAAATTCTCAATAAGGTTAGTTTATGATAAAAAAGTTACAGAGACAAAATCAAACTTCATGAAAGGTTCTTCAATGCAAGCTAACCTTATTTTATCCACCAATAATAAATAAAATCATCAGTGACACCATTTTTTAATAACTCGATATCATTACTTATTTTCAAATATATTTTTCTTAATTTTAAATCAATTATCTAATGAAGCGGTGGGAAAAAGTTCAATCTGAGGGTAGATGAAAGCTTGCCCATGATCAATCAATTCTAGTTTGACAAAAAATATTTCAGTAAATTTCTGATTTTTCTTTGAGAAATAAACTTTTTCTTTAACTTGACGCGATAGTGCAAAAGAGTTCGGTATCAAAGGATTTAAATTAAGTTCATATAACCTGAAGTGTTCGAAAGATTTATACGAAAGTATATTACAAACTTTACTTTTATTGCGGTATAAGAGCAATCTAAAAAAAATCGCGTGATTTACGAGTGCTGATAGTTTTTTTTTGCCGGAGTTATTCATGAGAAATTTGCTTAACTCGTTTAAAAACTTAATGAATATAGATATTAAGATATTAAACTGGTAATCAGTGCTTTAATTAATCAAGAGGAGATTTTGTCTCATATAGCTTTTTTCAATATTAATTGTACGTATACCCATTCTATTTCCAATATTAAGCTAATATACATTTACCTCCCTCTGCATATAAATTAGAGAGTTTATATATTCTTAAATTATATATTGCGCTACGTACAGTTCAAAAAGTAAGGGGTAAAGTTTATTAATGTTAAAAATAACTACACAATATACTGTTAATCTCAAATGAATAAAACATCTAATTAATCTTCAAGACAAGGCCCTCTCTCCTCCTCTACTGAAAATTCGCTCGCTTAAGTACTCATTATAATTGGAAGTCGAACGGCTAAGGCGATTAATAATTCTTGTAGCTCGATGCTCTTGGCCTGTGAATTATTAGTAGTGGCATTCGAGGGTGCTTTCCTTCAGAAAACGATAGGAATTTACTTTCTTCAATAGGTACCATTCAGTTAACTCAGCTTATCGAAAGGAAGGGAGAAGAGGATAAATATTTACCAGGGTCATTAGAAAAGAAATAGACACTGCATCCTAAACATAATAAGCGGATAAGCGATGAATATATTGTAAGAGGACCGAAGGGCTGAGTGCAATAAATAATAGTGAAAAAAGACTCGTATCATTTTCATATATTTTTTCCAATATGATTCAAAACAATGGGTGAAATCTGTGTTAAAAGAATTCTGAAAAATGGTGGTAAAGAATTTCCTCAGCTGCATATTGATACTACAGAAAAGGCCGAACAAGAAATCAAGCCATAAACATTTTAAATAAAATTGAAGAGTTTGAATTTTTGGTAATGTTATATTTGTGGAGTTATTTGCTGGATAAATTTCACGAGACTAGTCAATCACTGCAAGACCCCCACATTAGCCTTCTTCTAGATCTGCTTTTCTTGTAATCAACATCAGGCAAATTTGCTCTGCCTATTTTTTAAAATGATCTTTAGAACCTTTAACAAAATCCAAAAGTGAAGCATACAATTTCTTACATATATCTCGGCTAATTTTGGGGTCTTGCAGTGATTGAGTACTAGTCTTCTGAAATTCATCCAGCAAATAACTCCACAAATATAACATTACCATAAATTCAAACTCCTCCATTTTATTCAAAATATTTATGGATTTATCTCTTCTTTCTCCCTTTTCTGTAGTATCAATGTGCTCTGATGCAAGCCTAAATTATTCCATCATAACTATCAACTATTGCACTTGTGGTCACTTAATGTACTCCCCATCTAGTCTTTGACAAAGACTTTGGAACTTTTGAATCATCTTTGAAGAATGGCAACAGCTTGCCCAAATATGTATGTGTAGATGATGAAAAAAAATTATATATTTCTTGAAAAATTCCCCAAATGTTTACTGCATCTAAGTAACTGTCAACTGCTGTTCTACCAACAAGATTTTAAGGAATGATCGTCACATAGAATATACATGCATACTTATTAATCTTGAATATTATTTCTTGCATACCCTTGTATTTGCTAGACATATTGGCAGCATTATCATATGACTGGCATCAATACTTACTAAACTCTATTCTGTATTGATTTGTAAGATATCCGTGCACCATCTGAGCCATACATTCTCCTGTGTGGCAACCCATCCCTATGAAGGTTAGAAAACGTTCAATAGGAGCCCATAATCTGGTGAAACAAACCTTACAATTTCAGTGAGTTGATCACTATGAGACCGGTCTGGAGTGGAATCTACAGATAAACTTAAGTAAACTGCAGTTTTTAAATCATCCAAGACTGATTCTCTTACTTTAGATAGCATCATTTGGATAAACTCATCACATATTGTTTTAGAAATATGAGATGTAACACTTTATCCTTTATTCCCAAATTATTTTATATGGTTTGCTAGAAAAGGATAAAATTTCGCAATAAGTTCAAGTAATCCAAGGTAATTGCCACTGTGAGAAGAACCATATATTTCCTCATCTCCTCTAAAAGGTAAGCCACGCTTAGCCAGAGTAATTATGACTGTCACAACTCGTTCAAGATCATGTTTTCAATACTGCTGTTTATTATATATCTGTTCTGCTAGTTAGTAGTCAATTTTTGAGCCACGTTTTCTTGTAAGATATGTTCCTGAAGCTGTTGTATGGTCTACACAGTTTTTATGACTTTGAACTAATGATAATGGTGTAGAGATATTTGAAAAGAGTTTGCACACAAAACAGTATAGACGAACATTTTTTTATGTATATACTAACTTTTCAGCAGTATTTGAGTGTTAACACTCTGACAGACTTTTTCTACCTAGTATATAAGGCTCACTTTGCTTAAATAACCCCATAGCCCATCATTATTCTGTTTGTTTCTGGAAATTGAGTCTTATTTGGTTGTACTACTATATGGTTTGTAAATCTGAATATTTCTTGCCTTATTCGTTGAAGCAGATTCTATAGAACTAGATGTACCTGGTTCTATTTTAGAAATGAGATGAATATCCCATGACTGACTCACTGTAATAGAGGCTTTGGGTTCAATAGATCCTTTATGTGTCTTTGTTAAGAAGCTTTCTAATTTTGGTAACTTGCTAGGCTCTTCTTCAGCTTTCTGCTTCGTTTTCCTCTTTTGAGCTCCACTTTTATAAATTCTGGTTGACATTTTAAAAACTGTGGGTAAAATATTTAAAATAACTATAAACATATATTTAAAATATAATGCAGGACATTTCTTTAAGAATTCATAATATTTAATGTTTGAGATTATGTTGTTTATATTTGTAAAATTTCTTTACATCGATTTTCTGATAGTGAAATTAAGCAATTATTTATTTATATATATATATATATATATTAGTTTTCCGTTACCTAGGCATAGAATTTGTCATATCTATTGCCAAATAGTGAGATTTATTAATAGTATAATTTAAGAGAAAAATGGAATGATGATCATTGATCAGCTACAATAATTATAATGCAGGAAAAAATATTTTTCCCCACTCTTTACTCCTACCGAAAACTGTACTAGTAAATAATAATACTGAATATAGGTCTACTAAGTAATACAGATGAATAATTTTTAAAGTAATATTTAATGGGACCAAAATAAATAAACTATGTATTATATGAAATGAATCAGTAGACCTAAAATTGAAATTACAAATAATTAAAATTACTCACGAGTCACCAATTATTTCCAGTTGTAAACAGTGAATAAATGCTGATTTCAGGTAAAAATAATACTTTTATTACCTAACAGAACGGAAGATAAAACATTATACAGTGAACAATAAAGTAATGTATCAATAACACTAGTCAACAATGATTTTGCTATTTGAGTATTAGCTTGTGATTTATATTAAATCGAATATGCTGATTCAGAATTTGTAATCAGAATTGTTCTAGCACATAAGGTTCCTAAGTTACTTACATACTCTTTAGTTACAAATATGAGCAGTGTTGCTTCGGCTACCGTAGTGAGAGTTTGTGTTGTGTGTGTTTGGTTGCTGCGTTACACTCCTGCTTTATCTCGTTGTTAAATTTAGCCATTATAGTAGTGGTTTGAAACGATATTTGCATACAGTGACTTATTGCATTTTTCTTTCAGATTTATCTCTAAATTAATGAAATAAGATTGTACAAAAGTATATAACAGGATATATACAAACAACCAGCGGAAGTATTTTGCTGAAAGATTCAAAACTGCATACTATTATTATTTTGGTTGTAAAGTTGGTAACCAAGACAAGCACTGGGCACCTCAAAAAACTTGTACTGTGTGTTGTACGGGGTTTTCACAGTGGTTAAATGGCAAACGGAAGCATCTGCTTTTTGCGGTACAAATGATAGTGCGTGAGCCAACAAATCACGTTTTTGATTACTACTTTTGTATGAAAAATATTGCGAGATTCTCAAATAAGAAAAAGTCAAAAATTGTATATCAAGATTGTATGTCAGCTAGAAAACGAGTCCCTCATAATATGGAGATGCCAATCCCAGTTCATCCATCAGCTAATGCAGTTAAAGAAGATATTTCATCGCCTGAAGAGGAGGAGAGCAATGAGGTTGAAATGTATTAGGATGATTCTAAGAAAAAGAAGTTCCAGTTGATAAATCAAGAAATATTGAATGATTTGGTGAGGGATTTAGGCAAGCACTGCTAGCCTAAAAGCTGTGTTGCTACACAATGGTAACAAAAAAAACTTCAATTCCTGTAGCACTTATTGTTGGCATGATAGAGACATATGACTCAATGAAATTTATTTAGGCATGTTTTCATTACTTGCATCATAAGTAGAATATCTGTGGTGATCTAAAGGTAATTTCTTTTCTTCTTAGACTGCAGCTAGGATATACAAAGAATATATGATTCTTATGCCTATGGAACAGCCGGGACGACAGGAATCATTATATTGTCAAAAAGTGGCCTGAAAGAGAATAACACATAGTTGGCCGATAAAATATGAAGCACATGCCTTTGGTACATCCGCAAAAGATCTATTCCACTTGAGTTAGCAGCATAGGATTTAATTGTCCATGAGTGCAGAACTTCCTTGGTAATCATAGGCCTGAAAACCATGAGGAACTAGTGGACAACATGCTAAAGGCCTATCAACGAATGGACTGTTGGATGTCTCTTAAGATGCATTTTTTGCTTTTGTTATTCGCATCTAGATTTCTTTCCATCTAACATGAGTGATGTTAGTGACGAACATGGGGAAAGGTTCCCCTGAGATATCACAATGTTGGAAAACAAGTATCAAGGCCCTTTCGACGAAAACATGATGGGCTACTACCGCTGCTGCAACAACGGGAGGATCCTATATCCACGTACAAGCGCACGAGCGAGTGTCTCAAACATTTTGGAAGAAATTTATAGTTAGGTGAGTACAACTCTTTTAGATGTAATACATATCTTGTCTTGGTCTGTAAAAGGACGTACATAATGCCAAATAGGGTGTCCGATTCCAAACCTTTGCCCAGAAGCGTCTCATTCTTCCCAATCTCGTAATAATTATATCATTAATTGATCCAAGGTGACAAAGGGAGATATATAGCCTAGTTGCATATCTCAGGAACCTGAGTACATATTTGGAATCAGTGCACCAAAATTAGTAAGTTATAACAACATTTACTCAAGTAGCAGAGACAAAGTTAAAATTTGTTGGCTAATGTAATTGAATATGTAAGCATTGTCCCATCTCTGACGGATGATGATAATGCTGAAACTACTGACATGGTGTATTTCTTAAAATCGACAACTGATGTCAAGAAGTAGAAGCAAAATACATCTACAAAACTGTTGCAGAATGTGGGTTTTATTTTAGGTTTATTTGTCTCTTATTTTGTAAATGTATACCCAGTTTTTTTTCTTAATCTTTTTCGGGGGATCTCAAGAAATTATAAGCAAAATAAAGCATCGGTAAAACCGTTGCAGTATTTATGTTTATTTATTTATTTTATCTACCTTATATTTTAGAAATTTACACTATTTTTTATTCTTTATTATTATTTGGGGGACATGGGGGCAAGAGAGTTGAAGCCCTAAGTTATAGCTTATTTAGCTTATACGTAAATCCGGCACTGTGCCTCACCCCCGAGTTCTATTTAAATCACCGATATTTTCTTTAAAATTGGTTATTATTAAAAGTACCTATTATATTTTAATCCAAAAAAATTCCCTTCAAAATGATGTATAATAAACTATGATGAGATTCCAATTAAGAACATGGAGCTAGGTGATTTTAGGTTAGACTAGACTAGGCCTTGAACGAGGGAAGTTACTGCCAGATCATGTAGGAGATACACAATTATAGCATAATAAATAGAAAATAAATATTTTAAATTATGTAAAATATTATATCATTTTTAACAAAAAAGAAATATTTTTTTAGTATTTTACCCCCAAAATACATAATCCCCTACGCAACCGATTCTTTCGATGGATAAAGCAATATACAATGCCGAAAATGGTGGCCATTCTATTTTTTGACATAACCTCATAATTTGATATTTGCTCAATTTAAGTAGTGAAAGGGCATACTTAGCATAGCTAAGTAAACATTTGCGTATCTTTTAAAAATACAGATATTCATAACAAAGTGCCCAGAAAATTTGCAGGTGGGCTAAACTCTAAAATAACCTGAAAACAAGTTTTTTACGTAATAAACCAAAACTAGAAAAGACGCATAAATATGATTGGAAACCTTTTTTATCGAGGGAAGTTATTGATATAATGAAACAGGTAGCGATTGAACAAAAAAAAGGACAAATTTATTAATGGCTCACCTCCGTTGCTAACAAAAGAAAAATGAGAAATGAAAAAAAAAGCTAAAAAACGATAAAAATTAGAAGAAAAAAGAGAATAAAGAGGAAAAATCTAAATGCCTAAAGGTATAACAATAAAAGTTATTCTTCTTGCCTGTAGGCCTAGCTAATAGGCACGGACTCGATAAAACATAAGTTAAGAGCAAATTATTAGAATATATCTACTGAAAACCTGTTAAGGTTTTGAGGCCAAAACCGCGTTGCCAGAGCCAGATAGAGCAGAGGACACGGACGGAAGGTCTGCATGGGGAGTTGCGAGTTCCTTCAGAATCGATAAGTGGCGAAGCAGCTCTTTTTGACTCTATATAAAAAGGTTAAATATTTGTTTTATTTGGAACAATTTTAGTCTCATAAAATGTGATCTCTTACAAATCAGCAAGACAAATGGTTCTTCAATCTATTCATTTTATACAAATCAATTATCTATCATAATTCATATGAGTTTCCAAAAGAACTTTAAAATAATTATTTCGCTGGAGATTAGTGTCGTCAGTTTTGATGCTAATGCCTGGCCACTTTCACTCACGATTTGATATATCTTATTTGGGCTTTAAAGGATTAATCTAGAATCTAGATCAAGGTAGCAGATGAATACCAATTTGGATTAAGTACTTTGTTTAGGTGTCTAAATCTCCCCACCCCTCTCCCACAAATTTCGTAACTATCAGTAGATAAGTTTCTTGGCTAATCATCATCATCACTAACTCTATAATTTAGGAGGGGATTTTTTTAAGTATTTGAATAAGAATTTTATCTAAATTTGATAATGACTTATGGTTTTTAGCAAAGTGATTTCTAATAATTCTTTTATAATATCAAAAACAAAATGGTGAAGTTCAGAAATAAATATAAGTATTGAAATTTTGTGATTTCTGTTTAAAACCCAAAGAATTACAAATGATTAAATTCAGAAAATTTAATTTTATATATCTTCTTCTTCTATAACTATATTTTAGCAACGTGATATTTTAAAATGGGGGAAATTTAGTTTAGAGTTCGATTTTAAAATTATTATAATTGGCTAAGTTCCGAAAATTTATAAAAATTGAACGATAGCTGCCTTTTTATAGATTTTGAAATTTTAATCTTAGTAGCGAAGCGCAAGATCGCCCGGTATGGGGAAGTGGCGAAGGTTTTTTTTTTTAAGAGCTCATCTGGTGACTGCCTACTTGGGCATTAGTCGCCGTATAAAAAACTGGCCTAGTACTAGGTTATTTCAAAATAAAATACAAAGAGAGGGAAAAGGAAGCGAGCTTCTGCTTCGGGGGGGAGGTCCCCCCGGTGCATGAGCGTGCGACTTATAAGGAAAAAAACAAAACAAAACAAAAACCTGCTTAAATAATAGGGAGAAGGCCGGCCTTCCTCCAAAAGTCAACAAGTCCACCAGTCAGTGTGCACGCACTCGTCCCGAATACAAGGGACAGGCGGTAGTGTGTGAAGATCACCCAGACTGGGACATTCGACAGGAATGTGCCGAACAATCTGGGGGACCACGCAGTCGTCACAATAGGGCGAAGGCGAGCACTTCATCAAATAGCGATGCGTTACACGAGTGTGTCCGATTCGGAGACGACAGAAAGTGACCTGAAGCCATCGCGGCATTGGGGGATAGGTCCATGGGAACAGTCGCGGCCCAATGGCACGCAACTATAAGTTCCCTTCGACCGTCTCTCATCTTCTTTGACAAGCAGTCCAAAGAGCTGCACGTATTCCTGCCATGTAGTCGGTGTGAGGAAGAGCGAAACGCTGGTCCGGTCGCAGAGTCCTCGCGGACTCTTTGTCGCCCTCATCGGCGTGCTCATTTCCCGCAATTCCTACATGTCCAGAAACCCAGCCGAAGATAATCTCGACATCCAACCGGCTCGCCAAAACCGTGGGTCACGGATATCACGAACCAGCGGATGCGGAGATTCCCAGGCCCCGAAAGCACTCAGGGCGCTTTGTGAGTCGCTATAGATTACTGCTCATCTAAAAATCAGTCCTATTATACACATGAAAGAAAGCATCCACTTTCTTCATTAGGTTAAAATACATTTTGTAACAATCATGAATTCATAGAACTACTATATAATTTATAAGGAAATGAGGGTATGCATAGTTTTGCGTATAAAATTCACTACTAATCCAATGTAGATGAAAATATAAACCAGTGAATACAAACTTGCTCAATTAGTTAATTTTCTATTCTAGACAGAAATAAAAGCAAACAATACGAATCTATAAAAGTTGCCTGGTAGTATTGAATAGTTCATTTTTCGCTACACAGGACCACCTCGATAAGCTTCCCTGCAAAGCCATAGTTCACTTGGGAGTACCCTCGATCTCAAAGGTAAACTGCGTTGTTTATATTTCACCTTTGCCTCCTATACAACCATTCTAGATTTGCTTTCGCAACATAAAAAAAACCTTTTAAAGTTTTCTTTAAATAAATCTCTTATTCAAATTTTCTCTTTCATAGAACCAAATTTTCTTAAGACTGTAATCTTCCTACAGTATATTTTTTCTATTTTTCTCTCTGTACACATCAAATTTTTCCTCAATTTCATTTTCAATTTAGGCTCCTACAAACTCGCATTTTTTTTTTACAATTGCTTAATTATGGGGTTACTAATGATAAACCTTAAAATTAGAGAAAAGTACTCAAGAGTTACCATAAAATTACGATTTGCATGCAGCAGAATAAATAAAATAATAGGTTTTAATGGTTACAGCAACTTTGTTTACCAATATCTTTTCAAGTACTTTACGGAGATGCTGTTATATTTTTTGCTTGTTTTAATAATTAAATAACTGTTATTTGAATGAGATATCTCTGGAGTCATGGCGGAGTTTAGTTTTCGGCTTATTATTACCAGATTTCAGACACAAAAGTTAACATAGTAAAAATTTCTTGTAATACTAAAAAAATGATAGATGTTTACCCCATCGATTTGAGAAAATTTAAAATGTTTATTTGTAATAATGTTTTATTTATTAAATAAAGTAACCACCTTATTTAACTAGATATCCTAAGAAAGCGATCACGTCAGGAGAAATAAAATTTGCTTGAGGTCCACTGTCCCAGTACATTCCATGGAGCGCTAAGAAAAAGAAATTACACAACTTCATTAGAAAATTTTTGATTTCTTTTCATCACGTTGGCGCAGCGTCTGTAAGGACAAGCATGGAATCCTGATGCTTGATTCACTAATTAGCTTACTCTTATTTACATATCGTTGAATTCACTTTAGTTCATGCTATGACAGAGACGCTAGTTCATTTTCATTGATCATTTTGTTTGTTTTTATTGTGCGTTGGCAAAGTGAATATAATAAAAGTATCGGTTTCGATTCTCAACTCTATTTCTGGCATTCGAATTTTATAAAATCAATTACGTTGTTTATTAATTTCAATTTTTATGGTTTAATCTATTAGAACCTTTTGGCTAATAGCGCTATAGTTCGCTATTTATCGTAAAAAATGAACCATGAAATATCACATTACGTACACATATCTTTGTCTTTTTCAGTTATTTATTCATTGGAATCTAAGAGTTTTAAGCATGAGAAAAATGATCTAAATTACAATTTTAAAGATTAGAATGAAATTAGAACTCAATTTTTTTAGTGATATTTAAATTGAGTTGAATTATGTTGTGATTGCTGTTCTTGCGTTTTCTCCAACGTGTACAACTTCTCACAATTGATTTTCTTTTTTCAAAATTATGTGTGGGATAATCAGTTTGCCTTTCGGTTCGTCTACTTTTTAAAAGAGAATGTTATTTTAATTCACTCTAGATTATAAATTCCTGCATTGTGGACCTTTCATTGAGGAACTCTTTGTTTAAAAATGTGAATTCCCCCTATATACTCAGGTTGTTTTTTTGGCCAGTCAAAGCCACAATCCCTTCCCAAAGAATAAAATCATACACTTTCGTATGACTGGAAAGCCTATAAACCACGGAAATTCTAATTTTAATAATTTAAACACTAACTAAACAGCTAAAATCTTAATTGTAGTAGCGATATTGCTTTCATTATTGTAAATAGTAAGTTTATTAGGAATAAAATAACGCCTCAAATCAATTTTTCTAGCCATACCCCTATTAAATCTAATACCCACGTTTTGGATTCGCCTTTAGTTTACGTATAGAACTTTATATTTTTCCTTAACTACGATAATATAAAATAATTATGCCATAAGTAAGAGTTTCATTTCGTCGATCTTTCTCCTTAAAATAAGTGCGTGCACGTACAAACATTAAAATTTTGTATTAAATTAGGAAAACTTTGATTTTGTGCACGTTTTGGGTCTGTTGCGAAAGCTTTTTCCTATTTTCACTCCAATCTATAATACAATGCTGTAAAAAATCGACCAAATCATTATTTAAATGTATTCCAACATTCTGACAGCTTACCCAGTTCAGGTGCAACCAGTCTTCCTAGAATAGTTCCGTTTGCTCGTAAAACTGGTCCACTAAATTGTTGTTTTTCAGAACATTGAATCCCTTTTTTAATGCTTTATTGGGATATACACGTGGAGAGGTATTAGTGTTAGATAAAATGTCTGTGGAGTGTGGAAAAACCGAAACGAAACAGCGGGCTAATTTCTCTTCAGGCGGGTGGACGTGCTGCTACTCTAGAATTCAGGTGTAGCGGGATAATTTTCCTTACTACACCATCAACGATTTTGCGAGGGAAAAATTATTAAGGGCATCACTTATTTCTGAATCTCGTCTATACCAAAAAATTGCCGCACTTATTCTTGAAAGAATACCTATAGTCGCTAGACTTTCAGATAAAACTTTATTAGCAATGCCATTCGCCACTCCTAAAGCAAGTTGTCTGAACCACAGCTATAAATCACTAAATTTCTTGCATCATTCCCTTTACCAAATTCGTAATACATGCAAGGTCAATATTAAAATATTTTGATGTCCATGGTTTTTCGAATAAATATAAAATAAAATCTACCTAAAATTAGCATAACAACGGCAATACTGATAACTTAAGATACACCTATAACAATAAACCTGGGAACTTGTTTGTACTATAAGGCTCAATGCTTGAATTGAAAATACATTACTTTCGTTACCCATGATAATTTTTTAGTTCTTCAAGCGGCACCTGGTAGTTCAAGAAGAAAAAAAACAACAACATGAAAATACAAGTTAAGTGTGTTATTTACCAAAATATTAGGGCAGATGACAAACCTATAGATGTAAAACAATTCATCACCAAACAATCTCTGCTAGTAATATACTCTGATGAGTCTCTCTTTCAAAGTGTTATTTCACTCTTTATATGTATTCCCACAAAGTCACCATGCATTATCCCAACATTACTTTAATAGAATTCCCAATGCCATTAAAGAAAATCTAAGAATTAGAATCCATAAAAGCCCCCTTCAACATCGATGCTCAAATGCTACAGCCGTCTACACCCGCATAACCATAATGGCCTAGGCGCTATATCTCGTAACTCACAACTTGACACAAATGGGTAGACATAATAAAATTCTAAGACACATTATGGGATGCGTTTGCATCCATACAATATGTATATCAGTAACTCTACAAAGAGAAGGTCGCATCATATGTAAAAGACCACAACCTCCACTTATTTCAGTTTTCCGATTCTAAACAAACCTCAAGATACCCACCATTTCCACAACAATTAATAAAGGAACCATACGCTACGCTAATTGATCATGAGGTACTACAATGCAGCTAACCACTAGGAACATATCATCATCAAGAACAACACAACACATACCTACATTCATAGTCAAATGATTTATGAAGCAAATCTTTTCCAAAGAACTAATAAATCAACTAAAGGAAGAAATTTTTATAATATTAGCAACGCTTACGAACATTAAATTAGTATTTTGGTGTAAATTCTGGTATGGTAGCGAGGTAGGTATCATCGGGTTCAAGTATCAAACTAGTGAACTGCCTGTGGTGAATCTTCAACAACGCGTTGTTTGCTGTGAGTCAATCCTTTCAAAATACCTTTAGGCACCAAATTTGAGCCGCCTTTTGCAAGTGATAAGACCTGAATCCTTTATCATAAGGCTAAACGACGCAATTCTTGGATTATTCGAAAAATCAGAATTTCTCAACAACCAGGAAGAGGAATTCATCCCCAAAATATCCTGTTTATTGTATGGTAGTATATAAAACGAATTTTCCATAACAAAATGTGAAAACAATCAAACAATTAATCCTAATTTGTACTGCAATAAATCTCGTCGTTTAAAAGTCGATATGGGTCTAAATGCGATCCTTCTTAGGCAGCAGAAGAGGCTGTTATTCTCCATAACGATAATCACCCTCATCACACAGGTAGCTCGGTTGGGAAAATTGCTTCAACCTACTTATTCTCCTGACCTTGCTCCTTCTTATTATTACTTGTTTAGGGGAATACAAACTAATTTGGATGAACTTAGGTGACATGAGGAGAAGAGGTTGAAGATAAGTTTGATTCATATTTTGCAACAAAACTTAAAAAATTTTATAAGCTTTGCATTTTTAATCTTGTTGACAGATGGTAAGAGGTTATAGAAAAATCAAGATTATGTTAATTATTAAATATTTTTAAAGTCATATTTTTATTTTTAATATACACCATAAAATTGGATATTACTTTCTTTTAACCTGAAATATATCATTTTGATAGGCTTGAAAGAGTCACCAGAAACATGTAAAGATCTACTAAAATATCGGAAATAATCAAGCTTATGAACCACAAATTGCTTTCTGTCCAAACCTTTGACCATCTCTCTACATCACTCATAGGTACTCCTGAAAAAGATGAAATGCGATCAACATCACAAACTTGACACCTTTACAACTTGTATTAGCTTAAACAGCACATGCATCTACATTCTATATTACCCAATAGAAAAACATAGTTCAATCCATCGTGAAATAACCAATATCTGCACACCTAAAATAAATTCTAGAGGCATTCAGAGATATGGATTTATCGGAGAACCCATGTTTGTTGAAGAAGTTCGACAAAGATTCTTTCTAAGAGCGATGACCCCGTCTAGTGAGGATTATTATTCCACTTTAACCTGTGGATCTAGTAATTGTATGGAATGCGATGAGATAAAATATGAGGTAATGAATGTGTTCGACGAACCGATTTAATTTAATCCACTTAAACATGTAAATGTAGTAACTGTGTGAACTAGGAGGAAAATAAGAATGAGGTAATGAATTCTTTCGATGAAGCAATTTATCCAATTTAATCGACATAAACGTGTGAATGAAGTAAGTGTATGGATGTTAGGAGAAAAAAATGGGGTAGTGAAAGTGTTTAAAGATAGAAATTGTCCATAGATGGCTGCTTCTGTTTGATGACAATGAAAAAACAGGAAAAGTCGTCTGAAATAAGATGAATGACATGTGATTCGGTATGAATCTAGGGGTATGTTTTTGGGTGCGTAGCTGAAATTCATTTGATCAGCAAAGGGCGTGATGGAACGATTGCACAAGAAAATGGGACTTCTGGCACCATAGAGTAGAGGTTTAAACTGATAGAGGCAAACAATTTTTATTCGAGTTTAGTGTTTTTTCCTCGATATAAGTAAGGTTGAGACAGAAACATTTTTGAATGACATGGGGTTAGTGAAGTATGTAATTGGGAAGGGCAGTCGCTTGATGATGGTGAGACATACGCATGAATTGATAAATTGATGAAGAAATACTAAATTGGATACCTGGAGCATTTTGAGCGCATGGAGAGAGTTAAAATGGAGATAGGGTGTTGATTTTGCGTGCTTAAAGAAAATTGTTTGTAGCAAACACATTACAAACAGTGGTGACTGGGATAATGTTGTGATAGAACCGTCGTCCCTTGTAAGGTAATTTATCGTTTTCGAAACAAAGTCACTTTGTCTCGTCGCGATATGTTTTGAGAGACCATAAGAATGTGTGGAACATAATATAGAAGTATTGGATCTTGTAAAAGAATTTGAAGTAACACATGCCTCCTTTTAAAAGATGGTTCAAAAGAGTTATTGAAAATTTATCGGGATGTAAAAAAGTGCATATGTCGCTAAGGCTTTACATGTAGTGAGAAAATAGTGCTGAAAGAAATAGAATTGGGAATTTGGGATAAGTGTGAATGATTAGTTGTGGATATAAATGGATTTATGGTTATCTACTGAGATGTGGTGGAGATACTTTGTAAGGGCTAATGTTAGATTGATTTATAATAGAGCTTTGTAGCCTTGGAAAAAATATGTATGTTTGGCAATGAGCTTATTAGTAAGATAAAGGTTTTTAAGATTTGAAAATAAGTATGGTGTGATAATATAGTCCATGTTTATATCCTTGAGTAAGTGCGAAACTAAAATAACTAGTATGTATTATGACCGCTAGTAATATGAAAGAAGATGATGGCAAACGCAATGATTTGCAAGGGATGATTGAATGAGGAAGCTTCTTGAAACTTTGATGGTTACATCGTTTATGTATGTGAGTGAATCTATGCTATTGAAGGAGAAAGATAGCTTGATAGTCAGTGTATTGCATATTAATAACACCGTACAATAATGAAACAAACGGAAATGAGAATAATATTTTCTAGTGGTATTTTTTTAGTAAATCACGAATATAAAATCCGTCCCTTTCTGCGACCCTCCAAATTCTCGTAAATTACCATCTTACTTACGTTAAATACACTGATGTTCCATAGGAATTGAATGCAAACAGGATTTGGCCGAAACTGCAATCTCTAAAAGCCATAAACGGATTTTGATATAATTTTAATGGAGTGTTCCTAAAGTATGTGCTAACTTAACCTATGAAATTATGAAAGTATACTCAATATTCTTTTAGTTATATGGGTCCAAATCCATGGTAACTCTTACGTAACGCTTGAAAATTATATAACTTAATAAAAATGCTTCCTATTTTTAATTTTTTATTTAATATTTGTTGATGCTACTATTTATATTATTTCCCACATATTACAGTGGTTTTCTTTACAAGAGCCAGAGTAAAATTGTTACAGAATGCAAAAATTCTCCAGACAGTTTCTGTTATACGGGGGAGTCAAAAAGTTCTCAGATAAATGGCATAAAATTTTCATTTGTAATAATACTGTAATCATTTTTCTACATAAGCTCCATTAACATCTATACACTTTCTTAATCTATGAATCCAACGGTAAAGACCATCTTTGTAGAATTCACGGGGTTGTCTCTGGCACCAAGTAATGACCTGCTTTTTTGCTTCATCTAATTATTGAAACCGGGTTCCTTTTAGGTGTCCCTTTAAATTTGGAAACAGAAAAAAGTCAGAGGGTGCTAAATCAGGGCTATAAGGGGGATGAGCAAGAGTTTCCCATCGAAATTCCCGTAGCTGAGATCTCACAGCTTTGGACGAATGTGCAGGGGCATTGTCATGGTGGAACAAGATTTGCTTGTGGAGCTTTCCTCGTCGTTTTTTGGCTATTGAAGTTTTCAGCTTCCTTAAAACTCCTTCGTAATAGCTGGATGTAACAGTTTTTTGTCCTTCTAAGAAGTCTATTAAAATAATTCCTTCCGAATCCCCAAAAACTGTAGCCATTATCTTCTTAACGGACCTCTCTGTCTTGAACTTGATAGGCCCTGCTGCCCCCCTTGGGTGCCACTCTTTTGATTGATTTTTACTTTCAGGATCAAACTGATACACCCAAGTTTCATCTCCCGTTACGAGGCGCTCAAAAAAACTATCCTCGTTTGCTTCAATCTTGGTCAAAATAGCCAAAGAAAGGTTGGCCCTATGATTCAGCTGGTCTTCTCGCAACGCTTTTGGGACCCAACGTGCTGAAAGCTTGCTCAGGCCAAGATTTTCAGTTAGAATTCCAAATGCTGAGCCATGAGAGATTTCACATGCATTGGCAACTTCATCAATAGTAATACGGCGATCTTTATCCACTAGATTCCTCACAAGCTCGACATTTTCTGGGTTAATGGAGGTGGAGGGTCTCCCTTCACGTGGATCATCTTCAACTTCTTCTCTGCCCCCCTTGAAGCGCTTAATCCAGTCGTAAACTACCGCTCTACATGGCGAAGAGTCACCATAAACCTGTTGTAGAGCGTCAATAATCTTAACAGGCTTCCAATCAAGTTTAGTCAGGAATTTAATGTTCGCTATTATCTCAAAATTTGCCATTTTATGGGTTCAAAAAGTAACCTTTTTGAAGCACATCTAATACAAAGAGTCTCGACAAATTGAATGACGAATTTTGTAAGAATTGTTCAGAAAACATGAAAGTCGTGTTTGACCCTGTATTTACTTGTACAAAATCGAACATTTCAATAATCTGGCATTTGTCTGAGAACTTTTTGACTCACCTACGTATATGTGAATCAGTTACATTAAGACCATACAAGAGACAGTTAACTAAACATGTGAATAAATATTATGAGCTTTATACTGCATAAAAAACTAGACCTAATGAAGCAATTAATCAAATCATGCAACATAATATGCTATGTTCCGGGACTCACAGCAATCTTTCCTTAAATAAGTGATGCCAAGCTTAAAGAAGGCATATTTGTATAGAATGCAGGAGAAGTGAGTGATGAAAATTGAGAGAAGTTCCATCAAAATATTGCGTGAATGGATAACTGAGCTAGCTAGGGAAAATGGAGCCCTGATATGCAGGCTGACTTCTGTTTGAACCTGAAGGGTGACACAGCTGAGACTAAAATGTATGTTAATACATTATATATTTCTAAGAAACGTGCTGATTCATTATATCTTCACAAATTAATCACAATGAACACATTTAATCTGACTTTGTGAGCGAAATACCTTTATTTTATCGTGGAAAACGGTTTTAATTGCATAATTATTAAATGGCCAATTAACAAGTAAATGTTACGTGATGGAAACTTTGTTATTAAATTCAAATTCGGAAAACTCAACCTCAAAATATAATGTGCAGAGATCTGCTTTTTTTCTTGACACTTAAATTTGTTGTCCAGTGGGAAAGGTGAATAAAATATGAAAAATATAGTAAGAAGTATATACGAAAGTGAGTGTACTGGTTTGAAAAAGAGTGAAATACCTCGTAAAACCTGGAATAATTTTGTTAATGAGTATTTGAGAGATTTGTATAACCGCGGAACATTTCGATAATATCACTTATGAGAGGGATAAATGGAATAGTTTATACTAACCACTTCTGTAACCCGCTGACTAAAGAAAAAGTTTGAAGGCTGGAAGGTTTATAGGTATATGGCGTCCCCGTAAGATATTTACAAAAGAGGAAAAACGTTTAATAATTTTACCTCAGCTTTCATTCTGTTAGGCCATTTAAAATATAAATTCAGGAGAGACTTCTCATTATTAGAAAACTTGGAGATTTTGATTTTTCTGACTCTTCATATTTTTTAATGTGAATCCTCCTGTTTTAAAGAGACTGAACTTTGCTTCGAGACTTTTCTCGAAGACTTTGAAATTTGCTTTGAGGGAGATTTTATTCTTATATTTTTAGAAAAGATGAGTATTAGAAGAAACATACATAATGTAAATATTATCATTAATATTAGTGTGTTAAAAAAAAACTGATGTCGTTTAAAGAGAGTTGCATACCGATCCAATTTCCAAACTCACCTGTTATAAATTACTTTCCCTCTCGGCTTCAGGAATCGTATTTAACAGACATTCAAAGGCTCGTTTTATTAATATTTCTTAACCTATCTCTTTCTATGTGGCTACTATAGAAATGGTTAGCCAATTTGGTGCCACGTCGGGTATACCAGGCGAATGCGCACCATGTAAGTGTATACAATAAACGAATTTAGTAGACGTAAATAGAACTCACTCATTTGGATATTTTAACCTCCACTTTTATCCTTTCCCGCTTGCCACTACCTTTTTTTGCCGTTTATTTTAAATGAAACTACCTACTCTATAGATTTAAATTCATTACAATTGGTTATTATGCTATCATTGGGTTAGAATTATCTTCTCGAAATATAAGAGAAATTGAATTTTCAACATCGCACCATCTGGCAAATGAGGCGAAGTTCTTTTTCATTTTATCAATTTTCCTTTTCACAAAATTGATGGAAAAAATCACCAATTTTGACTAGTGAGAACCCATGAAACTAGTATTTAGACATGGAGAAATGCAAAAGAAAACCAAGTGAACGTGGATTCAAGTCCAAGCGAAAGCCGACAATTAATATTTCAGTTCTGGAAGTCGCAACAAACAAAGCAGCACTGATTAACTCCCATCACACCAGAGTAGTTTCATCTACATATACTAGGTAACGACACTATTTAAAGGTTCGTCTACGGCACTAATTTGTGTATGCTACTTGCAACCAATACGGACAAAAGTAACACCCCGTAACTTGGTAAACATCGAAGGAACTCTTCAATAAGCTTCGGATAACGAATGTGAGACAAAGGGGAACTTTGCTCTTTTATTACACTACATAAAGCATAAAATGGAGCAATCCTCAGGAGTTAGAAAGAAATGAGTCCAAGGATTTTATAATTTAGAGTAATCAGGATTACAATTGTTAAGATTTATTGAGCGATCATTACACGAATAGTCTTTTTCAAGTTAGTACCTATCGTGGAAAGGAGCTTTGCTAAACTAGTGGATTGGCCGTTGCTTTTTTATCGTCGATGTACCGGGTTCAATACCAAGTGAGAGCGTGCACCAAAATTAGAGCCCGTAGACCTTTGGTCACAATTATTAGACGCGCAGATCTTAGACCGGTCATCAGGCACATATTCATTCAAATCACCCCTGTCTCCCCTCTCTTCTCTCTACAGCACAACTCTTCTTTCTTCTAGGAATTCTGCCAGCGTGTAGTTGCATCGCCACGCGCCTGAATCTGAACGAGTCTCCTGTTCGCTGTTTGGTTTACAAAACGCAAAATATTTCAAGACACCTTCATCCTATCCAAAAGAGTGGGATCCGGTCAGTGGTTTCCCTTCTGGCCAATAGATGTATGTCGTTCCCTACATACCTGTCTACTTGGGTCGAAATCACTGAGAATAATATAAACCTATTTCAATGGTTAAAATAATATTCCACTGATTAGAATAAAATTTCACTGATTAAGGCAATAGTGATCTTCAATATGAATTTACTTGAGCGAATATGAATGAATATAAGTATTGAATAGTATTACTTTTTAACATTCAACCCGGGTTTAGAATTCCTTGGCACTTGAGTTTGTCTAGAAGAGCTTGAATTAGGCTCAAAATGGAGTTTGCGCGTACTTACTTTGCCGAGGAGGAGTAGACTTCCTGTTAAAGATCGAAACGATTGTACTTTGGAAGAATACGATGGTGGCATGGATTGAGAGAGAAGTTGAATTCTAGTGAGATGAGGTACAAGTAGATTATCATGCTCTCAAAAAGTCACATAGCCTAAACAAATTTGCAGGCCCTTTTTCATCTTTCTAAATTTGAGTAATTGGACCAATATTTCTAGGTTGGGAAAATATTTCCGTAGGAACAGATACTTCTGTCAGAAACAAAAAAGGAAAAGAGTTTGCCCTCATATTTTTCGTTGGTCCTGTGCTTTTGATGAAACATTGTAAGTTATCAAATAACTTCTGACCGGCTCTGTACACAAACGTGCGCAAAGATTGTGTGCTCTTGCTATTTGGTTAGGAAAACTAGGTGCACATAGATAACATGTGGACACAAATATAATTCATTACCTACATAGTTAATTACAACATGCTGTTCTTTATGTCTTTCTATCGCATATATCGAACCATTCTTACGTCTACGGAAACAGATGTACGGGTTTTGATTCCCTAATGGCCTGTTGCTAAACAAGTGGCTCTCATCTGCCCTTCTTTCTGTTTCTTATCACTCAAAAAACACCAATGATTGGTGCCCTTGAACTTAAAACTGATTTTACTACTGATTTTTATGTTATTTTCCTGATATATCCAGGATCTTAGACCAATTAGAGATGAGTAGAGTTAATAAATAAATACTTGATAATGTTTGTTGTTGTTAGAGATTAGAATAGAAAACTAAAAATGGTATCATCACTAGAAAATTAATTAAGAAAATGATGAAGATGGAGGAAGTGAAAATGGGTGAACGATATATAACTCCACATCCACCTTCATGATTCGTTCGTGGGAAGGTTCACCCTCATCAACTTCGCAGGAGTGAACCCTGTGTAGTATGCTACACTCGGTACCTAGACCACTTAAGTTCCTCCAGACGCGAGTAAAAATTAGGGAAGGCCTCGTCACTGAGTGGACATGAACGCTTTGACCGGGCCTTGGAGCCATTGGAGCCTGCCCTCCTAGTTTCCTATTAGTATCCTGTAATGTATACTAATAGTTAAAAGGATTCATTATGTAAATTTATTTAATTGTAATGTATATATTTATGTAATTGTGTATATATTTGTAATGTTTAATATATTTATTTATAATGTATATGTAATATCGAAACAACAATCTCCAACTCCTTTAGTGATTACCCGAAATACAACCAACTAACCTCCCCCCATACAACCAACTAAACTCCTTCCACACAACCAACTAACTTGCTACCAATACTTATTTAAGTTTAAAGTTCCCCAATTTTAGGGATTTCACCTCCAACCCCTTAACGCGCTCTTACTGGAATTGGTTTGCTCTAGATTTTGTGTAACTATCTAATTAATGTGTTCTATTGTTTAGCGTGATTATTCAGAGCACTACTACTGCAACGTAAGTCTCTTATATTTGTCAAGTTTGGCACATATGTACCTTAGGCCTCTCTCTCAACGTGCGATAAGTACTATTAAGATTTTTTTATTTGTACGTATTGTATATACTGTAAATTTGATATTCATGTTTCTCCAAACGTCATATATTCCTTTATAACCTTAATAAATTAATTTTCTATATTTTCTTTGTTTTGCCTTACCAATACTAGACAGTGCTATATATAATTTGAACTCTGATTTAAGCTATTAATGTAACTTATCATTGTTACTTAACTGTCTGTACACATTTGGGGTTTCTTAAGGCTGGCATAGAGTCCATCTTAGCCTATATAATTGGCGTTTTAGAACCTCGTGTTCATATCAAGGTTCTTATTAATTTTTTTTAGTGTTGTGGGACTTAACCCTGCCGGTAACAATCCTTTATCTACAAGTCTCTCTTCAACTTATTGTCTACCAAAAAAAGATAGATAGTGTATTTTGAGGAGTAAATCTCCCTACACCTGAAATATAGAGGAGAAACACGCCATTCCATTTCTAGTGCGCCACGGGGAGGTAACCTCCTCTGTGCTCTGAGCTCCAGGCCTGAGGGCCTTCAAGGATTGAACCGAAAACAGAGGATAATTACACTCTTGGCCTAGGTCTTTAGAAGCTGGTGCGCTTCCCAGTCCTTTTATGCCCTCTTCACTCTCTGGCTGTCTCTTTCCCTACCTCTTTTATTAACTTTAACTTGTAATGCCTTTGCTGCACTACCTCCCTGACTGTCTTTTACACTGCGCATATGGTGGAGTAACCACGTCATCGGAGGATTTTGTCTAGTGTTGCCAAGGAGTGGTTGAGATGCCATATATAGAGCGTGTTAGTGGCATGAGTTGAAACATCTTGTATTTACTCATTCTTATTTGAGTGGTATTGAAGTAAATAGTTTATATATTAAAAAGAAACTATATGAATTAGATTTTTACTATCGACTTAGATCTTTAAGATCCTTTTCCTTAGTTGGAAATAAACGTTTAACGCTTTATTCAAATCAGGTTTATGCAGAGTGATATACATTTGAACATCCAGAATCCGTTCCTGCACTTGATTTGGTGGACCCCGTAAGGCAAGCCGCGATTTGCCATCCTGGCTGCCGTGCTGAGGGGATCCAGCACTCCGTCTGGCCCCAGCTTAACCTATCTTCCTTCCTTTAGATAGCCTGTATTTCTGCCCTACTTCCTCATTTCCCCTACAACCTCTCCCACAACTTTCTCTGGTCAGCCTCTAATTTCACAGGGTAGATGCTGACCTTCTTCAAAGCCAACCGTCCGAAATCGGGGCTAAGGGGGGCACAATGTTCCCTAATCCCTGAGCTTCGGTCTGACTGGTTAGTTTTTAACAATCTGCTTCATCCTCACCCATAACTTCCTCACATCCCCTTCCCTTCTCACTTCACAATCTATAATTTTAGGCCGTGTCCAAGGTGGAGCCGCCTTGCTGAGGGAATACCAGGCCACCAGGCGGGAGGCGCGGTCCAAATGGCCAGGTCCTGTAAGCACTCTATGCAGAGCGAGATACTGCAAGGGGTGATGGGCTATTGCATCCCGTTGTAAATTTAGGGTCACCATGCCCAATGATGAGAAAATTCAAAATCTCCCCTAAATTTCCCATTGTTCATCAACGGAGCCGCACTCGTGCAGCTCCACAGAAAAAATGGAGGTCCCCCCCACCTGTGCTTGCCCAGGCGACCTTCGATATTTCTCTAACCGGAGAGGAGGCTTACTCCTCTTCTTTGCCTACGGGTGTAGGGGACTTCTCCTCACCCCCTCCTCTGGAGGTGCTTTCGGGTACCTTCCTTTATCCAGCGGCAGTCACCCCTTTTCTTCCCAAGGGGAATGCCAAGAAATCCAGCAAGCAGCTCATAGCCTGCCGCTCACCATTGAAGCGACTGGGTAGGCAAAACCGCCTTAGGGGGGAAAGGGGAAGCCAGGCCCCTTCGGTCGCTTCCCTCAAAAGACCTGCTTGCACGAATATTGAACCTTGCCGGGGTCAAGGCCTGTGCTTTGCCACACATTAGTAGTGACGCTGCCAACGGGACCTCCGATGTTCTGGGAAGGGAGGGCCAACTGGAGGCCCCTCCTGAGATAGACATAGTCCTTGAGGTAACCCAGCCTTAGACGGTTGGGCCTTCCATGGGAACGAATCTGAGCTCGGCGCCAAGCAACGAACCCTAAACCTCCCCTATGCAAAGTCCTCCTCAAATGGCCCAGGATTCTAAGGCAGCACAAGGAGGGAAGGGATCTCCTCTAACCGGTGCCCCTGCGACTACCAGGAGCTTCTACATCTGGGAGAAGGAGCTGGCTGAGGCTGGTCCATCTTGCCTAAGGACCTCTGCCAACAGAGGAAAGAAGCAAGATCTTTTCCTGCGGAGAAGGATGGGCCTGATGCCACTTTGGTAAGCGACCAAGCCCAGATCGGCATACCCGGCCCCTCTGCCTCCCCTGGTGCGGAGTCCACGACTAAGACGAAAAGAGCGGAGGACAGAGCCTTGATAACGTCGCGGCCACTCATTCAGAGGTTACCTGGCGTTTTCGAGCCAGCAGTCTTCAAACTCTTCCTCGTTATTTTCTCCACTGATGGCAGCATGTTGGACAAGGGCAACATGATCCAGCAGACGAGAGAATTAGCTTGTATAATCGGTAGAGCCAAGGTAACCCGTTTCTCGGACATGAGCTTTCTGTCGAATGCAACGGATCACACCGAGGCGGCCAAGATAAGTGCTCTTCGGACACTTCATGGCACCTCGGTGAGTGTGACGCCGCACTCAATCATGAAATTTGTTAAAATAGTAGTTTTTGCGAGGGAATTTGTTGTCTACTCCATATGGGACATAACATTAGAGCTGGCCGACCATGAGTCGGTCATAGTCGAACGTGTGATGTAAAAACAGGGAGGGGCCTTGAGACCTGCCCCTACTTTTCGTCGCGTTCGAATGTGGCAATCTCCCTGAGTCAGTGCGTGCTGGTTGGTACCCCCGCTACTGAGTGATGGCATTCGTGCCACTGCCGCGGCGGTGTAATCAGTGTCACCGCCTTGGCCATACGAATCGTTAGTGTAGAATTGGAAAGTTGGGGTCACTCGAAATATGTGTAAATTGCTCCAAGGCAGCACACGATAAGTCCAAATCGTGTGTGGATAAGAGTGCTAATTGCGGAGAGCCGCACCCTGCTTCTTCGAATAAATTCTGGCCGTTCAGGCCTAGGATCGACTCTCATTCCGCGGGGTTAAGGACTTGGTCCTGGAGCGCCTGGTTCTGCCTGGGACGTCTTATGCCTCAATTGTTAGAAAGGCACTCTCTGTTCCTGGCCCAACCAGGCAACGAGCATGGTTGTTTCCGTGCCCATTCAGAGCCCTTTTGCGGGTTTTACTGGACCAGGGCACTCCCTTGGTAAAGCTGGGGGCCGAAAGGGATCACACCTACCGCCGACTAAAACCAGGGTGGCTCCCCTTCGCCAAGCATGACCGTTTACTGTAAGGTGAAAATACCACGTGCCTCCACGGAGTTGTTAGACTCACAGGAGGCAAACCCCCTGAAGTTGGTCGCCAGTCCATCCTCCGGGGTTCCTAAAGCTGGCTCTCGAAAGGAGGAGAGCAACAAAGAAGCTTTGGCTCCTTCGCCCACGCCTAGTGGATGGCTAACTAACTCCAAGACGGTGGTTCCTCGAAAAGAGGGCCCCCCCGCCCTCGAAGCCGCAACGCCTGCCAAAGACTTTGAGAGGGAGGGAAGAAAAGACTCGCATTACGATCCCAGCCTTCCCCAATATGTCCTTGAAGGCGACAGCGCCTTTAGCGCTTTGTCCAGCCAACAGCGCCCGGGGTTCTAGCTCCGGGAAGCGTCCGGCAGTTCACGTGAGGGTCTTCTGTTCGGAGAGGGTCCCCGCGTCTCCTCCGAGCTTGGCTTGGAGGGCAGGTTCCTTCAATGGAATTGCCGTGGACTCAGGACCAACTGGGAGGATCTGCGGAGGCTCGTCTCGTTTTGTTCCCCGTTAGCTATTTTTCTGCAGGAGACTATGCTAGGTGCGTTTTCCCTGCCCGCACTCCCGGGGTATAAGACTCTTGCGACCCAAACCCCACGAGATGGTCGGGCTGGAAGATGCGCGGTTTACACCCGGCATGATGTCTCCGTTCTTCCTCTGATTTTAGATACCTCCTTTCAAGCAGTGTCTGTGCAGCTGCACCTGGATAGGAGGTATACTATCATTTTTGCGTACATTCCACCGTTAGTTGACTTCGACGCGGGGGATTTCTGCCGCGTCGTGGCACGGTGGCCGAGGCCCTTTCTCTTGCTTGGAGATCTGAACAGCAGGCATTCTCTCTGGGGAGATTACTCAATTAATAGCAGGGGAAAAGTGCTTGCCGATATAATCGAAGAGCCTGAGATAGGTGTCCTAATTGTAGATGAGTTTACACATCACTGACCAAGAACCGCTTTATTTTGTGGCCTTGATCTATCTTTGTGTTCTTCGGATGCACAGCCTGATTTTGATTAGGGGATGGTCGATGACATGCATGGTAGTGATCACTTTCCCATATAAATATTTTTTAGGGCAACTGCCGCCTGAGAGCCCACGTCGGTGGTGCTTGGCGCGGTGGCTGGCATTTCAAGAAATGACTTAATTCTCTCTTAGTCGAGGGGTTTAGGTCGGTAGATGAGACCGTTGAGTTCTTTTTCGGCAACCTCATCGCCGTAGGCCTAACTACTATTCGCAGAACTTATGGCCGTTTTGCACGCTCACTACTGCCATGATGGTCGGCTGAGTGTGAGACTTCCCTCAAAAAAAAGCTTTATGCCTACATGCGTTAAAAGTGCAGCAAGAACGAATTCCCTGTCGGTGATTTTGTCGAGCTAGAGCTAGGTTCTGGTATATTTCAAAGCAGGCCCGCCTCTCTTCTTGGCGGGCATACATGTCTTCACTTAACGGCAAGACCCCCCTGGTAGATGTGTGGAAGCGAATCAAGAGGATTCGGGGAAAGTTCTCGCAGGACCCCCCTCCCGTTCTCCAGGAGAATGGGACCGCAATCTCGGACCCCGCGTCCATGGCGAATCCTTAGCGACCGCTTTCTCCGCATTCTCTAGCCGGGATGCTGCTCCGCCAGCATTTAATGCACGCCGTGATGTCGCGGAAGGCCGCGGCTGTGCTTTACCTCCAGAGGCGGAGAACCCGTCAACAATAGGTTTATTCTGAGTCAGTTGCATTCCGCCCTTGCTTCGTGCACGGACACCGCCCATAGACACCGTCCCGTATGCGAGACCTCGAGCGAGGCATGGCCTTTCTGTTAGATTTGTTCAAAAGGATCTGGTGCAGGGTCTCCTCCCAGATTCCTGGCGAATCGCTACTGGGTTCGCCTTTCGCAAACCGGGGACAGATCACTCTACTCCGGCCGGTTTCCACCCAATCTCTCTAATTTCTTGCGTGTGAAAGTTGATGGTAATTGTTAGATTAGCCTTTTTCCTGGACAGCGGAGGCCATCTCTCTTCTGCACAGTGTGGCTTCCGCAAGTTCCACTGCACGTCGTATGCTCTGCTCCCACTGGAAAATGCCGTCTGGTAGGCCTTCCTTCGTAGACAGCACTACGCCACGCTGTTTTTCGATCTGTAGAAGGCCTAATATACCACTTTGCGATACGGTATCATGAAGACTCTCCACACGATGAGGGCCAGGGGATGCCTCCCATGTTTATATCTGAATTTTTGCGAGATCGTCGATTCCGCGTACGGGTGAGGGGAGCTCTCTCCGGCCTAATGGAGCAGGAATAGGGTGTCCCGCTGTAGAGTCTCCTTAGTGTCACACTCTTTGCCCTGAGCATCAACGGCATCACCTCGGTGCTGCCGGGAAAGGTTCTCGCTACGCTCTACGTGGACGACCTTTCCATCTCTTTTGGCGCGGTCCACATGCCAACTCTGCAGCATAGACTCCAACAGGCATTGAACCGCGTCTTTCACTATGCCGAAGCGCACAGGTTTTGGTTTTCTTTGGCCAAGACTCAGGTGGTGCACTTCTGCCGCCATCCACGGCTCCACCCAGACCCAGACTTGTTTCTTAATGGGGTACGCCTAGAAGTGGTTGAATCGCACCGTTTCCTTGGTCTTGTATTTGACAGACGCCTTACCTGTGAAGCTCATATTTGCAGCCTTAGGGTCTCTTGTACCCGCGCCATGGATATTCTCCGTTCCGTGACGTTTAGCTCTTCAGGTGCTGATTGGGCTACTGCCTTACTTTTTTATTGATCCTTTGTTCGTTCTAAGCTCGACTACTGATGCAAGTTTTCATGCATCCGCAGCCAAGCGTTTATTGCGGAAGGTTGACTCGAGCCACCACACCGGCCTTTGCCTTGCGACCGGGGCCTTCCGCACTTCCCCTATTGAGAGCATGTTGTTCGATTCTGGGGAGAAGCCACTCGCTCTACGCCGTGTACCGTGCATCACTCTACTGTACGCGCGAGCCGGCACCTCCCTGAGTCGTTAACAGCTCTCACTGCATCCGCAGCTGATCTCGACGGTGCCCATGCCGCCGAGAGACGCGAGTCATACCCTAAGCCCTTTTGGTTTATGGCCAGGAAACACCTTCGAGAGCTAGGTATAGCTCTTTGGCCTCGGGCGCCACTGGTTTTGCCCAAAACGCCACCCTGGATGGTACCACATTTGGCTATTTGTCGCCACGCCGTGTACCGTGTTACGATCTTCCTTTTTTATCATTGTTGTGTTTTCATCTACTTATTTTAAAGTAGCCTAGTTCTAGGCTGTCTTGATTCCGGCGACTCATGACCAAGTAGGCAGTCGCCAGATAGGCTCCTAAAATTTTTAAAAAATTGCTTTGGTGGAATCCAGAACATAATGATGAACCATTAGGTCTACCATCTCATAAATCTCGCGAAAATAGATAACGGAAGAATTTAACTCGCATCAAGGTGAAACATGAGTTATAATGATGAAAGATTACAAATATTAAGTTTAATTATTTTTATTTCATTTGATTACTATTTTTACTTTTCATAAGCCCATTAATAAGTATAAAGGATTTTCCTTTTGGTGAAAATTTGCTTTATTGCCCAAATCTACAGATATTTTATAATTAATTTCTTCATTATGCCTTAAGTTAGCAGTTCAATAATCTATACTATTATTTTTATTACAATGTATCGTAGTGTATCGTAATTTGTTCATTACAGATTAAAAGCTTTGAAAAAGAAGACAAAATATTGGTGAAATTTTTTAATTTCTCAAGCATAACATTTCTTGGAAGACGGTCTATGGCAGGGTTGGGGAAACCTTTTTGAGCCGGGGGCGAAAATTTCTAATGAAAGTAGTCTGCGGGCGATAAATAAAATTTCACTCTTGTATCTTTGTAAATGTTGTTTAAATTTATTACATGGTGTGATATACTCATGCAATAATATCTAAAAAAATGAATACGCAACATTTTTAGTGACGGGGATTATATTACCTATGACATATTGATTTTTTTAAATT
Organism: Ceratothoa steindachneri; assembly: GCA_963969495.1. NCBI lineage: Eukaryota > Metazoa > Arthropoda > Malacostraca > Isopoda > Cymothoidae > Ceratothoa > Ceratothoa steindachneri. The sequence goes on along the minus strand of OZ018324.1, from coordinate 34,280,430 downwards.
AATCAAAGTTTTAATATATTAGCTGTCTTTGATGAAACTGCTATTTGTAGTTTACTAGCCATGTTTTCATTAGTATCTCTTATACGTAGACGATTTTGGGGATAATATAATTTTGAACAGAACTGTTTACATTGATACTCGTAGGTTTCAAAAAATTAAGAAGCATATTTCCAAAAATTTTTATGCCATGAAGGAAATTTCTTAGGATCGATAGATTTGTAGAAGCCAAAAAGAGATAAATTACTATATTTCGATTTTAGGAAACTATTATGCTGCAATTCAATTAATTCCTTTTGCAAAGAATCGGGTGTATCCTCAGAACGCACATCAAAAGGTGTTTCAAATATCCATAGATACTTCGATTCTTCGAATCTGCTTTGAAATTTCTTCCAAAGATTTTCAAATTCATCAGAGATTGGTTGATTTGGAAATATGCTTACTTAATGTGGGGAAATAGGGGGAAGGTATTTTTTTAATTTTGTAATAAATAAAAGAAGCATTCATTCAAAGTTTTTAAAATGAGCAAGCAAATTTAATAGCTGATTGGGCCCTTGTAGTTTCAAGTCTAGACTGTTTAAATAACCCTTTATATCTACTAAAAATTCAAGATTACTTAGAAAATTTAATCTTCCAATTCTTCAACAGGAACACCTTTTATGTTTATGCAAATCTTCTCTTCTTTCAGTTTATAAAATCTATTGAGTATGTGAGGGTTACTGAGCCATCGTACTTCACAAGGAACACCTTGTGAAGATCTTGCAGAAAATTTTTAAATTGCCAATTATTCAACCTTTTGCGTTTTAGAAAATTAACGACCTTCGATTGTCCACATGAATTTTTCATGAATAAAACAGTGACACACAAGTAAGTATTTGGGTCAAAATGATACCTCTCAAATTCATTCTTAATCAGAGCTATTAGCCCTTTTTCACGACCTTTCAGAGAGTGAGTGCCATCTGTCGCAAGACCACTCAGTTTTTTATAATGTAATTCGAATTCCTTTAATGCTGACTTTACCATTTGAAATAAATCTTCACCTTTAGTTGTTCCAGTTATTGATTTTAAAATAAGAAACTCTTGCTCTATGTTGAATTCTACAGTTATTACATGTGTAAAAACCGTCATCTGTGCAGTATTAGATAGTTCTGCTGTCACATCAATATGCAACAAATAAAACACAACTTCTGTTGATTTTGCTTTTTAGGAAGTTTGAATATCTTTCGCTATTTTATTGATACTATCAGAAACAGTTTTTCTCGATAAGTTATTATTTTCAAAAAATTTAAGCTTTTCTGGGCATAAAATCTCAACAGCATTAAGCATAATCTTTTACAAATTTATCTTCACTTAGTGGTTTATGTTTTCTATCAATTCTTTCACATAACACATAACTAGCTTGAGTATCATATTCACTTTCCTGAAAATTATTTTGAAAAAGAGTTTGCCATTGCATTATTTTCTCTCCAAAAATGCCCTTGTTTAAACGTTCAGGTCCTTTGAAATCTGCATATTTCTTATGACTACTCATAAAATCCCGTTCAAGATTATATTTCTTATAAACGGAAATATGTTCTTTGCAAATAAGACAAATACTACTATCATTTAATTCAATAAAAGAAAGAGCTCAGTCCATTTTTCACAAAATACACTACTTTCAACAGCACGTTTCCTTTGCGATTTTCACTACCAATTGCCATATTGAAAAGGGTATCAGAAATAAATTTAATAATGTTGTAAATTGGTTAAATCTAAGCTATCAAGGCAGAAATTTTCAGTACTGCCACTGAGGACAATGAAGTAATGCTAACTAGGTAAAAATTTATAAAACAATCCAATTTAAAACATTGCGCGCAAAGGTGCCAGTTACACCTTAAGGCAAAGCAGATATATGGCTTTTCTCGCAACATTCTGATATGACTCCTCTAATTCGCCCACGGGCAAGGGTTTACCCACCCTTGGTCCATGGAATCATAGAACCCATATGTTGGAAACAGAGATAGGTAGGACGAAAATAACCCGCGATCGGCTTCTTTCGAGGTAACTTCTATTTGATAACACGCCCTAGATCAAGCCCAATTGTAATAACGTGAGGTTCCGCGAGATGACGTGAAGGTCTAAATTCCTTCATAGTTCCTCTATATTGATAAAGTAAGATGCACTTCCGGCACCTCGCTAACATTCAATTTCGGATAATCGGTAACATTCACTTCCGGTGGCTCTGTATAAATAGTAAAGCATTGGCCTGGGTAAATTAGTATTGTGCTAAGAGGAGACGTCGCATAAGGTACGGCCTGTAAGCTCTGATTACTGGCCGAGTATAAGCGGGAATTAAGTTTTGATAATTGTTAAATATCACTAAAACATTCATTGCCATCTGAATAATTCCGTACTTAAATAAGACCTGACCAAATTATTGCAATACGACCCAGTGCCCTGATTGCTTGCATTATCCTTACGAGTGTCTATTTTCTCTCTCTTTATAGCTTCTTTCTCTCAACCTCCACATACCCCAAGAATCCGAAAAAATAATAAACAAACGATAATAGATCTGTCGAGCCCAGCTTTCTCCGCGGCAAATACTCCCTCGATCCCTACTTTCGAGGATGACTGTGTTTATTGGAATACAGGTTTTATTTTCTTTCCTAATTTCGAACAGACAGAGTACTAATCGACCTTAAGTGCAAACCCAATCCGTGTTGTTGGAAAGTACTCGAGCTCAGTGCTCCTCTTACTCGTGCTCCTATCAAACAGCTGAATCTTTGGGTGGCAGATCGACCCTGAATTGGAATTCGCTTTAGTCGGTTGTGTTCGGCCGAGTGTTTATACTTTGATTTATCTTTCAGGTCCATTACCTTATTTTTTTATTTATCTTTCTTGTCTAGTATTTTATTTTTGTTTGTACAGTAGTAAAGTTTATTTTGTTCCGACAAGTTTGATATAAAGAACCCTCTGGCCAGTTAAATTAATTCTACTAGGTATAACTAGTCACTCAATCCAGCCGGCTACTTTTTCGTATATGCCCAGCGCTCCGCTCGCACTTTCCGGAGAAGGCAGCGGTGTGGTACCTTTATTGAAAGTTCTATTGCAGTATTTAAAGCAAAGCTCAACTGTAGACTTAACCTGCGTGCTAACCACCAACCTTTCCAAAACACCGAAAGCAAACGGAGGTCAGAAGATCTAACCCGACATACGACAACACATGTTTACGGTAGATTGGAGATTAAGAGTGAAAATGTATAAAAATTAAGACAATGAAAGCTAAGCCGAGATCTCTTAATAATTCCGCAAAAAGATAATAGTATGCTAAATGGATCAAGACAAATAAAACTATTTTGCGCTTTATAAATTAAAGGAAAATAAACAAAACCATCGCGACGAAAAGGGCTTTGAAAATGTGTGTATAACGAAAGTAAGAGTGTTAGAGGTAAAGAGAAGGTGTAAAAGATACATAGGCGCCTATCCAAATTAAGAGCTACTGGAAGTAAAATAGAATAAAGATACTGTTTAACTCTTTTCATTTTCCCCTGCGTTCATGGCAAAGTAGTAGTTCTCGTGAGAATAGTGATAGTAGGTGAAAATAAGAATTACCAATTAAAAAATCGTAGGAAGACAAAATGGTTGAATAAATATTTTAAATATTCAGGTAAAGAACAAATGATGAACCAAAATTTAAATGCATGAACTTAAGATCATTCTTGTAATGAATATAAGTGTTGTGAATTCGTAGTCTTTTCTATTTCACAAAAAAGATAGAAAATTATGAAATAGTAAGATTGTTACTATCCAATTCCTATTTTGGTGCTATGGATTCCGCAATCCTGATCCAGTTGCCCAATTATGTATCGTGAATAAAGTAAAATATAGCATAACCCACTCCGCTTGGGATAGATATAATCAAGGAAGATATCTATCTCATTTTCCATTTACCACAGCATTTCCTGTTTTACAGTGTTGCATTAAGGTCCAATTGCAAAGAACAACCAACCTCTATTTTCAAAGGAACACTTGAAAAACACGCACGAATCACTCCTTGTTTAAATTTATTTTAAGAGTCATTTTTCAAAGAAAGTGAACCCGTTGTTGATTCACTTTTTAAAATAGCTTTCCTATCCATAACTGATAGGTACGATTACTTAAGTCTTGTTTGGGTGCTTTTTATATCAATGGTAAAAATCTAAACTAATTTTGTGGTTTCTCTCCAAAATTCATGTCAAAAATCTTCAACTCTCTCATTTTCTTGCACATTCATTCATGCACATTCTTTTACGGGCACGTTCTGCCATATATTTTTTTCAAATTCACAGCACAATAACAACGAGGCAGTATAACTTAGAATGTTTGCAGGGTGAGATCAGTAAATAAGTATGAAGGATAGAGAGATTGCAATTTGGTTTAAGATGAAAAGCTAAAGATACTCCGGCTGAAATTGTTACTGGGATCGAAAATTGAAGGTGTTGAAGAGGACAGTGGACGAAAACTACCAGATATCTCCTGATATCCTCTGGCAGGGCAGTGCTGAGCGTATTAATTGTGACGCCTCTTCCTTATTCATATGAATTGAAAATCTTTCAATTGGACGAATGAAAAGTATCCTGTAGGTTGATACAAAAAATACGACCATCAAACATATAGCAGGATACCATATTAATTGATTTGTTTTCACGTAAAACATTATAACCAAACTATTGAGTGAAATAAATGGTGTTTAAAATTTGCGCCCTGCACTTGAATATTTCAGATTAAGTGAAATTCGAGTAAAACTCAAGATCATCATACTCCTTGATTTGTTAAATATCTAATAATTCTCATTGATAATATTGTTCTTGCATTACAGATACATTTGGGAGTAATATTATGTGTGTACCAATAATTTAGATTCCAATAGAATATAAATTTGTGTACATTTTGACTTATAAAATACACGGTCAACAATTGGTAAATGAGGTTGGGGGAAGGCAAAATGTGTATATGTGATAGTGTGACATGACTCAGTGCACAAAATTTATTCTGTGAGTCAATGTGCTGCTTGCAATCAGGGGAAGTATTTGTGTAATGCTGTGACGCTAATCCTGATCTCCCTAAATACTCCAAAATTTAGTTGATTCATTATGACACTTAGAAGTGAAGTTTTGTTGATTGGTAAACCAGTAACAAAACTGAGCCATAGCAAGTTACCTTCAATGAAAGAAGTTCTATGTTTACTGATGAATCATGGGAGTGAGAAACAAGAGAAAGAAGCTTTTGATGTAACTATCAGTGATGTGTTAGATACGTGGCAAAAAGCTAGGATACCAATCACTCAAAATTTAATGCAGTAAAAAGGTTAGGAGATTATATGAAGAATAGAAACAACTCGAAAAAAGCAAAGAGAAAAAATCCTTGCATGCAAGAGAAAAGAAAAAGAAATGGGAGGAAAGTCTATATGAACTATTTGATATTGCACATATTGATGCAAATGAAATAATGACCAATGAAGAAGATATAGAGTTTCCTTGTCTACAGAGAAAAGGAAGGAAAAGAATAATGATTGGCATAGATAAAAAGGAACAACAGCAGGAACTTGAAAAGCAACTGCAATAAGAGAAAATAGAGTTGAAAAAAAACGGCAGACAGCTTCGTTTGATGAAAAATTTGTTCTTGCAAGTTCTAGTTCCAGCAATGCTTAAAGTGACACAGAAGTAGAAATATTACATGATTCGGAACAATCAACATCAAAAGGTCCACCAAAGAAAAAGGCTCAGCCTCTTTTGTTATTAATCCTACAATTAAGAGTGTAGGGAAGAACCCTGAAGACTATAATGTCAGCTACTCTACCATCCGTCGAGCTCGACAGAAATCAAGAAAGATATTCAGTGAGAACTTAAACCAAACACTTTGAGGCAGAAAAGCCTTTAATAGTTCCTGGGATGGAAAACTCCTTGAAGATATATGAGGAGAAGAAGTCGTGGATCGCCTGCCGATTTTAATATCCGGCAGCGGTACAGAACAGCTACTTGGAGTGCCAAAATTCCTAAGGGCACTGGCAAATGTATGGCAGAAGCAGTTAATCAAATGATGCTTGACTGGAAAATCACACATACAGTGAAACGTATGTGTTTTGAAACAACCGCTTCAAATACAGGTTTTAGAGAAGGAGCTTGCCTAAATTTGAACAAAGATTAGAAAGAGATTTAGCGTGGTTTCCCTGTCGACATCACATACTTGAATTTGTTTTGGAAGCAGGTACAAGGAGCTACAAGGAAAATAAGTACCCTAGAAGACCTTACAGTCCATACACGGTGGGTACTTTTGGCGCAATCTCCGAAGGTGTCCGTTGGCAACCTTAAAGATCACTCGCGAGGATCTTAACGGCGAATTCGCAAGACTTTATCTAGTCTTAACGTGAACTGGTTAACAGATTCACTGTTGACAACTTCGGTCGGAAATGCGTTCCAACTACCGCAGATACTGTAAGTGAATAATTTCCCTCACAGATCACGGTCGTATCGCTTCAGTTCTAGTTTGAAGCTGTGATTGCCCGTTCTGTTAGCACTGAGTGTCAAAATCTCCCGGTATTCAACATTGTCGAACTCTCGAATTATTTTAAAAACTTCAATGAGCTGACCACGCAGTCTACGGGTTTCAAACCTTGCGATATCCTTTCGAAAAGAAGGACTCCAAAATTGTACGGCATACTCCAGGTGCGGCCCAACCAGGGAGTTGTACAGAAAAAGTACTATCTCCTTGTTACGGTATCTAAACTGGCGCTTTATGTAGCCTAACATCCTTTGGGCTTTCTTCTCTGCCTTGATGCACTGTTTCGAGAACTTGAGGTCGCTAGTGATAGTTAGACCCAAGTCCTTCTCAGTGTCACTCGATTCAAGAGCAGTGCCCTTAAGGATATACTGAGATTGGGGGTTTCTGTTGCCGATATGCATTACTTTGCATTTCCCCACGTTTAAAAACATTTGCTACGTGTCCGACCACTCCCCAATCTTCCATAGATCTTCCTGCAGGCGGGCAGTATTTCCATCCTTTGCAACGTTCATACCAAGCTTGCTATCGTCTGCAAATTTGGAAATCTTGGCAACCATGTCACCGTCCATGTCGTTGACGTAGATGATGAATAGTAGTGGTCCCAGGAAAGAACCTTGATGCACCCCGCTAGTAACGGGCAACCACTCAGCAGCCTGTCCATTCACCACCACCCGTTGCCGTCTGCCACTTAGCCAGTTCTCGATCCAACTGGCTACTTTTCCGGATATGCCCAGCGCTTGCACTTTACGGAGAAAGCAGCGGTGTGGTACCTTATCAAAGGCTTTCTGAAAGTCTAAGTAGACCATATCCACCGCCTTGTCTTGATCGTGCTCACTGAATACGAAGTGGAAGAATTCCACAAGGTTCATCAGGCATGACCTTTGCCTTCGGAAGCCGTGCTGGGAACTTCTTAGTAGCAGGTTTGACTCTAAATACGACGTCATTTTGTCCACCATCATGCTTTCCATGAGTTTACTGACTATCGAAGTCAAACTGATAGGTCGGTAGATTGACGGATGGCTGGTGTCTTCTTTTTTGAAGATCGGAGTCACCTCCGCCTCACGCCAGTCTCTATGAACGCATCCGTTCTGGATTGACATGTTAAAAATAGCGCACATATGTCGTGATACTTCATCGCACACTTTCTTCAACACCTTGGATATAAACCCGTCCGGTCCAGGGGACTTATTCGTCTTTAGGTCAGAAATTTTTTTCTTTATTTCTCCTTCGGTGAAGTCCATTGCCTCCAGCTTTTCCCCCGAGTAGGAATCTGTGGGCTCGGGGATGGGATCACACTCTTTAGTAAACACTGAAGAGAAGTAGTCATTAGGCAGGTTAGCATTTTCTGCATCTGAGTGAGTTAATGCAACCTCCTCGTCCACTAAGGGCCTAATCCTACGATGGATTGGTTTACGGCTATTTACATAGCAAAATAACTCCTTAGGATTCTCCTTGCAGAGTCTTGCCACTCCGAGTTCCTCAGTACGCTTAGCCACCCTTATGCTGGACTTCACTCTCCTGGCTAGCCTCCGGTACTCGTCAAAGGCACCCGAGATCTTTGATCGCCGGTACGCATTTCTCTTCTCTTTAAGCAGTTAGCCGATTTCTCGATTAAAATACTTTGGTTGAACAGAAGACCGACGGAGCCATTTCAGAGGGATTCAACTAGATTGAAGACTCATGAAGTTACTTTTGAAATTGTTCCACGAATTTTTAACCTCTTTGCATACCGCTAGCCTTACATCAGTTAACCCAGCACAGAGGCTTGCAAAGTCTGCTCTTCTCAAGTCAAGTTTCCTTGATTGACTAACAACAGACCTTACCTTCGGGATCTTGACGGTAAATCTAACTAGCTGGTGATCACTGCCACTGAGCTCTTCGCCTACAGAGACATCCTCAACGATATCATCCTCAGAGGTGAAGACCAAGTCGAAGATATTGTCTCCTCTCGTCGGTTCTCTGACCCATTGAGTGAGGAACTCGTTGTTGGCGAACTCCAGGAGTAGCGCGCTCTCGCGACAGGCTGCTCTTGTTTCCCCGTCAACTTTTCTGTTGAAGTCGCCCATGCATACTCTGCCTTGAACAAGCTAACCCAACAGATGGTACTGTTCCCTGTCCTTCTCATCGGGTTGGGAAGGGGGTCTGCAAAGCAGCAGGGTCCTGTATCTGACAGGCCCTATTGCTAGGATAACGCCTAGGATCTCGTGATCGGATATAATGTTGAAGTTCATAGATTTTATTGTATCCTTGACATATAACATTACACGGCCACCCTCTCTGTCTGGCCTATCTTTATCGAAGATTTGGTAGCCAAGAACAGTGAATTTGCCTTCAAAGTCTCGATTTGAGGTTTTTATCCACGATTTTGTTATGGCTACCATTTTGGGTTCTTCCGTCGCTACGAGGCCACGGAGCTCATGAAACTTTTTCCTGATTGACCTCGCATTGAACGGAAAAACTTTCAGGGAGTCCCCGACTGTAGGAATTCCTACGCTCTTCCGTTTTCCAGCTTGTTTGTTAGCGAGGCGCGTCTCTTTGCGACCTCTGAGAAGTTCGTTCCTGGAGTCACAAGGGCGTACTGGCGTACGTCCGCTCTCACTCTGGGCCGGATACTCCTTTGCGTCCTCTCTACGACATCCTGGATGATGTTCGAAAGAAAGGCCTTTTCTTTAAAGGAAAGATATTCCCCATCCCTTTGGTAGAGATCATTTCTACCATAAAAGGTGCGGTACAGGTCCACAAAAAAAACCTTCTGCCGTACACAAATCTGCCAGGCGCCTGTTTAAAGAGACATTCATCGAGTGAGCGGTCCGTGTTGGACCTCTCCTCGGGAGCATCCCATCTATGACACGCTTGCGAGTTTTCAGCCCACAGTCGTACACGGCACCCATGGCCGTGTGAAGGATTTTATCTGTAGGGCCTACACTACCTCCTCTTAGGTAGAGGTCGTTTCCGCTGACCATCAAAGCAACGACTGAGCTCTCAGAAATCTTTGATTTCTCAGCCTCTACTCTGATGTGGTAGTTACCACATCTTAGCAGGCAGCTTACCTTCACACTAGTGCGAAGGCGGGCCGTTAGCAGGGACTGCAGGCACCGTGCTTGAGAATCACCAATAAGGGTGACTCTTGCACATTTGTCTGCAGGTGCCTGAGTCTTTCCTTTCGGAAGCGACTTGCGCTTTTCTCTTGTATCTCTACATTTTTTTCTCTTCTTCTTCTTCTTATTTTTCTTGTCTTCCTTTGTTTTCTATTCTTCCGTTTCTTTTTTCTCTTCTTCTCTTTCCACTTTCCCTTGCGCACCAGTAACGCTCGAATCCTCTACACTGGGGTGAGATGCATTAATGTCGTTTTTCTTCTTTTTATTCTTTTTCCTTTTCTTATTGGCTTCTCCGCATGGCTGAAGTGGGACTGCCAATGCAGTTTCAGCTCCTTAAGCTGGAGTCACATCGGCGGGACCAGCCACGTCAGTGAGACTTTTGTCTCGAGCTTGAGCTGAATGGGCCTCTAGTTTAGAGGCTAGCTCTAGGATTTTTCCCTTGAGACACCGAATCTGAAGCGCGTGCTGCATTTCTAGGGTCTGGGTTTTACTTTCCAGTGCCCTATATTTTCCTTCAGAGTTTGTGAAGATATCCTTGAGTTTATTGCAGTATGTCACTGCCCTTTCGGACCTCTCCTTTAAGGATGCAGTCGGTGCATATACTTCCCGGGTGGCATTTCGAAAAACATCCTTCCGGGAAGTCAACGCACCACTTATCCTTCTGGTATATCTTACATGTATATTTGAGTGCAGCTGGACCTTTTATTTCCTGTCATTTTGAACACTTTCTCTCTTTCAAAACTTTGCGACCAATCATTAGAAAAATGGGGTTGGGGAGTTCTCCCCGCGTGAGTCGCTCCCGCCTATCGATCGGAGACGTTTTGGATCTTTCCGAAGGCACGCTCCATGTGTTGCTGTTCGTCCGACCGAGTCTTCAAGCTTCGGCGTGCCGTGGCTCCAAACCAAGCAGCACAGACGGTCCCCGAAGGGGCCATCGATTTGTCACCAGGTGAACAACAACGAAGCACGCCCCGTACTAAACTCCTACTAGTTCCCCTTGTGGTGGCCAAGATCTTGGAGCAGCGTTCAATGGATATCCCGCCACACCAAGAAACTTGACCCAAGGCTTTTTGTTGGCCTGGCAACCAACATGGGAACAAAGGGCTGTCACCACGGACCAATGCTACCAGAGGCACCCGTTAACGGTGACTGGGAATGGTCAATAATTATGCATCAAAAAAGGGGTTAACGGGGCACTACCCTCATCACATTCATCGTGCCCCAACGCCTAAGACCCCTCGAGTCCTAGTATCTCGCAACCAGTCAGCATTGATTGGCGTTGTTTATAGAGGTTCCAAAGGCTCTCTTCTGACGCATGAGGTAGCTGCCAGGTCCTTATATGTAGATAGAGGAAAAAAGGGTAAGAGTGACATGATAGGAATAGGGGTTGAGAGGGAAGGATAGAGTAGGATGAAGAAAGACAAAGAAAGACGCAATTAGTCTAGAACCTAATTTCCGACCAAATCGACAAGGCAAACCATGCCAGGGGGGCCAGAAGATAGGTACCCCCGCCGATATAGCTCGAAAAGTCAAGGGTACGCACAAGCTCTCTTTCCGCGACAAGGGGGCGTCACCTCTCTCAGATACTTCTAGTCCTGATATTTTCTGGTTCAAAAGGTAAAAAAATTCCTGGACAGCCATAAACCAAGAGAAATTTGAAACCTTAAATTATCCTCAAGATCAGAAACATAAAATGGTGAAATTTTGTACAAAACTGATTGAAGAAAAGCAGATTCGAGATGATTAAAAGAAACTCTTGGAGTTGACAATAATAATACTAGGAGAAACTCCATATAGTGGTGTGGAATTCACGAAACCTGAAGCATAACCACAGAGCTAGATGAATGGCAAAACTCATATATTCCATGTAAACTTTCATGTTTAAAAGCCGTTTTAAAGTTTAATCAAAGGAAGCAAAAAGTTTTGAAGAGATATGCAGATTTGCCACTTCAATCTATGTAAAGCACTGGTTTTTTTCCCTAAAAGCAGAAGGTACTGCACGTAAGGATTTATTGTATCTTAAGGAACTTCATTCCTAAAAAGGAACAAATGAAAAGATTGCCAACACCACCTGGAATAAATTTCATAAGCATCTCTGGTATCTATCAGAAGAATTAACTGCATTGGCTTTCTTTGATGATTCTGTCTCGATCAAGATGAAGGAAAAAGTGAAAGATGCTTTGAAGAATCCAGCAGATGCAGATCCACCCAAGAAAATCAAAATAGACCAAGAAAATTACGGCAAGAAGCAGCTTTGGGACTTTGTGACAACAAACGGTCTCCTTCTTCGATACGTTTGGGCTATCATCTGTTGATAACTGCACACAAGCAGAAAGCTTTTGTATTGCTAAAAGTGTTTTTAATGACATTGCTGAATGAGGAGACAAGCTCATGGAGGACTATAACAAATTGCTAACAAATGACGAGGATCACAAACAATATTTGTTACAAGTTGTGTCGCACTACAGAAAAAAAGGTTACTGACAAATCAAAGAAGACCCATGTCGCAGCTGCCTTAAATTAATAGAGAATCCCTTTTTTTCCAATAAAAAGGAAAAAGGAAGTAGAGTTGTAGGACTATTGAGCAACTTCCACTATAAGGAAGTAACATGATGCATTCTATACCTCTCAAGTGCCATGGAAATTAGCAATATTCAATTCCTGGGCGCCACTTCTAAATATTATTTTTCTTTCTGAAAAATTAGCAAAATAGTTTTTACACTAAAATGAATCAATTAGGATGGTATCTCACTATAATTTAAAAAAAAAAAAAATTAGCCCCCGTTTTAAATCACCCCAGACTATCCTACCTTCGTATAAGTGAATATTTTGGAGGTGTCATACGGCATGACCGGGGTCACTATCGCTTCTCCTTTGAACTTGGGACGGGTTCTTGCATGCAAAATTGTGGACTCTTTAACTCGTTGGAGGAGGCTGGCCTCCTCCAGTCGATTTAACTCTCTTTGGTGTTGATTACATGTTCCCGGACCTGGAGGAGGGTGGGTTCTTCCGATGTCAGAGCCTGTTTCTTTTTTATCTTTCCTTCGTTTTTCTTGTATATTATGTCATTGGCTTTTATATCGCTTCTGTTTTTGTATTTTTACTGTTTTAATTGATTTGTGTGTTTTTAATATAGCCTATTAATAGCTGAAAGTAATTGTAGCGTCTTATTATTTTGGTGGCATTGGCCAGATGGGCGCTTAAGAAAACCAGGAATGTTAGCCTTAAATCTTGGGTTTAAATTTTAATATGGAAATGGAAGTTAATACAATTCCTAGAACGAAGTGAAGGTGGTAAATTGTCAAAGTGAAAAATTCCTAACTAAAATGGCTGACCTTCTCCAGTTAAAGTTTTAGTTCACGTACAGTAAATTACAGAAGAGAGAAGGGCCTGATTGTGGATTAATGAGAATAATCAAGCTACTAGTGCATTCCAACTAAAGCATGATCACATAGTAAGGAAAGCAATTTGGGGATCTTGTCCAAAAATTACTTGAAGAGTGGTTTGTAAATAGTGGTGAATTTAGAGAAACTGAAATTTACCATTGTCCATCTCCCCGATATATTATTTGAGGTGGTAAGAAACCCAAGAGCACACAATTCTTGTTCTGCATCAGTTTCACAACTAAGATCTCGTCCCTTAGCTAGATAGTAGATAATATTCAAGACCATTATGATTGCCTTAAGAGAAAATTATACTTTAGGCTGATAAAAACAACAATTCCTGTGTAAACTTAATCTGCAAACGTCGAATGGACTCTTTATTACAAACTTGAAACCTCAGATCGGGAAGAACACTTTGAGATTTTTTTCAGCTAATATTTGCAAATTATGCGAAGGAATATTAAAGGAATTCTTACGGTATTCCGGAAGTCAAAAGTTTTTGGTTTTACTCTCGATAGATCCGTCCTATCATTTTTCTTTCTTAGATCTTCCTCGCTCTCTCTCACTCTAAAAATCATTTTATAGATTGTTTCTCCTTTAGATAAACATATGTATATCTCTCCATCCTTATTCATGAACCCATTTATTCCTTCACCTCCCTCACACGCATGAATCATTACTTTTCTTCTTAAAAATTGCCTTACTAGTACAGAGTACACAATAATTCGACCACCTTTTATTATTCTTCAAAGTAGATTTTTTTTATGTATCCAGAAACCTCAAGAAATTGTCTTCCTTTGGCCAAAAAATGTGGTTAAATTTGAATTATTCTTGCTCGCCAATTTTGTAGGTTCTTTCTTATAAATATCTTTATTTTAAAAAAATCGCAAATGCTATATAGAGAAGACCGTAAATATACTCTATCACCCACAAGTAAAGGGGGGGTAATGGGCAAAGCCCGTATTTCGCAATTACATTAAAAAATATAAATGAAACAATATAATGCGATTGTAATATATATATTTTTTTTATTTAAGAGGCTATCTGGCGACTGCCGACTTAGGCATAAGTCGCCGTAAACAAACAGCCTAGTTTTAGGCTACTTTAAAAAATTGAACAGGAAACAACAATAAAAAGAAACAACAATAACAATAACAAAACAATAACAAAAACAATAACAAAAACAACAATTAAACCTGGTTAAATGAAAGGGAGAAGGCCGGCCTCCCCCAAAAATTTAACAAGTCCACCAGTGAATGTGCACGCACTCGTCCCGAGTACAAGGGACAGGCGGTAGCGACCCCGCCCATCCCGGTACCGGGACAGGTGTCGTGCGCGAAGATCACCCAGACTAAGACAGTGGACAAGAATGTGCCGAACAATCTGGAAGACGACGCAGTCGTTGCAATAGGGCGCAGGTGAGCGCTCCATCAAATAGCGATGCATCACACGAGTGTGTCCGATTCGGTGACGACAGAAAGCAACCTGAAGCCACCGCGGCATTGGGGGATAGGTCCATGGAAACAGTCAGGGTGCAATAGCACGCAACTTTAAGTTCTCTTCGACCGTCTCCCATCTTCTTTGCCAAGCAGTCCGAAGAGCTGCCCGTATTCCTGCCATGTAGTCGGTGTGAGGAAGAGCGAAACGCTGGTCCGGTCGCAGAGTCCTCGCAGACTGTTTCGCGCCCTCATCGCCACGCTCTTCCCCGCAATTCCAACATGTCTAGGAACCCAGCAGAAGATAATGTCGACATCCAGCCGGCTCGCCAAAACCGTGGCGTCACGGATTTCACGAACCAGGGGATGCGGAGATTCCAATGCCCCGAGAGCACTCAGGGCGCTTTGTGAGTCGCTATAGATCACAATCTGGTCTCCGAACCGGGCACAGCGCGTAATCTCGCGCACCGAGTGGTGTATTGCCACCAGCTCGGCCTGAAGACAGACGCAGCGCCTGTTAGAGCCCGGCTGACTTCAAACAAAGGGGATACGGCGTGGAAGCCGACCCCCTCTTGCGACTTGGAGCCACCCGTATACACTGGCACGGTTCCAGCGTGATACGAGGTGGGCTCCAAAAGGGTCGAACGCAATACTCCCGGCGCCTTTCAAGCTTTGGGAGCAGAGGCGTGGCGACAAATAGCCAAATGTGGTACCCTCCAGGGTGGCGTCCTGGGCAGAACCAGGGTCGTCACCGGCCCAAAAGCTATATCTACCTCTCAAAGGAGTTTCATGGCCCTAAACCCAAAGGGCTTGGGGTATGACTGGCGTCTCTGAGGGGCATAGACACCATTGAGATAAGCTGTGGAAGCAGTGAAAGCTGTTGGCGACTAAGGTTGGCACCGGGCTCACGCGTACATGCGGGTGATGCACTCCACGCGGCGCAGAGCAAGTGGCATCTCTCCAGCCTCAACCAACAGGGTCTCAATTGGAGAAGTGCGGAAGGCACGCAACGCAAGGTGAAGGCCAGGGTGGTGGATCGAATCCACCTTCCGCAATAAACGCTCGGCTGCGGATGCATAAAACTCGCATCCGTAGTCGATCTTCGAACGAACGAAGGATCGATAAAAAAGTAGGGCAGTAGTCCTATCAGCGCTCCAAGCTCTGAACGTCACGAAACGAAGAATGTCCATGGCGCGGGTACAGGAGACCTTAAGGCTGCAAAAATGAGCCTCCCAGGTGAGGCGTCGGTCGAATACAAGACCAAGGAAACGGTGCGACTTAACCACATCTAGGCGCACCCCATTACGAAACAAATCTGGGTCGGGGTGAAGCCGTGGATGGCGGCAGAAGTGCATCACCTTAGTCTTAGCCAAAGAAAACCGAAACCTGTGCGCTTCGGCATAGCAAGAGACGCGGTTCAATGCCTGTTGAAGTCGACGCTCGTGAGTTGGCATCTGGGCCCTTCCAAAAGAGATGGAAAGGTCGTCCACGTAGAGCGTAGCGAGAACATCTTCCGGCAGCACCGAGGTGATGCCGTTGATGCTCATGGCGAACAGAGTGACACTGAGGACACTTCCCTGCGGGACACCCTTTTACTGCTCCTTTGGACCGGAGAAGGCTCTCCCACCCGTACGCGGAATCGACGATCTAGAAAAAATTCAGATATAAATATTGGGAGGCGTCCTTTCGCCCCCATCGTGTGGAGAGTCTTCATGATACTGTATCGTCATGCATTATTATAGGCCTTCTCCAGATCGAAAAAGACCGTGGCGTAGTGCTGTCTACGACTGGAAAGACGGCATTTTCCAGTCGGAGCAGAGCGTCCGACGTGGAGTGAAACTTGCGAAAGCCGCACTGTGCGGAAGACAGATGGCATCCGCTTTCCAGGAAAAAGGCTAATCTAACATTTACCAATTTCTCCATCAACTTGCACACGCAAGAGGTTAAAGAGATTGAGGGGAAACCGGTCGGAGTAGAGTAATCTCTCCCCGGTTTGCGAAAGGCCAGCACAGTAGAGATTCGCCAGGAGTCTGGGAGAAGATCTTCCACCCAGATCCTGTTGAACAAATCTAACAGAAAGGCCATACCTCGCTCACCCAGGTGTCGGAGCATGGCGTACGGAACATCGTCCGGACCATGGGCGGTGTCCGCGCACGAAGCGAGAGCGGAACGCAACTCACTCACAGTAAACTTGTCGTTGAAGGGTTCTCCGCCTCTGGAGGTAAAGTCAAGCCGGCGGCCTTCCGCGACATCACGACGTGCATTGAATGCTGGTGGAGCAGCATTACGGCTAGAGAATGCGGAGAAAGCGGTCGCTAGGGATTCCGCCACGGACGCGGGGTCCGAGATTGCGGTCCCATTCTCCTGGAGAACGGGAGGGGGGTCCTGCGAGAACTTGCCCCGAATCCTTTTGACTCGCTTCCATACCTCAGCTCAAGGGGTCTTCCCGTTAAGTGAAGACACGTATGCCCGCCAAGAAGATCGGCGGGCGTGCTTCGAAATATACCGAAACCTAGCCCTAGCCCGACGAAATTCACCAACAGTGCAATCGTTCGGTTGGCGCTTATAGCGCATGCAGGCATAACGCTTCTGTTTGAGGGCCGTCTCACACTCGGCTGACCACCATGGCAGTAAAGTGGTGCAAATGAGCCCGACGTCCTAGGAATAGTAGTCAGGCCCACGGCGATGATGTTGCCGGAGAAGAACTCAACGGCCTCATCTACCGACCTAAACTTCTCGACTGAGATAGAGAATTCAGTCATTTCCTGAAATGCAGGCCACCGCGCCCACGCCAAGCACTACCGAGTTGGTCTCTCAGGCGGCAGTTGCTCTAAAAATGATATTTGAATAGGAAAGGGATCACTACCTTGGAGGTCACGACCACCTCCCAAACAAAATCAGGCTGTGCATCCGAAGAGCACAAAGATAGGTCAAGGCAAGAAAATGAAGCGGTTCTCGGACAGTGATGCGTAAACTCATCCACGTTTAGGACACCCATCTCAAGCTCTTCGATCAGATCGGCAAGAACTTGTCCCCTGAAATTTATGGAGTAATCTCCCCAGAGAGGATGCCTGCCATTCAGATGTCCAAGCAAGAGATAGGGCCTCGGCAACCCTGCCACGACGCGGCGGAAGTCAGCTGACGGTGCAATGTACGCGGAAATCAGAGTATACCTTCTATCCAGGTGCAGCTGCACAGCCACTGCCTTAAAGGAGGTATCTGAAGAGACAGGGAGAACGGAGACATCATGCCGGGTGTAAACCACGCATCCCCCAGTTGGGCTATCCTGCGTTAGTGGTGTCGCATGACCCTTGGACTCCGGAAGGGCGGGCAATGGGCACGCTCCTAGCATAGTCTCCTGCAAAACGATAGCTAACGGGGAACGGGATGAGACGAGCCTCCGCAGCTCCTCATAGTTGGCCCAGAGTCCATGGAAATTTCATTGAAATAATATGCCCTCCAGGCATAGCTCGGAGGAGACGCGGGGGCCCTCCTCGAACTGAAGACCCTCACGCGAATATCCGTACGCTTCCCGGGGGCAGAACCCCAGGCGCTGTTGGCCGGACAAAGTGCTGAAGAACTTGTCGCCTTCGAGGACTTATTGGGGGATGTTGGGCTCGCCATGCGAGTCTTTTCATCCCTCTGCCTCGAAACCTTAGGCTGGCGTTGCGGCTTCGGTGGCGGGGGGCCCTCTCTTCGAGGAACCACCGTCTCCGAGCCACTCGCTCCACCTCGAGGCGTGGGAAAAGGAGACGAAGCTTCTTTGTTGCTGTCCTCCTTTCAGGGAACAGCTTTAGGAACCCTGGAAAATGGCCTAGCAAACATCTTTAGGGGTGTTGCCTACTTTGAATCTAACGACACGGTGGAGGCGCGTGGCCGTTTCGTCTTACGAGAAACGGTCACCCTGGGAAAAGAGGAGGGGACCCTGGTTTTAGCCGGGGCTTGATCTGAACCCTTTTCGCCGCCAGCTTTACCAGGGAAGCACCCTGGATGGGTAGAGCCGGCAAAAGGGCTCCGAATGGGCGCGGAAACAACCGTGCTCGTTGGCCTGGATGGGCCAGGAGCAGAGGGTGCCTTTCTTTCTATTGAGGCATATGACGTCCCAGGCAGAGCCTAGCGCGCCAGGACCAAGTCCTTAGCCTCGCGGAATGAGAGTCGTTACTAAGCCTGAACGGCCACGATTTCTTTCTCAACGAGATATACACCACATTGCTTCGAAGAAGCAGAGTGCGGCTCTCCGCAATTGTCACCCTTCCCCACACACGATTTGGACTTTTCGTGTGCGACCTTGGAGCAATTTACACACACTTTGGGTGACCCCGACTTTGCAGTCTACATGAGCGATTTGTAAAGCCGAAGCGGTGACAGTAATAGCACCACCGCGGCAGTGGCACGAATGCCTTTAAGCGGTAGTGGTACCAACCTGCACGCACCGACTCAGGGAGCTTGTCACAGTCGAACGTGACGAAGAGTGTAGGGGTGGGTCTCAAGGCCCCTCCCTGTTTTCTCATTATACGTTCGACCTTGACCGCCCCATGGTCGGTCAGCTCTGAGGTGATGCCCTCAATGGAGTGGTCAACCAGTTCCCTCGCATAAATTACTCCTTTGACAAAGTTCATGGTGAAGTGCGGCGTCACACTCCCTGGGGTGCCATGAAATGTCCGAAGAGCACTTATCTTGGCCGCCTCGGTGGGATTCGCTGCATTCGCCAGGAGGCTCCCGTCTGAGAAACGGATCACCTTCGGCTCTCTACCAATTGCATTGTCTAATCCTCTCCTCTGATGGATCATGTTGCCCTTGAATAACATGGTGCCATCAGTGAAGCGAAAGACGAGGAAGCGTTTGAAGTCAGCGGGCTCCAAAACGCTAGGTAACCTCTGAATCAGGGGCACCGATGTCATCGAGGCTCCGTCCTGTGCACTTTTGGTCAAAGTTAGGGGCTCCGCAACCGGAGGGGCAGAGGGACCGGATGTGCCGATCTTGGCTTGGTCATTTGCCAGAGTAGAAGCAGACCAACCCGTCCCCGCAGCCCCCGCGGATGGAGACGAGCCCTGAGTCTTCTTTGTCTTCCTTGTCTTGGTCTTTTTTTTTTTAGAGAGGAGGGCGGGGAATAAACCCGCTTCTCACCCCCACCGGTAGAAGCCCCGAGGCCAGATGTACCGGCCTCAGCCAGGTCTTTCTCCGAAATGGAGAAGTTCCCATGGTCGCAGGGGCATTATCCGAAGGAGTTCCGTCCCCTCCTTCTACTGCCTGAAAATCCCCAGCCGTTTGAGGAGGACCTTGCATAGGGGCAGATTCGGGTTCGGTGCTTGGCGCCAAACCTGGATCCCCCCCAATGGAAGGCCCTACACTCTGAGGCTGGTTTTCCTCAAGGACCATGTCTATCACAGGAGGGGCCTGCAGTTGGCAATCCCCTCCCAGGACATCGCATATCCCCTTGGCAGCGTCAGGAGTCTTTTGTGGGGAGGCACAGGCCTTGACTCCGGCAAGGTTTAATATTCTTGCCAGCAGGTCTTTTGAGGGAAGCGACCGAAGGGGCCTGGCTTCATTTTCCCCCCTAAGGGGGTTTTGCCCTACCGAACAGCTTACACGAGGGGCGGTTGGCAATGAAATGCCTGCTGGCTTTCTTGGCAGGGTCCTTAGAAAGCAAAGGAGCGACTGCCGCTGGAATTAGGGAAGGGCCCGAAAGCACCTCCAGAGAAGGGATGAGGGGGAGTCCCCTACACCCGTAGACGTAAGAGAGGAGTAAGCCTCCTCTTCGGTTAAAGAAGTATGAAGGGGCCCCTGCGCAAGCACAAGAGGGGGAAACCTCCATTTTCTCGGTGGAGCTGCCCGAGGGCGGCTCCGTTGAGGTTCTTAGGGAAGTTAGGGGTTGGGTTTGTTTTTTTTCATCATTGGGCATGGTGACCCTATTTATGCTACGGGACGCAATACCTCATCACCTCTTGCAATTGCCCGCACTGTAAGAGGTGCTTACAGGCCTGGCAGAGCCAGGCGCCGTCATTTGGGACCTCCCCCCTGGTGGCCTGGCAGTCTATCGGCATGGCGGCTCCACCTTAGACACGGCGTAAAAAAGATAGATTTTGAAAACGAGAGGAAGAGGGATGTGAGGAAGGTATGGGTGGAGATGAAACAGGTTATTAAAAACCAACCACCCTAGACCGGAGCTCAGGGGTTAGGGAACATTGTCCCCTCCCCCCTTAGCCCCGATCCAGGACGGTTGGCCAAGAAGAAGGTCAGCAATTACCCTGTGAAATTAGAGGCTGCCTAGAGAAAGTTGTTGGAGAGGTTGTATGAAAAGAGAGGAAACAAGTGTTTTGAAGGAAGGAAGAGAGGCTAAGCTGGTGCCGGACGGGGTGCTGAGTTCCTTCAGCACGGCGGCCAGGATAGCAAATCGCAGTTTGAGGGAATTTGCCCTAGAAAATCATTGTTTACAATTTAAAACCATTTTTTTTTAATAAACACACACACACACACACACACATATATATATATATATATATATATATATATATATATATATATATATATATATATGATAGTAAAACCACTGTATATGAGCCAAAAGTTTAATTTACGAGATTAGTTTCAGTATGTAGTTTATAATACCCTCTTCAGTCGTATACTGATAATGCTATTGTTACAAAAGTATATAAATAGCGTACAAATAAAAAAAACAAAAAAAAACAGAAAGAAACACAAAAATGGAGAAAAAGGTCATTAATCAGGAAAGGCGAGTTTAATATCGTTGACTAAGCTCTTTACAATGAGGTTACGGGAATAGAGGTTGCATTTTAATTGCCCATCTGACCAATTAAAATTGCAAATTTCTCCTATTAATATAGATTCTATTATTTTTTTTACGGAATTCTTCACAATTATATATGATTCGTGCCTTTGATTAGTCAATTTGGTGGTTGAAATTGCTAATATGACATCACCTTTATGTTCATAACTTTGTTTTGCTAAGGTTCTTTCGGTCTCTCCTATGTAAAAGGAGGGCTAGTTTTTAGAGCCATACTGGATTAAATATACAACTGATTCATTTGGCTGATCGACGGTCTTGTTCGTGGAAAAGATTTAAGGATAGAAAAAGGTTATTTAAATATGTTTACGCCTGGAGAAATAACTTTGTTCACTCCTTTGAGGAGGGGAGAAAAAGGGAGGGATGAACATTTCGTATTACTGACTGCGTCAGATTTAATTTTTTTAAATATAACTATTTGCTCCTGTTTTATCCGCGTAGTTATTTTTTCCCACTACAGTGATTATAAGAATATGTTTAGGATTTTGAAAATGCACTCGTTTCGTATACAAAGGTACTTTGAATGTTTGCGAGTTTATTCGTTCAGATCCGTGACAAATGCGAAATATTTCGTCATATTAATATTATTATAAAATTTCACTGACTTCCTATTTTTACAAATTTAATGTGTAATGAATAATTTAATAAAATATTTCATACGTAAATTTAATGCTTTTGATAAATATTAAAAATCAAAGTACACATTCGAACGCGTAGACAGCAGGCAAAATTATCATCTTGAGAAAGTCTTCTGGGATTTACGGACGTTCCTCCCATTTTCTTCCGTTCTTTTATTTCATGAGTGATTTATATAATTTATTTTTAAAAGATCTAATTTATATATTTAACTTCACTTATTGTGAATTTAAAATGCTTTCTATAACGTGGATAAAAGAAATATATCAAAAGGAATTTATTTTCAATTGACCAGGGGTGGGGATGTATAGGATTCGGTAAGGTTGATGCGCACCGACCCATAATTGTAGGATAGTACTCAATGATTATGATGATGATGCTGAAAAACTTATGAATATTGAAGTAGAAATTTTCTTCTGTATGGTAGTTTTTTAAACATAGATGAACACACCATGTTGTTTTACAATCGCCGAAAATATAGATTGTGCGTTTATATTTTTTCTAGGTTTGTTGTGTGGCGAATACATAACAACGTCATCTTGAAGGAAGAGGCTTCATAAAATGAAGGCCAACATCAATGATTTGCGATAGTAAATTAACAATTCGTCGAATATCAGAAATACGATTTTCTTTTTATATTTACCAACTATTTTTTCAATCACTCTATTTGAAAAATCCCAAATCGTTTTTTTCTCGTTCGTTTTCTGCTTATATACATAATATAGATTTATCAGTATATCACTCTCATCATAGAATCGCATCTTTTTGTACTGAATCAGGCATTTAGGTTTTAAAATAATGTTATCATTCTATCTTATTTCCCACTATAACACATATCACCAATTAACGCATCATAGATTGTTTCATTGAAGTAACTCAACTTCCCTCTTATTCAAATTTTTAAACTCGGGCTGTTCTTTCTATTGGAATGAATTATTCCACAAGCTATAGTCTAATTTTATAGTAATTATGCAAAGAGAGCCGGACTTATCAACAAAAAATAACAGGGCCCATGCTTCACATTGGATTCAAGAAGTGTCATCACAAATGAGCCCGTTGCACTTACTTCATTGTCGATGGTAATTTCTGCGCTGGTTCCGGTATAAATGATCAGATCTATTACGAAACTATTACAATTGAATAACACAAGTTTTTATGCCCAATTATATCTTTTATTTGGATTGTTTTGCTTGTAATGGAGTCTTCTTCTCCAAAGGCTATGCAAAGATCTTTGAAAGAAATCAGCTTTGATTTAGGTTTCTGTTTAATGAGATCAAGAAGAAGTTTGATTTTTTTCTCTCCTTCTAGTTCTTTCAATTGTATTACCCTTAAAATGCAAAAGCCACAATATTTGCAGAAAGCGATTGCCCTGATATTAGTTGTCCAATTATCTTTTGTTTGTGAAGTTCATTACTGAACAATAATCATTTAGCCGGTTTCTTTGTACAGTGACATATGATACACCAAATACTAACAAACAACCCAACTTCGTCGGCGTCCGTTTCTTTTAATGTGGATAGGGGGTTATTCGGTTTGTATGGATTTCTTTGCTTTATAAATTAATAATAACCATTTGATTGTGTAACTTATATTTATTACATCATCATCGATGAACTGTTCAAAATAATCTATTCTTTTGAATTTTGTGTAATAAAGCATGATGAAGTCGAAGCTGATAGTGAAGATTCAAACGCAGGCAGTGAGGAAAGGGAATTCCTGGCAGATGCCCATCTTTTTACCTGGTCGAGGGTCGGACTCTTTATTTTAGTCATTATTTTTACTACATTTTTCGTCTAAAATTTCGCTATTATCCCTGTTAAATTCAGATAATGCTTTATTGGGCCAGCCATCATCGCTATATATACTAATTGGGACCTCTGAATCTACATTTTTGAGCATGTCACTCGACCGATCGCCTATTTGAGACCTTTATATTTATGGTAAAAAATTGCTGAACTTTCATACTAGACATGCTGAGTTAATGATTTTGAATTTAAATATTTCAAACTTAGCAACCGAGAGAAGATTGCCAGAGAGAAATACAGACAAGGCCGAACGTAGGCAATAGTTATTTTAGATTCTATCCATATTTGGCCGATTCTCAGCCATAGAGCTAAGGCAAATCTCGGTAAAAGGTTCGAGTAGCTTAACTCCAGCATCATTTTGATTCGGTACCTTAAGAACCTTTGCTTTTCGTTAAGTTATCAATAAACTTGGCTACTCTTGTTAATCAAAAATAGTGTTAGGTAGTTGCTAGATGTTACTGACAACGTCATTACATGTCATTATTAGACCAATAAAATTTAAGATTTCTGATGCCTTAATTTAAGATTTGAAGACACTTCCCAAATAACCAATAACTACTTATTAACCCATGATGAATTAGTAGTTATTTAAATAAGGTTACCATATCTAATTTGATGAGGTATTATTGCTAATGCATCCAAAGTTCAGATTCAAGATAGTCTTATTTAGCACAATACGTGTATAATTTATTTTTCTTAGGACCTAACCTCCCCCTAACTTAACATACTCTCTTAACCTAACCTATCCATAATCTAATCTGCTTCTCTAACCTAACTTACACCTACCTTGACAGACCCCTAAACACCCACTGGCACTCTAAATAATGCCTCTCTACATGGTGACCCTCGTGTATTTTTTTCTGTCGAATTTACTCTAATCGAATTTCACAACGCCATTTTGCACCTGAATCGAGGATGGCCGCTCTCCTCCAGTTCAACCACAAAGTAAACCACTCCACAAAAATTTAGCCACTGCCGTTTTGGAAATTTAGGTTAGTTTAATTGCTTGCAGGACCCACTAATAAAAATTAAACTTTGCGTAAGTACATTTGCGTAAGATTATCTAATTTCGTCCAGTCACGTATTTTCATTTGCACCTACAAAACGAACATCGTCTTCCACTTGTTTGCGTTTCCATCACGCAAACAACATTTTTTGTATTTCTTTACTGATTTTACAAACACACGTCTTACACGTCCTATATTAAAATTCGTAATGATAAAAAAACTCCACCAACAATTTAGACTTATACATTAACTTCACTAAAACTCCTCGGGTAATTAGTTCTGACATCTTACAAAGCTACAAACACTGACTAATATTTCAATGCACTAATGTTTTGAACGAATTCCTCCTCACTTTTGGAATTAAATTTTGGCTAAGCAAATGGAGATTTTTGGCTAATTTCTTTTCAATGCCAATTGTAGCTTTACTCTTCCTTATAAGTGTATGTAGCTTAAGATATCACTTTCTCTTCACTTCTGAAACTTGTGAATGGCCCGTTTTGTAACATTCCTTTGTTCTCCTACTGGTGTTCATAGTTCTTATTTTAATAATTTCCTATTTCTTTTAACAAAGTTAGGCCTCATTATTATCTATATTAAATAAACAAGTGCATGAGACATGTTATTATACAATTAATATAAGGAAGGCTTTTGACGTCTCTTCATATTGTAAAATTTAACAGCGATATCTTTTAGCAGAGAAAGATAATACCAGTTTACTATTTCATTTATACCAAATTTGTAGTAAAAAAGCTGAGTAATAAGCTGAAATGATTCGAAACCAAATATCACTGTATATGTTGCATGTATTATTGTATTTAGAATATGAATTTAACTCAAACTTTCTTTCACCTCGTCCATTAATATAAAATTTCTCAGAAATGTCAGCTGCTGAAATGGATAAAAATTCTTAAGAGTCTGCTCTAAGCCATAAATCCCTAACGTTATAAAATATGTAAATACAAAAAAAAAAATGGAAGCATTATGCATAAATCTTTTTTCCGAATAATGCGCATTACCCTATAACAAAAAAAGTTATAGTGATATAGCTATATTATTTAATGATTAAGAAAGCGTAATTTTTTATATGCCTCATTATGTGGTTAGTTTCATTGGGTTCCGTCCCATATACTTGGTTTATAACATAATAAATTGAAGCATATCTTACATATTTGGAATGAGGTATATGAGCCGCCCTTTCAAGATGAAAATAGGGATAAGGAAATAGTAAAGGGGAGCAATTAAGGAGGATAGGTGGGTCAAGATTTTTCTAAATTCTTTAAATATATAGATGTGTGTAAGTTGTATAAGGTTGAAAACGCGACTAGACGAGATTCAATTAGCCCAACACCCAATCCACAGCAAAGATAGTGTATTTGGCTCAAATAGAACAGTTGAAGATAGAACAGGTGAAGATAGATACGCAATCATGAAGAGAAGCTCAATCGGATTTGAGAAATTAATATGTAGAGATAAGATTTATATGTTTGCTCATGGTTAATTGCTAACAATAATATATACTAATTAAGTATCTTATAACTATTAAGAATCCTTATACATTGTACACGCCTGTTGGGTCTTAGAGTTTCAGCTCCATCATCTCATTTCTGTCCACCTAAATCACTATGCCTATTTGTTAAACCCGAAGGGTCGGATGAATTTGTTTAAAATACTGATGATCTTTGGTTCAGGAAACGTCACCGTTAGATAAATTGTAGGTTTGTCTAGAAGAGAGCAAGGCAAATTGGATATATCTGGGTGAGACAGTGAAGTGAAAATATTAGGATTGTCGTCGTGGTTGCAGTATTGCAAAAACGACAATGCCACGTAGGATGGAAAATCCTCTGTAAAGAACATAATTATATATATACGTGTTGGGATGGCCCAGAAATGTGGAAAATCATGTACATTCCGGAAAAGTCTTGATTAAGGAACGTGGTTCTCGAAAACCCAAGTATCTGACGTAAAAACGTTGCTCTAACTATCACTTTTAGAGGTGGCGAAAGAGAGAGGGGTCATCTAGTTTAAGATAGATTGGTTAGGTTACATTAGAGCACGACCCTGCATGGAGGAAAAATTTACTGTAAACAAAATTTTTAAATATTTAAAATATATATTAAAAGATACTTACAAAATATTTAAAACATAATTTATCTTTAGTTTTCTTGTCTTTCTAGAAATGGGTATTATCTTTTGAATTTTTTTTACTTGAATTTAACTCAATAGTTCTATTTTAATTGAAAGTCTTTCTTAGGGAAAGGAGCGTCTTGCATGGGATTTAATTGTTTTTAATGAGGAGAAACTGTGTTCCAGTGATGAAGTTGTTACAGGGAACCTCGGCAACAAAAGACAGAGATCATAGACTACGCAATATGCATTCTTAATTATTTCATTTGAACATAGGAATTTTAAAATTTCAATGGTTTTTATATTCCTGAAATAATCTGAAATAATCTTTGAGTTGTGATTTTAGGATAGTAAAATAAAAAATATTACAGTAAGTCTTCTGTAGTGGAATTAAATTTGTTCAGGATTTTAGTCTTTTTCTGCTATTTTGAATTTCATATTGGTCTACTTGCAGATTTGTTTCTACGAAACAATAATAATACATCGAAATTATTTTTATTATGTTGTCGAGGAGTTTTAAATTTATTATTTTTTATGCATTAGCAAATTTCGCTTATTTTTGGTTACACAACATCAAATAGCATATAGTATAAACACATTAACGAGTACACAAAATTTAAATTTCTTGAGTGACAATAAAAATCCAGAAGCAGCATTGTAAGATTATTGGTCCGAGTTATTACTAGGGTGTCGTAGAATTGCTCACAGACTGGTCCAATAATTATTCTAGTCCTTGATCTGGACACACCGCTTTTGTGTAAGTCGATGGTATTGACCTTATGACTCAATCTACCATCATATATATATATATATATATATATATATATATATATATATATATATATATATAGGCTTTAATTCCTACTGAACGTGCAAAGGCTGGTTAGGGGCGGGTTGTGCCACGGCCTGGATTCTCACTATAAAAGTCCCACTTGTTACTCGGGAGAGGTTTGTGATTGTTGAATTCTAAGAGTGCATAATACAGTTTGAATAAATTAGCCGAAGGGATTCTTAATTAAAGTCTTGCCAAGGGTAGGTCAAAAAGGAGGAGCCACAAATAAACACACGCACAAAAACAAACTTTACTTTACACAATAATAATAATAATTAGAAGCAATAGTTAAACGGGCATTTAGGTAAATAAGGATTAAATATTAAACACTGACGTTAAGCGTCTAGAATTATAATCACTCAATGGGAGTATCAGTCACTGTTAATTAAATAGGTAATTTAAGAATAGAGGGACACTGGGTTTACAGATTACCATTAATTGTGATGGATTGGAGAGACGACTACTCAGGTCCAGACGGGGTTTTTCGGGTGGCGTTAGCACGAGTTCTCGGGGAGAGGGGAGATAAGACAACGGGTTTAGGGCTGCTGACTGCAGTTCCGGTAAGTTCACTCCTAACTGGATGTGACACTAACAAATAGTAATTTCCAGTAACTATTTGGATGTTCCTTTTTCTTTCTCAAGTTACGTTGAGCGACAGAGCGTATTCTTCTAGTCACATAATCTGCGGGGCGGGATTTTCCTCAGGAACACTTTGAGACAGCGACCAAGTTAACTCGGCGGTGCGTTGGCAGTCGATACGTTACGGCAACGACTCTCGTTCAACGTGAGGGTTACGCGAGTAGGTTTGGGACACCTCTCTAGAGGGATGAACGGCATTGTTATTTATACCGTGGACTGTGTAAAATCGAGAGATATTCCATTCACGACAATTCGCTAGTCACAACGCCTTTTGGACAATCTCCATGGTGTTATAAAGAAGGCAAATATAATTTAGGCTTCTCTGTGAGATAGGTCTTCTTTCGTCAGACTTCCTGTCGCCTGTTGGGAAAGGGTGGGGGGGAGAGAGAGGAGACGAAGGTAAACTCAAACGACAAATTTCTTTCGTTCCCACGATTGTCTGGCGGCACATAGGGTGTGTTATCCTTGCTAAAAGGCTAAATAGGGATGATCTGCATTCATGAGCAGTTTCTAGTAGCCTAAAAAATATAATTCCATAGTGTTGGACAAATTCTATAAAGCTTCTTTAAATTACTTTCTTGGTTAAGAGCATCTGTTATTTAGAAGAGTGACTAAAATAGAGGCAAATCCACTTAGAGTAATCAAAAAGTCTAGAAATTGACGTATTTTGGACAATGATTGTAAAGAACCAAATTTAATTTTTTAGAAAAATAAATGTATGAAATCTGCATTTCAGGATAACTCTTTTACGTTTGATTGAAATCCATTTATTTCACCTGCCATCACTGCTGCCCCATCATAACTCTGAGCAATCAACTTTATACACATTACAGATTCTCAAATTAGTCTACTACTATTTTCCAAATAGTATTTGCTTTTCTATCACTAGAACAAGTGCACGAATACCATAAATCTGTAAGGAATATTTTCGTTCAAAGAATAACGAATCATGAAAGATAGTTGGCATAAATTAGCTACGTCAGTAGTTTCATTGAGCATTATTGCAATGAACTTTTCTTGTCTACTTTCTTCTTTAAATTTATCAAGTAAGACAAATGCAATGGAGTTTATGAGATCATTTTTTATTAAATTTGATAATCTCGAAAATGACGAGGAACTCACAAAAAGTTTGATAAAATGTCATTATATTTTCTAGGAGGTATATTAATTCTACATAGTTACCTCTATTTGATAACGTACCCAATTTATCGTCTCCTCTAAATGCCAACTGAATTTTTTCCCGCAAAATTGCATCTATAAAACGTTTCATTACATCTCTCTTCTTCTTAACAAGTTCATTATGTTGGTTATCAATGATCATATTTTGATTAGTTAGTAAATAGTCAATTCTCAATTTTCCAAATCTTCCTTAAGATAAGGAAGATGTTACAAGACTTTCAGACAAGCTATATTTTTAACAGCTTTAGATATATTAAAAACATCACAATAACTATAAACTTCCCAGACATTTATCTCTTTTGCAAATAACAATCAAGACCAAAAAACACTTTATTTAGAACTGAACAACCAGTTCTCCATTCAATGTAATCATCCGGTTCATCATTAAATTTTATATTACAAATTTTCGAGATACAATAATGTCCAATGCAGGTGTAGGGCTGCGGGCATTTATAATATTTTTTCGCTTAATTAAAATCATAAGATCCTTCCCCTGTTTTAAAAAAAGCAGGTTATTCATGTGAATACTAATTGCCTTTCAATATTTTGGCATTCCTCTTTTAAAAAGCTAAATAATTACCACGAAAAAAAATATCACCTATTCACACAAATGGCAATGCAATGCAAAATACTGTCAATATTCTAGAGGGGAAATGAGTTGCCTTGTCAATTGGCGCAATACGAAGTTATAAAACCTGCTTATTTTTCGTATTTTTATACGAACAATAATGTACTTAGATTGCTTTTGCGAAAATAATGAAAAATATTATATAAAAAAATAACTACAACTGAAATAGATTGAGCCGTTTGTAAGGCACTATTTTGTTATAAAAGTATAAACGGGAGGAAGACGGGATAGTCGTTTATTTTGACCGAATGGCGCCAAACAATAATAAAAAGAGCATCTTTCCATATATTTGAAGATGTTAAAGAAAATATTCACAATGCAATTTCTTTTACTTTCGTAATATTGTAGCTTGATGTTTGATATATTACAAGATAAATATTGCTTACCTTTGCTGTATTCTAAACACGGGCCTGCATTAGATGAATGGGTAGGATTGTTTAGGTTAAGGGATAGGTTAGTTTTGGTTTGGTTAAGATATTGGGTATTTTCTGTTATGACGAAGAGGACTATAATTTATTCCATTCTAGTGGAAGTGGTTATGTTAGGTTAGATGGTAGGTTATGTACGAAGGTAGGTTAGGTGAGTAGATAGGATATGTTAAGGGGTTGTTAGTTAGCTCCTGAGAAAAATAAACCATACGCGTATGATCCTACTTAGGATGCCTTTCTATTGCGCATAACGATGCAGATGTGTTAACAAATTTTAAAACAGCAACAACTTTATTAGGTTTAAATATAGTGATAAGTTTGAGGGAAAAATTCTCGTTTAGTAAGAGCATTTTTATGATGCATATCGTTTCTCTTTCTTGTATGGCTTTAATCTTTATATTTTCCTAACGTCATTATAAAGCTTACGTTTTATTGTTAGGGTGAATGCCATCTATTAAAATGGTCGTCCACATCTAGGAACTAGAGGATACATTTGAGATTATTAATAGAATGTAATGTTTGAGCAGGTCTGAGAAACAACAGGTATTATTTTTCTGAAATAAAAACACATATCACAAAATTGCCTCGGCAGAGCTAATCAATACTTTTCCATTTGTTATTCTTTTTAATTTCGATCAAAGTGTATATTTTTTACGATCTTTCTATTTTGTTCTTATAAGTTCCAACTACTTTTCTAATTATTTTGCTCATTATTTAAATCTTTCATATTTTAGATACTTTCTATATGATTTGTGCTGCGGTGTGTACCTTCTTTTCTGAAGTAGTACTAGATATTGAACGTTTCCTTTTTATGTAGAGGTTTCGGTTTTTAATTGGACCGTTAAAGTAATCTTTATTCTTTATTATTATATATGTATTGTCATAAGTAGTCGCTCATAAATGATGAAATCCCTGCAAACACCGTAGTTTAGGAGGGAAGATTTAACCAATCGAATTCTCCTTTTATAAATTATAACACGTTTTCATAGCGAATTTTAAATTGTTAAATTCATTTGGAGCGGTAAATATACGAGAAGAAATGAAGTGAGAAATTGATGAAGCTAATTTCCGCAAATTGCCTTAATTCATCTTATATAGATGCCGCCGACTGACAGAATCACGTGCTCGTAAATGTTAAATTTCATCCTCCTGTGAAACGACGACGCGATACGGTAACCGTATCGCGTCGTCGTTTCATTGCAAGAAAATTTCTTTTTTGTCTCGGAGCTACGTGTTGCGTCTCGAACGATATTCTCTTGGCAGCTGGTAATGTTTCTGATATATTTGTTAATATATCCTAAGATATGTTAAATAGATAGATAGAAAGTTGGCGAAATTACAAGGTAATTTCTATTATCAGTATTTTAATGCTTAATTTGAGATGTAAATTCAAATTGAAAGAATCTATTCGATAATAATTCATAATTAGTTGCATTTATCCACGTAGATAAGCTTCTGTTAGTTGTGACAAATATGGGCAAGAGTAGAATGTGTTCAACTTCACTATGCTCTACATCTCTATTTACATTAACACCTTCAAATAGCAACTTCATAACATCTACATTCGTTTCCGTTATCGTAGGCTCTTCCATTCAGGCACATAGAGCGTCCGGAAGATTCTGTAGGTAAAATTATGAATTATCGTAGATGCGCGCGACGTTGAGGGCATTTTAATAAGATCAGAGTAGTGATGAAAAGATTGTTTTACCTTTTTTTGTTGGTACTTTTATAATTAGGGCGTTTACTTTTTGTATAATTATATCTTTTATTATGAAGACCCAAGCCCCCAAATTTGCAGGAACTATATTGTTGAGACTTTAAGGCATTTATCCAAGTTATTATATTTAAGTGATTTATATGATATTCAATGTAAGGTGTATTTTTTATTATCTGTGCTTCAGATTGTTTTTTCATATTAATTGGTTTATTAGCCATTTTTTCGCTCCTTACGTTTCGAGTTCATGTATTGGAGGCCTAGTATACATTCACTTAAATATTCAATCCACTGCCAAATTTATGCTTTGAGGAGTTATCCTTACGGAGAAGATAGATGATAAATTGCTTAACGTTCCAGACGCGTCTTGTAGTGGCAATTGATTCTGGATGGTTTTCAGTCTTTACAAATATAGGCCAAGATACCGCTTCTTGTTCGGGACGTGTCGCTTGTACTTGTTGTGCAGATGATGTGGACATGGTCTCAGTGGTGGAAGGCGTGGAATGAAGGTTCATTGTTTAAACCTTTTCTTGATGCAATGTGTAGATGTTACCGGTTTGTTTGTTTTCAAACGCTTCGACTGAGCTATTGCCGATTGTTGCTCCTTCAAAGTGAGTCATTTTGGAGTGGGAGGTTTTGCTATATTCTGTGTGTGGAGATGGATGGGAGTACCTCAGCTGATAAGCGTCTCCGTTTGTGAGTGGGTTTGGCAGGGTCGACAGAATCGACAGAGAAATGTTTTCAACCCTGACGTATTTCGTTTGAAGCAGGAGGTTTATCAATTCGTTAGCGCCTACCGGTAATCTGTACTGTTCTGGATTTGTCTTGTAGTACTTTTGTTGTATTAATACTTGTTCCAGAATCGAATAAGACTTCAATATTTTTTCAAACTGTAGAAATAATTTATCGCGAAGTGGTCGGTTGCTGATATTTATTAGATAGATTAATATTTCTCGATTGTTCGAATATATCTGGAGATAACTCGGTAAGTGACGAAGAGGTTCCGGGTGTCTTTGGTAATGGTAACGAGCTTTTAAGATTCCTATTAAGGGATTTACTATTTCCGTTGTCACGTTGATGAGTAAGGAGTATGGGACTAGATATCTGCGAGGGTGAACTATAAACTTTGTCGGGGGTAAATCGGGTAATAATGTTTTTCAGGGGAATTTCGGTGTCGCTTGTTGTTTTGGTGGTGTCATTAGCAAGCTCATCTTGTATTGTTGTAAATAATTTATGTAAATCCTTATATAATTCAAAAGTTAATAATAGTTCTTTATTTAACTCGTCCTTGTTAAATAATCTAGATATTGCCAACACTGACTAGGGTTTTCCCAACAAATACAATGACAAGAACTATGTTCGTGCTCCGAGCACCAATTATGTGGAGCACAGTATATATATATCTAGGGTTGGAGATGTTTCTTCTTTGTTAGCTTCAGACATTCTGAATGTTCTTGTGGTGAGACATACTTTTTATAGTTCTAAGATGTAATAAATAAACGGCCTTTCACAGTTAATTATGCGGAAGAGGAAGATAGAATTTTTTTTTTAAATGTAACAATGAAATGAGTGGAAGAAGGGGAATAGGTTTGACAATATTCACTGTGTTAAAAAGTTTCGTATTGTTCGTCTTGCACTGTATAATGCCCTTTTCATCTTCGTCCTCCATAAAAACAAAAGTTGACCCGAAAAAAATATCAGCCAAAATGTCAAAGTTTGCTCAATCACACTATGATACTTACTCAGCTTTTGCCAACTTTGACATTTTGGCTGACCTTTATTTTCGGGTTAACTTGTTTTTTATGGAAGAGGAAGAGGAGGAGGGGATTATACATTGGTCCCATATAGTCGGTAAAAAGGTGTTAAAATGAAGCATATCTTGCATATTAGCAATGAGCTTTATGAGCCGCCATTTCCAGATGAAAATAAGGATAAGGAAATAGTAAAGGGAAGAAATGAAGGAGGTATATGATGCGCCCTTTCCAGATGAAAGTAGGGATAAGGAAATAGTAAAGGGAAGATATAAAGGAGGTATATGAGCCGCCCTTTCCAGATGAAAAAGAGATAAGGAATAAGTAAAGGGAAGAAATAAAGGAGATATATTAGCTGCCCTTTTCAGATGAAAATAGGGATAAGGAAATAGTAAAGGGAATCAATGAAGGAATTATATGAGCCCCACTTTCAAGATGAAAATAGGGATAAAGAAATAGAAAGGAAAGCAATGAAGGAGGTATATGTACTTCCCTTTCGAGATGAAAATAGGGATAAGGAAATAGTAAGGGAAGCAATGGAGGAAGTATATGAACCGCCCTTTGCAGATGAAAATAAGGATAAGGAAATAGTAAAGGGAAGCAATGAAGGAGGTATATGAGCCGCTCTTTCCAGATGAAGAGGGGATAAGGAATTAGTAAATGGAAGGAATGAAGGAGATATATGAGCCGCCCTTTCGAGATAAAAATATGGCTTAGGAAATCATAAAGGGAAGCAATAAAGGATGATAGACGCGTGAAGATTTGTTTAAATTCAATTAAATGTAGACATATATGTTCAAGTAGTTTAAGGTGGAAAACGCGACAACACCAGACTCAATTACCCAACACCCAATCCACAGCAAAGATAATGTATTTGGCTAAAAGAGAACAGTTAAGTTGTAAGTTGGAGAACACATTGTTTGTAATGAAATATATTTGAAGGTGTTTCTGGATGAAAATACAGATACGCAAATCATGAAGAGAAGCTGAGACGGATGTTGGAAACGTAATATGTTGAGATAAGATTTAGTTGTTTGCTCAAGGTTAATTGCTAACAATAATATATAACTAATTAAGTATTTTATAACTCTTAATAATCCCTATACATTGTACACGCCTCTCGTGTAGGTTCATCTTAGAGCTTCAGCTCCATCATATCCTTTCTGCCTATCTAAAGCTCTATGCCTATTTAGTAAACCCGAAAGGTCAGATGAATTTGTTCAAAACACTGATCTTTGGTTGACGAAACGTCACCGTTAGATATATTTTTCAAGTCACTAAGGGTCATCGAAGACATTTTTATGTTTATCTAGAAGAGAGAAAGGAAAATTGGATATGTCTTTGTGAGACAGTGAAGTGAAAATATTGGAATTGTCGTCGTGTTTGCAGTTTTGCAAAAACGACAATGCCGTGTAGGATGGAAAATCATTCGTAAAAACCATAAATATATATATATATATATATATATATATATATATATATATATATATATACGTGTTGGGAATCCCCAGAAATGTGGAAAATCACGTACATTCCGGAAAAGTTTAAATGCAAGAACGTGTTTCGCGAAAACCCAAGTATCTGACGTAAAAACGTTGCGCTAACTATCACTTCTAGAGGTGGCGAAAGGCAGAGTTGCGAGGTAGTTTAAGATAGGTTAGAGGAAAAATTTAGGGTAAGCCAAATTTTAAAATTTAAAATTATACAAGATAGAAAATATTTTAAACATAGTTTATCTTTAGTTTTCTTGTCTTTCTAGAAAATTGTTAAATATCTTATCGTAGAAATTTACTTTTACTTTAATTTAACTTAATAGTTACCGTTTAACTGAGAGTAAAACTGAAATTTTCAAGTCTTTCTTGGGGAAGGGAGTAACTTGTATGGGACTTGATTCTTTTTGATGAGGAGAAACTGTTAGAGTGATCATTTTTTGCTGGGGACCTCAGCAATAAATAACAGATTATAGACTTCGCCCTATGCATTCGTAATCATGTCATTTGAACTTATGAATTTTAAAATTCTAATCGTTTTCATAGTCCTGAAATAATCTGCCACTTAAACAACTTTGATTTGTTATTTTAGGGAAATAAAAAACAGTACAATAAATATTCCGTGGTAAAGTTAAAGCTTGTTCAGGGTTTTCCTATGCAAATATAGGAAATAATTCTGAATTTAACAGCTCAAAAAAATTTAGCGTATTCATATTTGTAAAATCTTGATTCAAGATGGTCAATTACAATCTCAAATATTTAATTGTTTAACTATTCATAGAGATTCTTGGGATCAATATTTGACTTTCATCTAGGTCTACTTGCAGATTTGTTTATTGCTATTTGGAATCGAAATTATTTTGATTATCTTGTAGTAGAGTTTTAAATTCATTATTCTTTAATGCATTAGCCAATTTCGTTTATTAATAATTGCACAACATGAAATAGAATATCGTATGAAGGAAATCTTGCTTGAAGCACATTAAGGAGGAAGCAAAATTTAAATTTCTTGAGTCCCAGTTATTACTAGGGTTTGCCATCTTTTCTAAAAGGTTACGAGGGATCATTTGTATTCGTAAACAGTTTCTACTAGCCTGGAAATATAATTCCATCGTGTGTGACAAACTCTAGCAAACTTCTTTAAAGTACTTTCTTGGTTAAGGGCATCTGTTATTTTAAAAGAGTAACTAAAATAAAAGATGCTAATTCACTTAGAGTAAATAAAAAGCCTTTACATTCATCTATTTTGGACAATGATTGTGAAAGAACTAAATTTAATTTGCGAACAACTCGGTGTATAAAAACTGAATTTCAGTATAACTTTTTGACGTGTGATTGGAGTCCATTCATTTCATCTTCCATCGCTGCTGCCCCATCATAACTCTGAGCAATCAACTTTTTATCACATTTCAGATTCTGCAATTGGTTTGCTACTATTTTTCAAATAGTATTTGCTTTTCTATCACTAGGCAAATCCACGAATACAATAAATCTGTCAGGAATATTGTCGTCTAAGGAATACGGAATCATGAAAGATAGTTGACATAAATTGGCTACGTCAATAGTTTCATCGAGTATTATTGCAATGAACTTTGCTTGTCTAATTTCTTCTTCAAATTTATCAAGTAAGACAAATGCAATAGAGTTAATGAGATCATTTTTTATTGAATTTGATAATCCACAAAATTACGAAGAAATCTAAAAACTCGATAAATTGTCATCATATTTTTAGGAGGTATATTAGTTCTACATTGTTAACTCTATTCGATAACGTGTCCGATTCATCGTCTTCTCTAAATGATAACTCATTTTGTGCCCGCAAAATATGACCACTATATAACGCTTCATTACATTTGTTCTTTTTAACAAGTTCATTATGTTAGTTATCAATGATCTTCTTTTGATTAGTAAGTAAATAGTCAATTCACACTTTTCCAAATGTTCCTTCAGATAAGGAAGATGTTAAAGGACTTTTAGACAAACTATGTTTATTAACAGCTTTATACATATTAGAAATATTACAATAACTATGAAGATTCCAGTCATTTTTCTCTTTTGCAAATAACAAACAAGGCCAACAAAA
Organism: Ceratothoa steindachneri; assembly: GCA_963969495.1. Classification (NCBI taxonomy): domain Eukaryota; kingdom Metazoa; phylum Arthropoda; class Malacostraca; order Isopoda; family Cymothoidae; genus Ceratothoa; species Ceratothoa steindachneri. The sequence goes on along the minus strand of OZ018324.1, from coordinate 34,242,876 downwards.
CGCTTTACTTAGAACTGAATAACCAGTTAGCCAATAAATCTCATCATACATTTTATTATTAAATTTTCTATTACAACTTTTTCGAGTTACAATAATATCTAATGCAGGTGTAGGGTTGCGGGCGTTTAAAATATATTTCTTTCTTTTAAAACCATAAGATGCAAGAGCATACTAAATTCCTTTCACTAGTTTGGCATTCCTCTTTTAAAGAGAGCTAAATAATTACCACGAAAACAAATACCACCTATTCACACAAATGGCAATGCAATGCAAAATACTGTCATTATTCTGGAGGGGAGATGAGTTGCCTTGTCAATTGGCGCAATACAAAGTTATAAAACCTGCTTATTTTTCGTATTTTTATAAATAAGAATATTTTTTCTTCCAAATTAAATAAATTCATGAAAATTGTTATAAATAAAATGTACGAACAATAACTTACACTTTGATTGCTTTTGCGAAAATAATGAAAAAGATTATATAAAAAAATAACTACAACAGAAATAGATTAAGCCGTTTGTAAGGCACTATTTTTTTTTTAAATGTATAAACGGGAGGAAGACGGAATAGTCGTTTGTTTTTACCGAAGGGTACCAAACAATAATATAAGGGCATCTTTCCATATATTTCAAGAAGTTTAAGGAATCATTCATAATACAATTTCTTTTACTGTCGTAATATTGTAGATTGATGTTTGATATATTACCAAGGTAAGCATTGCTTACCTTTCCTCTAAACTAAACACGGGCCTGCATTAGAGTAATGGGTAGGATAGTTAAGATTATGGGATAGGTTAGTTTTTGTTTGGTTAAGATATAGGGTATCGTTTGTTACGAGGAAGAAGGGAATGGGGGGTTGGGCTATAATTTATTTCATTTTAGTGAAAATGGTTATGTTAGTTTAGATGGTAGTTTAAGCTATGTGAGGAGCATGTTATGTACGAAGGTAGGTTAGGTGAGAAGGTAGGTTAGGTAAGGAGGTAGGTTAGGTGAGGAGGTAGGTTAGGTGACTTGGTAGGTTAGGTTAAGGGGTTGTTGGTTAGCTCATAATAAAATAAACCATACGCGTATGATCCTACTTAGAATGCCTTTCTATTGCGCATAACGATGCAGATGTGTTAACAAATTTTAAAACACCAACAACTTAATTGGGTTTAAATATAGTCATAATTTGGGGGGAAAAATTCTTGTTTAGTGAGAAAAGTTTCTTGACGCATATCATTTTTCTTTTTCTTGTATGGCCTTAGTCGTTCTATTTTCCTAACGTCCTTATAAAGCGTACGTTTTATTCTTAGAGTGAATGCCATCTATTAAAATGGTCGGCCACATCTAGGAACTAGAGGATACATTTGAAATGAGCAATAAGCTGCAATTTCTTTGAGCACCTAACGAGAAACAACGGTTATTATATGTCCGGAACAAAAACACGTATCACAAAATTGCCTCGGCAGAGCTAATCAATACTTTTCCATTTATTATTCTTTTCAATTTAGATCAAAGTGTATATTTTTTACGATCTGTGTATTTTGTTCTTATAAGTTTAAACTACTCTTTTCTGACCCTAACCAATAAGCTCTTAAAGTCAATTATTCATTTCTAATTATTTTGCTCATTATTTAAACCTTTCATATTTTAGATACTTTCTATATGATTTGTGCTGCGGTGTGTACCTTCCTTTCTGAAGTAGTACTAGATATTGAAAGTTTCCTTTTTATGTCAAGATTTTTTCCTTTAATTGGATCGGTAAAGTAATGTCCACTTCTATATTATTTATCTATTTATTGTCATAAATAGTCGCTTATAAATAATGAAATCCTCGCAACCACCGTAGTTTAGGGAAAAGGATTTAACTAATCAAATTCTCCTTTTATAAACTATAGTCCGGTTTCTGGGCAAATTTAAAATTAGGTATTCATTTGGAGCGGTAAATTTACGAGAAGAAATGAAGTGAGAAATTGATGAAGCTAATTTCTGCAAATTGCCTTAATTCATCTTATATAGATACCACCGACTGACAGAATCACTTGCTCGTAAATGTTGAATTTCATCTTCCTTTGAACAGAAATAGTATCAAATATAATCATTTTTATATTGTCTACACTAAAGTCATAATTTGTATAAAAGATAAGTAATCATTACACATTAGAATGTGCCACTTACATCACCAAGGTAAGTTTTAGATTTGGTTACCACTTTTCATCCGATGAAAAGTCTTATTAAAATACTCAATTTTATTAATTCTTAAGTGTCTCCTGAAGAGAGAAGTGATGAACAAGTCAGGAGATACAGAAAACATCTATTCACTTTACTTTTTCTTAATAAAAATCAAAATTTTCTTAATATTCATCCGATTACAAACATCAAAAGAAATTTAGAGATAAATCTTATTAAGACCGTTTAACCTACTCTCTATACAGAGAACGCAGTCTCCTCTACCTCTATATTAGTATCAAGTATCCTGTAATTATGTTCCTGTAATTATGTTTGGTCGTTTATATTTTCAACTTTGTTCATTTATCTGATTTAATTGGCAGATATTATTTCTTATTATCCTGCATTGTATAACCTAAAATATTCGATTTTCTTTGTCAGGAGGTTAAATTGTTATAAAATACCAAGGTATAATTCATAGAAGCTAAACGAAAATCAAGAATAATTTAATTAATTATTATCAATATACTTAACAATATCCCGGAAACTCTCTAAAGGACAGCTTTTTTGAAAAGTTTTTTTTTAGATTGGAATTATGATGATCCTATTAATAGCATATCTCACTTTCTGCAATAATCTCATTTGATTCTTTTCCTGTATTTTTGGGATATTGTTTTACTCGCTCCATATTTCTTTTCACACTCGGTAATCATTCTTTCCCTTTCCCAATATTTTTTACTTATTTTAAACACTGGAAAGAATAGGTGTTTTTTGTCATTATCTTTCAGGGTGTACACAGAAATTTATTTTTGACTTTTTATTTAAGATTTTCGTGAAATAATAGGTGAAATTTAGTTTAGCCGGAAAACTATTTTAAACTATGTCAACAGATGATATGAAATAACTCTTTAGTTTAATATCATTTCCTGAAAAAGCTTATAAAACTTGTTTAGACATCTGTATTTTTACGCTATTTTTCCAAGGTAAAGCATTTTTTATTTTTAAAATTCTGAAATTCAATTGCAATGACCTTTCAGACATTTTTTGCAAAGAAATATTTTAGTATACAGCGGCCAGGAATTAAAGTATATTTCAGAACTATTGATCAATGAATACGCAACTGCAAAGATAGAAAACTCTTATTGTTTTTAAAAAGAAAAGACATAAAAACCGGGTTGCAATGGTTAGAGTAATCCTAGTACGACATGGTAAAGCGGACGATGGCGTCAAAATGTATACGAAAGTGTACTTCGAGTTCCCGGATATATCTTTCCTAGCTTATTGAAAGATACAGCAAGCGAGGATAAAGTAGTTACCTGTATTAGTTTAGGAAAATCCTCTTAATTATTCTTTCAATTATCCTAAAATATGTTTAGAGTTGAAAGGATTTTTAGGAGACTTAATCATGGACTGCTCTTCCACAGTTGCTACCAAAATCAAATATTAAACCACCAAGCAATTTAAACAACCAAATTTATCTTCTAGAAGCCATCCAATATGCGACAAATAATGCCTCTGCTGATTACATCGAATCTTTGACTTCAGCATTAGACAACAGACTATTATAAGTTATTTAAAAGGGTTACTTTATACAATAGCTTTTGAACATTTCTTGTGTGAAATTGTGAATAAATTATTATACGAGTAGCTTCTATTAGAAACAAGTGTGTCGTTTGACTCATGTTCGATTCAAGTAAAATTTCTCTTATATTTTAACATCAAAATAATCTAATTATATCATTGAAATTAAGATTATTTGTTGCGGCCCACTAATCCTATTCATGCGATAACTTTCTACTGAAGTCCCAACTTTGTAATATAAAATACAAAACATGAGCAGTATTTGAATTAGCCAATCGTAAATAAAGAGGGTTTGTAACCTTCCAGTGTATTATACTTTCCTGGTCAAAAGTATATAGCACCCTATAGAAATATTCCAATAATGTATTTGAACATTTAAAAATAAAGAAATTCTGTATATATATATATTATATATATTTTTAAGTATTTAATACTTTATCATTAATTGCAGCCATACTCTTTTGGGTAATACTTCAGATTCAGGTCGCGGGGTAGGTTACGGTGTTAGCAGGCTACAATTTGGGCTACAGCATATCTCTTATGACGTCAAACGGTAGCTTAACATGTGACCAATCAGGGCGTTATATTTTTTTGTTGTTTTGGGGATTTGTAACTTTTAGTCTGTATTATTTACTAAATATCTGCGCCTCTGCTTGGTTATAGTTTTTTCTAAGTTAGGCAAGGTTTCTTGATGTCTTTTATTGTCTTTTTTTGTTTTCGTATTTTTTGTTTCTCGGTGAACGATAACAGCTTCTTACTGGCAACGTCGTAGCTATAAATAGAACCCGCTTAGCATTTGTTTTTATTTCGTTATGGCTTTTTCGTGCTCTAGTTGTGCTTCTTCGTTATTCGAATTCGGGTTTATTTTGCATGACTGCGAAAAACTTTTAAATTATTTAGAGGCGCATAAACTAATCAATAAACCTATAAAAGTAAGTATTGTTTGTTATTAGGTTAGGTTTTTCTGCCAGTAAAAACTGTTGAGGGAAAAAACCCAAGTAAATTCAAGGGAACTGCTCGTGAGTAAGATATCACTGCAGGGTGACTACCCTGCGATGATCCTGACTTTCAATCAATTGAGAGGGTCTGGGGGGCGCATCACCACAGTATATACTCATATACAAAAAAATATAACGCCGTAATTGTTCACATCTCACGCTACCGCCTGACATCATAAGACATATATTGCAGCCCCAAATTGTAGCCTATAAATAGCGCGACCTTCCGTGGGCCCCGAAACTGAAGTGTTTCCCTCTTTTTTCACATGGTTTTCTCCCAAATTTTCCGAAATTTGTCTCGTTATATTTCCCGGCTCAGCAGGTAATGTTTTATGGAGTTCTGTTTTATATTTTTCCTGAGGTACTTTTATATATTTTCCAAGCCTTTGGCAGGTATTGTATTGGAATTAAGTCATACGCTCTGTAGTGGCCACTCTACAAGGGTGGATGTACTTATGTCTGGCATGACGCATTGTTCTACTGAGTTATATCTTCATTTTTCGTGTTGTGCTATGCAATTTGTGGATAAATGCCTTTAAATCTTGTGAGATTAATGTTTGCATAAGTTGTAGAGTTAATTCTTCCAGGGTATAATACATATCCTGATCAAGACATGCACCTCAATGCCATGATTAATTGCTTAAAAAATGTGGACTACATAATCGGAGAGAACTAGTTCTCAACCCTTCGTATCACAAAGTTTGCCACAGTAGGGCTAATGTTCTGCCAGATCTTTATAAAATTTAAATTTTTAAATATTTTTTTACAAGAAAAAGCTCAATGCAATCACACAAAGTCCATGTAAAACAACAATCTAAGCTCATTTTTTTCATCTTTAGCCCGCTGACGACTTTTTTTTTCTTTTGGCCTCAGAAATACATGTCTCCTTTCTCGCCTTTGCCAGCCTTTAGCCCTTAATTTTATGTTGCATAACTCCTTCCCATCAGTTATGCAACAGGATAAGTCTCTTTGATAGTAAATAAATAAAAGGCACACAATATTCTTTGCCTTATTCATGTTTTTTCAATTCTGTTAAAAATAATATGTAGTTTTGCATGTAAAATAACGATAATTTGTCATTTTATCCATGATTCATAGGGAATTAAGAATAAATAAAAGAATATCTTTAAATTTATATCCTTTTATTGTGTAGTCAATTTAAATCGATAAAGAGATTGGGCATTGTAATTTAATGGCACATACACATAAAAAGGTTTCTCACCCCTGACCTGGCCTAGTTTACTGAGAACTTTCAAGCGAGACATAGGAAAGATTAGGCCACTCCACATTATCTAGTGGTATACCCTCTTCAAATATATAAATAAATAAAATGATGGAAAAAGTTTGTGCATGAAATTTGTTTTAAATCTAATACATTGGGACTGCTATTTCTCTTTTGAGTAATTTAAGGGTCATTATCCAGCGTATGATTAAATCCTTTTAGTGACAATTAGCAGCATTATTTAATCAGTAATCAAAATCAAGGTATTGGTAATGTTTGATATCCGTTTTGCATAGTGCCAAAGAATAACATTTTGAGTAAGAAGTCTCTTTTTGTGATACCGTTTTGTTTTTTAGTACTCATAACACTAGCCGACAAATTTTAACTTTGTCTCTGCTACTTGAGTAAATCATGTTGTAACTAAGCATGGTGGACTGATTCCAAATCTGCGCTTAGATTTGTCCTAGCATGTAAGGTTTATGCGTGATGCAACTAAGCTATTTGGCTCACTTTATCACCTTGGATCAATTGATGATATAATTATTACGAGTTTGAGAAGAATAAGACGTTTGTGGGCAAAGATTTAGAATCGAGGCACCCTATTTAGCCTTGTGTACGTCCTTTTGCAGACCCAGACAAGATATGTATTACATCTAAAAGAGTTGTACTCACCTAACTATAAATTTCTTCAAAAATGTTTGAGACACTCACTCTTGCGCTTGTACATGAATATAGGATCCTCCTGTTGTAGAATGCAGCAGTATTTAACCATCATGTTTACGTTGAGGCGGCCTTGATACCTGATTTCCATCATGTGGTATCTTTGGGAACCTTTCCCCATGTTCGTCACTAATAAGACCATATTAGTTGCAAAGAAATCTAAATGTGAATGCAAGAAATGCATCTTAAGAGACACCCCGTAAGGGGCGCGGCAATTTGCCATCCTGGCCGCCGTGCTGACGGGACTCAGCACCGCGTCCGACCCCAGCTTAGCCTCTTCTCTTTTCTTGAAAACACTTGTTTTCTCGCTAATCATACAATCTCTCCCACAACTTTTTCTGGTCAGCCTCTAATACCACACGGTAGATGCTGACCTTCTTCATAGCCAAGCGTCTCGGATCAGGGCTGAGGGGGGAGGGGACAACATTCTCTAACCCCTGAGCTCCAGGTCGGGATGGGGGGTTTTAAGCAACCTTCTTTATCACCACCCTTACCTTCCTCACATCCTTTTTGCTTCTCACTTCACCATATATCATTGATTTTACGCCGTGCATAAGGAAGAGCCGCACTGCTGAAGGGCTGCCAGGTCACCAGGGGGGAGGGGTGGCCTTAAATGGCGGCACCTAGCTCTGCCAGGCCCGTGAGCATGCCTTGCAGAGCGGGCTACTGCGAGGGGTGATATGCTATTGCATCCCGTGGAAAAACTAGGGTCACCATGCCCATAGATGAAAAATTAAAAAAAAAAACAACCCTCAACTTCCCCTGTTACATCGATGGAGATGCCCTCGGGCAGCTCCACAGAAAAAAAATGGAGGTCCCCACCCCTGTGCGTGCGCAGGGGACCCTCCATATTTCTTTAACCGAAGAGGAGGCTTACTCCTCTCCTACGCCTACGGGTGTAAGGGGAACACATCTCCATTTCGGCCCCCCGTAAGGGGCGCGGTGATTTGCCATCATGGCCGCCGTGCTGACTGGATCCAGCGCTCCGTCCGGCCTTGGCTTAGTCTCTCTTCCTTCCTTCATAAAGACTGTATTTCTGCCCTACTTCGTCATTTTTCATACAACCTCTACAAATAAATTACTCTGGTCAGCCTCTAATTTCACAGGGTAGATGCTGACCTTTTTCTCAGCCAACCATCCCAGATCGGGGCTAAGGGGAGACGGGACAACGTTCCCTTACCCCTGAGCTCCGGTTCAGGATGGGTTTTTTTAACGACCTGCTTCATCCCCACCCATACCTTCCTCACCTCCCTTTTCTTTCTCACTTCACCATCTATCCTTGATTTTACGCCGCGCCCAAGGTAAAGCCGCCATGCTGAAGGGCTGCCAGGTCACCAGGCGAGAGAGCTAGCCTTAAATGGCGGCACATGGCTCTGCCAGGCCTTTAAGCACCCCTTGGAAAGCGGGCTACTGCTAGGGATGTGCTATTGCACCCCGTAATAAAAAGAGGGTCACCATGCACAATAATGAGGCTAACTCCTCCCCTACGACGACTCCCCATAAGGAGCGAAGCGATTTGCTATTCTGGCCGCCGTGCTGACATGACTCAGCACCCCGTCCGGCCCCAGCTTAGCCTTTCTTCCTTTCTTCAAAACACTTGTTTCCTCTCTTCTCATACAACCTCTTTCACAACTTTTTCTGGTCAGCCTCTAATTTCACAGGGTAGATGCTGACCTTCTTCTCGGCCAACCGTCTCGGATCGAGGCTAAGATGGGAGGGGACAATGTTCCCTAATCCCTGAACTTCGGTCTAGGGTTGTTGGTTTTTAACAACCTGTTTCATCCCCACCCATAACATCCTCACATCCCTTTTCCTCTCATCTTCAGAATCTATCTTTTTTACGCCGTGTCTAAAAGGAGGAGGCCTGGCTCTGCCAAGCCTGTAAGCACCTTGCAGTGCGGGCAACTGCAAGAGAAGATGAGATATTGCGTCCCGTAGCACAAATTGGGTCACCATGCCAATGATGAAAATAAAAAAACCCAACACCTAACTTCCCCAAGAACATCAACGGAGCCGCCCTTGGGCAGCTCCACCGAGAAAATGGAGGTCCCCCTCCCTTTTGCTTGCGCAGGAGACGCTCCATACTTGTTTAACCGGAGAGGAGGCTTACTACTCTCCTACGCATATGGGTGTAGTGGACTTCCCTTCAGCCTCTTTTCTGGAGGTGCTTTCGGGCACCTCCCTAATTCCAGCGGCAGTCCCTCCTTTGCTTTCTAAGGGGACTGCCAAGAAAGCCAGCAGGCAGTCCATTGCCGACCGCCCCTTGTGTAAGCAGCTTGGTAGGGCAAACCCCCTTAAGGGGGAGAGGAAAGGCAAGCCCCTTCGATCGCTTCCCTCAAAAGACCTGCTGGCAAGAATATTAAACCTTGCCGGGGTCAAGGCCTGTGCCTTCCCACAAAAGACTCATGACGCTGCCAAGGGAACCTGCGATGTCCTGGGAGGAAATGGCTCACTGGAGGCCCCTAATGTGATAGAGATGGTCCTTGAGAAAAACCAGCCTCAGACGGTAGGGCCTTCCATGGGTTGGAATCCAGGCTCGGCGCCAAGCACCGAACCCGAATCCGCCCTTATGCAAGGTCCTCTTCAAACGGCTGGGGATTCTCAGGCAGTACAAGGAGGATAGGGATCTCCTCCGGATGATGCCCCTGCGACCACCAGGCTCTTCTCCATTTCGGAAAAGGACCTGACTGAGGCCCTGTACATCTGGCCTAGGGGCGTATACCGGCGGGGGTGAGAAGCGGTCTCATTCCCCTCCCTACTCTCCAAAAAAGTAAAAGACCAAGACGAAGAAGACTCGGGGCTCCTCTCCATCCGTGAGGGCTGCGTGGACGGATGGATGTGCTGCCACTCTGGCAAGTGACCAAGCCGGGATGGCACATCCGGCCCCTCTGCCCCCCTGGTTGCGGAGCCCCTGACAAAGACGAAAAGTGCACAGGGCGGAGCCTCGATGACATCGGGGACCCTGATTCAAGGGTTACCTGGCGTTTTCCAGCAAGCTGGCTGCAACCGCTTCCTCGTTATTCGCCCCACTGATGGCACCATGTTATCCAAGGTCAACATGATCCATCAGAGGAGAGGATTAGCTAGTGCAATTGGTAAAGAGCCGAAGTTAACACGTTTCTTGGACGGGAGCCTTCTGGCGAATGCGGCGAATCCAGCCGAGGTGGCTAAGATAAGTGCTCTTCGGACACTTCATGGCACCCTGGTGAGTGTGACGCCGCACTCTACCATGAACTTTGTGAAAGGAGTAGTTTATGCAAGGGAACTCGTTGACTACTTCATTGAGGACATCATCCTAAGGGGCTGGCTGACCATAGAGCGGTCAAGGTCGAACGTGTGATCGAAAAACAGGAAGGGGCCTTGAGACCCAGCCCTACACTCTTCGTCACGTTCGACTGTGACAAGCTCCCTGATTCGGTGTGTGCCGGTTGGTACCGCTACCGCGTGAAGGCATTCGTGCCACTGCCGCGGCGGTGCTATTACTGTCACTGCTTCAGCCATACGAATCACTCATGTAGACGTACAAAGTCGGGGTCACCTGAAGTCTGTGTAAATTGCTCCAAGGTTGCACACGATAAGTTCAAATCGTGTGTGGCCAAGTGTGTCAATGGCGAAGAGCTGCACCCTGCTTCTTCGAAGCAATGTAATGCATATCTCCTTGAGAAAGAAATCCTGGCCGTTGAGACCCAGGATCGACTCTCATTCCGCGAGGCTAAATACTTGATCCTGGTGCGCCCGGCTCTGCCTAGGACGTCATATGCCTTAATAGTTAGAAAGGCACCCTCTGCTCCTGGCTTATCCAGGCCATCGAGCACGGTTGTTTCCGCGCCCATTCGGAGCCCTTTTGCGGGCTCTACCCCACCCGAGGCGCTCCCCTGGTAAAGCTGGCGGAAAAAAGGGTTCATTCCCAGCCCTGGCTAAAACCAGGGATCCCCCCTCTTCCCCCAGCTTGACCGTTTCCCGTAAGGTGAAAAGGCCACGCGCCTCCAGCGAGTCGTTAGACTCACAGAAGGCAACACCCCTAAAGATGGTCGCTATGCCATCTTCCGGGATTCCCAAAGCTGTTCCCCGAAAGAAGGACAGCAACGAAGGAGATTACTCGTTGTCCCCAGTTTGGGTACTGGATTTTGTTCTATAGCGACTCACAAAGCGCCCTGAGTGCTCTTGGGGTATTGGAATCTCCGCACGTCTTGGTTCGTGATATCCGTGGCACTACGGTTTTGGAGAGCCGGGCGGATGTCGAGATTATCTTCTGCTGGATGTCTAGACATGTAGGAATTGCGGAGAATGAGCGCGCTGATGAGGGCGCTAAAGAGTCCGCGAGGACTCTGTGACTAGACAAGCGTTTCCCTCTTCCTCACACCGACTCCATGGCAGGAATACGGGCAGCTCTTCGGACTGCTTGGCAAAGAAGATTGGAGACGGTCGAAGGGAACTTAAAGTTGCGTGCCATTGCGCTGCTACTGTTCTCATGGACCTATCCTCCAATGCTGCGACGGCTTTAGGTCACTTTAGGTCGTCTCCGATCGGATACCCTCGTGTGACGCTTTGCTATTTGATAGAGTGCTCGCCTGCCCCCTATTGCGACGACTGCGTCGTCCCCCAGACTATTCGACACATTCTTGTCGAATATCCCAGTCAGATTGATCTTCGCGCACATTATCTGTCCTGGTTCTGAGATGGGCGGTGTGGTTACTGCCCGTTCCTTGTACTCAGGACAAGTCAGTGCACCTTGACTGGTGGACTGATCGAATTTTCGGGGGAGACGGGCCTTCTCCCTTTTTTTAACTAGGTTTTGTTGTTGTTGGTTTTCGTCATTGTTTTCTTTCTAGGTCGCACGCTCCTACCCCGGGTAGAGGGGGACCCCCTCCTGACGCCGGTGCTTGCCTCCTAATTGTCATCTCTTTTTATCGTTGTTCTCTTTTCAACTTTTGATCTTAAAGTAGCCTAGAACGAGGCTGTTTGATTGCGGTGACTTATGCCCAAGTGGGCAGTCGCCAGATAGCCCCTTAAAAAAATATAACTTAATTGACTCACTATCTATTAACCTCCCACAAGTTGGACACCGTTTTGTCCACTCGACCTTTTTGTTGCCAAATACCCTATGACATATTTTTTATTATATGCATTTTCATATAAATAAGATGGAATTAGGCAAACCAATTCCAACTGTCGCAACTGACTAGCTACTTTCGACAGTTAAATTTAAAATATAGTGATAACCTCCAACTCTAAGACTAAAATTACTATAAAATCTGAAACTTTAAATTAAAAACAAATAATAGTTTTTTCGCCCATTCTACATGTTTTCGAATGAGTACGAGCGCGTTACATTTGTTTTTATGTTGATTAAACAATCCCACTTCTGATATATTTTTTCAATGAAACATTATTCTCCTACTTCTTTGGTCCATTGGTAAATTATGTAAATAATACGTAGTTAACTTTCTTACATCTCGTAATATCACTCATGGTACCCCTCTTTAAGATATAATGTTTCAAGTCGCGTGCGAGTATATCGCGAGTGACTCTACATCTCATTCTGACGGTCAGTCCCCGTTTTGCTTTTTTGTTTTCGTAATAACATTTAACTATTCCTCCGATTCTTTGAAAATTTTAAACACTCATGTTATTTACATTCCCTTTCGATGCTATAATTCCAAGTTCCTCCTACGTTTTACCCAATTCTGTATATTTCTTCCAAATTTTAAGGTTCTGACGTCACATTAGAGGCTTCATATAATTCGGAAGCTCAAGAGGAAAAGGGGGCGAAAAAAGGCAAGTTATAAAATTCTTCTAGCTATCGATTTCTGCAAAATCTATTTTTTTTCTTTAATAGCCGGTATTAGGTACGGAGTATCACTCAAATAAATCCACTGAACATCCATAAATCTAATTCATTAGTGAAAACCCTAAGGAAAACAGGGAAATAGTTCAAAGCTGCCTCACGAAAGGGAAAAATGCCCGCCAATCGCAATGTAAACAAACATGACTAAGCAAAATATAGTGAATAATCTATAAAAAAATAAAAAGCAGCTCATACGGGTTTCCAAATAATTTTCTACCTTAGCTTTGAAATCCCTGGATTTATTTTACTAGCACAAACCCAAGTGGAAAACGATTAGTACCCAACTAAATACAAATACCGCAAATGTGACTAAGCCAATAAAATACGAAGAACCTATAATGAATTAATCGCCGATAATAGCGATTGCCAAATCATTTAGAACAATAGTCTACAAATCTCGGAAATTATTTTAACATCCCAAATCAAGCGGGAAAACGATTAACTTCCCAAATAAATAAAAAAAAACACGAACGTGATTAAGCAAAATATATAAACTAATCTTATAAAATAACAATAGCTGCTCATAGTCATTTCCAAATAACTTCGGACATTATCCTAAGAATTCCTGCTCTCGTTTTAACCGCCCAGCCCCAGGGAAACATGCTTATATACTGAAAGAAAAAAAATGCCCAACGATCCGTTTTTCCTTTAGCCTATATATATAGGAATTGCTCTAAGTGAGCATGATTAAAGCTATTTTAATTGTTTTCGATGCGGGCTTCGATATTTTTAGTTAGGTTAGGTAGATTTTTTGTGGGTTTCCCCCAAATCAGGTAAATTCATGTTCTTTTCGCTAAATTCTGTTTATTTATTTGAATTTATAAGGTCAGAGCCTATTTCTATATGAATTTCTATAATTTCAAACGACTAAAAGCATTTTAATTGGGTTTTCGATGCGGGATTGGAAAATTTCTTTAAGGTAGTTGATATTTGATTCTTCTATGTTTTGCCAACTAAAGTCTATCCCTCTCATGTTTCAATGTTTTTACGTCACATTCTAGCCTATTCATATAGGAATTGCTCTAATTTCACAGGATTGAAGCTATTTCATTATATTTTCGAAAAAAGCTTTGATAATTTTACCTTTGTATGGTTGATTTCTTTCTATTCCAAAAAGAAAAGTGGGGCTGGAAAAGGGCAAGCTATAAAATACTTCAATCTCCCGATTCCTTTCAATCATCTCATGACATCACTCATGGTACACAATATTGAGATAATGTTCTAGTCGTTTGTGAGTCTAGTCGTGAGAGAATCTACCTATCAGTATGTCGGTCACTCGGTCCCCGTTTTGCTTTGTTTTTGGCTTTTGTAATAACATTGTAACTACGAGTATTTGACGGATTCTAAGAAAATTTGAAAGAGATGTGTTGTTATACATTCTCTTTTGAATGATATAATTGGCCATAACATCATAACTATTCGGCTGATTTAACGAAATTTGAAACACCTATGTTGTTTATATCATAGAATTTTCAAGGTCCTCCTAAGGTTAGTCCGGGAACTTTTAAAAATTTTGATGGTCGAAATGCCACAAATCAGAATGAGTGAGAGCACGCGACTATGTGGTCAGTAGACCTTGTTTTAAGGGAGGGCTAATCGTAACACGCATTCCCTACCAATTTGCCATCATAGCAAATGCACGAGTTCCCTCGTTAGTTTTCAACATTTAGATATGAGTAAATTAACACTGTTACAATACCAAGAGAGAAGATATTTTCTGCATATTGTATTATAACATAATTAATAATTGTGAAACATTAATTTAGCTCCCATTCAGAGTTAAGCATCTTCTAGGTCAGATACCGAGTTAATAACTTAATTCGGTTGGATTTAGAAGATGGAGGGAGGGGAATTTGGCCTAAAATACTACTTGCGCGAGCAATTGGGTTTTGGTGCCTGCCTTTATTGTGGAGGTTGGGAAAATTGTGGAAAGTTGGGCACTCTTTCGCTTCCAAACACTTCCTTTTCGGCTACTTGTTTTCTTGAATAATATTAGTTGATGATTAATATACAGAAAGCCCCTCAAATGGTGTCTTATACTGAGATGGTGGGAAACACCGCAGAAAATTATGATAAAGGATGAGCTTTTGTGTGAGACATGGCTCATGTATTGAAAGGTTCAGAAGTGATTAAATCACTTGAACTGATTAATTTCAAACACCCAGTTGAGGATGTGATGGCAAAACATAGGGATGATACCAGAATGAAGAGTAATGTAATGATAATAGTAAATGGCAATGGCCGATAAGGATGATAATGGGGTATATTTCCAGAGACGGGTTTTAAATAGGAATTTGAGTTTTATAAGATACGCCCAAGTGCTTCCACTCTAATTTGTTTGTATTCCGTCATGTAACGAGAATTTTGTTGTGTGGAGTAGACAATAGATCTATATTTGCAGGTTGGCTCCGAGTAAATTTCTGTTTTGTGTATGTGTGCGTGTAGCCTAATAGTCGTTTGAACATGTGATTAGATTGGTCTATCAAGTTCTCAACGTCTGGATTTTTACTCCTCTTGCAAAATTGTTTAGAAATATGATTTATAAAGAAATATGTTCTTGAGAAAAATGATTTATAGAACAAACAAGAGCGCAAATTCTGACATTAGAAAAGAGCTGAATGAGACAAATAAGCTTGATTCCTTCTTATCATTGATATCCTCATGCATATATTTGACAACATTTTTGCTACGGCCAACGTGGTTAAAGTTGCAAATTACTTCTTCATTACCTGTAATCTTTGTTGGAATTTATTCGTGGGAGTTGTGGAGCCAATTTCCGTGCAAATATTTAAGAGTTTCGAGCTTATTTACCATAATCCTCTCTGCCCTTGTTTTTATTCATCATTTTCATTTTCATAATGCACATAGATATTTCCCTGGCTGTCCACATCCCTTCTTTTTTCTTTCCACTTAGTCAAAGTAACCACTAATTAACAACGAAAACAGCCTCTTTCTTTATTCCTACTACTTTTATTCAGATAATTGATTTTCAGTAAAGAAGTAGTTTTAATAGCGATACACAACAGAAATTCCTCTAAATAGGGAGATGCAAGATTCGTTTCATTTTGTTTGAATAATTAGAAAATTAATTATTTTGATATATGTAATGCTCATTCGAAATTTACTACAATTCATTCTCATTGTTATGGATTTAAACCTATGTATCCGTGACCTAGACACAATAATAAAGTTATATCTGATGCAAGAGTAAAATTAATGAGTCACTTCAGTTGGTGACAGGATCTACCTGCACCTATTTAACTAAGAAAACAGAGGTAGTATCTAGCTTAAGGAATCTCACCTCGATAATAACTCTAATAAACTAGACTCTCTCCAGTTCATATCACAGCGAAGTAGAGTTTTTACACATAGTCAAGTGCTTCCACATAATTCTCGCATCTCCAGATCGCGTTACACCAAACAAAATACGGGAAGTAAAATTCACGGCCTCCTCTTTAATCCCCTATATCTTAAGCTATACCCACACGCGAGGCGCAAATGGGATTTTTTTTTTTTTTTTTTTTATAGAGCCCATCTGGCAACTACCCACTTGGGCATAAGTCGCCGAAAAACACGACAGCCTAGAATTAGGCTACTTTAAAGTTAAAATATGAAAACTTAACAATCAATATAAATTTGAAAAACTTAACAATCGAAGCAATCTCCGGCAGCGGGGGGAGGTCCCCCTCACCCCGGTGCAGGAGAGTGCAATCTAAAACAAAACAATAACAAAAAAAGGAACCTTAAATAAAGGGGAGAAGGCCGGCCTCCCCCAAAAAGTCAATAAGTCCACCAGTCATGGTGCACGCACTCGTCCCGAGTACAAGGGACAGGCGGTAGCGACCCCGCCCATCCCGGTACCGAGACAGGTATCGTGCGCGAAGATCACCCAGACTGGGACATTCGACAAGAATATGCCGAACAGTCTGGGGGACGACGCAGTCGTTGCAATAGGGCACATGCGAGCGCTCCACCAAGTAACGATGCGTCACACGAGTGTGTCCGATTCGAAGACGACAGAAAGCAACCTGAAGCCGCCGCGGCATTGGGGGATAGGTCCATGGGAACAGTCGCGGCGCAATGGCACGCAACTTTAAGTTCCCCTCGACCGTCTCCCATCTTCTTTGCCAAGCAGTCCGAAGAGCTGCCCGTATTCCTGCCATGTAGTCGGTGTGAGGAAGAGCGAAACGCTGGTCCGGTCGCAGAGTCCTCGCGGACTCTTTGGCGCCCTCATCGGCGCGCTCATTCCCCGCAATTCCTACATGTCCAGGAACCCAGCAGAAGATAATCTCGACATCTGCCCGGCTCGCCAAAACCGTGGCGTCACGGATTTCGCGAACCAGGGGATGCGGAGATTCCAATGCCCCGAGAGCACTCAGGGCGCTTTGTGAGTCGCTATAAATCACAATCCGGTCTCCGAACCGGGCACGTCGCGTAATCTCCCGTACCGAGTGGTGTATTGCCACCAGCTCGGCCGTGAAGACAGACGCAGCGCCTGGTAGAGCCCCGCTGACTTCAAACAGAGGGGATACGGCGTGGAAGCCGACCCCCTCTTGGGACTTGGAGCCATCCGTATACACTGGCACGGTACCAGCGTGACACGATGTGTGCTCCAAAAAGATCGAACGCAATACTCCCGGCGCAGTACAAGCTTTGGGAGCAGAGGCGTCCTGGGCAGAACCAGGGGCGCCACCGGCCCGAGAGCTATATCTACCTCTCGAAGGAGTTTCCTGGCCCTAAACCCAAAGGGCTTAGGGTATGACTGGCGTCTCTCGGCGGCATAGGCACCATCGAGATCAGCTGTGGATGCAGTGAGAGCTGTTGGCCACTGGGGGAGGCGCCGGGCTCACGCGTACAGGTGAGTGATGCACTGCACGCGGCGCAGAGCGAGTGGCATCTCCCCAGCATCGACCAACAGGCTCTCAATGGGGGAAGTGCGGAAGGCACCGGTCGCAAGGCGAAGGCCGGTGTGGTGGATCGAATCCACCTTCCGCAATAAACGCTCGGCTGCGGATGCATAAAACTCGCATCCGTAGTCGAGCTTCGAGCGAACAAAGGATCGATAAAAAAGTAAGGCGGTAGCCCTATCAGCGCCCCAAGCGCTGAACGTCACGGAACGGAGAATGTCCATGGCGCGGGTACAAGAGACCCTAAGGCTGCGAATGTGAGCCTCCCAGGTGAGGCGTCGGTCGAATACAAGACCAAGGAAACGGTGCGACTCAACCACATCCAGGCGCACCCCATTAAGAAACAAATCTGGGTCGGGGTGAAGCCGTGGATGGCGGCAGAAGTGCACCACCTTAGTCTTGGCCAAAGAAAACCGAAACCTGTGCGCTTTGGCATAGCAAGAGACGTGGTTCAATGCCTGTTGGAGTCGGCGCTCCAGAGTTGGCATCTGGGCCGCGCCAAAAGAGATCGAAAGGTCGTCCACGTAGAGCGTAGCGAGAACATCTTCCGGCAGCACCGAGGTGATGCCGTTGATGCTCAGGGCAAAGAGTGTGACACTGAGGACACTTCCCTGCGGGACACCCTCTTCCTGCTCCTTTGGGCCGGAGAGGGCTCCCCCCACCCGTACGCGGAATCGACGATCTCGCAAAAATTCAGATATAAACATTGGGAGGCGTCCCCTCGCCCCCATCGTGTGGAGAGTCTCCATGATACCGTATCGCCATGCGGTATCATAGGCTTTCTCCAGATCAAAAAACACCGTGGCGTAGTGCTGTCTACGAAGGAAAGCCTCGCAGACGGCATTTTCCAGTCGGAGCAGAGCATCCGACGTGGAGTGGAACTTACGGAAGCCGCACTGTGCAGAAGACAGATGGCCTCCGCTGTCCAGGAAATAGGCTAATCTAACATTTACCAATTTCTCCATCAACTTGCACACGCAAGAGGTTAGAGAGATTGGGCGGAAACCGGTCGGAGTAGAGTGATCTCTCCCCGGCTTGCGAAAGGCGAGCACAGTAGCGATTCGCCAGGAGTCTGGGAGGAGACCTTCCACCCAGATCCTGTTAAACAAATCTAATAGAAAGGCCATGCCTCGCTCACCCAGGTGTCGAAGCATGGCGTACGGGACATCGTCCGGACCATGGGCGGTGTCCGCGCACGAAGCGAGAGCGGAACGCAACTCACTCACAGTAAACTTGTCGTTGAAGGGTTCTCCGCCTCTGGAGGTAAAGTCCAGCCGGCGGCCTTCCGCGACATCACGACGTGCATTGAATGCTGGCGGAGCAGCATCACGGCTAGAGAATGCGGAAAAAGCGGTCGCTAAGGATTCCGCCACGGACGCGGGGTCCGAGATTGCGGTCCCATTCTCCTGGAGAACGGGAGGGGGGTCCTGCGAGAACTTGCCCCGAATCCTTTTGACTCGCTTCCACACCTCAGCTAAAGGGGTCTTCCCGTTAAGTGAAGACACGTATGCCCGCCAAGAAGAGCGGCGGGCGTGCTTCGAAATATACCGGAACCTAGCCCTAGCCCGACGAAATTCAGTGACGGTGAAATCGTTCGGGCGGCGCTTATAGCGCATGTAGGCATAACGCTTCTGTTTGATGGCCGTCTCACACTCGGCCGACCACCATGGGAGTGGTCGGCGTGCAAAACGGCCAGACGTCCTAGGAATAGTAGTCAGGCCCACGGCGATGAGGTTGCCGGAGAAGAACTCGACGGCCTCATCTACCGACCTAAACTCCTTGACTGAGATAGAGAATTCAGTCATTTCCTGAAATGCAGGCCACCGCGCCCGCGCCAAGCACCACCGAGGTGGTCTCTCAGGCGGCAGTTGCCCTGAAAATGATATTTGAATGGGAAAGTGATCACTACCATGGAGGTCATCGACCACCTCCCAATCAAAATCAGGCTGTGCATCCGAAGAGCACAAAGATAGGTCAAGGCAAGAAAATGAAGCGGTTCTCGGACAGTGATGCGTAAACTCATCCACGTTTAGGACACCCATCTCAAGCTCTTCGATCAGATCGGCAAGGACTTGTCCCCTGGGATTTATGGTGTAATCTCCCCAGAGAGGATGCCTGCCGTTCAGATCTCCAAGCAAGAGATAGGGCCTCGGCAACCGTGCCACGACGCGGCGAAAGTCCCCCGCGTCGAAGTCAGCTGACGGTGGAATGTACGCAGAAATGATAGTATACCTCCTATCCAGGTGCAGCTGCACAGCCACTGCCTGAAAGGAGGTATCTAAAGAGAAAGGAAGAACGGAGACATCATGCCGGGTGTAAACCGCGCATCCCCCAGCCCGGCCGTCCCGCGGTGGTTGGGTCGCAAGACCCTTATACCCCGGGAGGGCAGGCAGGGGGCACGCGCCTAGCATGGTCTCCTGCAAAAAAATAGCTAACAGGGAACGGGATGAGGCGAGCCTCCGCAGCTCCTCCCAGTTGGCCCGGAGTCCACGGCAATTCCATTGAAGGAATATGCCCTCCAGGCCTAGCTCGGAGGAGACGCGGGGGCCCTCCTCGAATTGAAGACCCTCACGGGAATGGCCGTACGCTTCCCGGGGGCAGAACCCCGGGCGCTGTTGGCCGGACAAAGCGCTGAAGGCGCTGTCGCCTTCGAGGACTTATTGGGGGAGGTTGGGCTCGCCATGCGAGTCTTTTCCTCCCTCCGCCTCGAAACTTTAGGCGGGCGTTGCGGCTTCGGAGGCGGGGGGCCCTCTTTTCGAGGAACCACCGTCTCCGAGCCACTCGCTCCACCTCGGGGCGTGGGCAAAGGGGCCGAAGCTCCTTTGTTGCTGTCCTCCTTTCGGGGAACAGGTTTAGGAACCCCGGAATATGGCCTAGCGACCATCTTCAGGGGTGTTGCCTCCTGTGAGTCTAACGACTCGGTGGAGGCGCGTGGCCGTTTCGCTTTACGCGAAACGGTCACGCTGGGGGAAGAGGGGGGAGCCCTGGTTTTAGCCGGGGCAGGGTATGAACCCTTTTTGCCGCCAGCTTTACCAGGGGAGCGCCCAGGTTGGGTAGAGCCCACAGAAGGGCTCCGAATGGGCGCGGAAACAACCGTGCTCGTTGGCCTGGATGGGCCAGGAGCAGAGGGTGCCTTTCTAACTATTGAGGCATATGACGTCCCAGGCAGAGCCGGGCGCGCCAGGACCAAGTCCTTTGCCTCGCGGAATGAGAGTCGATCCTGGGCCTGAACGGCCAGGATTTCTTTCTCAAGGAGATATGCACCACATTGCTTCGAAGAAGCAGGGTGCGGCTCTCCGCAATTGACACACCTGGCCACACACGATTTGGACTTATCGTGTGCGACCTTGGAGCAATTTACACAGACTTCGGGTGACCCCGATTTTGCACGTCTACATGATCGATTCGTATGGCCGAAGCGGTGGCAGTAATAGCACCGCCGCGGCAGTGGCACGAATGCCTTCACGCGGTAGCGGTACCAACCGGCACGCACCGACTCAGGGAGCTTGTCACAGTCGAACGTGACGAAGAGTGTAGGGGTGGGTCTCGAGGCCCCTCCCTGTTTTCTCATCACACGTTCGACCTTGACCGCATCATGGTCGGCCAGCTCTAGGGTGATGTCCTCAATGGAGTAGTCAACGAGTTCCCTCGCATAAACTACTCCTTTCACAAAGTTCATGGTAGAGTGCGGCGTCACACTCACCGGGGTGCCATGAAGTGTCCGAAGAGCACTTATCTTGGCCGCCTCGGCGGGATTCGCCGCATTCGCCAGAAGGCTCCCGTCCGAGAAACGGGTTACCTTCGGCTCTCTACCAATTGCACTAGCTAATTCTCTCCTCTGATGGATCATGTTGCCCTTGGACAACATGGTGCCATCAGTGGAGCGAATAACGAGGAAGCGTTTGAAGCCAGCGGGCTCGAAAACGCCAGGTAACCTCTGAATCAGGGGCCCCGATGTCATCGAGGCTCCGCCCTGTGCATTCTTGGTCTTAGTCGTAGTCATGGGCTCCGCACACGAGGGGGTAGAGGGGCCGGATGTGCCGATCTTGGCTTGGTCGCCTACCAAAGTGGCAGCAGACCCATCCGTCCCCGCAGCCCCCGCGGATGGAGAGGAGCCCCGAGTCTTCTTCGTCTTTTGAGTCTTTTTAGTCTTTTTCTTTTTAGGAGAGGAGGGCGGGGAATGAACCCGCTTTTCACCTCCGCCGGCAGAAGTCGCCAGGCCAGATGGACCAGCCTCAGCCAGGTCCCTCTCCGAAATGGAGAAGGTCCTGGTTGTCGTAGGGGCACCTGTCGGAGGAGATCCCTCCCCTCCTTCTACTGCCTCGGAGCCCTCAGCCATTTGAGGAGGACCTTGCATAGGGGCGGATTCGGGTTCGGTGCTTGGCGCCGAGCCCGAATTCCCCCCCATGGAAGGCCCTACCGTCTGGGGCTGGGTCTCCTCAAGGACCATGTCTATCACAGGAGGGGCCTCCAGTTGGCCATCCCCTCCCAGGACATCGCAGGTCCCCTTGGCAGTATTGTCACTAGTCAGGTGGTGTGGGGAGGCACAGGCCTTGACCCCAGCAAGGTTCAAAATTCTTGCCAGCAGGTCTTTTGAGGGAAGCGACCGAAGGGGCCTGGCTTCCCTCTCCCCCCTAAGGGGGTTTGCCCTACCGAGCCGCTTGCACGAGGGGCGGTCGGCAATGGGCTGCCTGCTGGCTTTCTTGGCAGTCCCCTTAGAAAGCAAAGGAGGGACTGCCGCTGGAGATAGGGAGGTGCCCGAAAGCACCTCCAGAGAAGGGGGTGAGGGGGAGTCCCCTACACCCGTAGGCGTAGGAGAGGAGTAAGCCTCCTCTCCGGTTAAAGAATTATGGAGGGTCCCTTGCGCAAGCACAAGGGGGGCAACCTCCATTTTCTCGGTGGAGCTACCCGAGGGCGGCTCCGTAGATGTTTTTGGGGAAGTTGGGGGTTGGGGTTTTTGTTTTTTTTCATACATGGGCATGGTGACCCTCTTTTGATTACGGGACGCAATAGCTCATCACCTCTCGCAGTTGCCCGCACTGCGAGAGGTGCTTACAAGCCCGGCAGAGCCAGGCGCCGCCATTCGGGACCACCCCTCCCGCCTGGTGGCCTGGCAGTCCTTCGGCATGGCGGCTCCACCTTGGACACGGCGTAAAAAATATAGGTTGTGAAGAGGAGAGGAAAAGGGATGTGAGGAAGATGTGGGTGGGGATGAAGCAGGTTGTTAAAAAAAACCCATCCCGAACCGGAGCTGAGGGGTTAGGGAACAATGTCCCCTCCCCCCCTCAGCCCCGATCCGGGGTGGTTGGCTTGAGAAGAAGGTCAGCATTCTACCCTGTGAAATTAGAGGCTGACCAGAGAAAGTTGTGGGAGAGGTTGTATGAAAAGCGACGAGGTAGGGGAGAAATCGGGCTATCTGAAGGAAGGAAGAGAGGCTAAGCTGGGGCCGGACGGAGCGCTGGATCCCGTCAGCACGGCGGCCAGGATGGCAAATCGCCGCGCCCCTTACGGGGGGCGCAAATGGGATATTTCCTGAAATCTTCTGTATATAACTCGAGCGAACAATGCATGAACACGGAGGCTTTCTTCGCGTTAGTAAGCAATGGCGTTCATACCACCTCTTTATGATCTCCATCACCCACTGGGTGGAGAATACTCCTCTTCTATTTCTGGAGGATAAGGCAGACTGTTAGTTTATTAGCCACCGAAAAGGCAATTTTTAATCTTTTATATCATTCAGTTTGTAGAATACAATTTTTTTCCATCAATGATTTTATGTTTGTCGGATGATAAACAACGTCAGATTAATCGCTTTAGTCCTAACTCAAATAAAGATACGTCCTAACTTATAGGACTTACATTATGTGGACACTAGACAAAGTATACCATGAGATAGGAAAAGATGAACAAATTTACAAAAACTCGGCATAGAATACATTAAACATTGAATTCCTTTTATTTCTGATTTACTTGTATAAAAAACAGTATTTATATAATGCAGAAGGCTTGGTTTATTCATTTTTCATAAAGCGAATATTTCTCTATCCAGTCACAACTTTCAGGTGTTGTCGGTGTATTTAGTCTCCCATTCTTCTCTGATTGGAGAAAAGATTGTTAAACCAATTACACAAATCTTGTTGGCTATTTTCCTTCAAATCCACATATGGAAATAGAATAAAATGTGAAAACAGAACTTTATTTTGGCTATTGCTTGAGAAACTTTCAAAATGAACTTAATGTTCGATTGGCAATACTTCGAATGCAACAATTCTCTAAATCCCTTATTTACATAACTTAATCGTGATATAAACAAAGATGCAATAGGTCTAATATTTGTTTTTTTGATCATTAAAATCCTTAATAAAGCTTATTGTAAAAAAAAAATCGCAAAGAAAACGTGCATTCAAGTTCGTTAGCTGAGGCTAATTCCTAACTTTTATTTCTGATTTACTTGTATAAAAAACAGTATTTATATAATGCAGAAGGCTTGGTTTATTCATTTTTCAAATAAGCGAATATTTCTCTATCCAGTCACAACTTTCAGGTGTTGTCGGTGTATTTAGTCTCCCATTCTTCTCTGATTGGAGAAAAGATTGTTAAACCAATTACACAAATCTTGTTGGCTATTTTCCTTCAAATCCACATATGGAAATAGAATAAAATGTGAAAACAGAACTTTATTTTGGCTATTGCTTGAGAAACTTTCAAAATGAACTTAATGTTCGATTGGCAATACTTCGAATGCAACAATTCTCTAAATCCCTTATTTACATAACTTAATCGTGATATAAACAAAGATGCAATAGGTCTAATATTTGTTTTTTTGATCATTAAAATCCTTAATAAAGCTTATTGTAAAAAAAAAATCGCAATGAAAACGTGCATTCAAGTTCGTTAGCTGAGGCTAATTCCTAACTTTTATTTCTGATTTACTTGTATAAAAAACAGTATTTATATAATGCAGAAGGCTTGGTTTATTCATTTTTCAAATAAGCGAATATTTCTCTATCCAGTCACAACTTTCAGGTGTTGTCGGTGTATTTAGTCTCCCATTCTTCTCTGATTGGAGAAAAGATTGTTAAACCAATTACACAAATCTTGTTGGCTATTTTCCTTCAAATCCACATATGGAAATAGAATAAAATGTGAAAACAGAACTTTATTTTGGCTATTGCTTGAGAAACTTTCAAAATGAACTTAATGTTCGATTGGCAATACTTCGAATGCAACAATTCTCTAAATCCCTTATTTACATAACTTAATCGTGATATAAACAAAGATGCAATAGGTCTAATATTTGTTTTTTTGATCATTAAAATCCTTAATAAAGCTTATTGTAAAAAAAAAATCGCAAAGAAAACGTGCATTCAAGTTCGTTAGCTGAGGCTAATTCCTAACTTTTATTTCTGATTTACTTGTATAAAAAACAGTATTTATATAATGCAGAAGGCTTGGTTTATTCATTTTTCAAATAAGCGAATATTTCTCTATCCAGTCACAACTTTCAGGTGTTGTCGGTGTATTTAGTCTCCCATTCTTCTCTGATTGGAGAAAAGATTGTTAAACCAATTACACAAATCTTGTTGGCTATTTTCCTTCAAATCCACATATGGAAATAGAATAAAATGTGAAAACAGAACTTTATTTTGGCTATTGCTTGAGAAACTTTCAAAATGAACTTAATGTTCGATTGGCAATACTTCGAATGCAACAATTCTCTAAATCCCTTATTTACATAACTTAATCGTGATATAAACAAAGATGCAATAGGTCTAATATTTGTTTTTTTGATCATTAAAATCCTTAATAAAGCTTATTGTAAAAAAAAAATCGCAATGAAAACGTGCATTCAAGTTCGTTAGCTGAGGCTAATTCCTAACTTTTATTTCTGATTTACTTGTATAAAAAACAGTATTTATATAATGCAGAAGGCTTGGTTTATTCATTTTTCAAATAAGCGAATATTTCTCTATCCAGTCACAACTTTC
The DNA here is from genome assembly GCA_963969495.1 of Ceratothoa steindachneri. NCBI lineage: Eukaryota > Metazoa > Arthropoda > Malacostraca > Isopoda > Cymothoidae > Ceratothoa > Ceratothoa steindachneri. The sequence continues at coordinate 34,217,462 of OZ018324.1, read as the reverse complement.
AGGTGTTGTCGGTGTATTTAGTCTCCCATTCTTCTCTGATTGGAGAAAAGATTGTTAAACCAATTACACAAATCTTGTTGGCTATTTTCCTTCAAATCCACATATGGAAATAGAATAAAATGTGAAAACAGAACTTTATTTTGGCTATTGCTTGAGAAACTTTCAAAATGAACTTAATGTTCGATTGGCAATACTTCGAATGCAACAATTCTCTAAATCCCTTATTTACATAACTTAATCGTGATATAAACAAAGATGCAATAGGACTAATATTTGTTTTTTTGATCATTAAAATCCTTAATAAAGCTTATTGTAAAAAAAAAATCGCAATGAAAACGTGCATTCAAGTTCGTTAGCTGAGGCTAATTCCTAACTTTTATTTCTGATTTACTTGTATAAAAAACAGTATTTATATAATGCAGAAGGCTTGGTTTATTCATTTTTCAAATAAGCGAATATTTCTCTATCCAGTCACAACTTTCAGGTGTTGTCGGTGTATTTAGTCTCCCATTCTTCTCTGATTGGAGAAAAGATTGTTAAACCAATTACACAAATCTTGTTGGCTATTTTCCTTCAAATCCACATATGGAAATAGAATAAAATGTGAAAACAGAACTTTAATTTGGCTATTGCTTGAGAATAATGGCGGTTCTTCTCATGGCGAAATTTTTCTTGATAGCTTCCCTTGTTTCTTCGCTATTAAACAAATTATTAGGCGAAATAATAAAATATATTAAACCCTCGCTTCATGCATCCTAGTAGTAAAAATAAAAAATAAAATAAAAAGTATAGTAAATAGATAAAAAAGGGGGAATGAAAAAGAAAAGAGGATTCACATTTTCTTTCATAAAAACATAAAATTTATGCGTAAATTTTATATAAACTGTTTATTGGATTCATACGATTTTTATAAATTGTTGCCCAAATTATCATTGATTTCAGCCAAACGGTTGTTTTTTTTTATTTTCGGATATAATATTAGCAATAATAAAAAGATTTATTTACAGGTTGTGCAGATATGTCTCATAAGAGATGAACTGCGAATTTAAAGTATATTCGAAATTTATGTACTTCATTCTCAATAAATTATAACTAGCCTCGAAGTTAAAAAATGGAGTAACCAGTAATAGGGCTCGAGACCTAATGGGGTGACCAATCTTTCTTGTGATAGCCCCTACAGATTCATGGACTTTTATTTTAGACGGCGGAGAACTTGGTAGGCTTCGGAGTAGAGAGGAATTCTCTTGACTGAGGCTTAAGATTAGGAAGACTGGGCTTAAAGGATCGTTATTGGTTACTGGTAACAAGGAAATCACAAACGGAGGAATCTCAGACTCTTTATTAGTGCGTATAACACGGGTAGCTTCGGCATAAGAAGAATTTGAGACGGGCGTGCAGTGTGTTCAAGCGGGCCTTAGTCCATGACGTCTCTCTGACTCCCTGGTTCTTCCTGATCCTGATTGACTGATTTCCTACTCCTTTCTCAATCGTTCTGTTTTTTCTGGCCTCTTTCTGCCTGACTCGCTGAGTGTGTAAGTTTGGCAGTATATATTTGTGTCGGTAGCTATGGGCGTGGCCTATTATTATCTGAGGATGTTGTTTGGGTGGAGATTGAGATTCTTTTTTTGCCCAAAATAGTAAAGATGCGACTTTGCGTTTCGCATGTTTTTATTAGTAAATAATGGCCGCTACAATGGTGTTTTCTGTTCTGCACCTTCACTTAAGCTTGTTTGAACAGCTGACCTTCTATCGCATTTATGGGAAACACGTTTACTCTGCTTTACTGTGTACGTGTGTGTATATGTGCATATCTTTCCTGTCGTATGAACGTATACAATTCTTTCTCCTCACCTCGAGCAAAATACAAAGGTATATTATTATTTAGACTCATGATTTCTTAACACATGTACACTTGTACTGTAAGTGTTTCAATTTTTTCTCATTGGTTCATTATTACTACATGGTATATTATTTCTGTGATTAATACTTGTGCCCACTTTCAGGATTTCAAACGTCCAACAGGGTGCTCATTCGTGAGGTTCCTCACTGGGCCTACTTTACATTGCAATTCGAGCGTTGCTACGAAATCATATATATGGTGGTCCCCAAAACCTAGGACCAATGATTAAGTTGAAATAACTTGGTAAACACTTACAGCTAAATACCTAAAACATATATCAATACAAATTGAGGTAACTTTCTTTTAAATATACTTACACGATGAATAACTCTCGTTAAGTTTAAATGTGCAAAATTAAGTTTGATAAAATGTAGTACCAAATATATTGTGTTTTTGATCATTTTCAGGTCTACACATTTACTTTTTTATATATCTGAAAGTGAGTTATAAAAAGGTTATACAGACATTAGTATCATAGATCTACAAAATGAGCAGCAAATATTATCGGCATAAATTCTGATAGTTTGCTGATCTCATTTGGAAAAGAATATTGTTGCTGTATTTTTTAGAAAACTACATGAAATCCAAACTGGCAGGATCGAAAGTCAAAACAGAATGGCGGAAAACAATGAGATTGCCAATTGTTCCGAGACAGAAAGAAAATAATCCTAACAGCTTTATCCGACTTGAGTGATAATGAAACTACTCAGATAAAAGAGTAGAAATGATTCGGTTTTCCAGTAAAACAATACTGATGAAACATGAAAACACACAAGAAAAAAATTATGTTCGTTCGCGTTTCTTAAAAACAGAAAGACACTGAGCCACCTGGGAGCTTGAGCGGGACAACTCAATTTTCTAACTAATATAGTATCATTGCCTCCAACAAATAAGAATAATACACCTGAATTTTATAAACTGTTTTGGAAAATTGATACTTAATATTATCTTGATGCCATCCCCTTTCGAATGATACATGAAATACGGAAAAATATGATAAATTAATTGTCTTATTAAAAATGATGTCCCTTCCCACAATACCTAAGAAACAGTATCATGCCTTATAGCTCTTACTACTACTATTTTGTACAAACCAGATGCACACCTAGCACTCCTAAACTTAATCACATTGACCTTTCTGTGTTGGCAGCAGAGAAGAATCTCTCTAATGTGGTGAAAAAATTAAAGCCGTGCTTCAACTTTGAGAACAGAGTTCTAATTGGAGATTACAAAGTAAAGCTGTCATAAATCTGTACGGGATTCATGATTAATCTTTTTTAATAGCTTATTCTGTTTGCTTCAGGGATCTTAGGAAAGTTGGCATCGTTTATAAGTCAACCTCTATAAAAATAATAAATAAAATCAAAGCAAATAATCGAGAATTACCAATTGAAAGAAAGTTAATAGAAGCTAAACGACGCATAAAAACACCAATGGAACAACAGCAGAGAGAGGGGGAAAAATACAACACTAAATGAAAATATGGTCAAAGAGTAAAAGCATAGAAATAGACCTGTATCACTTGAAATTTATAGTTTATGTTTTTTAGCTAATTTAAGGCAATTTTATGAGCCCGGTCCAAAAATCACATTGATTTAGCTCAATCAAGTCAAACTTTTGATATATCGCAATATTATGTTTTTACGTTGTTTTTTTTATGTACATGTACAGGGATTAAATATTTATATGATACAAAAATCTTCCTTATTTCTTTAGTCAAACAAATTCAGAAGAGTTTACATGCAGCAATTTATGACTAACTTATTTTTATTTTGCAGATAAATGAAATGAATTCGGCCAGATGATTTTGTAAAAATAAGCGCGATGTAGTTTGCTATATCTGCGGCGAAACAACGCTGTCCCTAATAGAAATTAAGCCAGAAGTATCATAACGCGTACTTAATATGGTAAGAAACTTGGTACCCGCTCAGGATAAAGATTGGACACCCTACATAGTAGTCAAAACATGCTCCGAGTATCGGCGTCGTTGGACCGAAGACAGGAAGAGTTGATTGAGGTTTGGAATTCACATGATTTGTGGAGGGAGCCGAGAAACCATGGCGGTGACTGCTACTTCGGTGCTATAAATATGACTAGGATCAACAGAAAGAACTCAAGCAGCCCAACTATCCTGTTCTTTAATCAGCACTCGTCTTATAGCTCATTGTGATAAAATTCCAGTACCTGTATTTGTAGAGCTTGGTGGTTTTAGTAACGAAGATTCCTCCAGGCTGGAATAAAATGACCCCGTAAGGGGCGCGGCGATTTGCCATCCTGGCCGCCGTGCTGACAGGACTCAGCATCCCGTCCGACCCCAGCTTAGCCTCTTCTCCTTCCTTCAAAACACTTGTTTCCTCGCTTTTCATAAAACCTCTCCCACAAATTTCTCTGGTCAGCCTCTAATTTCGCAGGGTAGATGCTGACCTTCCTCTCAGCTAACCGTCCCGCATCGGGGCTGAGAGGGTAGGGGACAATCTTGCCTAACCCCTGAGCTCCGGTCTCGGGTGGCTGGTTTTTAACAACCTGCTTCATCCCCACCGATACCTTCCTCACATCCCTTTTCCTCACTTTACCGTCTATCCTTGATTTTACGACGTGTTCAAGGGGGGGCTGCCATGCTGATGGACTACCAGGCCACCAGGCAAGAGGGGTGGTCTTAAATGGCGGCGCCTGGCTCTGCCAGGCCTGTAAGCACCTCTAGCAGTGCGGGCAACTGCAAGAGGTGATAAGCTATTGTGTCCCGTATAAAAAAAAAGGATCACCATGCAAATGAATGAAAAAAAAAACAACCCCCAACTTCCCCTGAAACAGCGTCGGATACGCCCTCGGGCAGCTCCAGCAAAAAATGAAGGTCATCCTCACTGTGCTTGCGCAGGGGACCCTCCATATCGTTTCGACCAGAGAGGAGGCTTATTCCTCTCCTACGCCTACCAGTGGAGGGGACTTCCCCTCACCAACTTCTCTGGAGGTGCATTCGGACACCTCTATTTTACCAGCGGCAGTTTCCTCTGTTCTTTCCAAGGGGACTGCCAAGAAAGCCAGCAGGCAGCCCTTAGCCAGCCTCTCCACATCGAAGCAGCTCAGTAGGGAAAATCCCCTTAGGGGGGAGAGGAAAGCCAGGCCCCTTCGGTCGCTTCCCTCAAAAGACCTGCTGGCACGAATATTGAAACTTGCCGGGGTCAAGGCCCATGCCTCCCCACACAAGACTAGTGACGATACTCCCAACGGGACCTGCGATGTTTTGGGGGGGATGGCCAACTGCAGGCGCCCCCTGAGATAGCCATGGTCCTTGAGGAAACCCAGCCTCAGAAGGTAGGGCCTCCTATGGTGGAGATTGCGTGCTCGGCGCCAAGCACCGAACCCGAATCCGCCCCTATGCAAGGTCCTTTTAAAACGGCTGTGGTTTCCGAAGCAGTACAAGGAGGAGAGGGATCTCTCCTGACCGGTGCCCCCACGACTACCAGGACCTTTTCCAATCCGGAGAATGACTTGGCTGGGGTCTACTTCCGGCGGAGGTGAGAAGCGGGTTCATTCCCCGCGCTCCTCTCCAAAAAAGAATAAGAAAAAGAATAAAAAGACAAAAAAGACTCGGGGCTCCTCTCCATCCGTGGGGGCTACGCGAACGGATGGGTCTGCTGCCACTTTGGTAGGCGACCAAGCCAAGATCGGCACATCCGGCCCTTCTACTCCCCCGTGTGCGGAGCCCATGACTAAGCCTAAGACCAGGAGTGCACAGGGCGGAGCCTCGATGACATCGGCGCCCCTGATTCAGAGGTTACCTGGTGTTTTCGAGCCCACTGGCTTCAAACGCTTCCTCATTATTCGCTCCACTGGTAGCAGCATGTTGTCCGAGGGCAACATAATCCATCAGAGGAGAGGATTACCTTGTGCAATTGGTAGAGAGCCGAAGGTGACCCGTTTCTCGGACGGAGGCCTTCTGGCGAATGCGGCGAATCCCGCCTATGCGGCCAAGATAAGTGCTCTTCGGACACTTCATGGCACCCCGGTGAGTGTGACGCCGCACTTTACCATGAACTTTGTTGAAGGAGTAGTTTATGCGAGGCAACTCGTTGACTACTCCATTGAGGACATCCCTCTAGAGCTAGCCGAACATGGGGCGGTCATGGTCGAACGTGTGATAAGAAAACAGGGAGGGGCCTCGAGACCCACCAACACACTCTTTGTCACGTTCGACTGTGACAAGCTCCCTGAGTCGGCGCGTGCCGGTTGATACTGCTACCGCGTAAAGGCATTAGTGCCACTGCCGCGGCGGTGCTATTAATGTCACCGCTTGGGCCATACGAATCGCTTATATAGACATGTAAAGTCGGGGTCACCTGAAGTCTGTGTAAATTGCTCTAAGATCGCACATAATAAGTCCGAAACGTGTGGTGCCAAGTGTGTCAATTGCGGAGAGCCACACCCTGCTTCTTCGAAGCAATGTGGTGCATATCTCCTTGAGAAAGAAATCCTAGCCGCTCAGGCACAGGATAGACTCTCATTCCGCGAGGCTAAGGACTTGGTCTTGGCGCGCCCGGCTCTGCCTGGGACGTCATATGCCTCAATAGTTAGAAAGGCACCCTCTGCTCCTGGCCCATCCAGGCGAACGAGAACGGTTGTTTCCGTGCCTATTCGGAGCCCTTCTGCGGGCTCTACCCAACCCGGGCGCTCCCCTGGTGAAGCTTGCGGCAAAAAGGGTTCATACCCAGCCCCGGCTAAAACCAGGGCTCCCCCCTCTTCCCCCAGCGTGACTGTTTCCCACAACCAAAACGGCCACGTGCCTACACCGAGTCGTTAGACTCACAGGAGGCAACACCCCTGAATATGGTTTCATGCCATCTTCGGGGGTTCCTAAAGCTGTCTCCCGAAAGGAGGACAGCAACAAAGGAGCTTCGGCTCCTTCGCCCACGCCCCGAGGTGGAGCAAGTGGCTCGGAGACGGTGGTTCCTCGAAAAGAGGGCCCCCCGCCTCCGAAGCCACAACGCCCACCTAAGGTCTCGAGGCGGAGGGAGGAAAAGACATGCATGGCAAGCCCAACCTCCCCCAATAATTCCTTGAGGGTGACAGCGCCTTCATCGCTTTGTCCAGGCAACAGCGCCTGGGGTTTTGCCCCCGGCAAGCGTACGGCCATTCCCGTGAGGGGCTTTAGTTCAAGGAGAACCCCCGCGTCTTCTCCAAGATAGGCCTGGAGGGTATATTCCTTCAATGGAATTGCCGTGGATTCCGGGCCAACTGGGAGGAGCTGCGGATGCTCGTCTCGTCCTGTTCCCCGTTAGCTATCTTTTTGCAGGAGACCATGCTAGGCGCGTGCCCCCTGCCCGCCCTTCCGGGGTATAGGGTTCTTGCGAACCCACCTCCGCAGGATGGCCGGGCTGGGCGATGCGCGGTTTAGACCCGGCATGATGTCTCTGTTATTCCTTTCTCTTTAGATACCTCCTTTCAGGCAGTAACTGTGCTTTTGCACCTGGATAGGAGGTATACTCTGATTTCTGCGTACATTCCACCGTCAGCTGACTTCGACGCGGGGGAGTTCCGCCGCGTCGTGGCACGGTTACTGAGGCCCTATCTCTTGTTTGGAGATCTGAAAGGCAGGCATCCTCTCTGGGAGATTTCTCCATAAATCCCAGGGGACAAGGTCTTGCCGATCTGATCGAAGACTTGAAATGGGTGTCCTAAACGTGGATGAGTTTACGCATCACTGTCCGAGAACCACCTGATTTTCTTGCCTTGAACTATCTTTGTGCTCTTCGGATGCACAGCCTGATTTTGATTAGGGGGGTGGTCGATGACCTCCATGGTAGTGATCACTTTCTTATTTAAATATTATTTTCAGGGCAACTGCCGCCTGAGAGACCACCTCAGTGGTGCGCAGCGCGGGCGCGGGGGCCTGCATTTCAGGAAATGACTGAATTCTCTATTTTGATCCACCACCCTGGCCTTCGCCTTGCGACCGGTGCCTTCCACAATTTTCCAATTGAGAACCTGTTGTTGGATGCTGGGGAGATGCCACTTTCAGATGCCGTGCAGTGTATCACTCGCCTGTACGCGCGAGCCCGGCGCCTTCCTCAGTCGCCAACAGCTCTCACTGCATCCGCAGCTGATCTCGATGGTGCCTATGGCGCCGAGAGACGCCAGTCATTCCCTAAGCCCTTTGGGTTTAGGGCCAGGAAACTCCTTCGAGAGGTAGATATAGCTCTTTAGCCGTTGGCGCCCCTAGTTCTGCCCAGGACGCCACCCTGGAGGGTACCACATTTAGCTATTTGTCGCCACGCCTCTGCTCCCAAAGCTTGTCCTGCGCCAGGAGTATTGCGTTCGACCTTTTTGGAGCACACATCGTGTCACGCTGGAACCGTGCCAGGGTATACGGATGGCTCAAAGTCCCAATAGCGGGTCGGCTTCCACGCCGTATCCCCTCTGTTTGACGTCAGCGAGGCTCTACCAGGCGCTGAGTCTGTCTTCACGGCCGAGCTGGTGGCAATACACCACTCGGTACGGGAGATTACGCGACGTGCCCGGTTCGGAGACCGGATTGTGATCTATAGCGACTCACAAAGCGCCCTGAGTGCTCTCGGGGCATTGGAATCTCCACATTCCCTGGTTCGCGATATCCGTGAGGCCACGGTTTTGGCGAGCCGGGCAGATGTCAAGATTATCTTCAGCTGGATTCCTGGACATGTAGGAATTGCGGGGAACGAGCGCGCGGATGAGAGTGCCAAAGAGTCCGTGACGACTCTGCGACCGGACCAGCGTTTTGCTCTTTCTCACACCGACTACATAGCTGGAATACGCGCAGCTCTTCAAACTGCTTGGCAAAGAAGATGTGAGACTGTCAAAGGGAGCTTAAAGTTGCGTGCGATTGCCTCGCGACTGTTTCCATGGACCTATCATCCAATGCCGCAAGGGCTTCAGGTTGCTTTCTGTCGTCTCCGAATCGGGCACACTTGTGTGACGCATCGCTATTTGATGGAGCGCTCGCCTACGCCCTATTGCAACAACTTCGTCGTCCCCTAGACTGTTCGGCACATTTTTGTCGAGTGTCACAGTCTGGGTGATCTTCGCGCACGATACCTGTCCCAGTACCGGGGTGGGCGGGGTCGCTTCCGCCTGTCCCTTGTACTCGGGACCGATTCGTGCACATTGACTTCTGGACTTGTTGACTTTTTTGGGGAGGCCGGGCTTTACCCTTTATTCAAGGTTCTTTTTGTTGTTTTGTAGGTTGCACTCTCCTGCACCGGGGTGAGGGGGACCTCCCCCCGCTGCCGGAGACTGCTTCCTGATTGTTTACTTTTTCCAATATTTATTATTGTTTTTTTTATATTTTTATATTAAAGTAGCTTAGTTCTAGGTTGTCGTGTTTTTCGGCGACTTATGCCCAAGTGGGCAGTTGCCAGATGGGCTCTGTAAAAAAAAGAAGAAATAAAATGAATAAGAAGAAGTAATCGGGGAGGGTAATGGCCCAAATCCATTTTTCCAAAAGGAGTTAAATGATGTAGTTCGCGATTTCAGCTTGTCAAGTTCATATGCCATATTGTTTGCATCCAGATTAAAGGAAATAAACCTGCTCTCTGACAGTGCTCGAATCACCTTCTATTGCAACAGACATCAGGAGTACCTCTGTTTTTGCTCTAGAGAGAAGAACTTGGTGTACTGTACAGATATTATGCAGCTGTTGCACTACCTTCGAGCCCCAGAGTACCAACACTAAGATTAGAGAGTGTCCATTCACAGCAACAAGCGATCGCTTAAACCTGTTAAGTTGCTTAACGGAAAACAGATTTTCTCTGTACTTCTCACTCACTCGACTACAGAAAAGGAGAAGTATGAAACGGAGGAAGTACATTCTGGAGAAAATACGTTATGATCAGCATGAGTGGTTGATTTGTGTTTAGCCTAAAGTGGCGAAGCTCTCTGTGGACAAGAGTCCGGGTTCACCAAGTACCCGTACCTTCTGTGCATGTGGGATATTAGGGACCTAACTCAGTATTACATGAAGAAGAACTAGCCTGTATGGGAGGAATTGGTACCTTACAGAAAAAATAACGGCATAAAACTCTTTGTTTGACAGATAGGAGATACTGTTCCACCGCAGCAAAACTCTGAACAAGAATGGTTGCTGCGTCAGTCACTTGGGATGCTCTTTTCCAGGATTGACTATGTATAAGTTTAGAGTTGACATCTTTGATAGTTTTCAACTTCGTCAGCTCATCAGAGATATATAGTTTGAAAATTCAATGATGAAAGTGAAACTGGTAGCACGGAATTCTTTTGTTCTGGTCGGGAACAACTTTTTGGCAGTAAGTATGCTAGGAGATAAATATAACTTGTCACCATTGTGATGCAATATGACAATCAAAATGCATTTCTTTTTCTAAATATGGATAAGGTCCCTAAGATTCTGAGGTCAATGAGCGAGATTCCAACGGGACCTGAAACACTAGGTATTAAGGACGCTGAGATGCATTCATAATGAATGATTATTGTTGGACTCTTAAAAGAGACAGCCTACCCCTAAGCATTCTAGGAGTTCAAAGTAACGGAAGTTTATATCCTGAATCCTGAACAATATCTATGTCTACCTTAATGACCTTAACAATGTCTACTTCTCAATGTGAACTAATCAATATTTGTAACATTTACTTAATAAATTGTGTTAGAATACAATGAGTTTTATCTTAAAACCTATTTTGGATAAAGTTATTAAGTAAATCAACCGACAATGTGAAAAAATGTAATCAATTTAGTCAAAAGATAGGAATTTTGAATAATATCGACGGAATTATTTTCGGATTCAGTGGTGCACACTTATCCTGAATTAGTTGCAAAAACTTAGACGATTTACAAGGATATTTTTTGTAACCTAGTGTAACATAGGCGCAGAATCTAGTAAATTTAAAGGAATAGGGTGGAAATATGAAAATAAAAGAAGGAGAGAAAAAAGCCTATAAATATAAAAAAAGGGAATGAACAACGATAAAGAGATCTTTAGTCAGGCTAAATAGGGAATGTAGGAAAATAAAAAACCCTATCCCCGTGAATAGGCAGGTCACCTAAAATCTATTAACAATATTCTCTCCTACGAGGGCCTGAAGCCTACAAAATATTTATTTTTACCTTCAATATAAAAAATAGATTTATTTTTTTTGAGAGCTATTTTTCTACCTATTTTTCATCATTCAATTTCAGTGCTTTGACACTCAATAGTCATTTCGATCATAACATCAACATGGTTCAGAGCTCGCATCTATTAAAACTAATTCTAGAAAAATCTCTTTTTCTCGTTGTCAAGGCAAACATCATAGATTATAACGAATAAAATCAATAGAGAAAATGCAGTAGTGTAAAGGGCAAAGCCAAAAATTCTAAAAGAAAAATATACTCGGCTGAATTGGAGTGTTATCGAAGGACACAAAATGTAGATTTTGACGTGTTTTGTTACCATTTTCGCATTTTTCGCTTGCAAATCGAGCACCAAATATGTTCCGAAATATAGTTAAACAATATTTTTGATGGAAAATACTTACTTAAGTTATTTTATATTAATGTGTCAATAATATCCGTATTATTCTTATATTAAAAAAAATTTATGGTTTAGACAGATGAGGCATTTCAGAAGCTGATTTATATTTTGGACTATTTAAGATTCAATTCCCTAATTTACCATAATTTATTTTACACTCTTTATTATAACCAGTGGTTAACTTAGTATCTACAAATTTAACGTATTATTTCTCTTATGACTGAAGCTTAGAGTTAAATTCTATCAATTGAATTCATGTTTTTAAAATCTAAATTCAGTTATGTAGATTTTAAAATCCATAGAATCGAGGGAGATCGAATACATCTAAAATTCCTTCCTTTTAATTTACCTTATATTTCGAGTTCGACCATAATTTCATGTTCTTTAGAACTGTGACTAAAAGGTAAAAAGCCTAGAAACATCCGAAGAACATAATTTCGGAGAAAGAATTACCACCAAACAAAAATTAAGCAAAGAAATTTGGGTAGAGGAAAAGTGAAATTTGCTAATTTCGAGAAAATTAAAGATAAACATGCCTCACTTTTTTCGAGTGATCTAATGAATACCAGTTATCTAAGAACGAGGTTTTATTTGTCACTCGTAAGCATCATGATTATGCAGGGAAACAAATCCTCACAGGGTAAGGAAATAATTCTTGAATTCACCCAGAATAATCAATGGTGCAGTGATGCTCAGCTTATTTTGACCTGTTGCTTCATCACATCTGGAAGCTATAGTCTTATCAGAATTGCACTGACTACCATAATCGCATTAATTAGACCAACTTTTTTGTGTAGTTTAAGGGTTGAATCTAAAATGTTCATAGAAAATGCAATTTAGTGAAAAAGAACTCAGCAACCAATTTCAATTCTCAAGCAGTTTCAATAAACATCAACCTCCATTTTAAAATTCCCATTAAGAATTGATTTGTGGATAAGTAGGCAATTAGAAGAATTAAAATATCCTCTATGTGAAGTTCATGATAACCACTATAATTGAAGCAAGGACGAACATCGACTTCTTAGCGGTGAAGTTGAGAGAAAAAATTGAAGCTTTATTAAAGCGTTACGCTAACAATACCAACGAGCATCCTTGATTCCCCTTACTTACACCCATACCCAACGAAGAGTTTGATCTTTGACCTTGCTTTAATTTAATTTTAAAAGTGGTCACTTTGCTTAAGTAGAGGTTTTGTTCATATTCCTGAATCTTTCATAATTCGTATCTTCCTCTTATATTCGTAAATACTCTCATACTCTACCACATAGTGTGTGGAGAAACAAACCAATTCTCACCTGAGTTATCTCAAGCCAGGAATTACCTAATCGAGTGGATTATTTTATCAGGTCCTGTTAAATATAGTCGGCAAAATTTGATCCTTTATTAAATACACAAACTTTATGTAATTTAATTTCTTAAAATCTCTAAGCCACAAATAAACAAATAATTTTAAATTGAAAACTTGAATGAGACATATGAATCCAATTCAGAAAGAACAATAATATCAACTACTTACGTGTATTGTGCACATCTGACGTGTTTACCTAAAGCATCGCATATAATTGTCGGCGATACAAAGGGTTGGGTTTGCAGCTACTTGATCTAACTCCAAATTGTTTGTGGTCTAATTAAAGGTTTTTGTTTGAAGTTGTTTTCATTCTGATTGGCGCAGAAAAAATAGAATTCACTAATGATAGAAATAAAGAAAGGTTGAAGTTAAATGTATCTTAAGGTCAGATTGAGGCAATTGTTTTTTCGCACTATAATGGAATAAGAAACCTGGCTCGAGTCTGATTCTGGTTCATGCACTGCCCTTGCAACCCATCCGGGTCACTCTTTCCTGCATGTTCCTCAGAACCACCATGGAGGGGGAGTTGCGCTGATTTCCAAATCATCCTTCTCCCTGAATCATCTCCCCTCCCTAATTCTAGCCTCATTTAAGGCTCTCATTGCTGTATCACGTGCCCTGCCGCTCTGACTATTGCGGTCCTTTACCGTCCTCCCAGATCGTCTTCGGCCTTATTTCTTGAAAAGTTCAGTAACCTACTCTCCGATCTATCCTCTATTGGTTCTCTCCTTATTCTTGGTGACTTAAATTTTTCTTTACACAATGAGACTTTACGTGCATTCATTGAAATCATCGACCTCTTCTCTCTTACGCAACATGTCTAATCCCTAACACACATACATGGTAATACCCTTAACTTAGTCATCTCGAACCTCCGTAGCTCTAATCTAACAGTAACTGACCTTTCCGATACGATTTCTGACCACTTCCTAGTCACTTTTAAATTCGATATTCCCTACTACCTACCTCCTCGCTCATCCCGAGATCCTACTCCTTTCCGGCGAATATCGTCAATTGATACTACTTCTCTTTTTGACGACGTGGTTTCTGCCCTACCTCCTCTTTATACTACTGCTTCACTTGACCAAATCTTAACACATTTCTGGCGATGTGTACCACTGGTGGAGCATGGAAATCAGTCATTTATTGTTATGTGCCCCACCGGTGGTACATATTAAATTTTTCTCTTTTTATTTTTTCCTTTGGGGTGAAAAGTAACTGAACAATTCATGTATATTAATTGTGGAAAAGAATTTTATGAAAATGAGACAATATTAATTTTAGGTTTAATTACTAAAAACGAATTACAAATTGTATTTTATTCCTTAGTTAAATTAACAAACCTTTTTTTCAATTGAAGGAAAGAAATAATTTTTTTTTATTTTTAGGATGAATGTTTCATATTAAAACATGACAAGCATAAAAAAGGTTCCCCTTCCCACGACTTACAAAAGGTTGTGACTTTTTTATACCTATTTGTGGTAATTTGCGAGCCTTCTGCTGCTGTTATGGCTTGATGGCGTCCTCTACATCTTTTCAAGGAAGTTCTTTTTTGTCCTTCGATTTCCTCCAAATAATGCTCAGGTGATAAGACTTACTCGCCGATGGAACTTTGCCTTTTCCAGGCTTTACATTTACTTCAGAAACGCCATAGATCCAAGACAGAACTACTATATCTTTGAAACAACGAAACGACCATTTATTGTAGTATAAAACTTATTCCACAAGATCCAGGCATTTTCCATTGATGTCTCAGTCAAAATTTCAATTGCTATCTTTTTATACCATTTACTTGATTTCTTTAATGTTGTATAATAGGAAGAAATCTGATCATAAATATTGACACATTTCTTCGCATTATTGTAATCCAGAATGCACCGAGGTTTTTATATTTGCACGCCATTTCTTGTTGTTTTCCCAGTATCACTCAATTCATCAATGAGTATTTTCTAAAGCCTTTATTTCACCTTTCTTCAATTTCGTTTGAGTTATAGACTTTGGGAGTTTTTTTTACATGACCTGACAGTGCCAGGAAGAAAGTTTTTGGCGTCAACAATTTCTCCCCCAGAGTTTTTGAGGTATAGTTGTTATCAGTGTAAAGCATTGCTCCCAACTAAAAATAAGGTTGCATCACTCTCAGGTCAAGTGTCTCGGTTATATTCATAAATTATTCTGCTGGCATTTTCCCACAATAAATTTCTACATTTAGTAAATACCCATCAGTAGTACAAGCTTTGAATACCTTACAGCCATATTTATGACTTTTACCTAGAATATATTGGTGAAAATCTCCTCTACCACTAAAGGGCACCAGCCTTTATCAATTTCAAGACTTTCTCCAGGCTTGTAAATAGTTTGAAACCTATCTAACAATAGCTGAATTAACCTTTGAATGTTATAATCTTTCGCAGTATTATCAGGATCATTGTTATCGTTAAAGTGCAATATTCGCAACAGCATTTTTGGAAGCAGGCTCTTTGCCTAGTTTCTGAAACCGATTTATTATAATAGAGAGGATTGTCTGACCAGTACAGTAAAATTTCAGGTATAGGAACCAGCCCCATTTCCATGTATATCACAAGTCCAAAATCCTTTTCATTTCTTTTTTTGTTGTGCAGTGCCAATTATTTAGTCTCTATTTTCTAGTTAAAACCCCATCTTCTATCACTTGTTGTGCGTATCTGTTGTTCTTTGATACAATAAGATCGAATGCGCTATCAGTTAAAAACTGGATATATATATATCAAGTGGACAAATTTTGCCATCATTTGTTGACGCGGAAGCCCTATTGCACAATTTTTCCTCACCAACAAATGAAAGAGCACGACCTTTTTATTCACCAGATCCCAGTCATCAACTATTGATCCAATATCATTACCTACATTATCGATAACTCTGTCTTCGCTACCGCTATTGTTAGAAATATTTCCCAATGATTCATCGCTTGCTGAAGTTGGTTCATATTCTGAATTAACGCCTATAATTTGTGATAAATCTTCAGTGTCACTGATATCAAATTCATCTTGCTGGGTAGATGGACCGGCTGTGTTGTAGAACTGTAAAGGATTCATTCCTTTCATCCCCCCCAAAATTAAATTGCCAGATAACTTAACACAGATAAGATAATAAAGCGTTGTTGAATACTAAAATGTTATTCGGCTTTCATATTCCAGTTGTAATATTCCACACCGAATCTAAAAATCTTTTAAAGGAAATGGCATTTAAAAACTCATGCTTAACCGGTGGGCCGCATCGCACTGGAGGTGCAAATTTTTACTTAGTCTGCGATATGTCCCACCCGTAACCGATGATTTTTATTACGCATTACAACTCTAATGACAGGGACACAAAATACTCACTTCCTTTCACGTTAATGCCGAAATCTAAACTGAAATTATCGTAAACGTTAGTTGCCCGCAGCAGCGAAAAGCCAAAGTTGCCGCCATTCGCACAAAATGTGTTCAACTCTCTGCACCAATCGTTACTCGCCTGCTTTGACGCGCACGCCCCCCTTATCAATCCTTCTTCAAACCACCATCACCGCACCCCTTGCTTCACCATGGAACTCTTTCGTTCAAGGAGGTCCTTACGTGCTCATTAACGAGCCCTTCGTAAAGCATGCTACCGTGGGCAGAAAATGACCTCCCTCTCACTTGTCTATCACCTTGCTACTTCGAATTATTTTTCTAAATTAAAATCAGCGCGCGAGGCTCATTCACGCAAACTTTTATCTGAGAGCAAGAATGACCCTCGGACTATCTTTCGTCTCTTTTCTCGTCTTTCCTTGACTAGCCCCATTTCCCCCACGTCTCCCCCCATCAACCTCTCTACTCTTTCTAAATTTTTCTCTGATTAAGTTATTAAATTTCACGCCGTACTACCTCAGTCGTTTGAACAAGCCCATGTTGTTCTTCCTGACCATACTCCATTGCCGCTTAACGTCCTCACTCGGGCGTCCTCTGAAGAAGTAACTGCCCTGATTTCACGCTCTAACAAATATTAATCCCCTAATGACGTCTTTTCACCCAAACTCCTCCACCAAATTCTCCCTGCTGTCCTCCCACTGATTCTTCATCTTATTAACACTTCACTTGCCACAGAGGTGGTACCCTCTTCCTTCAAACATGCCTCAATTCATCCTATCCTTAAAAAACACACCTTAACCGCTCTGAACCATCTAGCTATCCCCCAATCTCAGAGCTTCCATTCCTCTCTAAGGCCCTCGAGAGAGTGGTTATCTCTCGCCTTAATGACTAAATTTCTAACTGCAATATCGATGAAATGTACCAGTCGGGGTTCAAAGCGATGCACTCTGCTGAAACCGCGCTTCTTAATGTTTCAGATGGTTTACGTAGAACAGCCGATAGGAGTTGTACGTCCATTCTATTCATCCTAGACCTCTCCTCTGCTTTCGGCACCATCGACCACACTAATCTCCTTGATTGTCTTCACATTTTTCTTGGTCTCTTGGGTACTGCCCTTGATTGGTTCCGCTTATACCTCTTCCCCCGTAGTTAGTCGGTGGCGCTCGATAACCTCTCCTCCGAACCCACGCCAATTCATTTAAGGGTGACTCCAGGCTTTGTCCTTGGGCCCCTCCTCTTTCGCCTCAACTTACTTTGTCTTGGCTCTCTTCTTCGTGATTTGGGCCTGTCCTTTCACCTCTATGCTGATAAAACTCAGATATACCTTTCCTCATCCCCTGTATCCTTCTCTCAATTAATTACTAAGCTCCTTTCAGCCTATATCTCCATAAACGAATGGCTGTCTGCAGACTTTCTAAAAGCTAACCACAATAAAACTGAAGTTTTTCTTGTTGGTACCGCTTCGATGGTGGAGATATCTAAAGCTCTCTTCTCCTTCCTTAACTTTGGAGAAACCAATGTCGCCTTCTCTGATACCGGTAATAATCTTGGTGTTATTATCGACGAGCAACTCTCGTTTAAACCGCACATCCATAGTATCTGTAAGTATTCCTTCAGTTCCTCCGCAACTTCTCACGTGTTCGATCCCATTTTGATCGATGAAGCCTTGAGATTGCTATTCATGCCTCCGTCACCTCACGCTTAGACTACTACAATTCTCTTCTAGTGAGTCTCCCTTTTCCTCACTTCGCCCCCTACAACTAGTTCAAAACTATGCTGCTCGGCTCCTCCTTCACTACCCCCAGTTCTTTTCTTCGATGCCTCTATTACAGGAGCTACACTGGTTACCTATTAGCTTTCGTACCCACTATAAAATTTATCGCATGACCTACAAGGCACTAAACCTCGAGGTTCCACCTTATCTCTCGTCTACCCTCTCCCGTCGTTAAACTCTTTGGGCACTCCGGTCTAACCTCACTCCCCTCCTGAACACTCCTCGTTCTATTCTCTGGACGATGGGTGACCGTTCCTTCTCTGTTTGTGCTCCTAGACTCTGGAATACTCTTCTTGCCGAAGTCTGATCCTCTCTCTCGATTACTACTTTTAAACGTCTCTTGAAGACTCATCTCTTCAGAATTGCCTTCTCTTCCCTGTAAACTTTCTCTACACTCGCTACACAACCTGCACTCTGGGAGAGGTAACAGCCCTGAAGAGCGCATTATAAATACCTATTATTATTATTATTTAGTTACCATATAAAGATGGGTCAGTTCAATTAAGCTGAGTCAGATGGAGCCAAATAGCTCTAGCCATGGTAGAATTAATTTATATAGTCGTTTAAAGTTAATGAATAAAATTCCGTTTAAACCAAATTTAAATACCTGGCTTAATTTAATAATAAATAAATTAAATAAATGTCTGCAAGTGTCATTTGAATCTCGCGCTTTTCAATCTAATCATATTTAGTGTAACTAATCTAATGTAGTGAAAATTTATCTAATGAAAATAGTGTAGTAAATAAAATAAATATAAAGATAGCAAGAAGTGAAAAATTATTAAATTATATACAGTGATAGTAAATGAAATTTTAGTGTAAATGAATTCAATGAAAAATAATTTAGTGTAATATAAAAAGCTGATTTAACTAATCATCCGTAACCGTGCATCAGGCTACGGAAGCACCGACCAAAGGGGAAGAAAACTGGAGCTGTTACCCGAAAGAGACAGACTCCAGAGGGCCAGGCCAGATTTCCCGACCTTCTTAACGCAACGTTTGGCAACAAAACCGGACATCGTGTTGACATCCAAGAACTTACCCTTCAACATCGTCAATGAACCCGGACCAGTGGTACCCAGCGACCATATCCCGATTCTCACCACTATCTCGCTTTTCCCCATATTCAAGCACATTCCACTTAGGAAAAGTTACGCGAAAGCTGACTGGGAGCTATATAGAGAGATACTCAGTACATACCAACCAGCTGACCTGGGAGAAGCTAATCTCGAAGAGATTGATGAGGAGATTAACAAGATCACCAATCTCCTCATTCAACCCGACGAGAGATACGTTCCCAGAATCTCCTCTAAAAGGCTCGCACAACCTGAGTGGACGGACAAGATGAGAGAAATCGCCCGGGAACATAGTGAAATCTATGCTGAGATCGGCAGGATAGGGAGCAATAGGGAAAGGACAGCCAGAATGAGGCATTTAGGCGTGGAACTAAAAGACATTATAATTGAAAAACAAAGAACAATCTGGAATGACATCATTGGGAGGCTAGACAGGGAGAGCAATCCTGTAAATTTTTTGAATAACATACTAAGAATTAGGGGATTGCCTCCCAGACTCAGAACCCAAATCAAAGATGAAGACGACATCATAGAGGACCCAGAGTCTCTCGAAAGAAGATTTAGAGCGCACTGGCAAGAGATTTTTGCTATATCACCTGAGGAGAACGACTACTTCCACCAGGACTTCGAAGACCAATTGCTCGACGACCCTGGCACAGTGATACATAGAACCCACCCCCATCCGCAAGTATCTCGGGAAAGAGTGATTGTTGACCACGGATGACAAATAACTGTCAAAGAGACCTTGAACATCATAAGGTCTTTTAAGTAGAGGGCTCCAGTTTGGTATCGGATTACAAAGAACAACCTCGTAAATGCCCCAAGGCAAATTATTCAGGGCTTGGCGAACACAATGAACGCTGCCTGCCCTGAATACAGGATACTTCCCTGACGGATACAAGATGGGCAAAATCATCTTTATTCCGAAGAGAAACAAGCCTCCGGACCAGGTGGCAAACTATCGCCCTATCTCTCTTCTTGAGATACAGGAAAAATCTTTCAAAAGATCTTAGCAAACAGGCTACAAGCTCAACTGAGCGAGTTAGGAGCGTATAACCCCCAACTGCATGGGTTCCGCCAGAAAGGACACAGACACCGCCCTGGCGCTCCAAACGGAAAAAGTAGCATACTTCCAAAAGAACAGGTTCTATGTAGACATTGTGTTGAGGGACGTGCAAAAGGCCTTCGATAAGGTCTGGCTGGAAGGAATTCAATACAAGATCCTGAACCTCCAAAGGAGACTTAATCCTGAAAAGGATCCTCTCTGACTTCGTCATGGACAGAAGGGCATGTCTCATAATAGAAGGATACAGAGGCACCCGAATTCGAATTAAAGGTGGGCGTTCCTCAGGGTAGCTGCCTGAGTCCTCTGCTTTACTTGGTCGTTACAATTAACCTCCCAACTCCGCTGCACAGGGACACGATGTATCTGCAATTCGCAGATGACGTCACTCAAATTGTCCTATGTTCAAAGAGGAAAGCGAGGGCGCAAGCAGCTCGTACAATAGCGGAAGTCATTAACATCAGCCAATTCGCGAGACGATAAAAAATCAGGACTAACAGGACAAATTTAAAATCGTCCCGTTGAGCCACGAGTTGACATGGCCGATCATCATAGATGGGAGGAGATACGGCTATTCCACCAAAAGCACCGTGCTTGGCCTTAAAATCGCCGACTATGGATACTCGAGACACCACACGGAGAGGCGAAACCTGGCAAGGAGACAAATCTCCAAGCTTTACAGGTTTAGAGATCTTAGCTCGCCCAACATCAGGAAAATATATCTGATGTATGTTCGGGCTATGCTGATCTGCCCCGCAGTGGTCTCCCAAGCGGCGAATAAAACCTCTATAAAAGGCTCCAACGTGTCTAGAACACTGCTTCTCTGCTGATCAATAAAGTAAGAAGGCGTGATCATCTTAGACAAAGTGATTTGCACAGGAGAAACGTTTAGAGCCCATCAATGTCGTCACTCAGAAACTGAGTAAAAAGATCTGGTCCACTCTTATGAATGGTATCATTCCAGAGCTAAGGGAACAGGCTGAAGGCGAAAGTCTCACGCCGAATTCGATTCCCGAGCACAAAAATTGAAAAAGAAGTTTTAATGATAGGTGCGAGGAAATTAAAACTTTGAGTTTGTTAAAAGAAACTTTTTCTATCACACACGTACTCCTCTCCAAAGATAAAAATGTGTAACAGAACTTTTTCAAAACCCGGTATTCAAGAGTTGACAGCTGATTAAGTTTATATCTAGAGATTCTTTTTATTTTGAAGCATTATTTTCATTAACACCTTCTCGATTATAGTTATAAATGAATTTAATAAATTACAATTACAATTTTAGCTGAAAGCCAAGAAAACACATTCCAAACGCTTTTATCTTGACTTAAAACGACCTACTTCTCTATTGAAAATAGAGAAAATACAAGAGCTTAAATAGCAAATTCGGTTCCCACCTTTCCCCATCACATAGGAAAGAGGCACAAAATCCTTAAAATTTTTAATTTGATATATATGTAATTAAGAAAGTAATAATCGCATCTAATGAAAAGAAGCAGGCGTTCTTGTTTACATGTGAAAATGACAAACATTCATAATAAATCGAGCATTTTAGAGAATAAGATGAGCAATTCATTCGGTAAAAAAAAAAAAACGAAACGCCTCAAGTAAACCAAAATGGCGGAATCATAATATCGAAGTCAAATTGAAAGATAGGAACTGGGCATACGAGCGTCACAAGCGTAACCCATCCGAAGAAAATAATAAAATTTACGTAGCTCGAAGAAGGAAATGTCAGAAAAAAATAAGAATCGCTAAAAGAAAATATGAAATTCAACTTGCCAATGAAAGTTAACCTAACTCTAAGAGGTTTTTTGATAATGTATTCAATAGAAACCCCATAACGCTAACAATAAGACATATAAAATATGACAATAAAGAATTATATTCGGAAACAGCAAAGGTGGCCATTATATTAAATAACTTGTTTGCATCGGTATTTAAAAACGAAGACTAAGATAATATACTCCGAACAAACGACGTGATAAACTTTAATGAGTATAATCTTTTAATCTTTAACGAATGCTTCAAAGCAGAAATAGATTTTTATATCAGTAAGTTAAAATCGGGTAAATCTCCAGGTCCTGATGTAATCCATCCGGCTCATTTAAAATAAATTTGAAACGTGTTAGTGGGAACACTAACGAATTGTTTAAATAAATGTTTAGAAGAAGGTGTCATGCCATTAGATTTTAAGCTTGCGATTATACCTCCTATTTTTAAGAAAGGAAAAATAAGAACGTTCGACTAATAAGTTTAAAATCCATCTCAAGTAAATTAATGGAATCCATCATTCGCGATAGGGTGATCGATCATTTGGAAGCGCATAATCTCATAAATGATAGTCAACACGGCTTTAGACAGAAACGTTCATGTTTAACTAATCTTTAGGAATTTTATGACATCATAATTAAAACCTACGACCAAGGTAGATCTTTGGACATAGTTTACTTAGAATTTGCTAAAGCATTCGAACCGTTTCTTATAGGCGATTACTAATCAAACTTTTTAGTCACAGAAGTGAGGGAAATCTTCTACAATGGATTTAGTCAAGTGTAAGTAATCGTAAGCAGATTGTAGTTTGAAACGGTAAATTTTCGTAGTGGAAAAATGTAACTAGTGGCGTGGTCCAGGGGCTGTGTTGTGACCATTGTTGTTCCTTATTTATGTAAATGATATGGCCACCAAAATACCTGATAGATTATCTAGATTTGTGATTGACACAAAAATTGTAGGTATAATTTTAAATTAGAACTATAGCAAATTAATTCCACTACGTAGATCTAGATAAAATCTTCGAATGAATAATAATTAATGTTTGATTTCATTGGCCTTTTCATTAATCTATATATTTCAATCATTAATTTAATATATAAAATATTAATTAATTTTTTGTTTCTAGAGAATCATAATTTGCTTGGCTTAAGTAAAATATCACGTGGTAATGACTTAGCACCCGTGCATCGAAAAGTAGCTCAGTTCTCTCAATTCTTTCAAAGGGTCAGCTACTGTACCGAATCAATAAGACTTCAAACACAGTTCAAGACGTCTCTTGCAGTAAATTTACCATCAAGAGAGTAATCGATAGCTTACCCAAAATACAAACAAGAGGAATAAGCTATTCCAGATAGCAACGATTTTCTCTGGAATAAAAAGTATCCTAACTCCCTGGAGATTATTAGTCCGTGCCTCAAAGTACGAGTAAGCCATCGATTATCATTCTCTTTGCTCATTTTATGCTGAACTCATTACAAGTTCTTATAAATGGTCTAATAAATAGAAAATGGAATTCAATTTAGAAAAGTGTAGAGTTTTGCATGTAGGTCGAAATATCCCATTTTTAATTATAAAATGTGTGATAAAATCTTATCTCCGTGGACGAAGAAAAAGTTTTAGGGAGCGGGTTTCAAAGAATTTTAAGTTTAACAAAATGTGTGATGAAGCGTGTAAGAAGGATAACCGGCGGCTTTGAATTATTGCGAGAAGTTATTACTACAAACACTAAGATATGAGGGGCGGTCAATAAGTTTTGCGAATCGGTAGGGCAAAACAGTGGTAGGGCGATGGCTCTTTGTGGGAGGGTTAGGACAAGTTATGAAGAGTCAGGACCTGCAGCCGCATGCTCCTGCCTAGTCTACTTAAGAAGCAGTAGCTGATCGCAGATCGTTAGTTACATTATTTTAAACATTAGAGAAGCTGCTCAGGTGATTACCGCGCAGTGATCATACTTTTGACCAAGTAAGGCAAGAATGCAAAATATATCTATGAACGCATGGTTGCAGTGTAGACCGACACCGCCCCTTACTATGCAACCATTTCTCGCTGGAATAGGGAGTTTCGCCATGGTCGTGAGTCCCTTGAAGATGACCCCCGTCCAGGACGCCCGTCACACGTTGCCATGAGGAAAATATGCCCCGTGTGGAGGGAATGATCCTCGAAAATCGACGGGTGAAGGTCAAAAATATTGAGCGAGAACTTGGAATATCACATGGAAGTGTCATCAACATCATTTACGACAATTTGGCCATGACCAAGGTCTGCCCGTTGGGTCCCTCGAAATCTCACGACCTATGATCGACTTCAACGTCGTTAAAGTTGGGAGGGGCTGCTGCTCCTGTAAAACCAAGACACGGCGGGATTCGAGTCACTCATAGTGAAAGGTGATGAAACGTGGGTACATTACTGGGATCCCTAGACTAAGCTCGAAAGCATGGCCTGAAAGCACAGGGCCTCTCCGACCCCCATTAAGTTCCGGACCCAACCCTCAACCGGGAATATCATGGTCACTATCTTTTGGGATTCTAAAGCAGTGTTGATGGTGGACTATGGGCCTCGTGGAAGGACCACCACAGGCCATTATTACGCCGAGGAACTGGCTGGGTTGATGAAGTGCATCCGTCAGAAGCGGCGCGGCAAGTTGACACGTGGTGTCTTGCTCCTCCACGAAAATTCCGCTGTCCACAAAGCCAGAGTTGCACAAGCTGCCCTGCGCCAGTGCGGATTCGAGGAGCTCAACCATCCCCCCCACATTCTAGATCTGGCCCCTAACGACTACTTTTTATTCCCTTAAGGCTGTACTGCGTGGACGCCGTTTTGGGGACAATGAAGATGTCCAGCTTGCCGTACAGCAGTCGGGAGATTTCTGGTTGTAGGGAATTCGAAGCCTCAGGGACAAGTGGCGCAAGTGCATTGAAGTGGAGGGTAGTTATATTGAAAAATAATAAAAAACTTTTCCTCATATCTCGTTTACTTATATCTGAATTGCAAAACTTATTCACCGCCCCTCGTATAATCAGACTTTTATATAAATTTTAGTAACTCCTCACTTGGAATACGCGATACAATTGTGGTCACTGTATATACATGTTAACATCAATAAAATGGAAAGAATTCAACAACGGGCAACTAACCTAATTCCCTTGATTACAAAAAAAAATCCGAAAAAGGCAATTGCGAAGTGAGCTTATCTAAGTATTCAAAATTTTAAATAAATTTGAATACGTAAATTATGAAAATGTTTTTAAGTACGACCATGGTACCACACGTAACAACGGTTTGAAGCTGAAAGGAATAAGGTTTCAAACAAACCTAGTTAAAAGAAGGAAAGAGGAACCTACGACTACAGGGTGGAGCAAAATTCTATTTGTATCATAGTAAAAAGGTATGACAATAAACCGGTACATCTTTTCAGTAATGCTGGAATTGAACCAAAAGATTAGTGCAGGCGATATGATAGAATATCAAAAGTCATATCAAGGTTCCTAGGCTTTATGCTGTGAAGGAATTTAATTCCTTTATGGGTGGTGTCGATCTCAACGATATGCACCGCCGTGCTGACGGGATCCAGCGCCCCGTCCGGCCCCAGCTTAGCCTCTCTTCCTTCCTTCAGATAGCCTGTATTCCTATCCTACCTCGTCGCTTTTCATACAACCTCTCCCACAACTTTCTCTGGTCAGCCTCTAATTTCACAGGGTAGAAGCTGACCTTCTTCTCAGCCAATCGTCCCGGATCGGGGCTGAGGAGGGAGGGGACAATGTCCCCTAACCCCTGAGCTCCGGTCTGGGGTGGTTGGCTTTTAACAACCTGCTTCATCCCCACCCATACCTTCCTCACATCCCTTTTCCTCTCGTCTTCAAAATCTATCCGTTTTACGCCGAGTTCAAGGTGGAGCCGCCATGCCGAAGGACTGCCAGGCCACCAGGCGGGAGGGGTGGTCCCAAATGGCGGCGCCTGGCTCTGCCGGGCCTGTAAGCACCTCTTGCAGTGCGGGCTACAGCAAGAGGTGGTGAGCGATTGCGTCCCGTAAAACAAAGAGGGTCACCATGCCCAATGATGAAACAAAAAAACATCTCCCCTTAATTCCCCCTATAACAACAACGGAGCCGCCCTCGTGCAGCTCCACAGAAAAGATGGAGGTCCCCCCCCCTGTGCTTGCGCAGGGGACCCTCCATACCTCTTTAACCGGAGAGGAGGCTTACTCCTCTCCTACGCCTACAGGTGTAGGGGACTCCCCCTCACCCCCTTATCTGGAGGTGCTTTCGGGCACCTCCCTATCTCCAGCGGCAGTCCCTCCTATGCTTTCTAAGGGGACTGCCAAAAACGCCAGCAGGCAGCCCATTGCCGACCGCCCCTCGTACAAGCGGCTCGGTAGGGCAAACCCCCTTAGGGGGGAGAGGGAAGCCAGGCCCCTTCGGTCGCTTCCCTCAAAAGACCTGCTGGCAAAAATATTAAACCTTGCCGGGGTCAAGGCCTGTGCCTCCCCACTAAAGACTTATGACGCTGCCAAGGGGACCTGCGATGTCCTGGGAGGGGATGGCCAACTGGAGGCCCCTCCTGTGATAGACATGGTCGTTGAGGAAAACCAGCCTCAGACCGTAGGGCCTTCCATGGGGGGGAATCCGGGCTTGGCGCCAAGCACCGAACCCGAATCCGCCCCTATGCAAGGTCCTCATCAAACGGCTGTGGATTCTCAGGCAGGACAAGGAGGGGAGGGATCTCCTCCGGATGAATCCCCTGCGCCCACTGGGACCTTCTCCATTTCAGAGAAGGACCTGGCTGAGGCCGGTCCATCTGGCCTGGGGGCTTCTACCAGCGGGGGTGAGAAGCGGGTTCATTCCCCGCCCTCCTCTCCTAAAAAGAAGAAAAGGACAAGAAAGACGAAAAAGACTCGGGGCTCCTCTCCATCCGCGGGGGCTGCGGGGACGGATGGGTCTGCTGCCACTTTGGTAGGCGACCAAGCCAAGATCGGCAAATCCGGCCCCTCTACCCCCTCGTGTGCGGAGCTCCTGACCAAGACTAAGACGAAGAATGCACAGGGCGGAGCCTCGATGACATCAGGGCCCCTCATTCAGAGGTTACCTGGCGTTTTCGAGCCCGCTGGCTTCAAACGCTTCCTCGTTATTCGCTCCACTGATGGCACCATGTTGTCCAAGGGCAACATGATCCATCAGAGGAGAGGATTAGCTAGTGCAATTGGTAGAGAGCCGAAGGTAACCCGTTTCTCGGACGGGAGCCTTCTGGCGAATGCGGCGAATCCCGCCGAGGCGGCCAAGATAAGTGCTCTTCGGACACTTCATGGCACCCCGGTGAGTGTGACGCCGCACTCTACCATGAACTTTGTAAAAGGAGTAGTTTATGCGAGGGAACTCGTTGACTACTCCATAGAAGACATCACCCTAGAGCTGGCCGACCATGGGGCGGTCAAGGTCGAACGTGTGATGAGAAAACAGGGAGGGGCCTCGAGACCCACACCTACACTCTTCGTCACGTTCGACTGTGACAAGCTCCCTGAGTCGGTGCGTGCCGGTTGGTACCGCTACCGTGTGAAGGCATTCGTGCCACTGCCGCGGCGGTGCTATTACTGTCACCGCTTCGGCCACACGAATCGATCATGTAGACGTGCAAAATCGGGGTCACCCGAAGTCTGTGTAAATTGCTCCAAGGTCGCACACGATAAGTCCAAATCGTGTGTGGCCAAGTGTGTCAATTGCGGAGAGCCGCACCCTGCTTCTTCGAAGCAATGTGGTGCATATCTCCTTGAGAAAGAAATCCTGGCCGTTCAGGCCCAGGATCGACTCTCATTCCGCGAGGCTAAGGACTTGGTCCTGGCGCGCCCGGCTCTGCCTGGGACGTCATATGCCTCAATAGTTAGAAAAGCACCCTCTGCTGCTGGCTTATCCAGGCCAACGAGCACGGTTGTTTCCACGCCCATTCGGAGCCCTTCTGCGGGCTCTAATACACCCGGGCGCTCCCCTTGTAGAGCTGGCGGCAAAAAGGGTTCACACCCAGCCCCGGCTAATACCAGGGCTCCCCCCTCTTCCCCCAGCGTGACCGTTTCCCGTAAGGCGAAACGGCCACGCGCCTCCACAGAGTCGTTAGACTCACAGGAGGCAACACCCCTGAAGATGGTCGCTAGGCCATCTTCCGGGGTTCCTAAAGCTGTTCCCCGAAAGGAGGACAGCAACAAAGGAGCTTCGGCCCCTTCGCCCACGCCCCGAGGTGGAGCAAGTGGCTCGGAGACGGTGGTTCCTCGAAAAGAGGGCCCCCCGCCTCCCAAGCCGCAACGCCCGCCTAAGGTTTCGAGGCGGAGGGAGGAAAAGACTCGCATGGCGAGCCCAACCTCCCCCAATAAGTCCTCGAAGGCGACAGCGCCTTCAGCGCTTTGTCCGGCCAACAGCGCCCGGGGTTCTGCCCCCGGGAAGCGTACGGCTATTCCCGTGAGGGTCTTCAATTCGAGGAGGGCCCCCGCGTCTCCTCCGAGCTAGGCCTGGAGGGCATATTCCTTCAATGGAATTGCCGTGGACTCCGGGCCAACTGGGAGGAGCTGCGGAGGCTCGTCTCGTCCCGTTCCCCGTTAGCTATTTTTTTGCAGGAGACCATGCCAGGCGCGTGCCCGCTGCCTGCCCTCCCGGGGTATAAGGGTCTTGCGACCCCACCACCGCGGGATGGCCGGGCTGGGGGATGCGCGGTTTACACCCGGCATGATGTCTCCGTTCTTCCTTTCTCTTTAGATACCTCCTTTCAGGCAGTGGCTGTGCAGCTGCACCTGGATAG
Organism: Ceratothoa steindachneri; assembly: GCA_963969495.1. Classification (NCBI taxonomy): domain Eukaryota; kingdom Metazoa; phylum Arthropoda; class Malacostraca; order Isopoda; family Cymothoidae; genus Ceratothoa; species Ceratothoa steindachneri. The sequence continues at coordinate 34,188,869 of OZ018324.1, read as the reverse complement.
GAGGTATACTATCATTTCTGCGTACATTCCACCGTCAGCTGACTTCGAAGCGGGGGACTTCCGCCGCGTCGTGGCACGGTTGCCGAGGCCCTATCTCTTGCTTGGAGATCTGAACGGCAGGCATCCTCTCTGGGGAGATTACTCCATAAATCCCAGGGGACAAGTCCTTGCCGATCTGATTGAAGAGCTTGAGATGGGTGTTCTAAACGTGGATGAGTTTACGCATCACTGTCCGAGAACCGCTTCATTTTCTTGCCTTGACCTATCTTTGTGCTCTTCGGATGCACAGCCTGATTTCGATTGGGGGGTGGTCGATGACCTCCATGGTAGTTATCACTTTCCCATTCAAATATCATTTTCAGGGCAACTGCCGCCTGAGAGACCACCTCGGTGGTGCTTGGCACGGGCGCGGTGGCCTGCATTTCAGGAAATGACTGAATTCTCTATCTCAGTCGAGGAGTTTAGGTCGGTAGATGAGGCCGTTGAGTTCTTCTCCGGCAACCTCATCGCCGTAGGCCTGACTACTATTCCTAGGACGTCTGGCCATTTTGCACGCCGACCACTCCCATGGTGGTCGGCCGAGTGTGAGACGGCCCTCAAACGGAAGCGTTATGCCTACATGCGCTATAAGCGCCGCCCGAACGATTTCACTGTCGCTGAATTTCGTCGGGCTAGGGCTAGGTTCCGGTATATTTCGAAGCACGCCCGCCGCTCTTCTTGGCGGGCATACGTGTCTTAACTTAACGGGAAGACCCCTTTAGCTGAGGAGTGGAAGCGAGTCAAAAAGATTCGGGGCAAGTTCTCGCAGGACCCCCCTCCCGTTCTCCAGGAGAATGGGACCGCAAACTCGGACCCCGCGTCCGTGGCGGAATCCCTAGCGACCGCTTTTTCCGCATTCTCTAGCCGTGATGCTGCTCCGCCAGCATTCAATGCACGTCGTGATGTCGCGGAAGGCCGTCGGCTGGACTTTACCTCCAGAGGCGGAGAACCCTTCAACGACAAGTTTACTGTGAGTGAGTTGCGTTCCGCTCTCGCTTCGTGCGCGGACACCGCCCATGGTCCGGACGATGTCCCGTACGCCATGCTTCGACACCTGGGTGAGCGAGGCATGTCCTTTCTGTTAGATTTGTTCAACAGGATCTGGGTGGAAGGTCTTCTCCCAGACTCCTGGCGAATCGCTACTGTGCTCGCCTTTCGCAAGCCGGGGAGAGATCACTCTACTCCGACCGGTTTCCGCCCAATCTCTCTAACCTCTTGCGTGTGCAAGTTGATGGAGAAATTGGTAAATGTTAGATTAGCCTATTTCCTGGACAGCGGAGGCCATCTGTCTTCTGCACAGTGCGGCTTCCGTAAGTTCCACTCCACGTCGGATGCTCTGCTCCGACTTGAAAGTGCCGTCTGCGAGGCTTTCCTTCGTAGACAGCACTACGCCACGGTGTTTTTTGATCTGGAGAAGGCCTATGATACCGCATGGCGATACGGTATCATGGAGACTCTCCACACGATGGGGGCGAGGGGACGCCTCCCAATTTTTATATCTGAATTTTTGCGAGATCGTCGATTCCGCGTACGGGTGGGGGGAGCCCTCTCCGGCCCAAACAAGCAGGAAGAGGGTGTCCCGCAGGCAAGTGTCCTCAGTGTCACACTCTTTGCCCTGAGCATCAACGGCATCACCTCGGTACTGCCGGAAGATGTTCTCGCTACGCTCTACGTGGACGACCTTTCGATCTCTTTTGGCGCGGCCCAGATGCCAACTCTGGAGCGTCGACTCCAACAGGCATTGAACCGCGTCTCTCACTATGCCGAAGCGCACAGGTTTCGGTTTTCTTTGGCCAAGACTAAGGTGGTGCACTTCTGCCGCCATCCACGGCTTCACCCCGACCCAGATTTGTTTGTTAATGGGGTGCGCCTGGATGTGGTTGAGTCGCACCGTTTCCTTGGTCTTGTATTCGACCGACGCCTCACCTGGGAGGCTCATATTCGCAGCCTTAGGGTCTCTTGTACCCGCGCCATGGACATTCTCCGGTCCGTGACGTTCAGCGCTTGGGGCGCTGATAGGGCTACCGCCTTACTTTTTTATCGATCCTTTGTTCGCTCGAAGCTCGACTACGGATGCGAGTTTTATGCATCCGCAGCCGAGCGTTTATTGCGGAAGGTGGATTCGATCCACCACACCGGCCTTCGCCTTGCGACCGGTGCATTCCGCACTTCCCCCATTGAGAGCCTGTTGGTCGATGCTGGGGAGATGCCACTCGCTCTGCGCCGCGTGCAGTGCATCACTCGCCTGTACGCGCGAGCTCGGCGCCTCCCTCAGTCGCCAACAGCTCTCACTGCATCCGCAGCTGATCTCGATGGTGCCTATGCCGCCGAGAGACGCCAGTCATACCCTAAGCCCTTTGGGTTTAGGGCCAGGAAACTCCTTCGAGAGGTAGATATAGCTCTCGGGCCGGTGGCGCCCCTGGTTCTGCCCAGGACACCACCCTGGAGGGTACCACATTTGGCTATTTGTCGCCACGCCTCTGCTCCCAAAGCTTGTACTGCGCCGGGAGTATTGCGTTCGACCTTTTTGGAGCACACATCGTGTCACGCTAGTACCGTGCCAGTGTATACGGATGGCTCCAAGTCCCAAGAGGGGGTCGGCTTCCACGCCGTATCCCCTCTGTTTGAAGTGAGCGGGGCTCTACCAGGCGCTGCGTCTGTCTTCACGGCCGAGCTGGTGGCAATAAACCACTCGGTACGGGAGATTACGCGACGTGCCCGGTTCGGAGACCGGATTGTGATCTATAGCGACTCACAAAGCGCCCTGAGTGCTCTCGGGGCATTGGAATCTCCGCATCCCCTGGTTCGCGATATCCGTGACGCCACGGTTTTGGTGAGCCGGGCAGATGTCGAGATTATCTTCTGCTGGGTTCCTGGACATCTAGGAATTGCGGGGAATGAGCGCGCCGATGAGGGCGCCAAAGAGTCCGCGAGGACTCTGCGACCGGACCAGCGTTTCGCTCTTCCTCACACCGACTACATGGCAGGAATACGGGCAGCTCTTCGGACTGCTTGGCAAAGAATATGGGAGACGGTCGAAGGGAACTTAAAGTTGCGTGCCATTGCGCCGCGACTGTTCCCATGGACCTATCCCCCAATGCCGCGGCGGCTTCAGGTTGCTTTCTGTCGTCTCCGAATCGGACACACTCGTGTGACGCATCGCTATCTGATGGAGCGCTCGCCTGCGCCCTATTGCAACGACTGCGTCGTCCCCCAGACTGTTCGGCACATTCTTGTCGAATGTCCCAGTCTGGGTGATCTTGACGCACGATACCTGTCCCAGTACCGGGATGGGCGGGGTCGCTACCGCCTGTTCCTTGTGCTTGGGACAGATTCGTGCACACTGACTTGTGGACTTGTTTACTTCTTGGGGGAGGCCGGCCTTCTCCCTATTATTTAAGCAAGGTTTGTTTGTTTTTTTTTGTTGTTTTTTTGCATTTGTTTTGTTTTTTGTTTTTTTGTTTTTTCTGTAGTTGCACGCTCCTGCGCCGGGGGGACCTCTCCCCGACGCACCAGCTTGCTTCCTTTCCCCCTTTTGGGGTGTTGTTTTTTTTTTCTCTTTAATTTCATTTTAAAGTAGCCTAGAACTAGGCCAGTTTTAATACGGCGACTAATGCCCAAGTAGGCAGTCGCCAGATGAGCTCTTAAAAAAAAAAAAAAAAAAAAAAAAATCAACGATATGCATATAGAACTTTACCGAAAGGATTTCAATTCACGAAAATGGTATATGAGTATCGATTTTTACTGTTTGGATCTGAGTGTCGTGAATGCATCGCTTGTCTACAAAAGAGTATGTAAGAAGCTGAATATTTCAAAAGTGATGCAACTAAGTGAATTTCGCTGCGATATTACTAGGGGACTAATTGGACATCTAGAGACAGCAAAGAGAGGAGGATCGTCCAGTAGTGCTTCAAGTCTGCCTAAAAAGCGCAAGTTGCTTTCCAAGCCAGAAGAATCATTGCGCTTTGACAATACACTACATCTACAAGAGTGCATTGCGAAAAAAGATAAAATGCAAGGGATGCATAACTGCGCATACACGAGTTAAATGTGTAGAGTGTAATGTTAGACTCTGTTTGACTGTAAAAAGAAATTGATTTAGATCTTTTCACAGAACATAATATATAGGTGTAACACAATTAAAAAGTAGCATATAACCGTTTCCTTTTAATATGTAAATTTCCCTTTAATTACGAGGCAATTAAATGTTAACTGTTTATGTTGTCGCAAATAGTGCCAGATGGAACCACTTTTTATTTAGTTTACATTTTCTCAAAAAAAAAAAATTATCGGTGTTCTTTTCTTATTTTGCTTCCCCTAAAACTAGTTAATCCTATTAAAAATTTTAATTATCTATATTTATATTTGGGAATCAAAGAGTTAAAATCATCAATAAATGAGCGCACTCCTCACAGAGGTAGTGTGATTAGTTTTATTAATAAAAAATTGACAGTTACATATTTTATGGAAAGCATCATGGTGGACAAAGTGACGTCGTATTTAGAGTCAAACCTGCTACTGAGTAGTTCCCAGCGTGGCTTCCGAAGGCAACTGTCATGCCTGACGAACCTTGTGGAATTCTTCCACTTCGTTTTCAGTAAGCACGATCGGGACAAGGCAGTGGATGTGGTCTACCCTAGACTTTCAGAAAGCCTTTGATAAGGTACCACACCGCCGCCTTCTCTGGAAAGTGCAAGTGCTGGGCATAGACGGAAAGGTAGCCGGCTGGATCGAGAACTGGCTAAGTGGCAGACGGCAACGGGTGGTGGTGAATGGACAGTTTTCTGAGTGGGTGCCCGTTACTAGCGGGGTGCCTCAAGGTTCTGTCCTGGGGACCACTACTATTCATCATCTACGTCAACGACATAGGCGGTGACATGATTGCCAAGATTTCTAAATTCGCAGACGATACAAAGCTTGGTATGAACGTTGCAAAGGATGGATATACTGCCCGCCTGCAGGAAGATCTTAAGAAGATTGGGGAGTGGTCGGACACGTGGCAAATGCCTTTTAACGTGGGCAAATGCAAAGTGATGCATATCGGCCACAGAAACCCCCAATCTCAGTATATCCTTAAGGGCACTGCTATTGAATCCACCGACAATGAGAAAGACTTGGGTGTAACAATCACTAGTGACCTCAAGTTCTCGAAACAGTGCATTGAGGCGGAGAAAAAGGCCCAAAGGATGCGAGGCTATATTAAGCGCCACTTTGGTTATCGGAACCTAGGAGATTGTACTGTGCCTGTACAACCCACTTGTCCGACCACACCTGGAGTATGCCGTACAATTTTAAAGTCCTTCATTGCGAAAGGACATCGCGAGATTGGAACGCGTACAAGCCAGGGCAACCAAGCTGATTACCTCTATCCGACATAAAAGTTATGAGGATAGACTAAGGAAAGTAGATCTGTTCTTGCTGGAAACCCGTAGACAGCGTGGTCAGCTCATTGAAGTTTGTAAAATACTTCGAGGGTTCATGAATGTTGACTACCGGGATATTTTAACACTAAGTGAGACCAGAACGCGCAATCACGGCTTTAAACTTGAACTGAAGCGTTACAACCGCAATCTGTGTGGAATTTTTTCACCTTCAGCCCCGTAAGGGGCGCGGCAAATTGCTATCCTGGCCACCGTGCTGACGGGATCCAGCGCTCCGTCCGGCCGTAGCTTAGCCTCTTCTTCTTCCTTCAGATAGCCTGTATTTCTCTCCTACTTCGTCGCTTTTTATACAAGCTCTCCCACAACTTTCTCTGGTCAGCCTCTAATTTCACAGGGTAGAAGCTGACCTTTTTTTCAGCCAATCGTCCAGAATCGGGGCTGAGGGGGGAGAAGACAATGTCCACTAACCCCTGAGCTCCGGTGTGGGGTGGTTGGCTCTTAACAACCTGCTTCATCCCCACCGATACCTTTCTCACATTCCTCTTCCTCTCGTCTTAAAAATCTATCTTTTTTTACGCCGTGTTCAAGGTGGAGCCGCCATGCCGAAGGACTGCCAGGCCACCAGGCAGGAGGGGTAATCCCAAATGGCGGCGCCTAGCTCTGCCGGGCCTGTAAGCACCGCTTTCAGTGCGAGCTACTGCAAGAGGTGGTGAGCGATTGCGTCCCGTGAACCAAAGAGGGTCACCATGCCTAATGATGCAAAACAAAAACATCTTCCCTTAATTCCCCCTAAAACAACAGAGCTACCCTCGTGCAGCTCCACAGAAAAGATAGAGGGCCCCCCCTCTGTGCTTGCACAGGGGACCCTCCATACCTCTTTAACCGGAGAGGTGGCTTACTCCTCTCCTACGCTTACGGGTGTAGGGGACTCCCCCTCACCCCCTTCTCTGGAGGTGCTTTCGGGCACCTCCCTTTCACCAGCGGCAGTCCCTCGTTTACTTTCTAGGGGGACTGCCAAGAAAGTTAGCAGGCAGCCCATTGCCGATTGCCCCTCGTGCAAGCGGATTGGTAGGGCAAACCCCCTTAGGGCTGAGAGGGAAGCCAGGCCCCTTAGGTCGCTCCCTCAAAAGACCTGCTGGCAAGAATATTAAACCTTGCCGGGGTCAAGGCCTGTGCCTCCCCACTAAAGACTTATGACGCTGCCAAGGGAACCTGCGATCTCCTGGGAAGAAATAGCCAACTGGAGGCCCCTCCTGTGATATACATGGTCCTTGAGGAAAACCAGCCTCAGACGGTAGGGCCTTACATGAGGGGGAATCCGGGCTCGGCGCCAAGCACCGAACCTGAATCTGCCCCTATCCAACGTACTTCTCAAACGGCTGGGACCTCCAGGGCACCACAAGGAGGGGAGGGATCTCCTCTGACCGGTGCCTTTGCGACCACCAGAACCTTTTCCATTTCGAAAAAGGACCTAGCTAAGGCCGGTCCATCTGGCCTAGGGGCTTCTGTCGGCGGAGAAGAGAAGCGTGTTCATTCCCCGCCCTCCTCTGCAAAAAAAAAGAAAGACAAGAAAGACTAAGAAGACTCGGGGTTCCTCTCCATCCGCGGGGGCTGTGGGGACGGATGGGTCTGCTACTTTGCAAGCAAACAAGCCAAGACCAGCACATCCGGCCCCTCTGCCCCCTGGGGACAAAGCTCATGACTATGACAAAGAAGAAAAGTCGACAGGGTGGAGCCTCGATGACATCAGGGCACCTGATTCAGAGGTTACCGGGCGTTTTCAAGCCCGCTGGCTTCAAACGCTTCCTCGTTATTTGCTCCACAGATGGTACCTTGTTGTCCAAGGGCAACATGATCCATCAAAGGAGAGGATTAGCTAGTGCAATTGGTAGAGAGCCGAATGTGAACCGTTTCTCGGACGGGAGCCTTCTGGCGAATGCGGCGAATCCTGCCGAGCTGGCTAAGATAAGTACTCTTAGGACACTTCATGGCACCTCGGTGAGTGTGACACCGCACTCTACCATGAACGTTGTGAAAGGAGTAGTTTATGCAAGGGAACTCGTTAGCTACTCCATTGAGGACATCACATTAGAGCTGGCCGACCATGGGGCCGTCAAGGTCGAACGTGTGATGAGAAAACAGGGAGGAGCCTCGAGACACACTCCTACACTCTTCTGCACGTTCGACTGTGACAAGCTCCTTGAGTTGGTGCGTGCCGGTTGGTACCGCTACCACGTAAAGGCATTCGAGCAACTGCCGCGGCGGTGCTATTACCTTCACCACTTTGGCCATACGAATCGCTCATCTAGACGTGCAATGTCGGGGTCACTCGAAGTCTGTGTAAATTGCTCCAAAGTCGAACACGATAAGTCCAAATCGTGTGTGGCCAAGTGTGTCAATTGCGAGGAGCCGCACCCTGCTTCTTCAAAGCAATGTGGTGCATATCTCCTTGAGAAAGAAATCCTAACCATTCAAGCCCAGAAACGAATCTCATTCCGCGAGGCAAAGGAATTGGTCCTGGCGCACCCGGCTCTGCCTGGGACGTCATATGCCTCAATAGTTAGAAAGGCACCCTCTGCTCCTAGCCCATCCAGGCCAACGAGCATGGTTGTTTCGCGCCCATTTAGAGCCCTCCTGCGGGCCCTACCCATCCCGGGTGCTTCCCTGGTGAAGCTTGCGGCAAAAAGGGTTCAAACCCTGCCCCATCTAAAATCAGGGCTTTCCCCTCTTCCCCCAGCGTGAGCGTTTCCCGTAAGGTGAAGCGGCCACGCGCCTTCACCGAGTCGTTTGACTCAAAAGAGGCAACACCCCTGAAGATAGTCGCTAGGCCATTACCCGGGGTTCCTGAAGCTGTTCCCCGGAAGAAGGACAGCAACAAAGGAGTTTCGGACCCTTCGCCCACGCCCCGAGGTCGGGCGAGTGGCTCAGAGACGTTGGTTCCTCGAAAAATGGCCCCCCGCCTCCGCAGCTGCAACGCCCGCCTAAGCTTTCGAGGCAGAGGGAGGAAAAGACTCGCATGGCGATCCCAACCTCCCCCAATAAGTCGTCAAAGGCGACAGCGTCTTCAGCGCTTTGTCCGGCCAACAGCGCCCGGGGTTCTGCCCCCGGCAAGCGTACAGCCATTCCCGTGAGGGTCTTCAGTTCGAGGAGGGCCCCCACGTCTCCTCTGAGCTAGGCCTGGAGGGCATATTCCTTTAATGGAATTGCCGTGGACTCCGGACCAACTGGGACGAGTTGCGGAGGCTCGTCTCATCCCGTTCCCCGTTAGCTATAGTTTTGCAGGAGACCATGCTAGGCGCGTGCCCCCTGCCCGCCCTTCCAGGGTATAAGGGTCTTGCGACCCCACCACCGCTGGATGACCGGGCTGGGGGATGCGCGGTTTACACCCGGCATGATATCTTCGTTCTTCTTTTCTTTTTAGATACCTCCTTTCAGGCAGTGGCTGTGCAGCTGCACCTGAATAGGAGGTATACTCTGATTTCTGCTTACATTCCACCGTCAGCTGACTTCGACGCGAGGGACTTCCGCCGCGTCGTGGCACGGTTGCCGAGGCCCCATCTCTTGCTTGGAGATCTGAACGGCAGGCATTCTCTCTGGGGAGATTACTCCATTAATCCCACGGGAAAAGTCCTTGCCGATCTAATCGAAGAGCTTGAGATGGGTGTCCTAAACGTGGATGAGTTTACGCATCACTGTCCGAGAACCACTCGATTTTCTAACCTTGACCTATATTTGTGCTCTTCGGATGCACAGCCTGATTTTGATTGGAAGGTGGTCGATGACCCCCATGGTAGTGATCACTTTCCCCTTCAAATATTATTTTCAGGGCAACTGCCGCCTGATAGACCACCACGGTGGTGCTTACCGCGGGCGCAGTGGCCTGCATTTCAGGAAATGACTGAATTCTCTATCTCAGTCGAGGAGGTCAGGTCAGTAGATAAGGCCGTTGAGTTCTTCTTCCGCAACCTCATCGCCGTGGGCCTGACTACTGTTCCTAGGACGTCTGGCCGTTTTGCACGCCAACCACTCCCATGTTGGTCTGCTGAGTGTGAGACGGCCCTCAAACAGTAGTGTTATGCCTACATGCGCTATAAGCGCCGCCCGAACGATTTTACTTTTAAATTTTATCGGGCTAGGGCTAGGTTCCAGTATATTTTGAACCACGCCCACCGCTCTTCTTGGCGGGCATACGTGTCTTAACTCAACGGGAAGACCCCTTTAGCTAAGGTGTGGAAGCGAGTCAAAAGGATTCAGGACAAGTTCTCGCAGGCCCCCTTTCCCGTTCTCCAGGAGAATGGGACCGCAATCTCCTCACCCTGCATTCGTGTCAAGATCCTTAGCGACCGCTTTTTCTGCATTCTCTAGCCGTGATGCTGCTCCGCCAGCATTCGATGCACGTCGTGATGTCGCGGAAGGCCGCCTGCTGGACTTTCCCCCTAGAGGTGTAGAACCGTTCAACGACAAGTTTACTGTGAGTAAGTTGCGTTCCGCTCTCGGTTCGTGCACGGACACCGCTAATGGTCCGGACGATGTCCCGTATGCCATGCTTCGACACCTAGGTGAGCGAGGCATGGCCTTTTTGTTAGATTTGTTTAACAGGATCTGGGTAGAAGGTCTTCTCCCAGACTCCTGGCTAATTGCTACTGTGCTCGCCTTGCGCAAGCCGGGGAGAGATCACTCTACTCCGACCGGTTTTCATCTCTCTAACCTCTTGCGTGTGCAAGTTGATGAAGAAATAACTAAATGTTAGATTAGTCTATTTCCTGGACAGTGGAGGCCATCTGTCTTCTGCACAGTGCGGCTTCCGTATGTTCCACTCCACGTCGGATGCTCTGCTCGGAATGGAAAATGCCATCTGCGAGGCTTTCCTTCGTAGACAGCACTACGCCACGGTGTTTTTCGATCTGGAGAAGGCCTATGATACCGCATGGCGATACGGTATCATGGAGACTTTCCACATAAAGGGGGCGAGGGGACGCCCCTCAATGTTTATATCTGAATTTTTACAAGGTCGTCGATTCGGCGTAAGGGTGAAGTAAGCCCTCTCCGGCCCAAAGGAGCAGGAAGAGGGTGTCCCGCAAGAAAGTGTCATCAGTGTCACACTCTTTGTCCTGAGCATCAACGGCATCACCTCGGTGCTGCCGGAAGATGTTCTCGCTACGCTCTACGTGGACGACCTTTCGATCTCTTATGACGAGGCTCAGATGCCAACTCAGGAGCGTCGACTCCAACACGCATTCAACCGCGTCTCTCGCTATGCCGAAGCGCACAGCTTTCTGTTTTCTTGGGCCAAGACTAAGGTAGTGCACTTCTGCCTCCATCCACGGCCTTACCATGACCCAGATTTGTTTCTTATTGGGGTTCGCCTGGATGTGGTTAAGTCACACCGTTTGCTTGGTCGTGTATTCGACCGACGCCTCACCTGAGAGGGTCATATTCGCAGCCTTAGGGTCTTTTGTACCCACGCCATGGACATTTTCCGTTCCGTGACGTTCAGCGCTGGGGGCACTGATAGGGCTACTGCCCTACCTTTTATCGATCCTTTTTTCGCTCGAAGCTCGACAACGAATGCGAGTTTTATGCATCCGCAGCCGAGCGTTTATTGCGGAAGGTGGATTGATCCACCACACCGGCCTTCGCCTTGCGACCGGTGCCTCCCCCACTGCCCCCATTGAGAGCCTGTTGTTCGATCCTGGGGAGATGCCACTCGCTCTGCGCCGCGTGCAGTGCATGTCTCGCCTGTACGCGCGAGCTTGGCGCCTCCCTCAGTCGCCAACAGCTCTCACTGCATCCGCAGCTGATCTCGATGCTGCCTATGCCGCCGAGAGACGCCAGTCATACCCTAAGTTCTTTGGGTTTAGGGCCAGGAACCTCCGTGGAGAGCTAAATATAGCTCTTGTGCCGGTGGCGCTTCTAGTTCTGCCCAGTAGGCCATCCTGGAGGGTACCACATTTGGCTATTTTTCGCCACGCCTCTGCTCCCAAAGCTTGTACTGCGCCGGGAGTATTGCGTTCGACCTTTTTGGAGCACACATCGTATCACCCTGGTACCGTGCTAGTGTATGCAGATGACTCCAAGTCCCAAGAGGGGGTTGGCTTCCACGCCGTATCCCCTCTGTTTGAAGTCAGCTGGGCTCTACCAGGCGTTGCGTCTGTCTTCACTGCCGAGCTGGTGGCAATACACCACTCGGTACGGAAGATTACGCGACGTGCCCGGTTCGGAGACCGGATTGTGATCTTTAGCGACTCACAAAGTGCTCGAGTGCTCTTGGGGCATTAGAATCTCCGCATCCCCTGGTTCGCGAAATCCATGACGCCACGGTTTTGGCGAGCCGGGCAGATGTCGAGATTATCTTCTGCTGGATTCCTGGACATGTAGGAATTGCGGGGAATGAGTGCGCCGATGAGGGTGCCGAAGAGTCCGCCAGGACTCTGCGACCGGACTAGCGTTTCGCTCCTTACAGCGTTTCTCACACTGACTACATGGCAGGAGTACAGTCAGCTCTTCGGACTGCTTGGCAAAGAATATGGGAGACGGTCGAAGGGAACTTAAAGTTTCGTGCCATTGCGCCGCGACTGTTCCCAAGGAACTATCCCCCAATGCCGCGGCGGCTTTAGGTTGCTTTCTGTCGTTTCCGAATCGGGCACACTCATGTGTCGCATCGCTATTTGATGGAGCGCTCGCCTGCGCCCTATTGCAACGACTGCGTCGTCCCCCAGACTGTTTGGCACATTTTTGTCGAATGTCTAAGCCTGGGTGATCTTCGCGCATGACACCTGTCTCGGTACCGGGATGGGCGGGGTCGCTACCGCCTGTCCCTTGTACTCGGGACGAGTGCGTGCACTTTGACTGGTGGACTTATTGACTTTTTAGGGAAGGCCGGCCTTATCATTCTTATTTAACCAGGTTTAATTGTTGAGGTTGTTATTGTTTTTGTTATTGCTGTGTTATTGTTATTGTTATTTATTTTTATTGTTGTTTCCTGTTCAATTTTTTAAAGTAGCGACTTATGCCTAAGTCGGCAGTCGCCAGATAGCCCCTTAAATAATAAAAAAAATAAAATTTACTTTCAGTATCTGCGGTAATTGGAACGTAAGTGGAAGTTGTCAACAGTGAATCTGTTAACCAGTTCAAGTCAAGACTAGACAAGGTCTTGAAAAGTGGCCGTTTAGGGACTCAAAACAATTAAGCAGCTTTGTCCCGCTCGATTGCTAGTCCAAAGGTACCCTCCTTGAATGGACCGTAAGGTCTTCTAGGGTACCTTCTTGCCTTGTTGTTACTCCTTGTTGTAGATATTGTATAAATGCGCAGCTCTATGGTGGAGTGAATATCGTTTGATTAAATATCATGGCGAGAATATCCAAAAAAAGACTACTAGAATATTATTATAGAATGGGATTGGCCTTTGAGTGGACTAAGTAGTCGCTGCTGGCTCCCTGTAACTATGTAACTATTTGTTTTAATTCCAACTGATTGTATGATTTAAGTTAAAAATGTTTGTCAATAGTAATAATATCTTTGGCATTTATTATACTCTAAAAATCAGTGTTTCTCAAACCGGGCAATAACGCATTCGAAGGAAAATAATGGTTATGGGAGCCATAGGAAAATATGTTTCCTAAAGATCAATAAAAACTTAAGAGAAGAAGGAATTTGCAAAAGGTTAATCAATAGCCTATTCCGGTTGGGAACCATTGCTATAAACTACAAAGCTACTTACGAGGGGAAGAATTGGATAACAATTCAGTTTAAAGATGATTCATATTTAAATATTTGATATTTAACTTCTATGGTAAACTAAATTAAATGGAACAAGTTATTAAGTTTGGTTAAGATTATAGTGAGGTCTATTTTATTAAGATATGCTCAGGAAATATACTTAATTTAGAAACAATCACTGAAATTATTGGTAATTTTTGTTAAGAATTTAGTCTCAAATAACGCAAGATAAATATTGGCGACAATGGAAGTAAGAATTAACCTTCGCCATACCGACTGTATATAGGTAGAATTTAAACAATTATTAATACAGATTGAGATGGATTCGATAAAATCAGGGGTATATCACTAGTAATATTTGTGATTTCTTACTCGTTAGTTTAGTATACATATATGCTGAAAGAGAAAAAAGAGGTGTAGAGGGCATTTGCGGCAGTTATTGATTCAGAAAGTGTCAGTAAACGAAGTAATTGGAAAACTCAATAGTTTAATCGTCTTTCAGTCAACTAGAAGTATGAAGTTGCTTTATCTCAAAATACTCTTTAATAACATTTATTTATCTCGACGGTTTCGAAATATATTTTGCGTCACCTACTTTATAAATATGATAACAAATTAATCACGAGCGTTGAGTTTGACGTCAAATTGCTCATATGATGGAGAATTGAGTCCAAGAATAAAGATCGATGTATATTTGATAAAAATTTAATGACCCAGTTTTATTTAGACCGAAACGTCAAAGCATAGTAATCAAGGTCGAGAAATTAGAGCAGAGCGGAAGGTAGATTCAGAGAAAAGGATTGGTGGGTGGGATTCTTTTTCATAAAATTGAAACCGCTTTTGATTTTCATCTTAATGAATGGCATTTGTATATATGTAATAGGCTCAGTCTACCACATATTTTATTATTATCTTAGAAACAATTTAGTTTGTACTTTAAAAAAACATCAACTTGGAATCTTCTGCCTAATCTTTGCTTTTACCCCCAATTCAACAAAATTCTCTTACAATTAAGTAAAATGTTCATATTTGAATATTTATTTAGTAAATATTTTGATTTTTTTAATATGCTATATCGAAAAAAACAAAGTTGAATAAATGGCAATTATCTGATTATTACCCTTATTTAATAGCTTTGTCAATCTAGTTAGAATTTGTGTTATTTGCTTGCATTATATACAATTCTTTAGTAATTTTTGTTTTTATTTTATAATTGTTGATAAACAGAAAAATTTATTTTATAAGTATTTATTTCAACCTTAATAGCTATAATATCTGATGATTATCTATATTTATATCTATCTAGATGTCCCTCCAAACCTGCTAAATTAAATTCTCCCAAATATTATCACTTTACTTTTGATCTGTCTCAATCTCTATTATTATTTATATTCTGACGCAAATAATATATTTAATTCATCAATTTTGTCCCCTAAATCTGTGCATATTTGCAGAAAACACAAACTTCAATTAAAATTCATAACTACGGTTGTATGTATGATCGTAGTGTACCTTTCACAATGCAGTTAAACCTGTATAACAACTACTACAAGTTTCTAAAGAATTACCAACAAGTTCCTGCAAAGTCCTGACAGAAAAATAAATCATAGAGAATAATCTAAAAATATCCATCCTCCCATATCCTAGACCGAATAAGTGAATTCTATATGCTTTAAAGAGGTCGTGTGGCAGATATAAATGATCCCAAAGTTAGCAAACTGTGCTGCCTCTTCCTGAATAGAAACTTATTTACAACTATAATATAAGAGCCTCTGCCAAGCAAACTCTGTCTGATACCACTCTAAGAAGTATTGCTGAAATAATAATTTGATAACTTCTAAAAGAGAAAATATTTGAGGTAATTAAATGAACTATATAAATAGCTTTTTTCATAGTCTGGTCTGAAAAAATGTAATTAATTAAATCGTTGACTTCTCTTCCAGATTGAAGTAACTACTTATTCAAAGCGGAGACCTATGAAGAAACTTAGTGTTTTTAGTTCCCCCAATCGAAAAGATTAATCTAAAGAGAGGATTATTTTTGTGATTTCGGCGAATATACTCTGTTTTCTTTTTGTTTGCTTAGAACAAATCAGTATGTCTTTTTCATTTGTTGGGTTTACAGGCATGGAAACTCAGTTGGAGATTGAAAAGAGTTGAAGGTGAGCAGAGAGAGGGGGAACACCAATTTTCTAACGGGAATTACAGTCGGAGGAGGGGGGGCACTCCGCTCCTCCTGGTTTTAGTCATAACAGTGGCTTCACGTCACAAAAGATCACTAAGGGAAAAATCCGACACATTTCATTCAGGATGGATAATTTGCAGTTTATGATTATTGAGAACTATTTGATCAAATTAAACAAGAAATAATCGACACAGCAGAGAAGAAAGGGAAGAGAAATAAGTTATAGACAGTAAATTGAATGAGAATAGAAGTTGTAGAATTGATTAAGGATGAACCGGACTTTCCATTTATGATGCTTTCTGAATGCGAAAAGTTAGAGAAAGAATAGAAAGCACTACCAGAGGGTCGGCACTATTTACTCCAGGAACATTTAGAATAGGATAGTATATTAAATACAATAAAGAATGTATGCTCTAGTAGGTCTAAATTTAACCATAAACCACGCAAGGTACCTTTTCTTTTCACCTTAAATAGGCTTTCAATTCGTCACTTTCTTTCTTAAAATTTGTCAAAAATTATAATTAAGATAATTAGTCAAATATAGTATTCCTCTTGACCCAAGTACAGTAGTAAGATAAGTTAAATAAAGTTGCATTTCGACCCATCAAAGAACAAGAAAAAAACGTATGCGAACGCTACTTCTGAGAAAATATAAAGCATAAAATATATATATTTATTGAAAACAAATATCATGTCTAAAACATCCACCTCTCATCAAATCTCTGCATGATGCTTGCAAATTATGAGCAGGGCGAATCACCAGGAGTGAAACGAGTGTGTGTGTAAATGAAGGAGAAATAATTTGCATTAACAGCTGAAGGGGGCAAAGAGTAGAAAGAATCTGCGCGCTTCAATCATTTCAAAAGCTTCTGGTGATAAAGGAACATAATAAAATGTAAAAAACCGAGAGAGAATAAAATGGAGATTTGAGATTCGGCAAGTTTTTTACAGTAAAAAGAAATGCGAAAAGATATATGAGGAACCTAAGGGGTAAAATAAAATAGGCACAAATGATTTATTTAATTTCGTAAAAAGACATATACGAAAAAATGAGAACAGAAGTAAAATCAGCCAGGAAAAAGACGTTTTTTTAATAAATTGAATTTGCCAGAACAATTGCAAAATACTAATACATAGAAAGGCTAAATCTAGGTAAGCGATCAAGCTATAATGTCAAAAATATACCTTAATACAAAAGAGGAATAGATTAATATACCTTTTAATGCAATAAATATGGATTGAATTGTTTGAATACAGGATGTCAAATAAACTTAAAAACATTCAACATAGGGATAATTGGGGTTCTTTATAATTTTTATATGCAGCAACATGAGAGCAAAAGGCATATTTTCAATAAAAAAGCAGGAATAGATTTTTTATTATTGAAAAATAATAAATATGATTTTCAATGGGATTTCCAACATTTGTAATGGAAGGTTCGATTCACTTTGTGAGTTTAACACAATGAACCAAAAGCAATAATTATGGGTTCATCGAGTGAATCCGGCAACGCAAACTAACTCTAAGAAATTTTGCATTAATTTTGTAATTTGCTTCATTTTTAAAGTAATATGCTACTTTTTTATCTACCCACTTGAATCTGGTGTGGGATTCTGCACTGGTTTAGATAAATAGCATGTAAATCTTTTGGTTCCTAGTTACTTGTCATCTGTGAATTTGTAGATTTTACCATTTAAACTGTTATCGCTTACTCGTCTTCTTCGCCTACGGGTGCAGGGGACTTCCCCTCACCCCCTTCTACGGCTTGTTTCCTTTTCCCCTTTTTTGGGTGTTTTTTCCGTCTCTTTAATTTTATTTTAAAGTAGCCTAGAACTAGGCCAGTTTTAATACGGCGACTAATGCCCAAGTAGACAGTCGCCAGATGAGCTCTTAAAAAAAAAAAAATCCATGGATACGAGATTTATAAAGTTACTTTAGATTATTCTTTACGAGCATAAAGGTAAGGAAGAGTAATGCAGCTTCTCTTTTTTTGTTTTTTGAAAGATGGAAAATTGAGTAGTCTTTTAAGAGACGTTCCCTACTAAAAGCAAAAATTAGCTTGTATTCTTCCTATATCTGACTTGGCACTATCTTTACTGTGCTGATTAAATGAAAAGAAAGAAACCTCGCAAACACATGACCAAACATTTGCATGATGGCTAAAATTCTCCCAAGACAGAAAAGATTAAGTTTACATATATATTTATAGCAAATCTTTTAAAATAGCATTTGCATCTCTATTCAATTAATGTCTTCTCTTCTCTTTGAATTAGAACAAATTCGAAACCTTGTTGTCACAAATCTTTTGGAATCGATTCGTTATTTGCCCAACATTAGAAAAACCCTCTTTGGAAGTGTGTCTTTCTTTGTTGTGGCAACATTGCTGTTATTTGTGATTTAAAAAGTCATCTTATGCCTTTTTTTTCATTTTTTGGTTTTACGCTGCTTATTCTTTTTTAATCGATATAATCTAAATGAAATGGAGACTATTTAAAGATAAAGAAGATTCAAAGAGACGAATAAGAAAAGGTTAAATGACGTTTTCTCATTTGAATTTTAATACTTTTCCTTGATCTAATCATTTTTCTTCCACCTAAAGTTGCTTTTGCTCAAGGAGGTATTGCTGTATCATTTATCAGTGGCAGTTTTCTCTTTTGCTTAAGAGACTCAAGAAAACTCGTCTTTCCTTTATCTTGGTTCACAGATTTATTCATTAAATCTTCTTGCACGGCTAAATTTTTTGGGTCATAAAAGTGATTATTCGTTTTTTCTTTTAATAAAATATCTACATAGAACAAAGTCATTTTGCTCTTTCCTACTCTCTCTCTCTGTTTCTAAACTTATTTGAGCATTAAAAGTTGTGGCAAGTTTTTGGAAAAAAATCTTTTAATTTTATTATTGTAATTCTTTTCACAAACTTTGTATTTATATCTATCTTTATAAAAGGTGGCTTTACTTTTACGAATAAATTTCTTTATTTTATATCCTTCTATTTTTAAACTTTTGTGTCAGCAGAAAGGAGGAGCAACACTAACGGGTTTTGCAAAAGTTCTATTTCATTCGGTTTATGATCTTTCGAGAAGGTTACGTGGGTGATAGATAAAGCTCTGTCAACCAAACTTAAAGTTCTACTTTTCCAGCACAAATCTTGAAAACGCCTTTTCCATTGTGTGTAGGTGTGTTAAGATGGAAGGGTAAACAAACAAGATATCGGCTCTCTTGCGCGTGCCTGGGTTACCGGGTCGCTACATTATACACCTCTTCTTGTGTGAGTGGGAAACAGGAGCAACACTACCTATGTATACAGAACGCAACTGGCTAGCATGACCTGAACTGAGACCAGGTTCATACGGTTTATGAACCTGCATTCACACCGAAAAATCTTTTCTTTCCATTACACCTAAAATTTGAAACGAACAATTTTTTTAGATTATTTAATAAACAAAGAGAAGTTTTAACTTTTCTGAAACAGAAGTTTTCACACCTTAGATGACTAGAGAAGGTAAATACTTTTGCTAAACCTCAAATAATGGAGGTTTCAAGGAAGATCCAATTGAAAAATAAAGGGAAGACATTGATAGGAAGCTTAATTTTCCTTCGAGTTCCTAGAACGAAAACACTTTTTTTTATTAACGAGTATTAGAAGATATTTTTAGTCCCATGAGTAGTCATGTCTGTAAAGATACATTTCCTCAGCTCGCACCTAGCCCAATTAAAAACCAGTGATGGGTTTGTACTAAGAAACAAGAAGAGCGTTTCCAACGAATTGTTAGAGTATTGGAAGAAAAGTAGGAGGAACGCTGGAATGTGCTTGCAGATACTGCTAGTCTATCAAGAGAGAGGTTCCAAATCTGAAACAACGGAAACCTTATAAAAATTATTTTTTTCCTACTGATTGTAATTCACATATATTTCCAGGTTGTTTATCTGTTTTAATAAAATATACATATATTGTAATTTAATCCGTTATTTTCATCTTACCTTCAGTGATTCAAATTAACATCGAATAAAAATTAAAATTAATAGAGAATTTTTTATATTTCAGCGGGGAAAAATTATAAATGATTTATAAGATAACCTTGTCGTTCAAATCATGATTTCATATTTGATGGAAAAAAGTATTCCAACTTAATGGCAAATCTATGGATATTCATTTACTTCGTGCATTATTTTATAACTTTTTTCATTTTGTGGTTCAATAGTTTATGAAGTAAAAGCGCAGGACACTAGGGGCTATTTTACCTTCCCCTCGTAAGGGGCGCAGGGATTTGCAATCCTGACCGCCGTGCTGGCGGGACTCAGCACCCCGTCCGGCCCCAGCTTAGTCTCTCTTCCTTCCTTAAAAACACTTGTTTCCTCTCTTTTCATACAACCTCTCCCACATCTTTCTCTGGTCAGCCAGTAATTTCACAGGGTAGATGCTGACCTTCTTATCGGCCAACCGTCCTGGATCTGGGCTAAGGGGGGAGGGGACAATGTTCCCTAACCCCTGAGCTCCGGTCTGGGGTGATTGGTTTTTAACAACCTGCTTCATCCCCACCCATACCTTCCTCACATCCCTTTTCCTCTCGTCTTCAAAATCTATCTTTTTTACGCCATGTCTAAGGTGAGGCCGCCATGCCGATGGCCTGCAAGGCCACCAGGCTGGAGGGGTGGTCCGAAATGGCGGCGCCTGGCACTTCCAGGCACTTCTTGCAGTGCCGGCAACTCCAGGAGGTAATGAGCTATTGCGTTCCGTGTAAAAAAGAGGGTCACCATGCCCAATGATGAAGATAAAAAAAAACAACCCCCCACCGGTGCCTTCCGCACCCCCCCCATTGAAAGCCTGTTGGTCGATGCTGGAGAGATGCCACTCGCTCTGCGCCGCGTGCAGTGCATCACTTGCCTGTACGCGCGAGCCCGGCGCCTCCCTCAGTCGCCAACAGCTCTCACTGCATCCGCAGCTGATCTCGATGATGCCTATGCCACCGAAAGACGCCAGTCATACCCTAAGCTCTTTGGGTTTAGGGCCACGAAACTCCTTTGAGAGGTAGATATAGCTCTCAAACCGGTATCGCCCTTGGTTTTACCCTGGACGCCACCCTGGTGGGTACCACATTTGGCTATTTGTCGCCACGCCTCTCCTCCCAAAGCTTGTAGTGCGCCGGGAGTATTGCGTTCGACTTTTTTGGAGCACAAATCGTGTCACACTGGAACCGTGCCAGTGTATACGCATGGCTCTATGTCCCAAGAAGGGGTCGGCTTCCACGCCTCATCCCCTCTGTTTGACGTCAGCGAAGCTCTACCAGGCGCTAAGTCTGTCTTCACGGTGAGCTTATTGCAATACCTCACTCGGTACGGGAGATTACGCGACGTGCCCGGTTCGGAGACCGGATTGTGATCTATAGCGACTCACAAAGCGCCTGAGTGCTCTGGGGGCATTGAAATCTCCGCATCTCCTGGTTTGTGATATCCGTGACGGTTTTAGAGAGCCGGGCAGATGTCGAGATTATCTTCTGCTGGGTTCCTGGACATGTAAGAATTGCGGGGAATGAGCGCGCCGATGATAGTGCCAAAGAGTCCGCGAGGACTCTGTGACCGGACCACCGTTTCGCTCTTCCTCACACCGACTACATGGCAGGAATACGGGCGGCTCTTCGGACTGCTTAGCAAAGAAGATGGGAGACAGTCAAAGGGAATTTAAAGTTACGTGCCATTGCGCCGCGACTGTTCCCATGGACCTATCCCCAAATGCCGCGTTGCTTCAGGTTGCTTTCTGTCGTGTTCGAATAAGCACACTCGTGTGACGCATCGCTATTTGATGGAGCGCTCACCTGCGCCCTATTGAAACGACTGCGTCGTCCCCCAGACTGTTTTGCACATTCTTGTCGAATGTCCCAGTATGGGTGATCTTCGCGCACGACACCTGTCCTGGTACCGTGATGGGCGGGATCGCTACCGCCTGTTCCTTGTACTCGGGACAAGTTTGTGCACATTGACTGGTGGACTTGTTGACTTTTTGAGGGAGGCCAGCCTTCTTCCTATTATTTAAGCAGAGTTTGTTTTTTTTGTTTTATTTTGTTTTTGCATTTTTTTTTCTTTCCTTTAGGTTGCACGCTCCTGCGCCGGGGGGACCTCCCCCTGACGCAGGAGCTTTATTCCTTTCTCCCATTGAGGGTGTTTTATTCGTTTCTTTAATTTTATTTTAAAGTAACCAAGAACTAGGCCAGTTTTAATACGGCGACTAATGCCCAAGTAGGCAGACACCAGATGAGCTCTTTAAAAAAAAAAAAAAATGTCCCAGTCTTGGTGATCTTCACGCACGTTACTTATCCTGAAACCGGGATGGGCGGGGTCACTACCGCCTGTTCCTTGTACTTAGGACGAGTGCGTGCACATTGACTGGTGGACTTGTTTACTTCTTGGGGGACTCCGGCTTTCTCCCTATTATTTAAGCAGGGTTTGTTTTTGTTTTTTTTTGTTATTGGCATTTGTTTTTTTCCCCTTTAGGTTACACGCTCCTGCGCCGGAGGGACTTTCCCCCGACGCACCCCTTTTTGGGGTGTTTTTTTTTGTCTCGTAAATTGTATCTTAAAGTAGCCTAGAACTAGGCCAGTTTCAATACGGCGACTAATGCCCAAGTAGGCAGTCTCCAGATGAGTTAAAAAAAAAAATATAAGTAAAAAAAAAAAAAAAAAAAAAATATCCTGAACGCCCCTCGTGTAAGCGGCTCGGTAGGGCAAATCCTTTTAGGGGAGAGAGGGAATCCAGGCCCCTTCGGTCGCTTTCCTCAAAAGACCTCGACAAGAATATTAAACCTTGCCGGGGTCAAAGCCTGTGCCTCCCAACAAAAGACGCTTGACGCTGCCAAGGGGACCTGCGATGTGCTGGGAGGGGATGGCCAACTGGAGGCTCCTTCTGTGATAGACATGGTCCTTGAGGAAACCCAGCTTCAGACGGTAGGGCCTTATATGAAGGAGAATCCGAGCTCGGCGCCAAGCACTGAACCCGAATCCGCCCCTATGCTGAGGGCTCCGAGGCATTAAATGTAGGGGAGTGATATCCTTCGAAATGTGCCCTTACGACTACCAGGAACTTTTGAATTTCGGAGAGGGAGCTGACTGAGCCGGGCCATCTGGCATGGGGGCTTCTGCCGGCGGAGTTGAGAAGGGGTTCATTCCCCGCCCTACTCTTCTATAAAGAAGAATAAAAAGACAAGAAAGACAAAAAAGATTCGGGGCCCCTCCCCATTCGCGGATGCTGCAGGGGCGGATGGGTCTGCTGTCACTTTGGTAGGCGACTAAGCCAAGATTGGCACATCCTGCCCATCAACCCCTCCCCATTTGCGGAGCCCCTGACTAAAAATAAGACCAAGAGTGCACAGGGCGGAGCCTCAATGACATTCGGGCCCATGATTCAGAGGTTACCTAGCGTTTTCAAGCCAGCTGGCTGCAAACGCTTCCTCGTTATTCGCTCCAGTGATGGCAGCATGTTGGCCAAGGGCAACATGATCCATCAGAGAAATGGATTAGCTAGTGCAATTGGTAGAGAGCCGAAGGTGACCCGTTTCTCGGACGGGAGCCTTCTAGGGAATTCGGCGAATCTCACCGAGGCGGCCAAGATAATTGCTCTTCGGACACTTCATGGCACCCCAGTGAGGTTAACGCCGCACTCTACCATGAACTTTGTGGAAGGAGTAGTTTATGTGAGGAAACTCGTTGACTACCATGGGGCAGTAAAGGTCGAACGTGTAATGAGAAAACAGGGAGGGGCCTCGAGACCTACCCCTACACTCTTCCTCACGTTCGACTGTAACAAGTTCACTGATTCGTTGTGTGCCTGTTGGTACCGCTACCGCGTGAAGGCATTCGTTCCACTTCCGCTTCGGTGCTAACACTGACACCACTTTGGCCATACGAACCGTTCTTGTAGACGTGCAAAGTCGGGGTCACCCGAAGTTTGTATAAATTGTTCCAAAGCGGCACACGTGTGTGGCCAAGTGTGTCAATTAAGGAGAGCCGCACCCCACTTTTTCGTAGCAATGTGGTGCATATCTCCTTGAGAAAGAAATCCTGGCCGTCCAGGCCCAGGATTGACTCTCATTGTGCGAGGCTAAGGACTTGGTTCTGGCGTGCACTGACCTGCCTGGAAGGCCATATGCCTCAATACTTAGAAAAGCTTCCTCTGCTCCTGGCACATCCAGGCAAACGAGCACGGTTGTTTCCGCGCCCATTCCTAGTTGCTATTTTTTTGCAGGAGACCTCGCTAGGCGCGTGCTCCCTGCCTGCCCTTCTGTGGTTTAAGGGTCTTGCGACCTCACCACCAAGAGATCGCCTGGCTTGGGGATGCGCGGTTCACACCCTGCATGATGTCTCCGTTCTTCATTTAACTCTAGATACCTCCTTTCAGGGAGTTGGTGTGCAGCTTCACCTTGATAGGAGGTATACTATCATTTTAGCGTACATTCCACTGTCAGCTGACTTCAACGCAGGGGACTTCGGCGGCGTCATGGCACGGTTGTCGAAGCCCTTTCTCTTGCTTGGAGATGTAAACGGCAGGCATTCTCTCTGGGGAGATTACTCAATAAATTCCAGAGGACAATGACTTGCCGATCTGCTCAAAGAGCTTGAGATACGTGTCCTAAATGTGGATCAGTTTTCGCATCACTGCCCGAGAACTGCTTCATTTTTTTGCGTGATCTATCTTTGTGCTCTTCGGATGCGCAGCTTGATTTTGATTGAGGGGTGGTTGATGAACTCCATGGTAGTGATTACTTTTCCATTCATATATCATTTTCAGGGCAAATGTCTCCCGAGAGCCGACCTCGGTGGTGCTTGGCGCGGGCGCGGTGGCCTTCATTATAGGAGCGACTGAATTCTCTATCTCAGTCGACGAGTTTAGGTCGGTAGATGAGGCCGTTGAGTTCTTATCCGGCAACCTCATCACCATGGGCCTGAATACTATTCTCAGAACGTTTGGCCGTTTTTCACGCCGACCACTTCCATGGTGGTTGGCCCGAGCGTGAGATGGCCTTCAAACACAACAGAAGTGTTCTGCCTACATGCGCTACAAGCGCCGCCTGAACGATTTCACTGTCGCTGAATTTCCTCAGGCTAGGGCTAGGTTCCGGTATTTTTACGAAGCAAGCCCGCTGCTCTTCTGGGCAAAAGCGTAAGTGATACAAGACTGATTCCTGACCTCAGCCTAAAAGGCAGGCACTTCGAGGGTGTACTTATAAACAACCCAGTCAAAAGTGCAAACTACCGCTCTCGTATTTTCCCCGCTCCGAGCCACAAGATGTCGTATTACCGCCTCTCCGAGCCACCAGACGCAAAAGGGCGGCAGACCAACCCGAGGTCCCACCTTGCCAGCCCCCCCCCATCCACCTTCCCACCCACCTCAGTGAGAGGAAGTTGGGTATATAACCTAAGGACCCGTGTAAACGGGGCTTTTTGTGTTCATTCCCACCGAAGAGACAAGAAAGTCACCGGTTGACAGAAGATTTTTCGAGTTAGACAAGAAGACTAAAAAATTACTGGTACAAAGTTATTGCAAGTTGAGAAGAATTTGCAGTCCTTGTACAATACCAGATTGTACCGAGGAAGCTCGGTGCCGTCCGAGCCCCAAAATTAGGGAGTATCAACCGACACACATTGAGGACTCCAAATCTTATTCTATCTGAGTTTGACCACTCCAAACTAAATAGATTTCTCATCCAAAATCGAAATTATATAAGCGAGACCCAAATCGCTAGAAAAGAATATAATCATATCCCAAGATTAGAAACCATTTCAAAGTCATAAACGTACGAGAACCCACCCTCCTCATCGGCGTCTTTGTTTTGATTCTCTTACGCCAACTCGAAATTCTTCGTGACGTCACCTGTCAACTCGCCAGGCAAGTCAACGAGCGCCATCTAGGAACAATAATCCCCGACGATATTCTAACTGGAAACTGGTATTAATCTCCATTACCTTATGTAAGTAAAGAATAATCCTGTTATTTATGTTTTGTGCCTAAAAATTAGTTTAGCGGATGTCTGGCCAAACTCAACGCTATTAACTTAAAAATTGTTCCTCCCGTAAATATTTATCTCGAGAGCTAGCCCTGTAATCCCACTGTTTTTTTTATACGTGTGTTAGATCTTTGTGTTTTAATGTTAATTAGTGAGGTGGGTTATGTTGATTTAAAGTCTATTTTTTCTTTAGTAAATGCACTGTTTTAATTATCCCCGAACGAGTTGAAGTGGCAATATTTGATAAAGCCAAGAAAGAAACCCGTTTATTCATTCAATAGAATAAAAATCAAGTTTAGCACTCTTAAAGCCTGATCCTCAAGCGATCTACGAGGCACGAACTTACGCCTAAATTTAAAGTTATTTGGTTTATTAAAAGCTAATAAAACAAATATATATATATATATATATTAACTCGGAATTCTACGACACCTCCAGAGGCGAAGAATCCTTCAATGACCGGTTTACTGTGAGTGAGTTGCGCTCCACTCTTGCTTCGTGCGCGGACACGCCCATGGTCTGAACGATGTCGCGCACGCCATGCTTCGACACATGGGTGAGCGAGCCGTGGCGTATCTGTTAGATTTGTTCAACAGGATCTGAGGGGAGGGGTTCCTCTCAGATTCTTGGCGAATCGCTTCTGTGTTCGCCTTTCGCAAACAGGGAGAGATCACTCTATTCCGGCCGGTTTCTGCCTATTCTCTCTAACCTTTTGCGTGTGCAAGTTGATGGAGAATTTGGTGAATGTTAGATTAGCCTTTGTCCTGGACAGCGGAAGCCATCTGTCTTTTGCACAGTGCGGCTTCCGCAAGTTCCACTCCACGTCGGATGCTCTGCTCCGACTCGAAAATCGCGTCTGTGAGGCCTTTCTTTGTTGAAAGCACCACGCCACGATGTTTTTCGATCTGTACAAGGCCTATGATACCACATGGCGATACGGTTTCATGGAGACTCTCCACACGACGGGTCGAGGGGGCAACTCCCAATCTTTATATCTGAATTTTTGCGAGATCGTCGATTCCGCGTACGGGTGAGGGGAGCCTCCGACCTAAAGGAGCAGGAAGAGGGTGTCCCGCAGAGGAGTGTCCTCAGTGTCACACTCTTTGCGCTGAGCATTAACAGCATGCCCTCAGTGCTGCCGGAGGAGGTTTTCGCTACGCTCTTCGTGGACGACCTTTCGATCTCTTTTGTCCTAGCCCAGATTCTAATTCTGGAGCGTCGATTCCAACAGGCATTGAACTCCACCTCTTGCTATGCTGAAGTGCACAGGTTTCGGTTTTCCTTGGCCAAGACGAAGGTGGTGCATTTCTGCCACCATCCACGGCTCCACCCAGACCCAGACTTGTTTCTTAATGGGGTACGCCTGGAAGTGGTTGAATCGCACCGTTTCCTTCGTCTTGTATTTTACCGGCGCCTCCCTCAATTAATTACATTTGAGAATCCGTTCTCATAATAATTATCAATAGACTATTTCAATTTAAATAATTCCCTTTTGCCTATTATAATTCTTATTTTGATGTTTGTAAATAAAATTATATTTGTTTGTCTTATCTTTAAATAACTTTTAACGATACTCTCGGCCGATTAAAGTAAATGTCGCCAACCAATTATGCACTCAGTTGGATTAATATGGATTTGAGACTCTACCCTTCAAGTTTTACCTCCTAGTGGTCGTTAATCCCTGCGAAGTCCTTCAACGGTTTGCGTTGCAGTATGTGATTAAGTCACCTCCCACATAATTTAGGAAAAGTATATGGTATAGAGTGGTATACCACGACAGTAGACATTTCTATGCCATGTTTATTAATCCAAGAAAAGCTAAAACTTATGAAAGGGAAATAGCAGTGTGTAAATAATTTATATGCTCATATTCACGATCAACACAATTCCACACCGATTTTTCAGTTAAAAATAACAAACACGAAAAACAGTACACTTTTTATTGGAATTATTGCCCCATAACAATGAAACCTCGTCATACATCTTAAGTGTGAAAATTTTCTAATCTAGAAAGTAAAAATACTTATTATAATCTGTTTAAGAGATAAGTCCTTAATGCATGAAGAATTTGGAGGTGATAGCGATAAAACTAACTCAAACTGTGAGGCTAAGGGCGGTATACATATTCTTATTGGTAGTAGATAGTGATATCAATATCTATAAGGTAGTAGAAAACATAGATTCTGCAACACTATTTTTTATAATAAACTATGTTGTTTGATCTGGTTCAATTGTACTCAAATCCTGTGTATACAAATGGTCTTGATTGGTTGCTAGATATCAATTGCTATTTGTGCACAATTTCGACAATGGGAAAACAACATTTTACAGCCCTTAGAGCAACACTTTCTCGATACCTTTTTTTTTTTTTTGATATGTGAAGCTGTTTTTTTAAACCACATAAAATATTTATATTTTTCAAAAATGGCTTACTAGGAAATGACTGGATTTTACTTTACATTCGGAAGATGTCTTACTTTTTAAATTTAGTAATTGTTTAAAGCTGGTATATTTTTGGCGATGAACCATATATAGATATATGTGTGTATATATATATATATATATATATATATATATATATATATATATATATATATATATTTATATATATATATATAAATATCAGAACAATTGTTAAATCCAATGACAGATTGCAAATAGGTAAATAAAACCACTGTGAAGGAGCATAGTATTTATTATCTCGAGACCAGTTTCACCATGGAGTTTGTCATGCCAGCCTCAGTCCAACACTAAGAATACATGCAGTCACACCAAGCGTACAATATATATAGTTTACAGAGATCCAATTGGAGTTCCTAATCAGGAGGGGTGAATTTAAGTTCATTAAGTTTATTAAGATTAGATCTTTGATGTAGGGGCTGCATATACATTGCCTATCCGAAAGGTTAGAGCCGATAGATTAGTTAGGTCTATTGGAAGTTGATCAAGGGGGATTTAAGTTGTTACTATGCGTGAAAAGACTAGATGCTCTGTTTCCCCGTCTAATGTCTCCTCTGTGTTCGTACATTCTCTTATCCAGGTTTCTTCCTGTTTTGCCTATGTAAAATAAGGGGCAGTTAATTTATTTATATGAGATCAAATAGACTCCTTCTTCGTTAGTTCCTCCTATAGGTTTGGTGGTAGGGAATGATTTTTTAATGTACAGGTGATGAGAGTAATTTCATCAGGCAAGAAACATGGGTCACAGATTCTAAAACCTCTCCGATGAAATTACTTTCATCACCTGTACATATATAGAACTAAAATATCTCCTCCATTTCATCAATGAATGCTTATCCAAGGCCAAGTCAAACCTCTATTGCCCTAAAAGTAGGAACCCAGATAATAAATTAAACTGCCTCTCCCTTTCATTTTCTCCATTACTGAAAGGTTTAAATAGTATCCTTTTCCTTAGGCACACCACTTTTAAATATCCTTCGACCATTAAAAAATCCTTAATGAAATCGTAAACATAACAATTTAAGGCGTTTCAAATTTAAAGAAGATAATGGTAGTTCTTACCACAAATTGTTATACAACCTGTTCTGAACAAGATTTCTGACGCTGGTATCTGGGAAGACAGCATGGAAAATCTATTTATTTTCTATTTTTCAAATATAAGACTGAAATTGATTTAAAATCTTTGAAGTTTTAAATAAAGTTTGATCATTATATTTAGATTTAATTCATAAAACAATTTATAATTTTATATATTACACTTGAATGAGTAGAATAGCAAGCTGATTAATTTCTAATTATATAAGCAGATTCTTTTAACTCTTTCTTCCTACGGCAAGTTTCCTAGTTTCGGGACTAGTTACGTTTGTGGAGACGTGTCAATTAACTCTTTAAATGTTTTCACATTAATCTGAGGGAAAGATATAGATAAATGTAACCTTTATATTTACGGCTTAAAGGCAAAATTTCATCTATTTTAATATCATAAAAAAATATAACACTTAAATCTTGCACTCGCATAATGATATGTAATTGGTTCCCACATTTCCATATCTTGTTAACAATTATGATTACTGACGTATAAATTTACATCCTCTGTTGGCCAAAGGACATTCAAGCACTACTAAGTAATGAGATATTATGTTAATGACTTTGTCAAGAAAATATATCTCAAATAGGATAGATTATAGGCTAAGCTAAAACGATGCTTTGTATCTTAGTATTGCGTATATTTATTCAAGTCTACATTACGTTTTTAAGTAGAGATGAATTATTCTATTTAAGAAACATTAAATTAATTTTAACTTACTAAAATCTTATTTTATTTATCAGCAGCATGAAGTCAATATCTGTAATGAGTCTTTTTTCTTAATTTGAAGTTGCATTTAAATGTCCTTAATCCTGAAGGCTGGAAAGCTAGAGACATTGTAAATGCCATTACGCAATGATTCAACATTTTATCTGATTGGATTTCAACTGATAACTTATCTAAGGCCTTTTTAGTTTTTCATTTCTAATAATTATATATTTTTAAATTAAGTTTGGTAAGTGCTATTTCACTTTAAGCATCACCTATAGAAGGTGTATATAATATTTAGGACATTTTTAGGTGTTAGTGCTTTATAATATTCGATGTTTATTATGTGTTTAAAATTTTTGGTATTTTCTCATTCTTAATCCAAAGCCATTTTAGTTTCTCAGACATGATGAGCTTGCCGTTAAATTCTTGCTGCATATCAGCCAGTGTTATTTCTCCCGACACTTTTCAACCTATTTGTTACTCACATTTCGAACAAAAGTAATAAAATGATTTTTTTAAGGTCTGGAAAATAATTATCTCACAGGTAGTTGCTATTATTATTAGTTTAGTAAAGAAAAACAGCAACAATAAATATTTGAAAATATCGTAAAAATAAATAAAATATTCTTCTTGAAGTTTTTTTTTTATTATTTATTATTTAACGTTTTATCTTTTTCTCTTATGAACAAAGTCTTAGAATTTTTAACCCATAATTGGCTGAGCTAGCTTCCTCTGAATGTTTTTTTTTCCGCTTTGGATTAAAAGCTCCCAGATGTTGGATAATGACATTCCAACTTTTGTTTTTAAGCTACAATACTATTTAAATATAAATTTTTAATGTTCCCAAAATGGGAACGTTGGTGCAATATATAATATAAAATTACCCATATGATATGAAAAGAAATCTTAATCATTTCTTTTTAATTTTATTGCCTTTATATGGTTTAAACACATTATTTTTACAAAAGCATGCAAATCCTATACTACAATTAAGAAAAGAATAAATGTTATATGAATAACAGATTATTTTAATTTTTTTTTATTTAGCACTAGTTTACTTCTTGTGATAAGTTTCTCTCGTAAGGGGCGCGGCGATTTGCCATCTTGGACGCCGTGCTGAGGGGATCCAGCGCCCCGTCTGGCCCCAGCTTAGCCTCTCTTCCTTCCTTCAGATAGCCTGTATTTCTCCCCTACCTCGTCGCTTTTCATACAGCCTCTCCCACAACTTTATCTGGTCAGTCTCTAATTTCACGGGGTAGATGCTGACTTTCCTCTCAGCCAAACGTCCCAGGTCGGGGCTAAAGGGGGAGGGGACAATGTTCCCTAACCCCTGAGCTCCGGGCTGGAGTAGCTGGTTTTTGAACAACCTGCTTCATCCCCACCCATACCTTCCTCACATCCCTTTTCCTCTCCTCTTCACATTCTATCAATTTTACCCCGGTGTCTGGGGTGGAGCCGCCATGCCGATGGACTGCCAGGCCTTCAGGCTGGAGGGGTGGTTCCAAATGGCGAAACCTGGCTCTTCCGGGCCTGCAAGCAGCTCTTGCAGTGCGGGCTACTGTGAGAGGTGATGCGCGATTGCATCTCGTGTAAAAAAAGAGGGTCACCATGCCCAACGATGAATATAAAAAAAACCCAACCCTCAACTTCCCCTGAAACATCAACGGAGCCGCCTTTGGGCAGCTCAACCGAAAAAATGGAGGTAACCCCCCTTGTGCTTGCACAGGGGACCCTCCATACTTCTTTAACTGGAGAGGAGTCTTACTCCTCTCCTACCCCTACGGGTGTAGAGGACTCCCCCTCACCACCTTCTCTGGAGGTGCTTTCGGGCACCTCTCCTTTTCCAGGGGACTGCCAAGAAAGCCAGAAGGCAGCCCATTGCCGACCGCCCCTCATGTAAGCGTCTCAGGTGGGCAAACTTCCTTAGGGGAAGAGGGAAGCCAAGCCCCTTCGGTCGCTTCCCTCAAAAGACCTGCTTGCAAGAATTTTAAACCTTCTCGGGGTCACAAGACTGGCGACACTGCCAAGGGGACCTGCGATGTCCTGGGAGGGGATGGCCAACTGGAGGCCCTTCCTGTGATAGACATGGTCCTTGAGGAAGCCCAGCCTCAAAGGGTAGGGCCTTCCATTAGAGGGAATCTGGGCTTGGCGTTAAACACTGAACCTAAAACCACCCCTATGCAAGGTCCTTCACAAACGGTTAGGGTTTCTGAGGCAGTACAAGGAGGGGAAGGATCTCATCCGACCGGTGCCTCTGCGACCACCAGGACCTTCTCCATTACGGAGAAGGACCTAGCTGAGGCCGGTCCATCTGGCCTAGGGGCTTCTGCCGGCGGAGGTGCGAAGCGGGTTTATTCCTCGCCTTCCTCTCCAAATAAGAAAAAGACTAAGACCAAAAAGACAAAGAAGACTCATGGCTTCTCTCCATCCGTGGGGGCTGCGGGGACGGATGGGTCTGCTGCCACTCTGGCAAGCGAACAAGCCAAGATCGGCACATTCGGCCCCTCTGCCGCCCTGGTTGCGGAGTCCCTGACTAACACTGAGACCAATAGTGCACAGGGAGGAGCCTTGATGACAACGGGGCCCCTCATTCAGAGGTTACCTGGCGTTTTCGAGCCCGCTGGCTTCAAACGTTTCCTCGTCATTCGCTCCACTGATGGCAGCATGTAGGCCAAGGGCAACATGATCCATAAGAGGAGAGGATTAGGTAGAGTAATTGGTAGAGAGCCGAAGATGACCCGTTTCTCGAACGGGAGCCTTCTGGCGAATGCGGCGAATCCCGCCGAGGCGGCCAAGATAAGTGCTCTTCGGAAACTTCAGGGCACCCAGGTGAGTGTGACGATGCACTCTACCATGAAAGTGGTGAAAGGAGTAGTTTATGCGAGGGAAGTCATTGACTACTCCATTGAGGACATCACCTTAGAGCTAGCCGACCATGAAGCGGTCAAGATCGAACGTGTGAGGAGAAAACAGGAAGGGGCCTCGAGAACCACCCCTACACTCTACGCCACGTTCGACTGTGACAAGCTCCCTGGGGCTGTGCGTGCCGGTTGGTACCGCTACCGCATGAAGGCATTCGTGCCACTGCCGCGGTGATGCTATTACTGTCACCGCTTTGGTTATACAAATCGTTCTTGTAGATGTGCAAAGTCGGGGTCACCCGAAGTTTGTGTAAATTGATCAATTCCAAATCGTGTGTGGCCAAGTGTGTCAATTGCAGAGAGCCTCACCCCGCTTTTGAAGCATTGTGGTGCATATCTCTTCGAGAAAGAAATCCTGGCCGTTCAAGCCCAGGGTCGACTCTCATTCTGCGAGGCTAAAGACTTGATCCTGGCGCGCCTGGCTTTGCCTGGTACGTCATATTCCTCAATAGTTAGAAAGCCCCCCTCTGCTCCTAAACCCATCCAGGCCAAAGAGCACGGTTGTTTCCCCGCCCATTCGGAGCCCTTCTGCGGGCTCTACTCAACACGAGCGCTCCCCTGGTAAAGCTGCCTGCAAAAAGGGTTCACACCCAGCCCAGGCTAAAATCAGGGCTCCCCCTATTCCACCAGCGTGACCGTTTCCTGTAAGGCGAAACGGCCACGCGCCTCCACCGAGTCGTAAGACTCACAGGAGGCAACACCCCTGAAGATGGTCACTAGGCCATCTTCCGTGGTTCCTAATGTTGTCCCCCGAAAGGAAGACAGCAACAAAGGAGCTTCAGCTCCTTCGCTCACGACTCAAGGGTTAAGCAAGTGGCTCGGAGACGGTGGTTCCTCGAAAAGAGGGCCCCTCGCATCCGAAGCCGCAACGCCCGCCTAAGGTTTCAAGGCGGAGGGAGCAAAGACTTGCATGGCAAGCCCAACCTTCCCTAATAAGTCCTCGAAGGCGACAGCGCCTTTAGTGCTTTGTCTGGCAAACAGCGCCCGGGGTTCTGCCCCAGGGAAGTGGACAGCCATTCCCGTTAGGGTCTTTTGTGTAAGGAGGGCCCCCGTGTCTTTTCCGAGTTAGGCCTGGAGGGCATATTTCTTCAATGGAATTGCCGTGGACTCTCGGCCAACTGGGAGGAGCTGCGGAGGCTCGCCTCAACCTGTTCCCCATTAGCTATCTTTTTGCAGGAGACTATGCTAGGAGCGTGCCCCCTGCGCGCCCTCCCGGGGTATAAGTGTCTTGCGACCCCATTACCGCGGGATGGCCAGAGTGGGGGATGCGCTGTTTACACACGAGATGATGTCTCCATTATTTCTTTCTCTTTAGATACCTTCTTTCAGGCAGTGGCTGTGAAGCTGCACCTGGAAGGAGGTTTACTATCATTTCTGCGTACATTCCACCGTCACTGACTTCGACGCGGGGGACTTCCGCCGCGTCGTGGTACCGTTTTGAGGCCCTATCTCTTTCTTGGAGATCTGAACGGCAGGCATCCTCTCTGGGGAGATTACTCCATAAATCCCAGGGGACAAGTCCTTGCCGATCTGATCGAAGAGCTTGAGATGGGTGTCCTAAACGTAAATGAGTTTACACATCACTGTCCGATAACAGCTTCATTTTCTTGCCTTGACCTATCTTTATGCTCTTCGGATGCACAGCCTGATTTTGATTGGGGGGGTGGTCGATGACCTCCATGGTAGTGATCACTTTCAAATTCAAAAGTCATTTTCATGGCAACTGCCGCCTGAGAGCACACCTCAGTGGTGCTTGGCGTGGGCGCGGTGGCCTGCATTTCAGGAAATGACTAAATTTTCTATCTGAGTCGAGGAGTTTAGGTCAGTAGATGAGTCCGTTGAGTTCTTCTCCGGCAACCTCATCGCCGTGGGCCTGACTACTATTCCTAGGACGTCTGGCTGTTTTGCACGCCGACCACTCCCATGGTGGTCGGCCGAGTGTGAGATGGCCCTGAAACAGAAGCGTTATGCCTACATGCGCTATAAGCGCCACTTGAACGATTTCACTGTCGCTGAATTTCGTCGGGCTAGGGCTAGGTTCCGGTATATTTCGAAGCACGCTCGCTGCTCTTCTTAGCGGGCATACGTGTCTTTACTTAACGGGAAGAACCCTTTAGCTCAGGTGTGTGAGCGATTTAAAAGGATTTAGGGAGAGTTCTCGCAAGACCCCCCTCCCGTTCTATAGGAGAATGGCACTGCAATCTCGGACCCCGCGGCGGAAGCGGAATCCTTCGCGACCGCTTTTTCCTCTGTCTCTAGCCGGGATGCTGCTCCGCCAGCATTTAATGCACGTCGTCATGTCGCGGAAGGCAGCCGGCTGGACTTTACCTGCTGAGGCTGAGAACCCTTCAACGACACGTTTACTGGAAGCGAGTTTCGCTCCACTCTCGCTTCGTGCGCGGACACTGCCCATGGTCCGGACGATGTCCCGTACGCCATGCTTCGACACCTAGGTTAGCAACGCATGGCCTTTCTGTTAGATTTTTTTAACAGGATCTAGGTGGAGGGTCTTCTCCCAGATTCTTGGCAAATCGCTACTCTGCTTGCCTTTCGCAACCTGGGAAGAGATCACTTTACTCTGACCGGTTTCCGTCCAATCTCTCTAACCTCTTGCGTGTGCATATTGATCGAGAAACTGGTAAATGTTAGATCAGCCTTTTTACTGGACAGTGGAGGCCATCTGTCTTCTGCACTTTGCAGCTTCCGCAAGTTCCACTTCACGTCGGAAGCTCTGCTCCGACTGGAAAATTTGGTCTGCGTAGCTTTTCTTCGTAGATAGCAGTACGCCACAGTCTTTTTTGATATGGAGAAGGCCTATGATACCGCATGGCGATACGGTATCATGGAGACTCTCCACACGATGGGGGCGAGGGGACGCCTCTCAGTCTTTATATCTGAATTTTTGCGAGATTCCGCGGACGGGTGAAAGAGCTCTCTTCGGACCAAAGGAGACGGAATAGGGTGTCCCGCAGAAAAGTGTCCTCAGTGTCACACTCTTTGCCCTGAGCATTAAGGCATCACCTTGGTGCTGCCGGAAGATGTTCTTGCTACGCTCTACGTGGACGACCTTTCGATCTCTTTTCGCGCAGCCCAGACGCCAACTCTGAATCATCGACTCCAACAGGCATTGAACCGCGTCTCTCGCTATGTCGACGCGCAGGGGTTTCGGTTTTCTTTGGCCAAGACTAAGGTGGTGCACTTCTGCCGCCATCCACGGCTCCACCCCCACCCAGATTTGTTTCTTAATGGGGTGCGCCTGGATGTGGTTAAGTCGCACCATTTCCTTGGTCTTGTATTCGACCGACGCCTCACCTGGGAGGCTCATATTTACAGCCTTAGGGTCTGTTGTACCTGTGCCATGGATATTCTCCGTTCCGTGACGATCAGCGTTTGGGGCGCTGATAGGGCTTCTGCCCTACTTTTTTATCGATCCTTTGTTCCTTCGAAGCGCGACTACCGATGCGAGTTTTATGCATCCGCAGACGAGCGTTTATTGACGAAGGTGGATTGGATCCACCACAATGGCCTCCGCATTGCGACCGGTGCCCTTCGCACTTCCTGCATTAAGAGCATGTTGGTCGATGCTGAGGAGATGTCAGTCGCTCCGTGCCGCGTGTAGCGCATCACTCACCTGTACGCGCAGGCACGACGCCTCCCTCAGTCACAAACACCTTTCTCTGCATCCACAGCTGGTTTCGACGGTGCCTATGCTGCCGAGAGAGGCCAGTCATACTCTAAGCCCTTTGGATTTAGGGCCAGGAATCTCCTTCGAGAGCTAGATATAGCTCTCGCGCTGGTGGATCCCCTGGTTCTGCACAGGACGCCACTCTGTACGGTACCACATTTGGCTTTTTGTCACCACGCCTCTGCTCCCAAAGCTTGTACGGCGCCTGGAGTAATGCGTTTAACCTTTTTTGAGCACAGCTCGTGTCACGCTGAAACTGTGCCAGTTTTTTACGGATGGCTTCAAGTCCCAAGAGGGGGTCGGTTTCTACGGCGTATCCCCTCTTTTTGAATTCAACGGGGCTCTGCCAGGCGCTGCGTCTGTCTTAACGGCCGAGCTGTTGGCAATACAACACTTGGTACGGAAGATTACGCGACGTGCCCGGTTCGGAGACCGCATTGTAATCTATAGCGACTCACAAAGTGCCATGAGTGCTCTTGGGGCATTGAAATCTCCACATTCCCTAGTTCGCGATATCCGTGACGCCACGGTTTTGGCGAGACGGGCAGATGTCGAGGATATCTTCTGCTGGGTTCCTGGACATGAAGCAATTGCGGGGAATGAGCGCGCCGATGAGGGCGCCAAAATGTCCGTGTGGTCTCTGCGACCGGACCAGTGTTTCTCTCTTCGTCACATTGACTACATGGCAGGAATACGGGTAGCTCTTTAGACTGCTTGGCAAAGAAGATGGGAAACGGTCGAAGGGAACTTAAAGTTGCGTGCCATTGCGCCGCGACTGTTCCCATGGCCCTATCCCCCAATGCCCCGACGGCTTCAGGTCGCTTTCTGTCCTCTCTGAATCGGACACACTCGTGTGACGCATCGCTATTTGATTGAGCGCTCGCCTTCGCCCTATTGTGACGAGTGCTTCGTCCCCCAGATTGTTCGGCAAAGTCCTGTTGAATGTCCCAGTCTGGGTGATCTTCACGCACGTAACCTGTCCCTGTACCCTGATGGGCGGCATCACTACCGCCTGTCCCTTGTACTCGAGACGAGTGCGTTCACATTGAGTGGTGAACTTGTTCACTTTGGGGGGGAGGCAGCCATTCTCCATATTATTTAAGCAGGTTTTTCGGGGGATTTTGTTTTGTTTTGTTTTTTTGCCTTATAGGGCGCACGCTCCTGCGCCGGGGGACCTCTTCCCGAAGCAGAGGCTTGCTTACTGCTCGCTTCATTTTTCCTCTTTATTTATTTTATTTTGAAATAACCTAGTACCATTTTATGGCCACCTCCAGATTTGACTGTTGCGGCCGCACATCTTAGATCATAAGCTTCCCCAACTCTTCGACAAACCTGAACAGCTTCAAGAGTTACAAAGATCTAAGGAGAAATACAAATTCCACTCATCATTTGTGGCATCCAATAAAAATTTTGGTATGTGAGAAAAATGTGTACAAGCGTGATAAACTGTTGGAAACTAATGTGGAGAACCTATCTTAAAGCTGCTTTCATCAGAGCAAACAACTTTAGCCAATCATTATCAGTGCAATCTTCATGTTCATTTGCTAAAGACAATGCTTCTTCTTGTTCATCTGTGACGCTACGGTTTCGTTCTA
Organism: Ceratothoa steindachneri; assembly: GCA_963969495.1. NCBI lineage: Eukaryota > Metazoa > Arthropoda > Malacostraca > Isopoda > Cymothoidae > Ceratothoa > Ceratothoa steindachneri. The sequence continues at coordinate 34,151,093 of OZ018324.1, read as the reverse complement.
GCCATACATCATTTGAGCCCAAATTTTACTAACCTTCTTCTCACTGTGCCTTTTGATATTTATTTGTTTGTTGCTGCCCAAAACTTAGCAGCTACATCAGAACCAGAGATGTCCTTTTCAGCAAATTTTCTTTTCTCGAATTTGTACAGCTTTTGCGACTTTGAATATTAGAATTTTTTAAAGAAGTGTTCTTATTAAATCTTTCAATGATTGTTTGGGCACCGTTTCTCGGGCATTTCAATTTGCTTGCAATTTTACTTGAGATAATCCATCTCTAGACAATGCAATGATTTGAGCTCCTCGAGCTTCAGAAAACTGTTTCTTCATAGACATTTTTAACCAAAAATTACCACTTGTAAAGTAAGAATAACATAATCACTGAAAAATAGGAATAAACGTTATTATCACAGATTGAGTGGCAAGAGGTTGCACCAACCACTTATGCACAATATACCAAAATGAATTGAAGCGGGTATAAAAGCAAAACGAAAACGTATAAAATACTAATTATAGATGGGATATACTTGATTGTTTTCAATCATGTGAATTAGTTTAATTCATATTCTCTATTTTTTCATACCTGTATCATAATTTTGGCCAAGGCTACAAAATGGAATAAGCTCAGTGGTCATGTGATACAAACTTCCTTCCTGGAGAGTTTTAAAGATAGACTGGATATATTTATTCATGAGGATGCTATAGAAGATTTGTGAAATGAAACTTAGTGATGGGAACAGAATCTGCCTCGAAAAGGTTATCGATTATCCTCTTGCATACTCTCTATTTTCTTTAGTTCTCTTCTGTTTAAAACGCAAATATAAGATTGTATTCCCGCAACATTCGAAGTTTTGAAGAATTTTTTATTAGACCCAAAAGGGTCTTAGCTTCAAGCAAGATTTATATCAATTATTTAGACAATTTATCTTCGTAGACGAAGAAAAATATTAAGGGGTGCAGGTTTTAAAGTATCTTAGGTTTAACAAACATAGTCGAACCGAATTCTTGGATTTATTTCAAGAAGTTTTCACTGCAAACAGCAAAATATAATCATACCTCCATATAAAAGTTTAGTAAGGCCACACCTGGAATACGCGATACAATTGTGGTTACCTTATAAACATTTAAACATAAATAAAATGGAAAGAATTCAACGATTAGAAGAAAGTCGTATATCGAAAGATTAAATATATTAAAACTACCGACTCTCAAAACTAGGTGACTGTGAGGTGAGCTCATCGAACTTTTTAAAATTTTAATTAAATTTGAAAACCTAAATTATAAAAAAAATTTTAAGTACCACCATGATATCACACGTAACATAGCTAAAAAATATTGCACCTTTAAAATCATTGATAAATACAACGCACTCCCCGGGGAGGTAATACATGCTATGTAGTAGTGTGAATTGTTTTAAAAACAAAATTGAGTTATTTTACTAATAATGATATTGTTTAAATATGTAACCCTTTTGTAGATTGAATATCGCCGGAGTGAACATCGTGGCGACAATGTCCAAAGGAGGGCTACTAGCATACTAGTATAGAGTGAGACTGGCCTTTGAGTGGACTAAGTACTCCTTTTTGGTTCCCTGTGACTATGTAACTATGTAAATCTCTCTATAGAGAATTGTAGAGTAAAATAAATTAAAGAGTAGGAGCTTTGAATTAAAAGATGGCTGTCTTCCTCCTCCGTTGCCCAACATACGCAGGATTGGAGAGTTCACGAAAATCACACGCATTAGGGTGTGGGCGTTTAACATTGATTCAAAACCGAAGTTTTATGAAAAAAACGTGGGGATTATTATTTTCGAAGAATTGGTTCATTATAATCAATCATCTGACCTTTTTTACATGGCTCAAAGCAGGACAGACCCCTGATGAGTGTTTGCCTTTGTTATGAGGGAAAAAAAAGGGAGAAATAAACATTTATTTATTTAATAAATAAATAATAAAGGAGAGAGAGGAGGCATGTGATTGTTAGTGAGAGCATAGCATTTTATAAAGAGGTAAATTGTTACAATCCCTGGAAAGCATCCTCTCTCAGAAGATAAAGTAAGAAATTGAGTACATATGTGCAGCAAGATCAAGAAATCTAATGTTAAATCTTCCTAAAATACATTTTCAATCACAATGAATTATTTTTACGAACGTGAATACACGAGGTCCAAAAGAGCACTTTCTTGAATGCTTGATATATGGAATATATGTACACTAATTACGAGATTCCACCTAGTCAACATTCCACCTAGCATAGGTTTTATTTACTTTTCTCAATACGCTTACAGATTTTCAAACGCAGTTTTTCTCGTAAAACAGCGATATTTTAGGGGCAGAAAAGTTCTATTTGCTTGGGTGTTTTTGAAGGGAAAAATAACAGAATTTCATTGTTGCCTGACGCGAGAATGTAATAAATATGTATGGCTGCTAACAAAGAATGAACTAATGTGTTTCGAAGCTGGATTATATTAGACTGTTTGCTACATATAAAATAGATATGTAAAACAAATCTGAAAGTTTTCCCAAAACTCACATCCTTCAGCCATGGACAGACTACCTTAGTTTGCAGAGGATACAAGATTTTTAAATGACATTGGTTTTTTACTGCGCAACATTGAAAGTCCCCTGATATTACTACGAAACTTGAAAATGTCTTTAGAAATATAATGATAAAATACCTTAGTAGACCTTTTAAGTACTGAAGTAGGTTCAAAGGTCTTTAGGGGGAATTTTCAAAAAGTGTGGTAGTTGTAATTTAGTTATGGTAGAGGGTAATCAAAAGTAAGTCTTGGAGTAATTCTAGTAAATGTAGTGCCACTTCTTCTTGTGGCAATTATTTCTGAATTTTTCCATTAGTCCCTCGAATCAACTGTTATTAATCATTATTTCTAAATAAATACAAATATTTTACAAAGTTTAACTTTTGTTTGCATGTGAAAACGCAATGGTTTACTCAGATTTGACACAATTGTTGATTTTAAATGATTTATTTACTTAAGAATACTATATGAGATTTTATGTTAATGTTATTATTAGAAAACAGATATGTTACGATGCGAGTGGTTTCCAAATTCGCTGTTGATAAAATACCAAATGCCAAATAAATTACTTAAACTCAAAGATGCCCAATAATAAAGGGCAACATCTTTAAAACAAGTTCATAATGCGCGTTTGTTTTCTGGTCAAATTTAAAATAGAAAAAATAATCGCCAAATAATTAATTGATTCTAAAATTAAAAAGAGTTGTGCTAATACTAATTTATAAGAGCAGACTAAAAATTTACTATAGAGAAAGGGATGTGGTAATTATCTCGCCCCCTTTTCATCAATTTTCTCAAAGCATAATTGCATATACCGCAGTATAACATTTACTGAGGGTAAAATTGATCAGAGATCATTTTTTTCAGCACCCATAAAATCCTACATACCTAGCTCATCCTCCACATCTTTCGCTTTTAAAAACGACCTTTGTTGTTTATCATACACATCGAGGTGTAGGTAAATCTTAAAATTTATCTTCGTTTGCCAACTCGAATTGATATATTTGCACTATCTCCCTCACCTTCCGCCCATAAACCGTCAAGGGCGGACATTAATTGTTACTCCCCTTCAAATCACAATTGCAGAGGACCTTCGTAGAGTAGTAATGACCGGACTTCTACGCTTCATCTAGATATTGATTTAATATTTGTTGATAGCTGCCATTTTGGCCACTTCTCTTCCATTAGTGTTGATATTAACCGATCTCGTCAATTATTTTATACCAAGGTGAAAACCAACGGGCTAAGTAACAGAGTTTAGAAAAGAGGCATATGGAAAAAGTAATGAAGTTAGGTGCAGTAAAACTGTTTGACACTCAGAAAAACGAGAAGAAAAAAAACCCACTTTAACCTTCGGTTTGAAAGGACATTCTTGAAATTATCTTGCGGTTTATGCAGTTTAAAATATCTCTTCAGAGTATATGATGACGTTTAAAGCAGTTACAAAATGGAACCTTAGCTCTGAAAGCTTAACATTTTGCAAGCATACAAAAGGAATTTTCAGGAAAATTTACCCGAAATATCCATGTGTTGTTATTTTTTCTTCTCATACGATTAGTTTGTTTACCTTCGCCAACTTGAGTGATAAAAAGCAAAAAAAACCGATCTCGTTATCCGGCTAGGCACTAATGGTTTGACGGGGAAAAATATTTGGGTGAGTCTGTTTGCTGGTGTAATTTGAAATAATGGTGATGAAGGCTGATAAAAAATACAAAAGATATTGTGCGAAAGATATGATAAAATAAGGTATTAGAAAAATACAATAAACTTGATATTCAGTGCCTGAAAGGTGTTTCAAGACCATCAGAGCTAAATATTACCTCTCGAGGTCAAACATTTAATCATTAACCATTGGTGGGTATTTCGTTTTTTTATTAAAAAGGGTAAAATAAAATGTGAAATTACTATTAGAAAGCATGTTAAAAGAGTTTATTAAAGTGTAGAGTGGAAGTTAATTGAATTTCCAGGGATGACAAAATTAGACAACTTAGAAACTATATTAAATCTGTCCCCATTCCGCAATAAATTGATTTTACTTTATTTTTCTGCAGAAATAAATTAAAAAGTGTTAGGGCAATATTTCAACGCAAAGACGTAATCACTCCTTAAAACATTGGAAAAGTGTCCTATTGAGTATTTTCAAACTTCTACAGGTTGACTCACAAAAGAGTTACGCGACCTATTAGAGATGTTTTGGTTCTGTAAAATTACTTTTATCTACAATTTTTTATCTTTGGATTTTCAAATTTCAGTTAAATTTTCTTTACAATATTGACACACAAATGGTTTTGATGGAGGCCAAAAAATTGTTTCCACAAGAAAATGGATTTATAAATATACGAAGGTGAAAATTAAAAAATTTATCTGTCCATTCATAATGAAACACCGAAACATATGGATAATACAAATTGATTATTTTAAGTTTATAAGCACCTTTTCCTTCCACATGACCTTGACTTATTTCTCCGCATATTTGCACCTTTGATCGCATTAAATGCACAACCTTTTTACCCAATTGATGATTTTTCTTTAGTAAATTATCTTTACGTGTGAATCTATCTATTAACTCGTATTTGTTTTCCGCCGGAGTAGAATATAATTTACTCTTTAGATGTTCCATTAGAGAAAATCGCATGGTGTTACATAAATCATGTGATCTTTGAGATATTCATTTGCATGATTTAGCGTGACAATGTGATTGCTAAAATGTTTTTTTTTTTCATAGATTAAGCAGCAGTTTAAGAGATGTAGCTCCGTTCTGAATCCAACAAATTCTATTAAATTGGTTCCATAAATACAGAGCAGTACTGGGGGTGATTCTTGCGTTGTTCATGTTCAGGCAGGGATATCCAGTCTGATCTTTTTCGTTAAACAATGGGCAGACAAGATAGCCATTCTCGCTTATCACGATCTAAGGAGAAAATTTCTGCGGACAAATAGGTACATCAAATTTAAATTCGAAGCGAAAGTTTAGCCTCTCATACTGTCACATATCACCACCAGTTTAATTTACAATTTAAGAAAAAGTTTGGCTCGTAACCCATCAGAATTTTGTAAGAGAAACTAACAGGTTTATGGAGAAGACATTCTACAACTTGTCTATGACAAGGAAAATTAGTTTCAATAAGTTGGTGCTTTGGATGCATCTTATTAGGATGTCATTTGAGGTCGTGTTGAACAATGCGGATAAACGTTGATTTTGCTAATTGCAAGCCATTCTTTCAAATTAAGACGTTTGGATTTTGAAAAAGTTCCATCAGAACATGTTTAATAATTTCTGCTGTTCTTATGATTTTGCTTGATGCATAGAAACGATTTAATTTACTAATAGGTGTGTCAATTCATAAATGAAAATCAAATTTGACAATTTATTCAGCTATGGGTGCTGAAAATATGTGTTTGGGCGTGAAGAATTCAAATCTGCTATGAATTTTGGGGATTGCTTAATATTTAACATGGTAAATCTATGTTTGGATAAACCTTCATGAATTTCCCTTAGAAAACAACCTTAATTAATTTTCGCTTGTCTAAAATAGCAGGTAATGCTATAGACATTTAGCTTCTCTGCAAAAAACATATTTCAGTAATCAGGAAGTATTTCCTAATCATCATAAAATTCAAATCTGTTATTTTTTGTCATTGCTCAACATTTAGCTTGGAAAAACTACATTTAACAAATAACAACTCCTAAATTGATCTAGGAAAACAGTTATAATCTCAAGTAATTTTATAGATGTTTAGTATCTCAGCATAAAACATATCCCAACAATCATAAAGAAAATCCTTGTAATCATACAGCACTAGAAAGTAGATATATCAGAAAAAAATTTAATTAAACAAGTGTCATCAAGGCTTGTTTTGATTCGCTCCTGGACATTAGCCGCTGACTTGCATCTTGGCCTCTGATATATGCATCTCTGATGTTTCTCATGTGTATAGACCATGTCTGCTGCCTCTGTAACTTGTTTCATACACCTCTATATTCCCTGAGCATGATATAGCTAATATGCAACTTGCATAGCCTTGTCAAAGAACTTCTTTACTTCGGCTATAGTCAATTTATAAGTCAACGGAAGTTTTAATACCCCATCAACCTAATTTGAAAGCTCCAACAGGGTAAAGCACTAGGATTGATGAAAGGTTTCGTTTCAGGGGGTACAGAAAGTTCTTTAAGTGTATGATCATCTCCCCTTCTCAAGTCATTCCAGCAAAAGCGTATATAGATTATCGATTAACTGAATTAATACCTTGCTCAACACTTGATGGGTGGCAAAAGATCATCATATACAGCTTCTCTTGCAGCTTATGTAAGCACTTCTGAAACATGATGTTTTTCAGGCCTTACACCCAAGAATGTATTATGTACTTTGATGTTAAACTAATAGTGGAATTCCAATAATGTATTGGAATACTAATAATGTATTCCACTATCTGTCGTAAGATTTTTAGGGTTTTTCCTTTGAGGCCATGTTTTGAAATCAATATGGGACTGAGCCTGTTTGCTGTTATCAACCACGTAAAATGGCTCACTGGTCAAATTTCAAGAAGAGCCAGATCTGTCGAAAATTCTCTTGTCCTATTAGCTTGTGTGATCCAAAACTAGACTCTGTGTGATGAGTAGAGAGATCGTTCACTACAAGGTTGCCAAATGAAGTAAGAGGCTCTCTAATCGAGAGTTTATGGATTGGAGGGAGATTTCAATTTATGTTACAGTATTTTGAATCTCGACGATTTTAATTGACTTCTTGTTGTTTAAGAAGGTCTTCCCGAGAAGTGCTGTGATCAACTGTCACAAGGATGACTGGTTTGTTTGCATAGTAGAAAACAACCTGATCAGTTTACAGCCAAGCTTGAATTCTAGCCATTGCATTGAATCACGCTGCAAGCAAGGGTTAAAGTTTGTAGAATTGACTCCAATAGCTTGTGGAATTTATCAATGCCCTTCTTTTTGCGTGAAATAAACAAGATTATAAACAACAACTTCAGCATGTTTTTTTACTTCCTGAGCCTCTCTTAGGAGTTAAGTATTAGACATATATTCTCCCTGTCTCATGGTCTAGGGAAACATAATTTCCTATGATGATGGGGGTGTAATGATGATCTAAATTGTCTTTTTTCAGGAAAACTTTAGTTGTATCTAGACGGCCGTCATAAAAGATTCACTTATTTCAGGCACCAACCCAGCTCCAATGAGCATCGCAGGAGCAGATGCGCCGACTCTCGGGGTCTCTACCAGAGACCCAGTGTGCCCAGATCTGTGTGCACATGTGGACAGTTCAAGAGATGTGTGGTGTCATGTATCTGTGTTAGGAATTTTGGGCAGTTTGGTGTTGTATGGGTGGTGGGAGATATTTTGTGCATGTATGATGTCAGGAGTGGTGATTTGTTTGTTCGTATCTGTGCTAGTGTTCTTCTGATCTGCATTGTGAGTGTTTGTTCGGAGTTGTGTATGGTTGTAAGTGGTACACTTATTGTTTTGTTGTAAGTTATGTATGTAAAGTATTGTTGTGTGATCTGAGAGTGGATTGCTTTCATGTTTTGCTTGATTATGTCTTCTGTTGTTTTGTTAGGCTCTATGTCTAAGTTGATGGTGTAGTTGTTGTTGTTATTAAATGGTCTGAGTTTGTTCGAGTGATTAGGATGTTGTCTGGTGATGTGATTGTGGGGATAAAATGGATGTTGCGTTTTCTGACTAAGTTGTTATGCATGTAGTTTAGGGTGATTTTTGGTTGGTAGGATGTTCATCTCGTCGTGTAGAGTTTCGGTATTTTTGTCAAGAGTTCATCCTGTGGAAGTGCGAAGGGCTGTGTTTTGCATTGTTTTTTGTTTTTTGGTGTTGGTTTCTGAAAGGATTGGGGATCGGATTGTGTTGTCATATTCTAGTACTGCTCCTGTGATTGTCTAGTATGTGTTAATGAGCGTTTCTTTGGTTTTCCCCATGTGTATGTAGTTTATCAAAATCCTGATCCACGGATCTCATAACTTTTGGGGGGAGGCCCATTTGAATTTATTGTGATCAACCATCTCATTTAATCTTTGTTATCAAGCCAGCATCCATAAAGTCATAGGTAATGAAGGCAGCTGTTACGCGCAGGCCAACGCTATATCTGAAAATATGCATAGCAATAATATGGATTTTTAAAAGGAGATAAAAAATTATTTTTCCAAGACTTGATAACAACTCGAAGAATTGGCAATAAAATTTAAGAACAAGATATTAGAACCAGGGGTAACATCTCAGCAGCTTACAAGCCACATTATCAATCCTCAAAAGAATGACGCTAACAATAAATTTAAAAAACACTTGAATGAGGATCACAAGAAATGCCATGATCAAACACCATGGCGAAGAACAAGAAAACACCACACAAGATTTATCTGCATAAAAGACGACTGTCACCATGATAATAAATGAAATCAAAGTGTGTTATGGTATTAAACAAGAAACCAGAATTTAATTTCGAAGAATAAAAAGAAATGGATAAAATATTTATTAATGGTGCATCAGAATTAAATGTTCTTGAGAAGAGAAATTACCTGTTCAGAACAATGAACCAAATGGAGTTTATAAATTTGGTACCCCGTAATCCTACCTCTTTGATGTTTCGTATTGCCATTTATCCGTTTGCAACTTAAATTAAATTTCGAGGATGACAAAGCAGAATGCGTATAAACAACTAAAGTAATAAAATATAAGGCAACAAAAATTCAAGACACTAAAAGAAATAGAAAATAAATCATTAAAACAAATGCAGTAAAACGAATAAAATGAGATAACAAGAAAGACAAAGTGGCAAGAAATGAATAAACATAAATAAAGACATTAACAAACAGATAAGAATGAATAAAAAAAATAACTGATTAATCTAGGCTATGTAGGATATATTAGCAAGACGGGTTAAGTGTTTCCGTCATCAATATGATGGTGGTTTGGAAATTACATTAAAATGCTCCTCTCTAAAGATCGAAACAACAAAAACCTAATTGATAATGATGGTAGAAACTTTACAATAAAAACAAGTTAAGAAGGAAAACCTAATGAAAAACATCATTAATGGTTTTGACAAAAACAAAAACTAATGACTCCTATGTCGCCGACACCGGACACTATCCATAAACTTTTTAATCCAGCTTTCTCGAACTGACAACAAATTCTAGTAAATGCGGACGTCGCTGCATGGTCGTTTCGCAAAATTTTATTAATTAAAGATCAAACTAAGTGTCCGGTCACGCCGTCAGAGGAAGTTTATATACTGACTTCAAACACCTGCCTCCAGTTTAAAGTGGCGCCAATATCCAGAACCTTTTGGGAAAGTGTTTATTGAGAAACTTCTTTAGTTTCAGCAAAGTGAGATTGGATTGGGATTGATTTAATTGAAGTGAAAATGAATGAAGGATTAATTGAAAAATCTGATGAGTTATGTATTCAAGTCTGCATATAACTTTAGTCATAACTAGGAAATGACAGAAAGTTCCAAAGAAAGCTAATCATTTCAGTACACGTTACATATGTCTTTTACTTTTTAAGGCCAATAGCGAAAGAAAATTCTTATATTAAATAACATGGTATTTCACGCATCAAAATCACCTTAGAATTGTTTAATAGACCTAGCAAGCGAATACACGTTTCAGCCTTTATATCTAAGGTTAAAGAGGAATTTATGAGACCTCTATAAAGTAATATTATTTATCAATTTTTACTGATCATTTTACTATATTTAATTTTTCAAGTGATCTTCATCTCTTCCCATTGATCTAGTGTTCCCTCTTTTTATTTGTCGCTTTTAACCTGGATTCGCATTTTTCGTTGCCTGGAGGACCGTTTCGCTTTCAACATCTTTGTTTATTGAGTTCAGCAAAAATATTCTAAGCATAAAATGTATTTAAGCCTCAATTATAGCAATTTGTACCCAAAACTGTCCCCCAAATGGTTGCGAAAGTTGCGTTTATGTACGTCTACGCAGAACTGTGTGAAGGGAATATTTCTATGAGCCTCTGCGTCTAAACCCTTGTCAATTCAACTAAATAGAGCATTAAATTGATTTCTATGTTATATTTAAGAAAGAAAAAAGAAACGTAGCATCTGGGCCTGAAAGGTTTAAGAGAAATAAATACTCGTAAGGAAATTGACGAATACCAGGAAGAAAAATTTTGTAAGGTGTATAAATATATAGATGTTTCTAAAGAGCATACATATCTCGGAGTTACATATCTGATTCCTGCGGACAAATGACATAATATTTGAAGAAAATAGGTAGGATGCCAAAAGAAAGCAAAATACCCGTGTGGCCTTAAGCAAAAAATATAAGCAGCCCCTCGCGTAGGTAGACCTACACTAATTTGAGCTTTAATAAATTGGACTGAGCGCAACTCTTCTTAAACTGATTTGATATTCTTCAAACTTTTGAATTGGTGGCAAAAAATCCTTTACTTGAAAAGAGATTTTTCTAGAAAAACTTCATCCAAAAGAGCAATAGAAAACAAAAGAATTATAGGAAAACCAGATTCGGATATTTGGGGGAAAGAGAAAACAAAAGAATTATAGGAAAACCAGATTCGGAAATTTGGTGTCAAAAAACGATATTCATATGAGACTACGTGGGACACTATTTGCCACTTATATATCAATAAGACCAACTACCCTAAGCTATTATTCATATGCAGTACATTATTAATGAGATTGGACCAACATAATTTGATAAGTGACGTACAAAATGGTTTTCGGTGAAATCGAGTACCTCGAACCATTTCTCTTATTAAGCATTCCTGACAGAGGGAAAACAAAGAAGGCGAGGCATCGGTGCATCCTTATTTATATAAAGGCGAAATTTAAAGCATGAAAACTACGCGTGCGAATTGACGAATAAGCCTATTTAATACAGATCTGTAGAGAAGGTAGTGGAGGTAAAGGAAGTGAAATCCGTGTAAGATGTATTGTTGTAGGTCCTCATCTGGTCACTGGGGCAGTAAGGCTTACAACCCCGTTACTGGAGCTGTGACGGCGAACCGTTCATGCAGGTTTCTTTTCCAAGGGGATAATAAGAATACGAAGAAGTAATGAAAAATGGAGTGGGCGATTTATAAGATGGTCAAAGAACAGCCAGAGAGGCTGCAGCATTTTTTCTTGGGCACGGGTTTCGAAACGGGCATATCGCTAAACCATCCAACCCCTTTTTTTGGACAGTGTTAGGCAGAGATCAGTTTTGAAACTACTATTTATTTTCTCAGTCTGTAAAGATCATTTGAGCTTACATAATTGATGCTTCAAACATGGAACCAGCGCTTGACATTCTTCCTAAAAAATATATTTCTCAATCGGAAACCTTACTTTTACCCCTCCATATCTGTTTGCCATTATATTTGGAATGAATAACAATTTTTACTGCATATCTGGAAAATGATAACCAATTTTTAAACTAGTAGAGCTTGGCTCTTCCAAAACAATATGCCGTCTAAAAAACGTCTAATGTATGGATATGTATCTCAGTATATAGGTTATTGTTGATAAAATGAGATGAAATTTATGGAAATCTGTATTCAGGAGATTATTTTTTGAAAGAAATCGATTCCATCTTCCATTGAGAAGTATTTTTTTACTGAAGATGAAATCCAGTCACTTCGAAATTAGAGTTCCAATTAAAAATTTTTAGGAGCTACAACTCATTTATTTAATAAGAAAGTTAGCATAGAAGAGTTGTACTTGGAGTCGCTGAAAATTCAATAGTAGATGTAGGATGAGCTTATACCAAGTTTATATAATATGTTAAAATTCAATGAAGTTACCATGTATCTTTTTTATGTTGGCTGAAGATAGAACTAAAACAAATGAATGTGCAGTGCTGAAGTTGATTCTCAAAGTCTTGAAATTATTAGCACTCTAAGCTAAGTACAAATTAATCCTCGAATATCTTTTTTTTCTAATAGCCAGCCTTAAGACAATAACTACATACCACGGATTCTTGAAAAGTTCAAAAAGGGGATTGGGATTTATAAGAGAACTAATTTGGAACCGGTTTAGAGGAAAAAATTATGTAGGCGTTATTACTCTTACAAAATAGAAAAAATAGCAATAATGATATAAATAAATATTGATAGTGTGCAAAAGATTTTAACTATTAAATTTGTGCTGAATGGAAATATAGTTCTATTCTAGTTTATTTATGAGCAATTCAAATTTAAGGAAATTTTAGAATTTATAATAGATAACTTAAGGTATCTAATATAGACTGCATAACACTGAATATAATATGCTACAAAAATATCTGACAAGTGAGGAAATATTTCTTTAAAGTATATAGTTTGGGCAAGAGCCTTGGGACCAAACATTACTATTTAATTCAGTTCAATGTTACTTTTAAAATATTTTCATTGGAGCTCTCATCTAACCCAGCACTTAATTCTTGTAATGATTATCGTTTTTGTTCCAGGTAAAAAACATTAAAATTTATATTAAATTTTAAAGCGTGAAAACCCACAAGAATAATATAACTATTTTCAGCGTTAATTTTCACTTTTAATAAAGAAAAAAGGGGCTATAAAGCTAAAGATTCTAACGATAAAATCAGGTTCCGTGAGGGAACATAAACAGTTGTATAAAGATTTCTAAAAGGCAAAAATAGTTTTGAGAATTGAAGCCATTCGTCTTATAGATATTTAAATAATAGGAAGGCACGAAGACAGCGCATCGTTCCTTTTTAGGAGTAAGTTGGTGTCTTCAGTAATGATAAAGGAAAAGTAGTGAAAAAATTAAATGAAAATTTTGCAACTATTTTACCGTTATATTAGAAATATATTACAAGGTGGTATAAATTTCGATAAGGACACTAAGCATTCAACTACTGGCATAGGCGAAGATGACAAATTTGGCTCCCATTGAATACTATTTGACCCAAACTAAATATAAAAGAACCAAACTTAAAGGTCCTTAGAACAATTTTCCAAATCTCTTTACTAGTGAAAAGCTCCTAAGGAGATTAAAGAAGCAAATGCCACATGAATTTTCATAAAGGCAATAATTACTGATCGTGGATATTCTTGGCCTATATTCCTTTCCTTGCTCATTGGTAAACTAGATCCCTTGTAATAGATTGGATCGTGGCGAATCAAAAGGTAAATAGTAAATTATTTAACCATGGACTTCGATGCAGACGCTATTGCTAACTAATATGTCCAATATTTTTCCCAACAAAATCAAAAGTTTAACAAAGATAATATTGTTGATGACTATTATTTTGATTTAAAAAAAGGCCGTTGACAACTTTCTGCATAAATGAGCCTTGATAAAGGTACAATACAGACAATCAGGTAATGCGTACTAAGCTGGATTTATGACTTGGTGTTTAAATTGCAGGCATAGAATTGTTAAGAATGAAAATTGCTGTCAACAGGGAGCAGTAACTCTCACCATGCTACAGAGATCTTTTCTCGGATCCATGCATTATATAATATATATCAAGGATAATGATACTCATCTAGTTTGTAAATTTCAAACTTTGCTCATGACACTAGGCTAGGTAATAGGGTAAAATATTGTTTTGTGTTTGAAAACTTGCCAAAATAATCTGGAAGTATTTGTCAGTTTGAAGAGATAGAAGATGCATTTAACTAAAACAAGTATAAGGTCAAGCGGATTGGTCAAATAATCCCAGAGTTTAAGTACATCTTGACTGTCAAATTTGAAACACATTTTTACAAACAATTTACTGTAAAATCACCTAAAACAAATAAGATTCTATAAAAAATAGCCGAAAAGTTTAAGTTTAAAACGAAAGTTATTTTTTAAACTTTAAATAAATTCGGTGTAAGACCTCATTTGGAATATGTAGTGCAATTCTTGCCTCTATAAGTGCAAAAGGACAAGGATAATGTAGGAACACGTCAAGCGTCGAGTGACGTAATTAATTCCTGAATTTAAACATCGATTGCAACATGAAAGACTGAGGAACCTGAATTTAATTTGACGAGCTAACATATTGAAGTGTTTAAAATAACATACACGTTTACGAAGATATAAAATTTTGACTCATTATATGAGATAGCATCTCGAGCAGCAGCTAGAAATAAAAGTTTCAAGCTAGTCAAAAAATGATTCACCAATATGATTAATTAATATTTCCTTTTCTTTTATATCTAATATACTTGTAAAAGCTTGGCTAAGAATGTCGTCGAAAGTAGTATTGTAAATATTTTTAATACGCTAATGGATAAATATTATTTTAAAATATAAATTTACAAAAAGAAGGCAGGTTAAACATTCTTTATTGATGTTCTCATTTACTTTTACCCGCTCTTCCTCTCTTTTCTTTTATTTTTGTAATTAGCCTAGAGGGAATTTTGTGGTCTTTGACGGTTGTAAACCCTGAAAGGTTAAGAATAAATTTCTTTGCTAAGAATGTTGTACGTGTCGCCCTCTTCTTTCGCTCTTCCTGATAATTTTTTTTTTAATTTCATGTCAATTATCTCTTTTCTCAATTAATACAATAGAAATTTATATTTTAACCATTAATTTAAATCTCTGCGATGCTATTCTTCGTAATATTCTTATTATATCTCTTTTTCCTTTGCATATCTTTCCTTCTTGATCTATGGGTATATTGCCTCATAGCTTAAAGCCCATTTTCTTTCTTTCAAATTAATTCTCCTCTTCATATCTGCCGGTTACTTTTGCTCCTTTTTAGGTCTGCTACTCTCATTTATCCCTAACCCCAAGTTCAACCAGTCAAAGAATTAATACAAGTCATGTTATACAGCCCCTCCCCCTCAAAAAAAATAGCTTTCTTTCTACCAGAGACGAAGGTACTTCCATCACTGAGTTTGCCACTGGCAAAAAAGTTTTTTAGAAATTTTCCGAAAATACGATTTATGTCCGATAGTTAGACTTAACTAAAATGCTTGAACTACAATATAAGTGAATACCTTTCATAATTCAAGAGCTGAATACAGTCTGAGATCGATGAATAATTGAATGGAGATGAAAAAGATAAAGATGTAGAAAAAACGAAAAATATAAGGAAATGTTCCTAGGAGAAAATCCAAATATATAATTCTCCATCTTTCTACTTTATGGTGATTTGTTACTTAATCATTACCTGTAAACTTCACACATCCCTTTGGGATGCTGATTTTCCGACCTTGCTATGTAAATTGCAAGAACTGAAAATCAAATTCGGCGTTTTCGTTCTCTTCTGGAATTTGAACTCTCTACTTTCTTTGGCTGCCAAGTTGCCTCAAACCTTCGAATTTTAAAACCTTTCTCTTCTTTTTGCCGATTGGAATTTGGTGAATAATGTTACTCGCCTGATGAATTTCAATGTCAGTCATGAATCTAGAGTAAAGATCCTGCCTTTTGACAAGTGAAGATGAACAAATGGTTCTTCTTATGACTACACGCATACGCATTCTTACATCCGCAAAAGCGCGCACTTTTTAATATACATTTACTTCTATAATTGTACCTTATATTAAACTGAGGGAAAATCGTTTTCTAGCTAAGATATCTAGCATTCAAATTCTCTCTTATCCGCTCGATTTCACGAAAGTCATAAGTAGATAACATAATATTTGTATCTTTGGCGATGTATAATCTCGGTTAAAATATTTAGTAACCAAATTCTTACCCTTACCTGACATCTATTAGGAATAAATAAATTCTATGAAGATTCAATTCATGTATTCAACTTGAAATTTCAATTAATTTTCAAATGCTTCATTTAATACTGAGAAAAATGGTAAAACAAAGTAGCAATCTGAAACCTATTTTAAATTTGATAAATTAACTTTTGCCTAAATCCTTTAAAAAAAATTTTTGGTTTGGTTGTGAGTCACAGACAATGTGTTTAAAGTGGTTGACTTTCTTTCTCTAGAGAGAAAAATATGTCCTAGGCATGGGTAATCTTCATTCGCCTTTCCTGTCAAACTTTATCACTGTGTTGATAATAACTGATCTATTAATGATATCTTTTGATATTTTATTCTCTTAAATAAATAAGACTCACTCCTCCATTAAGTGGAAACATATCCTAGCTAAACACTACTCGTAAAACGTAGTGTTCTGTTAACTGCCAACCAACCAACGCAAATGCCAAAAATATTATTTGTCTCGTCATTTCAATTGTGTGAAAATGTCTAAAGTTTTTTGTCGTCTTCTCGCAAAGTCTTGCACTTGTGAGTCTTGTTTCTTG
Organism: Ceratothoa steindachneri; assembly: GCA_963969495.1. NCBI lineage: Eukaryota > Metazoa > Arthropoda > Malacostraca > Isopoda > Cymothoidae > Ceratothoa > Ceratothoa steindachneri. Next base: position 34,134,377 of record OZ018324.1, on the reverse strand, counting down.
CAGCAAAAGAGACAAAATCACCTGCACATTTATGAAATTATATATGGCCAATTGGTTTATTGCAAGATGCCTTTATAAAGACAGATACAACTTATACTATCTAATTCTATGATAAATTTTTTTTCAATATTTTCTTATCTTCTCTTATTCAATACAAATATAATTATTCAGAAATTTACCGGAAGCAAACAACATTAACATTGCATTTAAATATAAACATACCATGTGAGGTCATTCTAAAAATTTGCATACTGATAACGTAAAATAAGTGTATTTCCAAGGAAAAGAATATTATAAAAACATTGGCAAAACCTAAGGATTGCCTACAAGAATAAAAAAAAATGCGACATCTGCTCTTGCAGCCAAACTTCTAGTTCATTCTTAAGATATGTTTTATAATTGAAATTCAGTAAATCATGATAATGATAAAATAGTGTTAAATTATAGCAATTATATTCACATGCGAATATTTAAACCCTCTTGCTTTAATTTAATTTTCAAATTTCGTTAGTCCGTTGGGTAAATAATTCACCTCTGATTTGTGATACGTAAAGTATGTTTCTTGAAATGTTCTCTAGCGCCAGCGCATTCTTTAGACCACAATAGGTGAATTTGTGTGTTTCTAAGTTAAACAAGTAACTGGATATCATTAAGGCTATACACAAATCAAAACTAATGTGTTTAACAAAAAAATATAAATAGATGTGTGCTTAATCCGAAATCATCGTCAATGCTGATGACTTGGACTATTTTTGGTTTGCTCTCACCTAATGTACTAGGGTAAAAACTCCCCGACAGTGTAATTTGCCTATGTATCCAAATAAACTCTTTGCTAAACTCTCCTAAAATCTAAGTTGATTTCATTCTATCTATTACGCCTACTCTTCCTCTTATGATTATTATACACATGGAGACAAATCGATTGACCTTCTGTTAAAATGCTTTGTCATATTCCTATCAACCTCATTGTCAGATGATTTAATTTTGCAAGTAGGGTTATGTACATGTCAACTATGTGGTCCTTGGAGAAAACTATGTATCCTGCGTGAGTTTAGTATTTGACGGAATTGAGAAGAGATGCACATAATAATGTGATAGATGTGATATTTTCTAAAGTTAAAGGAATTCATTGTGTCTAAGCTATTTCAGTAACTGTTATTTCATAAAGCACACTCAGCATCAAAAAAAAATTTATTGGATTTAAATATCTCTGCCTGAAATACATTTGGTCAATGCCTAGGGAGATACATTCGGGTCTTTGTCTTTCAAATTTGTATAAGGCAAAAAATATCAAATTGTATATGATAGAAAAAGAATCCCCTCTCGCTGAATATAACATTGATGCCTTGGAATACTTATGAATTCTTGCATATAATTTAGAAGTGTATTTACATATATCTATGAAATTTATTTATTCCGTTGCTTAAATATATTCACCTCAAATTCGATTAAAATGTAGTTCTTTACTCCTGCAAACTCCTTCTAGACAAATAAACTAAATTTAAACTCATCTTATTTATATTAGGCTAAATGTAATTTGTTTAAAAAAACTCGAAGGGAATGTAATTTTATTTGTCGAAACCTTAGTTTGATGAAACATCAGGCGAACAAAACGCCCAACTTGGTGAAGAAGACGTTAGGTCACGCAGAAGAAATGGATAATACAGCATAAATCAGCAATCTGCAATTATTTCAGTAGAATGTAAAATATAGCAAACGAACGAATCAATATGCGGATAAAAAATGTCGGGGAAACATTTGAAGAATAGTGGGATGCGATAATTATATGTTATCAGTATTTTTAATATGAAAACATCGCAACATGCAAATTTGGTATACAGCACGAGAGTGTGGACTTAACCTCACAAATAATTGGTAACACTAATGAGAGTATAATGAATAGCTGACAGCAAAGAGAGAAAATTAGCTCGCACTGGGAAATTTGGGGAAAATGAGTCGCCTGACGTAATTTTTAAGAAGAAGAAAAACATGCGAATGGAATGATATGTGAAGGTATATACTGACAAAAGGGATACCTCATCGGTTGAAATAGTGCTGACTGGTAAACCAAACTATCAGTGAAGGACGCGCATTAAGAGTTGTTCTATTTGATGCACTAATATAAACTTCTCTGTCAACAACTTAGGAGATTACCAAATAAATTTAGGGAAAACGGTGATGAAAGTCAGCGCCAAATAATGCATTTGACTCTCTGTTCATATGCTAGAGGATTTAAAACAGCAAAATGATTAGAATATCAAGGCAAAATACTGCGTGTGTCGTTCTCTGTCGTACTTGGTTTCATTTGTCCTGATTACAGACCGAGTTAAACACAAGGTGAAATTGTGTGCTTAACAGGCTCTTGCATTTTAGCTAGATGGAAATATTTAGTGAAACGTAAAAGTTTGTTTCGTTTATCAAAAGTCAACCTGGACTTAAAAAGTAAAGCTGACCCAAACAAAGGCGAGAATAGAGTCGTTATTAGTTCCAAAAACTCTCTCTTTGAATATCAATGGCATTCTATTTTATATGAGAATAAAACAAAGGAAATACCTAATTACTTTGATTCTAGCGGGCCCGTAAAGGGCGCGGCGATGTGCCATCCTGGCCGCCGTGCTGACGGGACTCAGCACCCCGTCCGACCCCAGCTTAGCCTCTTCTCCTTCCTTCAAAACACTTGTTTCCTCGCTTTTCATACAACCTCTCTCACAACTTTCAATGGTCAGCCTCTAATTTCACAGGGTAGATGCTGACCTTCTTCTTAAGTCAACCGTCCCGGATCAGGGCAGAGGAAGGAGGGGACAATGTTCCCTAAACCCTGAGCTCCGGTCTGGGGTGGTTGGTTTTTAACAACCTGCTTCATCCCCACCCATAGCTTCCTCACATCATTTTTCCTCTCCTCTTCACAATCTATATATTTTTTTACGCCGTGTTCAAGGTGGAGCCGCCATGCCGATGGACTGCCAGGCCACCAGGTGAGAGGGGTGGTCTTAAATGGCGGCGCCTGGCTCTGCCGGGCTTGTAAGCACCTCTCGCAGTGCAGGCTACTGCAAGAGGTGATGCGAAATTGCATCCCGTGTCAAAAAGACGGTCATCATGCCCAATGATGAGTTTAAAAAAAAAACCCAACCCCGAACCTCCCCTATAACATCGACGGAGCCGCCCTTGGGCAGCTCCAGCAAAGAAATTGAGGTTCCATTCCCCCTGTGCTTGTTCAGGGGACCCTCCATATATCTCTAACAGGGGAGAAGGCTTACTCCTCTCCTTCGCTTACGGGTGTAGGGGACTCCCCTTCACCCCCTTCTGTGGAGGTGCTTTTGGGTGCCGACCTTTTACCAGCGGCAGTCCCCTCTGTTTTTTCCAAGGGGACTGCCAAAAAAGCCAGCAGGGAGCCCTTAGCCAGCCGCTCTACATCGAAGCAGCTTGGTAGGGCAAATCCCCTTAGGGGGGAGAGGGAAGCAAGGCGTCTTCGGTCGCTTCCCTCAAAAGACCTGCTGGCAAGAATACTGAACCTTGCTGGGGTCAAGGCCAATGCCTCCCAAAAGAAGACTAGTGACGATACTGCCAACGGGACCTGCGATGTCTCCTGGGGGATGGCCAACAGGGGGCCCCCCTGAGATAGACATGGTCCTTGAGAAAACCCAGCCTCAGACGGTAGGGCCTTCTATAGGAGGGAATCCAGGCTCGACGCAGAGCACCGAACCTAAATCCGCCCCGATGCAAGGTCCTCCTCAAACGGCTGTGGTTTCCGAAGCAGTACAAGGAGGGGAGGGATCTCCCCTAACTGGTGCCCCTACGACTACCAGGACCTTCTCCATTTCGGAGAATGACCTGGCTGCGGCCGGTCAATCTGGGCTGGGAGCTTCTACCGGCGGAGGTAAGAAGCGGGTTCATTACTTGCCCTCCTCTCCTAAAGGAAAAAGAAAAAGACTAAAAAGAGAAAAAAGACTCGGGGCTCCTCTCCATCCACGGGGGCTGTGGAGACGGATATTTCTGCTGCCACTCTAGCAAGCGACCAAGCCAAGATCGGCACATCTGCCCTCTCTGCCCCCTTCGGTTGCGGAGCCCCTGAATAAGAAGAAAAGTGCACAGGGCGGAGCCTCGATGACATCGGGGCCCCTCATTTAGAGGTTACCTGGCGTTTTCGAGCCCGCTGGCTTCAAACGCTTCCTCGTTATTCGCTGCACTAATGGCACCATGTTGTCCAAGGGCAACATGATCCATCAGAGGAGAGGATTAGCTAGTGCAATTGGTAGAGAGCTGAAGGTAACCCGTTTCTCGGACGGGAGCCTTCTGGCGAATGCGGCGAATCCCACCAAGGTGGCCAAGATAAGTGCTCTTCGGACACTTCATGGCACCTCGGTGAGTGTGACGCCGCACTCTTTTATAAACTTGGGAAAGAAGTAGTTTATGCGAGGGAACTCGTTGATTACTCCATTGAGGACATCACCCTAGAGCTGGCCGACCATGGGGCGGTTAAGGTCGAACGTGTTATGAGAAAACAGGGAGGGGCCTCGAGACCCAGCTATACACTCTTTGTCACGTTCAACTGTGAACAGCTTCCTGAGTCGATGCGTACCGGTTGGTACCACTACCATGTCAAGGCATTTATGCCACTGCCGCGGCAAAGCTATTACTGTCACCGCTTCGGCCATACAAATCGATCATGTAGACGTGCAAAGTCAGGGTCACCCGAAGTCTGCGTTAATTGCTCCAAGGTCGCACACGATAAGTCCAAATCGTTTGTGGCCAAGTGTTTCAATTGCGGAGAGCCGCACCCGGCTTCTTCGAAGCAATGTGGTGCATATCTCCTTAAGAAAGAAATCCTGGCCGTTCAGGCCCAGGATCGACTCTCATTCCGCGAGGCAAAGGACCTGGTCCTGGCGTGCCCGGCTCTGCCTGATACGTCATATGCCTCAATAGTTAGAAAGGCACCCTCTGCTCCTGGCCCATCCAGGCCAACAAGCACGGTTGTTTCCGCGCCCATTCGGAGCCCTTCTGCGGGCTCTACCCAACCCTGGCACTCCCCTGGTAAAGCTGGCGGCAAAAAGGGTTCATACCCTGCTCCGGCTAAAACCAGGGCTTCCCCCTCTTCCCCCAGCGTGACCGTTTCCAGTAAGGCGAAACGGCCACGCGCCTCCACCGAGTCGTTAGACTCACAGGAGGCAACACCCCTGAAGATGGTCGCTAGGCCATCTTCCGGGGTTCCTGAAGCTGTTCCCCGAAAGGAGGACCGCAACAAAGGAGCTTCGGCACCTTCGCCCACGCCCCGAGGTGGAGCGAGTGGCCCGGAGACGGTGATTCCTCGAAAAGAGGGCCCCCCGCCACCGAAGCCGCAACGCCCGCCTAAGGTTTCGAGGCGGAGGGAGGAAAAGACTCGCATGGTGAGCCCAACCTCCCTCAATAAGTCGTCGAAGGCGACAGCGCCTTCAGCGCTTTGTCCGGCCAACAGCGCCCGGGCTTCTGCCCCTGGGAAGAGTACGGCTATTCCCGTGAGGGTCTTTAATTCGAGGAAGGCCCCCGCGTCTCCTCCGAGCTAGGCCTGGAGGGCATATTCCTTCAATGGAATTGCCGTGGACTCCGGGCCAACTGGGAGGAGCTGCGGAGGCTCGTCTCGTCCCGTTCATCGTTAGCTATTTTTTTGCAGGAGACCATGCTAGGCGCGTGCCCCCTGCCGGCCCTCCTGAAGGAAAGGGTCTTGCGACCCCACCACCACGGGATGGCCGGGCTGGGAGATGCGCGGTGTACACCCGGCATGATGTCGCTGTTTTTCTTTTCTCTTTAGATACCTTCTTTCTGGCAGTGTCTGTGCAGCTGCACCTGGATAGGAGGTATACTATCATTTCTGCGTACATTCCACCGTCAGCTGACATCGATGCAGGGGACTTCAGCCGCGTCGTGGCACGGTTGACGCTGCCCTCTCTCTTGTTTGAAGATCTGAACGGCAGGCAGCCTCTCTGGGTAAATTACTCCATAAATCCCAGGGGACAAGTCCTTCCTGATTTGATCAAGGAGCTTGTGATGGGTGTCCTAAACGTGGATGAGTTTACGCATCACTGTCCAAGAACCACTTAATTTTTTTGCCTCGACCTATCTTTGTGCTCTTCGGATGCACAGCTTGATTTTAATTGGGAGGTGGTCGATGACCTCCATGGTAGTGATCACTTTCCCATTTAAATATCATTTTCTGGGCAACTGCCGCCTGAGAGACCACCTCGGTGGGGCTTGGCGTGGGCGCGGTGGCCTGCATTTCAGGAAATGACTGAATTCTCTATCTCAGTCGAGGAGTTTAGGTCAGGAGATGAGGCCCTTGAGTTCTTCTCCGGCAACCTCATCGCCGTGGGCCTGACTACTATTCCGGGACGTCTGGCCGTTTTGCACGCCAACCACTCCCATAGTAGGCGGCAGAATGTGAGACGCCCCTCAAACAGAAGTCTTATGCCTACATGCGCTATAAGCGCCGCCCGAATGAATTCACTGTCGCTGAATTACGTCGGGCTAGGGCTAGGTTCCAGTATATTTTGAAGCACGCCCGCCGCTCTTCTTGGCGGGCATATCTGTCTTCACTTAAGGAGAAGACCCCTTGAGCTGAGGTGCGGAAGCAAGTCAAAAGGATTGGGGGCAAGTTCTTGCAGGACCCCCCTCCCGTTCTCCAGGATAATGGGACCGCAATCTCGGACCCCGTGTCCGTGGCGGCATCCTTAGCGACCACTTTTTCCGCATTCTCTAGCCGTGATGCTGCTCTGCCAGCATTCAATGCACGTCGTCATGTCGCGGAAGGCCGCCAGCTGGACTTTTCCTTCAGAGGTGGAGAACCCTTCAAGGACAAGTTTACTGTGAGTGAGTTGCGTTCCGCTCTTGCTTCGTGCGCGGACACTGCCCATGGTCCGGACGATGTCCCATACGCCATGCTTCGACACCTTGGTGAGCGAGGCATGGCCTTTCTGTTAGATTTTTTCAACAGGATCTGGGTGGAAGGTCTTCTCTCAGACTCCTGGCGAAACGCTACTGTGCTCGCCTTTCGCAAACCGGGGTGCGATCACTTTACCCTGACCAGTTTCCGCCCAATCTCTCTAAACTCTTGCGTGTGCAAGTTGATGGAGAAATTGGTAAATGTTAGATTAGCTTATTTCCTGCACAGCAGAGGCCATCTGTCTTCTGCACAGTGCAGCGCCCGTAAGTTCCACTCCAAGTCGGATGCTCTGCTCCGACTGGAAAATGCCGTCTGCGAGGCTTTCCTTCGTAGACAGCACTACGCCACGGTGTTTTTTGATCTGGAGAAGACCTATGATACCGCATGGCAATACGGTATAATAGAGAATCTCCACACGATGGGCACGAGGGGACGCTTCCCAATGTTTATATCTGAATCTTTGCGAGATCGTCGATTCCGCGTACGGGTGGGGGGAAACCCTCTCCGGCCTAAACGAGCAGGAAGAGTGTGTCCCGCAGGAAATTGTCCTCAGTGTCACACTCTTTGCCCTGAGCATCAACGGCATCACCTCGGTGCTGCCAAAAGATGTTTTCGCTACGCTCTACGTGGACGACCTTTCGATCTCTTTTGTTGCGGCCGAGGTGTGAACTCTGGAGCGTTGACTCCAACAGGCATTGAACCGCGTCTTTTGCTTTGCCGAAGCGCACAGGTTTCGGTTTTCTTTGGCCAAGACTAAGGTGGTGAACTTCTGCCGCCATCCACGGCCTCCATCCGACTCAGATTTGTTTTTTTAATGGGGTGCGCCTGGATGTGGTTAAGTTGCACCGTTTCCTTGGTCTTGTATTAAACCAACGCCTCACCTGGGAGGCTCATATTCGCAGCCTTAGGGTCTCTTGTACCCGCGCCATGGACATTCTCCGTTCCGTGACGTTCAGCGCTTGGAGCGCTGATTGGGCTGCAGCCTTACTTTTTTATCGATCCTTTGTTCGCTCAAAGCTCGACTACGGATGCGAGTTTTATGCATCCGCACCCGAGCGTTTATTGCGTAAGGGGGATTTGATTCACCACCCTGGCCTTCGCCTTGCGACCGGTGCCTTCCGCACTTCCCCCATTGAGACCCTGTTGGTCGATGCTGGGGAGATGCCACTTGCTCCGCGCCGCGTGCAGTGCATCACTCGCCTGTACACGCGAGCCCCGCACCTCCCTCAGTTGCCAACAGCTCTCACTGCATCCACAGCTGAACTCGATGGTGCCTATGCCGCCGAAAGACGCCAGTCATACCCTAAGCCCTTTGGGTTTAGTGCCAGGAAACTCCTTCGAGAGGTGGATATAGCTCTCGGGCCGGTGGCACCTCTGGTTCTGCCCAGGACGACACCCTGGAGGGTACCACATTTGGCTATTTGTCGCCACGCATTTGCTTCCAAAGCTTATACTGCGCTAGAAGTATTGCGTTTGACCTTTTTGGAGGACACATCGTGTCACGCTGGAACCGTGCCAGTGTATACGGATGTCTCCAAGTCCCAAGAGGAGCTCGGCTTCCACGCCGTATCCCCTCTGTTTGTAGTCAGCGGGGCTCTACCAGGCGCTGCGTCTGTCTTCACGGCGAGCTGGTGGCACTCCCCCCTTCGGTACGGGAGATTACGCTACGTTCCCGGTTCGGAGACTGGATTGTGATCTATAGCGACTCACAAAGCGCCCTGACTGCTCTCAGGACATTGGAATCTTTGCATCCCCTGGTTCGCGATATCCGTGACGCCACGGTTTTGGCGAGCCTTGCACATGTCGAGATTATCTTCGGCTGGTTTCCTGGACATGTAGGATTTGCGGGGAATGAGCGCGCCGATGAGGGCGCCAAAGGTTCCGCCAGGACTTTGCGACCGGACCAACGTTTCACTCTTCCTCTCACCAACTACATGGCAGGAATACGGGCAGTTTTTTGGAATGCTTGGAAAAGAAAATGGGAGACGGTCAAAGAGAACTTAAAGTTGCGTGCCATTGCGCGGCGACTGTTTCCATGGACCTATCCCCCAATGCTGCGGCGGCTTCAGGTTGCTTTCTATCCTCTCCGAATCGGGCACACTCGTGTGACGCATCGCTATTTGATGGAGCGCTCGGCTGCGCCCTATTGCAACGACTGCGTCGTCCCCCAGACTGTTTGGCACATTCTTGTCGAATGTCCAAGTCTGGGTGATCTTCGCGCACGACACCTGTCCAGGTACCGGGATGGGTGGGGTCACTACCGCCTGTCCCTTGTACTCGGGACGAGTGCGTGCACTTTGACTGGTGGACTTGTTGACTTTTTGGGGAAGGCTGGCCTTCTCCTTTTCATTTAACCATGTTTAATTGTTGTTTTTGTTGATTGTTTTTTTATTGTTTTGTTATTGTTATTGTTACTTCTTTTTATTGTTGTTTCCTGTTCATTTTTTTAAAGTAGCCTAGACCTATGCCGACTTATGCCTAAGTCGGCAGTCGCCAGATAGCCCCTTAATAAAAAAGAAAAAAAGAAATTCTCTCTAATTTTGTTTGAAAGTAGCCTAGAACTAGGCCACCTGTAATACGGCGACTAATGCCCATGTAGGCAGTTGCCAGACGAGCTCTTAAAAACAAAAAAATGTATGCGAGGAATATAAGTGTTTTGATGGCACTGATTTTTATAGGAAATTTCACAAAAACCGAAGAAGTTTAGGCCTTGAGCCTTCAAGGTTGACTTGCGAAAAACTCTGGTTACAAATCCTAATACAGAATGGGAGATGTGAATGAGCAAAAAATGAGGGAGCCAACGAGCTCGTTTTCGCAGGTAAATATAATATTGCGATGCATTTCGTTGGCGTATTGCAGGAATCTATCACACGAGTCCTCGTAATTTAACAGGAGATATGTGGTATTGACAAAGCGGCGATACAGTATGGGTCTAATGATTCTTAGTTCTTGGTCGAATTATAATTGTTTTAAAACCAGCTGATGAAGATATCAGAAATGAAAGAGCCAAAAGGACTGCCCCTGCCCACCTTATCTATTAGACAATATGTTTCGTGGTTAAACGTAAAAAAATTGTCTCTAGCGATTAACTTTATTAGCTCTTTAAAATGTAAAAGATTATATCCATGAATATTAGAGTTGGGTTTGGAAAATCAGGTCTGATAATGATATCGATGATAGGGTTGAGTGAAATGTTGAAAACAAGTGAGACAACTTTAAAACTACTCTTAAATTTCCGCGAAGGATTTTGAAAATTTAGTAGCTCTTTGTTAAAATTGGGCGAAGGGAGATGCCCACCTTGTGACATTTAGGATCACTATTATTAGTATAGTATAGGTGAAACAGTAATAGACAAATAGATATAAGTGTGAAAACACTTCTAAACAGTTAAAGGTGGTCAAGGTTGTCCACTTCTGCACTATATTAAAGAGGATGGAATGTGGGGCATATACCGAATCCCCTATATGGAACTTTCCTAACTCACAAGTCGGATGAAGCCTGTGCAGTTGTATGAGTCTATCCTTACCACAAACTCAGTTAAGTAGTATTATATTAATCCATAAGCTCTGAGGTTTAAGAGTTGCTGTGATTTCAATATGAAAAGTATCTCAACTTTAATCTCCATTGCCATTTTCTTCTCTCTCTTTAGCATGTTCTTTCTTGGTAACTGATTGAATAATGCTTGGTTTGAAAATATAACCTCTTTCTAATATAAAAAATAGTTCATGTTTTTTTTACTCTATTTTTTTAATAAGACGCATAAACGCCCCATTAATTTTTCACCTGGAGCGCTAAGGAACGTTCTTCATACACAATAAGCAAGTGATATATTGGATACAGCCAATTACATTGTCTGTGATTGCTATTTTAACAGCCTTCATTCTTTGGTTTGGGATTTACTAGACTCATTATACTGTTACCTCTGCTTAATAGGGAAGGACTTCATTAGAATTGCTTACTATTGCAGGCCAAATATATTCAGGACAATATAAGTTTAAATTTTCAAGTTCAGTGATTCAGTGATTAGGCGGCATCAATCTCGAGGGAATCATAGGAAGGTAACGGAGTTTAACAGATCAACCTTAATACAAAAAAGGAATTTCTTAATCTATATTTCTAATCACAGTTCTTTCAGTATAATTATGTCACCTTTTCGCATTGTTCTATATTTATGTTATAGAATAAATTCCATAGAAAATGGCTTTACATTCTTTCTTTAGTGCGAACATTTTTTTAATACATAGGATCGTTTAGAAAGTAGCGAAAAGAAAATGTGTATGGTTCACTTTACTTGTTATGAATGCTCTAGAGTTAGTTCATAATTTAATATTACCAGAAGGTAGGTTTGGCTCGGCAAGGTGCCCTTGACTTAAGCTTTGATGGAAAGAAATAGGTGAAAAAGGTTATGTAATAGCAGTATGTAAAGCTAATGGTAGGCAACTGCATCTTACTCTGATGATCTAGAAATTCCCACACCTATATTTTTCTTTTTTTACATCTCTGTGTAGGTAGGAACACTGGTTAGGCCTTCCATGGCAAGGCGAGTGGAATTAATGATCGGACTTCGAACGTGGCATGATAGTTAGAAAAAGACGGATGGACATTCCATTTATTATGAAACTGTGCATACCTTCAACATTCCTCGATCTTCACTATGTATCGAGAATACCCTATCGAATAAATCACAAAAATTTTGATCGCAGCTTATTAATAATTGACATTTTAGTGATTAATTTAATTATTAATATTAAAAAAAATGAATAATCTAATGAAAGTCTATCGGACTGAAAAGAGCGATTAAGAAGATTAAAAGGGGATTAAAGGGGAAAAACTATGTTGAGGATTATAATTAGTATACGCTTAACGCATAAAATATGGAAGCGGTGTTCTATTCAAAACGTCCAGGGATAAATCTTTCTCATCTTTAACCCGAAGAAGTAAAATTCTTTCCTGTGACCAAGATAATTAGGTAGCATTTTTGCTTAGTTAGTGGAAAAGAGATCGCAGGAAAAAGTAAAGGATATCGGACTCAAAAGGAGACCAAATGGGGCAGATCAGAGCGTAAATACTGCAACTCTTTGGAATCCTGGAGATTCAATAATCTAAGAAATAATTAGTGAGATTTTTCGGGCTTTTCAAATACGTGATCTCTTAATTTTGTTGAACTACACTTTATTGTAAGGTTACATTGATATAATAATGATTTGTACGTTTATTAGCCAAAAATACACGCTAAACTAAAAACAAATGAGAAGAAAATAAAACATATTTTTTAATATTTAGCAGAAAACAACTTTGACATCATTCCTAAAATAAGAGAACCTAACCTAACACAAACTCGCTTAACACAACCTTTACTTAACGGAACCTAACCAAGGTTAATTAGGTTATGTACTGTTATTTGATGAATGATGTTGAAGCTGTTTTCAGCTAAAAATAAGGAAATTGTTTTATTGTTTGTTTTTATTTTTAACATGCATTTTTGGCTAGTGAACTTTAAAATCATTATTATCTCAATGAAATCCACTTAGGATAAAAGTGCAGTTGAACAACAAAGTTGGTTCATTCAAAAACCTGCTAAATCACATATTGGAAGAGCACCTAGTTTGCCTATTAATATACGAGGGGCGGTCAATAAGTTTTGCAATTCGGATATAAGGAAACGAGATATGAGGAAAAGTGTTTTATTATTTTTCAATATAACTACCCTCGACTTCAATGCACTTGCGCTACTTTTCCCTGAGGCTTCGAATTCCCAAAACCAGAAATCTCCCGACTGCTGTTCAATCCACTCCTGGACGGCGAGCTGGACATCTTCATCGTCCCAAAAACCGGCGTCCACGCAGTGTAGCCTTGAGCTGGCGTTATTAAAAGTAGTCACTAGGGGCACGATCTGGACTGTAGGGGAGATGGTTGAGCTCCTCGAATCCGCACTCGCACAGGGCAGCTTGTGCAACTCTTGCCTTGTGGACTTTGACGACGTTGAAGTCGATCATGGGGCGTGAGGTTTCTAGGCCCTCAAACGGCAGAGACCTTGGTTATGGCCAAATTGTGATGGACGATGTTGATACCACTTCCATTTGATATTCCAAGTTCTCGCTCGATTTCTTCGACCTTCACCGGTCGATTTTCGAGGATCATCCTCTCCACACGTGCCACATTGTTCTCGTTGGTCACGTCTGACGGGCGTCCTGGACGGGGGTCATATTCAAGAGACTCACGACCATGGCGGAACTCTCTATTCCAGCGAGCAATGGTTGCATAGAAGGGGCAGTGTCGGTGTACACTGCAACCATGTGTTCATTGATCACTTTTGCATTCTTACCTTCCTTGGTCAAAAATTTGATCTGCGATCAGCTACTGCTTCTTAAATAAACGAGTAAAAAGTGTGCGGCTGCAGGTCCTGACTTGTCATAACTTGTCCTAACACTCCCACAAACAGCCATCCTCCTTCCTCTGTTTTGCCCTACCGTTTCGCAAAACTAACTTATTGACCGCCCCTCGTATCCATTCAGACTTTGTTACTTCAGCTGGAGGAAGACAATCATAACGCTCGCATACCCACTGGCAAGCCATTAATCAGTCCAAAGAACAAGAAGGCTATTCATACACAAGCAAATGAAAACGTTAATCAATGTAGCCAAGTTCTCTTTATTGACGAATCTACGTTTAATGTGTTCGGACGCGATTTCCCTAAGATCGTCGTTGCAGAACAGGCGAAAGATTGTCTGGAAATTGAAGAAAACTTTATGTAAGGTTTGGCGGAGCAAGAGGTAAGATCTGGAGCATAGTTTAAGAACAAGTCATTGGGCTACTTGCGCGCTTACGTACCATTGATTGTAGTGTTAAAAAATAATTGCCGCGGCACCATGCCTTACTCCATCTGCGAGCTTCTAGGTCGAATCTTCAATTTTCACTTTCAACATGGCCAAGTTGGTGAAGATCTTTCCTCACCAAAGCGCTATTATGATGTGCCCTGGACAGAATCCGGATATGAATTCGATTGTTAATGTTTGTAAAAGATTTGAAGCGATGTCTAAAGCGACGAATCTGAAAAGGATTAAGAACTCTGGGCAATTCTCTAAGATGAATGCAGCAAATATACTGCGCAAGAGTGTCAAAAGTTAGATTGTTTCTTCTCAGGTGTCGAATAGTCATCGGGAATAGAGACATTCACACTAAATACTTTTGTCTTATTCATCCAAATTTTTATAGATTTTAACAATAAGTAGCTTATTGCTGTGGGTAAATGTAGAACAATTTCATAATCTTACGATTATCTCTGGCAAAACATATAGATGTTTTTGAAATACAGGCGTTTGAACTTTTAGGACTGTATTGTACGTTGATATTTTTAATGAGATCGCTAATTATACGTGAGATTTGTGTATGTATGTAAATGTAAATAGAAACTTTGATGAAAACAATTGTAAATTGTATGAGTGTATAAAGCTTGTTTCGGAGCATCATGCGCCATCAGTCAAATGTTAAAAACGATCACTTATTGGCTTTAGCGACTACATATTAATATACAATTGGACAAATAGGGACAATAACACAAGCGAAAATCCAAACACGCCAAAAGTATCACTAAATATTTTAATGAATGGGAGTCGCATGGAGGGAATATTTACAAAATACTTTGATCTATGATTCCTAGCCGGATTGTGATTAGCGTCCTAATGGCTCAGTTGATCATGATTTTTTTTCTGAGAAATTAGAGTTTGGGACTGGTTCTATGAATGCGATTTACACTACATCTCATTTTAACCAGTCGTTTTAGGTATAAATGAATTGTAATGCTTTTTCTTACTGGATGATATGGTTAGTTTAGCATATATTTTGTAATGAAGCATTAAATTTGATGGACGAGAATACATAATATTGATGTGAGTATAAACTTTTAGATAGGATACGTTGATTTAATCTTCTAAGTATTTTATTGCAATTTTCCAGTAAAATTTGTACACCACTTCTTTATTATGGGAAGGGGCAGACTTTTACTTTTTAGTTCGTTTTTAGCTGAGATCGGAGAGATAAAGACTACCTTAAATTTATCAAATGCTTATTACTGCCTTCAATTGAAGAGTTAGGAGAAAGGAAGATAAACTTCCGAAGTCACATTAATCAATTTTATCCCAAACTTAAATTTTTCAAACGTGAGCTTCAATTCCAATCCGTCTATTAGGTTCCTGTCGTAGAATGGACTCTCGACGATATACCATATATAACTTTTCGTTGAGGGAACTTCTTTAATTATCTTTAGAGTGCGTTGATGTCTGGCGGGCCGATATTATGTATCTTCAATATGCTTAAGAAGTGGAACTGAGCTCAAGGATAATAATATTGCTATCATTAATAAAATAGAGCTTTATTAATAATAACTATCAACAAACACAAAACGGAAAATATTGAAATAAACATAGAATGGAAAGGGTCTTGGGGGCTCGGGCTAATCCAAGGATTAAAGGATTTAAAAAGGTAAAACAAATATAGAGTTAAAGGGATGGGATGGTTCGCTAAACCATTAAAAGCACAGGATAGAATTGACAAAAGGGTTAAGTACTCAAAGGTGACGTTTGGCTCACGTAATTTTATAATAGTGGTGCAGTGGAAGGCGACGTGAAGGAATTTTCGGTCCGCTGTCGAGTTCCAGCCGAAGGGGGGGAATTAGATGATCCTGACGTGGCATCTTGGGAATGAGAACCGTTTCTCGATGAACGGCTTGAAGAACAATGGCTGTTCTACGTTGTTCTCTTCTGAACAACCGGGGGGGGGGAGAACCGTCTCTTGTCTACGGGCTCAAGAACAATGGCTGTTTTAATGTTGTTCTCCTCTAAACAACAAGGGCGAAGAGGGAGAACCGTTTCTGGGTGAAGGCCTCAAAAGAACAATGGCTGTTCTAAGTTGTTCTCTTCTGAACAACAGGAAGGGGGTGAGAACCGTCTCTTGTCTACGGGCTCAAGAACAATGGCTGTTCTAATGTTGTTCTCCTCTGAACAACAAGGGCGAAGAGGGAGAACCGTTTCTTGGTGAAGGGATCAAAAGAACAATGGCTGTTCTACGTTGTTTTCTTCTGAACAACAGGGGGGGTGAGAACCGTCTCTTTTTTACGGGTTCAAGAACAATGGCTGTTCTAACGTTGTTCTCTTCCTGAACAACGAGGGGGAAGCCTTGAGGACTTGGCGTCACGAAAGGCTCGAACCTTTGGCACTCAAGGGATATTGTCCTCCTTCTGGACAAGTGATGGTGAATCTCCTAGTCAAGGTCCCTTGGCGCACAAAGGAAGAGAGGGTTGTGGTGATGTTTCGCGACAAAAATATGGATCTCCAATCTGATCTTAGTGGTAAAGTTTCCATCTAAATAGTCAAGACACTCCCTTAGCATGGGGGACAATGGAGTGGAAACTTCGAGGGAATGCACAGCCGAGGCTGGGAACAATGCCTTATCTGCCCATAAGCCTAATCCAATCTGGCGAGGTCGGCGTATGGGGGCAAACGGGGGGACGATAATTTCCTTGTTTAAACATTGACATCCGGTGGCTGCGATAAGGCGCCAAGCTTCGAAGCGAAGATGCACGTGGGAGCATCGTGGTTTTAAATAATATGTGATAGGAGTTGAAACTAACGCTGCCTCAACCCGTTCTATCACATCCCATATAGGAGTCAGCTGTTTACACCCTTCGTAACTATGCTCTCCTTGAGCCTCACATTATATTACTTATTAATATTATTTGTAGTAATTTAGGCATATATTTCATTTTAGGCATATAATGAATTGCTTAAGGCAATACAATGTCAGTCTTTGTGCAGCTCAAAGATATTGCGTCATGCTCCAAAACAGGCTCTCTACTCACACCAATAAGTTTGCTCTCATCATAGCTTCTATTCACATTAAAATAACAAAGCTTACATGAAGTTAATGCCTACGATAGTTGCATATATGATGAGATGATATAGAATCCAATACCTGGTTTAAAGTGCCTAGCACCTAAACTTCGTCCTTAAAATTGACTCCCATTATCGAGAGTGCAATTCAATGTACCATGATCTTAAACCATATGTTTACAAGATCCCTTTGCTCTCACATATTGCTAGGATATGATGTATATTTTATGGAATATTGACTCTTTTAATTTCCTATTAAAATCACTTTTTTGACATTCCATGCAAGCCAACATATGTTATCCATCTTCCAAGATGTTCATTCTATTATAAATAAGGATGTGTATAGTGATAATAATAATAATCATTTTCCTCCAACATTTGATTAATAATCCATCAGCCTCATTAATTATTTGGCTATATCCTATCCACCCTATCTTTTTTAATAGCAATATGCCTCTCCAGAGAATGTATATCTGGGCTGTATACACAGCGTTCAGTTGATTTGAAAGAATCCTAAATCGTATCGCAGAAAAGTCATTAATTTCAGGGATGATGACGGGTTAATTATCCATTGTCTCATTATCGTCCTTGAGTATTAAAGGGATATTTGTCTCTGGGCAAAGGCGTGATTTTAAACACTTCTTAAGCTTCGCCTGCCATTATATGATCGAAGGCCCTCATTTTTTATCCAAAGTGTCTCTTCCTTCATTCAATTTTATGGAAAAAAAACGATAATACTTTCTGCCCTAAGGAAATCAAAATTTATTGTGGAACGGGGTTCAGGAGAGTTGCGCCTCCTTATAAGAATTCTCTTCTTTTTGCTATCTCCTGCTCTGTATTCCACGAGTTTTACTAACTCTATAGTCACTTTTAATTCACTTTAACATCTCGAAAAAAGATTTTAAGGTTTTTAGCTCGTTTTAAATATATAAAACCACTTATATTGGTAGAAACGAATAAGTAATAAATACAAGAAAAAGGTGGTGAATAACCTAAGAGGAAAAATTAGAAAGCAATCGATATGCTTGACTTCTTTTGTAGAGCAAGAAATAAAGATTGTGAGATGAATAGGCAGATATGTTTAGTAATTCAGAAAGGTTAATGTGCTCTTCTAAATGCTTCCGATTTATTTAACGTCCCGTTACTTCAGAATTTTCTACCCTTTTCCACGCAGGAAATTTAGTTCCTCCGAGACCAGCAAAATATGATCGTAAAATATTCCATGTCTCATACATAGGCGCGTTACTACTTTGAAGGACAAAATTGAATATATAGATAATAAATAACGCTTATCGTGGCATTGAGACGGATATCACCAATGGATATTTACGTAATGAGATTATGAATTCACAAGGAAGAGTAGGGATTTAGATGTAAGTTTAATGAACGGAAGCCAGTTTACCTTGGACTTTCTCTATTTGCCTTCGTGTTCGCGATTAACTCAGTGCATCCTAAACTATGCTACATAGAACATAGCGAAATTGTCTATCCTATTAATTACTTCACCTGAAATGCATGTCGTGGCTGGATAAGATGAAAAATACAATTTTTTAGAGTAATAAACATCTTTTCCTTAGTGTTC
Source organism: Ceratothoa steindachneri (assembly GCA_963969495.1). NCBI lineage: Eukaryota > Metazoa > Arthropoda > Malacostraca > Isopoda > Cymothoidae > Ceratothoa > Ceratothoa steindachneri. Next base: position 34,115,995 of record OZ018324.1, on the reverse strand, counting down.
CTGTCAGTTTTAATTTGATCTGAAAAGCCAAAGAAAAAAACAAGTATTTTTGATTATCTTGGTCAAAATCAGAGGTAAGAGTCAACTAGACACGATATCATGCAGATTGGACTTAACTATTTAGAACTAACTAAATTTTCTGTTTGCTTGCGTGTTTGGTATAATTTTAAAACATCATAAACGATACTACCTAAATTGTTTGAAAATTGCCTCTCTTATGCAATTTTTCGTGCCGGAAGAAAAAGTGAAATCCTACGATATGATGTAGATAAGAGTTTTGGATAAGCATAATAGTGTTAGAAAAACAACCCAAATAGAGACCCGCACTGCTTAAATAAATAAAATTAAACCAAAAAATTCCAGGTGAAGATCTTATCTCTTTAATAAAAGATGCTAATCTTAATTTATTTCAAAGGTTTCTCATAAGTGATTTTAAAACTTTTTTCACACTCTTCTATTTTATAAGTATTTATAGTGAATTATAGATTGATTTAATTTCCAATCAATTACTGAGGATTGAAACTGTTTTTTGAAAAGTTTTTTATTTATTTATCAATTAAATATTAACCATCACATAGTTGGGGACGAATCTGTAAATTATGTTCCTAATAATTTAGAATATTTCCAAAATTAAAATTCCATTTTGGGAGAAATAGACTGTGATAATTCCCGAAAAAATGTAGAAAGAGTTGGTATAGGTGAATCTTTTAATATACTGGGTTTTATGGAATATAAAACAACAATAAGCAATTTATACTTTATGACAGTTAAGAGATGTGAAAAGTGGACCCTATGAAGCTATTTGTACAAATAGCAAAGTAATAGAGAAAGAGAAGTGCTGTTAAATTGCCCCAGAAAGTATTCGTACTCCTCCTACCTAATACCAAAATCTTTCGCCAAAGTTCATGAAACGTTCATTGCAGTGTAACCAACCTTAGAGGCTTTGAGATGCGTTTATTAGTAGACACCCCCTAAAAAGGAAGAATGTGAACTTTCACCCCAACAACCTTCTCAATTTGTTTTTTCATGAATGAAGTAATCTAAATGAACGTTAAAGTTATCCTACCTAACAAAGATAGAAAATTTATGCCATTAAATGAACGTGTAGTTTCATGAAGATGGCTTACAAGGATGAGTGGGAAAGATTCAATTCTAAGTTTGTTTTAACCTATTTCAAACGATCAAAATCGTTTGATGGGGCTCATTAACAAGAGAAATATACTAATGACTATAATTATCAAATTATGTAGGATAGGGATATTTTTTTCATATTTAGAAATAATCTTTATTATTTTTATTTTTTATAAAATTTGTTGAAATTTTGTGGTTCTGTCTACTAAAATATCCCTTCCCATGTCTTCAAAATGCATTGCACAGCAATAAACGATTCATGAACTATGTTGAAAAATTACGGTATTAGGTAAGAGCATGATTACTTTCTGGGGGCTGTTTGAGAATGTCAAAAATATATGTAAAATAGGATTAAAAATAGTAAAATGAAATACTAATAGAAAAAATCAAAATTCCATAGAAGAGGAATGAAGAGTAACCATAGATGTTTAAATTTTAATATGATATAGTAAACAGAAGAACCACCAGGTAAAGGATATAAGAAAAGTGCTCAGCAATAAATCAGCTCTACTAAACGTTGAAGAGATTCTCCCAGAGAAGAGACCTACTACTCAACTCTGTGCCAAATATCAAAGAAATGTGATAAAAATACGAGGTGAAAACAATGAAAACATGAATCAGAAAAACACATTTAAATGGCATTATAACCCTGACCTTGAAATTGAAATTGTGTATAAAGTAAAAAACGACATCAAACAACCACAAATAATACAAATTGGTGTTTGTAAAGGAAAGCATCCGAAACTCAACAATTGCGCAAATTATTTAACTATCGTCCGAATGCGACTGACTCATCTCACTCTCAGACAACCAACCACTACCTCGTGCGCGCCCATTGGCCTCACGTCTCCTAGACGACCCGAGATCGGGCAAACTTTAAACCTAAACATTTACTTTATTTCGGAAACATCAACATAAAGGTGCGTTTGCTTTCCATTGTGTGTGTTCCCTTTTCTTAATGTTTCTTTGTATATATTTATCAATTTTTGACTTTTGCATATTTTTTTTCCTATATTTTTGTACCCCCTTAAAAGTGTTTTGTGTCTAACCTTTACCTTTTAAGGGTATTTTTTTGGTGATTGTTCATTTATAATCCCTTTCTTAAAGGGCTAAGGTTTTGTTTATTATTTTTTTGCCTCATTTATACCTTTTTATGGTAATTTCATGTGTATATTTAAGTTCCTTCCTGAAGGGGCTATTGCTTTCTTTAGTTAGTTTGAGATTATTATTCCTAATCTTTTTTTTTGTAGGCAATTCATCTTCATGATTAACCGAACTCTAACTCAAAAAATTCAGCTCAAACAACAGTCGAAAACTATAATCTGAGCCAAGCGTAGCACTACGCCAAATCATCCCCTCGGTCGTTCATCGTCAGGGAAATTTGTCACTTCCTTCGGAACTTAGCCTCGGTTCAATTTTCGCATTATTTTGTTTTTTTTCCCTTTTGTGTAATTTTTGTTAGCAAATTCCATTATTTACCTTATTGAATTTTCCCCATTTTTCATCTTAGGTATGTATTAACTTATTTTGCTTATTTCTATTGTAAACTACTTAATTTACTTTAGTTTAATTTTTGTCCTCACGATCCAAAAGTGGGTGATAATAGCTCACTTACAGTGTTAAACATTAATTAACTCCAAATTATACAAATAACTATGATTACCTGGAGCACAAAGGCGCTACATTTATAACTTCAGAAACAACGATATCTACGTTAAAGTGATCTCTGAATACGGTCTAATTATTGGGTAACGTGAATTAACAATAACATAGTATTTAAGTTACACCTAAATCATACCAGAGAAAATGTGACGCTTAACAAGTGTTCCGAAAATCCATCTCGCCTGTCGAGATAAAAGATTCAGGTGACACTTACGGGACTCCTGAATTGCTGAACTGTATATACATTATTCTTCGATCGATCATAATCACTAACGATTAACAGCAATCCAAATTTCTTTGGATATGTGGATAAAGCAAACTCACAGTCTTTTTTTTCTAAGTTCAATACCTCCTTAAGGCAGTCTACTAATACAACTACATTCAATACGGCAATATATCCCTATCCTATAAGAATCCCCTAAAGTCCAAAAATATAAGGTAGAACTTTTTCCTTGCAACCCACAAATTTCAAACGATACAGAAAAAGATTGGAAGAACTTTTTGAGTTTATGCAAGGCGATCAAATAGCTGAGCATAAAGATATTACTACAGCATAAAAAGATCCTAGCCACCTGACAGAAGGAATGAGAGCAGAAGCCAAACTAATCAGCAACCGACTCTCGTCCTTTAGGAAACAAAACCATTCATTTTTTATATAACCAAGAGTGAATCTTGGATTTTGTCTGGTTTTGACCTTTATAATTCTATAAAGAGATCTTAGGATTTACTAAACCTAACCTTCAACTGGCCACTGAATGCCAAAAAATCTATATTTTACCAAAAAAATATGGAGCATTTAAATAACATTTAATTTGATATAACGAAATTAACAAAAATATATAGGACGTACTAATTATGGTCACAATGGTTAAGAAAATGATGAAATTAAAATGTTTAAACAAACAACCTCAGCAAAAGTATGTTTATCTATAATAAAAACCAAAATATAATAATATTGCTAAAGTAAATATAAAAATTTGTTTTGGCTAAAAATAAAGATCAACTTTCGGAAAGTGCCTGCCGTCGAAGTTTGGGGGTGCTTTGTTATAAATATGTCTATTATTAAAAGATACGCAAATGATACATAGTTTATATATATATATAGACTATGTATATGGTAGTGTATAGATATACACTATATAGCACTTTCACTACTTAATGCAGACAAATTTCTAATTATGATGTTATGACGAAACATAGATTGGCACCCTCTTGGGAGTCACTTTGTTTGTTATAATCACATCTTATTGTATTATATGTACATTTGAGTAAAATTTATTTCCTAAATTAAAATATGATATGGAAATTTCTATTAATCATTTTAAAAGAAAATATGATTAATTTAAATAGCATTTTAAGGCCCGGTTTATATGTCTAAAATCAGGCAACGTGGTAGAAAAACTAGAGGCTTAACGACAACTGGAAATCACCTTTGGATTTGAATCAAATTATGGGCGTTTGAAGTAGGAATCCTACCAGTTTTTAAAAAATTACGGGGAGTGGAGATGCAACTCATCCAGAATCAAGTGGGGGTTATGGGAACGAGGCTACCATTGTGGAATTATCCTAAAAATAATAGATTATACATTATGTTGTGATTGCAATAACCTAGCATAAAAACCAAACCAAAAACACTTTTGGGGAATTTGTCCGAGAAAAGACTTTGTTTACATTAGAAAAACAATTTTTTTAAACACTTTTATATAAGAATTATCTTTAATTTCAATAGCAGGCATTTTCCGAAATTTCCCTAAAGTAAATAATAACTTACACACCATGTATTGTATTTATGTTACCTTCAACAAGGTAGGCCTCCTCCAAAGCTTGTAGTTTTAGAATTGTTGGCTGAGTGTTCGCTACCCCGAGTAAAGTGAGCTTTGCTCCGTCAAATGATTATGCTTTTTCAGTTTTTGTAGTCTTATTTGAGTTTTTTTTGTTCTTCTCCTTTTTGGCTTGTTGTTGTTCCTGTTCCGTTTTTAATAAAGATTTAAATATGTCCTTAGAAGAGGCTATTGTAAAATTTCAGCATTTTTCCATACCTGGGACTCATAGAGGTGCCCTAAAGAAAGTGAAACTTTTGTCTTCATACATGTTTAAATGGATCTACATTTAAAGATAGATGGAGTCAGAACCAATGTTCACTGTAAAATTTAGTTAACAGCCATCGCAAATTCAATCCATATTCTAGGGCCATTCGAGAACTAAGCACAACCACATAGCTTAATTTTCCTCAACATAGGAACCTGTTTTTATCTTAGCTCTTTAGTAGCTCAGGAGGAAAAGTGGAAAATTAATCATCTAAAAGACACTCACTGAAACTTATTTCATTCCAAGAGTTTGAGGATCGGTGGGAATCATACCATTTGGCCCCAAAACAATTTATACAGACCACATAGATCCAATTCTTTGAGAAAGACATATTAGCTGGCATTAATAACTGATAAATGCCTCTTTAACCCCCATCTGAAAGATATTTTCTTTAGAACTAAACTCAAACACCTTGAGCGAGTCCCTTTTAAAATTGTATTCCTGTATCGTCATATAGGACCCTTCGTGTACCTAACTCTAATAATTTTTTTAATGAAGCGGATTTGAAATCCCGTTTACCCTGGTGTGGGCTTAATGGCTACAACCGTACTTTGTTTTAAAGCTCATCCTTTATTATAACTGCAGAAGGAATACCGGATCCTAGAAAGCTTCTATAAGGTAGTTTGGAAATTTTAAAGGAAAGGTAGACATCACGACAGCATTAAAAAGAAGAAGGCCTTTCCTATGCAAGTAATTTTCATTTATGGGAATATTTATTAAATGCAAAGTAAAATTGCTTAGAAATGCAAATGATACGGATTTCGGTCTATTTTGCTCTAGGCATGTATATTAAAGCATTAAACTTAAATATGGAAGATTTAATTGAAATAATGAAAGCCAATTTTGATTCTTTCGGGAATAAATCTTTTATAAATTATTTAAAGCTTGCTCTGTTGTCTCATGCTATAAGCCTCTAGAGTAAGGCTGCAATAATCAGGCATTTTGTTGGGTCGAAATTCAATATTTGAAAAACTGAAAGGCCATGATTTATTGTTCAGGAAATAAAGTGTTTAAATCGACTCTTAATATATTTTATATGAATATAATGCAAAGAAATTAATGATATAATGATCGTATAAATTAATGATTGTTAATTATAAAACTGAGTTGAAAAGGTGAGAGGGGATTCTTTATGAGTATGAATGTAAAGAAACTCATTGAATATAATGTAAAAGTATAATAGTGTGATAGAACGGGTTGAGGCCGCGTTAATTTCAACCCCTATCACATATTATTTGAAATCACGATGCTCCCACGTGCATCTTTGCTTTAAAGCTTGGCGCACTATCGCCGCCACCTGAGTCAATGTTTAAACAAGGAGGTTTATCTTCCCCCGTTCGCTCCCCTACGCCGACCTCGCCAGATTGAGTTAGGCTTATGGGCAGATAAGGCATTGTTCCCAGCCTCGGCTGTGCATTCCCTCGAAGCTCCCACTCCATTGTCCCCCACGCCAAAAGAGTGTCTCGACTATTTAGATGGAAACTTTACCACTAAGAGCAGATTGGAGATCCAGATTTACGTCGCAAAACATCACCACGACCCTCTCTCCCTTTGTGCTCCAAGGGACCTCGACCTCGAGATTCACCATCACTGGTCCAGAAGGAGGACAATATCCCTGGAGTGCCAAGGTTCGAGCCTTTCGTGACGCCAAGTCCACAATGCTTCCCCCTCGTTTTTCAGAAAGAGAACAACGATAGAACAGCCATTGTTCGTTCGAGCCCCTTGACCAGAAACGGTTCTCACCCCTTTCCCTGTAGTTCAGAAAGAGAACAACGATAGAACAGCTATTGTTCGTTCGAGCCCGTTGACCAGAAACGGTTCTCACCCCTTCCCCTGTTGTTCAGAAGAGAACATCGTAGAACAGCCATTGTTCTTTTGAGCCCGTTCGCCAAGAAGCGGTTCTCACCTTTCCCCCTTGTTGTTCAAAAGAGAACAACGTAGAACAGCCATTGTTCTTCAAGCCGTTCGTCGAGAAACGGTTTTCATTTACAAGACGCCACGTCAGGATCATTTTATTCCCTCTCTTCGGCTGGAACTCGCCAGCGGACCGAAAATTCCTTCACGTCGACTTCCTCTGCACCACTAGTAAAAATTTACGTAAGCCGAACGTTACCTTTGAGTATTTAACCCTTTTGTCAATTCTATCCTGTGCTTTAAATGGTTTAGCGAACCATCCCATCTCTTCAACTCTATATTTGTTTTACCTTTTAAAATCTTTTAATCCTCGGATTAGCCCGAGCTCCCACGACCCTTTCCATTCTCTGTTTATGTCAATATTTTCCGTTTTGGGTATTGTTGATAGCTATTATTAATAAAACTCTATTTTATTAATGAAAGCAATATTATTATCCTAGAGCTCAGTTCCACTTCTTAAGCATATCGAAGACACATAATATCGGTTTGCCAGACATATACGCACTCTAAAGATAATTAAAGAAGTTACCTCAACGAATAGTTATATATGGTATATCGTCGAGAGTCCATTCTACGACAAATAGTAAATAACTAGTAATTTTGGGGGGAGGAAAACAGTTATTTACGATACACAAAGTGTTCTATATTAGATTGGACTTAGAACAAAGTCTAGACTAGAGCAGATTAACACTGGTGTAAACTGACCCATATCCTTTCAATAATCACCTACACAGGTTATGATGAGATAGAGAATATTAAACAAAAGAGTTGACTCTTTCTCAGATTTTGGTATGTTATCAGACTTCCGAAATAAAATTATTTGTGGCGATTAACAATAGATTGCATTCCACTTATGACGTTTAAAATTGGAGAGCCATTTCAATTATGACGCTTAAGATTCTCTTTTAGAACTTAATGTGCGATTGTATTCCACTTTTGATTCTTAACATTAGATTACATTCCACTTATGCCGCTTAATTTGGGAATTCATTCAACTGAGGACTCTTTAAATGAGACTACAATCGAACTTTGACGCTTAGAACGTGATTACATTCTACTTCTGACCCCCGTAAGGGGCGCGGCGATTTGCCATCCTGGCCGCCATGCTGACGGGACCTAGCACCCCGTCCGACCCCAGCTTAGCCTCTATTCTTCCTTCAAAACACTTGTTTCCTCGCTTTTCATACAACCTCTCCCACAAATTTCTCTGGCCAGCCTCTAATTTCACAGGGTAGATGCTGACCTTCCTCTCAGCCAACCGTCCTGGATCAGGGCTGAGGGGGGTGGGGGACAATGTTTTCTATCCTCTGAGCTCCGATCTAGGGTGGCTGGTTTTTAACAACCTGCTTCATCCCCACCCATACCTTTCTCACGTCCCTTTTCCTCTCCTCTTCACAATCTATATTTTTTTACGCCGTGTCTAAGGTGGAGCCGCCATGCCGATAGACTGCCAGGCCACAAGGCGGGAGGAGTGGTCCGAAATGGCGGCACCTGGCTCTGCCAGGCCTGTAAGCACCTCATGCAGTGCGGGCAACTGCAAAAGGTGATGAGCTATTGCGTCCCGTGGCACAAATAGGGTCACCATGCCCATGGGTAAACTCATAAAACCTCAAACCCCTTTAACTCCCCCTTGCTCATCGACGGAGCCACCCTCGGGCAGCTCCAGCCAAAAAATGCAAGTCCCGCCCCCTGTGCTTGCGCAGGGGACCGTCCATATTTCTCTGACCGGAAAGGAGGCTTACTCCTTTCCTTCGCCTACGGGTGCAGGGGACTCGACCTAACTTTGTTCTCTGGAGGTGCTTTCGGGCACCTCCCCTTTTCAAGCAGCATTCCCCTCTTTTTTTCCAAGGGGACTGCCAAGAAAGCCAGCAGGCAGTCCATTGCCGACCGCCTCTCGTGTAAGCGGCTCGGTAGGGGAAGCCCCCTTAGTGGGGAGATGGAAGCCAGGCCCCTTCAGTCACTTCCCTAAAAAGACCTGCTGGCAAGAATTTTACACCTTGCCGGGGTCAAGGCCTGTTCCTCCCCACACAAGACTGGCGACACTGCCAAGAGAACCTGCGATGTCCTGGGAGGGGATAGCCAACTGGAGGCCCCGCCTGTGATAGGCATGGACCTTGAGGAAACCAAGCCTCAGATGGTAGGGTCTTCCATGAGGGGGAACCGAGCTCGGTGCCAAATACCGAACCCGAAACCGCCCCTATGCAAGGTTCTCCTCAAACGGCTGGGGCCTCCGAGGCAGCACAAGGAGGGGAGGGATCTCCTCTGACTGGTGCCCCTGCGACCACCAGGACCTTCTCCATTTTGGAGAAGGACCTGGCTGAGGCCGGTCCATCTGGACTAGTGGCTTCTACCGGCGGAGGTGAGAAGCAGGTTCATTCCATGCCCTCCTCTCCTAAAAAGAAAAAGAAGACAAGAAAGACTAAGAAGACTCGGGGCTCCTCTCCATCCGCGGAGGCTACGGGGACGGATGGGTCTGCTGCCACTTTGGTAAGCGACCAAGCCAAGATCGGCACATCCCGCCCCTCTTCCCGCCAGGGTACGGAGCTCCTGACCATGACAAAGACCAGAAGTGCACAGCGCGGAGCCTCAATGACATCGGGGCCCCTGATTCAGTGGTTACCTGTCGTTTTGGAGCCCGCTGGGTTTAAACGCTTCCTCGTTATTCGCTCCACTGACAGCAGCATGTTGTCCAAGGGCAACATAATCCATCAGAGGAGAGGATTAGCTAGTGCAATTGGTAGAGAGCCGAAGGTAACCCGTTTCTCAGGCAAGAGCATTCTGGCAAATGCGGCGAATCCAGCTGAGGCGGCCAAGATAAGTGCTCTTCGGACACTACATGGCACCCCGGTGAGTGTGACGCCGCACTCTACCAGGAACGTTGTGAAAGGAGTAGTTTATGCGAGGGAACTCGTTGACTACTCCATTGAGGACATCACCCTAGAGCTGGCCGATTATGGAGCGGTCAAAGGCGAACTTGTGATGAGAAAACAGGGACGAGCCTCGAGACCCACCCCTACACTCTTCGTCACGTTCGACTGTGACAAGCTCCCTAAGTCGGTGCGTGCCGGTTGGTACCGCTACCGCGTGAAGGCATTCGTGCCACGGCGGCGGCGGTGCTATTACTGTCACCGCTTCGGCCATAGTCGTGGTCACCCAAAGTCTGTGTAAATTCCTCCAAGGTCACACACGATAAGTCAACATCGTGTGTGGCCAAGTGTGTCAATTGCGGAGAGCCGCACCCTGCTTCTTCGAAGCAATGTGGTGCATATCTCATCGAGAAAGCAATCCTGGCCGTTCAGGCCCAGGATAGACTCTCTTCCGCGAGGCAGAAGACTTGGTCCTGGCGCGCCCGGCTCTGCCTGGGACGTTATATGCCTCAATAGTTGGGAAAGGCACCCTCTGCTCCTGGCCCATTCAGGCCAACGAGCACGGTTGTTACCGCGCCCATTCGGAGCGCTTTTGTGGGCTTTATCAACCCGGGTGCTCCCCTGGTAAAGCTTGCGGCAAAAAAGGGTTCATACCCTGCCCCGGCAAAAATTAGGGCTCCATCCCTTTCCCCCAGCGTGACCGTTTCCCCTAAGGCGAAACGGCCACGCGCCTCCACCGAGTCGTTAGACTCGCAGGAGGCAACAGCCCTGAAGATGGTCGCTAGGCCATCTTCCGGGGTTCCTAAAGCTGTTCCCCGAAAGAAGGACAGCAACAAAGGAGCTTCGGCCCCTTTGCCCACGCCCTGAGGTGGAGCGTGTGGCTCGGAGACGGTGGTTCTTTGAAAAGAGGGCCTTGGGGCTCCGAAGCCGCAACGCCTACCTAAGGTTTCGAGGCGGAGATAGGAAAAGACTCGCATGGCGAGCCCAACCTCCCCTAATAAGTCCTCGAAGGCGACAGCACCTTCAGCGCTTTGTCCGGCCAACAGCGCCTGGGGTTCTGCCCCCGGGAAGCGTACGGCCTTTCCCGTGATTTTCTTCAGTTCGAGGCGGGCCCCCGCGTCTCCTCCGAGCTAGGCCTGAATGGCATATTCCTTCAATTGAATCGCCGTGGACTCCAGGCTAACTGGGAGGAGCTGCGGAGGCTCTTCTCATCCCGTTCCCCGTTAGCTGTCGTTTTGCAGGAGACCATGCTAGACGCGTGCCCCATAAGCGCCCTTCCGGGGTATAAGGGTCTGGCGACCCCACCACCGCGAGATGGCCGGGCTGGGGGATGCGCGGTTTACACCCAGCATGATGTCTCCGTTCTTCCTTTCTCTTTAGATACCTCCTCTCAGGCAGTGGCTGTGCAGCTGCACCTGGATAGGAGGTATCCTCTTATTTCTGCGTACATTCCACCGTTAGCTGACTTCGACGCGGGGGAATTCCGCCGCGTCGTGGCATGGTTGCCGAGGCCCTATCTCTAGCTTGGAGATCTGAACGGCAGGCATCCTCTCTGGGGAGATTACTCCATAAATCCTAGGGGACAAGTCCTTGCCGATCTGATCGAAGAGCTTGAGATGGGTGCCCTAAACTTGGATGAGTTTACGCATCACTGTCCGAGAACCGCTTCATTTTCTTGCCTCGACCTATCTTTGTGCTCTTCGGATGCACAGCATGATTTTGATTGGGAGTTGGTCGATGACCTCCATGGTAGTGATCACTTTCCCATTTAAATATCATTTTCAGGGCAACTGCCGTCTGAGAGACCACCTCGGTAATGTTTGGCGCGGGTGCGGTGGCCTGCTTTTTAGGAAATGACTGAATTCTCTATCTCAGTCGAGGAGTTTAGGTCGGTAGATGAGGCCGTTGAGTTCTTTTCCGGCAACTTATCGCCATTAGCTGGACTACTATTCCTAGGACGTCTGTCCGTTTTGCACGCCGACCACTCCCATGGTGGTCGGCCGAATGTGAGATGGCCCTCAAACAGAAGCGTTATTCCTTAATGCACTATAAGCGCCGCCAGATCGATTTCACTTTCGCTGAATTTCGTTGGGCTAGGGCTAGGTTCCGGTATATTTCGAAACACGCCCGCCGCTCTTCTTACCGGGCATACGTGTCTTCACTTAACGGGGCAAGACCCTTTTAGCTGAGGTGTGGAAGCGAGTCAAAAGGACTTGGAGCAAGTTCTCGCAGAACACCCCCCCCCCCTCCTCCTCCCGTTCTCGAGGAGAATGGGACCGAAAACTCAGATCCCGCGTCCGTGGCGGAATCCTTAGCCACGGCTTTTTCCGCATTCTCTAGCCGTGATGCTGCTCCGCCAGCATTCAATGCACGTCGTCATGTCGCGCAAGGCCGCTGGCTGTACTTTACCTCCAGAGGCGGAGAACCCTTTAACGAAAAGTTTACTGTGAGTGAGTTTATTGCGGAAGGTCGATTCGATCCACCACACTGGCCTTCGCCTTGCGACCGGTGCCTTCCGCACTTCCCTCATTGAGAGCCTGTTGGTCGTTCCTGGGGAGATGCCACTCGCTCTGCGCCACGTGCAGTGCATCACTCGCCTGTTCGCGCGAGCCCGGCGCCTCCCTTAGTCGCCAACAGCTCTCACTGCATCCGCAGCTTATCTCGATGGTGCCTATGCCCCCGAAGCACGCTAGAATACCCTAAGCCCTTTGGGTTTAGGGCCAGGAAACTCCTTCGAGAGGTAGATATAGCTGTCGGGCCAGTGGTGCCTCTGGTTCTGCCCAGGACGCCACCCTGCAGGGTACCACATTTGGCTATTTGTCGCCGCGCCTCTGCTCCCAAAGCTTGTACTGCGCCGGGGGTATTGCGTTCGACCTTTTTGGAGCACACATCGTGTCACGCTGGAACCGTGCCAGTGTATACGGATGGCTCCAAGTCCCAAGAGGGGGTTGGCTTCTACGCCGTATCCCCTCAGTTTGAAGTCAGCGAGGCTCTACCAGGCGCTGCCTCTGTCTTCACGGCCAAACTGGTGGCAATACACCACTCGGTACGGGAGATTACGCAACGTGCCCAGTTCGGAGACCTAATTGTGATCAATAGCGACTCACAAAGCACCCTGAGTGCTCTCGGGGCATTGGAATCTCCGCATCCCCTGGTTCGCGATATCCGTGACGCCACGGTTTTGGCGAACCGGGCAGATGTCGAGATTATCTCTTGCTGGGTTCCTGGACCCATAGGAATTGCGAGGAATGAGCGCGCTAATGAGGGCGCCAAAGAGTCCGTGAGGACTCTGCGACCGGATCAGCGTTTCACTCTTCCTCACACCAACTACATGGCAGGAATACGGGCAGCTCTTTGGGCTGCTTGGCAAAGAAGATGGGAGACGGTCAAAGGGAACTTAAATTTGTGTGCCATTGCGCCGCGACTGTTCCCATGGACCTATCCATCAATGCCGCGGTGGCTTCAGGTTGCTTTCTGTCCTCTCCGAATCAGGCACACTCGTGTGACGCATCGCTATTTGATGGAGCGCTCGGCTGCGCCCTATTGCAACGACTGCGTCATCCCCCAGACTATTCGGCACATTCTTGTTGAATGTCCCAGTCTGGGTGATCTTCTCACACGACACCTGTCCTGTTACCGGGATGGGCGGGGTCGCTACCGCCTGTCCCTTGTACTCGGGACGAGTGCGTGCACTTTGACAGGTGGACTTGTTGACTTTTTGGGGGAGGCCGGCCTTCTTCCTTTTATTTAACCAGGTTTAATTGTTGTTTTTGTTATTGTTTTGTTATTGTTTTGTTATTGTTATTTTTATTTCTTTTTATTGTTGTTTCCTGTTCAATTTTTTAAAGTAGCCTAGAACTAGGCCAGTTTTAATACGGCGACTTTTGCCTAAGTTGGCAGTAGCCAGATAGCCCCTTAAATAAAAAAAAAATTCTACTTCTGACGCTTAATATTTAATAACATTCCTCTTATAATAATTAAAATAGGAATACATTCAAATTGTGACACTAATATGGGATTACATTCAAGTGTGACTCCTAACTTTCTTAACTATACGTTAGAAGTTTATGGTAATACCATGGTAAGCGTCACACGTAAAAATTATTCCAATATTATGAGTCATATTTTGAATGTTAGATGCATGGTATTACATTCAACCTGTAACGGATAGATGTGGTTAAATTTTATGATTAAGATGTAATTACATTTAACCTAAGGTGGTTAACATGGAAATAGTTTCCACTTGTGACTCTTAAAATGGTATTAAATTCCACTCGTGACGCTTAAAATTGGGATACATTTGACGTGTATGCTTAACGTTAATAAAATAAAAAAAAATTAAAATTCTTATAATGCGCTCTTCCAGGACGGAGGCCTTCACAGAGCGCACGTTTGGCTGAGGGCTAAGATCAGGTAAGTTAGTAGGCAATCCTGAACAGCTGCGTCTTTAGGAGTCGCTTGAAAGTGGTAAGTGAGGCAGCAGATCTAATTAAGGCAGGAAGAGCATTCCAAAGCTTAGGGGCACAGACTGAGAAGAAGCGGTTGCCCATTGAGCAGAGGGACGAGCGAAGAGTATTCAGGAGAGGAGCATGAGATGACCGAAGGAGCCGAGGGGCGAGACGTTGGGATGAGCAGAGGAAAGGTAGGTTGGGGCCTTTTGGTGAACGACCTTGAAAACGAAGAGAAGAATCTTGAAATGAGAACGATATCTGACGGGTAACCAATGCAGTTCCTGAAGCAGGGGCTTAAAAGGGTAGAAGCGAGAGCGGCGGAGAAGTAGTCGGGCAGCGTAGTTCTGGACTAGCTGAAGGGGACGTAGATAGGAAGATGGTAGATTTACAAGAAGAGAGTTACAGTAATCAAGGCGGAAGGGAATGAAGGCATTGACAGCAGTCTCAAGACTTAGGCGATCGAAGTGAGAGCGAATGCGGGAGAAGTTAAGGAGGAAAAAAGGGAAGATTTACCAATATTGTGGATATAGGGCTTGAAGGAGCGATACTCATGGAACACAATGCCCAGATTTCTAACAGAGTCAGAGAAAGCGACAGAGTTTCCACCCAGAGGGAGGGAGGGAAAGAGGGATTTAACTTTGTATAATATAGCGGGGATACCAACCAAAAGAACTTCAGTTTTGGAGTGGTTAAGTTTGAGGAAGTTAGCCGATAGCCAGTCCGAGATAGAAGAATAGGCAGATAGGGGGTAACCGATTGAGTGCGCAATGGTCAAGGGAAAAGAGGAAATATATATTTGAGTGTCATCAGCATAAGAGGTGGAAGGATAGACCAAGATTTCATAGGAGAAAGCTAAGCGGGAGTAAGTAGATACGAAAGAGGAGAGGGCCGAGGACAGAGCCTTGAGGAACACCAAAGTGAATGGGAGTGGGGTCAGAGGAGACATTGTTAATCACTACAGATTGGGTGTGAGACGAAAGGTAAGAGCGGAACTAGTCGAGAGGAGCACCAGAAATGCCAAGGAAAGAGTGGAGGCGATTAAGCAAGACAGAATGGTCAATAGTATCAAAGGCTGAAGAGAGGTTAAGTAGAATAAGGATAGAGGCACAACCCCAGTCATCATGTCTATGTAAGCAATTAATAACATTAAGTAGAGCGGTTTCGGTAGAGTGCCCAGCTTTAAAACCTGATTGGTATCTCACGATAGACATTGGATTAAATTCCACCTATGACGCTTAACAATGCATTACCTTCGACTAGGGACGCTTAACTTGGCATTACATTCTACTTGTGGCAGAGCATTGGATGAATTTTTACTTTAGTCGATAAACATGGAATTCTCTTCCAACTATGAGGCTTAAAATTAGATTACATTCACTTGTGACAGTTAAACGGGGGGATGGGGCATTCTTCCCATTTGACTAATAACAGGGAAATAGTTTACACTCATTTCGCTTACCATACGATTAAGTTCACTTTTTGACACATATTTTCGTTTAGATTACACTAATATTGCTAGTCTAGACTTTTTTCAACTTGTGAAGCAAAAGATTGGGTTACGTTCTTTTGTGACGCTTACTATGACATCGCTATCGAATTATAACGCTTAAATTAGGATTAAATGTCCTAATATATTACTTAAATTAGGATTGCATTCCACTTAAATCACCTAAAATGGGATTGCCTTCTACATCAGACATTGACAATTGATTACAATCCATTCGTGACATTTACATAGTATTTTGTTAAAAATGTGACGCTTTAGAGGGTAATAAGTTCTTCCTGTCACCATTAAGATAGGATTACATTGAACATGAGATGATTTAGATTTGAATACATTCCACTTTCCAAATGTGACGTTTAGTATGTGATTCAATTTTCATGTGACATTTTTCATGCGATTATGTACATTCAAATGGTGACGCCTAACATGGGATTACATTCCAATTGTGACCCTCAGCATGTAGTTACATTACACTTATGACGCTTATCATGCGACTAAATTCCCCTTGTGAAGCATAAAATGGGAATATTTTCACTTGTCACGCTTATAATGGTATTAATTTATACATGCTTAACAATGGATTATATTTTACATATTGTGCTAACATGAGATTTTATTCCTCAATACGTTAAAGATGATATTAGATTCCACTATTGAAGCTTTATAATGGGTTGAGGAATATGTTCTTGCGGTTTTATCAAATTTATTCATTACCATTAACAATTTTAGAAAAAAATAATTTTTGATTGATATCAATATGAAGTTTAATCAATAATGTATGTACGACTTCTTACCAACGTTCAACAAGTTTTTCGATGCCTCTGCAATAAAAATCTCTAGATTTTGAATCAAAGAATTCGTCTAACCAGGTTCTTAATTCCACATCAGTATTGAACGAAATGCCACGCAAATTGTTGGAGAGCGATCGGAAAAGATGCAAATCCGATGGAGCCAAGTCTGACAAATATGGAGGATGCGGCAGGATTTTCCAATTAAGCGTTTCAATGGCGTCTTTTGTCATATTGGCAATGTGAGGATGAGCATTGTCGTGTTGCAGAAGGACTCCATAACGTCGAAGAAGTCGCTTTTTACGAATAGCTTCGGCGAGTCGATACATTTGTTGAACGTAGAGTTCTGCATTGACAATTTCTTTGTTTGCAACAAGCTCATAAAGAATGATGCCTTCACAATCCCACCACACACACAGCATCGTCTTTCGTGGATTTGCTTTAATCGCAGAAGTGTTTTTTTATTGGGGACAAGCCATTGTTTTCCATGGTTCATGTTGACATAAACACACTACTTTTCGTCGCCAGTGATGACGCGGTAAAGAAATCTGTCCTTATATCCACGAGTAGCCTTGTGACGAGCAAGCAAACCTGCGGCAATCGTAGAGCGTTGAAGTTTGTTGCTTTGTTCAAAGGGTGCGGAACCCATGCACCGAGATTTCGAACTTTCCCTATCTAATAAAGGTGTTCACTACAGTTTTCTGACCACACGCCAATTGTACAGCCAATTCTCTAGTCGATTGACAATGATTTTCATGAAGAATGTCGTTCAATCGATCTTTATCTAACTTAATAGGGCGACCAGAACGTTCTTCGTCATTAAGATTGAAATGACCGTTTTTGAAACGTGAAAATCACGATTGAGCTGTCTTTACTGATAAAGCATTTTCTTCGTACATAGCACAAATATCGCGACGAGCTTTGGCTGCGATTGCATTGTTCCCGTCTCGATTGAAAATGAATAACAACAAGTGTCGAAAATGCGCTTTTCTTTCAACTTGAAATTCCATTTTGAGGGTACAGAACAAAAATTAAATTAACACATTTTTTAAATAAACCGCAATGACTTAATACTTATCTTCAAAACGTAGCCTAAGCAAAAGCTTAATAGTCTACGCTGTTAAGAGACGTAGCCTAACCTTTGGAAATTTTGCTGTAATTATTTATTATTGTTTCTTAATATGTGCACAAATCACTTCAACAAAACTTAAATCAACGCAACATTAAAAAGAAACCTAAAGAACTTATTCCTCAACCTAATATAATATTCAAAATGTCTAGAGTTTAGAATATTAAAAACGTTTAAAAATATCTACAAAAAAGTAGAGAATTTTCTTTTCTGATAATACAAAAAAATAAGAAAATACATAATTTAGAGTAAGTTAGAATATTAAAATTCCTAGAGGAATACAAGGGAGAACCATCAAAACATACGCCTATTTTGGTCTAACTCCAGAGAGAAGTGTGAGGGAAGATTCATGTGGATATAAGAAAGATTGTATTGGTAGTAGAGGTATGCCATAATTGCGTGAGCAGCGGACGAGTGACAATGAAGACTAGAGGAATTTAATATAAAGGGATTCTAGTATTCTTAAGCTTTACTCATCGATATCTTGATCAATTATTGTAAAATTATCTAAAGTTATATCCGCGTTACAAATGATAGCATGTGCTCTGATAGGGGATGGTTCTTTGCGAATAATTGTTTTTTTCAGTACGAAGGCTGATGCCCATGTGTGAGGAGAACCTTGCTCTTAGGAAGCAAATCATGCTGCCCATGTCTTTCCCTTGTAAATTCGTAAACAACACGACTGCGCTTCCCTAGAGGAGGTTTATCCTTATGGCTTACAATATTTGGTTTGTTGGTAAACTGGACAAACTCTTGAATATGTATCTGCCCGTTGCTGTTCCCTGGATATTGTGCCCTGGTGTGACTCAATACTAAATTGGAAGAAGTTCAATGTGCAAAAGTAAACATCACATAATCGCTATAGAATGAATTTCATGTCTTTACTGGACACAGCGACTACCGAAAAAAACGCGAAACAGGTTAAAATGTGATAGCACCTTGTTTCACGATAGAAGGATTTTGAACTAGCTGATTATTCCATACAGCATATATAGTGTCTTAGATTAATTCTCTTTTCTTTATATATATAAAAAATATATAAACTAATGTATTTAAAATAATTCCATAAAACCTTACAAAAAAAAAGGATCCTCGTTTCCTTTTATGATATTCATATTTTCAGGAAGGAGATGAGGAATGGCAGCTTAGCAGGGTGCCGTCACGAGAATAAGCCTTTCGAAGTTTCCTAAATATGTTATTGAAGACTCTTCAGAAGTCAAAAAGTATCTCATTTCTATATGCCTATGGCAAACGCATCGGATTAGAAAGAATAGATGAGAAATGGGAGGCTTGGAAGATAGGTCCACTCAACCATCTAAGATGGCTCCTTTTTTTACATACAAAAGACAAAAGCCCAAACATGAATCTAAAATAGTTGGTTCATTACATCGTTCAAGTGTATGGTCCCGCGTGGTTTGGCATAAAAAAACCTACTAGCTGCATGTTTCAACTCGCATTCTTTTATCTGCCATAAATTAACTGAAGTTTAATTAGTTTGATGATTTGAAACGCATTGTAATAGGAATCTAGTATAATGTTTTCTGCCTCCTACAGGAAAACTACCTCTATTACTTAGTGATGGTGCTTGGATCAGTAGTCTCGGCTTCAGACCATATTCACTCTCAGACACAGGTAACGTTTGGGCAATTTTAATCTACATAATTTCACAAAAAATTAAAAACATTATGAATCTTCGTGACTGTAAAGACTATGGGATTAATAAAACGATACTATTTGATTAAAGAATTTTTTGCATGATAGATAATTATAGAGTTGAAAAAAAAATCTCTGATCAATTAGAATGAAGAACACTGGCACGAGCTCCTTGACCTCAGTAACCATGCTGTTTTGAAACCACCTACAACACAACACCTTTCTGATGAGGAAATACAGTCATTCATGGAATAAACAGCAAGCTAAATATTGCAAACCAGAAGTTCCTCTCTTAGTATTGAAAACAGCGTAAAATTACTGTCAGAAGCTTTCAATGCCATATATGGGATTGTTGCTAGTAACAGAAGTATCTTTACAAAAGTATAGAGGAGGAACATGGATTCTGCATTTAAGTCACAACACCAAGATTCTCAATCTCATGCTAGTTTATCTACATAGCCTTTTTTCTGTGTGGGAGAGAAAATATATTCTTTTCTTTATGAATCTTTTTTTAAAAGTCTAATGTATGGGGGGGGTGAAATATCTAATAATGCATAGAATAAACACAATAATTTGTTCATCATTTTACACTTAAAACACTATATTTTAGGTTTTAATAATGTGAGTTGATACATATATAATAATTATATGTATATGTGTAATACATCTACAGAAATTAATATTTTACCTACAGCACGTGAGAAAAATTGAATAAAATGGTAATAAAGTTAAATTGGAAGTCAGCAAGAAATCCTTAACCAAATACCCTGAATCGAATATATATATATATATATATATATATATATATATATATATATATATATATTAAAAAAAATTATTACAGTAACGTAATTAATTATGTGGTTAAAAGGATATTTTTGGCCAACACAGTGTCTGTGTCACCCTTGCTTTTCGAAGAGAATGGAAAATTTGTTTTCTTCTCCATCTTCGCCGCACCTTATAAATTAAGAAAAATTATCTCAGTAACGAGGTTAATTAAGCGGTGAAAAGGCTATTTCGGCAAACAGAATCTTCCTCAAAGCCATCGGAATGAGCTCTTCTCACATACATAAGAAGGTAACAATTAAAATAGGCGTTCTCTCAGATAGCCAAAAAACTATATTCCGATTTTCTTTTTTAAGTGTCACCCTTGTTTTTTGAAGAGAATAAAAGATTTTTTTTCTTCTCCAATAATTTTTCTTAATTTATAAGATGTGGCAAAGATGGAGAAGAAAACGAATTTTCCATTCCTTCCAAAAGCAAGGGTGACACTTAAAAACGCTAATCGAAAGATAATTTTTGGGGCTATCTGAGAGAACGCCTATTTTAAGTGTTACCTTCTCGTGTATGTGAGAAGAGCTCCTTCCGAGGGCTTTAAGGAAGACTGTGTTTGCCAAAAATAGCCTTTTAACCGCATATATATATATATATATATATATATATATATATATATATATATATATATATATATATATATATATATATATCTGTACATATATAATTAGGTGAGAGGCCATGTTGTACACATGCACTGTTGAAGTCTACATCAGTAGAAGCGTTATTGATTTTAACTTGTATTCTCTTTATTTTTCTTACAAGTTTTTGGTCTGGGTCTTGTAGGTGAGAAAAATCTTTAGCAAAAGACATATTTTATTCAGAGACATCTTTCGACAGTAGTCGGTCATCTTCAGAGAATGAACAGAAATGAAATGACTATTTTATTTTTTTATTTAATTCATGTAGAAAGCTGGTGAAAAAATTAGCGACCATCTCCATACTTACGTGTATTGGAAAACAAGGGAAGAGTGAAAAGGTGACGAAATTCAAACAAGGGAGGAGGTAGAGAGCTTGCCCGGGGATCGGGCCACCTCAGTTTTTTGTTAAGAATTTACATTTTAATAAAGTTAACATTTGGAGCTAGAATAAAAACACTGGTGATATTTCTATACCAAAATATTTAGGGCGCAAAAATGTAAAAGATTATATTCAACTAGAATAGAACAACACATCCAGTTTAGTCACAATAATAAAGGTGAATTGTAGTTAAATTACAAAAACATAATAATCCTAGTGTTAAAAGTCAGAAATTTAGAAACAAGGTTTAATCGGTACATTAGGCACTTTTGGTTAGAATTTGATTCACGATTATGATACTACACTTAGAGAAATCAGTTGATAGTCAGTATGCGAGTTGGAAGTAAGGTCACCTCTAGATAACTGGTGCGGCTACCGTTTAGACGGGAGGCATGTAGCACTTGTATTTCTCGCGGTACTGTATCATGAACATGTCTACAGTGCCTGGTAGGAGAGTAGCCTCCATGCTGTCTCAAATGGCGGTGCTGCGTGAATACAGGAAGGCATTCGCCGTCTCCAACCGGGTTCTGCGATGTAGCTCCCTCGATGTGACGAAATCGTAACATTTCACGGTTAGTATAAAGCGTAGAGCCTGATTTTGTACCCTTAGCAATTGAATCATCCTGGTCCTTGAAGCTGTGTTGAGTGGGATTGCTGGGTACAGCAGCTTCGTTCTCACTGGGGCTGTATATAATTTCTTTATGTTTTGTATACTAAGATTAAGAAATCGGTGGAGTTTGCTGAGTTCAAGTTTCGCAACTTGGTCCTTCGAGTTAATGTGACTTCCTATGCCGCGTTTGGAAACCCTGAAGCCTAGAATACTCTCGTTTGGCGAATAATTTATTGTTGACTTCTCCAGTCGGATGGGCTCGATCTTCCGGCTTCCGATCGCGACTGCAGTAAAGTGGCCTGGTTCGTCTGGTCTTCCACCTTTCTTCGTACGGGAAGATTATCTGGACTTATGCTGCAGTCGCCCTCGACATAACTTTTCTAGATCTGGTAGGGCTAGTCCCAATCTGGGTGATGTCGTCCGCGTACTGTATGTTGAAAGTTGGGGGAAGAAGAGGTTTTAGAATGTCCCTAGTGTAGATCGTAGAGAGGGTGGGTCTCAGAAACCCTACCAGGCAGACTCCAGATAGCAGCTCAAATGGGGCTTCGAAGTGGTCCCCGAATGTTATCACTGCTTTCCTACTAGTCAGGTAACTGTATGGGATTGTCTCGAAATGGGAAGCTAACCCGAGTCTCGAGATCGTATATTTGAGACCATCGGTCCATACCTTGTCAAAGGCTTTCTTCACGTCCCGGCAGACTACATACACCATACAGCCCAGAGTCAAGCCCCTTGGCGGCATGTTGGTATGCTAAGGCAATTGAAGTCTCCGTGCTCTTTGCTCCATGTTGTTCGTCGTTCTGTAGTGAGTGTGTCGACAGATGGAGGACCAACCTGTTGTTCAGGATCTTTTTGAATACTTTTCCAATTACTTCGAGAAGCGAGATCAGCCTGAAATTCAGCAGTTGATCTCTGGGCTCCCTTGTTTAGTAATAAAGTTTATTTTGAATGTCTTCAAGCTAATGCTGCGTTGAAAAGATTCAATAGCCTAGTTTTTGGATCCACTGGAGCTTTTTTTAGGTGCCTTGCTGTTATTTGGCTTAGGCCTGGAGCTTTTTGCTTAAAGCAAGAGATTGCAGACTCCAACTCTTCTTAGGTGATTGCCATGCCTTCCGAAGCGCAGTCATCTAGTCTGTTGAGGTCTTTGGTTCTATGCGGGGCGAATCTTCTGTAGCGCCTTTCTATGCGCTAAAGAATCATGTCCTCGAAGTCCAGATCAAAATTTTCCTCCTCTTCTTCAGAGATGCGGAAAACAGCGCTTTAGACTTCTTTAAAAAGCTTGGCTTTTTGATGTGGAGTCCTAGAGCCCTTGTTTAGGTGCACTATTGGCGAATCAGTCTTCGAATTTGGTCTTCCTCTTAACTTGCTGATGGTGTTCCCAAACTGTTTGTGGTTCTCCTCGATGTCTAGGTCATGGATCATGTGCTCCCATTTCTCCCTGATTTCCTTCAGCAGCGCATCTTTTACTCGTTTTCCTAGCTGCTGGACTAGCGCAAAATCCATTGGGCAGGCGTATCCAGCAGCTCGGTCTTCTTTGTAGATCGTCAGGAATCGCTGCTGCAGGATGATCCTCTCCTGTGTTGTTCGAGTCGGTATTCGAATCTTATGCCTTGTGTTCGGGATTACGTCGGTCGCGGTGTCAATGTCATCAAGGATGCTGGGCTACACCTCGTCAATTTGTTCTTATGTGCCACCATCCATCTCGGGAATTACCTCCGGAAATGACCTTCTGTACGCTTCCCATTTTTCAGCCGAGAAAGCTAATTTTTAGTGGCAAGGATATGAGCATGGGGGCGAGGGCCACCGTGATGACCATATGGATATGGTCGCTGTTTGTAAGGGGACCAGGCTGCACAAAGCTATGGCAAGGAAAGTTAATGTTTGTTTGCATAATGTCCGGCTTAATCGCTGACTATGGATACATAAACGTAGGTTAGTCGTGCCCAATCCTCTCAGCTGTGCCTTTGCGTAAGAGTAAGTTGAGTTTTCTACCTCGCCGTCAGCCAGCTATACTTGATTTTGCGTTAAGGTCACTGGTAAGGTACTCTGATCCTACTTCAATCTTTCCGAAGTATGTATTTAAAGTGACGGCCATGAACGACTCATCCATTTATCTCCCCTTGACAAACTGAAGTCCAGATTGCACTGCTTTTGCTGCATCGAAAAATCTTTCACCAATCATTTTTTTTAAATGACGTAGGAACCGTAGATCTTAATGGAGTATTCGTTTTTTTATTCCAGTCTCAAAGAGAAGTAGGAGATCCAGGTCAATTTATCTATATATGTTGTACAGATGTTGTTTGTAGTTGGCTCATCCTTGCACATTGCTTGCAAGGATTTTTTTTCGAATCTCAGACCCAGCCTGCCACTGCGATGGAGTTAAACAGTGCATATATATATATATATACAAAGAAAGCAACTACAGGATCTGCGGGTGATAATACAACCACCACAGGGCTATGGCATTTGCATTTTCTTTCTTTCAAATAAAATTTGGGGTAACGCTTTGGGCGAAATATAGTTACTGTGCCTGGTAGCTTAGCGATAAAGCATCTGACCATAAATCAGCAGACCCTGGTTTGAGTCCCGGCTAGAAATTCAAAACCTTTTTCTCCTCGCGTTATTTCTGTCTTCTCGGTAAAGGATCGCCTTCACTGTGCCGCCCTCTGCTCCCTTTGATTCTGGATTCTTCTAATGTCCCTCTTTCTTGCCTTTAAAAAACTCCGGTTTCTTGTCTCATTTGCTCATTCGCGTCCAATTCTTATTTTCTCTTGTACTATATGTATTTATAGTCAGCTACACCAGGTATCTGCATCTTTCTTTTTATCTTTAAATTTTATTTGAATGACAGAAAATAAAAACGCATAGCCCTGTGGTAGTTGTATTATCACCCGCAGATCCTGTAGTTGCTTTCTTTGTATGTAACATGGACAGTGAGCCTTTAAATTGTGAGCGGGTAAGAGCATGTGGTCTAAAAATTCCTTGGAAGTTCCTAGCTTAGGAAGATACTGGGTTTGATGGGGTAACGCTTTGGGCGAAATATAGTTAATGTGCCTGGTAGCTTAGCGGTAAAGCATCTGACCGGCAATCAGCAGACCCGGGTTTGAGTCGCGGCCAGGAATTTAAAACCTTTTTCCCCTGGCGTTATTTTTGTCTTCTCATTAAAGGATCGCCTTCACTGTGCCGCCCTCTGCTCCCTTTGATTCTGGATTCTTCTAATGTCCCTCTCTCTTGCCTTTAAAAAACTCCGGTTTCTTGTCTCATTTGTTCATTCACGTCGAATTCTTATTTTATCTTGTACTATATATATATATATATATATATATATATATATATATATATATATATATATATATATTCGATGTCCTCTGGCTGTTTGGGCTTAGCCTGAGTATAAATTTAGTAAAGTAAACGTGTATTTTCAAGCTGATTTAATTTCTGCCAAAACTGACTTCAAGTAAGTAATTGCAGACAATAACTTGGGCTCCTTTTATTGAGCCTGTTGGTAGTTCATATATTTTCATTCAGGGTATGGCGGTCGTCTTATAGGTGCCTTTTGACCAGAAATATCATTCGTAGTAGACGTTCTCTTGGAATCGTTCACATGTGCTTGACTAGGGCTCAGAAGTTATAGCCGAGTTGTTATCTATAATCGTAAAAAATAAAAGCATTTAAATTTTTATGTTTTCTTGAAACAATAGATTTCTATAGAGATTAGGATTTAAATTCCAATCTATGAAAGTTTTCCGTTTTAAAACATTCTTAAAGTTCGAAAATTCATCAGGTTACTCCCAATGAGCCTGGTATGACTAAAAGACTAGGTGGCATCTCTTGTAAAGAGTACAGTAAAGAGTTCCCCGCTCGGTATAAAAAAAGCTTGGCCGATCTTAAAAAAGATAATGCATTACATATCACAAAAGCCGACAAGTCGAATAGTATCGTAATTCTTGATAAAAATGATTACATATCGCGCATGCATGCCCTACTGGCTGATGGTGTGACTTACAGAAAATTTACAAGGAACCCCTTAGATCAAGTTATTAAACATTTCAATAGTATACTGAAAAAAATCCTCAAAGATAAGAAGGAATTAATAGGTGTTTTGTCAAGATAAGAAGGAATTAATAGGTGTTTTGTCAGAAAAATCTCCCTCGTTACCATACTTATACGGGTTTGTAAAAACACACAAAGATAACAACCCTATGCGGCCTATTATTAGCACAGTTGGTTCAGTTTCATATAAATTATTAAAATATATTACCAAACTGTTGTCCTCTTTACTTGGAACAATATCTGGTTCTCATTTACTAAACTCCCTTGACTTAGTAGAAAAATTAAATCAAATTACTATTTGCCCCAATGATATGTTGGTAAGTTTTGACGTTTGCTCTCTCTTTACCAAAGTCCCTATTGATTCCATTTTAGATTATCTTAGTAATAAGTTAACTCATCATGAATTACCTCTATCTGTAAGTCATTATTTTACTCATTAAGTTGTGCATTTGTGACTGTAAGTTCGTTTTCGATGGTGAATTTTACCAACAAATATTTGGTATGGCAATGGGCAACCCCTTATCTCCCCTACTCTCAAATTTGTATATGGAATTCTTCGAAAAACAATATTTACCTAATATCATTGATATCCCCTTAAAGTGGTATAGATATGTTGATGACATTTTAATTATCTTGCCTTTTAATATTGATGTAAATAATTTGCTTTCCAATTTAAATAACCAGGTACCTTCCATAAAATTTACTGTTGAATTAGAGAAAGACAATTGCCTTCCATTCTTAGATGTCTTAATACATAGGGAATCATTCAATTGCAATTTTAGTATTTATAGGAAACCAACCAACAACTTAACCTATATCCATTTTTATTCAGGCCACCATCTTAATATTAAGATATCAATTATTTCCTCTATGTTTTTACGTGCGTTGCGCATTGTCAGTTTTCAATATTTGTATCAGGAAATTAAATCTATAAGAAAAATCGGTGCAGACTTGTGTTATCCAGAAAATATACTTGATATTTGTTATAATAAAACCAAAAAAAAGTTTTATAACGAAAGTACTATTGAGAAGGAAGCGCCCAAGAATATCCTCATTTAACCTTATTTTAATGGCTTTGAAACCGTAAAAACATTGTTAAAAACACTTGATGTAAATCTTGTTTCCTCTTATACTAATTCTTTAATAAGAATGTTAATAAAAAATTGCCCTAATGAAACAAATAACGTAATTTATAAAATCCCTTGTTTGGATTGCCCTTCATTTTATATTGGGCAAACTAGCAAGGATCTGAATGTGCGTATTAAGCAACATAAGTACTCTGTAAGCACTGGGCAAACATCAAATGCCATTTTTATCCATTTGAGTGAAAATTCCCAATTGGAAGGAGAGTTCTGTGATTGCCAAATCAAATGAATTTTTTTCACGAAATCTTTTAGAATCAGCATTTATACAACTGACTTCGAATTTTAATCTCAGCCCTGAAATGTATTTTTGGGACCCTTGTATCAAAAGAATGTTTAAGAATGACTTAAAAGATAAAATTTCTGAATTAATGATTACCACATAGAAGTTATTTTAGCTTATTTCTATAAAAAAACCTTTCCTCATATTTTTCTTTTGTCATATTTTTAGTTATCATGTGTAAACTTTTTTTTTGTTTTCATATTGCATATGTGATTCCCAATCATTGCCTCCCCCTTTCTTTTGTAACACGTAGACTTTTTTTTTTTCTTTTTAACCCTTACTTGTTACTTTATATCCCATATTTTCATTAATCAGGTGTATAAATATCTTTCTCTTTTTCCCTGTCTTTTAGTCTGCTCAGTAAAGGACCATTAGTCGAAAGGCCTCGCAGTTCTCCGTTGTTTCATTTTCCTCGTGGCTGTAACGTTATTCATAAATTCCTTACGTTCCCTATTTTCGTGATTCAGTTATACATATATATATATATATATATATATATATATATATATACATATATATATATATATATATATATATATATATATATATATATATATATATATATATATATATATATATTATATATATATATATATATATATAATATATATATATATATATATATAATATATATATATATATATATATATAATATATATATATATATATATATATATATATATATATATATATATATATATATATATATATATATATATATATATATATATAGGCAGGTTCTATTGAAGTCTACAGCTGTTGCAGCGTTATTTATTTTAACTTTTATTTTCCTAATATTTCTTACAAGTTTTAAAACGAGGTCTTCGAGGCGAGAAAAAATATCCGCGAATAACCTTCTTTATTTCCAGTTGTATTTCGACCATGTTAAGTCACCTTCAGGGAATGAACAGAAATTCAAAAATTGCTACATTATAAAAAATATTTTCTACGCGAACATAAGTATTACAAAAATTGGCCATTCATGGCGCAGGAAATTTTTAAGGGGAAACTAAGCGCTACAAGAACCATATAAAATTGGAAGGCTTAGATTGTTTGATGGGATAGTCTAATAGAGAAAATAGACGAAGAAAAAAGACCAAAAGAGAACTGGAGACTAATAAATAGACTTAAAGACAGATTCCCAATAGAAAAAATAACCATTAAGAATGAACGGGGACTAAAGATCCAAGAACAGAGGACCACAGAAGAACTTTTTCGTAATCCTTGTGAATCATTCTTCTCTATAACACTAGAAAAGGAGAAAGACATCAATCCAGAGATAGACAAAATGGTCCACACAATCTTGCGTGAAAACATAAACCGGATCACTCCCGCACCAAGTTTAGAGCAATAAAGAGTGCAAATTGTGGGTACATTGGCCTACATAATAACGGAAGAGATTAAAGGCTTAATACAATCATTTAAATTGAAAGCGCCAACCCCCTCAGGAATAACCAGAATTAATCTTACCAACGCACCTAACATAATCATGAGAGCATTAAATAATATTTTTAACGCATGCCTAAATACTGGTTACTTCCCTGATAGCTATAAACTAGCGGAAATGATATTCGTCCCAAAGCCAGGAAAACCACCAAATCAACCTCAGCAGTTACCGGCCAATATCGCTATTGAACTTCAAGGGCAAAGTCTTCGGAAAAATCCTTAACAGGAAATTAAAAGAATATTTTGAAGAAAATGACCTTATAATGATTATCAGTTCAGGTTCAGAAGAGGCACATACACCATAATGGCACTTGCCATAATTACAGAGAAAATAGAAAGGCCAATGCAGAGAATAACTACATAGACCTAGTCCTGAGAGATGTAGAAAAAGCATTGTATAAAGCCTGGGTCAGACGAATGCAATATAAGATCTTAAATCCCCAGATGAATATCAATCTAGAGATAATTCTCTGAGATTATGTTACAGAGCGAAGAGCATATGTGAAGATCAATGGTTATTCAGGACCAGAATTCGAATTGGAAGCTAGACTCCCGCAAGGGGGCTGTCTCAGCTCCACGCTGTTTTCAATATACACAGCACACCTGCCAACAGCTTTAGAAAACAGGTTTATAAATCAGCAACATCAACAAATACGAAAGAGATTGGAAGATAACGATAATCCCATCTCCAGGAACAAAGCAGCGGAGAGGAAGAACAAGGCAAATCCGATGCTTAACCTACTGTATAATCTAAGAGGGTTAGGCATAAAAAAAAAAAATCTATCTTGCACTAGGAAGAAAGGTACTACCATACCCGCCAATCACTATCAATGGTGGAACAAGGACCAAAAAATTTGAGCACCAGAGAATACAAAATAAAGCTCTCTACCTAATCACCAACACATGTGGGAGAGAGTGGAGAAGACTACAGGATCTACATCAAGAAGCAGAATAAGAAACGCTCAATATCAACATCCGGAACAGAGCGGAGAAAATATCGAGGAAGATAGACGATCTACCACCGATATTTGCAGACCACACAAACACCGGCCCTGGAATCCCCTTTAACACTCGACTTTCAGCGGTAGACAACAGCTGAGATCGAGGAGGTTCCCATGTTTACATAGGTAGAAATTCAAAAGGAGAGAATGAACAAGCATAAGGATGAAGATATTACCCCGACTATATACAAACCCAACCTAAGAAATAACCAACTAAGACACCAGATTAATACCCTAATAAGACAACCGAATTTAAACAACCTAAATAGAAAGAAACAATCGACTAAGGAGAAAACACAGATCAAGTATAAACAGAAATAATGCAAACAAAATTAACCAAAAGTTTAATAAGTGAACAATCTTAAAAAGTTCAACAAAAATGATAGTGAAGTGAAAGTTAAGAGTAAAACAGAAAAAAAACGAATATAGTAAACTAAAAGTGTAATAAGTGAACTATAGTATTAAAACGTTTAACAAAAATTATAGTAAAGTGGAAGTTTCTAGAAAAACAAGTGAACAAGTTAAACTAAAGTGAAAAAGTGATAACAACAAGAGAAAGTGAATCAAAGTGAGGAAAGTAAAAACAAGTAACATAATAATACATGAACAAAGCTCAGAGCTAAGAAAACTCAAAACCGCATGAATGCTACATTAAACACATGAATGAAAGATGAAAAGAATAAGGGAACAGATATTGAGCGGTCCTCCCGCTTCTGTATGAGGAACATAGATGCTAAAGTGTGAGGAAGGAATTAGGCATGATGAATGATTAGTAAATGCATCATGGTGGTTCGGAATCCACGTTTATCAGCAGGTCCCACTTGTCCCTCTGGCAAGGGTATTCCACCCTTTCCACCTTTAACTACCGAGGTTGCTCAATCTGCCTCCTCCACAATCTGTGCTATTTTAACTCAAAACTTTCCAACTCCCATTATAAACCCTCTTCTAAAGCTTGTTCCGGACTTCCCATTAAGCACTTCACTATCGGTTTACTTGAATTGAGAGTCAGAAGTGTGGGGAGTTTCTCCAGGAGCAAGTCGGCTGCGGGCCTCCTCCTCTTCTGTGGACCCCGATTGTGGGAGGGGTACAGATGGGAGGAGAAACGCGAGCGGTACATTTTCTCCCCCTAAAAAAGAAAGAATAAAAAGTCTGACTATTTGTTGCTCCGATCTAGTTCTCTGGCAAAAGAGGCAAAGGAAAAAATAATGTTTGAAAACCTGTTTCATTAACGGCGGTCAACTCGAGGACGCCGATATGTCAGGAATATGATTTCCAGCTGAAGTTGCACGGTCATTGTTGGTTTCTTTATTTGAATGATAACGGCTTCGGCTATCTGCAATCTTCTGCGATTTTGGAGTCTCAGGATGATGGAGGTGTCCTGATTCAGTTTTTCACGGGTTAGAGTAGTGTCATGAGAGTGGGCGTGTTTTTTAATCGCGCGACAGCTGTGGACTTCAATAGAACCTGCATACAACATGGCCTTTTACCTAATTATATATATATATATATATATATATATATATATATATATATCGAGAGGGTTTTGTTCTTTCTTGTGGACGTCCGAACAAATAAATTCGTACTTGTATTTCTATAAAAAACTTGACGAAAATATAACTTTATTTCGTAATTTGAGGTCTTTATACTGAAGGGCTGGAGCTCGGCGAATCCATCCACCAAAGTAGAACGGATCACGACGATTAAATAGTGTCCTTGATTGTTTGTAAGGCTGATCTCAGTTTCTGAGCATAATCTCTCTTGTTTTATAGAAGGTGAGCGTGACCATGGGAGAGAGGGAGATAAAGAGAGAGGGAACGAGGTCGTTTGAACCTACTACAGACTCTCGAAGGGGATGGAAAAACAGAATTGATGATGTTAGGTCAAAAGCCAATAAATCCTGGTTACAGGGCCTTTGCTGACAGAGCTTTAAGGGGAGATGAATGAAGCCTCATATCGTCGTTAAGTGATGCCTAAATGTAGTAACATGATCACTACATATATATATATATATATATATATATATATATATATATATATATATATATATATATATATATATATATATACTGTATTGAAATGAACTCTGACTGGCACAGTGATAGTTGTTGGTGCGCTTCCTCCTCGCTCCTTCTCAGCCCTACCCATTCTACGACTATCCACTCAACCTTTAAAGTACCAAAATGAAGGTAGATTGTGTATTTCTTTTCGAAATCCCATGCTACAATTGAAACCTGGAGGAGATTCACGACCTCCATTCCCTAGTGCGCCGCAATGATGTACTCTTCTTGTACTTTGAGAAGCAGCATGACCTTTCATCATCACTGCTATCAAGAATACACGCTACACAAATGTAACCGCCGCTCTGTGTCTAGGTCAAGGGGAAGCCGGTCCTTTTATGCGTACTTTCCACTACTACATCTTTCACCCCTTTCATTTTACCCTTTTTATTCTACCAGTGTGGACTACTGTTCCGGCTCATTTTCCATTGTATGTTGAGCGTTGTGGCCCTGATCTTTCCGACAGCTGTCACTAAGCCTGATGCGCCACTCCGACCTGTTTACCACGCTACTTGTAGGATTTAGTCGGTTGTTCCAAAGGAGATGTTTATGATAGCGTAAACAGCTTATCCAAGCGCAATCTCCCAGGGTAGGCAAGAGGAGCCCACTTGGCTCATCTCTTTTGGGGGGTTATATTAGAGCCGTCGTGGGTATGGGCACTGAATTTTAACTTTCTCGGCCATGAACAATTATGTCACTCATAATTCAATCTTGGTGGTTGGGATCCGCTCTCACTACCCTCAGCTGATAAAGGAGATTCACTTCTATCCCTTTTTGAGGCACACTCGAGTAGCTCCTTCTCATCTAATGAGTTGTGCTCGCCTGTGATCTCTCAGGTTACCTTTAATTCTCTTCTAGCAAAGAAAGCCCAAGGTCCATGACAAGAGAAGAAATAAAAGAAGTAATAACGTAGATACAATGAAGAACATCTGCAATGCGTGCCAATTTAGCGAATACTTTCACGATTAATAGACTTTAGAAAATATGATCTTCCTCTGACCAGGAAAGCCACTAATTCCGTTTAATTACTTTAACAGTTTTAGTCTTATCACTTTAAATTTCATTGACAATTTTTAAAAAATTCTCAACGGAAGATTTGAGGGATACTTTAAGAAAATAATCTTTATAATGAATACTATTTGGGATTTTGGAAAAGAAATAAACAACACGATGGCCTTATATAATAGTCCAAGAAAAAGCAGAGACGGAGTACTTCGACTTGTTCCTAATAGATGTTGAAATTCCCTTGATTTGCTCTATTTGGGAAAAAAATTCATATATACATATATATATATATATATATTCCCAAATCAATGACCATTTGCTCTATTTCGGAAAAATCTTTTTATATATATATATATATATATATATATATATATATAAATATATATATATATATATATATATATATATATTTTCCAAAATAGAGCAAATGGTCATTGATTTGCTTGAATAGATAAATAGACGAAACAGCAAGAGGAAAACTTTCAGCGAGTACGGATCATAAAACAATACTTTATTATATCAACACCTTATCAACTAATACAGAGCAAGAATATAATTAATCTTAATCAAACATATGAATAAATAAATAAAATCTGCAAGATATAACAATGACATGATAAATGAAATCTCTTTAAATTATTTCCCTTAGAGTTTCCGAGAAAAATAAATACTTGAAAGATTTTTAACTGTGAACAATTCTAATAAAATGAGCTCCTGTGAGAGTAAAATATCGTTGTATTGCACAATCTTATAAATGGACCAAGTTGCAAAATTTGAGTATTCTTATAAAGAAACGAATATACTAATGTTAACTTTTTAAGAAAATGTCCCAAAATTATAATTAATAAAGAAAATAAATATGGTAAAATGCTATTAAAGCCAACTAAAAATTTTATTTAATAAAACAAATAAAATTTGACATGAAATATTTCGAGAAATATTTCTGAAAGAATTTAAAGCTCTAGTTTAGACTTTATGATGACAAATGACACCAAACATAGATATTATCACCCAGCATCAAAAGACAATTAAACATGACAAGGCCCCTTGTGAAAATTATGGTGAGAATATATTTCCATCAATCTGCTTCTTCTACAAAATATATAGAGGAAAAGAAAGTACTATTGGATGTGCATATCTGTGATTCACTCTTTCCAATAACCTATTACTACATAAATAAGTTACAGCAGGCTGATATAAAGCCCATGAACATAAACTAGAATTTTTAACTACTTTATTTACATTTTTTTTCCTCTATCCAATCAATGCTAGAAAAAATAGCTCAAAGTGACATGTCTACGAATTTCATACATGAAGCCAAATAAAATAAAAGAATGATATATGTTCACATTAATAGTTCCCATAAATTAAAGTATCTTACATCTTATCATCCAAAATGTAAATTTGGATTATGTATGATCTTACATTATGGTTGTGTACATGTTCACTCAGCTGATACCAAAGAGTACTAGCAAATACTGACCTTTTAAAAGTACAATTTCATTTAATAACTGGTTGGGGACCACATATTGCGTGTATTCTGGCTTCGAGCGGAATTCATCACAATTATTCCTCCCTCTCAAAGTTAATTAATTTAAGCTCACATTTCATACGCATGAGAATAAAAATGGACTTTATTTCTAAGAGATAGTTATTTTATTAATTCTATCAAAGGGAATCTAGATAATAGATGTAGACTCTATATACGAAAATCAAATAATATTTTTCATATCTTTTGCACCATATTTTTGTTTATTCAATTGTGTATTGGTTATTGAGAATAAAATGTTTCTGTCGAACCTAAACTATTTCTAAGTTGAGAGAACAATATAATTATTTTTTAATTAGTTTTCATTTTTATCAAAGCATATAACACCATATGGTGACAAATAATCATATATATATATTTATATATATATATATATATATATATATATATATATATATATATATATATATATATATAAATAAATAAATGTACATATATATATATATATATATATATATATATATATATGGCGTAGGCGACATACTGATGGTCTGCTTGCGAAGTGCATGATTCCCCTGTATCGAGTATTCCATCAGGTTTAACCTGTTTTCTTATGGGTTAATCAGCATCTACCGTATCACGTGTTATTATTGTGATTTCCCTTTCATATATATGATATAAAATGTGAACAGAAAGAATAAAAGAGGGATCACTGGGAAAAACCGCAGGAGACCGTGTAATAGAACAACAAAGGGTTGGGAAAAATTCTAGAGGGGATAGCGTGACTTGATATGTCGGTGACTAGACACAGATAGGTGGTATTATTTTGCGTGTAAATATTGGTATTGGGTACGACTTTATTTTACAATTTTCTTAAGTGTGAATAGGAATGGGCTGAGGGTGGTCGAGGGTGGCTCTTCGGACTGCTTGGCTAAGAAGCTAGGAACTAAAAGTTACGTGCGATTGCATCGTAAATGTTCTCATGGATCTGCCCCCAAATGCCGAAACGGCTTCAGGTTGTTTCACTCGTCTTCAAATTGGAGACACTCGTGGGATGCTGCGCCTTATTGTGACGACCGCGTTGTCTCACAGACTGCTCAGCACATTCTCTTTGAATTTTCCAGTCTGGGTGATCTTTGTGCAAGTTACTTGTACTCGGGAGAGATTCGAGCACACTGACCTTTGGACTATAGCACTATTTGGAGGAGGCTCACCTCTTCCGCTTTATTTCACCGTTTGCTGTGAGTTGCATGTTACTGCGCCTGGGGGAGAGACTGGACTACCTCCGACTTCCGAGCGCTTTTTCTTCTTTCCTTTTAGTCTGAATTCTTTTTGGGGGGAGCATCGATATTTTTTAGCATTGTTATTTTTTATTTTGATATTAATTTGTTTCTTAATATAGCCTAGTAATAGGGTGGGTCGAGTACGGCGACTAATGCCCAAGTAGACAGTCCTCAGATGGGCTCCTACAAAAAGAATAGTTATCTAAAACCATCTTACCGTATTGTCTTTCGTGTATATTTATGCATGCGGGGTCTCTTACGTTTCCCTAACTGTCATGTTAAGTGGGTGTAGATGTTTATGTTGAGTGGCATTAATTGTTGTATCCATGTAATGTGGCCATGCGTGTGTACATATAAGAGCGTCACGCGCGTTTCAGACCAGAATCCTGAATGCTCTTTATGCCTTCTACCATGTTTGACTCGCAGCTACCAGTGTCAATGGTGCCTATGTGAGGAAAAGCCTGACTAAAGTTTTATATAAATGTAGTTGTAATTTTCTGCTGGTAATTTGGAACCAGCTGTGGTTAGTGATAATGTTTTTGGCTCTTGTTTGCATGATCTTTTTGTGTTTGTGTGGAATATTCAGAACTTGTCAAATGTTTCTCCTAAAAATTTTGTGTGATTTGTGTATATGTTTTATTGATCGGGATGGTTTGGGTATAAAGGTTGTGTATATTTCAAAGTTGTCTATGTATTCATCACGTGCATCGTAGCGTGTCACGTGTCTTCTGAAAATTCGTAGCTGTAAACCACTTATCCTTATTATCTGTTATTTGTCTTATAGTACAAAGTTTTTTGTTCAGGAAGTGCAATTATGGCTGTGCCCGAGCTGCAGACGACCATGGTCTCACCTTTGGAATAGGACATTATGTACGTACATATGTATGCACTATTTTAGGTTGGCGTGGAATATCATTGCCACTACGTTAATGAGAAAGTACGACTGCCGACCATCTCCCTGGTCTTTCACAGCGATCTCTCTTCGGTTTTTTCTATTCACAAATTGAATTAAATTTGGACCAATGACAGCTTATTCTAGTTTGTCAAATAAACTTTATAGCTTTGTATCCAACATTTTTAAAAGGAAAATTTGGTTTACACCAATTAAAAGGAAGAGGAAATATTTGTGGCTGTCTAGGTCTAGTGAGTGGGTAATCCCAGTCCCACTTCCTGGACATATATTTTATTACTGCACCAAGGTGAAGCGGAGGTGAAGTGTATTCAATACACCCACCGTAGCCACTTACGGTGAATAAGAATAACTCCAGTGATTCCATTTTAATCAAGATTAAGATAATGATCTCTTGATTGTGTCCCCACTCAGTAAAAGCCAGTCATAAGTGGACCGGTGTAATATTGAGATCTAAGCCGAGTTGATTGCTTAATAATTGCCAAAGGATCATCCAAAATAGTTAAACAAACATATACAATAAAATAATCTTTAATGTCCATGAATTAGAAATAAGAAACAGCGTGTATAGGTCTAAAAATAATTAATCTTTGCACTTAATAAGTAAGTCTACAACATGTCGTGGTGATTATACTTGAAAATTACTCACTAGGATGCTTGCGTCTTAATGGCACCCCACAGAATGAATAGAATAATATTATTGAATTAAGCACTGAATTTATCACTTTTAATACTCGAATTTATGGGCTTGAGATGGAAGTTCAAGTTAACGAATAAACTGGTAAAGTTAGGGGAGGGGATAATTCACTTTAATGATACCTTTAAGTTCGTAAGTATTTTTGAGAATGACGGTGAAGATCTTCTTCTGGTGACGATGATCGCATTTAGTCCAACCGTCCGAGTTTTTCAAATTAGAAGGTAATCCTAGACCGGTGATATACTGATCCTATGCCGGATCACAAAGGCGACCCAAACTGTGGCTCAAATCGGACTTCTTCTTCCTCGAAGTGACTGTCCGATTATGCGGCTCCTGGAGTGGGTATCCAAAACCGATTACCTAGCTACGTCTAGAGTAATCCACAAAGAGTGGTCCTGTGTAACCTCAGACTCTGAATGTGGGGGGCTTGCGAGAAGTTTAACACCTACAAGTACCGTGACGGCCACGCACAAATTCCCTGAAGTTTCTTTCTTACAACGGGGGAACTGTTTACTTTGTGGAACGAGCTCCACACACTCAAAGTAGATCCGAGGTCTTCTGCCTGACTCCAGAAAGAAGTTTCCCTTTTATTTTCCTCACGAGCAGAAATCGTTAGAGAGCACCGAATTCTCATAAAATATGTATCGCCGCGCGAAAGACCTTTTCATCTGCTGCCAGACAAAGTAAATCTTTTACACCTTCGCTCCACATAGCAGTTTACGACGGCGCAAAAATTTGAACCTTCGTCGGCTAGCAGGTGTCTTTTAGCGGTAGGCATTTTCCTTAGCGGCCGTCTCGAATTTGGTTGTCTCAAAAGAGCGAAAAGGGGCAGAGGGAATTTGAGGCGAAAAAGCGAATTTGGAATGCGGGAGGGACACGCAACTTGTGTCGGACTATTTCTGCGTATACTAATGTACGTAGTATTTAGACTTCCACAGTGGTTCCTAGGTTTAAGAGAGAGAACTAATGTAGCCTTGAAACAAATTGATACCTCAAAGTGGTATTTTTGTATACTTCACGCATTCCGTCGTCGCTATAACCTCTAACGGTAATTCAGCTGCTAGCATGACATAACTCATCAATTGGTTATGGCTGAGATACAGTTGCTGGTATGGTATCATAAACTGCTGCAAGAGACGCCGTTAGGGGGCCATTAAAGGGGGATCGATTATCGAACACGAATCTGAACCCAACTGTGGACTGCTGGTAGACTTAGGTTAATTTCATGTGGGTGGTAGATGACCGTGCAAATAATTATATTAGGGAAACTTTTTCACTAGAGGAAAAAAATCATAATTGGGGACACGGCTAAATTTAGGAGAAAGATAAGATATATAATAAATGAGTAGGAAATACAAAAGTGAGCGTTTAGGAATTATAAGAATATGTGGATGGAGTGCAAACAAAATCTCTTCAGAGGAACGGGTAATCCCCCAAAGTCGGCTACAAGAAAACTTGTTCTTGAAACTGTTGGTAAAAATGAAAATTACTCTCGTTCTAATTATTGATAACACTTCTGGATACATCACATTATGCTATTAAGCAATGAAGGCGGAAAGATTGGTATCACAAGAAGGAATTGAAACTGTTAGAAAACTAGGACAAATCACAGTAATCCCTCAACAAATTATCGCTAATAGAAGTGCAATTGGCTGGAAGGTGGACCTTTAGGTGGGAATATGCCCATCAGTAGAGTTTAAAGTGGACATCGAAAAAAGACTAAGGGATAAAAGTACATCAAATAATATAATTTGGACAAATACACGTCTTACAGGTAGTATGCACAAACACTGAAACGGCGGGCAAAAGTGTCAGAAACGGTATCCTGGAATTCACTATGAATATCACTGCAGAAAATATAGAAAAATGAAAAGAGACAAACTTTCAAATGTGCGACAATTGTTATGCAATGGAAGACCGCAGACGAGGAATTTTACAATAACACAAAACCTGTTCCGAGTGCTTGGCTGAACATTAGTAGAGCGAATGCACCTTCACAACGAAAAAATGCCTAAAATGCGAAGAAGCAGATCAATCATTAGCTTTGGACTGCCCTAGAATGAAGAAAATAATAGAAATAAAACAACAAGAATCAAATGGCACAAAATGGAACTTATGCAGGAGTTGAAAAGGCAACAATAAATTAAGGAGTAGTTTTTGAGGCTCTAGTATTCATCCTCTATGCACACGTAAGTTATCTAATACAGTAAATTAACTATTAATAAAAAATTAAATTAAAGTAATGTGCTTTTTAGAGAACCTACAATCTTAAGATATATTAAAAATCGACTTACTTAAATAAGAATGAAAACACCCTATCAATGGAACTCGTGAACAAAAGTGAATAAGAAAAAATCAAACGAACAGAGAAATATGGCATCCTGAATGCAACAGAGAAAGAGCCATAAAAAGTATATTTAACAAGAAATATGAACTGGTCTGTGAAGCTAATATCAGAAATTTAATATGAAGGTCTACGCAATTAACGCAACGCCAATGGAAAATAAATCAAAAAATATTAATGAAAGATCTAATTAGTGTATACATCGGCGATGTGCTAAACTCTGAATTCTACATATAAACAAGTTAAGAATGAATAATTCAACCACAAGTTAGACTTGACATGGAGAGCTAGGTAAACAAACTGCCTGTAAATAAAATTAAGATCCTACCGAGCAAATCTTACTGTTAAAATACGGAAAAAATGCAAGCAAAATAAATTTCAAACTACATATACTACAATTTAATAGAAATGGATAAATAGGTAAAAGAATAACTAATAAAGAACATCAGAAAGATCGATCCAGATTTTGTACTCATCTCGGAACATGGAATAAGTAACGAAGAAAGTAAATTGAAAAATTCAACTATACCGTCATAATAAATAAAAAAACAGGGGAAAAGAAATGAGGAGGTGGAGATTAAAATAGAAATAATTTTCAATTAAATCGAAATACGAATTTAAAACAAAGCATTTATCTATGCATAGCCTTTAAAATACAATTAGAAATAATCACGAGAGAATATCAACCGGCAATTAGATAGATACTTTTCATATGCCTTTGCCAGTGAGACCAGATAAGCTGAATATCTAGTTCGCGGAAGATATCAGACAATGCATTCTATCCCCCAGCTTAAGTTAAATACGGCAAGCAAGATTGAGAGTACTGGAAACATTAACAGATTCCCCCAAATTCAAAATAGCGACAAACATCTATAAATTTACCTTACTTCAAATTGCAAGAAAAAGTTTTGTCGATATCATAATGAAAGAAAAAGGTACTACTAGAGGCTCTAAGGTAAAGATTTGGGTCTAAATATAACATCAAACCGATGCAAAAGCCATCAGCAAGAAAGTATACGAAGAACGATTCCAAGTCTATAATTACTTTATTCATTACGAAGAATCTTTTTAAAAAATAAGAGAAAAATATGCGAGTATATAGCATTGGGCATTGAAAACAATAACGTAATCCCCAATACCATTGGATTTTATGGAGAAAACAAGAAGAAAGGAAATGCAAAAGGTAAAAATAAAGATTCATAACTAACACCACATGTATTTGCAAATCAAATATTTATCCTTAACGAATATAGTAATCAACTTTAATTTCATAGTTTAATACATCAACTGAGGAGAGATGAAAACCCCACGTTTACGTGATTAAATCAGGAAAAAAAGCCATAGGAACAATATAAAAACCTAATCAAATAAAATAAAAAACAAGGAAAACACCAAAATAAACCCAAAAGGAATCAAAACCGAATGATCACAAATGAAATATGAAAACCGAACATGAAACACGAATATTGAAATGGAAGTAACAAGGAATAGTCATGATTAAGAATACAGAATTATGACTTTCGAAACTGCAATCGAAACTGATAAACAAGTAAATGAACAACGAAACATTAAAAACAGGTGAAAATAACCTAAACAGCTAAGCTTAATTATATGTGCAAGAGAAGAGTCGGATTTCTGGAACATGATTAGCCAGAGGATCATAGGCACTCAATCTTAACCTATATAATTTACCTATTTATTTCTCCTAATAAAACATTCTAAGAAACCTTGATCTGGATTTGCTTACCAAGCGCTTGATCTTAAGTTAACTTGAGTTGACGTTTAGAAGTGTTGGAAGTTTCTCCAGGGACAAGGAGAATGCAGCCCCCACTCCTCTCCGAACTTGAATGGCAGACAGAGGGAACGGGGACCTGTAAGCGGCATTCCACCACCCTAAAAAACAAAAACAAAACAATGGCATGCGTAGAACTTCCTTAACCTTCCTTAAACTTCCTTTGACTATCAAAATGAATAATGAAATCTTCTTGCAAAAATACCTTCGCTTTGAGACGGAAAAATGTCTCTATCAAACCAAACCCCACAAATAAACTTAATGTAGAGGCCCTAAAAGGCCAAGTAACTCTTCACCAATTTCCCAGAAGAAGAAACCAAATCACTCATCTGTCAGAGTATCACCATTCACCCGACCACATCCTCTCGATATCCATGATGACTGACACTCTCAGATAACTTCGAATAGGGATTAATAAAGTTCTATTTTACATACAAGGGCATAGAGGAGGAAACAACCTTCAAATACTTGCCCGATTTTATGTCATCCAACCTACATCCTACTTGAAATTTACCAAGGAAAATCGAAGCAAAAAAGCCCGACCGCCATCGATACTCTCGTATACAGCCTGGCAGTCACTTTAAAAGGGTAGTGTAAACAAAGCCTCCACCCTAGGAATCTGTCTCAATGAAAGTTAATAATGCTCAGACCAATATAAACAAGGCGTAATAAACAGCTTAATCAAGAAAGCTTTGATCACCTGCAATCACTGGTGATCAGTCAGCGACGTACTAACCAGAGTAACTAAACTCCTAGTCAACGATGTATACCCACACAATCTAGTCGACATCAAAATTAATCTATCCAAAGACATCCCAATAAACCTAACAACTCATCGAAAATTGAACTGTTCTACCAAGGTTTGGTGAATTCCGCCTACAAGGCAAAAAAATGGTTCTTATAAAAATTAATAATCGTAACATTGCAGTGTACGTGCAACAAATAGAAATGAACGTAATATTCTACTACAAGAATCAACTTACCTCCAATGTACTCATGAGAAAATCTCTCTTCCTCCTCCCCAACATTTACATTAAGTTAATGTCATGTACCAGTATATCTGTTTTTTCTTAGAACTGCAACATTAAGTATATCAGAATGACTAAAATCACCCTCTACAGATGTATCAGATTCTACCTACAAGACGGCGCAATAAAATGCCCCTCAAGTAAATATCTAACCATCCTCTCAAGAGACTTTCTAAACATCAATACCACCATCCTCTAGGTGGCAATAAAATGCCACCCAAGTAAATATCCAACCATCCTCTCAAGAGACTTG
This sequence comes from Ceratothoa steindachneri, assembly GCA_963969495.1. Classification (NCBI taxonomy): domain Eukaryota; kingdom Metazoa; phylum Arthropoda; class Malacostraca; order Isopoda; family Cymothoidae; genus Ceratothoa; species Ceratothoa steindachneri. The sequence continues at coordinate 34,073,561 of OZ018324.1, read as the reverse complement.
CCAAACGTCAATACCACCATCCCTCAGCGCAAAGAAGAATTAACAAGAGTCTAAATGACCGAAGTCGTCAAAAATAGGGTAATGAAAACCGAAATAAACATCTAACTAAACCAAAACACCGCCCTAAACAGCAACAGAAGACTCATCGGTAAAGAGATCTTGGTTATCTTGCCTCCTTTTCTAGAATATACACACCTTTACCACATTCACCTCGTATTTATTCTAAACATTAATTCCTCCAACTTTTTCTAAGCGCAAAATTGGTGTATTTCGTTGCGCTAATGTTAATGCTATAATTATTTAGGAGCCAACAATTCATTCCACATGAAATTTTTTGCTCGCTCATCGGCCCGCTCGCACGAACCGAATTTGATAACTCGCACTCAAAAGAATTTGCTCACCTTTCTTTCGCATTGGACGTTAATTACTTTGGAAAGAGGAAAAGACAAAAATCAGCAAAGTAAAGGGCAAATACCGCTGCTACAAGTCATATCGACAATTTATCTTCTCTTCAGGACCATCCTTCTTTCCACTACGAGGGATTTAAAAAAGGGAGATTTCTACTCAGGTTGCTATAAGTAAAATTAGGGCAGCCAAAACACATCACCTCCTCTGCTTTTGTCTTTTGAACGCAGCAGCTGAATGTACTGCTAATCATAAACTAATTCAAACTATGCTCATCATGTGACAATGCATAATTTGAGGTCGTGGAAAGAGCAGACCTCTGTATTAGCCCCTCTGAAACACTGTCATAGCCATTCCAGATAAGTGGCAAAGATTTACCTTTGGGAAAGAGATCTATTTATCTCTATGGGCCCAGCCAAGACCATTGGGAGACATAAAACTGTCTGTGCATGCACGACGCAGCTCCTATATCCACGCCCCCGAAGGGGCGGAACTCCCGGGTGGTGGTAATTGATTTTATCACCATCCATCATCAATTCCGCAATGAGTCATCCTTCAAGAGGTCCTCCCCGGAATAATCAGCTCATTCATTCATCATTTTCCTCCAGTCAGTCATAATCTAGTTCGAACTACAAAAGGGAACAAACCCTCAAACCGCAGGCTCCCCACAGACTAGCTAGGATTATGGCGAAGGTGCGAAGAGGATGCTTCTTCGTATCTTCCCCGGGAAGACAAACATTTCAAGAAAAAGACACTACAAACAATCTACCCAGAATTCGGAGTCATTCTCCTCAGGCTAAAGGTCGAATACAGCGGATATGTTCTACTCTGTAACAGAGAGTAGAATCAGGCTAGCATAACCCTCCACTCCTCCCCTCAAATCATGAATAGATCCGTGATCTGAAAAGGCTTCAACCCATGAGTTGGGGCATACTCAACCACCCAAATAAAGGACAAACTCGATAAAACCTTTACTATTCCATATCTTTTACAGATATTCAGCTAGATCGAGGATTTATTGATCGGTTCCTTTTCTTGGAAGAGTATCACGAACCCAGTAAAGGAGTCGAGGCCAAACTCAAGAGGCATCCAAAACAATGAGAGGTTCTTCACGCCCGCGACATTTAAATCTACCAAAACTATACCCAACGGTATAACATCAACTATAGGCACCTACATAGGGACCCCCTCCCACCTTTTCCCAAGGGGTGTAACCTGAGATGCCCGCCTGAATTTTGGAAAACTTTCCCCGCCAAACCTAATAGAACGTCTAGAAGAGTCCTAGGATGCACCCTACACCCAGCCCCTAACGGACGCCTCCTAACGAGCCCACTCCTCTCATCTCAGGAAACCCATATACACAGCTATTCCACCAAAGGCGTAGAGATAGGCGAAAAAGCAGTATTAAGTAACATCGGAACCCTAGGATGGTTGAAGAAGAACGGCAAAGCCTTTGGTGACGATTTCAGGCTCGAACCCAAACTATTCCCAACCATAAATGCAAAAAAAGCAATATTTTAAAAAGGTCAACCCATCGGTTGGCGAAAGATCGGTAGAAGAAATTATACACGAGATTGAAAGAAATCAGAATTGGGCCAAGGTGGCAGAGGTAGTCAAATTCCGTAGCCTCACTTACGCATCCAATTCGTTTTTGAGGAAATCGAAATGGTTGACAAAGCAAAGGAAGCAGGACTGAAGCAATTTTTCATGAGAATCTTAACTGACCAGATTGAGAGGGAGAGAATCTTTCATCTTTTGAAAAGCTTCAATTGCTATAAGGTGAAAAACCCTCAAACCAACACCTTTCTAAGCAAGAATGAACAAAAACCTTTTCAGTGTGTCCATAACGGTCACGACTCGATGCACTGCGTAAATGAGACTAAGATGTGCGTCAACTGTGCGAGAACAAACTAAACCCTAAGTATGCAATGCCCGATCTGGAAAGAACAAGTAAAATGCAGCAGCAGACAGAGTGCACTCTACTTAAGCAGCGGATGCCAAGTAAACGTTGGAAAGACAACTAGGCTTACAGCCCATACAACAACAAATATTTATCCAGCTTACACACCTCGCGGCCTTGAAGATGATGAATAAAATTCTATATGCACAAGTGATGAGGCTGGCATGCTTGGGTTTATTGAACACTGAAATGAACATGATGGTAGCTGCGAATGGTCTGTGTCGTAGAATGGACTCTCGACGATATACCATATATAACTATTCGTTGAGGGAACTTCTTTAATTATCTTTAGAGTGCGTGGATGTCTGGCGGGCCGATATTATGTATCTTCGATATGCTTAAGAAGTGGAACTGAGCTCAAGGATAATAATATTGCTATCATTAATAAAATAGAGTTTTATTAATAATAACTATCAACAATACACAAAACGGAAAATATTGACATAAACAGAGAATGGAAAGGGTCGTAGGGGCAAGGGCTAATCCGAGGATTAAAAGATTTAAAAAGGTAATACAAATATAAAGTTAAAGAGATGGGATGGTTCGCTAAACCATTTAAAGCACAGGATAGAATTGACAAAAGGGTTCTACGTTGTTCTCTTCTGAACAACAGGGGGGAGGGGTGAGAACCGTCTCTTTTTTACAGGCTCAAGAACAATGGCTGTTCTAATGTTGTTCTCTTCTGAACAACAGGGGGGGGGGGTAGAACCATCTCTTGTCCACGGGCTCAAGAACAATGGCTGTTCTAATGTTGTTCTCTTCTGAACATCAAGGAAGAAGGTTGAGAACCGCTTCTTTGCGAACGGGCTCAAAACAACAATGGCTGTTCTACGTTGTTTTCTTCTAAACAACAGGGGAAGGGGTAAGAACCGTTTCTTGTCTACGGGCTCAAGAACAATGGCTGTTCTAATGTTGTTCTCTTCTGAACAACGGGGGAAGGGTGAGAACCGTTTCTTGTCAACGGGCTCGAACGAACAATGGCTGTTCTAACGTTGTTCTCTTTCTGAACAACAAGAGGGAAGCCTTGTGGACTCGGCGTCACGAAGGCTCAAACCTTGGCACTCAAGGGATATTGTCCTCCTCCTGGACAAGTGATGGTGAATCACGAGGTCGAGGTCCCTTGGCGCACAAAGTGAGAGAGGGTCGTGGTGATGTTTCGCGACGAAAAATCTGGATCTCCAATCTGCTCTTAGTGGTAAAGTTTCCATCTAAATAGTCAAGACACTCCCTTGGCGTGGGGGACAATGGAGTGAGAACTTCGAGGAAATGCACAGCCGAGCCTGGGAACAATGCCTTATCTGCCCATAAGCCTAACTCAATCTGGCGAGGTCTGCGTATGGGGGCGAACGGGGGCGAGATAAACCTCCTTGTTTAAACATTGACTCAGGTGGCTGCGATAAGGCGCTAAGCTTCAAAGTGAAGAGGCACGTGGGAAGCATCGTGGTTTTAAATAATATGTGATAGGAGTTGAAATTAACGCGGCCTCAACCCGTTCTATCACACCCCTCCATTCTGGGGGAAGTTGTCACTTCGAAAAAAAGAGAGAAGGGACAACGATAGAGCTCTGTTGTGGGGAACTCGTTTTTTTGTACCAACCGTACCTTCCTGCACCTAACTAGTATTACCTCAATACATATGATTATTTTGATCTTTAGATTACAGGGGAAATAACCTTCATTACAACTTAATAAAAAAAAGGAGCATGGAACAATGAAATGATATAAAATTAGTACATACGGGACAAAATAATTTATACGTAAATTAATGGGTACAAATATATATACATAGAAAAAAAAATAGACATTGAGCGTTAGAAAATTCAGACATATACATTAACTAATTATATTGCAAGAGAATCTAATTTAAGTCGTACAAGACGGTATATACCTACATGGAGATACTAATCCTATGAATACAATTACTATACGCTATTCGGTAACGCATTCCTACTGAGTGCGTCAGCGATCTGGTTATCGGAACCTTATATATAATCTATTTTAAATTGATACTCTTGCAAGAGTAAACTCCAACGCATGATTCGGCCGTTGGAGTGTCGCACATTCCTAATATAGGCTAACGGACGGTGGTCGGTCCTATCTGAAATTCTTTTCCTATCAAGTACATTTTGAATTTGTCTATGACCCAGATAATTGATAGAGCTTCCTTTTCTATAGTGGCACATCTCTTTTCACGTGGTAATAATTGACGACTAGCATATGCAACTGGATGACTCGTTCCGTCATCCTCGTATTGAAGGAGTACACCTCCAATGCCATCGTTGGACGCGTCGGTCTTAATCCCAAAGGATTTTTCCGGGTTGGGCAACTTTAAAATGGGGGCAGAAATGAGCTCACTCTTGAGCTCATTAAAATGGGAAATAGCGACATCATTCCAACGTAGACGATCGGGTGAATTCTTTTTTAAAAGGGAGCTGAGGGGCGCCAAAAATCCCAGTGAAATTCGGAACGAATCGCCGATAGTATGACGCTGATCCTAGGAACGATCTTAATTGCTTTTTTGAAATCGGGAGGGGCATGTCGGCGATTGCCTTAATCTTATTCTCTTGGGGACTTAACTTGCTTTGTCCTATTTTGAAACCCAAATATTTTATAGTTTCATGGGCAAAATGGCATTTGCGGAGGCCAATGGTGAGGCCATTTTTGCGCAGTCGCTTGAAAAGAGCTAATAGGGTGGTTAAATGGTGACTCCATTCAAATAGTTCTTGTAGCTGACTCTTTTGATGTGGTGTCAGCTGCGCGTCAATATCCAGGTCAGAGGGTTCCAAAGACTCGCCTAGTAGGGAAGGAGGAGGGTAATCGGCATCAGGTTGGGTGCACACTATCTGTATTACATTAAGGGAATCCGCGGGGTAATCTTCTTCAAGCGCCGATGTTTCGTCCAGTTCTACGAAGGTATCTCCATGGGCGCGTTGGGGATTCTTTTTTTCTTGCGGTCCACGGACAGTCTTCGTGTCCTTGTCTTGGGCCTCATCGCCTAAGGGTGTTAGTAATTTACACTCCTTTTGTGCCGTCCTAAAGTCCTGGTTAGTTGTCTCCGAGAAATCGGACGGTTTTGGGGTTCTGATGGGGACGGGCTCCTGGGCTTCTTTCTTAGCTTGGCCTCGAGGAAGGGCGGCCTGAGACACAGGGTCGGAACTTACTTGGGGGCTCTATCCTATAAGTACGGAACAGAATTCTATGGGTGCTGAAATGACTTCAGCCCAGCCATCATAATATTGACAGTGCAAGTAACATCTAACGACGGGGAATTGGATCGCCCGCCCAAGGTAGTCATGTACCACCGCAAATATTTCGTTGTTAGGGTCCACTGGGGGGAGGAGTTCGTTTAACACGATGAAACACGTACATCCTGTGTCCCTGACGAGAGTCGATACTCGGCAGCCGTTCACGCTGCCCTCCTCAAATTTCAAAGTTCCCGATGAACTTTTCTCAAAAATAAAATTTACCTGGTGGCCTGACGGAGGGGGAGAAGTTCCTGCTTGGGTCTGCACCACCGGGGGAGCCGGGGTTGCATTAATCTGGTCAACTTGGTGGGCTGGTCCGCTTTTAAGCCTTGAATTTTGGGGGCAATTCCAGCTCATGTGGTTTTCTACACCACAGGTGAAGCATATGATTGGTCTCTTCGGGAAGAGAGATGGAGGAGAAATCTTTACGAGAGGTTTGGAGTCCCGTTGTTGGTTTTGGGGAAAGAAGTTTTGGGGTTTTACGGGGCTCGGAAACTTCGTCGGCTTTCCTGAGAAGGGGCGCGAATCCTTCCTTCTTTCCTTGTAATGGGAATGGTGAGAAGTTCGATTCTCCTTTGGGTATATATTATGGCTTGCGGCATAGACATCCGCTTCTTCGGTACATTCTTTAAAGGTCCGGCACCGACGATCCTTCACGAACGCGCGGATCTCCGTCGGAAGAGACGCCAAAAATTGATTTCTTAACACGAAGTCTGTTAAGGACTCGTAGTTCGGATCAACCTTTGAGGATTCTAACCAAAATTTAAATTTCCTCTGAAGAATGTATCCGAATTGACGGAAGGTCTGTCCGGGTTTAATACGACCTCCTCAAAATTCTTGGCGGTAGAAATCGGGAGTCATATTATGAGCGGCCAATAACTCAGCTTTTAAGGTGCTGTAGTTAATTGTACACTCATATGGTAAAGATATATAAATTTCGCGCAATTTACAATTTAACAGGGGAAGTAATCTGGCTACACCTTCAGCCTCCAGATCCATGTTATTGATTTCGAGTATCTTTTCGAAGTGGGCTAAAAATGCTCCGAAATCCTCTCTATCCTTGAAATTGGGAAGCTTTAGTGAGAGATTGGGGGGGGCTTCGGAACGGGAACTGGCGAACTGTATCTCTGTTTCAACACGAGCTAATTCAATCTGATGGTGAAGCTCAGCTTGTCTTCTCCGTTCCTCTCTTTCTTCTCGTTGAAATTCTCTTTCTTTTTCTTCTCGTTGGATTTCTCTTTCTCGTTCTTCTCGTTGTATTTCTCTTCCTCTTTCTTTTTCTTCTTCTTCACGCTCTTTTCTTTGCTCCTCTTGAACGTACTCAATTAGTTCTTTTCCGGAAAGTCTCAAGGACTCTCCTTGCATTTTAAAGATTTCGAACTGGGTCATCTTGGCACTTGGGGGCTGCCTAGTCAACCAACTAAAATTCCTCGCAACAAGAATTATGCCTTCTAAAGAATTAGCCTACCTAAATATGGGCACTGACCTATTCGTACTTGGTTTCTCGATCTAAATAAACACTGACTAAAATCACCAAAAAAAAACAAAAAAATTATTATAACAGTTCCTTGAGCTACTCCAGCTTCTTAAGTTTAAAAAAAGGGGAAAACAATTGATTAAAACAAAACAGGAACTACTATACTCTATTATTATAACGAATAACACGATCCTTTACTCGACTGAGACCAGTGTTTGCAAAGATATAGCGTCAAACCTTACACACCTGATACCAAATTTAAATAGTATATATATATATATATATGTCGTAGAATGGACTCTCGACGATATACCATATATAACTATTCGTTGAGGGAACTTCTTTAATTATCTTTAAAGTAGGTGGATGTCTGGCGGGCCTAGATTATGTATCTTCGATTTGCTTAAGAAGTGGAACTGAGCTCAAGGATAATAATATTGCTATCATTAATAAAATAGAGTTTTATCAATAATAACTATCAACAATACACAAAACAGAAAATATTGACATAAACAGAGAATGGAAAGGGTCGTAGGGGTTAGGGCTAATCCGAGGATTAAAAGATTTGAAAAGGTGAAACAAATATAAAGTTAAAGAGATAGAATGGTTCGCTAAACCATTTAAAGCACAGGATAGAAATGACAAAAGGGTTAAATACTCAAAGGTAACGTTCGGCTTACGTAATTTTATACTAGTTGTGCAGTGGAAGGCGACGTGAAGGAATTTTTGGTCCGCTGGCGAGTTCCAGCCGAAGATGGGGGAGAATAAAATGACCCTGACGTGGCGTCTTGGGAATGAGAACCGTTTCTCGAAGAATGGCTTGAAGAAAAATGGCTGTTCTACGTTGTTCTCTTCTGAACAACAGGGAGGGTGAGAACCATCTCTTGTCCACGGGCTCAAGAACAATGGCTGTTCTAATGTTGTTCTCGTCTAATCAACAGGGGGGGGGGGGTTAGAACCGTCTCTTGTCTACGGGCTCAAGAACAATAGCTGTTCTAATGTTGTTCTCTTCTGAACAACAAGAAGGAAGGGTGAGAACCGTTTCTTGGCGAACGGGCTCAAAAGAACAATGGCTGTTCTACGTTGTTCTCTTCTGAACAACAGGGGAAGGGGTGAGAACCGTTTCTTGTCTACGAGCTTAAGAACAATGGCTGTTCTAATGTTGTTCTCTTCTGAACAACAAGGGGGAAGGGTGAGAACCGTTTCTTGGCGAACGGGCTCAAACGAACAATGGCTGTTCTACGTTGTTCTCTTCTGAACAACAGAAGAAGGGTGAGAACCGTTTCTTGTCAACGGGCTCGAACGAACAATGGCTGTTCTAACGTTGTTCTCTTTCTGAACAACAAGGGGCAAGCCTTGTGGACTCGGCGTCACGAAGGCTCGAACCTTGGCACTCAGGGGATATTGTCCTCCTTCTGGACAAGTGATGGTGAATCTCGAGGTCGAGTTCCCTTGGCGCACAAAGTGAGAGAGGGTCGTGGTGATGTTTCGCGACGAAAATCTGGATCTCCAATCTGCTCTTAGTGGTAAAGTTTCCATCTAAATAGTCGAGACACTCCCTTGGCGTGGGGGACAATGGACTGGGAGCTTCGAGGGAATGCACAGCCGAGGCTGGGAACAATACCTTATCTGCCCATAAGCCTATCGCAATCTGGCGAGGGCGGCGTAGGGGGCGAACGGGGGAAGATAAACCTCCTGGTTTAAACATTGACTCAGGTGGCTGCGATAAGGCGCCAACCTTCAAAGCGAAGATGCACGTGGGAAGCATCGTGGTTTTAAATAATATGTGATAGGGGTTGAAATTAAAGCCGCCTCAACCCGTTCTATCACAGTCTGGGAAACCATAAAGTTCTTGGTCCTAAAATGAGACCCCGAGTCTCATGTTATTTATTGTCATTTATTTTCTTTCGCTAATAATATCTTTTTTGTATATAGTAGGGTTATTTTTCTACAATCAGTTTCTCTAAGCCCAGAACCTCAAAGAATTTATTATTTATGTCAACCGCAGTCGATTTTGATTATTTAATCATCGCACTGGGACCTATATCCCAATTTTTGGCGTGCTCCCTTCCCGCGTCACCACAGAGTCAATCCTCAGCTAGCATCGACGTTGGACTCTACGACACTACATAAGTCGTATTTTCTTTATTATTTATAATCTGAGTTGTTTTTATCATTATAAAAGGTTCCACTAAAACTTTCTATGTTTTACTCAATTTCAATTTATTTTTCTAGTTTCTGTATAATGGAGAAGTAATGGGCATTAACCATATCTTCCATAGACGAAACAAGTAAGTGAAAAGGTGAATACACTAAACATCGTTGAATTAGTGTGGTCAACTAATATACGAGTAGATTCAGATAAAAAAGTGGCACTCAACAAGAATCAGATTTTCAAACGAAATCCAGTGCATTGTTTTCCTAAAAAATAAAATATATCCAGATCTGACATAAGAAAACGTAAAGCCTTCTCTGCTATTAAACTCTTTGAACCTTAATAAAGTATTTACATTCCGTACAGTCATAGTTTGGCCTAGTATACCCGGACATTTAAGCACAGGTACAGAAAATTAAGTTCAGTTTTGCACCTTCAAAATTGCATAGGACTTCTACAGTTAGGACAATTTAATACAAAATTTTGATCACACTCAAAATATTCCTCTCTCTTAGGATTATACATCGCTTTGTTTGTTATGTGTGAGGGAATTCCACGTGGAATTTCTTGTCCAGCGCGGAACTTCCTTGCGCTGTAGAAGGTTCTTTCAGGCTTAAATTGATAAGCCTACCCCCCCCCCCCCCTCCACAAGTGGAAGCCTCAAACTGCGTCCACCACGATTCACCTTTACACGGGCTAGGATAGCCTCAGCAAGAAGATTCAAGGCCATTCGAGAGTAGAGCTGTTTCCCACTAAACCCCCCCTCGCGGAGAGAACCTCATACATATATATTGCTCGCTTCCCATGAGAGAAGGACAGAGTTAAGAAGTCTCGCCCCGACCCAAATAAAATTCCCCTAGTTCCAAGTCTGGTGCTAACAACAAAGCAAAGTGACAGCTAACCTATTTTTGTGTATTGGAATTAGCCCCAGCCAGTGAGGTAATTCCATTTAACGATTGCTACCGAGTGATTTTCCAACTTCTCTCGTCAACTCCTGTTGAAGCCCTCCTCGTTCGCTTCTCGTTTTCGGGTGGCCGAAATACTCTCCCCTGGACCGGACGTTACCCCCCTTCCTTTTTTGGAGAACCGTCATCACTTTAACATCCCACTCAGAAGCTTCGAGCGGCCTCGCCTCACGTGCAGAAGACATCCGTGAAGCCTTACCCTGACGTCTCACCCGGAATCTTCTGTAAGCCAACCCCTCTCACCCTGCAGTAACCCATTTGCGTTAATTCCTTCCATTTGAATAGTCTCCTCCCGTAATACCTTAAGTTTTAACTTCATAGTCTGATTCATAACCACAATTCCCCCCCCCCCCCTTCGTTCATCTGATGTAATTTTGCCCATCATTTTTCTCATTATTTTTATGTAAATAAAATTATATTTTTCTACATGCTTCTTTAAAAAACCTCGAGCTTTGCCATTGCCCATAATATACCTGATCTCGTTGCATTTTTATCTAGTTGTTTCCTTCGTCGAAACTCGTGGCCTTTCGTCCCTTTTGTCTGTTTGCCTTGAAGTTATCGGTCCCTCCCCCCATAGATATAATATGGTATTGATATAATGCAAAGTCAGACCACGACATTATGTCTACACAAAAATCTGCCTAATCTAACATTATTTGAATGAGGAGAACTTTTACAATGAACAATGATATTGAATCAAAAATATATTATTTGGTTTATGAACAATTTCGCTCTGATAAACTGTTCCTAATCCAAAAATTCCGTTTATCGACAACTTTTTGCTCCATAGTTCCTTCCGTTCCAATATTTGATCTTATCTTTAAGTTCATGCTGCTAGGCTACTCATAATCCAAATCAAAATACTTCTTATGTGTAAATTCAGGCTACTAATATTCAAAAATTATCTCATCTCTGCAACTTCTTTTAAAGAAATTGAGATCATCGAGCGCCTATTAATTGTAAATTTGTGGGTATACTACATTTTCGAAGAGAATTAAAGTAACGCCGTTTACAAATTTTTGTGTCAGAGACGCCCTTATAAGTATGATTGGATGGTTGTTCCAATTATAAAACTATTATCTTCCGCCTTATCACCACTGTTTTTTATATCCATTCAACTACATTTACTTATTCTTTCTCTTAAATTTTCTTAATGCTTTTTTTTGTTTCATCTATTTTTCTAAAAATTTAAAGCTCCCGTTTGAATTAAACTCTTACGTTGTTTCCTAAGTAGATTAAAGTTTGTCGAGTGGAAGCACCGCTTTAAATTTGAGCAAAAGAAGTTTTAATTATAAATCCTGGTTAACATCTCAAGTTAATTAGTTGGTCGCCACTGAGAATGCAAAAGATTCTTGATGAGTGCAAATTGCTTGGAAAACCGCACCAATTTATTTATTTTTTCTCTTAACAAATCTAATTTATCGATATTCATCCATCTTTCTTAACTTCTTCTAATATGATAATCTGTTTCTGGTTTCTATGTACGTTTTGAAGAAAACGTTGACGAGATTGGTTGTTTTATATTATATCTTAGTTCGATGCATATATTACCATTCCTGAGTCTCATTTCTAAAGTTAAAACTCATTATATAGTTTATACGTAATTTTATTAAAATATCACCATGCTCATAATCATCTTCGAAGTACTTTTTCTATAATTTCATAAATAATAAAGTAAGCTGTCAATTAAACAAAGTAAAACATTTACGAAAGTGGGTCAAAACATTCCTGGTTGAAATGGGCCAGTGCGTTGACCTCTCTTGCCTATTAAATACATAATGATATACCGCAGAAAATAACCCTCATTTCAAGAAAGCGACAGAGCCCCTACATAGGGTAGCGGGCAGGTAAGATAGGGACCAGCGTGTATCAAGAAATCCCAAGTATATGCAATTGGCAGCGTACTGTTGATGACTCTCGATACATAGGTAATTTTGAAACTTAAAATTAAACTAAGCAATACGAAGTAGGAGATTTATATTAAAAAGAGGGAGTCAGATTTCCTATTGGCCTTAATCAGATATGAAATATAGGACATTTTACCACACATAAGAAAGACTTGTGCAACTCAATTTTAGTTTAAAATCAACATAAATCTTAGGGATGTAGGTAGCCTCATACCCCAAAATAACAATGATCTATTTACAAAAGAAAATAGAAATATCTTTAAGATAAATCAATTTAAATTAAAAATAAAACATATATATAATTCATACAAGTAATCCAATTGTGTGTACCTACCACACCTTAGTCAATTAAAGATTGAGAACATCTATGATGGACATGAATAATCAGGAAAAAGAAAGCATCAGTTTTAGATGATTATGATGAAAGTAGATGCAAGGATTGAAAACAATGAGACAGACATCGACTAAAAGAAGAAAGATTTCATTCAAGTTAGTAACAAGAAGAAACAAGGAAAGGAAGTACCCTAGGAGACCTTACGGTGCATTCAAAGAGGGTACCTTTGGACTAGCAATCGAGCAGGTACGTGGCTGCTCAATTGTTTTGCGTCCCTAAACGGCCACTTTTCAAGACTTTGTCTAGTCTTGACTTGAACTGGTCAACAGATTCACTGTTGACAACTTCCACTTACCTCAGATACTGTAGGTGAAAAAATGTCCACACAGATTGCGGTTGTAACGCTTCAGTTCAAGTTTGAAGCCGTGATTGCGCGTTCTGTTCTCACTTAGTGTGAATATATCCCAGTAGTCAACATTGTCGAACCCTCGAAGTATTTTGAAAACTTCGATGAGCTGACCACGCAGTCTACGGGTTTCCAGCGAGAACATATCTAATTCCATTATTCTATCCTCATAACTTTTATGCCTGATAGAGGGAGTCAGTTTGGTTGCCCTAGCTTGTACGCGTTCCAACCTTGCGATGTCTTTTCGAAACAAAGGACTCTAAAATTGTACGGCATACTCCAGGTGCGGCCGAACGAGGAAGTTGTACAGACAAAGTACTATCTTCTTGTTACGGTATCCAAACTGGCGCTTTCTGTAGCCTAACATCCTTTGGGCTTTCTTCTCTGCCTCGATGCACTGTTTCGAGAACTTGAGGTCGCTAGTGATAGTAACACCCAAGTCCTTCTCAGTGTCACTCGATTCAAGAGCAGGGCCCTTAAGGATATACTGAGATTGGGGGTTTCTGTGGCCGATATGCATTACTTTGCATTTCCCTATGTTAAAAGGCATTTGCTACGTGTCCGACCACTCCCCAATCTTCCCCAGATCTTCCTGCAGGCGGGCAGTATTTCCATCCTTTGCAATGTTCATACCAAGCTCGGTATCGTCGGCAAATTTGGAAATATTGACAACCATGTTATTGTATATTTCGTTGACGTAGATGATGAATAGTAGTGGTCCCAGAACAGAACCTTGAGGCACCCAGCTAGTAACAGGCACCCACTCAAAATCCTGTCCATTCACCACCACCCGTTGCCGTCTGCCACTTCGTTAGTTCTCAATCCAGCCGTCTACTTTTCCGTCTATGCCCAGTGCTCGCACTTTCCGGAGAAGGTGGCGGTCTGGTACCTTATCAAAGGTTTTCTGAAAGTCTAAGTAAACCACATATACGGCCTTGTCCCGATCGTGCTTACTGAACACGAAGTGGAAGAATTCCGCAAGGTTCATCAGGCATGACCGTTGCCTTCGGAAGCCGTGCTGGGAACTTCTTAGTAGCAGGTTTGACTCTAAATACGACGTTATTTTGTCCACTATCATGCTTTTCAGGAGTTTACCGGCTATCGAAGTCAGACTGATTGGTCGGTAGTTCGACGAATGGTTGTGGTCTCCTTTCTTGAAGATCAGAGTCACCTCCGCCTCACGCCAGTCTCTATGAACGCATCCGTTCTGGATTGACATGTTAAAGATAGCGCACAGATGTCTTGATACTTCATCGTACACTTCCTTCAACACCTTGGATAAAAACCCGTCCGGCCCAGGGGACTTATTCGTCTTTAGGTCAGCGATCTTGGTTTTTATTTCTCCTTCGGTGAAGTCCATTGCCTCCAGCTTTTCCCCCGAGTAGGAATCCGTGAGCTGGGGGATGGGACCACACACTTTAGTAAACACTGAGGAGAAGTAGTCATTGAGAAGGTTAGCATTTTCTGCATCTGAGTGAGTTAATGCACCCTCCTCATCCACTAAGGGCCTAATCCTACGATGGATTGGTTAACGGCTATTTACATAGCCGAAGAACTCCTTGGGATTCTTCTTGCAGAGTCTCGCCACTCGGAGTTTCTCAGTATGCTTAGCCGCCCTGATGCTGCACTTTACTCTTCTGGCTAGCCTCCGATACTTGTCAAAGGCACCCGAGATCTTCGATCGCCGGTACGCATTTCCTTCTCCCTAAGCAGTTGGCCGATTTTTCGATTAAACCCTTTGGTTGAACAGAAGACCAACGGAGGCATTTAAGAGGGATGCAACTTGATTGAAGACTCATGAATTTATTTTTGAAATTGTTCCACGAATCCTAAACCTCTTCTCATACCGCTAGCCTTACATCAGTCAGCCTAGCACGAAGGCTTGCAAAGTCTGCTCTTCTCAAGTCAGGTTTCCTTGATTGACTGGCAACAGACCTTACCTTCGGGATCTTGACGGTAAGTCTAACTAGCTGGTGATCACTGCCACCGAGCTCTTTGCCTACAAAGACATCCTCAACGATATCATCCTCAGAGGTGAAGACCAAGTCGAGGATATTGCCTCCTCTCGTCGGTTCTCTGACCCATTGAGTGAGGAACTCGTTGTTGGCGAACTCCAGGAGTAGCGCGCTCTCGCCATAGGCTGCTCTGGTTTCCCAGTCAACTTGTCTGTTGAAGTCGCCCTATACGATGCACACTCGCATTGAAAAAGCTCATTCAGCAGCTGGTACAGTTCCCTGTCCTTCTCAATGTGTTGGGAAGGGAGTCTGTAGAGCAGCAGGGTCCTGTATCTGACAGGACCTATCTCTAGGTCAATGCCTAAGAGCTCTTGATCGGATATAATGTTGGAGTTCGTAGATTTGATTGTATCCTTGACATACAATATTACACCGCCACCTTCTCTGTCTGGCCTATCTTTGTGAAGGAGTTGGTAGCCAGGAACCGTGAATTCGCCTTCAAAGTCTCGGTTTAAGGTTTTTATCCACGATTTTGTTATGGCTACCAATTCGGGTTCTTCCGTCGCTACGAGGCCATGGAGCACAGGAAACTTGTTCTTGATTGACCTCGCATTGAACAGAAGAACTTTCAGGGAGTCTTCGACTGTAGGACTTCCTACGCTCTTTCGTTTCCCGGCTTGTTTGTTGGCAACGCACCCCTTTTTGCGACCTCTGAGAATGTCGTTCCTGGAGTGACACGTGCGTACTGGCGTACGTCCGCCCTCACTCTGGGCCGGATACTCCTTTGGGTCCTCTCTACGACATCCTGGATCATGTTCGACAGAAAGGCCTTTACTTTAAAGGAAATATTTACCCCATCCATTTGGTAGAGATCATTTCTACCATAAAAGGTGCGGTACGGGTCCACAAAAAAGACCCCCTCTGCCGTACACAAATCTGCCAGGCGCCGGTTCAAAGAGACATTCATCGAGTAAGCGGTCCTTGTTGGACCTCTCCTCGGGAGCATCCCGACTACCACACGCTTGCGGGTTTTCAGCCCACAGTCGTCCACGGCACCCATGACCGTGTGGAGGATTTTATCTGTAGAGCCTACCCTACCTCCTCTCAGGTAGAGGTCGTTTCCACTGACCATCAGAGCAACGACTGAGCTCTCAGAAATCTTTGATTTCTCAGCCTCTACTCTGATGTGGTGGTTACCACATTCTGGTAGGCAGCTAACCTTCACACTTGTGCAAAGGCGGGCCGCTAGCAGGGACTGCAGGCCCCGTGCTTGAGAATCACCAATAAGGGTGACTCTTGCACATTTGTCTGCAGGCGACTTAGTCTTTCCTCTCGGAAGCGACTTGCCGCTTTCTTCTTCTATCTCTACATTTTTCTTTTTTTTTTCTTCTTCTTCTTATTTTTCTTGTCTTCATTTGTTTTTTCTTTTCCGTTTCTCTTTTCTCTTCTTCTCTTTTTACTTTCCCTTGCGCACCAGTAACGCTCGAATCCTCTACACTGGGATGAGCTGCATTAAAGTCGTTTTTCTTCTTTTTATTCTTTTTTTTATTCTTCTCATTGGCTTTGCATGGCTGAAGTGGGACTGCCAATGCAGTTTTACCTCCTTGGGCTGGAGTCACATCGGCGGAACCACCCAAGTCAGTGGGACTTTCGTCTCGAGCTGAGCTGACTGGACCTCTAGTTTAGAGGCTAGCTCTAGGATTTATTCCTCGAGACGCCGAATCTGAAGCGCGTGCTGCGTCTCTAGGATCTGTATTTTACTTTCCAGTGCCCTAGATTTTTCTTCAGAGGTTGTGAAGAGATCCTTGAGTTCATTGCAGTATGCCACTGCCTCTCGGACCTCTCCTTTAAGGATGCAGTCCGTGCATATACTTCTCAGGTGGCATTTCGAAAAACATCCTTCCTGGAAGTCCACGTACCACTTATCCTTCGCCATATCGCACATGTATATTTGAGTGAAGCTGGACCTTTTCTTCCTGTCATTTTAAACACTTTCTCTCTTTCAAAACTTTGCGACCAATCAATAGAAAAAAGGGAGTTGGTCAGTTCTCCCCACGTGAGTCGCTCCCGCCTATCGATCGGAGACGTCTCGGATCTTTCAGAAGGCACGCTCCATGTGCTGCTGTTCGTTCGACCGAGTCGTCAAGCCTCGGAGTGCCGTGGCTCCGAACCAAGCAGCACAGACGGTCCCCGAAGGGGCTATCGATTTGTCACCAGGTGAACAACAACGAAGCACGCCCCGTACTAAACTCCTACTAGTTCCCTTCGCGACGGCCAAGATCTCGAATCAGCGTTCAATGGAAATTCGACCCAAGGCTTTTTGTTGGCCTGGCAACACACATGGGAACAAAGGGCACACACCACGGACCAATGCTACCAGAGGCACCCGTCAACGGTGACTGGGAATGGTCAATAATTATGCGCCAGGAAAGGGGTTAACGGGGCACTACCCTCATCCCATTCATCGTGCCCCAGCGCCTAAGACCCCTCAAGTCTTAGTCTCTTGCAACCAGTGAGCGTCGATTGGCGTTGTTTATAGAGGTTCCAAAGCCTCTCTTCTGACGCATGAGGTAGCTAACAGGTCCTCATATGTAGATAGATGAAAAAAGGGTAAGAGTGACATGATAGGAATAGGCGTTGTTTTTTTGTTGCTTTTTTCTTTTTGTATAAGTAGAAGAAATATGTACGATTAATGTAAAAAAAAAAGAGGAAGAATAGAGTAGGATAAAAAAAGACGCACTTCGTCTGGAACCTAATTTCCGACCAAATCGACAAGGGAAACCGAGCCAGGGGTACCAGAAGTTAGGTACCCCCGCCGACATAGCTCGAAAAGTCAAGGGTACGCACAAGCTCTCTTTCCGCGACAAGGGGGCGTCACCTCTCTCTCTACTTTCTTTGAGAGAGAGAGAGAGAGATGAAGTTGGCTTAATAAGTAATTTAAATCTTACTAGCCTAAGTAAAAAGAAAATTAAGGAAACATCACTGACCATTTGTTTCATTTGAGTTCGCATCCAAAAATTACTCCGAAAAAAGGCCTAAATAGAGCTCCAATAAGAGCTCAAATCGAACTCATAACAAAGAGAATGAACTCCTGAATACCTGACCTCCTTAGTAAATTATTATAAATACCTTTTAAAATAGGAAATCAAATAAGTAAAATCAACTTAAAATTAACAATTGACAGAATCCTCATTTAATACTGCAATAATAATATTACAGTAACAATTGGCCTTTCGACCGTATAAACTGCAAGGCTGCAACATACCCTTTCCCACAGAATTACCAGCCACACATGAGATATAAATAAAGTGGGCACTTTCTGGTGAAATATTGGCCAGAGTATTTCGGAAGAAAATAAACTTAATAGTAAGCAAATAAGTAATGAAAAACGAAGATAAATAAGTGAGAAGTAATCACAATTCAAGATGAATGTGGACTTGAAAGAGTATTCAAAGAACACTCGAAAGAAGTGTTCAATATAAGCGAGGGAGGGAAAAGAAAATATTGATATATACTTCGAGAACCAAAGAGTCGAGTTATTATACTATAAAATTAAAAGAAGATATTGCAATTGCTACATCGAGGAGGAAAATGACAGCGACGAGGGAATTGATGACAAATTACTACTGAAGAACTAAGAGATACCATCCGAAATTACCAAGAAGCAATACCAGGAAATTTACTCTTCACGAGGTAGAACTATATAAAGTTTCTAAATAATATACTCAGCTTACTAAAAAGTAGATTTCATCTCTACCTAAAAATAGAATATTTCAAGATGATTTAATGATCGCCAAATGATATTTACTCTGTAACCTGGAAAAGCATCAACTGAGGTCGGAAGTTACCGGCTAATTTCCCTTCTTGAATTCATCGGGAACTTATATGTAAAAATACTGAATCCTATATTGAATAAATATTTAACTCAAAATAAACTACTGAGAAAAATAGCTTGTTTTGGGATAAACTGAATCACACACATGGCCCTCAGCGCCACTACGGGGAAAATATGTTAGGCTGAATGAGAAGGAGCCTGTATACTCGTAAATATAGTATGCAGAGACGGATCTAAGGAGTATGACAAATTATTGAAAACGGTATACAATACTAGCTTCTGAACCTTGGAATAAACAACAAAATGGGTTGGATCCTGTACGAATAAGCTATGGAAATTTTGCATATATAGAGATAGGTATTACCAAAGAAAAATATTTATGCTAGAAACAGGTCTCCAGAAAAGGGGCCTCCTAAACCTCCGATATACTCGGTTTACACATCAGATATTGTTTTATCAAGGAACGAAGGGTAGTTAAGCATACAGTTTGCAGATGATTTAACAAAATATATTTTATAGATGCATTAAAACAGTAAGATACTAGAAATAACAAATAATTCAAAATCTCACGGCAACACGTAAACGAAAGAATAGATAGCTGAAAAATGAGGATAAGGCTACTATTCAAACCTAGATGCCCCCCAAAATTCTAAGTAATGTACGGTCTTCTGAAGTCTAATTTTGAGATTATAACGATTAAAGTCAACAACAGTTTAAATAATTATGGATATTAGATGAGCAGAAGGTGTAAAGGTAGAGAAATAGAGCAGAACTTGGCAACCGCATAGCAGGAGGAGCAGAGAATGGAAAGATTCACACAAAAGGAAAATAAAGGGAAGTTGAGATTTATACTTGAAAACCTAATCAAAATAATCGAACAAGACTTTAAAATAACCAAAATACGAGTTAAAACAACCAAATTAATTTTTAAAAGTTAAAGACCCAAGTCGAGCGTTCCTCCAATAGCCAAATAGAACACATGGGACAGTAAGAGTATATGACGAAAGTAAATAATATGTTGGACACAAAGTTCTCACACAACTTTTAATGAAAATTGATTTTACAGCCAAATAATGCAGCAAAAGATACATATCAATAAACAAATTAATCAGCATTATTTTCGAGCACATACTTCCAACAAAGGGTTAGATGATTGATGGCTTTGTTGTAAAATTTAATTGCTTTGCTGCACTAGATTACACACATACCTCCAGCCAAATAGGCTCCGCCCAGCTATTGGTTTGAAGAAAGGGAGGCACAACTCGAGTCTTTCAATAAGATGGAAGGGCTTATAAAGACTGACATCAGAATAGTCACTATAAAGATTAAGAGCAACATTAACTTCAAAGGGGCACTCTTTCATACAAAGACATAAAGACACTCAGCATCGAAACCTACAAAACACGACATTTTCTAATTCCTTTAAACTAAGCTAAGGAATAGGTCAGTTATCCTTAGCCCAGCCCACTAGTGGATATTCAGGTAGGGCATCTCGAACATTCGTTTGGAGTCAGATATAATTCGACGGCATACCAACCATAACTAAAAGCCGCCTATACCCATAGAGAGAAAGGTTGTAAGAGAATGAGAGAGGATGAAGTTGAGAGAATGAGGGGGAAATTGTTATAAGTGTTGTGGTCAGATAAAGGGTAGAGTTAGAGGAGAGAGATAGAGGGAAAAATGAGGGGGAGATAGAGTGAGAGAGAGAGAGAGCGGAGAGTGAATAATGGAGAAAGATCAGGTATCTTAAATCAAATTGGAAATAAATTTAACCTGAAACTAACTCGCCTGACCTTCTTACATCGCTTGAGAGAGATGGGATTCTAAGCAGCTTCCAAGCAATTTTGCTTATTGTTCCCTACTTAATACTTTGCTCAAAGCTTTCTATCTATTTTTCCATATAATTTAACCAGCGCATTATAAAATGTAACTTTGATGGAATATTGTGTGCAATTTTCATGGAAATTAAATGAATATTTTCGTGTAATTCATTTTTATGTGCTCTAGTTTTGACGATTCTGTATGAAACTATAAAGGAGAGATGATTTTATTCTCACCCAAACTTAAATCGAAAACACCAATTTACACTCACTCTTTCAAAACCATGTCTACGCATATTTTCGAGAGGCATATCTATTGTTACATAAGAGACTTTAACTAGGAACGCATCACCACCAGAAAAGTTGTAATGTGATTTCAATAAAGAAAGTGGCTAAGTTTGCGAAAGTGAAAAGTGTTGAAGTTATTTAGTCCTAGATTTCGATGCAGAAGTTAGGTTAAAGAGAGTTAGAAATCATTCAGCTAACAGATTCAGCATTTTCGGCCTTTCACTGGCTAACTTCCGCTGGTTAGGACGAAGAACGCAAAATATGTATTCATATACATATACACTATTTTGCTCTGCTAATGAGTCCGAATTCAGGATTCACTGTCGTTTATGAGAGTGTTCATCAAAAAAGATCGTGTGTGAATTTATAAAGATTTGATAAAAATAACTTTATTTTGAAGTGACGTTTATCAGGATAAGTGACTTGAGTCGGTGAGATTAAATCCCCTTTTCGGTCGAAGGAATAAGGGGGAATGCGGATAGAAAGAACTTGTGAATCCTATCCACAGAGGACTGCTTTGAGGAATTAAAGAGGTGGACTTTAGATGAGGTAAAGTCCTGTTGTGCTGAAACCACGTTATAGAATCGCATTTGAATCAAAAGTACCTCACAGATGAGCCTTTTGTACCATTATAAAATTTTATAATCTTTGAATTTGATTGATCATTTTTTTGTAACGCTTATGTCTGAAAATCAACGATCAACGACGATTTAAGAATGAAAAATGTTTTTTGGGATAGATATAGAGAAATAGATAGGAAAAGGTGTCTATAGGAAAAAAAGAAAATGTACCAGCCTAGCTGTTAACCTCAGTTGTTATGTGTCTTTCTTCCTCTTGTTGCTTCATTAATTACCCAAATAGATGATTCTACGAGCGCTCTTGGCTCTTTGTTTTCATTAACAAGACTCTTATGTAAGAGAGCTTGTCACTGCATTATTCGTATTGCTATGCATTTCTTTTTCGTTGTTTTTAAGTTTTTGACATCTTGGCATTATTATTCCACTGTTCATTTTAACTTTTAATGTCATTATTTGTCGACTACGGATATTTTACTTTTTTTATTACAATTGACCACTACGGATCGTTTTATCATTTTTTTTATTATTTTTCTCTTTACGTTTACTATATTTTATTTTTTTTTGTTCGAGTGGGTTCGTCTTTTATTAAACCTATTTACAGACAACTGACCACCACTAAATTATCCGGCATTAAAATCCGAATTTTCAGAGCCTATCATGTTTGCTCTAAGTGGTGATCATCATCGTCACTAACTCTATAATTTAAGGAGGGGATTTTGGGGAGTATTTGAATACTAATTGCATCTTAGTTTAGTTATGACTTTGGATTTTAACAAAGTTATTTCTGATAATTCTTTTATAATATCAAAAAACAAAATGGTGAAGTTCAGAAATAATATAAGTATCGAAATTTTGTCAATTTTTTGAAATCCCAAGATATAAAAATGGTGAAGTTCAGAAAATTTATTTTTATATATCTTCTTCTATAACTATATTTTAGTAACGCTATATTTTGAAATAAGGGAAATTTAGTTTAGACTTCTTTTTTAAAATTGACGAAGTTCAGAAATGTTATAAAAATTTAACCATGGCTGCTTTTTTTTTAGATTTTAAATTTTAATATTAGTCTCAAAGCGCAAGCTTCATCCGTAGGCGGGAGCGGCGAAGCTATTGTTTGGTTTAAATGTATATGAACCAGGAAATGGCTCCGGCAAATATAATAATTTTAAGAATGAACTCTAAACTATTTTTCCCCTTTCAAAAAATTACGTTGCTAAAATATAGTTATAGATATAATAAAAAAGCAGCCTTACTTAAATTTTAATAAATTTTCTGAACTTCACCAATTATAATTCATTTTCTTTGAAAACATTATAAAGCATTGGATAATCATATTTATTTTTTTTTAACTAAACTATTTTGTTTTTTCAAACTTTAGAGAAATTCTGGGAAATTACCTTAATCAAAATTTTAAATATACTTAAGTCATAACCAAACTAAGGTGAAATTATCATTCAAATACTCCAAAAAATCCCGTTCTTAAATTATAGAGTTAGTGATGATAATAATGATGATGATGATGATAAATAATGCAGGATTCCTTTTTATCTGAAGGGGATTAAGTGTTTTTTGTAGAGAATCTCATCTATTGAAGACGACCTATGATTAAGGAAATTTGTGAGCAGGAGCTCAGTATTGTAATTAAATGCTTAATTTGAGGTAAGAAGAGAAATACCGGTAGAGGTAAAATCTTAATCAATACCGTTATGGTTTGTCACCCGATTTTCTATACAATATTTAATTACTTTCTTTGCAAAATTGGTGTCGATTCATAATATTTGCAAGCTATCTCATTTACTAGCACTTAAGGTAGTAACTTCCTACGCTAATAGACCATAGACACAGATTTACTTCTAAATTAATCGATTTCTTTAGGAACTGACCTCACAAAATCTTCTTCCTGAGAAACGTATGTGGGAATATGATGGGTCTGTTGTGAAATTGAGAGGAATTTTTTTCTGGAAGTTCTTAATACACCTTTGGGAGAATGGATTTCGTAGCTTGTTATTTGCGTTTGAAAATTTTGATAAAACTAACATTTCTTAATATTTCTCTTCTTTTTATTTACCCATTTGCCTTCAATTGTCTATCTTGCCACTCATTCTATATTATCTGCGTAAAATATTCCTTAGAGTATAAACAACTTGTATCCTCTTTGGAAAAAATAGGTTTAATTCAGAATTGTTTTTGCAGTTATATGTATCTTCTCTCTTCATCACCTGCGTTTGGGTAATAGCCCCTTGATGGTCTCTCCTTTGATTTATTTCTACATATCTGGAATTTTATTAGCTGATATAGCTAAGGATAAAAGGTATACTTTTATCAAGCGCTAGTAATCGAATCATAAGACTTTATGTGATACCAAAAATGTACATAGATTCATTTTTTGACTGAATTTCTTTTTTCTATAATAATTACATTCCATTCCATTCCTCTTAATTTAAGCATATAATTCATTTAAAGCCAATACAAGAACCTAGGTATTTTATAAATAACATCAGGTCAATTTTTGTTTTTCAATTATAATCAGAGGTGCCTGTTTACCTGCTTTACAATGTGAATCATCTAAAAAGATAAGTGTGAGAATTATAAACTTGTAAATACGAGGTGAGAAATGAGAATGAATTTTAAAATTAAAGAATATTGAAAAAATTTAATTTCTAAGTGGAAAAAAAACAAATGAGAGCAACCAATTACTATAAAGGATAAAACCCTAATAAGAGAATGACTGCAAAGGCTACCATTAATGTATAATCATGAGGAAAAGATTAGAACTATAAATATCATTGAAAGAATTGAAGATTTCTTTACAATATTATATGATAACAATGGCACCTCGAACCCGATGCCACCTTTTAAATAGATTAAACCGAATTGCCACTAGTAAAGAAGAAAGTAAGTATTCTACATAAAGAAATTTTTAGCAGCTAGAAAAGAATGGACGAAAAGGGACATTATATTCCTGCTAATGAAAGTCTTGCTTGTTGCAGTCTTAATTTCTTTACCAAATTTTAAAGGAAAAAAAATCCTTATGCATGCGGGATACTTCATTTAAAAAGCGGAAACAGGAAAGCTTTGAAGTATTACTGGCTAATTTTCTAGCAAAAGTAGGTGATAATACATTAATTGTTCATCCGTAATAATAGCTATTTTTTGTATAGAAGTTTAATAGGTGAAATCTTTTCAGTTAGAGAGTTATCGTTAACTTCTGTTATAATTTCCGTTAATCCGTAATTTATTCTACTTTTCAGGTCAGTCTAGTTCAGAAAAGATGTAGAAACGTTATATAATTTGTCAAAGATACTGCCATTGTGGAGTGACCATCCACTCATAATCAATCAACTATATCACAAGAATGTATCCGCTTTTCTCAGTTGTCAGTAAATTAGAACAAGGATGGCCAGGACAGACTGGAAAGTCAAAAAAATGGTGTGGATATTGATGGTAATATCTGTGAGGCTGAGGTAGATAATTAATCTGAGCTTCCTGAAAACAATTCACCCTAATTTGAAAACAGAGAGCATTAATTATAATTTTCAATGTAAGTTATTCGTACACAAGCAGCATAGTTTCAGGGCTCAGAAAAGTAACAACGTTTATAATATTAGCCTTTCAAGACGAAGCATTCTCTTAACTACATATAGAATCTAATAATGGTCATAAGATGCATATCTCTAAACTACCCCTGTCTAATGATGAAGATGACAGCTATTCAGCCAGCTATTCAAGCAACCTTTCTGGTTCTCGTCAATTCGCGAGGCGTTCTTCATAAGTATCGCTGATGCTTGTGTCAATCAGGGTTGTGTGGAAAAGACACTCGTCGACGTGTTTGATCACAGTATGTACTGCTTGCTCATGGTGGAAGATTTTATGGATTTAATTTCAAATCAGGAGACTAAAGAGTCTAAAGTTTCGTTGCAGTATAAGATCCAGAACCTGGTCAAAATAATGGCTTAAATGGAAAGATAGTAAAAACTCTCATGACATGATTTTCATGCATGAGAAAGCTTTCGGTGAATTTTTAATCTGGTTATTATTTTAATGAGGCATAATGCATTATGTCAATCAATCTAAACATAAAGATATATTCATTTTTTATTATTTCACCATTTCGAAAGTGCTATTTCCTCTGCTTCTTCAGTGAGGCGCCTTTTCTTCTTGGTGATTGACAACATCTCAGCCAGGAAGGAGGTTCAAGTCTTCCAATGAGAAGTTCAAAATGTTGATATTCATAAAGAGGAACGAGTTCCCGCCGAGGAGATAATACTCAAATGATTCAATGGGTAACAAATTTTCACAAATTTTTGTTACTCTTATATTTTGTGTTTTTAATGCTAAATTTGGCGATGATTCAAAATATATCCTTATATTTTCTCTACTATCGAAAGTTTGCCAGAAAAAATTATGCTAGTATAAAGAAATGTATGGGGTATATGTAAAGTACACTTACATTTTTTGATAATTTATTTATTTTTTTGTTCAGGTTTATATGATAAATATTGCCTGTTTTGATTATGGCTAAAGAGAATGCAGAAATTCATCAGATTCGTTCTGTTTTGTATGTGGTTCTTTGTTGGATCTTAGCATGTATCACATAAAATTGTAAAAGGTGCAAAGTATTGGATTGCTTTTAGACTGTACATTGGAATGAGTATGGGGGACCAAGAAAAACCACGTGCCCCTCATGTGATATGTGGAAGTTGTCTATCAAATTTAGATGCATAGCTAAGAGGTGCAAGAAAAGCAATGCCATTTGTTGTGCCGATAGTTTAGCAAGAGGTAAAATATCATCAGTATGATTTCTTTTTTATGATAGACATATCAGAGTACAGAAAAGTTAAGGGAAGAAGATCCCTTTCATATCACAACATTTTATCCTCTATTGCACCTGTGCTAAATAATGATACCTTATTGGTTCCAGGGCAGAAAAAAATGTAAGCAAATCCTATTAAATTTTAATCTATATTCTTTGTAACAGAATCAATACTGAAATATTCAAAACATCTAGCTAAGGTTTCTTGTAACGTGATTACGCATGCAATCTATATTTATGCTCCAGCTATTAAATGCATCACTTTTCGAAAATATTTTTTTAGGTAGAAGGTAGGATCCAGGTCTGATCAGGAGCATGGGAAGGTTGTGACAATGGAGAACTGAATGAAAAGCTTGAATTGGATAATCTCATCAGGGACTTGAGTCTCAATAAGTCAGGAGCTGATCTTTTGGCCTTCACACTTAATGAATGGAATCTGTTAGGGTAGGACTGCAGGCCAACAGTATACAGGAAGCGCCATGAGGAATTTGAAGTATACTTTGATATAAGTGAGGATCTCTGCTTCTGCAAAGATATTAATGGCTTATTTACAGTTATTGGAATTGATCACAACCCTGAAGAATGGCAACTTTTCATAGATAGTTCTACAAAAAGCTTCCAAGCTGTTTCACTACATAATGGAAATCAGTATTCATGCCTGCCTATAGTATACTTAGTACAGATGAAGGAAGAATATGGCAATGTAAAAAAAGCTTATCGGGAAGGTAAAGTTTACTAAGTTTAAATGGGATGTTTGTGGTGATTTTAAAATGCTTGCCTTCTTACTCGGATTGCAGGGTCGGTACACCAAGTATTCATATTTGCTTTGCAAATGGGACAGTAGAGCTGATCATGAACATTACCAGAAGGTTAAGTTGCCCCATCGAGATGACTCTAAGCCAGGAAAACTAAATGATATTGGACAGCCTCTTGTAGAGCCTGCCAAAATTTTGCTTCCTCTACTTCATATAAAACTTGGTTTTGTCAAACAGTTTGTGAAGGTATTAAATCATAGTGGAGAAGCATTTAAAGAGATTGGTCTACTCTTTCCAAAGCCATCAGAGGCCAAATTCAAGGGTGGTATATTCACTGGACCGCAAGTAAGGAAAATGCCGAAGTAAGTACAACTTGAGAATTCAATAAGTGATGTCGAAAGTGAGGCGTTGTATACATTTCGAAATATAGTTAATGGATTTCTTGGTGAAAATAACGACCCAAACCACAAGCAGCTGATAGCAAAACTTTTAGAAATTTAGAAGAATTTATAATGTAGAATGTCACTAAAGGTGCATTTTGTGCATTCACATTTCGAGTTATGTCATGAAAACTTGGATAAGTGAGTGCGGAGCATTGGGAGCGGTTCCATCAACAAATGGCTGTAATGAAAAACAATACCAAGTAAGATTGCACAGTGCTATGATGGTGGTACCTTTTATGGTCCCTCGGGCTTAAAGATCAAGGAACTCTTAGTAAGAAAGCACGTTCTTCAGTCCACTTTTAGAAGGTTATCTCTTATAATCACATTTTCTCATTAGTTTATAAAGGAATACATGGGCAAAATATTATCAGCTATTATTCATGGACAATATGAATATGCTAAATAAAGTGAACTGTCGCAGCTATTTATTTAGTTATATACAAAATTCCAATTATCCACAAATAAATATCGATGCTATTCAATTTTCGATGTTATTTTGTGAATCGTGAGGGAAAGCCACCTTAGAAACACTCAAAACATTTAAAGAAACAGAGCTAGTGTTGCCAGGGATATAATTAGAGGAGTTGCGATAACCTAATTAATTGATTGTTTTCACTTTCATTTCTATTAATTCGCAATTATTTCTTTTTCTTTTTAATATTTAGTGGTATTAATAAATTTTTCCACTTTTAAAAGTTGATTTTATGAAGGAAAAGAGAGTTTTATATATATATATACAAACTTGATACAAGCAAGTAGCAGATTGGCGCAACATCAATCTATTGATAATCTAATTTATAGTTATAACTAGCGGGTTAACTTACTGACGCTTAACATTCGGTCGTTTTAGAGCGGAATTTGCAAATTAACTTCACAAAAGCTCCTTAGATAATAACCTGTAAACGAGGTAAACGTATTCATTAACTTGCCTGAGACGGACCTGTAGTAACACCAGCTCTAAGGACATCAGCAGCTACTTCAACAAATAGAGTAGAAAACTCATGTGGTTTAAATACCTGAAATCTACATTGTATTCGGGGACATTTAAAAAGCTTTATAAGAGAATTAAGCTCAGAAAAACAAAATTTTAGAAAACTTCTATATATGTACATAGTATCACCCATAATCATCTTTAGGATGCACATATTAATCAAATACAGTTAAAGGAGTAGTGAGTGGTCAAGCACCTCTCTGCTAAGGTGGTACAGTCAAGCTTCACAGAAATTTCAGGATTTTGTACAAGGGACTAAATTAAACGATAACGTACGTAACGTGTAGTTTATTACATTAAATAAGACTAAGGTTGTTGTAATAGAAGAAACATTATATTTATGGTTTTAAGGTGCATAATATAAAGAAAGAAAATGAAGGGTGGTGATGTTTAAGCAATGTAGATTTGCAGATTTTTTTAAAAATATTTATTTTAGATATGGATTTCTAAATAATCATATGGAGCTAGACAACATAACTCTTGCTCGATGACGACAATAAAAAATGATGTAGCTCTTATACAAGACAATCCAAAATATATAAATATTCTAGATGACAAGAATGCAAATAGTTCACGAAGAAGGCAAGTATAAGTAAGACCGGGTTCATTTTTCTTTCTTTTACAACGTTTGAGGTCACTCGCTTACCTTCAGGTATTTAAATACTATAAATAAAAAAGAAAAATAAATATTTAAAGCCGGTGAAAAACGATATGACATTAAATGAGAAAGGATAAATAAAGTAAGCTAAGTAAACGGAAAAACTGATGCAAGACCGAACACACTTAAAAAAAGACAATTATTAGATTAGATAAAAAAGTTCATTTAATAAACAGTAAGAATGGGTAGAAAAAACAATTAACTATGGAAGACTTAACCTGTCACCGAGGTGCAAAGCTAAAGTGAGAGATTATAGAGAAGAGATTAATGATAACAGATATGATGCTGCATGGGTTAGAGAAATTGAAGGGAAACTGAAGTAGAACCGTGGTTAAGTTTGGGGCGCATATTTTAAATGTTGATGATTCTAGGATACGGGGGGGAGGTTTCGTTTTGATGGGAAACAATTATTTTAGAATCAATGAGAGAGATTTTAGGCTTACTTTTAATGGCATGGGACTGTACATATAGCCGAAAACAAAACCTTGCCCGAAGTGAATGTGTAGTGCCTCCTATTTATGTCCCGTGGAGACACCGCGTACAGGTAAAGAGATGACAACACTGCTCCCCAACTTCCTGGTAAGCCTCTCATTGGGTGAGGAAAAAATAAAACGATTTCACTTTTTTCTTCTTGTTTCTTGTGAAAATCTAAAGAAGAGTTTCTATCGTTTTTGAAGCAGACGAATTCTTTTCCATTTACTTTTAATGTTTTGCATCATAAAAATAAAAATAGCGTACCCCATCAAATTTAATATACATTTATGTTACTGCAATGGCTGCTGATGTTTGAGAGTTAAAAGCATCTTGAATGGACCACCTATTTTATTATAGAAGTTAGAAAACATTTTCCATGCATAAATTAGGCCACTTGCAATTTTTGCCTGTCTTAAGAGTGCAATTGTTTGTGGTGGCAGTGGTACAATAACCGGCCTTTAAGTTCTCTCCCCCTTCCTATAAATTTGTTTTACTACTGCACCATTTTAGAAAAATTTCCAAATAGGTATTATTAGCCTTTGCATAAAATCCTTAGACCTTTTCCACGAGGATATAGGCTGCAATATTAGGTGACAATTGAACTGTTGTGTTATCATGCTAATTGACAACAATGATATTTGATGAAACGTCAACCCTCCAATCAAATCAATCTTTTCCTTTTGCTTTTTCTCAAAACTTTGCGGGTTTTAAACTACCCTTGTGTTTGTGCTAATTGTACCCGCAGCAAGTATCACCATAGCCCCCAGCTTCTGAATGAACATTATAGAAGTAAAAGACTTGTCAAAATATAGTATTCTTAAAATTGAAACCTATAAATTCTATTACAACTGCTGCTGATTCTCATTTCCACAATTACTTTGTTGTTGCTCACCTCTCCACTTGTTACATCTGCTTCTATTTGTGAGAGATTGATTACTGGATGCTCTATTATTAAAAAAAATCGTTACAATTTTTTTCCAAAAAATTAATCAGGATTATCAACACTCTTGCTGTAGAGAAATGGCTTCATTAAGCATCCTGGAGGAGTATAGATACATTAAAGCCCCCCCCCTCCTATGAGGAGAAGCGTGGGAAAGGTAGCCGGCGAATAACCATAACTGCTTACCCTGTTTGATCTCCCCACCGCTTTGGGCAATTGGAGCTAACATCTGTTTTAAAGCGACCACATAAGGCCTTTAAACGTGGCTCTAACGATCCAATTACGTACGAGACCCATAAACCCGTGGTTATGAAAAAATAGAGCAGTGCTAGTCAAAAGGCACGCCAAGTAGCGGTGCGGTTGCGAGCCTCTAATTAGCGAGTCGACTTAGGCACCCCAGTGCCACCCTCTGCATTTCTCGCTCTCCCCAGATGCGAACTCACCATTCGAGTCCTCTCCCCCCTGCCTTTGTGGCCTGGTCACCTTCCCCTTTGGATGGGGCGGTAATCCGCCTATAAATAAGCCCTGCAAAGAAAGAGAGAGGATTAGAAGTCGATATGCCAGAAAGAGGATCAGTTCGTGAAGATCGATCCTTTAGCCCGACAAGAAGATTTGAATTCGATAAGAGAGAAGGTTCAGTTCGTCAAGATCGATCCTTCAGCCATACAAGACTATTTCTCGTGAGAAACAATAGGATCAGATTAAGAAAATCGATCCCCCCTTTCCGGGCGGTATTAACATAAATAGTCGAGCTTTATATCGGTGCCTTACCGAAGAATCCTTTACAGACTGTGAAGAAGTCTGACTGAAGAAAAATTAACCCACTCACACTCGAGTGACTCTCACATCTCAAGCTCCGTAAGAGTGAGAGTAGAAGAACCCAGCCCCAACGAGCTCCCGTTCTTTAATTACGTTGAAGAATCAGCCTCCCACAGGCGTCAAGCGATCCCCCTTCGACGAAATTCAACCATCGGCTACAACACTCCAAAGCGAGAGATAAGTCCTCCAGCGACATCCGGCAATCCCTAATACCTCCTGTCATGTAAGTTAGAAAGAATATTTTTATTCATATTGCGATAGTAGAAGTTTAGTACGTCTCACGTTTAAGGGGAGTAGAAACCATTGTTCGTGAACCTAGGTCATAATCAAATAGAGTCACGATAAAAATACTAATCGGCAATTGGTATGTTTACGGGTAGCCTATTTGTTTATTTTTGTCATCGTATCCGTGCGACAAGACTAGATGCCAATAGGACTACATATAAGTGTGTTAACTGTTTGTTTGTCATAGTTAAGTGTTTTATTTAAAATATATGTTTATTTTGGAATAAATCTGGTGTTTCCTCTTATCCTTATATGTATAAATAGCTCTTACTTAAGAACAAAACTACCGAATTAGCACTCATAGAACAAAGCCTACTTCATCAAAGAAGTAACTCACGCACCACAAAACATACCGCTACAAAAAGGGTGTTAAAAAGTATAGTGATCAAAAAAGGGCATTCTACGACACTTGCCTATATCTTAGTATTTTTGGTCGATCATTCGACTCTGAAGTATCTCTTAAATGAAGAAAATACAAGTAAATGGATTAGGGCTATATTTCAGTTTTCATCAGGTAATATTTTCAGAGCATTTCTTGAAATGTCGAGAAAAATTCTAAGTAAATTACAATCATTACACACGCTGTCAGGGAATGCCCTCGAAGGACCACCACGAGAGGAAGCCCCTCGGAAATACTCCTCTATTCCTTTAAGAGTACGTGTGCCAGAGTGAGAATTTTAGAAAGTTCGAGAAATGATCGGTTCTTCGCTTATTCACAGCTGTGTTTTCTTTTGGACGCCATACGTACACGCTCCCCCCTTCCCCTGCGATAATGCCATGCGCAGCCATATTAACCTTACCCCAATATCGCGAGGCAAGTTTCGTCGTCTGGAGCAACGCGTCATCATTAATTGTGTTTCCTTAGACTGGTGCCAAGAATCCCGTAGGGACCGCAAGGTCCTGAGGTGTCTATCGGATTAGCCACGCTTGAAAGTAAAGTGATCTTGTATGGTCCTCTCCAGATTACCTCATTAAGCTTGACTTAGTGTTATGGGAGTTTTATTCGACGTCTGTCTCGAAGACGTCCAATAGGTAATTTCACAGTGGATGAGGTGTGGTCAGCTAGGAGCTCATGTCTTTGAGTGAACATGGTCGTGCAAATTGGGCCACATTAAAGCTTAGGTTTTATTAACCTTATAAGATGGTGCTTTTTCCTTAGCTTTATCACTTTAATGACCTTCATTTTTAATCTGTTGAAGTTATTTAAAAAAAAATTTCTAAGAAAGTTAGAGCTATTCAAATT
This sequence comes from Ceratothoa steindachneri, assembly GCA_963969495.1. Lineage (NCBI taxonomy): Eukaryota > Metazoa > Arthropoda > Malacostraca > Isopoda > Cymothoidae > Ceratothoa > Ceratothoa steindachneri. The sequence goes on along the minus strand of OZ018324.1, from coordinate 34,040,811 downwards.
TAAGTCATCAAACTACTAGCGAACTCTAGTGTGCGTCAGTATTTTCAGGACATCAATTTGAATAGTTCTAGTTTGCTTATAACTATTTTTTTTAATTTATTTTTCCAATTAATAATGATGTCTATAAAGTCACAAAAGAAATAAAAGAGAACTCTGTAATTTTGGCCATAAAAGCTCAGCATAATGAGAGAGATTTTCGCTTGCTGAGCGTTACCGGATCTTTCATTGCCAAGTTAGAAAAGACTAGAAAACTACTAATAGGGATTCATTATTAGTAACAATACGCAAAACACATACAAAGGGTTCTAAGATGAGAAAATATAGGAAAAATTCATTACAACCCCCAAAAGTTAAATAGAGCATTTGCAAAGGACTTCAAAGTTTCAGAATGTACTATTATAAGAGTTGTACATGAAGATTTCAGTTACAAGTCGTATGTGATAAGAGAGGTCTGGTCCATATTCTGTAAAAGGAAAGAGAATCCTTTAATCCGTGCAAAATGCTTGTTCATTTTGTTGAAGTATTAAGATGCTGGGCTTCCTTGGTTTTTCTCTGATGAAAAGAACTTTGACCAGGACCCAAAAGTAAACCGACTGAATGATAGATGGTTATGCAAAGTTTCAAGTGGGGTTTCAATTGTATATAATACATGCCAAGTTTCCAACTCTTTTTCCACAAGAAGAGAGTCAATGCTGCTTCCTACTCAGCGGTTTAAGTAAAGGTTGTGAGGCCCTGGATAGACAAAGTACGCAAAAGGAGACGTTAAATCTTCAAACACATCGTTAGGCGATGTCATAAGGCTGCGATAACCAAAACTTGGATGCGTGCGAATTCCCTCACCCAGGTTTTTCCAGACACATAAACTTGTATTACCCTACCTTAATTTTTAGCATTTAAACTCTGAGATGTTGTCGAGAGAGATCAATCCGTACCTACCGCCATAGAACCATACACACTCTCTAGTCCGCTATAAAAAAAATTATATACGGAATTGATGCAGATCATCTGATGTAGTAGTCGTTCGCCAACCTGCCTTTATCTATGTTTATCACGCCCTGATCATGAAATAGACTTCATGCTCAGTAAGGCAATCGCTGATGAGACAGAAAGCACCGGGGCGGTACTCAATGTGGAAAGATGTCAGGAAGTATTATGTTTTGACAGAAAACGCGTTTAAATGGAATCTTCGTCGCCACAGCTCAGAGCGACATTTATCGCGTTAGAAGTATGTGGATATAGTTACTCATTGTCGAGATTTCTTAGAAGAGAGAAAGTGTTTATGTTGAGTTGCAAAAATGGGAGAGGAAAGAAAGCAGTGTTTTAAGTTACTATGTGCATGATGAGAAATGTAAGATCAACCTGCTTCAGTACATCGCTGAGCATAGCCTGAGCATAACCAAATCTTAACGTGTACTGAAGTTTGGGTCCGCTAGTGCCGGAATCAAACCCCGTACCGCGACGTTGGCAGACCAAAGTCATATTCACTAGGCTAGCAATAGCTCTTATATGAAAGAAGTCACTGAGGCTAATGGTTTATTCATTGAATATTCGTATTCTAATGATTCTCAATAATTTCAATTTCTTTCTATCTCTCTCTCTCTCTCTCTCTCTCTCTCTCTCTATATATATATATATATATATATATATATATATATATATATATATATATATATATATATTAGCTTCTATTCGATATATGGTTATTAGATTCGGTTGAATTTTGACTTTACGAATTTTCATTTCGAACGTTCTCACCTGCAAATGCAGTTTTTGGTATCTTTAAAGGATATGGAAATTTGGGCCCTCAACTTTTGTCTTTCTTCAGGAATCTTCAGGCAGAAGTCAAAGTTGTTGTTGAGGTGGCATTAATGTAAAGTTTTCCATTCAAGTTGCATCCATTAGTGTCCAGTTACTTATTGTCGGTCATGAGTAGTGTAGAGGTATAAGAGTTTAGTATATATAACTATATATAAATATATATATATATATATATATATATATATATATATATATATATATATATATATATATATATATATATATATATGAGGAATTAAACCAAATTCTCGTAAGAAAATTTAATTCAGAACAGTTTCGGTGTATCTCACACCCTTTTTTACTAACACTGGATAGAAAATATAAGAAAAGTGCTTACAAACATAACACAGGGTCAGGTCGTGAAAGATTCCCTCTTTTTTCCCCCAATCCCCTACTTGTGGCTAATCAGGGGGGAGGGGGGTTAGGCTTAAACATATTGAAGGGCTGACATTTTACTATTTTGTTTATTTTCTTTCGTATTACAGGATTAAAAGAAAATTGACCCTCAGATAGATTTAAATTAGGAACTGACGATATCAAGCTAGATTCTACGATTCTTCTCTTAACATAGTTAGCCGATTTAAATACCATTTTACTTCCATTGAAATCGATCGAATGATTGTAGTTTCTAACATGGCAAAATATTCCACTGCTTTCGCTCCCACTCTAATATCTCTTTTGTGTTCATACAATCTCTTGTCTAGATTTCTCCCCGTTTCCCCTCTATAAACTTTATGGCAATCGTTGCATGGTATTGCATATTCCTCTATGTTATGATGTTCTTTGGGTTTCCTGGCAATCATCAATTGGTTTAAGGAATTATTATATTTAAAGGCTAGATTAATACCCGCTTTTCCAAATATGTCCTTTAAAATATTTCAATTTATTATTAAATGGCAATGTTACACATTTGTTGAAGTCATTAGTGCGGGAAGACTTATTACCATAGAATGTTTTCCTAGCTGCAAAATGGGCAGACGATATGAACCAATCAGGGTAATACAAATTAGAAAAAATGGTCCTGATAATGACAATTTCTTCATCTAAATAGGAACGATGACATATTTTGTATGCTCTAAGGAAAAGGTTAGAAATTACCGATTTTTTAACAGTATTAGCGTGAAACGAAAAATAATGTATATAGGCATTTGATTGGGTTGGTTTCCTATAAACGTCAAGTTTTAATTGATGATGATCTTAATTAATGAGGACATCTAAAAAGGGTAATCTATTATCATATTCCAATTTATATTTAAATTTGATGGAGACATGCAAATTATTCAAATTATTAAAAAAGGTATCAAAATCATAGCCATTAGGCCCTACAGAAAATACATCGTCAATGTACCTTAACCATATAAAGTTAGGGAGAGAAATTGTGGGAAGGAGTTCAGTCTCAAAATATTCCATGAAGAGACATGCCAATATCGGATATAAACTATTTTCCATGCTAAGGACAAATATTTGTCTATAAAACTCATTATTTACTCGAAACACATTGTCAGAGAGACATTATTCAACTAAATCGATAAATTTGCTCATAGAAATGGGAAGATCAAAATTAAGTCTAGGCATGATTTGCCACAGAAGTCATTAGTGCAGGAAGACTTATATATATATATATATATATATATATATACATATATATATATATATATATATATATATATATATATATATATATATATATATATATATATATCGGGGCTAAAGAAATAATAAAAAAAGACATCTGGGTTTGAAATTGCCCCTCCGATTGTCTCCGGTAACATAGGAGAACGAGCAAAAGGGTAAATGTTACGAGACAGATTCCTAACCTCAGCTCAGAAGGCAGGCCCTTCGAGGGTGTATTTATAAACAATCCATTAAAAAGTGCAAACTGCTGATCTCGTATTACCCTCTCTCAGAGCTACAAGAAGCTAAGCACGGGAGACCAGCCTGAGGTCTCACCTTGACCCGAGGAAACGAGGCTTTTTGTTCGTTCTAACGAGAGATTTTTCGAGTTCGCGAAGGAAACAGAAAAATCACCGGTAGAAAGTTTTCTGCAAGTTAAGGAGAACTTGAAGTCCTTGTACAAAACCAGATTCTACCAAGGAAGCTCACCACCGTTCGAACCCCAAGATATTAAGTATTAAGCTAGCCAGTTTGAGGACTCCAAATCTTACGCTATCTGAGTTGGACAAACCCCAACTAGATAGAAAAAAAAGAAGGAAACGATTTCATCCCGTCCGGAAGAAAAGTAGAAGGACTAAGCTTTTGATTAAGCATCCAACCACCCCAGATCCCTCGTGACGTCACCCATCAACTCGACAGGAAGGTCGACGAACGCCATCTATTGACCAAACAACCAACTCCGACTAAAATCTCCGAGGATAGTCTAACTAGGCGCGGGTATTTAATATCCATTCCCTTATGTAAGTAGAGAAAAATTCTGTTGTTTATGCCGCCGTGCATAATAATTAGTTTATTGGATGTCTGGCCAAGTACAAAGACATTAACTAAAAAATTGTTTCCCCCGTAAAATTCTATCTCAAATCGAGCTTCGAGAGCTCACCCAGTAATCCCATTTTCTTTTTTTTTTGGTGTATTAGATCTGTATTCGTTTTATGTTATTTAGTGAGATAGTTTATGTTGATTCAAGTTTATTTTTTTAGTAAAAGCACTGTTTTAATTATCCTCGAACGAGTTAAAGTGGCAATAATTGATTAAGTCAAGAAAGAAACCCCTTTTATTTATTTAATAGAATAAGAATAAAGATTAGCACTCTTAGAGAAGGATCCTCAAGCGATCACCGAGGCACGAACCTACGTCTCATGTCAAAGTTTATTTTTTTTATTAAAAATTAATAAAATAAATAAATATATATATATATATATATATATATATATATATATATATATATATATATATATAATCTCGGCTATCCTATGACATATTTAGGTTGTGTCAGATTATTGTAGGATAAGTCAGAAGAACCCAAATTTAAGATTAGATTAAAAAGCCCTTGCCCATAACAAATATTTGCCGACCCTTTCGAGGAAAATTTAAATAAGGAGACTTCAAACAAGTCTTAAAGATGCAGCGAAGTGTAGTTACGAAGGTAGGAATTATAACTCAACGAAGAGTGTTGTGTATTGTGCTGTCGTGTTTTTGGATAGGATTAATCCAATCAAGAGATTTGAAAAAAGATAAGGTTACAGTAGGAAAGGCTAAGGGACACCAAGTTGCATACGTAACGTTCGTTACAGCGGTGAGGTTTAGAAGAACATAGCCAATATGTCTTCGTTTGAATTATTTGTTAAACAAGGTCAAACCCTGGGACTAAAGGACAAAGAACTCATTGCATACGTCCAAGATAAAGAAAGTTACAGATGGAAGCAGAAGAGAGGGAAAAGATAAGAGAACACAAGAGAACATTGAGCAAGGACCAATTGGAAGGGCAGTTTGTGGGGTCCAACACTGGGTAATTGCAGGTCCCAACTATAAAGCTGGCAGCGTACAAGGACGAAGACGACCTATACGCGTACCTCTTACAATTCGAAAAGATTTTAAGAGTTAATCACTGGGATATCAAAACAGACGGTATCGCCAGACTACTTCCCCTTCTCACTAGCTGATGTAAGAGACATATTCGTATCTCTACCGTCTGATGCGACGATAGACTATTCTACCCTTAAATCAGAACTACTTGGAGCCATTAACTTGAATGCACAAGACTATAGGATAAAATTTAGGCAGGCTAGAATTTAGCCCGGACAAACCTACCGACAATTTGGTTTTATTCTCAAGAGACACCTCCAATTTTGATTGGATTCAGCAAGAGTGAGAAATGATTTCGCCTCACTCATCGACTTCATACTGAAGGACCAGCTATTATGCACGCTCCCTCCAGAATTGAGGGCCTTTGTCAAGGACAGAAGAGCAGAGTCCTTCTATGAGTGTTTGTCAGAAGCCGACTTGCATTCGGCAAACCATAGGTTTTATCCTAGAGAGTGTAATAAAAACAAGCCCTCGTCCCCCAAGAAAGATGGATATCATCAGAAACCCTTTTCCCCAAAGGAAGGGGCTTATCCCCAGGAAACCCCATCACCTTCTTTACTTGTGGCACCCAAGGCCACCTTAGCTATAATTACCCCCAAAAGTCGAGGATTAAGTCACCCTAGACCCAGCAGGTACATAACCTGATGGCAAGGTTGGAACCAGAACAACCTTCGGATCCCTCACCTCCTTTGACCATATCGAATTCCCCTGAACAACAGGTGAATTTTGTATACAGCAAAAATTCTCCCGAAGGACTAAAATTAGAGATTGGGGCCGTAAATGTTCGCTGAGTCTCAACCGTGTTACGCGATACGGGGTGTACCTGTATCGTGGTATCAAACAAATTGCTTCCCCGTATCAGCCCCCAGCCCTAGAAGTTCGTGGTCGTCCAGGATGTTTTGGGTAGACCCAGTAAGTTCCCTGTCGTCCGATGCCACATACAGTCGAAGTATCTTTCTGGCTGGACCGACGTAGTAGCAGCGCCTATTAGATACTGCTCTGTATTAATAGGCCAGAGCACGCAGCTCTCCCCAAAACGGTAGCTCAACTAGTAGTCAGCGGGATGCCCGCGAATGAGAGACACGCGGTCTCGACACTTTTGTTTTCGTCCGAGAGACCTGAGGACAAAGGGATATGTTCCTGAGTCGTCAATACGGCGATGTATGTGGTGCCGACCCTCCCAGCCCAGGGGGGGGGGGGGGAAGGTAGCGAAGAAGAAGAATGAAGAAGAAAAAGGAAGAATTAATATAAGAAGAGTAACGCATACGACTAAGAAGCAAACTGTAGCCAAACAAGTTCCTCCTTATCACAGGGCAATCAGAGAAACTTTTTACGAAAAAGTTCAGACAGAGAAATGTTCACAAGATCAAAATAAAAGTGCATAATCGCTGCAGGAACAAAACCCTGAAAATAATAATTCTCAAAAGACAAAGATGGTGACCGAAAACTCAAGGTTAAATGCATTGATTGAAACGAGAGTACCAAGCTACTTCCAAGAAAATGACGGTTTTAAAGAGAGTTTAATGAAAGAAGAAATCAAAGAAGAGTTTTGGGAAGATCAATCTCCTCTCCCTGATGAAGATAAACCATATTCCTAAGAAGAAAACTCAATAATAAATAGACAAATAAAGATTAAAAGAGAAGGAGAAGCAAGAAGATGTGTAAGTGGTTGGAAGGAGGCATCCTTCTATCCTGACCTCTTGTACGTGACTACCCCAACATGAGAAGGACACTTACATGCCCGTAGTGCCATCCCAAAGCGTCACTGTGAACGCGTTCTTACTGTAGGAACTTCTAAATCCTACTTCGCTGATGGGGCCATCTCTGAGCTAGGAGTCAAAATTGGGAAAAACGGTCTATCTACAAGACAGAATTGGGTAGACGCCATAATAAAGATGCCGCTAACCCGAACCAAAAACAAGTACGTTCGTTCGTAGGGACCAGCTCATGCTACCGAAAATTCATTCCACATAGCTTATGCCAGTCGAAAACCCACGATGTGGGAAACAACGTATGCGACTGAAGTACTGAAAGTATTATCCCTAGTGTAATACCAGGTTAATATAGTTTACATACGGTAATTTTTTTTGTGTGTAGATAGAAATTTTTTGGGGGGGGTTTATTTTGTACGTATAAGTGTATCTCTATTGTTGTAGTTTTTTTTGTATTTCGTAGAATCGATTACGATAAATGTTCTTTAGGCGCACGGTAGACATAACTCAATTAATAAGAGTGATGTGAGTGGAGCGTTACCACTATCGGTCGAGTAGCTTTTGCAATGAAGTTTAGTAGGGCTCTTTGCTTTGAGTACAGGCGATCCCCCCCCAAGATCATCTTAAGGGTCGAGGAATGTAGAGATATAGGAGTTTAGTATATATATATATATATATATATATATATATATATATATATATATATATATATATATATTTATATATATATATATTTATATATATATTTATATATATATAAATAGCCATATGCCTTCCTAGAGAATGTATATCTTGGCTGTATACAAAAATGATAAAAGCATATAGCAGAAAAGTCCTTAATCTTACGGATGAAGACGGGATAATCAATTCATTGTCACGTTGTCATCTATGAGTATTTAGGGAATATGTATCTTTGGGTGAAGGCGATGGATTCTAAACTCATCTTAAGCTTCACCTGCCATTAAATGATGGAAATGCCTCACTTTCTATCCAAAGTGTCTCTTCCTCCATTCATTTCTATGGAAAAGGACGATGATTCTTTCATCCCCAATGGAATCAAAATTAATTGTGAAACGAGATTCAGGAGAGTTGTACCACTTCCTAGGAATTATTTTATTTTCGCTACATCCTACTTTGTGCCTTGGACGATTTTCAATATCTCTAAATTCCCTATTATTTTCATGTAGCACTTTTAAACTTTCTTCGACAAAGCATCTTAAGATTTCTGCCTTTTTTAAATAAATAAATAAAACCACCAATATTTGTCAAAACCAAGAAGTAATGCATAGGAAGGAATGTTAAATACCTTAGAAGGAAAGATTACATGGTAATCGATATGCTGGACTAAATTTCTAGACAAAGAAATTAGGGTTGTGAAACAACAAGTTAGATAGCTTTGTGAATTCATACTTAGCGATCCGAACATCTGAATTTGCTACTCTGTTCAAGGTAGTAAATTTATTTGTTCCGAAATGAACCAAATCTTGACTATCCGAACGTAAGGAATAGGATAATTCAAGGACAGAGGGAGAAATTTTTGCCTGGGAATTATTCCTTGTGTTGTTAAGTATTGCAACTGTTTTGGACGAGCGTTACTCCCTCGAAGGGCAGAATATATAAACAAGAGTTGAACGTTTTTCGCTGCAATGACAGAGCTAAAAACTAAACATTATTCACGTAACAAAATTCTGAATTCACGTTTACTTTGAAATTCTATATATCTTCATCCGAATTTGCGATTAAATCAGTGAAGCCTAAACCAAACGTCTTGGGCGCTACTAAATTTCATAACCCTTTATAGATACTGTATGAAATTAGTTTGGAATCAGTTCCTCGAAGATTAAATTCTCTATTGTATGATATGAGAAGTGTAAGGAAATTATATGATCAGAGAGGATATTTAAGACGAAAATACATATTTAGTATAAGAGAATTATTTACATACTACAAAGAGATGAAGTAAATACAACTTCCATTAATATTAGACAAAATGTGATATCAATCTAGAATAGGGGAATAAGTAATGCAGCAATGTTAATAATACCAATAGTAATAGCAATAGCGAATCTTAAATGAATGTCTTAACATCTAAGTTTCAACGGAGAGAAGTAAAGAAAAGAGTCCATGTTTGAGTAAACTCTTAATATATTAAGGGAAATATGTAAGAAAAACCGACGAAAGAGTATATAAACTTGAGCGGTAATATAGCAGCTACAAACAAACGATTAACTTATTCTTCTAAAAGAAATCGCAACGAAGGAAACTAAGAAAAACCTCTCCCCACCAACTCTCCCCACCACATCTAACCGCCACAGAGAGAGAAAATACAACCGCCCCAACGCGTATCTGTTGAAAACCCAAAGAAATGGTTTCGAAATATGACGTGAAAAGGATTAAGCTGCAAACTTCACATCCACAAGGAGTAAATTTCACATGGAGAAAACTTAATATAAAAAATAAAAAGAACTATAAAAACACATATAAATCAACATTTTGAGCGAAAATCAATATGGAAATTGCCGAAACAGAATTAATAAAACGATATATGTATAAAGCAAAAATTTCAAAATTATAAGCGTAAAGAAATAATAAATAAATGAAATTAAACATCGCATTGCATAAAGAAAAATAACAAAATATACTTTATCGTACGAGCGAAATGTTCAAAAGATTTGAAGAAGTAACAATCGTTGGCTGATAAATAATCCATCCTATCCATAAAGATAAAAGGTTTATATAAATCATTAATTTTTCACTTCTATATGGACCTAACGTTCAACTTCCTGCAGATATTTAGTCAATGCAAGGCCTATATCTCCCCGGAAGATCTAAATGCCCACACAAGGAAATTGGGCCATAGATACACCTATATACATATACCCATGCAATCCAAATGCTCCATCTCTTAATTGAAAATGGAATTGTAATAAAGATCGGCCTAGAATGGGCGGCAATAAAAACCGACATAGTCGTTATCAACCACTCTGTCAGGTTAACACATCAGTGACCCCAAATCACATGTCCTATTGCAAGACAAAACTTTCTGGTAGAAACTTAAATTAACCCCCTCAAAATTGTTTCTGGAAAATGAAAGGTTTCCGCAAACATTTTGCCCAAAACATACAAAGAAAACTCCCTCTACAAACACTCATTAGTCTAAGGAAAAAAATTAATGTTTGAGTGATGTTTATTCACAATATATAAATATCACACCATAAATATAGCTTAAGAATGAACCAAAAACTCAATATTATTTACTTATGTCATGTAAACAGGCTAAATATAACTGTACTTTACTTTACTAATAATAAATTAAGACAAGCTTTGAAGGAAAATGGAATTTTGAATAAAGGATTCCGGCATTCAAAATACTTCCCTTTAATGCATCCCTACAATTCAGGAGCTATTTCACACAACCAAACTCTCGCCAATCATAGGGTAAGTGGGTGGGTCAGTAGCAATTGGTGAGAGGATGAGTCTTGCGCAGGCTCACAAATGGTTTCAACCTAATACACCACCACATGCATAGCCAGAATTTACAACCATTCACATTTTTCTTCCTGTACACACGACCAGTCATTCTTCCCTCTCTATGAATAGACACAATGAGTATTTAGTTCATTTTCTGGCATGCGTTGAAATAGTGGCTCTCACTTGAGACACAAACCTTCCAACGCTGAGGCTGATCTCAAATACTAGTACTAGCCTTAAAACTGACCCTAACAGGAAGCACCACCTAGTAACTCTTTTACTTATAATTATATGTATAAAATAATAAAAATAATAATAATAAACATTTGTATACTTTGTTCTGAAAAGCACCAAGGAAGAGGAAACGCGCTGTATCTAGTAGAAAAGTAAAAGAATGCAAGAATTACAATGGTGTACAAACGGCTACTAGCAACAAGGTATAAAGAGGACAGAGCCAGAACGTAATTTTATCAATGGCCGCAAAGGTATAGCGAGATCTTACGATCCTGCGATCTTACATGTAAAAAGGAGGACTTCGAAGCGGAGTATGGATTGAAAGGGCAGAAAAGAATATGCTGGTAGAGAGGGAAAATGCATGAGAGAAACGTATGTAGTGGAGGAGAACACGGCTGTCAGGATTAGGGGAAAGCATTGAGAGGAGAAATGGTCTTTATCAAAGAGATAATGGGGGATGAAATTTCCGCAGGGTAAGTAGTTCAGGCAAAGAAAGTGAGAAGTGACAAGGGACGAAAGCAGAAGTAATCATATAAAGAATAGGAACTATTTTGTAAATAAAAAGGAAAAATATATTTTTCCGAAGGAAAAATGATCTCGTTTATTTTCTTTTTCTTTCTGGTATTCTCGATTTATTTTATCCTTCTCTCGCGTTCATTGGTGATATATATTATATATTCGCCGAGCCTTTAACTCTATTTTTCGTTTTCTCTTTGGACTCCAAATGAACTTAATTACTCTTGCTATTTCATAGTCCCGATAAACAAGTGATGAGTGACTTAAAAGCTTGTTTATTCAGAGGAATTTTTTCTTCTGAGTAGCGAAGTGTTATAGATATTCGCAATATTTAAGATCAAAGCGTTTGCTCACTGGCTCAATGTGTTTAGTTTAATCCCTATTCCTGAACGGATTTTTTCACACTTGATAAAATCCTCTTTCCGATAAAAAATTGAGTCCATTTATCTTCCATTTCTTTGTAGTATGCTGGAGAGTTTTAAATCTATAAGACTCAAATTTACTAGACCTAAATAAAACGGTTAAAAGAAATTTATAGATAAATATTAATTAAGCATTCAAGAGGAGTTCTTGGAAAGTGAAACAGCTTTGTTTAGATAATATTATAAATAAGGAAGTCCTAAAGAAAATTCTAAGAACTTTTCACACAATTTGTTGGAAGGCTAAATATTTTTTTTAATGAAAGGATTTAAATTGTAAGTGTATATGGCGTGTTTTTATGTGATTTATTTTCCTGAAATAGTCAGTCAGTATAAATGAAACATTAGTTCTTTATATGCATCTCAACAGTTATTGTAATTAGTAACGCAAGGCTTGTTTACTTCTGTGCTATGAATTTAAAGTTTTCCTTTGCGGCGAAATGTACATATTTATTATGTACTATTGTTTTAAATATATAGAATTTTATTTTCGATTTTGGCTGGTTCTTTGCCCAACACTTCTAGTAAGAATATGATAAAGTTTCCAGAGATTGCGATAAAGGAACCAATTGTTTCAATCTTTATTGACAAGCTATGATGGATAGTGAATTGGATTCACTATTAATAGTTACTCAAAGGGCTCCAGTATTGAGATAGATTTGATTTCCTTTTCACTATATATTAAGGAATAAGCTATTTTATATACAACTATTTTGATGATGGATAAAAATGTATGATAATATGTGTTAATCCATGCGTGGAGAACATTAGGCTTTCCACCACCAAGAAATATGCAGAAGTAGAACAACTCATGGTCAGTCTACAAAATTAGCGGAAGCAATAAATGTAATAATTTGTGCATTAACTGCTCTTTAAGAAATATTTTTGTATTTAGCATTTTTTTATGTGTACGCAAGACAGTTAACCTACGAGCTGTATTCTGGAAAGGTTAATCAGATTATTAAGAGGATGTTCTAAGTATAACAAGAATAACGAACACAAATATAGCAAAATAAACTATTTTTAGTAACAAGCCATAAAATTAGAGTAAATAACACCGCAACAAACACCAAATATAAGAAGGAGGTATAAAAAAGCATAAATACTGACAAAATCAAAGATTCAAAATATTACTTAATGAAAACTGAAAGATAAGACAAAGCCCCTTTGGACGAGGTTCTGCTAATAGCCCCCTCCAGAGGCTAGAGCAGTGGTTCTCAAGCTTTTTCATTCCAATACTCCCTTCATGAATTTTCAACATCCTTTTGGCTCCCCTTCATTTATCTCCGAAAACCACCTCCCCAAAAAGGAAAAACATGTATATGAAGAAAACACCTTTGCTCTAGTGTTTATTATGAACTTGACAATTATATTGAACTTATATTTTGAAAGATATTTGTGATATACTTCGTAAAAGTTCAATTAAGACTTTTTTATACCAAAATCGAAAATATTTGTATCAGTAATTGCAAATTCTCTATAAAGGTTTTGCAAAAGCCGAGACTTCAAATCTGCAGCTTTCGCCAAATTCACACACTTGACCAATATCTCTATGATCTTGCAAAGTTCATCAAGGAGAGTTTTCAATGTAAGTGCAAAATGATGCATCAACCATCTGTGATAGTTTAATTTTGCCATTAAACATTTAGTCATAATTATTTTTTCTTTAATTATACCATTAATTATGTAACTTTTAAAATTTTATTGTCACTGTAAACAATTAAAAAGGAAAATCTTTTTCTCCCATGACAGAATGAGTGATGCAAGTTTTTTAAATTTCAGAAATGTATAATTGTTAACAGTTTCCATGGCTCTCTTGGTGGCATGGAGTCCAGTTATAGAACCGCTGTTATAGAGAAAATTAAAATATTTTCAAAAACTCACCTCTTATACAAAATACATAAATGAAATTAGCACTGTATCATTGAAGGTCTCTTACCAATACCTTAATGCTAGCCAAATAAGAATAAGAATGGAAAAAACTAGGTAAATGTCTGGGAAATTTTTTATAATAACACGTTCACTTTAACATGTAATTCAGTTACAACATGGTCTGTGCACACATATCATTTTACTCTACATTGAGGCCAAAGCCAATCTTAGGGAGCATCGATTTAGGAGATCGAGAAAAAATGAAAAATTAAATCGACCTCCTAACTTATACTTAATTTAACTTTAGAGAACAGAGAACTCAATCGACCTCCCAAAACAACAGAAAGCTCTCCCAACAGCCCAACATTCGTGTTCACCGGGCTATTGAGCCGGAGAACAGGGTAAGCACATTTTCGGAACCAACCACTACGGGAATTTGTGCTCTCACAGACTTTCTGCGGGTTATATCCTACTCACTGCCCAGTTATTAACGAAAGAGCAAGGAATATGATTTTCAGGAGGTTCTGGTTTTTATTAAATGCTTTTTCCCGAAATGTCCCACAAATTCACATAAGCCTTCATAAATTAGAAAGTTACCGTAAGGTCTGAATGATATTTTATTGTCGTATTCGTCACCACCTAGTATTTGTAACGGCATTCTCTAACATCGGCAAATGGGAAAAAAATCCCATAGTAACCTAACACTTATAAAATTATGAATATTTTAAAACAATAAATGTGTGTGAGACGGGGAGAACACCAGGAAGCTTCTTGGAGATTTTATTTATTTTCAACTCAGAAAATTTCTTAGCAGAAATAGTTAGATGAATCTCATTCTAAGGGAATCGAAATATTCTATAAAACATTAGCTGCAGAATTGATCTAACTTTGAAGTGTGGTTAGGAAAAAGATTTACAATAACCCATAGAAAATAAGAAAAGATGAAACATGTACAATATCCTCTCTTCATAAGACCAAAGAAGAATCTAAAATAGATAAAGAAAAAAAGAAGAAAGATTTAGCAATCAGAATAAAATACTGTAATATAAACTCTTTTTATCCTTAAAGAGTGTGGAAATTAGATGAGTTTTAAACATATCCTATGCGATCGCTTTTGCTTTACAGGCCACTGCCGCAAATCACGAAGCTACCTAACATCCACACACCCAAAATTATGCTTAAAGTCCCCAAATAACCCTTTCGAGACTAGATTAAAAAAAATTCATCATACGGTTTATTAGGATCTATTTAAGATATAAATTCATTGTATGAAAGAATGTTTAGGGCAAATGCATTAAATTTAATGGGACATATATGTGCCAATAGTCTTTTGGGGTGGGATTATATGTACCAATAGTTCTTATGACTGGGATTATTTATCCTACTAGTTTTTCAGTGCACGGAATAATAAGAGTTAAAAGTTAATATTAAATTAAAAAGGTAAACTTTAAAATTAAAATAAAGAAAATAATTATGAATAACTTTATTATGTTCACAGAATAAGTAAAATATTCTTTAAAAATGTGAAAAAAATATAATTTTCTATTAAAAAATTAAAATACCATAATTTGAAATGAAAAGGTTCTGTTCACATCCAAATCTAAAGATTTTATTTATGAGTGATATGGAGTAAAGCAGGGTAAGCATAATGTAATTTGACATGCAATGCAAATTGCGTGGGTTCTCTTTTCCTTCCTGAAACAAGCACATATGTTGCATCATGTTCGGCTCTCAACCTGCTTTGGCAAATGGTGACCCTTTATTTTTAAGGTCCCTTTGTCATTTTGGATGCAGTCCTCCTGAAGATCCGATGCTTTTCTTTTAGTATTTCAGCTAGATCAACTAAAAAATAAAAAAGAGGAATCTTCATATAATTGGTCTCCTCATAAATATTCTTTGCATTCACAACAGATAACATTACAAGTTTTAAGAAAACTCTTATCCACTATTTTCTATACTTTGTGTCATATTTATAGCTGTCACTTAATCTATTAGAACGATCGACTCCTCCCATGAATAAATTATAGAAAGCAATCAATTCTGGACAATCATAACGCATCGTGGTACCATTTTTCATTTCCTTGAAGCTCGAACAATTAAGGCAGTATGACAATCGCCCATGGCAATAACACCCTTGGTATCATTCCATTTAGTTGCAATAAGACCTGAGCTACTAAAGGCAAACACACTGTTACCTTTAGAAATAATCTTAGAACTAAAATTAGGTATTTCATTTCGGTTTTCTATGTACGTTCCTACAGCAGGGAAACGCAGTGAAGAAAATCTGTTAAAGCAAATAGCCACTTCATTTGACTGTATGGATGAACATAGTTTATTATCTACCCTTTCACCTAATGTTCCTACTACATTTGCTAAAGCTTTTTTCTACAATATATGTCTAGATCATATACATATCCTGTTAAAAGCAACTCCTAAACCAAATTTTTATTCCTCTTTTTATCGGCTTCATCGGATTATATTGCTTCAATGAGCCACTACCTTGGAACTTTGCCATCGCTTCATCAATACTCTGTCTTGAGCTGTCAGTTCTGCATGCTTGAAATTGTTTTTCAGGCAGTTAACATAATCTTGATAATATGTTTTGACATACTCATCTGGTTTCTCTGGTGGAGCAAAGTACATTTGTGAGCTAACTACCTTGTACCTAGCCCAAGTTATTGCAGTTTTAATAGCTTCATTGCCTACAGATTTTCTTTTAGAGCAATACGACCAAATATTTGGCTTACGATCGTATAACATTTAAGGGAACATCCAAGGACCAACATAATTTCACCCATATCTGTTGGAGAAATATTTCTTCTTTTTCTCTTTTAAAAAATTTTCAACCTCCGATTTATACACTGCGCAATATAAATTAATAAACTTTTAGGAAAACACTTTAGGAAACAATCTAGAGACGTTGAAGATCGATCCAAATTAGACAAAACAATACAATTTTTCTCATCCAGAATTTCAGGTCTAGGAGTAAAGATTTCATCACCTTTATCATTCCAGTTCATAGCTATATCAACACAAGACGTTATTTTAAGATTCTTCAATCTTACGTCCTTGTCTTCACTTACACATTCTTTTTCACTAAAAGATCCTGCATTTTCATTCCGTTGTTAGGAATTTGTATCAGCAATGCTGTTATCATCGCTCAATTCCACATCATGTTCACTTTCTTCTGAACCTGAATAAAAACTTCTAGACTCATTTACGGCCTCTGCAGTTGCTTGTTTATATTGAAATCATTTTCTAGTAGCCATGGCTCCTGAATATATATATATATATATATATATATATATATATATATATATATATATATATATATATATATATATATATATATATATATATATACATGTATATATATATATATATATATATATATATATATATATATATATATATATATATATAGAGAGAGAGAGAGAGAGAGAGAGAGAAAAGAGATAGATAGAGATAGGGAGAAAAAAGCACAGTCCTCATTATTGACCTAGGGATGCAAATAATATTTATCAAAATGTTGTTAATAACGAGCAGTCCTTTACTAATAACTAATCATATTTGCTCATTGCCAAAAGGCTTTGGCATTTGAAATATAGGGAAAATTTAAGTTCAAATTAATTGGCTGTTATAGGACTAATGAAACAAGTTCGTCCCACTGAAAAAAACTACTGGGACAGCTCTATCCCATTTCCTTATTATGACCGCGCAAATTGAAAAAAAAAATAGTCAAGACTGACGTTTATTACCTTTTAATAAACTTTGAACTTATATGTAAGTAATTATTAATCTAATTCTAAAATAAATAACATATAAAACGTAAAAATCACTTAGAAAATAGACTTACCTATAGAGCATGTAGTAAAAACAAACTAAATAACGCTAACTGTGGAATAGCATAACTAACAGCTGAGTGAGTATCTTACGTCTGGCAACGTACGAATAGAAGAAGATGGATAAAACTTAAAATTATTTTTTTTTCGGGACACATTTATCATAGAATTCCATTGAAAGATTTACTAAGACACATTTGTCCCGCTAGACCTGAAGGGGATAAAAGAGAGGTATAGGTAGAGTAACTTCCCAGATGTTTTGGTCGAAAGCGTTAGTAAGTGAGACATACGGGTTTTGTAAATGAACGGGAAATCAGAAAAACACGCGACGCGTTAATTATTCAATAACCCATAGAAAATAAAGAAAGATGATACCCGAACGAATTCAACATTTTTAAGAGCAAACAAGGTTCAAACATAGATTGTGATTTCCAGTTAATTTACTTATCTCGTGTGTTCATTTTTAAAAGTATCCAAATATTTAAGACATCCAAAAAGATGTCGATTAGAATATATGGCAATATTTTGAAATGAACAAACCCAAACATCAAGTAAATGCATTAAAATTTAAATTAGTCAAATTAGATAAGAAAACAATTATCGTTATAAGAAGTAATAAATGTATATTAAAGTATTAATTACGAAAATTAGAAGAAAATTGTGGTTTTTAAAAAGTCAAGAAATTCAACAATGTTGCACTGTTTTCAGCAAGTTATGAAGTTAGAAATTTAGTTAGACAGCCAATGAATCAATGAGTTACTGATATATCTCAAACAGGCTAAATATACCGTTCCGTAACATTGGTTCTCATATTTAGAAATATTGTTACTGCAAACAGTCCTGCTCGAACTCATGCTTCCTGTAAAATCTCAGCTAGAGTTTCGAGAAAGATTATTACATGAGTTAAGGCGAACCATATTGTGCCGCGTAAGAAGATCTAAGAAGAATTAATTGCTGCAGGCATTTCGGAATCGTAACGAACGATTTGTCAGAAGATTTACTCTAATAAACTGAAATCTTCCCACACGACAAGTAATCATTTGGAGAAACAGAGAGAATTTTGAAGTAGTGTGTTCTCACACGAAACAAAAATTGCACCATGGTATCAAGGAGTTCTTTGGCTAATGGTAAGGGAGAATTTCATCTGATAGAGAACACAAGATCTACATGCAGTTATTGCCAGCAATCTTTATGGAATTAAATATTGGCTTGAAATAAAACATTTGTGGGAAAATTTAAATAATTTAAATTTAAATGCATTTCACTTGAAGGGTGCATTTGTTCATTTCAAAGTAGTTCACCCTTCTCTAATCCCCAACTTTGTATAAGTTTTAAGTTTTATGGATAGTATGTAAGGTGTATTAAACTAATCTTCGCGTGTAAAAATATTTGTTCATAACTATATATATATATATAAATATATATATATATATATATATGTAAAGGAGAAGGAAATGAAGATACCAAGTAATTTCAAGCTCTATTCCAAGTTCATTATTATTTAAGTCCAGAATACACCTTCTACTAATGGCTATGTATACGTGTGTCAGAAAATGTGGGAGAGAGAGCGAGCGTATGTGATCAAGTCACGAAAACGGGATTTTGAGCGAAGGAGACCTGCTTCCAGACGGTCGAAAACTTTCGAAACGATAACGTGCCAGGACCCCGTTCTGTTTATGGTGTTACGACCCTCACCGCTGATTCCCGCCATCGAGGCTGTGGGACCGAACCGATAACGCTTCCGTCGGTAAAAATTGGAACTTCAGGCGTAGTAATATATATTCTCCATTCTGAGAATAATCGAGAAAGTATTCTCAGAGCTTTCGGGTCGCGAGCTGTCCCCACGTTGCTTCCAAGTAAGCAAGCCCACGCAATACAGAAGGTATTCATACGGCATCATAAGAGGTCTTTGGAATCATTCATTAACGACGCGCAATCCTCGAGCGACAAACCCCGGTGCTATTCGGTCTCGCAGCAGAGATCCATATTCGGAAAGACGAAGACTACGTATGGAATATCGCACTCAAATCCACTTCCTCGAAGAATACCTTCTCCAGACTATCTATACTCGTGTTCTTCTCCAGAAAATCTTAATACTTTTCTTTAATCGCCGAAGAGGCATGACGCTCTCTGGCAGAGCGACTTACCTCGTGATCTCTACTCATCCCTCTTGGGTAATTATTGTAATAATTATTGAGCCTCGTACGGCTAAGTCTCACTCCACAGTCGCCTCCCGCTCTCACTCGTGTAATTATTGTACTTTTGAGCCTAGTATGGCTAAAAAAATTCATACTTCTCATTTCAATTTTATTCATTTAGTAAACTGTGTTAACTAAATTGCCTGTATATTATTCTGGGAATATCTATTGTTGTTTTAATAGGATTAAATGATTATTTTTGTTTCTCCGGTTTAAATCCTCTAACCACCAAATCCTAATTAATAGTAGCAATACCGGCAAAGGTTTAATTCTTGCCTCCCCTGCATATTTGAATTCTACAGCAGCGTGTTTTTAGTAAAATGTATACATTGGTGAAAATATTATTTCAGGCATTCACGTAAGTGTTTGCCCAAACGTACATGGTGTTGAAGCTAAATTTGACGATTCGTAATGTTTTCATTTTTCAGAAATATGCTGTACAGTCAATACTGTTGGATAGTATAGAGAGTAAAGTTTAGTTGAGAAAAGGTTAGCTGCATGGAGGGCAGGAAGCCATCTGAATATTAGAAAGGAGTTAGTTACCTGCATCATGATTATTCGTGTCGGTTATCAAAATGCCGTCATAATTACTGGTGCTCAATGTTCTGTTAGCAGAAAAAAAAGCTGCAAGACGTAATTAAGGCATTTCCAATGGAGACTAGAAGCCGTGGTAAGCAGGAAGGAACACAGCAGGCATTCTGTTTGAATCCATTAAACAACTGCAGGACAAGTGCTAGAAAACCGTGCTTTAGCGACACTGAGAGTTGCTTGAATCACCACCATGAAGCTAGCTCTGAATAAGGACCTTCACTACTACTAATATTAGACGCACAAGGCACAAATCCTGACAGCCAAGACCAAGGAGAACTGTTTGCATTAAGTAAAACAATTTCTGAGCAATCTGAAACATCATGTTGAACCGGGGAAGATTCGCTTCTTTTTAGAAGAAAAGAAGTTCTTTCCGGACCATTTGTTCAACATACAAAACTACAAGTGGCTTGCCTATAATCCATACGACATTCAAAGTATCATTAAACCTAATTTATCTCAAACTCTGACGGTCTGTAAGTGCGTCTCCAGTGAAGATGAGGCCATGCGTTCCCACATCTTTGTGCAGAGTCTTAGGCTCAATTCAGATGGCTATTTGGAGCCTCGACAAAGTTTCTGTTGGAATGCATTAACTCCGGAAAGAGTCAGAGGTGGTTTTCAGAAAATTTCTACGACTTCACTAGCATCACCCTCTGTCCTTCTAGTTCCCCCGTTTTAAATCCAATGTATTACTGCTTTCGAGCGCGGTTGAGAAAGACAAGAATCGCTCTATCTGCTACCCCAAGAGTAAAATTATGGCCAAGATTAGAGTGTAGGGGTGCAAAGATGTATAAGAGAAAAACTTTCTTCCAAAAAGCGAAAATATAAATAGCCCATTAAATTACCAAGTCAAGACGGACTAATCCGTGTCGTAACGGTAGAGTGCTTGCCTCGGGATACAAAGACCCAAGATCGTTCCCATACAGTCCACATTTTTAACGAAGAAAGTTCTCGAAGAAAACGGAGAATGCTTCAAGGACTAACTAATCCAGAAGGACCAAGAAATCGACTTAAGGGGGATACCGAGCTAAAAGAAAACGGAACTCAAGGAAATCGACTTTCAATGGATAACTCGTCTCAATTCATCTCATCCCATCAAAATCGTCAAGAAGCATCAAGACCTAATTAAATCATCGAGAAGCATCAAGACCTAATCAAATCATCGAGAAGCATCAAGACCTCATAAAATCGTCAAGAAGTATCAAGAATTAAGAAGAAAACATCACGTCGTCAGAATTTGAAGGAATCATCACATCGTCGTTAAAAAGGAAGATATATCAAGAAAAATAAGATCAAGAATTTACCCAGCCAAATTAAAGACGAAAGAATCGAGCCTACAAGAAAACAAGAGTCAGATAAATGGAAGATAAATTTTCAAGGGGAAACTTCACTAAGAAATAAAAATAAATATAGTTCCCCCCATAAAAGAATTGCTAGAAAATCTGGGATTCCCAGGGAAACAGCCATGAAAGCTTGCGCCAGGATCTGGATCCCTATTTAGGGCGTGGTTGAAGTTGATGGTACGTTACTTTGAAGGAGCCGTTATTTATAGCCATATACTAGTTGATATTTTTTTTTAAGTTTTGAAGATAGATTTATTATTTGCTTAGATATTTAGCCGGTTGTTTTCTTTTATCCTAATCCTGGAATGGACCCCGAATATCCTTTTTATCATACTGTATAATGCCAGACATCGAGACATTAAATGATTAGAATTGGAAGAAAAGCAGATAATTATGTAGGTGAGCCAAATAAATCGAGAAGTGAGAAGGGAAAATGGTACAGAAACTCTATAGGAAGGAAAAGGTAGAGGTATAGCCATAGGTCTAGCTATGTGTATAGTATGCGTGTTGTTAATTCAGTTGGAGGGCAAAGGGGCGGTGAAAAGAATGAGAAGCAAGAAGGAGAAAAACGTAATTCCTAGTGTTGTTATCTTATATAGAGTTCAGGGTTGGTTTGAGTACTCTTTAACTGATGGGTGTCCCGGCGTCAACGCGCCCAGATGATGTTGAGCACGGATTTACTCAAATTCGTAACCCTACATCAATGATTCTCAATTTGGGCGATAGCAACGCTTGGGTGATTGAGGTCGGGAGACTGCGCAAACTAAATTTCCGTCGATCCAAAGTTTATGTAGGACTCCAACTAAACTTGCAGGGTCTTGGCAGTGTGGGCCATGGCACCGTCCTGCTAAAAAACTTAGTCCGGCTTCTTCGTGATCTTTGTGACACAGAGCAGGAATTTTCTGATCAAGATGTCCCTCTAATCGGCGGTGGTGAATGTGTAACTGACACAGCCACAATGGCAGCATTTTCTCGCTATTCAAAGCCACGACGCCGGGAATCATCCCGGATACGTACTGGCCGAAGCTTGCTAAACGGTTGTTCTGCTGAACGGATCGACGGTCAAGATTTTTTCTTTAGAAAACAGTGAAAATTCGATTTCCAGAACAAATCTCGACGTTGTTCTTGCATACGCACTGTAAAAAAAGCCTTTTTATACACCTCAAGCTCTTTTTGCCCTCGTTCTTGTCGTCTCGGACACCGTCGCAACTGATAATTTATTCTTGTTTTCAAGGGATGTCATCTTAAGCTTTGGATCACTTTCGAAGTCCTTTTTCACGGCCGACTAGTTGAAAACTTAAGATCTACCAGAACGAGGTTGATCTATGAGATCTTTCTCGTTGTTCAACCTCTCCACGGCCTAGTGGACGGTCATCCGTCTGATCTTGAGTCGCATGACGATGTCGGGGGTCTTATAGATTCGTTTGACTTGCCTCTCGACACAGCTGCACATAATGAAAAAGACGTCTTAATGACACATGCTTGAAAAGTAGAACTTTAAGTTTGTTTGACGGAACCTTTTCTTTCACATACGTAAACCTTTCCAAAGATAAAAAATACCGAGTGAAACATATCTTTTGCAAAAACCCTTTATATACAAAGAATAAACAAATATCAAAATATGTCACAATTATTAATAACCCGGCCGATGGTGTCTAAAAACAGGGATCATTAAGTAAACATTGTCTGCTGACCAAAAAGTTGCTTGCTCTCTCTTATTCTGATTTATGACCTTACGACCTTCAAAACTTTCAATAAATCCCAGACTAAACTCGGGACGACATTGGTGATTATATCATTTGAAAGAGATTGTAAAACATTATTAGAATTTCAAATTTCTTCAGAACCAAGCCTAAAATAGAATAGCTGGCTGTGCTGGGCCTAACCTAGCCTAGTATAAGCCAGCATAGTATAGCCTACTTTATCTTAATTTAGCTTAGTATAGCCTATCCTATCCTATCCTGGTTTAGCCTAGCTTATCTTAGTAGACCCTAGTCTAACCTACCCTATTATAGTGTAGCCTAGATTAGCCTATCCTAGTAGAGCCTTGGCTAACGTAGTCTAGCTTACTAGAGCTTAGCCTACCCTAACCGGGTATGGTTTATTTAATATGGCATGCCAAAGCCTAGCCTAGCGTCGCTTAGAGTAGCCTAGTCTAGTATAGTCAATAAGATTGTAACTATTCAGCCGATTCTAAAGAAATTTGAAATTTTAATGTTGTTTTGCATTCTCATTTGAATGCTATAATTTCCAAAATCCTCGGAAGGTAAGCCGGAGAATTATATTGTTTTGGCAATAACATCATACCTATTCGGCCGATTGTAACTAAATTTGAAATCCTTATGTTTTTTTAACATTCTCTTTCAAAAAATATAATTGCCAAGGTCCTACCAAGGTTAGTCCGGAGTCATTGAAGGTTTTGAACGTCATAAATCAGAATAACTGAAAGCACGTTACTTTTGTCAGCAGACCTTGTTTCTTCAAAGGTAGGATTCTATTTTTATGAGTTTATCACAATTTTTTATTTACATATAGGCCCGTAAGCAATTTTGAGAATATTTTTTGGATTTTTGATATGAGATAAATTTTTATGCAGCAAAAGCAATATGTAATAAATCTTTTGCACTATTGAAAATCCATTGAGCTTTTTAAATTATTTTTGCTTCGCGGCGCTTATACTTGAGGGATCCAGTTCTCGTTTGCTTATCGCAATTATTTCTTGGATGCTGAATTCTTCAATAAAAGAGAAGGGGATATCCTTCTTTTCGTGGTGTTTTGGTGGAAGGGTACTCGAGATTTCTTTGTCACGTAGGCAGTCATGTAGCTATTCTAGACCTACTTCTTGTGCTTATGCTTTCAACAAGCTTTTACGTAACTTCTAAGGGCACTAAATTTTTCACGAAATTTATTGAAGAAATCTTTGCAAAGTGTACGTTTTCTTATTGTAGATAGTCACGTAGTGTACACATTGATAATCCAATGCTAATAAAAAATTTTATTTTAAGAGAACAGAATTGCTTGATTCGGTCAGAATGAAACCAAACGTAATAATACGTTCTATGAGATTTGCTTTGGTCGTTGTGGGAACTTTGTCTATTTTATATTTAGAATATACCATAAACTCGCAATAAGGTTCATGTCTGGGGAATTTCAATGCCATGATAGCAGTTCAATGCCATTTTGTTCACACTATGTCTTGACTAATCGCGCCGTGTGAAAAGGAGCCCAGTCTTGCTGAAATATGCATGATCTGTCACCGAACCATTCCTTCATTTGAGGTACAAAACAGTTTTTCACTACCTTAATATACTTCTACTGATTTATTATACCTTCAACAATCTTCAAGTTACTTGCCCGATGTACAGAAATGGCTCCCCATACCATGAGTTTCTGTGAATGTTTTACAGTGTTTTTAAGAAACTCTGGCATAAACTCCTCACCTGACTGCCTCCTTACTATCTACCCACGGTCATCAAGTACTACAATAGTTGACTCGTTCGAAAACACATCCTGCAACAATATAATACACTATAGCATATGTACTTAAATGAAATGTGACGCTAGTGGCAGCATTTAAACAACCAGCATCAGGATTAACCCAGAATTGACGTGATTGTATAATGGTTTTGATGGACCTAGGCTTCTTTCTTAGAAGATAGGCTCGTAGTTCATTGTCCAGTAACGTCCTATTTACTGTTATTCGAGAAAGGCTGATGGCATCTGCTAACATTTCGCTTGCAATCTTTCTGCAAGGGTTTCATTCGTCCTTAATAGCCATTTATTTTATTTTAATAACTGTTCTTGGTGTTGTTTTCCTATTGCGACCAGATTTCCCAGCCATTGCTGAATCAAAATTAAGACCGTTTTCAATTTTTTTCTTTATATTGATTACTGTTTGAGAGGAAACTGCCAATTGCTTTGTAATAGTTTCCTGTTTTTGGTCATTATCACTTAATAAAACTTTGATTTGTCAATTTTTCGAGGACTCAAATCACTGACTTTACCCATAGCTGTTCACTTTCTTTGTATATATTACACTACAAGACATAAAGGTTGCCATTCTCCACAACCAAACAAAATACACACTAGTTAAATTACTCTGTTAGTAACAGCAAAAGAAAAAGCTCGCACAACCTCACCCGGTGAAGTCTGAATTTGATCTGAGGCACGAGACTAACAGTTGCCACATTAAATATCCAAACATTCCATCAGCTATGCGACATATACCACAGAGTGATGACGTCCAAGTACTAATATGTTCTGAGAATGTTTACCGTACCAGTTCTAGTAACTCTTCAATAGTGACCTTAAAGATGCAGATGTAGATGTAGAGTTTACCTCTACCGGGATTAGTGGGAAAAGCCCTCAGTTGTTTGAACAAAGAGAGCTAGATGACCTTGTCCGATATCTTAGGCTGTCAAAAGAATCTGCACAATTGCTAGGCTAAAGGTTAGCAGAGAAATTTTTTTCGGAAGCAGCACACACTTTGCATGGTATAGGCATCGAGAGCAGGAATTTGTGCGTTATTTTACTAAGACAGATGGCATGGTGTTTTGCCATGATGTTTCAGGTCTTGTGGGACACATGGGCAAGAAATACCATCCTGAAAAATGGAGGCTCTTTATCGACTCCTCTACAAAGAGTCTGAAAGCCGTGCTACGTTTTAATGGCAAAAAGGTGCATCATTGCCCATTGCGCATTCCGTCACCCTGAAAAAAACTTACGCTACCATGTCAGTTCTTCTTAACAACATACTATATCAGGATCACAACTGGCTTCTTTGTGTTGAGCTGAAGGTCCTAAGTATTTTGTTATGGCTACAGGGAGGCTACACAAAACATCCATGCTTTTTATGCTTGAGGCACAGCTGTTCAGATTACGTACACTACCGACAAGTGCAATGGCCAGAACGGACGGAATTTGTACCAGGCCGCCATAACCTCAAAGGTCTCCTACTTGTACCAGCGGAGAGAGTGCTTCTGCCTCTACTTCATATATGGCTGGGATTGATGAAGAACTTGGTAAAAGCACTTTCGAAAGATGAAGAATGGTTTAAGTACCTGTCACACAAATCTCCTTCTGTAAGTGATGCTAAAATGAAAGCCGGCATATTTGGTGGACTGAAGCATTAACACCTCATGAAAAAAGTACTTGGAATAGTTTTAAGTCAGTTGTAACACGCTTCTTGGGAAACACAAAAGCCGATGACTACAAGGAAGCAAGCATATAAAACGGCTGGCGTACGGATGAGCATAAAAATGCATTTCCTTCATAACCATAAAAACTACTTTCCTGCCAACTTAGGTGACTTCAGTGAGGAACAGGGGGAGAGGTTCCATCAAGATATAACCGAAATGGAGCACCGCTATCAAGGCAATTGGAGCGTGATGATGATGGCTAATTTCTGCTGGTCGCTTCAAATAAGCCGGGCAACATCTTCTGATACACTAGCACACAAGAGGAAGTCTCGAACGCGTGCCTTTTTAGGAGAATAGCTGGCCTCAACATTCAAATACAATGAGGATTTTAGTAAGCAGATATGTACATGCCTTTATCATGATTTTGTTTCTTCTCAATAAAATAAAATGGCCTGTCAACCTCTGTTTGCCTTTACTTACCTATAGAAATTTAAAGGAATTTTATAGACCAGTCTCAGACGCATTTTTGCACGATAAACCCGAATAATTTAGTGTCGGTGATTAAAAAATAATGAGAACCTCCCTGAAAAAATAAGTATGATTTCTGGATTCAGCATGGAAAACTCTAATGATATATGGCAATGACGTCTTTGTTGCAAGGAATTTTGGGGTGGATGCAGCCCAGTGTTACATATCTCGTTTGACACCTCTCTAACAAAATCACGCCGACTTGTTCCGATTTCCTCTATTACATAGAAAGACCTTAGAATTAATTTCTAACATTTCTTTTTAAGAAGAAAAAAGCTCACAAAGTGAACTTGAGTCAAAGTTATGCAGATACACCCAAAAAGGAAATGTGAAAAACGATTCCGAGCGCTTTCGTCTTTATTCTTAAAGACCTTTTGAAGAAATGAACAAAAGGCAGGACATACATTGCCTTACATAGTTGAAGGGGGGAGTAGACTAAAGATCTCTGAACTCAAATTATGGGCTACAAAATCTTGAAACGACTTTATATGGGATTTTATGTATGTAGTGATAATGGGGACTAGCATGAACAAACAAGGGATAAGGTTGAAATTTGGGAACGCGTTAAAGGAGATACTGATAGTTGCGCACACTATCAGTAAAATAAATATGCAGGCATGGATGTATGTATACATATAATGAGAAAAATCTAAACCACATTCATTGCAGCAAACTGAAACTAAAAATACTTCTGTCGAAAAATTGAATTTATATTCTTTAAGAATCCTTTTTCCGGCCAAGATTTAAAAAATAAAATCCCTCATTAACCAGAATGCTTGCTTCGAAATTACTTTGATTCTTATGTATTTATCGCTTTTGCAATTAAATAAACCAAAATAGTTATTTTTTATCTATGAGGATGGATAGCTATTTTTTTAGCAAATTTAGAAGTTATTTTTCCAAATTTGGAACATCAATCAAATTTGTTTCAATTAACTTGAAAATTCCATGTAGTTGATATCTGAGTTATATTTAAAGGATATTTGAAAAATGCTAGATGATTTATTATTAGGGTATTCCGACCAAACTTTCGTAAAAGCAGTATTAGCATAATCATGAATATATAGCTTGTAATTGGTCCAGGTAACAACCACAAGAAGTATTTCAGGTTGGTTTTTGTTCTCCGAAAGAATAAATTGTGCATGAATATACTTTATGTAAATTTTAATTTAACTGTGCTAAAATGTTAAGCTATCTTCTTTGAAGAGGAAAAGCATTATAACATTCAGAGATTACAGGTTAACCTGTTGTAAAATGGAAAAAGGTTATAAGATTCATAAACACCTGTCTTAATTACCGTCCGGATATCTGAAGTAAGAGGACTAAATAAAAACATGAATAAATCAGTGGGCCCCTTGAAGACCTCTAAATCTTAAGATAAGTCCACCCGATTCAGAATTATTAGAACCAGCTGCAGGACCGGAGCTGAAATCGCTGCGCAAATCATTGAATCTAGTGCAATTGCTTACAATATCATTGGTGAAGAGGAAGAGGACATTGGAAGTGAGCTTGAAAGGTGAATGGGCAGCAAATAAACCTTTGTTGCATTCATAAGAGAAACCGAGTGTTATGGATAAAAGGAGCTAAAATTAAGATGAAGGATGAATGGAACCGTGTACTGATAAGTCAGAGTTTGAGATATTCGTTTAACGAGAGAGAAAGTTTGTCCGGACAAAAACTAGTAAAAGAATGAATTCTGGTTTCCTTAGAATAATACAAAACATGGAGATGGTAGCATAATCGAGATAAATTAGTTCTCTACTGAATCTCTGGAATTATGAATAAAAATTATATCACTTCATTTTACAGCGTTGCGCATTCCATCAGGGTTAGATCTCACTTGGGTTACATATATATATATATATATATATATATATATATATATATATATTCAAAAGTGGTCAAGGTTCTCTATTACTCAAGTTTCGCTCCTCTGGAGCTCCCTCAGAGTAACAAGAACTAAGACAAGAAATGCAGGTGAGAGAAGTGAGTGAGAGGATAGATAGATAGATAGGATGATAGTGATTTTAGGTGTTGCGGAGGAGGAATTGTGAATGAATATGTGTGATGCCAGGAGACTGGCTGTTCTTCTTTCATTAATGAATTCTAATTATACTTTACTTGTAGTTTTTTCTTTTGGTGTAACTTTTTCCGCTAACTCCGTTCTACTTCGTTATCTATATAATTAAATACCCCTCGTTGCCCTGGTAAAATATGCGTTCGGAAATAAAGTAAGACAGATTTGATCTTTTTCTTTTTTTATCCTTCACAAACGATATTCTCATTCTATGAACTAAACTTAATCTTGTTCTACAACGCTACAGAATGTCTTTATATAAAATATTCTTAGTTTTCCATTGTGATCCATATACAAACAGATTACATTTGCTTCCAACTTTAGAGCAATCAACATAGAGTTGACCATAAGCAATACAGGATTTTTCCTATTGCAACTGTAGCGATTGGCATGCACGTCCAAAATAGGACACACTTGAGAGTCGCTAAACACATAAAGTACAGAGAGAGAGAAAAGTAAAGTTAGCGCCGTTTACGAGAATGTCACACTGTAGTAAACGGAGCACAGTTATCTCTGTTAGAGTTTGTCGAGGCAATCTTGGGGAAACATTATAATCAAGGCAGAATCCAAAATAAACATGATTGCTATCACTATTAAATAAATAGAAACCAGATTAAAAAGCTGTCTCCATGGCAACATGCCACCGCCCACAGAAAATTTTCCCCTTTGTCGGAGTGCCTTCCTTGTCAATATGTTCAGCAGTAGCCAATCCAAAGTCAAGTTATGTTAATACCAACAAATCAACAGGCCGGTACATAAGAGGTAGGTGTGGCTTAGTTGGACGAGGAACTTGTAGGCTGAGGCTTAAATCGAATTTAAAACTGTGTGAAGCCAGATCAAAGAGGATTATTAGATTACTGTTTTATATAGCAATATATTGCGTTATTTATCGTTCAGTCCGATCTCTCGGATTCGCCTACTCCATCGTTGTATATAGTCTTGTACATATCGCAGACATTAAGGTTTAACTCTTAAAGGCTTTATTCGTCCGACCTCCTTTAGACCTTGCCTGCACTTGACCTCGAACTTAATTAATGTCATAACTTAGAACTTAAAACTTAATTAAAGAACTTTTGTAAAGTGCAATAAGATCTGGTTTAATAATATTTCTATTTTTGCTTTGGTGACTTCAATTTCCTGACGTTCCTCAATCTTCCTGCTTCAAGGCCTTATTAATCGGGAAAACAGCCGCTCCGCATTCTCATCGTAAATCGCAATTCCTCGCGATTACATAAATCCCGAAATACCGTTGTTCTACCGTGGTGTGGCCTCTTCCCATCCTCCGGGCTATTTGACCCCGTCGCTAGAATAAGACCGCCTTTCTGCTTAGGGTACCCCATAGCAATCAACAAAATAACTCTCGTGGGAAATAAGGAAGGGCAAGGGAAACCAACTGAGGCATCTGTATCAATCGGAGTTCTTACCAAATTATTACGCGATAACTCAGTAATGTATCACCATTACTGGCAACCAGCGTCTCTCTTCCAATGCTCTTGGGTTGTCCTCACGATTACATTTAAGGTTCCCTCATAATTAAGGACGACCTTCAAGAACCCCCCAA
Source organism: Ceratothoa steindachneri (assembly GCA_963969495.1). Taxonomy (NCBI): domain Eukaryota; kingdom Metazoa; phylum Arthropoda; class Malacostraca; order Isopoda; family Cymothoidae; genus Ceratothoa; species Ceratothoa steindachneri. The sequence continues at coordinate 34,009,954 of OZ018324.1, read as the reverse complement.
TACAACTATACCAATAATAGAGTCTTATCTTACGAGTTTTTCTTTCTAATTCACATTGCAAAACTTACACGGATTGGGAAATAGAGTCTTTCGAATGTAAATGGCAATGTAGTTCTGATTGATTTACGGTTATTCTTTGAATGAAGAAAACCTCTCCTTTTCCACTGTCAGGAAGAATGTTTGCCTCTATGAAATGTAGCATCAAATTCTTTACCACCAGCCGAGTGCCATTGTAGAATTTTGTTCGATCCAAATTGCGAATAAAACTATTTAGATTTACTACTTTTAGTTCAATTTGGTAAGGAGGTATATTAAGGGGTTCTATAGAGTTTAAAAACTCTGTGGGATAATAAAATATTTGAGCATTATCCGTAATTGTATCCAATAACTTGTAAATTTGTTGACTCCCCGAGAGGCCAAACAGTAAATGTTTTTTGGCTTCTTTGAAGCCAAAATAGCTTTTTCACATATCCAGTTTTAGTTTTTGTAGTTTTGCTAAAGTTTGGGTGAAACATTTGCCTTGAGATTATCAATAGTATTAATAACTCGGTAGATAAAAGGCATTTCTATTCCACCATCAGCATCAAGCGGTACTTTCCTATTTCCAAGTATCTGATGTTCTTTTGCAAATTGTGCTGACAGTTGATCACCAAAAAGCGATGCTCTCATTTTTGTAACAACAACAAGGAGTAACAACAAGGAAAGAAGGCACCCTAGGAGACCTTACGGTCCATTCAAAGAGGGAACCATTGGACTTGCAATCGAGTGGGCACAAGGCTGCTCAATTGTTTTGCGTCCCTAAACGGCCACTTTTCAAGACCTTGTCTAGTCTTGCCTTAAACTGGTCAACAGATTCACTGTTGACAACTTCCACTGGAAGTGCGTTCCACTTACCGCAGATACTGGAGGTGAAAAAATTTCCACACAGATTGCGGTTGTAACGCTTCAGTTCAAGTTTGAAGCCGTGATTGCGCGTTCTGTTCTCACTCACTGTGAAAATATCCCGGTAGTCAACATTGTCGAACCCTCTAAGTATTTTGAAAACTTCGATGAGCTGACCACGCAGTCTACGGGTTTCCAGCGAGAACAGATCTAATTCCCTTAGTCTATCCTCATAACTTTTATGTCGCATAGAGGGAATCAGCTTGGTTGCCCTGGCTTGTACGCGTTCCAATCTCGCGATGTCCTTTCGCAATGAAGGACTCCAAAATTGTACGGCATACTCCAGGTGCGGTCGGACAAGTGAGTTGTACAGGCACAGTACAATCTCCTGGCTCCGATAACCAAACTGGCGCTTAATATAGCCTAGCATCCTTTGGGCCTTTTTCTCCGCCTCAATGCACTGTTTCGAGAACTTGAGGTCACTAGTGATTGTTACACCCAAGTCCTTCTCAGTGTCGGTGGATTCCATAGCAGTGCCCTTAAGGATATACTGAGATTGGGGGTTTCTGTGGCCGATATGCATCACTTTGCATTTGCCCACGTTAAAAGGCATTTGCCCACGTTAAAAGGCATTTGCCACGTGTCCGACCACTCCCCAATCTTCCCAAGATCTTCCTGCAGGCGGGCAGTATTTCCATCCTTTGCAACGTTCATACCAAGCTTGGTATCATCGGCAAATTTGGAAATCTTGGCAACCATGTCACAATCCATGTCGTTGACGTAGATGATGAATAGTAATGGTCCCAGGACAGAAACTTGAGACAACCCGCTAGTAATGGGCACCCACTCAGAAGCCTGTCCATTCACCACCACCCGTTGCCGTCTGCCACTTAGCCAGTTCTCGATCCAGCCGGCTACTTTTCCGTCTATGCCCAGCGCTCGCACTTTCCGGAGAAGGCGGCGGTGTGGTACCTTATCAAAGGCTTTCTGAAAGTCTAAGTAGACCACATCCAACGCCTTGTCCCGATCGTGCTCACTGAACACGAAGTGGAAGAATTCACAAGGTTCGTCAGGAATGACCGTTGCCTTCGGAAGCCGTGCTGGGAACTCCTCAGTAGCAGGTTTGACTCTAAATACGACGTCACTTTGTCCACCATGATGCTTTCCATGAGATTACCGACTATCGAAGTCAGACTGATAGGTCGGTAGTTCGACGGTTGGTTACGGTCTCCTTTCTTGAAGATAGGAGTCACCTCCGCCTCACGCCAGTCTCTAGGAACACATCCGGTCTGGATTGACATGTTAAAGATAGCGCACAGATGTGGTGATACTTCATCGCACACTTCCTTCAACACTTTAGGTAGAAACCCGTCCGGCCTAGGGGACTTATTCGTCTTTAGGTCAGCGATCTTTTTCTTTATTTCTCCTTCGGTGAAGTCCATTGCCTCCAGCTTTTCCCCCGAGTAGGAATCGGTCGGCTGGGGAATGGGACCACACTCTTCAGTAAACACTGAAGAGAAGTAGTCGTTGAGGAGGTTGGCATTTTCTGCATCTGAATGCTTTAATGTCCCCTCCTCGTTCCTCAAAGGGCCAATCGTTCGACGGATTGGTTTACGGCTGTTCACATATCCAAAAAACTCCTTGGGATTCTCTTTACAGAGTCTCGCTACTCGGAGTTCTTCAGACCGCTTAGCCGCCCTTATGCTGGACTTCACCCTCCTGGCTAGCCTCTGGTATTCGTCAAAGTCACCCGAGATCTTTGATTGCCGGTACACATTTCTCTTCTCCCTAAGCAGTTGGCCGATTTCTCGATTAAACCACTTAGGTTGAACAGATGACAGACGGGGGCATTTCAGAGGGATGAAACGCGATTGAAGACTCATGAATGTGGTTTTGAAACTATTCCACGAGTCTTCAATGGCATCGCACACTTCTAGCCTCACGTCAGTCAGTCCAGCTCGAAGGCTTGCAAATTCTGCTCTTCTCAAGTCAAGTTTCTTTAATTGACTGGCAACAGACCTTACCTTCGGGATCTTGACGCTAAATCTAACTAGCTGGTGATCACTGCCACCGAGTTCTTCGCCTACAGAGATATCCTCAACGATATCATCCTCAGAGGTGAAGACCAAGTCGAGGATATTGTCTCCTCTCGTCGGTCCTCTGACCCATTGAGTGAGGAACTCGTTGTTGGCAAACTCCAGGAGTAGCGCGCTCTCGCCACAGGCTGCTCTGGTTTCCCAGTCAACTTGGCTGCTGAAATCGCCCATAACGATGCACACTCTGCCTTGAACCAGCTCACCCAGCAGCTGGTACAGTTCCCTGTCCTTCTTTACAGGTTAGGAAGGGGTTCTGTAAAGCAGCAGATTCCTGTATTTAGCAGGACCGATCTCTAGGTCAACGCCTAGGAGCTCGTGGTCGGATATAACGTTGGAGTTCGTAGATTTCCTTGACATACAACATTACACCGCCACCCTCTCTGTCTGGCCTATCTTTGTGGAAGAGTTGGTAGCCAGGAACCGTGAAGTTGCCTTCAAAGTCTCGGTTTGAGGTTTTTATCCACGATTCTGTTATGGCTACCATTTCGGGTTCTTCCGTCGCTACGAGGCCACGGAGCTCAGGAAACTTGTTCCTGATTGACCTCGCATTGAACAGAAGAACTTTCAGGGAGTCCCCTAATGTAGGACTTCCTATACTCTTTCGTTTCCCGGCTTCTTGTTTGTCGTGGTGGCACCATTTTTGACAACCTCCGAGAAGGTTCTTTGGGGAGTGACTCGGGCGTAATGGCGTATGTCCGCCTTCCCAATGGGCCGGACACTCCTTTGGGTGCGCTCCACGACATCCTGGATGAGGTTGGCTAGGAACGCCTTGCCCTTAAAGGAGAGGTGCACCCCGTCCCTTTGGTAGAGGTCTTTTCTACCATAGAACACGGCGTACGGGTCCACAAAAAAGACACCCTCAGCCGTACAGAGGTCTGCAAGGCGCCTGTTTAGCGACATGTTCCTCAAGTGGGCAGTCCGGCTTGGACCCCACCTCGGGAGCATCCCCACCACGAGACGTCTGCGGGTTTTCAGTCCACAGTCCTCGACAGCGCCCATAACTGTCCTCATAATTTCACCTGTAGGGCCTACCCTACCTCCTCTGAGGTAGAGGTCGTTGCCACTTACCATAAGGGCAACGACTGAAGTCTCTGAAATCTGAGACTTCTCGGCCTCAGCTCTTACCTGCTTATTCCCACAACCTGGGATGCAGCTCACCTTAACGCTTGTGCAAAAGCAGGCCGCTAGCAGGGGCTTCAGATCCCGTGCTTGAGAATCACCAATAAGGGTGACTCTTGCACATTTGACTGCGGGCGACTTAGTCTTTCCTTTCGGAGGCGACTTGCCGCTTTCCTCTTGTATCTCTAATTTTTTTTTTTCTTCTTCTTATTCTTCCTCTTATTCATCTTCTTGACTTCCCGTTTCTCTTCTTCTGCTTCTACTTTCTCTTCTTCTGTTTCCAGTTTCTTTTCTTCTCTTTCTACTTTCTCTTCTTCTCCTTTTACTTTCTCTTCTTCTCTTTCTACTTTCTCTTCTTCTATTTCTACTTTCTCTTCTTTCTTCTTTCTTTTCTTCTTTTTGGCTCGTTGAGGAAGCCCTTCAGCAGAAGAAATCGGCTGTTGGACGTCCGGATCCTTCTCGCCTGAGCATCTGCATCTCTCTGTTTTTAAGAGTTGAACTTCCCTTTTAAGGAGGGAGTTCTCCTCTCTCAGTTGAGCCATGCTCTCGCCCAGGCGCTTTTCGAGTTCGCAGAAGTCACAGACACTGACGCCATCTGTGAGTTCTTTGCAACTCCTTCCCCCGAAGTCTTCACTCCATCTATAGACTTTGCATATTTTGCAGGTTAGCTTTCGAAACGGAGGACCATTCTTCTTCGCCATGTTACAAAAATCTCAGACCATACGCATTAAAAAAGGGGTTTTTGGTTGTGATTTTCTCTCGCACTAATCACATCTGCCTACTCAGAGACAGTGTTTTAATACTCCTAAAACTAAGAAAAATATGATTTTAGGAAACTCGATATTTATCTGCCCTCGTTCCTTTAGGGATCACTGGAATTGTCTGCCTTAACTACCTTACAGCAAAAGAGTGACACATCTTATAGGAACCTCACAATCCTTCATGGCGCTCATTGTCCTAGCTAGTACTTCTGATGCTCCCTTATCTCTTACACTACCCATATAACAATATATCCCAGAAATTGAAAAAAAATAGCTGTGTGCAAAATTCAGCTTAAATTATTGTATAATTTGATCGCAATGGTAGAGCTAATGTTTAAGCATGTTATCGAACATCTGGCAACTTTCTAAAATTCCTCAGTTGGCTTTGATATTTAGTAAGTGACCACGTGTTTAAATGTTAGTAATTATTTTATTATTTTTTTGATAAATAAGTGTTTAATTTCTAAATTAATTTATATATTAATAAAAGGCTCGACCTAATTTTACCATTTTTTACATTATAGACAAATTCTAGCTATTTTGCAGGATTTATTTAATAAAAACAACTCGTAGGACATATAATTCCATTAGAATTTATTAATGGGATGATTAATTTCAATGGTATTTTCAGCACAATTTCCTAACTCTTTGCCTTTTAACTTGTTTGCTATAGTTTTTTTTATGTAGGTATATTAGAAAACATATATTTTCTACTATATTTATTTTATGCTTTCTACTTAATATAATATATATCATACACATTTAATAACATTTATAAATTTTGGGAGGTAAGATAGACTGGAGGTTCCGCAGTAGCGAAGAAATCGAAGCAGAATTCTGAAAAAGTAGCGGCGAGGATAAGTTATTCGATTCTGATGAATCTACTGAATCTGCTTATAGTAAATCGGATGAAGATAGTACGGCTGTTCCAGTAAACAGAAAGTGGGTCCAATTGCAAGAGAGGTACCTGTAACTTTGAAAACGCCTCCATCATCTTTTCGTTCTTGATTCAAAGTTCCAGAATATACAACAAACCCCCTTATATCATTGCCTTTTTACTATATTGAATGTGAAGCTTTCAAGGTGTTTTTTCTTAGGACTCTAATAATATTGATTTTAGAGTGTACAAATGAGAGAATTAGCATTCATAATCGTAAAAAAATGCTTCCATTGCCCATACTGATGAACGATAAGTAATGATTGCTTAGGGAATTATTTTTCTAATGTGTTTATCGAGGTATAGCTGTGTAGACTAGCTGGGCGCTAAGAGTCATACACAAGAACTGGCAGACATATGACACAGGTCGCTTGAGATAGTTCGGGGCGATTAATAAAGAGTACGAATTACGGTTGACAGGGCTTAGATTAATGGTTTGTTAAGTTGCAGTTCAAAGGAAGATATATAAAGACAAAACCCCCAAATATAATTTTAATATATATATATATATATATAATATAAGCGGGGAAATATCTCTCTCTTTCTCTCTCTAAATATATATATATATATGGAAAAATATCCAAGATAACTTGGTGCTTTTTAGATAATGGCATAATTATACAACTGCCTCATGGCCTTGCCATTCCTAGGGGTTTCTTAGCGCCAGTCCAAGCAAACAGCTTACATGATAACGCGTCTTTCCAGACAATGAAACTTGCCTCACGATATGAGGGTATGGTTAATGTGGCTGCGCACGGCATTATCGCAGGAAGGGGGGCGATTGGCGTCTGAAATCAAATACTGCAGGGACGTGTGATTAAGAGAGTGAAGGATTATTCCTCGACTTTCTAAAATTCTCACGCTAGCTCACCTAGTCTTGAAAGAATAGAGGGGTATTTCCAAGGGGCTTTTCCCGAGGGTCCTTCGAGGTCATTTCCTTACACGCCTTCCTTTCCGAAGATGCCATTTTCTAGATTTGAAGAGGAGGGAAAAGGGCATCTCCATACATGGTAATTGTCGCGTATTGGAAAATTTTGACCTGAGTCTACAAGTGCCCAATAAGGGTGGACATTTAAATTTAAGTCGACACAGTGGTCACAAAATAAATAAATTACTTCCGTTTAATCCCTGGCGCAGGGTATACTTAAAAAGGTTATGGTCGTTAACCAGCGCAAAAATATCACAAAGTAAATAAATGTGAGTTACAAAAAAAATCCAAAGCATTCATTCATACAATGGTAGTGGATCCATATATTAATAGAAATAAAGAAAAAATACAATACAAAAACAAAACCAAAAACAAGCAAACACACACAAAGGACAAATATGTATAAAATAAAATAGAAATTTACCTGAGGACCAAGAAACATAAACGTACATGGTTAAGATGGAGTTATAGAATTATAAAAAAACGAGTACACAGAGTCAAATATGTGCACAAGAGTACAATGCTTAGCACATTTAACTTCGAAGGGGGAGGATCCTCTATCGGATTCTTACTTAGACAGTCTGCAACACAGTTTTCTGTCATTTAAGGCACCTTATTTGGAACTGGTATTCCATTAGAAGTAAACTCCAACGCATAAGCTTTCCGTTCTGGCTTTAAAAATTCTTTAAGTAAGCCAATGGGAGATGATCGGTTCCGATAACGAACTTTTTACCTAACAAATATGTTTGGAATTTTGGTACACTCCATACAATCGCTAGAGCTTCTAGTTCTATGACCACATAGTTCCTTTCAGGTGACGAGGGCATCCAGCTATCGTACGCAAGGGTTTTAACTGTTGCCGTCGTCTTCATAGTGGAGCAAGACGCAACCGATGCCTTTATTACAAACATCCGTTCCTATCCCAAAAGATGGGTTTGTGTTCGGGAGTCTCACTATGGGGGCTGATGTTAGTCTTTCTTTTAGCTGATGGAAGTGGGCGGTCGCTTTGGGGTTACATAAGAGGGAGTCCGGAGAACGTTTCAGTAATCGGGAGGTAAGGGAGATGCTGAGGAGGCGAAATTCGGGAAAAAACGTCGGTAAAAGGATGTCGACCGAGAAAAGAGCGTAATTGCTTTTTAGTACACGGGAGGTGCATGTCGGCGATAATCTTTACCTTTTCTTTCTGAGGGGCCATTTAATTTTCACCCAAGTGGAAACTGAGGTATTTAATAGTGCTATAGGCGAAATGGCCTATAGTGTGGCCGTTTTCACGAATTGAGGAGCGATTGTAGGGAGGCAAGATGCTGGTCCCATATATGGGTGGCCACGAACACGTTATCGAAAAAGAAATGTTACTCAGCCAATCGAGTATCCTGCGCATCATTCGATTATAGTTACAAGGAGTTACAAGGAAAGAAGGTACCCTAGGAGACCTTACGGTCCATTCAAAGAGGGTACCTTGGGACTAGCAATCGAGCGGGCACATGGCTGCTCAATTGTTTTGCGTCCCTAAACGGCCACTTTTCAAGACTTTGTCTAGTCTTGACTTGAACTGGTCAACAGATTCACTGTTGACAACTTCCACTGGAAGTGCGTTCCACTTACCGCAGATACTGTAGGTGAAAAAGTTTCCACACAGATTGCGGTTGTAACGCTTCAGTTCAAGTTTGAAGCCGTGATTGCGCGTTCTGTTCCCACTCAGTGTGAAAATATCCCGGTAGTCAACATTGTCGAACCCTCGAAGTATTTTGAAAACTTCGATGAGCTGACCACGCAGTCTACGGGTTTCCAACGAGAACAGATCTAATTCCCTTAGTCTATCCTCATAACTTTTATGTCGGATAGAGGGAATCAGTTTGGTTGCCCTGGCTTGTACGCGTTCCAACCTTGCGATGTCCTTTCGAAACGAAGGACTCCAAAATTGTACGGCATACTCCAGGTGCGGCCGAACTAGGGAGTTGTACAGACAAAGTACTATCTCCCTGTTACGGTATCCAAACTGGCGCTTTATGTAGCCTAACATCCTTTGGGCTTTCTTCTCTGCCTCAATGCACTGTTTCGAGAACTTGAGGTCGCTAGTGACAGTAACACCCAAGTCCTTCTCAGTGTCACTCGATTCGAGAGCAGTGCCCTTAAGGATATAATGAGATTGGGGATTTCTGTGGCCGATATGCATTACTTTGCACTTGTTCACGTTGAACGGCATTTGCCACGTGTTCGACCACTCCCCAATCTTCCCAAGGTCTTCCTGCAGGCGGGCAGTATTTCCATCCTTTGCAACGTTCATACCAAGCTTGGTATCGTCGGCAAATTTGGAAATCTTGGCAACCATGTCACCGTCCATGTCGTTGACGTAGATGATAAATAGTAGTGGTCCCAGGACAGAACCTTGAGGCACTCCGCTAGTAACGGGCACCCACTCAGAAGCCTGTCCATTCACCACCACCCGTTGCCGTCTGCCACTTAGCCAGTTCTCGATCCAGCCGGCTACTTTTCCGTCAATGCCCAGCGCTCGCACTTTCCGGAGAAGGCGGCGGTGTGGTACCTTATCAAAGGCTTTCTGAAAGTCTAAGTAAACCACATCCACCGCCTTGTCCCGATCGTGCTCACTGAACACGAAGTGGAAGAATTCCACAAGGTTCGTCAGGCATGACCGTTGCCTTCGGAAGCCGTGCTGGGAACTCCTCAGTAGCAGGTTTGACTCTAAATACGACGTTATTTTCTCCACCATCATGCTTTCCATGAGTTTACCGACTATCGAAGTCAGACTGATAGGTCGGTAGTTTGACGGATGGCTGGAGGATCCTTTCTTGAAGATCGGAGTCACCTCCGCCTCACGCCAGTCTCTAGGAACGCATCCGGTCCGGATTGACATGTTAAAGATAGCGCACAGATGTCGTGATACTTCATCGCACACTTCCTTCAACACCTTGGGTAGAAACCCGTCCGGTCCAGGGGACTTATTCGTCTTTAGGTCAGCGATCTTTTTCTTTATTTCTCCTTCGGTGAAGTCCATTGCCTCCAGCTTTTCCCCCGAGTAGGAATCCGTGGGCTGGGGGATGGGACCACACTCTTTAGTAAACACTGAGGAGAAGTAGTCATTGAGAAGGTTAGCATTTTCTGCATCTGACTGAGTTAATGCACCCTCCTCGTCCACTAGGGGCCCAATCCTACGATGGATTGGTTTACGGCTATTTACATAGCCGAAGAACTCCTTGGGATTCTCCTTGCAGAGTCTCGCCACTCGGAGTTCCTCAGTACGCTTAGCCGCCCTTATGCTGGACTTCACTCTCCTGGCTAGCCTCCGGTACTCGTCAAAGGCACCCGAGATCTTCGATCGCCGGTACGCATTTCTCTTCTCCCTAAGCAGTTGGCCGATTTCTCGATTAAACCACTTTGGTTGAACAGAAGACCGACGGAGGCATTTTAGAGGGATGCAACTTGATTGAAGACTCATGAATTTATTTTTGAAATTGTTCCACGAATCCTCAACCTCTTCGCATACCGCTAGCCTTACATCAGTCAGCCCAGCACGAAGGCGTGCAAAGTCTGCTCTTCTCAAGTCAAGTTTCCTTGATTGACTGGCAACAGACCTTACCTTCGGGATCTTGACGGTAAATCTAACTAGCTGGTGATCACTGCCACCGAGCTCTTCGCCTACAGAGACATCCTCAACGATATCATCCTCAGAGGTGAAGACCAAGTCGAGGATATTGTCTCCTCTCGTCGGTTCTCTGACCCATTGAGTGAGGAACTCGTTGTTGGCGAACTCCATGAGTAGCGCGCTATCGCCACAGGCTGCTCTGGTTTCCCAGTCAACTTGTCTGTTGAAGTCGCCCATAACGATGCACACTCTGCCTTGAACAAGCTCACCCAGCAGCTGGTACAGTTCCCTGTCCTTCTCAACGGGTTGGGAAGGGGGTCTGTAAAGCACCAGGGTCCTGTATCTGACAGGACCTATCTCTAGGTCAACGCCTAGGAGCTCGTGATCGGATATAATGTTGGAGTTCGTAGATTTGATTGTATCCTTGACATACAACATTACACCGCCACCCTCTCTGTCTGGCCTATCTTTGTGGAAGAGTTGGTAGCCAGGAACCGTGAATTCGCCTTCAAAGTCTCGGTTTGACGTTTTTATCCACGATTCTGTTATGGCTACCATTTCGGGTTCTTCCGTCGCTACGAGGCCACGGAGCTCAGGAAACTTGTTCCTGATTGACCTCGCATTGAACAGAAGAACTTTCAGGGAGTCCCCGACTGTAGGACTCCCTATGCTCTTCCGTTTCCCGGCTTCTTTGTTGGCGAGGCACCCCTTTTTGCGACCTCTGAGAAGGTCGTTCCTGGAGTGACACGGGCGTACTGGCGTACGTCCGCCCTCACTCTGGGCCGGATACTCCTTTCGGTCCTCTCTACGACATTCTGGATCATGTTCGACAGAAAGGCCTTTCCTTTAAAGGAAAGATGTACCCCATCCCTTTGGTATAGATCATTTCTACCATAAAAGGTGCGGTACGGGTCCACAAAAAAGACCCCCTCTGCCGTACACAAATCTGCCAGGCGCCGGTTTAGAGACACATTCATCGAGTGAGCGGTCCGTGTTGGACCTCTCCTCGGGAGCATCCCGACTACCACACGCTTGCGGGTTTTCAGCCCACAGTCGTCCACGGCACCCATGACCGTGTGGAGGATTTTATCTGTAGGGCCTACCCTACCTCCTCTCAGGTACAGGTCGTTTCCACTGACCATCAGAGCAACGACTGAGCTCTCAGAAATCTGTGATTTCTCAGCCTCTACTCTGATGTGGTGGTTACCACATCCTGGCAGGCAGCTTACCTTCACACTAGTGCGAAGGTGGGCCGCTAGCAGGGACTGCAAGCCCCGTGCTTGAGAATCACCAATAAGGGTGACTCTTGCACATTTGTCAGCAGGCGACTTATTCTTTCCTCTCGGAAGCGACTTGCCGCTTTCCTCTTGTATCTCTGCATTTTTCTTTTTTTTCTTCCTCATCTTATTTTTCTTCTCTTTATTTGTTTTCTCTTCTTCCGTTTCTCTTTTCTCTTCTTCTCTTTCCACTTTCCCATGCGCACCAGTAGCGCTCGAATCCTCTACACAGGGGTGAGCTGCATTATGGTCCTTTTTCTTCTTTTTCTTTTTCTTCTTCTCATTGGCTCCGCATGGCAGAAGTGGGACTGCCAATGCAGTTTCACCTCCTTGGGCTGGAGTCACATCGGCGGAACCACCCAAGTCAGTGGCACTTTCGTCTCGAGCTTGAGCCGACTGGGCCTCTAGTTTAGAAGCTAGCTCTAGGATCTTTTCCTCGAGACGCCGAATCTGAAGCGCGTGCTGCGTTTCTAGGGTCTGCAGTTTATTTTCCAGCGCCCTAGATTTTTCTTCAGAGGCTGTGAAGAGATCCTTGAGTTCATTGCAGCATGCCACTGCCTCTCGGATCTCTCCTTTAAGGATGCAATCGGTGCATATACTTCCCGGGTGGCATTTCGAAAAACATCCTTCCGGGAAGTCCACGCACCACTTATCCTTCTGGCATATCGCACATGTATATTTAAGTGCAGCTGGACCTTTTTTCCCTGTCATTTTAAACACTTTCTCTCTTTCAAAACTTTGTGACCAATCAATAGAAAAAAGGGGGTTGGTGAGTTCTCCCCGCGTGAGTCGCTCCCGCCTATCGATCGGAGACGTTTCGGATCTTTCAGAAGGCACGCTCCATGTGCTGCTGTTCGTCCGACCGAGTCGTCAAGCCTCGGCGTGCCGTGGCTCCCAACCAAGCAGCACAGACGGTCCCCGAAGGGGCCATCGATTTGTCACCAGGTGAACAACAACGAAGCACGCCCCTTACTAAACTCCTACTAGTTCCCTTCACAACGGCCAGGATCTCGGAGCAGCGTTCAATGGATATCCCGCCCCACCAAGAGACTCGACCCAAGGCTTTTTATTGGCCTGGCAACCAACCTGGGAACAAAGGGCCGTCACCTCGAACCGATGCTACCAGAGGCACCCGTCAACGGGCACTGGGAACGGTCAATAATTACGCGCCAGGGAAGGGGTTAACGGGGCACTACCCTCATCCCATTCATCGTGCCCCAACGCCTAGGACACCTCTAGTCCTAGTCTCTCGCAACCAGTGAGCGTCGATTGGCGTTGTTTATAGAGGTTCCAAAGCCTCTCTTCTGACGCATGAGGTAGCTGCCAGGTCCTTATATGTAGATAGAGGAAGAAAAGAGAAACAGGGACATGATAGGAGTAGGCTTTTTTTTGTTTTTTTTCTTTTTGTATAAGTGGGAGAGATAGAATAAAAGTAAAAAAAGAGAAGGATAGAGTAAAAAAAAAGGAAGGAATGACGCACTTAGTCTGGAATCTCGTTTTCGACCAAATCGACAAGGGAAGCCCTACCAGGGGTACCCAGAAGAGGTACTTCCACCGACATAGCTCGAAAAGTCAAAGGTACACACAAGCTCTCTTCCCGCGACAAGGGGGCGTCACCTCTCCCTCTACATTCTTTGAAGAGAGAGAGTAACCAAACAAAAAGGTAGGTGCTTAAACTGCATACCCCCTTTTTCTGTCAGAATGCGGTGTATTTCAGGGAACTATTCTTAAGGGGGATTTGATAGTAGGCTTTACACAAGTCTATCTCTGAAATAAACTTGGCCTCTTCAAATATATCTAGGCGCTGGTCTATTAAAGGGATAGGCAAAGCGTCGAAAACTGTTACAGCGTTCCGCTTTCTAAACTCTACGCACATGCGAAAAGACTGACCCGGCTTTCTAACCATAACAATGGGAGAGCAATGATTCGACGTAGAAGTTTCAATTATTCTTAACTTTAGCAAGTTTTCCACTTCGGCCTTAAAAGTGGCGCGCGAGTGAACGGGTACGAGGTATGACTTATCTCTAATAGGCCCATAGGTGGTTAGGGCTCTATCATGCTCAAAATACAAACAACAACCAGGCTTCTCAGAAATTACATCGGGGAATTCAGTTAAAAAAAGGGCCAACTGCGTCTTCTGAGGGGGGTTACAACTGGGGGTTTAAATTGAGTTCTGGGGCAGGGTTAACATGGGAAACTTGGAGCGAAGGGCGAGGGTAGTTTTCGTCCACTTCGCCCCATACAATTTTGATTAAATAAAGAGGCTTAGATGAATAAGAGGCTACTATTACTGCCTCTTCGTCAAGGGCAATTATATGATAAAAGCATTCACGGAGGTGATAACGCTTAAGCATATCTACATGAAACGTTTTTTTCCCGGAGGGGGTCTGTCTTACCTAATTTAAGGGACCGCGGGCTCCTAGGATTGGGAAATGGCCTTTCCATTGGGATAAGAGCTTGCATGCTCCGTGGTTAGGAGAAGCAGCACCTCTTCATCGGGCTTGAATGGCCTTTCTTTGGACTAAGTGTCAAAATAGGTCCTATATTTGCTAAATTAGGTCCTAACTTTTGTACCATATATCGGCAAATTCTTCGAAGGTGTTCCAAAGATCTAGCACGTAAAAATACGAGGCTTGATCTCCTTATCCAGGCGAGGATTAGAAAACGTTCATTCAAAATGCTCATTGGTCCGCGTACATTTCAGCCATACAAGAGCTAGAAAGGGGCAAATCCCAAAGTTCTGTGGGTTTATTCTCTGCAGGCTAACAGGGCAACCAAGAGGTATCGATGCCATTATTGGTGCTGAGCATGGTATAACTTTTTCAGTGCCATTCAACTTTTCACAGACGCCAATAGTTGCCGGGTGAAAAGGGGATGGTGAACAAGGGGTTGATCGTAAGGAGCTTGCCGACATGTTCCATTAGCTGAGATATGAATTGTCTACCTCTGTTGGAAAAGATTCCCTTTGGGATCACGACGCGGGAAAAGATAGAAATATAGGCTTTCGCAAAAGTCACACTATTAATTTTTTAAGAGAATCTGCGTTGGGGAATCTCGTTACAAAGTCAGCCATAGTGAAGACGTACGAGTATCCTTCGCTAGACGGGAGGGGAGGGAATTGTGCTAATTAGGTCTATGGCCACACTAAAAAAAGGCCCGAGACAATTGGTGTCTTCTGGAGAGGGGTATAATATATTCGTCCGTTTGCTGTAGTCTTCTGGTAAATGTCACACGACCTGAAAAACTCGGCAATTTCTTCGGCAGCACTCGGACAGATGAAATAATGGAAGACTCTCGGAGTTATTTTCTTGTGACTGTAATGACCAGCCATTAACCTATAGTGTAAGAGTGGGAGGACTAGGGGAACATGCAAACGGGGGATACACAACGAGTGAGTGGGGGTTTTATCTTCAGCCGAACTCGAGGGATAAAGGAGTGCGGCGCTAATGAGGTAGGCGACTTCTCTTTGACCACGGGGACATATCCACTTTCGTCACTTCTCGAATTTCACACATGGACTGGAGAGTGTGTCATTCCTTTAGAGCGCTTGAAAAAGTCTCGTTTTGAAAGACTGCCAATTCTGGAGCATAATACAGTTATAGAGACACGGGGGGGGGGAACCGTGTCCTTTAGCCCTTAAGCCCTAGTGATGACGGGCTGAGCGACGTGTTTAAGGGAGAGCTGCGGGCTCTAGCCGATCTCTACGGTGCAGAATTTAATGTGGACTGCTATCACTTCCACCCAACCAGTAAAGTATTGGCAATTGAGATAGCAGCAGACCACGGGGAATCGATTTACACGTCCCAAGTAGTTATGGACTACTGCGAATTTATTGTGGTCCGGGCACACTAGAGGGAGCAACTTTTCAGAGACGTCGAAGCAAGTGCATCCTGTGCCTCTTACGAGGGTTGACACTTGACAACCATTAACAGTTCGATTTTTAAACCCAAGCCCACCGGCGGAGCTTTTGATAGAAATGAATTTAACTTGCTGTCCCGGGGGGACTGCTTGTTCTGAAAGTTGCTGGTGTTTTAGGGCGAGTGGGAGGATGAGAGAGAAGCACTTATTTGGTGGATTTAATGACTAGGAGCTAAAGGAAATTGTGAGTTTTGGGGACAGTGGGTCCTCACATGGCAAGGACTTGCGCAAGAAAATCAATTTATTGGTCTACAAGAGTAATCCAACGCTGTGGGATTATTTATGAGGGGCTTAATACCCCTCAATCATGGCGGGGAATGGTAATTGGGTTTAAAGGGACCTTCGTAAACTTGGGGGAAATTTGGAGAGGTTACGTTTGCCTTTAGGGGATGGGGGATGAGACTTTTGGGGGTCTTTCGGGTGAAGATGGTGGCTTGATGCGTGCACATCTGCTTCTTCTATACATTTCTGGAAGAAAAACGCGTCTGTCCTTCATGAATGCGCGGTTTTAGAGGGTAGTGCAGCAATCAACTAATCCCGTAGAACGAAATAAATAGGGGCCTCGTAGTCGTGGTGGACTTAGGCTGAGCCCAACAAGAACTTGAAAGTTCTCTGGAGGGTGAATCCAAATTGACGGTAACTATGGCCGGCGATTATTCTCGCCTTGCGGAACTTTGACCTATAGTAATCGTGATTAATAGTAACAGCAAATAACAATTCCGACTTGAGGGAGGAGTAGTTGATAGTAGCCTCGGCCGAGACTGAAATGAAGATTTCTTTGAGGGTAGTATTAAGGAGAGGAAGTAGTTGAGCGGCTTCATCGGCTTCAATATTCCAGTGGTATGCAACTAGATCTTTGTCTGACCACCCAAGCATCACTCCTTGTTGATGGAAATGCTAAAATGAGGACATCCTATTGGTGTAAATGCGTGTCTGACTGGTCAGCGCGTCCAAGGAACTTACGGCCAAGATTATGAAGCTCTAACGATCGTATCAAAATCTAAACGGAGATTTTGTTAAACCTAGATTGTACGCAATAAAGAAAAAATTCCAAATGGATCCCTATGTGACCAATGATTATAGGCCATTAATCCTGCACGGGAATTAGTAGAGGGCTTTAAGGGGTGATTGTCCCCCAAAAAACAAAACACACACAACGAAAATAAAATTGGGAAAAAAACGGTCACCCCCCCAAAATGATCAATCAAAAAAAGAAAGACTAAAAAATTAAGAATTTGTTTCACTATCTTTGAAAATCCTTGAACGAACTTGGCCACTGTAATTCGCACTCTTTATTAATCGACCCGAACTATCTCAGTCGGCCTGTGTCAGCTGTCTGCCCGTGCTTGTGTACGACATTGAGCGCCGAGCTAGTCTACACAGGTATACCTCGACATATATATATATATTTATATATATATATATATATATATATATATATATATATATATATATATATATATATATATATATATATATATATATATATATATATATATATACTATTATATTTATTTAGTTTCACGTACAGTTGAGTACTTTTGGTATTGGGTAAACCCAGATTTTAATCATTATCCTTATCTTTATCTGGTGGCAGATAATGTTGGGTTATTTTTTGTTTGAAAGAAACCTTTTTCTTTTCAAGTTATCCTCCCATATACATTTAATAGGGGAAGTTGGTATTAGTTAGTACAACTTTGGGTATGTTCGATGCTCTTCCAGTTATGTAGGTTGAGAATTTTTGCATTGTTCGCTTTAGGATATTTCTGGCCAACAAGAGTTCTAGGTTTATTTATCCTTTATTTTTGGGGGGGCTCCAGTATCCAGATTCCTGGAATCTTGCATTCAGATGCTCTAGCATTATAGTTTGATTATTCTTATTAAATATTTCCAAGACTGAGTAGATCAGAATGTATGAGCCACCAGGAGGTTGGTAAGCTTCTGCCACCGTAGGTAGAGAGTATTCCATTTGTACTGTGACAACATCATACAACTCATAAACCTCTCGGTTCTGGGTATAGTTTATACCCTTTTTAATGGTAATTGCAATACCCTCTTATCTTTTTCCGGTGGGATTCTTCTTTTTGATGTCGTAATTGTGGATTTTCATTTGTTCTGCTTCCTTAATTCCGTGTTCGGAAATTGTTATGAAGTCCGAGTCTAATTTGTAGAAGAAGATGTTTCCGTATTAAATAGTTTTACTTTTCCATCCATCTATATTTAGATGGAAGATTTTTTAATTTTCTAGTGGCGTAGTCCATGTATTAATATATTCTTTCCTTTTTGCTTGCTCTTTCTTTTGATTTCTTATTCTTACACTTCCCGCTTGTTAGTTTTTCAAAGGTATCCTCCTTTAGCAATTTCATGTTCTTGGGGTAGAATCTTATTCTGTTTTCGTCTATTATTTTTTTCATGTAGGCTTATATATTCATGTGCCATGACGTAAGTCCATTTGAAGATTCCTTTTTCAATTCATTTTTTACATCGGTTGGCTTGGTCTCTTTTGGTAGAGGATATGCCTCGTGAACGAAGACTCGAAGTTTGAAGTTCTTTGCTTCGAACCGGCAGCCTTCGTTTAGGTTTTCAGGGGTGGATTCCGATGAGGATTCTTTCTCCGTGATTTCCTTTTTGATCTTCCTTTTAGTTTTCTTTTTCTTCGTAGTGTCCTTTTCCTTGTCTTTATTGTCGGTTTCCCTTCATCTTCATTTGGGTTCTCCGTTTCTTTGGATTCTTCCTTACTTGCTAGTGTGACCACTGCCCACAACATATCCTTTACTTGGGTGTTTTACCTGCCGTAACTCCGTAAATTAGAGCTGAAAGGAGGGTTGGACGGGAATCAAATATTTATTTTTCCATTTTTTTAGAGCAGTATATTTAACGCATCTGCGAAGATCCGCGGCCGCGCAATGTTGTGCACATGTGCGAACATTATACAAGCGAGTATGTCCAGAACTGGTCCTTCGTTGACATTAATATTTTTCTTCGGCTCTTGTACCTCCTTAATCTCCCTAAATGTAAATTTCGCTACGCTCACTTAGGTTTGATTATTTCCTGTTTCTCTTTCGTTCTTTTACTCTTGCTGGTAATTACGTCTCTTTTTTTGGGAAGATTATTCGCCATAGTCCTGTATGGACTTTGGCAGTTAATACATTTTATTTGTGGTCTTTATACGTTCGCAAAAAATCTGTCCAATTTTGCCGCACTCAGAACTTATTTTCTTGTCCTTGTGCAGGCAACATCTTCTTATATGGCATAGCGTTGGGAGCATGGTTAAACGTTCGTGATTTTTCTTTCTCCATATTGTCTGCCAAAATACTCATGCCTAAAGCAAGGATACAAATGCTGGTTGCTCTGTTTGCCATCTCTGCCATGACACAGACGTCTTTGATAACGTGAGCATGGTGTTGAAACTTTATGAGCTCTGTAATTCTTAAATACCGGTTCTCCCTTTCAATTTCACCTTTAAATTCTATTTGGTGTCTGACTCCATGTAGAGGTCGGCCTTTCGGCAGATGAACGAGCGATTGACAAGAAGTTGGGGCGGGCAGTTTTGTCTCCAGGCCGATGTTATTCAGTGCCATTAGCCCACCCGGTGCCACCAAACCTTTAGCATCGTCTTGCTTATGGCAAAGGGCAATGCAGCAATTATAGATGTCGAATAACTTTGTGAGAGCTATTTTAAGTTCCGTGTGAAAAACGTGGTAAAAAGATGCAAAGAGGGAAGAGGGTAAACACATAGGCCACATACAGGTAAATCAGATCAAAGACGGCTATTCTGCGTGAATTTATATGTGGAATTAGTGAGGAAATGCAGGCTGAATTATCATGGAGTAATTAGGCCGAATATTTAAAAATTTCATATAAATTAGGGGCTTTGATGGAGCAAGGAAAAACAATAACTTGCATTCAATTGAATTTAAATAAATTTTTCCCTTGATAATATTTATTGGTATTTATTTAGATGTGAGAAGAATGGTGCAGGTTAAACATAATTTGTCCCACCTGGAATTTTTTGCATTCCTTTAGTTCGACCAAAGATTTAGCACATATACTGGTACTGACTGTAACTGAAGTTGGCCATTGCTAAAAAATATATTGATTATAATTACAATATAATCTCAGAATATAATTGTAAAAACACCTTAATCTTTCTTAGCAAGTAAATATATCATATTTTCCCCGACACCGTTTCCTACCAGCGATGAAAACTATTTCAGGTATTGTTTTAAATTTGCGTTCTTCATAAACCAATTTTGTCGCAGTCGCCACAAGCATGTGAGCCTATCCTACATGCATAACGAATGTGTATCTTCCAGGTAACTAATAGTCTATCTACTCTCGTCTTTTTGTTACTTAAATCATGGTCTCAAATTTGCTGTTTCAATTACCACAGTTCCTTTATAAAATTCTTTAAAAGCTTTCCGAAACATATGCGAGAATATGATTATATTTTCAAGTTTATCGCTTGATTGTAGCTCTTTTAGTGCATACTTTAGAGATAGATTTCTTTCTTCCTTATTAAGAATTACGAATAAGTGTAAGTGAGTATGTGTATATAAGGGACAAAAGAGAGTGTGAGTAGATAGACAGAAATATAAGTGGTGAAAAAAGAAAGTAGTGTATGAGATTTCCAAAGAGATGCTAGGTGCCTGTTGATCAGTCTGTAAACATAACCTATCACGTGCTTTACGACCCATTTGTAACCTACGTGGTAACTCCTTGGAAGCGCGGTGCAATAAATTACTACCTGGTTTCCCTCATAGCGATTGGAGCGCGGGTCGACGAACTGAAAGCAGGTTGAATTTTGTTACGTAGGCGCCCATTGATAAATAGGGACCTCCTAACTTTAAGAAGTGGAGCCGATCATGAGTTAATAGAGCGAGGACCTGCTGATATCTACAGACCCAGGCCAGCATCTGCCGCTGCACCGACTGCAAGCTCCCAATTTACTCATCGGTCTCACCAGGAAGTCGGAATACTCTTATGGTCGTATGACTCTTCCCGTTCCCAGGACAATCGCCATCGGTGTATTGCTTCGCAACTTCCGTGATAGGTATTTGGAATATTTCTTTTCATTTTGTAACGACGTGTTGTCGTTGATGGTTTAATCCTGTCACATATTTAATGCCTTGTTTGTGCACTGTCTTCATTTGATACGTTTACGTTGTATTTAATATAATCCTTTTGTACACTCTATTTATTTAATACATTTGAATCATTCATTGTATTATTATACTATCACAAATATCTAATCACCTTCCTCTGGACCTATTTATTTCTTGTTTTGGGGCCGAAAGAACTTAATTACTCGTTTTGTCTTTACACAGTCCTATCGCTTTTCATTATTTTCTTGGTGGTTTGTTTTATTGTGGTTTATAGTTTTTATTTTAATGAGTTTTGTGCAATTTGTCCTAATAATTTTTTAATATTTTGGAGGTATATAGCGTGCATTTGCTGTGTTATTATAATAATTTTTTTTCAACTAGTGCTTATTTTTTAATGTTTTTATTTTTTGTCGTGTGTGTCTTTTAGTGTTTTTGTTTCTTCTTTCTTAGTGTTACGTTCGTTTTAAATGAGACTTGCTCAGTGAATTTGTAGTAAAATATTAAGGTTTTTCATATTTCGTATTATTCTTGTCTTGATTGGTATTTTGTGATCATGTTTGCCAAAGTAACATGCTTTTCATGCTTAAAATAGCACTTCATCTCTGCCAGCCACTAAGCTAGAGGACTTTGTAAATCTGGCGGGACCTATAACTCTTCTGTTCTGGTTAATCATTTGAATGATTTTATCATTCAATTCTTGATTAACCAGTTCCTGCATATTTCTTGGCTGTTCTTCAATGCCAATGTTAATGGGACCTAACCCCACCTCCCTGTGCAGCTCTTTTGGTGTCTTCATTCTCGCCTGTGTGTAACCGTAATTAGCTACACGCATTAATTCTGCATGACATGTAGTCTCCTTTTTTTTTGTTATGGAGGCACAAGAGAGGACGGAAGCGATAAAGGTTAGCGTATATCTTACAATTGCATTGTAGATTTTTTCTTGTTGCTCACGTAGCCGAGGCCTTAGAAATTGATTATCGAAGTGCTTCCTCTACCTTGATGAAATATTCTTCATTCCGAGTTCATTGCACCCCTGGTTTGTTCCTATTTTCTATTTGGCCTCGTAGATGTTTAATCTTTCGATTTCTGCCGGTGTCATACGAGATCACATAGGCGCGTCTCTCCAAGGACAAGGGATTTTATGGATGAAATCATCGGCGTATTGGATATTGAGGCAGGTGCGGTTCGCATGGCTGGGAAAGCTGCAGTGTAAATCGAGTAGAGAGTGGGAGACAGAACAGCTTCTTTGTGGGAAGCCTGCATTAATTGAAAACTTTGGTCCATCCGTGTAACCTAAACAGGCATACGCCGCTCTCTCCATGACATATTTAGAGAGAGTTCTTTCTAAGTTTTCACTTAGGCCCAGCCGTAGGATATTGCCATCTCCATACTTCGCTTTTTTTCTAAGCGAAAACTGGTATGGGTTGTAAAGGGAGTTGTCCTCCAGGTCAGACGCCACTCTTTTGTTGAAGATCTTCTCGAAAGCTTCTCGCAAAATTCCAGGACTCCTTATGCATTTTATTTTGCCGAAGATTTACGGACTTTGAGAGAGATAACCGAATCTTGAGATCATTTTGCCATTAAAATACATGAGAAGTAGGGCTGGAGTCTGCAAATGCTAATTCATATTTACACGGAAGAAGCGTTATTCCCTGTAAATTAATATCTTCATTTGGGTTACCGTGCATGATTTAAATGTCATCAAACACAAGAAAATGTGTCATCAAACCCTGTACAATGAATAATAATCTATATGAGTTTTGCAGATTTAACAACAAAATCAGTCCATGAATCTACATAAGGATATATATACAAACTAAGATTAAATAATGTGTACACAAGAGAAATTAGCTAAAAAAATCAAACCTACCTCGGGTAAAGTAGAAAATATGAATATAAAGAAATGCCGTCAATCACAATCACAATGAAAGGTTAATGAATGGATAGGAATGCAATTTTTCACAATAAATTAGCATCAAATTGAAAGGAGTATGATATTAAAGATCAGTGAAATATAGTCTAGAGCTGAAGCTACATATTTATCTGTTGCTACTTTCAGACGTACAGCAAGAGTGAGATCAAGATTGAAAGTATTATTCCAGTTGCTGACGTCCTAGTGAGTTTCTGTTTAGGACAAGCCTTATTAGAAAATATTGTTGGTGGACAAATAAAAATAAATTGAAATACTTGGGTTACTTTATCAGCAGTTAAAAGGAAGTGGCGCTAGTAGATATATTTTAAATGGCGGAAATCCAAAGAAGAAACTCCGGTTTGAATGGCATACAGTCGAAGAATTCATTTATATCATTATTTTATTATTATAAAATATTAATGGATGCAAGCAGTTGTAAAGAACAAAAGCTATTAAATAAGCAGAAAATCGAGAAAACAAATCTTAAGCTAGAAAGAAAACATTCATCCCCTTTATATAAATCACAGAATTGGAAGCGTTGATAAAACTATTATAGAAAATATTCTACAATCTATCAGATGCAAGAAATAAACATCGAAAAAACTGCGATGTGTTAAAATGATGCGTTAAACGAATATATCAACACAAAGATGACGTCAGGCGAGGCATTACTACATCCAGTATTTTTAATCTCAATAGTAATTACAACCACCAAATAATATGTAATTGTCTTAAATAATATGTAATTGTAGAGATTTCCGTAAAATAAAAAATATAGAATCGATACTAATAAGAGAAATTCCCAGTTTAATCATTCCGAAGTTTTATTTGAAGGTAGCTCCTATTCCTGGAACCTGATTGTAAACGGTATAGTTAATGATCTTAGAAACCCCCCCCCCTGACTAATGACCCTTTTTCTCTATTTTTTTTCTTTTGTCGAGAATTTGATGCTGTTTAGTGACTTTTGTGTCCATTCCATTTTCGGTATACGACTGGAGCGGGTATGATAAACTTCCTACTGAAACTAGTCTCGCAAATAAATTCTATGCTCCTATACAGTGGTTTCACTATCATATACCATAACTCGCTATTGAGTTCTTTCACCTATATCAGTTACCACTAGACATAAAGTTTCTTTAATGCCTCGTCGGCTTCTTGAAGTTTAATTAATTTTTCTCTGCACACTTCTTTGTGACCTTTGCTCCCAGGTATATTAAAGGGTTCCTTTTTGTGGATACTTGGGCCTCGGCTCTCTCTTACCACACAACTCTCCTGCCATTTGGGGTCAGAACTATCTGCAGGGAGAGCCCTGAGGACATTTCCAATCACCAGCCTACATATGGAATTATCTATACTTACTGCATCCACTTCACCGGTTAAGTAGGGGGTGTCAATGTGGATCTTGGCTAGTGGGGCACTTTTTAACGTGCCGGCCACAAAGTGATTTTTCCTGTGAGCTGGTTGTCTGACACAAGGGATTTCCTCACTATGATACCACTGCAGCCTGTATCTCTTATTGTGTCAACCAGTTGATTTCCAACTGTTCCCATGGTTACAGGCTTTGAAGTGCCTTCCCTATTTACGATACACGTGTCCAAGTATGGCACAAACTTCCTGTTGGGTAGGAGTAGCTTGTTGTCTTTCACAAAAGACTCAATCTCCTCTGTGGTAGCTTCCTCAGCGTATTCCTCGTTTGTTATGGCGCATAATGCGGACATTCCTGTGGGATGGCTCTCAGTGTCCTTTTGAACGGTTGTTGCGATTTTTACCGTCCGTTCCCTGCAATTTTGTATTCTGTGGCCAGTCTTGCCACATTTGAAACACTTGATTGCCGGCTGGAGAGAGATAGGATTTGACCAACACTCTTTTTCTACATGCCCTGGTTTACCACATCGAAAACACTTCTACGCCGGTCTCTGCGAGATGGCGCGGTCGTTCAAGCCCTTTCGCTGGTTCAAGGATCCTTGGTCAGAAGAAGAATCCATGTGAGAAAGTGACTTCGTCCGAGATGATGATAGTTTCATGGTGTGCCGTCAAGTACTGCGCAACCATGTTTCCAATGCCTTGAAGCGTTTTGGATTCCGTTCTCGCAAATGAATGGCCAGATCTTGTGATACTGCGTCCATGAACTGCTCCTTGATGAACAAGTTTTCCAGCGCCTCAAAGCTCTCGTCAGTATTTGATAGCCCTATCTTCCATTTGATTAGATATTTTCGTAACCGATCGATAAACTGATTTGGACTTTCAAAGGTCTCAGGCTTCGCACTACGGATTTTTTTCCCGGAGCCATCTTCTGTTAAATTATAACTTTCAAATAAGGCGGACTTAAGCAAATTATATTGTGCCGCATCTTTCTCTGTCATTCTTGAATATATCTCTAATGACCTTCCAGCCAATAATGCACTTAATGCGGTGGCCCATTGATCTTCATGCCATCCCTGCCGCCGGGCAAATCTCTCAAATCATAGAAGGTTACTATCGATGGCATCCTTTCCATCGACAAAGCAGGGCAATTTTGGCATTTTCGAAAACGTTACAGCAGCCGGATTAGCAGTGGAACGAGCTAACTCCAGTTCCAACCTTTTTATCTCGAGTTGGTGCTTCCGCTGCTTCCCTTCGCGGTCGCGCTCGGCTTCTCTTTCTTCACGTGCAGCTGCCTGCTCAGCCTGGAGTTTAGCGGCCTCCCACTCAGCTTTTCTCTCCTCACGCGCAGCTGCCTGTTGTTCTCTGACATATCTTGAATTTCTGTGCCCTCCAAACCAAGAAGTTTGGCATCCTGAGGCAATCTTTCCATGGTCGAAGTATGTAATTATCTATATATATACATATAACAATACCTAATCAAAATACAATATAAAGAGAGCATACACCCAGAAAAAAAGTGCAATATCAACTTACAAAATATATAAATGCCAAAAAAATAAATATGGTACCACAGAATACTCTCCAAAAGTGTCTGTCAAAGTTTCTCCCCAAGATACGAAATTCTATTATTGCTCTCAAATTTTCTATTTCAAGTCGACGATCGATACTCTCCTATAAAGCTATTCCTATATGCATTCCCTCTCTTTGTCTATTCCCCTTTCAATTCCAGTTGTTTTTACCTCTTCCCTCTCCCTTCCCCGTTCTCATTATTTCGTAAATTGTCACCGTCAATTTTATTTTCTTCTAGTTTAATCGAATTCGTACAAGAGTAACAGTAAAAAAATGCACAGGGCAATAATCATTAACTTCCTGAAGATATGAACATTGAGCGACCTAAGCTTCTCTCCTCGGTGTAGTTTCCGGAATATATGTTGATGTTCGAAATGCCGACAGCTAAATGTACCTCTAAAGTTTGGCTTTCGTCCCTTTAATGAAAACGAGGCAATTCCATGGGTTGTTCTCGATTAATGTTATTGAGTATTTTGATTTTCTGGCAATAAATGAGATAAAATTTATTTTATACTTCCCCTTTAATAGTAAAATTTAACGGAGTTGCAAGAACCTATAGATATTGCTTGGTGTATTCTTTACTATATCCCGCATTATTTTCTTACTGAAAGGTAAGATAAGCACTCAAACAAATGGTATGAGATATTTTTTTCTATTTCCTAAATTGATATTTACTGTGCTAAATTTCTAAAGTAAAATAATCTTCTCCCAATCCGTTACGACATGCCGCAGTCTCCAAACAATGATTTCGGAGAACCAAAAAGTAAACTATCTAAGCCGGGCCTCTCACAGTGTAATTGCAGTTTTTAGCATAAACCTTACTCTCAACACTCATTTGCCAGTATTTCTTGACAGCAATCATGATACAGTTAAGTCTTCTTTAGCCTTCTGGATACAAATTTAATTCAATGGCACCCATCGATAATGAATTTTAGAGATATTATCTTTTAGTTTTTTATTTTCGGCCACCAGTATTGCTCTCCATGCCTTGTGGCCGTGGTTTGTCGTGATTTCATCAACACCAGATCAGTTTATTCAGAGTAAAGTTTCACTCATTATTTGTAGTGTCTCTCTACTCTGGCCAAAAAGGTTTTATCAAGAAGCCGCTCTCTCTTCATGATTCTTCTCTTGCAGGTCTTACCACATTATTCTATTGTTATCCGTCATCCACCGCTCAAATCTTTCTTGAGTATATTTATTCTACCCCTTTTTTAACTATTACTTAACTCCGAAAGTTACCAGTGATTTAAAAAGCGGCGTTGATAACGTCTACATATTAGTGTATTTCTTTAATCATTGAGGGCATTAAGGACTATTCCATTTTCATTTCGCATAATATATTTTGTATCTCGCGAAGAACGAAATATTTTTTGCTGCGATATTGATTTATGTGGTTATTACCTTATTAATTATGCAATTAAATCTATAAGTTATAATAAGGTAAACTCAAATGGATGCAATGATGGTATGCGGTTAGTATAGCAATAAGTAGCAACCTTCACGATTGTATCAGGCACGGATTGAAGACGCTTTGTATCCACCCCAAAAGTGAAGGTTAAAATAACCAATAGATAATGTTCTTTTGTGGGTTGTTAGTTTTAAGACTGGTATGGAAGCTCACGCCAGTTTATGGCTGGTAACTTCGTGTTTTCCGACTGGAGAAGCCACAATGCTCGTAACTTCGTCTGATACGAGTACTGAGGAAGGTTACGTCAGTTTATGGCTGGTAACTACGTCTGTTACGACTGGAGAAGGCACAATGCTCGGAGCGTCGTCTGTTACGACTGCTGATGAAGATTACGCTATTTTACGGCTGGAAACCTTGTTTCCTACGACTGGAGAAGGCAGGATGTTCGATGGAATGAAAAAAAGACCAATGGCTCGAAGATGTGAATCCGTTATCTTAAATTACACAAGATATAAAGGGTTAATGAGACAACCTCAAGGTGGTGTATTTATGTCTAAGAATCTCTTCTCTCTCTCACCGGAAGTTTTAAAATATTTTTTTATTCATTTCAAGTGGTCATGTTTACATAAAATATTTAACATAGTAGGCGGGTTTTTATAATAATGGTCCAGTTATATTTTATTTAGTTACTAAGTTTTCTAGATTTATTACAATTGAACCAATGATTATGTACAGCATTGAAAACAGTGGCATATTTTTTACAATAACTATACAGTTATCTTGATCATAAGCTTAAATGGGCGAAAATTTTTACAACTGAGCCAATGTGAATACATTTTGGAGATAGGGGATAATCCTACCTTAATATTAACCAATGACATAATTCAAGGTGATTAGAGGTGGAAGCAGACAGGCTTTACCTAAGAATTGTCTTTTGAAAAGAAACAGTGAAACCACATGAAATGAGTCAGTGGTATTAAAGAAATTTGCTACTTAAGAGAGAAGATTGCTGGTTGATGCCATAGGGGTTAGCTGAAACAGGGAGCCTGGATCAGCAAGAAGGGGGTTGCGAAAATGGAATGCCTGCGTCTTATACTGCACCTTGGCTTCGGAAGTTAATGTTCATTTGTGAAAATATTTGAGCTCCTATTTCATGCCTATCTAATAATCTTTTAATTATTATTATTATATAGATTATATTATTTTTATTATTATTATCATTTTCAATATTATTATCATGATTATTTATAACATCATTATTAGTGTAATAATAATATAGTAGAGTTGGTGTTTGATTGTAGGTATGGATATAATCCTAAATTTAGATTGGTCTATTGGATACGCTCTCTTGAACGACGTGGATGACATGTGTTCCCGAAGCGTGCCTGATGCAATGTGAATGGGCCTCATTGTTATACTAACCGCATAGAAAGATATTCTTTGGTAATTATGCCATCTAAACCAAGTATCTCATCTAGCACTATATAGAGATCATCAGATTTTCGCGTTGTTTGTCTCCTCCATAAACTCAGAGTATATAACTAGCATAAAACCTACCTATTTTATATTTGAAATATATTAATACCTGGCAACTCTTTTAGGTTTTCATATTTATTTTTAGGTATTTCTAATCTAAAATACACCGAAGGAAATAAGGGTAATTTAACACAAATGGTATTTTATTCAAATTTAAGGCAATTGTTTACCTACGTCATGATTATATCTCTAAATACCTGTACATTTTCGAAATCTTTTGGAGAAAAAACTTAGAATCGAATTAGGCGTTCGAGGCTAGTGTGAGGTTAAAGTTAGGCGAAGAGGAGCGTATGGCCTTTGAGGCTCGTAGTATGAGTATAGCCTGTAGGTTAGGTTAGGTCAGGTTAGATGAGTTTAAGTTAGGTGAAGTTAGGTTAGAGGGAAGAGCAAGGAACTTAAACAAACTTTTCTCAGAATGTTTAAGAGTGGTGGGAAGGTTCTATTATTTGTTTGTAGAAAGGTAACCAATTTGTGGGGGCGTGCTCGGTAATTATAATGGGGTGTAATGAAGAGTCCTCGTTATTGTGGCACTGCTCACAATCACCCGTCTAGAGCAGTGTGCGGGACAAGGTTCCAATAGAGGGTGCTGAGTTTTCCGATGATGTCTTCGTGATTGCGATAAGAAAAGGATTTCGAAAGTTTGCGGTGAAGGAAAATAACTTTATTCTTAAATTGTCCTACTAAAAAGTGGCAAGCGGAGAAGTCTCGAGATACTTGTGGACAGTGAGTAGGCTTGTGTTTTACATGAAGTATCGAGTCTAAAGGCGGAGGGATTTCTGAGAGTTAAGGGAGCTTAATAACGCTACTAAGGGACTGATTGATTCTCTGATAACCGATTCTGATTGACTAATCTTAACTACTGAATTTTTGACTTAATGATCGAATGAATTAACTGCCCAATTGCATGTCTGTCTTTTGGTGTCTCTATACATATTGTGTGCCGTCTCAAAAGGGCGTGACCTTGAATTGTCACTGGCGCAGACTCAGTGATCTAATCTGTTTGTTACTTCTACCCCTCGGGCGCAGTTCCAACAGCTATGTGTACATGTTTTATCTACATATTTCCCATGTCTCATATTTATCTTAATTATAGAGAATCGCTTGTCTCTTACAGTTATTTGAAAAATTTTGATGGCAAAAGCGTGTATTTGTTCAGCTTGCCTGTTGTCTAACGTTGTGATCTTTTTGCTTCTCAGCACACGTATGTTTCTGTGTTTCCGCGTGGTAAGGGGAACCGGTTGCTTTCTATCTATTTGATAGATGTACAATTTGATATATATATATATATTTATATATATAATATATATATATATATATATTCTTTTTATAATTCTCTTTGGTTCTTTATTTATTACCAGGTGACATATTATTTCTTTAATTTACAAAAATAGATTCACAGAGTTTTAATTTGTGACCTCCTCGCTGAGCCTATTAAATCTTACAATTTGCTTGCCACAGGCCTACTTATTTTACAACATGAGCCCCACATGTTTACCAATCAGTTGTCGGTATGTTAGAATTTTAAGCTCTTTGACATTAAAAACAGTAGTTATAAACCATTTGCATCATGCGATAATAAAATAAATGATTCTCTAAAAAGATAAATTTCCTATTCTTATACTCAAGTGTCTTTTCACTAGCCAATACTGAAATTAGATTCAGGATTATAACAGCGGCAACAGAAACACAAAGATGCTAATGAAAGTTTCATAATATCTCCATGTTTGAAAGTATTTGTTCCTACCTAACCTGAAACCTCGCGATAGCATCGAATTCCTGCCTGTTCCGATAACGACCAAATTTTCGCGAAAGTAATGATTACACTGTGTAACAAAATTTCACTCTTTTCTTGCCCTTGGGTTAAAAGTGTTATTGACTAATTGTTTGTGGCTCTATTAAATAAAAATGTCACTTCTAATCCACAAAATTTCTTTTGTGGCTAGCACATTGAATTTTTAAATTACCCCATTTATGGTAAATAACATTATTTTGATACAAATAGTAAAAATAGATAAAAAGTTTCAAGGGTTATGTTTTTTTCGGTTATTGTATAAAAAATGATATACTGTATTTCTAAACTTATGGAAAGAGTAATACAGTAGTAATAGCTATTATTTCTCTTATATTTTGTTTTTTTGGCGACGTAGAAGGCAATGGCAGTTCTCTTACATTCCACATAGATTTAACACTAATTTGGTAACAAATGAACTGTAGAGCTTTTTAGAACTTTCGAGAAATTTTTATATGTTTGACGAATTTCTAGAACATCCTGGCAACGTAAATGATTGTATAAATTAAAAAATTTCTACTTAGCAGATTAGTTTAACTCTAGTAGTCACAGCACAGAGATCGTCACGCATCATTGATAGAAGCATTCGTCACACATGGCATCGAGAGGTTGTAAGCATCCGAATTTATTAAGACAGGAGCAAAAAAGTACTCGCTAGAAAGATCTGCTAAAATATGTAAGGCCTACAAAGCATATTTCAGTATGCCAGTAGGAGATTAAGACAAACCTTGGGTACCTCATTTCGCCTGCGATCTCTGCAAATCTCTGGAAGATAATATATAATATAATGTTTTTTCTTTATTTGGATGCTAGATTTTTTTTTCATTTCTAATAACACTAGGTGAAAGCATTTGTATATTACTACTTATATTTTTTTTTTACAGGATGATACATAGGAGAAAAGAGAGCTGTGGATTTCGCAATCTCACGAATTTAGAAGGAACCAACTGACCAGTCAAGCCATTGTTTCTTCGGCATTTTGAATCCTTCCAAACGACGAGTAGGCCTGTTATCATGTATCTGGAACTTCAGTCATCTATTGCGCCAGTGCCACACAGTTCTGAGGTTCCTCTACCCACTTCTCCAAAAAGAGATCAGCAGTTTTAGAAAGTAAAAGCAGTTCAGAAGAGGATGAAGTCATTGATCCAGATTACAGAGGTGTAACTGAGGAGAGAAACCCATACTAACACAACCAAAATGATCTCAACGACTGTGTTAGAGACCTTGGTCAAACAAAGTTCAATGCAGAGCTTTTATCTTCAAGACTCAAGCATGGGGATTTCTTAGATTACAGTCTGCAAATACCAGGTTAGATAGAGCGTCACCAGTGTTTTTCAAGCTTTTTTACACGTCGAGATAACCTTTGATTTTGTCACAATATAACCGGTCTGTTTGAGGCAATCGGAATCGCCTGTAACTCCAACGAGTTGCGCCTCCTCATTGACAACTCCTCCAGGAGATTCAAAGAGGAATATAGTAGTGTCAAGATCTTGCCTGATGCATTGATATGTGAAGAGTACGGTTAGGGGGTTACCTTAAACTTCAAAATGGTGGCCTTATTAATGGGTCTCCAAAGCGGCTTTACCACGTTTCCTTGTTATCTTTGCCTTTGGGACAGCAGGGATACCATTGCACACTACCATCAGAGGGATTGTCCACAACAAACCAAGTGTATTGTGGGGAGAAACAACGTTAAATGGAAACTTTTGTTAGACCCCTTAAAGTACTGTTTCCTCCTTTGCACTTAAAATTGGGCCTTATAAAACAAATCGTCTGAGTTCTAGATATGAAGTCTACAGCTTTCAGGTATCTCCAAAATTTCTTTCCTAAGATATGTACGGCAAAGGGGGAAGCCGGGGTCTTCGTTGGTTCACAAATAAAAAAGTTATGGAGCGCAAGGAATCTCTACAAGAAACTCACTAGGACGGAAAATGCAGCGTGAAACAGCTTTATCGCAGTGGTTCTATGCTTCCCAGGAAATCACAAAGCCGATAACTAAATATGTCTTGCTTTGAGAACTTGGTGAGAAACTACGGCAAGACGGGTTGCAGGATGTCCCCGAAGGTCCATATTCTTGACGGTCAACTTCATAAATTTAAGAACATAGAGCGTACTCCGAGGATGATGGCGAGTGCTTTGACCATGATCTACTGGACTTTGAAAGCCTTAAACACGGGAAACTACTCATTTCTAATTTTTTAATTGTCTCGCTTATGTAATTCTAGAATAAATAAATGTTATTTTTGTATTGTGTCGTTTTGTTTCTACTTTATGCAAATGGAAGTTCAAATTCGCCACTTCCTTTCAGAGGGAATAGGTAAATTTCATATTAATATCATTATTCTAGCCAGAACAGCAAAGTTTAAAATAAATAAGTGTTTTTTTTCATGTGTTCTAGACACAAGTAAATAAAAAATAACAGTTGCTACTCAAAGATAAAAATTGGGTTACACAGTTTTATGATTATTTATGCAAAGTTAAATTTCACCTTAAATCAACAAGTTTTGTAAATTCAAGTCCATTTCTCTGGCTGGGAGCAAATGCCCAACATATCTGAAGTCACATTCAATCAAATAAAACGCAAAAAAATCAATAAAATGCCGCAGTGTTAGGGTATATTTTTGAACCCCGTTACCTAGCTACATAATAGTACTTTTCATTTTAACAAAGTACATATTTATAGATATATTATGTTGTTATTCTGACAACTATTCTTGATATTGCACTGGAATATCAGAAAAGTATACCAGCAGTAGTTGATTAACCAAGAGAAAAATTTAATTGCCTTTAAATCACCAAATGTGTCATTTAAGCCGTTTTTTATTTTTTTAAATGATCAACAATTACGTTGGTAGGAGTCTTAGTAAGCTCACATTTATTTAACCATTAGTGCTTTAATGAATCCAAAAATTTTTGTCCTCCATAAACAAGTTATATTTACACCTTGGAGTGTCTTGTTCAAGTTGCCTGTTTCTTAAAGATGTCTGTCAAATAAGTAAAAATATTTTTAGAACCCACCCCTACGCGCACTTAGAATTTCTTAGTGCCCAACCGGTGGGTCGTACGCCTTAAGTTGGAGATCACTGATCTTGCAGAAAATGTTGTATATGACAGTGATAGAGAGCTAGATTGCTAATAATAAAGATCTTTGGAGTCTAAAATGCTTTAAACTTCGAATGATTGCATTCAAACAATCCAGTGTGCAGTAATGAGGGCAAACTTTTAAATTCCAATGGCATTTCGTTATATAAGAAATATTAGCAACGATGGAAAACGTTTTTTGCTAATTGCTATATGTTTACCATATATTTGATATCATATTTTTAGTTTTTCGAAAGATTTTTCGTAGTAAATGTTAAAAAATAATGAATATTCAGTTAAATTAAAACCAAATTTCCTTTTTTTCCGAAAAATGTATTCATTGGTGAAGTTCACTCAAGTAGAAGTAAAGGTAGTTTTATTAAAGTTATGAAATTTGAGTTACTTTATCAGATTCAAATGCAATTCACAAAGGTTACATATATATGTATATATATATATATATATATATATATATATATATATATATATATATATGTATATATATATATGTATATATATGTATATATATATGTATATATATATATATGTATATATATATATATATATATATATATATATATATATATATATATATATATATATATATATATATATATATATATATGTATATATATATATATAAATATATATATATATGTATATATATATATGTATATATATATTTATATATATATTTGAAAGGTAGCGATGGGTGCATTAACAGCAAAGTCATTTTCTCTTATCATTAGATATTATTGAATGAGAATTTTCTCAAGGATGTTGTAACTCGCAAGTATGAACCTCAGAAGTCTTGCCATCTAGT
Source organism: Ceratothoa steindachneri (assembly GCA_963969495.1). NCBI lineage: Eukaryota > Metazoa > Arthropoda > Malacostraca > Isopoda > Cymothoidae > Ceratothoa > Ceratothoa steindachneri. The sequence continues at coordinate 33,975,844 of OZ018324.1, read as the reverse complement.
ATAACAAAATTAAATAAATACATAAATCCATGCATGCCTCGGAACATCAATAAGTTGAAAACTATCCCCCATTTTCATCCATTGGCCAAAGTATCTAAGAGTAGCAAAATATCATCCTTTTGTATAATGGCCAAAAGTTAAAATCTACCTCAACATCAAACTAAATATATTTAGAAATTTTACAAATAAACATACAAAGTATTTTTTAGAAATTTCATAATTTTACGTTTTCTGAAGGTGTCATTATGTCAATAAATGGCAAAGACAGACATGTTTGCGTTCTTTTCTCTAGTCGAACAGATTAGTCATGACTCGCCAAATCATTTCCAAATATATGATAGAAATTTGTTATTCCGAAGCTGTCACGAATGTGCGAATAAAATGTCAGAATTTCAATAAATGTCAAACTCAGTCGTATTTGCCTTTTCTTTACCATTTTAAAGAGTTTAGTTAGAAACGCCAACAATAATTCATGATTTTATCAATATTTCACCTCTAATTTCGTGTCTTTATTTCGTCATTCAGAAAGGGAATGAAAATCATTGATATGGTGTTTTTGTTAAATCCAAGACCTCTTCTATATGTAATTATAAGTTTATTATCTCTTTTTCTGAATTGCTTTAGTTTACCATTTAAAATTATCCCTTCTTAAAAGGGAATTCTTTGGGGAGAGTTGCGCGCTCTCCCGGGACCTATTAGACAAGTCGACTACCTTTAGCATCCAACTTTCAGGCATTTTAACTCTCTCACTTCACCACTATTATCATAACCTTTGTCAAAGAATTTGGGGCATAAATTCCTTCACTGGTTGCACTTTATATAGTGAATGGGATTAAAAATATAATTAATATTTCTAAGTAGTCTTCTTTTTTGCATGCGCTCCACAACTATCTTTCATTCTAACTCTCTCCCGAGCAATCATTTCATGTCTAAAACGTGTTTATTGCCTGTACTAATAAGCAATTTTGTTTTCTTCTCATACAGAATGAAAGAGCAGCTAGAAAGTGATGAATTATGAGTCTTTTATATTCACTGCTCCATTTAAAGTCGGAAAATTTTTCTTCACCTTTCTTTAATAGGTCTGGAAACTGCTCAAAAAAACAAGGTGCTAATTCGCCTAGAGATCCAATAATTGAATGCGATTTTCTCGTGAATACAAACACTTAATCAACTATAATATCCTTGGATCGCAAAGATATAAAGTCTTATACAGACAAATACTCCTTAAATATGATAATAAGAAGAGTTTAAAATAATATTCAGACAAAGAATTCACAAAAAACATTATTTATCATCATGCAATCCCTCTAGTTTCAAAGAAGTTCCAGCTATAAAACTGTTATACTCGTATTTCGCGATAAAACAATAATATTTATATCTGATTCTTTATTCTTTGTCTTTACCAGCAATAAACCAAAAATTAAAGATTCCATACACGATAAAACCTATACCGTAATTTAAGGGTAGATGGTAATTATTTTGAGTCATGTTAATTTGTGGGTAAGTATTAATTGAACAATCTTTTTAATTTTAATGAAAATAGGTATAAATCTAGACAATAGCCAATAAGGAAAATATAAAATTTTGCTAAATGTTAGTGATTGAGTTGAGCAATGTGACCCCTTCACTTGCTACAGAAAACGGAATGGGGCGCTTAGCTTAATGGGTTAATTAAATTTTCAAATTTCATTTATAATATAACTCCTTGATCCATGTATTTTTTATTTTAATTATTTTATTATTTATAAGAATTAATACTTGACTGCATTATGAAGTTAAATATCCTACTTACTTTTAGATATTTTTATAAATATGAAATCGTCGATTTTGACTGCAATGAATAAGTAAAGCCCGAATAATATTTTGCTACTATGCTTTATTTCAGACCATTTACTATGTACACAACTCATTCGATGGCTGTAATGGAAGGAAATTTGAGTAGTGTTGCTTGTACCATTGCCATACATATTTTTAAATTCAATTACATAATATCTTGTTATATCACGAAGGCCACATAAGTAAAACCTTTGCATGTTGTTCATTGAATGTGGATAGTTTTCCATCGACCAAAGTTTTCTTTGTTACTTGTTTAAATTATTCGAAAGAAGATAATTCAACATTTATTTGGCATTAATTTTAAAATGATATTCTAACGTTCTATTAATAAAAATGCATTTCCACGATACAAACATATAAAGGAGTTTTAATATATTAATAAATAAAACCAAAGAGAATAAATAGTTTTAATTCCTGCCTTACTTATTGGCAAAATTCAGCTAAAATATTTTGTTGAATTATCTACGAACTTCTGCTCGCCGCATTTCACATGCACTCGAGGATTGAATTGGACCCATTGTTAATTACTATTTTCTGAAAATATTTAAAATAAAATGCTATAGTTTTATTTGAAATAATTCTAAAACTCTATATTTTGTCGGGTCTTGATAAATAGGTCTGTATTTAATTAAGTTTCAATTGTTTTTTATTTTCGATTAAAATTTGTATATTCTAAATGATCGAATAATAAAAACCTGCGGAAATAAAAGATCTTAGGTTTTTCATTTAATCTAAAATTTAGGCGGATCGATAATTATAATAATTGACATAGAGTGTAATGTGTTCTATATCTTTCCAAGCAGATACTTACCATTCTAATTTCAGCAAAAGTCTATTTAAAGGACAATGGCTTAGACGGCATCAATCTTTCTTGGGTATATTCTTCCTTCTGGAACCTTAGTTGTCACACTTGTGTGTAAGGCTCAAGGACTATTTGTTTGCTCATTACACCGACTTCATGGATCTTCTACACACTACCTCCACTTTCCGTAGCCTATGATTAATGTTAGAGGAGTTTGAAAAGTCTGATTGACGTCCGTACTCTTCCTGCTCCTGTATCTACTGCACGGTGCTCTTAGAGTAGCACCCTATTACCATTGCTTCCCAACTTTTGATATTGAAGCCGCCACCCCGTAAGGGGCTCGGCGATTTGCCATCCTGGCCGCCGTGCTGACGAGACTCAGCACCCTGGTTGACCCCAGCTTAGCCTCTTCTCCTACCTTCAAAACACTTGTTTGCTTGCTTTTCATACAACCTCCCCACAACTTTCTATAGTCAGCCTCTAATTTCACAGCGTAGATGCTGAACTTCTTCTCAGCCAACCGTCCCGGATCGGGGATAAGAAGAGAGGGGACAATGTTCCCTAACCCCTGAGCTCCGGTCTGGGGTGGCTGGTTTTTAACAACCTGCTTCATCCCCACCCATACCTTTCTCACATCCTTTTTATCTTCCTCTTCACACTCAGTTTTACGCAGTGTTCAAGGTGAAGCCGCCATGCCAATGGATTGCGAGGCCACAAAGCGGGAGGGGGGGTCCCAAATGGCGGTGCAACTGCGGGCAACTGCGAGAGGTGATGAGCTATTGCGTTCCGTATAAAAAAAGAGGGTCACCATGCCTATTTATGAACCTTTCCCCCAAATCTCTTCCCATTCCCCCTTGTACATCGATGGAGCCACCCTCGGGCAGCTCCCTCCATATTTATTTAACCGGAGAGGAGGCTTACTCCTCTCCTACGTCCCCGGGTGAAGGGGATTCCCCCTCACCCCCTTCTCTGGAGGTGCATTCGAGAACCTCCCTATCTCTTCTTTTCTTTCTAAGGGGACTGCCAAAAAAGCCAGCATGCAGCCAATTGCCGACCGCCCCTCGTGTAAGTGGCTCGGTAGGGCAAATCCCCTTAGAGAAGAGAGGGAAGCCAGGCCCCTTCGGCCACTTCCCTCAAAAGAACTGCTGGCAAGAATTTTAAACCTTGCCGGGGTCAAGGCCTGTGCCTCCCCACACAAGACTGGCGACACTGCCAAGGGGACCTGCGATGTCCTGGGAGGGGATTATCAACTGGAGGCCCCTCCTGTGATAGACATGGTCCTTGAGGAAACCCAGCCTCAGAGGGTGGGCCTTCCATGGGGAGGAATCCGGGGTCGGCGCCAACCATCGACCCCGAATCCACCCCTATGCAATGTCCCACTCAAACGGCTAGGGTTTCTGAGGCAGTACAAGGAGGGGAGGGATCTCCTCCGAACGGTGCCCCTGCGAGGAAGAAGTGTCATCTGAACATTTTCGATATTTTCTGTTATTCTTATGGTTCTCATACCAACCGAACGATCTTTATTTAGATTTAAGGATGTTCCTTCATGTTGGGATTTGCGAATTTTTTTCCAAATTGTGGGCTTGCTTGGTGGGTGCCGACCTAGAAAACGTTGTTCAAATGAATCAAGTACTTTTCAATACTGCCAGTCTTAATAAAGTTTGTGACTATAAATACGCGTTGATCTTTTGTTAATTGCGTAATTAAAAAGGTTCTATGGAAGTAAACATTTACACAGAAACGCTCTCATTTGCTTATTAAGCAATAATGATGAGTCCATACCACAGTGTGACTGAAAAAAACACTGTAAAATGGCCTAAGCTATGCTTGGAAAATTTCACAAAGTCCTAGGCAACCTAGGCTTCCTAGGTTCTCTTGAAAGTGCACGGTGGCCTAGCCTTCCTCGGCTTCGTTTCATTATTTGACTTCCTTGCGCAAACATATTTTTGATAGCCTCCACTAAACCCATTAGTGTATTAATATCATAAAAGGGAATTTAATGAAATTTCCAGAATCGACAGATAAATAGTTGGTAAATAAAACACTTTTGGCAAGACCAAAAATTCTCTAATAGTTTTTGAGTTATGCTAATTAAAATTACAGTTAACTTTTTTCGGGGACACCCGGTATAACCAATCATAATTTTACTCTAATTCCCCGTAGGGGCTGACCATGTCCATTTCTTTTCTGAGTTTTACATACTAATTTTTTTCCAGGCTAGTTTCTGTCGTTTACTCATAATTTACTTACTGATCATTGATAATATCTTTTTTTCTTCTATCTTTTCATTTTAGTTACCTAATATCATCTTAAATTTCTGACTTTCGTGTACTTATGACTTAATGTGCGCTATATACAGTGATGTGAGAGGTACTTTCATACTTCAAATTTTAACTTTTCTGAAATATCTCACCCTTTAGCCTGGTTAAAAAAACTATCAAGAAACTAAGTAAATCTTATTTTAACAGAAGAAAAACATATAAGAAAGTTTTCTTTGTATATAACAATATTTTTTAATAAACTAAATTTATCAGATGACAAAATTACTTAACTACTCTAATTACATGCAATGCATATTGTTATTAAACAAAAGGACTCTGATAAAGCCGTGAAAAGGCTAAAATTGAAGATTATAAAGATTTTAGAAAGGAAACTTATGGAAACTGCCAAATATTAGCAATGAAATTCATTGATAAATATCAATTAAAGGAGGACGTTTGCGGTAATTCTGAGCGAGTTGAAGTAACCTATGCAACTGCACGTCATATAATTCGAAAGCATCGTGAGTATGGAATCACATCCACTCGCAAAGACCCGGTGTTCCTTATAAATAAATCCTCGGTTTTGACGTTATATATTTCGAAATCTAAAGAATAATCCAATGATTACTATGAAATATTTACAAAAAGATCTGGACTAATCAGGGAATAAAGTGAGTAAAATTTTTATTAGTAGAAAGCTCAAATGAAATTATTGGAATTTCTTTGATCCCCCGCAAAACTTCACTTCTTAATGAAACGCATGCGGAGAACCGTTTAAACTTTGTTAGAGACCAGCTTGAAAAAGGAAGTGAATATTTAGACACTGTTACTCGTATATGGTCAGATGAGACGATAAAAAATAAGGCTTCGGCCAAATAATGCTAGTGCCATTTGGATGGTCGAGGAACCAATAATACCTAAGGAAATCTCATGTCTTCAGGCTGCTATAATGCAAATGGCACAGTAGCACGCAACATCATTAATAGGAAAATAATGGTGCTAGGTATCGAAGATATTGGAAGTAAAATTGTTCCAAGTGGAAAAAAAAATTCTACGGTCGATATTAATGGATAATCCAGCTCTAAAACTATTTTAAGCACGCAGGCAAATTAATTCTGGAATTCTAGAAAAGAAAATTAAACTTCTCTCCATGGCCAAGTTAATCAAGAGTCCGTAAACATATTGAGTAATGGCTTTCAAATTATGTGGAAATACTGTGGAAAAGAATGAAAGAAAACAAACATTTTGACAGAAATGGCTCAAACTCATGCGTGAAGGCCGTATCAGAGGGATCTTGTGGATACTAAAGGATAAAGTCCGAGAAAGAAACACAGAAAACCTTACCTATTTGAAGAACATTTGCGTAGGAGACTGGAACAAAATATAAAGATAGAATTGCAAAAAATAAATATCAACCTGAGAGAATCTTCTTGGTGCTATTATCACAAAGTTAGAGTTATGGAATATTAAATGAAAGAAGGGATTATTTGTTGAATACTTTTATCCGCTGCATAATTTTATTAATTATAAATTGTTATAAGAGAAAAGATGTTATATGTGCATTTCTTCTGATAAATATATGTTTAAAGAGTTTCCTGTTAGATTTATAACCAGGCAAAAACAAGATATATTTCAGAAATAATAAAAATTTAATTGTGGAAATAATTGTCACTTTACTTTATGTTGCTAAGTAAAATTATATCCGATAAACAAACACAATAAGTTAAAAAGGCAATTGAAACAGTATCATCCGCAGATGATACTGTTTCAATTCAATTGCAGAGAGCTGTGAAGATATGCAAAGAGTAATAAATTGTTTAGATATAGAATGAAAAAAGATAGGATTAACAATAAATTTTGCGAAAACGGAAATAATAAACATGAATATGGAAAATCCAATAGTGTGCAAAATATATGATCATGATGTTAATGAAGATGAAAATTTTAAGTATTTGGGTACGATTGTATAAACGGATGGTTCTTCAAAAAATGAGTTTGAGGAAAGAATTACGAAAGCTTACCAAGCAGTTAGCATGTTGAAATCTGTGTGGAATAATGATAATTTTTCAATAGACACTAAGATAATAATTTATATAATTACGAAAGTACAACAGGTAGACGAGTATGTGAGATTGTCGCCATGGTTATTATTTTTATTGTGGTAGCTAATCTGGCGACTACCTACTTGGGCATAAGTCATTGTACACAACACAGCCTTCTACTTTGCTATATAAAAAATCAAATATCAATATGTAATTTAATAAAAAAAAAAGCAAAAGATAAAAAAATTACCTCAACGAGAAAAAGACAAGAAGGAAGCGTGCTACGGCGTCAGTGGTAGGCCCACCTTCCACCGGCGTAGAAACATGCGACCTACAAAAAGAAACACACAAAAAAGGTCAAATAAAGTGGAGAGGCAAGTCTCCTAAAAATAGTCATTAAGTCCAACTGTCGTGGGTTAGCCGAGTTTACTTTTTTTATTTATTAGGATTAATAAAGTGGGTCGTACGTTCGTACTTCCAGTGATCGCTTCAGGATCGATCTCTAGGAGCGCTTTTCTTATTTATATTCTTTTGAATTAATATAAAGGGAAGTCATCTCTTTAATATACTAAATCCTGCCAACGCAACTCTTTCAAAGATAATTTAACACTTTAGGCAAAATAGACATTTACTCTTCATCAATCAACTCAAATAAAATTAATATATACACGTACAAAAATACAACTAAAATTGGTTCTAAATTCCCGTTACCGATACTCTGTGTCTGGTTCCTTTGAGGGAGAACAATTTACTTTAAAAAAAAATCGTCTTTAAGGTATAAAAATAATCTAGATTAAACGCATGGGGACATGAAAATACAATTGATTTCTCACATAACGCAATGGGATTTACCCAGATAATCCAAACGAAATACCTACATTGAAATATTCTCAGGAGAGGCGTCTTGAGTGTAGTTTATTTGTTTCTCAATAAAGTGCGTTACTTCGAACGAGAGGTGGACGAGAGACATTACGCGGGATTTCGAGGCGGGGGAGGATAAGGAACCAAAACAAAACGCCGATTAAAGAGCTGATGCGTCGGGCGTTTATGACCTTGAAAAGATTTTCTCAGACGAGGCTTGAAGAGGGCTGTATGATTTTCTAGTGATTTGGCTTCGCTAGTAGAGCTTCTCTTTTGGATGAGAAATCTATCTTATTTGGGCTGTCAAGCTCGGATAGGATAAGATTACATGATGATCTTTGGTAATCGAACTGTGCAGACGGTATTTGGAGGTAAAATCAATTGACGATCTTTGGTAATCGAACTGTGCCGATTATGCTTGGTGTAATTTGGTATTACCCAAGAAAGTGAAATTCCTTCTTAACTTGCTGGAGGAATTCTATCCCGGCAAGTTCTTATCGATGTCGTGACGGGCCGAACTTGCCTTGGTCGCTTACCGAAACGGCAACAGACTCGTCCATCCCCGCGGCTCCCGCACATGGAGAAGAGCCCTAAGTCATTTTAATTTTTTTCTTGGTCTTTTTCTTTTTGGGAGAGGAGGGCTGGGAATGAACCCCTTTCCATCCTCCACCGGTAAGAGCCCCTTGGCTAAATGGGCCAACCTCAGCAAGATCTTCTCTAAAATCGAAAAGATCTTGACTGTCACAGGAGCAACTGCAAGGGGATGAGACTCATCCTCACCTTGTGTAGGGGAATCGATCCTCTCCCTCCTCTCTCAGTTGAGACACGGGACGTTGACTGCAAAACATTTAGGACAAGCACCTTAGGTCAATCCCGTAAGTACAGTTCCTCGCCCCTCGTCCCAATGAAAAGCAGAAAGGTTCAATTTCACTTCAAGTATAAAATTAGAGACGCGTTTATCTCAAGCTCAAAGGGCCAGCTGGACCAGAGGTAAGACATGCTGAGAAAAACCGTTGAAGTAAGAACTCTCCTGCGGTCCCTCCAAAAACCACCCCCCCTCTTCCCGTCTTACCACAGTGGGGTTACGAGGTATAAATTCCAAGCACTTGGAAAAAACGTGGTAGATTCGGTTAGTCATCAATGCGACGAAGTTCCCGGCAAGAGGCCCGGGCTACCAGGAGAAGGGGCTGAGAAGCGGGTTATACTCGAGCTAGTTCCTGGTTATCAAACCGAAATTTAAGTTAACTTGTCTAAGTTCAACTTACTCTCGTCAGAGAACCCCCCTCCTCATTCTATCCTGGTGTATCCCAAAGGGCCGGGATAGGCCACACCATTGAAGAAGACTGGAACAAAGAAGAAGATCAGCCTCAATCTAGTTCCTCGTTATCAAACCAAACTTTAAGTTAACTTGTCCAAGTTCAACTTAGTCTCGTTAGAAAAACCCCCCATCCCTATCCTGTTGTAACGCTATTTACCGAGATAGTCCTCACCCTTGAGGAATTCCGAAACGAAGGAGAAAAAGCTCCTCCTCAAGGCCGTTACCCGGTGGTCACACCGAACTCTAAGTTAACTTGGTTTAAGAACCAAGTTCAACTTATTCTGGTCAGAGAACACCACCCTATCCTGTTGTAGCACAAAAAAAAGCACCGTGATAGTCCTCCTCCTTGAGGAATTCAGAAACAAAGAAGAAAAAGCTCCTCTTCGAGCCCGTTTTCTGGTGGTCACACTGAACTCTTAGTTAACTTGGTTTAAGAACCAAGTTCAACTTACTCTCGTCAGAGAGACCCCTCCTATCCTGGTACATCCCAAAGCACCGTGATAGTCGTCGCCCTTGAAGAAGACCCCCTTCCTCCGAGTCCCGTGAGGCCCCCATCAGCCAGACCTGCCAAAGTCCATTGTGGATGTCCAGTTATTCCGTCCACCGTCAACCATCAGGCCAAGGCACGCATCAAAGAACCCACAGGATTCCTGAGGTGTCTGGGCTCATTGAGTTCAAGGTCAGACTCAAACTTGTCGCAAGAGGAAATAAGGTGTTTAAATTCTACTAGAGACAGTTAGCATATTTTTATATTGAAGAGAGTTGTGGGTTAACCATCACTATAATGTCAAGTAGGTCAAGTTACAAAGTATTAGTTAAAAATTATTGAAGTCCTTATTGTGTAGTTAAATTCGTAATATTTCTGTGGTTCAGGTTTATTTTTGTTTTTAATTAAAGTTTTAGTTTGTGTTAACAATTTTTTTATTCTATCCTCGAATCGCTACGTTGTCACAAGAAAACTTTAAAGTTTAAAGGAGTCAAGACCCTAAATAATAATAATCAGACATATATAGCACTCTTAGAGAGGTATAACGTTAGTCAAGGAGTCTTCTTTTTTTGTAGTACGTAAACAATCCATACGTACAAACTTCATCCATCAATCGGTCCTACCTATATCACGACACCTTGTATGGGCTCTGGGACCCGAGCCGACATAAGGGGAGCTTGCATAGAGGCGGTCTCTGGTTCTGCGCTTGGCACCGAGCCTGATTTCGACCCCATGGAAGATCCTATCGTCTGGGGCTGGGGCACCTCAGGGACCATGTCTATCTCAAGAAGGGAATCCATGTCCTCTCCCCCCAGAGATATCACAGATCCCATTAGAGATTCCTTTTTCACCTAATGCCGGTGAATCGGCATGAGTGCAGGATGTTTGGGGGCCACGGGCCAACGGGCACTGTCATCCGTTGCTCGCGTAAGGCGGTTTGCTCTATCGAGCCGCTTCCAATTATGGGTAATAAGGGAGAGTTGTCTACACCTGTATGCCTCGTTGTAGAGTAGCATTTTTCTAAAGTTCGAGCAGGTGTTTTCCACTTGCATGTGCCAGTCTCGCCTCCATTTTTCTCTAACTTAATAATGAAAAGGATCTAATTTTAGTGAAGAATGGAAGTATTCCCTGAAGACGGAGCAATCTGTAGCGCTGCCATCTTATCTTCTGAATCTGACATTTTGTTTCCTTGATATTTGGCCTAGGAGTATAATTGTGAGATTATAAGTTGTATGGCTTTCAAAAGTTCTATGCAAACAGAATGGGAAGGGAACAATCACTGAATCAAAGCTAACGCGCTACTGATGTCTGGTGATATAATATAAGAGCTAAGGGGCTGGATTTTGAGAAAATGTACGGAGTTTTTCTGATACAAGATCGATTGAGAGGATGGATGGTAAACATGGAAAGGTGGATAACGAAATAAGAGTAGAGAACAACATAAATTCTAGTTTTGCCATCAATTTTAGACTTGTCTGTATATACATGAGTTCCATGCTGTAACTCTTTCGTGCTATCGAAAAAAAGTCTTACAAGGCCACGGTAGGAAGTTGGCCCTGAAGAAAGGCTAAAAGAAGTGAACTTTTAATAGGTTTGTGTGGAATTGCCTGTCCGTTCCAATGCAACGATTCAAGACAAACTCCAAGTCGATGTAAGGGTTGGGGTAATACGCGTCAGGTACAGGAGCAAAAATGTAGCAGCGAAGCTCAGGCGTAGATACTGCGGAGGTAAGAATCTGAGAAAGCCTAGAACATATATAAGTCTTAAGCTTTACCATATCTAAATAATTTAATTGGGTATCCAGAAAGAGTTAGACATATCGTGGAAGGCGATTTACTTTGAGTAAAGGTAAGTAAAGCTGATTTATGCATCGAGATGGTGATCCAAATGCCTTAGGCTTCGATTATTATCGAATTGATAGGTTGTTGAAGAATGGTATTAAACTCCACCGCTAAAGATCCCGCTACCATATGGCACAGTTGTCTACATAAAAATAAAGACCGCACAGGAGGCTAGATATGTTTTGAAAACGATAAATGGTTACTATGAGCAAGATGAAGTAGTGCTGAACGCACAAGCTTGGTGAGCACTATAATGTTGTACAAACTCCATAGATCGTGTAAAATGAAGAACAACACCTGAAGGAACGGTTTTTATTGAAGCAACGTATAAAGCTAACGGTCCATGAAGTTTCATTTCCACTAACCTTTTCAGATAAAATCGCCGCCAGAAATCTTTTGTACGCTTTGAGAAGATAGAGCAATATTTTTTTAAAGTTATTATAGACGTCAAAAGTAGACCGCTTTGAGTCAAAACCAAAAGTCAGGAGGGTAAGAGAATTATTTGTTCTATAATGTATCACATCAGGCAGGCGTTTACCATTTGCCAGAACACCTTTCTAAGGTACAACGTAAGAATAATTGAACAGTAATTTGTTGGTCTGCAAGGTTCTCTCTTCGGTTTGAGAAAAGGAAGTAGAACGCTACGACACCCAGTTTAAGGAAAGTTTCCGAATGACAAATCTCCAATATAAATTGTTGCAGGCCCTGCAAGATATTATGTGAGCTTTAGGGGATGAGTGTGAAGAATATTAAGTCATATTTACAAGGGGATATAAAATCTTGGATTTTCAGCCATGGAGGCTTTTCTATGTACGTTATAACACAATAGGAGAAATTGTTCTACATATTTATGCCAATTGGAGTCAGAGAGAATAAATTCAAAAGGATTTGAGCTGTGTGAACGCATAATTAGTGCTACAAAATCTCATTTGGGACTGAAAAGGATTTCGTTATGAGTCAGGATCAGAATTTGGAGATGTTGCAAAGATCCAAGGATCTTTTACACTTTCCATCAATGCTTCGACAAGGGGTGTGGAACGAGATGGACGATATATAGTTTACCTAGAAGTGACGCTTTGCGTGGCTGAATGTCGAGAGAGATTCAGCACACTGTCTCATATCTTATTTACGAGGAATTCGCAAAGGAGCAATGATATACTTTTTGTTCAGGCTTAGTGATATTGCATTTTTTGTTCCACCAAACTACTAAAGGTTTGAGTCGGACTTTAGTTAGTGAAACATGTTGGTAGTCCGTTAAATAATAAAGATGCAACTATTGTAGTCAAGAGATTCCCCTTGCTTTTTCAGCAAGGATAGTTATAGAAGAGAAAAAGGGATCAAAGTCTTTCCAATCACCACTTCTATAGAGCCATCGCGGTCTAGAAGAAATGAATACAGTAAAGATACGGTCGTTGAAAAAGTGAGTTGAATGCCAACACATAACAATATATGGAATGATTGTGTCTGGGAATGATAGTGAGAAGAGTCTCCGTCGTTAAGGACGCTAAGGTCATTTACAAGACGACTGCAAATACAAAATCCCATCTCGCATTATTAATACTAAGATATCAATTCAAGTTAGGAGTGTTAAAGAAGCTGTTTATAAGCAGTGGTTTAGGGAGTTCGACGACAAATTCAACTAAGGTTTAAAAGGTGACGGCTTCCAAGGTTGTGAGGTAGACGGCCCAAAGAGGTAAAAGGATAGACCGGTAAACGTTAAAGCCGTGGCATTAAAATTTCTACGAAGTAGAAATACAAAAAATTATACATTCTACTGACTAAAAAGACGTTAATATAACATTGAATAAGTGTTTGTCTAACGTGGGAGTAGCGAGGAAAAATAAGGAAAGAAGGGTATAAAACTTGTGTACACAGAAGAAAAAAAACTGTTTTAAAAGAGTGACTAGAGAACCATATTTACACTCATGAACACAGATCTTGCATGTAACATAGAATCCTTAGGACATTTTAAGGGGACGGATTTTTCGTTGGTGGGCAGGTCAACCACAGTTTGGGGCAAAGAATCTTGGGGCGGGTGAGTAACAAGGTATTCAACACGCAGAGCAGTTTAAAGATTAAGATATATCTGATTATATGACATTATATTTAATTTGGAAAACCAGTGAAAGCACGTGGCCAGTAATTAACTTAATTGAGGAGCCAAGTTTAGATAGTGTGAGAGTATAGGGGGAGGTATCGACTTTGCCGATTCGATAGATTGCTGGCCAGGTTTTGTAACATGATGCGATTTCATGATTCTAGTTGGTCATGGAGGTGCCTTAGTATATTATTATCAGTACGACAAAGACAATCTATTGTGTACATTCCATTTATTTTGGCAACGAGGGATTTACATACTCCTCTCCTGTCAAGCATGTGTTCTCTCAAACAGCGTACTTTATAAAGGTTAGACGGGATGTAGGTTTTGAGGTAAGTGTCTACAAAACTTAGGTCATAAGTCCACGTTTATTATGAAAATCTTGAAGAGAGTGGGGAGCTAGCGCTTACGAAAGCTTGGCCATTTACCGTTTGCTATTGAACCTCGTTCTGGGGGTTAACTGTGTCTAATGGAGTAAGAGCTGGCAGTGGTAATCTGCGACCGAACAAGTGCTTGTTATAGTATTCGTTAGCGGTTTCCATCATAATATACGAGCAGCTAGTGTTAACAATTGAAACTATGGAGTTAAATTAGGGGAAGGTATTTTCTGCGGCGGATATATGTAGATACCAACAAATTCGTTGTTGGTCTAGCTCGAATAGTAAAATATAGCGACACTAAGAAGGGGAGAGCTAAGGAGATTTGTAGAATTGTAGTGCGGTTGCGACGACGAAGCGGGGGCTTTTAGGCAATAAAAAAGTAAGAGATCTTCGATGGGGAGACCTCGTATTAGTTTACTCCTATGAATTCAGTTTGAAGGTTGGATAGAGACAAAGGCGATGGCCTCGAATAATAGTGATTCCAATGTCAAAGCTAGGTTACACTGATTGAGAGGTCTATTGTCTATTCCAATATACATTGGGAATCATTAAGGAGTCGAGCAACCCTGGAAAGTAGGGCCTCTTACCTAATGCCCGTAAACAGCCAGAAGCGCTCTCCAGCAATGGGGAGGGGGATCGGTTCATGGACCTCACCCACGCTGCCGTTTAAAATGGGTAGTAGTTCCATCCTGCCTTCCCGCCCCATGCATATTAAATATCTACCGGCTAAGGGTGATCGACGCTGATACGAGCGTGATACCAGGGGTCCATGAATAGGCTTTTAAAGCCTAACGTTTTCCGTAAACCTAAACCTTTTAGAGAAAGAGCTCGACATAATAGAAGAAAGGACAGATAAATTAACATAATGGGAGTAAACATGACATAACAATACGACTATTAAAAAAAAAAATCTGTAAAATAAATAATAATGGACTGCTGTACACGTCTGAACAGGAGCACTCCCGCTTCAAAACCCAGAAATCGACGAGGGAGCGAAAGCGTGTAGCAAAATAGAATTGGTAACGCATGGATACATATTCGGTTGGTTTCGTCTAAGCATTCGAGCTTTCAAGGGCAAAAGGTGAATAATCTTATCCTCAATCTCATCATGGATAGAGAAACCTCAAAAAAGTGCAAAATCTCGCATTAATATGTTTGCAGTGTCGCATTGCAAAGTGAAATAGGATTGGAAATGAAGGCCCACAAATTCGTGTCATATAAATCCTAAGAAGGCTTGTAATGGGCATGCACATAATCCTGCACATATAAGTAATCTAAAAATATGTAACATTTTGTCATATAATGAATAATACGTAACATTTTTCCCATGAAAATAATAATATATTGTCATATAAATAATAATATACATGTGAGAATGTAAATAATAATATATACACATTTTGTCATATAAATAATAATATACAATATTTGATCAGGTAAACAATAATATATACTGTTTTTGTATAGCACGTTAAGCAAAACGAATTTTTCAGACGCATACGCGCTCATAAACTCACATGCATATACACTTATTTGCCTATTGTGCTATCTGCCTAGACACTTTTTCCTCAAGGTTCTGCGAAACGCCTCAGCTGTACCGACTAACGTCAAAACAGGTTCAGTCGTTGACAACGAGCTAAGAGAGGAAAGATACCGGCCATAATTACTATCAAAGATCTGCAAAACACAAGATCTTAATGACGAAATTTGAAATAAATATTTCTCTATCTCCCTGAATCACACAACTAAACATTTATTAGAGGAAGCTCCTCCCAAACCATGTAAGTGACCAACAGCAGGCGACGCCCACCGTTTTTGATGCATTATATATAGGCCTGGGTAAAGCCTAGGTCAGGTTTCGAAAGTCAGTCATTCAGACAGTCAGGTAGGCAGTCAAGGATACTCTTAATAGGCGCAAAAATTAGTAGGCCTGCCTCAAATATTCGACATGAGTTCAATCAAATTTTGGGGGCATGAGCCTACCGAGTTCTCTGCCCAATAAAGAGTCCTAAATCCGCCTTCAGAGATTTCCTTTCCTTCGGGTAATCCAACCGTTTCTCTTACCAAATCTACTTCACCAAAACCAAGATAGAGGATAATCTCTCCCAAAATTGGAGGTAGCTCAAATTCGCACCCGAGACCGAGTACCCCAATAGCGCTACGTCGAAGTTAAGCAAAATGGGAAAGGTTAGGACTTGGATGCAAAACCACCGAGTCGATCTCCACCGGTGAACATATAGCCAAATAACAAGGAGTAGACTGACGTTTATCTCCAAGTTGGTGAGGGAACGAACTTGCGGCCGAATTCTCAGATAAATTTGAATAAAACACTATAGTAGATGTATCATCATGTGGAGTTGCAGATGAGCCTGGGTAGAGGTTTCCATAGGTGGAAGTGTAATATCTAATAGGAAGATCTTGTTAATAAGTCAAGTATTAGGTATCTTCTTCATTTTCATGGTGAGGGAACCCAATTCTCCGACTTGTTGGTGAGGGAGCTTGAACATAAACTCGACTTACACAGTAGACGTAGAGAGGTATCCTTGCCCAGAATAAGTCGCCAACTTAAAATGACAAGCTCTGTAAGCCAATCGGTCCTTATATATCCCCCTTAATGCAACCCAGTATTTGTTCTGCAAGCTTAGCATCGTCAGGAACGAAGCTATTCCATTTTCCTTTGGCTTCTATTCAGGGCAAAAGAGCACCCAAATTCAAGATATTCGTCGCCAAACGTCTCTTTTAGAGTGAATTTTCGATATCATAGATTTAAGTCAAGAATTATTGGGTCTAGATCGTGAACTTCTTTGTTAATTAGTTAGTGGTGAATGAATAAGGGGATACCACCTTAATTTTTTCAACTTTTAAATAAGTTAGATTATCATATATAAACCTAAAGCGCATTAAAACCCCTTTTATTTCCGGCAAAATCATAATAACCTACGGCGCGCTTTTTGAATAAGAAGGTTTTGTTTCCGAACCTTTCCCTTGAAACATATATCATATAAATGCCTATAGAATTAGTATAAATTAAGCATTCGAACTCCATTCACGGGCAAACGATGAACATATCAGTTAGTTATCATTTGAAATCAGTTTTCTTTAGTTCCATGTAAATCTGTCTCAATGGTGGGCTAAAACATATATTTTTCGAACAAGGTCAACTATAGGTATCATTCTCAATTGGAAAAGGGGATGTTAGTAGTGATGTTCTGAATGTCCTGGAATTTAGTTTAATCTATATTCAAATAATGCTAAAAATATAAACAAGTTCTTAGGAGTAGGTTTTTTTAAGCAAATATTTTAATTCTAAATGGTATAGTTTTTCATTATCATAATCTTCACTAAATTCTAGTCATGTTGCTAAAACAAAATATATAATATAAAAAAGTGCATAAAATTTGCAATAAAATGATATATAAATCAATGGTGTAGTTTTGTTTTGTTTTTTACAAATTAACTTTAAATATCTAAGAAAAATTTTCCACGAATGTATACAATTTTGCATTATTTTAATTTTACTATGTTCTATCATGTTGCTAAAAAAATAATTATACCATCAAAAGCGCATAAAATTTGCCATAAAATTATAGAAAAAACAAAAAAATGCTCTCTACCTATTTAACGTGGATCAAGCGTTCAATATGAGAAACTATTTGATTTTCTTATTTAGCTTTTAAAGTAATTTTTTGAAGTTCTATTTGGCGTTCTGCAAACCATGTGTACCATGAATCCTGGATGTATTGTAATTATTAATACCTGCAAATTCCAGAGTCGTATATCATAATACATATCTAATATGGGGAAATGAAAACCGCGCTGCATAACTGCCGAATGAGCATAGAAATGATTGCAGCTCTCCATCAGTAACAAGTTCCAAATGAAAAGCTCACTTAGTAGCACACGTAAATAAGAGAAAGCGGATCTTTTATACTTTTGCTACCATTCTAGATGGCAATAGCACCAGTATAGTCGATCTCAGTTGTATAAAGTGATAGAGCCGGTGAGCCCCGTCCCTTGGGTAAAGGAAATGGTTCTGCAATACCATACTTTGGATTTCACAGGTTACCTTCTATAAGGCACTTACCCCTGATTTTTTTAATCGCTTGACTGGAACGGAGAATCTAGATTTTCTATTCAAAAAAGATGGTAAGTACCTTTTTTTTCATTCATATAGTGTAGGAGTAGCAGAAATGGCTGGTAATGCAATGATCGGCCGGCAATAAAAAGAGGTACTTAATCGGTTTTACAGAGCAGAATAGAAAAACCATTTATCGCATTTTATCTTACTTTTCCCTGTACACTTGGATAAATGTTTAACCTGGTTCGATTTAGGTTTTCGAGGACCGTTCTGGACTTCTTTTTATTCTTTAGAGTATTTCTTTTTTCTCTTCTAATACAGAAATCGAGAGTAGTTTCTTGTTCTTCTCTATTGATATTATTGCTGCCCCTTTTTGTTTGAAAAGTTTATGGAGTTAATTTACCGTTGAACATAAGGAAAAACATGAAAGTCAAAATGATTATATTAAACAGTTTAGATAAGGAGTTTTACTTATATATTTGAAGAGACACGGTAGCTTGTTGTCTACTAGGATTGGCAAACCCTGGATAACAGGAGTAAAGTTGGAGATTTGGGCCAAATATCGTTATTGAGCATACATTGAAGACCTTTAACCAACAATGATTTGCTTAATTGTTTGACCGATTGGCTTAGCTTTAATAGGTCACATGTATTAAATTTAGATTACAAATGTCACCATGCGTGACTCTGAAATAAATTTATTATATCGTCTACTTTGTCTTGGATGTACAGCTCATAAGTTCTATCAGACATTAGCCATTAAAAAACAATTTTGCTATCGATCGACATGCTAATTTGTTTAAATACGCTTACCAAGACCGTATAATAACCCATTAATCAATAGAACTCTGAAGAAAGCAAAAGTTAATTATACTTTGCGTTCGGTTGTCGATTTTTATTTCACCAGTTTGTCCTTAGCCATGACATGAAACAGATTTTTACCAATATGGAATAAAAAACTACTCGATAAGCATTAGTGTTTCTATCATGAAAGCAGTGAAGTTCAATATTGTAATATGGTAACCTTTGACGGGGCAAAAGATACACTTCAAACATTGTTTTAATTCTAAAAATAATTCATTTCATATCGTTTGCGAATGTTACTCCATAAGCTGATGCCAATCTACATTTTCGTTCAACCATATTTCATAATGCTTTGGGAGCATAGCTAGTAAAATTTCCCTTTTACTTTGTGTTGTAAAGGGGCTTTGCCGATGGGCAAAATATGATGAATCATTGATACTATCCCATCCTAAAGCTTCAGTGATTATTTGCTTTTATTGCCTTGTGCTATGAAAGGGGAGTTGCAAAAATAAAAATTTCCTAGCCATTATCAAAGTGGAATTAACTTATTTTAATAATGCTCTTCACTCTTTTAAGAAAGAATAAGTTTTCCTTACAATTAAAAATGCAGAGAAGTTTATCTCCATAAATATATTTAGAGTAAATATCACAGTAATTTCTTCTTGGCTGCCGGTACAAGGTTCTTCATTACTGACGTTTTGCTCCTCTGGAAAGAATGATCAAGGATCAAGGAGCAGCAAAGATAGGAAAATGGTGTCCGAGGGTATGGAACGTACATACTCGCATGCCGCCAGATAATCGTAAGAACGAAAGAAATTTCTCGTTTGAGTTGACCTTCGTCTCCTCTCTCTCCCCCCACCCTCCCCCGACATTCTAGTGCCCTGCTCGGTCTTCCCCTTGAACTAAGTCGTTATCTGTGCTCAACTTCCCCAACAGGCGACAGGAAGTCCTACGAAAGAACGCCTATCACCCCAGAGAAGCCCTAAATTCTATTTGCCTTCTTTATGGTACCATGGAGATTGTCCAGAAGGCGCTGCGATGAGCGAATTGTCGAGAAGGAATCTCTCTCTCTCGATTTCACACAGTCCGCGGTATAAAGGACAACGCCGTTCATCCTTCTGGAGCAGTGTCCCAGACCTACTCGCGTAACCCTCACGTTGAACGAGAGTCATTGCCGTAGCGTATCGACTGCCAATGTGCCGCTGAGTTCACTTGGTCGCTGTCTCAAAGTGTTCCTGAGGCAAATCCCGCCCCGAAGAGTCTGTGACTAGAAGAATACGCTCTGCTGCTCAATGTAACTTGAGAAAGAAAAAGGAACATTCAAATAGTTACTGGAAGTTACTATTTGTTAGTGCCACATCCAGTTATGAGTGAGCTAACCGGAACTGCAGTCAGCAGCCCCAAACACGTCGTCTTATCCCCCCTCTCCCCGAGAACTCGTGTTAACGGCACCCGAACCACCCCGTCTGGACCTGAGTAGTCGTCTCTCCAATCCATCACAATTAATGGTAATGTGTAAACCCAGTGTCCCTCTATTCTTAAATTACCTATTTGATTAACAGTGATTGATACTCCCATTGAGTCATTATAAATCTAGACGCTTAACGTCAGTGTTTAATATTTAATCCTTATTTACCTAAATACCCGTTTAACTTTTGCTACTAATTATTATTTTTGTGTAAAGTAAAGTTTATTTTTGTACGTGTGTTTATTTGTGGCTCTTCCTTTTTGACGTACCCTGGGCAAGACTTTAATTAAGAATCCCTTCGGCTAATTTATTCAACCTGTATTATGCACTCTTAGAATTTAACAATCACAAAGCTCCCCCAGTAACAAGTGGGACTTTTATAGTGTGAATCCTGGCCGTGGCACAACTCGCTTCTAATTAACCTTTGCACGTTCAGTAGGAATTAAAACCTATATATATATATATGATCGTAGATTGAGTCATAGAGTCTCAATACCATTGACTAAAAAAAAAGCGGTGTGTCCAGATCAAGGACTAGAATAATTATTGGACCAGACTATGAACAATTCTACGACATGGTGTATTATAGTAGAGAGAATATAGGTAGAAAAAATGCTATTATATTAGAAAGGTTTGTGTGCCAGTTCGTTTGGCACTATATTTACGTAGGCATCTTTTTATCTTTCGTATTTTTTAATGATTTATAAAAAAAAAACATTTAAGCTCTTGTGTTCATAGCTTATCTACTTGTAGTAGCAGAACTTATTTTGTTCTTTTGGTTTTATTATATGTAGCAGAATGAAATTAAATGGCGACCACGTGCTATTTTCTACCCACCCAAGTGGATCCTCAGATCAACGCATGGAGGTGTGGAAGCATGGCTGAACCCGAGCAAAGAGGGGGCCGACGCCATTATCACACGCCTAAGCTGTATTTGCCTAGGGACCGATGGCATCGTCTCCCACGGCCACCTCTCCGAAAATATTTGGCTTTTTGCTCGAAGATTAAAACCAAATGGACATTTCAACCAACGTTATTACTATTCCATCTTTCTCCGAAGGAGTTGCCGACTTTTCCCAAAATTTTGGCACGCATATGGAGCCACCTCAACAGGGGCCTATATAACATATCGCTGAGAGCAGCACTGTTAGACTTTCACCCACCCCAGCGGCGATTTCGATTCGAGTTCAATGCTACATAGATCCGTGAACTCTGCCATAGGTAATCTGCAAGTATCCCCATCAGGGAACTCTGCCATAGTCAATCGGCAGGTATCGACATCAGTGAACTCTGCCATAGTCAATCGGCAAGTAACCGATGAGGATTTCCAACTTCGAAGGCTTAACAAGTGCTTCCTCATCTGAAACAAGGGGTAAACCGACTTCATCCCTCGCATCCATCGTACCCCCAACTGGCCACCTTTCCGCAACGAGCACGTAAGTTAATCGTAACCATTGCCGCCTGCAGATTGATCTTCAAACTGGCTAAACCCATGGCTCCATTATTTGTGGGAAGGCCCCGGTTTAAAATCCCGCTTTAAATCACCAAACTGAATCTGACCTCTGTAATCGCTTAATTAACCTACCTATATCTCGTGTGGACCTTCAACCCCGTAGGCGCGACTATTCCCTTTAAACCCAATTCTTTTCTAAATATAAATATAAGTTTGTTGTTAGTAAAGATATATTTTCGTCATTGTCTTTATTTTTCAACTCCAACGAGTACCAGCTATCTGCTAATCTTTTGCCAACTTGCACTTTGAAATATTTGTTCAATTAACCTACCTATATCTCGTGTGGACCTTCAACCCCGTAGGCGCGACTATTCCCTTTAAACCCAATTCTTTTCTAAATATAAATATAATTTTGTTGTTAGTAAAGATATATTTTCGTCATTGTCTTTATTTTTCAACTCCAACGAGTACCAGCTATCTGCTAATCTTTTGCCAACTTGCACTTTGAAATATTTGTTCAAAAGTAGCGCACAAAGTTAGCAATATACCATCCCCACTGGACTCATAACAATTTACCCATTCACTAATGGTCTTCAAACAACTTCAGCCCCAAGCCCCAAAGTACCTACGTATATATATATATATATATATATATATATATAGAGAGAGAGAGAGAGAGACAGAGACAGAGTCTGCCCATTCCACGACATATACTTATATATACATTACTCCATTATAAAATCTGGTGATCAGGTGTGTCAGAGTCTTTAAAAGGCCTTTGGAGAGATATTTTAAAGCCAACCCTCTAACTTTTTTGTAATTTCCAAAGCTGAGTACCGCTTGAGTTACAAAGACAAAACAAAACAGGAAATAACCCTGCCATATTTGTTTATCGCTTAGTGTTTGTATGTGTTTGGACCAATTACCTTTAATAGAAAAATTTTGTTAGGCGACAGAATTTCTTCCACGGTCACTTTAATACCCCACGGATTAATAGAGTCTGAGCCCTTCTCATCTCACGAAGACTCCATTATTTTTTCTTTATTTATTTGTTTAATCGTGTATTATATTAGTGTGAGTATTTGGATAGCACTTCTTCCGCGTTTAAACAAGCATATTTCTCGGTGTGTCAGTAATTTGTGAGCCAAGCTTCCTCCGTCCCGTGCCGACAGCCCATTAAAACCCTTTCTTTCGGACAACGTACACCCCGTGTTACGAACAAATTGTCCTCGTTGGAGAAATTAAAACTCCAAGGAGAATCCCTCGGTTTAAATGCCCAAGACATTTTCACTTATATACAGGAAGAGGAAAGAAATAAGAGAGCTTATAAAAGAGAACGAGAAGAAAGAGAAAGAGCTAAACGTGAAAAAAAAGAGATTAGAGAAAGAGCTAAACGTGAACAAAAAGAGATTAAAGGATTCGCTGTAAAAAAAGAAATTAGAGAGAGCGAAGAATGCTAGAGAATTATATGATATGAAGTAGAAGCACATCGTCATCGGCTCGAAACCCTTTCAGTAAATTCGTGTGGAGGAACTCCTCGATCCGCCTCCGTTAAACTACCCACTTTCAAAGAAGGAGAGGACTTCCGATCTTTTCTCACTCACTGCCAGAAAACTTTTGAAGTAAATCATTGGGACATCGAGACGGACAGTGTCGCTAAGCTTCTTCCCCCCATTAGCTCGCCGCTCCGAGGTTTATGCATGCGTATCTCTCCCCTCGGAATCTACGCTGGATTACCATACCCTCAAATCCGAACTTCTCGCGGCGTACAATATGACGCCTGACTTCTACCGCGCCATTTTTTGCCACGCCCGCATCAAACCAAATATCACCTTCCATCATTTCGGATATACTCTTTCCCGTACTTTTAATTTTGGTTAGACGCATCGAAAGTCCCCCACGATTATGAGTCCCTGGTAGATTTTGTTCTACGGGATTAGTTGATGGCGTCGCTAACACCAGAGATCCCTTCCTTTGTGAAGGATCGTCAGTGCAACTTCTTTAAAGAGTGCATAGAAGATTCAGATGTCTATACGGCGAGTTACAACTTATACCCAAAGGGAAATAAAAATACTACCCCTTCATCCCCCAAGAATAAATTTAATAACTCGCTTTTCCCTCCTAAGAACTCCCTAGAATTCGCCAAGGTTACGGTCCTATTTGAGCCCAGAAGTTTTCCCCCATCGCAACCCCGTGACGTCAAGACCCTCATATCTAATCCCCCAAAGTCAACTTTTTCCCGTAGGCCAATCATATGTTTTGCGTGCGGTGTGGAAGGCCACACGCGCCCAAATTTCCCCCAAAATTCACAACTCCTTGGTAATCCAATTCACCAAGTCTACCAGGTGAATGCTGCTCCCGATTCCATTCCATCGCTACCAGAAACCGCAGATCCAATCTCGTCTCCCAGTGCCCCAGAGCACCATGTAAATTTCTCTTCGACAAGAATTCCCCAGGAAGTCTTAAATTTAAAACCGGAAGCGCTATGTGGTGCCGAGTCTCCACCCTCCTTTGTGATACCTCATGCACGTGTATCATTGTATCGAATAAACTTCTTCCCCCGTTGGCTTCCAACCACAAAAAGTTTGCGGTAGTCAGTCACTACTTGGGATGTGCAAACCGCTTCCCCATTGTAAACCTTTACCTGGATCGTCAATACTTTTACGGATGGGCTGAAGTCGTGTCAGCCCCTATCCAGTTCTGTTCCGTTTTCGTAGGACAGTGCCCACAAGTCTCGACTAACCCTGTGGCTCAGCCCGTTATCGCGAGAGCGTAGGCAAAGAAGAAAGCCCAAATGCCCGCTGCCCTTGAAACTTCCTTAGATTAAGGTTTAAGCGACGTTATGAGCGAAGAATTCGCTCAAATACAGATGGAGTGCCCAAATAAACTTCCCTTGAAGGCAAAATCTCGGAGCCTCGAGCAGGATTCAGTCCGCGGTAAGAAGACAGCCTCTTATTTTGCAGAAGAAAGCTTGCTATATCGCGCTTGCTCGGATGGCGTCGAACCCTGAGACTCACGCCCTCTGTGTTCCCTGTTCGCATGTACCCCTGGTCCTAAAAAATGCCCACGATGGCGTGTTTTCTGGCTACTTCATCCACGATAAAATTATTCAGAGAATTTTCCGGTATTCTATTGGCCTAGTGCTGGAGTTAAAATTTCGGAATACTGCCGATCATGTGACATCAAAAGAGACGAATCATATTGAAACTCGTGAGTTCAAGATCTTACCCCCTTGCAATTCATCTAAGAAATGCCTCTAATGCCAAGGTTAACAATCTGCTCAACTTCCATATCCTTCAACGCTCCACGTCAAATTATCCTTCCCGAATAGTTCTGGTACGGAAACCAGATAACTCTTACCGCATGTATGTAGATTTTCGCAACTTAAATACCGGGACCATTTTTAATTGACCAAAACATTCACTTGTTTGAAAAAGAAGATTGAAATCCGTTGGACATTTCAACCAACGTTATCACTATTCCATCTTCTTCCAAAGGAGTCACAGACTTTTCCCCAAATTCGCGCGCGCGTCCTGAGACACATGACCAGGTGCATATATAATCCTTAGACTGAGTTTAGAGAGCAGCACTGTTAGACCTACACCTACTCCGGCGAACGATCTGAAGGATGCTCTCCCCACCCCCCTCCCCCCACAGTGGTGATTTCGATTCGAGTTGAAGGCTAAATCGATCCGTGAACTTGGCCATAGTCAATCTGAAAGTATCCTCATCCATGAACTCTGCCATATTCAATCGGCAGGTATCGACATCAGTGAACTCTGCCATAGTCAATCAGGAAATACCTGAGGAAGATTCCCAACTCCGAAGGCTCGACAATTGCTCCCTCATCTGAACTAAGAGGTAAACCGAATTCGTCCGTCACATTCAACGTACCCCAAATGACCCTTTTTCAGCAACGAGGACGTAAGGTAATCGTAACCATTGCCGCCTGCAGATTGATCTTGAATCTGGCTAACACGATTGCTCCATTATTTGTGTGAAGGCCCCGGTTTAAAATCCCGCTTTAAATCACCAAACTGAATCTGACCTCTGTAATCGCTTAATTAACCTACCTATATCTTGTGTGGACCATCAACCCCGTCTGCGCGACCATTCCATACAAACAAAATTTTTGTGTAGATATAAATTTCATTTTGTTGTTAGTAAAGATATATTTTTGTCATTGTCTTCTTTTGCAACTCCAACGCGTACCAGCTACCTGTTAATCTTTGGCCAAGTTGCACTCTGAAACTTTTGTTTAAAAGGACCTCGCAAAGTTAAGAATATACCATCCCCACTGGCTTCCTAACAATTTCCCCCTTCAATAACGGTCTTAAACCAACGTCGGGCCACAAAAATCAAAGTACCTACGTATATATATATATAGAGAGAGAGAGAGAGTCTGGCCATTAAACGACATAAATATATATTTATTTTTGCTGATTTATGTTGGTTTTAACGTTTTGTTTGTATGCTTTGTTCACTTCGTATATTTTCTTTTTTTGTCTTTTTTCGTTTATTTCCAGTGCGGACCTTTTGTATAATTTATATATATATATTTATATATATATATATATATATATATATATATATATATATATATATATATGTCTGTTTTCCTTTTCCGAGTTGTCCTGTTTTTTTTTAATTTGCGTTTTTTCGGTGTATATTTATCTGTATATTGGTACAACATCCTCCTGTGTATGCGGTTGGGAGCTGTGGTATTCTTGTTGATAATGCTTGTGTTGGAGTTCGAGATCAGGTAGTCTTATATCTTAAAGTATTCTATATTTGAAGTTTGAGGTGATGTTCCTTGATATCGCTTTTGTTCTGTCATGAAGAGTCACGTTCAGTTGTTCAATTTCTGTAAGATTGTGAAAATTTCTAGACGTGATACAGTCTCAGCGTGGCTCATTAGAGATAAGTCTTAGTACCTTTTTATGTATGATTTGTGCATTTTTTTAATTGGTTCCTGCTTCTCAGAAGAAGGGTAATGGTATGGATAAGCAAAATCGGTCTAACCATTGCCATGTACAGTTTTCT
Organism: Ceratothoa steindachneri; assembly: GCA_963969495.1. NCBI lineage: Eukaryota > Metazoa > Arthropoda > Malacostraca > Isopoda > Cymothoidae > Ceratothoa > Ceratothoa steindachneri. The sequence goes on along the minus strand of OZ018324.1, from coordinate 33,949,072 downwards.
TTTGTTTTTCGGCGAGAGTGACTTAAAACGATATAGGTATCGTAAGTTCGTTTTGTACTGCATGATTTTTTCGTTGATGTGTTCTCCGTACCCTCTTGCCTTGAATTTGAGTCCGAGCTCACGACCGTCTCGCAAGTCTGGATAGTGTTCTCCTTGTACTCATATGTCGGCAGTTTTACTCCGCCCGATGGGAATTACTTTAAACTTTTCCGCATCTGAGCGTACTTTATTCCTCTTTTCATATCTGTTTAGGTTGTTTATTTCTCCGGCCGTCCTGTTTGCTATATCTACCGGGTTGGGGTAATTGCTGCTGATCACCTGCATTATGTCGTCCGTTAGCTGGACGTAGAGGGTGTAGTTGTGGGGCGTGGGAGTTATATATATATATATATATATATATATATATATATATATATATATATATATATATATATAGTGTACAACTTTGGGCTCAAGCAGCCCTGTTGTGGTACGCCAGCTCCCATGGAAAAGTGTCGCCCCTTGAGGTCGTTGTTATTAATGATTTCTTCTCGGTCTTCAAAATAGGCGCAGAGTTGTTTGGTAATATTAACTCCCATTCCCAAATCGGATATTTTCTTTTTTAGGCAGAGGAGTCCATACCTTATCAAACGTTGAGGTAACGGCTCTGAGTAGGACATCAACCCTCTTGTTATATGTTTTTGCGAGGGTTGTTTCCGTGCCTATATTTCTACGGAAACCATGTTGCTGTGCATTATACTGCTCTTTTGCGTCCAGGATGTCCCTTAGTCTGTCATTGAGTAGTTTTTCAAACAGTTTCCATATAAATTCTAATAGGACATATCGGCCTGTAGCTCCTAATATCTGCTTTGGGCATTATTGGTTTTAGTAGGGATATCATTTCATAGAGTTTCAGCTCTGGAAAGTACCCTAGAGATTAGAGATTTAGTAGTGTCTCGTTGATTTTTATATGTGCGTTTATCAGGTACAAATTGGTAATGCCTGAGATACCATCGGCATTCTGTTTAAAACTTTTTAGGGCTAACTCGAACTCCTCGTGAGTAAACAGGCTTCCTTCTTCCCTTGCCCCCCGAGTGTCGTTTCCGTAGTGGAAGTACATTAATGCTGTTGCCCGAATAGCTAGACTTGTCAAGACTTCCTCTTCATAATTCGTGACGAAATCATCATTCTCTTCTTCCGTGAAGATAAATTTCCTTTGAATCGTTTTTCTATTGCCCAGGCATCCGTAATCTTTCTCCGGTTGATTGAGATGCTAATGGTGGTTTTGTTGGGGAGAGTTCCACTCTGCCTCTTCATCTGACACCAGAACGTTTTAGGTCACCTTCCGTATCCATTTTCTCTATAATATCGTCGCACAGTATTTTTGTTTTTTCAATAATCAGGTGTCTTGCTCCAAACGAAGGTTCCTGAGTTCCTGATATCTATGTTCTGTATTTAAGAATGCATTTATCTCCAATATTAGTGCCTAAAATCTATTTTTCTCCTTATGTATAATATTCTCATCCCATCATGGTGCCGGAAGAATCTTGTATTCCACCCTGGGAAGGGTCACTCTGTCTGCCTCCTTTATCTCGACACTATGTTCATAAAATGTCTATCTAAGTCTTCAAGTGTGGATCCGTCCAGTTTTCCCATTTCTATTCGTAAGGCAATTGTTACACCTTCGTACCTTCGTTAGTATGGCTGGTCACTATATGTTTTAATTATATACCTCGATACAATTATAAGCTAAATTCAGCTCGTGTTCGGATATTATGACTACGTCCGAATCTATTTCACGAATAGTGTTTTGGTAAATGTACTTCTTGCCTTTCCATCATTTCACATTAAGCGAAAAGAGTTTTAATTTGTCAATGAGTCTAATGTTGCCTGCCATATTATTTTTCTTGCACAATTATTAGTTTCACCTCTTCTTCCCGCGTGAGCGACATTACTCTCCCAGATCTTTTTTTCTTAAACTGGTCGTGCAAAAGATTAAAGTACGAGTCTGTGTATATTTCCTCGAGGCCGTTCTTAAGTGTTGTGAGCACATCTTCCTCATGTCCATCACAATCTTATTCCCATTCTTACTTGCCTTTGATCATGCCTTCAATTATTTCCTTCGCTTTTCATTGAAGTCAGGGGATTTTTGTATGATGTAGTCAGCTTGCTTCGTCTTGATGTTCTGCTTTGCTGACTTGCTTTTACGGATCAGTTTTCTTTCTGTGTCAGTTGGTCTGTTTCCATTCTTTCGGGTGTATCGGACGTACTAAGCCTTTTCAGAGGGAAATCTCTCGAACTAGATCTGTTCCTTGATGCCGGAGTTGGCTTGCATCCTGTCTGTGTCTAGTATAGTTCTCCTGAGGGTGGATTGCCTGGAAAACACTTAGGCTAAGCCTTTTCAGAGGGAAATCTCTCGAACTAAATCTGTTCCTTGATGCCGGAGTTGGCTTGCATCCTGTCTGTGTCTAGTATAGTTCTCCTGAGGGTGGATTGCCTGGAAAACACTTAGGTTTCATCCAATTTTGAATTTACATTTTATTCAGCTCGGTTGCGTAGCTCCCGGATTTGGCTATATTGACAAAGTGAGCATGTATTACGCACATAAGTAAGTGCACCTTCATTGATGAGTCCAATTAGAGTACTGTTTTTTCCTTTTCCTGAGTTTTTGTTGCTTATGGATAGTTGATGTTTCCCTTTCGATTTTTTTCTTCCTGGATGTTTCTCTTCTTATCGTTCATCAAGTTTTTATTTATCAGGCAAGACATTGAGACCGTCTGGTGAGACCCATCGCAGTTAAGGCATTTTTTTATGTCCCCAGTCGGTGCACTATTTTCTGGTGTGTCATGTGCCGGCACATTCTGAGCATACCTTTCCTTGGAAATTGAATTCTTTGCTCATTTTATGCTCCAGAGCATAACATGAAAAGCATACCTCTACAAGGCAGAGAAAAAAGTATCCCTTTCAATGAAAGCAGCCAAAATTTTGTGCAGAACATTATGAGGCCAGCTTCTGCTGCCTTAGTAGCCATCTCGGTTGTTTGGAAAGTGTCTTTAAATAAGTGAGAGTTCTCTCATCCATCTCGGTTTTTAAATTTGTAAACCTCATCTACCTTAGCCGAGCTCTGTTTTGTGTCTATTTCTTTCTTTATATCATTTACACTATGTGAGCCACCCAGGGGTCTAAGCGTCGCTTTATTATCGAACTTTATTCGGAGACATGCGGTGGTACTTTCGCTAGTAGGTTAATTCCTCAAGTTTTGCGCACTACTTCTTGCTGAGTAGCTTATCCGCATCTTTGTTGCGGTCTCATATTGCTAGGTTGCTATAAGACTGTGGTTTACCAGACGACACAATGCAATCCCTTAGAGTATAGAAAATTGGGACAGCGCTATTTAAGCTAAGGCGAGATTGTCTTCTCCATCCCCTTGGGGTCATCTATGACGACCTATTGGAGTAGCAGTCTTTTCTCGGACTTTAAAAGGCTCCTATCCTAAATGGGTCCCTAATTCTCTTTTCTGGGTTCTCCTTCTCTGCTCTACCTAGGTTAAATGTCTAATAGGGACAACCTTCCGGTCCTGACAACTCCGCCGCTACTGTGGCCTCTTCTTCGCTTCCCATCTGGCTTCCTTCCGGGGTTTGGACACGTCAGAAACTGGTGGTCTCTACAGGCTTTAACTAGCAGAGAAGTTCTGCACTTGCGAAATTTGGTGCTCTGGTTGGAAAAGAGGATACTTCGTAGAGGAGCTTCTGCCTTTGGAGGAAAACCGCAGGTTGGCGTGCGTGCGCGACTCTTCAAATAAAGCTAGTGTCGTCGGCCGTTAGTGGTCTTGATGCGTAGAGCATTTTTCTCGACTAATTCAAGTCATGAAAGATGGAGCTTAAATAAGTAGGACTTCGTGAATTCTCTTGATAAACGTAGCACATCTCTATTCAGGCGATGTGCAGTCAGTACAAGAAAAGAACGGGACCTTCGTCTTAAATACGGATGGGACTAAACTTAACTCTTACCAGAGTCGGAGCTCTTTACTGATTTGTCAGTAATCTGAAGATCCTGTGCCTCGACACTTGCCCGGACTCTTCCGAAAACCGACGAATTCGGAACGAAATCGGACAATGGTCAGAGCTAAGCTCAATCCCATGTATATATAAGACGGCGGTTCCGTTTATTTCTTGTCACTGTGAGGAAGCTCTAGAGAAGCAAAATTGGTAAAGGTAGGGCCATAAGGAAGGGGGACTGACCACACTACTTACATGGAATGTAATTTTGAGTATAAACGACTCCCTCTGACGGCCGAACAAGGAAAACAGGAACCGGAAACGAGGAATACTCATCAGGACACTCCAAAGAAATAAAGCTCATGAACTAAACAATAAACCAACGAGAGTAAATAATTTATGTGTAAGTTGCTTTAATATCCATTCTAATAAAAATTTGCCACCAGTTACAGTCACATGTCTTAAACCTAATGGTAATAGAACTAAAAGACACAAATCTAGATTAATCAAATAGATTTAGCTTTATTCTCTTTTATATGGGTAAATAAACTCTTTCAAATAACTTATCACAGTAAATTATTATAAAATTCCATCAGTTACCTTTGGCAGCAAATAATATTGTTTAACTGATTGGAAATACGTGAAACCCATTAAAAAAGGCCGATCAAATTTCTATCTACAATTTCAATTAGTTTGATCACAAACCTCTCTTCATTGAGTTTTAGTAGTTCCCTCTCATTATTGAAGTTTCTTTATTTTTCTATTGTGGCAAAAATAAGTTTCAGTTATTCGTAGTTCTAGATCAGTGGAACTTTAGACTATTAACTATTTAAAATTTAGATTATAAGTTGGTAACCGTTCGTTGTGTTTGTGTATTCCATTTATCAGAACATTTGAGTTAATCCCGGGCCGGATTAGAAAGATTAACTCGTCCAAACACTGTAGAAGAGTTTTAGTGTTCTTTTAGTTAGATAATTTTTAAATATTTATTTTAGGAAAAGTTAGGTTTCACTTATATTGCAGGGAAATTTAGTTGCTTCAATATCCCTGTTCGCGTATTACGTTCCCCCAAGTAAGCCAACAAGATTTCTTCTTAGTTTGACCGTTTAAAAAGTTAAGGAGAGTCGTTGGGCCTGTTGGGCCAAGAATTATTAACTTATATTCAGGAAGAAGAAAGAAATATAAGAGAAAAGAAAAGAACGAAGGAACAAGAACTAAGAACGTAGGAAAAAGAACTAAGAGAAGCAGAAATGGAAGAGCATGAAAGAATGAGGCAGCATGAACTGTAATTAAGCAGTAATCAATTAGAGTCAATGTAGTTAACTCTCGGATCGAAAGTCCACAGTCCTCGTCAGTAAATTTACCTGTCTTTAAAGAAGGAGAAAATTTTCGATCATATCTTACACATTTCGAGAAGATTTATGAAATAGGCGATTAGGACATCGAGATAGATGATGTCGCCAAATTGCTCCCCCTGCTAAACTCACAGTTGAGAGCCATATTCATTTCACTTCCCTAAGAGTCCATTGTGGGCTACTATACCCTCATGTTTAAACTCTTAGCTGCTGTAAATATGACCCCAGACTTCTATCGTGCTAGATTCCGTCACGAAAAGATCCGCCCTAGTTGACCCTTTCGCGAATTTGGTTATACCCTCCAGAAACACCTCCAATTTCTGTTAGATAAATGTCAAGTTCCCCATGAGTACGAGTCCCTTCTGGACTTCATCCAAAAATATCAATTCTTAGTTTCACTGACTCCAGAAATCCATGCCGTCGTTAAGGAGAGGCGCTGCTCTACGTTCAAGGAATGCCTAGAAGAGGCTGATGTTTATGCAAGTAGCCATATCTTGTATTCCAAGGCTAATAAGGAGCCTCCCCCGTATCCTGCCAAGTTTAAGATTAATATCTCCAGGTCCCTTCCAAGAAATACCCGTAAATTCGTTGAAAGTACAAGGACCCTCAAAAGCCAGAAACCTCCCTCCTTCGGAACAAAGAGACATTAAGCCCAAAATTACCACTCCCCCCCCCCGTCATTATTCCCTTGAAGGCAGATAATCTGTTCAACGTGTGGAATAGGTCACCTACGCACAAACTGTCCTCAAAATTCTCAATTTAGAAGCGTGTCCTCTCATCAGGTAGACCAAGGTAGTGCCAGTTCTGCTCCTCCTCCGTCTCTACAAAATATCACTACGTCTCTCTCGTCGACCAACAACTCCAGTGACCAAGTAAATTTGCTATTTAATTAGAGCTCCCCCGGTGGTTTGAAATTTAAAAATAGAGCCGTGAACGGATGCCGTATGTCCACCCTTGTACGTGAAAATGGATGCACATGCATCGTGCTATCCGAAAGTTCACTTCCCTCAGTCAGTCCTGACCCTCAAATGTTTGCTGTGGTCCATGATTACCTCAGCCGAGCGAATCATTTCCCTATTGTAAAATGCATCATCGAATGTGAGCAATTGACTGGTTGGGTCGAAGTGGCAGCACCTCCAATCAAGTTTTTCTTTGTAAGGATTGGTCAGAACTCCCAGGTTACAAGTAACCAGGTAGCACAACCGCTAGTAACCCGTGCCCAGGCCGCCAAGGCTTCCCTGGAACCCATTCCTTTAGAAACTCCATCGATCTGGAGATGGAGAACCTCTGGAACGAGGATTTTGCTCGCGCCCAAAAGAGGGGGCGCAACTATCCTCTCCCTTTGGGAAAAAGCCAGGACTCAGGAAAAAGATTCTTCCCGTGGCGGAAAAAGCATCTTATACCTTGTCAAGGATAAGCTGTTACATCGTAAATGTTCCGGCCAAACCGAACCTGAAACACACACATTGTGCATCCCCGCTCTCGCGTCCCCCAATTCCTCCAGATTTATCACGATAGCATATTCTTCGGTCATTTCAAATGCCTATCAGAGGGTTTTAAAGTATTCTTATTAGCCAGTTGCGGCTAGAGAAATTACAGAGTACTGAAAATCATGCGATACGTTCCAAAGGACATCTGCAAAGGGCACGTCAAGCCAGTCTCCCTTCAGAAAACCCGATCATTTCGGAACGTTTTTCTCGTTTTGCCATTGATCTGATTGGCCCCATTCATTCCTCACCTAGTAAAGGACACAGATACGTCATCACTTTGGTAGATTTCTCTATCCGTTTTCCTGGGACAGTTCCCCTTAAGCGCATTGATAGCGTTTCGTGCGCAAAAGCCCTCATTTCCATTTTTCTCCGGTATGAATTCCTAAAGAGGTTTTGTGGAATGGAGGAAGACAACTTACCTCCGAGCCTATATAGTATGTTGGAAAGCTCATCATGGTAAAAGCACTATTTATCACACCATACTACCCAGCCGCAAACGGAGTTTTCAAAAAGCTAAATGGCACATTGAAAGCGATCCACAAAAAATTGTGTATCGATCAGACACGAGAATGGCACCACTTTTTACCAGTGGCACTCTTAGCGTATTGCGAAATTCCCGATAGAACCCTAGGATTTTTCCCCTTCGAATTATTGTATAGCCGTAATGCTCGTGTCGAGGTTTAGTGAGTGGGTAATCCCAGTCCCACTCCCTAGACATATATTATAATCCCGTACCAAGGTGAAGTGGAGGTGAACTGTAGCCAATACACCTACCGTCGCCATTCCCGGTGAGTAAGAATAACCCCGGTGCTTCCGTTTCGATCAAAATTAAGATAATGATCCCCTGAGTGTGTTCTCACTCAGTCAAAGCCAGTCATGGATGGGCTTATGTAATATTGAGAGTTAAGCCGAGTGGCCTGCCTATTAATTGCCAAAGGATCGTCCAAAATAGTTCGACACAGAGATACAGAAATAATCTTTAATATACATGAATTAGGAATATGAAATAGCGTATATAGGTATGAATAGGATTAATCTTTGCACTGAATAGATAACTGTATAATTTCGTGGGAATTACAATTGAATTCTACATACTAGGATGCTTGCGTCTTAATTTCATACGACAGAATGAATTGAATAATATTATGAAAATAAGCGCTGAATTAATCACTTGAAATAATCGAGGTTATGAGCTCGGGATGGAAATTCTAGCTAACGGGTAAACTGGTGAAGTTAGGGGAGGGGATAATTCACTTTAAAGATACCTTGGAATTCGTAAGTATTTAGAGGGTGATGGTGAATGTCTTCTTCTTCTAACGATGTTCCCACTTAGCCCAGCCGTCCGAAGTTACCGAATGTGTAATTTATCCTAGAGTTGCGTCCTGATATAATGATCCTAGTTCGAATCACGAAGGCGAGTCAAACTGTGACTCAAATCGGAATTCTTCTCCTCGAAGTGTCCGTCCCGATTATTGGGTAGCCAAAATGATTACCTAGCTGCGTCTAGGGTAATCCGCAAAGGGAGGTCCTGTGTTACCTCTGACTTTGAATAGGGGAGGAGGTGGTGAGAAGTTTGGCACCTACAAGTACCGTCACGGCAACAACCAATTCCCCGAAGTTTCTTCCTTGCAACGGGCGAACTGTTTCCTTTGTGGGACTAGCTCCAAATACAACGTAGGTCGAAGATCTTCTCTCTAACTCCAGGGAGAATTTTCCCTTTTATTCTCTCCATAAGCTAAACCGAGAGAGAGCACTGAATTCTCATAAATTCCGTATCGTCGCTTAAAGACCTTTTGTTTGCTGCCGAAAAAAGCGAAATATTTATGCCTCTCCGTCTCTCGAGCTTTCCTTGTCTCATGCTGCAGGTTTATGACAGCACGAAAAGGGGTGAATGAGATTCGATGTTCAAAGGCAAATTTGAAATAAGGCTAGGGGAGGGGACACACGCAGCTGTGTTGGTGTATTTATGTATAAAATAATGTATGGGGTATTTAGGATTATAGACTTCGAGTCCCCCTTGCTATTTTAAAGAAACTTTTCAACAATCACCCTATGGATAACGAGATCAAATCCTCCTATTCGTATGCCCTCCCCCCCTGAAAGTACCTGACATATGTGCTGACATCGCCTACCAAAATGCTGAGGTAAATTTGGAGAACTATCGAACTTATTTCAATTTAAAGGCAAGGGAAAGAAGATTTAAGCCTGGTGAGGAGGTGCTGGTGCTACTTCTCAAGGAGAGTAACAAACTACTGGGCCAGTGGAACGGCTCCTTTCCTGTTGCTTAGGTAAAAGGACCAGAGGATTACCCGACTCGAACCCCCTCGCTAGATAAGGTTTTCCATATGTTCAATATGTTAAACAACATCACGCCGTTCGTGTATCAACAATATTGTGGCCCTCGATGAAGAGTCCCCTTTGCAAGCGGTGTATTCCGCTGAACCCCTCAATGTCGTGCAAGTAGTATGCATTGAACAAGATGGTGATTAACCTATCACATATTTACCTGGACCCCCGGAATCATAATTATCCGTGGTGGATATCTCCCTCTTCTAAAGAGTTGCATGCAGCAGTTTCAAAAGGGATTCGAAGATGTCATCCTCGAGAATCTCAGTTGTTCCAAATAATTTGAGCATATCATCGTCCCTACTACTCAAGAGCCTGTTCGCTCGAAAAATCATATGTGCCCCAAGAACGAAAAGGTCAGAGCCATTTTCAAAATTCCTCTTTCCCTAATTAAAATACAGTTGAGTTCATTCATTGGATCGGCCTCTTTTACCGTAGATTTATCTTTAACGTTGCGTCTATTTCCGCCCATTTAAGTGCCCTCCTTCAGAAGAGATCCCCAGATACCCTTTCATGGAATTGCGAAGCTACTGACACATTCCAGGTGCTCAAGGACAAGCTAGCGTTCGCCCCATTTTGAGGTTCCCTAATCCCTCTAAACCCTTCGGTATCTGGACGGATGCGAGTGAAGAAGGAGTTGGATGCGTGCTGCCTTGAATACTCCGACAAAGTTGAGTGCCAGCCGGTGGCTTAAGCGAGATGAAAGCTACTGCCCCGTGCACGTAATTTCCTCGGTAATAAAATGGGAAGCTTTACCTAGAGTATGGAGTATTACCAAATTTAGCATGTATTTAATAGGGAAAGAGTTTATTGTCGAGAGTGATCATCGCCCTTGGTAGTACTTCCGAAATACTAAGAGCAAGAAAGGACGTATAATGAGATGACTTTTAATACTTCAACAATATCAGTTTATGTTTGCTATATACGTGGTACCGAGAATTGTATAGCTGATAATCTTAGCCAGAATCTATTAGCCAACAATGCTGGCTAATCCACTAAATTATAAGGCGTCTGTAAACCAATCAGCTAATAATATATATATATATATATATATATATATATATATATATATATATATATATATATATATATATATATATATATTATTTTTCTTTATTTTAACTCTGGACATAAATCTTTAGTTCCTGTAGATACTTATTCTAATATAATGTCAGTTTTGTTAATGTGTGTGTTGTTCCAATACCCTTTTAGACAAAGTTCTACTTTGGTTGCTTAATTTAAATGTAATTTTTTGGTTTCCTTGTCTAAAACAGGTCAGTTCCCCCTTTTTATTTATCAGTCTGACTCTTGAATAATAATTCCTCCTATCCAAATTTGCGATGTCCCTTTTTCTTCCCTCTCTATCAGAAAAGTTCCATCGTATGCAAGTGAGGGGTGTAAAAGAACAATCTCTGCCCCCCCACACACCCCCGAATTTATTGGAGAACACGTGTGATTGTATCTCGCGATGAGCAACGTCAATTCCTGCTCGAACATTCACGAATTTCTGACTCCTGAGCCCATTAGGTAAATATTCACCAATCTTGCAAACTAGTCCAAAGCCTCCCCCATACCCCGGTGATGAGGCGTGAAAAAGCCGCTGTCTCGCCCCTGTCTGCTAAAGAATGAATCGACTCCGCCTCCGGATTAAGATGTCTGGAGCTTGTGACTTCTTTCTACAAACTCCCACCTTTCCCTCAGAATCAGGCATAGAAATACTCGAGTTATTCTGTAGTTCGTGGAGTCCAGCCCAAAACTCAATGCCGTCCTCATTACCTCAAGTCTAAATAAGTCCCATGAGCGTTTTTCATACAGCAAGACTTTCTTCGTTGTTAATCTACTCTAGTCAATTGGTAGATTCTATGAACAAAAAGCCTTTGAATTTGCGTAACAGTCTCCCTTCGTTTAATCGAACCGAAAGAATTTAAATCGATTACCTTTGAGGAAAAGAAGTTTCCTCTTCCAGTGGAATTACCAGTAATCCCACATTTCCCATTGAACGTCATCTTGGAAGATTGGCTATCTTCATCGGAAGGTTATATTGTTTCGTACCCCACCTGCCTAATTCGGATCATTGCCCACTTGCCTCATCGGATCGTTCCCGACTCGCCTCATCGCAAGAAGGACCTTAATCGAAGTCAACGACTCGTAAGACTGAAACCCCCTCCATTATTAGTATTGTCAAGTTCTCCCTTTTGATCTAAGCCTAGTAATATTAGTCAATTAATTCAATTTGAGAATCTCTCCTCTTAATAATTATCAAGAGACTATTTGAATTTAAATAATTCCCTTTTGCCTATCATTATTGTTATTTTGATCTTTGTAAATAAAATTATATTTTTGTTAATTCATCTTTAACTAACCTTCAACGATACTCTCGGCCTATTCTAGCAAATCTCGGCAACCAATTATGCAGTCTGTCTGATTATTAAGGATTTGAAACCCAATGGCTTAAGTTTGACCTCCTAGACAGTCGTTAATCCCTGCGAACAGTCCTTTAACGGTTTGCGTTGCAGTAGGTGATTAATTCACTCCCCACATAATAGAAGACTAGTCTATGGTATAGAAGGGTGTACCACGACACTTTACATTTTCTGTCTAATCATATAATTGCTACGTTCCTTACAAGGTTATTCCGGGAATTATTGAAAGTTTTGAAGGTCGTAAGGTCAGCGCGGGCGGCCATCAGCGCGGAGAGGGTGCTGTTCTTAGCACTTCCAGCAGCTTGTGTGTCAGTGTGAGGCGGACTATCTAGGCAGCTTTTGCCTCTTGCGCACTCAGTTGAACGCCTCTTCAAAGGTGAGGGGCTGGCGCTGGCTCTGGCCTGCAGCTGGGCAGGAGAAGAGGTAGTGCACCGGTGGGCACCGGGAGCGACCACCGCAGTGTTCGCACCTCCCTGCCACAAAGTCGATGTGCAGCTCTTCCCGCGTGGAATATCCAAGCCTCACACGCTGCAGCTGCACGCCGTTCGCTCTGGGATGCTGGTAGGTTGGGTCCAGTGTGTGATAGGCTGTGGCTTGCTTTTTGGTCGCCTTTCATTCTGGGTGCTGCTGGTGGGCGTTATTGGCAGCAAGGAGCTTGGCTTGCGCCTTAAACTTGTGTAGGCTGGGGCACACAGTCCAGGTGAGGGTGGGGTAGTGTGTGGCTCGCTTGGCGGCCTCTTCAATATCCTCGTTGCCACGCAGGCCCACGTGGTTGAGAATCCAGTTGAGCCAGACCCGCCTGCTCTGCGCTGCCAGATCTTTCAGGGTGCAGCGGATGGTAGTAGTGAGGTGGATGTTGTCCTTGGCGTGGGCGTGAGCGTGGGCATGCTGCAGTGCCTGCAGCCCCGACCGGGAGTCCCTGTGTATCACCACAGTGGCCTCCCGGGGGAGCGTTGCGTGCCGGAGGGCGTGCAGAATTGCTACCAGTTCCATCTGAAGGGTAGAGCAGTGGTCTGATGTCCTCCTCGCCCGCATTAGACCGCTCTTGACGAAGGCGGCTCTGGACCTCCAGTTGTCGGGGTTGACGGAGGCATCGGTGAAGTAGACTGCGCTGCCCAGCTCCATGACCTCAGACATGGCTCTAAGGGCGTGCGGCGAAGCTCCTCGGTGAGCCAGTGCGCTTTGCTGGCGGGCAGCTGTCTGGCGGTAAGGTCAGCGGTGGGGGCTCCCATGGTGGTGGTGTAGCGTAGGCGAGGTGTATGCCGTCAAGATCGCGCCACAGCTAGTTACCTGGCTGGCTGAGGGTGTTGGTTGCTAAGGTGACGTTTATGAGACATGTTTTTCTGCAGGCATTAGATGCCCTGCGCCATGTTCATCCGGAGTCTCCTCTGCGTAACACCCTCCATGTCGCGGTGAAGTACTCTGGCCACCCGACAGGCCACAATGCAGTCCACCCTGGCGGTGAGAGGCACCAGGCGGGCCTCGCTCTGCATGACAGAGGCACTGCACCACCTCGGTGCCTAAAACATTGTCCTCATGGCGGTGTTTTGCACCACTTCAAGGCGAGGCTGCTGCTGCCGAAGTAGGGCTACAAGGACCGATGCACTGTAGTCCACCAGGGATAGCACTACTTGCGGATAGTAGAGGCGGAGGACGGGGAAGGTTGCACCAGCGCTCGGCCGCGTCATGGCCCTCATTAGATTGAGCCGGGCCTGCGTCCGTTTCCTCAGGTGTGTGACATGGTGCGTGAAAGATAGCCGCCTGTCCACCCACACCCCGAGGTACTGGTAGGAGTTGGTCCAGGCTAGTTTGACTCCCTGGACGTGCAGCAGCTAGCCAGCAGGCTTCGAAGTCTTGATGGCCATGGCCCGGGATTCTCTGTCGAGATCTTGAGCCCCAGGTCTTCGCACTTGGCTTGTCGCCGCGTCCAGTCACGACGAGAGCCATGTCTTCGGTGTAGCTGAGAAGAATGGTTTCTTCCCGATAGGGGAGCGCCACTAGCTGCTCCATCAGCACGTTGAAGAGGAACGGGCTGAGGATGCCGCCCTGGGGCGTCCCGTTCTCGAAGGTCAGGTAGTGAGACTTGTGACCCTAGGACTTCACACAGGCCTGGTTCTGTTGAAGGAAGTCCTGGAGCCAGCCCAGCAGTCTCCCTTGGATGCCCTTCCTCACAATGGCAGCTAGTATGGCGCTGGGGCTGGCCAGCTCGAAAGTCTTCTCTCCACGCTCTACTGTAGGCAACTCAGCACCATCCTCTCCGCTGTTTTTCCAGTGCAGCTCAGGAGGGAGATTGGCCTGAATGTGTTGGGTTCCTTCGGCAACGGGATCGGCTGGATGACTGCTTCTTTCCAGGAGGGCGGTAGACGGCCTGCCAGCCACGACGCGTTGACAAGGGCCAACAGTGAGGCGTCCCCAGCAGGCCCAGCCTGTGTCAGCATGGAGTACCGCACTCCGTTGGTCCCCACCGCTGTGTCACGCCTACGCTACGCCCTAGCCAGCTCCTCGAGCGAGAAGGGCTGGTTCGTCGCGTGCCGATGGCCACGTGCCTTCCTGACCTTCTCGTCGCGCTGTGGGCGTAGCTGATGCTGGATGTGGCAGGTGTGGGGAGGGAGCTGCTCCCTGAAACTCGTCGCTTTAAAGCAGTTTACCAGCTGATCTGCCTCTTGCTGTGGGCGTGAGTGAGCAGCTGGGCTGTTCGGGAAGCGCCTGAGCTTTCTGAAGCATCCACACAGCTGGCCGAGGGAGGTATGTTGGCTGAAAGAGGTGCACCACTCCAGCCACTTTGTCTCTCTGGCGCTCAATTAAACCTGCCTCGTGTGGGCCACCACGTTTTGCAGGAGCCGCACGTTGGTGGCGGTCAGGCGCTTCTGGTACAGCCTCCTGTTAACGTTGCGCAGTGATTGTGCTTCGGGACCTCCTCGTTATAAAACCACCAGTCCGTGCGCCGGCGGCGGTAAGAGGCTCTTCTCGGCATGGACGCGTCTGCTGTACTTTCTATGGCCACCGTGAGGTCACTCTCCTGCTGATGCAGTTCCATGGGCGGCACGTACGTGGACCACCACTCGTCCATGGCGGCTTGGAACGTGGCCCAATCCGACCTTTTGACGTTGCACTGCGGCAGTGGGAGAGGAGGAACTGGCGGAGCCATAATGATGGAGGTGAGTGTTACATAGTGGTCGCTGGTGAGGGTGAGGTGGACCTGCCAAGTGGCGCCGGGCTGTAGCTCACCCGACACCAGCGTGAGGTCAAGCCGCCTCCCATGGACGTGCGTGGCTTTCCTGGTGTTGAAGAGGCGAACATGAGGGACTTCTTCGAGCAGGTCGGCCAGGTGGAGCCCAGTCGCGTTGGTGCGTGACACAGAGTGCAGCATGGGTTGTTGGGCGTTGAATTCGCCCGCCACAAGGAGGTTGGGGTAGGATGCGAGGGATAGCAGTTCCCTTGCCTCCAGCAGGTGCCGCTGGCTCCTGTATACGTTGTATACTGTGAGAGGGAAGAGCCTCAGCTGCAGCTCCAGTGCCACGCCGCCACGCCGTCCCCACACTGAGGGATGGTGTTCCGTATAAGGGCTGCACATCCACGCACATTTCCCTCGCAGACCGGAAGTGAGTGAAAGGTGCATGTAGCCTGCCACACGCCACTTAAAGCCGGCCGGCGTGAGCGTCTCCTGCAGGAGAACCAGTTCCAGGTCCTCCTGGAAGACGGCTGGCAGCACCTGGTGTTTCTTGGGGCGGAGGCTCTGCACATTCAACTGCAGCTAACTCAGCGTGGGTGCGGGCGCGTCGGCTGGATGGGCAGGGCTATCACTTCGCGCCTCCATCTTGGTTGTGGCCGTGCCGTGGGTGTAGAGGGTGTTGCGTTTGACCCCTTGGCGTTGTAGATGATAGTGTGGGCTGGAGGGCACCCCCTGTGACGGCGGTGAGCACCTCTTCGTGGAGGAGTGCATCGAGGTCGTGCTCGGTGGGGGGTGCGGTGCCCTGCCTGCGGTCAAGCAGCTTCTTTACAAGCCATACCTCACGCGCGAGGATGATGTCCACAATAGCTCTGCCCTCCTCATTAAGTCTCTGGCACTAGCCCGGGGGTCCACGTCGAGACCCTGTCGGTGGTTGGGCATTGGGTAGCACCGTGGACTGCTCTTCGTCTGGGCCCAAGGACGGTGTCCCTCCCTTCCTCCTCTGTGGCTTGGGGTCCAAGAAGGTTGAGGGTTTGGTGGAGATGTGAGCGAAGTTGCCGGTGGTGCGGCTGCTGGTCCCCCCTCTCGCTGCCTGCCCCTTCCCCTCCCCTCCCTGACCTGTGCCGGGAAGTTGAGGGTGGGAGGCGGGTGGGAGGCCTACGCCGGCCTGTTTGGTGTTGGCGCGGGAACAAGGCGTCGGCTGCCTTGTCGATGGGGAAGGAGGGGGGGGCAGGTGGTTTGCCTGCTGCTGCTGCCTTTGTTACTGGGGGGGGGGGCAGGTGGTTCCCTCTGCTGCTGCTGCTGCTGCCGGTGTCCCTGTTACATCCTCCTCATGCGCTAGGGGCACTTCACGTTCCACGCGTGGTGCCTCTTAGGGCAGTTGAGTCATCGTGCCGGGGTCGCCTCGCTGGCCTTGTAGCATCCGTTGCACTGCTCCGTCGGTGAGTTTGGCTACACACGCCGCACCTGACGGGGTATTGGCACGTGGCATGCAGGTGCCCGAATCGCTGGCACTTATAGCACCTCACAGGCTCACCCTGGTAGGGGCGCATGGCGTAGCTGCCCCAGATGTCCAGGTCCAGCTTGGTGGGGCGGCGGCCCCCAAAGCTGGATTAGATAAATAAGAAATGTTAGCAATATATATATATATATATATATATATATATATATAATATATATATATATATATATATATATATATATATATATATATATATATATATATATATATATATATATATATATATATATATATATATATATATATATATATATATATATATATATATATATATATATATATATATATATATATATATTTTGTATATATATATATACAAAATAGATCAACTAAATACTAATGAATCGATGAGATGAAACTCAGACACGTTGAGATCTAAAGAGTAACTACAGTGAAGAAGATAAAATAAAAAACAAACAGCCAAAACATTGATTGCTTCATAGAAGAATATCCATTCGGATAACAAAAAAATTCCCTACCTAACCTAGAAGAGTACAAGACATTATAAGGCTGTCACTTCCACTACAGATAACACCAGATGCAGACCAGAAAAAACGAAAAAATACATAATAAAGCAGGGCTCCCATTACTCGAAGTTGTTTGAGAGGGAGTGAGAGGGATTTGATCGTTTAAGAAGCACTGGTTGTCACGTCTTTACTGGGAGCATCAAATAGTTCGTCCGAAAACCTTTAAAGAATAAAAAAATTAAGAAATTTGATTATCCTTTACAATGCAGGTGTACCTGCAAACAAAGAATCAGTGATTTGTTTTAAGCAATGCGCGAGAATTAAACAAATTTATTGCTTTAATATGATTTTGTCTGAAATTTTTCCAGAAATTAAGGATATGTGAATTAATTATGGCTTTAGTTTCCTTCGAATAAATCAAAAGAAAAATAAAATATTTATCCTTAAAATTTTTTGTTCTTTTATCTAACAAGATTCGCTAGCCATTCCAAATTGTAACCTTTTAGAGCCTTTTGTGTGTATGCCTTAGAGAGTGAAGCCTTGTAAAGCTATTTTCAAAAAGGTAATTTTAAAATGTATAGAGTGAATATAGATTGTGACTCAACATAATGGAGCACATGTTAAATTTATTTAAAAAAATACGTTTAACATAAAAACACAGAAAGTCATTATAAGACGCAAATTAGAAGAAAGTTAAATAGGAAAAATCTAATAAATAAATATGAACATCAACCATTTCTGTGTCTACATTTTATAAGCAAATTTTGAGAATTATATGCATGTAAAACCATAATGAATAGAATACTATTTAAATAAAAAGCTTCCGTTTGGCAGTTTTTAAAGTCCTTATCTCTAACGATTCTTCAGATATTGCTTTCAATTTTGGTGATATTTTGGGAAAGTCAATCTGTAAAGAATTTACTTCGGTTCAAACATTCTTGACAAACATTAATGCACCTCTTCCATCTTGATGTCTGGCTAATTATTAGCGATACCTGAATCCAAGAAATAGAGTTTTGGAAATATTTAAAAGAAAAAAAACAACAATTTTACTTCTAAATGAGCAATATTAATTGAAAGAATTTTACACCTTGGATTTCACAACTTAGTCTAGAAGCAAAACCTTCAGAATATATCAAAGCTTGCCACGGTTAATCAAGGAGAATTAAAAAAGGGTTCTAGAACTAAATATTTTGGTGAAGGAAGTATAAATATGAAATTAATATTATTTCTTCCTTTTACTTCCCTAATTACGTGATTTGTCAAAGGTGGTCGTAAAAAGACAAGGATTATATTCATTTCCTTTTTTTTCTCTCCAAAACTAAGCTTTTTAAGTGTTTACATCTGCTTTTAAATTTTATTTAAATAAATAGAAAATTAGAATTACTCATATTCTCATACCTCTGCAAATATCGGAAAATGCCCTACTTTGTAATATTAAAGAAAGTGAAAAATGTTCCAGAATCTGTATTCGCATCAGATTTCACACCAAAATCCAAACAACTCTTTCTTAGCAAAAGACCCCCTTTCCCACATGATTTATACGCACCCATTAATCATTCCTTGAGATATTATGTTCATAAATAGACAGACATATTAGATGTATTAGACATAAATTATATATATGAGACATATATTAAATATATTAGATAGTCCTGAAAGTAATTGATTTTTTAAGGTACAAAGTTTACAATAAAAACGTGGGTAAAATTTTTTTTTTTAATAAAAGTAGGTTCCATGTAATTAAATGGACTATTGCCGACGTAATAAAATGCCATTTATGCCATTACTGTATAAATCTTCACGCCTCGAGTTAAGAAAGTTCTTAAAAGCTTTTTCTGCAAATTCTTGGGTTTGAAACTATATTCTTTAGAAAAGCTTCCAGATGTTTAAAAATATAAAATTTTGTAGAGACGAGGTCTGTGGAATAAAATCGATGAACCATGAATTCAAGTCCAGTTGTTTAATTTCTGAAGCGTCACCTTAGCTACCTGTGGACGACTATTGTCGTGAAAGGGAATAGGACCTTTGCAATTGGTTTTAAGTTGGTTGTTTTTTGCTTAACATTTTATGGTTTTACCTCTAAATCCTGACAGTATTTCAGTGCTTTGATTGTTACTCCTTGGTTCAAGGAAGTTATAATGGATAATCCCTGAAACAATCATGCATACTGCCACCATGCAGATTTTTTGATTGAATTTTGCAGACTTTGTGATATGCTTCGGTTGTTCTTGTCGGGGAAGCAACTTTGCTGTCATTACCCTTGTTTTGAAAATAATTCATTAATTATCACGAGTTAGGACTATCCGTTCAAGAAATGGATCTCTCATGTTTGTTAGCAAATAGGTTGAACTAGTCTGGTAGCAACGATTGTTGTTAGTATATTAGTCCATGCAGTAAAAACTTATACATCATTTTTTCTAAAGTTTAAACAAGTGGGTGAAAATAAGGGATGCATTTGCTCCCATTATTCTAGCGAATTTACGTATTAATGTACGAGATTCTATTGAGATTGCTTCCCTTAGTGTGTCATTTTCAAAAGAGTGTTTTTCCCTAGATGTTAAATATTTGTAAGACTTTCATTTCCTATTCAAAACCATTAAAACCAAAAGTCTATTTTACAAACAGGAACCTATTCTTTGCCAAATGCTTCCTTGCATTTGTGTGGAGTTCTCTTCTTTTTTTCGAAGATAGCTTATAATCAAGTCCCTTTATTCATATTGCTTTAAGGGCTACGAAATTAAAAATAATCAGATTTGAGCATTGAAAACACAAGGTTTGTATTTATATTTAGTCCAGAAATATTTACATTAAATCTTAGTATAACTTAGCTTAGTTGCTTTGTTTGTCAGATATATGGGATATTCAGAAAACTTCAAACTTCATTACATTCTCGAATTGAGTTGTGAAATCTTCTACAGTAAAAGTATAAAGGGAATTGTAATATATTAAGCAAAAATAATTCAATCACATGAAAACTACTTTATTGAAAAAAATATTTGACCTTTTCGTTTATTGTAAAACTTGCACTTTAAAAGAGACCATTACTTTTTGGACTACCTGATAGTCACGCCAAATATTTTGGTAGGGTAAAACGAACAAAAATCAGAATTTAAATACTATGCCTTCACGGCAAACTAATTTATTTGCGCCATGTTAAAAACTGCACTGCTCTTTCGGAAGTATCATATATTAAATCTTGTTATGGGGAGAGCTAATTTATATGTACTGTATAGAAGATTGGGTCAAAGAAATTTTCTAGTATTCTCCCTCTCTCTTTTTAACCGCCCTTCGGATGTTTCTGCAGCTTAATCCATTTATACCTTTGTGTTTAATAGAGGATAAAGGGGAAGGGGTACATCTAGGGGTGTTGATCCCCACCAAATATCCTTTGGGGGGAAAAGAGTTGATGTATTCGCAAACTATGAAATCTTATTTATGTAAAGAAAATGATAAATTATTGTTCTTTCCACTCATGAAGTATACAAAACTATAAGTCCTTCCTTACCTTGACTTTAGACCAACTTCCTTTAAGCCAAATGGCAAAAAACAGGCCTCTTCCTAGTTAGGTGGTCTCTGGACACAATCAATTAACGCAATAGAATTATCTGTTCGCATGTTTAACGTATTCTCATTTCTCCCAAAATAAAGAAAATTCAAAAATTACTTTTGTTAGCATCGTTCGAAATATTATCCATCAAATCTTAGAGACGAACTCAGTTTTTCTCATCGCAAAGTGTCCTTTTCACCTTCTTCCCAAATCAATCATCATTTATGTCAGGGAACTGATTTACTTCTTTCAGCCAAAAGGCTTCGTGAATTTAATAAAGATTATTCCATGAGCGTAATAACTACAAATATTATTAAATAAGAGTAGACTGAAAATTTTAATATGTGCTTTTTGGATTGTACGAAATAAGAATGGTTTTTAAACCAATGAAGATTATGAAATTCGATAGAAGTTAGGTACACTACCTCAAGCTTATCCCTCCAATAAGCGATAGTAAAAAGGAATGGCGCCATATTTGTTTTTTCCTCTTAAGATTTGAGAATAAACACTGAATCAATGAATAACCTTGATAAAGAAATCTTCACAGAAATTTAAGAACTATTTAAATAAGTTAATGAGGATACAGACTATTTCCTTCATTATCAGATATCTCAGTTGATACATCCAGTCCACTTTCAAATATAATTTTTTCACAATAAAAATACTACCCCAGCAGATTTTAGAATCAAGTAAAATTTTAAACTTTATTGATTAGTCACCTTAAATAAAAACTTTAATTGCATATTTTTTAAGAGTATTTTCGAAAGTTTTGAATACTTTTCTAATCTCTTTAATGCTTGCTTGGTACCTTTCATGATGCTATGGGAAATGGGAAAGATTAATTTTCAATGTCAACTTCAAAAGATAAATTCTTCTTTGGCATATCATAAATTTCTTCATTTTCATTACCCAAATTTTCAAGTTTAGTCTCTTTATTAAATTCTTTATCCAAAACATCATTTATTTTTGTAATATATTATATCACAAACATCTAAATAATTAGAGTAAGCAACCCAATTATTTTGAAGGAGTTTGATCACTTTCCCGAACTTTATCATTCATGATTATCCATCCAATATACAGCCAACAATATGTTGATTAAAATCTAATCCAAATTCTTCTAATTTTTTAGCAACAATTTCAACCGTTCGAGTACTTTTAAGATTATAACTCAATTTAGTAAAACCTAAGGACCAGTTTCTCTTCTACGTGAACATCATTATATCTCTTATTATAAAATGATTTGTATTCAGCTAATGTTAAAGAATAAATATCTACTAATTCAACCGGCTTCTTAAAAAAAGAAAGCAAAAATTCTTAATTTTGTTCAGCATACTTTAGTACCATATTCCTAAAACTGGTGACTTTTAAACCCTCCATACGAGCAAATCTTACAAGTTTTCAAAAGATCTTTTTCTAGCAACTTTTATAAGTTCTTCTACTTTCATTAATTTTGAGCTATATAACTTTGCTTGCTTCTACAATATGAACAACGGTCAGGTATTAAGAGAAAGATAACCTTGAACCTACAACAGTAAACACACTTTGTTTCGTTTATATTCTTTTTCTTTTTATTGAAATTGCATCATACATTTAATAATTTAATAATCTATTCATGTATAGCTCAAAGTTTAGAGAAAATAAATGCACACCTGCACTCACCCAGTTGACAGCTGACTCGGAAGTCTTAATCTGCAGTTTGACAATTAGTGCTTGATCAAACAAGTCTTTATATGCTGTTGGCATTTCTTTGGCTTAAAATAAGATAAAATCTCTAAAAAAAATAATAAACACTATATTTAAACTTATATTATCTATAAAAAATATAAAATACTAGGGTTTCCCATAGCCATGCCAAAACGCTGGAAATACTATTTATCCCTAAAAATAAACGAAGAATTTAGGATCCAATGTTTGATTAAATCTAAGTTACTAGCCTCCATCTCCCCCTTAATGCTCTATGGTACCCTTATCTAGATGATGTATTTTGTATTTGGTCTATTGAGTGTAACGTAACTAATTTTCTGGGTGCCATAAATAACCTCGTACTCTCTATTAATTTCACTCATGAATTAGAAGAAGCCGGAAAATTATAATTTTTAGACACCATGGTACATCATACCCCGCAAGGTTTTAAGTTCTCGGTTTTCCGGAAGCGAACTCATATTTAGTCTTACATCCATTTTTATTCGAATCATTTGCAAAAAACAGAAAAATGCGCTTTTATTTCTTTGTATTTGCGTGCTTTTAGAGTTTGTAACCCGGAATTTATCGATGAAGAGTTAGAATCAATTAAAATCATCTTGTTTTATAAATGATTCCCTGCGCAGAGCTAAGCAGTCCTTTAATGGAGATAAAATTAAGTACTCATTTAAGCGAAATAATATTTTAACGCTCCTGTCGTAAATATTTTTTACTTCCGAAAACGAAAGGGGAAATTGTACATAGATATTCATTTTAATTTAGTTTCCTTGTGCTCGCATACTATTTGCGAGCGGAGAGAGCTTTAAACTATGGAGTGAAAAACAAAAATACATAAAAAGATGAATTAACTTAAAAAAAGGTCGCAGAGTGTTTAAACAGAGTATATATTATTAAAAAATCAAGATGTTTAAAACAATTATGAAAGGTGTTGAAAGGGGTGTTTTGAGAAAAAAAATATACATATATATCTTAAAGGGTTGTGTGAGAGTGGAGAAAGTGTGTGATGACAATAACAATATGAGGAAAGATGAAATTAACTTTAAAAAAAGGTTTCAGGGTGTCTATGTTGAGAAAGGTGTTTGGAAAATCAATTATATATATGCATCTTCAAGAGCTACGACGATATAAAAAAAAGGAGAAATAACTTTTATAATAGGTTTCAGGGTGCCTATGTTGAAAAGGTGTTTGTAAAGTCAATTATATATATGTACGAGGGGCGGTCAATAAGTTTTGCGAGTCGGTAGGAAAAAACAGAGGAAGGAGGATGGCTGTTTGTGGGGGTGTTAGGAACAATTATTACAAGTCAGGACTTGCAGCCGCACGCTCTTGCGTAGTCTATTTAAGAAGCAGTAGCTGATCGCAGATCGTCAGTCACAAATCTTTAAACAATGGAGAAGGTTGAGCACCGAGCAGTGATCAAATTTTTGACTAAGGAAGGCAAGAATGCAAAAGAGACCCCTTGATATGCAACCATTGATCGCTGGAATAGGGATTAGTGCACTATGAGCGTATGAGAAATTATAAATACAGATGAGAGTACAATTAAGTTTCCGAGTCTAGTTTAGGTTGCCCAACGCTTAGCTATCTTGAAAGGTTCTGTGTTAATAGAAACGGAGTACAATAATGTCCTTTACTACTATGTAAATCATGTATTGAGCGCACGCGAAGCTAAATGATGGAGGCTTAAAGTGAGAGAGTGGTGAGCTTGCACAGGAGAGTTGCGCGTTTCGGTTACCTCAAAGATTTGGTTCATGGGAGTAATCCTGAGCTGTTAGGACCGCGCAGAGTCCAAAATAATAGTCTCTTAACGAATAATTATTATAAAAGATTGACTCAAATCTGGCTTTCGGATTTAGAAAACCGAATCGAGAATTTGACGCGTCCCGTTTGGGTAACTGGTACCAATGAGTACGGGGTTGACTCGCACGTGTTATAGGAGAATACACGGAGCTTGATGGGTTCTGCAAGTGTTCGCGCATAACTATAGGGACAAAAAGATGGCGGATACTCGCGGACACAGGTTTTTACTGGTGTCCAAGCCTGCTGTAGGAGGTTTTATTAGAGGTGAGACGGATGGTCATTTCCCCGCACCTGAAGGGGGATGGTCCCAGCTGACAAACGCTTCGCCAGGCGATGTGAAATTTTCCTGAATCACACAATCACGTGATAATCTCCGGTGGGACCTTTCGTGCTCTTAAGCAAAACTCAGCCTTTCACAGATTCGGGCCTTTAGTCTATTACATCCTTCGTGATTTTGCGCCTTCGTTATCATGGATTAAAGAGATCACTCAGGTGTGTATTTTTTCTCTCGCTCTCCCTAAAGGGGTGACCGTACGCATATTTTCTCTTTCTCTCTCTCTCTCTCTCTCTCTGACATTTGGCATCCCTTGAAATTCCAATAATTTTGTAGAAAATATCTATTTTACATTGCCAGAGTGAGCACATATATGAAACTTCGTTTTATTACTGACAAAGGACCCAGTAAGCAGATTAATGCCTAAATGGCAACAAACTATCGCCTTTAACGAGCGGACAGTACTTCTAAGGGTGGCTCCTGGGGCTAATAAATAAATAGACAATCGGGCAGCTCAACCTAATCTGGACCCTCTCCTTACATGGAAAAATTGTCCTAAATGAAAATCATTTTAAAGTTAGTGTGCGCGAAATATCTTTTGAGAAAATTTTGTTTGCAGCGTAAACAAAATTCGCGTGCGCTCAATACATGATTTACATAGTAGTAAAGGACATTATTGTACTCCGTTTCTATTAACACAGAACCTTTCAAGATAGCTAAGCGTTGGGCAACCTAAACTAGACTCGGAAACTTAATTGTACTCTCATCTGTATTTATAATTTCTCACACGCTCATAGTGCACTAATCCCTATTCCAGCGATCAATGGTTGCATATGAAGGGGCGGTAAGGGTGTACACTGCAACCATGCGTTCATGGATCTCTTTTGCATTCTTGCCTTCCTTAGTCAAAAATGTGTTTACTGCTCGGTGCTCAACCTTCTCCATTGTTTAAAGATTTGTGACTGACGATCTGCGATCAGCTACTGCTTCTTAAATAGACGACGCAAGAGCGTGCGGCTGCAAGTCCTGACTTGTAATAATTGTTCCTAACACCCCCACAAACAGCCATCCTCCTTTCTCTGTTTTTTCCTACCAACTCGCAAAATTATTGACCGCCCCTCGTACATATATATAATTGACTTTCCAAACACCTTTTCAACATAGACACCCTGAAAGCTTTTATAAAAGTTATTTCCCCTTTTTTTTTATATCGTCGTAGCTCTTGAAGATGCATATATATAATTGATTTTCCAAATACCTTTCTCAACATAGACACCCTGAAACCTTTTTTTAAAGTTAATTTCATCTTTCCTCATATTGTTATTGTCATCACACACTTTCTCCACTCTCACACAACCCTTTAAGATATATATGTATATTTTTTTTCTCAAAACACCCCTTTCAACACCTTTCATAATTGTTTTAAACATCTTGATTTTTTAATAATATATACTCTGTTTAAACACCCTGCGACCTTTTTTTAAGTTAATTCATCTTTTTATGTATTTTTGTTTTTCACTCCATAGTTTAAAGCTCTCTCCGCTCGCAAATAGTATGCGAGCACAAGGAAACTAAATTAAAATGAATATCTATGTAAAATTTCCCCTTTCGTTTTCGGAAGTAAAAAATATTTACGACAGGAGCGTTAAAATATTATTTCGCTTAAATGAGTACTTAATTTTATCTCCATTAAAGGACTGCTTAGCTCTGCGCAGGGAATCATTTATAAAACAAGATGATTTTAATTGATTCTAACTCTTCATCGATAAATTCTGGGTTACAAACTCTAAAAGCACGCAAATACAAAGAAATATAAGCCCATTTTTCTGTTTTTTGCAAATGATTCGAATAAAAATGGATGTAAGACTAAATATGAGTTCGCTTCCGGAAAACCGAGAACTTAAAACCTTGCGGGGTATGATGTACCATGGTGTCTAAAAATTATAATTTTCCGGCTTCTTCTAATTCATGAGTGAAATTAATAGAGAGTACGAGGTTATTTATGGCACCCAGAAAATTAGTTACGTTACACTCAATAGACCAAATACAAAATACATCATCTAGATAAGGGTACCATAGAGCATTAAGGGGGAGATGGAGGCTAGTAACTTAGATTTAATCAAACATTGGATCCTAAATTCTTCGTTTATTTTTAGGGATAAATAGTATCTCCAGCGTTTCGGCATGGCTATGGGAAACCCTAGTATTTTATATTTTTTAAAGATAATATAAGTTTATATATAGTGTTTATTATTTTTTTTAGAGATTTTATCTTATTTTAAGCCAAAGAAATGCCAACAGCATATCAAGACTTGTTTGATCAAGCACTTATTGTCAAACTGCAGATTAAGACTTCCGAGTCAGGTGTTAACTGGCTGAGTGCAGGTGTGCATTCATTTTCTCTAAACTTTGAGCTATACATGAATAGATTATTAAATTATTAAATGTATGATGCAATTTCAATAAAAAGAAAAGGAATATAAACGAAACAAAGTGTGTTTACTGTTGTAGGTTCAAGGTTATCTTTCTCTTAATACGTGACCGTTGTTCATATTGCAGAAGCCAGCAAAGTTATATAGCTCAAAATTAATGAAAGTAGAAGAACTTATAAAAGTTGCTAGAAAAAGATCTTTTGAAAACTTGTAAGATTTGCTCGTATGGAGGGTTTAAAAGTCACCAGTTTTAGGAATATGGTACTAAAGTATGCTGAACAAAATTAAGAATTTTTGCTTTCTTTTTTTAAAAAGCCGGTTGAATTAGTAGATATTTATTCGTTAACATTAGCTGAATACAAATCATTTTATAATGAGAGATATAATGATGTTCACGTAGAAGAGAAACTGGTCCTTAGGTTTTAGTAAATTGAGTTATAATCTTAAAAGTACTCGAACGGTTGAAATTGTTGCTAAAAAATCAGAACAATTTGGATTAGATTTTAATCAACATATTTTTGGCTGTATATTGGATGGATAATCATGAATGATAAAGTTCGGGAAAGTGATCAAACTCCTTCAACATAATTGGGTTGCTTACTCTAATTATTTAGATGTTTGTGATATAATATATTACAAAAATAAATGATGTTTTGGATAAAGAATTTAATAAAGAGACTGAACTTGAAAATTTGGGTAATGAAAATGAAGAAATTTATGATATGCCAAAGAAGAATTTATCTTTTGAAGTTGACATTGAAAATTAATCTTTCCCATTTCCCATAGCATCATGAAAGGTACCAAGCAAGCATTAAAGAGATTAGAAAAGTATTCAAAACTTTCGAAAATACTCTTAAAAAATATGCAATTAAAGTTTTTATTTAAGGTGACTAATCAATAAAGTTTAAAATTTTACTTGATTCTAAAATCTGCTGGGGTAGTATTTTTATTGTGAAAAAATTATATTTGAAAGTGGACTGGATGTATCAACTGAGATATCTGATAATGAAGGAAATAGTCTGTATCCTCATTACCTTATTTAAATAGTTCTTAAATTTCTGTGAAGATTTCTTTATCAAGGTTATTCATTGATTCAGTGTTTATTCTCAAATCTTAAGAGGAAAAAACAAATATGGCGCCATTCCTTTTTACTATCGCTTATTGGAGGGATAAGCTTGAGGTAGTGTACCTAACTTCTATCGAATTTCATAATCTTCATTGGTTTAAAAACCATTCTTATTTCGTACAATCCAAAAAGCACATATTAAAATTTTCAGTCTACTCTTATTTAATAATATTTGTAGTTATTACGCTCATGGAATAATCTTTATTAAATTCACGAAGCCTTTTGGCTGAAAGAAGTAAATCAGTTCCCTGACATAAATGATGATTGATTTGGGAAGAAGGTGAAAAGGACACTTTGCGATGAGAAAAACTGAGTTCGTCTCTAAGATTCGATGGATAATATTTCGAACGATGCTAACAAAAGTAATTTTTGAATTTTCTTTATTTTGGGAGAAATGAGAATACGTTAAACATGCGAACAGATAATTCTATTGCGTTAATTGATTGTGTCCAGAGACCACCTAACTAGGAAGAGGCCTGTTTTTTGCCATTTGGCTTAAAGGAAGTTGGTCTAAAGTCAAGGTAAGGAAGGACTTATAGTTTTGTATACTTCATGAGTGGAAAGAACAATAATTTATCATTTTCTTTACATAAATAAGATTTCATAGTTTGCGAATACATCAACTCTTTTCCCCCCAAAGGATATTTGGTGGGGATCAACACCCCTAGATGTACCCCTTCCCCTTTATCCTCTATTAAACACAAAGGTATAAATGGATTAAGCTGCAGAAACATCCGAAGGGCGGTTAAAAAGAGAGAGGGAGAATACTAGAAAATTTCTTTGACCCAATCTTCTATACAGTACATATAAATTAGCCCTCCCCATAACAAGATTTAATATATGATACTTCCGAAAGAGCAGCGCAGTTTTTAACATGGCGCAAATAAATTTGTTTGCCGTGAAGGCATAGTATTTAAATTCTGATTTTTGTTCGTTTTACCCTACCAAAATATTTGGCGTGACTATCAGGTAGTCCAAAAAGTAATGGTCTCTTTTAAAGTGCAAGTTTTACAATAAACAAAAAGGTCAAATATTTTTTTCAATAAAGTAGTTTTCATGTGATTGAATTATTTTTGCTTAATATATTACAATTCCCTTTATACTTTTACTGTAGAAGATTTCACAACTCAATTCGAGAATGTAATGAAGTTTGAAGTTTTTCTGAATATCCCATATATCTGACAAACAAAGCAACTAAGCTAAGTTATACTAAGATTTAATGTAAATATTTCTGGACTAAATATAAATACAAACCTTGTGTTTTCAATGCTCAAATCTGATTATTTTTAATTTCGTGGCCCTTAAAGCAATATGAATAAAGGGACTTGATTATAAGCTATCTTCGAAAAAAAGAAGAGAACTCCACACAAATGCAAGGAAGCATTTGGCAAAGAATAGGTTCCTGTTTGTAAAATAGACTTTTGGTTTTAATGGTTTTGAATAGGAAATGAAAGTCTTACAAATATTTAACATCTAGGGAAAAACACTCTTTTGAAAATGACACACTAAGGGAAGCAATCTCAATAGAATCTCGTACATTAATACGTAAATTCGCTAGAATAATGGGAGCAAATGCATCCCTTATTTTTACCCACTTGTTTAAACTTTAGAAAAAATGATGTATAAGTTTTTACTGCATGGACTAATATACTAACAACAATCGTTGCTACCAGACTAGTTCAACCTATTTGCTAACAAACATGAGAGATCCATTTCTTGAACGGATAGTCCTAACTCGTGATAATTAATGAATTATTTTCAAAACAAGGGTAATGACAGCAAAGTTGCTTCCCCGACAAGAACAACCGAAGCATATCACAAAGTCTGCAAAATTCAATCAAAAAATCTGCATGGTGGCAGTATGCATGATTGTTTCAGGGATTATCCATTATAACTTCCTTGAACCAAGGAGTAACAATCAAAGCACTGAAATACTGTCAGGATTTAGAGGTAAAACCATAAAATGTTAAGCAAAAAACAACCAACTTAAAACCAATTGCAAAGGTCCTATTCCCTTTCACGACAATAGTCGTCCACAGGTAGCTAAGGTGACGCTTCAGAAATTAAACAACTGGACTTGAATTCATGGTTCATCGATTTTATTCCACAGACCTCGTCTCTACAAAATTTTATATTTTTAAACATCTGGAAGCTTTTCTGAAGAATATAGTTTCAAACCCAAGAATTTGCAGAAAAAGCTTTTAAGAACTTTCTTAACTCGAGGCGTCAAAATTTATACAGTAAAGGCATAAATGGCATTTTATTACGTCGGCAACAGTCCATTTAATTACATGGAACCTACTTTTATTAAAAATAAAATTTTACCCACGTTTTTATTGTAAACTTTGTACCTTAAAAAATCAATTACTTTCAGGACTATCTAATATATTTAATATATAAGAACATAACATAAGAAAAGAAGGAGACTGCAAAAGACCATTCATGGCCTACACTTGGCAGCTCCTGTATATATGTCTCATATATATAATTTATGTCTAATATATCTAATATGTCTGTCTATTTATGAACATAATATCTCAAGGAATGATTAATGGGTGCGTATAAATCATGTGGGAAAGGGGGTCTCTTGCTAAGAAAGAGTTGTTTGGATTTTGGTGTGAAATCTGATGCGAATACAGATTCTGGAACATTTTTCACTTTCTTTAATATTACAAAGTAGGGCATTTTCCGATATTTGCAGAGGTATGAGAATATGAGTAATTCTAATTTTCTATTTATTTAAATAAAATTTAAAAGCAGATGTAAACACTTAAAAAGCTTAGTTTTGGAGAGAAAAAAAAGGAAATGAATATAATCCTTGTCTTTTTACGACCACCTTTGACAAATCACGTAATTAGGAAAGTAAAAGGAAGAAATAATATTAATTTTATATTTATACTTCCTTCACTAAAATATTTAGTTCTAGAACCCTTTTTTAATTCTCCTTGATTAACCGTGGCAAGCTTTGATAGATTCTGAAGGTTTTGCTTCTAGACTAAGTTGTGAAATCCAAGGAGTAAAATTCTTTCAATTAATATTGCTCATTTAGAAGTAAAAATTGTTTTATTTTTTTTTTAAATATTTCCAAAACCTTATTTATTGGATTCAGGTATCGCTACTAATTAGCAAGCCATCAAGATGGAAGAGAAACATTAATGTCCGTCAAGAATGTTTAAACCGAATAAAATTCTTTACAGATTGACTTTCCCAAAATATCACCAAAATGAAAGCAATATCTGAAGAATCGTTACAGCTAAGGAATATATGTAAAAGCCGCCAAACGAAAGCTTTTTATTTAAATAGTATTCTATTCATTTGTGTTTTACATGCATATAATTCTTAAAATTTGCTTATAAAATGTAGACACAAAAATGATTGATGTTTATTTATTAGATTTTTCCTATTTAACTTTCTTCTAATTTGCGTCTTATAATGACTTTCTATGTTTTTATGTTAAACGCATTTTTTTTAATAAATTTAACATGTGCTCCATTATGTTGAGTCACAATCTATATTCACCCTATACATTTTAAAATTACCTTTTTGAAAATAGCTTTACAAGGCTTCACACAAAAGGCTCTAAAAGGTTAAAATTTGGAATGGCTAGCGAATCTTGTAGTAATCATCTGAGAAAAGAAGTTTCCTGCCAATTATTTATGAAACAAGAGGAAAGAAGGAAGAAGAGTGAGTGGTGAGATTCTGTTGAGGGAACTATTTACATGAGAAACTTAAAGGTAAACAGGTACGAGTAGGAGACAATAAAGAGAGTATACAATAAACGGCAAAATATCAATGAGACGGAACTTCGTCTCGAATTGTATACTGTTCAAAGATGTATTTTTCTGTTTTACACATAGATAGTGACTAATAAGTGACTAAAAAAAACACGAGGTAAACTAAAGATTACTACCCCAAAACTAAGGTAAATAAAATACTACACTTGTTATCGAAAGTAATTCACCTCCTTGGCTTTTACGTTGTCTGTTGATGCTATGTTTGCATTTAGTATGTGATATGGGTGAATGGTGTTGATTTAATTATGCAACTGTTGATAGAACCTCCATTTGCACACAAGTAATATATTAGCTCCAATTAATAACATATGTCAAGTATCATTTTACCTCTAGAAATCTTGTTCTTAATCCTGAGATTGAACTGTAAAGTAATAAAACGCCTCTCATTTCTTTGTTGTAGGCTTTATAACCAAAGTTTGAAGCATTCCAACTAACTTTTGTCCATTAATGGTATGTGCCCGTAGTTTCACGCGCAAGTCATCCGAGGACCTTCCGGCAGCAGAAGTAGAAGCTGAAAGTGATGTCGGGGTGGCTTGATCAGCTGGTGTGAGATAAGTGACACGTATACGTTGTCTTGGAGGCTGACTTCCAGAATAATCTTTTAAGGTTTCTGTATCACATTTACTTTCATCAGTCCCATGAAAAGACTGTTCTTCAACGTCAGCAATCTCACCTTCATCACTAGAGTCACTCATTACCACATCATTACTTGTATCTTCCATTTTCGTATGTCTCTGAATACAGTTTTTTATCTAATTTATTCGAAAAATTATTAACTCTGAAAATATAAATAAAAAAATATTTATTATATATTCACCAAATAGGAAACATCATCTCTGTACACACTACAAACATCATTTGTATTTTCCTTTAGTAAGTCTTTGTTATTAGTCACTATTCTCATTTTATTTTTTATTTTTAAATCAATATTTATTTCACAAGAACAGAATGTTATTTTCCTTTAGTAAGTATTTGTTATTAGTCACTATTCTCATTTTATTTTTTATTTTTAAATCAATATTTATTTCACAAGAACAGAATGTTATTAATCACTATTTTCATCTTCATGTTTTATTTTCAAATTATTTTTTATTTCAGTCTTAGTGGTTAAAACACTTTTTTATTTTTTTTCACAATCTGTCACCTGAAAAATCTTAATTGCACATGATTATAAAGGTTAAAAATATACAGGACAAAGATATTCACACCATGAAAACTGTTACACTTCAGGTAACGAAGGGTCGGTCAGACCCCGCGCAACTCACACCTCAGGTAAGGTTGAGTCTGACAGTCCCAGGAATAACCCAGGAATGACCCTTTGCCCTACTTAAACTAATCAACTAGTCAGGAAGATATCTGGGAGAACAGATTTCTAAGGTTTATATTAATATAAGACAAGAAAAGGAAAAAGGTCTGGGATCTGCCAGACCCCAGGTTACCTGAGGAGGGTTAATTACACCCGATGACAAAAGGAAATTGTATCACTAAGCTGAGACAATTTTTTCCTGTTATATACATAAAACTTAGGAGATGACAATTTTATCCTGTTATATACATAAAACTTAGGAGATTTAATTAAATGGAAATACACAGCCGTTCCAAACTCCATCCAGGGAAGGCATTAATGAGTCCAGACGAAAAAGATTTCTCCCGCAGGCAAGTCTAGACAACGCCCCCCTGCAAATGAAACCGTGAATATAGGCGAGCAGTGAGAAGAATAAAAGAGTTAAGAATTAAGCATTATAATTGTTATTAAGTATTGTCATATCATATTAGCGTTTACGGAACTCCCTTTAAATTTACCAGGTCTTGTCGCTCCAGAAATTAATACTTCGCGTTGAATATATAAGTTGCGTATACCCATAATTCGGTGTTAGTAGTATTGCTGGGTTAGATCTGAGCCTCCCGCACATACTTCCCCCCAACCCCAAGCCTTGGCCAGTGAGGTGAGGTCCGGTTTTTCTTCCCTCCACTACTATCACCTTACCGTGTTGGTGGTCAGTGACCTTTTCATAGGAATCTCAGTCTGCACGCACACAAAGACACACATACACACACAACACATGGGAGTAAATCGGTAGGGCGCAACTGGGCACAGGTGTTTTCTTGTTTTAATGCATATTTGGTAAATACTTTGAAATAATTACGATGATTAATCATGCGAAGGCTAGATATGGGAGTATTAATCAAAAGACTGCTAATGTCTAGACCGTTTTCATGTATTTTTACAGTCCGGAGACAAAGATCTTTAGCTTTTTGTTTAGATATCAGACGCTTGCTTATTTGCTGCCAAGGCCAAAAAACTACAAACCCCTTATCTCTACGGTCTGTGACACCTGCAAGATTTTGACATATCGAAAGTTTTAATCAAAAGATAACTAATGTCTATACCGTATTTAACATATCTGGCATCAGGAAATGAGGAGACAAAGATCGCTTGTTTTTTTATCGCCGTCACAAAAAAGCTCCACAACCCCGCCCCCCTTCCCTATATCTCCAAACCCACTCAGCTGTTTCTAATGGACACTTTCCCTTCCAACCTTGATTTACTTGTCAACAAATTTTTTCCAACCCTGTCCCCACTCCTCCACCCTCTATCTCAGAGATATAAAAACAATTCGAAACCTTCTTCCTTATCATTATAATTCATAGCTATCTAGGAAGAAGCCTTTATTCTCTTTGTTTAGCTGACAGAAAATTAAAGTTTTTAACTAAGTGTAAGAATATGGAGGCATTAACAGAAGATAAATGGGTTTTATGTGGGAAGATATAAGACTTTGTTCAATAATTCACCTTTTGTCAGTTGACATCTTCTTTTACAGAGTAAGTCAGTTTCTCTTTGTAACTTGTTTTACAATTCTCAAGGTTGTTATAATGATTTATTTTAAATTTAAATACAAATATGCCAACATATATCTACAGATTAATAAATCGAAAAAATAACATTTAATTTATACTAAACAGTTTACATAATGCAATATAATATATACAATTTTGTAGATAAGCTACACAATCAAATATTTTCCGACTAACAATTAATATTTATTGAGTGTACAATATCAATTTTCTTTACATTCTACTTCAAATATTCCATACTACGATTTCTTCCTTTTTTGATCATTATAAGAATCAAATTGTTCAAAAAAGCTAGATATAATTTCCTGATTGCCATTTGCTAAATGAAATAGACACAAAACAAGCCGCATGAGTATGAAAAGTAACTCTGAACCCTGAATGGATTAACGATAATAATTTTATTCTTTTTTAATAAGTTCTACGAATATAAACATCGTTCTGGAACCCTAGTCATAGGCTGTCAAAGTAATACAAAAAAAAATCATCAAGGGACAAAACTATCTAATGCGATCCAGGTCGATGGCTGCTATCCAGATTAATGATATAAGCTGCTTGCAATATTAAAAGTTGACAGAGCTGAGTGTCTCTCGCACAACAGCCATGAAAATCTCGTTTTGTAGTTTTGTTTCAATACAATAGTTCTTTTATTTCTATTGCATTCATTTTATTAAGAATAAACTAGTACGTTTCTAGACTTATTAACCTCAATAACAGACTGAAACTCTGCATATATAACAAGGAAAACCGGGTCTATTAATGGAGATCTAAACTGTAACAGTATTGATGTTGTTCCCTGTTGTATAGGATTGGAGCATTTTTTAAAAATTGTCTATACCAAAGTCCAATGCTCTGTGCACCTCTAATATACCCTATTCCAGTATATAACGAGTAAAAAGCCGTTGAAGCAACTAAATCTGCATCGTCAGAACAGTCTAATTCAAATAGTTTTTTAACTTCATTCTCGTTTATATAGATAGTGATGCGATTTACATTATAATGTTTAAATTCAAAAGGCAATATATCATAGCTACCAGAAAATGCCGAATGGACAACCATACCAATTACACTGTCGTAGGTATTCTCCTCATGAATATATTATCTATACTCTTCATTGATATTCCACTCACAATTGTAAAATTTCGCATACAAACTTGTGTTATTGGCTACTTAGCGTTTGATGTACTCACCTTATTTTCCATCATTAGATGAGTTGATGCTGAAAGGCGGACTTTTCTTAGGAAAAGCAAACTCTCTAATTATTTTATTTTATTTTCTAAACCAGTCAGGGTTTTAAATAGTGTAAATGAATGTGGCGTTCTGAATAACTTTATCTTTAGTGAGACTTCATTCATCAACAGCTTATGTTTTGAAAATAAATAGGTATGTAGTTTTCCATAAACATCAATTTTTTTTTTTTCGATCTGCTATATTTCTTTTGTGTGCGTTCTTTACTAGAGTAATATCCTGCAGTAAAAAAAAATGTAGATTTTTTTTCTTTAGTGTAGTTCAACAAGGTCTCCGAATATGCGCGATAGAAGTAATTATTTCCAAAGGAATTTACAGATGTTTTATTTAAATAAATATCAACATTGCTGAAAAAAGTTTAAAGAATATTATTTTCATGAAAATTCTTCTCCCCATTTTTAAGTTCGCTTCCGTCTGCCTTCAAAATTCTTGCTTCAATGTAAAGATAAACCCCCTTCTGCTCTATATAATAGTGTCTGCTACCGGATATATAATATTCAACTGGGGTAAGATCTGAAGAGATATTGTTAAGTCGAGAGTAAGAGTGATAATTGCTCTCAACGATGGAAGTTTGGGTTGGTAGAAGGGTAAACGGATCAAGTTCTGTCTTTGAAAAGCTCTAACTTGCTAAATGAAGAGTATTCATTTTTACACGTGTATGATTTGCAGCTGATGATAACTTTTATGAGAACTTCTATGAAATGTGTACTTGTTTAGATTATGAGAAAAAAACTTGCCCTTTATCTTCATCAATCTATATTCAACTTTTTTCTCTCCTTCAACTTCTTTATCCAATTTCGCTTTTTCATTACCCCTTTTTTTCGAATCTCCTCTCATTATCACTTTCAGATTTAAACTTTCTTCTAATATAACGTCTACTATCTATAGTAATAATATTTTTCGTCCTTCCCAGCTTATCTTTCGAACTTGCTTTGTGCACTTTGCATGCCTAATATCCTGAACGGTATGGAAATTGGCAGAAATGGTCTTCTTTGCTAGATAGCGAGCACCACTCTTTAGATAGGAAGCCCCATTTCGGAATAGGGATCCAAGATCATGTTTTATCTGAGCTATTATCCCTTTAAACGCGTGTGGGTCATTTAACATTTTTAATTATTTTTAATGCCTTCTTCTAATGTGTAGTTTTATCATGGAATGCCCAAGAAAGAACGGAAATTTTGGCCATTCAACCGTTCTTATATAGATATAAATTGATCTTAAGTCCCCAGAGCTTAGATTTAGATAGTGTGGATTATTAAAAGTTTTACTGAATGAACCATCATTGAAGGAAAGGTGAATAATTCCCAGCAAACTCGACTGAATTCGACTTACTAACTGATAGTCTACAAGGTTAGAGAAAATTTAACATGTTTTCGCTTGGGATAAAAAAAGCAGCAAAATCCAAATTAAACGCTATACAGTTATTTAATTGCCGAATATCATCTCTGCTGAATGTTTTTACTATACTGGAAAATTATTCTGACTGATGAATTAATAGATTTTCTTTTCTTTTCATATTGAGCAACTTCACGTTCATTGATCAATAAACATTTCCCGTTGCATTTTGTCAGATTGAAACAATCTATCTTGAGATGATAATTTGTCTTATTTTTAGAGCCATTTTCTCTACATATTAGTGCTTTTTCATTTTTATAATCCCTGGCGTCTATTCATATCTCATCATAAGTATAGTCAATACCTTTGTTTTATTTGATTTCCTCTCGCCAATATTTTACTCGATGCATAATTATTTAATTCCGTCATTTTCCGATAGACTGGAAAAGCATGTTTAGGCTTATTATTATTATAGATATTCCCTGTAAATTGAAACTCACAAAGTCCTACTTCATACTGACTGTGGTCTGTTATAATGGATTTGTGCAATTCAATTCTATAGTCAAATATCGTATTTTGAAGGTACATATTTAGGGAGGATAAGGAAGAAAAGGTAACATAAAAACCCTCTGACTCCATCTTCCCAATTGATCAAAACCTTCCAAATCTCCCAACTTGATATAATTGTATGGATGTATGCGCTAAAGGT
Organism: Ceratothoa steindachneri; assembly: GCA_963969495.1. Taxonomy (NCBI): domain Eukaryota; kingdom Metazoa; phylum Arthropoda; class Malacostraca; order Isopoda; family Cymothoidae; genus Ceratothoa; species Ceratothoa steindachneri. Next base: position 33,911,498 of record OZ018324.1, on the reverse strand, counting down.
TGGTAGGTGATATCATATTCATTGACGTATAAGTTAAATACATTTTGGTGCCGTCACCATTTTACCTAATAATGCCTGTTTTTTCCATGCCTTTTCACTTTAACTATCCTCTTTACTACATATTTCTTACGGGAGTCAAACTTTACTTTCTGTAGTTTTTCTTCATAAACTTCACCTTCAATATGTTCTGAATTTAAATCATCAATAAAATACAGGTCTAATAGATTCAAAGTCCTAGATATCTTGTAGATTTCCTCACTTCACTATGACTCGTATCTTTTATTAAAATTACTGGAAACGCGTGAGATTCGAACATAATTGCCGATCTTATATAGAAACCTTTTTTTAACTTCAGCTATTTTATTTGGTATAGCAACATCATGTATAACTTTAAACGGTGTGTTCCCAATCATTCTATGGCAAGAACTATTATAAGCCCTTGCAAAATCATATAACATGTCGATGTATTTCCATGTGTTATTAAAAGTGAAATATCTGAAAAATCTTTCCTTTATTGTTCTTTGTACACGCTCCACAAGACTAGCTTTGTTTAGAGAGTCAACATGATATACGTTGATATTATATTCCTTTAAACTCTCCTCCATTATTTGAACATATACAACCTGGAATCTATTTGGTTTCTTTCTTGAGATTTTGTATCGCATTTGAGACCATATGACCCGTCTTCTCCTTCAAAGAAATTAGCCAGAGATATCTAGAATATACGTGAATTACAAAGAGTATGAAAACTACACCATTATTTAATCATTCAAACTTAAACATTACAGTAAGATCTACCTCCTAAATCTCGTTTGGACCTTGTGCTTTTACGTGTTTGGTCTTGAATCTTTTTTGCACTGGTTTTTGTATTGTATAGCTATCTAAACCTGACAGAAGGCTTTCGACATCAACTCTTTAGGCGCTCTATTTTACCAAAAGATGTTTGGGGGACTCGGGGATGTGGATAAGTATAACAATCCACGGTTCATTTTCGATTGAATATCTGATTCGTTTACACTCTTATATACTCGTAACTATTCAATAAAAAACAGTTTCAATTAAAAAACAAGTCATTTTCATTTTACATCTAGTTTAAAATACATAATTTCAATTAGAATTTGATGGCTGTCCGCAACCTTATCACTTTGTGCACATTTATTGATTCTCTGAATCAAAAGAGCTGGGTTAATCCAGTCAAGAAAACGGTATTCGATAAACAGCGGATAAAAATTATTAATATGTATTTTTAATCCAACTTTATGTTTTTGAAAATTGTCGTGGTATGACATTATATTACATTAATTCCATATTATATCTATGCGGAGGCACTAATAACTTAGAGGCGAACCGAAAAGGGACGGAACACCACTAGTTTAGACGGGCTGAGTAGCGAGAAAGAGTGCAACGAGGTCAGGTGAATTATGGGCAATGGCAAAGCTCAAGGTTATTTAAAGAGGCATGTAGAAAAATATAATTTTATTTACATAAAAATAATGAGAGAAATGACTGGCAAAATTACATCAGATGAATGAGGGGGGTGATTGTAGTTATGAATCAGACTATTAAGTTAAAATTAATGTTTTACGGGAGGAGATTTTTCAAATGGGAGAAAGCAATGCATATGGGTTACTGAAGGGGAAGAGGGGTTGGTTTATGGAGGATTCCTGGTTAGACGTCAGGGTAAGGCATCACGGATGTCTTCTGCACTGGATGCGAGGCCGCTCGAAGCTTCTGAGCGGGTTGTTAAAGTGATGACGGTTCTCCAAAAAAAGAGGGGTGGGTGGTAACGTCCGGTCCAGGGGAGAGTATTTCCGCCACCTGAAATCGAGGGGCGAATGGGGAGGGATTCAACAGGAGTTTTGACGAGAAAAGTTGGAAAATCACTCGGTAGCGATCGTTAAATGAAATTACCTCACTGATGGGGCTAATTCCAATACACAAAAATATTTCAGCTGTCACTTTGCTTTGTTGTTAGCACCTGACTTGGAACTAGGGGAATTTTCTTGGGGTCCGGGCGAGACTTTTCAACTCTGTGTCGGTTTCATATGAAACGAGCAATATATATGTCTGAGGCTCTCCCTGCGTGGAATGTTTAGTGGGAAACAGGTCTACTCTCGAATGGCCTTGAATCTTCTTGCCGAGGCTATTCTAGCCTGTGTAAAGGTAAATCGGGGTGGACGCAGTTTGAGGCTACCGCTTGTGGAAGGGGGGGGGGGTTAGGCTTATAAATTTAAGCCTAACAGAATCTTCTCCAGCACATGGAACTTCCGGGCTGGAAAAGAAATTCCACGTGGAATTCCCTCACACAAATTAATATCAGAATTTTTTTCCCTAATCTAGAATTTTAATAAACATAATTGATAAGGGATTATGCTCTAATAAATTATTATTTTTATCGGCGATGAACCTAACCTTTCTTCTTGCAAGTCCTGATGACTCAGGCTCAGGGCCGCTTAATCCTCTGGACTTCCATGGAGAGACTAATTGATAAATAGATATTATATTTTAATTTTATGTACACGTAATGGTGACCTAGTCATAAAGATTCCCGAGGACAAATTCTTTCACAAGTTCGATAGTGTTCCCTCTCTTGTTGAGAAAACAATAGAACTAATCAAACGATACATTTTTATATACTCATCTTCTGTGATGGTGAGTTAAAGTTTTCGACATTCTTCGAATCCATCGTTAAATGCAAAATAACAAGCATCAACCGCACGCTGTAAACACTTCATCTGACGAAAACTATGATGGAATTCGTCTTCAAGTTTGAGAAAAGTATTGACGTCATACTCATTGCACAGCGCGTTTTTGAGTCGAGTAGGAATGAACTTTTCATCCCTTTTCCATTGAATACCTAAATGTATATTGGAAATAGACTATTTTTATTTGCCCTATTTTTCCTGTTTTACCTTGTGTATTGCCCAGCGCACAAGCCAAAACTCATCTTCACTATGGAATAGTTTGTCATTATATCGAGTTCTTCTGTAGGTGTTTTCAAAGATCACTCTAACATAACCAGATTTTCTTCTAGTAATCTTGTTGTATAATTTGCTTTACTTGGAATCGAAACATAGCTTCTTACGTGTCAGAATTCGAGTAGAGCTGGATAGCCACTGATACAAAGTCCGATACGATAGGATTTCTTTGACACGATTTAAATGTTCATCAATTTACTTGTGTGGATTGCCACTTAACCTTTTTACTATCACTTAATTGGTCAGTCTAAGTGCCATCTTTCAGCAGTTAAATTGATTAATAATTCACCCATTTTCTTAGTTTTTTCTGTCGATGATGAAGGGAAGTACAACGTTTGTTTGCACGTTATACTGAGCTTTCTGTAGAGAAAGTTGACGTGTAAGTAATATTTCCCTCCTCTTTCTGACTTTGCGATTTATTATGATAGATTTAGCAAAATTAGAAGATATTAATTTTACTTTTATTTCCTTCCTGTGGGTGGGTGGTGATCTATTCCATGTTCTGGTCAAATCATTGAGTAAGGTCGATAATGTTAGATTATGGAAGTCTTTTACCATCGATGGTAATCACTTCATCATAACCCCAGCTGAATCCCTGTGTATCGTTTATTAACTGATAAATTAATATACTTCTTTCACGAACACTAGGCTCCAGTGTTTCCAGTACTTTATCTGTTTTTATCGTTAATTTGATCCTTGATAATGTCATCGAATTTAACGGTAGATGTGTTCACAACCTTATCGTAGTGTTTTAAATAGTGTTCCAGCGCCTTCTGGTAAAGAATAACACGTTTATCTAGTAGAATATGTGAATTGATTAGTATAGTAGTAACTCCCTCCAATGATAAAAGTCTCTCTTGTAGGGAGATTATGTTTGAGGGTACTTCTTAAATTTCTTTTTCGTGATAAACAATAATTTTTTCATCATATAAAGTTGGAGAGAAAAGTTGCTATAAGAGAGAATATGATCGGTAAAAATGATCATCCACCCTGATTTAATAGTTTTTTTTAGACGTATATAAGCTGGCTTTCGCGCTGCATACGTATCAACCTTTAGAATCGTGATATCTTTTGTTTCTACGATGATGTCATAGAAATATTACCTTTTATTAGATTAAGCCACATTTCACATATACATTTGATAAAGTCACTCACTATCTATGCTGCCTATGATTGATTTTTTCATCTTTTTCAGACAGTGGGGAACGTATGAAATAGATACGCGTATCTTTTCATTCTATGCATCATTCTAAAAGATATACGCTTTCGAATTTGTTTGTAAATATTCCTGTCCATAATGGGAAAATCGTACAGTGTTTCTCGGACTGAAGTCGCAGAGCAAATAACCAATGAGCGTTGAGACGGCTTCTTAACAATTCTCATGAAGCTGTTCCGTTCCCCAGGCATTATTTGGCCAGTGAATATATTTATCTGGGAGATGTCTCTCCTCTGGATAAATAAGACTAGATTGTGGCAATTCAAGGCAATATCGCGCATATAAGAAGTTTTAGAAAATAGATATGGGGCAATTAGGAATAGAGAGATATTCTTATGGCGTGAGGTCACTGTAAATATCTCTGATTTATTTGCATCTATCTTTTGCATTAAGTCATCTAAAATAGAGAGTGCATGAATTATTTCACCCAAAGATGACATATCATACACACCTTCGTGGAACATTACTTCATTTTAAAATTCTTCTTAGTCTTTCTGCTATACAGTGTAACACCAGATTATTCTATCAACGTGTTAAGTAAACATATTATCTCTATTCCGAAGTATACGTAACAGGAATTGGATTTTTTCGCTAGACGTCGGCCAATGATAGATGAAGTACATGGGGATATAAATTTTTTTTCACATTTCCTTCACTCTTACTTTCCTTTTGTATAATGAATGAACCAACTTTTTTCAGGTAATCATATAGAAAATCTTTTCTCTGTAAAGTAATTTTTTTCTGTATAATGAATGAGCCAAGTTTTTCAGGTAACCATATACAAAATCTTTTCTCTACAATTTTTTTTCACACTTCCTTCACTCATGCTCTCCTTTTCTATAATGAATGAGCCAACTTCTTTCAGATAATTATATACAAAATCTGTTTTTCTCTTTTCTATTAGTTCCTCCTGCAAAAGGAAAGCGGATCTACCGAAACAAGCCCACCTCTTTCTCTTGACCCAACCCATCATGGAGTGAAGGTGTCAGCGGTGAAATTTTGCCCATATCCTATTCTGCTCCAACTATTGTGTCTAATGAAGATGACAGCAATGATAATGATGATGATGAGTTTGGGGATGATAAAGGTTTTCATTAATAATTTTTCATACTTCCTTTACTCATGCTTTTAATTTTGTATAATGATTAAATGAGCCAACTTTTTTTCAGATAATGAACGTTTAATTATTTAAGATAGATTACGTAACAAAACCATTCTTTTTACGATGGGAGAATTAAATGAACTGTGGATAATTTCGTAAACTAATACCCAAGAAAATCTTTACAGCAAAGAGAAAAATATTCTCGTGTAAAAATTATGCCTTTAAAAGAAAACAGAGATGGAACCAGTAAAAGCTGATCTTGGTAAAATAATGCGTGATCTATCACGGTGTGTAAGCATGAAACTCAATCTGCCGCCATCACACAGAATTTCTCTGGTCGAGAGGAACTTGCGCAGCTTTGTTTAATTTGGGGTGCTTTATCACCATCTTACACCCAGTTTGATAACGCTTCCCTGCTCCCAGGTGGCAGCCGTGTGCATCTTTCTCCCCTTGGGCTAGAAGGAAATCTCTCTTATTTCCCGTTCGCCTTGTCGATGCCCCAAATTATCAAGGTTCATGTTTGTTTAAGCGGCATCTGATATCCCTTGGGAATCACACTTAATTCCATTTCGCCTCGTCGATGCCCGAAATTATCAAGGTCCATGTTTGCTTAAGCTGTGTCTAATATTGCTTTAGGACGCCCTCGATGCGCGCAGCCCTTTCTCGATCATGGTTATGGCTGCTATTTAAGGTGATGTCTGCAAATTCTCAACAGATAGAGAGAACCCGAATGTCTTGACGTCCAGACCCTAGTATCTGTCTTCCGTGAAGTAGTCCCCTCGCCCTTGTGATCTCATAAGCAAATCGTCTTTGTGTAATGCGCTTTGATCAGAGGACGATTACAGAAACACGTTAATACCCCGGATGATTGTCGAGGGTCTCTCTTGTCTCACTACATTGGTTGAGACTTCCTGCCATCCGCAGACGAATCTCGATTTTGTGATTAGTTCTCTTTAGAGCCGAGGTAACCTCAACCCCTATCGGAGTCTCTTTGTACGCCTTCACATCGATACTCCATCCACGAAGACCTGGGCATTGTTATTTCTCATCTCCAGTTTATCCCCAAGGTAACCAGAAGTCCTTTCGTCGTAAGTCCCACCTCTTCGTTCACAGTCCTAAGAAGAATTCCCCATTTGGTTTAACGCAAATACACTTGCTAAATCTTTCATTGAACCCAACTTATTGGATCACTTATATATTTTCCCGGACCAAATTTGCTTAATTTTGGACAGTCATAATATTCTTTTGTCGTACTCATTATTATTTAGATTTCCATATTCATCTGTGCCCTTGTTCTTACTATTTGTATTCAAGTTTATTTTTCCAGAGGTGTTTATCTTTCCCTTTTGAAGAACAAACCTAATAATATCATACTCTAAGTAGAAGATCCTTACCATTTTCTCAATTCAATTGTACCCGAGCGCAGTGCCAATAGTTGCTGCCTGGCGTAGGTTAGTGTGCACTGACGAAGTATGGGCAAGTGTACTGGATTATACGAACTCGGGTTCTAAGGTAAGCTAAGCAAGGCAACAAATGTTATTGTTCTAAGAGTGCTATTTGATTAGTTAGCTGCAGCTTCACCATCAAGGAATATCCCAAACACAACAGCAAAAATAGATTTTAATACACACTAAATAAAAGGTACACAATAAATATGGATATATTAGGTACATGAATAAGACGGAATTAGGTTCCGAATACTACTAGGATAACTAGGGTTATTAAATGGTTATAATGGGAGATTAGGGTGGTGAGCGATTTAGTTCCTTTGAACCTCAAGTGTAAAGCGGAACGAACTTAAGGGGAAGGGTGATCTTGGTGACCTTGGTTACCCACGGATGTAGCCGGAAACCCTAAGAGGGTGGGGCTACTTTCTCCAAACTCTGATTTAGTGAGATGCCGACCTTTTTTCGTCACGAGGTCACTACACGAACATCAGAGGAGGGGGGAGGTGACTTCTCTAAAATTGGATTTAGCAAGCTATCGGGCCTCTTGTCCTTAAGAGGTCACCGGTCGAACTTCGAAGGGAGGGGAAGAAATGACTTCTCTAAACTCGGATTGAGCCTCTTGTCTTCAAGAAGGTCACCAGAATAACTTCGGAGGGCGGCTTCTCCAATCCTTGATCCGAAGGCCGTTGAGAAAGGCTGACGTTGCCTCAAGAGACTTTTCTCGTTGACCTGAAAATACGAGTGTGATGTCCAGCTCTTTTGTGGCCTGCTACCGTAAGAAAACACTTCTCGGGAGAGCACATCGTTGAATCGATCCTCCGTTTGGGAAAGCGTCATCTAACTGAATCTGTGGGTAATCTTTGGGAGAGTGCATATATACTCGGATTACTTCAATACAGGGAGAGAGAGGAGCCTTCTCGAACCTTCATTATTGGCTGAGAGAACCGAGCGTATCCCTATGGGGAAGTGTAAGAGGCCGGATCAGAGGGTCTGGCGGAACGACCAGATAAGGAGCCATCAGAGTTGTTCGAGGTAAACCTACAAATAGAGGAATAATCTCCTGACCAGAGGGGACAGGAGAGATTAAGACGGCTGGGCAGTAATCTTGAATCTCAGCGTCATGCATCGGTGTAAAATTGTTAGTTACCTGGCGGAACGTCGAAAAAGGATGAAGTTGGAGGGGGGGGGGGGTAACGGCTCGCTTTCTCTCACGGATTAATATCTTAGGAGGTGGGGAAATACTACTATTTTGCAGGGTCCCTCTATATCTACTTTTAAAGACTTTTTGGTCACACGCCTTCCTCCTTCGACACACGGTATATATTGAAACTCCAATGGCTTATATCGTGTAAATATAAATTTTGTAATTGCGGTTGCAAACGGTAATACCATCTATTTAAACATTCCATTCGTTAAACTGTGTGAATCTACACTATTTATTATATCATGGGACGATTCAAGACAACATTCCAGTGTGCGCATACAATTGAGTTTGGAACTTTGAATCTCGTAGTTCGTGTTTATATGGTGCCTGCAGGCTATGCTCTAATTCCATCGAATGTTTGATTTGATGAAAAAATCATATATATGGAAACCATAGAAATTTTTGCAGGCTGCGCCTTTGTTTCCTCAGTCATCGCGAAAAAAATGAAGTAGAACTTTCTTTCAAGAAACTTCTGGCTTCCAGCAATAACAAAAGAAGCTCAGGAGTTGTCAAGAAAATGCAATCTCGGGTACAAAGAACTTGTAACTGTAGATCAGTTCTCCTAAATAGAATGCAAATTCAAATTACTTCATCGACCAACATATCCTGAAAAATCAGCTACACTCTTATTCAGAGGTCTTGAAGGTGAAACCTATTATCCAATTAGAAATATTAATGATACATATATTAAAAACAAGATACTCTCTTTTGATCATGGTATGTGCTTTTCTTGCTACACGTTCTATGATAATGTAACCGCCCATCTAAATGATTTTGAAAGGGTGTGCAGTCAAAGTCTTGGGCATTGTGATGGAGTAAGAAGTCGTAATATTTTATGTAATGAGTGCGATCGGATATTCTTACAACCAGTCATGTTTTAAGACACACAAGAAGCTACATACTTGTGTGAAAATTTAGGGTTGTCGTAGATGAAATTGTATAATCATGCATGGTGCAAACTGGACAAAACGACACGAGTGCGAGAAGTTGTTCTGTTAAAAAAGTTATATATACTATACAGCGGATGGAGCAGAGTATACGTACTGGATGAAGAGGTCGAAGCAGTAGAAGTATTCTGTGGTATAGAAATGGAATGCAGTGCATTATGAAATATAAACTTATAAAAAAGTGGGATCATTCATACTTTATCTTTATATATTGGTTATGCAGATAATCTGTGAACTCTGGTTTGATAATGAGAATGAAACTTATGATAAATGATGAAAACTCCCCTTGTAAATCTTTTAGAGAAGAGTTAATACAAATAAGGAGGTCGAGAGAAAATGTGAAAACATATGTAATGGCACATAACAATGCCAAATTCGATGCCCAATTCATCTATGACGAGCTTTTTCAATATTTTAATCCTAATCTGTTTAATTTAATTTCAATGAAGCTGGGACGAAAATCTTTAAGATAAAGCTCGTTTGGGACATAATATTTAAGGATACGCTCCTATTCATGCCATCATCGTTAAAAAAACTGCCGAAAACAATGAGATTTCCCGAATTGGATAAAAATTACCTTCCTTACGATTTTCATTCAGAGGAAACACTGAATTATATTAGTCCGGTTGATGAAAAAGGGTATTTTAATAATGAGAAAATGAATAATGAGGAAAACTTCTATTTTTGTAGTATTTTTTATCTGAATTTTCAGGATGGAGAATACAATATTCGTACAGAGTGTATTAAGTATTGCATTTAAGATGGTTATATCCTCGGTCTGTGTTTTGAGAAGTTTAGGTGTTCCTTAATCAAGAGATTTGACATTGATCCTATGCGATCTTGCATCACAATAACCTCTTTGTGTTAAAAGGTGTATAAAGATTTCTTCCTACCAGAAAATTCAATTGCAATTATCGACAGGAAGAAATCAAAAGCTTTCTCTTATAAGGCTATAGGTTGGCTCATGTTAGAAGAATATATTAGAGGAATCCCAATTTTCCATGCAAGGAACGGTGTTGAGCGAAGTCTTCCTGTTATGGGAGAGTCGTTTTGCCTGAGGGGTTTTTACCATCAGGAGGAAGAACCATGTTTCTCTTTCATGGAAGTTATTGGTATGAGTGTCAGAAAGAGGACTGTAATCTCAAAAAAGATATTTCCATTGGTGGACGTGGGTCGTTTGACCGCTACTGTGACACAATAGAGAGTGATTGAATTCTCAGTAGTAAATACAAAGTTATCATTCTCTGGAAGTGTGAATTTGAAACCATGATGCAAATCATTCCAGCATGACGTGAGATAGTTAATAGCCCTTTTGCCATTGTGGTTGAATGGTGTATTGAATGTGGGTAGTGCACATTTTGTCAGCAGATGTAACCTAATTATATTATACTACCCATCAATCGAAGGTGTGAAAATATATTATGTCGATTTTTTCTCCTTCTATCCGCACTGCATGAAAAACAATCTAAATCCCGTAGGATCACGGCGGTGCGTATATGTGCGACAAATTCGGTCTATTCAAGAATTCACCGATGGTATGAAGGGGACATATTTTGGTATCGTGAATGTTGATATGCTTCCTCTTAATGATCTGTATATTCCTGTTCTTCCTCAATCCATAGATGGTAAACTTACTCTCATACTATGTACCACGTGCGCTCAGCAAAACTAACGTGAGTGCCCTTACTCTGAAAAGAAGTATATGATCAAGAAAATTTACTACTCTTGGGAGTTTAAAAAAGGGATGGTTTGTTAACAAAATATAAGGACATTTCTATAAAAAAAAATAGAAGCTTCTGGATTCCCGCGAGGAGTGGTTGGAAAGAAGGAGAAAATGGAATATGTGAAGAAGTTGAATCATGCTGTATGGATAAAAACACAAATAGACAACATCAATATTAATCATGGAAAGCGTTTAAGAACAAAGTTCTGTCTAAACAGGTAAGGATTTCTTCCTTCGATTAGTTTTTTTTGCATTAATATATTACAGTCAAAATGTTATTTTTATAAATATTATCATATTGTAAAACGAAATAAAGTCAATAATTTCTTAAACTAGAAGGCGATAATGATAATAATAATAAAAAACTTGAAGTCGATAATAATAATAAAATACCAAAGCCAAAATAGCATTAATCCTGATCATAATTTTTTTCTTTTACAGTGTATGGGAAAAACTCGCTCAGAGGATTCGCAGTATGAAAACGGAAATATGTGCTTCGGATTATGATGTAATTGAGCTGATCAAAAACGACGACTACATTGTGAACTTATTGGATGTAGTTGGCAATGCATACATCGCAAAAATGGAGAGTGCTAAACATATCGAAGTTGAGTCCCACCTAACGAATCTCCCAATTGCAGCTTTCACAACTGCCTATGCTCGAATCAAGCTCTATGGCCTCTTAGACTCGTTAAGTGAACGGTTGTTGTACTGTGACACAGATAGTGACATCTTCATTGCTAAGAAAGATTGCCTACAACCTGGACTTGAAGAATTCGTAGGTAATCTCACCGATGAGATCAAAGATGTGTATGGTGCTGAAGCGTATGGAGATTCATTTTGTTCAACGGGTCCCAAATCCTATTTGGTACGTATCCAAACGACGAGTGGGGATAAGTATATACTTCGTGCTATAGGATTAACCATTAATACTCAGCCGAAGGATATAATAACCTACGATGGTATAAAACAGCTAGTTGAAGCCGATGATGATTGTCACATCCCTGTACTATTTATAGGTTTTAGATCCAATGAACACGGTGGAGTGAGAGAGGTGAGAGGGAAAATAATTTTGAGCAAATCCTTTCGTAAACGCATTGAACTCCCACGGAGTTATCCAACCATACCTTTTGGTTTCAAAGTGATCTCACATTAAATTTAAAAATTCACTATAAATTGAATCTCTGCCAGCTATTATTAGCTCTTTATGTATATAATTTTTATTTAATCATAATAAATATTCAATAATTAATATCAATAAAATAAAGATGATATAATACCTGTTATACTACTAATGTTCTATAAGGAAGAACCATATTCTCTGATTAATATGAATAAAATAAAAATGAAATAATATGTGTTATATTAGCAAAGTTTTATTTTGTCTATAAAATAACTCATCACATTTTCTTGATCTGGCGAGAAGGAAAATCAATTCAATCTTGGTTTTAATCATATCAGTGAGTTGATGGGAATACCACGAGAGAAGCAAAATAACATGGTTTTAGTGTCAAATATAGCGATCTTCACTACTTTCTCGCCATCATTCACCAGATCAGAATGTAATATGAAGAAAAACTTATCCACCCATGTATTGTGACGATCGGATAGGCCTCCTACAAAGAAATACTGATCTATAAGCTCGTTTTTTAATACTTCACCAATGATTAAATCTTCTAAACCAATAAACTGGAGATGTTCAAGTAATTATTTTCCGCATATTGTAGTCGAAATGCGGTTGGACTGACCCACAATACAGAAATTCAATCTGATTATTTGGGTGTTCATGAATATGTCAACGAAGATAATCGAAGAAATACACTGGAAATGAATAGTCTGGGATAAATTTATAATCCGATCCACACACATCTTCCGTTGCAAAATATTTACTAAGTCTGGGTGTGATATGTTGTGGAGGGAGGATGATCTTTAGAACGTGTAGTACAGAGAGTTTTAGAGACAAATAATTTAAAACATGTCAAGTAGACGGACCAATTAAAGGATTGTCAACGGTTAAGCGGCAACTCCATTGTTATGCGGGTACAAGAAAATGGATAATAATGCATGATAATTTAAACGCGTTCTACCGATTTACTCCCATGTGTGGTGTGTGTGTGTATTTATGTGACCAGACTGAGATTCCTATGAAAAGTTCACTTCACAATGCTTGTAGTGGGGCTATGGTTAGTAGGGGGGGGGGGCTCAGATACAAGCAACAACCCGGTAAGGTGGGGGGGCGGGAGACTCGGACATCAGCTCACTGACCAAGGCTTGGGATGGGGGGGTAGAGGGGAGGGAGACTCGGACCTGACCCCGCAATACTACTACTGGTGTTTTTGGTCACCCCTATAAACATTTACCCTCAAGTTTCACGGTAGTTAGAGGTTTTCTTGAGCGTTTTGACGCAGGAGCTGCAATTCTTCAATGCAATAAAAAATTTATTTGCGCGTGTGTGCCTCCTTAGACCTTTATTATTTTTACTTTTCTTTTGCCTTCCTCATTTTTTTATTATTTGATGTATCATAAAATAGAATTATTAAACGCTCCTGAGGCCTTCTATCATATTATCGTATATTTTTTTAGGGATACAGCTTTGAGCGCGCGCACTATAACATTATATTTACTTTCTAATTTAATTTTGGTTATCTTCTATGCAACGCATAGATTTCCGAGGGCTCAGAAATCTTGAGACTCTCTGCTTAACCTATGTTATTCCAAGCGTTTTAACATTTTAGTAACCGCTCGTCGTAGCTGCAGTTAATAATAGCGAATTGTTTTTGTTTTTCATGTATATCACTCTGAGTGTATGCATCACACCACTTTTTTTAAGTTAAACAGAAGTGAGGAATACGGGGTTAAATTTAAATTATTTATTTTACGAATTCTGTTCACTAAATCTGTTCTAAAGGAATTAATATTTTCCTTCTTACCAATGCACACTATTTATCCTTTTAAATTTGAAATAAACACTGAATTTACACTATTAAACATATTTACACTGGGATTTTTTAACACTATTATTATTATTATTAATTTTAAGTACTCTGCACAAACAAATGGCGTTAGTTCGTATATTGGGTTCAACTTGATTCAGTGTTGTTTGTTTTAGCTGCGATGATAGATTCTGTGTTCGTATGTAGAAACTGGACAAACTTTGCCGTGTTAGATCTCGACCCACGTCCACTTGTAGCAGTTCTCGTAGGTCATTCAACCCTCGTTTTATAGACAAAACCAGCGTACATACGGTATTTTGACTTTTCACTCGAATTATTTTTTCTAAATTTAATTTGTTGTATATTATTAAATTTATTTATTCTCTTTACTTACATTTACATTATTTTATAGTAAAATTATTTTTATTTTAATCAGTGATATTTAAATATTAAAGAAACAAATCCTAACTATTACATTTGTTGTTTTCTTAAGTTTTCCCCCTTATTGTTGCTAACACTCACGATTTCTTTTATTTAAGTGCTCTTAAACTAGTAGCGATTCTTTTGTTAATTTTACTCGATTTATGTTAAATATATTAAAGAAAAAGCATTAAAAGTATTACGATAAACTTTTACATGAATTTAAATTTATGAACCTAAAGTTATCATTTTGAGTCTTTCGTTTCTTCATTAAGATCGATCAAAGAGTCTTCAAATAACGGAAATAAAAAAAATATTTAGTATTAGTAGAAATTGTGGAGAGCATGGCTCTGGCATTAAAATTGCACCATCAAAGTGCCGCGCCGGAATAGGATAGATTTTATCAAATGTCCACGTATATATGTGTATATATATATATATATATATATATATATATATATATATATATATATATATATATATATATATATATATGTAGACCGGTCAGGAATCGAACGGAAATCCGTGAATTCAGATATCACTAAAAATTTGGCGACAGTGTAAAAAAACCAAACACTTCTTGCCTGGAAAAGGGATTAAGAAGAGACAGCTCTCACCGCGTAAGGTGTTAAAAAATGTATCTCAAAAAAGCGTCAATTATTAGACGTCATGGATCCATGACCACGGGACAAGTAATTAACCTCGGTCGAAGAAAAGACGCCATGCTCTGGAGTCAGGAAGAAACAACGCCTTTCTTCTGTCCTATCATAGAAGAAAAATGGATAACGCATACACATGCTTGATTCTAATTCTCGATCTCAAAGTAGCTCTGTTATTAATTTCATTCGTTTAGCGTAGCGAAGCTCCCGTCTTAGCCACCTAAGTCTTTTGTCTCGTTAGTTTCGCTTTCCTGACCGGTAGTAAGAAATATTCCTGACCATACTCTATAAACGCGAGACTCATTTTTACTTTGTTTAATTTGTTTTGTTCGATTGAAACTAAACCTTTTTTTCCGTTACTCCTCTCAGTTCTTTCTCGATCACAAGCATTCCGTAAGCCAGGCTAAGCGCGGAATATATTAATCTCCTATCTTTGGTTCTTCCACCCCTATAAAGTGATGAATTTTACGTTGCGAACATTGAAAGCATCGAAGAAATGAACTCTGCAACCAACCATCAGACAGAACAAGGCGAACGGAACTTCCTGAAAGCCAATAACATCAAGACGCCCATCTTGAACAAATCAGCAATCGAAGATTGGTTTCCCATTGCGAAAGCGCAATTTCACATTTTGGGGCTTAAGGAAGAGACAAATTCATTCACGTTATACCCTCACTTCTGCAAAAGAATGATGACCGTCTGTCGGGAGCTATCTTGGATCAGCATATCTACCAGAGGTAGAAAACAGAAGTAATCACCCATTTGGAAAATAATGAGCATGAGCTATTTAAAAAGATAATAGTATCATTCGCACTCACCGGCCGTCCCTCACTCAATCTAGAAGAACTGCAAAGTACTGCCCTTCAGGTAGAAGTAAGCGAGGACCTCGTTCGTTACAAATTTATACAATCCTTACTGCCGATCATTGCGCTTATATTTGCTACACAAAAAGATCTAACCCTAGCCCCATTGGGTAAACTGGCGGATGAGCTTACTGCGTTAGGTAAAGAGTGGTGTCATAGTGTAAATTCCGAAAAATGCAGTACTGTATGCGCGTCTGTTGCTTTTCTAACAAAGTGCGTGATAAGTGCGTAAATAATTCGGCGGGTTTTTGTACAATCGGTGCCTAAGGATAATTACAGAGCGCGTAATATACCTAAAGGATTGCGACCATTCCAGAGAAAACGGAAACCTGTGGTTGGTTGCTTGCACTTGTACTTTGGCAAAGAGGCTTAGTGTTGTAAGCCCTGGTCAGGTGGCCAAAAGAGGAGAACGCCGCAAATGCAACCTTCTTCCAGGCCATCTTCGCCAGTTCCACATGAAACTAGTCAGGTATTCCATAGTGAGCGCGGCCGCTGGTAGGCTATTAGTTTTAAACGTAGCTGTGAAAATGAATGATAAAAGTGACAAATCTTTAATAGACACAGAGGCGGAATTGGCTAGGTCAATTGAATTTTGCGAATCCACTTGTGTTAAGTGTTAAATTATCTGGAGAACCTGCGGTAGCCATGGTCATAAATGACCAGAACATACCCCATCCCCAGTGACTGGCCATTCTGAATGAATATGGGGCCCTGAATGGTACCGCTCTCGCTCACCTATCACCGCCATCGCCACACTCAGTTTACCAAAATATCGATACTGGCAGTGCACCACCGTCCTTTGCGCGGCCTAGGCCTCTTTTGTTGAAGAGATTACAGGTTGCCAAAGCAATTCTCGAAGAGCTATTGAAAGAGGGGGTTGGGCCTTACCATTCCACTTAGTGTCTAAGAAGGCACCCAAAGCCTCTAATTTTGTCGTCTTCATCGAAATCGGATGCTAAGTTCATTAAAGAGCTGGCATCGACAATGGCCCAGATCGAGAGTATCTTTAGGACAACTGAATTCGGTGTCTAAGCCTTACGTGCCCAGGTACCTGCATGATGCAACGCATCTTTGGGTTAGGATAGACCACGTTCGTAAACCACTCGAAGCGCCATATGCTGCCAATTTCCGATCAGCGAGCGTATCAGCAAGGTATTTAAGCTGAAGTACCCTGATGGCGGAAGAGTCACTGTTTTAATAGACAGACTAAGCCGGCTAAATGGCCCACGCAGGATGAGCATAAGAGGACTAGTAGCGGTTCGCCGCGTAGAAATCTTGCCACAAGAGAAGATACGATTTTGGCAACATGCGAGACACTACGGCGAGAACCGGGTAAGAAAATGTACAGCTCGGAATGGTCAGGCGCTCTGTGAGCAGGATCTAGTGTGCCAGGAAAAATTTGTATTTCCCTGTATTTCGACACTCCTGTACATCATAAAAGGCATAAATATATTTTCAAGCCTCGCTGATTCATGTTATTTCTGCTATGTACATTAGAAGTTCTATGTTAAAGGAGGCATAAATATACATAAAAGTCTCGCTAAGGCATTTTTGCCTTGTCACTTTGATCAATGTAATGATTATTGCCACAATGAAGCGATATACCATGTATTTACTTTTTAGAGAGGGTCAGATTGTACAGGCCTTTCTAAGCACAGGTGTTGCCATGAATAAGTGATGTTAATTTCATTACCCTGTGCATATATTAAAAATGTACCTGCTTGTCTAATTAGGATGTGCAATTTTCTCTCTCTCTCTCTCTAATTACGTTACTAGGAGGAAAGTTCTCTGTGTAGAGCATGACCGTGAACGTCTTAACCGCCTAAGTCTTTTTCTCGTTATTCTCACTTTCCCGAGCGATAGTAAGAAATTTCTCTGGCCCTGCTCTGGAAACGCGAGCCTCATTTTTATCTTGCTTGCTTGTATTGTTCTTTTGGAATTAAACCTTATTTTTTAGGTGATTCTTCTCAGTCCTTTCTCGATCACAAACCTTCGGTAAGCTCAACCAAGTCGATATATTATTTGAGTATCTTCTTTGGAGCCAGATACAGTCTTAACGCCGCCAATCACTTCACCTCGGGGAGAGTAGGGACATCCCTGGACGGACTTTCTACTCCTACATTAAAGTGGTAACCAGTGATCGATCCTACATCGCGCTATAAAGGTAACGGTAACATGCCCTTCCTACCCCAACCTTAACTGGCAACTCCTATGTCTCTACCAACAAACTGGTAACCGGTGGCCATTTCCCTTATACCTATAAAACACGGGTCCCACCTATATAATAAGCAACTGATTGAGATAATAACAATAATTTTGAGAAAATTGTTTAATGTCGATTACAATGCTACAGAGAAATGTTTACGATTTGGGAACAATGATTTCGACTTTTGAATTTTTAAATTTAATATACTCTACGTGGCACAGTTTTAAGCTAAGCCATGATGAAAAAATAGAAAGAAAGATGGGGGGGGGGTGCTAAGCGTCGGTCGCAATTGTGGCGAACCAGCGAAAAAGTAGTGTGATCCTCATTGAGACGCGGGGATATTGGAGCTCCATGCGAAGAAAGATTGACGTCTGATGAAATGAATCTCTGTGCCACAAGTAAGTAGATTAATTTCTATAAAATGCACAGATCAATTAAAAAAGGAAAAACTATAAAATATTAAGATACAAATACATTAACAATGTAAAAACTAAGATCATGCAACGTACATGGAAAAAATACAGCTTATTTTATTCTAATATTGCTGATTTTAGATTGAATAAATGATTGCTATGGATTACTGATATATATATATATATATATATATATATATATATATATATATATATATATATATATATATATATATATATATATATATATATATATATATATATATATATATATATATATATCATATATATATTATATATATATATATATATATATATATATTAATATGGAATACTCTTGTATTAATATTGAAAATGCGACTCATTTTACACTTATACTATTTTAATGATAGAAATTCACAAGAAAGACATAATACAACGGAGGAACTTAAAAAAAAGGGGTAACAAATAAATACCTGAGAACAAAAGTATCCCAAAACAAATCAAAATACCAGCTACTCTCAAGAATAAATATATCCTCACATATTAAAGAAGCTTTTAAGCCTTGCACAAGTGAGATTTCAAACCGAATCCTCAATGGAAACTTTACTACTAAGTAAACAGAATAGTGATGGATTAAACATTGGACACTGCATTTAATAATAATTGTTACATAATAAAACTCGAAAAAATGGTCTTAAAAAAATGACAAATCCTTGAAATTATCATCCGTATATTCACCGAAGAACACCAATATTAAAACTACAAGAGCCATGTAAGAATTATACAAAAAGGACGGCATTCCCTTTTTTATGTACATAGAAGTAAAAACAGAAAATGATGAAAAATATACCTCCCTGATGTATAGACAGGGTGTATACCTGCGTTGAGGTAAAAAACAATAGTGTAGGCACCGAGAACTACATACATATAATAAATAGGAAATTAGCCCCTTCAAAAGAAGAGCCACCATAAAATATTCAATGTAAATTGCACTAGACGAAGAATTAAGAAGATCTAAGCAATTCCTCTTCAACAAAGATTTATTCTCCAATAAAAAAAAAGGTCAAGTCTAAAACCTAAAACAAGAAACTTTATCGTTCTACTACAAGAATTAGATGACGGACCCCTGCAGAACAGACAAAATAATTTTACATAATACCGGAAAAAAACAATGCAAACGAAAGTAACCAAAATGTAAAAATACTACGAATATACATACGACTAAAAAAAAAAACGTCAACAACTCAATGATAAAAAATATGACAGACCGACAATCCAACTTGAAGGTTACCTTTGTGATGTAGAATGTCCCAAACTCCAGAATGACTGCATGCCTCACCCAATCAACCTCTAGCCTGTAAACGCCAAAACTCCCCTCAGTGCTATTTAACAAGGTAGCAGCAATTAGATTTTGGAATCAAATTACACTTTAATGATAAGCACAACCAACAATTTACAAGAAAATATAACGTTAAATATCATCTTTAATCTCTGAACAAACAATGAGTTTTGCGATTTGTAGCTTCGTGAGGCCATGCAGATCAGGGAAATGGATCCCGATCAAAAGACTCAGCGCGCCATGTCAGAGCGAATCCTCTATCTCTTTATTGACTGCTCAGATTCTGCCGGATTTATACCGATAAATTTGAGCTCTCGGAGCGAAAGAAGTTTTTTTTCAAATACAATTGCATCGGAAGCTTTCAGGAAAAAGAGAGGATAAGAATGGAAGATAAGCTAATTGGAAAGGCAATCGAGCGAATTTACGAGCGAATTGACCTCTCCCATTTCTCCATTCATACTTTCTCATTCATTCATTCATTCATTCATTCTTTCCTTACAGGGATCTTTATAAAGAGAAATTTTACCAAAGTTCCCTCAAGTACTATTATGGCGGCCTAAACTCATCAATCACTCCTCTACTGCATTCTGGCGCTTAGCTGAGTGAACTGTTAATCAGATCCTGTGCAAACTATGTTCGTCACTAAATAAGGCATAATTGAATAGCCTACTACCAAACCCTTCGTCATAGGTCTCTGAGACAAGAAGTGAAGTCGCACCCTCAGATAAGAGATTACTCTATCATTATGAGCCCGAATATAACTATAGACGGACACGCAACCTCTTTGTGTAAAATGGATGCGGCTTCCCCCGGTGGTGGCATTTGATTCGATCAACATCTAAAATAATTTCCTCGGGTTCATTCACTTATCCAGGCAATTACTCCAGCTGGGCGGAGGGCCATGGAAGGGAAGGCACTATTTTTATCATAAATAAGTTATTTCAATTTATTCTCAGTTTAAATATAGGAATATAAATAGAAAAGAAAAAGAAAGAAAACCGGAACCTTGGCTCTGCACGAGACAACATAGCCGTCCACGAAGGTGCGAAAAGGCCTCCTCTTTATTTCCCACAGAAAAGGAAAGGCCAAACAGCGAAATAACCTTGAAAACCATATACTCGGTCATTGGCGTGATTTTGTTCAGATTAAAAGAGCAATATAACGGATATGTCACAATTTTGGACACTGAAAATGACTTAGATCTGCTACTAATCGAAGAATCATATTAGAAACTAGCAAAGATTGACCTCGACCCAGAAAACCATCAGATGTCACTCCCCAACATCGGTCGTTTGTCGGTAGTTCAAACAGTGGATATTACCGTAGACTGCTTAAGAGATCAAGAAAGAGGAGAAAAACAAAAATCAAACCTGTGAAGAAAAGTCATGTTTTCAGAGTAGGATTCAGAGCCTACCGAAATGGCAAAGAAAGCGATAGAATAGGGAACCGTAAGGCTCGTAATAATACTGCAATACTAGTTCATCTACACAGATATAAATAATATGTTCGAATTCACTCTATAGCCAAATTTACCAAATAAATCTGAAACCTAACGAATATGAAGAGAAAAATGAATGGAAACAGGAAAGGAAAAATTTAAATTAATCACAACAACGGAGAAGGCAAAATAATTATATAAACAATGAAAACAACTTAAAATAAAGAAAAGGACGGAAGAAAGAAGCTCCAAAACTAAACGCATTAATTCAGGATAAAAATATACGAATCCTATAAACACCCTCTTCCTAACGTCAAGAAACAGAAAAAAATAGTCGACAAATCGGTAAAAAGATAGTACAAATGTCAATATCACCAAAATAAAATACACAATGCATTGAACAGAAAATAATCATAATCACCCCGAATCATCCCATAAATTATTGAATGACAAGCTAAAGAAAAACCATCTGCACGCACTCGATCACCATCCAAAAGAGGAAGGGTAAAGATAATAAAAGGACAAAAGTAAGATAGATAGATAAAAGAAAAAATACTATCGCAACATGTACAAGTACCAGAACAAATTGAAAATATTAAGAAAACTTTAACGGGTATAAAGACAAACGAGTAAAATACCCCAATATAATTAGAAAGGAAGATTCCTATATCCTAATATTAAGAGAACGCGGAGTAAACATTGAAAAGAGACAATGAAAATAACAAAGTACAACCTTATAACATCCACTCATACTCGGACCAGATACATTGTGTTAACGATGAGCATAAATAATTGGAATATATTTTACGGAAAATAAAGGTTTGAAGAATCTTTTACTGCCATTAAGATAGAGATGACTATAAGAGATCTACTAGTAGCCGAGCGGTATAAGACCCCAAGATGCCCGTATCTTCGCATCCCCAACCTTAGCAGAATTTGTTGCGCTCCACGATTGTTGATAATATGTATATAACTCAACAGAAGGGGCAGTGAAGCAGGATATACATGTAATGAAAAGGGAGTCAGAAGAACCGTCCAATTAGTAATGCAAAGTAACTTGGTCCAAAGAGAAGGATAAGACTTCCTCACCTTTCTTAAAGATATAACATCCACCACCCCTGATATCGTCCTGATAAATCCGCACTTAACTTTATTCATTACACAGACCAGGACCAGAAACCTCAGCTGACCAATTGAGCTAATAAATAGAGTATCCGCATCCCACATCCAAATCAAGATTCCAAAAGGAAGTCCCTCAGCAAGAGAGACAAAAACCAATATAAAGAATATCTTAGTATACTTTAAAGAGAATCCCTAATAAACTAAAAAAAAGAAGACAAGGTCTCAAAGACAGAACGAACAATCATCAGATAACAGAGGACGAAAACCACTACACACTGAAAGTAGAATATAGAAAATAACTGTAACACGATAGGATGAAGAAATATTGCCAAAGATTTATGCATTTCATCTACTAACGAGAGAAATAATGGAATTACGAAATAGCATTGAAATATATCGGAGGCTAGGAAACACAGAAATAAAATATGAATACTGCTAAAAACAAATCAAATTGGGTCTGGAAGGACATAATAAAAAAAAATGAAATAGAAACCCTTCTAAAAAATTCTAGAAACAATACCTTTGAGGATACAAGCCCCGAAAACAAATAAAAATAGGACAAAGAGAAATAAACGAATAAAACGAGATGCAAGAACATTTCCAAAGATAAAGTTAAAAAAATATTTTCCAGCTCATCCGAAGACAACTGAGATTTCGAAAGAACTTACGAAGAGTAATTACTGCGAACTCTAGAGGAACTATAAGAAAACATCGCACCTTAATTACGCCTTGACGAGATAGCACGTAATCCGCAATGAGAAAGAATGCCGCTTACGAATGAGGACTCCCTGATCGTAATTAAACCTTTTAAACCATTAATGTCCCTAAACTCATTCAAACAAAAAGGCATTGGAATGAATTGTATGGCAAAATTCCACATAGTGTATGTGCCGAACAACATTCACGGCGCAATATTGAAGAATTTTAATGCTTGCACGAATATAAAGTACTTCTCCTGAGCATTTAAGACAGAAAAGATGATCTTCTTACAGAAGCCTGCAAAACTGAAGCACCAAATCAGAAGTTACCATCCCTTCATAGAATCTCCTGAACAAAAGGTTATATAAGATAACCTTTATAACACATAAAGCCATGGATTCAGGAGTAAAGGTGTCATGCAAATGGCCCTTAGGATAATTAAGGATAACATAGCCTCAGAAACAGCAAGATGCAACAGAGAATACGTCCGCTATACTCCATTCGTGGTCACTATTTCGCTAAGAAAACATTTAATAGAGCCAAATAGGAAAAACTGCTGAATATTTAAAATCCCATGACACTATATTGTTGAACTGCATTATTGAGAAACAAGTTAACTGGCACCAAAGTATATCGTCCACGTGAAGTCCAACCGAAATAAACCGCACTGGCTGTTCCTACTATCAAACATGGAGAAAGTTCAATTATGTTGTGCGAATGTTTATTTGTTACTGGCACAGGGGCATTAGAGCTGATAAATGAGACCATGATTTGTAAAAACTCTTTGGTATACTAGATGAAAATTTGAAGCAATCGGTAAGAAAACTGGTACTTGGAATGAATTAACTTTTTTACAATTAAAATTCATTTATGAAGATGTTCATTCTTTAAGGAACAAACTGCACGAATTTAAATCCATGAATCAACAGGGTGATTACGATATCGGATGTATTAGCGAGACCTGATTGGATACATTGACAAGAGATTGTATTGCGGAATTAACAATAAAAGGGTACAAGAACAAGAACAAACACCGTTTAACTGGGAGAGGTGGTGGAGTGTTAGCTTAGGGAAGAGTAGAAATAAATACAAGAAGGCACGTCGGTAAATATGTTCAAAAACCAACTTGATTAGTATTTCAATAGTGTAAATATAACATATTAGGAGCATAGATGAAAACGTCACATATAATAAGGAGTTAAGGAATAAAATGAAATGACCAATAAAAATATGCCCCCTTCATGCTATTGAGTGAGTGGTAATTCACTCTTTCTTTTTCTGTCTTTCCTATGCGTTTATTATTTTCATCTCTAGCAGGCAAAGACTGCGAGAGAAGAGTCTTTGCCTGAAGACTCTTCAGTTGCCGAGTATTCAGGCAACTAAAGAGACTTTAGTTTTACTTAAAGGTGGTATACTTCAAATAAAAATACATGATATAATAACATTATTTAGTGTTAGTATAAGACTCATGGTAAGAGGACTGCGCTTGGCGTATGTTGGAGTCTTTGCTGCTCCTTGTTTCTGTAGGTCTGTAGATATCAAACATACTAGCACATCTACTCAGAAATACTTGCCACAACACCAAATTACAGTACTCAAGTGGCTTTCTCAAAGCCTAGATCTGTACTACTTCAAACATATGTGGAAGGAGCTGAAGAAGAGTATATGATATTTAGGCTTTTGAAACACTATTGAATTGGAAATATTTGCTACAAAAAAGTAGAAAAATTCTTTCGACAAAAGTGCATACATTTTTGACACTTTATAATAAACACCTTAAGGATGATATTTAGGCTAAATAGGGTGGTAACTGATATTAATTTCCTGCTTCTATTATTTATGCTTAACCTGTTTTCTGATATATAACTCTTTGTCTTTGTGATACCACCTTTAATTTAAGCATTTTTTATTGATATAGTCAGAATGAAATAGTAAGCTTATGTAATACCTCTACATTGTGCAACTGAATTCTAAAGTGGAAAAAATTTATAATATATGGATCATTTTGGAGCTTTTGATGCTTATTCACACATCTCTCCATCTCTTTTTCCCTCTCTCTCTTTCTCTTTCTCTCTTTTTCTCTTTCTCTCTCTATATAAATATATATATATTTATTTCTATAGAAATACAGGGTGCTTGGGCCAAATTTGACGGTATGCAGAAACGAAATGTGAAAGTATAGAGTTAAGGAGCCCCACGTGTCTATCAAACACGAGATCAAATAACGAGAAAAATGGGCCTGAGACCAAGCGAATAATAGGCTTTTGGAACGCAGCTGTGTTTATTTATGGAGGATTCCCACATGCCTTTAGGCAATCTTGCCACTCGCCTACCATCTAAAAGCGTGCGAAAGCGAGGAAAGACATCTGATCTCGATAATTCCTGGCTGGAAGATGTCCATTCTCCAGCCCTGTGTTTACCTTGGGAAAATTCCCTCCTTGGTAGAATCGCTTTCATCCCATCCTCAGCCGGTATTTAACGCCAGGATCAGGCGGGTCAATTTAATACCAGCTAGCTATCACGTACAAGATACGTCTATTCTCGATTTGGGTCCGTTTTCGTCTACACGAGCGTAAAAGCAAGAAACTCTCTCGTCGGAACTACGACTAAGTCAATTACCAATTTTCCCGCAACGATGGCCGTTCCAGTCCATCATCGCAAGTACTCCCTCGTCAAAGTATTCCGAGGTGAATCTCAAGCTTCTTCAATTCTCATCCTCGAATTGACCCCTTTCCTTCGTCATCCAAGCATTAACTTCTGCAAGGCGTCGATCCCATCATCCGGTCATCCCATAGAGATTTATTTGTATATCGGCTCCGCGCAGCCTTTGAAGATTAAATCCGAGTTTGGTCATTTATTTGCCTTAAGGTCCTTAGCTTGTCTCTTTTTGCCAGAGTATCCAGTGCCGCCTTGTCTTGGATATTCCAATTTTATTTTATTTATGTAAATATGTATATTTTTTTGTTGTGTTATTAAATATTATTTTTGTACTATTTTAAATGACCCAGAATAGCAGTCAGCCATAGCTAAGTAATTTACGTTCAAGCTGAACTTGCTCTTTGTTATTTGCCTGCATACTCAGGAAACGGTGTCCTTCATACCCCACTCATTATTTTACCCCCATCATCTGGTAACTGAGCCAAAGAAAAGTCAACTTAGCCTCCTTTCACCATATTCCACACCACTCGACTAATCAAATCCCCTCCATATATATATATTTATATATATATATATATATATATATATATATATATATATATATATATATATATGTATATATATATATATCGGCCATACCTTAACAAGAAAAAAAACGCAATATACGAGAGGGTACCTAAAATAAGCCAAAATTTCAGCATTACATTTTATTTATTGGTTTTTACACATCAACACTTTTGTATTCTTCAAAGTATTCTCCATTTGAATCAATTTCTGGAACTAGTCCAAAGTGACGCCTGGCAAGGCCACTGTTATCTTTTTTTATTTACCCCTTTCACTTCTGCGAAACGTTTTCCCTTGAGGACTTTTTTAATTTGGAGAAAGAAGTAGAAGTCACGTTTTCCCTTGAGGACTTTTTAATTTGGGGAAAAAAGTAAAAGTCACAATTACTCCCACAAAATTCTTTGGCAGGAGCTCTAGGACACACTAACAGCTGAACATGTTCAGTAATTGTTCGGCGACGGTCTTTCAAAATTTTGTCATGAATTTTCATGATATTTTTATTGGTTCTGGTGGTTGATGGTCATGCCTAACGAGGTTTGTCTTCCATCAACAAGCCACCATTATTGAAAGCGTGAGAACCACTTAAAATTCTGTGTCTCGCTCATGAGAGCATCCTTGCACGCTGTTTGAAGCATGTTAACTGTTTAAGATGCCATTTTTTCCAGCAGAACCCAGAATTTTACGGAATTACACTATTCCTTTGCTTCAGCTATTGCAAAAATCGACCCACAGGAAAGAGCTCTTGAAAACAAAGACACACTATGTAGTAGTACGTCATCACTCGGTGACGCCAAACGGCAAACGTCTTCCAACACGTGGTAATCCATGACATTAAAATCCGGAGAATTATGACGCCAAAAAGTTGGGCTGGTTAGGTCGTCGAAATTCTCGGTCAAGCACTTCTGACTCTTTCCGCATGTATTGCTTTCCATCAGCAACCCTCTCCAGCCATATCTGGCGTCAACCTCAATGGAGACGCACCCACAAGCCATCACAGTTTGGGAGATACGTGGACGTCACTTGGAATAAACGCAAGTCATTCTTTGTTTGTGATGTTATGAAACATGGCCTGGCATACGTTATTTTCTTCTTAGAATAATCAGATAGTCCTTAGCTCAAATGGATGCTCCAGCTTGTTCAGAAGCCTCTTTGCCTCCGTCAATCGGTTCTAATTGTCCTTGGATGTGGTAGTGAAGGTTTTCATTCAAGGTTTAGTTCACGATACTAATCCAACACCTATTTCTCTCGCTAAAGCCTTAGATTTCCTTGCGATTACATTAAATAAAATTAATAGTACAATCCTTTTGTAAATATTTATATTTATATAAATGATTTGTCTCATTTTCTTTTATATTGAAGTAAAACAATAAATCCTCCACTACTGCGTGTATATAGGAAGAGAAAGAGAGAGAGTAAGAAATTTGACATTCTGAAGAAAAATATGTCACTGTAAATAAATTTCACAAATTAACAGGAGTAACAAAAATGTAAGTTAAACTCATGTTTGACGATAATCAATGTGCTCAAGTTTTAACTGTAAGCTTACTCCTCAATCAAAGTAGTTTCCTTTTTATACCCGCTAAGATCTCTGATGCAGAAATATCAAATTTTCTGAGATTTTAATTAGATTAATGTAAAATGTCCTTTATGTTTACTGAGAAAAGTTTAGCAGGTATTGCAAATGAAGGATTGTATTAACTGACTTTTTATGTTCTGTATCTAAATGGCGTTAGTTTGCAACCAATTTAAAATGGTAGAATAGATATTCCTCACCAACATGTCAGCTATGTCCTCCAACCAGGGTCAGATTAACTATTTACTCAGAATATTAAGTTTATATTTATGTTTATATGGTATATGTTCTTTCTACGTGTAGAAAGAAAAACACATTTTCCTTCCTGCTTCGCAACGCTTATCACGTTGCAGGAAGCCACGGGGTTAGACAGACCCCACGTGTCAGGGAGTTACATGACTAAGCAAGCTAAGATGCGCCTCCACCAATCGCACCACCCAAGAGAGTGTGGAGCACATCACTCACACGGTCGGAAATTCCAGCAGTTTCGCCCGCGGAGATAGAGAGAGTAAGTAAAATAACCCTTGTCGTTGATAATTGGCACCTCGAGCTGCCCCCTTGAAATTCCCCAAAGTGCAGGTTATTCCCCATTTTACGCTTGAGGAGACTGCATATTTAAGCCTTTTTCCCCGCCTGAGAAGATAAGTAAAGTCAAGGCTCGCTCGCAGAAGACATCACTCGTCCCAAGACGCAGTGTACCCATTTGAAGTCTGGACACTCTCCCCGGTAAGGCATCCATGGTCAAACGGAAGCCTCTGCCCCCGCCGTCTTCTGAAGCAACTGCGCCGGGTAATTTCTTCGAGTCCTCGAAGCACTCAACCCCGTCTCAGTTACTCGGAGGTAGCGATACCTCTGCCGAGAATCACCCAGGTTTCCAGCTCCTCCCTCGAGTTCTAGCTAAGGTTAGAACTTACGCATTCCCAGCCCCGGAAGTAAAGTGCCGACCATCTCCTTCCTTGAAACTCTTCTCCTGACGAGGATCATTCCTTTAAAGACGCCGATAGGATGGTCCGCCGAGCCTCTACTTTTCCCTCAAATCTTCTGTGAATTCGCCGTGGCCCTCCGATCCGTAAGCTTCTTTCCCCTTTTAACTAGTAAGCTCATTTGGATCTGAGCAGGTAGCTCTAAATTGATTAATTGAATTTAGATTTTTCCACCGGTAACCCTAAATCATTAGCCAATCATTAATTTCCCTTTATATCATTTTGATTTATTTTAATTTGTAAATAAAATTATATTTTCTTATGTTTATCTTTAATTAACCTGAACGTCACTCACCAACCTTAAACTCGACCTGATTATTTAAGTAAATTGACTCCACGTCTCACCCCGAACTTTATTATCCGCGCATCAACGTAGCGTTCTGTCCTTGGATAGTTTGCTTTAATAGCCTGAGTTCACACCCTTATTACTAATAATAGATATTTTATTAGATAGTCGGCTATACCACGAGACTACATGCATATGTTTTTAAATCCATCCGAAATTAATAATCTGTCTGGTAGGTTTTTTAAGTTTAAAAATAAAAATCTTCCCAGAGATGGCAAGACTGCACAAGTTGCCACCTGGTAGTTTTTGTAATTCTTTTTAGAGTCATATGAACTGGTATTTTTTGACAGACTTGGCTAATGTTACTTTTATTAATGGGAGTAGATTTTAAAGATCTCATAATAATTTGGTTGATTGAAGTTGAGTGCGTTCCAATATTTCAATGTACTTTGGCATGTATGGAAACTAGAATGATACATTATATTACGAATGAAATCTTTTAGTCCCTTTTTTATGGGAGAAAAATATGATTTAATGAACTTGACCCTATACGAAGCTGGCGATTGAAGTTTACACGGGGGGGGAGGCGTTAGAAAAGCAAATACTTGCAGAGGAGAGTTGCAAGTTGTTGTTACCTCAAAGATTTGGTCTGAGGGAGTAATCCTTGCCTTAACGCAAAGTCCAGGTAATCGTTTCTTGTCAACGACTATGACGAGAAGAACTTAGATCTTGCTTTCGAGTAAGACACCAATCGAGACTGGGCGCGTTGCATTTGAGAAGCGGGTGGAAACGGGTCTAAGGTAGAATCACATGAATTAACTAGGATACCAGGAGCTTGAGGGTTTCTGTAAGATTTATGCAGTGCCGAACTAGGGGCGAGCAGAGGATACTGACGGGGATGGGCTGGTGGTGGATACTGGCGTGGCAGGGCGGGCGGCGGCTACTGAGTTCCAACTTTGGCGACGTAGGGTTTATAGTAGGGTCGAATGGGTTTTTTTCCCTTCCGTCTAAAGGGGAGGGTTCCAGGCTCCAACGCATCGACAGACGAGAGTAGTCTCGCTCTTTTAGCACGATCGCGGGAAGGTTTCTGAGCTGGCGAGGCGAAACTTTGTCCGACACCAGATGGAACCTTTTGGTCTATCAAACTTGTTGCGGTTTTCTGCTATGGCGGCCGTTCAGGTCACCACGGCGTCGCAGGTGGTCTCATAATTTGGCATTTACATTATCGCCAACAAAAATGGCCACCAAGGTGTCAGTGGTCTCTTTCTCTCTCTCGATTGGAGGGTGAGGCGGCGCGTATCTTCCTCTCTATCTCTCTGGGATCTCTGACAGGCTATATTGGTCTTTTCTAAAGTTAGAGTGCATTTTCGAAAATTTTAGACTCAGACACCTATATAAATTCTTTTACATGTTGAAGATGTCAGAAATTTGATTAATTATATCATAATCTATTCCTATATCATAATTCAATACGTGCATTGACTTTCTCTAGTCAATATTGAATTGCATTTAAAATTTAAAATAGAGAAAAAGGTTAATAACTTAAACCGAAAGATCACGCAAAAATTTGTCAACAAAACTTGAAACTAAGATGTGCCATGAGGTATAATAACAGGCAGAGTTACATGACACTAAAAATCAAAAGTTCGATGACGCCAACCATAAATAGAAAAACAACTATATTTGCAGGAGGTCCGCATGATATAACAAGATTAAACAACAGGGCCCAAAAAGCAGGGAAAACGACATGTTAACACGGTTTAGAACTCATCACCAAAAGTATGACAACCGCCATAATGAAAACCTAATTCGACTAGATTAAGGGACATAAGAGCAGAGTTTTGCATGTAAAATAAAAAGAAATAGAGATAAATTAATTGACTGTTGGAATGAACCTTGGTAGGCAAGAGAGTATCCCCTGGAAAAAAAACTAAACATTCTCTATTTCTTATATTTCCAATGAGCGTAGGAAATCTTTTATTGCGTTTCTTCGAAATGCAATCTAACGGCACTCGTAACTAATGTCCTTTGCTGCCCTAGCCTTTATCACTCGTCAATATTGTTTTGTTTAATTATCTTTATTATAATTATCTATGCAATAAGAATAAACGTAGATGGCTCAAAAAGGTTAGCCAAATGCACACACACATTAAGTAATTTCAAAGCCGATAAGGCTCAGTTATTTGTTCCTATATTTAATTAATTAAAAAAAATATATTTGATTATTTATTCAAGCAAAAGACAAAGCTGCATTTTTTATGCGGCATTTCCGTAGTTGCCTGCATCATTGATTGTCGTATCGTCAAAATTTTATTAAAAGTTGTTGACATCAATGTTGATTAGGAGCCAACTAATACTAAAATTTGTGTTTTTCTTGTTAAAATTCGAGTAAACATCCCTCTTCCGGAAATAGAGTTTGTCGGGTAAACAATATCTAGTAGTAGAGCCATCGTAAACATTTCCAGAAACCACTCGAGCAGATGTAATTCGTTACTGAGTGTCTGAAGTTATGATAATTTGATATTTGATGTCTTAGTTCTTCAACACCATTTTCTTCTACTTTAGGTATTATAATACCAGGCAAAACTATATGCTGTGCAATATAAAAGGATTGGATTCACCAAATGCGTTATCATGCACAATGCACTCCAACTAAGTATATATATATATATTGAAAATGCCGTTTCATATTTAATAATGAATAAGCCATCAAAATTATATCAAGTTAAACACAGTAATATATATTTACATTAATTTCATCACACACTTCACTGTTACCTATTATAATTAATCATCATCCATATTATTTCTCCATCACAACAGTCTTAAAATTACTAGGCTATATATCGCTGGGGAAATAAATATAGTTACCGTTGTGAATCCAATTCATTGGGTTGCTATCACTATAACGTCTTTTCCATTAAAATGACATATTTTTACAGTATGCAAAGCATGTAAATTTTTTTCATAATTTACCTTCATTAGTAAAGGCGTATAGTGGCCAAATGTTGGAGCAACACACGAGTTTGGTGAACACTGATGCACTACTTCTCGTTTAGCTGATTGGATTTGAAAAGCAGAATCGTGTGCTTAGGTGAGAGTACATAAAGGATGAGTGTTCGTTTAGTATTTGAAACCATGTACCTTGATATTTAAATTTATGCCACGGTTATACTAGCATGCAGAATCACGGTTTAAGTGTTCATTGCAAGTTACCTGTCATCTAAAGGCTTAATGAGAACCAGAAAAATTAAATCGATCGAGAAAGCGCGTCGATAAATAAATAGCGGCATTTTGCTTTATTTTTATAAGTTAGGGTTATATTTTATTGCCAAAGAACAACCTCTGACCTCCTCACGTTATTTGGAGACCATGTGTGATTGTATCTTGCTGCTCAAGATCATTGGAGAAGTTTCGACTTCTGGGCGTATTGGGTAAATATCCCCGAATCTTGCGAATTTGTCTAGAGCCCTCCCCCTGGCGACGAGGAGAGAACGAGTGCTTGTTTTTTTGCGCGTCTTTCGGCTGAAAGATAGGGAAAAGCTGTTCATCAACAATTATATCTGCTCTAGGTCTGTAACATGATTGGCAATTTTCAATAAATCTGTTCCATATGGTAGAAAAAAGAGCAATTTATCTGATTGAATTCGTTGACTTCTGGTAGATTTCAAATCAAAAACGTAAAAATCGAAGAAGTTGTTTGAATCTATCTCTTGACATAGTAATGGAGAAGAAACGTGGCCCCTAAACCTTTGACCTTAGAAAAGCAAGTGGTTTTCTTTAAGCAATAAGTCCTCTGGCGTAGACTATTGCCAGCATATGATATATTTCTTCCGTTGTAACGGTGCATGATTCATCATTCAATTTGCTACAAGCTTCTGCTTCTGTACATCTTATTATATTTTGAATTATGAAATGATCAATGAATAAGGAAAATGCGCTTATCATGCTCTCCAACACAACATTCCTCTTGGCATATGCTGAAGAACCGTGAACTTCAGTAAGAATATTGCACTAATATCAGAGCCTTCAGTAGGGATTTCAATCCACTGGGTCTCATCTGGGGCCTTTAGATTTTTGTCATTTGCAGATGTAGGAGCTTTATCTGATGTATTTCCTTTCATTACTTTCTAATCGGCAGTGATATTACTCTCAAGAAATCCCTCATCATCTGTAGATAAAGAAGCAAGGATTCATAAGTCATTTATAGTAATACATATGTAACAAAAATGCCTAAAAAATATCCCCACATGTTTATGTTCAGATTTATTTTTATCAAATTAAATATACTCATCGCAACATACGATAATAATAATATAAATAAAATAACATAATAATGCTAATAATAATAATATAAATAATAATGTAAATAGCTACATACTATTTTGAACGGTATATCGAATGACATTCCAACAGTATCATAAAATAATAACATCACACTTACGTTGCTGTGTAGTTGATGCAATGTTTTCATTTTCTTCGTCTGAACTTGGTGAAAAATTGTGTGCAGGAATGTATTTTTCCTTCATCACTATCAAAAGATTCTCCTTCCGATTCATCGTAAGGTGTGGCAACAAGAACTTGTCGAGGTCGTTCCTCTGCCAGACGAGTCTCCTTTCTATCGGATTACATCTTCCCTCAACGAGAGTCTATTGTGTACTGAACAATCGTGTAATTGCAGTGAGTTTAAATAGAAAATACACAAACCTAGTCAGAACATGTTGGAATAAGCGCGCACTGAGTTATTAACTGTAGCAGACTCCCTGTAATGAAATAAACACGTTAAAACAGGATTATATTATGTAGCGGTCAATCTGATCGCTCCGTCATTCTAGTTTTAAAGTTAAATTTTCTTCTAAAAAGGAAAGTGAGAATGCAATATCTTACATCTTCCAGGTAGAAAAAATGCAAATGTCTTGCGAAGATTTATGGATATATTAAGTGACCGTCGATCACCTATCGTTGATCTTAATGGAATTCTACTCAACCTTGTGTGTCAGTAATAAAAATGAAGCATCAGTTGTGGTTTATTAAGAGGATGACTATTTTTATAACCAAGCCTCTACATTTCTCGAAAATAATACATTACTCTCGTGAATTACGCATATGTGTACAAAATATTAGTAGTTATAGCAAAGAGTGAGGCCCAGAGGAGGAATTTAGCGCAAGCACTAACATTTCGTAAGCTATTATCGAATAAGTAGAGATTTCTCTGCCAGTTTCTTAAATTATATTACTTCAATTTGGAAATGAGTTTTCCAGATGTTTATGTGCATTAACGTAACGGTGCTCATGGAACCTATTTATATAGACATCCATCACTCGATCAGTTGTTTCATCTAAAAAGCAGGGGGGAAGTATCTTTGGTCATTAGTCTTTGAAACTATTTGAACGAATGGCAGATGCCTTAGGAGAAATTAATATTAAGTTGAGAGGAAGTGAGTAAAGGACATTCTTTTTCTATAATTTCAGTCTGTTTGATCATTGAGGTTGTCACTGTTTGGCTAGGGTTAGTGTTGGGGTTATCAGACACTCTTTTACTTAAGACAAGTGTAGAATGAATTTTGACCTAAAATGTGACTCAAAATGTGTCATCTATGTAGTTAAAAACAAATTATAATATACATAGAGATACCAAAGATCTGAATGCCGAGGAAATTGTAGGGGCTGAACATATAAGTCAGCTATAACGTCCCTTTATTTTAATCGTTATGAGTTGACTCTTTGAAAGGCGAAATAATGCTCAGATTCCAGCGATAGCTATATTATGTATAATGAGGGATGACTACTGTTCAGTCTCCAAATTTTCACTAAAATATTGCCTGAAGATTTCGGAATAACATAACAAAGATCTATATTTTGAAATCGCCTTAAGTGCAGTATAAATAATTTATCTCTTCATAATGTGATAAATCTCGTTACTTTCAGCGAGGGCTTGGCATGCCAAAATTACAAAAGTGGATTCATAGGCCGTCAGTAAGATTGATCTGAATATAGGTTCGTTTGGAGCTCGCGAATAAAAAACATCGGGATTATAATCCAACCGAATATTTATTGTTTCGATGCCAGAGAGTTAGAGGTGTTCGAACTTTAAGGCAGTTTTATTGTAACTGTACAGTTCGTTAGATGGAAATAGTATCCGAGGCGTAGAGGGGAACTGATATATTACAATTTCTCTATTTAATTGATCCCTGAAGGGCGTATTAAATAACTTTCTTTGAAAGCAATGTTAGATTAGAAAATTGAACCAGCACTTGTATTTTATATACAAAAAATAATTCAGGCGAAGGTCGAGAGAAGTGCAATACCAGCAGCTTCTTTGTAGTGTACTCTATGAAAAGGAAAAATAGCCGATTATTTATAGTTCTTGTCTTTGATTCTTCTATTAAAATGTCCTGTTTTTTCTACATGATGCGCTAAAAAATATATCGCAACTCGAGCTGTATTTATTCGAGTTTAAGAATTTTCGCATTGGTGGAAATTTGAAAGTTACTATCCTCGATTCCGTAACTTGAATACCTGAGCTATAAAAGGAGAAAAAATAAGATTAGTTTTTCAAGGAAAAATGTGGAAAATGTTACGAAATTTAGTCTCATAAAATAAATAGTCAAGAGAATTCATGATAAGACGCTTCACCTTTAATAAATTTATGAGATATCTTGTTCCTGGTTTATTAATATTATTGGCATTTTTGGACTTAAACTTTTAGAAGCTAGAATACCCATCATAAAAAGTATTCAGTCTGGCGTGTAGACATTATAATTTTCCTTACAAACAGTTTTTCTTCGCTGAGAGCCAAGCTGCAAATATTATGTTTCTATCTCCTGGAATCAAACGTAAATTTCCTAATATAATTAAAATAAGGTGGTTTTTAGCCATAGCATTTGTGACTTTAAATAACTTGAAATGACTACGACTCCATTATATAACTTGCTAGGGACTGAATTTGGAATATCATATACTATTAAGCTCAGGAAAACATATATATTTTTCATCACCGTAGTTCTTTTATAACTAAATTTTTTAAAGGTGTTTACTAGTAATATATGACACTTTGATTGACAAATTTATTGCCAAATGCCACTTAGTATTTTAGCCATGCTTCATAATTTTCCAATGAAAAGTTACTTTCATGTTCTAAATGAACTAGAATTTGCTAATGTACTTCGCTTAAGCACATATGATTTGAAATGGCCCTCTCCTGTTTCATCAATATTTCGAATGACGTGATTAAAACGAGTAAATTTCTTCGATTTTTATGCTATATTTTCTATAATTATTTGTGCCTATTAATTACTGGATGAAATCCTTTTTTCCATCAGTGAATAACTTAGACTATTCATTATTCTCTGATAAATATATCGGTCATTTTCCCATTAGAGCGGTTGATTATACTAACACAGTCCACTTATGTGATATTATATATACAGAGTCAGAAAGAAATATTTCTTGATTCCTCAAGTCAACTCGCTTGCAGTTATCGTGGATGGAGAGTTTTTTGGAGTATGTGTGAAAGCTGGCACTTCGCGTGGAACGAGGATGTGAGTGATGGCGCTGATTAAATACCACTTTATAATTTAATGGATTCGGCGTTCACGTAAGCCCATAATATGTAGGCTTAAAATAGCTTGAAGTTATCACATGCAACTATTATGGGGCTTCAACGGTCGCTGGGTGCTCATGTACACCCAGTTATTTATACCTAAAATGCGAGCTTCGAAGTGTGTATGAGATAACAGCTTCCAGACGTTAAAGGTGCTAAGCAGGTGAGGTAGAAACTTATTGAATAGGCTGCTGTGTAGTAATCTCCGTGTGTGTCATGAACGAATCGCGTTTAAAAGAAATATGACTGATTTTTTGGTCCGGAAAGGGAAACAACTGTATCAGATTAGCGACTATGGTATGATTCCAAATGGGAGTTGGGCAGATGAGTTGGGTCGCAGTTAGCATTTACAAAAGAAGATGGTAAGATGGGTCTGCGATGGAACAGTGCTATGCGATAATTGTCAATCTGACCGGAAGTGATGTTGTCCGTGGTCGGTTTAATCCTATACACAACGCTAGCTAGAGTAAGCGGCATGTCGTGTGATCATTGAAGGTCTTTCACAAATTATTTAATGAAATCCAGCTGTCGAGCAACCAGAGGAATAAGTGTTGTAAAACTCGGCAGTAAAGATGAGGGGACCATTGTCAACCACTAAAAACAGCAACGAGAGAGCCCCTCCGAGAAATATAAAGAGCGAAAAAAGATTGTTAGAATAGATTAAAAAAGGCTGAACTGATGTATTTACGAGGTTGAAGACCATCAGAGGTTGACGGCTGTGTTTTGGTGGTAAAGTTGCTATCACCAATAAAATTCATCGCTTATCTGGATCTTTGATTGAGAGGCAGGAGTTCGATAACTTCATCGCTCTCACTATGAGTGTTTATCCAGGTTAGGAGAATCCCTGAGGCAGAGCTGGTAACGAGGTCAGAGATGAATGACAAGTATAACGAGCTGAATTTTTGTTTTGTATTTCAGCGTGAAAATACGATTGTATTTCACGTATGAGACTAATAGCTGCTGAAGGGAGAAAACTTCCAAAGGATGCTCTTTATTGTCTTACGACAGCGAAGGAATGATGATGGAGGTAGGATCCCTCTTGAAAAAGAAAAGAAATATAGTCATTGTTTTTCCTCCACTCGGAGCGCCACAGAATGGGTTCAGGTTTGAATTTCTGGTGATATTAGTGCCAGCTAGATTGCTCACTACTTGGATCTTCTGTCGAGGAATAGGTAGAGTGATTCCTTTACCAAAGCGTCAGTGGAAATCTTGATACTTACCTTGGATAAGGAATCCACCGATAGCATTTGGGCCATAATGTTGTCTACCTCAATGAGTTTGTTAATATTTGCTTCTAGCTGTGGACCTTCCGGATTGGAGGAAGAGCATTGTAAAACTATGTAGGTAGAATTATTTTAGGAGGGCAGCGGTTTCTAGCTCCTGTCCAGCTAATGCATCATGATCTAAGGTACGATCGGCAGTCTCTGCCAAGCTTTCGGGTAGTTGAATCTAATTTAGCCCCTCCCGAGATGGTGATGCGACTGAGGAATGATTGCCTAGGTTGTATTACTGGCAAGCTGGTCCACACGGTGTGTTAAAGTAGCCGTAAGAGCGTTATGGGTTTCGGCTCCATCAGTGTGAGGTTTCTGATGAGGTCTCCCATCGTTGTTGATAGGAGGGCTCTTGGTGCAAAAGATGATAGCCTTGAAACTTGAGAAACACGCAGATCCCCTGTTTTTTCTGGTACGTCAAAAAAGGAGTCCTCCTCTTTCATGAGGTCTGCTAGTAAATGTGAGAAGGCGAGGCAAAATTTTGCCTTTGAAGACCTAAAACTTTGTCTCAAAATCCAGTTTGCAGAGAGGGAGCCAGTGTTTTGGCTACTTGCCAAATATCGTGACACTTGATCGCCAAATACTCAATTTAGCTAAATATAACGGTCTATTTATCTAAAAATTAGAGTAATTGAATAGCTATTTAGTCAAATTAACCAGATGCTCATTTATTACTAATAAAATTCATATTATCTAAAATATAAAGGATTAATTAACCTTTAGTGAGCATAATTTTAAACCAAAATCATGTTTTGGAGTGCAAAGTTTTATTGTACTTTGATTCCTAAAATATTTTTTCCTGCTCTGCGCAGCTTTGCGCTGCCAAGTCTACAACAGAAGAAGCCTGGTCCTTCCTTTTCCCTCTTAATCATTTATACCTAACTCGGTGCGTATCTTTCATATATCAGTGACCTCGAATATTTCTATGTATTGTCATAATTAGTTTTAATTCGATATTTTTCGTAAGAATTTTTAAATTTATTTTTTCGTGGCCGATATCTATTGGATAAAGCAAGTATTAATTATCCATTACCAACTTTAGTTTGAGCTGATGTTAGTTATTTTATTTTCTTATTCATTAATGCATTAGCTTATTTTACATTTATTTCAATCTATCCTATCCCGGTTTTTAATTAGGTTCTCATTAATTCTATTTTATTTTCTAAATATCCTTATGATTTTTCATTTAGATAGGAATTTGTTTTCACTTTATTCCTTAATTTGTTTTCCTTATTTATGTGATCCGTAATTTCTTCATTTAATCTATTCGATTGTCTTGTTTCCCAATTATTCGAATTCTTTTTCCTTGTGGAAGTTATTTTTCTTGAGAATATCAGCTAAGTCTTTTTACTACCGTTGAGAGATGTCCCTCTTATTTCTTCAAATCAAAGAGAAACAGCAAACCAATCTAATAATCCTCTTTACGAAAGCCAGGTTGTCAGGAAACTGCATTTTTAAACTTTGAAAATATTTTTGGAACCGTAATTTATTCATTTAAAAAAGAAACCATTACTCTCATGATTTTGCCACTGGCTATAGACGTCTTTAGCTTTCGAGAAGAAGGTATTGATGTCCGATAGTCAGAAGGAATATGCAAGAACATGCAAGAGATGAAACGAAAATTCAGATTCCAAGAGCAGGATATAGTCGAGGTTAATCGAGTAGTTGGATAAATTAGATCAAAAGAAATAAGAGATTAAACAGGAAAGTTAGAAAAGTGGATAGAAAAAACAAAATTATAATTCTCTTTCTTTTTTATTGAAACTCCCATATTCAAATTCACCCTCCCGTTTAAGCAACCGTCCCTCACCGCCTTTTTAAATGACAAGCAAGTAAATTCAAATTTATCGCTCGCTAACGCTTCCTGAATTGTGTCTTTCCAATTTGAAGACGAGATTAATCAGACCCTCAAATTTGGCGTGATTTTCTCTCTTGGCTCAAATTTGAATTTTGTGAGCCGGGTCGCTCATGTAAATGATGACTTTCAGTGGAAATCACGAAACTACATTTTATTTCCTTAGAGTCACGATGACCCGCTTACATGCAAAATTATCATACCCACCTATGCATAGCTTTTTTCGCATATACATAGATAGTAATTATTTAACACTAAAATTATCTCCAATTTATTAAGGCAACCAATTTTTATACTTATATAAGATGAAAGACAAAGTGCACCAAAAGTAGTGACTATATGTGGTCTATGCAACTCTTTAGGGAAAGATTCCAAAAACTAGGTAGATTTTTGTAATAGAAACATTTAATAAGAACTGTGTTTCACTGATCATCTCCGTTTGTAGTGTTGATGACCTACCTCTAGAATGTTTGATCCTTTTAATCCTATAATACCACAATTTAATCATACTTTCAACAACGGAACAACTTTGACGTAGGAAAAATTGTCGGCGATTGAAATGGGATTAAATAATCACTCGTTGAAATGTCATCTACATAATATCTACATAAATCGCTTTTAACGATTTTAAATTTCAAACGTATGCTATTAGGTTTATTAAATACAATGCAAAATTTTAAATATATATACAATTAACAAAATAAATTTATCGTAGATTTTTCCAAAGACACTTTATTTAACGGATTCTGTAGAAAAAAATTATAGTTTCATATAGAGGAATATGCATTGGTTTTGTAAAGGAGCATTTGACATTGTTTCAGACCTCCGTTAAAGGTAACTCATCCAGGCTGCCATTGGAGTAGATTTAAATTTCATATAAATGTGTTATCTATGAAGGAGTTTTAAATCTAAAAAATCCTCATATTTTCTAATTTTGACCAATGTGCAATTTGAAATCTATTACAATGACCTAATTTTTAAAAAGCTCCAATCAGGAGCATAGAAACCAAGTTTACTAATTTGCAGAAATATGGATGCTGATTTTTCCTTTTCGATGTCGGTAAAGTAACATTTTGGCTATCATCATAAAAAATTGGTGATCATTTAAGAATAAATCTTTCCTATTTATAAACAATCCAGCTTCGGCATTCGTCCAAAGAGTGACACAATGATATTTTAAAAGCAAAGAGAAATATCGATTATGTTTTCAAAACCTAGCTAATTACTGCCCAACGTTCTTTTTTGGACAGCACATAAAGTAGGAATAAGTCCATAACGAATGCATAAAATTGTAAAATCTTTTAATCGTGTGTTTAATTCATTGAAATCAGTAACCAGTATTATATTAATAGCAAATTTCTTAGCATAAAATACATTGTAACATCCCTTTAGAGGTGATTGCTCAATGTTACATTTTTTAGGAAAATAATGGATTACAGTGGGGAACAATGTATTTGGTGAATTGACAGAAGTACATTTTTCTACCTAATTCAAGCATACTGAATTTCAATCTTGAATCAGATTGTCTATAAATGCTACAGACTTTTAGTAATATCAATAACTAATATTATACAAGAATTTTCATTTTATCACGCCTATCATCATGCCCTGAAGTAATTTTGACTCAGCCTTTGGCGTTATTTATAGTAAAGCAAGTTTTTTTGCACATAAATTTTATTGCATATGAGAAAAAACTTGAATTACAAATACTTTAATCAAATAGATGCTAATTTATTAAAGACCGTACATCAGGCTGAAGGACTTCTTCTTGATTTCAATCAGGCCGAAATTTGCGTTTGTAACTCTTTCTCTTGTAAGTCTTCTCTGACTGATCTTTTCTAATCGTCCAACAGTAGTCCGCCATCATGTGTCTATCCCAGTGACCTTGGTAGCGCTCTTCCATCGTCATCAAATCCTGATGGAAGCGTTCCCCTTGTCCGTCGCTCACGGCTCCCAGATTCTCTGGGAAATGCCGCTTCACACTCATTTTGCATCCTTTATGACGATATTATGCTAAAAGCATATTAGTAACTAAATCCGCGTAGCTATGCGCTTTTTTGTTTTCCAATAATTTACGAACAAGGGCAGAAAATGAGAGCCAGGCTGCTTTTTCTTTTTCATTCATGGTGTTCACGAATCTAGAATCACTCAGAGGTCTTCGGATTTGGGTTCCATCAAAGACTCCTGCTTTAATTTTTTCGTAAAAGAAAACAGAAAACGCCAATACTATGTACTGAAAATAATCATTGTCAGTGCTCAACGATTGACCTCCTGCTTTATCAACCCCAGTTTGATATGAAGTGGAGGGAAAACGATCTTCTCTCGACTTACGATTGGCTCATTAACAATGTTTGGCATTTCTGTTTCCAAAGTTTCCCGAACTGGACAATCTTTTGGAGAACAGTGTTTGCCATAGACTCAACTGTTTCACATGCAGATATAGATAGCATCGGAACTTTGTATATCCCTTCTGCTGGCCAAGGAGGAAATTGTCCATCTTAAGGTCTACACATATGACCCAATTGTGATCATGGTACTTAAATAAATCCATGACCATTCTTATGTCATCATAAGTTTTTTGCAGATAGATAGTGACCTAGAGGAACTACACCAAAGTCATTGCCATTATGAAAAAGGACACACTTGAGGTTACGTTTGGAGCTATCCAAAAACAGTCTCCAATCAGCAGGGCTATAGGTGCCAAGTCCCAACTCAGTAAAGAGGCCAGGAACAACGTG
This sequence comes from Ceratothoa steindachneri, assembly GCA_963969495.1. NCBI lineage: Eukaryota > Metazoa > Arthropoda > Malacostraca > Isopoda > Cymothoidae > Ceratothoa > Ceratothoa steindachneri. The sequence continues at coordinate 33,869,275 of OZ018324.1, read as the reverse complement.
GCATTATACAAATTGTTTGTCCTCATAGAAATAATTAACAAATGTACTCTACCTTGTTCGGCATAAATGATACCCGTACCGACCTGTCAAGCATATGTCTTTCACTCAACTTAGAGGCTAAAAGTTCTGCAGCTTACTTGGAGAGTGTCAAATCATGTATCAAGTCATTTAAATCCTCTTGATTGAAACAGTGAGGAGCTAATGACTGTTCAGCATCTGATGATGAATCTGCAGACTCTGAATCTATTCCATGGATCTTCACATCAGGTACATCATTTTCATCGTCGGAGAAAGCATATCTACTGAAAATCGGAACTAGTAAAGACTTAGAATGCCGTACTGGCCGGATCGTCAAGGGAATGTTGGGGTAGTCGAACTTGTGCCGATTTTTCTTGCCAATCCATTTAGAATTCACCTGACAGAAATAAAAGTCTGATACATGATCCTTTGGCTCTCGCCACACAATAGGGATTCCAAAAGGAAGACCATTTTTCTTTCCTTTCTTCCACTAACGACGATGTTCCACACAACTATCGCAAACAGCATGTGGAGCCCACTTCTTATCTTGATCGCCAAAGGAAAATCAAAATATGCTTATAAGTGCGGATCACAAAGTTTGATATATTGCGCCTTTGACGAACTAGCATGTAACTTCCACATATGTAGTAGAAGCTGTCCGGATCATTAACGCAATTTCCTCTTGACGAAGGCATCATTATAAAGTGAGACCTGAAAAAAGAAACAATAATGTCAATATTTTGCACAATAACACTTACTACTATGTACTCTGAAATATTTGCTTTCTACAAACACCCTCTCTGTCCGTCCGTAGGGCAGTTTTGGGGGAAAAGAGAAAAGAGAAATTACAAAATAACTATAGCATGTAGGTAAATATGGATTATATATTTGAAATCAGCATGAAAAAATGAATTAAATTTGGCAGATAAATCTAAGTCACTAGAAAATATGATTAAAATTGTTCCCCTGTGTTTTTCTTACAGTTTATTTTTGAGTGTTAAAAATAAAACAATAATATATTACTACACTATTATTATATTGTTTTTATTACATACTACAGTATTATATACGCTATATATATTTTTATTTTTTATTGTAGGGCTTAAAGATGACATTTCGCAAACTTAACTTGAAGTTATCTGCATTAAGCAATGTTTTACTGAAGATGAATAATGGCGAACTCTAACTAAAGATGTCGGTCGGTTTCCTACTCAGTATCGAGCTTTTTTATGAACAAGAAAAAAAGACTCAGTTCAATGCGACACATTTTGGGAAGCCAATCACTAACGAAACCTGTCTCTATGATCAGGTTTTAGGTTGAACTGCCTTTTTTGCTCAAGATGACACATGAATATATAAGAAAGATTTTGAAGCATTTCTTTTCATGTAAGCCTTTGAGATGAAAAACAAGGCGCTATTCAAGGAAGATGCCCATTTAGAGTTTATATGAAAAGGAAGCGTGGGTCATATGGAATAGAAATATATTGCGATTTGGAAAATCCCAGTGGCTTTGTATAAAATTTACAGATTTAGACTTGTTGACATTCTGTAACTCTCTCCAAAAGTAAAGAAAACGGTTAGTAGTAGTCTTTGTACAAAGTAAGCAAAAGAATATGGAATAACTTGCCATAACTTATTTACTTGACTTAAACTAGCAAGGTGTTTAGAGAAACAACAGAAAACTATTTATGATACACCTAGTAAAATAGGATGGAGGTTCTAATAGAAAGGTTACCCTTTAAATCTAGATAAATGTACACTAGTATGTTTCATCTAACAGTTGACATCATAATCGTATCATATATTGAATCTAAAAATAAAACAGTCGTTCTTCTATCTATTTATAATCAAAATCAATCAATGAAGCTAATCTACCAATAATTTTAGATTGAAATAAAACAAATTTGCAATTGATACATTTGACCAAATTCGGAAAGAAGTTTCTGTCAAAGAATTTCAAAAAGACGTTTTATTTTTTCTCATGTATATTTTATTATTTACAAATTAAATATTCATGTGTTGTATTCAAATAAGTATCCAGAAAAAATTATGAAGAGATTAATCTTTCTGAATGAGCAGCTCACTGAACTCTTTTCTCCTGCAATGAAAACAACAGATGTTCCCCCAAGAATAGTAATAAATTCTTAAATGCAAATGGGCATGGAAATAGACATTGGTCCTCTTCCCAAAATGCCGTTTTCAAAGATTTCTAGACCAAACATTTAAAATCCCTGTGCACATTTTCCAGCATCAAAAGATAACACTGGCCAACACCAACTTTATTTGCCTGCTTTTTTTAGCTGATTTAGGATAATTCTGATGTTTCCAATGCAAAAGCACACAGGTTTTGCTCAATCAAATCAACTTTTTCATTTATCTCCAAATGATATTTATGGCGTTTTTGAAATGTACGGTTATTTTCTATTTATATATTGCCAAAATCTTTCTTATTTCTAAAATAAACGAATTCTGATGGGGATTGTTTTGACAAACTGGTATTTTTTTTTTCCTTTGAATGAAACATTTTCGGCCAGAAGAACTTGCAAAAATGAACCTAATGAATTCTGTTACATCTGCGGCGAATAAAACGTTGTTTTCTTACATGATTTAAGTCCGAACTTTCATAAAAAGTGCTTAGATATTATTTTAGTATGAAACATGCTGACAAGGATACAGCTTGGGCGCCACAGATGGTATACAAGACTTGTACGGTGTACCTGCGTCGTTAGACCAAGGAAAAAAAAAGTAGTCTGATGTTTGGTATTTCCATGTTTTGAGAGAGACGACAACCCATGGTATTAACAGATACACCTGCGCTAAATATTTGACCAGAATCAATAGGAACAATCGGATGAACGTCAATTATCATGATATTTATTCAACATGCGGTCCTGTAGCTCATTGTGTTGAAATTCCAGTATTTGTCTTTGGACTTCTTGATATTGTGCCACGATTTTCCAGGATTTACCATGGAGAACTTGAATGTTAGCGGCATCTTTGAATATTATCAACTTTCTCAGCACATCAGAGATCCAGAGTTTATAAACTCAATGAAGGCCAGGAATTAAAGAACTCTTGTCATCTCAAATCCTTAAAAACCTTTGGATGCAACATGTGCATCAAAATACATTGCTTATTAACACATATAGATATTTTATGAAAATCTGGAACCAATAAGTCAATGGCAAGGAGAGAGATTTTGTCAGGCCTTTAATGAGATGGAGACCAGGTATCGGGGTCGCTGGGATGGAGTCATGATTGCTGATTACTGTTTGCCTCTGAAGAGAGACATCCCTACCTCTGATCATTCTAGGAATTTGCAGAAACGGAAGTTCATTCACTACACCCTAAACAATGAGTACCAAATATTAAATTTACATGTAATTTAAAAATGTCTTCTATTCAATGTGCACTAATCACTTTTTAAAAACTTTATTTAATAAATTGTTTAGAAAACAATTTTTTACTTTAAAACCAATTTTGGATTTGGAATATTAAAAAAACTTCAACCGAATATTTCATAAAAATGAAATCTATTTAGTAATAAGATCGAATTTTAAAAAATTCGACATATCAAAAAAGCTGAACTGATACAAGAAATTGATGTAATTTTCGGATTACATGGTGTAAAATTGTCTTTAATTGAACAGTTGGGAAAAACTAAGACGAATTAGTAAGTTTTTATTTGTAACCTAGTGCAATGTATACGTCAATCGTATGTACGTAGTGTTCAACGTTCGTTTGTCTGCAACCTAAGGATAGCAAAGTCATTACTGGTGGACCCAGTACAAATGATAACTTGTAAAAAAGCGCACTATTATTGTGCTTCTCAATTATTAAAAAAACTGGGTTTTTTTTCTTTCTTGATAATTATGGCTTTCAAAAAAAGCTGTTATTGTTTATATTGAGTTCTTTTTCTTTTTTAAAAATGGGCTGCAATATTATTGTTTAATTGTTTTTCTTAAATAAGATATACAATTAGTTCCCATATATCTATGCTAAAAAAGAAATAATAGTTAAATCTCCTATTTAGCACATATGGAGCAACCGCTATCTCTGAAATGTCTCGGCCTGATGAGAGTTATGCCATATGGCCTCCATTAAAATGAAAGCAAACGAAACATTGAATTCTTTGTAAAGTTGTGGTGGAAGGAGAATGTAATTAATGAGGCTTTCTTGCATTGTACGCCAAAACTCTTTTAAGCATCGATGATTACATTGTTTTTTACATATATAAAGATTTATGAAAATTTAGCCTCCACTATAAATAAAACCAGTGACCTTGCCCGAGTAGAGCAAACGTGTGAGGTTGCTGTTGTGAATTATGATGGGGCTGAAATTTCCTTATTCCCGAGACGCCTTATTATTCCTTAATGAGGAAATGACGCTTTATATTTACGGATTGTTCATGTGGGATATTGATATATTGTGGTATAGCTGACTATATAATATAATATTTATTATTAGTATAAAGGGGGAGAGCTCAGGCTATTAAAGCGAACCGTCCAATGACTGAACGCTACGTTGATGTGAGGATTAGAAAGGCCAGATTGAGGCGCGGGGTCAATACACTTAACTAATCAGGGCGAGTTCGAGGTTGGCGAGATTTGAATAACGAAGCCAGGAGTGACGTTCAGGTTAATTAAAGATAAACAAGAAAATATAAATTTCTATTTACAAATTAAAAATGATCAATATGATATAGAGAAAAATTAAAGGTTTGATAATGATTTATAGTTATTGGTGGGAAAGTCTAATTTATATTAATGAATTTACAGCTACCTGCTCATATCCAAATGGGCTCACAAGATGAAAAGTAAGAAAAGAGGAGCTTACGGATCGCAGGATAAAAGAGAGTTCAAGGGGGCTTGAAGAATAGTAGGGGCTCGGCGAGACGACCTTGTTGGCGTCTACAAAGGAGGGATCTTCGATAGGAGAAAAGTGGGAAGGAAGGGTATGGTCGGCAACTTAATTCCGGGGCTGTGAAGGCGTAAGTCTTAATCTTAGCTGGGGCTGGAAGGGAGAGCTGGAATCCTTTGTTATTATCGGAGGAGGTATGGCTATCTCAGAATAACTTTGATAGGGCTGAGTGCTTCGAGGACTGTAAGGAGTAATCCGGCGCAGCTGCTTCAGAAGACGGCGGGTCAGAGGCTTCCGATTGACCGTAGATGACTTACCAAGAAAACTGTGTCTAGACTTCGGTTGGGTACACACTGATTTAGGAAAAGGGATGTCTTCTTGCCAGCAAGCCTTGTTCTTACTACTTTTCCAAGGCGGATAAGGGGTTTAAATATGGAGGGTTTCCTCATTCGGAAGATGGGTAATAACCAGGGGGTAGCTGAGGCGCTAAACTGTAGGCGATAAACAGTTATTTTACCCTCTCTCTCTATTTCCGTGAGGAAAACTGCTAGAACTTACGACCGCGTAGGGGATGTTCTCCCCCCTTTACTTGGATCGTACCATGGGGGAGTCCATCTGGGTTTTCTTCGCCGTGTGAATCTCGGCCGCGTGTGTTCTGGCTAACCCCGTGGTTTCCTGCAACATGCTAAGCATTGAAAAAAGAGGGAAAAAAGAGGTATCCTTCTACATCATATACATATCATGCACTCTCAATAAGCTTTTGTTTTACTTCAGATCAGTCTCCTTTACTTTCATGAGTATTTATGCAAAACTTATAAAACTATTGGACTGAAAGGAAATCTCGAAATGTATAGGAAAAGAGGTTAAATTAACAATCTTTTGAAGCGTGTGATCTCTTGCACAATTTTAAAGACTTCCATGCTTCCCTTCTCAAGTATTATTATCTATAAAATTTATTAATTGATATTAAAGATTAGGATATTCCGGTTTCATCCCAATCCTAAAAAACGAAATTGCCAAGATGTTTCCATTATCATGATGCCAGTGCTCCGAGTGCTCTAAGAACTGAAGCGGTCAATAATTGTTCAACAGACTCTAGTTGATCATAAGTTCAATAGTAACGTGTGAAATATGGGTGTTCCTCTGGGTGATTCATGTCGAGAGTCTGCCTTACCACGTTGGTTAACATTTGTAAGTAATTTATGTGATTCGGATGAGATAAAAAATAATTACAAAGAAACCTTTGGCCTGCTGCTCTTGGAAATATCTCTACCTAAACCATTTTATAAAGAACGGAGCTAGTGAATCAGCAAGAATTTAATCCTAGTATGAATCCTAGACTTTTATTATACTCTTAAATGCATAGAATATTCGTTCTACTTAAGTGCTAGAAGGGCCTGATGAATTGTTCAGAGAAATGGCGGCCATTGCTACCATAAAATTCTTGATCTATTTCTTCAATTCTCTCAGTGCTATTTTTTTCTGTTTTTAATATGGTATTCTCGTTTACCCTGGAATTCATCAATTGCCGTTTGTCAATTTTTAAGTATTATTTAATCTTTTTTAATGATTTAAGGTCTTTAATAGTTTTTTGCAAAGCATGTTATCTTCGAGAAGGTGTAGGTGCGTTAGGTTAAAATAAAAATAGGAAAAGCCAATACGGTGTTTATATATTTTATTACTAGTTTGAATATTATATATATCGTGGTGTACAACCACTCTATACCATACAGTACTCCTATATTATGTGGGGGGTGTCTTAATAATATACTGCAACACCAACCGTTGAATGACTGCTCGCAGGGACTAACGACTGACTAGGAAGTCACACTTGAACCGTTGGGTTTCAAATCCTTAATAATCAGACAGAGTGCATAAATGGTTGGCGAGATTTACTTGAATCGTCCGATAGTACCGTACCGTTCAAGGTAAGTGAAAGATGAAACAAAAAAATATAATTTTATTTAAAAAGATCAAAGTAAGAATAATAGTGGAGAAACAGAATTATTTAAATTGAGCTTGTCTCTTGATAAATATTATGAAGAAGGTTCTCAAATGGAATTAATTGATTAATGTAACTAGGCTAAGATCAAAAGGGGGATCTTGACAATACTAATAATGGAGGGAGTTTCAGTCTTACGAGTAGATGACTTCGAGGAAGGTCCTTCTTGCGATGAGACGAGTGAGGAAAGATCCGATGAGGCCACTAGGGTACGGTCCGAATGAAGCAGGTGGGGCACGCGCCGTACTAACCTTCCGATGAAGATTGACAAACTTCAAAGATGACGTACGATGGGGAATGTGGGAATTCTCGTAATTCGACTGAAAAAGGAATCTTATTTTCCTCAAAGGTGATCGACGGAGATTTTCTTCGGTTCAATTAAACGAAGGGAGACTCTTACGCAAATTCAAACGCTTTCCATTCACACAAACTACCAATTGCCTCGGGTAGAATCAGGGCTGAAGAAGTCTTCTGTCTGATGAAAGCTCATGGGACGAGACGATAAAGACGGACTCGAGATGGGGGCTGGACTCTTCGAACTACAAAATAACCCGAGTATTTATATACTGGATTCTGGAAGGAAAGGGGAGTTTGGAGAAAGGGGTCAAAAGCTCAAGAGATCTTAATCCGGAAGCGGAGTCGATTTATGATTTAGAAGCAAGGGGCGAGACAGAGCGGCTCTTTGGTGCCTCGTTACCGCGAAGGGGGAGTGTAGAACGAATCGCGTGTTTGGGAAATATTTTCCCAAAGAGCTCAGGAGTCGAAAATTCGAGAATGTCCAAACAGGAAATGACTTCCTCCATGGCGGGATACCAATAGCACATGGTTTCAGATAAAATGGGAGGGGAGGCTATAGGTTGTTATTTTACATCCCTCCCTTCCATAAGATGGAACTTTTCTGAGAGAGGGAAAAACAAGGGACATCGAAAATTTGTATAGAAGGAATTATTATTAAGGCACCAGCCTGATAATAAATAGGGGACCTGACTTGTATTCGACAGGCTTACAAAAAGGCTCTGATAATGATCTGAGCAAATTTTTATCTAAATAAGTAGACAAAAATAATTTAATTTAACATAAATGAACAAAATTAGAACTTTGTCTAAAAGGGTAGTGGAACATCAACGCACCCAAAAATAACACAAACACCTTATCAAATTAGTATCTACAGGGACCATAAATATATGTAAATAGTTAAAATATATTTATATATATACATGATTAGCTGACGGATTTACAGGGGACCTATAATTTAGTGGATTAGGCAGGATTATCCGCTAATGGATTCCGGCTGAGATTATCACCTATACAATTTTAGGTACCACGTACATACCAAACTTTGAACTGATATTGTTGGAGTATCAAAAGCCATCGCATTATACGTCCGTTCTTGCTCTTAGTATTTCTGAGGTACGACAAAGGGCGATGGTCAGTCTCGAAAATATACTCTTTCCCTATTAAATACTTGCTTAACCTGATAAGACTCCATACTATAGCTAAAGCTTCCCGTTCTATTACCGAGTAATTACGTTTACGATGAAGTAGCTTTCGGTTCATGTAAGCCACCGTGTAGCATTCATCTTCGTAGGAGTATTGGAGCAGCACGCATCCAATTCCTTTGTCACTCGCATCCGTCCGGATGGCAAGGTGTTATGAGGTATTACGGAGCCTCCAAACCTTATCTCCTGAGGGGGTTCGAATCAAGTAATCCACTGGTACTTTTGCCTCTAGAACGGAAAAGGGGTCCTTCCAATGGCTCAGGAGTTTGCTACTCTCTGTAGGAAGTAGCACCAACACCTACTCTCTAGGCTTAAATCTTCTGTCCTTCGCCTTTAAAGCGAAATGAGTTTGATACTCTTCCAAATTTACCTCAGCATTTAGGTACGCTGTGTCAGCACATATCTCGACGCGCTTTGGAGGTCTTGGAGATACGAAGAGGAGGATTGGATTTCGTTATCCAGACCTTAATTGATGAAAAGTTCCCTTAAAATTGCAATGGAGCCTCGAACATTACGGCAATACAGTAAAACGAAGGGAACGAATACTAGGGTCCTACAGGGTATTTCTCTACAAACAAACAGTGCCACGGGTAAAAAGCCGTGCCATTCTCGGGGCTGATCGATACAGCATTTTCTGAGGATTGCTTTCAATGTGCCATTCAGATTTTTGCAAACTCCGTTTGCGGCTGGGTATTTGGGGTTGTAAACAGAAGTTTTACCATGCAGAGCCTTCAGAGATACTCCAGAAGGCTTGGAGGTAAATTGTCTTCCTCGATCCGACAAACCTCTTTAGGAATTCCTACCCGATAAAAAATGCAAATGAGGGCTTCAGCGCTCGAAACGCTTTCAGTTCGCTTAAAGGGAACTACCTCAGGAAAACGGGTAGAGAAATCTACCAAAGTGATGACGTAGCTGTGTTCTTCCCCGGACAGGGGATTAATGGAGCCAAAAGATTAATGGACATAAGAGAAAAGGTTCCGAGATGATCGAATTTTTCTGAAGGGGGGCTGGCTTGACGCGCCCTTTTGCAGATGTTCGTTGGCAAGCATTGCATGATTTCTTTGGCCGCACCTGGCCAATAAAAAAACTTTAAAACACTCTGAGAGGTTTTATTATGATTAAAATGTTCGTAGAATCAACTATCGTGAGAGATCTGGGGGAGGTGAGAACGGGGAACACAAAAGGTGTGTGTTTATGGTTCGGTTCTGACGGAACATTTACAATGTAACAGCTTACCCTTGACAAAGTATGAGATGCATTTTCCACCACGGGAAGACTCTTGCTCCTGGGTTCTGGCTTTATCCCAAAGGGGGGAGAGTTGCGGACCTCTTCTGCGCGCCGGTAAAATCCTCGTTCTGGAGTGTCTCGATCTCAGGATCGACGGGGTTTTCTAAATGAACGGTTACCAGGGAAACCTTAGCGGCCTGGGCACAAGTAACCACGGGTTGTGCTACCGGTTTACTTGTAACCTGGGCGCTCTGATCAATCAGTACAGAGCAAAACTTGATTGGGGCTGCTACCACTTCGATCCAACCAGTCAAATAATCACATTCGATGTGGTATTTTTAAATAGAGAAACGATTCACTCGCCCGAGGTAATCATGGACTGCAGCGAACTTTTGGTGGTCAGGACCGACTGAGGGAAGTAAATTCTCTGATACCACGATGCATATGCAGCCAGTTTAGTGTACAATGCTGGACACACAGCATCCATTGATGGCTCCATTTTCAAATTTCAAACCACCAGGGAAGCTGTTATTAAAGATAAAATTTACTTGGTGACCGTGGTTGTTGGTCGAGGAGAACGACGTAGTGGTATATTTAAGAGACGGGGAAGAAGCAGGAGTGGCACTAACTTGGTGTATCCTATCGGAAGACACGCTTTTAATTTGAAGAATTTTGAGAGCAGTTCGTGCGTACATGACTCTCTATTCCGCACATGAAACAAATTATCAGCCTTCTGGGGAATAACAACGCGGGAGAAGTGTAAATTATGGGCTTAATGTCTCTTAGTTCCGAAGGAGGGAGGTTCGTGGGTTTCAAGGCGCCTTGTATTTTCACGAATTCAGGGGTATTCCTTAGAGGGGGCCTGTGATTATTAATTCTAAACTTGAGAGGAGACGGGGGAGGCTTTTTATTAACTTTTGGTTACAAGTTATGTCTATTGCATAAACATTAGCCTCTTCTAGGCATTCCTTGAACGTAGAGCAGTGCTTGTCCTTAACGAAGGCATGGATTTCAGGGGTCAGGGAAGCTAAGAATTGATCTTTTGGACGAACTCCGTTAGGGACTCATACTCTAGGGGGACTCGACACGCATCTAACCAAAATTAAAGGTTTTTCTGGAAGGTGTACCCCAAAAAACGGCAAATCATTGTTTGACTGATATTGGCACGATAGATGTTTGGGGTCATGTTTACGGCAGGTAAAAGTTCAGAGTTGTCTTCTCAGGTTCTTCAATTTCTCTTTGTTTTTTTTATCTTCTCTCTTCTCATTGATTTCTTTTTTCTTCCTGAATATAAGTTAATAATTTTCGGCCTGGCTGGCCCAACGACTCTCATTGACTCTTGAAACGATCAAACGAAGAAGACTTCTTGTTGTCTTACTAGAGAGAAAAATAAATATTCAAAAATAACCACACTACAACAACACTAAATCTCTTTCTACACAGTTAGGACGAGATAAGCTCAAATATTCTGGTAATTGGAATACACATACAAACAGAACGTGTCCATCTAATAATCTAAATTTAAATAGTTAATAGACTAAAGTTCCACTGATTTAGAACTAAATTGAACGTACATTGATCAAAAATACGAAAATAAAGACTCTTTAATAATGAGAGGGAACTACTAAAACTCAAAAGGGATGTAAATCACTTAAACTGATTTACTAAGAAATAGACCTAACACACCTCACACCAGTTTTTATAATATAGGAGTAATATATAAAATATATGTCGTGGTGCAACCGCTCTATACAATAAACTACCTCCGACAAACCCAGAAAGAATGCACAATGGTTACTCGCAGGAAGACCCAAATGAAGAAGAAATCAAAATTCCTTGCCAAAAGGAGTCCACCTGAGAGAGATGAATTGCCCAAAGTACCCTCAATACAACCGGGCAAGGTAGAACTAAGCTAAACGAAAGGAGAACCAATAACTCATTAAAACGGATAAGACACACCATGGTAAATGACTGAGGAAAAGAAATAGATAATTGGAAAATGGAAATTGAGAAATAAAAAGGGCTAAAAGATAACAGTTGTTGATAGAATGACAAAAAAATTATGTGCGGTAATTTATTCAGAAATATTGACCCAGAAGTTATACTATTATCAATATGGAATAAACACAGAAAACAAGAAAATAAACATATAGAACCCCAATGTTATAGCCACAATTCCTTCAGAGAGATACACGACTTAGCTGCAATAGATATTAAGCAAGGAGTGAAGTTCAAAAACAGTTCAAGGAATGGAAGATGCCTATTTACTTATAGAAGTTCAAATGGAGTATAGCAATATCATTGTCGCAACAAGATACCAGTCACATAGGCACCCCCAATTACTGGTACAAAACTTTACTAAACTATTTGATATTAGGACGTCGGTCATTTTGATGGGAAATTCAAACGTCAACTGGGGAGCATCCTTAAATAGTTCTACAACAGAATTGAAACTGCAAAGACTCGGATCCAACTTTCCTAAATACTTAAGAGGAGAATATGCTACAAAACCGGTCATCCTTCTAGCTAACTTCAATCTGCCATTTAACTATTTTATGTAACCAGTAGAGGTCCCTTGCACATACCATACTGCAACTCTAAAGCATATAAACAAGCAACCTAGACAACTGCCTTCGAGGAAATAGATGGCATTGTATAGAGCGGATTGGGAATAATACCAAAAATTACTTCAGAGAGACGTAACCGACCTGCTCGGAGAATCTATTCTAGATGAAATTGCGAAGTGTTGCATGGGAGTAAAAAAAATAAAAAGGGCAGTGAAGGTTGTCGTCCACAGAACAATTCAAAAAACATTCACTAATTTAGATGAACACCAGAAATTGTAGCATTATGCTAGGAGATCAGCCGAGCGTTGAAAATATACAAAGATTCGGATCATTAAGAGAGTAATACAACGCAATCAAGAGACAAAAAAGAGAATTAATGGTAGCAATTTAGAAGATCCAGAAAAAGAAATGAGAGCAAAAGATCTGGAAAATAGATGCATAAGCTTACAAAAGGAAATTTTGGAAACATAATAGCAGAAAAGCCATGGGCAATAAGTGATAAAATGAAAATTATGGATGCGTGTAACAATATTTTAAAATATAAGGCAGAAAAGGAGAATTTTTTTAGAGAGTACAGGAAAATTGTATTCAAAATCAACGAAAACCATATCGAGAACTATGGCATCGAATTTGAACATCCGATCGTGGACGAATTAAATGCCGAAATAGAGAAAACATACCCCTTCTACTTTGACGAAGAAGAAAGAAACAACATCGATGCAACAGATGCAGTCATTACAATAGAGGAAAAAAAAGAAACAATCAAGACCTTTCGCGAAATCGCCTTAGAAAGATTAAGACTCACCCGATTTAATTAACTTGAACCTTCCTCGCGCATAATGTGAGGTAATAAACATCTTCAATGCGTGCTTGAACATGGGATGATATTCATAACCATAGGTGGGCGCGATAACCGATGAATCCAAAATTATAATACAATATTGATTATTGACTATATATAGCGTTATTTTATAATACAATACTAAAAATTGTTGAATACTGTTTCTTAGTTTCTTACCTGGTGAGGCTCTCCTTCATCTCCTCATAGGTTTTGAGCATCATCCTCCTTTATCTCGGACCTACATATTTCTGCCTCCAAGGCACGCACGGCTCGCCCCTGTGCTAAACTAGAACCAAAAACTGAACTGAAATTATCGATTATCGCTAGTTTGGAACCAAAAGTATCGGCGATACCGATTAATCGACAACGCGGAAAAAATATCGGGTAACCCGATAGCGTTTTCGCGATTACCTCCACCTATGTTCATAACTAAGTTAGAAAATCTTCAGATCAAGTAAATGAATACCTACCCATCTCGCTAATAAAGTTTATGTGCAGTATATTCGAAAAAAAATAACAAAAGAATGTCGAAATACCTCGATGATAACGTTAAAGAGAGAAAAAAATAGTGTCTATATCGTCTGCAAGGCGTGTCGAAAGGATTTCGCAAAGTTTAGTCTAGGGGTAAACGATAAAAGGTACTCAAACTTGGTATGAATAACAAGATTGAAAAGATTTTTTATTGGAAAGACGTACGTATGTGGAAATAGGACGCCATCAGAGAGACGAATTCGAACTCGCTTCTGTTTGCACCAGAGCGATGTTTGATTGACTCTCTCTATTCAATCTACCCCACAGATATAACGTCACCTTGAATTGAGACCTGCCTGAACATTCACTTCGCCGATGACATGAACTAGCTGACAATTCGCCATTACAGGAACGGACCCATGCAAGCTAGAATAACGATAGAAGAGATCAAAAATAACAATTGATACTAAAAAATGGAAAAGTAAAACGATAAGTGCTATAGATAATATTAATAAGGTAAGGTGCTTACAAAAAAAACACGTTACTGAGAGGTTAGATCGTGGGAAAAGCAGAATAATAATACCCTATAATTTAAGAAAATTTAGCATGAAGAACAAGAGGAAGATTTACCAGGTGATTATTTATCTTACCATAGGAATGTAAAAGATCTCTAAGAGCAACCTAATAAGCATCCAAACATTACAGAACAAAGCTTAGTACATAATAACAAACAGAAGAAGAAGAGAACTAAGAGGACAAGGAGACCTTTATTGGGAGGTGAACATTCCTCCAGTCAGGATAATTGTAATAAGAGCTAGGGAAGTTTCATAAACGCATTCTGGAAAAACGTGCGAGACGCAAAACATTTCTGCCAATTTTCTCGTCTTTATTTAAGTAGAGTTCACCCTTTGAGCAAGAGATTACTCTACATTTATATGGTTTACCTATTTTTTAAAAGGCTTTTAACATCGATCTGCATGGTTAACTGTATATATGTATGCAAAGTAGTCAATGAAAATAGTTCTTCATGGACATCGATGTGTAACGGCTTTTTGTTTAGTAGAAACTACTTTGACATAAATCTACTACGTAAATATTAAAAAGTTATTATTACACGAAATTTCTTCCGAGCCTATTATTCTCTTATGACGTGGAAACTTCCAAATATAAAGATAGAATTGTCAATTGTTCGGAGAGATGAACGATGGAGTCGATATGGCAAATTTAAGGTAATACATATAGTTATTGATGACCTCAGAAAACATTATATTATGATAGTCAGATATTATTTAGTCGACATGAAGAAGGATGTAAATACCTTACTTAATTCTGAGTAATCTGAAATTTTCAAAGTTATGCAATACAGCGTCATAAATGGCGAGTAGGTTTCTTCCATATTTAACTAGGCACTAGCAAAGATACCCGCCGTTGTCTGGGCATAAAAAAATTACCTCAGTAAAATTAAATTTTCTGCTTGATTTAAATGATGCAATTAAAAGTTCTTAGGTATGCAATATGTTTATTTTAATTTTGAGTAATCAAGTAGTGTATCATGAAAGACTAACAGAACAATTTTGACATTACAGTAGTGCAGCAGGGCGAGCAAGCGAGTGGCGGGCAGGCAAGCGATTAGGCAAACGTCAGTAAGCGGGTGGTAGCCACAGACTTTAAAGCGTGTTTCAAGCAGATGGGTGCTAGTTTTAACTGAATATCTGAATTATTCAATACTCTTGTATTCTGATATAAAGTTGTATCGCGTATAATAAACATTGTAGTTGCATAATTGGTATGGTATACCATAAATTTTACAGGGGAAATGCTGCGATTACGTATCTAAATAACTAGAAAGTGTAAAAATTTTTACCTTACCCAACCTACCAACAAGGTTGACTACTTTTGCCAAATCTGATCATGTTAATTAATCCCTGCGCTAAATTATCCCTAATGATGACCTTTTTTGGCCTTCAAGTTCGCTCTAATTTGCCTTATATAGCGGTCATATATATATATACATAAAAACAGACTTTTGTAAATATATACTAGATTTTACATTTAAATCTCAGGATATTTTTCCTCTTAGGAATAATTTATAACACCTCATTTGTAGTATGTGGTTTAATTGTGGTCTCCATATTTACGAAAAGAAATTGTATCAAAGTAGCATGGTTTGTTTCGACCGAGGAACTATATTCCTAGACTTAAAAAAAGATCATGGACAGAAGGACTCAAACCCCTTAATTTACTTTTACTTGGAGAAATTCTTTTTATGCTGCCGAATTATTAAATTGTTCGAAATACGAAACTGGTTCACTATTAAGAATTATAATTGATTATGATCAAAGTTGACCTCTTAGTGTGAAGGATCAGAATATTTATTGCTAATTTGCTCAATCGACCATTCCTCTAGTTAGAAGTGGAATAAATTCTTCTTCTTTAGTATCTTCTTTGGCTTCGTTTTACAGAAGCGAGTTTATTCCAAATTTATCTGAAGTAGGAGGAACCAAATTTGGAATAGAAAGTGTCAAGCATGATGTAATCAAAACAACCAATTGTGACGCAATATATATCACCCATTGAAATATAAATCACTATCCATTTCTTTTTCCTCATTTTGTTTGTTTCTGCTTTCTTTTCCGGTGTGGACTTTTCTTTTGGAATTACAAGTGCCCCCCCTTTTCTTATCTCGGAGATTCCAGGAACTAGACCTTACACTTAGGTGATAGCAGAATCTACCTACTGACCAGGCAACATAGCAGAATCCATTATACTAAACTTCACGGTTTCTGCTCTTGGTTGATATCCGTTTTAAATCTATTCTCAAATTCTAAGAAGGAGTAGTTGAATAACTGATCAAGCAGACTAGCCATTAAGCACCATGCTTAGAAAATGATTCACATATTAATAATTTTGTGCAAACGCATTCGATTTTTTTTTCATACGCTCACAATTGTTAAGCTTACGTTTACAGTCGCTAAAGGTATAGTCGAATGCAATATGTCCTGTTAAACATTATGTGCACTTTATTTAAAAATATCTAGCAGACATGTGGTTGCTTTTGAAATAAGTATTTTAGTTAGGCGAGTTTAGCTCTTTAGGATTCTGGAATTTATTTATTCGTTCATTTTATACACTTTTTGTTTTAATATGACTTTTATAACACGGTCTTTCCTTGATCACTCTCTTCTTCTATTATTTAGACTATTAAACAGAGGCTAACCGATCGGGTACAGTAGATGAAAGAACTGCGCTTTCATAACATGAACTAAGAGTTTCGTTGAGGTTGTAAAAACAAATATTTAAGAAGAGAAAAAGCAATTATCTAAAAAGTTATTATATAAAAGTGACTGCTCGGTTAAATGGTGTGTAACTTAAGTCGGTTGATTAAAACTTGAGTATTTTAATTGAATTGTAATAATTTAATGCTAAGTTTAATGATAAAGACTCGAGAATGTTTATTTCTGGTGTTGTGGAGCACGGGATAATATAATGAAAGAGTTTGAGCTGAGAAAATGATGGTGATTTTCCGAATGCTGTCTGAGGAAAGATACCTCTGGTTTAGAAATATTAATGCTTATTAACTGAGCTATACACAAGTGGTTAGAGATCCTCTATTTTAGTTTAAGCAGATTTAGCTCAAATAACGATTATGGCAGCTGGCCTATGTTAAATTCTTTAGAGGTCAATTACTAAAGAAAAATTGACATTGTGAAAAATGTTTTATTTGGGCTACAGATATGGCTTAATTTAATTTGGATATTAAATGCTCAAGATAGGGAAACCTTAGTTAAACTTTTTGTTAGAATAGTAGTTATATTCTATTGACTATAATATATTTTAATAAAAAAATCGTATCATAAAGTATCAACAATGAAACATCCAAAAATAAATGAACAACCAGAGTGAGAGGACATGGTATTCTCTGAAAATCTGAATTCTGAAGCTATAACTAAATTATAATTAATCGGAGAGTTTCTGAAATAAAATGAGAGAATGGTGTTTAAATAATTGGGTAGCCCTAGATATAGATATTAAATAATCTAATCGAACAACTAAAACATATAAAAGGGACAATTTTCTATTTCTGTGGAAATTTTCTGCTTGTATACTATTGATAAGACAGAAACTTTAAACAAAGAAATAAATCTTCATCGTTGTGCTCAAAGATCTGGAAACTATCACTTATACACATTTTTTACAAATGATTTGAATTCGGAAGAATAGTTATCTCATCACATTTTTTCCGGGGGACATAAAAGCTTTTGCCAAAAGAGTGAAATCAAAAGAAACCCGTGGCCATATCTGATTGTGCAGAAATATTCTATCACCCACATCTAGTTTAGTAGCGTAGGAAATATTTCTTTGTTTAAACTTAAAATTTCTTTTGAACTGTGGTTTGGATAATATCAATTATTCATATATCACATCATTTCCTTCTTCTTCTTTAGTCATTCCTTTCTTTATACTCTCTAGTTTCTTTCAAGTACTATAACGAGGTGGAAGAAACGAAGAAGACAGAAGAACGATGCTCCGACCATACTAGGAGTACCGGCGACACGCTGAAGTCAGTATTAGCTCGAGTACTGACTAAGAAATTTGGCTACCGATTAACAAATTAACTACAGATTTATTGATACTTTAGTCTCATATAATCTAACAAGAGCAAAGTTTCGACGGAAGCGTCTTATTCTAGGAACTACTATATCTTTCTTGGAGGTGAGAGTTGTTGTTTGAAATACCTAAACGATAGTAAATGATTAAGCTATTGTATCCATGAAAGAATCCATATAATGAAGTTCACTACCATATTTAGCCAAATCGATTGTCTTGAAACAAAATTCACATGTTGCAAAAAATTAGCCATGAAACACAATGCACATAGTATCCAGCGGAGATTTACTTATTTTGATATATCAGATAAACCATGAATTATTCCAAGTGATGTTGCGGAAGCAAAAGGAAAAGATAACGACTTTATATATATTTTGTTATTCAGATAACCCATAAAATAGTTGATATTTCCTCGATTATATCAATATTCTGAAAGAAGTCTGTATTAGGCATAAAAGCTTTTTTAACCATCTTAGATTATAGCGCACCCTTTACTTATATAAACAACGCTGTTTAAAATGTTGAAATCTTGTTTGGAAAATATAAGTGACTGATCTTCAAACAAAGTGGACACTATACTGAAATCTCTAAAGTTTAAACGATGCTAAAGATTTTAAAGCTATCAAATTTTATATAAAATCATTTAACTAAGCCATTGATCTCATTGAATATAACGAAAGTGTTTTGATTTGGAGGCAATTAAATTGTAGGAATTTTTTTTCAAAAAGAATATATTGCCTGCAGAAAATCCTATTTGAAAACAAAGCCTAAAATCTAATCTTAAAGAAAAGATTGAAAGAGTTAAAAATTACTTTATACTCAGAACCATAAAAATCACAATTTAAGTCTAAATTCCTAAGTTTACAGTTTTGTTTCAATGAGACTGAAGATATATATTTAACTACCTCTCGTTATATAAAATTAATTTAAATAGTAAAATCCAAATGCAAAATGGAACATTGATAGTGAGCTATATAAAATCTACACGTCAAAAACACGTCAATCTTTTTGATGAATGGCGTTTGATACGTCCCAAAATTAGGGCGTAGAAATACAGGATCATATTTGTAGCCGGTGCAAGTATACCCAAAATAAATCTGACGGTTAATCTTTGTCATTTTCTCTGATGACTATTCCAAAGGATCAAGGATACATAGACTACTGCTTTCTAATGCTAGAGTATAAGGATCTAGCCTCCTTCCTAGTTAAACAAAAAACTTCCGAGCATAAGGATTTTCACAGAAAGATAGAGGCAAAACAAAAGTTGTTAGGGTTGTTCGAATTAGTTCTGATTCTACCACATATATCTATAGAAATTCCACACTAGCTAATTAGGCACAACCTTTTTAATAACTTTCCAACTAACTTAAGCTTAGATAGCAGTATAACTAGATTTACAGGGCCTCTCACATTTTTCATTTATTCAGAGGTTGGCCTTATTATAAAAAAATATATTTAAAGAATTCATTTTATTTGAATTACTACCTCATTATATTTTCGATGCTATTATCTAAATTCTTTCTGAAATATATTATATACATGCTTATATAAATAATTTTCAAAGGTGAAAGTTTGTAACCTTAGAGAAACATTTCCCACAATGGAAAATTTATTTTAGTAATTCGAAAATTGTTTTATTTTATGTATTTATTTTTCTTCATAAGGCATTCTTTCCTCATGAGTTACCTCCGCTTTTCTCAGGAAGTGCATACACCTACAAGGGCCTTCCTGTTCAACCATGGAAAACTTCAGGGCGAGAGATGGGGAAACGAACGCTCTCCGCATTCCGTACATAAGAGAGTTTCTAACTCTTTCCACTGGAAGAAACTTGCCTATCAAACAATTTCTGATCCAAACACCAACAGAATAAAGTCCCCTCGTCCATTTACTGACCAATAAAAGCAGTTTGTGGGAGGTAATTCACCGAACTCAAAGACCATTTAATTTGCTCCGCGCATTTATAAACTTAAACATAAATAAACTTCATGTTTTAAGGGAGATAAAATCAAGCGAAAATTTCAGTGCTATGAGTACTAAATTAATTATCATTGTCGTAGAATGGACTCTCGACGATATACCATATATGACTATTCGTTGAGGGAACTATTCAATCATATTTAGAGTGCGTGGTGTCTGGTTGACCGATATTATTTATCTTCAATATGCTTAAGAAGTGAAACTGAGCTCGAGGATAATAATATGGCTATCATTAATAAAATAGTTTTATTATAAAACTATCAACAACATACAAAACGGAAAATATTGACATAAACAGAGAATGGAAAGGGTCGTGGGAAATCTGTCTAAACTGAGGATTAAGCAGATTTGGGAGAGATATAAAAAGGTAAAACAAATAATAATTAAAGGGATGGGATGGTTCGCTAAACCATTTAAAGCACAGGATAGGGTTGACAAAAAGGTTAAATACTCAAAGGTAACGTTCAGCTTACGTAATTAAACGTTGTTGTGCAGAGGAAGGCAACGTGAAGGAATCTTCGGTTCACTGGCGAGTTCCAGCCGAAGGGGGGGAATTAAATGATCCTGACGTGGCGTCTTGGGAATGAGAACCGTTTCTTGGCGAAAGGGCTTGAAGAACAATGGCTGTTCTACGTTGTTCTCTTCTGAACAACAGGGGGGGGTGAGAACCGTCTCTTGTCTACGGGCTCAAAGAACGATGGCTGTTCTAATGTTGTTCTCAAACTGAACAACAGGGGGGGAGGGGGAGAACGTTTCTCGTCAACGGGCTCAAAGAACAATGGCTGTTCTAATGTTGTTTTCTTTCTGAACAACAGGGAGGGGGGGGAGGGTGAGAACCGTTTCTTGTCAACGGGCTCAAAAACAATGGCTGTTCTAACGTTGTTCTCTTTCTAAATAACAGGGGAAGCCTTGTGGACTTGGCGTTTTGAAGGCTCGAACCTTGGCACTCAAGGGATATTGTCCTCTTCTGGACAATGATGGTGGATCTCGAGGCAGAGGGCCCTTGGTGCACAAGTTGAGACCGGATCGGCGGGATGTCTCGCGAGGATAATCTGGATCTCGAATCTCCTCTTAGTGGTAAAGTTTTCCTATAAATAGTTGAGCCTTCCCCTTGGTGTAGGGGACAACGGAGTGGGGGCTTCGAGGTAATGCACAGCCGCGCATGAGAACAATACCTTATCTGCCCATAAGCCTAACTCAATCTGGCGTGATCGGTGCATGGGGCGAAAAGGGGTTGGGATATACCTCCTTGGTTAAATAGTGGCTCAGGTGGCGCGATAACGCGCCCGGCTTCAAGGCGAAAAGGCACGTGGGTAGCATCGTGTTTCTAAACAACATGTGATAACGGTTAAAATTAAGCGGCCTCAAACCGTTCTATCACAATCATTATCAATTATTAGGGTGGAATTGAAAAATTCCCTATTTTATGCTGTCAATACTATCATGCTTATTAAAATAAGTATTTATTGAAAAAAGAACATCGAATCGGATTCCTGGCAGATTTCGAGAGGAAGAAGTGCCCATTCAACTTCGTTCAAATCACTCCGAGCAGTCACTTATCCCGTTGGTATCAGAAGCTGCAATCCTTTTCTTGACAGTGTTTGCTGACCAAAATGTCGCGTGCTCTCACTTATCCTGACTTATGCCCTTACAACCTACAAAACTTTAAATAGTTCGCGCACTAACCTTGGGAGGAGCTTGGAAATTCGATAATTCGAAAGATAATGTAAACCAACATAAAGGTTTAAAATTTTGTTAGAATAGGCCAAATAGTTTTGATGTTATTTCCAAAAAAGTAATTCCCCGCGCAAACTTGGGAGAACTTGGCAATTATATCATTCAAAACAGAATGTAAAACAACCTAAGGGTTTCAAATTTCATTAGAATAAGCAGATTAGTTATAATGATATATACGAACTAAATACACTTGATTACATGCCTAACAAGGAATATAAAAGCAGCTGCAATTTTAGGGACAACTAGAACTAGATCGTTGCAAGATATCCCGCCTGGTCTACGAATCTTGGATAGAAGGAAGCATGACTGTTGCAACCTTTCCAATCCCTGTTTCGTATTTTCATGGTTATATTTTCTATGTTTGCAAAGAAGACCAGAAGATAAGTACAATACAATTAATTAGTTACTGACCTTGGTTCGGTTTAACCGGAAATAAAACTTGAAAAATATTATCCGCTTAAGAAAGGCGAGTATGCTCGTTTCTAGTTGTCTTTTGACGATGTAAGTCATAGATGACGAAACAGAGTTATGGTGTTAGAGAACTAACAAACACTTAGGGGCAGCGCAATAAATAAATTCAGTGGATACTTGTTGACAACTAAAACAGGACAGACCGTGCAGTACGAATTTTGTAAAGCAGACGTGGCAACTCTAAGAATTAACCGCTTTCAAAAATATCACAAACATGTATAAACCAATAACCTTTATATTTTTTTGCGGTCTACAATTGATGCACGCTCGCATTATATTTTATTTTAAGTTAAATTTAAAAATATTAAGGATCTATATAATTTTTTTAGCAAATTCTACATATCCTAAAAAATACTATTAAGGAGCTACTCTCGAAATTACACCGGCGATTCACTCCCTTTCAGGATAAAAGGTCTGCTTTAATCTAAGGCTATTGCAATCCAATCATATTGAATTATATATCCTTTTTAAGGTAATTTTGAAATGGGGGAGTGGATCTTTGCTCTTATTATAGCCCACTAAACCACACAAATAAATATAATATAAAAAATAATCCCATCTCTCGATTCACACGTATGAGAAATGCCAATAAGAAATCTATCTGAGGAGCTACTCACTCGAGTAATCGGCCGTTTAGCCATATAATTTACTGGCTAACTTTGGGAGTAATTTGGCAATTGTATCATTCGAAAGAGAATAGGCCGATTATTATGACGTTATTGCCGAAGCAAAAAAATTCCTAAGCTAACCTTGGGATGAATTGGCAAGTAAATCATTCGAAAGAGAATGTAAAACAACATCAGAGTTTCAAATATCGTTAGAATAGGCCGAAGAGTTACAATGTTATCACAAAAGAAAAAAGGACAGCAAAATATGGACCGAACGACCACCGATATAGTGAGATGGAAGATTAACCCGCGACTTGACTCGCACGTGACTAAGAATAACGTTGTTTTCTGCTCATGTTTGGTTCCAGGTTGATTTACGTTCATTACTAAAGTTATTGGTTTTTATGAGAAAATTAGAACTACTGGGGATAGAGACTATCTAAGATTATATCACTTTCCCAATCGAATGTTTTTGCTGGGAAAGCGAGCGCAAAACAGTTTGAAAGATATATAAACTAGTGAGCAAAATTTAATGTCTGATCTTTATACAGCAAACTATCGCTGATCGTGAGATTTAATCATATTCCTTCCAGCTCAGGACAATAATAGAATATCATTCATGTACTATTAATGCCTACATCCACCTCAAAGCTCCAAATTCATCGGCAGTTCCTAACGCAGGAAAAGCTTTCCGAAAAGATGCCCATGGGGATGCTGTGTGCAATGGGGTACCTTGCTAATTCACTTGGCTCGTCCATTAGTCCTACTTTAATGCTGCGATAGTACCATGGTTTTTTTTCTACCGTTAGTACCGAGAAGTGTTTGAGCACACGATTTTTATTTTGATTAAAAAGAGCATGTAAGTTAAAATTGTATGAAGTTTTTCTCATTTATTTGGTAAAGGTATGCAGCATTATACGTATCATTATATTTCAATATGGGTACATAATATATTAGTAAATAGGTACATCAAGACAATTGAAAACATTAGTGATCAAAACCCTTTACTGCAGATCCTTTTACAAAACTAATAATAGAATTCAAAATTTATCAAAACTCATTACCCCGTAAGAGCCGCGGCGATTTCCATACTGGCCGCCATGCTAACGAGATCCAGCGCTCCATCGGGGCCCAGCTTAGCCTCTCTTCCTTCCTTCAGATAGCTTGTATTTCTCCCCTACTTCGTTGCTTTAAATACAACCTCTCCCACACCTTTCTCTGTGGAGCCTCTAATTTCACAGGGTAGATGCTGATCTTCTTCTCAAGCCAACCGTCCCGGATCGGTGCTGAGGGGGACGAAGACACCGTTCCCTAACCCCTGAGCTCCGGTTCGGGATAGGGTTTTTTTAACAACCTGCTTAATCCCCACCCATACCTTCCTCACATCCCTTTTCCTTTTCACATCACCATCTATCCGTAATTTTACGCCGTGCTTAAGGTGGAGCCGCTATGCCGATGGACTTCCAGGCCACCAAGCGGGAGGGGTGAACCCAAATGGTGGCACCTGTCTATTCCAGGCCTGTAAGCACCTCTTGCAGTGCATGCTACTGCAAGAGGTGATGAGCGATTGCTTTCTATGAAATAATGGGGTCACCATGCCCATGTATGAACACCTAAAAAAACCCAACACACAACTTCCCCTGTAACAACAAGAGAGCCGCCCTCGGGCAGCTCCACAGAAAACATGGACGTCGCCCCCGTGTGCTTGCACAGGGGACCCTCTATATTTCTTTAACCAGAAAGGAGGCTTAATCCTCTCCTACGCCTACGGGTGTAGGGCACTCCCCTTTACCCCCTTCTCTACGGGTGCTTTCGAGCACCTCCCTGCTTACAGCGGCAGTGACTCCTTTTCTTTCAAGTAGACTGCTAAGAAAGCCAGCAGGCAGCCCATAGACAACGGCTCCCAAACGAAGCGGCTCGGGTAGCCAAACCCCCTCAGGGGAAAAAGGGAAGCCAGGCCCCTTCAGTCGCTTCCCTCAAAAAACATGCTGCCAAGATTATTAAATCTTGCCAGGGTCAAGGACTGTGCCTCCCCACACAAGGCTTTTGACGATGCCAAGGGGATCTGCGATGTCCTTGGAGGGGAGGGCCTACTGGAGGCCCCTCCTGTGATAGAAAGGGTCCTTGAGGACCCCCAGCTTCAGACGGTAGGGCCTATCATGGGGGGAAATCCGCGACTGGCGCCAAGCACCGAACCCGAATCCGCCCCTATGCAAGATCCTCCTCAAACGGCTGGGGTTTCTGAGGCAGTAAAAGGAGGGGAGGGATCTCCTCCGACCGGTGCCCCTACGACTACCAGGACCTTCTTCCTTTCGGAGAAGGACCTGGCTGAAGCCGGTCCATCTGGCCTGTGGGCTCCTTCCAGCGGAGGTGAGAAGCGGGTTCTTCCCCCACACTCCTCTCCCAAAAAGAAAAAGACTAAAAAGACAAAGAAGACTCGGGGCTCCTCTCAATCGCGCGGGCTGCGGGGACGGATGGCTCTGCTGCCACTTTTGCAAGCGACCAAGTGAAGATCGGCACATCCGGCTCCTCTTTGCCCCCATGTGCAGGGCCCCTGACTAAGACAAAGACCAAGAGTACAGAGGGCGGAGCCTTGATAACATTGGATCCCCTCATTCAGAGGTTACCTGGCGTTTTCGAGCCCGCTGTCTTCAAACGCTTCCTCGTTATTCTCTCCACTGAGGGCAGCATGTTGGCCAAGGGCAACATGAGCAGTAAAAGGAGAGGATTAGCTACTGTAGTTGCTAGAGAGCCGAAGGTGACCCGTTTCTCGGATGGGAGCCTTCTGGCGAATGCGGCGAATCCCGCCGGGGCTGCCAAGATAAGTGCTCTTCGGGCACTTCATGGCAGCCCGGTCAGTGGGACGCCGCACTCTACCATGAACTTTGTGAAAGGAGTAATTCATGCGAGCGAACTCTTTGACTACTCCATTGAGGACTTCACCTTAGAGCTGGCCAACCATGGGGTGGTCAAGGTCGGATGTATGATGAGAAAACAGGAAGTGACTTCGAGACCCACCCCTACACTCTTCGTCACGTTCGACTATGACAAGCTCCCTGAGTAGGTGCGTGCGGGTTTGTACCGCTACCGCGTGAAGGCATTCGTGCCACTGCCGCGGCGGTGCTATTACTGTCAACGCTTCGCCCATACGAATCGTTCTTGTAGACGGGCAAAGTCGGGGTCACCCGAAGTCTGTGTAAATTGCTCAAAGGCCACACACGATGAGTCTAAATCGTGTGAGGTCAAGTGTGTCAATTGCGGAGAGCCGCGCCCAGCTTCTTCAAAGCAATGTGGTGCATATCTCCTTGAAAAAGAAATCCTGGCCGTTCAGGCCCAGGATCGATTCTCATTCCGTGAGGCTAAAGACTTGGTCGTGGTAAGCCCGGCTCTGCCTGGGACGTCATATGCTTCAATAGTTAGAAAGGCACCCTCTGCTCCTGCTCCATCCAGGCAAATGAGTATGGTTGTTTCCACGCCAATTCGGAGCCCTTCTGCGGGCTCTACTCAACCCGGGCGCATCGTCTCCCAAAAGGCGAAACGGCCACGCGCCTCCACCGAGTAGTTAGACTCACAGAAGGCAACACCCCTGAAGTTGTTGGCCAGGTCAATATTCCGTGGTTCCTAAAGCTGTCCCCTGAAAGGACGACAGCAACAAAGGAGCTTTGGCTCCGTCGCCCACCCCTAGTGGTGGACCGAAAGGCTCGGAAACGGTGGTTCCTCAAAAAGAGCGCTCCCTGCCTCCGAAGCTGCAACGCCGTCCTAAGGTTTTGAAGCGGAGGGAGAAAAAGACTCGCATGGCGACCCCAACCTCCCATAATAAGTCCTCGAAGGCGACAGCTCCTTCAGCGCCTTGTCCGGCCTACAGCGCCCGGGGTTCTGCCTCCGGGAAGCGTACAGCCATTCCTGTGAGGGTCTTCTGTTCGAGGAGGGCAACCGCGTCTCCTCCGAGCTAGGCCTGGAGGGCATATTCCTTCAATGGAATTACTGTGGACTCCGCGCCAACTGGGAGGAGCTGCGTTGGCTCATTTCGTCCCGTTCCCCGTTAGCTATTTTTCTGCAGGTGATCCTGCTAGGCGCGTGCCCCCTGCCGGCCCTCCTGGGGTATAAGGGTCTTGCGACCCCACCACCACGGGATTGACGGGCTGGGGGATGCACGCTTTACACTCGGTAAGCATGATGTCTCCGTTCTTCCTTTCTCTTTAGATAACTCCTTTCAGGCATTGGCTGTGCAGATACACCTGGATAGGAGGTATACTATCATTTCTGCGTACATTCCACCGTCAGCTGACTTCGACGTGGGGGAGTTCCGCCACGTCGTGGCACGGTTGCCGAGGCCATGTCTCTTGCTTCAAAATCTAACCGGCAGGCAACTTCTCTGGGGAAATTACTCAATAAATCCCAGGGGACAAGTCCTTGCTGATCTGATCGAGGAGCCTGAGATGGGTGTCCTGAACATGGATGAGTTTACGCATCACTGTCCAAGCACCGCTTCATTTTCTTGCTTTGACCTTCCTTTGTGCTCTTCTGAGGCACAGTGTGTTTTTGATTAGGGGGTGGTCGATGACCACCATGGTAGTGACCACTTTTCCATTTAAATATCATTTTCAGGGCAACTGCCGCCTGACAGCCCCCCTCGGTGGTGTTTGGCGCAAGTGCGGTGGCCTGCATTTCAGGAAATCACAGAATTTTTGTATCTCACTCAAGGAGTTTTAAGTCAGTAGATGAGGCTGTTGAGTTCTTCTCCGGCAGATTCATCGCCACGGGCCTGACTAATATTTCAAGAACGTCTGGCCGTTTTGCACGCGGCCCACTCCCATCGTGGTTGACCAAGTGTGAGACGGCCCTCAAACAGAAGCGTTATGCCTACATGCGCTATAAGCCCTGCCCGAACGATTTCACTGTCGCTGAATTTCTTGGGGTTAGGGATAGGTTCCGGTATATTTCGAAGTACGCCCGCCGCTCTTCTTGGTGGGCATACGTGTCTTCACTTAACGGAAAGACCCCATTAGCTGAGGTGTAAAAGCGAGTCAAAAGGATTGTGTGCAAGTTATCGCAGGACGCCCCTCCCGTTCTCCAGGAGAATGGGACCGCAATCTCGGACCCAGCGTCCGTGGCGGAATCCCTAGCGACCGCTTTGTCCTCATTCCCTAGCCAAAATGCTGCTCCACCAGCATTTAATAAACGTTGTCATGTCGTGAAAGGCCACCGGCTAGACTTTACCTCCAGAGGCAGAGAACCCTTCAACGACAGGTTTACTGTGAGTGAGTTGCATTCGGCTCTCGCTTCGTGCGCGGCCCTTATTCATGGTCCGGACGATGTCTTGTGCCATGCTCCGACAGCTGGGTGATAAAGGCATGGCCTTCCTCTTAGATTTGTTCAACAGGAGCTGGGTGGAGAGTCTTCTTCCAGATTCCTGGCGAATCGATACTGTGCTCGCCTTTTGCTTTTTCAGCGAGAGATCACTCTATTCCGACCGGTTTACACCCAATTTCTCTAACCTCCCTGCGTGTGCAAGTTGATGGAGAAATTAGTATATGTTAGATTAGCCGCTTTCCTTGACAGCGGAGGCCATCTCTCTTCTGCACAGTGCAGTTTCTGCTTTTTGCACTCTACGTCGGATGCTCTGCTCCGACTGGAAAATTCCGTCTGCGAGGCTTTTCTTTCTAGACAGCACAGGGGCACGGTGTTTTTCGATCTGCAGTAGGCCTATAATACCGCATAGAGACGGTATCATGGAGACTCTCCACACGATGGGGGCGAGGGGACGCCTCCCAATATTTATATCTGAATTTTTGCGAGATCGTCGATTCCGCATACGGGTGGGGAGAGCCTTCTCCAGGCCTAAACGAGCAGAAAGAGCTTGTCCCGCAGGGAAGTGTCCTTAGTGTCACACTCTTTGCCCTGAGCTTCAATAGCATCACCTCAGTGCTGCCGGAAGATGTTCTCGTTACGCTCTACGTGGACGACATTTCGATCTCTTTTGGCGCGGCCCAGATGCCAACTCTGGAGTGTCAAATCCAAAAGGCATTGAACCGCGTCTCTCACTATGTGAAAGCGGATGGGTTTTGGTTTTCTTTGGCCAAGATCAAAGTGGTGCACTTCTGCTGCCATTTACGACTCAACCCAGACCCAGATTTTTCTTAATCGAGTGCGCCTGGATTTGGCGGAATCGCTCTGTTTCCTTGCTCTTATATTCGACCAACGCCTCACCTGGGAGACTCATATTTGCAGCCTTAGGGACTCTTGTACCTGCGCCATTGATATTCTCCGTTCCGTGACGTTCAGCTCTTGGAGCGCGAAAAGGGCTACTGCCCTACTTTTAAATCGATCGTTTGTTCGTTCGAAGCTTAACTACGAATGCTAGTTTTATGCATCCGCAGCCAAGCGTTTATTGCGGAAGGTGGATTCGATCCACCACACCGGCCTTCGCTTGCGACCGGTGCCTTCCGTACTTCCCCCATTGAGAGCCTGTTGGTCGATGCTGGGAAGATGCCACTCGCTCTGCGCCACGTGCAGTGCATCACTCGCCTATACGCATGAGTTCGGCGCCTCCCTCCGTTACCAAAAGCTCTCACTGCATCCGCAGCTGATCTCGACGGTGCCTATGCCCTCGAGAGACGCCAGTCATACCCTACGCCATTTGGGTTTAAGGCCAAGAAACTTCTTCGAGAGGTAGATATAGCTGTCGGGCCGGTGGCGCCTCTGGTTTTGCCCAGGACGCCACCCTGGAGGGTACCACATTTGGCTATTTGTCGCCACGCCTCTGCTCCCAAAGCTTGTACAGCGCCGGGAATATTGCGTTTGACCTTTTTGGAGCATACCTCGTGTCACGCTGGAACGTTGCCAGTGTATACGGATGGCTCCAAGTCGCAAGAGGGGGTCGGCTTCCACGCCATGTCCCCTCTGTTTGAAGTCAGTGGGGCTCTGCCAGGTGCCGCATCTGTCTTCACTGCTGAAGTGGTTGCAATACACCACTCGGTACGGGAGATTACGCGGACCGGATTGTGATCTATAGCGACTCACAAAGCGCCCTGAGTGCTTTGGGGTATTGGAATCTCCACATCCCCTGGTTCGCGATATCCGTGCCTCCGCGGTTTTGGCGAGCGGGCGGATTTCCAGATTATCTTCTGCTTGGTTCCTGGACATTTACGAATCTCGGGGACTGAACGCGCCGATGAGGGCGCCAAAGAGTCCGCGAGGACTCTGCGACTCTACCAGCGTTTCGCTCTTCCTCACACCAACTACATGGCAGGAATAGGGGCAGCTCTTCGGACTGCTTTGCAAAGAAGATTTGAGACGGTCGAATCTAACTTAAAGTTGCGTGCCATTGCGCTGCAACTGTTCCCATGGACTTATACCCCAATTTTGCGATGGCTTTAGGTCGCTTTCTGTCGTCTCCGAATCAGACACACTCTTGTGACGCATCGCTATTTGATGGAGCGCTTACCTACGCCCTATTGTGACTACTGCGTCGTTCCCTACCGTGTTCGGCACATTCTGGTCGAATGTCTTAGTCTGGGTGATCTTGGCGCACGTTACCTGTCGCGGTACTGGGATGGGCGGGGTAGCTACCGCCTGTCCCTTGTACTTGCAACGAGTTCGTACTCATTGACTTGTGGACTTGTTGACTTTTTGGTGGATGCCGGGCTTCTCCGCTACCCCCTACACCGGAGATTGCTTCCTAATTGTTAAGTTTTTCCCATTTTTATCATTGTTATGTTTTCATATTCTTCTTTTAAAGTAGCCTAGTTCTAGGCTGTCGTTATTTCCGGCAACTTATGCCCAGGTGAGCTGTCGCCAGATGGGCTAAAAAAAAACTAACAAAACCCTCATTACAACAAATTCTTTTACAAAACCATCTCTCTCTCTCTTTCTATATATATATATATATATATATATATATATATATATATATATATATATATACACCCTCAATCGAGTCTCTTAGAGGCTCACGAATTTGAAATAACTGAAAAATCGATCTCATTCAAGCAGACATCAAGTTGTCAATCGTTGTGGTGCTATATAGGCCTTTCCAAAGTGATCCAACACTCAAAATCACATAACTCTTGAAGAAGATAATTTCGTTGATCACATTGTCTAAGACCCTCAAGGAGGAAGGCGGCAATAGATTTAAGTCTGTTGGAAGGACTTCGCTTTCCGAGCTATCCTTGTGAAAACAATGTCATGAACAGAATTATAATTTTTTTTAATGGAAAAACTTTCACAATCGATTTATTCATCAAAAAACATAACAAGCGTCTGATAAGCTTTGACCAAAACGTATTCGAGGTCTGCTATGGGTTTACGATCAGGCACCAGGTCTCCTTGATGATCCTCGGCGTCATGGCTTCAAATACAGAGGAAATGGCTCTGGTGTTGCTCGCTGGCAGTCACAGGCTCTCCACGGATGAGTGCAGTGACTTATTTGCCACGAAAGCTGGGTCATCGGTGAAAAAGATCACGAAGAGGTCAGAGTAAAATTTTCAGCAATAGCGTGCCTTGGCCAACACGAGCATAACCGTGGAAGATTGAGTGTGGCTGAACATGAACTCCCAGTCAAAGGAATTATGCCGCCGCAGTCGCTCGCCCTCAAATCTCTTGAATACAACGTATGGCGCATGTGTAAGGACAAACACTTGTGGATAACTCACGAAATGACTACGCTCGCAACGTGTGTGTGGCCTTGAGTTCTCGCCTGGAACGCGTGCTCGCGCCAGATGGAGGCCACATTGATTAATAATACAATTTAAACCTATGCTTATATTTTAAACGAATACAACGTGTCAAACCTTCACAAAATTATCATAATATCCTTTGTTACGGGCGTCGTAACGAGTGTAACAGAAGTTTTGAAAAATCCGATAGATTTCAACATTGGTTTAGCCATAGGGACTTTTCAACGAGCTTTCGTCTAAAATAGAGGCATTGGACAACGGCCTGGCTAAAGCGTTGCAGCAAGGTATGAAAGGCGCATCGAGTCACATATAATTTTTCTTTAACAAGCTAAACTTGCTGAAACCTGAGAGTAGTTACAACACATTTGCATGTGAAGGAAAATAAAAACGAAAGAATGATGTAAGTCACTTTTTGCACTTAATAATCCCTACTTTCCTTATTGAAAATTTCAGTGATAGGGGGAGAAACAACTGTCGGTGAGGCCAGCCCTCGACCTCTCCCCCAGAATTTAGACTCAGGTGCACAAAATTCTTATCTCCATAGATATTAAACTCACTAACTCTGGCACGTCTGTACGATATACATAGAGTATGTACTGGTAAGATTACTTTGTTGCTTGGTCGCTGAATCTTTGGCCTAAAATTCATATTCACTTAAATTTAATATCTCAATATCAGAAGATGAATCAGGAAATAACTATTTTCGTAATCCCTGACCTGGCAGAAGGATCAGTAACCTCATTTGAGTTTGGGATTATTTTGATCCTAACCTTATATTTTCTGTGAACTATAAATTTTTTTAGGGGAAATTAATTCCCCATTACATTGTAAATATTAACATTATTATTTATCGAGTTTTGTGTAGATAATGACCTGGATTTTAATTTTCTCTTCAAGGTACCTGAGTAAAACTGAATTCCTAATTTTTTGAGGATGATTAGAATATCATGAATATAAGATTGACATGAGTTGGCTTAGAGTAGATAATAAACTTAAAATCTTGGATGGTACGATATAACGTGACATCTAATAAAATAGTTCATAGGTTTCTTCCGATTTAGGAGTTAATTTAACTAAAGATATCATTATTTAAAGCCAAAATAAATTTATTTTTCTTTTAATTCAAAAAGTCAAATATAAAATATTTCATCCACAAAACACTACCAGAAAATATTATTAGAGAATAAGGTAGAATGTAGTTTAGTTGAAAGAAATTACCTATCTAAACAGCTCTAAAAGTGAGAGAAGGCGTTTCTCATGACCATACCAAAGACTTAAGATACTATTGACTATCGAAACTTTATCTCTCCTGCAATACTTGTTTTTTAATTAAACAGGCTAAAGTAGAGGCAAAATTATACCTATTTAACCTGCAGTAAATTCCTCGTTCAAGTAAACTACTCGTATGTTTACTAAAATCTTCCTTATTAAAACTAGTACAGAATTAAATTTATCAGCTTCATTGAAAAAAGTGAGAACTTTTTCATATTTAAAATATATGAAATATATCGGCGGACAATGATATATGTACATATGATTAGTAACAACCATTTGAATGTATTCCTCTCTAAACCACATTATTATTTCGTCTATTTTAAATATTAAGAAGGACATCACTTTTTTTTAAATAAAGCTGATAAAATAAATTGCATAGTACTTTTGAATAGGATAAGTTTTATCAAAAAGATGGATAATTTGTTGAATGATGAATTAAGATTAGGTTAGATAAGGAGAATTTTACCTTTATTATAAGGCAAATTTTTCAAGAATTCTTATTACACAAATTTCAGTGTCAAGAAAAAAAACATGGATCTCATGTGCATTTCATTAAGAAGGTGTGTGTGCTGAATTCAAATTTGCTAAAAAAAATTCCAATCATATAACATTTTCTTGTAAATTGCCAATTTATAATTATGCAATTGATACTAATTTCTACGATACGATAAATGTATTTCGCTCCCAAATTCAGATTTTATGTGTCCAGCGTAATTAACTCATGAATAGGAAATGGTTCAGCATGTTTATTATCATTATATGATGTATTAACCTACATTTTAGTATCAACTTCTTCGGGTGTAAGACGTCTCAGGTGTGTCACGCTTCAAGTTCCAACAGAAGCCAGCTAACATAGCAGAACACCATTTTCTCTTATACGTTATATTTTGATGAAACCTCGCTGCATGTTCATCACTCAAACCTCCTGCGTTTTCTGGGAAGAAGGAAAGATGAGAATGAGAAAATCGTATCTTCAGTGACATAATGCATTCAAGATCGTGGTATCACTTAAGTAAGCTCTCCAATATACGCTCTCACCTGGCCCCTTTGTGCTTTCCCAGAGGTTCTTTGCATACATCTTTGAATGCATGACAGGCCGCTAGCTCATTTTCCGCCATTGTCACCTCAAAGTCCTCATAAGCTCTAAGGTGAAGAATCTGAGGGCCTAGGAATATGCCTTCTTTAATCTTAGCATCACTTATGTTAGAGAAAATCGCTTTGAGATACTGGAAACATGTCTTGTTATGTTGCAGTGCTTTGGTAAATTGCTTCATTATTAATAATTTTAAATGTATTAGTGGAAAAATGATTTTCTCCTTCTTAAATAGTGGTACATGAATTTCATTTTGTCATCCAAGTGTCATAGTTTCCCGAGATGAACATTCTGAGAGTACATAATGTTCTGATCAGGCCGTACTGTACCACTTGCAAAGGAGGCATATAAACTTGGTGTATCTAGTTTATAGCCCATTAAGTAGGGCTACTACTTTCAAGTCAGTAGAAGTTAGCTTCTCATGCTTCTTGTAACTTATGCGATTTAGAATAAAAGCAAGATTTTTATGTCTTTCTTAAAATGACTGAGTTAGCAACTGGAACTGAAGGCATGGTGTTCCTAATGTGCAACAAAACCGCGTATATGCTATAAGGGGATACATTTTATAATATCCGCCACTCATTTGGTTCATAAGTCAGCTAAAGGGCATTAAATAGGCCTCTGATATCATTACAAAAGGTCAACTTGTTATCAGAAGTGAATAATTGCTATAGTTCTGCATAATGCCTCATAAATACTGTAATTCAAGCATGTTCATCCAACAAGCTTCATTGTGGCAGACGTGTAGTCAGGAGTTCACTATGTTGCTTAGTAAGTGTTTGATTACAAACTAGATCATTGAATTCCGGTTAGGTATGGAGGTGAGGTTTCTTTTCAGATTTTAGATTCAAGTTGTTTCAAATATGGTGTATCTTGAGATTCTGAATCATCTAAGTTGCTTGGTCCATCGATTGTTAGTTCAGAGGGCGGCTGTGGTACAGGAATAGCACTTGAATGTCACACTGGGCAAATAGCGATTGAAGATCTGGATACATGATAGATTTCTTTCCTTTTCGATTACTACTTGCCTTGAAATCAAATAAAATCACGACTAAAATGGATAATAAAGGCTGTGATCACTTGCATAAATATGGTAGTACTACATAGTATGTAATTTCATCTTTATATTTGACACATCTCTTGAAAATATATTAAAGACCACGAGGAAAAGCACATTGAATACTGACATTTAATAACTGTTTAGCAGAAGTAGCAATCCATGGATTGTTATTTGCATCACTCTGACCATTGGTACACGAAACATGAAGCCAGGCGCTTTTTCTTTTCCCCAGGCAGAAAAGGAACTTGTAAACCTGACGCAAAATATGTGAGTTACCCATCTTTTCTCATGGTCACCCACTTAACATCCAAAGTACATATCATAAAGTTTCTTCACATGCTTAGTCAACTGTCTCTTGTATTGTCTTATTGTAACTGATCCACATATATAACAGAAACTGTATGCAGAAGTTGGGCATTCTCTAAGCATTTTAGCTGCCTCCTGTAAAGAAAAAGCACTCTTTCATGTGAACCATATAAATAGTAACAGCAACAAATATTAAATAACAAAAACCTAAAATAGGAAGCATTTTTAGTAAGTTAGAAAATTATCAAGCGTTATGTAAGAGTAACCACTGATTTGGACTGATATAAATAAAAAAATATTCAGTATACTTTCATAAATTTATAGGTTAGGTTGACAAATTCCCTAGGAACACCACATTGAAATTATATTCAAATCAGTTTATAACTTTTAGAGTTGTCAGTTTTGGCACAATCCTGTTTGAATTCAACCCCTACGAAGCCGTCAGTGTATTTAACGTAAGATGGTAATTTATGAGAAACTGGATGGTCGCAGAAAGTGATGGATGTTATATTCGAGATCTACATAAAAAATACCCTTAGAAAAGGTTATCCACATTTCTGTTTATTTTAATTGTTGTACAGTTTTATTAATAGTGTTGAAATTATCCCTTACCACTTATTAAACATTTAGGGTCTCGTTTGAGACCTATTAGAATAATTACTTACGCTATTCTTAGTATAAATTATTGTTTTTATTGATAAATATGTCTCTTTGTTCACTAAAATTCCTGTCATGTCCGCATTAGTTTTAATTGCAAGTGCTCTGATTGGGAATGGTTATTTTAAATTCACTGTAAATTAATTATGTATTCCCCAATATTTTGTATTATAGAATCCGAAGATGAGCGAAAAGCTCGAAACGTTGTTTATGGCAATGGCATTCTATGTTTTCTCATTCTTAGTGAAATTAAAGATTCGTCTGGTAGCAGAAACTGCATCGATTATATATATATATATATATATATATATATATATATATATATATATATATATATATATATATATATATATATATATATATTAGAATTAATTGATGTAATGTAAAATGGTTTATTTGTTTGCATACAGTATTGAAGGAAATTTCTGTAGTTTGGTCAGCCATAATAAAGTTCTCGCAATAAACCAATTTCAATTAAAGCGAATATTCATACAAATTATATAACTTTAAATAATTACAAAATTGTTAAAATTTGTCCTAAATGTAAATTTAATTTATCGGGTTCATTTTACATATAATATATTTGCGTACCTATGTTCGTGTTATTCCTGCTTTTATGTTATAGTACATTCGTTTATGTATTTGTTTGAGTCACTAAATAGTTTTTGCCTTAAATCTTGTCCTCTTTCTTTAAATTATATATTCTCTCTTTACCCCTGAAGATGGAAATACCAAAGCGCTTCTACCTCTTTGGGTGTACTTTTAAAAATTTAAATCATGTTAGATCGTGGATACATTTGTAATAGTATATTCTCTCATGGTTAAAGCGAGAATATACAATTTAAAAGAAAAGGACAAGATTTAACGCAAACCTATATAATTTTAACTAAGAAAGACAAAACTAAGAAGGCTGGTCCCATCTTTAATCTCTACGTTTCAGATGACTTCAAAACCCATCTTCAGGAGCTACAAACAGTTTTGAAAACACTAATCTAAAATTAAAATCCTAACTATTGCACAAGATCGTTAGTCTAATGCTATTTAATTTAGAAAATGACACAAACGGCGATAAAATACTAAAAGGAACGTCATATGAATAAAAAAAACAAAAACTAGTGAACTAAGTACACTAAAAAATAATTGAAACGGAATTATATTAATTAAATGCCCCCCAAAATAATAGTGACAGTATAAATCTTGACTATAAAAAGGGAGAAAATAGGGTGGGAAACATATACAATAGAGTAAAACTAAAAAAAGAAACCGAACATTCCCTTACATGGACGGATCAAAATAAGAATTGAAAACCGGAAGGAAATTTAAGATTAAATACAATGTGAGAATACTCTCTTTCACTCTAAAAAAAAAATGCCAATATTTTTGCTGTTTATGAATATAAGTCTATATTCTATTTGGCAAAAAACCTAAAAATTGTACATAGACGTTTCCAGACTAGCTCATTAAAAGGGCCGATGTCTGGCAAAATGACAAACCTAATTTCTTTCGGAACATTAAATTTCTCCGGGAAATTAGGTTACTCATGTTGCCAGACATCAAGCCTTTTAATGACCTACTCCGGAAAATTTAACAAAACTTTTAACGAAATTTTATTGTCAAATAAATTTTAAACTTTTATTCATCAACAAGAAATATATTTAGAGTTGATAACGTGCATTATATACAAATTTACTTGCCTCCGCAGTAAGCAGGGGACCAATATGGGAAACAGAATACGTTTGCTTCAGTCACAATTCTGTTGTCATATGGACCTTGAGTAATAAAAAGTATTCATCCATCAGGTAAGATAGGACCTTCCTTCTAAGTTTTGACCTTCTTAGTTAAAATTACATTCAAGCTCATTCCACACATCTCGCTGCACTTATAACGTAGCCAGCCATGCAGCACATCAACAAACAGACGCCCACTCAAAACCTAATTACAACAATTTTAACCCTTGGCTTTGGTACCTTTACCTGTTGCTCTTCCTACATTTATTATGTTACAAATTTTTACAAATTACAAATTGATGTAGAGGAGTATATATGTATGCATGTATGCAGGGGAAAAAAGAGTGCGTGTTAGAGGAACCGAAATAAAAGTGGTGAAATGAGAAAGTAGTGTGCAGAGAATTGCAAAAGGATGCTAGGTACCTGGTGATCAGGTCTCTCACTTTCATTATTTTCATGTTTTGTGAATTCTTTGGTTGCTTAGGGTTTAGTTTTTATTATTATGGCATTCAAGCCGTTTGTCTTAACAAATCTTAATATACTTTGTATTTGCTTTAGCTTTTGTTTTGTAATAAATTCCCCCTCTGCCCCCCCGGTTGGGGAGCCCCTGACTAAGACTAAAAGTGCACAGGGCGGAAACTCGATGACATCGAAGCCGCTCATTCAGAGGCTACCTGGTGTTTACGAGCCCTCTGGCTTGAAACGCTTCCTCGTTATTCGCTCCACTGATGGCAGCATGTTAACAAAGGCAACATGATCCATCAGAAGAGAGAATTAGCTAGTGCAATTGGTTCAGAGCCGAAGGTGACCCGTTTCTCGGACGGGAGCCTTCTGGCGAATGCGGCGAATCCCGCCGAGGCGGCCAAGATAAGTGCTCTTCGGACACTTCATGGCACCCCGGTGAGTGTGACGCCGGACTCTACCATGAACTTTGTCAAAGAAGTAGTTTATGCGAGGAAACTCGTTGACTACCCCATGGAGGACATCACCCTAGAGCTGGCCAACCACCCCGTAGGGGCGCGGCGATTTGCCATCCTGGCCGCCGTTCTGACGGGACTCAGCACCCCGTCCAGCCCCAGCTCAGCCTCTTTTTCTTCCTTCAAAACACTTGTTTCCTCTCTTTCATACCTCCTCTCCCACAACTTTCTCTGGTCCTCCTCTAATTTCACAAGGTAGATGCTGAACTACTTCTCGGCCAACCGTCCTGGATCAGGGCTGAGGGGGGAGGGGCCAATGTTTCTTAACCCCTGAGCTCCGGTCTGGGGTGGTTGGTTTTTAACAACCTGCTTTATCCCCACCCATACCTTCCTCACATCCCTTTTCCTCTCGTCTTCAAAATCTATCTGTTTTACGCCGTGTTTAAGGTGGAGCCGCCATGCCGATGGACTGCCAGGCCACCAGGCGGGAGCGATGGTCCTAAATGGCGGCGCCTGGCTCTGCCGGGCTTGTAAGCACCTTTAGCAGTGCGGGCTACTGTGAGAGGTGATGCGCGATTGCATCCCGTGTAAAAAAGAGGGTCACCATGCCCAATGATGAGTATAAAAACCCCAACCCCAACTTCCCCAATAACATCGACGGGGCCGCACTTGGGCAGCTCCAGCAAAAAAAATGGAAGTCAACCCCCCTGTGCTTGCTCAGAGGACCCTCTATATATCTCTGACCGGTGAGGAGGTTTACTTCTCTCCTTCGCTTGCGGTTGTAGGGGACTCCCCTTCACCCCCTCCTTCCCCGTAAGGGGCGTGGCGATTTGCCATCCTGGCCGGCGTGCAGATGGGACTCAGCACCCCGTCCGACCTCAGTTTAGCCTCTTCTCCTTCCTTCAAAACACTTGTTTCCTTGTTTTTCATACAACCTCTCCCACAACTTTCAATGGTCAGCCTCTAATTTCACAGGGTAGATGCTGACCTTCTTCTCAAGCCAACCGTCCCGGATCGGGGCTGAGAGGGAGATGGAAATGTTCCCTAAACCCTGAGCTCCGGTTCGGGATGTTTTTTTTTTAACAACTTGCTTCATCCCCACCCATACCTTCCTCACATCCCTTTTCCTCTCCTCTTCACATTCTATCTATTTTTACGCCGTGTTCAAGGTGAAGCCGCCATGTCGATGGACTGCCAGGCCACCAAGCGGAAGGGGTGGTCCAAAATGGAGGCGCCTGGCTTTGCCAGGCTTGTAAGCACCTCTTGCAGTGCGGGCAACTGCAAGAGGTGATGAGCTATTGCGTCCCGTAACACAAATAGGGTCACCATGCCCAATGATGAAAATAAAAAAACAACACCCTTCCAACTTTCTTAAGAACATTAACGGAGCCACCCTCGGGCAGCTCCACTGAGAAAATGGAGATCTCCCCCCCTTGTGCTTGCAGAGGGGACCCTCCATACTTCTTTAACCGGAGAGGAGGCTTACTCCTCTCCTACGCCTACGGGTGTAGGGGACTCTCCCTCACCCCCTTCCTTCGTAAGGGGCGCGGCGATTTGCCATCCTGCCGCCGTGCTGACGGGACTCAGCATCCCGTCCGACCCCAGCTTAGCCTCTTCTTCTTCCTTCAAAACATTTGTTTCCTCGCTTTTACTACAAACTCTCCCAAACTTTCTCTGGTCAGCCTCTAATTTCAGAGGGTAGATGCTGACCTTCCTCTCAGCCAACCATCCCGCATCGGGGCTAAGGGGGAGGAGGACAATGTTCCTTAACCCTTGAGCTCCTGTCTAAGGTGGCTGGTTTTCATACAACCTCTCCCACAACTTTCAATAGTCAGCCTCTGATTTCACAGGGTAGATGCTGACCTTCTTCTCAAACCAACCGTCCCGGATCGGAGCTGAGGGGGAAGGGGACAATGTTCTCTAACCCCTGAGCTCCAGTTCGGGATAGGGGTTTTTTAACAACCTGCTTTATATTTCTCTAATCGGAGAGGAGGCTTACTCCTCTCCTTCTCCTACGGGTGCAGAGGACTCCCCGTCACCCTCTTCTCTGGAGGTGCTTTCGAACACCTCCCTTTTTCCAGCGGCAGTCCCTTCTTTTCTTTCCAAGGGGACTGCCACGAAAGCCAGCAGGCAGCCCCTATCCAGCCGCTCCCCATCAAAGCGGCTCTGTAGGGCAAACGCCCGTAGGGAGGAAAGGGAAGCCAGGCCCCTTCGGTGGCTCCTCTCAAAAGACCTGCTGGCAAGAATATTTAACCTTGCTGGGGTTAAGGCCTGTGCCTCCCTACAAAAGACTCTTGACGCTGCCAAGGGGACCTGCGATGTCATGGGATGGGATAGCCAACTTTAGGCCCCTTCTGTGATAGACATGGTTCTTGAGGAGACCCAGCCTCAGACAGTAGGGCCTTCATTGGGGGAGAATCCGGGCTCAGCGCCGAGAACCGAATCCGAATCCGCCCCTATGAAGGGTCCTCCTCAAACGGCTGAGGGCTCCGAGGCAGTACAAGGAGGGAAGGGATCTTCTTCGACAGGTGTCACTACGACTACCAAGACCTTCTCCATTTCGGAGAGGGACCTGGCTGAGGCCGGCCCATCTAGCATGGGGGCTTCTGCCGGCGAAGGTGAGAAGCGGGTTCATACCCCGCACTCTTCTTCTAAAAAGAAAAAGACTTAAAAGACTAAAAAAACGAAGAAGACTCGTGGCTCTTCTCCATCCGCGGAGGCTGTGGGGGCGGATGGGTCTGCTGCCACTCTTGCAAGCGACCAAGCCAAGATCGGCACATTCGCCCCCTCTGCCCCCCGGGTAAGGAGCTCCTGACTATAGAAAAGACGAAAAGTGCACAGGGCGGAGCCTCG
The DNA here is from genome assembly GCA_963969495.1 of Ceratothoa steindachneri. NCBI lineage: Eukaryota > Metazoa > Arthropoda > Malacostraca > Isopoda > Cymothoidae > Ceratothoa > Ceratothoa steindachneri. The sequence continues at coordinate 33,827,823 of OZ018324.1, read as the reverse complement.
ATGACATCAGGGCCCCTGATTCAGAGGTTACCTGGCGTTTTCGAGCCCGCTGAATTCAAACGCTTCCTCGTTATTCGCTCCACTGATGGTACCATGTTGTCCAAGGGCAACATAATCCCTTAGACGAGAGGATTAGCTAGTGCAATTGGTAGAAAGCCGAAGGTGACCCGTTTCTCGGACGGGAGCCTTCTGGCGAATGCGGTGAATCCTGCCGAGGCGGCCAAGATAAGTGCTCTTCGGACACTCCATAGCACCCCGCTGAGTGTGACGCCGCACACTACCATGAACTTTGTGCAAGGAGTAGTTTATGCGAGGAAACTCGTTGACTACTCTATAGAGGACATCACCCTTGAGCTGGCCGACCATGGGGCGTTCAAGGTGGAACGTGTGATGAGAAAACAGGGAGGAGCCTCGAGACCCAACCCTACACTCTTCGTCACGTTTGAACGTGACAAGCTCCCTGAGTCGATGCGTGCTGGTTGGTACCGCTACCGCGTGAAGGCATTCGTTCTACGGCCGCGGCGGTGCTATTACTGTCACCGCTTCGGCCATACAAATCGCTCATGTAGACGTGCAAAGTCGGGGTCACCCGAAGTCTGTGTAAATTGCTCAAAGGTTGCACACGATAAGTTTGACTCGTGTGTGGCCAATTGTGTCAATTGCGGAGAGCCGCACCCTGCTTCTTCGAAGCAATATGGCGCATATCTCCTTGAGAAAGAAATCATGGCCATTCAGGCCCAGGATCGACTCTCATTCCGCGAGGCTAAGGACTTAGTCCTGGTGCGCCCAGCTCTGCCTCGGACGTCATATGCCTCAATAGTTAGAAAGGCACCCTCTGCTCCTGGCCCATCCAGGCCAACGAGCACGGTTGTTTCCGCGCGCCCATTCGGAGCCCTTCTGTCGGCTCTACCCAACTTGGGCGATCTCCTGGTAGAGCTCGCGGCAAATAGGGTTCATAGCCAGCCCTGGCTAAATGCAGGGCTCCCCCTCTTCCCCCAGCGTGACCGTTTCTCGTAAGGCTAAACGGCCACGCGCCTCCAACAAGTCGTTAGCCTCACAGGAGGCATTTCCCCTAAAGATGGTCCTCCACGCCATCTTGGTGGGTTCCAAAGCTGTCTCCGAAAGAAGGACAGCAACAAAGAAACTTCGGCTCCTTCGCCCACGCCCCGAGGTGGAGCGAGTGGCTCGGAGACGGTGGTTCCTCGAAAAGAGAGCACCCTGCCTCCGAAGACGCAACGCCCGCCTAAGGTTTCGAGGCGGAGGGAGAAAAATACCAACCTCCCCCAATAAGTCCTTGAATGCAAAAGCGCCTTCAGCGCTTTGTCCGGTCAACGGCGACCGGGGTTCCGCCCGCGGGAAGCGTACGCCTATTTTCGTGAGGGTCTTAAGTTCGAGGAGGGCCCCCGCGTCTCCTGCCAGCTAGGCCTGCAGGGCATATTCCTTCAATGAAATTGCCATGGACTTCAGGCCAACTATAGTCAGCTGCGAAGGCTCGTCTCGTCCCGTTCCTTGTAAGCTATCTTTTTGCAGGAGACCATAATAGGTGCGTGCCCCCTGCCTGCCCTCCCGGGGTAAAAGGGTCTTGTGACCCCACCACCGCGGGATGGCGGGGCTGGGGAATGTGCGGTTTTTACCCGGCATGATGTCTCCGTTCTTCCTTTCTCTTTAGATACCTCCTTTCAGGCAGTAGCTGTGCTGCTGCACATGGATAGGAGGTATACTATCATTTCTGCGTACATTCCACCGTCAGCTGACTTAGACGCGGGAGTCTTCCGCCGTGTCGTGGCACGGTAGCCTAGGCCCTATCTCTTGCTTGGAGATCTAAACGACAGGCATCCTCTCTGGGGAGATTACTCAATAAATTCCAGTGGACAAGTCCTTGCCAATCTAATCCAGAGCTTGAGATGGGTGTCCTAACTGTGGATGAGTTTACGCATCACTGTCCGAGAACCACTTCATTTTCTTGCCTTGACCTATCTTTGTGCTTCTCAGATGCACAGCCTGATTTTGATTGGGGGGTGTTCGATGACCTCCATGGTAGTGATCAATTTACCATTCAAATATCATTTCAAAAGGAACTGCCCCCTGAGAGCCCACCTTGCTTGTGTTTGGTGGAGGCGCGGTGGCCTGCATTTCAGGAAATGACTGATTTCTCTATCTCAGTCGAGGAGTTTAGATCGGTAGATGAGGCCGTTGAGTTCTTCTCCGGCAACCTCATTGCCGTGGGCCTGACTACTATTCCTAGGACGTCTGGCCGTTTTGCACGATGACATCTCCCATGGTGGTCGGCCAAGTGTGAGACGGCCCTCAAACACAAGCGTTATTCCTACATGCGCTATGAGCGCCACCCGTACCATTTCACTGTTGCTGAATTTAGTCGGGCTAGGGCTAGGTTCCAATATATTTCGAAAGATGCCCGCTGCTATTCTCGGTGTCTGCAAGGCTTTCCTTCGTAGACAGCACTACGCCACGGTGTTTTTTGATCTGGAGAAGGCCTATGATACCGCATAGCGATACGGTATCATGGAGACTCTCCACACGATGGGGGCGAGGGGACGCCTCCCAATGTTTATATCTGAATTTTTGCGAGATCGTCGATTCCGCGTACGGATGGGGGGAGCCCTCTCTGCCCCAAAGGAGCAGGAAGAGGGTGTCCCGCAGGGAAGTGTCCTCAGTGTCACACACTTTGCCCTGAGCATCAACGACATCACCTCGGTGCTGCCAGAAGATGTTCTCGCTACGCTCTACGTGGACGACCTTTCGATCTCTTTTGGCGCGGCCCAGATGCCAACTCTGGAGCGTCGACTCCAACAGGTATTAAAACGCGTCTCTCTCTATGCCGAAGCGCACAGGTTTCGCTTTCCTTTGGCCAAGACTAAGGTGGTGCACTTCTGCCGCCATCCACGGCTTCACCCCGACCCAGATTTGTTTCTTAATGGGGTGCGCCTGGATGTGGTTGAGTCGCACCGTTTCCTTGGTCTTGTATTCGACCGACGCCTCACCTGGGAGGCTCATATTCGCAGCCTTAGGGTCTCTTGTACCCGCGCCATGGACATTCTCCGTTCCGTGACGTTCAGCGCTTGGGGCGCTGATAGGGCTACCGCCTTACTTTTTTATCGATCCTTTGTTCGCTCGAAGCTCGACTACGGATGCGAGTTTTATGCATCCGCAGCCGAGCGTTTATTGCGGAAGGTGGATTCAATCCACCACACCGGCCTTCGCCTTGCGACCGGTGCCTTCCGCACTTCCCCCATTGAGAGCCTGTTAGTCGATGCTGGGGAGATGCCACTCGCTCTGCGCCGCGTGCAGTGCATCACTCGCCTGTACGCGCGAGCACGGCGCCTCCCTCAGTCGCCAACAGCTCTCACTGCATCCGCAGCTGATCTCGATGGTGCCTATGCCGCCGAGAGACGCCAGTCATACCCTAAGCCCTTTGGGTTTAGGGCCAGGAAACTCCTTCGAGAGGTAGATATAGCTCTCAGGCCGGTGGCGCCCCTGGTTCTGCCCAGGACGCCACCCTGGAGGGTACCACATTTGGCTATTTGTCGCCACGCCTCTGCTCCCAAAGCTTGTACTGCGCCGGGAGCATTGCGTTCGACCTTTTTGGAGCACACATCGTGTCACGCTGGTACCGTGCCAGTGTATACGGATGGCTTGGAGACCCAAGAGGGGGTCGGCTTCCACGCCGTATCCCCTCTGTTTGAAGTCAGCGGGGCTCTACCAGGCGCTGCGTCTGTCTTCACGACTGAGCTGGTGGCAATACACCACTCGGTACGGGAGATGACGCGCCGTGCCCGGTTCGGAGACCGAATTGTGATCTATAGCGACTCACAAAGCGCCCTGAGTGCTCTCGGGGCATTGGAATCTCCGCATCCCCTGGTTCGCGATATCCGTGACGCCACGGTTTTGGCGAGCCGGGCAGATGTCGAGATTATCTTCTGCTGGGTTCCTTGACATGTAGGAATTGCGGGGAATGAGCGCGCCGATGAGTGCGCCAAAGTTTCCGCGAGGACTCTGCGACCGTACCTAGCGTTTCTCTCTTCCTCACACCGACTACATGGCAGGAATACGGGCAGCTCTTCGTCCTGCTTGGCAAAGAAGATGGGAGACGGTCGAAGGGAACTTAAAGTTGCGTGCCATTGCGCCGCGACTGTTCCCATGGACCTATCCCCCAATGCCGCGGCGGCTTCAGGTTGCTTTCTGTCGTCTCCGAATCGGACACACTCGTGTGACGCATCGCTATCTGATGGAGCGCTCGCCTGCGCCCTATTGCAACGACTGCGTCGTCCCCCAGACTGTTCGGCACATTCTTGTCGAATGTCCCAGTCTGCGTGATCTTCGCGCACGATACCTGTCCCAGTACCGGGATGGACGGGGTCGCTACCGCCTGTCCCTTGTGCTCGGGACAGATTCGTGCACATTGACTTGTGGACTTGTTGACTTCTTGGGGGAGGCCGGCCTTCTCCCTATTATTTAAGCAAGGTTTGTTTTTTTTTTTTTTGTTGTTTTTTTCCTTTAGTTGCACGCTCCTGCGCCGGGGAGACCTCTCCCCGACGCACCAGCTTGCTTCCTTTCCCCCTTTTAGGGTGTTTTTTTTTTTCTCTCTTTAATCTTATTTTAAAGTCGCCTTGAACTAGGCCAGTTTTAATACGGCGACTAATGCCCAAGTAGGCAGTCGCCAGATGAGATCTTAAAAAAAAAATAAAATACATTTCGGTGAAGGACCTGGCTGAGGCCGGCCCATCTGGCCTAGGGGCTTCTACCGAGGGAGGTGTGAAGCGGGTTCATTCCCCGCCCTCCTCTTCTAAAAAGAAAAAGAAAACAAGAAAGACTAAGAAGACTAAGGGCTCCTCTCCATCCGCGGGGACTACGGGGACGGATGGGTCTGCTGCCACTCTGCAAGCGACCAAGCCAAGATTGGCAAATCCGGCCCCTCTGCCCACCGGGTACGGAGATCCTAACTATGACAGAGACAAAAAGTTCACAGGGCGGAGCCTCGATGACATCAGGGCCCCTGATTCATAGGTTACCTGGCGTTTTCGAGCCCGCTGGCTTCAAAAGCTTCCTCGTTATTTGCTCCACTGATGGTACCATGTTTCCTAAGGGCAACATAATCCCTCAGACGAGAGGATTAGCTAGTGCAATTACGATGGAGCCGAAGGTGACCCGCTTCTCGGACGGGAGCCTTCTGGCGAATGCGGCGAATCCCGCCGAGGCGGCCAAGATAAGTGTTCTTCAGACACTTCATGGCACCCCGGTGAGTGTGACGCCGCACTCTACCATAAACTTTGTGAAAGGAGTAGTTTATGCGAGGGAACTCGTTGACTACTCCATTGAGGACATCACCCTAGAGCTGGCCGACCATGGGGCTGTCAAGGTAGAACGTGTAAAGAGTAAACAGGGAGGGGCTTCAAGACCCACCCCTACACTCTTCGTCACGTTCGACAGTGACAAGCTCCCTGAGTCGATGCGTGCCGGTTGTACCGCTACCGTGTGAAGGCATTGGTGCCACTGCCGCAGCGGTGCTATTACTGTCCTTGCTTCGGCCATACGAATCCCTCATGTAGACGGCAAAGTCGGGGTCACCCGAAGTCTGTAAAAATTGCTCCAAGGTCGCACACGATAAGTCCAACTCGTGTGTGGCCAAGTGTATCAATTGCGGAGAGCCGCACCCTGCATCTTCGAAGCAATGTGGTGCATATCTATTAGAGAAAGAAATGCTGGCCGTTCAGGCCCAGGATTGACTCTCATTCCGCAAGGCTAAGGACTTATTCCTAACGCACCTGGCTCTGCCTGGGACGTCATATGCCTCAATAGTTAGAAAGGCACCCTCTGCTTCTAGCCCATCCAGGCCAACGAGCACGGTTGTTTGCGCGCACCCATTTAGAGCCCTTCTGTCGGCTCTACCCAACTTGGGCCCTCTCCTGGTAGAGCTGGAAGCAAAAAGGGTTTATGCCCAGCCCTGGCTAAAATAGGGCTCCCCTCTCTTCCCCCAGCGTGACCGTTTCCCGTAAGGCGAAACGGCCACGCGCCTCTACCGAGTCGTTAGGCTCACAGGAGGCAATACAGCTGAAGATCGTCGCTAGGCCATCTTCGGGGGTTCCTAAAGCTGTCCACCGAAAGGAGGACAGCAACAAACAAGCTTCGGCTATTTTGCCCACGCCCTGAGTTGGAGCGAGTGGCTCGGAGACGGTGGTTCCTCGAAAAGAGTGCACCCTGCCTTCAAAGCCGCAACGCCCGCCTAAGGTTTCGAGGCGGAGAGAGAAAAAGACTCGCATGGCTAGCCCAACCTTTCCCAATAAGTCCTCGAATGCGAAAGCGCCTTCAGCGCTTTGTCCGGCCAACAGCGCCCGTGGTTCTGCCCCCGGGAAGCGTACGCCCATTCCCGTAAGGGTCTTCAGTTCAAAGAGGGCCCCCGCGTCTCCTCCGAGGCTAGGCCTGGAGGGCATATTCCTTCAATGGAATTGCAGTGGACTCCGGGCCAACTATAGGGAGCTGCGGAGGCTCGTCTCGTCCCGTTCCCCGTTAGATATCTTTTTCAGGAGACCATGCTAGGCGCGTGCCCCCTGCCTGCCAACCCGGGGTATAAGGGTCTTGCGACTCCACCACCGCGAGATGGCCGGGCTGGGGGATGTGCGGTTTACACCCGGCATGAGGTCTCTGTTCTTCCTTTCTCTTTAGATACCTCCTTTCAGGCAGTGGTTGTACAGCTGCAACTGGATAGGAGGTATACTATCATTTCTGCGTACATTCCACCGTCAGCTGACTTCGACGCGGGGAACATCCGCCGCGTCGTGGCATGATTGCCGAGGCCCTATCTCTTGCTTGGAGATCTGAACGACAGGCCTCCTCTGTGGGGAGATTACTCTATAAATCCCAGGTAACAAGTCCTTGCCGATCTAATCAAAGAGTTTGAGATGGGTTTCCTAAACGTGGATGAGTTTACACATCACTGTCCAAGAACCACTCCATTTTCTTGCCTTGACCTATCTTTGTGCTCCTCGGATGCACAGCCTGATTTTGATTGGAGGGTGGTCGATAACCTCCATGGTAGTGATCACTTTTCCATTCAAATATCATTTCGAGGGCAACTGCCGCCTGAGAGACCACCTCGGTGGTGCTTGGCGCGGGCGCGGTGGCCTGCATTTCATGAAATGACTGAATTCTCTATCTTAGTCGAGGAGTTAGGGTCGGTGAATTAAGCCGTTGAGTTCTTCTCCGGCCACCTTATCGCCGTGGGCCTGACTACTATACAAAGGACGTCTGGCCGTTTTGCACGCCGACCACTCCCATGGTGGTCGGCCAAGTGTGAGAGGGCCCTCAAACACAAGCGTTATTCCTACATGCGCTATAAGCGCCGCCCGAACCATTTTAGTGTCGCTGAGTTTAGTCGGGCTAGGGCTAGGTTCCGGTATATTTCAAAGCCCGCCCGCCGCTCTTCTTGGCGGGCATACGTGTCTTCACTTATTGGGAATACCTCTTTAGCTGAGTTGTGGATGCGAGTAAAAAGGATTTGGGACAAGTTTTTGCAGGACCATCCTTCCGTTCTCTAGGAGAATGGGACCGCAATCTCGGACCCCGAGTCCGTGGCGGAATCCTAAGCGACCGCTTTTTCCGCATTCTCTAGCCGTGATGCTGCTCCGCCAGCATTCAGTGCATGTCGTGATTTCACGGAAGGCCGCCGGCTGGACTTTTCCTCGAGATGCGGAGAACCCTTCAACAACAAGGTCACTGTAAGTGAGTTGCGTTCCACTCTCGCTTTGTGCGTGGACACCGCCCATCGTCCAGACGATGTCCCGTACGCCATGCTCTGACACCTGGGTGAGCGAGGCATGGCCTTTCTGTTAGATTTGTTTAACAGGATCTGGGTAGAAGGGCTTCTCCTAGACTCCTGGAGAATCGCTACTGTGCTCGCCTTTCGCAAACCGGGGAGAAAGTCCGCGAGGACTCTTTGAATGGACCAGCGTTTCACTCTTCCTCACACCGACTACATGTCAGGAATACGGGCAGCTCTTCTAACTGCTTGGCGAAGAAGATGGGAGACGGTCAAAGGAAACTTAAAGTTGCGTGCAATTGCGCCGCGACTGTTCCCATGGACCTATCCCCCAATTCTGAGACGGCTTCAGTTCGCTTTCTGTCGTCTCCGAATGGAGCACTCACCGGCGCCCTATTGCAACGACTGCGTCGTCCACCAGACTGTTTTGCACATTCTTTTCGAATGTCCCAGTCTGGGTGATCTTTGCGCACGATACCTTTCCCGGTACCGGGATGGGTGGGGTTGCTACAGCCTATCCCTTGTGCTCAAGACGATAGCGTGCACCTTGACTGGTGGATTTGTTGACTTCTTGGGGGAGGCCAGCCTTCTCTTTTTCATTTAACCAGGTTTAATTGTTGTTGTTGTTATTGTTTTTGTTATTGTTTTGTTATTGTTATTGATATTTCTTTTTATTGTTGTTTCCTGTTAAGTTTTTAAAGTAGCCTAGAACTAGGCTGTTTATTTACGGCGACTCATGCCTAAGTCGGCAGTCGCCAGATAGCCCCTTAAATAAAAAAAAAAATGGTGGCAATACACCACTCGGTAAGGGAGATTACGCGACGTGCCCGGTTCAGAGATCGGATTGTGATCTATAGCGACTCACATTGCCCTGAGTGCTCTTGGGGCATTGGAATCTCCGATTTCCCTGGTTTGCGATATCCGTGACGCTATGCTTTTAGGCGAGCCGGGAAGATGTCGAGATTATCTTCTGCTGGTTTCCTGGACATGGTGGAATTGCAGGGAATGAGCGCGCCGATGAGGGGGCCAAAAAGTCCGCGAGGACTGTGCGACCGGACCAGCGTTTCGCTCTTCCTCACACCAACTTTATGGCAGGAATACGCGCAGCTCTTCGGAATGCTTGGCAAAGATGGGAGACAGTCAAAGGGAACTTAAAGTTTCGTGCCATTGCGCCCTATTGTGACGACTGCTTTGTCCCCTAGACTGTTCGGCACATTCTTGTCGAATGTCCCAGTCTGGGTGATCTTCGCGCACGACACCTGTCCCGGTACCGGGATGGATGGGGGCGCTACCGCCTGTCCTTTGTACTCGGGACGAGTGCGTGCACATTGACTGATGGACTTGTTGACTTTTGGGGGGAGGCCGGCCTTTTCCCTTTATTTAACTAGGTTTAGTTGTTGTTTTTGTTATTGTTTTGTTATTGTTATTGCTTCCTAATTGTTATTTCTTTTTATTTTTGTTTTTTTGTTCAAATTTTCTAAATTGGCTTAGAAATAGGCTGTTTGTTTACGGCGACTTATGCCTAAGCGGGCAGTCACCATATAGCCCCTTAAAAAAAAAAACTTTCTTCATCTATTTTTTCTATCTGTCAACAAAGTGTAGTTAAGTAACTTGGGGTATGATTGTCAGAGAGAAAGAGCGAGTCGCGCAAACAAAGAGAAAAAGGAGTATCTCACCGACTAAGAATATTACATAGGGACCCTTTGGCAAACTTCCGGGGCGATAACGAGTCAAACTGTATCTCTCTTTCTTAAAATGTGAAAAAAATTTACAAGACCTCGGTTTGGCTATTTTTACTTGGCTTCCACACCAGTTCAGTCTACTACACTACTTGCGTGCCCATGACAGGAGCTACCCCATTTTCTTCAGCGAGAGTTTTATTGGCTTCGTTTTCTCTTAAAAATATTTTGATCGACAGAAAAAAACATTAATGTTGTCCATTTATTTTATTTTCCATTTATCTGGTTGAATAAATTGCCCAAATGAACAGAATGAGGTAAGCAGGAAAAGTAAACTGAACCCATTTAGCAAATCCTCAAACACTAAATGTAAATATACTGAGCTCTCTTTCGCCCATGAATGAGTAGGTCTTATGAATATACTAGAATTATTAATGATCCATGAAGTGGTTTACTTATGCATTGTTTTACATAAATAAGAATTTTATAGCTGCGACCCTAGGTACATAAATAATTTTTTCGGTTATAGAGAATTGACAAAGGACATTTCATCGATGAGAATGGATGAAATAGATACTCTCCTGAGTAATAAGAGATTCGTTGAATGCAGTCATCATATTGTTTAAGTGCAAGTTACATTATATTATGAACATATGTGGTTTTATGAGTGAGGGATGAGTTAAATAGATATGCGGATGATAACAAGTTGGCAAGTTTTTATAAAAGAGCAAAACATACAATTTCACTTTGTTAATAAATTTAGATTTGATTAATATCTTCCTCAGTTCATTTTAAATGTTTTCTTCCGATATTAGTTTAATTTTCTCCACATTTACCATTTGCTGCCTTTCTAATTTCTATATGATTGTTTAATCTCAAAGTGGTATCTCCGATTTTCTATAATTTTGAGTGACTTAACTCCCAATTCATGAGTTATAAACATTGGTATTCAAAATGGACTTTGTTGAATATTTTTTAGATAATTTCGCGCTAATCTATATAATTTGGTACTGGTGTTCGTAACTAATTTTAAATTTCACTGGATTTTATAACCTGTAAGGTTTTCTTAAAAATAGGCATAAATTTGTCCTTTTGTCGTAGACTACTTTTCCTCCAGGCTAATTACCTGTTAGATGCTAATTGCTAGAGGGAAACGTCTATTCAAGAGTATAAACCCAAAACCAATCGGATTGATCTGCCTAAAGATAAAAACGGATTAATAAGTAAATAATAATGACGAAATAATTATTCTTAACAGGACAAAATAAAAGTACTCAAAGTACCTAATAACTTCTTTATTAAAATAAAAGGACAAAATAGAATTAAAAGGAAAGAAAATAGATATTTGATGTATTTTTAGCCTTGGTAATATAAAATGTCTTCTTTCTCACTTCTAAACTACGCCTGCAACTTTTATCTTTATAATAGTTTAGTTCTTCTCTTGAAGTAACATCCAGCATAGGTCGACCATCATATTGACATTGCGTGTACCTTATTATCCTTTCTATATCACCTTTATATGTTGATATAATCTTTCCTTTTTTCTTTCCTCATATCTAAATTTCGCTTGATGTAAATTATATACGCTGTTAGACATGAACATTAAAAATCGTGTTAGCTCATAAGGTGTTGTAATTTTCAAGCTACATCACTACAATGTTTAGATCTTTATAATCCTACAAAATTTTGTGATCACATCTTTCAAACTAATCTATGCCTTCCTTACAGTAACACTAAGAAACCTTTTGAAGTTTCTTCAATTAGCATTTTTCTAACATCTTGCTGACGACAGCCAACCGTCTTTGAGATTAGCAGTGAATAGGCCAGGAAACCTGTAACACAAATACTTAAACCACTCAATCTCATGGACAAGTTTAAACAAATTACTTCATTAGGCCAAGTTATATACAAATGTAGTTGGGGCAAATGAACCCCTTTGGGATTCTCCAAACTTTCTCGAAGAATGTTCATTGTGTGTCTGATGAAAGTGAATCCCTAATTAACTGTTGGTTCTAAGACGAATGGCAGCTCGTGGTCTTAATTATTCCATTCACAGACGAAACAAGGAAACTTTGTGTAGCATACCTCTTGTCATAGTACGATGCAAATTTTCTTAAACTTCCCAAGTTGTCATCTTTGCAATTAATCTTGTTTAAAAGTAACACCTAATTCTAATAAGTATCCTTAAAAAATCATTCGGTTTCAAACAGCTTTTGAAGCATATATGTTACCATTATGCAAGAGAACTATTTTAAGACTTCTTTCTAAAGTGTCAATAAAGTGTCCATCCACAGGGAAAGTAACTAAAGAAATAATTTCTATTATTCCTGTTGCGTGAGTATAATAAGTAAATTATTTTTCTTTGTAAAATGATGACCAAGCTATTTCTCTCTTTTACGCTGCCAACGGAATGATCTACTCCAGGTCGTAAAGAATTAATGGATTTAGGGATAGAATCTTACAGCTAGAATCGTATTAAAATTCCGTCAATAAATTTGGTCCAATTTTTGGTCACCGACCTGTGTATAATTTCATTTCTTTCTTTCCCATTATTATATTATATATTCTAATTGCTTAACAAACACTGGTAAAAGTATCTAATCATAACACCATGGCACTGGAATAAGGCATTTATTAGTTATCTACGATCGAATAGGCCACAATTTATTTAGAATAAACTTTATAAAATAAAGAAAAATCTACGCTACTGTCCGGCACATATGACTATCATGGCAAAAAAAAAATTGATAAAAGTAAATAAAAACGTCGGCAAAATGAAATTATTAAAAAAAAACATACATAAAAATGAAGGTATGGCGTGTAATTCCATGCACTACATTCAGATAATTCACTGTATCTATCTTCCAAAAATACCCCGTAAGGGGCACGGCGATTTGCCATCCTGGCCGCCGTGCTGACGGGACTCAGCGCCCCGTCTGGCCCCAGCTTAGCCTCTCTTTCTTCCTTCAAAGCACTTGTTTACTCTCTTTTCATACAACCTCGCCCACAACTTTCAATGGTCAGCCTCTAATTTCACAGGGTAGATGCTGACCTTCTTCTCAAGCCAACCGTCCCGGATCGGGGCTGGAGGGGGGAGGGGACATGTTCCCTAGCCCCCGAGCTCCGGTTCGGGATAGGAGTTTTTCAAAAACCTGCTTCATCCCCACCCATACCTTCCTCACATCCCTTTTACCCTCCTCTTCACATTCTATCTATCTATCTATTTTTACGCCATGTTCAAGGTGGAGCCGCCATGCCGATGGACTGCCAGGCCACCAGGCGGGAGGGGTAGTTCAAAATGGCGGCACCAGGAAACTCCATCGAGAGCTAGATATAGCTCTCGGGCCGGTGGTGCCCCTGGTTCTGCCCAGAACGCCACCTTGGAGGGTACCACATTCAGCTATTTGTCGCCACGCCTCTGCCTCTAAAGCTTATACTGCCATGAGAGTATACGGATGGCTCTAAGTCCCAAGAGGGGGTCGGCTTCAACGCCGTATCCCCTCTGTTTGAAGTCAGCGGGGCTCTGCCAGGTTCTGCGTCTGTCTTCACGGCCGAGCTGGTGGCAATACATCAATCGGTACGGGAGATTACGCAACGTGCCCGGTTCGGATACCGGATTGTGATCTATAGCGACTTACAAAGCGCCCTGAGTGCTCTCGGGGCATTGGAATCTCCGCATCCCCTGGTTCGCGATATCCGTGACGCCACGGTTTTGGCGAGCTGGGCAGATTTCGAGATTATCTTCTGCTGGGTTCCTGGACATGTAGGAATTGTAGGGAATGAGCGCGCCGATTATGGCGCCAAAGAGTCCGCGAGGACTCTGCGACCGGACCTAGCGTTTCGCTCTTCCTCACACTGACTACATGGCAGGAATACGGGCAACTCTTCGGACTGCTTGGCAAAGAAGATGGGAACTTAAAATTGCGTGCCATTGCGCTGCGACTGTTCCCATGGACCTATCCCCCCAATGCCACGGCGGCTTCAGGTTGCTTTCTGTCGCTTCCGAATTGGACACACTCGTGTGACGCATCGCTATTTGATGGAACGCTCTTGCGCCCAATTGCAACGACTGCGTCGTCCCCCAGACTGTTTGGCACATGCTTGTTGAATGTTCCAGTCGGGGTAATTTTCGCGCACGATACCTGTCCCGTTACCGGGATGGGTGGGGTCGCTACTGCCTGTCCCTTGTGCTCAGGACAGATTCATGCACATTGACTTGTGGACTTGTTGACTTTTGGGGGGAGGCCGGGCTTCTCCCCTTTATTTAAGGTTCTTTTTTTTTGTTATTGTTTTGTTTGTAGGTTGCACTCTCCTGCCCCGGAGTGAGGGGGACCTATCCCCGCTGCTGGAGATTGCTTCCTGATTGTTAAGTTTTTCCAATTTAAATCATTGTTAAGTTTTCATATTTTTATTTTAAAGTAGCCTAGTTCTAGGCTGCAGTGTTTTTCGGCGACTTATGCCCAAGTGGGTAGTTGCCAGATGGGTTCTATAAAATTAAAAAAAATAAAAAATCTTCAAAGAATACAAGACTGGTGCCATCTTTCAAATTCTTACTAAACCAAATTACTCTAGTTAATTATTCTTATGATACCAGATCAATATAACGTAGCAACCATACAAACTCTGTGCTTAAACCTTCACTTATTTGACCATCTATCAGCTACTTGCAACAAAAAGTGAATCCTTTCTCGCAGAGTTATAAGTGTACATGACATGCAGTTTCGATTACAATGTAAGGGATAAATACACCACATTACTTTGAACAACACAAAGGTCTTCATTCTCTACTAAACTTCAGAATCTAGGCAAAATTCAACGCATATTCACAATATGTCAAATATTCGCAAACCTAGAAACAAACTTACAGAAAAAGGGAACTCTGAATCTATGTGCGAACCGTACCCTTTGGTCACAGCTAATCAAGGCATCTGAACTAGAGGTAAGAGTAACAAGGAAAGGAAGTACCCTAGAAGACCTTACGGTTCAGCCTAAGCAAGAGTAACCTAATCATTTATCATGGTCCATAAGAATGGAAAAGGTACGAGATATCTTCTATGGTTACTCCCATAAAGATGACAAGCACTATTAGTGAGCCATATTCTTCAGAAAAAAGGTGGTATGTGAAATATTTAAGCATACGGACTATTTCAGTCTACAATAACACAAACTTGGGAAATAATTTGGTTTGTCAAGGAGATCCAAAATAATATGCGGAGAATAAGCTATGCAATGTCACTAATAATAGAATCAAAACATGGATGTTAATTCTAGGTCGAGTATTTTTACCTTTACTTTTATGACCTTTTCATACTGAAATGAAAATTGTCACTTTTTATAATCAAGTCCAGAATTTTTGCTACGATACTCATCACCAAAAGCAAAAGATTTATTGGGATTTTTTATGTACAGGTTATATCCATCGTTCTGGGGATTCAATGTGGTTCCATCATACATCAGTGGCAAAATTTATAGAATTAGGTATGAAAGAGTAAAGAATATAATTGAAACTCATTCATTTCAAACTTGACATAATACAAATTAAAATTTTGCGTATATTCTATGAATAATAAATATTTGATGTATCCGTCTTTTGGTTTTATAACCGCCTTAATGCGTTTTTGCATATTTGTAAAAGAACAACCTGTGGCCCTTCAGAAGTTTTTTGGAGACCACGTGCCATTGTATCCCGCCATGAACAACGTCAGTTCCTGCTCGGAAACATTCGAGTAGCTTCAACTCCTCATCGAATTGGGGAATTATCCCCCAATCTTGCTAAATTGTCCCGAGCCCATCTCCCTCCCAAGAGACGTAAAAGAGCCGGTGTGTTTCACGCCTTGCTGTTAAATAATGAATCGAATCCGCCTCCGGATTAAGATGTCGGGAGCTTGTTGCTCATTATCCAAATTCTCTTTTCCCCTTTAGAATTGCCTATACAAATACTCAGTTTTGACTGGAGATCGAGGAGTCCCGAAGGCACCTCAAGGTCGTGCTCATCCTCTCGCGGAAGGCCCGTGAGCGTTCATAGGACAAGTAAGACTTTCTCCGCTTCTGTAAATGGCAAGACTTTGAAGTTGTGAGACAGTCGCCCTTCGTTTAATCGAACCGAAGTAAATCTCCATCGAGTACCTTTGAGGAAAAGAAGTTTCCTCCTTCAGTGGAATTACGAGAATTCCCACATTTCCCGTCGAACGTCATCTTTGAAGATTGGCTATTTTCATTAAAAGGTTGGTTCGGATCGTACCTCACATGCCTATTTCGGACCGTGCTCCACTTGCCTCATCGGGTCGTTTCCCAGTGGCCTCATCGCATGAAGGACATTCATCGAAGTCACCGATCCGTATGATTGAAACCCCCTACATTATTAGTCAAGTTCCCCCTTTTTATGTGAGCCTAGTAAGGCTAATGTATTAACTCTATTTGAGAATCCCTCCTCAAAATAATTATCTAGAGAATATTTCAATTAAAATAATCCCCTTTGGCAAATTTTCAATTCTTATTTTGATGTTTGTAAATAAAATTACATTTTTGTTAATTCATCTTTAACTAACCTTGAACGCTACGCTCGGTCTATTTAAGTAAATATCGCAACAATTTATACACTCTGTCTGATTATTAAGGATTTGAACCCCAACGCCTAAAGTTTTACCTCCTAGTATGTCGTTAATCCCTGTGAGCATTCCTTAAACGGTTCGCGTTGCAGTAGGTAATTAAATTGACCCCCACATAATATGAGAGAAATGTATAGTATAAAGTGGTGTACCACGAGATATATTATATATATATATATATATATATTACTTCAATATTATAAAGACTGGTGTCAAGTGTGTGAGGCATATTACATAGTAAATCAATTTAGTTGATTTACATCAACTTTCAGTTTTTATTTTTCTCCTTTGGCCGAAATACGTTCAAAATAGTTCTAGATAAGTGGAACATTTGTCTATAATCTATTTAAAATTAAGATTATTAGTTGGGACCTGATCTGTGTTAGTGTATTCCATTTACCGCAATATTTGAGTTAATCTCCAGCTGGATTAGAAAGATTATCCCGCCCTAACCGTGCAAGAGTAGTTTTAGTGTACTTCCCCGTAAGGGACGCGGTGATTTGCCATCCTGGCCGCCGTGCTGACGGGACACAGCACCCCGTCCGAACCCAGCTTAGCCTCTTCTTCTTCCTTCAAAACACTTGTTCCCTCACTTTTCATACAACCTCTCCCACAACTTTCTCTGGTCAGTCTCTAATTTCACAGGGTAGATGCTGACCTTGTTCCTCAGCCAACCGTCCCGCATCAGGACTGAGGGGGGGAGGGGACAATGTTCACTAACCCCTGAGCTCCGGTCTGGGGTGGCTGGTTTTTAACAACCTGCTTCATCCCAACCCATACCTTCCTCACATCCCTTTTCCTCTCCTCTTCACATTTTATCTGTTTTACGCCGTGTCTAAGGTGGAGCCGCCATGCCGATGGACTGCCAGGTTGACAGGCAGGAATTACGGCGCCTGGCTCTGCCGAGCTTGTAAGCACCTCTCGCAGTGCGGGCTACTGCGCGAGGTGATGTTCGATTGCGTCCGGTATAAAAAAAGGGTCACCATGCCCATGTATGTACAAAAAAAAACAACCCTCAACTTCCCACCCCTTCTGGGCCCCAGCTTAGCCTCCCTTCCTTCCTTCAAAACACTTGTTTCCTCTCTTCTCATACAACCTCTCCGAAAACTTTCTCTGGTCAGCCTCTAATTTCACAGGGTAGATGCTGAACTTATTCTCGGCCAACCGTCCTGGATCGCGGCTGAGGGGGGAGGGGCCAATGTTCCTTAACCCATGAGCTCTGGTCTGGGGTGGTTGGTTTTTAACAACCTGCTTTATCCCCAACCCATACCTTCATCACATCCCTTTTCCTCTCCTCTTCACATTCTATCTGTTTTACGCCGTGTCTAAGTTGAGCCGCCATGCCGATGGACTGCCAGGCCACCAGGCGGGAGGGGTAGTTTTAAATGTCGGCGCCTGGCTCTGCCGGGCTTGTAAGCACCTCTCGCAGTGCGGGCTACTGCAAGAGGTGATGCGCGATTGCATCCCGTGTTAAAAAGAGGGTCACCATGCCCAATAATGAGTATAAAAAAAACAAGCCCCAACTTCCCCTATAACATCGACGGAGCCGCCCTTGGGCAGCTCCAGCAAAAAATCGGAGGTCCTCCTTTCCTGTGCTTGCTCAGGGGACTCTCCATATATCTCTAACCGAAGAGGAGGCTTACTCCTCGCCTTCGCTTACTGGTGTAGGGGACTCGCCCTCACCCCCTTTTCTGGAGGTGCCTTCGGGCGCCTTCATTTTACCAGCGGCAGTCCCCTCTGTTCTTTCCAAGAGGGCTGCGAAGAAAGCCAGCAGGCAGCCCTTAGCCAGCCGCTCCCCATCGAAGTGGCTCGGTAGGGCAAACCCCCTTAGGGGAGAGAGGGAAGCCAGGCCCCTTCGGTCGCTTTCTTCAAAAGACCTGCTGGCAAAAATATTAAACCTTGCCCGGGTCAAGGCCCATGCCTCCCCAAAGAAGACAAGTGTCGATACTGCCAACGATACCTGCAGAGGCTTAGGGGGGGAAGGCCAAATGGAGGCGCCCCCTGAGATAGACCTGGTTCCTTGAGGAAACCCAGCATCAGACGGTAGGGCCTTCCATGGGGGGGAATCCTGGCTCGGCGCAAGCACCGAACCCGAATCCTCCCCGATGCAAGGTCCTCCTCAAACGGTTGTGGTTTCCGAAGCAGTACAAGGAGGGGAGGGATCGCCCCTGACCGATGCCTCCACGACTACCAGGACCTTCTCCATTTCGGAGAATGACCTGGCTGAAACCGGTTTATCTGGCTTCAGGGCTTATTATGGCAGGGGTGAGAAGCGGGTTCATTCCCCGCCCGCCTCTTCAAAAAAGAAAAAGAAAAAGAATAAAAAGACAAAAAAGACTCGGGGCTCCTCTCTATCCGCAGGAGTGGCGGGGACGGATGGATCTTCTGCCATTCTGGCAAGCGACCAAGCCAAGATGGGCACATCCACCCCTTCTGCCCCCCCCGGTTGCGGAGCCCCTGATTAACAACAAAAGTGCACAGGGCGGAGCCTCAATGACATCGGGGTCCCAGATTCAGAGGTTACCTGGCGTTTTCGAGCCCGCTGGCTTCAAACGCTTCCTCGTTATTCGCTCCACTGATGATACCATGGTTCCAGGGGGCAACATGATCCATCAGAGGAGAGGATTAGCTAGTGCAATTGGTAGAGAGCCGAAGGTGACCCGTTTCTCGGAGGGGAGCCTTCTGGCGAATGCGGCGAATCCCGCCGAGGCGGCCAAGATAAGTGCTCTTCAGACACTTCATGGCACTCCGGTGAGTGTGACGCCGCACTCTACCATGAACTTTGTGAAAGGAGTAGTTTATGCGAGGGAACTCGTTGACTATTCCATTGAGGACATCACCCTAGAGCTGGCCGACCATGGGGCCGTCAAGGTCGAACGTGGGATGAGAAAACAGAGAGGGGCCTCGAGACCCAACCCTACATTCTTCGTCATGTTCGAACGTGACAAGCTTCTTGAGTTAGGGCGTGCCGGTTGGTACCGCTACCGCGTGAAGGCATTCGTGCCACTGCCGCGGCCGTGCTATTATTGTCACCGCTTCGGCCATACGAATCGCTCATGTAGACGTGCAAAGTTGGGGTCCCCCGAAGTCTGTGTTAATTGCCCTAAGGTCGCACACGATAAGTCCAAATCGTGAGTGGCCAAGTGTGTCAATTGCAGAGAGCCGCACCCTGCTTTTTCGAAGCAATGTGGTGCATATCTCCTTGAGAAAGAAATCCTGGCCGTTCAGGCCCAGGATCGACTCTCATTCCACGAGGCTAAGGACTTGGTCCTGGCGCGCCCGGCTCTGCCTGGGACGTCATATGCCTCAATAGTTAGAAAGGCACCCTCTGCTCCTGGCCCATCCATGCCAACAAACACGGTTGTTTCCGCACCCATTTGAGACCATTCTGCAGGCTCTACCCAACCCGGGCGCTCCCCTGGTAAAAATGCGGGAAAAAGGGTTTATACCCATCCAGGCTAAAACCAGGGCTTTCCCCTCTTCCACCAGCGTGACGCTTAAGGTGAAACAGCCACGCGCTTCCACCCAGTCTTTAGACTCACAGGAGGCAACACCCCTGAAGATGGTCGCTAGGCGATCTTCCGGGGTTCCTAAAGCTGTCCAGCGAAAGGAGGACAGCAACAAAGGAGCCTTTGCTCCTTCGCCCACGCCCTGAGGTGTGGCGAGTGGCACGGAGACGGTGGTTCCTAAAAAAGAGAGCTCCCAGCCTCCGAAGCCACAACGCCCGCCTAAGATTTCGAGGCGGAGGGAGGAAAAGACTTGCATGTCGAGCCCAACCTCCCCCACTAAGTCCTAGAAGGCGACAGCGCCGTCATCGCTTTGTCCGGCCAACAGCGCCCATGGTTCTGCACCCGGGGCGCGTCCTGCCATTCCCGTAAGGGGCTTTAGTTTGAGGAGGGCCCCCGCGTCTCCTCCAAGCTAGGCCTGGAGGGCATATTCCTTTAATGGAATTGCCGTGGACTCCGGGCCAACTTGGAGGGGCTGCGGAGGCTCGTCTCGTCCCGTTCCCCGTTAGCTATCTTTTTGCAGAAGACCATGCTAGGCGCGTGCCCCCTGCCCGCCCTCCCGGGTTATAAGGGTCTTGTGTCCCCACCACCGCGGGATGGCTGGGTTGGGAAATGCGCGGTTTACACCCGGCATGATGTCTCGGTTCTTCCTTTCTCTTTAGATACCCCGTTCAAGCCAATAGATGTGCAGCTGCACCTGGATAGGAGGTATACTGTCATTTCTGCGTACATTCCTCCGTCAGCTGACTTCGACGCGGGGAACTTCCGCCGCGTCGTGGCACGGTCACTAAGGCCCTATCTCTTGCTTGGAGATCTGAACGGCAGGCATCCTCTCAGGGGAGATTACTCAATAAATCCCAGGGGAAAAGTCTTTGCCAATCTGATCGAAGAGCTTGAGATGGGTGTCCTAAACGTGGATGAGTTTACGCATCACTGTCCGAGAACCACTTCATTTTCTTGCCTTGACCTATCTTTGTGCTGTACGGATGCACAGCCTGATTTCGATTGGGGGGTGGTAGATGACCTCCATGGTAGTGATCACTTTCCCATTTAAATATTATTTTTAGGGCAACTGCCGCCTGAGAGACCACCTCGGTGGTGTTTGGCGCGGGCGTGGTGGCCTGCATTTCAGGAAATGACTGAATTCTCTATCTCAGTCAAGGAGTTTAGGTCGGTAGATGAGGCCGTTGAGTTCTTTTCTGGCAACCTCATCCCGTAAACCTGACTACTATTCCTAGGACGTCTGGCCTTTTTGCACGCCGACCACTCCCATGGAGGCCAGCCGAGTGTGAGACGGCCCTCAAACAAAAGCGTTATGCCTCCTCGCGCTATAAGCGCCGCCCGAACGATTTCACTGTCACTGAATTTCGTCAGGCTAGGGCTAGGTTCCGGTATATTTCGGAGCACGCCCGCTGCTCTTCTTGGCGGGCATACGTGTCTTCACTTAACGGGAAGACCCCTTTAGCTAAGGTGTGGAAGCGAGTCGAAAGGATTCGGTGCAAGTTCTCGCAGGACCTCCCTCCCGTTGTCCAGGAGAATGGGCTCACAATCTCGGACCCCGCGTCCGTGGCGGAATCCTTAGCAACCGCCTTTTTCGCATTTGCTAGCCGTGATGCTGCTTCGCCAGCATTCAATGCACGTTGTGATGTAGCGGAAGGCCGCCGGCTGGACTTTACCTCCAGAGGCGGTGAACCCTTCAACGTCAAGTCTACTGTGAGTGAGTTGCGTTCCGCTTTCGCTTCGTGCGCGGACACCGCCCATGGTCCGGACGATGTCCTGTACGCCATGCTTCGACACCTGGGTGAGCGAGGCATGGCCTTTCTGTTAGATTTGTTCAACAAGATCTGGGTGGAAGGTCTTCTCCCAGACTCCTGGCGAACCGCTACTGTGCTCGCCTTTCGCAAACTGGGAAGAGATCCCTCTACTCCGACCAATTTTAGCCCAATCTCTCTAACCTCTTGCGTGGGCAAGTTGATGGAAAAAATTGGTATATGTTAGATTAGCCTTTTTCCTGGACAGCGGAGGCCATCTGTCTTCCGCACAGTGCGGCTTTCGCAAGTTCCTCTCCACGTCGGATGCTCTGCTCCGACTGGAAAAAGCCGTCTGCGAGGTTTTCCTTTGTAGACAGCACTACGCCACGGTGTTTTACGATTTGGAGAAGGCCTATGATACCGCATGGCGATATGGTATCATGTAGACTCTAAACACGATGGGGGCAAGGGAACGCCTCCCAATGTTTATATTTGAATTTTTGCGAGATCGTCGATTCCGCGTAAGGGTAGGGGGAGCCCACTCCGCTTCAAAGGAGCAGGAAAAGGGGGGCCCGCAGGGAAGTGTCTCCAGTGTCACACTCTTTGCCCTGAGCATCAATGGCATCACATTGGTGCCCCGGAAGATGTTCTCTCTACGCTCTACGTGGACGAGCTTTCGATCTCTCATGGTGCGGCCCAGATACCAAGTCTGGAACGTCGACTCCAACAGGCATTGAACCGCGTCTGTCGCTATGCCGAAGCGCACAGGTTTCGGTTTTCTTTGGTCAAGACTAAGGGGGTGCACTTCTGCCGCTATCGACGGCTTTACCGTGACCAAGATTTGTTTCTTAATGGGGTGAGCGTGGATGTGGTTGAGGCACCGTTTCCTTGGTGTTGGATTCGACCGACGCCTCATCAGGGAGGCTCATATTTGCAGCCTTAGGGTCTCTTGTACCCGCGCCATGGTCATTCTCCATTCCGTCACGTTCATCTCTTGGGGCGCTGATAGGGCTACCGCCTTACTTTTTATCGATCCTTTGTTCGCTCGAAGCTCGACTACGGATTCGAGTTTTATGCATCCGCAGCCGATCGTTTATTGCGGAAGGTGGATTCGACCTACCACACCGGCCTTCGCCTTGCGACCGGTGCCTTCTGCACTTCCCCCATTGAGAGCCTGTTGGTCGATGCTGGGGAGATGCCACTTACTCTGCACCGCGTGGTGTGCATCACTTGCCTGTACGCGCGAGCCCGGCGCCATTTTCATTCGCCAAGAGCTCTCACTTCATCCACCGATTTTCTCGAGGGTGCCTTTGCCACCGTGAGACACCAGTCATATCTCAAACCCTTTGGGTTTAGGACCAGGAAACTTCTGGGAGAGGTAGATATAGCTCTCGGGCCAGTGGCGCCCCTGGTTCTGCCCAGGACGCCACCCTGGAGGGTACCACATTTGGCTATTTGTCGCCACGCCTCTGCTCCCAAAGCTTGTACTGCACCAGGAGTATTGTGTTCGACCTTTTTGGAGCACATATCGTGTCATGCTGGAACCGTGCCAGTGTATACGGATTGCTCCAATTCCCAACAGAGGGTCGGCTTCCACGCCATATTCCCTCTGTTTGAAGACAGCGGGGCTGTACCAGGTGCTGCGTCTGTCTTCACGGCCAAGCTGGTGGCAATACACCACTCAGTACGGAAGATTACGTGACGTGCCCGGTTCGGAGACCGGATTGTGATCTATAGCGTCTCACAAAGCGCTCTGAGTGCTCTCGGGGCATTGGAATCTCCGCATCCCCTGGTTCGCGAAATCCGTGATCTCACGGTTTTGGCGAGCCGGGCAGATGTCAAGATTATCTTCTGCTGTGTTACTGGAGATGTAGGAATTGCGCGCCGATGAGGGCGCCAAAATTTCCGCGAGGACTGTGCGACCGGACCAGCGTTTCGCTCTTCCTCACACTGACTACATGGCAGGAATACGGGCAGTTCTTTGGACTGCTTGGCAAAGAAGATGGGAGATGGTCAAAGGGAACTTAAAGTTGCGTGCCATTGTGCTGCGACTGTTCCCATGGACCTATCCCCCAATGCCGCGGCGGCTTCAGGTTGCTTTCTGTCGTCTCCGAATCGGGCACACTCGTGTGACGCATCACTGTTTGATGGAACGCTCGCCTGCGCGCTATTGCAACGACTGCGTCGTCGCCCAGACTGTTCGGCACATTCTTGTCGAATGTCCCAGTCTGGGTGATCTTCGCGCGCGATACCTGTCCCGGTACCGGGATGGGTGGGGTCGCTACCACCTGTCCCTTGTAATCAGGACGGATTCGTGCACATTGACTTCTGTACCTGTTGACCTTTGGGGAGAGGCCGGGCTTTTCCCCTTTATTTAAGGTTCTTTTTGTTGTTTTTCTGTTGTTGTTGTTTTGTAGGTTGCACTCTCCTGCATCTGGGTGAGGGGGACCTCCCCCCGCTGCCGGAGATTGCTTCCTGGTTGTTAAGTTTTTCGAATTTATATCATTGTTACGTTTTCATATTTTTATTTTAAAGTAGCCTAGTTTTAGGCTGTCGTGTTTTTCGGCGACTTATGCCCAAGTGGGCAGTTGCCAGATTGGCTCTGTAAAAAAAAAAAAATTAGTTTACTTTTAGTGGGATAATTTTTAAATATTTATTTTGGTGAAAAGTTTGGCTTTACGTATATTGAGGAATAATTCCGTTCAATCCATAGCCCTGTTCGAATGTTACGTTAACCAACTAAGCCACCATGATGTCTTCTTCCTTTGACCGTTTCAAGAGTCAAGAAGAGTCGTTGGGTGAGTTAGGCCGAGAATTATTAACTTATATTCAGGAAAAAGAGAGAAATGAAAAAGAAGAGAGAAGAACGAAGGGATAACAACTAAGAGAAGCTGAAGAATTAAAAGAACAACGAGAGATGGTACATAACATAGCAGAAATGAAAGAGCGTGAGAGAATAAGGCAGTATGAACTGGAATTAAGCCGCAATTAATTGGAGTCAATGTCAGTCAATTCCCGTAGCGAACTCCACAGTCCACGTCAGTAAAATTACCCCTCTTTAAAAAAGAATAAGATTTTGGATCATATCTTACGCATTTCAAGAATATTTTGAATTCAAAAATAGGGACATCGAGGTAGATGGTGTCGCCAAATTGCTCTCCTTCTTAAGCTTCCAATTGAGGGGCATATTCATTTCTCTTCCCTAGAGTCCACTGTGGACTATTCTTCCCTCAACTCTAAACTCTTAGCTGCCGTAAATATCACCCCAGACTTCTATCGTGCCCGTTTCCGTCACGAAAAGATCGGCCCTGGTCAGACTTTTCGCCATTTTGGGTACACCCTCTAGAAACACCTTAATATATCTTAATATATCAATTCTTAGTTTTCCTAACAAATGAAATCCACCCCTTTCGGAGAAATCCATGACTTAAGAGCAAGAGTCTTCCATGGTGGAAAAAGGATCTCATACCTTGTCAACGATGAGCTGTTTTATCGTAAATGTTCCGACGGAAACGAACCTAAAACGCACTCCTTGTGTGTTCCCCACTCTTATGTTCCGCTAGTCCTCCAGATTTCTCACGATAGTTTATTCTCTGGTCATTTTTCTCATAATAAAACTACTCATAGGGTTTTTAAGTATTCTATTGGCCAGGTGTGGCTAGGGAAATTGCAGATTACTGCAAATTATTGCCAAAGGACATCAGCAAAAGGGCGCGTCAAGTCAACCCCCCTTTAGAAAAGCCCGATCATCTTAGAACCATTTTCTCTTATCGCCATTGATCTTATTGTCCCTATTCATCCCCTGTCTAGTGAAGGACACAGTTATGTCCACACTTTGGTAGACTTCGCTATCCGTTTCTCTTAGGAAGTTTCCCTTAAGCGCATTGATAGCGTTTCTTGCGCCGAAGCCCTGAATTCTATTTTTACTCAGGTAGGAATTCCGAAAGAGATATTGTTGAATAGAGGAAAACAATTTAACGCCGAGCTTATGGAGTATGTCAGCAAACGGAGATTGCGAAAAGCTAAATGGCACATTGAAAGCAATCCTCAGAAAATTGTGCTTAAATTCCCCCAGGAAATGGCACCGCTTTTTACCCGTGGTACTGTTTGCGTGTCGTAAGATCACCCCGATAGGACTCTAGTATTACCCTCTTCGAATTACTGTATGGCCGTAATGTTCGAGGCCCCTTTACTATTTTAAATGAACTTTTCACCAATCTTCGTCTAGATTACGAAATCCAATCCTCCTATTTGTACCTTCTAGACCTTTAAAAGCGCTTTGAGATATTTGCCGACATCGCGTACCAAAATTGTGAGGTAAATTTGGAGTAGTTTCGAATTTATTTAGATGAAGAAAAGAAGTTTTAAGCCTGGCAAGGAGGTGTTGTTGCTACTTTCCATGGAGAGTAACAAGCTCATAAGCCAGTGGAAGGGCCCCTTTTCCATTTTAGAAGTAAAAGGACCAGTGGATTACTTGACTCGAACCCCCTCAGGAGATAAGGTTTTTCACATCATTATGTTGAAGAAATATCACCGCTGTGCATGTCTCAACAATATTTTGACCCTCGATGAAGAGTCCCCTTTGGACGCAGTGTACCTCGCTGACCCTCTCAATTTAGTGCATGTAGTATGCAATGAACAAGTTTGTGATTACAATATTCCATCTTTAGCTGGACCCCCGGAATTATTTTCCCCTGTACCGGATGTCTCCCCCAGGCTAGCGCTTCTTTAAAAGAGTCAGCTGCAGCATTTGCAAAATTGATTTTAAGATGTCATCTCCGAGACCCCCAGTTGCTTCAAGCAATTTGAGTATAACATCGTCTCTACTACTCAAGAGCCTGTTCGCTCGAAAAATGAAAATGGCTCACACGACGAAAAGGTCAGAACCATTGTCAAAATGCCCCGTCACCGCACGAAGAAACAGCTGAGGTCTTTCATGGGGTCCGTCTACTTTTATCGTAGATTTATCCCTAACTTCTCTTTTATTTCCGCCCCTTTAAGTGGCGTCTTGCAGAAAAGATCCCCAGATCCCCTTTCATGCAATCCCGAAGCTACTAACAGGTGCCAGCCACTCAAGGACAAGCTAGCGTCTGCCCCTTTTTGAAGCTCCCTAATCAGAACGAATGCTAGTGACCAAGAAATTCAATGCGTGCTTCTCCAATATTCTGAGGAAGTTGAAAGCCACCTGGTGGCTTATGCGAGCCGAAAGCTAGTGCCCCGGGAACGTAATGACTTGGTAATAGAACTGGAAGCCTTAGGTATGGTATGGATTATTAGTGAATTTAGCATGTATTTAATAGGGAAAGAGTTTACTGTCGGAACTGAACATCGCCCTTTGTCGTACCTCTGAAATACTAAGAGCCAGAACGGACGTATAATGTGATGAATTTTGATACTCCACGAATATTAGTTTAAAGTTTGGTATATACTAGTACATGATACGGAGAATTGTATAGCTGATAATCTTATCCGAAATCCATTAGCTGACAATGCCGGCCCTTTACCTAATATATAGGTCGCCTGTAAACCTGTAAGCTAATCATGTATATATAATTTATCTTTTTTTTTACTCTGTACATACTCGTATATCTATGGTCCGTGTAGTTAATTATTTAGTATTGTCTTGTATTTTGGTGTTTCACTATCCTCTGAAACAAAATTCTATTTTGGTTCCTTAATTTAAATATGTTCTTTTGGTCGAGCCAAAGACATTACTTATTTTTTTTGCTCAGCTCAATACCATAGCCTTTTTGTAAGCTTGTCGAGTACAGGTCAGGTCACCCGTTTTTTTCAGGCTGACGCTTAAATAATAATTCATCCCATACAAATTTGCGATGTCCATTGTTCTTCTCTCTCTTTCAGAAATGTTCCATCTTATGGAAGGGAGGGGTGAAAAAGAACAACCTCTGACCTCCACACGTCATTTGGCGACCACGTGTGATTGTATCCCTCCATGGACAACGGCACTTCCTGTTCGGGAACATTTGAGAGGTTTCGAGTCCTGAGCGCATTCGGGAAGTATCCCCTAATCCTTCAAAATTGTGCCGAGCCCCCCTTCCTGTGACGAGGTGAGAAAGTGGCGCTGTATTTCACGCCTTGCTGTTAAATAATGAATCAACTCCGCCTCCGGATTAAGATGTCTGGAGTTTGTTACTCCTTTCTCCACATTCTTCCTCCCCCTTTTTAATCGCCCATACAAATACTCGGTTTTTACTGGAGATCGAGTAGTGCCGCAGGCACCTCAAGGTCGTTCTCATCGTCTTGTCAAAGTGCCGGGAGAGTTCATCCCACAAGAAAGACTTTCTCCACCGTGATTTTACCCCAACCAATTGGTAGCTGCTGTGAAAGGCAAGCCTTTGAAGTTGCGTGACAGTCTCCATTCGTCTAATCGAACCGAAGAAAATCTCCATGGATTACCATTATGCACCATGCTTAAAATAGCATGTTACCCCAAGTTTCTAAACCTTCTTTAGTTAAATTTTTCAATGATTACAGACCAGCTGATGTAATCTTCCAACAAGACAATGCTCCATAACATACATCTAGAATCTCAAAGGGCGGGTTTGTACATACAAGTGGTACGTGGATGGAGTGGCCCCCTCAATTCCCAGATATCAACCCAATTGATGATTTTAGTTACACTTGGGCACAAGAGTGAGGGTGCCCAAATGTTCCTCAAAAAGTGAAATAACAGCTTTAATTCATGATGAGTGGCAGAAAATTGAGCCAACACCTAGGCCAACTGAATCTCAAGTATGCAAAAATGCATAAAATTGGTTATTTGTATTATATCAAGTATGAAATATATGAGTTTCAATCATATTCTTCACTTTTTCATACCTGCCCCATAATTTTGGCCAAGGATATACTTTCTTGTTTTTATTGTGTTTCTGCAGCAAAAAGGCTAACAAACAGCAATTCAAAAAGGTGAATGGTTAGGAAGAGCTGGCCTTGAATCAAGGTCATAACTTATTTTATCGACAGAACATTCTACTTCCCCCCAAACAAGAAAAAACTAGGACTAATAAAGAATGTGACATAACACTCAACTAAAAAAACTCTGCACTTTTCAAAAGAATCAGGGAGATGAAGAAAGACTTTAAATTATACAAATGTGTGGAGGATATCGAGAGGTATGCCTGGTTTTCATTAAAATCTATCTCTGACCTTGATGAAAATCTTATAACTTCACTTACTTTTACCTACTATTTATTTAAAACTTTATCATTCATTATGCACTGTAATAAAGGGTTTTTCTTGGTCTTCCTTTATCTTGATATATATTTGACGGTTTCACACCAATACTTAAGGAAAATATAATTTATAATTAAAAAGCAAGCAAAGAGTGCAACATGGTAGGAATAAATGTAAAATGCCATCACTCAGCTAAAATCTTTATTAGTTTCTATACAAATGCAGCTATAGTGCAATAATTGAATGGAGCATTTCCATTGCAGATGTTCGAATGATGGGAAACAGGCAGCAAGGCTGCTGTTAATGGAATTACATACAACTATTGCGAGTTTGTTAATAGGATTATTCCATATGTAACACAAAGAAAACTTTTTAATATATTTATTTATTAAAGCATGAATTCCAGATGTAACCTTTTTTGTACAGAAATTTATTCAAAACATTTGATTTTCCTTTTTCCAACTGTGTAAAGTTATATTTTCTAAGCTCGTATGCGGACAAATTTCCAGGGAAATGCGATAAAAATATTAATAAGGAAGGAGCGTGTTTTCATTAAAGTGTTTCATTAATTGTATACATGTTTATAAATTAC
Source organism: Ceratothoa steindachneri (assembly GCA_963969495.1). Taxonomy (NCBI): domain Eukaryota; kingdom Metazoa; phylum Arthropoda; class Malacostraca; order Isopoda; family Cymothoidae; genus Ceratothoa; species Ceratothoa steindachneri. The sequence goes on along the minus strand of OZ018324.1, from coordinate 33,798,719 downwards.
ATGTCTCGTGTCAAGGGAGATATACCATATATGATATAGAAAGGAACACATTTGTTAAACTCATGTCTTCCACACATTGTAATTCTGCTGCCATATAAATATTTCCAATATTTTTAAATTAAGCCAGTTTGTTGTTATCAAATATTTTTTTATAATATCCTGTGACTTCCTATTCCTTTTCACTGAGCAAATTGCTATAAATAAAAAAAATATCCTTGTTTTAAAAATACTATTAATATGTTTTTTTCAAAAGTAGAAATTTTTACATAACAGTAATGCTGATTTCGAACGGTTATTTTTGATGTTGATCAAATCATGTAGATGACGAAAGACATGCAATTAGGCGAATGCATGAAAGATAATGAGAGGCATGCCTGCTTTATATTCATATCGATCTTGACATTGGTTGAAAAACCCTATAACCTCACTTATTTTTACGTATTTACATAATAATTTTATTATGCATTATGCAATTAAATAAAGGGTTTGCCTCTGTCTTTCTTTATGTGTGTATGTTTTTTTTACGGTTCCACAACAAAAAATAAGGAAAATGTTATCTACAATTTCAGAGTAGGAAACGTGCGTAGCGAATTCCGAATGAACAAATAACCTTGGAACACTGCAAAGAAAGTTCCAATTTGAATTGAATAAAGAGCTCCCTGAAAAAAACTCCAATTTTAATTATCACAAAAACTTAATGCAAACATGTAATATTCAAAATCCTGCAGAAAAAGACGTGAGATGAAGAAAAAATAAAGCTAAAATATTAGGATAACTTTCTGTAATAGTTTTTAAATAAAAATGATGCCACATTCTTTATTTATAAGAGTAAATTTGTGCAAAAACTTTAGGAAGAGGATAAAGCAAGTTTCAACCGATGAAATTTCATAGATATCCGAAATGCCTATGAAACATTCACTACTACTATGGTCTAATGATATCCACTCTCAGTTTGAGGCTGTTAATTGATAGAGCCATCCTTGTTGGTCAAATTTAAAACAAAAATAGTTAATAGAACAAATTCTACACTCCTTTGGCAGAATGGGATTGCTATAACCTATCAAAAAGGCATTTCGGTGGTCTCTTCTTTTTGATGAATGCATCCCGTGGGAAAATTATCTTACAATAATATGAAAAAGTTTTCTCAGGTGCAGAATATATGAGAATTAAATAATACATTTTTATTAAGATAATGCTCCATTGCATTTGAGAAGATAATTTTCAAATGGTTAAATGAAATTCTGCCTGAACGTTCTATTGGTCAAGGTTAATGAAACATGTCATGCCGCCACGTCCTCACTTTTTACCTAACCTATCTACAGGCGATTTCCTTTTTGAAAATTCAATAAACCAAAAGTTTATTCAACCCGTGAGAGGGATAGAAGGTTTGCCTACATTTTAAATGAAGACAATCAATCGATTACTTGAAAATACCGGCAATCACTTAGATAGGTTAGAAATGCAGCGTACAAAATTCAATTATATAAATCACTAGTAAAATATATTAGTTGCCCCTTTACATTATAGAGGATTATATATATTGGTACAAATTATTCAAACTATAATTCACTCTATAATGTCACAAAATATGAAGGTAATCACTGAATTTTAAACTAAATTTGTTTCAGAGAAATTGCTTCAAAAACCTCCTCTATCTTGGTGCAGGCCTTTCTGAAGATTGCTGCTGTCGGCTAACATCTCTATAAGCTTATAGAAAAGGCAGCTATATAGAATAAGTATGTAAAGCATTTCCATTGCAGATGTTCGACTAATTGAAAATAGGCATCAGGGCTGCTGGAACTAGCGTGTAGGCTCTCCCTAGTGTATCAATAGGTAAAACACATATGTGAAAACAAACGAAAAACTTTAGTAAATTTTTCACTAATGAATGAATTTCAGGCGAAAATGTTTTCTTGAGGAGTTTATTCCAAACATTTCATTTTCTTGTTGCACACTTTCTATAAAAATATATTTTCTAAGCTCGCATCTAAAAGATTTTTCACGCAAATGCGATGATTATAAAAAAATAAAAACAGAACAGATGACGTTCTCATCAAAATGTATCAGAACCACTAGGTTGTGAACATGGTTACAAACTAAACATTTTGCATCGAGAGAGATATTTCATATATGAAAGAGAAAAAAATCTCTTAAACTCATTGATTCCCCCATTGTAAATCTGCTCCCATAAAATTATTTCCAATATATGTAGGTTAAGACAGTTTCTTTTTAATAAATCTATGTGCAAATTTCGTATGTTACTTTCATAATCACATTCATTTTGAAAATTGATATTATTAAAAGTAAACTTGATGCAAAAAATCTAATAATAAGTTTTTTCAGCTTGTTCAGTACAAATTTAAGCCAGAATAAAATCCCTCAATAAAATAACTTTTTCATACGTAGGAAAATGTAATTATACGTAAGAGAAAAAAACTAAAGTGAGCATTTCCCTTGCAAGATTTTTGGGAAGAGGTTAAAAAATGATATGAAATTCAGGAAATAGATAATGTGAAACTAACTATTAATTTACTTATTACTTGCTTCAAATTACCTCAAATATATTTAACTCAAAACAGTCTGAAAATTAACTCAGTTGAAGTAGTACGATATCAGATGACCAATGCTCCTCTCTCTTTCACCTCTTTATTGAACATAAAACGTATATTTGCAGGTTGAATCAAGTTAAATAGAATTATCTAAAATAAAATATGAAACAAGGCGAAGTTCCTTTTCCACAAAAATACAATGTCATTTTCTATCAGTTTCTTTCATTATAGTCGGTTGCCATCCTTGCAATTCTCTTGTATGACACTTTCCCTTTTCCTAATCATTTAAGTGTAACATACTTTGGCTGATGCAAGTCGTCTCACTATTCATTAGATAGTAACACTTATTAAAAACGTTTCTTTAAATTACACATTTCTTATAAAATACGAGGTTAGAAATCCACTACTTCATTCAAAAGAAAACGATCAACTTACGGAAGAGATATTCGCTTGAGTCTTAAACATGAATGTGCACGAATCAGTGTCCTTAATAGCATATAGAAAAGAACTACTCTTTTCCAGGTCCCGATTATCACAACTTGTATGAGTGATATCATACAACGATAATATTAATAAAAGATGACACAATACTCATTCCAGTCAAGATACTTCTCTCTCCCCATAAAATCAGAAGCCCAAAGTTACCTTATTTTGGCACAGTTACTACTAGAGAGAAATATATACCTATTTCTTTGAAAAAAGGCTAAATAAAACGTCACTTTCATCCAAATAGCTTGGGAAATTTGTTCATATAGTAAGTAAGTGAAAACTAGTGAAATATACATAACCATAGTATCCAGAAGATGCAACAATCTGCCAAACATGCCTACGCCCACTCCGCATCGATCCCCTAGTGTTAATCTAAGAAAATTAAAACTATTTTTTGTGTAATTAAAACTTTCCTTTTAATTAATTAACATTCATAAATTCTCTCCATAATGGAAAATGAACTTTCCTCCTGTAACTAAATCATTCAAACTATGAACTGCTCTGATGAAGATTTAATTTGTGTTTGATGTTAAAAATTGTGTTCAGATAACGAGAGCAAAACAATTTCAACTCTAAAAATTCCTTCAATTGGATTGTAAAATTTTGATTTCCAGAAACTTAATTTATTCTGTTTCGTGACTGCAATTGATCAGAATGCCATAAAACGGTTTACAACTTTCCATTGCTACTTCGACTCAATAAGTCTTTGAAAAGGAAATTCAAGTGATTGATGTTTTGGTAAAGTGAAGTAAAGAAATTTTATGTAAGGCGAGATGAAGATGAGCTGAAGAAGGATTTGAAAGACGATGGGGGTGGGGGGGGATAATGGATATTATATACCGATTCAGGAAAATATTTTGCCTGGAATTAGATGGTGGTGAAGGTGGTAAATAAATGATTCTGCTAAAAGAATGCTTGCAGGAAAAGAAAAACTTACTGAATGTCAAATTTTAGAATTCTGTTTTAATAAATAAATAATAATAGGATCTTTGCATTTGGTTAGTCAAATTGATGGGACTTCACTTTTAGTCTCTCCACCGGTTTGAAATGATTGAAAGAAGAGGTGCGTTTGCAATTGCGCGCTTAAATGAAAAATAACGCATATAGCGGCAGAAAGAACATTGCACCTTCGGAAAACAATCATATAGAATGCACAATGACCCTCAGGGCAGAGTTGAGTCTGATGAACGCAGTTAAGGGTGTCTACCCCAACAAGAACATTTGGTTTTCAAGGGCCGAGTGTGGCCCAATGCGGAAGAGAGATAGTAGTTGGCTGCGCTGTTTTAAGATCTGCTTTGTAATAAGGAGGAAGTTAAAAGCTATTCTATATCGAATAAGCAGGCATGGTGTCCTAGTAAGAGTGTTTTGCAGCAGATGATTATGTCCTGCGGATATGTAATGTCGTATGTGGATAGGGAATTCTAAGTCTCAGCAAACGAATCAGTTAAAAGGGTAGAGATATATTTACGTGTCATCAGTAGATGAGTAGAATGATAACCCAAGGAGACGCAAAACATACTAAGAAGAAAGGATAGCAATAAACAGGAGTAGCCCAAGCATAGAAAAGCACGGAACACCATAACACACCATTGATGGCTGAGATATATCGCCCCTGATGTGAATCGACTAATTACGAGATAATAAATAGGAGGAAGTCCAGTTAAATGCAGTTTAAAAACACCTAATAATACACAATGCAAAAATGAAATAATAGTGTGAGTAATATTATTTAATGCTGTATAGAGATTGAGAATTCTTATAATAGAATGGTAATTAGTATCAGTCACACGACGAAGGCGGTAAGTTAAATGTAGGAGTAATGCTTGACTGGCGTGATCTACCTTGAAATTTAACTGGAAAATCTTCTCAATATCAGAGGATAACCTGTCATCTATATTGTGAACTGACACCAGAATTTATATATAATTAGAAAGGAACTAGATTTTGGGGATTGATTGATAGTTTGCCAAAACCTTCGGCAACAGGTTAGGTTTCTTAAGGATAGGGGAAACTGTGACATGTTTTAAATTAGATGGTAACAGACCTAGTGAGGGAAAAGTGTAAAAGATACTAAACAAATAAGAAAGAAGACTAGCTACAAACTGGGCATGCACATTTATTGATGGGTGTCTTAGACAACATAAGGGTCGAAAAGATAAGAGAAATCACAAGTTGTATACGGTTCTTCTGTACTGAAATATGCTCCTCTTGAGCTTCTGCATGTGTTTCTTGTTACTCTGACCAAGTTCCAGACGAGAAAAACGTTGATAACGAAGAACCATTGTACCACTAATCGAGTAGAGAAAAGCTCCTTTACGAAGGAAAAATAAGGGAGAGGATTTCTCCAGGAAACACTGGGGCGATAGAAATGAGTTCGCGCGGGCGGAAAGCAGTTACTCCGTGACGCGTATGAGATTTCAATGGAATCCAAAGACGGATAAAACCTATCTTCTAAGAGAGGAGGTTATAGGAAACTACTAGGATGAAGAAGGAGGAGAACGAGATTTGCGAGGGTTTGATGGAAGATGGATAGAGATAACTTGATGAGGAATTGTTCGTTTTTGGAGAGGCAGTGAATTAGATAGGAGGAAACAAAAACGCAAAGTATATCTTCATATGTATAGCTGGAGAAGATGACGAAGTGATAGGTATAAGCGAATATAAGGGAGTATGTATGATAAAATTTGGACAAACCCATGTTGAAAAAGTATCAACATTCCTAAAAAAACTCACAGGGTAGCGTTTGATAATTGCGATTTTGCAAGGGAGCTTCAGATGCAAAATGGTGAGTTAAATTTGGAAACTATTTAGAAGGGGCTATTGCAGTTGTTGCTAGCCAAATTACCGAAAGCCAAAATTACGAAATTCAGAAACGCACTGTCAAGAATCCTCAAAGCCCGAATTCAAGAAACGAGGCACCTAATATGCGGCGAAATTCTGCGAACAATTTATTGAAGCTAAATATGTTGCATACTATAGCATAACTATGGTCACGCATAATTTTTTTAAACTCTCAAGCCTTCTACATACTTTGTTATATCTTACTCCGCGTGTTACAAACTTCATCATAATCTTTTTAAGAAGGTGATTGCTAATATCATGATATGATTTCCTTCTACCTAATTTGGGAAAAAAATATACTAGGTGTGCCAGAAAAAAGTTAACCGTAATTTGAATTAGTATAACTCAAAAGCTATTAGAGATTTTCAAGTTCTGCAAAACAAAACAAATTTACCACCTATATATCTATCGATTCTGGAAATTTCACTAAATTCCCTTTTACGATATTGATACACTAATGGGTTTAGTGGAGGCTATCAAAATTATGTTTGCGCAAGGAAGTAAAATAATGAAACTTGAAAGTTTAAAATAAATAAATATATTTAAATCCATTTTTAACAAAAACACCTCTTTATATGATTAATAAAAGTTCATTTTTTAATTTTCTAAGCACCGTTTCCTTCCACATGTCCTCCATTTCTTTCCGAGCACAGTTGCGCCTTTGATGGCATTGATTGAACAACTTTTTGATTAACTTGTGATTTTCCCTAAGACTATTGACTTCACGTGTGATACTATCTCTTAACTGGTTGATGCTTTTTGGTGGAGTAGAATACATTTTATTCTTTAGATATCCCCATAAGAAATAATGGCACGGTGTTAAGTCAGAGGATCTTGGGGGCCATTCAATTGCATGATTTAGCGCGACAATGCGGTTTTCAAACGTTTCTTTTAGTTTTGTTCTTACAGCAAGCTGACTATGAGCTGGTGCGCCCTCTTGAATCCACCAAAGTCTATTGAATTGATTGCCGTAAATCTGGCGGAGTTCCGGGAAGATCCTTTGGTTGATCATGCTCATATAGGCAGCACCATTCAAGTTATTCTCGTAAAATGATTGGCCGAAAAGATAGCCATTCCCGCATATTCCGATCCACAGAGACACTTTCTGCTGACAAATACGTGTGTCAAAGTTGAATGCTGGGGGAAGGAGAGGGGGGGGTCAGTGGCGCATATTGCCGAATTTTAGGGCTATTAACCTTTCCATTCATCAAAAAGGCTGCCTCGTCAACAATCACAATGTTTTCCAAGAAACGAGCAGGTTTATGGAGAAGCCATTCGACAAATTGTCTACGACAAGGAACATCAGTTTAAAGAAGGTAGGTTCTTGCATGCATCTCATAGGAATGCCATTTTAAGTCATGTTTAATACTGCGGTTAAATGACGACTTTGACAATTGTAACCCATTAATTCTGACATGTAGATTTTAAAGAAGCGTCATCTGAACATTTTCAAAATTTTTTGTTGTTCTTATGGTTCTCATCCGACCCGAACGACCTCTATTTAAATTTAAGCATGTTCCTACATGTTGGTATTTGCGAACATTTTTCCAAATTGTGGGCTTGCTTGGTGGGTGCATACCTGGAAGACGTTGTTCAAATGAATCTTGTACTCGTTTAATACTGCCAGTCTTAATAAAGTTTGTGACTACAAATAGGAGTTGATCTTTTGTTAACTGCATGATTAAAAAGCTCTATGGAAGTAAACCTTTACACAGAAACGCTTTGATTTGCTTAGAAAGCAATAATGAAGAGATCATATCACATTGTGGCTAAAAAACCACTGTAAAATGGCCTAAGCTTTGCTTGAAGGATCGCACAGTGATCTAGGCTACCTAGGTTCCCTACAATTCTCTTAAAAGTGCACGGTGGCTTAAGCTTCCTAGGCTACATTTCATTATTTTACTTCCTTGGGCAAACATAATTTCAATAGCCTCCACTAAACCCATTAGTGTATTAATATCAGGAAGGATAATTTAATGAAATTTCCAGAATTGACAGATAAATAGTTGGTAAATGAAACACTCATTGCAGGACCCAAAGATCACCAGTAGTGATTGAGTTATACTAATTAAAAGTAAGGTTAACTTTTTTCTGGGACAGCCGGTATATTGTAATTTAATTATTTAATTTAATGGTAATATTGGATAAGAGAGGCGCACGTGTTCTAGGCTACTAAACCCTGTAATAGTTCTTCATATCATTGTAAAGGTCTACTAGCAGTAATAGTTCGACGGCGGAGAGGGTCTATAAATTTGTAGAGAAACAAATAAACAATATTTCCACCAGATTCTTCAACTTAACATTTCTGCCACGAGGCCATCTTGAAATGCGATGAGGCAGCCTAAATTAGGCTCATGCATTTGTTTTTAATGGCAATATTAATTAATTTTCATTTTCTAAACAATGATATAGAAGGTTATGGGTAGTAGCGTATTTAAGCATGATTAGTAACACGATCTGTTGGACAAATTTTGCGTAATTCTGTAAAACTTTCCCAAATAAACAGCTAATTTACAAAAATAAAATATATACTTTATTAAATCAGTCATTTAAATCATGTAAGTAAAATGTACTTAAAAGGGGAGAACAAGCAACGAAATAGAAGATATTTGGTCATTAAGTAATGTGAATCGGTTGATCTTTACTTGGTAATTACACGTTTTAGCATTCCGTCTTATCGTAGAGTGGTCGAGTTTGGCCAACGGGAGACTTGTTCTGCATGTTCTTACAGTATACTTTTCCATTCTCAGATAAAGGGTTTGGCTCATTGAGCAAATATGGCTAAGGCCCACGACGCACATATGAATTGGCATATATGTAAGAGAAGAAAGGAAGCTGTGGCAGGAACGTCATGCAGAATAAGTCTCACGTTGGCCAAACCCGACCAATCTACGAATAAGACTCCTCTTGAAACTTGTAACTCTCAAGAAACGATCGGCCAACTTTCATTACTCACTTCTACAAATTCACTTTACGATCTACTCATAGTTATACATTTTCAAAGCTAAACATCACTCAGTGAATAAAATTATGCATGTTCCTTTTGCTCGTTAAATGTTTCTGCTATTAATCATTACTTTTGTACTTGTAAGATTTTAAATGCCAAATAAAATAATATAAGTAGATATATTATTATCATGAATTCGATTTACTTGTTATATACTGTACCCTAATGATGGGTCAGTCCTCAAAACGTTGATGCATTAATAAATTAAGTGAATCCATATATTTTCTGTTGCACTTATATATATATATATATATATATATATATATATATATATATATATATATATATATATATATATATGATTTTTTAAAATCAACAGTGATGGCTGCTTGGTTAAGCTTGCGTGCAGCTTTTTAACCTTTTCTAAGACTTCTTTTCCGGAAAGCAGAAGGTGGGTAAAAATGGTGGCAAATAACTGCACCACCACAAAAAAAGAAATATGAACCACAAAAGCGAAAATTTAATCCCTATCGGATTAAAAATTTTCAGGCCTCTTAATGCAGCGAGAAATTTAGTAGAGGGTTACCACCCAAAAAGTGAAACTTATGGAATCGCGAGCACACAATGAAATATTGAAAAAAAATAAGTTGCTAATTAGTTCCACAATATTTGAATAACTTTGAGCGAACTTAGGCATACTCGGTAAGAATAATTAAATGGGTGGAATTAAAGTTAACAAGTTCTTAAGTAAAAAAAATAACCAACTATGACTCATACCCGTACGAGTTTAGTCTCAACGGTCTATCAATTTTATGCAACTTTATCTTAATCGAGACGTTCTCTGATATAAATAAAAAGAGAGCACCAAAATGGGCCAGACTTTCTATAGTCTTCATTTCTTATGTCGACAAAAAATTAAGAAATGAATAATATTGAAAGTTAGGTCCCTCGTTTTGGGTAACCCGGTATTATTCCATATAACTTATTCTAATATTTAATTTTATCTATAGTTATTCATCAAACCAAAAATTTTGAACTACTACTTCAAACTATGGGAGATAATTCTACTATTTGGAAAGGATCAGAAACTCTCTTTTAAGCCTAGGAATTTGGGGCATTTCGATGAGAAGTGTAAGTTGTATTAGTGTGGGTAGTATTAGCACGGTGAGTATTCACTAAACAAAGAGGATAATGTAAAAGGACGGATCAGGTTATTATATGGTATTTGAAAAATTTGTATGCCTCTTTTTTCAGAAAATGAGGATGGATCGATGAACAGTCAACGGAGGGGGAGAACAGAGAGAGTAAAAATTTAGATGAAAAAAAGCTGACGTTGAGGAATGTAAAATATCTCAATTTTAGAAAAGAGTTACCTGCCTCATGATAATTCACGCCTGGTATCAAAAGAACGAGCCTATAACGGGTGCTCAATGCTCTCTCAATACTGTAAAGGCTGAAAGACGTGACATTTTCCGCTGCAACGGAGACTAAGAAGCCTTGGCTAGCAGGCATTCAGATTGCGTCCCAACCCCGAAATTCATCTAACAACTGAAGGAAAATTGACCGAAGACACGAACATGGAAATTTGGCGTCGGTAAAAGAGATGGATGTTGTAGTTGCCCTCATGCTGTGGCGCTAAATGGAGACCTTCACTACCACTCAAAATAGAGGCGCAAAAGAAAAAAAAAGAATCTGACAGCTAATGCCAAGCAAACCACTTGCCGAGGTCTAACTAGACCCTACAAAAGTGAGGCATCCTGATGAGAAAGAGATTATCTGATTCTTTTTCAAAAATAGAATTCTGACAGGACCAGTCGCACAATATCCACAGCGACAAGTGACTTAGTTAGAATCCACGTGACCTTCCAATTATCATAAATTCCAAGTTTTCTCATAGAATGATGGTCTTTGTGTGTTCTTCCAGTCAGGGTAGCGTCATGCCGCCTTATAACTTAAAGCAGGTTTCAAACACAATTCAGACGAGTAATTAGAGATGCTGTAGACTGTGGTAAAGTCCTTAGCTTAGAGTTCTAATGCTAGAAACCCATACATCCAGAAAGAGTCAGAAGGGGTTGTCGAAGAATTACTATGACTTCATCAACGCCAATTTCTGGTCTCTTTATTCTCTGAATTTTAATCCCATGGAGGCTGAAAAACAACTTCAATTAACAAATTTGCCATTCAACTTGACAACGATAGATTAAGCGATAATGAACTATGTTATTAGCATATGTCGTTTCTCAATGAAAATCACGTAAAAGAAGATACGCTTTTTGCCCTAATTCTTGAAACAGATCCTAGCGGCGAAAAATTTTTCAAAGAAGTTATTAGCTATTTCGAAAAAAATAATATCCTTGGAACTATCGTGGTTTGGTAATCCGAGGTTGTTCCATCTATGATTCACAGGAAATAAAGGCTTTATTGCTTATTTAAAAAATGCTGGGCCTAAAGTATTTTGTATATACTAAGTGATCCACCAATGAACTTCATGAGGATGATTTTTCTAATTGTGTTGAATATTTGATAAAGCTACGTGAAGATATGCAATCTCGCATTATGCATCTACTGGAAATGAATATACCGTCCTGGGTATCAATTTCTTTGGAAATTGATGCTGCTAATATAGTTATTACTTTAGAGGAGAGTCGTATTGTTTAACAGAGAGTGTCTAATTCTCTAAAGCTTGATTCAAAGGAAAGAAACATAATATATGAAAGAACCGTGAGATTGCACTGAAACATCCATTGCTCTGAGGAAAAACAAAGTTTTATCCTATTCCTTTTACAACATCCGCCCTTGTCGAAACTGGCTTTAGCCGTGTTCTACATTTGCTATCAAAAGTTCGTAAGTGGCTTGATATTGTAAAAAAGAGTGATCATCGTCTCTTATTGACAACATTTGAATCTAATAATAAAAAACTTGCTGATCAACATCGGGTAATAAGATCTCATTAAATTAATTATGTATTCATTTTGAGAATTAAAATATATGTATTTTAAATCTCTCAAATATAGAGTGTGATAATGCAATAATATTTTTTACTGATATAAAAGTTTATATAATTTAGCTGGTGGATAATTAGAACATTAAATTTTCAAAAAAATATTTGCTCTAGAAATTCTAAAAGAAATTTTTGTTGACGTAAATAGCTAAGAGTGAGCCAGCCTTATAATCATGAATCAAAAGGGACGATGACTAGAAAATGTTAAAAACTATGGTTCTAGACTATTAAATGTCTAATGTCATATCGCTTTTTAAAAATAGAGATAAATATATCAATGGCTGATAGGAAAACATTCTAGCTTTCTCCCATAATCTTTTTTACTGAGGCTTCTAATTCTTCACTCTCAGACGATACCGTCCCAAATGGTTGTAGAACTAATTTTCGAAACTCAACAAAGCTGTGGCGGGTACGGAATAGGATCTGACTATCTTTATCACTTTTGAAGCTTGTCGTAGCAGTGTAGTTCCCTGTTCAATCATCTCTTAAAGCCAATAATGTTAAATGGCGTGGTATTCGTGACTGGATACCTTCGCTGCAGAGAATGCATTCTACTTACATTGCAGGCGGACAGATAGACAGACCAGCTGCACAGGCATAATAAGAGGTGAGTGCGTGAGGAGATTAATGGTTGGCCAAAGAGAAGATTTAAATATTAGGTTTTATTCAAGGTTATTGAAAGATTAAAAACAAAAATTAACTTTAATTACACTAAAAATACTAATTATGTAAAGGTAAATGAATGAGAGAATAAAATGGCTCCCAATGAAATAATAAATCAAATACTAATCAGTTTAACGGGCATCAAAATATGGGACTTGGTCAGACGGCAAAAATGTTGGTAAATACTGGGGAGTCCAATTAAACGGTCGGAAAGAGAATATCAGGTGGTGAGGGCAAAAGAGAGGGATTATCCTAGAAAAGGGGTAAAAGCATTTTACCGTGACGGCTTGACTCTTGCTGGAAGTAGCGCTTTTTACGAGGCGAGCTAGTATTGTGACTCGAGGGGCGTTATACTCTTGACGGAGGGGTTGGAATTAACTGAGGCACGAGTAAGGTAATTTCCAGGCTGAGTGAGATACTCTCGAATTGAAATGAGTAATCCTAACGAGGTGCGAGGTTTCCTTAACTGGATGAGAAGAGTGGTTTGTGCAATTCTCCAAAGAAAAGGTCCTTTCATTAATTTGCCGATTGACTATAGCCAACGAAACCTAACTCCAAAATTCGACTCGAGACAAAGGGCTGTATTTTCGCGAAAGGGCGGACGGTACACTCTTACGAGTAACAGTTAACCTTAGGTTAAATACCCTTCTGCCTTCCTCGCCAAATTGCGAGTAAGTGGACATTCTTAGCATACAATATAAGCCTTCAATAACAGACCAAACCCAATTGCAATAGAAAACCACCAGCCTAGAAAAAGTTCGGAGCCCAAACCGGCAGATATAAGAGACCCGAGACACAGGAAAAAGATACAGCTCAACTAGGAAGAAACAATGGACCTCGAGAGCGCCCCAGAAGAAAGAAACCGTAAGGAAACTGACCATATACCCCAAACAGTAGCTCAAGGCTAGTGAAAAGAGAGAAGAGTAACAATAATACTTCAGCTTAAAATCTTTCGCCTTAGAGAAAAGAAACTTCATACAGAATAATATTGAACTTACGAGGGGCGGTCAATAAGTTTTGCAATTCGAATATAAAGAAACAAGATATGAGGAAAAGGGTTTTATTATTTTTTAATATAACTACCCTACACTTCAATGCACTTGCGCCACTTGTCCCTGAGGCTTCAAATTCCCGACAACCAGAAATCTTCCAACTGCTGTTCAATCCACTCCTGGATGGAGAGCTGGACATCTTCATTGTCCTTAAACTGGCGTCCACTCAGTGCAGCCTTAGGCTGGTGGAATAAAAAGTATTCGCTAGGGGGCAGATCTGGACTCTTGGTGGGATGGTTGAGCTCCTCGAATCAGCACTCGCGCAGGGCAACTTGTGCAAATCTGGCCTTGTGGACTTTGACGACGTTCAAGTCGATCATGGGGCGTGAGGTTTCTAGGGACCTAACGGGCAGAGACCTTAGCCATGGCCAAATTGTCGTGGATGATGTTCCTAACACTTCCATGATATTCCAAGTTCTCGCTCGATTTCTTCGGCCTTTTCCCTCCGATTTTCGAGGATCATGCTCTCTACACAGGCCACATTGTCCTCGTTGGTCACGTCTGACGGGCGTCCTGGACGGAGGTCATCTTCAAGGGACTCACGACCATGGCGGAACTCCCTATTCCAGTGAGCAATGGTTGCATAGGAAGGCGCGGTGTCGGTGTACACTGCAACCATGCGTTCATGAATCACATTTGCATTCTTGCCTTCCTTCCCCATATTTGATCACTACGCGGTGCTCAACCTTCTCCATTGTTGAAAAATTTTTGACTGATGATCTGCGATCAGCTACTGCTTCTTAAATAGACGAGGCAGGAGCGTGCGGCTGCAGGTCCTGACTTGCCATAACTTGTCCTAACACCCCCCCATCAGCTATCCTTCTTCCTCGGTTTTGCCCTACTGATTTGCAAAACTTATTGACCGCCCCTTGTATATAAAAGGGATTTAAAAGGGCCAATACAAATATGAGTTTAAGGTCCATATTCAGACAGAGGGGTCTATATGATTGTAAAGCTGGAAATTTAGAAATCCTCCAAGACCTCTGATATACGGTTAAAAAAGAGAAGTTCAAGAAGAAATGAATCGGGAGAATAGACTCACCAATCGAACGAAAGACGCACAATGCAGAATGAATCCAAAGCCTCGCAGAAAAACATCAAAATAATGGCCCACATCACGCAAATTAAAATAATAATTTATAACTTTGTTGGTTGGAACGAAAAGATTCTCTTAGTAATTTATTCTCAAAACAAGATCAGAAAATAATCCTGCTAAATGAAATAAATATTAACCCAGAAACAAATAAAATTAAAATATTCAACTACAACATCATAACGAAAACCACTAATGACATAAATTTTGATGGGGTGGCAATAGCAATAAGAAATGACGTAAGCTTCAAGAAACTCAAAGATATGGACGAAGATTACCTCGCACCAAGCGTAAGAACCTCCACTGGAAATATTATCTTCGCGACTGATACCAACCCCCAAGAAAGGACATTTTGCCTGTTAGTAATTTCTTGGAAGTTTTCGAAAAAAAGACCAGTCGACATCCATGGGAGATTTAAACATTCGCAGTAGAGACTCAAGTTACCCTAGAAACTTTAACAAGGTCGGAAAAAAACTCGACACGATGTTTGAAAAAAAAATAGAAGAACTCATATGACCAGATATTCCAACCTACTTTCGGTCTAACAGAGCCACAATGCCCGATATAGTACAGGCAATACCAGACCTCCAATTCAACCTTCTCATCGAAAGAGGATCCCCTTCAACAATAACCATGAGATGATTGTTATGACGCTATAATATGGCCTAATCCAAATTGGATGCAACCAGGAAACTGTACAGGAAAGCCAATTGGAACGGCTACTCAGAAGATTTAGATAAACACCAGAAGAAAAATTTATTCGAAGCACCCTTGTAGGAGATTGACCAAGAACTCGAGAACCTGATGGAGGCACTGGTCAAGGCTAATAAGAGGCATGTCCTCACCACAGAATATAGAACATTACCGCACCGACTAAGGACTGCACAAATCGAGAATTTCGAGCAATAATACATATATAGTCTTGAGGAAAGACATACAGCATAATGGTAGCTAAAGAGGGGGTAGGGAGCGATTACAGCAGGTGAAAGAAGACTTGATAAATCCAACGGTTAAAGAAAGAAATGCAAGATTGGAAAACGATTTGTGGCGGTGCTAGACACTAAAATCAACTTAACCAAGTTATGGAACCAAATCAACATAGCCAGAGGAAAGAGATGATCAAAGCCATAAATCGAATCATACAAGACGAGAAAGAAGCAAAAGAGGCCCATGAAGTTTAAGCCGCCTTCCGTGAAAATTGGAGATGGGTATTTTATTTTTCTCCCTAAGAAAACAAAGATTTTGATAGAGAACACGAGTTAAGAGTGGTAGAGGAACTAGAATTAAATCGACTTGAAATTGTCCTCAATAACACTGCATCACCGATACTTCTAGAGGAAGAAGAAAGAACTAAAAAGAATACTCTTAGCTACTAAATACAAGCCCTCGATGAGTCAGAACTAATTAGAGAGAATCTGATTCGAGCGCCGGATCCCTTTTGGAAAAATATATTGTCACTATTCACCTCCACAATTAGTGCAGGATATTTTCCAGACGAATTTAAAGGAGGAAAATTAATATTCTATCAAAACGCGCCAAACTCTCTAATAGCCCAAGTAATTTTAAACCTATTACATTCCTGAAAACTCTGGAAATTATTAGAAAGAGATCCCAGATACCAAACCACCAACATGTGTTCAGAAATAACAGAAGTAGCGAAAAAGGCCTGTTTTTTTAGTTTAAACAGTGGCCAGAGAAAAATTAACAAGAACTATACAGACGTTGTTCTTAGGGAGGTCCATTATAGCTATTAATAAAGTTTGGAGGATCAGCTTTAAGTAAAAGAAAAAAGAAAAACTTCGGTGATAGCACATATTCTGTCTCGTGTGTTACGTGTACGTTCGAGATGTTAGACGCACACGTACTGACAAGGATTTCGTCCTGAGATAGATTCCATAAACAAGGTCAAATTTGGGGATAACAAGAAAGGGTTTAATTTTATATATCCAGGACGAAGAAAGAAATGAAAGGGAAGAAAGAAGAGAATAAAGAGAAGCTGAAAGATAGCAAAGAGAAGCAGAAGAAAGAAGAGAAGAAGAGCAAAAAGAAGCAGAAAAAAGAAGAGAAGGAGAGCAAAAAGAAGCAGAAGAAAATAAAGAAACTGTCAACATGAGTAAGAGCTAAGTGGGGATGACGTTGAAACCTTTTCCGTTAGTTCAACGAATGAAGCCCCTAAAACACCTTTGGTTAAGTTACCCTTATTCAAGGATGGCGAAGATTTCAGTGTCTACCTGACCCACTTCAAAAAGATTTTCGAAGTGAATTCGTGGGATATCGAGGAGAATGTAGTAGCACGCTTACTTCCCTTGCTCAACAGTCATCTTCGACAAATTTTCATATCTCTTCCTGCCGAGGATACCTTTAATTATTCGACTCTCAAGGCCGAAATGCTATCGGTCATCGATACGAATCCACTAAACTCTCACTTTCGCTCTTCCCCCATTCAACAAGTCCATAAAGTCAATGCTTCTCTCTCTCTTAACCACCTGCTAGCCTAATAATCCCATTTTCTGCCCCGACTGACGGTTCACTAGGATATCACGTCAACATTTTATTTAATATAAGCTTCCCCAGTGAGCTTGAATTTTAAGAAGGAATTGTGAACGGCTGCCGGGTGTAAACCTTTGTGAGAGACACCGGGTGCAACTGCGTCGTAATGTCGGAAAAGGTGCTTTCCCAGTAAGTCCCGACCACGATAGGTATGCAGTAGACCACGACTACTTGGGGCGCGCCAACCAGTCCTCCCCTCCCCGTGGTTCGTTGCTACTTAGAATGCAAGTACTTCATCAGTTTGGTGGAGGCCGTTGCAGCCATCATTAAGTTCTGCCCCTTGTTCTTCTGCCATAACCCCCAGATCTCCCTTAATCCTTTCGCCCAGCCTGTCCTTACGGGCGTTCAAGCCTTAAAAGAGATTGCAACCCCCATGCCTTTAGAAACTCCTTATGCTCCCGAATTTGCATCCCTTCATAACAAAGAGTTCGCAAGTGAGCAGAAGAATTGCTCTTCTCTCCAGCCCCTGTGGGACAAAACCCAGCAGGAAAATGAAGTTTCTGATTGTGGCCCAAGGAAGGTTATATACCTCGTTAAAAATAGCCTCCTCTACCGTTGTACCTTAACCAAGGATGATGCTAAGACTTGCTCCGTTTACATAACCCGTTCTCGCGTTCCCTAGGTTCTTCGCCTTGCACATTATGGGTTATTGGGTGGCCATTTCAGGCACAATAAGACTGCACAAAGAATCTTTCTATATTTCATTTGGCCTGGATCTGCCAAAGAGATAACAAAATTTTGTTGATCCTGTGATATTTGCCAAAAGACGACGGCAAAAGCTCAGATCGCAGCTGCCCCATTCAAAGGACACCCATTATTTTTTAACCATTTTCTTAGAGTGGTTATCGAATTGTTTGGTCTAATACACCTCCCCCCCTCCCGTCGGGCGAAAGACACTCTCATATCCTTACGCTTGTCGACTAAACTACGAGGTTCCCTGATGTAGTTACCCTAAAAACAATCGATAGCATAATGTGCGCGGAACCATTAATGGCTCTCTTTTCTCGAGTCGGCATCACTTAAGAGATATTATCTGACCGAGGCAGAAAATTTACGTCTGAACTCATGGAATACGTGGGAAAACTTCACCTGATAAAACCTCTCTTTATAACCTCTTTCCACCCTGCGGCTAACGGAGTCTGCAAGAAAATTAAAAGGGATTCTGAAGACCGTCCTGAAGAAGCTGTGCCACGCTCAGCCTCAATAGTGGTATCGTTATCTGCCAGTCGCTCTCTTTACGTGTCATGAGATTCCTCATAGTACTTTATGGCTGGCCCCGTTCGAACTTCTTTATTGGTAAAACTTTTGAGGCCCCATGAGTATTTTCAACGAATTTTTCCTAATCTCCGCATCGATGAAGAAATTAAAACCTAATATTCGTACGTATTAGACCTGAGAAACCGCTTAGAGTAATGAGCCGATATCGTGCATAAAAATTACTGATATTAATTTGGAGAAATACTGGTCTTATTTCCACATAAAGGCAAAAGTTCGACGCCTCCAACCCAGTGATGAAGTACTGCTTCTCCTCCCCACTGAATCTAATAAACTCGTTTCACAGTAAAAAGGTCTGTTGCCGGTTTTTGAAGATAGAGGACCCGTGAAGTACCTCATGAAGACCCCCTCTGGTAATAAGTTATATCACATAAATATGCCTTAGCGATACCACCGCCGCGCGTGTATTAATAACATAGTCTCACTTGACAAAGAGGCGGTAATGAAAGCCCCTTAACCCACCGAGCCTCTCAATCTGATACAGACAGTTTGCGTCGAGTCAGATAAGGAGCACCCCCGGATCCAGTGAAGAAATCGCCCTGGAACTCGATTTAAACCCCCAATTGGAACTCCCAATGTCTAAGTTATTAGCTCAATTTGAGAAGATGATTTCGGAAAGCCCGGATGTGCACCATTTCGTACATGACATCTCTATGAACTAAGCCGTGCTTCATGCCTGTGCATCTTCGTCCTAACTTTAATTCAGAAGTGCAAAACCTATTAAAGTTGGGTATCATTGAGCAATCCACCTTTTATTTCTACTTCCCCTTTGTAATGGTAAGGAAACCCGATCAAACATCCTGAATGTGTGTAGATTTGTGGATATTGAATTCCGTGATTGATTTTGACGCGGAACCAATCAAGCTCATCGACCAGAACCTACATCTGTTTAAGGAGGCCAAATCTATGTCAGAAATAGACCTATGTAAGGCCTATTATCAATTCTGCTCAAGGATAGTGCTCGGAAGTACACTGCGTTCCCTACGGAGAAGGGCCTAATGCAATTTAGGTGTCTGCTTTTTAAGTTGGCTAATGCTCGCAGTAACTATAATAAAATGATGCGGTAAATCCTGGATGTCCTAGGTGACGTCGCGTTTTATTTCTATAATGTGTATGTTGCCACACGTACATAGGAACAACACCTGCTCTCCCTTACTTCCGTACTCATGAGGATGCGGGAACACTGATTGACCATTGGGCCAAGTAATGGTATTTTGCCTATAATCCAATCGTTATTTAGGCTTTCATATCGAGGAAAACCAGATGATCCCCCAGTAAGATAAAGTAAAAGCTATTGCCAGCATACCTGTTCCGCGTATGAAGAAACAGCTTCCCTCCTTTTTTAGATCCACATCTTTCTACTGGGTTTTGTCCCCAATTTTGCCGCCTTAGCTTCTTCCCTTTGCGCCCTGTTAAAGAAACAATCTCCATATCTCTTCGTGTTAACCCCAAGGCATCCGTCTACTTTGACAAACTTAGGGATAGGCTTACTTCTGTCCATATTCTATGACTCACCAATCCAACCAAGCCTTTTGGATCAAGGACCGACGCGTGCAACAAAGGGGGAGGATGCATGTTATTGTAATACGATGATGATTGCAGGGACCTGATTGCATACGCTAGCTGGAAGCTCTTGTCACGTGAGCAGAACTACGCAACCATAGAACGCGAGGCTCTCGCGATAGTTTGGGGTACAAAAATTTAAAATGTATTTATTGGGAGAGGAGTTCATGATCGAAACGGATCACCTACCCTTAGCATATTTACAAAAATAGACTCATGCGATGGAGTTTACTGTTAATAGAGTACCAATTTCGCATATTTTATATTAAAGGTTCCGAAAATTGTATGGGTGACTATCTTAGTAGGAACCCCATATAGGAGCTTTCTCCTACCTCGTAAGATAGAGTCACCTTGGGTGTTTACTCACAATTGTATATATTGTTAAGCCATGTCCCTCTGTATATATATTGCCTTTAATTATGTTTCCTGCCAGAGAATAAGTTAAGAACGAATACGAGCATCTGTCAACATAAGGAACAAAATGACGAGTACAAAACAATTTATTTTCACGCTACTTTGCAAAATATTATAACTATGAATGGAATATAATAAACATGTTTACATATCAGACAAATCTACAACGCACACTTATTCCACTCGCTGCCCTTGCATAATATTTTTGACAATAAGGAAATGAAAGACACCAGACACCATAGTGACAAGGAAATTGGCGAGACTGTAATCAATTATGAGTAGTAAATACCAAATTAGCCTCATTAAGTTTAAAAATATATACGATTCATGTACTCAAAAGAATTGTGCACAATATTTAGGTTCAAAGGATGAACCGATAATTTACAAGTACTTATCTGCCCTTGTTTAACGTCATACTTCTTTCATCTTTGGTTTTTCAGATTTGTATGGATCAAGATAAATAAATATTAAAATGAGTTCAAATGATAATATTCATGCCAGAAAGAGACTTAATTTTCAGCGACTGATAATGACCAAATCCAAACAAAAATTTGAATAGAAATGAACCAAATGCAGAAAACTGAACCCGGTGATGGGCATGGACTATTATTTGATTATTTGAAGTAACTCTCAACACTATATATATTATTTCTTTGACATCATTTTAATATTTAATATCCTAATATAACTCTTTTTTATATTACCATTATTTTTATTTTATCGTGTTTATGTAGAATTACTTCATTTAAGAATTAAAAAGTATTATCAGATGCAAGATATATTAATGAGTCCTATGATTGTATATAATCTTCATTTTTCAGCGTACGAGTATAATAAACTGAATACAAATATCCACTTTTAATTCAATTGTTCTTCCGCTTTCATCTGCGCTGTTTCTTCCTCTTGCCTCTTCTCCATTAGAGGTATTGGCCGCTTCTCTGAGGGTAGCAAGCGATAGAATTCAAATCCTTGACGAGGGTCACAGAAAGTCCTTTGACGATATTCACGCTGTGTCTGTCTCAGGGAAGTGGAACGAAAAGGTCAATATCGATGCGTCGAAGAGCTCCATTTTGATCCTTTCAAAACTTCTACGGGCTTTGTCTTAAGAAGAATAACCATTGACGATGGCAATATTTACACTTTTGGGTTCGTATTAGGAGTAACGTAACAAATCTCTTGATGAATGAGTAAAAAGGAGGGAGATAATTATAAAAATGAGTGGATGATCATAGTCGGAAGAATAGTTAACAGTGGTACTTGGAGAATCGGGTTAAACCAGATAACTCAAAGTCAACCCTCACAAGTGGACTCAGAGTTGTACGTTTGGATTCCTATGTTCTCAGTTCGAAACTGGTTCTTGATGCTTATCTTAAGCCATTCCATGCTATATTTTGTATTCTGACTGTTAGTTCCTTTTTAATATTCATCGAATAAAGTAAATTTATTTAATCCATCTGAGAAGGAAGATTTCTATATTAAAAAGTAAACCCAAATAGAATTAATGGCTAATGCCAAACAACAAAAACTATATTTTGAAAGTTGTATATAAAATAATCAATTAATTTGAATGAAATAATAGATACGTGTAGCAATTATTAGTGTAAGAGACAAGTAATCGCTAAAGGATTCAATCAACTGTTATAAAGGCAGAAGATAAAGTAATGATAGCCATTAGTAGTACAAACGAATCATCGACAAACACATATATGTTTTCTAAGGAAGGCTAACAATATTATAGTAAAATTGTTTCTAAATGAATGAACATTTGTAACTAAAATAAAAATTAAATAAAATTATTAAAACAAAACATGCCTGACTGAAATATAAGCCAACGAACAAGCTTCGCCTGCGCTACTCGAGAGCGTCAAAGTGACATAAATGCTGATTCAAGTAAAAAATGGATGGCACCAAGCAACAACATTCATTGTTAGGAGGAGATATGGGAGACAAAATGGAACAGTATGAAAGTAGATATTATGAATATGATTAAAAGTTTATATGTAAAAATTAAGCTGAAGATGATTTTGAAAGGCGTGGTAAATGAATAGATGCTAAATGATATAGGAGTTAGGCACAGATACAACAAGTCTCCACAACATTTTAATCTATTTATTGATGAACTTCTCAAAAGATTTAAGCATAGTAGAAATTATAGAGATAGGTGACATAAATATCAGCGCTCGAGGATTTGCAGATGATAATCAACTAAAATCAATATCTGCAAGAATTACTCTATGTCGCGGCTCACTGTTGGAATGAATCGAAGATAAAATTTATTTTATACACGTGTAAAGATGAGTCAAGCATTTGAAAGAGACTAGATCTGTCTGATAATCATAAAAGAACGGTGTTAGAGGTGCTAAGAATGATTTGAATGTTTAGAGTGCTTATGATAAACCAGGCAAATATAGAATTTTAAGTGACCTGTGTAAGGGAATGAGGATTTCGCGCATTTATACATATATGTATATGAGATACGCAAGGTGAAAAATGTTTAATAGATATAAACCGTAAAAAATCAAAAATAATGTAGCTAGAATCTTTTTTTGTACAGAAAGGTTTATAAGGAAAGAAATATTGAGATGATAGGTAGGGTGGAGGAGATGGAACGAGAGAATTGTAAAAACTGAGAAATACGGCGCTTACTCTACTTGGAAAAGCTAAATGGCGCAAGCTAGATAGACTGAACAAATTGAATGAGCATAATAAAGGAAAGTAATAGAGAAATGGAAAACTTGAGAAACAAGTATGGAATTTAGAAAAGATTAAATTGATTTGTCCATTCAAAATGGGTGAAAATTGTCAATGGAAAAATGCATCCTATGTATAAAGGTACCTATTATAAATAAAATTGACTAATATTTTAGAATAAATAAACAGAGGTAAGTATTAAACAGCGAACCGAATAGCAAAAATAACAAACAAAACTGAGGTGAAGGAAAAAAAAAATTGTTGGTGAAACAACAAATAACTACTGAAAATGGTGCTAAAAGAAAGAAGTTCTTTTAAGCTAAAAGAAAGTAAACAAAAGAAGGTAAACTGTGAAACTGAGAATGATACTTAAACAAACATATGCTGTTTAAATTTACGAGACAGTGAGGTGAGGAAAATAAAAACAAAAGAATATGCGAATATAATTTTAAAACTCAGAAAACGGATTCCTGGGGTATAATCCTTGTGATAAATGAATATAATTAAATTATAAACAATAAAAAATGAAGAAAAAATTTAGCGCGTAAGAAAGATTACTTTGCCTAGCCCAAAACATGAGAAAGTGGAGCAGATAGAAACGT
The DNA here is from genome assembly GCA_963969495.1 of Ceratothoa steindachneri. Lineage (NCBI taxonomy): Eukaryota > Metazoa > Arthropoda > Malacostraca > Isopoda > Cymothoidae > Ceratothoa > Ceratothoa steindachneri. The sequence continues at coordinate 33,774,989 of OZ018324.1, read as the reverse complement.
TTACAGTCAAAGAAATCTTTTTTCTTGGAAAAACAATTTCTTTTGTGAATCGAAGTACCTAGTATATATCTACATAGGCTATCAATGAAAACTAAACGAAAGAGGTTTAAATTTAAATCAATTTTTTGGAAAAAATTGTGGTCACAATCGTCCAAACCAATGTGTAGTGTACAGAACAGCGTAGCCTTATCATGGTTCTTGGGGCATATCAAGTCACTTCTCCGGTCACGACCGTATTAACGACCAATAGAACTTGAGGGGCACTGGTTTCGCTGGTCCATACCATATCTATATTTACTGGAAGATCATTTATTTTTCCTTTCAATCTTAGAGTACAAATCTTTAGAGAAGCCATTTCTTGGCTATTCATCCTTAAACCAAGAATTCATTTGAGCAGCCCTTTTCTGGCTCTCTTCTTTTAAACTAAATTCATTGGAGCAGCCTTTTCTTGGTTCTCCTCTTTTAAACTAAGGTTTCATGGAGCATCCCTTTCTTGGCTTTCCTACTTAAAACTTAGGATTCTTGGAACAGCCCTTTCTAGGATGTCGATCTTTGCCCATATCTTCTTAAATTTTGCAACTCTGCGTCCTTTCTTGACTTATTTGACGAACTAGCTCACATGTTCTTACAAGTGAATTTATATTCCCCTACACTGACCTGGCCTTCCATCATTCACATGTTTTACACTTACGAGTTTTACACTTACTCCGTCACCCCGTACGTTTTGCCTAAAAAAAGGACCTGGTGAACCGCAAGACAGATTTCAACCATGTACTCAAGGTGTATGTCCGAAAATTCCTTATATAATCATGAAGAGACCTTAACCTCACACGGAGAAAATTTCAAATATCTACTTTGGTTTCCTTGTCTGCTACTTTTAATTTACAGCCCATGATTATTTAAATGCGGTTTTTTGTTTAGCATTGGGTATTTTAGTGGGTATTACGGAGTGTTGGGTGTAGGAAGTGCTTGACCTTAACACGGGAAACGATACCCATGACCATTCCTGTGCTCATGGTAAATCGAGAAATATGGAGGGTAGGTACATTCTCGCTAAAATGTCTACAACTATCCCAGTTCTAACAAACTGGATGAGTTTGTTATTTCTCTTTGGGACTGAATGATTCATATCAGTCAGATGGAGGTCCTAAATTGGGTGGAGCGGGCTTCTCTGTGGAGGGGGCTGGAATTAGGGCTGTCAGGGTTCATAAGTTCGGAGCTGAGTTTGGTTTCACTACATGGTACTAAAACATATTAATATCAGTTTCTCTCTGTCGGGTCCTTCGACATTTTCTAGTTCAGAACACATGCTTTTTAATTTGTTAATAAGTACATTATTAGTTACATCTAGGAAAACTTTTGCTGTCATATCCTTTGTGTTTGTGGGGAAAAGTTTGCATACTCGGCCGCATTTATCAACCAATTAATAACGTGTTTCTTTGTTTATTTTAGGCCTATCTTTCTTCAGCAGCCTGAAGGGATGTGTATACAAACAAGTAAAAGTGTGCAAAGAAAGCCTGGATATCCTCCTCTTCCTATTGTTTCCATTTCGGAAAGAAACACATTACTGAGCTCAAATAAAGGCTGGGTCAATTTAAAATCTTCGCACGCTTCTTTTAAATCTTTCTTAAATTTGTCAGAAGTGGCGGCTGTTAGGAAAAACATAGTTAAAATTAATTTGCATTATAGCGCTTCCATCAGATGAATGTATAAGACTTATTGAATCTCTAATTTTTTTGTCATTCGACACAATATTATACCTCAGGAGATACTGTTATTGAAGATTCAGCCAATTTCCGATGCTTCCCCCAAACTATTTGGATATCTATGAGTGATATCTTTTCTTTCAGAGGACAGTAATCAAGGAAACCTCTCTCTCTAAAATTTGTATAAAACCTTTGACTTATGGGTCTAAAGATAAAAGAGAGAGACCTAAAACAGAACCAGTACACTAGGCACATACCAAAGCTTCCAACAAGTAGCCTTTTGCTCTTTACTATCGCTTCGTAGTATTCATCTGAGAGGAGTGAGCAACCACTCCATCTGCTCTCGATCCTCACGGCCACACGTTCGCATCCTAAGAGATATCACTTTCCTTTCAGAAGCTTTCAAGCTTCAAGACAGTTTGCATCGTGCATCATAACATCGAGTAGTCCTCAGAGTAACACGAGTAACTCCGTTACCACGAATGCTGCTTACCTACCTGCGTTACGTTTCCAGTACAATCACTACCCACCAGAGAATGTGTACCTCAACAGTTGTCTCTGATTGGCAGGAATGATATGATCAAGGATGGTAGTGAGTCTCGGTGGGTCTTACTTTGGATGGCTTATGGTTAAGGAAAAAATCAAAATCTCTATAAATTAAGGTAACCAAATCTATCGTTGGTCAATATTCAGTTACTTCTTACTTTCTAACTCACGGGGTGACAATGCAATCTGAGTAGTAGTAGTAGTAGTATTCGACGCTAATCCTTCCTTGATCCAGGGAGAATCACCTACCCGATAATGAAATCTATATAAAGGTCAGTAAGACAAATGCTGGTAGGCCCGAGGGCACCAGGGGCCGGTCCTCTTTGGGGAGAGGTGCCAGGAAGTCTTATGTTTTGACACCAAACAGCGTTCAGCTGGAACCTTTGTTGCTTCGGGGCAGAGGGACCTGCTCTACGTCAGAGGTATGTGAATATAGATACCATCGGCAGGATTCCTTGGAACAGAGATTGTCTGTGTGTATTCTGCTGTGAAGACGGGAGAGGAAAGAAAACAGTGTTGTAATTGGATATGTGTGTGGTGAGAAGTGCAAGATCTACCCACCCAAATTTACTTTCATTTATTTAAAATTGCCGCTCGTTTATGACCCTCTGTTATAAAAGGTTGAGATATTTTGGCCCTCGATTTCATAGAAAACTGGCCTAATCAAAACTTCTAGGAATAAAATGCAAGTCTAATTTGAACTCCTGGTTATACAGTGCGGTTCTATTTTGGCTTTCTGGTTTATATAATGCGGGTCTATTATGATCTCTGATTTTAAAGGTAAGGCGGATGTATTTCTAAAGCTAGTTAAATATGCAGGTATATTATGACCTCCTGCTTACACAAAGCTGACTTATTATGACCCTCTGGTTTATACATTGGGTCTTTCTTATTACCTTCTTGTTTTGCAATGTGGGTTTACTAGGACAAACTGGTTATACTACATGGGTATATTATGACCATCAATGTATGGAATGCAGGTTTACATTGATTCCCTATAATGCAGGTCTAATATGTCCCTCTTGCTTATAAAATGTGGTTTTATTATGTACTTCTGTTATTATGATGCAGATCAATTATGATCGTCTGGTTAGACAATGCGGGTCTCTTCTGACAGTCTAGTTATACAAAGCTGGTCTATTATTAGCATAAGTTTTTAAAATTTGGGTCTATTATGTCCTTCTTGTTATACAATGCTAGCCTATTATAACACCATAGTTTTAAAATGCGGGTCTTTTTGGATCCTTTTATACAAGGTGAGTCTATCATGGCACTCTTGTTATACAATTTCAGTCTCTATGATACTATAGTTATACAATGCAAATTTACCTTTACCATCACGTTTTACAATGCGAGTCTATTATAACACTGGTTTATGCAATGCAATTTTATTGTGTCGCACTGGTAATACAATGAGAGTCTGTCGTCACAAGATTGTAATAAAATAAGGGTGTCTTATGACCTTCTATCATTACACTGAGGTGATACAATGAGGGTATACGAGAGTCGGGTTGCACAATGTGGGTCAAATTTTGCTCGTTGGTTATGGAAAACGGATTTATTTTGAACCTCTGGATATAAATTACTGCAGTATTATGACACTCTGGTCAGACATCAGATTATACAATGTGGGCCTATGTTGACTCTAATAATAAAAGGCAAATCTATTATTACCCTTTGGTAATAAAATTTGAATTTATTCGGCCTCTTCTACAGATGAACGGCATAAAGAAAAAGCTATGGTTCTCTCCAACCCCTCTTCTGAAGAAATTTTGAAAATCAAATTTATAGAAGACCAGACAGAGAAGGGAAAAAAAACAACAGCTTACGGAGAAAGAAAAATCTAACGAGGAAGAATATTCCAAATGTGAGTGCTTTAACCAAAGCTCAAAGAAAAAGGAAAAGAAACAAAAATATAAAAAACAAAAACAGTAATCAAGGAGAATGACTCCCAGCAAACGGACGAGGAAGAAGAAGACAATAAAAGAAGGAGACGATGTTGCTCCGGTCTCTGAAGAAAGAGGTACTGGACAAAAGTTACCTTTTCTACAGGGAGGAGGTCGCCCTTAAGGTCTTATGTTTATCTCTGTGCAAGAATCAGATAGAAAACTCAGAGCAGTTACACCAAGGTATTCAGGGGGTCAGGTACAAGTGGACCTTCGAGGGACCTTAATACGCAAAAGAAATCTAAGGAGTAATGGAGGAAGGAGTCGTCTATATCCCGCCAGAAAGCGTCCATATAGTTACGAGTAATATGCAGACGTATAAGTTAATTAAAAGCCGTTAAAAAACGTCGAAAATTCCAAAGTGAAGGCAAAAAGTGTAATAATAAATTAGTAAAAGTGACTAAACTCAAAAGAAAGTAATAAATATATAAATAATAAAGTAATTATATATAAAATTATGTGATTAAAGTAACTATATACAAAATAAAGAAACAAAGGTGAATACGTATCGGAAGTGAATAAATAAATAATAATTAAATAATTATAAATAGTAATATTATTGATTAAAGTGTCAAATTACAAAATAAAGTAAGGAGGGTGAATAAGTATAAGGGAAATAATAGAAATATAAGTGATTAAAGTAACAAAATTGACTAAGCGTTAAATATTTATTTAATTATTCGATTATCTACAATGGAATAATAAAATGCTTAAATACAAACAATTAATTTACAAATAACTATAAAATGAATTTATATGTAACGAAAATAATAAAATAATGAATGTAATATATTTATAGTTAATTAATAGAAATAATAGAACTACGTAAATATACAATAGTATAATATTAAGTATCCCTGTATTATATTTATATTTAATTATTAGAGATAATTAATATTAAAATGTAGTGTAATTATGTACTTCATAGTTCAATTTATAACTTTCCCTTCTCCGCCTAATTTCATGTTATTTCTCCACTATTATCTATTTTTTACATACTCGTATGTATAATCACTCCTTAATGAATCATGAATCATTGAACCTCCCATTATACATAGCGGGACCATTATCCACATCTCATTATAAAATAGGGGTCTTGTATCAACCTCTGTATAGATATGGCGTGTCTATTATAAATCGAAGAAAGAAAGATCGATTAAGAGCAATGTCCTACCACCGTAGGCAAACTGCCGGCGAAATTAGCGGATTATTTTTTCGGTTCATTTCGACCATCAATACCCAGCCGCCGAGCTATAAACGCAAAGGCAGTGAAGCAGGGCTTAATTGCTTTCGTTAGCAAATATAAGAGTATCTGCGAACGCCTATATATTCTCGTAACAAAATTAATCGTGGAAGTATTCCGTCAGAATCCTCTCAAGGAAGAGTCCCGAAGACGTACTGCCCCCTTAGAGAAGACCCCAGGTTGTGGTGGTTAGCTGTCTCTACGTTGCTCCCAAGTGAGCCAAGCCTGTAAAATACAGAAGGTATTCGGCGTCTTCTTTCAAGACATCTATGGAAGCATCCACTGAAGGCATACATCCTCGAGTGATACAACACGGTGTTATATCGGCCCGCAGCTAGGATCTTATATGGAACGACGTCGTTAGGATCGAAGGACCTGTCCAGAAGAAGCACACTGTCTCAGCCCCACAGGGATTTTCCCCCTCGAGCGTCTACAAGAGAATCTTCCTCTTTTGAGCTTCTACTTGTGGTATCTCCGCCCAAATACTAAGATATTTACACCTTTCCTTTCCTCATCGATGCAGTGCAACGCCCTCCGATTAAGAGTCGTCAAGTAGTCTCTTCCTGAGTAATATTGGATAACTAAAGTGGATTATTGTACCCCTAAGGCTAGGAATCCGTTCGTAGTTTCTTCTTAAGCCCGATTGGGTTAGTACTCGGAGTATTGAGCCTTTTCGCCATGAGTAATTATTGGTAATTATTGATAATTTTCCCATTGTTGAATTAATTAATAACTAGAGAGTGTAATTATTTGTATTATATGATTTGTTGTGCAATTAAAGATTATTTTTTCAATTCTTGTTAAGGTCCTCCAACCACGAAAACCTAATTAAATAAGACTAATCCCAGCCAACTATATTTAAAAGATTCGAATAACTAAAACCCCGCGCACCTTTGGATTTTTTTGGGCGGGATATTGAAAAGATCGTGTTTACCGTAATAATCTTGGAAGTATCAAACAACTAAAGAATAATATGGCTGAAGGAATTATAACATCAATAAAGCACTTTTGAAAAAAGTGATGAGATCAACTTCGTCACGAGTAAATAAATGTTATGAGAAGAATGGTCAGCATTTGTAAAGAAAAATCTTCAAATAAAATAAGTTATAATGTTAAATATGCAAACTAATTATTAGTCGTAGTTCTTTGTTAATTTTAAGCAAATAAAATTAGTTAAAATAAAATTGGCTTTAATAGTCGATAAATATTTGAAAGTTCAGCGAAATCTCTAAAAATCAATGCTACACTAAAACTGCCATAACTTTTACAAAAACAAATGAATCAATTAGACATTTTAGGACCAAAACTTGCAACTATTACCAACAACTTCTGGCAGATTCATTATGATTACAAAATTATTCTTGATTTTATTAAACTTAAAATTTGGACATTTAAAAAAAGACCCTGTACAATGCGATCAATATTACTCTCTAGTAACACAAAGCTTATATATTATGACTCTTTTTATAGAATACAAGTATTTTCACCCTTTAGTTATAGAATGCGGGGATATTATCACCCTCTGATTTCACAATGCGGTTTTATTATAACATTCTTATAAAATGCAGCTCTATTATAACTTTTTAGTTACAGTAGTCAGGTCAATAATGAACCTCTACTTATACATTACTGCTCTTCTTATACAATGCCTGTCTATTCTCACTCTGTTCTTATAAAATACCTATTAATTGTGACACTTTTCTATACATAAATATCTATTATAATTATCAGTCTCTAGTTATAAAATGTGTTTTAGTTATTACCCTCTGCTTATACAATGCAGGTCTATTATTACCTTTTAGTTAATAAAGGTTTGTCAATATAGCCCTATGGTATTTAGTACGTGTCAATCTTACCTTGTGGTTATACATTGCAGTCTATTCATTAAATGCGGGCCTATTTTACAATGCTGGTCTATTATCTTGTTATAAGAATTTTGTCTAGAATCTCCCTCACGTTATACAATGCTGGTCAAATATAATACTCTATTTATATATACTGGTCTATTATAACCCTCTAGTTAAATAATATAAGCCTCTATTGAATCTCTAGTTTTAAAAAGAGGGTTATTATGAACCACTTGTTGCCAAAATTGGAGCAAGGATAACATTCAATCCAACAAATGTCTGCTGCTGCCCTCTTGCCCATGATATAGATAACAGCACCCCTATGGTAGGGAGGGTTTGGAAAGAGAGCAGGAGGTCGAATAATTCGTATTACCTGAAGCAAGAGACATCTTTATTCGCACCCTCTTTCAAAGGTCATTTGGCTAATTCATATGATCATTATACTGAATGTGAGTTTATCTCAGCTTTTCCGCATATTCACAATATATTTGAAGTTGCCTTTTCATAAATCCAACGGCTCGCATATTATGCCATGTTTATTGTATTTTTGGGTAGCTCACTCTTGGAATAGTTTTAATTTATTTCATTTATTTAATTAAATGGTATCAAGAAAATAGGTCAAAGAAAACAAAGTGAAAAAAGTGTAATGTGTGTAAGATGGGCACACAAAAGAGAAAAAGTATTCAGAGATTTATGGAATGAAATGTCCGTTCAACTCTCCTGGACCTGAGAGGTCGTTGGGGTATATAGGAAAGGGATATCATCTAATGCAAAAAAACCGTTTGAATAATAAACTGTATTTGAGTAGTAGACTTGATTTATGCTTCAACTCTTTACTGCCAACTCTCAACAAATTCAGAGATGCACACTAATTGGTAAGGAAATGTTGTGTGAGATGATCGTATCAAGAGTGCGGTGTTTGAAAGTGGTATGGCGTTTGTGTGTTTCCTTGTTGCATCAAATATGTGCATTTATTCTCGCTACGCTGAGCCTTGAGAGGAGTTTAAGATATTCCTATTAAGACAAATAGTGACTTTAGCCCCAGTTAAAATATGTGGATATTCTCCCCTTTCTTTTAGAGCGAATGTTGTAATCAAATTACATCGAAGCAGAGTAAATTTCAGTTAAATCAGGGTGGGGGGGTATTGCTAGTGAAATGAAGGATCTTTTACGTTGCACTCCTCCCTTAACCGACTTTTACGATGAGATTCCCAAATTTTTATTTATTTATATTTTTAAAAACATAAAATAAGGTAATAAGAGAATATTTGCAATAATACTTTCTAAAAGACTCTAATATAAAAGTGGCTAAGATAAAAGAGTGAAATTGTTTTTAAAGTGTGTGTATTTTTCTTAGTAACTCACTTGAGAAACAAAAGAACAGGGGGCCACAGTACATTTAGACCATGATTGTTCTGCAATAAATGTAGGATTTCTTGTACGAGATAGTCTCAAATGATAGTTCAGTAAATATCTATAGATGAGTCGCATCTCTTTTAAAGATATACTATGCACCAAATTCAGCAATGACATTGACGTTCCTTGTTGTACCTTTGAAACAGTTTAGAAAATGATAGATGCTGGTGTAGTTCAATTTAGTTTTATAATTTGTTCATTTCATTTGGTCTAAAACTTCTACATTACATTATTAGGCTTTTTTGTCCATTATATTCTAATGATTTTTAACTAATTTTGTTTTATTCCTTGACAATGAACCTGCAAAGTACAAAAGAAATTTTGTCCTGTTTCCCTCTCAGTTCGAGTTAACTATCTGATGTTTCTTTCCTTTATAATCTCATCTATGCCCATTACCTAGTTTATAACGCACATAAAAGAAGACAAAGTTGGATAGGAAATCTGATTTAATTCCATTTGATGATCTCGTATTATGTTGCTGGCAAGGGAGACGGAATGACCCACTGGACGCCCGGTGGTCTCTTATACTGACGGTTGTTCAGACCTCGAAGGAGAGAAAAGGACGTAGGCGATGTCTCTTTGATCAATTTTACAGTAATGACTAAAGGGCTTAAAGACTCCTTTAGAGCAATTCATGAGCGTCCATTTTCGGTCACATCAAAAGTGAAGTAAACAATTCCATTTTTATTTGCAATCTGTAGGCCATTAATCCGCGTACAATGGTCATTCTCGTATGATACTGCACAAATTCCTCTTTACAGCACTGCTCCTCATAGTGTAGTCAATCAGGTAAAATTTTTTCTAGAAAAATTTATTCTAAGTTTTCAGAGTCCTATTACCACCCATAATATTGCAACTATATTCTGTTTTAATTTGTTTCGGTAAACACACATGAATATGAACATTAGCCCATATATTATTTCTATTTATTTGATTTAATCTAATTTGGTATTTTTAGCTCTTATTTTATCATTGCTTAATCAGATGATTGTAAAATTTCAACCGAAAAATATTTTTCAGGTACTTATTTGTGAATCAGCTCTATTTTCGCTTCCCAAAGTATTGGATCATCAATATATTTGAGGTTTTGTGATTTGCGATTATATTAAAAAAAATTATCAATGACTTGCTTGGTCGTTGGGGCAAATGTCAACGGGAGTATTATCGTCTCGAATCCAATTTAACATTAATGATGGTATTTTTATAACCTTAGAGTTTTTATATACAAAATCTAAGAACAAATTCCTCAACTGTAGAATGTTTGTGTGGGTAAAAACAATACAGGGTTCTTTAAAAGGATCCCTTTTATTTTAAATCGAACAAAAACATTTCTAAATTCACAAGTAACTATCGTATTTATTTATTTTATATAAGAATTAGATTTTATTTAGTATATTGGGATGGATGTTTTGGTATCGATGCAAAATTAATATTCGTCAAAGAAATGAGCAGCGCTAAAAAGCGAAGCTTTTCTGCGGTGCCAATCAAGAGAGTAGAACTGTGAATGTTTTGCGGGGAATCATTTATATCGAACCGGTGTTCAATTTACGAGCTAAAACCTACCATTATTCATTGATTTTTCTATTTTTATATCTCTAAATATCAGGAGTTGCAGATGCAGTTTGATATTTATTATACGTTAGTGCATTCAAGCCATAACAAACAAAATAAAGGAAAAGAATAAATAATTCTAAGAATATATTGCTTGATATTTATTAAGAGAGCTAATATTATTTTGTATTGTACATTATATTAAGTCTCGATTTTGTACTTAGTACATTCTGCTCCATCTTGCTCTTGTGAACGGTTCGAAAGAGATCAGGGAGTTTGACCAGCGCATATATTTTTAAAGCATCTACTCTGATGCAAACGTGAAATATTTGAGGCCAGGTGTAGTTATAGTGATTATTTAACAAAAAGAACCTATGTTCGAGTTTATATGAAGAAAAACGCAACCAATTAATAAAATCAAATGGCATTCAGAGCAAACTAACACAATAGGATTTTTAGACGGAAATATTATCAGTCATTATTTCTTGAAATCTTAATATTCTGAAGAAAGTTTGTTTGTATATAAATATCATGACTCATAGATAATATATACTCAAGGAAACTTGCCTTAGTTAAGAAACGAGTCCCTGTTTCCTAAGTCCCTCCGCCCCTTAACTGGGAAAAGTGCTGCAGATTGTAAATCAGTTGCTTTCATTTCTAATATTCTTTCGCATTATTTTTTGCAACTATGCCTGAAATCAAAGAACTACAGACCAATAAACACTTGTATAATGAAAAAAATATCTATTTTCGGTAAATTAATGAATATTAAAAAATCTCAGAGACCAAATGGAATCTGCTTCTTAAATTAAGCACAGGGTGGGGCAGAGCTTATTTTAATTTGGCGCCCTGAAACGAGGGTTGCTCCGAGGAGGGTGGGGATAAGCACATGTAGATTATTCATATCATTTATCTTTTCCATAACTCATTTTAGCGGTTGAATTTGGGAATACAAATGTGTGTTTTATCATTTTGACAAACCATCGATCGCATCTAATTCCCTGGGCGAACAATAAAGAGCTAAATCTGACAACTAAGAGAAGATACAAATAAGGGAGTCCCATTCATTTTCCTTAAACATTTGCAAGTAAATAATATTTATTTTGTGTCACTTTGTCGATTCGTTTCTATTTAGTACCTCCATTATTCGAGTACCTCGAAATGCAATAAAAGGGAAGAAACTGAGGTTTGCTGAGTTTTTCCAAAGGCCAAATAATGCATACAGAGTAGAGCGAAGGACGAAAGGGAATACTGAAAAAAGAATGCTATATAGGGATTTGTTCGGTTTTAAATTTGAGGGAAGAAAAAAGAAGTGTAGCGTTGCTCCACGCATCAACGTTGGATCACGGAGCTTTAAATATAGTTTTCTTTTGGAACAACCTCGACATTTAAATAAATATATATATATATATATATATATATATATATATATATATATATATATATATATATAGGTAACGCTGAGTAATCCGGAACAAGATCGTTAATTTAAAAGAACGATATGCTATTTATTTTATTGTGGAGGCCATTTTGAATTTTAGTTAACTGTCGTAGAATGACTCCCGACGATACCATATATATATCACTATTCGTTGAGGGAACTTCCTTAATTATCTTTAGAGTGCGTTTACTGTCTGGCGGCCGATATTATGTATCTTCGATATGCTTAAGAAGTGGAACTGAGCTCAAGGATAATAATATTGCTATCATTAATAAAATAGAGTTTTATTAATAATAACTATAAACAATACACAAAAACGGAAAATATTGACATAAACAGAATGAAAAGGGTCGTGGAGACTCGGGCTAATCCGAGGATTTAAAGGATTTAAAAAGGTAAAACAAATATAGAGTTAAAGAGATGGGATGGTTCGATAAACCATTTAAAGCACAGGATAGAATTGACAAAAGGGATCAATACTCAAAGGTGAAGTTTGGCTTACGTAACTTTGGCACTAGTGGTGCAGTGGAAGGTGGCGCAAAGGAGTTTCGGTCCGCTGGCGAGTTCCAGCCGAAGGGGGGGGGGATAAAAGGATCCTGACGAGGCGTCTTGGGAAGGAGAACCGTTTCTCGACGAACGGCTTGAAGAACAATGGCTGTTCTAGGTTGTTCTCTTCTGAACAAAGGGGGGGGATGAGAACCGTCTCTTGTCTACGGGCTCAAGAACAATGGCTGTTCTAATGTTGTTCTCCTTGAACAACAGGGGGGGATGAGAACCGTTTCTTGGCGAAGGGCTCAAAACGAACAATGGCTGTTCTAATGCTGTTCTCCTTGAACAACAGGGGGGGATGAGAACCGTTTCTTGGCGAAGGGCTCAAAACGAACAATGGCTGTTCTAATGCTGTTCTCCTTGAACAACAGGAGAGGGGGATTAGAACCGTTTCTTGGCGAAGGGTTCAAAACGAACAATGGCTGTTCTAATGCTGTTCTCCTTGAACAACAGGGGGGGGATGAGAACCGTTTCTTGGCGAAGGGCTCAAAACGAACAATGGCTGTTCTAATGCTGTTCTCCTTGAACAACAGGGGGGGGGATGAGAACTGTTTCTTGGCGAAGGGTTCAAAACGAACAATGGCTGTTCTAATGCTGTTCTCCTTGAACAACAGGGGGGGGGGGCCTTGGGGACTTGGCGTCGGAAAGGCTCGAACCTTTGGCACTCAAGGAATATTGTCCTCCTTCTGGACAAGTGATGGTGAATCTCGAGGTCGAGGTCCCTTGGCGCACAAAGGGAGAGAGGGTCGTGGTGATGTTTCGCGACGAAAATCTGGATCTCCAATCTGATCTTAGTGGTAAAGTTTCCATATAAATAGCCAGGACATCTCCTTGGCGTTGGGGAAAATGGAGTGAAAGCTTGGAGGGAACGCACAGCCGGGCCGGGGAACAATGCCTTATCTGTTCATAAGCCTAACTCGATCTGGCGAGGTCGGCGTATGGGGGCGAACGGGGGGCCGATAACCTCCTTGTTTAAACATTGGCATCCGGTAGCTGAGATAAGACTCCAAGCCTCGAATCGAAGATGCACGTGGGCAGCATCGTGGTTTTGAATAATACGGGGTAGGAGTTGAAATTAAACGCAGCTTCAACACGTTCTATCACATTAACAAAAGTACTTCTTTAACAATATATGTAATTTTATTTCAGATAGTTTTTTTTTATAGGCACTATTTAAAAATTTGCGTATTAATTTTGCTAAACTATCCACTCGCTAAATAGTTTAAATATTTTCAAGTGTTCCTCGTCAATTTAATGTGAATTTATGCCATATTTCTAAGTCTTATTTAACCGTAAGCCTCCTATTCTAAGCCACCACTACCTATTAAAATTGAGAGTACCTAGACTATTTTTCTCTCTGAACATTGACTCTCTGCCTCTTTTCATTTTTTATTTTAAGCCCGAGAAGATGTATTTTGCTCGAAATTTTACCGGTAAAAAAAATAGATGAGAACAGATATTTTACTTTCCCTGGCAATTCTTCTAAACCAAATATAGTCTTTTATAATCAATCATAATTATTATATGTATATATATATATACATATATATATATATATATATATATATATATATATATATATATATATATATATATATATATATATATATATGTATTTCTCTCGCACGTGTCTCCCCCCAAAAATATTCTCGCTCAAAACAGCTTCGTTTCCTTTGCGTGCTCATAATGAATGTTTTTTTTTATGCAGTCTTAAGTGCATTTCATTTTATGCATCTCTTTAATCACCGTCTAATCAAATCCAAACGATCCATATCATTATTTTACCACCATACGATTCAGCCTTTCTGAAAACTAAAAGTGATTACCGCAAGATTAAGGATAATACAACCACTTCAATTTATTCGGCCACCTTTATTGTAATAAATTATTTTCCAACGATAAAATTACGTGTCCAAGCTTCATTTATTCTTTCATATGTCAAAGTTCTCCCATAATACAGCAATGGTATTCACGCTTTATTGATAACAAAGCACACAATATAAATCTTTTTATTTTTGCATCTTTTTAAGATAAAATTATATGTACAGGCTCCTAGTTTTTTTATGATTCTAATAAAGTGGAGTGTAGTGTAAGGTGAATCTTTAATGGATCGTATTGGCTGACCTTTTTCGCAAGGTATAATCTTTCATTGGTTATTACTTAAAGTGAAAATTTGTACTTCGTCTCCACTTAATTCACTTTATATTTCAGAGGAGGATACTAATCGTATATGTTTGAGTCAACCTCGAATTCGACCACCCATCCCTTACAATCGCATAAGTGTATATAATCTTGAACTTACACCAGGGGAGTGACCCAAAATTAACATTTTGCCAGCGCAAAGCCACTTTTAAGATCTAACATATCTAGCTATGAGCGATAAAGTAATCTACAGATACATGATCTCATATATGCCTTCCTCAGCTGCAGCAATCGTGCAAAATATTATCTTATCTCCCCCACCTATTATACGCTATGAGGCTTATCGCAGGATACTTTTAGATCGTGATATACTTTTATTTTGAAGTAGACTTTTGTCTAAGCATGCTATCTTTGTTGTTTTTAATGAAGAGCCGCTTCAACACGTAAGGATATAGAGAAACGCACAGGAATTATCACAAAATAAACATATATTTAAATTTAACAATTAACTACAAAAAGGGACCATGAACACATTTATATCTACTTACTGAGCTTACGGAGGCTAAACAGATTGGCAACTGGGCCTATTTCAATATCTCTCATTACAAAATAAACAAATAGGCTACACGTAAACACACCAATTGCGGATTAGTATTTTTATCGCGATACTTTTAGATTAGCGTTAAACATTAAATTAAATTACTCTCTTCTACTAGTGAATATGTCAGGGTTCACGCACAATTGTTTCTACTTCCGTTAAATCGGGAAACGTAATAACCTCATACTAACGTAATATAAATATAAATGTTCTTTCTTACTTACATTACAGAAGGGATCATGGGCTACCGCATGTCACTGGAGGGCTTTTCTCACGCTTCGGAGATTTGGAGAGGCCGGTTTTAGAATTTATTTGAGATGGGATGGAGGAAGAGAGGGTTGGCGATGCCAACTTCTTATTGCAACTTGGCCTTCGGTTATGGTAAGAAGATGGAGAGAGTTAAGGTGCTCCTCGCTCAAAGAGTCATCTTCTGGTTAATCTTAAAGCCTCTTTGTATCTTATTCTTTAACGCCGGGTGCCCAACTAGTTTTTGGTATACGAGGGGATTTCTACAGTAATCAACAAATGGAACCTCGTTTGGGCTTGGTTCTTCTCCTCTCACTCTTACGGAGCTTGAGCTGTAAGAGTCACTCGATTGTGAGCGGGGTTTTCTTTTCTCCAGTCAGAATTCTTCTAAGTCTGTAAAGGATTCTTCAGTATGGCACCGATACAAAACTTGACGATTTATGTTAATTCGGCACGGGGGAGGGGGGATCGATCTTTTCAATCTGATCCTTTATCGTCTCTTCTCGACAAATCTTGACTGGTTGAAGGATCGATCCTTACGAGCTGATCCTATGTCGTTCTCATCGAATAATCTTGACTGGCTGAAGTATAGATGTTCATTAACTGATTCTATGTCATTCTCACCGAATAATAATCTTTTCTCCTTCTTTCAGGGGCTTATTTATAGGCGGACCACTGCCCCATCTAAGGGGAAAGGGGCGAGGCTGCAGAGGGGAGCGCGAGTGGTGAGGTCGCATCTGGGAACACGAGGAGTAAAGAGGTTGGCACTGATGTGCCTAAGTCGGCTTGTTAATTAGAGACCCTAAACCGCCACCCTCCTTGGCTTACCTTTTGAATAGCACCGCTTTTTGGTGATATAACCACGGGCCTACCGGTCTCTTAGGTAATCAGATCTTTTGAGCGTGGTTTAAAGGCCTTTGGTATCGCCTTTACACAGATGGTCGTTCCAACTTCCTATTTGGCGGGGAGATCCAACAGGTTAGGCAGTTACTGTTATTAGCCGGCTACCGTTCCCACGAGTCTCCTCCTGAAGCTCGCTTCTTCCGCTTTCTCCACAAAGGAAAAGGGGGGACTTTTATGTATAAGTCCGCCTGGCCCTCCTGGAGGCTTCATGATACTATTTCTCTACAAGGGTCTTAATCTGGTGTCGTTTAAGCACAACAATCCGCTAATCATGAGATTCTACACCCATCAGTCAGGACTGCCTTTAGGACTTTATTAAGGCAGTGCTTCCCTACAGAGAACTAGCATACTTTAGAAACCTTAGTTAATAGCCCCTTGTAGATTAATTCACTTAAACCACCGAAATCTTGCTCAGATTGTCTACTCCTGCAGATCCTCCATTAACTTTCTTTTTCGGATCAAATTTTGAGGAGAGTTTTATTGGTGCTGTTGAAGAAATTTGAGAAGCTCTTGGCATTCGCCTCCGAGGCTGTCAGCCTTCAGCAATATCGCAATCATCTTCGTGATACCATTTCCCGTCAAGCTTCAACCCTTGCCCCGCGACGTGATTCATATTATTGCTACCAATTACAAGTTTGAGGAATAGGCATCAAAGTTAGTTACCCTTTGACTCTATCGAAAAAACTAGCTACAACCCCTTGCTTAGCGGTGGGATATAAAGCGAATACAAACAGCCTCAACTCTTACTGGTTGAACAACATACTAAGATCCCTTTTCTGGTGGATTCTGGAGTAAGCATTAACATTTTGCCATCACTATTTAAGAAAAGAATTGAACACTCAATTCTCTTCAATTACAAGCTGCAGACGGTTCATCAACAGCAAATCATTTAGAATTGCAAGACCAAATCTGCGACCATTTGCTTTGTTTCTTTGACAATAGTTTGGGAATAAAAACCTGTGGAACTCTCAGAAGCTTAAATTCACAAACACTATATCACCAATATCTCTGGACGAATGTCAGATATTTTGGCCTATTTACACAGTAAAAACATATTTATTTCGAAATTAGATGGGATGAACGATTTCAGCACATATCCTTTGATCAGGACTCAATCGCTAAAACTTAAATATTGTGTAGGTCATCCCATAAAATTCATCAAATCTTTGAATTAATTTGTATTTTAACAAGTATCGATTAGTAATTTATAGGAAGTATATTTTTTTCAGTTTCTACCACTAGGCTGCATATTCCTATCAAACTTTCAAAGATATTGAAAATTTCTAAAAGAATTATACAATTTTTAACCCATAAAAAGCGCAAGAAATAATTTCATAGTGGGTTTCCAGTTTCGGATTGGGTATTGCATTTTCCTTTACTCTTTTAGATAGTTTAATATAATTTTACATAACTCACTTTTCGACTGTACTAAAAAATGGTTTACGTTTTAGTCGAGGAAGGATAAATCAAAAAATGTTGAATCTTTGTTGAAATTTTAACTCTTACAATCACAATAAATCCATTGCCACAATTGTAAAACCTCATCTTCTATAAATGGTGAGGCACCTGCTTGTTGAAGTCTCCAGTTGTGCTCGAATTATGATACTCGACATGGAGCTTCTCTATTTGCCTGGGTAATTCTTTGGTACGAGATTCTAGGCGATGAAAAAGACTTGCTAGCATGCTAAAAGTTTAATGGCCAAGACGCCTTTCAAACCTCTATGTTTCATTGTCAAAGCGGTTATAAATGTTTTGTCAACGGTTAACTGCCATTATAGATAGAAAATATGTACGGGATAGTCGTAGATGGTAAATATAGGAAAGATGTTTTAGTAGGAGAATTAAAAAGCTAATCGACTGGAAGTTGCTTCATTGGTACTTCTTTGGAACTTTTTATTTTTCCATTGTTCTTAATGATAAAAGAGCCGTTGAAATGATGTTCTCAGGCTGTTTTGTTTATATCTAGATTTTAGGTTCTTATTTATGCATACATATCTTCTTGTTTTTATATCACAGAAATATTTAACTTATTCAAGAAGCTGGGAAGCAAGGAAAAGAACTCCAAAAACGGTAAAACCAGAGTTCTTAAAATTGTATGCAGGAGGGAATTCAGTACTGTAAAACGAATTTTTGGCCAAATCTAGGCATCTTGCAGTAAATTTTCGCAGGTAGCAAAGATTGTTACCTATTTCATTCATTTTAGAAATCTTAAGTCAAATTGAAGTATCAGTCTACCATGTACAAAATTTTGATTCATAATAATAACAATAGTATAGTCGGGGGTTATTCTGTCTATTGTTCAGTTTGCCCTAAGCAATACTTTGGGGAAACCGGTAAATCATTAAGTGTACTCTTGACGCAACATAAATACAATATTAGTAGGGACAAAAGTATTAGTGCTTTCTTTGTCCATTTATCTAAACATTATCACCATATCAATTGGAATTCGAATAAATTTATTTACAAATCTGATCACTTTGTTCCAAGAAATATTGTCGAATGCTCATTCATTAATTCTTCGCCTAATTTTAATATATCCCCGGTCTCTTAAAACTGGACTCTGTGATTAAAAGGCTTATTTATAATGAAATTCTCGATTTTAAATCTTAGCCGTTTGATTTATTAATTTATTTATGTTTCACTTGTTTTATGTATTCATAATTGTGTGTGTATTTATTAGTTTTGTGACCTAAATGTCTAAATACTTTGCTCACGGTTGAAATTTACAGAAGTAGACATCTATTTGGTTTTATCCTTCATATCCGGTATCTTAACCCGTCTTTGATCATTTTTTCTGTTCTGTGTCCTTTCGTATTACACAGACGGGCATCACTTTGTTGTTTCTCATGTATATATAGCACCTTTGTAAAATTATTCGTTATTCCTTGAGAATAAACTCAACAAGTTCGAAAGTACTTGGAATCCGCCTTTATTTCCATGTTGGATTTTTTTGCATATATATATATATATATATATATATATATATATATATTTAAAGGCAGAAAGAAATGAAAACTGTTTTCACAACCTGGAAAAACGGTAAGGAGAATATTACGTGAACCATTGAAAGCCTAAGAAAGAAAACTGGAGATATAGAAACCGAGAAAAATAGGGAAAACTATTTTTACCGTTATATGAAAATGAATACAGGAGTTAGATTCGAACCTGTTTCACCAAGCGTTCATAACTAAAATGGCCACGATACTCAGCGACTGAGCTACCATCCTCAACCCCACATTTCTTGGGAACTTTAAATATATCTATTATAAATATATCACATTTTATGTGATTTTAATTATTAGTATTATATATATAGTTTTTTAGTTAGTCATTTTCTTCATTATGAAGTCTTTTTTGTGGTTGATCATATATGATTTTTGCGAAGAATACCTTTTTATTTTTCTCGTTTTACGTGTGATTTTATTTTTTACTTGAATATTAGTTTGATAGCTTTCTGCGCGCCTAGCTGACTGCTCTCATATCCTCATCGATATCGTATATTTTGTAATTGTTTTCCAGTAGTCGGATACTTTGCAGCATTTCCTCTGGGAGAAAAACGTATAACTTATGTACTTTATAGTCTTTGTACCCACTGGTGCAGCGTTACATTTAGGGTTCACAAATTGGCAATTTCATGTACGATTCTTGTTGAGATGTGGTCGTAGCGTCTGACATTGCAGACCTATCGATCGAATAATTATATATTAGTTCGACTTCCTTTCTCTTGCCTTACTTGCAAGATGTAGGAAATGAAGGAGGTTTGTCCATACTAGCGTCATATGGAATTTTATTTTACTTTTAGGTGATAAACACTTTAAACTATATAGGGATTGTAGTTTTCTTCTAGCTTGTGCGACTTTCTCATTGAGATCATCTCGGTATTCTCTTGATGTTAACTTAAGGCCAAGTCCTCGGCCTTGTCTGGTGCCAGGATTGAATTCTCTACTTACTAAGATGCCAGATGTCTTCATTTGGCTACCTGTTATGATTTTGAATTCATTGATTTTAATGTAGATTTTATTTCTATTTTCAAAAATATTTAAATTGGTTATTACCCTGATTGTTCCGTTAGGGGTGTGGTTAGCATTAGGATAATTGCAAGTGATTATCTATAAGATGTTGTTTGCGAGTTGGATAAAATGAGCGCAATCGTAGTTAGGGGTTGATTGCCAGTGTATATCAGATACATAGTGGAGAAAATAGAGACCCCTTTAGGAAAGGAAAACATGCTTACAAGATAAGTGGTTGTCTTTCACATTCATTGGTTCTTGGTATTGCCTTTCGATCTTCTAAAAAGTTGCATGGGATTTTTGTGATATTTATTTTCATTCCTACTTTAATTATTTTCTTCCTCACGACCTGCGTTTACACCTTTTGAGAGGTTAATAACACATCTCTGAGTAAAATGTCTACATTATTGTTTCTGGTTTTGGCATTAAAGAAATAGTTTCCGTAATTAGTGCTAGGGCTGTCTGCAAGCCAAGGTCCCTTTAAAGCCGTGATGCTGTGGCATATAATGGTTCTTTGCTTCCAGCAATTCACTTAGCTTGTCGTTAAATAACTTTTTGAGTAGCTTCTCAATAAATTCCAAGAGAGAGATGGGCCTATAGATGCTGTTCTCCTTTGCAGATTTTCTGTTTTTTTGTAGAAAAATTGTTTTTAAATAGGTTTAATATGGACCCGATGATATATGTGGGGGAGTTAACCTAATGAATTTAGGGATTTCGGAGATTCCTGGGGCTTTTTCCTTAAAGCTTTTCAAGGATGTTTCTTCCTCTTCATTCTCAAAAGGACTTTCCTCATCTCACTTCTGTTTCATCACTTCTACAGTTTAGTAGAGCGTTATTTCTGCCCCAATTTAAACAACAACCTCATCAGTACCCATTTCTCATTCTACTTGTCATAATCCTCATTTTCTTCTGCTCTGATTCTTAATTTTCTTTTCTATGGTTTTTCTGAAGTGGTTTATATAATCTTGTGTTATTTTCCTTCCGCGGACTTCAATGGTCATATAAGCTTTAGAAAGGTCTTAATAACTTCTTTATTTGGCAACAGAATTTGTCAGGGCTTCTTCGTTAACAATGTTCTTTATAATATCATCTTGTTACTCTTGCTTTTTCACAAATATGATGCTTAATTTCGATTTGGTCCTTTCTTAACTCTCTATATATTATTCCTCGCCACATTATGGGGCAGACAGGGTCTTATATTCTGTTGTGTGGATGGCCAATTTGTTTGCTTCTGTTATTTTCGTTGTTATTTGGATATAATTCTCGTCCACGTCTTCGAACATGGCGCCATCAAGTTTTTATTTTCGATGGTCCTGAAGATAACCTCTGTATGGGTGATTTTAAAATACGGGCCATCATGCTCATGTGTTCTGAGTGGGTATATGGGCCTAGGAGTGTTACATGATTTTGTACGAAGTTGAGGTTTGTGATGATGATCAGTGGTTGTTGCAGATTCCTTTGTTAGGAATGTAGCATTTACTGGCCCTTCTTTTTATGCAATATTAAGTTCTATATGGAGAGTAAAGGAGTTATCTGCCCATTAAATGCTATGGTGTATATACTGCTTCCCTACACCGGGCCTAGGATTACCAATTATAATTGTATAGGTGTTTCTCCTGAATAATCTCAGGATATTAGCGATCGGTAAGTATACGCGCCTGAGTTGATGGAAGTCAACCTCTAAAACCAGGTAATATATAGTTGTGGTGATCTTTATTAATAGGTAGGATTCTTCTCCTATTTTGTTAATTTCTTTTTACTTAATATCCATACGGATAGCAATAGAAAGACGGTCATATCATTCTTTAGTATGATTGGTCAATATAACATTATAATATTACATGGCGGACAAATAAATTGGACCGTTTTTGAGAAGCAATATTTCAAAAACCATCGCAGTGAGGGAGATGATATAAAAATAAACGAACTAAGAATCCTGTATCTATAAATAATTAATCCCTGTAAAAATCGACTTAAAGTCATTAAATGAGTCAATTAGCCTTTAATATATAGAGGGGCGAGAATAAAGGCTCCTTAAGTTTATGTGGCCCGTCGGAACTACGAGATCAGGCTCGACATCAGTTCACGTGAGCAAGGACAGTGAGAACAGTCAGAATATCGAACTGCTTTCCGCGATGAGCGAGGGCTTGAAATCTCAAAAGTGCGTGTCTGTCGTATCCCAGGGTGTTATCAAGAAACTCCCGTGGGAGTACTTCTCATCCCCAAAGTGCCGTGTTGGTTCATGGAGAGATTTCCCTACGCCTCCACCCTTGGCGGAGGCAGTAACGGATCTGGCTGGTTCCTATATATTGTTGATCCTAATAGGGATTCAACAGTATATGCCTGCCACTTACAACGAAACGCGCCATTCTCGATCACGCTCCTTTTTCTCGACGAGCAGAAGGCTAGAATCATACGAAAGGATCTGAGCCCCAGTCAATTTGCCCATCCTTGATTTCGGTACATTTGGTTTGGCATGAATACTCCCTCCAGTCAGTGATACTACTAGAGGTTAAACTCCGTTTGGTTAAAGCACCTTGAATAACCATCCAATCCCCCATTTTATCTCCTAAAGCCTCAACCCAAGCCAGGCTGAGACGAATCATCTACAGCTATTCCGGCCAGTCATCTCTGTGTGTGATTTACAGAGGCTTGTATCGCCTCTCGACCCTCCCTCCCCCTCCGTAGAGCCCGCTCTGACTAGCTCTGATACGTTTGGTTCTTTTATACCTAGAGTATCTATTGCCATTATTTCATTTAATCTATTTATTGTGTATAACTGTGTATATATTAAAGTTTATTTTTGTACCTACCCATTCATAACCCTCATAGCCGGAGTCTTTATTAGTTTAATATCGGCTAACTGCACTCAATCTTTTGAAGTTAAAATCCTTTGCACTGTTTCCCCCCCTACCCCTCACTTCTATTCCCCATCTCTGTCATGACCAGAGTAGAATCAAGGTCACACGTTTGACCTTTCGCGACTACGCCTATTGGGCAAAGTGAGGTATATGTCGGGGGTCATTCTATGACATAATGTATCTTTTAATTTCTAAATTGCAACCTTTTAAAATTCCAATATTTTAAACAGAATTTAAATTTTAATGAATGGTTTAATATGAATGTTTAATTAAAATCATGTTTGTTACATTATTTATTAAATGCTAATTGCCGTATTAAATGTCTTTAAGACGACTTTTACAAAGAATAAGTACTTATAGATAAAGGATTCTTGTTTCATTTGTGTTTAACTCATTTCTTTAGCTGCGAAAACGATCCAATTTTAGGGCAGACACCCTGTATTTCTTGATGTAGTTGTTCTCTTCGCCCAGAGCGTATTCAGATATTAATACGATATTCTGATCAATGTCTCTGATAACATTATTGTTTATTGTTCATTTTACCTTTCCAACTGTTTACATATGGAGGAAGTATTTTTAATGTATTTACACATTTTAGGATTCCTTTAAGTTCTTTGACTTTTTCCTTCTTTCTCTTGCTGGTAACCTTAGTCACTCTCCGCCAAGCCCTTCTCCTGCTAAGCGGTGTTATCACTGTGCTCCTAAAAAAAAAAAATTACTTCGTCTGTGCCCAAACTTCGTGTCGTAAAATTAAAGAGATAGAAACTACAATTAGTGTCGGTTATATTCCATTAGATGCATAAATTTCAATTCATTTTAAACAATCTTAGTGTTTTACAATGCCTATCGTAAAATTTGACTGTGATCGATGCCGGGGGGCTTCATTTAATAAGGAAATATACGCTCCCTCAAATACTAATAAAGTTAGAATATGTCGGTTTTGTCTGCTAAATGAGGCATTCTAGCTAAAACTGACCAACGCGATTCGTGAAGTTAGATCAGAGGTTAACTTTGTCGGGAAAGACAGAATCAACGAACCATAAGATTGACTAACTGGCCAGCAGCGTGCGGGCATCTTTCGATAAGCCTCGGAGAAGCAAAAATCGCCCTCAGAGCCGCCGATCGAGCGGTATAGAGAAGAGTAACCCACAATTTATTATAAATGAACTTGCGCGTATCTTAAACTCGTATAGACCGCCCGAACCTCAATTTAGGCCGGTTAGAAACGGGGCTAGACCAACGAGAACATCTCACCGTTTTGAAATTACATGTTCTAATAAATATGCCTTATTCACTCCAATCGAAAGGGAAACAGAGAGTATTCTAATCGGTGACTCTTTAATAAAGAACCAGGATTCTTAATTCAAAGCACGAAATCCAGCTAAGCGAAAGAAAATCTGCCTACCGGGGGGCAGAATAAACCACGTGGTTAATGAAATTAAAAGATTGAACGAGCCATGTGAAGATCGAGCTATCCTCATACTCACTGGCGGAAATGACGTACACCGTTTTGACAGCTCGACTACCGAGATTTTTCATCGAGCAAGGGACCTAATTATAGCGGTCAAGGCAAAGGCGAATAGAGTTGGGGTAATTGGGTTAATTCCAAGATTAAAAGCGACTCTGAGAATGCAATCAAGGTCAATTTACACTAATGAATGTCTTAAACGTTTATGTCAGGAAATGGGAGTTAAGTTTTATAATTTTTGGAATGATTTTCAGGACAGACCGTCACTTTTTTTAATGATGGTATACATTTTAATTCTCTGGGTAATTCTAAGCTGGGCAGGTTTGTAAATAAGAGCCTCCGCAACCTCTATAGTACGGAAGTTATTTGCCCCCCTGCCATAAATGCGCCGAACGAGATTTCACGCCGCGAGCAGAAAAACGGTTCAGTCATACGAGATAGGAACGTCGTTATTTAAAAGGAAAATTGAAATGTATTTACGCCAATATTCGGAGTTTGAGAAACAAACTACCCGAATTTAAAACCTTGATTCAGGAGGCCGATTACGATATCATATGTATTAGCGAGACGTGGTTAGATACAACTTCTAGAGACTTTATTGCGGAATTTAATATAGAAGGGTACAAAATCCATCATAAGGACCGACTAAATGGAAGAGGCGGTGGAGTTTTAGCTTACGTAAAAGAGGATATAAATGCGATATCGATGGCCGCCCCGACCGTAAATATGTAGAGCGAGGTTCTGTTAATTGAGCTTGAGTGTGCTAAAAATAATAAAATTAACTTAGCCATTACCTATCACCCCCCATCTCTAATAGAATCAGAGAACGTACTACTCTTTGAGTGCCTTTTATCCATAGTGAGAAAAGAAAAAACAATAATTTGCAGAGATTTCAATTACCCTAAAGTTAACTTTACAAACTATACTTTGGATAAAGTTGGGGAAAGATTAGTAGATTTCATCCAGGATAATTTTCTTGTGCAAAACGTAGAGGAACCTCCGCGTGAACAAAATATACTGGATTTGATTATTTAAACAGAGGAGACTTTGGTAGAAAACGTTTGCGTGGGTGAGCATTTGGTGACGAGTGACCATAATGTAATTAGGTTTGAAATTAATACGAGCGTTGAGGTAAAAGAGAGTTCACAACTAATCCCACGATTTGGGAGTTGTAATTTTGGAACCTTCCGTAACTGGATTAAAAGGATAGACTGGGGGAGATGTTTTGATAATAAGACAGTACAAGGAATGTACTCGGAGCTACAGCAAAATGTGCTCACGGTGGATTCCGAGTAAGTTAAGTACGTTCGTCGAAATAATGGAAAGTCAAAGAGAGCACCGTGGGTTAGCCCTTTAATAATTAACTTAATTCGGGAGCGTAATAAAGACTATCAAAGTTTAAAAAAAAACGAAACGACAACAAATCGGGAAAAATACGTAGACGCTCGAAGGCTGGTAAAGCGGGCCATTAGAGAATCTAAGTTGAAATATGAAAAAGAACTTGCTATAAATTCGAAACACGAACCGAAACGGTTTTACAGTTACGTTAATAGTAGAAAGCCCATAAAGGGTTCAATAGGGCCAATCAGAGGTAAAGATGGTGTTATTACGGACGTCCCAGAACAATTTGCTAAAATATTAAATGAGTACTTCTCGAGTGTTTTTACTATTGAAGACGTGACGCAATTAGAAACACTAGGCGAGGACATAAATTTTGAAAGACAAAATACCCTATCCAATATAAATATAAATGAATGGGAGATTCTATCATATATTGATAAAATGAAAAAGTCGAAGTCACCCGGGCCCGATGGGTTGTACCCAACACATCTTAAAGAACTAAAAAATGAATTAGCAAGACCGCTCTGCACGATTTTCAATCGATTAATAGAGGAAGGTCTAGTTCCATTAGACTTCAAGCGTGTTAATGTTACGACGATATTCAAAAAAGGGGATAAATCTGAGCCTACTAATTTCCGTCCGATCAGTCTAACTTCTGTAATTGGAAAACTCTTAGAATCGATAATTAGACATACGTTGGTGAGCCATTGTGAAACAAATAATTTAATTGCCCACTCCAGCATGGATTTAGACGGGGGCGCTCGTGCCTAACCAATTTACTCGAATTCTTTCATAACATCATTTGTATCTATGATGAAACTAAAGTGGCGGATATAATTTACCTTGACTTTAAAAAGGCCTTTGATACAGTCCTGCAAGAAAGGCTATTGATGAAAATTAGAGCAATTGGGGTGAGGGGCAACTTCCCTAAATGGATTAGAAACTTGCTATCAAATCGTTCACAGCGGGTTGTTGTAAATGCCGCGTGTTCTGACTGGGCCCCAGTCACCAGCGAGGTATCACAGGGGTCAGTCCTGGGCCCATTAGTATTTATTGTGATTATTAATGACTTGGATAATGAAGTGTTTAGTAGGATCTCTAAATTTGCAGATGACACAAAGCTAGGAAGCCGTGCTCTTGCGAGACCCGATGTAGAGCAAATGCAAAGGGAGCTTAATAAAATTGTGGAATGGGCGGATAAATGGCAAATGGGCTTCAATGTAGGTAAATGCAAGGTCATGCATGCATTCAGGATGTCAGAACTTAAAAGTAGAATACCATATGAAAGACCAAATTCTCGAAGCCGTTAACATAGAAAAAGACCTAGGGATTTTAATCTCGGAGGACCTTAAAGTATCAAAGCAATGCGCAGAAGCTTGCAAAAAAGCAAACCGAAAGCTAGGATATATTGCTCGGAATTTTACTTTCAAATCGAAAGATATAATCATACAACTATACAAATCGCTCGTGCGCCCACACCTCGAATACGCCGTCCAATTTTGGTGTCCTTCCCTAAATAAGGATAAAGCGTAGTTAGAAAGAGTGCAACGTCGGGCTACGAAACTAATTCCTGAAATCCGAAACAAACTGTACGAAGATAGACTACACTTATTAAACCTACTATCACTTGAAATTAGACGATTACGTGGACAATTGATAGAATTATTCAAAATCTTAAAAGGATTTACTAATATTGATTACAGACTATTGTTCGAGCTGAATGAAAAGGCCAACAGACGCCAAGATGGTTTAAAATTAGGGAACAAGCGTTTTAACTCTACTATAGCCCAAAATTACTTCACATTTAAAATCACGCAAACGTGGAATGGCCTTCCCAACCGTGTAGTTGAAAGCACGTCAGTTAATATGTTCAAAAACCGACTTGATGAGTACTTCAGTAGCGTAAATATAACGTAGTAGGAGCACAGATTAAAACGTCAGATATTATAAGGAGTTGAAGATTAAAATGAAATGATGAATAGAAAGATGCTAGCGACGCCTCCATACATGGCGTGAATGTGAATTTCCCTTTTCTTTTTCTGTCCGTCCTATAAGTATATAATTTTCATCACTAGAAGGCGACGCCTGCGGGAGAAGAGAGTACTGTCCTATCACCCCCTTCCCCTGGTTCGAAAAAGCGTGTTATATTAGTGTATTTGAGGGATAGCTAAACCTGCATGTCAAGGGTACACATGTAGATAAGTGTGTACCGTAGAGTTGAAATATTTAAAATATATATATATATATATATATATATATATATATATATATATATATATATATATATATATGTAAAACAACAAAAACAGCATGGAAAAAAAGCATGATACACTAACGTTAGAATGTGTAAGTGGACTGGCCTTGAGCAGACCTTAGGGTCTTTGCTGGTTCCTATTTCTGTAGTCTGTAGTTCTGTAGTTCAACCATGACTCTTTTCTGAATTATTCATAAGATAAGTTAAACAGAAGTTTGGGAGATATAAATCTATGTGGGTGTATAGGAGACATGTTTATTGGTAGATGGGGTGATTTAATTTATTCTCAGAAGTAGGGAATGGGAAGAAAAGTGGCGGTTTTGTAGACTTTTAATCTTGGCTCAGAGCTACCTTAGTTCGGACAAGTGAAATCGCTGAGTTGAGGACTCGTTCGTGTGTTCACCTCCTTGGAACTGGAAATCAGTTTTAATAAAATCAGTGTTTCTGGTATATATCTCCTTCTCTGTCAGACTGCGGTACTGTGTGTGGAGGGACTGGAGATCGAGGTACTGACTTACTCTTGGCGGTTGAGGTAATTATGATACTAATAATACTGACT
This sequence comes from Ceratothoa steindachneri, assembly GCA_963969495.1. NCBI lineage: Eukaryota > Metazoa > Arthropoda > Malacostraca > Isopoda > Cymothoidae > Ceratothoa > Ceratothoa steindachneri. The sequence continues at coordinate 33,746,362 of OZ018324.1, read as the reverse complement.
CTTGTCATATGTTTTGCAAGTCTATTTATTCTAACGCATGTTTTGGGGCGTGGCTCCACTTTTCCAATCCGAGCGCGGAGTGGAACTTATGTTATCAGAGGGTATTTGCGTTTGTTCTACGATCTGACCGCTGGGAGGAGCTTATTCTATCGGAGGGTGTGTGAATGTTTAATGTAGGCATCTGTGCACCAAGAGAGTATTTGACTTTAGAAACCTGACCGTCCTCTATCAATCCAACATCTGTAGCAAGAACGATTTCGTCTTTCACGTGTTCACTTCTAGGCTAGTGGGTCGGACTCCTCCACTGCCAGAGTACGTTTCATATATGAGAGCTGTTTTCACTGCCAGATTACGTTCCATGTATGCAGAGCTGTTTCCACTGCCAGATTACGTTCCATGTATGCAGAGCTGTTTCCCCTGCCTTTGTTATCTATGTGGTAAGACCGTCAACTTGCACTTGTTTCCTAATGTGTGTATGTTGTTATATTTGCGTGGGAACAGAATAGTTTTACTTGCTTCAGTACAAAATATTCTGCTTTGCATTGATTGATATAAAATTGCGATTTAACATTATTTACCACAACATGCTTTGTGTTATATTAGTTAATTGAGACAAGATTGCATATTATTACAAAGTTTGATTTGTGTGCCCAAATTCAATATTTTTTAGGGCCAACTGGGCGCTCAATTTTTGAGGCTTCTTGTTGGCGCTGCTTCACCTTGTAATTGAGCACTACAAATCATGCGCATCATAGTCGAATTCATTTTGGTATTTCTCTCTAGTTATTCCTTCTATGATTTCTTTAATTTTAGGTAAGTTTAAGCAGCAGTGTCAACGGAGAATCATAAATATTCATGTGTAGGTCCAGAGTAATATGAACATGTGGAATTTCCTTATTTATTTAACTTTGTAGGTTTTCTTCCTGGGATCATTTTTTGTGTAATTGCACTTTGCTTTTAAGAAGAGTGGTTTGTTTTGCTTTTTGAGGTTCTGTAAGTTTAGTTAATCATCGATCTCTTGATTTGGAGCGAGATCTTTTCATTGTTTCGATTTTGCTGTTACAAAAGAATCTCCTGAAGGAGGTTGTTGAGAACCCACATCAATTTCACTCAGTTTTTCACTACCATCTTAGTTAGCTGGATTAGGTATTTCCACGGTTTCGCGATGTTTACGAAGTGGGCAGGAAATACATGTAATACCTTGTCTAATTTAATTAGATGTTTGTCCTACTTGTTTTGGTGATATTGTTGCATGTGCATAGGTGGCATTTGCCTATATGTTCTTCTCTTCTCTAATTTTTATTTAACATTTACCAACTCGTTTTTAAGGGGCATGGCATTGATAGTGTGTGATGAAGGTTTACGAGGTTTAGTTTAGTGCACTTCTTTTTGTTTTCATTTGCACATTCTCTCCAGGTGTAAGCCAAGCAAGCATATTCTCCAAAATACTATCCCTTTAAAATTTGCAGTATTTCGTTGCGTGTTGTTCTAGATCGTAGCATAAAAAGAAATTTGAATCGAAATAAACTTTGCTTTTTCAATAGATTTTACTGAAACCTTTGTAAACAAAAGAATACTTCCTCTTTCTGATCCTTTGATAACCATTTTGGTTGTTTGTGGCTTAAAAAAAATGAGTGTTGTTGTCTCCATCTCTTTTCTTGAACTTTTAAATTTCATTGAACTTTGCCAAACTTTGCTTTTTTTCCATCTTTTTAATTTCTTCCGCTCTGTGCGAACTTACCCAAAGGTATTGGCTCCCGCATATCACCGTACTTTGAGCTTAGGGGTGTGAAGGATCTTTGAGTAATAATTTTATCTCTTAGTTTGAGAGAAGCATTTTTCTCCGAATAACTTATCCAAACCTTGGTCGTTATCCTAGATTGTTAAGTAACTTTATATTTGATCCAATATGCGATAGAGTGCGATGCTTAGCATCGAAAAAAACTCACCTAGAAATAACTTTCTCTTTTCATGGTTTGGGCCATCTCTCTTTCACCCAGATCAGGATTCGCCTTACTTTAATAGGGTCTCCCATAACGGCCAGCTTTGGGAAGATGGTTTTTATTCGAGAACCACCAGGACCTTTTCTTTGGCGTCAGTGCCTTTTCTATTCCTCGGTTTTTCGTTTTATGCACTACTCATTTAAGATGTCGAACAGGACCCGCCTGCTTCTTTGGCCTACTCTACCACTTACTGGATCCCACTTCTTTGCACCTTTTATAATCTTTCCTTCCGTATTTCGGACACGTCTGAAAACCGGTTGTCTCCTCAGGTTATAACTCGTACAGAAGTTATACAAAACTAGAGGTGTGCTCCAGAGTAAAATAGGGAGACTTCGAGGTATAGCTGGCGGATGATTCTTTCCCCTCAGACGGAGAGGGTTTTCCGCACTGGTATGTGCGTGAGAGTGACACTAAAGAGATGAATAGTAAAGATTGTCTCCTATTCTCGGCCTTGAACTACTCGGCCTTTTCTTCATCTACTATCTATCTACTCAGCGTATAAGCTGATGTACAATTGTATATGACTTTTTCTAAATCTTTGGAACAGCATGTGGTGGCAATTTTTAAAATCCCAATCTCGAAATGCTTAGAATGGAATAGAGACAACAAAAGAAAGAGAACTGTGAAAGACGGGGTTTAAATCGTCTAGTAGAAAAGGAAAAGATTCGAAAAAAAGCTTTGGAGAGGAAAGCTAGTCACCGATGCATGGTGTTATTTTGCTTGTTGGTAGTGATATTGCGTACGAGCGGGGGGAGTAGGAGGATGGGGAGTGTGACGAAAGGCACATGCATATGGAAACGCGCTGTTGATGGTACTGTGTGGGTAGATATTAGCTGAGTGAAGTAGAGGTATGCGGGGTATCTTAAGGCAATCGCAGCGTATTGTCATTCCTGTGTGTATGTATATGGAATCTCTTGCAAGTTTCCCTAACTGTAATGTTAAACAGATGTCGGCGTATGTAGTGAGTGATTTGTATTAGTTTGTTGTATTATGTATTGTGGCCATGCAATATGCTGCGCTCTGCCATATATGGCTGGCAGCTACGACTCTGAGTGGTACATATGTCAGTAGTCTACCTAGTGTTTCATAATATAAGTGAAGTTGTAGTTTTCGGTTGGCAGGATAGAACCTGCGCATCTTCTTGTTATTCAATTTGGCCCTTGTTTGTATGATTGTTTAGAGGGGAGGAATTTTAGGAGTTGTCAAATAGTTTCTCGAAAATTTTGATGGGATATAGGTATGTTATTCTTGTTTGGTCTGGGTGGTTTGTGTCTGGTCTCTGTATTTTTGTATTTTGTGCATGTAGTAATCATGTGTGTCATAGAATGCTGTCTGTGTCTTCTGTGGATTCATAGCTATGGGCTACTTATTCTCAAGATTTGTCTTTTCGTCCAAATGTATTTGTGGGTGGGGAGTAATTCGGTTTGGGCCATGGCTGCAGAGGAGAATGTGTGTACTTACGGGGTGGGGTGCAGTGCGGTGTTATGGGTGTAAATTATGAAGAATATGGGTTCCAGTGAGTTACACTGAGGTTGAACTGCGAGTAGTGTGAATAGGCGTGATGTTGTGTTGTATTATTTTTGTGATAACTCCGGTTGGCTAGGTAGTAATAGAGAATCCTTCTGGAGCAGAGCTAGAGCTCCGTGTTGGTGGCTAGGTAGCGACAAAGTTCATCATGCCAGACCTAATCAAAGGCCTTCTCCTTGTCCTTGCTTATGGATGATGTTTTTTTTCGTAATTTTGGTGGTTTCTTTATGATGTCACTTACGATTATTAGAACCGTATGGGTGGACAGGCCACACCTAAAGCTATATTGGCAGGGGGAAAACCAATCTCTCTCTTTTAGAAAATCCTGGGGAGGTTGGCTGACCCAACGCTTAAGTACTTTGCTTAGCTACTTTTACTGAGAAATAGACCAGTAATTGTTGAGTGGTTTGAGGTTTTGTTTTTTATGTTATAAAATGTATGATATTTTGAATGGTTTTGGAAGGTGGCCAGATTTGCGTGTTGCGTTGAATAGTTGCATGAGTGTAAGGAAGATGGCTCCAAAGCGGGGGTGAATTATTGTGTCGAAAGGGCCCCAGCGCGTTTTGGTCATACCTTAATGTAGTGTTTGTTTCCTAGAGATGATTGAAAGGAAGTGTTAGTGTACTAGTGTTATCAACAACCCCTCTTGCATCTTAGGAGCGGGTCCAAGCTCATCAGCCTAGAGCCCTCTCCTTTCTTAGACTTCTTGGAAATGCTCTTTGGCGTGTTGTTTGGGTAGTTGGTTGGTGAACCGTGACCCAATGGAAACTAAATACCTCGAAGAAGTCATTAGTGTCAGTGAATGTGCAATTGATATGTTAGTGGGTGATAGGATTAGGTGACTCTGTGCCCACCATCTTCTTTACGCGCTGCTAAAAGGGTCAGTGCAGTGTGCGTAGCTCGTATTGCGGGTCACCTTGCGCCACTGGCGATTGCGGCCTAGCTGCATTCATTGTAGGAAGCGGACAAGTACTACTGTAATCTTGTGTTGTCGTGATCGTCTGTTATATCGGTTATTGCATACCATGAGGATTCTTCATGTGTGTATGTAAATTATTTTATGCATGTGCATGTTTTACGTGTGTATATGTAGCGTGGAGTGTTTATGGGGCCCATGAGTGCAATCTAGTAGTTGCATCTACGTGTAGGATTAGTGTCCTGGAGGGTGAGTTTTTGTGGCATGTTCGTATTTATTTGTGTTTTGAATTATTACCAGTTCGTGTTGTCATTATGGTAGAGGAAGAAGTGTGGGAATCAGTGTGAGCAAAGATGATAATATGAGGCATAATGGGATGTGGTTCGATAGTATGTAGTGGGGTTCTGTGGATATGTGTGTGTGGAAGTGTGTGACGTAGTCATTGAGGGAGATCATGTCGGGGGACGTAGTCCCTCCGCGCTTGCCGTAAGATACGGGAAGGCAGGACCTTTGTGTTTTTTGCGAAATCTTGGAATTGGGATTTGGATAGCAAAAGAAGTGAATGTGTTTGAGAATAAGATATGATATATAGAAAGAATTATGTAAATAGGAAGAAGAGTTATGTTGATGATATGGATGAAGATAGAGGGTGATTATGAAAAATGATTTGAATGAGGGTGATGGCTAATTGCGCCAGATTACCTGACGAATGTTTTCATTTTGCTTTTATAATGGCTTAACATATTTTAGTTTTATTTAAATATTCTAGTCTTAATTAATGTTCATGCAAGCTTTGAATTCTTAAGTAATATAAATGTTTCCTCTATTATACTTTTTATTATTATTTCATTTCACCTACGTGCTTTTGTGTTTTCTTTAGTTGTTTATCCCTTTCGTTTTTCATCTGTATTCTATTTTCATTTTCTTAGCTACATATATAGTGATTCTATTGCATCTATGTAATATTTTTTTCTGATGCTTTTGAATTTATGTTTGAAGTTAAGCATTCTATTTTCTAATTTTGTTAGTTTAACTTTGTTGTAAACTACTTTTGTGAAGTTATCCTCCATTTTGTCTTATATTTTATAGGCACGTTCGTGGATGAATTAGTTTATTGCTCTCAATTTTGTTCCTAAGTGGAGATTTTGGAGCATTTTTGTCTTAGTCAATGTATAACTGGTGTAATTGGGTACGTTAAGACTGAGCAAACGAGCGCGAGAATATTCTTTTGTTTATCTCAGTAAGGGTTTTAAACCTGTTTATGGTAAAGATGATATTTTTTGCTTAAACAACGTTTTCATTGAGGCGTGAAGATGCCAATAATATCCATGTTTTGTAATTTTGAGCCTTAGGACTTTGCACAGTGTTGCATTTGGATATTCGAGTATGATGTTTCTTTTTCTTCTTAAGTGTGCTGGTTTTAAACTTGTTCATGCTCGGTTTTATTTTGCTTGTTTTTTTTTCTAAATTATAAACGTTTATCAATTCGAGAACAGTTTAATGCGCTATGTCTCTCAGATTTTTATATTCGCTGGTAAAAATTTGAGCGCTATCGTTGGATGTACATGGCGTATTCTTCCGTGGGCTGTAGGAGGTCTCTGGTATTCACGGTACAGAGCGTGAGACTTAGAAACCGTACTTTGGGGGCCACATCTTATAAGGTGAATGTGTCACCGATACTAATTGTTTATTGTAAGTTTATCTTTCTTTTTATTAGGTAACTGCAGAGGATTTGGGTGATGGTTTCTAGACCGAGCTCAGTTAGTTGGGTTTTTGCTCATGGGCCCATACCTTATTGCTTTAGCAACATCGCGAAATGTTATCTAAACTCTTTTAATTCTTGCAAGTGCGCCAAGCAAGCTTTTCATTAATAACTCTATTGCTTTTTTTATTGCCCCGTTGTGTCCTGAATCCATGTTGTTATCCATGAAGCTTCCTACCCTTTCATTAAGAGGTTTTCCGTGAATTTTTCCGATAAATTCCAAACGTGAGATCGGTCGGTAGTTTTAGGCGTCTCCGTTGGGTTTTCCGGGATATTTTAAGTGCCCTATATTTAGGTATGCCGTGAAATTTTTAGGGAATGATGCCTGTATATTGTTGGTTGCATTGATGAAGTGTAGTTTAGTGATACCACCCATCCTGGGCTTCTTTGTTTAAATGATTTTAAGTTTGTATTCTCCTCCTGTATAGTGAATGGTCGTTTAGTTTATTCCTGAGTAAGGCTACGGTTTACTCTAATATAGTTGCTGTGTTATTTGCTGATCGATAAATACTTGTAACTTTGGTTTTTCTCCGGGTGTGTCTTGCTGGAATCTATCTTCACTCTCTCTGTCAATGGTTATTGTGAGTTCTTCTTCGTTTAGTTGCATTTTCCATTTTTGCTGGGAAACTTATAACTTACTATATTGTTTCCAGAACTTCCTGGGGTTTCTATTAATATCCATGCTTGCGATTAATTCATTCGAGGTTGTTTTTTGTCCTTCTTATTTGTTCGCTTATTTGGGATCTCAAATTTCTCAAGCGTACATACTTAGCACTCTTATTTCCATGTTGATATATTTGCTAAATTGTGTTGTTGATATCCTACATGTTTTTCTTTATTTATTCATTCTATGTCAGGACTTGGATCGTTTTGCCAATTGTTTTGGGCGTGTTGACGGTATCTACTTCTATTATCACCTGAGTGATATTTTCTAGGTTGATATCTATTTTTTTTATCGATTGTTCTCAAGGGTTTCGATGTTATATTCAGTGATATACTAGTTATAAGCAGTCCAGTTAATCGTATGTAGTGCTTTACTTTGTGGTATTTTTATTTGTATGGGCAAGAGCGAGATTTTTGTGACAAATTTGATATTATCTGCGGGGATTCCGGGCCTGGGGTAGGCGTTTAAATTTAAAGCAAGATTCGGGTTTGTTCGGAATATATCAGGGATGGTCGAGGACCTTTTCATTAGCGAGGTGGGGAAATCTGGTTATTCCCACTCTACTACATAATTTTTTTTCTCATGAAGAGTTCCAGGGTTTTACTGGTACCATAGTTAAAGGTTATGTAACCCGCTGATTTTCACCTTGCGTTAAAATCCCTTAAAGTATTGATGATGACGAATATTCTGAAGTTTTGGGTCAAGATGTACAAGTGCCCGGTAGGTTGAAATGCTGCCGCTATTATGACTTCATCTCTAGTAATCCATTTTAACCTGATGGTAATATATGACTCATCTAGTTTGTAATTTCGGAGAAAGCCAGTATTCTTCTGATTCCAATTGACGTTCGGTCAGAGCGTGCTTAAGTACTGCTCTTAACTATTATTGTATGTTAAAGATTTTTATGTATAATTTTTGTAGGTTACTTTTATGTTTTATTATAATAACCATATAATGGTTGATTTTTCTTAGTACTTTGATATAGACTAGTTTTCTTGTTTTGTATCCCTCAACGTTCAGAATGAATAAGGATTTTGAACTTTGTAAGGTATCGTACTTCTTGGTCTATCTTAGTGTGTGTCGTAGGTGAAGTTAGATCTTATGAACTTCGTTTGCTTTCCGGGTCTCAGAACGGTTGGAGGATAGCACGCATTTCAGCCTTGCCTGGAATAATGAAATTGAACTTTGGATTTCAATAAATCTCTAAGAGTGACTAATTATACTTGGGAGAATTAATTTAACTATCTAGAAGGTTCTGTATATCAAACTAGGCAAAGCAAATATAAACTTTACTACTGTACAAACAAAAATAAAGTAAAGGACATGAAAGATAAATCACAAATATAATAATGCACAGGAAAGATAAATCAAAGCATACACAATCGGCTGCACACGACTGACAACAATACCGGGGGGATCTGCTACCCAAAGATTCCGCTGCTTGAGACCAGCCAGATGGGGGTGGGAAGCACCGAGTTCGAGAACTTTCCAACACCACGGGTTGGGTTTGCACTTAAGGCCGATTAGTACTCGGCCTGTTCGAAGTTATAATGGAAAATACAACCTGTATTCCAGTAACCACAGTCAGCCTCAAAAGTAAGGATCGAGGAAGTATTTACCGGAGAGGAAGCTGAGTTCGAGATATCTTTTCTCGTTTGTTTCTTTTTTCTCTTTCTTTTCCTCGGGCTCTTTGAGCTTGGGAGGCCAAAGAGAAAGAAGCTTTAAAGAGAGACAAAATAGACATTCTTTATATAGATGGGCACCGGAAGTGAATTTAATACTTCACGCTATCTCACTGAACCTCTCGTTGTTACGGTTAAGCATCTAGCATTACAGTTTTTCGGGTGTCTGAATTCGGGCAGGAGCTCACGAGAGTGCAGTGCGTGTTTCCGTCGGTATTTAGGCTCTATTATAATTGATTTCTTTTGTCCGTGTGTTTGATAACCTGGGTAAGATTTCATTTAGAATTTTGGGGAACTATTGCGAGAACCCCATTTTCTTTGCCGTAAGATTCTTCAATGCGTCGAGTGTCTTAGGCTTGCGTAAGGAAACAAGATGACATCCTTCGAGAGATTTAGGTAAAAGGGATGCTTGTCCTCTCCGGTAAAGAGCTAGTCGCCTATATTCAGGATGAGGAGAAAAACGAAAGAGCAGATAAGCAAGAACTAAGAGAAGCCGGAGCTGAGGAGAGAAGAAGAGAAGATGAAGCTGAATAAAGAGAAATTGTAAGGCACCAGGAAAGAAAGTTAAAGAGGAATAACTTAGAACCCTCTCATTTAGTTCCAGGAATGAAGCCCCCCAGATGACCACTTTAAAGCTTCCAGAATTTAAGGACGGTGAGGATTTCAGTGCTTACCTCACTCATTTCGAAAATATTTTTGAAGTAAATCACTGGGATATCCAGATTTATCGAGTCGCGCGACTTTTGCCTCTCCTTAATACTCAGCTGCGAGATATTTTAATTTTGCTACCCACCGAGGTTACCCTCGACTATTTAATCCTTAAGTCTAAACTCATGGCTGCGATCAACATGAATCCGGACTTCTAAAGGGCAAAGTTGCTACCTGGCCAGACTTACCGCCAGTTTGGATTCACCCTCAGAAGAAGTCTGCAGTTTTGGTTGGACTCAGCCCAGGTAAACGACGATTATGAGTTTCTGTTCGACTTCATTTTTTGGGATGAATTGATAGTTACGATGCTCTCTTAAATCCGTGCATTCGTGAAGGACCGCAGAGTTGCTTCCTTCAAAGAATGCATCGATGAAGCGGCTTTGCACGCGGCCAGTCATAATCTCCACCCCAAAGATCCCAAGAAGAGTCATTCTCCCTCCCCCAAGAGTAAAGGCAACTTCGCCAAAATTTCACCAGAAGAACTCTCCCAAATTTGTAAAGGGCCCAGTTCCCTCCAAACCAAAATATTATCCCCCGTCTTAACCTAGGGATGGTAAGCGACCCGTATTAATCCCCCTGCGTCGGCTTACCCAGACGACCCATCGTCTGTTTTTCTTGCGGAACCCCCGTGCATGTGAGGACGAACTGTCCCCAAATTTTCAATTCCGTTCTGCTCACAGCCACCAAGTGAGCTTTTCTCCTACGTAGGTTCGACTCGCCCTAAACGCCTGCTTCCTCACCAGCGAATAGCCTTTCGAGACCTCAAGTTAATATTTTATTTAACAGGAGCTCCCCCAATGGGCTCGAATTTGAAACCAGATCGGATAATGGTTGCCGGGTTTCAACCCTGGTCAGAGATACGGGAGGGCCGTGTATCGTCGTATCTGAAAAGTTGCTGTCCCCAGTGAGCCTCGAGCACGATAAATTTGCAGTAGTCCAGGACTACTTGGGACGAGCCAACCGCTTCTCAATGGTTTATTTTTTCATCAAATCCCAATATTTCACCGGTTGGGATGACGCCGTAACAGTCTCAAATAAATTCCGTGCCATATTAGTCGGCTAGAGTACGCAGCTTTCCCCTAGTCCTGATGCTCAGCCCCCATCACGAAGACTTAAAAACGAGACTCTGAAAAACGAGTCTTTGGTAAAGGCACAGAATGAGTGTCCTTCTTACAGCTATTTTTGGAAAAGTCGAGGACCAACGAGCATGAATCCATTCTTGGTCACAAAGAAGTCTCCTGTCTCGTTGAGGGTAAACTGTTGTTCCGTTCCACCTCCGTTCATAATCACTGCCCTACGCACTTGCTATGTATCCCTCACTCTTATGTTCCACGTTGGATTGTTAGCTGGCAACTTTAGTCATAACGAGATGGCCCAGCGAATCTTTCTTCATTTCTTTTGGCCTGGCCCCACCAAAGAAATCTCTGCCTTCTGTAGGTCCTGTGACATTTGCCAAAAGACTTCGGCGAAACGCCGAATTCCTTCAGCTGCCCTACAAAACCTTTTTTTGAAGGGGTCATTGACCTAATTGGCCCAAAAGACCCCTAATTGAGTGAAGGGCATTTTTATATGCTAACGCTCTTGGATTTTGCGACCAGATTTCTAGATGCTGTCCCCCTTTAGAAGATAGATAGCATGACTTGCGTGGAGGCCCTGATCTCATTCTTCTCTCGCCTTGGCATGCCTAAGGAGATCTTATAAGATAAGGGTAAAAAATTTACTTCGGAGCTCATTGAGTATGTGAGAAAACTCTTATTATTCGAGCTCCTTTTCACAACCCTGTTCCACCCCACTGCAAATGGCGTCTGTGAGAAAGTAAATGGAGCTTTGAAGGCCGTCCTTAAGAAACTGTGCCATGCCCAGCCTTGAGAATGGCATCGATAACTGCCGGACGCCCTTTTCGCCTGCAGGGAAATTCCCCACCAAACCCTGGGGTTCGCTCTCTTCGAACTCCTTTATTGCCGAAATGTTCGAAGCTTTATGAGCATTCTCAATCAATTGTTTTCCAACCTCCAGCTAGATGAGGAGATCAAGTCCTCGTACGCATACATATTAGACCCTCGAAATCGTCTGGAGGAATGCGCGGACATTGTATACAAAAACGTGGACTTGAAATTGGAAAATAACAGGACCTATTTTGATAGTAAGTCAAAAGAAAGACGGTGGCGAGGTCTTGCTTCTCCTGTCCACGGAGACAAATAAGCTTTTTTTCCAATGGAAAGGCCCCTTTTCAGTTCTCGAAGCCCGTGGCCCCGTGGACTATCTCATCCAAACGTCCTCTGGTAAACAAATTATTTTACGTTTACATGCTCAAAAGTTACCACCCCCGCGCTTGCATCAACAATATTGTAGCTCTGGACGAAGAGGCCGTAATGGAAGCCTCTTATCCACCCAAACCTCTTAACCTAGTCCAGACAGTTTGCTTAGAAGCTGAAAATGATCAGCCACTCCTGTTGTTCCTCGGAACCTATATCCTCCCCCCGCAGGAGAATGATCTAAATCCCCACCTGGAGCCCGCTCAGAAGGCCCAGTTATCCTGGTTGTTAAAGGCCTACCAGGACGTCATTTCCCAGAGGCCTGGTTGCTCGAACCAATTCGAGCATGACATCGTATTGACTGGTTCAGAAGCCAGACCACTCTTTTCGAATGTGTGTGGACTTTCGAAAACTTAACGCCATGACGGTTTACGATGCCAAACCGATTCCGTTAATAGACCAGAGCCTACATTTGTTCGAGAACGCCAAATTTATTTCTGAGAGAGATCTATGCAAAGCGTACTATTAAATTTTCCTCAAGGATAGTGTTTGGAAATACACTGCCTTGCCTACAGAAATGGGGCTTATGCAATTTAAGCGCCTTCCATTCGGTTTAATCACTGCTTGTAGTAATTACAACAGAATGATGCACCACATCTTAGAAGTTCTAACCAATGTTTAATTCAATTTTGATAATGTGTACGTAGCTACACGCACATGAGATTATCATCTAATCTCCCAACTTCTTGTGGCCTCAAGTGGATCATATGTATGATATGGATAGTGACGGCATGTGGTTCCAACAGGACGGCGTGACGTGGCACACTGCGCACACCACGATAGATATTTTGCACCAGCGTTTTCAGGGCAGGGTCATCTCGCGAGGCGGTGACGTCAACTGGCCACCGAGATTATGCAATTTAACGCCATTAGACTACTTTCTTTTGGGCTACCTTAAATCGGAGGTCTATGCGAAAAATCCGCAAACAGTTGATGTCGTCAAAGTCGACTTAACGAACACCATCCAGCAAACTCAGCCAGATTTATGCCACAAAGTCATCGAAAATTGGGCCTCCCAAATACGTTCCACCAAGCGAAGCCGCGGCGGACATTTGAACCACCTCATATTTCACACTTAATGCCATAAAATGTACTTTTAAATTTAGAAAAAATTGAGTGCATATATCACGCACAACTTGTTTTATTTACATTTAAAAATTGAGCGAGCTTATTGAAAGACGCTTTATATACGTGTTGTCGTTATTGATTTTTTTTATTATTTTCTGGATTGTCCCTCCGCTTGATTGATTCCTTATTCTGAATTGCGATATTGCTTTTACATGAAACTATATATATTTTAATTATGTAATAAATTTCCAATTAACCTAAATGTATGTCTAAATTTTGTCCGTCATCTGGTAACTAAGGGGGCAAAACCTGTACCTTGACGGCCGCAGTGTCGGCTGAACCTTTATACTGATGGGTTTTGGTCAGGCTGCCCTTTTTCTTTCCTTTCCCTTTCGTGTCGGGAAATACGCCATCTTTAGAAGGAAGGCATGTAAGGGACACCAAGAAGAATACTCGCTTCATTTGTTTCATAATTCCTTATCTCTTTCTATCTTCTAAGTATAACTGCACGTGGAGTAATCTGTGAATTCGAAGAGAGAAAAAAAGAAGAAAGAATTTGAATATCCCCCAGCCGCCTCACAATTGCAATTAAGTTGGGCGTGTTAAAAGCTTTAACTTCATCGAGAAAGCACTAATCTCCGTAGTCGGAAAAACTGCTAGCCGAAAGTTTTCCGCCCACATTGTAAATGCCATTAAGACTTGGGTTAGGCGACAAACGCTAGTCAATATGGGCACCGGAAGTGGTCAGCCAGTCGCCTGAGTCTGTAAACGAGGAGAAACCAAAAAAATAGCTCTCATATAAATAACCTGAGTTTGGAATATCGGCAGATTGAGTTTGAGATTATGTTGCTTTCGGTTCACATCGTGTGTCTGTTACCTCAAGTCCCTGGTATTCGCTAATACCATTGACGTTCCTCAAGGAACTCCAGTACCCCTTTTGAGATTTCGCGCCGAGCCACGTCAGAGTCTCGATTGTTGGAGGATGCATTTCTCTGGAGCAGAGGTACCATCGTCCGTATTCAAGGAGGATCGTGAACTCGTATTCTGACCCCCTCTTTCTTCATCCTCGCCACCATCAGGATATTCTGCCGAGAGTCACGTACATTTTCCATCTCCATTTTCCTGCGCCGACTCGCTAAAGGATTTTTCCTTCCTCGAGTTGACGCCTTTAAGGTAAAACGACCCTTTCTTGTATTTCCCGTTAATAGACGCACTTTCCGACATATAGATATTCCCTCTGTATACTGATTCATATTATCACCTTTAAAAGCTGATTAACGAGTAATTAACGTTACCCGATTGCCAATTAATATATATTTTGTCGGAATTGTCCATATTTAAATTACCTATATGTCTCGTATGTATATATATCTTAACTAGTGACTTATTAAAATTATATTTTGGGTCTTTACCCTTTAAATATACCCTTGAACTGCAACTTAGTAAAATCATTAAACCCTATCGGCCCCTGCAATTAGAATCGCACTCTTATACCTCGTAATCAACGAATTACTCTTACGAAGTGAACGTACTTGTACGTAGCGAAGGAGGCGTACGTACATTAGAGGATATATGTATATATAACTGTATATATACATATTCTCGTGTCTTTTATTCTTTCTTCCCAACCAATAGATGCATATATCTCTATATAGACGTATTGTCTAGGGAGGTAACTTATTTCTCTACACAAAATACTATTGAGGTATTAGAGTTTAGGAATATATTAATATGCTGAGATATGTTCAAAATCGAGCAGACAGAATGCACTTGTGATATTCTTATTTCAAGCAGTTTACAGCAATCGTTAAAAAGTACCTATCCAAGATTTGTCCTGAGGCTATAAGAAAATAAACCCTAAGAAGAGAATTGTACTGGACATCATGAGACATCGGAATTTTTTGCTAGACAAGGACTAAACTTTCCTATCTCACTCGTCTATAAGGCGTGTCATTTGTGGAATCTCAAGTATCCACAGATAACCACAAACCTAAGAGCCAAAACTGAACTTTGCAGCTTACCCAGCGAAGGCTGGAAGTTAGAAAGGGAAGGGTTAAACCCGTGTGAGCGGCGTCTTTGTTTAGGTAGAAGCAGAGTCTGTTAGGGCTAGGCGTTAGGTAAGAAGAATAAGGCTACTCATACGCTTCCTGAATAAGCCAGAGATATAACTGCTTCATAACCGAATCTATAAACTATATACTACCTCTAATTTTTCTCTCGTTATTCTTATGAAGAGAATGAAAAAGAAAAGAATTATTACCAAATTCATGGAGACCACGAAATTGTCCGGGTGAAAGAGATATAGACAAATTACTCACTGAAACGGCTACGGTGAACCTGAGAACATTAGAAATGGACACACCTTCAAATCAAAGCAAGAAAGACTATTTCGTGCAGGTAGATCGATCTATGGATTGGAAAGCACAATGCAGTAAAAATGGAGTAGGAAATTGAAAGAGGGAAAAATTGCCCATTAGTCCAATTCCTGTAACGTTTAGAAACAGGAATAGTAAAAGATAATACACTCATGTATTCAAAGTTATCTTTAGACAGACCGGCATGGTAAAAAAAGCTAAAGAGAGTGTAGTCGTGGCATACATTCTAAAAATAACAGCAGCACAAATTAAAAGAGACTTCATTTACGTTCTATCATGCATTAATTGCTATGCGTTAGACGAACAGGATTCCAGAGATTAAGTGGATAAAGATATTAAATAGTGTTCGGGCTGTAGTTCTAAAAGGCCACCTGGAGAGAGTGCAATAATCAAGCAAAAATGTGTATTAACTGCAATTAGAACCACTCAACAATGGTACAGGCTTCGCCACTTAAATGGAAGATAATATAAATCACGGGAGTAGAGGAAAATATTGAAGAATAGAAGCAAAACCTAACATTTCCAAATAATCAAAGTCCAAAGCAAACCATCTTGGACCTACAAAAACTAGATTATTGAAATACAACAATTTTTTTTAATATAATTCCTTGTATACTTAATACAAAGGTTTTCAATGTAGTCAAACCAGTTTCATACTCAAGAAAGCTCAATAATTATAACCCACCATCTGCAGAGGTACTTAACGTACTTATCAAGCAATATCAGAGCAAATCACTCCCGCTCAAGAACCCAAATCTCCAAGCCAATTCCACTGAATCAATGCCGCAGCAAAAATATATCCAAGGCTCAAGACAAAAAAGGCCGATTTAACCCCAAAAGTTTAGGCTAAAAACACCAGCGACCAGCCCTAACTTTAGAAAAAACAACTCCAAAGTGCATTTACTAGATACCGAAGTAGGAGATATGGGCGCAATTATCCAAGAGTAAGAAAAGTTTCATGAATTTAGTATCAGCTTTTATGCTCCAGAGCACAGACCATTCGCGTAAACAACACCAAAAAATAATTCAAGGAATACAGAAAGGATATTACAAATATGAATTTGAAGGTCCATATTCTGACAAAAAGTTTACAAGATTCTAACTGGGGAAGATCTAAACATCCTAGTAGATCTATATTAAACAGTGGAAAAGGAAGAATTTAAAAGAAGTGGCAGAACCAAATCCTTAAGCGATCTATAGTTGGATAAGGCAAAGAAAAAGACAATAAAAGAACAGTAAACCGATTGAAAATGAGGCAGATAAAAAAGGTGAAACTAATAAGCAATAACGTGGCCTGGTGGTATAATAAAAGGTAGTGTCTAATCAACACCAACCATAAGGAATCCCCCAAAATTGTTATTTCTAAACAAAATAAATCAACATAGACCCAGGACGCTGTCAGTAAGAAAGGATATTAGATTTAGTATGCTACAATAACTCGACGAGATCTACCTATCGATCAAAAGAAAATACTCCTAATGTAACTTAATTGTAATTACTGGATATCAGCCCTAAAGAGAGATTTTGGCCGCTCTATAACTTAATGGGAATCTTTGGGCGCAGGGCCCAGGTAAATTTCAGTGGAGATTTAAATGCCCTCATTAGGGCTTTCGGTTAGACTAGGAACTTAAATAATATAGGAATGAACCTGAACTTACTCCTGTAAAGAAGAATAGTTGAAAGAATCGGTCCAGTTTTTACAACTTATGGGGGACTGAAAAGGGCAACAAAACCAAAAATCTCTTTGGCATCACCCATATTCAGACCTAGCGTAAACAGGGAACTCCCTCAAATAGTGACCATAAAATAGTCATATTGATGAAATTTAGAGAGTCAATTCAAGTGAAGGGCCGGCTTAGGAAGAGTTACAAAAACGCTAATTGGCGTAGTTATTCAAAGGAACTGTCCGAATTCCAGTAAGCTAACCTAGGAAAAGAAACTCTTTAAGAAAGTAATATGGCCACGGACAATATACGAGTAATTAAGGTGCTATTCAAAGCTAAGAGAAAGTATTAAACAAGATCAACATACGAAACGCTATCGAATCGCATTGCACACCATAAAGTGTTGCGCTTAAAATTGACTATAAACAATTAAGGGAAACCACGGACCCTTAAGGAGCAGCAGATACGTCAAGGGCCGTCAAAAAGGCTTCAATAAACTTTGGCACCGGGGCCTACAGTTCAAGTATTTCTAACTGTGACTACATGAACCGAAGGTCCTTCATTACTGGTGATGAGATTCAAGATCCGGAAATTTAACTGCAAAAATGGGTCACTCAGGATGGCTGGCTCGGCCCAATTTTGTAGTAGATGTACACAAGAGACCTTCCGAGCCCCATGCTCAAGAAATCTATGTGCATCCAGTTAGCCGATGAAGTTTCAGTGATTGTTCTGTCCACGTACCAAAACGAACTAACACTAGCAAGGTTGAAAATGTGCGGAATAGAAAACATCAATGAGTAAAAACACCAATGGGAGATTACGACACCCTCAAAAAAATATTTACCCTCACTCCCAGAAAAAGACAAAACCCGCCCAAGTACTCAAGGAGTGGAATGATGCGCCTACAAAAGATCAGGTTCCATTTTTAGATAAAAATTACATACGAGTAGTTAAAGCAACACCACGAATGCGTATTGAATCATAAACCATGCAAAAGAGAAATAAAAGCAAGAAATACTGACCTAAAGGCTAGAGAGCAAAATATATGGAAGAAGCTTGAGAGCAACTCCGAACACGATTTCCTAAAACCGATTGTAGGCCAGACGTAGATGCCCCAGTTTCAGAATCATTGCATGTAAACGAATGAAATGAAAAGAACTTTATTAATACATGATCATGAATAATCTGAAAGAAACTAACCTGGCAAAACTAAAATATAATGGTTCTAACCAAGACCCCTTCAAACTTTTCTGTTGAAGGTTCGTACGCAGATTCCAATGGATTCGAATCCTTCACCTAAAATCACTGTTGAGCGGAGTAGAAAGGATTGTACTCAATAAAAGCAAACATTCATGTTCATTTCTCTCAAATTAAAGATATGAATGGAGGTAGGTCTATCATGAACGAATCTATGTGAGTATACGAGGTTCTCTTCAAATAAGTCCAAGAGTTTGATTTTGTAGAATTATTTTCTTCTTAAACAAGAGTAAAGCTTTCTATCCTCGTTTACTTCTTGAACATTTCTGCTCTTCACCACGGCTTTTGCCAAGTATTACTAAATAAAAGTACTTTCAGCATGAATAGAAGAATGTCATAATATTTATAACCCTAAAAATATTGCAACTTTCCAACATAACTAGTTTCCAGATAACATAGTTGACATTATAATTTTGGGGACGTAGGTAAGTGTGAGAAGAGTTTATGTCCCTCTTTACTGGAGTGGTAGGAAAGGGACCACTATGAATGCGTCTTGAATAAAAACATTTTAAATGATAAATCATTAGAAATATATTTTGCCACAAAGAAAAGAGCTGAAGTTCCATTACCCCTAGCCATCTTATCGATAAATAATAGAAAAGAGTAACGAACCAGTGTATTATCTCCCTTTGAGATAAAATTGGGAAAAAGAAAGAAATAGCTGAAAAATAAATATGGATAAATAGAAAATGCTAGCAATTAACAGGGAATGGATACAAAATATGATCTAGTCATCCTTTCTCACCTTCTTATATCAGTGTGAAAAGAGCACCTAACAAAAGTTTACGAAGAAGTTACAAGGTTTGTTTCTTTGTCATACAAATCTCTCGATACCTTACTCTTTTCACCTATCTTTAGTCCCTTAGGCATATCTACATTTACTGGTATTCAGAAATCATATAATTTTAAACAAAAACAAAGAGCTATTTCTTTTGTTTTAAGTACCCTCTCTTCTTTGAGAAAGTTATGTGTATTTACGTAAGTTTTTACGCTATTTCATCTCTACCTCTTGTGTTGACATCCATCGACAAATATCAGTGGCGATTTTGATCACCATTCTTACCAGAGTCGTTTCAGAATATATCCCACTCTCACATTTTTGCTTATATCAGTTTTGAGATGTGACGCTAAAACCCCAAACATATACACTTTTAAAATCACTTATTATTTTATGCCAAACATTATATTTTTAACAAGCTGACCAGCAACCCATGCCTCTCAGAAGAAGGACTGTTGAACGTCACTAAACAACGTGCTCTAGCCCCAGCAATATACAAAATTCTAAACTAGGAGATAATCTTAAGATCGTCTTGCGAAGAAAGAGAGAATGCTTAAAGTTCACTTGACTTTGGGGAGTGAATAAGTCGATGTGCGGTTTACGTCCCGATAAACCATTACCTGCGGTTTGACTACCCATTTACCACCAGTTCGGTACGCATCAAGCTATAATGTCTATGGGGGTCGGCTTAACTAAAATTCTCTGGTCCCCTGTCTGTATGATTCACTTGAGAGACGCCCAAAATGCCCAAAGATAGTAATATTTAGGATGAGGCAACACATTTTAGTGCTTGGCGTGTCTCTCGTACCGGTGTCGCTCTTCTCCTGCTCACGACACCAGCATGAAAGTTACCATTTTTCAAAGATTGTTGATCATGTCGCTCGCCAGACTAGTCACCACATTCTTTTTGAATGTCCCGTGTGAGTTATGTTCGCGCACGTTACCTGTCTCGGTACCGGGAAGAGCGAGTTTGCTACCGCTTGTCCTTTGTAATCGAGACTGGTTCGTCCACACAAATTTAAGTATTATACGGCTTTTTGAAGGAGGCTGGACTCCTCAACTTTATTTGACTGTTTTTTTATAAGTCGCATGTTCCTGCGCCGTGGTGAGGCGGGCCTAGCCCCCATGCCGGAGCGCGCTTCCCTACCTTTGCCTTTTTGCCTTTTTTATTTGTTGTTGTTGTTTTTAGCCTGTGCTTATCCTTTTTCTTTCTTTTTATCTTTGTTTTTTGTTATCTACACATTATTTTTTTTTTTAATTTAGCCTAGTAGTAAGCTCTGTTATAAGTACGACGAATTTTACCTTATTAGGCAGTCGCCAGATGGCTCTCAAAATTTTTGAAAAAATTAAAGTTTTTTTCCTGCCTCTTCTCCCAAAACTTTTGCAGTACCGAGAGTACTGCATTCGTATTTTAGTAACATATGCTACTTCACACGGGAGCCGGACCACTGTAGACTGAAGGCTCCAATCCAAAACAATGTCTGCTGACCAAAGTCGCTTGTTCTCACTTACTCTCATTTAAGACCTTAAGACCTTTAAACCTTTAAAAAATTCAAAGAATAACCTTGGGAGGACCTTGATAATTATATTATTAAAAGAAGAAGGTTAAGCCAATATAAGTTTTTTAAACTTCGTTAGAATTGGCCGAATAGTTAGAATGTTATTACAAAAAAATGAAGGCAAAACCAAGACCAACCAACCGCAGTAGTGAGATATAGATTCGCACGCGTAAAGCAGGTTGCTTTTCATGAGCCCCTCCCCCCGTTAGAAGCTGCTAGGGCACTTACAAGTGATCATTCTATTCTAACTGCCAAGCTGTTTGCAAAAAAACTCGGTACGGAAAATTTCGCGCTTTAGCCAGTCGGAAGAAGAAGGAGTGTTTATAAAGACTCAAAACGCTTGCTGATTGCCTTTTTAGACATAGGAATTTCCTTATCCTCTGTTTTGCAGTATCCTTGGCGGCACGGCTACTGAAGGGAGAAAGATATCATGCTAGATTTCTAAATGGTTTCATGACATTTAAGGTTTGCGAGAAATGAGCGCTCTAACGTTGAGGCCATAGACTCTAAACCGACTGGAAGACAAGACCTGCGTAATGTTTAATTAAACATTACTTTAAAATAGCCCCTAAAAGAAATATAAGTAATTTTAAATGGATGTAATAATAAAGAAGATACTTTCATCATTAATACTTCAATTAATTTCTTCTCATTCTTAATTTAAACGATCTCACGATTCTCAATGATCTAATAAATCGCGCGAGACGGAAGTGCATAGAATACCGAAATTTGACGCATATGAATGATATAATGAATAATTTTCTAATCTAAAAGGTTGAACAGTAAAGCGATGATTATTGTCAGATTATCTCGAATTTTAACGAAAGTTTCTGAATAGAAATGCTAGGTTCCCTTCAGGAGAGTTGTTTCTCATAAAATATTGAGAAATTAATGGAATCAATAAATGTATTGTTTCCTGGAACAAAGATGTGATCTTACCATTAAAATTTACCTCTAAATCCAGTGGGAATTTCTTGATTTTTTTTTCAAATTGGTTCGTAATATAGTCGTAAACGACTATATGGTTTGGATAAGCATCGCTCGTGAACCCAATCCTATTTCCAACCAAGTCATCTACTTGTGGGCTTCCTACGGCGAATGATAAGTAACTTAAATTAGTGAATTTGATATGGACCAATAATCTAGACGCATATTTGTGATTTTCAAATTTATCTAACTGAGTTGAGATTAACGAGTAATCGGAATTGATTATACTTGTGACAATATTTCTGAACTGAAGCATCAATAGGTAATCTTATTTGTAATACTCTATTTTCCCCGTTTCGTTTTTAACAAACTGAACCTTTTTTCTTATACTTCTTTCACCGATTTCACTTTTATCTTTCTCTTTCTTCGTTTGGCTTCATCCACCTCTTTATCTTTCAATACGAGCATTTACACAGGGAAATTTAGTGGATATCGGAAGCAATATCCTATGAGCATTTTCTAAGCAATTTAGGTGTCGTTAAACGATAGGAAACTTTTAACTTTCTTGCATGTCTCCAGAAAGTCATTTCCCGTTTTTGTGCAAGTGTTATCTCGAATAGTAAGTGATTTTAGGTAATAGAAAATCTTATATCTTTACTCAAGAAATTTTCAAGAGAAAAAAATATTTGCCTCATTTATGCTTGTGAATGTAATTTTGCTGTTATCTACGACACACTATCGTGAGTGGATGATGTATCAATGCGGGGTAAATAACGAATCTCTCACCACCCCTTACTTTAAACGAATTCTAATATGGCTAGTAGTAGTGAGAAAGTAGTGGACATAGCTAGATTTGACACAAAACCCCTATTATTTCGCTTTCTCTCATGGTATTCCAATCAGCTCACTGATATGATAAAAACTAAGATCGAATAGGCAAGGATAGATGAATTCTCCTTCTCACAAGATCGAGAGAATGTTATGAGTTATTTTGTAGAAAAATTAAAACATTGGTAATTAAACGCGTTTTTTTATTTAATCTTTATTTGATTCATATTAATCATAAAATATTGTTAATGATTAAAAATATATATAAATAAAGAGATAATAATAGTTGACAGGTATTCATTGGATATTTCCCTGGGAGTTCAATGCGTTTACGAAAGGCTTTGCTCAAAATCTTGTCCCTTATAACCTCTTTCACTCTACCGTATTCCTCGGCTTTGAAACCCATACATGGTACAGCGATGTGAATATCATCATCGGCTCCAACTAGGCGTTTCATAGCATCGTAGTTAATTATATCCTTCGTCTGAGGGTTAATGGTTAATCCTTTAGTACGAAGTATATACTTCACCTCGCTCATGGTTTAAAAATACGTACCGAATAGGATTTGGTACCCGTTAAGCAGAAAAAATCTCCATACGCCTCGGCACCGTACATATCTTTGATCTCATCAGTGAGATCATCTAGGAATTCTCCAAGTCGAGGTTGTGGGTGATAATTCCTAGCAATGAAGTTGGCACTCTCTCTTTCACAGTACAACAAACGTTCACTCAACGAGTCTAGGAGGTCATAGAGCTTGATTCTAGCATAGGCCGTTGTAAATGCTGCAATTGGAAGTTTTGTTACGTGTGACTCAACTTCTGCATGTTCAGCCTTCTCCACTTTCGCAATCTATGCATTGACAACCACATTCCAAGAGTTCACAATAAATTCGTCGTTTCTGATCAATTCGATTACATTATGATTAGAAACACGGATGACCGTCTTCTTACCGTGATTCCTCTGAGCGAATTTTTCACATAAACTATAAAAGGAAGAAAAGATGATCAGCAGGAATGGATTGAATTCTTTTCATTGTTATTATTGTTATTTTCGACTTCAAGTTTTATTATTATTATCATTATCGACTTCAAGTTTTTTATCATTATTATCGTTAACGCCTTCGAGTTTTTGAAATTATAGACTTGATATTCTTTGTACAATGTGGGAATATTGCAGAAAAAGCTAGTCGCAAAAAGAAATCCTTACCTGTTTAGATGAAGCTTTGCTCTAAAACGCTTTTCAGGATTCATTTTAATGTCGTCTATTTTATGTTAATACCTTCAGACTGATTCATCATCTTCACATATTCCATTTACTCCTTCTCTCCAACCACTCCTCACGGGAATACAGAAGTTTCTAATTTTTCTTTTAGAAATGTTTTCATATAGTCTGGGAACAAACCATCCTTCTTTTCAAACTCCTAAAACTCGTAAATTTCTTGATCTTATACTCATTTTCAATTCCAAGTTTTAGCTCGAGAGTGGTGTACACTCCGTAAATCATACGTTGCTTTTCAGAGTGATAACACTCGGGTGAGTTTTGCTGAGTGCATGTGGTACATAGTGTTAAAATAAGTTTGGCATCTATGGATTGAAGAAGAACTAAAATATACAGATAATTAGGAAGGAGAACATCAACTTTCACGAAACCGAAATATGTTTCATTTATACCATGGGTGAATTCTTGAATAGATGGAATTTCTCGCAGATATACGCAACGCCGAGGTAATCCTACGGGGTATGGATTGATTTTCATGCCGGACGTATAAGGAGCAAAAATCGACATAATGTAGTTTGACACCTTCAGTTGGTGGGTAGTATAGTAAAATTGGGTTACAACTGCTGCCAAAAAGTGCACTTAACCAATTCAAAACACCATTCACTTCATGCGGTGGAAGTTCTATTAAATAGCTCACGTCGTCCTCGAATGGTTTGCATCAGGGTTTCAAATTCACACTCTCAGAAAATGATTACTTGATATTTACTACCGAGAATTAGATCATTCTCAATTGTGTGATAGTTACGGTACAACGACCCACGTCCATCAATGGAAACATCTTGTTTGAGATTAGAGTTCTCTTTCTGACACCCGTGCCAATGAAATCCATGAAAGAGAAACACGGTTCCTCCTCCCGATGCTGAAAACCCGCCAGGGAAAAATAATCTCCCATTAACAGAAAGACTTCACTCAGCACCGTTTCTTGCATGAAAAATTGTGATTCCTCTAACATATTCTTCAAACATAAGCCAACATATAGCCTTAAAAGAAAAAGCTTTTGATTTCTTCCTATCAATAATTTCGATTGAATTTTCTGGTAAGAAGTCATCTTTATACGCGTTGTAGCATAAGGAAGCTATTGCGATGCCAGACTGCATAGGATCAATGTTAAATCTCCTGATGATTGAACGCCTAAACTTCTTAAAACACAGACAGAGGATAGAAACATCTTGAATGCAATACTTAATACTTAATATATTGCTCTTTTTGTCCTAGTTAAAATACCTGTTTTTCTGGAACCGGACCAATATAATTCAATGTTTCCTCTGAAAGAAAGTCATAAGGAAAATAACCTTTTTCCACCTCGAGATACCCATTGTTTTTCATGGCATGAAGAGGAGTGTTTCCTTAAAAGTTATGTTCTGAACGAGCTCTAACTTGAAGATTTTTCGTCCCAGCTTTATTGGATTTGAAGTAAAGAAATTATTATTGAAATATTGAAGCAGCTCGTCATAAATGAATTTGACATCGAATTTGTCATTGTTATGTGCCATCACATATGTTTTAACATTTTCTCTCGATCTTCTTATTCGTATTAACTCTTCTATAAAGGTTTTA
This sequence comes from Ceratothoa steindachneri, assembly GCA_963969495.1. Lineage (NCBI taxonomy): Eukaryota > Metazoa > Arthropoda > Malacostraca > Isopoda > Cymothoidae > Ceratothoa > Ceratothoa steindachneri. The sequence continues at coordinate 33,721,494 of OZ018324.1, read as the reverse complement.
CAAGGGGAGCTTTCACCATCTCTTTCCAAAATCTTTGTTCGTGGGCTACAGTTCTTATATTTATCATAACTTTTATTCTCATTATCAGAACCAATATATATTGATAATGTATGAATGATGCCACTTTTTTATAGATTTCTATGACATAATACACTGCGTTTAATTTCTTGGCCACCGACTTCTTAGACCTCTTCCTCCAATTCGTATCCTCTGCTACATCGGTTCTATAGTATGTATAACATTTTGAACCGAATAACTTCTCACACTCGTGTCGTCTCTTTCAGTTTTTTCTGTGTATATTATACGATTACATTTACGGCAACTCCAAATTTTCACACAAGTATGTAGCTTTTTGTACGTGTTAATACATGACTTGTTGTAGAATCTCCGATTACACTCATTACATTAAATATCTCGATTCCTTTCTTTATCACAATGCTCAAGATACTGACTGCACACACCTTCACATTTTTTGGATATGCTGTTATGTTGTCCTTCAACGTAAAGCCAAAAAATCACATACTGTAATTAAAAGGAAGTATCTTGTTTTTAATAAATGTATCCTAATGCTTCGAATTGGATAGTAGGTCTCATCCTCAAGACTAATGAATATGAATGGGGCTAATTTCTCAGGGTATGTTGGTCGATGAAGAAATTGGAACTTTTGTTCATCCCCTGTAGCCGTAAATATTAGGATACTGCTTCTAAACTCACGCTCTATTAAAGAGAACTGATCTAAATTGACAGCCTCTTTGGACACGAAATTGCCTTTTCTTGTCAACTCCTGAGCTCCATTTGTAAATGTCGGAAGCCAAAAGTTTTTTGAAAGAACATTCTCCTTCATTTTTCCGCGAGGACTGCGTAAACCAAGGCGCATTCTGTAGCATTTCTATGTTCTCTATATATTCTATATCGATCTAATCGAACATTCGATGGAATTATAACATGGCCTGCAAGAAGCCTATAAATACGAACTAAGACATTGAATGTTACAAACTCGATTGTGTCCGCAGGCTAGAATGCAGTTTCGAATCGTCGCATGATATAATGGAATAGAATCGATTCACGCATTTCAGCGCATAGAATGTGTAAATAAATCATATTACGGGCTGCATTCACAATTTCAAAACGTATATTTACACGATAATCACCCTCCTGAAACCATTGCAGATTTAATATATACCCTGAAAGCTCACGCATTACTCGACCAAAACCAGCTTCTTCTGGTTTCTCCACAATTATACGGTAGAAAATGATGAGAAGGCTTCCATGTCTTTTTTCTCTTAAGGGTATAATTTTAACATGAGAATGGTTTCCATGTCTGTTTTCTCTTAAGGGTATAACTTTTACATTAGAATGATTTTCTCTTTGCTTTAAAGAATTTTCTTGCGTATGAGGGTATAAAGTTATACATACTTCATTTACTGCTCCCTCGGAAAAATCAATGGTGTTGATATATGATCTATCTTGTATGGCTGAACGTTCATCTTCTAATGCAATTAGTACATCTTCATCGTCGGAGCTTAATGTAATGACACCTTAGGTATTGTACTGATGAAAATTTTTCTCATCTGCATCATCTTTTCTTCTTTTTTATCAGACATACTAGTTGGAGCAGCATAAGATATGGTTAAAGTTTCACCGCTGACACCTTCACTCGATGGTGGATGGATAAAATCATTTCTGATGAAATAAAAGAAGAGAAAAATATTTTGTATATAGTTATCTGGAAGAAGTTGGTTCATTCATTATACAAAAAGAAAGCATGAGTAAAGGAAGTAAGAAAAGATTATGTATATAGTTATCTGGAAGAAGCTGGTTTATTTATTGTACAAAAAGAAAGCATGAATGAAGGTAGTATGAAAGAGAACTAAGTAGAGATTAGGGATTTTGTATCTAGTTATCTGAAATAAGTTGCATCATTCGTTATCTAGTTATCTAAAAGAAGTTTCATCATTCATTATATGAATGAAGAAAGTGTGAATAAATTTAAATATATATACCACTGTACTTCATCCATCATTAAGTCAACGTCTAGCAGAAAATCCCACTTCCTATTTCGTATACTCAGTAATAGAGATAAAATTTTTCCTCGCTGCGTTTAGAGAATCATTTGTTGTTACACTGTATGGCAGAAAGATTATGAAAAATATAAAAATTAAGTAATATTTCACGAAAGTGTGTATGATGTGTCATCTTTGGATGCACGCATTTATACACGCCTTATTTTAGATGACTTAATGCAGAAGATAGATTCATATATATGAGGGATATTTACAGTGATCTCACACCATAAGAATATCCTCATATTCCTAGTAGCTCAAAATCTCTTATATGCGTGGTATTGCTTTGAATTGCCACAATCTAGTCTTATTTATCCAGAGGAGAGAAATCTCTCAGATACATATATTTGCTGGAAAAATAATGCCTAGGGAACGGAAGAGATTTATGAGAATATATAAAGAGTCAGTTTAAAAGCCGTATGATTATCTGCTCTACGACTTCATTCCAAGACGAAGTTGAGAACGTTTATCTTTTATAATGAACTATAGAATGAATCGATACGCGTATCTATTTTATACGTTCCCCACACTCTATAAAAAGATTATAAAATCAATCATTGGAAAAATGATTAGTGATTTTGTCAAATGTATATGTGAAATGTGTATTAATCTAATACAGGTATTGTTTCTATGACATCATCTCAGAAACAAAAGATATCACGATTCTAAAGATTGATACGTATGTTAGCTCGGAAACAGCTCATATGCGTATAAAGAAAAAACTAACAAATCAGCGTTGAGGATCGTTTCTACTGATCTTATTCTCTTTTCTGCAACTACTTTCTCCAACCTTATAAGATAAAAAAAATTATTTTTTATCCGGAAGAGGAGATTGAAGTACCACCAAACTTAATTTCATCACAAGAAGGACTTTTATGTTTGGAGAGAAAGTTGACTACTCTACTAAATAATTCATTGATCCGACCAGATAAACGTGTTATCCTTTACCAGACTATACTTGAAAAATAGTTGCAACAGGATGATAAGGTTGTGAACTGATGTATCGTTAAAGTCGATAAGAGTAGCAAGGATAAAATAAACGGTTATACAGAGAAAGTACTGGAAACACTGGAGCCTAGTGTTCGTGAAATAGGTAGATTAATTTATCAGACACTAAAAAAAAAACAAGCATTTAGGTGGGGTAATGATAGGGTGATTACTATCGATAGTAAAAGACTTTAAAAATCTAACATTATCGACCTACTCAATGATTGAGCCTGAACGTGGAAAGATCACCAACTACCCACTGGAATCAAGTAGTGAATGCTGCCTTAAATTTAGGAAGTGCACTTTTTGGCGGCAGATGTAACCCATTTATACTATACTACTCACCAACCGAAAGTGTCAAAATACATTATGTCCATTTGCGCTCCTTATATCCGTACTGCATGAAAAAAAATCCCTTTCCCGTAAGGATCATCAGGGCGTTGCGTATATGTGCGAGAAATTCCTTCAATTCAAGAATTCACCGATGTTATGAATGAAATATATTTCAGTATCGTGAAAGTTGATGTTCTCTCTCCTAAAGATCTGTCTGTATATACCAGTTCTTTTTCAATCCTTAGAGGGTATGCTTACTTTCACACTATGTACCACATCCGCTCAGCAAAACTAACGCGTGTGTTATAACTCTGAAAGGCAACATATGATTTGCGGTGTGTACACCCTCCTGAACTAAAACTTGGCATGGAAAAGAAGTATAAGATTACCAGTTTTGGGAGTTTGAAAAGAGAGATGGTTTGTTCACAGAGTACATGAAAACTTTTCTAGGAGAAAAAATAGAAGCTTCTGGATTTCAGTGACGAGTGCTTGGAGAGAAGGAGAAAATGGAATATGTAAAGAGGGTTAATCAGTCTGAAGGGATAAATATAAAAATAGACAATATAGAAATGAATCGTGGAGAGTGTTTTAGAGCAGAGTGAAAATGAAAACAGGAGGAAGACTGAAGAGAAAGTTTTTTTGTGAATTCCCGCAAGAAAAAAACTCATCTTTGGATTCGTACAGCTTCGAGTTCTCTCTGGATCTAAAAAAAAATAGAAAATCCATTATTGAAGAAGAATTGATATCGAAAGCAATTTTTCTAACGTGTAAGTCAAATTAATAAACTTTTAAAATCTGATTTAGTGTAGACTAAAAACTATACTTAAATTAGAAAAATTAGATCGATATTTTTTGAAAGAACAAAACTGAGTGAAGTGCAGACTGTACTATAAACAATTGCCTACAGGCAAATACTTTGCATGGTTAACTCTAGGTCGAATTTATATTTTTCTTTATTAATTGTAAGTAGTCTTCTGCCTATTATTGGTGCAAGTTAAATATATAACTTTATCACGTTATTAATATGAGTTATTGCCTTTAGCAAGGTTAGTAAGTCAGGGATGAGCAGTGTAGGGTGAATCGTACGATTTCCTTTACTTTATAATTTAATAATTATTAACTAGTTATTATACGTGTTTCAGTAATCAGTACTGTACACAATTAATTCAATAATTACTACCCTTCCACTTGTAAATTTAACCTAAAATTTTGTTTCTCCTCTAATAATTGGATTAAACCTATTAGAAACTAATTTAAATTTCAATCATGGACTCCTTGAGAATTTAAACATTAAAGTTAGAATAAAAAACTACTTAATAAGTAAGGCCTTGAGGGCTTTTGAAAAGCTTGAGCCCCCAACTTCAGTTTATATACAAGATTTCCTTGTTGAAATTGAAAAAGCCTTAATGATTTTGAAAACTATTCAAAATGACCTACGAGAAATATTTAGAATTATAGAGAAAGGTGAGAATTCCAATCAAATGAAACCTGACATTATTGAATTTCAATTGAACTGCCTAAAACAAATTAATGCACTTAAATCTTTAATTAAAAGTGATAATTCTGAATATGAGAATGTAACTGTAACTTCACATGCTTTCTTTAATCAAGTTAAAGAGACAAATAAATTTACTCTTAAATTAACTGAAAAAATTCAGATAACAGGGATGATCGATTTTCTTTTATTACATTTTAGGACTTGCTTTTACAATATAATAGCTGCTTTTCCTAAAGCTTCTAAATGTCAAAATTTGATTTATTGAGATCTGTTTTAGAAGGAACAGCTTATGAATTGGCGGAGCATCAAACAATAAGTGATGAAGGATATGAAAATATATGGAAGCCCTTAAAACAGGAATTTTTTGCTGAAAAAATTTAGTTAATAATACTTTATTAACAATAATTCATTGGCCTTCGGTACATAACTTGGATGAAATTGTCTCCTTTATAAATACATTGAGGTCAGATCTCCAGGAGCTTTTAAAATTGAATTTGAACTTTGTACAGCCAGAATCTCCAGATATATTTGTCTAAGCACTATAGTGCGTGAAAAATTAACAAAACTTTTGGTTGTTAAACTTACACGTAAGAGTGGTGCCACTTATCCCAAGTTGAACCATATATTTGGTAATTACTTGGAAATATATAAAGTTTTAAGTAATCTCTCAAATCCCAAACCTGAAGTTAAAATTAAGCCTAAAATTAAAAATTCTAAAACTAAATATAAAAGTTCTAAGGAAATTCAGAAGGTAACTATTTATAATACCAATAATTATAAATCTAATTCTAGTCTTAGTAATCTCTTAGTCAAATGTAACTGAAATTAACATTCAACGAAATTGTGAATTTTGTGGAATGTTTAAGTACAGCTCTGTTAGATGCAACAAGTTCCATGAGTATAGTGGTAGGGTTAACTGAGCCAAAAATCTTAACTTATGTAGGAAATGTTTAATTAGAGTACATGAGGATGATGAATGTCCTGGAAATCAAGGAAAATTACCTTTTAATTGTGAAATTTGCAAAAACACTGAACACGTCACCGCCATGTGCCTCAATTTATTTTAACTAATCTTAATTTAAAAAAATGACTAAAAGCCACTCAAAATGACATATTTTGTCCTGTAGTCAACCTTATTGTCACATCTGAAAACAAAATTATTCAAATTCCATTTTAATAAATACAGGGTCTCAAATAAGCCAAATACATAAAGATGCTTTAGATCAGTTAGAATTGTCCTTCAAAAGGGTAAATAGAGAGGTTATCACTTATAACTCTAAAATAATGCAAACAGGAGAAATTTGTTCTCCCAAAATTGTGATGCCAAATGGAAAAGAAATTAAAGCTAATCTGTTTTCAATTGGTGTCCTAAATTTAAATGTAAACATTAATCAAATTCTTACTAAAATGAAAAAGAAGAATTTTCCCTTGAGTCCATGTTTTCCAAAATTTGCTCTCAATTATCTTGCAATCAAGGGTGTTTTAGGAATGGATATCATACCTTATCTTGGTGTATTTGAGTTTGTAGAGTGTGCTTTTGTGAGAGTCATTAAATTGTCAAATGGTTTTATATCCATTGGTTCCATCAAAGAATTTAATAAGGTCTCTCTTATTAGGGTTGAAAATTGTACATCTTCTGATGATTGTAATAAATCTAAAAAATTCAAATTTAAACCAATTATCCATACCAAAAAAAAAAAATCAATAAGAACAATTTAAAAAATAATATTAAGGCTTTCTAATTCCAAATCTTCTATAAATGCTTCAGAGGATGACTATAATCCAAAGAAAAATTTGAAGTCTAATAAATCTTATTATGATCAAAATTCCCAAACTAATAAATTAAATGGTAATCTATATACCTCTACATTAGTTACAAACCAGTGTAAAAATTGTAAAAGTTTTAATTATAATTATTAACGTGCTAAAGAGAGTGATGCCATATCAGACAACTCTTCTATAGCATTTAATATTGATTATATAATCTCAATCATAAACCCCTCTTTAAATTACCTTTCTGTTCTAACAATCTATTTTGTACAGTCTCAAATTGAACAAGGGCTTGATAACTTCATAACTTTGAATCAATTTGGGATAAAAGAAGAAATATCGAAATATGATGAGATTTATATTAACAATTTTAAGAAATCCAGTGAATCTAAAGAAGAAAAATACTTCATTGAATTTCATGTAAGGAAGAATTAATATGTACGACGCAAAGGTTTAAGGTAAAAAGGTTTACAATAATATTATAAAATTCGGTTATAATGGAAATTATAACGAAGTTTTTCTTGACCAGCTTAAATGAGGCATTATTGAGCCTATTAAAGGTGAATACTGCTCAAAACACCATATTTAGATTCCTCATAGGCCAGTAGTAAGAAAAGAGGAAATAGTAACCATCAAAGTTAGGCTAGTGTTTAATGCTTGTGCTAGAATAGATATACTTTCTAATATGATGGACCTCCTTTTATACTTTAGGAAAAAAAAATTGTTGTACTTTCTGAGATAGAAAAGGCTTCTTAATTATTAATTTAAAATTAACTTCTCATAAAACAAGTTGTCATTTTTATTATATGAGGATAGAAAGTTTTTGGTATACAGGTACACTACTATCATTTTTGGTTCATAAGTTCTCTATTTATTCTAAATTTTATACTTAGGCATCACATTGAAAATAATGCTGAAGAAAGTTTGAAAACTTCTATAATTGATAACTTTTATCTAGACAACTCTTTGTTAACTTCTCATACCAAATAAAACCTAGTTCAGATTGTTAAGGAGACTAATCAACTTTTGACCAAAGGTAATTTTAACTTAAATGAGAGGGTATCTAATTCTAATTCAATTTTAAATAAATCACCTGATGAACTTTAATCATCAAATGAAAAATTCTAAAGTCCTTAGGAATACAATTCAAAATTAGATATACTCAAAATTAAACCTCCTATCTTAATTTCAAACTAAACGACAAATTTTATCAAATATATCTCAGATTTTTGACCCACTACGTTTAATTAACCTCTTTTGTATTAATTCAAAGCTTTTACTAAGGGAAATTCATAATTTAAACCTGAAGTGGGATTCTAAAGTACATGATGGTGTTAAAAAAAATGGAAAACTTTAAGTTGCAGATTTAATTTACTTAAAGAACTTCAATTTGAAAGATTTCTTTTTAGTGATAAAGATACAATAAAACTCTTTTGTTTCTGTGGTCCTTCAAGTCAAGCATATAATTTTGTAATCTATATTGTTCAGAGTAATAAAAGCAAACTATTAATGAGTAAAATAACACTGGCTCCTATTAAACCCAAAAGTTTTTCTTTTTTAGAGCTTATGGCCGTTTATTTAGCTATGAGTTGCTTATAAAAATTTAAAATATGAAAGATATGACCTAGAAGCCATTGAAATTTTGAGTGATAGCCAAGTTGCTCTAGCTTGGCTTCTTTTAGGATCAGCTTGTAAGAAAAATATATTTGTTAACAGCACATTAAAGGAAATTTCTTTGATTAAGAAAATTTTGTAAATAGAAATATCTTTGTAAATTATAATTATGTTCCTTCCTTCGAGAATGTAGCTGATATATTGGCCAAAAAAAGTAAAGTAAACATAATAGATATTTTAAAAAAATGGATAAAATGACCTGAATGATAATTCAACAAAAATAAGCTTGGCTAAAAAGCCAACTAGGATGTATAACCGTTGATTTTATTTCTAATAACAAAAATTTCAATCCTGTGATTTTTTAGGATACAAATAATAATTTAATATATTTCAATTCCTATTCTTCCTATACCAAACTTTAAAATTGTACCATTTATGTTTTTAAGGCTATCAACCTCTTTAAGAAAGTTAAACTGGAATCTTCAAAATTAAAAACTCTAGCATCTAACTACATATTTAGTTCAAAATATGCAGATATTTTTGCTGCAGAAATTACTTTCTTAAAGAACTTAAAGAATAACTCAAATAAAAGTGTGCCTCATTTGATACACCAGCTAAACTTATTCTTGGATTATAACAATATTTTAAGGTCTAAGGGAAGAATAGATAAAAATCTTACTTTAAATTATAATGCTGTAAAACCTGATTTATTTCATCCTAGTTATACTTAGATAAGTTAATTATTAAATTTTCACACATTAACTTTAAGCAATTAGGTCTTGACTCTACTTTGAATTATTTAAGAATGGGTGGCATTTAGATCTGCAGAGCTAGACAAGCTATCAAAACTGTTTTAAATAATTGACACATTTGTAAAAGATACAATTTTAAAGCTTTTATAAAACCTCGATCTCCTAGTCTCCCAGTGGATAGAGTTAACTATGTAAGACCTTTTATTCATACTGGTATAGACTATACTAGACATTTTGTGGTACCAGACCTTTTTAATTTTAAACAAATGAAATTCATCATTATATTTTCCTCTTTAAATACAAGAGCTATATATCTTGAATTGAAAAATGACATGTTAACTGAAGATCTTATACATGGATTCGTAAGATTCTGTAATAGATATGTTATTCCTAAAACTATCTATTTATATAATGCCAAATCGTTTATATCAGGAGCTACTGTTTTGTCAAATATTTTTACCTCAGATATATTTTACAACAAATTTACTGCTTATAGTATTAATTTTAAAACCATTCCAGTATACTCACCACGGTATGGAGCTACATGCGGAAGGTTAATTAAGACTACAAAATCTTGCATTTATAAAACTTTGGGATGATCCAACTATGAATATTTTAACTTTTTAACTACTCTATCTGACATCCAGCAAGTAATCAAAAATAGACTACTGACATATGGGTCCAGTGAGAATGAATTAGATATTACCACCCTAATCACCTTATATCTGGTGGTAATTTTTTTTCATCAATAATTATATCTGAACAAGTCAGCCCTCTCAAAATGGAGGTAAAGGATATAAAAAAATTAATAGTAAACAATCTGGAATTTAGAGATGTCACTCTTGATAAAATTAAAGATGTTTGGGTCGAAGAATATTTATTAGCTTTAAGAGAAAAGCACAAAAACTCTTTACCTTCTGAGGGTATAAATAATTCATTTCTTAGGAAAGGTAAAATCGTTTTTATAAAAGATCCTGTAAAGCCAAGACCCTTTTGATCCTTTGCTTAAATTGTCGATTTTTTGCCTTCTAGTGATGAGTATGTTAGAACAGTTAAACTTTTAAAACCAGATAGTCAAAAGTAATCACTTCAATTACCAATCTGTACCCATTAGAATTAGACTCAATGAGAAGAGATGAGTTAAGTTATCAGAGTTCGACTCTGATATAAATGAATATTATAATCAAAATTAAATTAATGAAAATCTTGACGAAGATGCATTGAAAATAAAAAACTATAAATAATTCAAGACCTATCAGAAAAGCTGCATAAAAATTTAAAAAGAAAATGACTGAATGGGTAAAGCAAGATCTTATATAGAGGAACTTTATTTTAATTTACTTGAAAATAAGAAACTTTTAAGTGCCTTATGTTGAAACCTTTAAATGTTTAAACTGCCTCAGATTGGCACAAATATAATTTATTAAATTTTTAAACTGCCTCAGCTTGGCACAATTAAATTTTATCAAACTTGTAAACTGCCTAAGCTTGCCACAAATATAATTTTAAAAAGTAGTAAATTGCCTCAGTTTGGCAGAAATAAAAACTAGCATTAACTTGTAAATAGCATGATCTTGCGATATGAATTAAATAAACTCTTACACTGCTTCATCTTGGCACTTTTAATTGTAAACGATCAACTCAAATGCCTCATCCTGGTATTTTATTAATACTTTATCGATATAAAGATTCATTTTTATCTCCCTCCTTTAAATAGGTCCTTTCTCTCTTTTTCTTAAGTCCGGGAGTGTATAGAATTACAATTTTAAAAAACTCTCTCTCTTTCCCTGAATATAATGAGAGGAGTGAAAATGAAAAAAGGAAGAAGACTGAAAAGAAAGTTTTTTGTGAATTCTCGCAAGAAAAGAACTCGTTTTTGGACTCGTAAAGCTTTGACTTGTCTCTGAATCTAAAAAAAATAGAAACTCCAACATTAGAGAAGAACTAATATTAAAAGTAATTTTTCTAACGTGTAAGTGAAATTACTAAACTTTCAAAATCTGATTACGTGTAGCCTATAAACTATAAGAGCAAACTCTGTCTTAAGAGGTAAGGATTTTCCCTGCGACTAGTTTTTCTGCAATATTACCACATTGTACAAAGAATATGAAGTCAATAATTTCTAAAACTTGAAACCGAAAATGATAATGATAATAATGAAAACTTGAAGTCGATAATGATAATAATAATAAAAACCTGAAGCCTAAAATAATAATAATAATAATAATGCAAATGACCCACCCCATTAATCTCGATCGTATTTTCTTCCTTTTATAGTTTGTGGGGAAAATTCGCTCAGAGGAATCGCGGTATGAAAGTGGTCATTTGTGATTCTGATCATGATGTAATCGAGCTAATCAGAAACGCCGACTTCATTGTGAACTCTTTGGATGTGCTTGGCAATGCATATATAGCGAAAATGGAGAATGCTGAACATGTAGAAGTTGGGTCACACGTACTGAATCTTCCAATTGCAGCATTCACAACCGCCTAAGCTTTCATTAAGTTATATGGCCTTCTAAACTCGTTAGGTGAATGCTTTTTGTAGTGTAACACAGACATTGCCATCTTACTTACTAGGAAAGATCACCCACAACCTCGACTTGGAGAATTCCTAGGTGAACTCACCGATGAGATCAAAGATGTGTGCAGTGCCGAGGCATAAGGAGATTTATTCTGTTCAACTAGTCCCAAATCCTATTCGGTACGTATCCAAACGACAAGTTGGGTGAAGTATATACTTCGTACTAAGATATTAACGATTAACGCTCAGACGAAGTTTATAATAACCTACGATGCTATGAAATGCCTAGTTGGAGCAGAAGATGATATTCACATCTCTGTACCATTTATGAGTTTCAGAGCCAAGCAATACGGTGGGGGAAGGAGGTGATAGAGGAAAAGATTTTGAGCAAAACCTTTCGTAAACGCATTGAACTCAAAGGGAATTATCGAACCATATCTTTTGGTTTCAAAGGGATCTGACATGATATTTAAAAAGTTAATATCCAATGAATCCATGTCAGCTATTATTAGCTTTTTATGTATATATATTTTTAATCATTAAAAATATTTTTAGAATAATATGAATAAAATAAAGATAAAACAAAAAACGCGTTTAATTACCAATGTTTTAATTTGTCTACAAAATAACTCATAACATTCTCTCTATCTTGTGACAAGGAGAATTCATTCATTCTTGCTTCTTCGATCTTATTTTTCATCATATCAGTGAGTTGATGGGAATACCATGAGAGAAAGCGATATAAGAGTGGTTTTGTGTTAATTATTTCTATGTTCATTATTTTCTTACCATCACTGACCATGTTAGAATGCAATATCCAGAAAAACTTATCGACCCATGTTTTGTGAGGATCCGATAGTTCTCCGAAAAAGAAACTGATACATAAACTCGTTTTTTAATTTTTCATCGATGATTAAAACTTCTAAATCCATAAACTGGGGATATTCAAGAACTTATTTTCTCTTATTGTAGTTGAAAGGTTGTTGGACTGACCCACTACACAGAAATTCAATCCGATCAATTGAGTGTTCATGAATAAGTCCCCGAAGATGATCAAAGATATCAACCGTAGATGAATAGTTTGCGCTAAATTTACAATCCAATCCACACAAATCTTCGGTTGCAAAATATTTACCAAGTCTGGTTGTATTACAGTGTGGATGGAGGATCATCTTAAAACGTGTAACATACAGAGATTTTTAATAACAAATGATATGAAAGATGGCAACTAAATGGCCCAATTAAGAAATTGAAAAAAGGTTGAGTTGAAGGGCAGAATAATACATGATAAATCAGCTCGATGCAGTCTTCTTCTCCTCTCTACTGATTTGCTCCTGTGTGTGTGTACTAAATATCGCTTGTTTTTTCCTGCATGTCACCAAAGCTGGTAGTGACCAATGCTAGGGGCACGCGCCATTTTGCAAAACAATTGAACAGCCATGTTCCCGCTCGATTGCTAGTCCAAAGGTGCCCTCCTTGAATGGACCGTAAGGTCTCCTAGGGTACCTTCTTTCCTTGTTTTTACTCCTTGTTGTTACTAACCTAACCCAATGTATCTGTGTGTGTGTGTGTGTGTGTGTGTGTAGACTCTAATTTCTTAGAAAGATCCAGTGTGTATTTGTGTGTGTGTGTGTGTGTGTGTGTGTGTAGACTCTAATTCCTTAGAAAGCTCCAGTGTGTATGTGTGTGTGTGTAGACTCTAATTCCTTCGATAAAAGGTCACTGAACAAAGTATTGGAGGTGGGGTTGAGGGAAGAGACTTGGTATTCGCCATAACTATTTTTTCCGGGCAGAAAGAACAGTGTTAACTTTGAACCTCCTGCACATTTCGAAACTTTTCACATTTCAATTTTTTCTTTGTCTCATCCTCTTTTAAGCCTCGCCCGTCTCCACCCTGTTCCCTATCAGCCAAAGTATAGCCGATGTTAGCGAGGGAGGGTAATCATGCGTAGAGATCGACCAGCGTTGGCGTCTTCTTACCTCTAAATGCCGGATGTAAAGGAGAGCGGGGAATGGAACTCTCTGAGGTCACACTATGCCTTTCCCTACAAAAAGATAAATTTAGAACTCTTCCGATATCGTAAAATGCGTGGTTACATTGTGACGATCAATAACTGACGCGAAAGAAATAAAACATATCTGAGCCAGTGGTATTGTTTTCATTCTCCCTAAGTGAGCACTAAATCGGGCGACCTGTTTGATTTGGAAAGAAAGATTTTGCAATAGTGTACTTATATCTCTTTCAGTTTTTGAAAAATAGCTTATTTATTGTGTTGCTTTATACTTTATAAAGTATCTATTTGATATTACCATTTAATAACCCTTGCAAAATGGTACAGCGGCGTTGACCAAAGTGATGTTGGCACTCTGTTTAATGGCCTGAATTTTGCTTGTTATATTTTTTAAATAAAAACACCACTAATTTTATCGACGTCAAAAATAGACGCTCCCTTCTAAACTAAAGAGAACCAGGGAATGGTCTCGCCACTTCCCCCTACGTGGGAAGCTTACGATTCGCTACTAAGGTTAAGATTTAAAACCTAAAAAAATTAAGCCATGGTTAAATTTTTATTAATTTTCTGAACTTCTCCAATTATAATAATTTTGAAAAGGAACTATAAACTAAATTGCCTCACTTTTAAAATATCACGTTGCTAAAATATATTTATAGAAGAGGGTATATAAAAATATATTTTCGGAACTTCACCATTTATAATTCTTTGGGTTTTAAAAAATTCACAAAATTTCGATACTTGTATTTATTTCTGAACTTCACCATTTTGTTTTTTGATATTATAAAAGAATTATTAGAAATAACTTTGATAAAAAACATAAGTCATAACCAAACTAAGATGAAATTATTATTCAAATAATGTCTCTCTTTATTTTTTTAGTTAATAAGATATAAGTCCAGGAAAATATTTGAAATGAATAGGAAGCTGTATCTAGTACCATTGTATTATATTATATTAGATAAATCAAACAAAAATTAGCGAAGGGATCATTTCTTTAAATTTTTAATTAGACGTGAAATTAATATATCTAGATTATTTCTAGCGAGAGGGAAAATGAATGTGCCCAATTGCCTTGAAGCAGAAAGTTATGTCTTGATCGTTAATGTTAGTAGAATATAGAAGCGAACTTAGTCAATTAAAAACATTTTGTGAACCTAAATTGAGTCATTAAAGAAATTTTATGAATTAAAAGCTGTGTTATTTCTAGCTATTAAATTATGGAGCTTTATATATAAAGTATCCATCCATATTTAACGCACAATTATCCCAGTCACTCTTACGATTAATTACCCCTTTATATGTGTATAGTCCTTGAAATTTGCGGATGCCTAGAGGTTGAGTGAGCTATTATATTGTCCTATCTGCAACCCCGCTAAATGGTTCCTTCCAGTAATCTGGTAAAAATGCTAGTCATAATCAGCACTGTGTTAGGCTTGTCTGAAACAGACAATAAAGAGATTGCCAGTAATAATAAATAATAAGTTTTCATTTCAGTTTCTGACGAGGATGTTTTTTATATTAGAGTTCGTTTTTGTAGTGAACTTACTACTATGAGCAAACGAAAGAAATTCTGAGGGAAGAAAGGCAAACAGATGGAACAGATATTGCTATCTTGGGAGGCAGAGTTGTAGATTTTTTTATTCATTGGACAATTTCATGAACTGATATACCCAAAACTCCTTTTATTATGCGTGTTGAAACTAATAACATATTATGTATAAGGTTCATGGCACTCCTAAAAAAACGAATGAAAAGGTATTAATGTATGGTTTACAGGTATTTTCCAGAATAGCTGCAAAAAATGTTTTCTATTGAAGAGGTCTTATATTTTCAATGTAGGAGTATATGGCATGCTTAAGCTCTTGTGGAATGACAGACTAAACTTGAACTGATTAAGGTTAGAGAAACTGTGACTTTTAAAAAATAATTTTATGGGGCTTACCACGGGACAATATGAAAGGTCCAAGAATACATAGCAGCAATGGACGTGACAGTGTAATAATCATGCATACAATAATAGTGCTGAAAATCTAACACAAAATTTGAAATTTTTACAGAAACGCGCTTAGTGTGAAAAAAGTGATCGAAGAAATCGATTTCAATTTGCGACAAAAATGTTTCGTATTATGGTAGTTATGGAGACTATGATATAAACCTATAAAATTGATCTTATAGAATAAATAACTTTCTTAGCTATCAAAGTTGTAATACAGATATGTTTAGAGGAATAGATAAAGTTAATTTTTATGCAATAAAATACGAACTAATTTTAATAGAAAGAAACAGAAATACATTTTCTGTATGGTCTATAGCTAATCAAGGTAAAAGGAAGATTGTGAGCTTATCCAATTTGAAAAGCTTTTGGGCTTAAATGAATTACGGTTATATGTGCTGACCTTTAATTTTCGAACGTAAATATTCTAAATAGCGTTTAGCGATTCCAAGATATACATTTCTTGTTTCAATCGAAAAAGATTATTCTTTCTTTATATAAAGTGCTTCTAAGACCTCATTTGGATTATATGGTACAATTATATTATCTATGCTCGGAAAAGGACGTGTAATACTGGAACGCGTCCAGGGTCGAGTATCAAAATTGACTCATAAACTTATAATTATTGAATATTTAAAGTACTAATATAAGTTATGCCCTAATATTTGAGCAAGATTTAAAAGCAGCAATTAGGAATAATCGTATCAAACTAGTAAACCAATGATTGGAAAATGCAATAGCACAAAATTTGTATTAGTATAAAATAACAGACTTAGAATGGTTTGAGTAAGAATGTGATTGAATACACTACAATAAAAGGTTTAAGAAAGAGAATCATAAATATAATTTTAAAACATAACATTTAAAAAATTAAGTGGTTAAATTAAACGTTTTTCATATCTTCTCTTCCTTCTCCGCTCCTTCCCCTCAGACTTACATTCTTTTTCCTCCTATTTTAACTAACCATGTGTTTATCTTACTGTATGTACTAGTTTGAATTCTGTAATTAATATTTTGAAAACAAGTACTTTAAGACGTAGTTATGGAAAAGGAAAGGGTGATGAAAGGTAAAAATATCTTCAAAAGTATCGCGGTAAATAAATGTGTTTAATCAAGTGAGATTCATCGAAAAGAGAAAATAATCTATTTTTACACCTGAAAATGTTTAGGACAAGTATTCATAAATCTACATACATTACTAGATTCAGTGAAAGATTGTACTGTTGCAAAGGTTATTTTTTAATCAATTGATACCTACAGGCCTTGGGGTATTGTGATTGATATTTATTTGCAACAAAATGGAGAGAAACAATTACTAGACAGATCTAAAACGAAGGACTTGGGTACAATTAGAAAGACTAAGGTTAAAAAGTGCCGCAATAACAAACCTATTAACGCTAAATTCTGTACCGGGAAGAATTCACTGGAATTCTCTAAATAAGAGATCCCATGGCATTCTCAAAACATCAAGTGTTTTATTTTGAATAACTATTTGGGTTTTCGAGTCCAGAAATTTGGACTAATAGCTCCCTTGATGATACTTGCCAGCTTTCTTTCTTGTATATACTACCGAGCAAAATAAGAGAAGGATTTTCCTCTATTAAAATATTTTTAAAAATATGATTAGATAAATGAAACTTTCATGGTACATACATACATGCCTTGAATAATTCTTTTGATGATGTCATATGATAAAATTTTATACTCAAGTAATTATACAAAATAAACTAACAAAATAAAAGAATGACAATTAAAAAATAAGAGAACGATTCTTTCTAGAACATTCTGGAAGTTCCTTGAAATCATTTGGCAACATTTTGCTCAGTAGGTAAATCTGTACAACCGCCATTGTTATACTCACTCTGAATCGATGCCACCACAAATGAAAATGATTTATGTGCTTTATCACAAAATCTTTCACTTGATGTCGTCAGTTAGGGCACTTTCTATAGTTTTCAGAGAGGAAGGGAGGTTAAAAGGTGGATTTTGAGCGTTCTAAAGATATATAATGAAAACAAAACCTATCAATCTCCTACAAAAGTCGATCGATTCTGCATAACCAACGTCTGATAAGATAAAGCTATTAAGTGCCTTTCTATGAAGGATCACTTTGAGACTAAAGCAGTATTTTATTGAAAAATTAAGACCAATAGTGGCAAAGAAATGAACAATTTTACAATGTCCCATCGCCTTAATGCATCAAATCATAAGCTTGTTGTCCAACAAACAGATCAGTAATAAAAACCAGAAGGCGAGACTCAAATATGCACGAGCTCGCGTTCTTTGTAGGGATGAATATTGAGAGAAAATTTATTTTAACGACGAAAGTAAATTTAATTTTGTTTGGACTAATGGCAGACTCTTTAGTAAACGCGCTGCAGGTGACAAACAACACTAGTTTTGTTAAAAATTCTTCCAAACATGGAAAAGGCAGCGTAATGGTATAGAGGTTGTTTTTGTCTGTTGGAGATGATCCGCTAGTGCTAATAGTTTGAAGGGCCTGCTCAGATCACGGAGCTGAACCCATTTGAGAACGTCTAAAAAATCATTGAAAAAAGTCGGAGACCAGCAGCCTTCAACTGTAACGGATTTATGAACGAAAATTCAGCAAAAATACTACAAAATAAGACAGAAATTTGGTCATGGTGCTGGTGCGGTCCCTATTGTCATCGTTCCGCCAAAGTAATAGAGAGCAAATTTTTCAACATTTATATAAAGTGTTCTAATTTACATCTTTGTCAAATCTTTTTTTGTTTCTTGTGTATTTGCTGCTGAAATATTCTGCAATGATCGTCGTATTATTTGTATAATATATTGAATATACGATTGTATCATATGAAATATTCATAAAAATATATTAAATGCAAGACATTATGTACCATAGAAAGGAAAATCGTTATCTGATTTTTCTCGGTAGTGAAAATAATAAACGCCTAACAACATAACTAATCATCTTTCCTTGGATTTTTACCTACCAGAATTAGAGTTACTCGTAATTTGGTATTTCAACACATTTATTCATATTATTAAGATGCAAAGAAATTAATAGTGCTTTTAAAAGGAAGGTAAAATTATTTATAATATAAAATAAAATGCATTCATTCAGTAAAGTAGATTTTATCATTATTAGTTATTGTTAAATATATAAAGAGGTCTACAGTAGCTCTTTAGATTTACCCTCCTTTCATATCCCACTAAATGAAAGGTGAATATAACCTTAGCTGTGGACACCATCTATAAGAGATAGCATAGAGTTTTGTTTAAGATCAAGCTAAATATTTTGCCATTAATATTGTTGTAAACAACCCACTTTATATCTTCTGTGCCCACTCTGTTTAGAAATGGCTTGAAGTACGTTTTAATGCAGAAGGAATAAATAAATCAAAATTTACAATGGTAAATGTTGAGCTTCAGATAGTTCATTTTCTACCCAAACATCATTTTTATTCAATTTTACTAGGTAATACTAACCTAAATAAGGTGCAGGTATTTCTATGGAAAAATATTTTGCATGAGTACAATTATTTTTTAAACGATGGTAGAAAGGAAATATTTGATCTAAAGTGACATTAATTTCTTGAAAACCTATTATATTCAGAATATTAGTCAAGTCCCTCGAAGTTGTTCAATAATATTGTTGAATTATAGAATAGAAAATTATAAACTCAATATTAAGAGAAAATTTAAACGACTATGAAAGCGCAATAGTGAATTTTCTGTTCATTCCGTGTATACACTTATAATGAACACTGGAAAGGCTCCGCTTCTTTTGCTACCACTCAATCCTCGAGGCAAAATCCTCACCCCCTGCCTCAATCACACAAACATACTTATATACATAGCGACTTTTCTACTGCAAAAAGTCACATAATTGATTTTATGCCATACGCTACTACCCACATTATCGTTTGATAAAACTTTATTTTGCTATTTGACTATCACTCGTGATCCACTTTTCGATCCCAAAACAATTAATTGCTAACGGGCATAAATGTATTATTTTTTGCCTCTCGGCTCAAGTGCATTTATTCCTATTATTTTTTTTCTATATCATGTTCAATGGGATACATGAACTTTCGTAATATTTATTTAGTTTATACTTCCCAGCAACGAAATAAATATAAGGTTCAGATCTTAACACATGCTTATTTACCCCTCAATTAATTTATTCCATGCACGATTCTTTTATTTACATCAAATAATTATACAATTATATATTCAACCATTTTTTATCTTTTTCATACAGAAGATATACATAATTTTATTCCCATGTTTTTGATGAATAAAGATTACCGCAGTTGCTAAACGTCTCCCAATGACTTGTCAAGCAATGATTTCGATGTATACCAGTGAAAACCCATCGCAAACAAAAGTGGCCTTTCCTAAAGAAAATTTATACCTAAATCACAAAATCAAGTTTGTGTTTAGCCGACCAATTTATTGTAAATGATGTCATAATGGTTTCATTCGCATGCGGAAACTAAATCATCGGCCAAAGTATCACGCTGCTTTTGACGTCATTTCGAATGAGTAATTATCATTTTGAAAAATATTCTTATATGGCTTTGATCATAGAATTATACTTTCATTTCTTTTTACAGAAGACATTGATATTCATTACCAACTAATGCCTTGAGGATATAAAAATTCTCTAGACCGCTTCTTCTATATTTACTCTAATTCTGATGAAAAATAAGTGATCATGACAAACGATAGGCCCTTCATATTTGCTCTATCAAGTGAACAACTACACCTTTTGGCAGTGACCCAAAGCATTATTCGTAGTTTCATATGTGGTGAGTCAATAGTCTAGAAAGAGCTAAACGACTCATCACTTGCTGCTACTTCTGCTTAACAGGTATCGCAGTTAAGTATTTTTCATTCTATATATTTTTTTGCAAATACAAAATAAGTGCTATAAGTTTTTCCTTTCTTACTACACATCTTAAACGGAAAGGCAAAGAATTCAAATTTCTAGCCAAGTCTTAAGTTTCCTATTCTCATGTTGAGACATTGGATTAATATATCTCTCTCAGCATCAACTGAAATACCAAGTTATGGTAAATAGAGCTCGCATGAACCATAAACTGACGAGTCTACGTATGAGTTACGATCTGAATACGAAAGGAAATGGCATCTCGTCAATCACCATGAACTAAATAATTTGTTCCATGATCTAAACACTAATAAATAACAGAGCCAACTCCTAGGCTCCGGTCTATGAAAATGGAATCTGTTGAATAAAAGACAATGATTATAACATTCTGGAAGCGTTTGTCAGATATGCCGCAATTTTATCTAATTTAAAATAACTTTCATATTTCAACTGATATTACATGATACTTTGATGTTCTTGACGTGTTTTAATGATATATCAAGATACAGGAGTATAGATGTTTTACTGCCCATTAAAAACAACCTTGCTTTCCGTTATAATTGCCCATTCAGTCATTTGGAGCCACATGGCGATCTTTATTCATTCTAGATCACATAAATTACAGTGAGCATGATTTTTTTATTTGAAAGTTGCAGCCTTTCTTAATGCGCAACAAACTGTTAAGCTTAAATTTAGATTTTATCTGTGCAAGTGCGTCAGCCAAGCAAAATCAGAGTATTATGTCCTTTCATTATGGCTACATCGAGATTTACTATTATAACACTCTAAACCCACATTGTTATTCACGACTTATTAATAAATAGGATGATAAGTTTATTTAAACCCCTCTACCTAGAAATCTAGTCTCAATAAAATAGTTCACCAAAGTTTTGCAGAAACATAAGCCATGTTTTAAGTAACTAAAGGAAATATTTCCAAAATTAAAAAAAGCATATTTGTCACCCCTCAGATTCGATAAATTATGGCTGACAAAATTTCGAATTAGAGATAGGTTAAAGTGAGTTAGCTTCGTGGTATGCATTCAAATGAGTGTGCAGCGGATTATTTAGAAATATACAGATGTCCATCGTAATATCTGAGTGATTGAACTAAGTACATAAGTGTTACCAGTATCTTCGATGCAAAACTGAGGCTTTTTTTAATGCAGAATCATTTCTACTTTTTCCACTGAATGCAAGGAATGTCAATGATGAGAAGAGCGAAATGTTTAATCAACAGATATCAATACTGGAGAGCAGGTAGAAAGGGAAATGTAGTTCATCCATACTAGCCAATTTATGTAGAAATCTAAAGCTTGCCCATCCTGAGACAACACGCAAATAGAGAATTCAATAATCATTAGAGAGATGCATAAACTAGTTCTAAAATACTATCTAAGTGTTACCATTTTAATCGATATTAATTGAAAAGTTAAAAATATAGGGCTCTTTGACTATCAGAGTCAGATTCAGCAAACTTAATTTGATACGAGGGGCGGTCAATAAGTTTTGCGAATCGGAAGGGCAACTCAAAGGAAGGTGGATGGCTGTTTGTGGGGGTGTTAAGACAAGTCAGGACAAGTCAGGACCTGCAGCCGAACGCTCCTGCTTCGTCTATTTAAGAAGCAGTAGCTGATCGCAGATCGTGAGTCACAAATTTTCCAACAATGGAGAAGGTTGAGCGCCGCGCAGTGATCAAATTTTGACCAAGGAATGTAAGAATGCAAAAGAGATCCATGAACACATTGTTGCAGTGTACACCGACACCACCCCTTCTAATGCAACCATTGCTCGCTGGAATAGGGAATTTTGCCATGGCCGTGATCTCCTTGAAGATGACCCCCGTCCAGGTCACCCGTCACACGTGACTAACGAGTACAATGTGGCCCGTGTGGAGAGGATGATCCTCGAAATCGACGGGTGAAGCTCGAAGAAATCGAGCGAGAAGTGGAATATCACATGGAAGTGTTCTCAACATCATCTACGACAATTTGGCCATGACCAAGGTCTCTGCCCATTGGGTCCCTAGAAACCTCACGCTCCATGATCATATTCAACGTCGTCAATGTCCACAAGGCCAGAGTTGCACAAGCTGCCCTGCACGAGTGAGGAATCGAGGAGCTCAACCTTTTCCCCTCACTCCAGATCTGGCCCCTTGCGACTTCTTTTTATTTCGCCAGCTCAAGGCTGCACTTCGGGGACGCTGGTTTGGGGGCGATGAAGATGTCCAGCTCGCCGTTCAGGAGTGGATTGAACAACAGTCGGGAGATTTCTGGTTGTCGGGAATTCGAAGCTTTGGGGACAAGTGGCGCAACTGCATTGAAGTCGAAGGTAGTTATATGGAAAAATAATAAAAGACTTTTCCTCATATCTCGTTTCCTTATATCCGAATTGCAAAACTTATTGACCGCCCCTCGTAGTAAAACAATAAAGAAGACGGTTTTTTCCTAAACCTGAAATCTTTAAGCAGTGTTTTTTGAAAGACATCCACAGATTTAAAATCCAAATTACTAAAAACCATTCAAAGATATCTATAGCATTTTTTTCGAGGATTTAACACAAAGTTTATATTACTTAAAATAATTGACAATTTTTAAAATAGATCAAGCGTTGAATACAAGCATAAAATTGATTTCATTGTACATATTTAAAAAAATCTGCAGCTGGTCCGTATATTACCGAGGTTTTTCATTTTTATAAAATATTTCTATCATTCCTAAGAAAATAATGTGGAGAAGAAGAGTTATAAGAAGTGGAACATAGTTACAAAGGCAACAACTAAGAAATAGAATCAATTCAGAGTCTTTCACTGGTGATCATTATCTCATAAAACTAATTATCCGAAAATATTAAATTTTATATTCCGAATAATCATGAAATACAAATACTCGTATATCGAGTATAAATTTCATCCGCAATTTTATTTTAACCGTCAAGAAGTAGAATATAAGTTATAAATAATTCATAAATTTTATAGGTTTAATTTCCGTTAATTCTTTTAAATCTTGTAGAATTTTAAATTATTCAAATTCTATATAATTTTAATAATTGGGGCACTTAACTTACCGCGACTTCTTTTGGAAACGTCGGTTTCCCTTTAAAAAAAGAACATTATGAAAATCGGTGAGGGATTCAAGGCGCTTTAAGACGGTCCTGGAGAAATAAGATAGGAGAGAAGTAGGTAGCTGTGAGGGGGAAATCATTGTAGGGCTCGAAGGAAAACGGAATGGCAACATTCATAAAGTAATGGGTGGAACATACAATAGAGTAATATAAAGAGTAAAATAGGTTGATATAGCGTCTTAAAGAAATATTTGTTTTGTTATTTGCCGATGGATGAACGACCAGAGAAAAGAGAGAGGGTTAAAACGATACGGGTGAAGTGATCGCAGCAGCTTCTTTCTGGCCGCACCCTAAGTTTTAGTGATGGTATTTGACTGGACTTTAATAGGTTCCCGGTGATACAAACTGACTATTATATATAATAGGAATTTGACACTTCTAGCGAAAGGAAAATCTAATATAGATATAAAATATCTTAACAAGAGCTTCATAATAGCTTAAGGAATTCCAATATTAAATATTTCAATCACTAAACCCCCTTGAAAATCTAAATCACATTCAAAGATTGCGAGGTAATACCCAATTTCTGTGAGAAGGTTGTGTCTCTATCAGTTATTAAGATTCAAAAAATAATAATTCATCTTCAAACTTTTGTGAAATTGATTTTATTTTATATTAGGTAGTGATTGAGAATCAATTGGTAAACTAGGAATAAACAAGAAAAATTAAGATTAAGATATATTTGTATAATTTTTAGAAGCTTAACTTACCTTTCGATTACTTCCTAAAAATGAGACAACAGAATATGGACATGTAACCCAATGGACTATGATCTTAAATTTATAACCTACGCTGCTCAGAATACTTTTGCTATACATAATAACACACCCGTAAATTCTCTTTCCACCGAAGGTATGATAAGATCAAAAGTTAGGTAGTCAGAATATATGTAAAATAAACTGAAACGAAAAAGAAATTCGTAAGAAAAAAAAAAACACACAAAAATAAACAGAACACTTATCATCCTAAACAAAGGGTTATTAATTAGAGTATTATTAACCAAATCTATGTAAAATTTGGAAATTTTTTAACAGAAACATACATCTAAAGCTAAAAAAAATATTTTATACTATTAAACTTTAGTAACCACACTCATCGGAAGAAGGTATTGAAAGAAAAGTACAAAAGGGACATGGAATAGTAAAATGAGTGACCAAAATATTGTATAATCTTAACAGGGTTATTACAAAAGAGTTGGCAAAAAGAAGGACTATAGGAAAAAAAAATTCAACGAAGTCCAGTAGCTTTAATTTGGTTATCCTTAATATATTTTATTCAAATTACGAAACTATCGTTTATTTTTTCACCCATATTGAATTTATATTTATCAACCCCTTTTGTAAACAGTACGGAAAAAGAGTTTTGATGGATTCGCTTTAACCCTTGTGCACGCGATTCCATATATTACTTCTATTTGTTCAATGAGTTGCAACTGAATAAAGATTCTATTTTATTTGATTACATTAGATCTCATCTAGCGATATGAATAAGCTATTATCTTGACGATTTCTTTCTAAGTTTTTCCTTTTTCTTCCAGACGATGTTTTTCTCATGCTGGTTATCATTTTCAGCCTAGATCCTGCATTATTTCTTCACTGAAGGTAAAAAAAGGGAACTCTATGACTCAAGTTGGACTCGAGTTAGGATTAGTTTGTCTTAAAAGGTGCCAACTTTATGATTTTAAGAATTTATTCACATATCATGATAGATGTGAGGTGGTAAAGAACGAAAATGATGAAAGAAAAGAAAAAGGAAATAAATACAAGAGACTGAATCCAAAGAGATTACGCATTTGCGAACGGAGACAGCGCCTATATATAAAGGAAGTAAAAGCTAAAACAATACCACGGATATATCACAAGGAAAGAGTAATTAGACCAAAGATAAAGAAGCATATGGAAAATCATATATCAAAAAAAGGAAAGAATGAGAATAACTCAAGACAGATAATCCACTCACGTCGAGTTTTATCGTCTCTTATTATTTTACTATGCAGATTTAGAACATCTCGCTTAATTTTATAAGGCTAATATCCTCTCTACATCCAACGTTAGTTTGTTGCGGAATTTAAAAAATTTTAGGCAATCGCCACTGGATTCTTTCTTGTGTTTATACAGCGAGTCGGAGTAAGCAGAGAAGAATTAAACGCAGAAATTTATTTCTCTTTAATATATATGTACATATAAACGAATATTTGTTCTTTGTTTTTGTTTTACCGACGTTATTTAATCTTTTTAATATTTCCATTGTCAGGGTGGGTTGTGAAGAGAAAATATAGCGAATGCAAAGTAAATATTTAAGAAATTATGCCATTTTTTTATGATTTGTAACTTACTCTATAACCGAATCGAATAATCACATTAACGATATTAAGCCACATTGTATTTACCTGCGGTTAAGCGCCAGGGCAAGGAGTCTCTTTTTATTCAAAAGGACTAAAGTTCATTTGTACCCATTAGAGCCATGAAATGACCCATATAACCATGTGACATATGGTTATTCACCCTGGAGATTTCCAAATCTGCCATCGGATTTAGAGTTGGGTGGCGCCATCTAATGGCAGAAGCCTCATTTACCTATTTAACTATCCTAAGGCACTTATAAGTGATTCGCAACATGGGGAAAAATAAATGCAATAATCATTTATCATCTTATCACAAAATGCCGTAGGTCATTAGAGGGAATTTCTTTCCTTTTTTCCAGGATGGGGTATCGATTCGGATCGATTTTGTGACAGATCTCATTTATTGTTGTAGCTAGATTTTGGACCCCTCATTTGGTTATGCGTCTCTCAATTGAAATACCTTCACAACTGATTGATTGCTGGACTATCTATAAATTATTTCAATGTAGAGATTGTTATGATTACAAACATTTACCGACATTAATTTAGCGAGTCAAATTTACCGACATAAGATTTATAAAAAAATCTTATAAATGGCTGAAAATACTTTTTGTTTTCAGACAATGATGGCGTCATTTTCCAATTATTCTTGTCTTTTACAGAAAAAATTTTATTTCAATGAACTGTACGGGCATATATAAATAAATTGTGCACGTCAAAGCCTGAGTCACCCAACCTTTACCTGACCCTCTCTATCGTCTTCAGATTTACACCTAAGTACTCGGAGAACATCGATTTTGAGCTCAGGTATGAATCTCAAACAACATCGCCTGCTTTTTCTAAATTTTTTGGGGTTGACTTCATCATGGTTTTGTTTTGTTTACATATGATGCACAACTGAGTATACTATAATAATAATAAACTGAGAACACATTTTATTTCTATCAAGGAATCTATATTGTGGGTACGTTTCGCTCATTGAATCAATAATGTATTTCGAAGTATGGCCAAGTTCACGGGGATATAGACACACAGGCTAAGCAAGGCAACAAAGGTTATTGTTCTGAGTGCGATTTAAATAATTAGCTGCAGCTGCGTGACATTGAAATATTCCAAACACAACAACAAAAAGAGATTTGGAAATACACTAGATAAAAGGTACACAATATATATATATATATATATATATATATATATATATATATATATATATATATGGTCTTTCAATAAGGTCACTTGATTCAAAATGTAAATAAAACAAGTTTTGTGTGATATATGGACTCAATTTATTTTAAATTTGAAAGTACATTTTATGATATTAAGTGTCGAATATGAAGTCGTTCAAATGATGCCCGCCACGGCTTCGCTTGGTGGAACTTATTCGATGACTTTGTCGCATAAATCTGGCTGAATTTGCTGGATGGTATTCGTTATTTTGACTTTTAGGACATCAACTGTTTGCGGATTATTTGCATAGACCTGCGATGTAAGATATCCGCAAAGAAAGTAATCTAATGGCGTTAAATCGCATGATCTTGGTGGCCAGTTGATGTCACCACCCCGCGAGATGCCCCCGCCCTGAAATCACTGGTGCAAAATGTGTATTGTGGCTTGCGCAGCGTGGCACGTAGCGCCGTCCTGTTGGAACCACATGTCGTCAGTATCCATATCGGGCATATAATCCAGTTGAGACCACAAAAAGTTGCTTATCACCGACCTGTAGGTCTCGCCGTTTAGGGGTATGGAAATCCCATCTTCGTTCTTAAAAAAAAACGGACCGATGATTCCGTTAGACGAAAATCTGCACCAAACAATGACTTTGTTGGGATGCAATTGGTGCTGGTGTATCTCATGTGGATTGCTTTCGTCCCAAATCTGAAAATTTTGCTTGTTCACATATCCATTCATCCCAAAATGCGCCTCGTCGCTGAATATGATTTTTTGGGGGAAATTTGGAGCAACTTTCCCTGCTATAGAGCCCAATCAGCGAACACACGGCGTTGTCTATGATCATTTATCTTAATTTCAGGGGTAAGTTGGATTTTTTACTGGTGCAGACCCAAGTCCCTACGCATTATTTGCCAAACTAAAGTCGCAGAAAGGCAAACTTCTTGTGAACGACGAGGAATTGACTGCCTCGGATTCCCAATACACTCTCATTTACGGCAGCGATGTTTTGAGCAGACTTTGCGGTTCGGCGACGTACGGGTGCTGGCTGATTTTAGATGGGTCCTTTTGCCTTGAATTTGGCATTCAAGGGTCTAACAGTCAGTGGACTCTGTAGGACGATTGTCGCGAGGAGAAAAATCACGTAATCTGTGGAACGTTTGTCGAACGGAGCACTGAATTTGATAATAACATTTGATGACTTGCACACGCTGTTCCACTGTATAACCTACAATCGTGATTTGCCAAGTACTACTAAACAGTTCAGAGTGAGGTTGCCAGATGTCGCTTTAAAAACATCGCCACTATCGCTTGAAAAAGCTCGAGCGTCCTTGTTGAAAGACCCTATATATATATATATATATATATATATATATATATATATATATATATATATATATATATATATATTTATATATATATATATATATCGTCAGTTCCTAATTTAAATCTATCTGAGGCTCAATTTTTTTTAATCCTGTAATAAGATCGCAAATAAATAAAATAGTAAAATGTCAGCCCTTCAATATGTTTAGGCTTAACCCCCCCCATCAGATTAGCCACAAGTAGGGGATTGGGGGAAAAAAGAGGGGATCTTGTGTTATGCTTTTCTCTTATATTTTCTGCCCAGTGTCAGTTGAAAAAGGGTGTGAGATACACCGAAACTGTTCTGAATTAAATTGTCTTCGGAGAATGCCGTTTAATTCCTCATATATATATATATATATATATATATATATATATATATATATATATATATATATACCAATAAGACGGAATTAGGTTCCGAACACTGGTTGGATAACCAGGGTCATTAAATGATTATAATGGGAGATTTGGGATGGTGAGAGATTCAGTTCCTTTGACCCTTGAGATTAAAGAGGGGCGAACTTAGGGGTTGGGGGGGTACCTTGGTGAAATTGATTACTCATGGGTGTAGACGGGAACCCGAAGAGAGTGATGCTACTTTCACCTAGCTCTGATTTAGTGAGATGCGGGCTTGTCCTCAAGAGGTCACCAGACAAACTTTAGATGTGTGCGAGTTGACTTCTCCAAACTCGGATTGAGCGAGCTATTGGGCCTCCTGTCCCCAAAGAGTCAAGAGAAGATCTTCGGATGGTGGGTGACTTCTTGAAACTCGGATTGAGTGAGCTTTTGGGCCTCTTGTCCTCAAGAGGTCACCAAAAGGACTTCGGAGGACGGCTTATCCAATCTTTGATCCGAAGGCGGTTGAGAAAGGCTGACTTTGCCTCAAGTGACTTTTATCCATGACCCGAAGTTAGGAGTCAGTTCTCCAATCTTGTCCGTGGACCGAGACTGTCACTAAACACCTCGAGGGCGAGAGAGTCGTTTGAGCTTACATCCGTTGGGGAAAGCGTCTTCTAACCGAATCTGCGGGTAATCCTTGAGAGAGCGTATATATATCCAGATTTCTTCAAAAGAAGGAAAAGCGGAAGGATCTTCTCGAACCAGAGCGTGTCCTTACGGGAATCTATAAGATGCCAGGATTAGCTTGTCTGAAGGAACGAACAGCGGCTGGAGCTATAAAAGTTGTCTCGAAGCAAACCTACAAATAGAGGAATAATCTCCCGATTTAGGAGGGAGGGAATAACAAGACGGCGGGTAGATAGCCTTCAAACACAGCGTCATGCATCGGTGTGAATTTCTCAGTGACCAAGCGGAAAGTTCAAAAAGGGTGAAGTCAAAGTGGGCGTAAGTTTGAGTAACTGCTCACTTTCTCTCCCGAAGTAATATCTTAGTGGGGGTAATATTACTATTTTAGTGAGCCACTCTATACTCCTTCCAATCCAAAGAAATATTTACAAGAAGGAAAACTTTGGGGCTGAAAAAATGTATACAACTAATTTCATCAAGAGGGGAACTAATACAGCTACAATTTTAACGTTTCGAAAACAGAAAAAAATATAAATCTGTACGGGATTTATACATGTGTAACCACAGAGAACTTTATCTATACATACGCACACATAACATCAACAAATCTCCCAAAAGAAACTATTATTTTCAGAATGAGTCAAACACGAATTTTGCTTTTCACTCAGGTTGTTGGAGTGGGCTCTTATATTGGCTTCCTACTCAAGCGATCAGCTAGGTAGTTATCGGTGCCTTTAACATACATGTTTTGAAATTGGTATTCATGAGGAGTATGCTACAACGCATTAAACGACTATTTTGGCTATTACAGTTTTTTATGTATGCCAGAGGTTTGTGATCGCTTTCAACAATAAATTCTTTACCTATGACATACATTCTAAACTATGGCTAAAGCTTCGATCTCTATGGTGGCATACGCCTTTTTGCGGGGAGACAGCTTCCTAATAGCATATCCTACAGGTTATCCCATTTTATGGTCGTAATATTGGATGAGGACAGATCCTAGTCTATCCTGGGTGGCATCGCTACGAACACCGAATATTTTATTAGGATTCGGTAAACTCAAAATATAGACAGAGGTTAGTTTGTTTTTTAACACGGATCCCCCAAAAGAATGAAGCTGTTTCTTCGTTCGCGAGAAAGGCATTTCTGACATAGCCTTTACCTTGTCGTCGCTGAGAATCATTTGATTCCTATAGAGCTGGAAGCCAAGGTAGTTAATAGTGTCATAGGCTAAGTTACACTTTGTCGGGTCTACCTTGAACCCGTGTACACGTACCCTGGATAGTAAAGCGCACCGAGACTGTACGTGATGGTCCCAGGTACGAGTAGTGACGTACAAGCTATCGAAATATAAAGTAACATTCGATAGGACATCTAACAACAACCGGCGCATAATCCGGTTATAACTTCAGCAAGCACTTGGTGGTAGGCTTTGCATAGGTCGAGATGAATTTGGCGTCTTCGAAAGCATGAAGACTTGTCGATTAGGGGTATTGGTTTCGCGTCAAACTGTGTAACTGAGTTTAATTTTCGAAAATCAACGCACATGCTAAACGACTTCTCAGGTTCCTAACCATGACAATGGGGGCACCAAAATCTGACAACGAGGGTTCTATTATTCCTAATTTTAGTAATTTCTCGATCTCTTCATTAAAAGTCGGCCGTATATGTACATGTATGGGATAAGGCTTGGTTTTTATCGCATCTTGAGTAGTGAGGACAATTTCATGTGTAAATTGTGTTGAACAAGCAATTGAGCCCTCTCATTAGGGGCGAGATTGGGGTTTACGTCCAAGTCGGAGTTAGGCTCCGCTTTGGGGGAAGAAAGGGACGGCAGGGGATACTCATCGTCTTATACACACACCGTTTGGACCAGACACAAGTGTTCAACAGGATAGGTGGCTTCGAGGAGGGGTTCTTCGTCCAGGGCGGCTACGTTATTTAGGGAAGCTCAGCAGTGGTATTCTTTTAGGAGGTTGACGTCGTAAATCTTATTACCGGAGGGGGTTTCAATTAGGTAATCCACCGGGCCGCGTGATTCTTAAACGGGAAAAGGTCCTTTCCAGCGGGAGTGGAGCATATTTGCTTCGCAAGGAAGCAAAAGCAATACTTTCGCACGTGGTTCGAACGAACGCGGCTTTGATTTTATGTCGAAGTAGGTGTGGTATTTTTTCAAGTTTACATCCGCGTTCCGGAGAGCGATGTCCGCACATTTTTCTAACCAGGTACGCAGGTCTAAAACATACGCGTAAAAGGATTTAATTGACGATATCTGTCGGATGAGATCTCCTTCGGGATCCCTACTTGGGAACAGATTAAGATTAAAGCCTCTGCACAAATAATGCTATCAATCTTGTTCATGGGTATAGCCTCTGGAAAACGGGTGGCGCAATCGGAGAGGGTTAGAATATAGGAGTGTCTCTCACTTGAGTGGGGGGGGGGGTCGAATGAGGCCTCTTAGGTCAATTTATACCCGGGCGAAAGGCTTAACCACTCTCATGGTCTTTTGATGGGGGGCAGGGGATACACGCCCTTTGGAGCTGACTTCTGGCAAAGATCACAGGACTTGCAGAAGTCGATAATTTGTTTGTCCGCGCCTAGCCAAAAGAAATATTTCAATACCCGTGGGCCGTTTTGTTATGGCCGAAATGTCCGGCCATTAAGCCATCGTGAGCCATCTTTAGAACGGGCTAATATCCATTCTCGGCACACACAACGTGTTGGTCGGGGCCTTCTCTGTTTCAACAGAAGAACGATATAATAACGCATCCTTGACGGTGTACTAGATCTTCCGATCGCCTCGCACCGTCTCAGTCTTCTTCTTTCTTTCTTTTTCCCACAGGGGTTGTAATGTGGGGCAATTCTTATGCACCTAAGCAAATTGACCGTTGGTGGTGAGGTCGATGTCTGGGGACGATAAGGGTACTTGAAGCGATAATTTATTCTCGGCTTAGGCTCTGGTAACGACCGGCTGAGAAATTGGGTTTGGAGAGAGCTATGCGCTCTGTCCGATAAGGACGGAGTAGTATTTTATCGGGGCCTCACCTACGTCGTCACATCGGGTGAAGTATTGGCACTGAATATAGCACTGTCCCAGTGGGAACCTGTGGCAGGACCTAAAAAGTCATGTACCAACGCAAACCTGTTATGCTGGGGGCTTACGGTGAGTAGTAGTTTATCGTATACTATTATACAGGTGCAACCTGTATCTCTAACGACGCTTGACACTCGGCAACCCTTTACTACGCTATTTTCAAACTGTTGCCCACCGGGGGATCTCTTGTTAAACAGAAAATATACCTGTTGACCTGGGGGAGAGGGGGCAGGGGGCACTGGCGATGCGACTGGTAGCTTAGTAGAGGGGACGGCAAAGATTTGGTGAACCTGTTAAATCGATATGGTTCTCAGTTGAGAACTTTTGGGGCAATTGTAACTTAAGTGCCCAGGGATGCCACACGTAAAGCATAAAATTAGTCTAGAGGGGTAGTTAATAGGCATGGGGTTAGTACTGGAGGATTCACGTCTTTTTGTTTTCACGGCGGGTGAGGCCTGTAGTTTCTCGGTGCTTGCACTTTTACGAAGCCCTTGTTACCCTTGGGTTTGCTTATGTTAAACCCAAACTTGTGTTTGGGAAAGGGTTTTTCTTGACCTCCTTGGGGTAAAGGTCGAAACTAGGTGCGTGAAGGTTGTCTTCTTCCACACACCCCTTGAAAGTGGATGCTCTTCTCTCCGCTATGAAAGACCTTAGTTCGCAAGAGAGGGTAGACATCAGTTGATCCCTTAGAAGGAAATCGATTAGTGACTCCGTCCTAGAATGGACTCTCGACGATATTCCATATATGACTATTCGTTGAGGGAACTATTCAATTATATTTAGAGTGCGTGGTGTCTGGTTGACCGATATTATTCATCTTCAATATGGTTAAGAAGTGGAACTGAACTCAAGGATAATAATATGGCTATCATTAATAAAATAGAGTATTATTGATAAAACTATCAACAACACACAAAACGGAAAATATTGACATAAACAGGGAATGGAAAGGGTCGCGGGAAATCTGGCTAATCCGAGGATTAAGATTTGGAAGAGATTGAAAAAGGTAAAAAAAATAAAAATTAAAGGGATAGGATAGTTCGCTAAGCCATTTGAAGCACAGGATAGGGTTGAAAAAAGGTTAAATACTCAAAGGTAATGTTCAGCTTACGTAAATAAACGTTGTTGTGCAGAGGAAGGCGACGCGAAGGAATCTTCGGTCCGCTTGCGAGTTCCAGCCGAAGGGGGGGGGGAGATTAAATGATCCTGACGTGATGTCTTGGGAATGAGAACTGGTTCTTGACGAACGGGCTTGAAGAACAATGGCTGTTCTACGTTGTTCTCTTCTGAACAACAGGGGATGTGAGAACCGTCTCTTGTCTATGGGTTCAAAGAACAATGGCTGTTCTAACGTTGTTCTCTTTCTGAACTACAGGCAGGGAGGGTGAGA
Organism: Ceratothoa steindachneri; assembly: GCA_963969495.1. NCBI lineage: Eukaryota > Metazoa > Arthropoda > Malacostraca > Isopoda > Cymothoidae > Ceratothoa > Ceratothoa steindachneri. The sequence continues at coordinate 33,687,555 of OZ018324.1, read as the reverse complement.
ACCGTTTCTTGTCAACGGGCTCGGAGAACAATGGCTGTTCTAACGTTGTTCTCTTTCTGAACACAGGGGGGAAGGGTGAGAACCGTTTCTTGTCAACGGGCTCAAAGAACAATAGCTGTTCTAACGTTTTTTTCTTTCTGAACAACAGGGGAAGCCTTGTGAACTTGGCATCTTGAAGGCTTGAACCTTGGCACTCAAGGGATATTGTCCTCTTCTAAACAATGATGGTGGATCTCGACGTAGAGGGCCCTGGTTCGCAAGATGAGACTGGTTTGGCGGGATGTCTCGCGAAGATAATCCGGATCTCGAATCTCAGTGGTGAAGTTTCCGTATAAATAGTCGAGCCATCTCCTTGGTGTAGGGGATAATGGAGTGGGGGCTTCGAGGGAATGCATGGCCACGCCTGAGAACAATACCTTATCTACCATAAGCCTAACTCAATCTGGCGTGATCGGCGAATGGGGTGAAAAGGGGGATGGGGGGGGAGGGATAAACCGCCTTGGTTAAATATTGGCTCGGGTGGCGGTGATAACGCGCCAGGCTTCAAGGCAAAGATGCACGTGGGTAGCATCGTGTTTCTAAACAACATGTGATAACGGTTTAAAATAAGCGGCCTCAAACCATTCTATCACACCCCTCCATTCCGGGGGGAAGTTGTCACTTCGAAAAAAAGAGGGAAGAGACAAAGATAGAGCTCCGTTGTGGGGAACTCGTTTTCTTGTACCGACCGTACCTTCATGCACCTAACTAGTATTACCTCAATACATATGATTACTTTGATCTTTTGGTTATTTGGGAAACTAATCTTTAATACAAACTTAATCATAAAAGGGGCATAGAGCAATGAAATGATATAAAATTAGTACATATTGGACAAAATAATTTATATGTAATTTAATGAGTACAAATATATATACATACGAGAAAAATAATAGACATTGAGTGTTACAAAATTCAGACATATACATTAACTAATTCTATTACAAGAGAATCTAATTTAAGTCATACAAGACGGTATATATATACATGGAGATCCTAATCCTACGAATAAAATTAATCTACACTATTTGGCAAGAATAAACTCCAGCGCATAATTCGGCCGTTTGAGTGTCGTACATTCCGAATATCGGCCAACGGGCGGTGGTCAGTTTCTATCTGAAATTCTCTTCGTAATCAAGTACATTTGGAATTTGTCTATAACCCAGATAATTGATAGAGCTTCCTTCTCTATAGTGGCATATCTCTTTTGGCGTGGTAATAATTGGCGACTAGCATATGCGACTCGATGACTCGTTCCGTCATCCTCATATTAAAGGAGTACACCTCCAATGCCCTCGTTGCTCGCGTCGGTCTTAATCCCAAAGGATTTTTCCGGGTTGGGCAACTTTAAAATTGGGGCAGAAATGAGCTTACTCTTGAGCTGATTAAAATGGGAAACAGCGACATCATTCCAACGTAGACGATCGGGGGAATTCTTTTTTAAAAGGGAGCTGCGGGGCGCCGAAATTGCAGCGAAATTTGGGACAAATCGCCGATAGTAAGAAGCTGATCCTAGGAACGATCTTAATTGATTCTTAGTATTCGGGAGGGGCATTTGATAATACGCCTTGCACAAATCGAGTTCTGAGATGAACTCGGCGTTTTTAAAACGGTGGAGGTTTTGGTCTACCAACGGGATTGGCTCGGCGTCGAACACAGTTACCGAATTTAACTTCCGGAAGTCGATGCACATCCGATAAGAGCCATCAGGTTTCTTGACCATGACGATTGGGAAACAATAACTAGAGGTGGAAGGTTCTATTATGTCTAAACTAATTAAATGATCAACTTTGGCATTAAAGGTTTGGTGTAAATGAATCGGCATGTGATAGAATTTTGAACGGACGGGTTCTAAAGTTGTTAATTTAATATCATGCTCGAAACTAGTAGCGCATCCAGGCTTCTCTGAAATAACGTCGTCGAACTGACATAATAGTTCTTGTAGCTGCCTGTTTTGAGGTGGTATCAGCTGCGCGTCGATATCCAGGTCAGAGGGTTCAAAAGACTCGCCTGGTAGGGAAGGAAGAGGGTAATCGGAATCAGGTTGGATGCACACTGTGTGGATTACATTAAGGGACTCCACGGGGTAATCCTCTCCAAGCGTTGATGTTTCGTCCAGTGCTACGAACGTATCTCCATGGGCGCGTTGGGGGTATTTTTTTTCTTTGGGTCCACGGACAGTCTCCGTGTCCTCGTTTTGGGCCTTATTCCATAACGGTGTTAGTAATTCACACTCCTTTTGTGCCGACCTAAGGTCCTGGTTAAGGATCTCCGAGAATTCGGACGGTATCGGAGTTCTGAGGGGGACAGGCTCCTGGGCTTCTTTCTTAGCTGGGCCTTGAGGAAGAGCGGCCTGACACACGGTTGGAACTTACTTGGGGTCTCTGTCCTATTAGTACGGAACAGAACTGTATGGGTGCAGAAATGACTTCAGCCCAGCCATTATAATATTGACACTGCAAGTAACATCTAACGACGGGGAATTGGTTTGCCCGCCAGGTTAGTCATGTACCACCGCAAATTTTTCGAGGTTAGCGTCCACTGGGGAAGAGGAGCTTGTCAGACACGATGAAACACGTGCACCGTGTGTCCCTGACGAGAGTCGATACTCGGCAGCCGTTCACGCTGCCCTCCTCAAATTTCAAAGTTCCCGATGAACTTTTATCGAAAAATAAAATTAACCTGGTAGGGGGACGAAGGGGAAGAAGTTGCTGCTTGTGTCTGCACCCCTGGGGAAGCCGGGGTGGCATTAATCTGGTGAACTTGGTGGGCTGGTGCGCTTTTAAGCTTAGAATTTTGGGGGCAATTCTAGCTCATGTGGTTTTCTACACCACAGTTGAAGCATACGATTGGTATCTTCGGGAAGAGTGATGGAGGAGAAATCTTAACGGGAGGTTTGGTGTCCCATTTTGGTTTGTGGGGAAGAAGTTTTGGGGTTTTACGGGGCCCCTAAACTCCGTGAGCTTTTCTGGGAAGGGGCGTGAATCCTTCCTTCTTTCCTGATTGGTGGGTTGGTGAGAAGTTTGTTTCTCCTTTGGGTATCAATTATGGCTTGCGGCATAGACATCCGCTTCTTCGGTACACTCTTTAAAGGTTTGGCACCGACGATACTTGACGAACGCGCGGATCTCCGTGCGGAGAGACGCCAAAAATTGATCCCGCAACACGAAGTCTGTTAAGGACTCGTAGTCAGGATCAACCTTCAAGGATTCTAACCAAAATTTAAAATTCCTCTAAAGATTGTATCCGAATTGACGGAACGTCTGTCCGGGTTTAATACGACCTCCTCGAAATTCTTGGCGGTAGAAATCGGGAGTCATATTATGAGCGGTCAATAACTCAGCTTTTAAGGTGTTGTAGTTAATTGTACACTCAGATGGTAAAGATATAAAAATTTCGCGCAATTTACAATTTAACAAGGGAAGTTATCTGGCTACACCTTCAGTCTCGTGGATCTTTTCGAAGTGGGCTAAAAATGCTCCGAAATCCTCTCCATCCCTGAAATTGGGGAGCTTAAGTGGAAGATTGGGTGGGGCTTCTGAACGTGAGCTGGCCGATTGTATTTCAGCTTCTACACGAGCTATTTCAATCTAAAGGTGAAGCTCAGCTTGTCTTTTCCGTTCCTCTCTTTCCTCTCGTTGGATTTCTCTTTCTCTTTCTTTTTCTTCTCGTTGGATTTCTCTTTCTCTTCCTTTTTCTTTTCGTTCTTTTCTTTGCTCCTCTCGAACTTACTCAATTAATTCTTTTCCGGAAAGTCCCAAGGATTCTCCTTGCGCTTTGAATATTTCGAACTGAGTCATATTTCCACTTGGGGGCGCAATAGTCAACAAACTAAATTCCTTGCAATAAGAATTATGCCTTCTAGAGAGTTAGCCTACCTAAATATGCGCACTGACCTATTCGTAATTGGTTTCTCGATCTAGATAACCAATGACTTCACACCAAAAAAAACGCAATAAAATTATTATCACAGTTCCTTGAGCTACTCTAGCTTCTTAAGTTTAAAAAAATGGATAGAATCGTTAAAACAAAAGGGAACTACTATACTCTATTCCTTTAAAGAATAACACTATGCTTTACTTGACTGAGACCAGTGTTTGCAAAGATATAGCGTTAAACCTTAAACAATAGATACCAAATTTAAATATTATATATATATATATATATATGACTATTCGTTGAGGGAACTATTCAATTATATTAAGAGTGCGTGGTGTCTGGTTGACCGATATTATTTATCTTCAATATGCTTAAGAAGAGGAACTGAGCTCAATGATAATAATATGGCTATCATCAATAAAATAGAGTTTAATTAATAAAACTATAAACAAGACACAAAACGGAAAATATTGACATAAACAGAGAATGGAAAGGGTCGTGGGAAATCTGGCTAATCCGAGGATTAAGATTTGGAAGAGATTTTAAAAGGTAAAAAAAATAAAAATTAAAGGGATGGGATGGTTCGCTAAACCATTTCAAGCACAGGATAGAGTTGACAAAAAGGTTAAATACTCAAAGGTAATGTTCGCTTACGTAAGTAAACCTTGTTGTGCAGAGGAAGGCGACGCGAAGGAATCTTCGGTCCGCTGGCGAGTTCCAGCCGAAGGGGAAGGGGGGATCAAATGATCCTGACGTGACGTCTTGGGAATGAGAGCTGGTTCTTGACGAACGGGCTTGAAGAACAATGGCTGTTCTACGTTTTTCTTTCCTGAACAATAGGGGGGGGGGAGAACCGTCTCTTGTCAACGGGCTCGAAGAACAATGGCTGTTCTAACGTTGTTCTCTTTCTGAACACAGGGGGGAAGGGTGAGAACCGTTTCTTGTTAACGGGCTCAAAGAACAATGGCTGTTCTAACGTTGTTTTCTTTCTGAACAACAGGGGAAGCCTTGTGAACTTGGCGTCTTGAAGGCTCGAACCTTGGCACTCAAGGGATATTGTCTTCCTCTGGACAATGATGGTGGATTTCGACGTAGAGGGCCCTGGTGCGCAAGGTGAGACTTGATCGGGGAAATGTCTCGCGAAGATAATCTGGATCTCGAATCTCAGTGGTAAAGTTTCCGTATAAATAGTCGAGCCATCCCCTCGGCGTAGGGGACAATGGAGTGGGGGCTTCGAGGGAATGCACAGCCGCGCCTGAGAACAATACCTTCTCTGCCCATAAGCCTAACTCAATCTGGCGTGATCGGCGCATGGGGAGAAATGGGGGGGGGGATAAACCTCTTTGGTTAAATATTGGCTCGGGTGGTGGCGATAACGCGCCCGGCTTCAAGGCGAAGATGCACGTGGGTAGCATCGTGTTTCTAAACAACATGTGATAACGGTTGAAATTAAGCGGCCTAAAACCGTTCTATCACAGACTCATATTTATTGGATACTTGGGCGGAATCCAGCCAGAATTGGAAGTTATGCCGAAGCGTGAATCCAAATTGTTTGAAGGTTTGGCCTGGCTGTATTCCTGCAGAGCGAAATCTAACCCTATAAAAAATCTGGATTCATGTTAATAGCAGAAAGAAGTTCTGCCTTTATGGTTGAGTAATTAAGGGTGGCCTCTGAAGGAAGCAAAATAAATATGTCCGGAAGACGATAGTTGAGGAGTGGAAGTAGACGGACGACAACATCTGAATCCAAGTTCCAATTGTTGACATCGAAGATCTTATCAAAGTGCGTTAAATAGGAGCAAAAAACTTATTCATCCTTGTATGCGGGGAGTTTTAGTGAGGGCACTTGAGCCTGTTCATTTAGAGATCTTACGGAGTTTATCTCGACTAGGTCACGGATTATTTCCCTCTCGTGCTCCCTAATTCTTCCTTTGTCTTCTGCTTCTGCTTCTCTCTGTGCTTTTCTTTCTTCGACTTTTCTCCGTTTTTTTCTTTCCGCACGTTCGTTACGTTCTTCTTCCTGGACGTAAGCGATTAAATCTTTTCAAGATAAGCCTAAGATTTGCCCTTGATTATGAAAACGATCGAATGAAGACATCTTGCTTATGCTACTTTCGACTTTTGCACACGAAAAAGCTACGAGAGCTCTTCAAGCTTTACCCGAAAAAATATAAACTCTGGCGAAATCTCAAAAAAATAAATAAATAAATAAAAAGTGAAGCTTACTCACGCCACAAAAATGGCGGTTACTATTACCGCTTAATCAGTATCCTCTTATAAGGAATTAGGAAAACTGTGGACACACCACACAAGAATGAGCTTAAAAACTGGTCAGTACTCTTCAATCCAAATTAAATTATCCTAATATATTGGTGTTCAAATATACTTGAAAATGCAGCAGCTATTAATTGAACTTAATGCTTCAAAATCAGGTAGGGTGGATTCTTCCAAGTACTCAAAGCCTGACGACAAATTATATATATATATATATATATATATACATCTTTATGTCGAAGTATGGCCAAGTGTACAGGGAGGGATAGACGCACACATGCTCTAAGGTTGGCAAAGCAAGGCAACAAAGGTCATTGTTCTATTTACCGGCAGCTGCATGACCAAGGAATATTCCAAACACAACGACAAAAATTGATTTTAATATACACTAGATAAAAGGTACACAATAAATATATATACATAAATATATATATATATATATATATATATGTTTACACGAATAAGAGGAAATTAGGTTCCGAATAGTGATTGGATAACCAGAATAATTAAATTATTATAATGGGAGATTTGGGGTGTTGAGAGATTCAGTTCTTTTGAACCTATAGAGTAAAGCGCGGTGAACTTGGTGGGGGTCTTGGTGACCTTGAATACCCATAGGTGTAGACGAGAACTCAAAGAGGGTGATGCTACGTTCTTCAATTTGTGAAGTAGTGAGATATGTGCCTCATCTCGTCAAGAGGAAACCTGACGAATTTCAGAGAGGGGGGGAGACTTCTTGAAACTCGTATTAAGCGAGCTATTGTGCCTCTTTTCGTCAAGAAGTCACCAGCAGAACTTCGGAGGAGGGGGGTTGACTTCTCGAAACTTGGATCGAGTAAGCTATTGGGCCTCTTGTCGTCAAGAGGTCACCAGAAGAACTTCGGAGGACGGCTTCTCCAATCCTTGATCCGAAGGCGGTTGAGAAAGACTGACCTTGCCTCGAGAGACTTTTCCTCTGACCTGAAGTTACGAGTGTGATGTCCAGCTCTTCCGTAGCCTGTGAGCGTCACTAAACACGTATCGGTTGAGAGCGTCGTTTAAGCGAACCTCCTTTGGGGAAAGCATCGTCTAACCGAATCTGTGGGTAATCCTTGAGAGGGCGCATCTATACCCGGATTTCTTCAAAACAGGCAGAGAGAGAAGGATCTTCTCGAACCTTCATTATCGGCTGGTCCAACAGAGTCTGTCCTTACGTGAAGGTGTAACAGGCCGGGATCAGTGGGTCTGAAGGAACTACTAGCGGCTAGAGCTATAAAAGTTTCCTCGAAGCAAACCTACAAGTAGACGAATAATCTACCGATACGGGGGGAAGAAGATTATGACGGCTGTGAGATAGCCTTTCATCACACTGTCATACCTCGGTGTGAATTTCTCAGTCACCCGGCAGAAAGTACAAAAAGGGTGAAATCGGAGTGGCGGGGTGGGGAAATAATGGCTAGCTTTCTCTACCGAAGTAATATCTTAGGGGAGGGCGGAATATTAGTATTTTAGTTGGTCCCTCTACAATGTAATTGGACGCATGAGGTTCATGGTAGAGAAAAATTATCTACTTATTTTCCAAATTTAATTATTATAGAAAGTGAATAAATTTTTCACTCAAAATCCTGAGAAAAAGCCACAGTTACCAACATGCAGGTAGTGTAAAAAATGGTGTTGTGTAGTTCGCAATAAAACATTTGATCATTTTTATTATAACCTTTGTTTCTCCAAGGTTCGTCGTCTCCGACAGATTTATAAATACTGACGTTACATTTATATCTTCCTATTTTTCTCAAATGAGCGCAAGTCTTCTCTCTGCTACCTCTGTAATAACAACCGTATTTGGCCCCACATGGCATATAATAGTTTCAGGATTAGATCCACTGTAACTTCCTTTGCACTTGCTGCCATACTGCCATACTACACTTGGTAACATCTGATGCAGGATCGCCTTCATACCTAATAGATCTTAAGTGCCGCAATCCACTCCTCAGCCTTATTCAGTGAACAGACTAGACCCTAAACCCTGAAATCCATATGCCTTTTCTTAATATAAAACTTGCATTTTTGAGGACCTATCGCCTTGCTTAGTATCATGTAAACGTGATCATTTTTAATATCATTAATGCAGGTCCTGTGTTTAATGCACAACGAAGTTAAATATAGGAGATTTGCAACTAAATTCTGATAAAAACCCCCAACGTTCTTTCTTTTTAACTTACTGTGTATAGGTATATACTTTCCACGTATTTTCCCTTAGCGCCACTTCAAAACTAGAAGACTCTTCTGCTTAATAGGCCTTCGATGGGTTTTGCTTCAAAATCCTAACGATTCGTCGATCAAAGTAAGTTTTCTCAATCGATGACGAATTTGAACAATTCGCCCCTCTTCAGCAAAATTGTATTGTTTTCATTTGATAAATATATTTTTAGTTTTAATCCAAACAGTGCCATAAGGAATTTCTAATACATATAGTGAAAAGCAGCTTCCAAAAAAGGTGCTGAAATTAAGGAAAGTGACCATGAACCAAAGATACGCAGCCCACTATTTGAAAGAAGAAAGTAGTAGGTTGGTTAATGTGTTCGGTCATATTTATATCGTGCTTTCCTTTACGGAAATTAGCTTGAGATTAGTGAGGATCCTGCTGGTTACCTTGGGTTTGATATGGTTGAAGTTACATTTCACCAAAGAGTAATAAAATATGACAAATTATTTACCCAGTTATGAAAGGAATCTGTGTTTATTATTAGAAGGGTGAAACAAGATGAAAAGAAATTATCCAAAATATCTATTATAATATTAAATCAATATGTGAAAAGTATAAAAGAAGTAAAATAAGCGAATGAGGATAATAATCAGTATTAAAAAATACTAGGGTTGTAAAGGAAATAGTTCAATAGATGAACGTGTAAGCTTAGATGCTGAAACCTGAAAAAAATATTCGGTCGATAATGAAACAAATCTGCATTATTGTCATTAGAATTCGAACAATCATACGATACTTTAAAAAAACAAATGATAAGCTAAAAATAGGGTTCATAATAGCCACAACAACGTTAGCTTTAGAACAGCCTTAATATTGTTAAATGTTTATTTGCATATAATAGAAACACTCACATAATAGAGAGTAATACATATAAAATTAGTATTACCTTTTAGATGAAAAACCAGCAAAACAAAGCAGAATAAACATATTTACATTTAAACTCAATTGTATTTAAAATTATATTGCACAAATCTGTGCATAACATTCTAATTCTGCGATTCGTGTCAAGCGAAATGCTTTTATGTTTCTTTACGGAGCATGGGCGGTATTATATTTTGCTTTACACTAACCGCACAATTATCGTTATATCTTCCATTTGTTGAAAGAATTTGAGCAGGAACACCCGAAGAAATAATTAGAAGACCAGGCAATGGCTTCGCCACGCCTACCAACGGGAGAAGCACTTCGCTACTAAGATTAAAATTTAAAATCTAAAAAAAAGCAGCCATAGTTAAATTTTTATAAATTTTCTGAACTTCGACAATTATAATAATTTTTAAAAGGAACTCTAAACCAAATTTCCCCCTTTTTAAAATATCACGTTGCTAAAAACTTCACAAAATTTCGACACTTATATTTTTTTAGGAACTTCACCATTATATTTTTTGATATTATAAAACAATTATTAGAAATAACTGATTAAAAAACGTAAGTTATCACGAAACTAAGATGAAATTATTATTCAAATATTCTAAAAAATCCCCTGCTTAAATTATAGAGTTAGTGAGGATAATTCAAATTTCCAAGAAAAGATGCCGTTGACGATTTTATTTGTGCCTCTCCTCTGGTGCATCACGCTTCAAACACCAACAGTATTCAACAAGCATGTTTACGTCCCATTTACCCTGGTACCTGGATTCCATTGTTTTTATTTCCTGGTGGAATCTTTTGCCCTGTTCTTCACTCTAATCCCCGCAGTTGTCGGGAAATAATCCAGATGGGTGTGTAAAAAGTGTATTTTATAGACATTCAAGCTCCCAAATGCTTGAGACATGTTAGGAGCTGAATGACCAGAGCAACATAAACTAGGCTTCTTTTATTGCGTAGAAAATTGTTAACTAAAGCTTTGAAAGCTTCCCAGGCATCTTTTTCTATGTCCGTCATTAATGCCTCACACTGCTGATCTCTCATCAAGTTCCTGATCTGAGGTAGATCAAAAATTGCTGCATGGACCTAGCGTCACTAATTGGTGGAAATTGATGATGAAATTCAAAAGCTTGACCTTCTTTATTAAGGGTTTTGACATAAGTTTTCATTATGCTAAGCTTTATATGCAGTAGAAAAAGCAGTATTTTGTGAGTAGGCACTTAATTTCCAGCTATCGCATTGTTTGATGCAATTCTAAATGCTTCTCGTGGAGGCCAAACCTATTTCCCATAGTGCATACTCTCTGCAAGAATGTCCCATAAGCATAGAACACAGGGATGCTGCATGTAGTCTGTTTGCATCTCAAGTATACGAGACACTAACTGAAAAGAAATTTAGCAGGGTATGTAAATTCAACGGTAATATTTCTAAAAACCAATTCAAAGTAATATTTCTCAAAACATTATGAATATGTACTGAAAAATCCTTTATGCCGATGCATTAAATCTTTGTATTGCAACTAATTGAATAAATGTATATCTTATTTTGAGTTAATTGAGTTATGTTGTATACCTACTCAATTAGGATATGTTCTCCATTAACGCAAAAAACTGCATTATCCTTTAGGGACACATTTAAACAAAAAATATAACTAAAAAATGACTCATGTTTTCCAGATTTGCATTTTTGTAAAATGTAAGTTGGCCAAAAGGTGTATACAAGTATAACAATTAAAAATGAAAATATCAATATCAAAGAGCTTAGAAATGTCAAGTGTAAAATGATCTTACATTTAAGTCACCGCATTTCCTCCAATTGTATGTAGAGTAATTTATTACATCCAGCATTTTTTTCATATTTTCATAACTTTCAGTAAGTTGGATTGAATGGACTATAGAAACGGAAGCTATCTTTTTACCAATATTCAGTAACACAGCTTTTAAACTTCTACTGGAGGAATCTATGAAAATTCTTCATTTTAATGGGTTGTAGGGAATTCCGAGGGCCTCATCAAGTCCTTTAATATTGGCGCAGTATAATAAAGAACTGAAAGAATGGTGTAAAAAAATAGCTTCGAAACTCTAGTTCTCTATTTCGGTACCAAAAAATTTTGTTTCTTTAGCAAGAAGATTACTTTCACGAAGTTGAGACCCAGGAAAAAGTGGATTCTCCTTTGAAGGCAACAGATCCCCGGTCAGGTTATTTAATTGAACTTGAGTGAATGGTCTTCTGCGATATCATGTATGGAAACCTGATAATGCTCAGATATGTCATAATCTTAAACAACTTCTATATTAATATTTTCATATACCTCCATATTTTCAGCGAGAGAAGGTATAGGAATTCCTGGACCATGAAGTAGGGGTTTGAGGGCAGAAGGAACATCCTAATATGCCACACTATGTTAATTCTTCTTATTTATACCTGTGGAAAATATAATTGCATACTACATAAAGGAATTGATTTGGATTTGCAGATAGTACATAAATGTTTAGTAAAAGAAATGTTAGTCTTTAATAATGACATTTCCAGGAGCCAATATATTCCAGAAAGCTTAAATAATTGATACAATGCTCACCTTTAAGATTTGTCATGCAAAAATGGCATGAGAACACCCAAAGAGAGAGACTTCTGTTCGCCCTGACTCCAGCGTCTTAAACCTACCTATGTAGCATCCAGTGAAGAAAATATGAGGTGCAAACCTTTTATCTTGATCTCCTAGCCTTACTCCAAAATATGCATGATACAAAGATTTAATTATGGGAGAGATTGTACATTGCTGCTCGGAAAAAGTCACTTTGCCGCAAACATAGCAAAATCTGTCGGAGCTATTCTTACATTTTCTGTCCATTTATAACTCAACAACTATTATTATTAGTATTATTATTATTATTATAATACTAAGCAATTTCTAACATGAAAAAATATAAACTTATTAAAATAATTTCTTAAAATGTACACAAAATTTACTGCGAATACAGTAGTGCAAAAACTATTGAAACTTTTGTTTATTATATGACATGTATAAACTATAAAATTATTATCACCACCTCTATCACAAAAACTGTACCTCATAAAGAGAAATGACTTCCAGATTCGGATTTAGGAGGTCAATTATATTAAGAAACCTTACAGAAAACCTAAGCTACATTTTTGACTCAGAGCAGTGCTATTATTATGGCAAATTTTAGAGCTAGTTATAATTTTACCCCACTAAAAGATTAAGTGACATAATCTTCACATGTAATTTGCAACAATCTTTTCGCAAAGTGCTATTTTGGAAAATGTAATCAAGATTAGTTTAACAAACAAAAAATTAAGTTAAGCTAATAAAACACATTTAAATAGGCGGAAAGAATTTAATATCCTGAACTGAACAAGCATACCTAAAACAACTCATCTTAGAACAAATAATTCCAATCCTTTAGATCTCACACCTGCTAACAAAAATGCCTAAAATATATTTTGCAACAACTAGGAATTGGCAGAAAGATAAACAGGCGCATAATCTCACAAACGTCTAGGGCTGAATCAATTCACGCTCAAAACCCACTTCCGCTAAGGGTGTTAATGGAGGAATCAAATTCAACTCAACCAGTTCGAGGAATCATAGCCAAATTTACATACAAAAGTGCTAGCTAATTCTCTCTTCACAAAATCCGCATCTAAGGATCTTTGGGGAATTACAAGTTTAAAAATTTATGAAAAAAAATTAAAAAAACTAAAATGTGGGTTGGGTAGTATCCCTCGCCGTCGTTTCTTTGACGAGAAGTTTACCTTCTAGGTGAAATTTTTTAACCTATAGATAAAAATGAAGAAGAAAAGAGATAATAAATAAATTTAATGCAAGCTGTTCAAAGGTATAAAATCAAATGTTTTATAAAATGTTGTGTTAAATATTAGATACTTTTCACATATTTAAGAATTAACTTTTAGTTATCCGATCAATTTGCTTTTACTTCTTTAATTTGGTTGCCTGCGTTTGGTAGGCAATGAAATGCTCTATGTAAACATTATAAATTTTCTGAATTATGAAGAGACATCCAATCAACTTCTTTAGCGTGGGATAATTGCTTCCAAGTCCGAGGCGAGGTTCATGTGAACAACCCCTGCATGGTTCTTTCTCTGTCCCGATCGTTCAAATTGGTATCATGAACACTAGGCATCAGATAGGAAAACATCGATTTCTTTTAGATAATGCGCCGAATATAACGTTCTACATAATTGCCCATAATGAAATAAGAATTGGTTTTCAATTTAATTCTTATATATTTATTCAAAGGTTGAAGGCGGAGACAAAGTTTGCTGGTGGTAGGAAAGCGAAAGAAATTCTCATTTTGGCGCCTATGAAAGTTGGAATCATTATTATAGGGTATTGAAAATCAGTTCATATATTTCTGCATATTTTGAGTTTTATAGCAGAAAAAGCTTAGACACTCGCATCTGGTAAACAAGCCCTTAACGCAGCTCAGGTTCGATGCCTAGAAGAGACGCCGCCCACTGACGTGTCGGAATCCCCTGGTAACCAAGTGGACATTCCGGCATCATCTGAGGCTAAGCTAGCTGAGGGAAGAGAAAAAGAGAAAAAGAAGAAAGGAGAAACGAAGAAAAAAAAGAAAAAGAATAAAGTTGAAACAAAAGTTGAACCAAAAAGAGAAAAAAAAACAGATAAAGAAGAAGAAAAAGATTGATGAGAATGTGGAGAGTAAAGAGGAAAAGGGGAGGCCTCTTTCACAAGGGAAGACCCCGTCTACAGAGACCAAGTTTCGAAGGTCACCCTAATTGGTGACTCGCAAACACGGGATCTGCAGCCGCTGCTAGCGGCCCGCCTTCGCACTAGCGTGAAGGAAAGCTGCCTGCCAGGACGGGGTAACACAACATTAGAGTAGAGGCAGAGAAAGCTCAGATTTCTGAGAATTCAGTTGTTGCTCTGATGGTGATCGGCAACGACCTCTACCTCAGAGGGGGTAAGGTTGGCCTCAGTGGTAAGACCATCCAAACGGTGATGGGAGCCGTGAATGACATAGGGCTTAAAACCCGCAAACGTGTGGTGGTTTCGATGCTTCCGAGAAGAGGTCCATCCCGAACCGCTAACGAAAGAAACGTCGCAGTGCACAGAAGGTTGGCGGATCTCTGCACGGCAGAAGGAGTCTTCTTCGTGGACCTCTATCGTACCTTTATCGGGAGAGACGACATCTACCAAAGAGACGGGGTACATCTCTCCTTTAAAGAGAAGGCCTTTCTCGCCAACCTAATTCAAGATGTCGTGGAACGCACCCAAAGGAGCGTTCAAAACAGAGCAAAAGAGAACGTGCGCCAGCATGCCCGTGTCACTCCTGGAACGACCTTCTCGGAGGTTGTCAAAAAGGGTGTGACCACGAAAATAGAGAAGCCGGGAAACGGAAGAGCGTAGGGAATCCAACACTAGGGGACTCCCTCAAAGTTCTTCTGTTCAATGCGAGGTCAATCAGGAATAAGTTTCCTGAGCTCCGTGGCCTCGTAGTAACAGAGGAACCTGAGATGGTGGCCATAACGGAGTCGTGGATAAAAACCTCAAGCCAAGATTTTGAAGGTGAATTCACGATTCCCGGTTATTAGCTCTTCCAGAAAGATAGGCCAGACAGAGAGGGCGGCGGTGTGATGTTGTATGTCAAGGATACTCTCAACTCGACGGATTGCAACATCGTATCTGACCATAAACTACTAGGTGTTGACCTAGAGATAGGTCCTGCCAAATACAGGACTCTGGTGCTTTATAGACCTCCTGCCTAACTTGTTGAAAAGGACAGAGATTTGTACCAGCTACTGGAAGAACTTGTCGAAGAAAGAGTGTGTATCGTCATGGGGGAATTCAACACACAAGTTGACTGGGAAACCAGAGAACCCTGTGGCGAGAACGCACTACTCCTGGAGTTCGCGAACAACAAGTTCCTTACTCAATCGGTGAGAGAGTTAACGAGAGGAAACAATATCCTCGACTTGGTTTTCACCTCTGAGGATGACATCGTTGAGGACCTCTCTGTTGGCGAAGAGCTCGGTGGCAGTGACCACCGACTAATTAGATTTGTAGTCAAAGTTCCGAAGGCAGGGCTTGCAACTAGTAAATCGAAGAAACTCGATTTGAAAAGAGCAGACTTTGCAGGTCTTGCTGCTGGACTGACTGACGCAATGCTAGAAGAGTGCAAAGTTGTTGAAGACTCGGGGAACAGTTTCAAAACCAAAATTCATGAGTCTTCAATCGCGTTTCATCCCTCTGAAATGTCCCCGTCGGTCTTCTGTTCAATCAAGGTGGTTTAATCGAGAAATCGGCCAACTGTTTAGAAGGAAGAGAACTGTGTACTGACAATCGAAGATCTCGGGTGACTTTGACGAATACCGGAGGCTAGCTAGGAGAGTGAAGTCCATCATACGGGTGGCTAAGCGTTTGAGGAACACCGAGTAACGAGACTCTGTAAAGAGAATCCCAAGGAGTTTTTGGATATGTGAACAGCCCTAAACCAATCCGTCGAACGATTGGACCTGTGAGAAGTGAGGAGGGGGCTTTAAAGCACTTAGATGCAGAAAATGCTAACCTCCTCAACGACTACTTCTCTTCAGTGTTTACTGAAGAGTGTGGTCCCATCCCCAACCAATTGATTCCTACTCGGGGGAAAAGCTGGAGGTTATGGCTTCACCGAAGGGGAAATATCAAAGAAGATCAGTGACCTAATGACGAATAAGTCACGTGGCCCAGGCGGGTTTCTACCTAAAGTGTTGAAAGAAGTGCGCGATCAAGTGTCACGACACCTGAGCGCAATCTTTAACATGTCAATCCGGACCGAATGCGTTCCTAGAAACTGGCGTGAAGCGGAGGTGACTCTTATCTTCAAGAAAGGAGACCGAAGCCAACCGTCAAACTTCCGACCTATCAGTCTGACTTTGATAGTCGGTAAACTCATGGAAAGCATGATGGTGGACAAAATGACGTCGTATTTAACTTCAAATCTGCTACTGAGGAGTTCCCAGCCCGGCTTCCGAAGGCAACAGTCATGCCTGACGAACCTTGTGGAATTCTTCCACTTCGTGTTCAGTGAGCACGATCGGGACAAGGAGATGGATGTGGTCTACTTAGACTTGCAGAAAGCCTTTGATAAGGTACCACACCGCCGGCTTCTCCGGAAAGTGCGAGCGCTGGGCATAAACGGGAAAGTAGCCGGCTGGATCGAGAACTGGCTAAGTGGCAGACGGCAACGGGTGGTGGTGAATGGACAGGCTTCTAAGTGGGTGCCCGTTACTAGCGGGGTTCCTCAAGGTTTTGCCCTTGGAACACTACTATTCATCATCTACGTCAACGACATGGACGGTGACATGGTTGCAAAGATTTCCAAATTTGCCGACGATAACAAGCTTGGTATGAACGTTGCAAAGGATGGAAATACTGCCCGCCTGCAGGAAGATCTTGGGAAGATTGGGGAGTGGTCGGACACGTGGCAAATGCCTTTTAACGTGAACAAATGCAAGGTAATGCATATCGGCCACAGAAACCCCCAATCTCATTATATCCTTAAGGGCACTGTTCTTGAATCGAGTGACACTGAGAAGGACTTGGGTGTAACTATCACTAGCGACCTCAAGCTCTCGAAACAGTGATTGAGGCAGAGAAGAAAGCCGAAAGGATATTAGGCTACATTAAGCGCCAGTTTGAATACCGTAACAAGGAGATACTACTTTGTCTGTACAACTCCCTCGTTCGGCCGCACCTGGAGTATGCCGTACAATTTTGGTGTCCTTCGTTTCAGAGGGATATCGCAAGGTTGGAACGCGTACAAGCCAGGGTAACCAAGCTGATTCCCTCTATCCGACATAAAAGTTATGATGATAGACTAAGGGAATTGAATCTGTTCTCGCTGGAAACCCGTAGACAGCGTGGTCAACTCATCGAAGTTTTTAAAATACTTCGAGGGTTCGACAATGTTGACTACCGGGATATTTTTACACTGAGTGAGAACAGAACGCGCAATCACGGCTTTAAACTTGAACTGAAGCGTTACAACCGCAATCTGTGTGAAAAAATTTTCACGTACAGTATCTGCGGTAAGTGGAACGCACTTCCAGTGGAAGTTGCCAACAGTGAATCTGTTGACCAGTTTAAGTCAAGACTAGACAAACTCTTGAAAAGTGGCCGTTTATGGACGCAAAACAATTGAGCAGCCATGTGCCTGTTCGATTGCTAGTCCAAAGGTACCCTCTTTGAATGGACCGTAAGGTCTCCTAGGGTACTTACTTTCCTTTCACAGTTACTCCTTGTTAGTAACAATAAAGTTTGCTCAAAATCACAATAAATAATTTAGTGGTTGATAGTTAAGACTAATGATTTAATCGTTTCATGCATGCACGCATAACTTATTTGCTTCTCATTTCTTAGATAGGCGTAGATAATTGGGTGAACCCATCAAATTTTTCCACCTAAAAACAATTGAAAACTTTGCTGTAGATATTATAATTGAGATATACTACTTATCACTTTATTTTAAGAAGATTTCTTTATCGCAATTTGAAATACTTAGCGCGCTATTTGAAAGACAATGGCAATTGAAATAAACAGGCAGACGACCCTGCTCACAGACACCTTTAATCGACTCGCAATGGAATACATAATTATGATGTGGAAATTTCTATCTCTATATTATCGCTGTTTTAATGAATTTTTAGTCTATATAAATTTATATAGATCACAGAATATTGGTCAAGAGTTGGCCAATTATATTTGCCTTCCGTGTTTGCTTCAGTGGGTAGTCTGCAACTAACAGCGCAGGAAACCGTGACTATTCGTCTTAGACAAGTGGTTTTCAACCGGACTGCACCGGCAGCGACCAAAGAAATCATTTTTAAAATGCTCTAATTGCAAAATGTATCCATTTCAAACATTCCTAAAAAGAAATCTTCTGAACAGTATTTAGAATTTTACTAATTCACTCGCCAACTCAAATTGAAAGCATATTAATTAGAGCACACGAGTTTAATGATAAAATCAGCCTTTTCAATTATCATTGACTGAAACGATTCATAAAACTTGAGTCTATCATTTAATTCTTCTCTAGGCAGAATATTTATCTGATGTTAATTTTAGCCTTTCTAAATTTATGTTTTATTTGGAAAATAAATAATTTGCCGATTTTTGAAAAATAGGCCTATTGCCCAACGGATTTCATAGATGAATGATTTTAAGGTATACATATATAAAATAATCAAAAACTTTAAACTTTCATTGTTTCTAGAACCTAATTACATTTGTTAACAAGCTTACGAACTCCATGCTTGTTAAATTCTGTAGGGTTAAATGCAAAATATAAATGCAACTCATTTTCGATTTCTTCTCATATGTCAACCTAAAAGCGTCAAAATTGATCTGTAGTTCGTAATGAACAATCCCACTATACACTCAACTTTCTCATTTTTGGATGAGGTTCTGGTGTTTATTGTTGAGAAATTATGCTTCCTAGATTGAGCCACGAAAAGCACCGTTTGAAATTAAGATATAGGATCTAATTTTCATCACTCCTAAATAGCTGGCCCCCAAATTTGCCTGAAAGTATCCTGAAAGCAATGAATCAAGGCAAGCAACACGTTGTTGCAAATTCTCCCTGGCTGTTTATTGCGGGCCCCATATTCCAATCACTGAAACTTTCTTGATCCTTTTCCGTTTCTTAGCATCCACATAATTAATCTGTAGAGATTTTGCCGCGCCATTTACTTTGATACTTTTAGAAAACATATAGTGATAAACATGTCAAATGTGATCTTAAGATAGGTCGAACATAGGGGTGAACACCGAAGAAGATTATGAGCACTTTTTTATAATATGTAAGAAAAGGTATAAATTAATCATTGTGACATCTATAAATGATAACAAGAGTCTTTACTTATATAAATATTATCTAAATCTTTATTCTAGAAATTGGACATTTTTTTCGTTCGATCTGATGCATGGGTATCAATGTGAGCAAATTTAAGGCTGCATATTAGCTGGACTTAAGAAAAATTTTCAATTTTACAATGACATTTGCAAAAGTTTTTCTTTGCTTCAGTGTCAACTGCTTAAGAGAACTGGATATTTATTTGAAATAAATAAAGGAATTAACCTAAACGATGAATAATTTATATAGCGAAATTTGGAATTAATACATGCTTGGTAAATATAGAGACATATTTTGAATAAGAAAACAAGGATTCAAAATTCCTTTTTCGGTGGAAATTCCAAAGTAAGAGTAAATTTTTTTGCATTTCTCAAAAACATGACGTTTCGAAGTTTCCGAAGAAGTCTTGATATTTCACAATAGATGGATCTGTCTCAATAATTAAAAATAATTAAATAATTAATTTATGGAGAACGCCATCCTCAGTTTCATACACCACTTAAACACAAACGCAGTGGCATGCTCAAGAGATCGGAAAATCACACTCGGCTGTCGCTAAGACCGAGAGAAGAGAATCCTATTTCTCTAGCCTGATGAAATCGTTCCTCTCTCCTCTTCAATACAGACGAAAACATTATTCCAATAGAAGGCATTCTTCTACAAGCAGGGGAGATGCTAGAATCTTCAAATATTGGGTGAATAAAAAAAAATTGAGAAAATGCGTGGCAGTCAGTCTATTCTAATTGATTACATCCTATTTCCGTGGAGTTAACGCAAATAGGAAGGACGCCAGTCTCTTCAGACCTTTTCTATTTTCGTATAGAATAAGTAAATATTTATATATATTATAATATATATATTTATATAATATATTTGTTTACATTGTATAATATTTATATATAATATAGATATATTTCTAATATTGCTAATATATTTTTCTTTATTTTTAGATTGTGAATAGGACTAGAGGCTGTATAAATTCAGCAGACATATTTTGCTATGTCTGCGGGCAATTCACCCCTTCAGATTCCTGGAGCAATTTTACTCCTTTGTTGAAGCGTTGTTATTTAGCTTATTTTGGCTGCAGATTAGATAACCAAGACAAGCCATTTGCCCTACACAAAGCTTGCAAAAGTTGCCTCAATAATCTTCAAATGTGGTCAGTTGTAAAACTTAAATATATGCCCTTTGGAGTACCAATGGTATGGCGAGAGCAGAAGAATCACCATGATGACTGATACTTTTGTATGACTAAAGTAGCTGGATTCAACAAGAAGAATAAAGATCGCATCATATACACAAATATTTCTTGAGCAATAAGGCCTGTTCCACACACAGATGATACTTGTGTGCCTGTGCTACCTGAGATATCGAAAATTTCATCAGAGTCCGATACTAGTGATACTAATCAGATGGAAGCTAGACTATGAACCACAAACAAATGACGATTCCAAACACTTCAACCAAGCTGAGCTCAACGACCTGGTGCGAGACCTTAACCATCTAAAGGAAAGTGCACAGTTACTTGGTTCTTGACTGAAGCAACACAGGATTCTAGCTTTTGGAACAACATTCGGTTGGTACCGTCATCGTGAAGTGGAATTCATTCAGTTCTTTAAGAAAGAGGATTCTTTAGTTTTCTGTTCAAATATTTCTGGCCTTATCGAACACATATAAATGCAGTACAAAGCAGATCAATGGAGGCTCTTCATTGATTTTTCTAATAGAAGTTTAAAGGCTGTTTTTCTCCACAAGTGCAACAAATCTGCATCTGTGCCAATTCGCCATATTATCCAAATGTCCAAAGCCTAAGAAAATTGAAAAGAATAATAACTGCAATCAAGTGTCATCAGCACAATTTTCTCATTTGTGGTGATTTAAAAGTTATTGCTCTCCTACTAGGTCTTAATGGGGGATACACCAAGTATCCCTGTTTTTGGATCTCTGGAATAGTAGGGCTAAGAGCGAGCACTATGAAAAAAGGGCTGGACACCAAGAACCAGCCTTTTATCCGGAAATCACAACATGAGAGCTATGCCACTAATTGACCCTAAGAAAATTCTGCTACCACCACTCCACATCAAATTAGTGCTTATGAAATATTTGGTAAAGGCCTTGAACAAGAATGGAGCTGCTTTTGAGTACCTGGATTCAAGGTCTCCTCGGGTAAGTAAGGCAAGCTAGAGGCAGAATTCTTTGTTAGCCCTGAGATTTGGGAATTGACGAAGGCCAAGCAGTTTGACGAAGCATTAGCAGGTGTCTAGGTAAATACCTGGTTTATATTCAAGCAGATTGTCCATAATGTCTTCGGAAACCCCCACTCCCCAGAATATGAAAATATAATCCAAGATTTAATTTCAAGTTTCCAGCAACTTGAGGCGAGAATGAGTGCGAAGATGTACGTTTTGCACTCACATTTTGATTATTTTCCCGCGAATTGTGGAAACTACAGTGATTAACAAGGAGAGCGTTTACATAAGGATATTTTCACCATGGAAACTCGATACCAGGGCAAATGGAATGTCATCATGATGGCGGATTACTGTTGGTCTTTGAAACGTGATGGTCCCGATTAACAGTAGAAGCGGAAATTACAACGGTACGCCTTCCTTTGAATCGGTATGTAGACTAACCTTGCACCATGTTTCTTACATTCATTTGATTTGATGTTGATGATTTTTATTAATTCTATGATAACCATGATTTATTTCATGTTGATTTGGTATAAATATGTTTTTAAAACTAAAATAATGTACTTTTCCATGATTATTTATTCATTTTAAATTAAGAACATGCACATTTATTGTTGTCATTAATTTGTATTTGATTCAAAATCATTATGTTGTTTAGATATTTAAAATCAGCAACCCAAGAATATGTAAGAAAACATCCACAGGTAAAAATAAAAATTCAAAAATTTAAAAATGCAGACTCGTGTAATCTTTGTAGGCCTCATCTCTAAATCAAAGGTAGCCACTTCTTTCCTCAACAACGAGCGACGTATCTCGAAGCCTACGTTTTCGTTGGTTGGCAAGTTTCTACAGTAGATTTTTTTATAATTTCCCGGAATTAGAACATTTAAATCATTTCTCGCGTTATCACTAAATTTAACATTCGTTTTAGATGAGTAGTTCTCAATTCCAATTTAATTCTTGTGTTTCTACAGTGTTTAAAATAATGAGATTTTTTTCAGTGCATTAAGAATAAGTTAATTTTCATAGTTAATTTCTCTTCACGTTAATAATTCTATCTTTTATATTTTACCATTTTAATTCGCTTAATCAATAAAAATTTGCAAAAAATTCAAAAAAACTCTCGATGGAATCCGGGCTGCACTCACTGTACATGAGTCGAAGAAATAAAAAATCTTTTATTTCTTCTCGCTTCTTCAATAAATCAAGCTCGTGGTTTGGTCAAATTAAGGGATTAGATCGACCAATGGAAAAGGCACCAATCTATCATCCTATACTCCTTCCCATTAAGCATAATTTTGATTCATATTTAATTTGAATTGATCGCTTTATCTTTCTTTATTTTCTTTCTTATTCTCCTTTTATTTTATTTTATTGTTAATAGTTTTCTTTTAGACGTCATTTTTTAGTTTCTCCTTTCTCTTTTAGCCACACTCTGTAGTTATTTACTGAATTTAAACATGTAACACTATTTGCTGGCATAAATTTGAAGCACTGTTACAAACATGATTCGTCCAGTTTGCTCTTATACCTTTGTTACAGGTTGTTATTGACTTCTGCTATTTTATCCGTAGGTTGGTTACTTAAAAGAACAATTTATTACTAAAGAAATTTGAATTTCAGATTAAATATATATATATATATATATATATATATATATATATATATATATATATATATATATATATATAAATATATATATACGAGGGGCGGTCAATAAGTTTGCAATTCGGAAAAAAGGACAAGAGATTTGAGGAAAAGTATTTTATTATTTTTCAATAGAACGACCCTCGACTTCAATGCACTTGCCCCACTTGTCCCTGAGGCTTCGAATTCCCCCAAACCAGAAATCTCGATTGCTGTTCAATCCACTCCTGGACGGCGAGCTTGACATCTTCATCGTCCCCAAACCTGCGTCCAAGCAGTGCAGCCTTGAGCTGGCGGAATAAAAAGTAGTCGCTAGGGGCCACATCTGGACTGTAGTGCGGATAGTTGAGCTCCTCGAATCCGCACTTGAGCAGGGCACCTTGTGAAACTCTGGGCTTGTGAACAGGGACAACATTTAAGTCGTTCATGGGGCATCAGGTTTCATGTGATATTACAAGTTCTCGCTTGATTTCTTCGACTTTCACCTGTCGATTTTCGAGGATTATCCTCTCCACACGGGCCACATTTTCCTTGTTGGTCACGTCTGACGGGCGTCCTGGACGGGGGTCATCTTCAAGTGACTCACGACCATGGCGGAACTCCCTATTCCAGCGAGCAATGGTTGCATAGGAAGGGGCGGTGTCGGTGTACACTGCAACCATCCGTTCATGGATCTCTTTTGCATTCTTGCATTCCTTGCTCAAAATTTAATCACTACTCGGTGCTGAACCTTCTACATTGTTGAAAAATTTGTGACTGACAATCTACGATCAGCTACTGCTTCTTAAATAGACGAGGCAGGAGCGTGCGGCTGTAGGTCTTTACTTATCATAACTTGTCCAAATACCCCCACAAACAGCCATCCCTCTTCCTCTGTTTTGGCCTACCGATTCGCAAAACTTATTGACCGCCCCTCGTATATATATATATATATATATATATATATATATATATATATATATATATATATATATATATATATATGAATAACGTTACAGCCACGAGGAAAATGAAACAACGGAGAACTGTGAGGCCTTTCGACTAATGGTCCTTTACTAAGCAGACTAAAAGACAGGGAAAAAGAGAAAGATATTTATACACCTGATTAATGAAAATATGGGATATAAAGATTAAAAGGGGTGGGATTAGCAGATACCTGGAAAAATCCTATAAACGAGATGAGCCGTCAGGGTTAAGGAAAAAAAAAAAAAATTTATGGGTTACAAAAGAAAGGGGGGGGGCAATGTTTAGGAATCAGGAAATTGAATCTATAAGAAAAATCGGTGCAGACTTGTGTTATCCAGAAAACATACTTGATATTTGTTATAATAAAGCCAAAAAAGAGTTTTATAACGAAAGTACTATTGAGAAGGAAGCGCCCAAGAATATCCTCATTTTACCATATTTTAATGGCTTTGAAACCGTAAAAACATTGTTGAAAACACTTAATGTAAATCTTGTTTTCTCTTATATTAATACTTTAAAAAGAATGTTAATAAAAAATTGCCCTAATGAAACAAATAACGTAATTTATAAAATCCCTTCCTTGGATTGCCCTTCATTTTATATTGGGCAAACTAGCAAGGATCTGAATGTACGTATTAAGCAACATAAGTACTCTGTAAACACTGGGCAAACATCAAATGCCATTTTTATCCATTTGAGTGAAAATTCCCATCGTATTAATTGGAAGGAGGGTTCTGTAATTGCCAAATCAAATGAATTTTTTTTACGAAATCTTTTAGAATCAGCATTTATACAACTGCTTCGAATTTTAATCTCAGCCCTGAAATGTATTTTTTGGACCCTTGTATCAAAAGAATGTTCAAGAATGATTTTAAAGATAAAATTTCTGAATTAATGATTACCACCTAGAAGTTATTTTAGCTTATTTATAAAAAAACCTTTCCTCATATTTTTCTTTTGTTTATATTTTCTAGTTATCATGTGTAAATATTTTTGGGGGGTTTTCATATTGCATATGTGATTCCTAAACATTGCCCCCCCCCCCTTTCTTTTGTAACCCGTAAACTTTTTTTTTTTCCTTAACCCTGACGGCTCATCTAGTTAATAGGATTTTTCCAGTTAACTGCTAATCCCACCCCTTTTAATCTTTATATCCCATATTTTCATTAATCAGGTGTATAAATATCTTTCTCTTTTTCCCTGTCTTTTAGTCTGCTTAGTAAAGGACCATTAGTCGAAAGGCCTCGCAGTTCTCCGTTGTTTCATTTTCCTCATGGCTGTAACGTTATTCATAAATTCCTCACGTTCCTTATTTGCGTGATTCAGTTATACATATATATATATATATATATATATATATATATATATATATATATATATATATATATACTGGAAATATATGTAATCTAAGATATAGGACAACTCTGACAGAATACAGAATAATGAGCAATGGGGGAACGTTCATTACTGGTTAATCTGTTATACAGTGAGAATATTTAAATGTCGGAAAGTAGTTCGATTATCGTGAGATTAAAGCAAATGATCGTTTAACCTTTAACCGTGTCAGCTCGAGGAAGGGAGCAGGCTGGCGGACCTGGCCCTCTAGTGAATATCCTTCAGCGGGTCGGTGCATTTCGGAATGGAGAACGCCAATAGAAGTGGCCCCACTTCGAATATCCTAATGATGACGAAAATGGAGGAAGAGGGGGGCAGAAAACGAGTTCATGATCCTTCTTAAAGACGAACGATGTCACCTCTGCTTCAGACAAGTACAACCTACAAATTGAGACTCTGAACCGGCTCGGCACGATTTCTCACACGGGAAACTGGAGATCCTTGAGGGTGGGGGAGAATCCAGATAAGACGAAAAGAATTCCGGTCAATCTATCCAGGGACGAAAACCATTCGAGGCTTGCTCTGAACAGAGTAAGACTTCACAAAAGAGATTGATCTGCCTGGTGACTTCCGATCTAGAGGTACAACCAAATACCGGGGAACTTGAGGAAACAGCCACAAGGATTTCAACCGAAGGTGATGGGTTCTTAATCTAACCAGAGACTCAAAAACCCAGGGTATTTATATGACGGCCATTTTTGATGATCAATCACTGAAAGGAACAGACGTCTAGCAGAGTGCTTCTGGCGCCTAGCGGGATTAGCATTTGTCGGCCGTCCCCGGTCTTAATGGCCTCCAACGATATGGGTGGGAGACTTGACAAGCAGCCTACACAATACGGAGATTAGCGTTTTCACGGTGAGATTAAATTTTAGCACGCTCAACTTAATTAACTGCGCCTGCGAGGCAGCTGGCTGATATTCCAATTCTTTTTTCTTTTCCCCTTTCTTAGGACTCTCACGGTAATTCAAGTGAAGTTAGAATTTTAGAACCGAGTGAGGGATGAAATTTAAGGGGCAAATTAAAGGAATATTCCGCTTTGACTTCTATATCCTTAAGAACAGTAACAACTAGTAGCGTAATATTTTTAACGGAGGATATTTCATTATTCTATATTTAAAGAATGCAATTTTATTGAGGGTCTGAATATTTTGTTCGAGCTGATTCGACTTTTCTAGTATAGAAATAGGCAAGAACAAAATTTATGACATAAGTTTATCGATACAAGTCTAATTTAACTTTCAAACGTTCTTTTTAAACAAAAAGAATTATAAATGGTGAAGTTTACAAAAAGCTATAATTATGGATTTTTTTCAAATATTTTAAAACAAAAAGAATTACGCTAATTACAAATAGTGAATTTAAGGAAATATAATTTTGAATATCGAATATTTTTCAATTTTTGAAAACAAAAAGAATTACAATTGTGAAGTTCAGAAAAAAATAATAAAATTGATTAAAATAAAGGCATGGCTATCTTTTAGTGTTTTAGAAGGTTTATTTAAAGTTCTTTCGTAAATAGTTTTACCAGTTTAATGAGTAGCAGGAGTAATTACATAGCTACCCCCCTCTACTAACAATTAGAGCCAAATATAATTATTATAGTACACTCAAATCGGAAGAAGAAGACTGAGATTTTTTGGTTTTTGGTTTTCAATAGAATTCTGGTTGGTTTTTAGCCTTTAGGAGCAGAAAATAAACATCAATCTGAATTACTCCACCCGGATAATATTTTTAAGAGACATGTACAGAAAATATTTTCGAACAAAAGCCAATTGCTAGTGTTGGTAGGCCATAGGCCACACTCCAAAGGTATACTGTAAGGAGGAGTAGCAAAGCCGATCATCTTGTCTTGATGGAATTTTGAAAACATAAATGGTAGCTACATCACTAAAAGTACAAAGAATGCCCTTGAAAGGTATTAAATAACTGTGATGAGAAACAACAGCTGCCTAAACTTGAATCTCAAGTCAACCAACATAGTTTACGAGATCTTCTGCCCCACTAAAGACTAAGCTTTATAACACTCAAAATATATTGGCATGACAACTACTACATTTTTGAGACATTTAACTATGCATCTACAAAGTGGAGGGCCTAAAAGCCATAGGGAAAGTGCTCATAATATTTACCTAACGAGAGATATGTTGTTGATAACACCGTTATTAAAAGAAAAGAGGTTAATAAAGCTAGGCTGAACATCTTAAAAACCATATTAATAAACGAAGATAATTTGGCTTTCGTGGGTCAGCCGAGGTTATTGTTTTATTATTATTATTATGATTAATAAAGTAGGTCATCCGTTCGTACTTCCAGTGATCGCGTCAGGATCGATCTCTAAGAGCGCTTTTCTTATTTTTATTCTAGTAAATGAATATAAAGGGCAGTTCTCTGATTAATAAAATAAATACTGCCAACACAACTCGTTTAACGATAATTTAAACACTTTCAACCAAACAAGACTTTTACTGTACATTAATCAGCTCAAACAAAATTAATATATACACGTAGAAAATACAATTTAAAAATGGTTCTTAAGTCCTTTTGCCGACATTCGGTTTCTGGTTGCACTACGGAAGAACAATTTACTCTTAAAAACAAATCGTCTTTAAGATATACAAATATTCTACGTTAAACGCACGGGGAAATAAAAATAAAATTAATTACTCACATAAGGTAGTTGGATTTACACAGAGAATCCAAAAGAAATATCTTCATTCAAATATTTTCCGGAGATGCGTCGTGAGGGTAGTTTATTTTCTTTCCAATAGAGGGCGTTACTCTAAACGAGGGGTGGACGAGTGACGAAAGCGGAATTTCGAGTCAGCAGAGGAGAAGGAATCAAAGCAAAACATCGATTGAATAGGCGATGCAACGGGCGTTTATGACATTGAAAAAGTTTTTTTAGACGAGGCTTGACGATTGCTGTATGATTTTCTAGCGATTTGGTTTCGCTTGTAGAGCTTCTCTTTTGGGTGAGAAATCTATCTAGTTTGGTGTGTCAAACTCAGATGGAATAAGATCACTTGACGATCTTTGGTAATCGAACTGTGCTAACGATACTTGGAGGTAAGATCATTTGACGATATTTAGTAATCCAACTGTGCTGACAGTACTTAGGTGTAAGACCACGCGACGATCTTTGGTAATCGAACTATGCCGATTATGCTTGGTGCAAGTTGGCATTGCCCGAGAAAATGAAAGTCCTTCTTAACTTGCTGGGGGGAATTCTATCCTGGCAAGTTCTTATCGATGTCGTGACGAAACAAGAAATGTCGTCTTTTTCTCCTAACGAACGGTTTTATACTAGAATTGCTCACATGGGGTAATGGGAGGGGAGGGGGATAGCACAGGGAGACCCGAGGGTGTCCTGGCTTTTGGGCGTCTGTTTTTTCTCTTCCTAGACATTTTGAACTTTGTGAAACTGGATCTCATGTTGAATCGACAGAAGTGTGTATCAATTCAGCCGTGCATGGCGTCGTGTTCCTCTGGGAGAGCGTAATACGAGATCGACATACTGAATTTTTAAATTGTTTGTTTATAAATACACCCTCGAAGGGTAGGCTTTTTGAGCAGAGGTCAGGAATAACTCCGTCAAATATACCCTTTTTATCGTACTTGTATGATACCGGAGACTGGGTAGAGTGGCTTAGAGAAACACAGGTGGTTTTTGTTTTTCTTGCATTTTTTTCTTCACCAGACCTCGATATATATATATATATATATATATATATATATATATATATATATATATATATATATATATATATACATATATATATATATATATATATATATATATATATATATATATATATACATATATATATATATATATATATATATATATATATATATAAATATATATATATATATATATATATATATATATATATATATATACTTGCAACTTCTTAACTGCCTCGGTAACTCGTATATCTCTACACCGGCCATCAACAGTCAAGCAACAATGACGAGAGATACATCTCCAGAATCTTCTATAAATTGTTCCCGCAACCCAGGTGGACGAAAGACATGAAAGAAATCGCTTGGGAACATAGAGAAATCTATGAAGAGATCGGCAGGACAGGAATAAATCGGGAAACGACAGCCATAATGATGCAACTTGGAGAGAAACAAGAAATGACAATAATTGTAAAATAAAGAAGAATCCTGAATGACACCATTGGGAGGCTGGACAGAGAGAACAATTCTATAAGGTTTTGGAATAACATCCGTAGAATTAAGGGATTGCCTCCCAGACCAGTACCCAAATACAAAATGGAGACGACATCATTGAGGGCCCAGAGTCTCTCTCTCGAGAATTTAGAACTCACTGTCAAGAAGTTTTCGCTATATCTCCTAAGGAGAAGGACAACTTCGACCACTCCTTCGAAGACCAATTGCTCGATGACTTCGAGGCAATGATACATATAACCAACCCACACCCACAAGTATCTCAGGAAAGAGTGATGGTTGAGGACGGATGCCCAATTACTGTCGAAGAGACCTTGAACACCATAAAGTCCTTAAAGTAATGGGCACTAAGCTGTTCTGAGGTTACAATGAACAACCTCGTAAATGCCCTAAGGCAAATTAATCAGGGCTTGGCGAAAACAATAAACGTTTTCGTCAATACAGGCTACTTCCCTAACGGATAGAAGATGGCCCAAATCATCTTTATTCCGAAGGGAAACAAGCCCCCTGACCAGGTGGCTAATTATCGCCCGATCTTTCTTCTTGAGATACAGGGAAAAATCTTCGAGAAGATTATAGGAGATAAGCTACAAGCTCAACTGAGCGAGGTAGAAGCGCATAACCCACGACAACAGGGGTTCCACAGTAAATGGGGCACAGATACCGCCCTGGCGCTCCTAACAGAGAAAGTAGCATATTCCCAAGCGAATGAGTTTTATGTAGACATTGTGTTGAGAGACGTGCAGAAGGCCTTCGATAAAGTCTGGATGGAAGGACTTCAATGCAAGATCCTGAACTTCCAGCTAGACTTAATCCTGGAAAGGACCCTCTATGACTTCGTCATGGACAGAGAGGCCTGTCACATGAATAAGGGCTACAGAGGTCCTGAATTTGAACTCAGGGCGGGGGTTTCTCTGGGAAACCCAACTTCTACTAAAATTGAGTATATCATCTTCTTTCATTCCGTCAGATCCTCAGTCTACTCATTACATCGGTGATATAGGTGTAGGTTTTGAAGGTCGAACCTAGTAAACATTTGTTTGAAAAATTAAACGGTTCACACATTGTACCTTATAAATAGGAAGATAAACTACCGCTGTTAATAGCTCTCTTTTGTAAATGAGGAGATAAACTTCACGCTGTTAATAGCTCTCTTTTGTAAATAGGAAGATGAATTTTCCGCTGTTAATAGCTCTCTTTTGTAAATAGGAAGATAAACTTCCCGATGTTAATAAATCTTTTTTGTAAGTAGGGAGATAAACTTCCCCCTTGGCAGTATTTCTCCTTCGTAAACAGGAAGCAAGACTTCCCAGTATGCAGTACGATATCTTGTGTCGGTCATACGTAGCTCCTTACAAAATAGATCTTGTTCATGAAGTCCCGTGAAGAAATGGTAAAAATTGATGGCGTTCTTAACCTGACGTCCCTCGACTTTTCCTCCTTTGCCAGCTGTGAACTTTCGGGTGAGCTCAATTTTCTTGTAGATTTATTCCAAGTCTAAAAATTCGGAAAAATTGAAATTGAAATTGATGTAAGAAGTAGGAAAATGTGTAGTAGGTATATAAAGATAAATAGAGTTTAAGTGTTGCCCTGGTGTAGAGGGCTTCCCTCAGGTTTTTCTTGCTTGGGTATTTATTTTTCCTCCCTTTATTTGTTTATTATTATTTTTGGTTGTTTTTTGTTTTGTTTTTTACATGAATAGATAAATATATTTGATCTTTCCTCCATGATGGCTGCAAGCCTTTCAAGTTTCTTATCTGCTATATATATATATATATATATATATATATATATATATATATATATATATATATATTCTTCTTTATTGTTATCTTAATACCTTACTTCTGATTTTGCCAGGGTTTAGGATTTAATTCCTGTTTTGTATATTTTGATATCACATTGGGCACTTGGCCTCTTTTTCTTTTGTTTGTAGTTTCTTCTTCTTCTTTCTTCCCTCTTTGCACATTGGTGTCTGTGCTTCGCCTGTTTACGTATATATTTTGTTTACGTAAATATACCAATTTGGTATTCTCGGGAGCAGTTCCTTCCACTCGGGAATAGGGCTTGCCTGTTGGCACGTCCCCTAACTGCTCTGGAATGTCTAGATTGTGGTTCATATTCGAGAGTATTTCTTATTCTATCTTTTCCCAGGTTTTTCTCCCTAGCCTTTGTAGTTAGTCCCGCTCTTGCCTACAGTAATGTTTGCTGAATATAGTTCGTCGTTGTTGCTGCGGCTGTAATCAGGGTTGCTTTGTTCTGCACTCTCTGCATTTGTCTGAGAGAGGTGGAACTCGCAACCTGCATGAACACTGTCGGGTACATTAATGTTGAGCGCACAAGAGCAGTGTACAGCTTTTTAAGGTTTTTGGAGCTAAGCTGCACTTTGGATAGGGAGATTCTATCACTAATGTGCACTTTGTATTCTTTGGATGTAAATTGCAGACCTAGGACTTTTCCTTTGTTTCCGTATGGGTATATATCGCAATTCACTGAGACATAGGTCTTCGGCGGTTAATTGGAAGGATCTGGAACTTTCCGCGGTTGGTCTTGATTTTCTACTTTCGTTTGTATCGATTGATGTTGTCGATTTTGATGGCTGTCTGCCTTGCTTAATATGCAGCATGTTTGTAATAACTGGGGACGATTTGTGTGATGTCGACTGCAAACTGTAGGTACATCATTCCTCTCCTACCGGATCAGGTAAGTCTAGTGTGTACAAAAGTTACAGCAGCGGACTCAGACAGCCAACTTGTGGAACACCCGCCTCAAGTTCAAACTCGGGTCCTCTGTAGCCCTCGATCGAAATTCGGGCTTTTCTACCCATGATGTAGTCGGAGAGGCCTTTTCCAGGATTAAGTTTAGCTGGAGGCCTAAGATCTTGTATTGTAAGCTTCT
Source organism: Ceratothoa steindachneri (assembly GCA_963969495.1). Taxonomy (NCBI): domain Eukaryota; kingdom Metazoa; phylum Arthropoda; class Malacostraca; order Isopoda; family Cymothoidae; genus Ceratothoa; species Ceratothoa steindachneri. Next base: position 33,655,060 of record OZ018324.1, on the reverse strand, counting down.
TAGCCAAACCTTATCGAAGGCTTTTTGTACATCTCGCATCACCACGTCTACGTATTTCCTCTCAGCTTTACAGTGGGCGAGCTTTTCGGTGAGAAGGGCAAGGGCTATGTTAGTCACCCTTCTCTTGCAGAACCCCTGTTGCTGAGGGCTGTGGGCTTCTAGCTTGGTCAGTTGGTCATGTAACCTGTTAGCCAGAAGCTTCTCGTAGACTTTGACTATAATCTCAAGGAGCGATATTGGCCTGTATTCCACCAGTTGATCAGGCTTCCCCCTTATTTAGGTATAAATATGATTTTAGCCTTCTTTAAACCGTCTGGGAAGTAGCCCGTATTCAAGGAAGCATTGTAGATGTTCGTGATTCCCTAGATGATCTGCCAGGGGGCATATACCAATTTATTTCTGGTGATATCCGTCCAGCCTGGTGCCTTCTGTTTGAAGGATTTTATGACTGCCATGACCTCTTCAGGTGTAGTTGGTCGGCTATGGTCTGCTAAAATCCTCCCAACGTCGACATAGGCATTTGGAAGCGTGCGATGCACAATCTGATTCAGATCTACAATCAGTTGGCCCTAGAATACCTGGTCGAATTCCGCCTTTTCTTATAGTGTTATCTTGAATACATTATTCCAGAATATGCGGAATCTTTCTTCCAATAAGGCCGGGTCTTCCAAGTAGTCATTGCCCTCCTTAATGCGGATCTTTTCTCTACTTGTAAGACCTTTCAACTTGCTTACAAGTCGCCAGAACACATCGGGTCGCACCTCGCTGTTAACCTTTTCAATCAGGCTGTCCCAGATTTCCGCCTGTTGCTGGTTGATAGCCTGCTTAAGTTCTTCACTCAGGCGTCTTAGCAGCGTTGTTATTTCCCGATTTGAACCTTTTCTCCTGGTTTCCCCATACACCTCCCTGTGCACTTTAGCGATCTCTCTCATTTCTCCGGTCCATCTGGGTTGTGGGAGAGTTTTGTACCTCTTTATGGGTACACTCCTCATTGTTTCTCTCTAGCCTTGCTCCGTTTAGGTCCGCTGGTTCGTATCTAGCAAGGATGTCCTTGTAGCGTTCTCAGTAAGCCGAAGCGTAGCTTTTTCGAAGAGGGATTGGGAGTTGTATTGGCGCGAGAGAAATGGTCGTCAAGATCGCTAATGTGGTGGCTAGGGACTTTCGGGCCTGGCTTACTACGGTAATTTAAAGGGAAGCCATCGCTTGTCATGATTATTTCGTGCTTCGTTGCGGACCTTACCGTGAAATAGGTCGGAAAATCCGGCCCTATACGCTGGATGTTTTTCCTTCTCATAATCATTTCCAAGTTATGGCCTCTTTCGTTCGTGTTACCATAGCCAGCCGTTCGGTATCTGGTATTAAGGTCGCCCTCAAGGAATACCAGTCTGCCTCGGCCAAACAGGGTGTAGAAGTTTGTTAGAGGAAGGTACTTTCGTCAAGGTGGTTGGTATGCCGCCACTACTATAAGCTTGCCTACTAAAGTGTGCAGCTCTACCGCCACGAAGGAGTTTAAACGAGAAATTCCTTCTGACGGCAACGGCAGCACCATCGTACCTCTCCAGTGAATGCTTTTTTTAGATCATTGTATAGCCAGGTATCTTCAATTGCTTGTTGGTCGTATCTATACTATGCTTCGTGATTAGTATGATGTCGGGATCAAGCACACGGAATATGTTATCGTATGCCGTGGTTTTTCCCTCCCATCCGTTCACTTTGAGTGTTAAGACCTTCAACCTGTTGTTTTAGGTTTCCATTCTCTGCTCTGGCTTGTGTGGATGTCCTAGTGTTTACGGGTTGTTGATTTACGTTTCCCGTTTCTTTTCTTCTTGTATTCTGCTAGAGACAGTTGTACAAACGTTTCTCGGTGGAAGGCGATATTTTGGTTATGCAAAGCCTCCTCCACCGTTTCTTCGTCCCATTGAGCATCAAAGTCCCACTTGTATTACTTCTTTTTTATCCCCACACAGATTTTATTTGTGTCCAACTACTTCTGGAAGGGAAACTGTCCCGTGGCGTAGATATTGAGATTAACTCTGTCGGCATCGATTTTCTGATTATTCTTCTTCTTCCCCCTTTTGGGCTTCACCTCACATACGGAGCCCTGTGATTCCGAGACTTCCGTGGTATCAGATGACTCTGATTCTCTCTCCGCACATTGTGGTTTTGGTTGGGCTGTCTTAGCGGCCGCCTCTCTCTCTTTTTTGGCTTCGATCCTGGGATCTGGCCGTTTAACTTCTTTACCGACTTTCTTCTCTGTCTCCTGATTTCTACTTCCTAATTCTTTGGGGACCATTTGTAACTGGAGTACGTCTCACGATGGTGGATTATCGGGGAACCACATCTCGCTCATCCCGTTTTTCGCAAGCATCTGGTTTAACTCCTTTGCAAAGGTTCCTGGGTTTGTTAGGTTTCTGACCTGTGCGTATAAGATGCATGTCAGAATTTTGGTAGACTTTTCATTTTCCAGTCTTAGGTACATTTTCTTAGCTTTCCTTTCCGTGAGGACACCATTCGCTGCCTGGGCGTATGTTGTATTCTGTTTCCTGCTGTGTTCTTCTTTCTTCTGTTGAACATTTTTCTTAATTAGTTCCTTTTTGAGAGATCAGGCCATATCTATGGCGCCATGTCCTTGACCGCAGTTGGCGCACTTTTCCCTGGGACTGCTGCAGTTTTTCCAGTGGTGCCCCGCATCACTGCACCTTGAGCAGATCTCATGTGGTTCGGGACAGTCCTTGGTCGCATGGCTCTTCATTTTGTGACAGCTGAAGCAGAACTAAATGGGAGTAAATTCTCCCCTTTCTATCTGCTCTCCGCTGATTTTTCCGTTAAATAGCAAAAGACCCTTTTCTTTTGCTTTTTCAGCCATCGCTGTGTCCGTATAAACCACTTTGAACACATGTGATCATTCTACGTTCTCTTTTCTGTTTCAGAATTTAATTATTTCCTAGACGTTGGCCCATGGTTAGTTCCTCGTAATTTCTTCTTTTATTTGTTCCTTGGAAAGCTGTTCAATCCAAGGATCCAGTTTCCTGCATACTACGCTCCTGTGCATCTGTATTTTTCGGCGAAATTAAAAGTTGAAGACCTATCTCGCGCAGTGTCTCTACTGCCTCCTCCGTTGTTATTTCCTCCACATCTTTTTCCTTCTCGCAGACCGCCACATATCCTGTGGTGATCTCGAGCAGACGGAGCATAGTGATCTTCAGTTTCCCGAAGACCACTTCGAACACTTTCTCACGGCTTGGCCTGACGCTTCCACTGATGGTGCCCAGAGGGATTTTGGTGGTTCCAGTGGGCTCCATTATCCCCTCAGGGAAAGCCCCCCTAGATTGAATTTCATCTTGTCCTTTAGGTGTAGTTTTTTAATGGTGATCCTTCCTTCTTGGTAAGAAATTGTGATTTTTTTTTAGGGAGTTGTTTATGGAGGGCAACTACCCCTTTCCCTTTGCAAGAGAGCTTCAGTGAAAAATGAACTGTGGAATTGGCTGGATGAGTGATGGATGTACCCGGGGAGGCCCCTTAGACAGATGATATGTGGTGGACTTAATGATGGGTGGTGATTAAATCAACTACCATCACCCGGGGGTGCTGCCCCGTCTGGGGTTTAGTTATAGATGCTGCTTTCATCTTACACAGTGACGGTTATATGTCCCACTTTGGTCTTGGCCGGAAATTATCCTTAGAGATTAGAGCGTACTCTTACCCAAAGCTTTCAGCATCGCCTCGTAACCGGGCATTCTCTTCCGCAGATTTCCAGAGTTACACAGTGGGCTAATCCTCAAACCTGATTTCATCTACGTCTCCAATTATGTCTATCAAAGTGGACCGACATAGTTGTGGCGAGATTGATGAAAGCAATTCAGTTCACTTCAGCCCTCATGCTCCGGGGTTCTTATATTCCCCGTGGGGAAAAGGCAAAGATCGATGACGTCTTCTAACTTCCTACCCTCGACTTTACCGCCTTTGCCGGCTGTGACTTGTTATTAAGCGTGAATTAATCAAAGAATTTTTTCAAGTCAAAAATTGGGAAATGATTATGATTATGATTTATTAAAGCAATAAATATACCACCAGCTTTTCCATTTTATAAATATTAAAAAAAACACAAATAATTTAATACATATATGTAAAATAAAACAATAAATAGGTGTTGTGGTGAAGTTGTATTTTTTGAAAATTTAGCAGAGAAGAGTAAGAGTAAAATGTAAGTATGATTAGGAAAACAGATTCTCCCGGAATCAATGGGGAGGTCTACTTATTAGAACTATAATTGTTTTGAAAGAATACATGGAATGTTTTTAATTTTTGTTATTTAAACTTGGTATAATTTTTAGAGATAATTTTTTAAGTCAAATTTCTAAAGAAAGGTTTGAAGTAAATTTTTTAATATAATTCTTTTATGTTTGATTTTATTTATTTTAGCACTTATTTTTAATTGAATTGTTATTTTAATCTTATTTAGATAAATTAATTGTTCTGGTTTTACTGTTTTCTCTTGTTTCGTTTAAAACTGTATTTTGGTAGCACTTTAAGATATTACTTATTAAACACGAGTGAAATTATTATCTAATCGGTTAAATAGTTGTACATATATTATTATTCTTGTTTAGTTTAATCGTTAGTTTATTTTTCCATGTTTTACACTATTAGATCATTTTAATTATTATTCACTCGATTCATTCTCTTATTATTCTTTATTTTAGACTATTAGACCCTTTTAATTGTTATTCACTCGATTCATTCACATTTCTCACTTTAGATTGCTTACTTTAGACGCTTAAATTTGTTCAATTTTTTGCACTTTTGACAATTTGTTTTAATCACTTTGATTTGTTCACTTCTTGCTAACATGAGTTGCTATTTTGGAGGTTAAATAATACTCCGAAGTCTTGTGGCCATTCTCTATTACCATAAAGACAGCTGAATCGATGGTGTGTAAGCACGAGTCCGGGATGTAAATCGCACGCTCCATCAATAGTCCAACTATTTCCTTCGGGAACCATGGTTCTTCGTATGTCCATTTGTATTTCCCTTTGTTGATTCCGTCGAGCAGTTTTTCATTGTGTCCCTTTGGGTGTCGGAATTGAGTGGGACCATGGACTTTAAGGTCTACGTCCATGGCGCCGAAGAAACAGCCCCGCAGAAGGATATCCCTTTTCTCCGTTAGTGGAAATCCCGGATACTTTAGGATTTCATCTTCGTCTGAGCTTTCTTGAGTTTGGCTTGTTTCCTTTTCTTTATTTGCCTCTTGTACCACTTGTTTTTTCTTTTTCCTTATTTGTTTTTTTTTCTTTGTGAACTTTTTCGTGTTTCCGTCTTTTTCCAATTCTTCTTCCGTTGTGAGTTCTTTCTCCGATGTTTTATGGTGCAGATTCACAACTTATTTTTTTCCAGTGTTTTTTTGCTGGGGAAAGTCGATGAATTGTATCCTTAACATTTTCTGCGATGCGGGGTTGGGCGGGAAGCATAGCTTTTTCTGAAAACCTTTCTTTTGCAGGAGGCGATTTAACTCCTCTGCAAATGAACCAGGTTTAGCTAGATTCGCCAAGTAAGTAAAGACGATCATGGTCAGACTACGGCCGTGTTTATGTGTAAGCGGATGTAGCGTTAGTAACATTTTAAATCTATCCTGGCGCCTGATTGGTTGAAATGTTATAGTGTTAAGTTTAGATGAAATAACTATTTATATAGGTGAATTTTGTGTAAAAATCAGTCAGAGGAGTAAGAAAATTATAGTTGTTTTAAGAAGAAAAGTTATATATCTTGTACACCATATTCAAAGTTTATTCCGGCTATAAATACACAGGAATAAAGAATCTAGATAATATATATATCTATCTATCTCTCTCTCTCTCTCTCTCTCTCTCTCTCTCTCTCTCTCTCTCTCTCTCTCTCTCTCTATATATATATATATATATATATATATATATATATATATATATATATATATATATACATTTTTTTTCATTCATCCCATAAGGAAGCTAATGATCACTTAACCCAGCCTGTAAGACTAGAGAGAGAGTACCATGACTTACTCAGACCCTATAGAGGCAAGAAAATATCAAAACGCTCCGAAGATGATCGAATAAGTTCGAGAGCTCAGCAATTTAGTGTGTTTTTACCAAACACATTCATTTAAAAGAGAGATGAATACATGACAAGTGATCCACCAGCTACAAGATGGAATAAAAAAGAGAGTTAGAAGAAGAGAAAGTTGCCAAAGAAAATTAATCAAGGCGAAATGCACAATTATCTTCAACAAATTGTGCATACATATATATAAATATATATATATATATATATATATATATATATATATATATATATATATATATATATATATATAGATGGATAGATAGATAGATAGATATTTAATATCACAGGAAAAGGAAAACTGTTATCATAATTTGGTAAAACTCTGAGAAATATATTCCGGGAAAAATAAATGATTATGAAAGTAATAGGAATTTTATAAAAGGAGAAAATTGGCAAACGCTTTTAACCCCTATTTCAAGCTGAATAAAGGAGTTAGATTTGAACTTGTCTTGGCAAGCGCCCATCGCTCTCAGAACTACGACGCTCATTGAAGAGTGTAGTTTAGGCTATGAGCGTCGCGTTTCTCATAGCGAACAGCGTTTAAGGACGCAGGTTCGAAAACAAAGTTGCTGGAAGTGTTATAAATGGATTCTTTTCTGGCCTTAATTCAGGCAGAATTAATGGAATTTTCCTAAATAACAGAGAAAACACCTATAACCCGATTGTGATTGAGGCCATAAACAGGGAACATTATATCTTGGTATTGGTTGGCCGTTTGCTCTGTCTTCGAATCGATAATGACTTATCTTAATAAATAATATGCTGGTGCCCAATAAACCCAAACTGTCGAGCCTTCCATTCGTTACACATCAAAGAGATTATATTAAACAAATACAACCAAAAATTACATAAGCTGGAGAAAAGTAAGAGAAGCTCAAATATTTTCTTACACTAGAAAACTTTAAATAAAAATAGGTATACTAACCTTCTTTGCTTCCCTGATATTCGAAGTTTATTTAGCCTTGTAAGGAAAAGAAAACTCATTTCGATCACAACAATCTAACATATTGGGTTGAGGAATAAGTTCTTGCGGTTTTATCAAATTTATTCATTATCATTAACAATTTTAGAAAAACTTCATTTTGAATTTATAACAGTATGTAATTTAATAATGTATTCGTCGTTGTTATTTACGACTTCTTCGCAACGTTCAACTAGTTTTTTGATGCCTCTGCAATAAAAATCTCTGGATTTTGACTCGAAGAATTCGTCTAACCAGATTCTTAATTCCACATCAGTATTGAACCAAACGCCGCACAAATTGTTGGAGAGCGATTGGAACAGATGGAAATCCGATGGAGCCAAGTCTGGCAAATATGGAGGATGCGGCAGGATTTCCAAATTAAGCGTTTGGATGACGTCTTTTCTCATATTGGCAATGTGAGGACGAGCATTGTGGTGTTGCAGAAGGGCTCCATAACGTCGATGAGGTCGCTTTTCACGAATAGCTTCGGCGAGTCGATACATTTGTTGAACGTAGAGTTCTGCATTGACAATCTCGTTGTTCGCAAGTATCTCATCAAGAATGATGCCTTGACAATCCCACCACACACACAGCATCGTCTTTCGTTGATGAAGTACTTGCTTTAATCGCGGAAGTGGTTTTTTATTGGGGCTAAGACATTTTTTTCGATGGTTCATGTTGACATAAACACACCACTTTTTGTCGCCAGTGATGATGCGCTGAAGAAATCTGTCCTTATATCCACGAGTAGACTTGTGACGAGCAAACAAACCTGCGGCAATTGTGGAGCGTTGAAGTTTGTTGCTTTCTCTCAAAGCGTGTGGAACTCATGCGCCCAGTTTTTGAACTTTCCCCATCAAATGAAGGTGATTCACTATAGTTTTCTGATTACACGCCAATTCTCTAGTCAATTGACGAGGATTTTCATAAAAAAGGTCGTTTAATCGATCTTCATCCAACTTAATGGAGCGACTAGACGTTCTTTGTCATTAAGATCTAAATGGCCATTTTGGAAACTTGAAAACCACCATTGAGCTGACCTTTCTGATAAAGCATTTTCTCTGTACACATCACAAATATCGCGAGGAGCTTTGGCTCCGTTTGCATTGTTCCCCTCTTAATTGAAAATGAATAACAACAATTGTCGATAATGCGCCTCTCTTTCAACTTGACTTTCCATTTTGAGGGTACATAACAAAAATAAAATTAACACAACTTCTAAATAAACCGCAATGACTTATTACTAAACTTCAAGATGTAGTCTAGCAAAAGCCTAATAGTCTACGCTGTTAAGCGACGTCACTTAACTTTTGCAAATTTTGCTCTCATTATTTATTATTGTTTCTTAATATGCGCACAAATCACGTTAACAAAACTAAAATCAACACAACATTAAAAAAACGGAAGAACTTATTAGGGAATTTTGTTTTGCCAATAAAATTCTTATTAATTTGTTAATGTAGAGGATGAAAACATTATTTTTAATAAGAACAGGTTCAGGTCCTAGAACTCGAAAGTATCATTTGTTAAAAGAAAGATTAGAACTAAGGTGTTAAAGAGATTGAATGATGGATATTTTTTATAGGAGATTATAGAAATTAAAAAAATATAAGCCTAAACCGGCTAAGGAGGATTTTATTTGTACCTAGAGGTAAATACTCTTCCTTAAATTGTTTTAAAATACAAAATTCTCTAGAAGACTAATTTTGTCATCTATTTTTATTGTAAAAGTTAATTTGGGTGCAAGAAACTATTATATTTACAAAGAATTATGCTTGGAATGGATCTTTAAAAAAAGGAAGCAGGACCAAACCTTTGTACACAATAGAGTTTACTATTTTTGTAACATTAATAGAAAATAAGGCATTAATAAACTCACAATAACATCTAGTTGTTGTTACATTTTGTTGTTAAAACTTAAATTCGAATCGTTAAACACAAATTCCAAAATCTGTATAAAATTTATTTTAGAAAGTCGTGAAAATTCTGTGCGTCGGTATATATTTTTTTACAATCATTTTGATTGTTTCACGCAAACTGCATGAAGAGAATCTTCACATTACAGCTCAAAAAATGTTGCTGATTATTTTTTTTAATTGATAATTAATTACACATTTAAATTAAATTTACTAATTAAAATTAACAAATTTGGGTGCAAAGTTTTCGAAAAAATCTTGTGTAAGTTTTAGTTTTAAAGTTATCCTTTGATTATCTCAGATAAAATGGCCTAAGTTAGAGAAACTACAGAAGATAACACACTCACAGTGAAGCGAGCTTTACAATGTTGCCTGAAGTATGTACCTTTAAAGATTTGTGGCTAAATATTTTTTTAATAAGCTGGCAAAGATTTTATTCTATTAAGATTATTTTCTCTTAATCTTATTTCGCTACTCCGTAATAGTCTCGTTTAAAAAATCTCAAGTTTTAAAAGACGTATGTCATTTAATCGTGAAAGTCTCTTAAAATGTCATCATAGCATTTAAGAAAAAATCATGAGCTGAGTTGGAATCTTTATTACTTTCAGAATACAGCTCATGAGTAATTTGAAAAATTGAGTCTGGAAATTAATGGGGCGAAAATATTTCTCACAATGCAGAAAAAAACGCCGCTTTTGATGATTGCCCTTTGCTAAAGGAAAGTTAAGCTCCGAAACGAGAGAAATCAAAGCAGAGGAAAAAGGATAGAGTCGGTATTAAGTATGGGGGTATTATTTTGTGGAACCCTCCTAAAGTTTATGAGTTCCACTAACTTTATGTAAGAAGCTCCTTTTGAAGAATCAGCAAATTGGCGGTCGCTGTAATGAAAGAAAGTCTTGCGGTACCAAATATATATGATAATAAGGAAAGAGAAATTTAACTGGTGTGTAAAGTGAAAGCAATAAGCGGAGATGGGAAGAGGAAGAAGGTAATGCATCTCAAACCAACCCCTCATATCAATCAAGTGGACGATAGAATCTCTCGCATTACTGTATCGATTTGGGGATTGAATTAAAATATAAAATGAGGAAGGGTTTGAGCCACCTAATTAAATAGAGGAGTAATTAAGAAGTCCTATACATACAATTGAGTAGCGTTAAGTTAACGACCGTTAGAGATACTACTTAATCCTTAATACTAGAAAGTCCGGAAAGTTGCGCCACCTAGAACGAACGAGCAGTCATTTTATCCGCACTTTCTCTTTTTTTTTAAATACGCCTATATTTATATCTCTGTTAACATATCAAAGTTATATATGCAATATGGGATAAGAAAATAATATATTTTAAATCAAATTTTAATGATACATTCCATAAATCATTGAGGTAATTATAATGTAAGGAAAAATGTATGTTAATAAAAACTATATGCAATTAATTAAATTTCAAGAAATGCTATTCCTTTTCATTAACAGTAGGTAAATAACTTTATAATTCAAACATATAATAATTTTTCCATAGATAGTTAATTGTTACAATTTGTGCGAAGTACTTTATTGATCACTTTACTTGCACATTTGGCACATACAGGCCTCTTACATTTGTAAAAAGTTTTAGATGTTTTATTTTGATGGCAACTTCCTACTTGGCATTGTTTTCTCTTCCTAGACGTCTCTAACGATTCATCGTCATCGCTACTATTATCTACAGCATTGCTCTTCTTGAGGTTTTGCTGCAGTTCTTCAGCTAATTGTATGTAGTTTCGATCCATTTGATCTAATATATCTACACCATATTTTGTAGAGTTATAAAACTTCAAAGTTTCAGGAATTTTCTCTCTATCATCCCCAATCGCAACAGTTTTATGAATAGAGGTCAGTAAGAGTACATTTTTGGTAGGTTTACCTTGATACATTGTAAGTGTGCATTGATTGTTTTTTCAGTATGTGTGAATTCTACACATAACTTTGTATATATGGCAAAAAGAGGACAGAGAGACAAACAGAAAAACAAATATCAGCTCCATTATGTATAGGTACGAGTTTTTCTAATGGGCTCTGGAATTTCTCTTCTAATACGATTTACTGTACCTACGATACCCTTACTTTTTGCCTGTAGTTTTTCAGCTAGTTTTACTGACGTGAAAAGGTTATCAGTCGTTACATTTCTACCTTTTGCCAGGTATGGTTCTAATAAACGGAGAACCACGTATTCAGAGAGTGGTTGATTTGGAGGACGAGCTTGATCTTTACAAATGTACGGGATCCATTCACTAAGTAGTTAGACTTTACATCGGCTGCTAACCAAAATTTGATACCAAACTTATCAGGCTGCTTGCTGGAAATATATTGTGTGAATGGGGACCGGGTCTTACATGGGAACAACTGCTAATCCACTGCTATATTGCCTCTTGGTTTATAATATGCAATGCAGGTTCTAACGAATCTTTCCCAAACTCGGGATACGATAGCAAATTGATTAGTTTCTAATCGAGTAGATCGTGTTTATCTTGAATCGAATTTGATGAATTTCATGATTTGTTTGAAACCCATTCGTGTCATTGATTTGCGGAAGTATGGAACACCCCATTGTTTTTACCAGAGATGTTACACTGATTGTTCTTTAGCGAGAACTCCTCCTAAAATCATGATGCCTATAGTACCATAAATTTCTTCACATGATATAGGCCAAGAGTCACATTGCAATTGTCTGCGAGCTTCAGTTTCGCTTTGTATGTGCTTTATAATAAAATCATCAATAATTTCCCATGTGTACCATCCTTGCCGGTGAGAACTGTCAAAACATTTTCTAATCCTACTGTTGCAGCACGTTGAATGCATTCATTTGTCCTCTTTTCTTGTCTGAAAGTAACATAGAAATGATTCTATCAGTTTAAAATTATAAATCAGAATATTTCTATATTATATTAAAAGAGAAGCTGTAATAATAGCAGTAAAATATATGAAAAATCAAGATTTCAGAACTGTATAGGAATAAAATATCGAAACAAACAAATAAATCTTATTTTCATAAAATAAAGTTTATTACTATCAATTATAATAACTAGTGGATGCTGCCTTACTGACCCGATCTGCTATCTTAGGGGTAAGGCTCCATTATATAATATACATATACTTACTGTTTGAAATATTATATACACTATATATATACCTATATACTGTATACGCATGACCGGATCTGCTGGTATATATAGGTACCTATATATTACTAAATACACATATATGTACACATAACTTTGTATATATGGCAAAAAGAGGACAGAGAGACAAACAGAAAAACAAATATCAGCTCCATTATGTATAGGTATGAACTGCTATTGAATAGAATATATTTTACTCACCCAAAACATCAGTAACCAGTGTCGAAGGTTCTACGTGCACACGAGTATTTGAAAATCTTCCACCTCTTTCGAAACTTTTACTATTTGGCATTGCATCATATTCAGACTCAGACAATGAACTTTTGATAATATTTGGAGTATACTCCTCGTCACTGGTGTTAGATAAATTATCAGCTTTAGAGTCAAATTGAGGAATTGTTCTTAAAACATTCTGAATATTACCTTCAGCAAAAGTGATTTTTGTAGACATGCTTGCAGCACGACAGTAGAGCAAACAATAACTGAGAAGCTGTCACGTAACCCTTTGTATAAGCGTTGACGCGTTTCAACAGGAATTAGCATGTTCCCACAAGTCTCTCTACCGAAAAAAACATGCGGTCAAATTGATCGCTCTGTCGTTTCAGATATAGCAGGTCAAATATCAAAAGATATTCGAATAATTTTGTTAATATTTCTGCTCAATACACTTCATCATATATCAGGAAAAGTCAGTTTATATCAATTTTTTTCAGGAAAAAATATATGAGATCCAGTGCATTTAAATATCATAATGCGGTCAAATTGACTGCTTGGACGCTTTAGTGTTAAAGCATCATTTTCCTTCCGTTAACGGAAATTAGATACTCAATTTAGATTTTATAGGAGGCGTTTAATTGGCTCCCTCCCGTTCTTTTCTAAATCATAGAGATAATTCAATCCTTGTGCCAATTTTTTAAATATTGAATCAGGATATGATTTGCTTCCATTGAAACTTTTACAAATGGACTATCTATTATTTCCTTGTATTCAATAATGAGTGATCAGAAGAAATTATGATCCGATGTCGCATTGATGCTCTAATTGAAGCCACATGCTGGTTCATCAAGTGCGATCGACAGAACTTCTCATGAAGACAAACTGACAGAAATTTGACGAATATGTTTGAAAAAAATATAAATACTTTTATTTTTATTAGATACACATCATGCAAACGAATACCCGCCACACTCTGCATATATATGTTATGAGAAAATGAAAATTATGAAAAGATCAAATTCAAGAGGGAGGATTAAAAACAAATCCAAAAGAACCTTGATAAAAAATAATCCGGAAAGGGATCAGCTTGTCAGATCAGGATAATGAGAGGTAATTTGGCTTCCAATGAGGTTAAATAAGTTTGCTTTTGTAGACCAAGTGTAGCACTAGGAATTTCTTCTGCTTGCGATCAGGCTATTGTTTATTTCGTTCAATTTTTTGTCCACAATTGGATCATGGCCACTTTACTTTATAGAATTCAGATGCCAAGCAAAGGCCACTTATTTGGTTTAAGCATTCCTAGGTTAAAAATGTTTTTATTTTTACTAATGTTTAAAAAGTATAGTCGTAGTAAGTTATCATTAAATAGCTTGCAGCATTTTGGGAATAATTAAAACAAATATAGGTAGCATTTTATTTCTTCTAATCGTGTATGTCTTGAAACGCTAATATTTTCTTTATTCAAAACTTTTCTACTTTTTATGATGTTTATATGAGTGTATGCTCTTTTGCTTTAATAATTACAAAATTATTTACACTAAAATCAAATCAACTCTCTAATTTACAAGACCTCTGGCAGATTAAACTGGCAATTTAAAATAAGACAATACAAGGACGCTCCTTCAACGCTGCTCTCTTTGTTTAACCTCCTGTCTTCCATGAATTTCAAAGTTCTTTTCCATGACCTTTCCAATGATCGGTCCTTCACAAGTACTCACATTTGCTACTAAAATTACACATTTATCCCGCCAACGTCTACTCCTTTGAAATTTTCTTTCAAAGAAGATCTAGAAGAGGCTATAATAGGTGCTTCGAGGATAGGCATGTAGAGAGTATCCCACTTGCCACCTCCGGATCAAAGTGGTTCAACTAAAATTGCTAAAGTTAACCAATCCGATCTTTGCAAACTCCATAAAATGATCACTTTGCTTTGACTGCTCTACTTCAGTTTTATTAGAAATAAGGATATCGTTTGCTGTGAATGCATAACTAATTCATCAATAACGATTAAATTTTATGTTAATAAAGTGTATAAAATAAACATTATTTCTCTGGGTATTTTTTCATAAAGATATTCGGTATTTAAGTCCCACATATTTATGATCACTTTCCCAAATATGTGATATATCTTATTCCCAAATTATTGAAAGAACTTTAACTAACTTTACGAGAGAGATTCATTAAAAACAATTCTCATATATTCAGGCTAGTCAATTCAAATCCAACTTCTTTGCATTCGAAGAAGAAGCAATCTCAGGCAAGTATGCCTCTGAGTCTCCCTCCTGTCTCGTTGATAATGGTAATCATAGTCAACTACTTCACGCCTTTCTCTGCATTTCAATCTCGTCAATAGAAGACTACTTCTGTAATTTGAAGCTACATCTGGAAATGAGCAGAAAGTTTCTATTAACTCCACCTACTTAAAAAAAAATTAAATTCACTTCGTGGCTTCTAAAATTTTAATATTCGGTCAAAGAAATAAATATAAATTCGCTTACAATTATATTTATTGGATAGTAATTAGCATAAAGCTAAAAAATTGAGTTCATTAAGGTCCATTTAATTTTAGTAGCAATTATCACTGAACTGAAGTACATGTTTTATTTGTTATTATAATACAGTCTGAAAGATTGGAAGGCCTGTATTTCTGTAATAACATCTTCCATACCTTTTGCCATAAAAAATCAGAGGTTTCCAAAATTGATGTTTGATAACTTCATGCAATAAAATAAGGATGGGTAAGGTTTTTGTGAATATGGTTGAATCAAGCGAAAATTATCAGAACATAACCATTCTTCGATAAAAGTTGATGGTTTCTTGTTGATAGAACCGGCATAACATCTTATGTTAGTTGCCTCAGGGGTAATTGAAAACAGTTCGTCCAGTACCGCCATCCTGCCTCTGAAGACCCATTCGTGCGGCCTTGTTTATGTCAAAGAACGAATTAATCAGGGGCCAGCCGTCACGATCACTGGCGAATACGACGTCAAGTTCACTGAGCCATTCATCTTTACGGTCACTGGAGATTCGCATTTACGGTCACTGGTCAATTCGCCTTTACATTCACTGGCTAAAACTTGTTGGCCGTGATGCCTTTGTTGGACTGTGTTCCATTTGAGAAGATAAATATGGCAGAAAGATTGAGACTAAAAACCAGCAGAATTCTTGAAATTTGTTCACATCCTAGTTAGTACCTACCTGTGGTATCTCTCATGTTTCATCGTCAGTGAAAATTTAATCGTTGCTCGCTACCCGACAATAATAATAATAATTATATAAATATGCCCTGTTCCTTTCCATAAACGCCCTTGTAGCTTAAATAATGGCATCAATGAGAGCCGAAGACATGCTTTTCCATGCACTATCTTTTTGGAAGATTTTGGAAATTTGGAAAATGCTCCTTTACAAATTTTGTCATCTTTTCCTAGAACGTTTATTCAAAGGCATTTAATAAAAGCTCTTCATGCCAAAATGTACCCCGTTCCCTAACCGCTAGTTGAAAGTGACCTCACTCACACTCAAATTTGAACACCCTAAGGAATACTTTCCTTCCGCCTGGCATCTCTGGCATTCTTCTGCACGAAAACGCTAACATTCAGAGTTGACTGGCAATCGGCAGCTGAAATAAAAGAAAAAGGGTTAAATATTACATTTTTTAACACTACTAATTAAGCACTTAACCTACCTTATGGTAATTAGAAACAGAAATACAAACGGATCGTATTTTTTCCTAAGAAGATTATATTAATCTTATAATATTATCTTTGTTAATCGTGTAACTCATCGTACATTGGATCTAGAGTGAGATCAATTTATAAGCGTAAATATCAACCTTGGGAGAATCAGTCTGAATTCATGCCTTTTATGAAGCGGGAACAAATTTTAGAGCAAAACGTGAGCCTAATTTAACTTCCAATACAGGGTTCTTTACTTAAAATTAAGATGTAAGTTAATTTCAAAATAAAACTATGTTAGGGCTCCTCAAGTTATCTTTATTTCTCTTTCTCAGCTCTATTCTTTATCCTTTTAGTTTAAAGGATAACACTTCATTTGAAGTTATTGCTCAATATGCATTTTTCACTTTCGATCCTTTTTCTCTCTCGTTTATAATTATTAGAAAATTTACTTACTTCACTTACATTAGCGGTAATTACATGCATGCAAATAGGAAAATTATTTTCCAATTCTTCTTCCCAAGTCTCTTTTGGAATTGTTAACAACATCTAATAAAGAAATGATAAAAGAAACCTATTCTCTTTCATTTAATCTATAAACTCATTAAAATGATTAAAACTCGTCCACCAGCAGTGGGTAATTTCACTTTTGTACTTACTGATCACAGAATTAAATTAGCAAAATTAGTGACAAATTTTTGTTCTCTTCCTAATCAATAATTAATTGTTAAAGATATACTAAGGGGAAATGTAGTCAATTAAAGAGTATAAAAAGCCTTCAGATGCAACGTGGGCAAAGTAATATAATATGAAAAAATGGTTCTCCTCTACTCCAGTAAACTCAAATAATAAATCAAAACTTTGTTTGTTGCGTGGGTAATTTCCTACAGAAATTATTTCTCATCAATAACTACTGAATAATATATAAATCTGCAAATTCATCAAAGCCTAAAATAAGCATCACTAATTGCAAAGGACAAATGTTTATCCACTTCAGAGTCGAGAGAAACAATTGGAAGTGGGAAAAATGTCTTTTAATTATGTCAAGCAGATCTCTATTCGCATTAAAGAATAGATGTCGAACATCATTTGATAATAGCAACATCTTAGCTGATGTTGCATCAAATTTGTATTTCTTGTAACAGATCCATTGAATTAATAAATATGTGTATAGGCTTTAAAATGGAGCTTGATGCATCTGATATCACGCATTTTCTTTCAAGTCTACACTTATCAGGAAAATAACTGAATTGAATAGAGATGGCGTATAAAAGAAATTAATCTGATTCTTTGTCAAGTTAAAATTCTACATTATCAGATAAATTGTGTCTTATTGGTAATATAATTACGTACAAAATGTTATGCTTAAAACAGTTATTTTTACCTTTCTTAAACTTTTACAACATACCAGACACAAAAGAAAACAACACAATGCAAATGCAAAGTATATATATATATATATATATATATATATATATATATATATAGTGCGGTAAGTAAATAACACAAAATGATACCACCCACTTCTGTTAGCACCCTGGGAACGCCCTAGTTGCCACCAGGGAAGATCAAGTTTCGGTTGGCCATTTCTTGTGACTCCCCAAAAGTTTATTCGTAATAAGAACCTTAAACTTAAGATCTCTAGCGTTTGTGAGGAGTTTACGGGTAGTTTAACATAATATTCTGACAAATATAAAATAAAATAACAGATTGCGTGGCAAGTATATAGCACAAAATGATACCACCCGTTTCTAATAGCACCCTGATAAGCACCTTTAGTTACCATCTGGGAAGATCAAATTTCAGTTAGCTATTTCTAGTCAGCCAAAAAAGATCATTAGAAATAGGAACCGTAAACTTAACATCTCTTTTTAATTCACGTTTTCCTATCAAAAAAGGGAGAGATCTTAAGTTTAAGATTGCTGTTTCGAATGACCTTTTGGGGTCACTAGAAATGGCCAAATGAAACTTAATCTTGCTTGGTTGCATTAGGGGAGTATAAGAAGCGTGCGGAATCATTTTTTGCTATATACTTACCGCACCATCTGTTATAATTTTCCATTTATATATATATATATATATAAATTTATAAAAAAATGATCATGGCTGCTTTGTTTTCAAATTATAAAGTTTAATCTGAGTGGTGAAGCCATTGCCTGGTTTTGTATATAATATAAACAGAATTAATACTCTGTGAAAATCTGAAAACGGATGAGTGAAGACTTTGAAGC
Source organism: Ceratothoa steindachneri (assembly GCA_963969495.1). Taxonomy (NCBI): domain Eukaryota; kingdom Metazoa; phylum Arthropoda; class Malacostraca; order Isopoda; family Cymothoidae; genus Ceratothoa; species Ceratothoa steindachneri. The sequence goes on along the minus strand of OZ018324.1, from coordinate 33,636,801 downwards.
TGAAGCAAATTATGACGTAAAATTATATTCGCGTTCGTGACATGAACCCTATTTTGTATTTAAAGCTGTTTTTTTTCAATAACTTAATTAAAAATTCTGTTTAATTATTTTTGCACGTTGAGTAGAAAAGGTTTATCACAATTAAAGTATCCAAGCTAAATAGTTTTTATCCCTCTAATTTTATTGATACCTTTCAACGTCTGAAAATAGTGAATTCATTCAGCTTATATCAGCCTCCTTTCCAACGAATGAAGTTCCTTTTCTTAGTTTATTTCTCTTATGTTTTGCTACGAAGGAGGAGAATCTATATCGTGGCCAAGGTTGGCTAAAAAATTGTAAGCCTTATTAGAACCTTTGAAAATCTAAGAATCAAAATAACCTGCAAATTCCGAGTGTAGTTATACAATATATTTATGAACAGCTAGCTGCTTTAGTTTCGTCCGTCAAGTAACATTACAACTTCAAACACACAAAATCCATATCTGTATTTCGTTAGTGGTATCTTAAAATTTGCGCAGAGTAAGAAGTAGTAGGTTATAGTCTATCATTTATAAATAAAACATCAATTTGTATAATACTTTAACATTTACGCATATCAAGTATTTATTTCTAATAATGAAATTCGCAGACTCGTAGAATTAAAATCAATTGCCAGGATTTATTACAAGAGAGTTTACTAATAATTCGAACGATATAAGAGACTTTTCATATGACCTTTCGTTTCTTCACTTGACTGTGGTGGGCAATGATGATTCTTTTATTTTCTCAAGTTTTTTATAAGGCCTGAAATAGTGAAGATAACTTTGATCGCCAAATAGATGCTCGTTAACGAAGTAAAACTTCACAAATCAACCTTTAGAAAATTAACCCTATTCGTTAGAGAAGACACGTTTGGCTAAAGAATAAATTCGATATTTTCATATCAGAAAAGTTATTCAGAACCCAAGAAACCACAAAGTTTTGTATTAGAAACTTCAATTGTTTCATCCTTTTATTTCGCAACATGCGAACGATATTGGCAGGTCTTTAAATGATTTATTAAATAATCACGGGAAAATCACATCTGCCACGCAAAATTAAGACTTAAAAGCACAATCTGTATTATTTTTTAAAGATGTTAATGAGATTTTATGTCTGCTGCCAACAGACACAATGGAAATACTGAAATATCTTCTTTTCAAAACATCTAGGGTGTTTAGACCACAGTAATGCACTTTTAGTAACAGGGACACTTTCATAACTACACAGCTTTCAGTAATTTCAGGTGAAATTAGTTGAATCTTAATAAGGAGCCTACAAATTGAGGCAGCTAAAAGGGAATCCTGCCTTCGTTAATGAAAGGTAGCGGGTTCAATAGTGTTTCATGCCCTCTCTGTCTCTACGAGTATTACTCAATGAACTTTAACTAAACTTAAATTAAACACTTTCTTTAGGAAATTATTTAGAGAAAACAAATGAAGATTTCTGTGGGGATTTTTACTTTTTTCTAAAAATAATATCATTTAATTGATTAGAGAGTGAATTAAATCAATTATTATGTAAGCTCTTTAACCTTTTTATTAGGGAAAGGGTGCAGACAACAAAGATCGAATTAGTTAAGTCAGTCAGATATCTTTAAAAGGAAATTAAATTCATTCTGCTCATCTGCTCCTTCTAGTAGATACCGTCCTATTAGGTTAATTTTTTGTTTGATAAATTGTAAAAATCAATAAATATTAATAGGAAAGTTAATCTCTTGAAATTAAATTAGGCGAAATAAAGGTACATTGGATAAATTTAGAATAAATAGTTCATGTCCACACATTGTGGTAGATATGGTTAATTATAACTTCCTAATACATTTGGCAGTGTACTACATAAGTGGTTGTCACAGAAACGTAAAGGGTACGTATTAAAGTCAAATTGCTTAAATTGTACTAACACTTGATCCTAATTCATTTTCAGGGAGTGATCGTAAATGAGCTAAATTTGACTCGGCCTAGGTAACTAGAGTTATTAAAGCATGAGTATTTGGTCTACTATTATTCAGATAATACATAAACTACGCTGATTTTATAAATCTTCTTCTATTGCTGTATAACAGAATGGAAAATGTCAAAATAGCGTTGAATACAGTATAGATAGTCGTCTTCTAAAGAGCCCAACCTATTTTGTGGTTGGGGGAATAGAAAATTCTCATTAGACGTCGATACACCAGTGGTTTATCCCACGTTATATTCCTAGGGACCGTATGCCTTGGAAAACCTCAATTAATACATATCCCAATGTAGAATAAACCTAAAGTAAATATGTCGTCATTACATCAAATTCAACAAGCAAAATGACAATGTGGAAAAGCTACAATATAATGGAGAATAAGCGCAGTCAATAATTACACAAATTTTCCATTAAGCTAATAAAGGTCGACAAAATATTTACTAACCCGAATTTCTTCTAAATTTGATGGAATTGAGAGAAATCAATAAAACTTACATAGAATCCCAATAACCCACTCTGTTTTAGTGAATCCAACTTTCGCCGCACTTCGTTTAGCAATTATTTACGCACCCGTTCTTGCTTCCTGGTCAGTTTTCTTTAAATTAATGCTCTTTGCCTTTAAGAGATATTAAGGTAAGTATCTCATTATTCTCGCCGTAGATGTCCACAAATCTCGTCGCTGGTAGTTCTATCTATGTTATAAAAAAACTATCTAGAGGTCAAAGAAAATTCGTGAACCTCACTTTGCAAAAATATAGAGTTATAGAAGATATATAAAAAAAATTTTTAGGAACTTTTCATTTGTAATTCTTTGGGTTTTGAATAATTCACAAAATTTCGATATTTATATTTATTTCTGAACTTCACCATTTTGTTTTTGGATATTATAAAACAATTCTTAGAAATAACTTCGATAAAATAAACATAAGTCATAACCAAACTAAGATGAAATTATTATTCAAATACTTAAAAAAATCACCTTCATTAATTATAGAGTTAGTGATGATGATGATGATGATGATGATGATTTGGTTTGGTCTATTATTCATTCTTTTCCCCATCCTGCTGGCAAAAGCTTCTCTGTTGATACTGAAAAAATAAGTAACAGCTTCTTTAGTGGGAGAAGCTCTCTATCTAATTCAACCTCTAAATCCCCTGCCCACCTTGGAACCCACACTTCATGCCCACTCAACACAAATTTGCATAGGACTCTAAGCGGTTATGCAATTGTGTTGGTGCTCTCTGTGTCCATAAAGGTGTCACTTTGAGGTCACTACATTATATTACTGGCAAAGCTTTACACCTTCCTGGTGGTCAGTTTGTGTGTGTTTGATGGAATTACAGCAAAGAAATGTAAAGTGTATAAATAAAGGGAAGGAGTAAGTTTTCTGGAATTTTGAGGAGATCACTGCTTTGTGGTGATATTCTCTTGATCGGTAACAGGGAGAATACTCAACAGACGGACCTACGCATATATTTCTTCCTTCTTCTGGAGTATCCTTCCTGCACTGAAAGCAGTAAGTATCAAGAATCAAATCACGAAGTTATGTGTTCTCACATATTAGCCCAAAGTTTCTGATAAGTCTCTTAGGCGAGAGCTGCTTTCCCGCAAATCAGATTGGGTACATGAAAGCAGACTGAGACCATCAGAATAGATGTTTAATTGTCTAGATATCTCTATATACTCGTAGTTTCAGGATTTACTTTGCTCAAATAGTTTTAGTTTTGATAACTCTGAAAACGAGAGCTAATGGGCGTCTTATTTAAGTATTTACAAGACTTACTCTCAGTTCAAATTTATTGTCGGACTGAGGAAGTAAGGTTTGGTTCTCTTGATACTAGTCATAAAAAACCCCTCTAAATAATGCAAATATACCAATGGCTCTAGTGATGCAGGTCGCTAGAAAAATTACAGAATTATTCTAAAGATTTCCTTAAAATTTTTGACCAGATTTTGACCATTATATAAAGTTATAATCACCAACTGACGAAGCTTTCGATCCTTGTCACCCACGTTAGACATAAAACTAAGACTCGATCAAAAATTAATAATACAGGAGTAAAAATTGCATGCTTAAATATATAGGTTTCATTGAATCCAGTTGAATTGTTAAGAAAAAGGGAAAATAGGCAAATCGTACGATGCTCCACGTCAGGAAATATCGGTATGTTGACAGTCTGGAAGAATGCAAATGAATGCCAATGTGTCAGATCCCACGGTGCCTAAATTTTATCCAAAAATAGATTTAAGATTACAAACGTGAAAATAATTCATGGAAATAGATTTAAATTAAATTAAAGAACCGATAACCAAAAGCGAAAGCGTGACCAGTAAAAATATCAGCGATTTGCATTGCTAACAATTTATAGTCAACGAAAGGTCGACGCCATAAACGAATTCGAAACAATATCTCATGTAGAAGCAGGGTATGCAATTGATTTTGATATATAACCATACAAAAAAACTTGTTCTAAATCAATTTATGCTTGTTAACAAAATAAGAGAACGCAATTGTTCATTTCCATAAGCAAGAGATCAAAAATTTACGAAACCATCGAGGTTATTTCGATTTATCTATTTCCGAAAGTTATTTTTCCTACATTATTTGGGCATACAAACGTGATATAGCCCACAATCAAGCATTACATACAGAATTTCCCAAATTAATGGGTATAAAAATTAGCGCTTTCTCCCAAATTATTCTCAACACGAAGAGGAAATACTCACGATTTTTAACACCTGAAGTTTTGAATTAGAGAAACCGTATTGTATGTATATCTTCAATTGCAAATTTAAACCCTTCATTATAATAGCTCATGGCAATATCAAACTGACGTTTTCAAAGAAGTGAAAACTGTCTTTTTCACGCTAGCAAAGAGAGGGAGAATTAATGTGACCAGGCAGCCCGGCGTCAGAAATTATGATAATGCTATTTAAAGATTAGCATTTTCAGTTGGAATTTTCCCTGTTAAGTTGATGTTTGTATCTATGACACTGTATAGAGCTTAATTTCTTATTGCAATCATCTATCAAGCCATACAAAAACAAACCTAACTTAACCTACCATAAAAATAAATGATTCTTCTTTCCTATTTTCAGGTTTATAGTCGTGCCTCTCTTATCCAAATGTGTATATATAAAGACTATTCTTCTTCAAATGTCTAAAACTGGGAGCCCTATTGTTTCAAATCAGGCAAATGGGACTGTTAAACTTCAAGACCACTTAAATTTATAAATGGTGAGTTTGCGTTCTAGTAGAGCAATGTTATTGCGAGAGAAAGTGTAAGTTTAATTAAAAGTAAGACTGCGAAAATCTGTATGGAACATCAGGACAGTGCAAAATTAATACTCCAGAGTATTTCCCATTTTAAAATATTAGAAAGCGAGGCAGAGAGTACAAATTCTCCCCCCCCAAAAAAAAAATAAAGGCTAAACTTTGGAGACGTAAGTAATGAGGTGATTATAAGAAATAGGATTTTTTTAAAAACATTACCAAAAGAGAATTGTCCATTCGATACATAAATCATGGAAAGAGATTTCAGGTATTCTCGATATAAGAAGAAATATTTATCAGAAAAGGAGCCTTGTATTACTTATAGATTGAAAATGCTCCAGTGTTCTTCGCCTTGTTCTTCTTACCAAAATATTCAATATATATTTAAATGATTAAATCCTTCTCGTGATTTTAAATTAACTGGGGTTACTTCCTTTTTTAGAATAGGAGGCACTAAATATTGTAGGATTTATACCCATAATAGCTTAATGAGTTGTTGAGAAGTAAAATATATTCTTTCTTGGAAAACTATTATTAAAGATATTATAATTTGTTTCTTATTAAATCAATTCTTTTGGTTTTGGATTTGAAGCAAATAATACTAAGATCAACAACAAAGAGAATGTGAATTAAATATCTCCCATTAATACTTGTAAAAGAACAGCCTCTGCCCCCCGCCCCTCACTTTATTGGAGACCACATGCGATTGTATCCCACCATGTAAAACGTCACCTTCTGTTCACCAACATTCGAGAAGTTTCGACTTCTGAGCGCATTGGGGAAATATCAACAAATCCTGCAAAAGAGTCCGGAGCCCACCCGGCCCACGACAAGGCGAGAAAAAGCCGATGTGTTTAGCGCCTTGCTTTGAAATGATGAATCCTCTCCGCCTCCTGATTAAGATGTCTGGAGCTTGTGATTCCTTTCTCCAAATTCCCCCTTCCCCTTCAAAATTGCTTATACAAATACTTGGATCTGAATGGAGATCGTGGAGACTAGTACGCACCTCAAGGCAGTTCTTATCGTTACGTCGAAATTCAGTGAGCATTCATCAGACAGCAAACTTTCTCTGCCGTGATTGGTAGTGTAGGGGAATCGTCACTCCTCCATTCTCTCTCAGTGGAGACACGGGACGGTAACCGCAAAGACATCAGGATCAGGAACGGTGGGGAAAACTCATAACCACAACCCCTCGCCACTCGTCTTTATGCAAAGCCGAACGGTTAAAAACTGCAAGATCTTCCCTACGAGAGTATATTCTACTTCACCTCAAGTAAGAAATTGGAGATGCGTTTCTCTCAAGCTTGAAGGTCGGCGGGAGCCGAGGTAAGACTTGCTGAGAAAAACCGTTAGAATAAGAACCCTCCTGCGGCCCGTCCACAAGCCCCCCTCCTACCTCTAACACAGTAAGGTGACGAGATATTAATAACAAACACTTGGGAAAAACGAGGTAGAATACGTTGAGTCTCCAGGCTACGAAGTCTTCGGATTGAGGCCGGGCTACCAAGAGTGGACAGGTAGAATACGTGAGTCTCCAGGCTACTAAGTTCCTGGATTGAGGCCGGGCTACCAAGACTAGACAGGTAGAATACGCGAGTTGCCAGGCTACGAAGTCACCTGCAAGAGTAGCAGGGCTACCAAGGGGGCTAAGAAGCAGCTCATCCTCGAATTAGTCTCTGGTTATGAAACCGAACGTTAAGATAACTTGTTCAAGTTCAACATATTCTCGTCAAAGAAACGCCCCTACTCTATCCTTGCCCTTGAAGAAGACCCCCCCAAGTATAGTCCTCGCCCATGAGAGAATTATGTAACGAAGGAGAAAAAGCTCCCCCTCGAGCCCGTTACCCGGTGGACACACTGAACTCTAAGTTAACTTGGTTTAAGAACTACGTTCAAACTACCCTCGCCAGAGAGACCCCGCCTACCATGGTTTCTGCCAAAGCACCGTGATTGTTGTCGCCCTTGAAGACCCCCCCATCGAATATCGTGTGGGCCTCAAACAATCGTGTTCTCCTCCAACAATCTGGTCGTAACATGCGTCAAAAGACCTACCAGATTCCTGTGGTGTCTGGGGCTCATTGAGTTCAAGGTCAAACTCAAACCCACCGCCAGAGCAACCAAGGTATTTGAACTCCAGTAGAGAAAATTAGCCTTTTTCTTGTATGTTGAAGTGAGTAGCGAATTAGCCAATATTAGAGGGTCAAGTTAATTGAATTCATTTTTGTGTATTTTAAAATTGCGTAGTATTTCTGTGGTTCATGTTTTGTTTTTGTGTAGTAAATTGTTAAATTTAAAATATAAGTTTATTTTGGGAATACCTGTGTGTTTCCTTATATCCTTACGTGTTAAAGCGGCTTTTCATTTAAAAACAGAAATTATCACTCTTAGAACAAAGGCTACTTCATCAAAGAAGTATATCACGACCTCAATATATACCACGACAAAAGTGGTGGCAAGTTTGGAGTGATCAAAAGGGGCATTATACGACAAAAGAGGGGTTCGGTGTGGGCTGATCAAATGGGGCATTTTGTGACAGGTAGCTTCTCTGATCTGCAAACCTTTGAATTTGCGCAATATTCTCTCTTCGTTTAATCGAACGAAGAAAATCTCCATCAATTACCTTTGAGGAAAAGAAGTTTCCTCTTCCAGTAAAATTACGAGAATTCCCACATTTCCCGTGGAATGTCATCTTTAAAGATTAGCTATCTTCTTTGGAAGGTTAGTTCGGATCGTGCCTCACTTGCCTCATTTGGATTTATTTCTACTTGCCTCATTGCAAGAAGGACCATCCTTGAACTCACCGACCCGTAAGGCTGAAACCGCCTCCATTATTAGTATTGTCAAGTTCCCCCTTTTGCCCTGAGCCTAGTAAAGCTAATCAATTAATTCTATTTGAGAATCCATCCTTATAATAATTATCTAGATACTATTTCAATTTAAATAATCCCCTCATGCCATTTTTTAATTCTTATTTTGATGTTTGTAAATAAAATTATATTTTTGTTGTTTCATATCTAACTAGCCTTAAACGATACTCTCGGCTTACGCAAGTAAATCTCGCCAACCATTATGCACTCTGTTTGAATAATAAGGATTTTAAACCCAACGCCTCAAGTTTGACCTCCTAGTCAGTCGTTAATCCCTGTGAACAGTCCTTAAACTGTTCGCGTTGCAGTCGGTGATTAAGTCAATCCCCCACATAATATCGGAGTAGTGTATGGTATAGAGTGGTGTACCACGACAATACTGATTACTTTAAAACCGCAAAAAGTGTAGAACAGTGTATCAGAAAAGAAACAACAATCGTATGGTAAGATGAATACCATACCCAAAACTCAGCTGAATGTAAGTAACAAAATGCCTAGACCACTAGGTAATCCCGCTTTGAAAAAGCTTTACGTTCAAATTGACCACGCTACAGCCACTTATTTTTATCCCAAAAGTCAAGAAACTCTCTTCAAGGAGTGCTGCAACCGGCTTGGGGCGATGGAATTCCAATTTCCTGCTCATCATTCTTTTATTAATAGCCGTTTGCAGTATTTGCAGCATTAACGACGATGCTCCGTAATTCAACAGTCTCTTTCACAAAAAAATAGATTTAATTTCTGTTGCTTTTTTTCAGAACCAAAGAAATGAAAGATATTCTCTTTATTAAACCTACTGTTTAAATTCCATCGTTCAGGTATCCAATGGATGCACTCTTCTTATTATTGTTTTCTCTAAAAGTTCTGTTTCTGGTCCTGTACTATTTATTATATTTTAAAAGGACAACGATGCCTAATTTTAAACTTGCACTTGATACAAATTTTTTGTTAAAATGATCAATAGGAAAGGTAGGGAATAGTTATAATTTGAGTTAGATATGCTTAATCTGAGATCTGTTAAAAGACAATTAAATTTTATTGTCTAGTCGCCAGAAATAAATTTGCAGAAAAATAACTGACTAGGGGTGGAGAGTAAATTGAAATTGCGATGCTTAACTGCAAAGTTTAATAGTTATAATTCCTTTTGGTTAAATATATCAAAGTGTATGTAGTCACATTTAAAAATAGAAGTACCAATGTTTGTAGATCAAAAGTTGTCTTCTTTCCACTCTATAAATCAGTAATTTGGAAATCATTGGAATTGGCCATGTAACTTTGATCACATTTCCTTCAAAAATGTGCAGTAACTTTAAAAAAATATACAATAATAACCCTGAAAAAGTAGTTATCGAAACCAAAACCTAACAAATTTTAATAGGAGTAAAGAGATTCCTTCATAGAACATCTCAAACAGATACGTGAATAGACGTTAAATCTAATGATCTTTCTTTGTAATATTGTGAGCTGGTTCTTTCTTCGCAGAATAGCAAACAAGCATTTTCAAATGACGCATATTATTTGAAAAGCTTTTGCCAAACTTAAGCTTAATGACATGATTAAATTCAATTCCAGCACACAGCAAATACATCCTGCTGGTCTTTTTGAATCTTTCTTTCTCAGTTTAAACTCGTTTAAGAGTGCCTCTCCTAACTGCTTTCACTCCTGCCATTTTAGCTATACGGAACGTCTATTGTCTCTTAAACAGGGCGGACCTCACTGACCGGAAAATAAACCTAGAAGAGATGAGTGTGGCACTTGTTAGCAAAAGGGAACCAGGAGTGAGTCATTTTGAGGGAGAGGGAAAGAGTTTGTGTTATTGACTAGACCAGGGAGCATGTAGGAACCTTCTTCGCAATTGGATAAAGAGAAACAATTTGCATCAGGGGTATGTCTTTACAACTACTCTTCCCCATTATTCCTTGGCAAAAGAGGTGTGTATGTGTGCGTATGTGTGTCGTGCGGTGGAGCCTGGGAAGGAAAGTCAGCGCTCTTGTGATCGCCTAAGTGTGGGATAATCTGCGTAGGATCTCCCTACCCCCTCAGGAGTAGTCACAGCGCTTCTACAAATAGTGCCCAGATACATAAATGCGATGACGTTTGTGTCCTCTTTCACTCATGATTGAACCCGACACCTCGATGTTACAAGACCAACGCCGTATCCAATAGGTCAGCGAGAGCTCCCTGATTCATGGCTCAACGTTGCTATAAATTTTATGGTTAAATTGTGTTTTGTAATACAAAAAATACTTAACAACTGTATCTATTTCATTAGTTTAATATACTTAGAAATACTAATTAAAAGATATAAAAGAATGATAGAACAATTTCAAGGGCATGAGAAGAATAGGCGACCGTAAGTTAGGTCAAAGCCCGTTAGTTAAAAACCCATAACACCCAATTAGAGTATTCAGCTGATCATTATATGAAAGAAAGATCAAAACCAAACGGCGGATCTTTATATACAAGAGGAACTTCCAAACTCTACCTATCCAACAATTCCACGCGTGAATTGAGGTCACGTTTTCAAGTACCCAACCCGAATGTCAACAAACTCAGTTCGTGAGATATTTAGTTAATAAAACGACAAAGAAGTTTACTCAGTCATGTATGTGTTTTTATCTTAATTTTGCAATCACACTGTTAGGTTGGCTGTCCTATTTTATCTGTATTTGACTTGCATTACTCACTTTGTTTGGATTGCCTTTTTTGAACTTTTCCTATGACACGTGTTTCTGTTTGTTTGGATTTTGGGGGGGCGATTTTTGCACTTCTCTTATATTCCTGTTTGTTAAAATTTCATTTTTCGGTCTTTAGATGTGACATTCATTTCGCAGTTTAATTGGAATGCCTTTTTTCGATCTTTTCCACGGATACGCATTTGTGTTTGTTCGAATGGTGATTTTTAGATCTTCACCTCTGGCATGCATTTGTCAGTTTGTTTGGATTGCATTTTATCAATCTTTACTTCTTACCTGTATTTCTCAGTTTGACCGGGGTGTGGGAGCCGCTGACTTTCCTATTAGTGCCAAAGCGTGCGACTATCTCTCGCGAAAATTCCAATTTCCTTCACTGCTTCTGCGCCAAAATGCCAATTTCCTTCACTGCTTCTGCGCCAAAATGCCCTTGAAATTCTCAAGGCTTTAGGGAAAAAACAGAAAATAGTCAACACTAAAGAAAATAAGGATAGAGGAGTGGTTCTCCCAAAGAAAATCAGATTACATATAGAAAATAAATAGCATTTTGTTGTATAACTCAAATATCAAAAGCTCTTGTAATCCCCTAATACATTGTTCATCAAGTTAAAGGACAAATTAAGGCGCCTTTTCTCAAATTAAAAAATCTAAATATTCTGGATGCCTTCAGGTCTACTCGCCTGCACGTTTAAGAGTCCTATTTAGGTTCTCTTTACAGACTCCTGAAATGCCACAAGGATAGTAATCATCTACGTCCCATTTTCGCCTCTTACAACCTTGCAAAATATCTGGCCTCACTATTAATTCCTTTCTCCTCCAACCATTATAAAATTCAAAATAGCATCTCCTTTGTTACACAATTACAAAATTATCAACATCCTTATCACTCCTTTATAAGTAGTTTCGATGTATCCGCGCTCTTTACAAACATCCGCCTAGAGCAAACTATTTATATAATTTTCCAATTTGCATTTTCCCCAAACATAGCCAAATTTTAGGTAATTTTACTCCCACCTTTAAAAGAAACACTCAAATTAGCAGTCATGGACAATCACTTTACCTTCAATAACGAAACCTATTACCAAATAGATGGGGTGAGCAAGGGCAGCCCCTTGAGCCCTGTCTTCGCTAATATCTTCATATCGTGGTTCGAAGATCAACTATTCAACAAAATTGGGGAAATATTAGACCTATTCTCTACCGCCGCTTTGTCCATGATAAATACTTTCTGATAAACGCCAAAGACTCATATGATAAATTCCTACAACTTGCCAACCAATATCAACATTACTTACAAAATGAGCTCAATGGTTCCCTTTCCTTTCTTGATATAAACAATTCCCATTCTCCCACCAGATTCTTAACCAAAGTTTTTCGAAAACTAACCTTCAGTAGTCAAGGCCTCAACTTCTTCATCTTCAGCACATTTTCCTTCAGAATTAGTGCAATAAAAACATTAATATTTCACGCATATATATATATATATATATATATATATATATATATATATATATATATATATATATATATATATATCCCTAGCTCACCTTCAAAGAAAACGGCTTTCCCGTGTTGCTGGTAGAGCAAATTATAGTAGAACTTTTAAAAAACATCTTTCAACCCAAATTAAAATTCCCAACTCTATGTAAAGACACATGTTATAGAATTTTTCAGGATATGGGTTTCTTAAACCAAATATTCTTAAAAGAAATTACAACAATATTAAAGAAATTCTTTTACCATACCAAATTAAGATCATTTTTAAAGATAAACATCTACTTGGATAATACTTCAATTGAGAAGACAGAATCCTTTTAGAAGCCAAGTGCTCCTTCATTTATAAATTCACTTGCCTGGGAAATAATTTGGGGAATTACATCGTAAGTACGGTGCGCTCGCTAAATGCGAGATTCTGTGCCCATATGGGAATTAGCAACAGAAACTGAATGCTTCTTTCTGTCAATAAAGTTTTCGCCTGTTAAGCTATTTTCCAGCCCTTGCAAAATTGATGTATCCTTAGATGATTTTAAAATTTTAAATACCATCCTCAATCAAATATCTTTAAGAATTCTAAGAATCCCTGTTGCTAAAAGTTTTTCCCCACTCTAAATTCTGACTCTTCTTCCCACCTACTACTTCAGATAAAAAATATAAACCAACTCCCTAATTTTTTCTTTCTTCTTACACCCTTTGCGCTTTCCTGACAGTCTTCTTTTAAGAGCCGTTTGTAAAAGGTTAGTGTTTTCCCCTAAAATGTATCCAGCATTTTTTTCTTCAATTAATATAGTTAAATTTTATTTATTAAATAAATTCTCTAACATTTAATAAACAACCAAGTAACTTGTATTGCTTTGTACCCCTCCCCATATTAACTGTCCAATTAATCTATTACAAGCATATATTTGAATGTTTAAATATCAACGTATAATATAAGTCTTTTTATGAATTTTTGTAATTTTCCAGTAACAAAAAATGGTTGAAACCTATGCCCGAAACGTTGTACCTATCATGTAAACAAAATGAACTTTCCGTTATACGTCCTTTCCTTCATCTTGCAAACTAAATATATATATATATATATATATATATATATATACATATATATATATATATATATATATATATATATATATATATATATATATATATATATATAATATAAGGTAGGGTGGGGCAATAAGCCCACCTTAAGAGAAAATATTCATAAAAAATAGACTATTTATTCAAAATGTGTGTAATTTTGTAATGATGCAGTTAAAGTATTTCCTCATATTATCACAAAGTAATATTCTTTTCAGTTTAAATAAAGTGGCGAAAAAATCTAAAAATAAAAAAATGTGTAAATAGGCCTTATGCCCCATTGCTGGGGCAAGAAGCCTACATTGGCCGAATATGTTCCATTTGGTCCAACTACAAATAAAACCCAACAAACTGACATCACTTTCCAAATGAAACAAAAATCACGTTGGTACGTAGCTACAAAAATATTTATGAAAACATAGGCCATTCCCCATAATAAAAATAACAATAATATCCTTTAACTTTGAGTTCTTCAGCATAATCATGGGCCAAACGCCTCAATTGTTTTGCCGAAAAACCATAGAGAGATCTTTCCAAATTTTTTGAGATTCACAAGTTAATGTTTCTGCCCCTCACTGAAAGTTTTCTTGAATGATCCAAACTTTGTACTCTCTGGATATTCCAATAACAGAAGCTCCATTTGCGATGGCTACAACAGCATTTCTTAGGTCATCTTCACTGTAGGATGCTCTATTTGTTTTCCGCTTGTATGTCCGCACCATCTTGCATTAAGCCTGATTTGAAAAGAAAGAAACAAAGCTTGGTTACTTATGTACCTCAATTTATATCTTAATCAATAGGCCATTTTATAGACTACAATTACAATAGAGAAAAAAGACAACTCTGGGCCATTTACCTCTACAAGTAGGTAGGTCTCTTGCCACAAACATCTATGTAGCATTCAAGAAGCCATTGTGAAACGATATTTCAAATAAATCACTAAAAACTCTGTAAATTCTAAAAGATACTAGGCTACTTGTATAACCTACAACATTATGGACAGATTGTAGACAAAGAACTATCTCATTTGATGAATTAAATTTTATGAAATATTAGATGATTGTCAACCCCAAAACATAATTGTACATACCTTTTAGGCTAAGGTTGAACTGATGACACACCCTCTGCACATAAAAACTTCCCTTACACTGACTCAATTTTGCCATACTCAGTTGATCATATTTTGCGCATGTGCAGTAGGTGAGCCAGAAAGGCTTTTTGCCCTAGGTTGGCCTTATAAATATATATATATATATATATATATATATATATATATATATATATATATATATATATATATATATATATATATAATCCACAGTAAGTACAAAATTTTAACGATTTATAATTTCGATAAATAACAACTTATCCTCTTCTAAGTCTGAAACGATACATTATACACGCCTAAAAAGGCAACGCAAATAAATCATTGAGATTGACAAAAGGAAATATTTATCCGCCAGAAAAAACTACTTGAATGCTTGTCACATTTTAATAATATTAAAGTTTAACTAATCCTGAATATACGAGGTCTTAATGTCTTCAAACGATTTATTTTATTAAATGTACACTATTAAAATCTCCTAATTGAAGAGCTCCTTTAGGTTGCATAATTTTTATTTTAAAATCAATACATTTTCTTGTGCAATTTGAGGGCAGTCCTCACAGGGGATTTCATATACGCAACCTATACTGGGTATCTGATTTAGGTGGTTTAGGCCAAAGAATACCTGAAGATTATTGGAACAAGAAAAGACTAGTTGAATTTCATTTGGTATGTATTTTCTAGAAGTATAGAAAATGTCAAAGGTAATTTAAGAAATTTACACTGCAATTTATTCCCACTGTTATTACCATAATAAACTTTTTCTATCTATAAATATGGACTCGTTTATGAAATCATGTTTGTAAACCGATTTGCCAAATTACTCATCATTAAAAGTCGAATCACATATAAGAAGGGTCTGTAGATACCTCCTCAAGCTTAACTGGTTTTTAACAGAAAAAAATGGTTGGAGAACGCATGTACATACTGGACATATTATATATTTTAAAAATTAGTTTAGGACATCTATAAGGTAATTTTAATTGCCTTTATACTTCCACTGTAAAAGAAATAGAGGAATAAAAGATTTTAATGAGCGAACCAAAGAGTATATATATATATATATATATATATATATATATATATATATATATATATATATATATATAAATATATATATAGGAAGTAAGTTACAACAACAAATGTGTCGTTCACATAGCGAAACTATTTAATTGACATCTGGTAGGTAGAAGTTAATCTGCGGCAATTAATTTTACAAAGTGTACCATAATTAATATAATCGGAACTGGAGAGAAAGAACAACTCATATTAAACCCTTTACTTTGCTTCAAATAATTATTGTTAAAACTTAAATAATTGTGTTTGGTGTACACATTGATAAGATCTATAATGAATTTAGGATTTATGGGAGAATATGAGTCACATTAATAAATTCCTGTAATATAACGAGAGGGGTTTCTACGAACACTTTCCTAGATAGGGAATTAATAAAAGGTCCGAATATTCTTTTCCTTTAAGGTTGCTATTTTTTATTTTATTAATAGAATCTGCAAATATTTTTTATATTTCATATTTAAAATCAGTATTTTGTTTACCTTGTCTAATTTTAACACTATGAGACCCAGATTTATTTTTAATTTATTAAGGATTCCAAGATAATTTCGGTGACGTTAAGACATTTTTTTTATATTATTCCTTAATTTATTAATAATAATGAATTAAGATTCGTCATGGATCAACACTTAGGCACACAGGCAATCAGAATAAATAAATATTGGCGAACTTGGAATGATGAAGGCCGATAGTATATATACTACACATTTCAGAATCAAGAGCAAGAAATTGGAAGATGTTTCAAAATGATAATAACTACGATCGGATGATTTTTTAATGGAAGAAGAGTTACTCCTTTAATGACTATACATATAATCATTTTTTAGGACAACCTGATTTCTTTGACCAGTGATGACCATGGCAAACGCACACCTAACCAAAAGGCGCAAAGGTTGTGCATGAAGAGACCTGGTGTTCCACGCTCTTTGCAGGTGGAAAATAATAAGTGGCTTTGTGCTATAGGTTATAAAATGTTTTTTGGGGGATGGGTTTTTTATATATAATTGTCGTTGACGGATTTTGTCCTCATGGAAGCAATGCTATTTAAATTTTTTTGTTTTACCTAATAAAATTCCCTTGTCTGGTTCATTCATATTCCAAGTCAATCAAATTTTCCCTAATGCGAGGATTTCTGTGAAGGCTTTCTCATATAGTATGTGCTTCGACAGATATTTGATTACGATTTATAAATACTTCTTTAAT
The DNA here is from genome assembly GCA_963969495.1 of Ceratothoa steindachneri. Taxonomy (NCBI): domain Eukaryota; kingdom Metazoa; phylum Arthropoda; class Malacostraca; order Isopoda; family Cymothoidae; genus Ceratothoa; species Ceratothoa steindachneri. The sequence goes on along the minus strand of OZ018324.1, from coordinate 33,620,030 downwards.
TCATTCCTGAACATATCTAAGTAATGTGATTGTTTAACTAGGCCAAAAGTTACATTTATACTTTTAGGTTATAGTTTGGTAGAGCTTAGAAAATTTACTGAATCGCGCTCAATGTATCTAGATGATATTACTTAGAGGTCAATTCTAGAGCGATCATTTATGTCCTTTATGAGACGCTTTCTTTCATGAAAAAGGACCTCATAGATTGGAGTAATACACCATCCATAATTTGAAAATAGTCATTGCACTCTCATATAGTATGTGCTTCGACAGATATTTGATTACGATTTCTAAATACTCCTTTAATTCATTCCTGAACATATCTAAGTAATGTGATTGTTTAACTAGGCCAAAAGTTACATTTATACTTTTAGGTTATAGTTTGGTAGAGCTTAGCAAATTTACTGAATCGCGCTTAATGTATCTAGATGATATTACTTAGAGGTCAATTCTAGAGCGATCATTTATGTCCTTTATGAGACGCTTTCTTTCATGAAAAAGGACCTCATAGACTGGAGTAATACACCATCCATAATTTGAAAATAGTCGTTGCGCGTGAGAGCACCTTGATTTTTGTATGAAAACTATCGCCAAATGCCATCGTCGGTAATCCTGCAGTTAAGCCTGTCTTCATTCATGTGGTCAGAGTAATACTGAGTCCACCGCCCTGTTCTCAGATATTTATAAGAAGTGTCTGATGAAGACCATGTATTCTACATATCTGAAGATGATTACCCGTTAATAGCAATGATACATGAAATTCATCATTTAAACATAAAAGCGATGTAAAAAAACACATAGCCAACCTAGATACATATGCTTACTAATAAATTAGAGCATTACTTCTATGTGGGATATTTTTACTAAAAAATAAAAAAAGTAAAAAAAACACACTTTTACCTTAATGCGTGACTAAACGTAAACTAGCATAAGAAGCTAAGCTAAGATTAAAAAGACAAATTATAAGAAATAAATTTAATGTGCCAAAACCGGCATCAATTGTGTTTTCTTCATAAGTTTCTGCAATAACTGGTTCAATGGTTTCTAGGTGACTGCGTATACATACACAAACACCATACATACGCTAAGTGGTTTGCCCACTATCTTATGCGTTATATAACTATTTAAATAATTGGTATATGACATTGTGTAACGCAATCAAACGTGCATACCTAAAACTTATGAAATTTTAGCAATCCCTAACAAAGTTGAATGCAATTTGCTGAAATAAATAGCGTAATTTTGTTATAATTAAATTTTAAGAAGTTTTCTTTCTGAAGAATTGATAATACATGAGAATTAGAGTTGAGCTAGTGGGCTAAAAACAAAACTGGCCAAAGTACAAACATATAGCTACAAAACTTATGTCAATTGCGGTAAATATTTGCCTCAGTCAAGTTGAAAAATAATCTTAAAATTGTCCAAACCTATCCCAGCATAAATTAGTTAAATTTATAGATTAAGAGACAACACAACCTAATAAAACAACTTTTTGGGGGGGCTATCAACTATCTCTTTTTAGTAAGTGGCAGAACACTTCGCGAAAAAACAGCACCTCAGATACTAAGAAGTTCCTTTGAAATATTCTTAGCAAAGGTACCTAAGGAAAACATCATATTACTTTTCAAACAAGTCAGGCGGATTTGAGTCACAGGGGAATCATCGCAGCTATGTAAACGAGCCACAGATTTTCCGTTGTTCTTAGTTAGAAGTTGAACATTTTGGAGACGCAGGTGTGGAGTTCTTTTATCAACTGACCTGTTATCGTGTTCGTTTCGTGTTTGGAGTAAGATTTGTAATATCACCAACTCGCAGCCATAGCATCTTTGTTTATAGCTAACTAGTATAACAAATATATAGCTTACCTAACCGAAGTGAGCCTACGTAGCATTCGAATGTGGACGCAGAAAAGCATGCAAGACTTGTGCTAGAAAACTACCACTTCACAAGAATAAACCAGGGAGGCAAGAAAAGACATGAAGAAGTATGTACCTTTAGAGTTGACAAGAGATAGATGAAGGCTGATACTATGATCACAACCAGAGAAATCAAGAAGAAGAACCAAAGTCTGCTAAAGACGCTTTTTAGGACCATCCAGCAACGATGCCGCTTTGATTATTTTTTCTACCACAGCGCACCGTTCAAAATATAGCTTGTCTCTTCCATTCATAGAAAATGAGTTAAATTTTCTAAGAAATACTTTGCTTGGGACTTAGTGAAGTGGCAGAATGTTTTTTTGAGTGACAAGGCCAAAGTTAATGTTCTTGTAAACCGAAAGAGTAAGGTCAGGGTGAATCGTAGGTCAGCTGATCTCGACCCTAGGTATATTCAGAACAACGTAAAACACGGTATCGACAACTTGAGGCCTTGGACAAAAATGTTGGTGCGAAGGATCAGGAGGATTTGGACCTGCTATCCGTCCAGGGGAACGATTGTTTTGAAACGCTGGCTAGAATGAAACGCCTTTGCAGGATAGTTCATCTGTGAACAAGGCTAAGCTCATTAAGGAGTAGTTCGATATCTATGATTTGTGCTATATATAAATTTGGGATCCTGCCAGCAGTGAACGTCTAGTTTCATCGATCTTCCTATCCATTTAACTCCCAAGCTAACGTGAGTGGTACTGAGGATGAACAGTAGGACCAACATGAGAAGCCGGTACTTCCCTCGGAAGAAGATGACATTAAAGAAATACCACGAGACGAATCCAGCCCTTCCACAAACCTAACTAAAACGGGAGGCTCCAAGCCAGGAAAGTCAGAACCCCGCACATCTAGGTGTTACCTCCTGGCCGAGGAGAGAGGTGTCTTTACCTAGAAATGGGGCGTGTCAGTAATCACTTTCGATGCACGTGATCCGATCATAGAAAACGACGAAGATACACCACCACGATATTGCCCACATGTGTATTTACTTATACTGGAGACCCCGATGTTGGAGCCCGACCCCCTGTTCACCAAAAGCCTATCCCCTTGCTCCATGACGAAACAGAAATAAAATACAAATCCTACTCTCCAAATACCGGCTTCGGCTTCAACTGCCGACGAGGAATATATAAGGCTAGATATTCGCTTTAGGCATTATCACACGTTTTGGGCTCACGGGTGGCCAGCACTCCTTCAAGATAGCCGTGAGCAGTCAGCAATCTCAACAGGAATTGTGATCAGCATTTAATCGTTAGAAGGAGCAAGAGGAGTGAGACAATGACCACCTGGAGCACCACCAGAGTATGTTTCATGGCAGACCTTGCTGGGTAGTTGAGACCGAGGCGGCAATGCCCGCGGGCCTAGAGCACGCGCAAGGAATTTTTGGCGACGTTGCTGAGGATCTCGACTGGCGCGGACGCCTATGTGTCGCCCGCGAGAGATGGCGAATGGACCTCGACAAACGACCACACTCTTCAACATCAGAAGAATTCTTATTTCTCTTCCCGGCCAATCATAGATTTGATAGCTCTTAATTTACATTGCACTCTGATGCTGTCAGTATTATGCTCATAACCTGTCGTGGCAATCTATTTGCCTCACACTGTCTCACAGATTCAGGTTCGAGCTCATTAAGCATAGCGACAAGCTTACCGGAGGACCCCCAAATCCCGATGTCAGCCTTGGTCTAGAGCATTAGCACGGTACTGTACATACACCTGGACGACTACAAAAAAATTATATCAACGAGGAAGATACGGAGGCACCACGACCCCCTCCTGCCCTTGAGAACCAGGCTGAACCGCACTAAGTAACCTAGAGACTTTTTTTAAGGACACGCCCTGAGACAAAGGTGCCTTACACATCGAGGGCCTCTAGGTACCAGCCAGCATCACAGCCGTACCGATGCCTAGCCGTTCCCACGGTATTTTCGATCACCGCTCCCCGCTCCGCTTCACCATCCAATTCATCCAGCGACCACCCTTCAGAGCACAGGAATGTCCTACTGAGCGTAAGGAGCGGACTACCAGGAATTATGATGAACTTTGGCAACGAAATAAACAACAACCAGGGTGCGTGTGAGACAACCCAGGAGACGAGGCGACAGCGCGGATAACAACTACAACTACAACGGCATGAAGTAGGTGTCTTCGGTACTGGATGCTTTGTAACCAGAGGACCACTTATTCAGCCCGAATACTTGCTAGATTTTGAACCCCCTGGCGACTTCGGAAGAGTCGTGGAGTCCTCTGACTGCTCCATACAGACGCCGGGACTACGTCTATTCCTACGTGAGTCTTATCATTGTTGGCTCGTGTCCATGGAGACGGCTTTACCACTCGTCCAAAAGTTGGTGGATATGGGCATCGTTGAAGAGTCCTCTGAGATCAGTTCCTCCCACAGGGTATTCGGCATTCCAAACCTAACAACACTGCCATGCTGATATATGAGATGAGCCCAGCACAGATAGCAGTCGATCCCCCGTCTTCAGGTTACCAAGTATCGCCAAGGTCATACAAGCGTGCGGCCCTAAGGATAGGGCAATAAAGCTGGATCTCCAAATAGTTTATTCAATACCTCAATTAACTTCAACTTAAGAAAGTATGTGTTAAACGCGTGTTCAACATTAACATACTTGGATGTCAGGGCTAATCCGCGAGAAAAGAAAGCGGCACTTATGAGTGACATGCGTGATAAACTGATTAACGCCATGTACTTTGTGTCCACCCACCATGCCTTTAAGCTATCTTGGTTGCGCCTTGCGGGCCAATTAAATTTTATTTCCTTCATTTTGCGAGTATCATTTTTCTTTATGCAGATATGCCTTGATCATACAGTGCACACGACCCCATGTATTAGGAGGCAACTAATTAAATATATGTTATCTAAATAGTTCAAATAGTAACGGCCAAGGGCTTAAAAACTCCTAGCCTATTTGAATGCCAGCCTTTAGGCATAGGCATTCAGCTCCCGGGAGCTAAAATGGCTCTACCGTCCCCTACCAGCCTTAAAATATTTGGGGTAGAGTCACTAGGCCTGCGGACTTATGCCCTGTGACCTAGGGTGATACTGTTTGGTGATAACTTGCCAGCCATATACAACAACCTCTCTAGTAAACTCCCGGAGAAAATAGGGGAATCCCTGGGTCCAAACGGTCGCCGGATGACTACTGATATCTCTCAAAATCGCATCGGTAAAAGCAAAAATGATTATTGGCAATTCGTTGTGAAAGATTTTTAATTAGTTTGTGATAGAACGAGTTGAAGCTGCGTTTAATTTCAACTCCTATCCCGTATTATTTAAAACCACGATGCTGCCCACGTGCATCTTCGATTCGAGGCTTGGAGTCTTATCACAGCTACCGGATGTCAATGTTTAATCAAGGAGGTTATCGTCCCCCCGTTCGCCCCCATACGCCGACCTCGCCAGATCGAGTTAGGCTTATGAGCAGATAAGGCATTGTTCTCCGGCCCGGCTGTGCGTTCCCTCCAAGCTTCCACTCCATTTTCCCCCACGCCAAGGAGATGTCCTGGCTATTTATATGGAAACTTTACAACTAAGATCAGATTGGAGATCCAGATTTTCGTCGCGAAACATCACCACGACCCTCTCTCCCTTTGTGCGCCAAGGGACCTGACCTCGAGATTCACCATCACTTGTCCAGAAGGAGGACAATATTCCTTGAGTGCCAAAGGTTCGAGCCTTTCCGACGCCAAGTCCCCAAGGCTTCCTTCCCTGTTGTTCAAAGGAGAACAGCATTAGAACAGCCATTGTTCGTTTTGAGCCCTTCGCCAAGAAACGGTTCTCATCCCCCCCTGTTGTTCAAGGAGAACAGCATTAGAACAGCCATTGTTCGTTTTGAGCCCTTCGCCAAGAAACGGTTCTCACCCCCCCTGTTGTTCAGAGGAGAACAACATTAGAACAGCCATTGTTCTTGAGCCCGTAGACAAGAGACGGTTCTCATCCCCCCCTTTGTTCAGAAGAGAACAACCTAGAACAGCCATTGTTCGTTTTGAGCCCTTCGCCAAGAAACGGTCTCACCTTCCCTGTTGTTCAAAGGAGAACAACATTAGAACAGCCATTGTTCTTGAGCCCGTAGACAAGAGACGGTTCTCATCCCCCCTTTGTTCAGAAGAGAACAACCTAGAACAGCCATTGTTCGTTTTGAGCCCTTCGCCAAGAAACGGTTCTCACCCCCCCCTGTTGTTCAAAGGAGAACAACATTAGAACAGCCATTGTTCTTGAGCCCGTAGACAAGAGACGGTTCTCATCCCCCCCTTTGTTCAGAAGAGAACAACCTAGAACAGCCATTGTTTTTCAAGCCGTTCGTCGAGAAACGGTTCTCCTTCCCAAGACGCCGGTGGTGCAGACCCAAGCAGAAACTTCTCCCCCTCCGTCAGGCCACCAGGTAAATTTTGTTTTTTGGTAAAAGTTCATCGGGAACTTTGAAATATGAGGAGGGCAGCGTGGACAGCTGCCGAGTATCGACTCTCGTCAGGGACACAGGATGTACGTGTTTCATCGTGTCCGACGAACTCCTCCCAGTGGCCTCTAACCACGAAAAATTTGCGGTGGTACATGACCCCCTTGGGCGGGCGAACCGATTCCCCGTCGCTAGATGTTACCTGCAGTGTCAATATTATAATGGCTGGGCTAAAGTCATTGTAGCACCCATACAATTCTGTTCCGTACTTATAGGACAGAGCCCCCAAGTAAGTTTCGACCCTGTGTTTCAGGCCGCCCTTCCTCAAGGCCGAGATAAGAAAGAAGCCCAGGAGCCTGTCCCCATCAGAATCCCGATACCGTCCGATTTCTCGGAGACCCCTAACCAGGACTTTAGGACGGCAAAAGAGGAGTGTGAATCACTAACACCCTCAGGTGATAAGGCCCCAGACAAGGACACGGAGACTGTCCCTGGACCCCAAGAAAAAAAGAACCCCCAACGCGCCCATGGAGATACCTTCGTAGAAATGGACGAAGCATCGGCGCTTGAAGAGGATTGCCCCGCGGAGTCCCTTAATGTAATCCAGACAGTGTGCATCCAACCTGATGCCGATTACCCTCCTCCTTCCCTACCAGGTGAGTCTTTGGAACCCTCTGACCTGGATAGTGACGCGCAGCTGACACCACGTCAGAAGAGTCAGCTACAAGAACTAATTAAATGGAGTCACAATTTACCCGCCCTATTAGCTCTTTTCGAGCAACTGCGTGAAAATGGCCTCACCATTGGCCCCAGCAAATGCCATTTTGCTCACGAAACCATCAAATATTTGGGTTTCAAAATAGGACAAAGCAAGTTAGGTCCCCACGAGAACAAGATTAAAGCAATCGCCGACATGCCCCTCCCGATTACAAAGAAGCCATTAAGATCGTTCCTAGGATCAGCTTCTCCCTATCAGCGATTTGTTCCGAATTTCGCTGCAATTTCGGCCCCCCTATGGCCCCTTCAGGAAAAGAATTTCCCCGATCGTTTACGTTGGAATGATGTCGCTGTTTCCCATTTTAATCAGCTCAAAAGTAAGTTCATTTCTGCCCCCATTTTAAAGTTGCCCAACCCAGAAAAATCCTTTAGGGTTAAGACCGACGTGATCAACGAGGGCATTGGAGGTGTACTCCTTCAATACGTGGATGAGGGAACGAGTCATCCAGTTGCATATGCTAGCCATCAATTATTACCACGCGAAAAGAGATATGCCACTAGAGAAAAGAAAGCTCTATCAATTATCTGGGTCATAGACAAATTCAAGCTGTACTTGATAGGTAAAGAATTCCAAATAGGAACCGACCACCGTCCGTTAGCCTATATTAGGAATGTGAGACACTCAAACGGCCGCATCATGCGCTGGAGCTTACTCTTGCAAGAGTATCAGTTTAAAATAAATTAGATAAAAAGTTCCGATAACCAGGTCGCTGACGCACTCGGTCGGAATGCGTTACCGAATAGCGTAGAGTAAGTGTATTCATAGGATTAGTATCTCCCTGTAGGTATATACCGTCTTGTACGACTTAAATTAAGATTGTCTCATAATATAATTAATTAATGTATATGTCTGAATTTTGTAACGCTCAATGTCTAATTTTTTGTATGTATATATATTTGTTCTTATTAATTTACGTATAAATTATTTTGTCCCGTATGTACTAAGTTTATATCAATTCATTGTTCCATGCCCTTTTTTTTTCTTTGATTAAGTTGTAATAAAGGTTATTTTCCCCTGTAATCTAAAGATCAAAATAATCATATGTATTGAGGTAATACTAGTTAGGTGCAGGAAGGTACGGTTGGTACAAGAAAACGAGTTCCCCACAACGGAGCTCTATCGTTGTCCCTTCTCTCTTTTTTTCGAAGTGACAACTTCCCCTGGAATGGAGGGGTGTGATAGAACGTGTTGAAGCTGCGTTTAATTTCAACTCCTATCCCGTATTATTTAAAACCACGATGCTGCCCACGTGAATCTTCGATTCGAGGCTTGGAGTCTTATCACAGCTACCGGATGTCAATGTTTAATCAAGGAGGTTATCGTCCCCCCGTTTGCCCCCATACGCCGACCTCGCCAGATCGGGTTAGGCTTATGAGCAGATAAGGCATTGTTCTCCGGCCCGGCTGTGCGTTCCCTCCAAGCTTCCACTCCATTTTCCCCCACGCCAAGGAGATGTCCTGGCTATTTATATGGGAACTTTACCACTAAGATCAGATTGGAGATCCAGATTTTCGTCGCGAAACATCACCACGACCCTCTCTCCCTTTGTGCGCCAAGGGACCTCGACCTCGAGATTCACCATCACTTGTCCAGAAGGAGGACAATATTCCTTGAGTGCCAAAGGTTCGAGCCGTTCCGACGCCAAGTCCCCAAGGCTTCCCCCCCTGTTGTTCAAAGGAGAACAGCATTAGAACAGCCATTGTTCGTTTTGAGCCCTTCGCCAAGAAACGGTTCTCATCTTCCCCTGTTGTTCAAGGAGAACAGCATTAGAACAGCCATTGTTCGTTTTTAGCCCTTCACCAAGAAACGGTTCTCACCTCTTCCCCTGTTGTTTAGAGGAGAACAACATTAGAACAGCCATTGTTCTTGAGCCCGTAGACAAGAGACGGTTCTCATCCCCCCCTTTGTTCAGAAGAGAACAACCTAGAACAGCCATTGTTCGTTTTGAGATCTTCGCCAAGAAACGGTTCTCACCCCCCCCTGTTGTTCAAAGGAGAACAACATTAGAACAGCCATTGTTCTTGAGCCCGTAGACAAGAGACGGTTCTCATCCCCCCTTTGTTCAGAAGAGAACAACCTAGAACAGCCATTGTTCTTCAAGCCGTTCGTCGAGAAACGGTTCTCCTTCCCAAGACGCCTCGTCAGGATCCTTTTATCCCCCCCTCTTCGGCTGGAACTCGCCAGCGGACCGAAACTCCTTTGCGCCACCTTCCACTGCACCACTAGTGCAAAAGTTACGTAGGCCAAACGTCACCTTTGAGTATTGATCCCTTTTGTCAATTCTATCCTGCTCTTTAAATGGTTTATCGAACCATCCCATCTCTTTAACTCTATATTTGTTTTACCTTTTTTTTTAAATCCTTTAAATCCTCGGATTAGCGGAGCCCCCACGACCCTTTTCATTCCCTGTTTATGTCAATATTTTCCGACTTGTGTTTATTGATATTTATTATTAATAAAACTCTATTTTATTAATGATAGCAATATTATTATCCTTGAGCTCAGTTCCACTTCTTAAGCATATCGAAGATAAATAATATCGGCCGCCAGACAGTAACGCACTCTAAAGATAATTAAGGAAGTTCCCTTAACGAATAGTGTTATATATGGTATCGTCGGGAGTCATTCTACGACATAGTTACATCTGGCCATGTGCGTCGCCACAAGCTGTGGTGTATATAAGCGGCTCGGTAGCCATCCCCCAATCGTTTGCACCCAGGGCTTCCACTATCGGTTATGGCTTGCGGGTTATCAACCAACAATTTTGCCCTGGGACACAGAGCCATAAGTCCAAATACCTAGTGACTCAATCTCAAAAATGTTAAGGTCCGAGGGGCCAGGCGTACCACTACAACCTATGAGTTTATATAAACGGCTGCGTACCACGATACCGGATGTACGTTTAGGAAGGGTTATTTGTAAACGCTTGACAGAGTCAAGTGCTTTTGTATAATGGTTCAGCTGTGAACATGGCTAAGCTCATTAAGGAGTGGTCGATATCTGTAATTTGGGCTATAGATATGACTGGCCGAGGAATAGCCCGAATATGAATCTCATTGAGAACCTCTGGTTCATCACAAAGAGGCATTAATCCACCTGGTCTGTAGATAATTTCATTCGTCGATTCAAGTAGTTTTGAATTAGTTTTATTCCCCCTTGCTCCAGAACATGACAGAGTTAGTCCTTATTTGTCTCTAGCAGTGTATAAAGGACGTCCAACCCACGATTAATAATTCGGTCGTGCCAAATGTTATGGCGCTCACTGTACATATGCCAAAATGACTATTGAATATAGTTTTTATACCCTTGCACATATACATTACACAGCCGAAAAAAATTACTTCCTCAAGACAATATAAGAGAAGACAAGAATACAGAGAAAACTGAAGGGATTGCTGTAGTCAAGTTACAACAAAGAGCAGTTCAAACGACTTAAGACAGGATAGGAGCTAGAAGAGGGGAGGGTGGCTATAAAACAATGCTACGTGTACTCAATGGAGTGTATGTTGGAGCATTTGACTGGAAAAGCTGAAGGGTCAACAAGACAGAGAGGGGTATTAAAAATCGTCGAAGTTGCTAGTACGTTGGGGAACAGGCAGCATGCGAGCTTAAATTATGGAAACGTCACGTGATGTGTTGAGGGATGCTGAGTAATTGTGTGCCCAAGGAGCAAGTTTGATATTATATATTTGTTGTATATTAAATCTCCCTTGAGTCATATTTGTTTAATGGCGTGACTTTGTTTGAGTCGTCTAATGTAGACATTATCGTGTACAGTGGAGAGCGATAAGCGTGCTTCAGAGCAGAATTTTGAGTAGGTTATGTTCTCCTTGCCATAAAAGGCTTGCGACCGTTAGTGTAATTAGCGCTTATGTGATTATTGATCTGATGAGTGTCCTGTAAGGGTGTAACTGCATTTTTTTCTGGTGGAATGGAATCTCCTTAATATGTTGTTTGTGGGCTTGGCAAAGGACTGTACGTTGTTTCGTCTGTAAAAGTGTAAGTGTTTATTGAATGTTTCCCCAAGTATTTTTGTTGCTGGTTTTTATGTAAGTCTTGTGGAGGTGGGGTAATGTGGGTTAGGGGTGTGTTCATATTTTATTATGTTGCGCATGTAGTTTTCAGACGCAGTGTTTAGGTTCACCTGTCTCTTCAGGGGATTAGTGGTTATGAGTCAGTGGTCTTCGTATTTTGTCCTCCTGTTGAGTATACATTGTGATGGTGCGCGATAGTTTCAAGGCACCGGTCAGAGATGAGGATAGCCTCGTCAACCACGTACGCTAGTGTGTATGTATCTGTTTCATCTGGGCGTGGGGTGTCTTTTGTGTATATGATCAAGTTTGTGGATGCAATACGCTTTCTTGGGGTAGGCTAGAGCATGGTGTACATGTAATTATTCGTAATAATGTGTTATTGTATCGTATGTAGCACTTTTTGTCTGTAAGGTAGCGCGAAAGTAACCTTCTGATGCAGAGAGGTTGCCACGTATTGTTGGTGAGTTTGCAATCGCACCGGTGAAGTGGGCCCTTCTTGAAGCCGTAGTAGATGGATATAACTATTTCTCTTCCTCTAAGAAATTCCATAGTCAGTTGTTCACCATACTTTCTAGTTTTTCCCTAAAAGTAAAAAAAACATCAACAAGGCCTGTAGTTGTTTGTTGTATGTGTGTGTGTTTGATCCCAGTGGGACCTGAGTGCTTGGAGATTATCATCTGTCTTCTTGAGCGTGCGGTTGTCTATTTGTAATTTTATTGGCTTAGGGAAGGGAGGGATCCATGCCTAATGAGGAGAGGTCAGCGTAGCGAGCATTTTCCGCAACGCGGATGATCTAGCCACAATGACAGTTCCTGTCAAGACACATGCACTGTAGGATGCGGGTACGAAAGAATATAATGTTTAGTTGTCGTTGGCTTGTGCCGTAGTGATTCTTATATATCTTGATAAGTCTTTGTGTCTGTATTGAGATGTTGAAATGTTTTATGAGTGTGTATGGTTTATGTGACGTGTAGGTGTTATGGGCTATTTCAATGGTATCTAAGAGTGCCTGACACTGGTTATCTAAGTGGGAAGAAATGATTACTTCAAGGTTTAGGTTAAGTGGTGTGTGTGTGGCTATATGTGGTTCCTGAACTCTACACACTCCGTGTTCGTGTAAACAAATATGGCAGTGTAGGAATAGAATATGAGAGGTAGAATGTAGAAGAATAATGGGGATGCGGTCGGATTGTAGGTTGAGGCCCGGGGCTTTGTGAATGTAGTATCTTAATGGGTGATCACTCCGGAGGACCAGACCCACCGCGCGTATCGTAGAACGTATGAAAGTACGGGATGACGTGCTCGCTTTAAAACCATCACAAAGCATTGAACAGATATCTTTCTGCATCGTTTGTCGTGGTGGAAAATAGTGGGGAATTATGTGAATTTAGGTGTCTGCGAAGAAGAGCGGAAGATTTTATTTTTTTAACGCCTAGGAAAAGGACATCTATGTGTAATTGTAGGCGGAGTTGTTTGCAGTGTGGTGCAACTCAGATTGGGTCAGTCTCAATTTTAAAGTCTAAGAAAGAATCGTCTCTTTTGTCTATGAGTGTATGGTGTATATCACGTTTTACTAAGATCGCCGATCCTAGATTAGGTGCCTGTAATGTTAAGTATGTGTGGTAGCTTGTATTGCAAAGCCTAGCATTTCGGAGAATCTAGACCGGTGGAATTCAGGAGGATTATGTTTGTTTGCTGTATGATTAGTATCAAGTGGAAGAGAGTGTGGCGAATACCGTGAAACTACATACGATTAATTATACCACGCTCAATCGACGTATCACGGTCGAGAGCGTAGTGCGCGTGTAGCATTACAATTATCTTCAAAAGATGTGTGTGTGGAGCATGGTGGGTGTGATGATAGGTATGTTGTTTTGTAGGTGTGATGAGGGTAGATGTTAGTGCGCTCTTTCGTGGCGGGGTCGGAGTGTCGGAAGGTGTTAGGAGTAGGTGAGGGAGTAGAAGTGGCTGTAAGTGTAGGTTGTTGGAGTGTGTTTGGAAGTAGGTGTAGGAGTGAGCTTGTGGTTGTAGTTGGATTAGTGATAGAAGAGTTAGGAGTAAGAGAAAGAGAAGGGATGGTTGAAAAAGATGAGGATGATCTGGAAGAGATAGGGGGGTAGGCAGGCAGGAGCGGGGTGGTGGTGTATCTGTTTGGCCAGGTGTGTGTTTGTAGGTGTTTTTAGGAGGGGTGTCCTTCTTTTCTTTTGTTCTTGCATTAGAACGAATACCATCTCCAGTAATAAGATACATAGCTCGAGGAGTTTTGCAGCGTAAAGCTGGTTCAGGTTTGTGGTATATATGCGTGAGTCGCCGTCAGACATGTCTCTCACTAGCGTGGAAAGCACGGTGTCCAGGTGTACTGTTGGGTTGACCTGTGGTGTGTTTGTATTTGTTTCAAGTGTGAGTGGAGCTTGTGTGTTTGTGTGTAGATGTATATTATATGAATGTGCATGTTTTGTTGGCAAGTGCTTTTGTTCTGGGACAGTGTGTGTTTGTGCGGGGGGTATGTGAGGTGGATATATGTGTAAAGAAGGTGTGGAATTGTGAGGTCTCCGTGGTTCCACAAACGGCAGCAAAGGAACTCGCAAGGCCTGGTATGTGTGTTGGACGGGGGAGGGGGGGGGGTATTCACAACTTTGAGAGGGTCGCCGTTCGCTTTTACACAAGGTAAGGGTAACTGAGGTGCACTCCGGCGTGGTTGCCGCCTCATTTGTAAAAGTGATCTTTTACAATGCATTTGTACCAGAGCTTGCCTGCTTCGCATGATAATGTCGTGTGTTTCGCATTGTAACAGCAGAAATACTGTTTTGGGATATGTTAAATTGATCTTCTATTGAGTGTGCATATGTGACTGTGTTAATGATTTTGATGCCTAGTCGATGATTGTGAAGGCGGCTGTTGTTTCTGAGAGTCTTATGACCATACAGTGTTTGGTGCGTTTATAGAGTAGCTCTTTAATGGCATCTCTGTCGTACAAGTGGCGGAGTTCGGCGAGGATGTATTCTGCAGTGAATTCCAACCGCAAACGTTTGGTTTGACATATACGTACGTGAAGATTTTATGTGATGGCGTATCGCGGCAGTATGTTGTGATGTTTTTCAACCAGTGTAGTTTGGGCATCTGTGTGGAATTTTATGCCATGCTTGGACGACCTGAATACGATTACTTTGGCAGTAGGTGTGTTAATAATGTTCATGATTGAAGTGTCTAAGGTATTTAGGAGTCTAAGTATTTTAGCGCGTGGTAATATACGTTTTATTTTCGATATTTGTGAGGTGGAGTGTATTCTCACCGCCCATGTTTTTTAGGTGCGTTGTGACGTAGAACCTGGGGAGGTTTTGCATTTTGCTTCAGCTATAGGGTTTCCCACCCTGCCACAGCAGCCACATAAGTGAGACTCCAATGAAGGGGAAGGAGTTGGAAGGGCTCTTCAAAGGTTGTATAAACATCTCTTACTCCATTTTTTCAGATGCAGAGTCTTGATAAGTTTCGGCAAAAGCCAATCTTTGTCGTTAGTGATCTGTAGTAAACTGTGGTTTCAATACCAGTTAATATGCTGTCCTTTTTACTCTTCAAAATCTACTTATGATGTCAAATACAGGTGCCATTTTATTAAGAAAATTCAGCTAGGAAATCACCTTGTTCGTCATTTGTACTCCAACTGTTTCCTCCGCCATGATCGTTTGCATGGAGAATGACTCCCAACTCTCTTGCAATTTTGGTGTATTTTTCATCTCATTTTCTCATAGAGAAATTATATTTCCTCCTTTCTCGAACTTTTCTCCTCGCGTGGCAGGGTGGTGGATGTTACATATTTGCGAATTAATCAACGAGAGCTTAACCAAAATTTATACGATCAAGTAAAGCAGATGAAATATATAGAAAAGCGAAAATTTTAAATACCACTCACATTTAAGTTTAATGGTACGAGTATAAATTTTCCACAAAAATAGGCGGGAGCACTTTAGACAAGTAATTAATTAGCTGGAGAAGAGTTGAAATTTATACATTTTCGGTGGGTGTAATATTCAAAGAGGGAAAATCCTGTGAAATATGTAAAGTATATATTACACATGGGAAATTTAATTACAATACTTGTTGGCGAAAGTCTACTGCTAAGATATCCGCCGGGAATTAAAGGTCCCACTGCGACAGCCCTTACTAGTATTGCTCAAAGAGAAATGTCAAAGGGTTATAAATTCATCCTTTAAGCACTGTGGAGGGTCATGAGGACCATTTTCAAATGTGGTTATTATTACTATTATTATTTTTAGTATAGACACATCTGGAAAAAAAATTTCTCGTCGAAATTGATGACTTGAAGAACAGAAATGCATAAAAAGAAATACATTGTTGCAGAAAGAATTATTAATTCAAATTCTTTCTTTTTCACTTGTTAAAAATAACATTTAATTCTCATTTATCACAGAATTAGAAGGCAATACGGCATTGAAATATTTAGATTTCATTTTCTATAAATGAAATTTACGGAACATCTTTTTGGAACTTCTAAACCTCATTTGCATCCTCGTAAATTTAACTGAAAACACAATTTATTTTGGTTTTCCAGGCACCCAACCATTCAGGAAACAAATGATAGCATAATCACCCCAACTTTACCTTATATGGACTACTGATAACTGAGTGGACAAAACAAATTTTGGAGAATTCGGAGTTATATATTGGACTTGTCAATAATAATCAACATCCATGGAGTGTAAGTTACCAAATCGAAACATTACGTTGCTTTTAAATATAAATAATCACTGAAGATTTTCCGAGATAAGGTATCAAACATCTGGCATCTATTAAAAAGTGTTCATTTTCGTGATATATATATATATATATATATATATATATATATATATATATATATATATATAGATAGATAGATAGATAATAATAGTTGAAAATCAAATGACACGTGATATGTAATGGATATATTTAAAGGCCCAAAGAAATGAAAAATGGTCCACAACCCGGAAAAATGCTAAGGAAAATATTCTGTGAACTATTAAATGCTTATGAAAGAAAATGGGAAATATAGAAACGGAGAAAGAGGGAAAACTATTTTTATCAAACCTGTGTCATCAAGCGCTCATAGCTCTTATTAGCCGAAAGCTCATCGACTGAACTACAATCCTCAACCATGTGGTTGAGGAGGTATATAATCCTTTGTCAATGATAAACCTCACTGAGGTGTAAGTAACTAATATGAAAAACAACGTTGCTTTAAAATTTAAAAAATCGTGAAGATGTTCTGAGATAAGGGAGGAAACGTCTAACATCTACTCGAATCTAACTCCTTTATTCATTTTCATATAACGGTTAAAAATAGTTTCCCTTATTTTCTCCTTATTTATATCTTCTATTTTTTTTCTTAAGCCTTCAATGATACAGGTAATATTTTCCTTAACGTTTTTCCCCCGTAACGGCCACGGCAATTTGCTTTCCTGGTCACCGTGCTGACGCGACTCAGCGCCCCGTCCAGCCCCAGCTTGGCATCCATTTTCTCCTTCTGCTAACCCCTACTTCGTTTTCTGTTTCAATTCTCTTTTACCCTGTTTCGTCCTTCCATCTACGTTTGTTTGTCGATCTTGGTGTATCGAAGCTGTCCGTCAGGGCGCATGACCCTATACCTGGTTCTGCCTGTGTTGGTAGGTGGGTGCCTGAGCCACCGTGGCGCTCTTGGGGGTCTTTGCTTCACCTACCGGTGAAAATCCGAGGCTGGCTAGGCATTTTTAAAACGATGGTTGGGTCAGGGCTTGACCGGCTTGCCCTCCTGTTTGGTCCGGCGCTCCTAGTGGGTATTTCATCGGTGGACAGTGACTGCGCTGGGCGAATTCGCACCCCCTTTTATACTCTACTTAATGTGGGTAATAATAAAAAGATTCATTTCCAGAAGTGACAGACTTCTGGTCATCGTACTAAGCCTGTCAATAAGTCCTCTTTTCGGCGCTTGTTTGATCGCTTCGCAGAAGAGATAGATCCTTATTTCGATTATCCACGTTTCCTGGTGCTGAATTTCAGTTCCGGATCCCCGCATTCTAAATTGGACGTGTTTGATTTAAATGAGGAGTTTGAGTCCTGCTGTGATGCGCCCCGCCGTATGTGGGCCCATGGTAGTGGCGATTTAGTGGTTGAGGTAGCTTCGCGAGAGCAGTGTGGTGCCGTGCGGGATTTGTCCTTCATTTTGGAAACCCGGATTCGGTTGTGCCCCTCCCTCGCCTTAATTTTGTTAAGGGAGTGATTCGCTCCGACGAATTATTGCAATGTGATGTTTCGAGACTGAAAGATAAACTTTCGTCCTAGAGGGTTACGGACGTTTATAGGGTTTCTAAGTTTGTTGGTCCCGATAAGGTTCTTACGAGTACGCTCCTCGTTACCTTTAAGCGTCAGGATCTGCCCCAGTTTTTTCGAGCTGGTTATCTTCGTGTCCCTGTGTCCCGTTATGTCGAGCCTCCAAGACGTTGTTTTAATTGCCACCAGTTTGGCCATATCAGCAGCAATTGTAGGCAGGCTCGTTGCTGTGTGGCCTGTGCGTTGGCGTATCATGGCTCCTCTTGTGGGAATCATGAATGATGCGCCAATTGTGGAGGTTCACATAGCGCGGCTTCGCGTTCTTGTCCCGTATTCCGTTTTGAGAATGAGGCCCTGGCTCTTCGAGACTCCCTCAGGCTGGACTTCCGTGAGGCCCGCCGTAGAGGGCGGGCGCAGCCGCAGCTCGTTCCCTTTTGCCGTCTGTTCTCTGACGTTCTCCGGGACGCAGCGTCCCGCCGCTTGCCTCCCAGTTGTCCCATTCCTCCTTTGTCTTCTCGCGGTCCCTCTGTTCTCCTTCTTTCCTGCCTTTTGTCCCTCCTCGCGGTTCCTCCGTTGCGCCCTCTCCTTTGTCATTGGTTTCTTCTCGTGTTCCTCCCTCTCTCGCGCACCATGAGACTAACCAAGCTCAGACGCTAGAGGATATCCGGCAGTTCTCCATGTGTCTGCCCCTGCTGCTCCTCCCGTTCCCTTGCCTCAGCGCAAACAAAAGGGCTCTTCCTCACCCCGTTCGGAGTCAAAGCGCGCTTCCTCTGATGAGGCTGGTTTGGCCTCCGCGACGGTTGTAGAGGCATCCTCTGTTTTAATGTCTTCTCCTTCCTGGTCTTCGCTGGCCTTCCCCGTTGGCAACACCGATGTTATTGTCCGGGCGGAAGTTCACTTGGTTCCGTCTTCTTTGCCTCCTATCGCAGTCCCTTCTTCTATGTCTCCTACCCTAGTTTCGTCTCCGTTGCCTCCTACCCCTGTTCCTTCATCTCTTTCTGAACCTGTTCCCTCCTTACCCTCTGATCACGCTGCTTCCTCTCCATTTTATCCTATTCCCTCCTTACCCTCTGAACCTGTTTTCTTCTCACCTTCTGTCCTTGTTCCGCTTCTGTTCCATCTTCTTTACATCTTAGTTTTCGTCCGTCTCTGCTCGATCTTCCTTTCTCTGCGGGCCATGAGCCCTCCACATTGGGGGTTGAGTCCGGCTCTCAGCTTTCGCCTCCCACCGTTCACGCTGCCAAGTCCGTGCCGAGTGCGTCCCCGGCTCTTTGCATTTGTCGCTTGACCCTTCTGAGCCTTCTAGTAGTCGGTAACCTTCGACGGTCTCCATCACTAGAATCCCGACGTTGAGGTCGAAACGACAGTAATCTCTGTCATCCTACAGCGGAATTCTCAAGGGGTTCTCCCCAAGTGGGAGAAACTCTAGCTCTTGCTTTTAGCTTTCAGCTCTCGGAGGTCTTTTTGCAAGAAAATAAGCTTGTGGCCAGCCCTTTCTTGGCACTTGCGCACTCCCCGGGTGTTTAATTCCACCCCCTCGGGCGGGGGCGTGTCCCATGGTGGTGCTTCGCTTTTAATTACCTCTTCCCTATTATCTGCACCACTTTCCGTCGGTACTACCTTGCAGACTGTCGCTTCGAGGGTGTTTTCTTAAAAGCTTTTAACCGTTTTTTCTGTATACATCTCCCCGGACTTTAGTTTGAGTCGGTCTGACCTTTTAGAGCTCACAAGTCAATTACCTACCCCGTTTTATTACTTAGTAATTTTAATGCTGGCCACCCATCTGGTGGTGATACTGCCCGTAATCCTTGGGACTGAGTGGTTGAGTCCCTTTTATTATCCAATTGGCTTTGTATTTTAAATTCAGGTGTCTTTACTTCTTACCATGTTCAAACATATTCGTTTAGTGCTGTAGACTTGTTTTTATGTTTGCTGGACTCTTTTTTCGACTTCCGGTTGTCTAGTCGGGACGACCTTTCCGGGAGTGATCACTTCACGATAGTCCTGTCGGCTGCCCTTTCTGGCCCACGCCTTTCCCTCTCTCCTCGTTGGGTTATGGGTGGCTTCCTTTATTGATGCCTCCCGGGTTTCCTTCGATACCATAGATTCAGCGGTCTCATATTTTACTACTCATATTTTAAAGGTTGCTGAGCGCTTAGTTACGCGGAGGTGCCCTGTTGGGGGGGGGGCGCTCCACCGTCTCCTGGTGGTCGAAGGATTGCGCGTCGGCTATTTCTGCCTATCAGTTGTCTCATTCCCGTGATAGGCAAAACCCGACCGTCTTGAATAGGGTCGATCGGAACCGAGCTCGTGCCATCCGCCAAAGGACCCTCCGTCGTGTCCGTCGTGTCCGCCGTGAGTCTTGGTCTCGGGACATATCTTCCATTTCATCGTCCACGCCACTGACTCGGGTTTGGAAGCAGGTCAATAAGAACCTTGGTCGCTACGCCGGTCATGCCATCCCCACTTTGGACATTGGAGGCTCACTCGTGTCCGATGGCTGGTTGTCAGCGAAGCTCTGGCTGACCATTTCCCTTCGGTGGGTAGCGCTGATAGCTATCCTCGTCGGTTTCTCGATCATAAGATCGTCCTAGAATCTCGCCTTTCAGATTTTATCATGTGCGCCACCTACTCTTATAATGCTCTCTTTTCCATCTATGAGCTACAGGATACTTTCTCTCACTGTAGCTCCACTTCACCCAGGGATGATTACATCCAAAACGACTTTCTTCGTTGGCTCCATCCCCACTCGGAGTTAATTTTTGTTACCTCTACAACCTGCTTTGGGTCGAAGGAATCTATCCGTCCTCCTGGCGTGTGGGGGGAGTTCTATCCTTTTTTTGAGCCCGGTAGGGACGGGTTGGACCTCAATCACTATCACCTAATTGCTCTTACGAGCTTCCTCAGTAAATTGTTGGAGAAGATGGTCCAAGTTTGCCTCACTTGGTTTTTAGAGCCCAACTCATTCCTCTCTCCATTTCTTGCTGTTTTCGCAGCGGTCCTAGTACACTTGACGACCTCATTTGTTTGAAAGACTCCGTTTTGCTGGCCTTTTCCTCCAGATATCAGGTGTTAGCGGTATTTTCGAAATTCAGAAGGCCTGCGATACCACGAGGAGATATAGTGTTTTACGTCAGTTATATGATTGGTGTATGAATGGCTTTTTACCGGTTTTTATTTAAGAATTTTTATCGTCGCGTAATTTTAAGGTCCATATTTGGGATGCTTTATCAGGCTTGCCGATTCAAGAGGAGAGTGTTTCTCAAGGGTGTTTTGAGTGTGACATGTTTCGCCGTTGCCATTAATAGTCGGGTGCCCACTATTCCGAAAAGGATTTTGGCTTCCCTCTTGGTGGATGACTAGGCGTTGCTTTGTTCATCTCCCTGCTTCCCTTCTGCTGCCCGTCGATTACAGCTGGCAATTGATGCCGTGTCTGGTCGTGCTGTCTCAAAGGGTTTTCGTTTTTCGGTCACCAAAACGAATGTCATGCATTTTCATCGGGTTCGTGGTATCCTTGGTCCTTCTCCCCTCTTCTTGGATGTCAGGGCGCTTGAATATGTCTCCGTTTTTAAGTTTTTTGGTTTAACGCTTGATAGCAAGCTTACTTGGTTACACCATTTGCGTCGCTTGAAGGCAGCCTGTTCGAAGGCTGTGGATTTGCTTAGGGTTTTATCTCAAACCATTTGGGGTGGTGAAAGGCACACCTTGTGGTCGCTTTATTGGACACTCGTCCAATTCCGGCTAGGCTACGGTTGTCAGGTGTATTCTTCAGCACCTCTTTCAGCCTTGAAGATACTTGACCGTGTTCGTTCGCTTTGGGCCCATCTTAGTAGTGGAGCCTTTCGTACCTTGCCTATCCCTAGCCCTTTTGTTGATAGTGGCGTGCTTCCTTTGCGGTACTACCGGCTGCAGGGGTGCCTTCGATTCCTGTTTCGTGTTCACGAATACCCTTCATCCCCAGTCCATGAGTGCCTTTTTGCCCCGTTTTCTTCGGCATCATTTGGTCGGTGGCCATCTCTACCCCGGCCACTGGGGCTCCAGTTTTGAGACTATCTCTCCTCCCTGGGGGTTCCCGTGGTGCTAGCCCTCCCATTACAGCCAGCTCCGCGTTGGGGCATCCGCCCTTCTGAGGTCTGTACTGCTTTTAGGTAATTTAAGTAAGGATCTATTGACCCTCGTCTATTAAAGTGCCTGTTTCTTTAGCAAAGTATTTTCATGCTCACTAGTGTTCCATCTATACTCACGGCTCGAAGTCGTACCCCGGTGCCAGGGCAGCCGCAGTGTCTCTTCGGTCCGCCTTCCATCCTGTAGCATCCGCTTTTACTGTGGAGTTGACGGCCAATTCTTTCTCTTTTAAGTTGATTTTATCCCTCACATCTTCAGTTTTCATTGATTTAGCGATTCCCGGCCTACTTTGGAGGCAGTTTGCTCTTTTACGTCCACACACCATTTGGTTTGATGGATTCGCTCCTGGCTGGTTAGAAATGCCTCTCGTTACAGAGTGGCGTTCGGTTGGGCTCCAGCTCATGTTGGGGTCCCGGGCATCGAAGCGGCTGATCGGTTGACCCGCCCTGCCACCCTCGATGTGCCGGAGGCAGCTCATCTGCTATTTAGGGATTCTTACCCCGTAATCAGGGCGTATGTGTCTTGTTTGTGGCAGAGAAAATGCGATTCGTTCCCCTCTTCTAATATGTCCCTTATCAAACGCTCTGTCCGTTCTTGGTCCTCTAGATCTCAGCTACTCCGTTGTTACGAGGTTGCTCTTTGCAAGTTGCAAATTGGGCACACGCCACCTGCCCCTGGCTATTTTGTTTCGTGTAGAGGCCGAGTAGCCCCTAGTTATCCCTTTTGTGGTGGCGAGCTCTCTGTGGCTAACATTTTAATAGTTTGTTCCCATCTTGCTTCTTTTCGAAATTATTGCTTCACTAACCTTCCTGGCATCGCCTTCCCTGCTCGACTTCGCTTTATTTTATCAGAGAACTCCCTTCCGTTGTCCTCCATCCTTACATTTCTATTACGAAGTAAAGTTTTATTCCCTTTATTAATTCTTCCCATTTTTGTGTTTAAGTTTATTGTTTTATCTTTTATCCTGTGCCCTTCCATGCGGCTGGCACATGTAATTTGTTTATTGCCCCAGCCGCCCTTGTTTTTAGAATGCGTGCTGTATGCCCGTAATTTAAGTGTGTGTTTCTGTGTGTTGCACGGCTTTTCTAATCCTTTCCTTTTCCCCATTTATATTGAGTGTCTCTCATGCCTCTTCTGACTTTTTTCGGGCGACCCCGTTTTAACAATGCTGCCATTAAAAATCCATTAGGATTGGGCAGCTGCCACCTTGCTTTCCCCTAAACTAAACTAACGTTTTTCCGGGTTGTGATACCAGTTTTATTTTGGGGGGGTCTTTAAATACACACACACACACACACACATATATATATATATATATATATATATATATATATTGGTTGTTTTGCTATTTAGCCTTTCTCTTGTGCAATGGTTGTCCGATGCTTCGCATTGTGGCGTTTGAAGGCTCCGTCTTCGAGGTGTGCTGTTAGCCGCTGAGACAGGGTTATTGATGTCATCCAAATGTATCAGGATGTGTGATGCTCGCATTCACCGACTTTGCATGTATATTCGCACAAAAGGTAGTCTTTAATAATACTATGTGACAAGAAGATTAACATAAGGAGAAAGGGGAAAGTGTATAATACAGTGTTTAGACCAGCACTGTTATATGGAGCGTAAACGTGGGCAATAAAGAAGACCCAAGAGAGGGTGTTGGAAGTTATCCAGATGAAGTAGACGTGTGGAGTAACGAGGATGAATAAGATCGTCCGTGATGAACGAATAAAAGAAACGTTAAAATTAACAGAAATTTCAAAGAAAATGCAGAATAAGTGACTACAGTGGTATATGCACGTGATGTGACGAGAGAATGAGTATGTAGGAAAGAGGGTGGTGCAGATGGAGTTAGATAAAGGGAAATCGTAACCAGAGAAGGCCGAAAAGACGTTGGATGGAAAATATTATGGAATACCTGGAAATAAAAAGACTCACAATAGAAGACACGCGGAACCGGAGCGAGTGGCGAAGGCTTGTCAGAAACTCCGACCCTACGTAAGTTTGGAAGAGGAGAATAGAAAGAAGCAGATTCGTACAAAATTTACACTTCTGCAATTGGCCGGTCTTGGAAGGCAGATATTCTTTCGAACGAGAGTATGAGTTTTCTTTGGCCTATAAAATATTACTAATTTGATTTGTTTTTTTTTGATAGGTAGGGATGCCGTTAATCTGAATAGTTTTCTGGAGAAATTTTTACGGCCTACTTATACAGTGTATTTATGAATGTTTGGTAATAAAATTCTATTGTACTTGGTTTTTCATTTTTCTCTCTTCAGTGGTATATGGTATGAGTCCATTTTATCAATTATAGCATTGTTAATTGACTTTTGTGGGTAGCCGTTGTTGACGAACAGCTGAGTTACCCTTTTTAATTCTGTATCAAATGCTATCTTGTTAGAAGAGTGAGAGAGCGCTTTGTTGATGAGGACCTTCATCACGAAGTTTTTATACCAATCAGATCATTCTGACGATCCTTTCATTCGGAAGCCCACACTTATTTATTTCACGTAAACTTTCGCCGTAAAACGTGTCTGTTGAGTATGGACGAGGGCGACAGAGAAATGGTAACGTGGAGTTGTTTTTTTTTTCATAGGTGAAGTTTAGAGATGAATTTTCTATGAATGTTTGAATGAGGCTAAAGATAAGGCCAGGATTATCTATATTGATTAATATGTCATCAATAAATCGGATAAAGATCTGTAGTTTTAAGGGTAGATTGTTCCTAAAAATAGTATCTTAAACATTTCCCAATCAGAAGTTGGCGAATAGAGAACCCAAAAAGTTAGGAGAACACGTCAATTTATTCGGATGATGGGTAAGAATATTAATAAACAATTATTCGGGTGTACGAATATTTGTTTCAACAACTCCTTCTCTCTTTATATATATATATTACTTTCGATATAGGCTGATGCCAAATTCTCTTCACAGTAAGAAGATTAATTATTCTAAGTTTATGAGCAAAGACGATTCATATTTTTTAAATTACCCTACCATGACGCAGTTCTAATAGAGGTTGAAATAGCATTGGTTTGCTTCATCTACACTACAACGGACAAATTTACTATTTAAACTGCAAGATATATTTTTTCTCTTCCTCAGTTTTATTTACTTGATTTCACTACGGTCTATTTTCTCACTTTTTAAAAAGTAAATTATATTACTGCTGAGAGATATTTGGATCACCCTATATAAAACTAGAAGAAATATGGCTGGATTAATTCTTGGAAAAATACTTGAAATTTAATCCAATTATTATTGTACTGATTATATTTATTGCA
The DNA here is from genome assembly GCA_963969495.1 of Ceratothoa steindachneri. Classification (NCBI taxonomy): domain Eukaryota; kingdom Metazoa; phylum Arthropoda; class Malacostraca; order Isopoda; family Cymothoidae; genus Ceratothoa; species Ceratothoa steindachneri. The sequence goes on along the minus strand of OZ018324.1, from coordinate 33,595,167 downwards.
CCAACCATCACTTATTTGCTGTTTCTACCTTCTGGACAATGAAATTCATATAACTTTCTAAGTGACAATTATTGGGACTTCCGTTGGTTTAGGCACTAGTAGACATTTTTTGTTATTCTTTTTATTTCTTTATTTATATTTTTACAGTAAGTTTGTACTATGTATAGTATATGGCCTAAGTAAAGCGGTGGTACCATTTATGGTCAGGGCTGAATATTAATTCCCTAAGAAGTTGCGCGAATAGAAATGAATGAAGCTCACAATTTTTGTTATATCTTTGAAATTTGCATAACTTTAGTTTTAGCTGACTTATTCGGCTAAGAACATTGATTGATCTAAATGACTGATAAAAAAATTGTAAAGTGCATATGCCAAATGATCATTTCAGATCTATATTTTATTTGTTGTGTAATGAGAATATGCTTCAGGATTGTCTTGATACTATCGAGACTTCTACTTTCCCTCTCCCTTAGCACATGAAGAAAAATTCCATCAAAACTATCGAACAGATAATGAACAGGCAATCAAGATGGATCCCATAATCAAAGTCCGCGACTTCCTAGATTGCTCTAAAATAAGCAGCATTAAGTTGCACTGGAATAATATAACAATACTCTTATAATGAGTTGAAAAAAGTGTTTAATTATTCAAGTTGAAGAAAACTATAAATAATTAGGAAAATCTTTACACGGCCTAAAATTTCAGAAGTTTAAATCGACATGTTTAATTTCACTTATGAGAATTCGAGTCGGTTTCTTAGGTGTATACACAAAAAAGACACAAACACTCGGAAGTGAATGCTTTTCTCTTTCAGTCATACACGTTTACAAACATAACAGAATAACTATCCTTTCACGTTCTTGATTCATCCACCTGATGCATGGATGTTTGATTGAAGGAGCGAAAAGAACTTTTGTATGTGTGGAAGGCAAGTGGTGTGGAGATAGTAAAAAATGTGGTGGCGATTTCGTGAAATGATTTTAGCCCCGACAAAAACATGATTTCTTAAGGAATTTATCACGCTAATAAACGGCCACAGCTGTCAACAGTCAGGTCATGGATCAGATACTCCATGGGTGATTCCGAAATATGCGGACCACGCCCAAATAAGTTAGTCTTTCCCTAATTAGGCAAACTTAATAAAGAAAAATTGAGAACAAACTTTGTCCTATTAATCTCTCAGCAACATTAATATTGTGGATCGCATGGTTCTGTACCATAACGGTCTTGAATTAATTCATGTTTCTTGAAATGACATTGAATGGTTTCCATCGTATCTGCTATTATCTTGTACTCATCCGATTCATACCATATATCTACGACGGCGGAGGTCCGTTTTATTGTTCCGTAATGCTATGTTCTTAATCCGGTCCTCTTTTCTGGTCTATATACTTTCCTCGGCATCAATATTCGGCGTCTGAGTAGGTCTTTCCTTTTTTTTATGTTGATAACACTAAAATATTTCTATCCTTCAATGTTGGTTTGTCAAGAATCTTTAAAAGCTTTTACCTGCTACGTACGCTATCATTAATGATTGGCTCTCCCACGACTTTATAAGACTCACTTATGATGAACCTGAGATATTAATGGTGGATTCCTACGAATGTGTCTTATGTAAATCAATTTCCCAATTATTTTGTCTTTGCTAGCTTTCCGGTTTGATTTTGCAGACAGTTTTTAATTTCGGCTTCACTTTTCAGACAATTATATGGTAAGTACCCAGGTATATATATTAAAAAAAATGATCTCTACTTACTCCCTAACTATAGCAGTATTCGCTTCTACTTTAATAAATATTATTTCGAGATTGTAGTTGAGGATTTCGTTACCTTCCGCTTTTATTACCTTAGCTGGATTCTCGGTGTATCCCGATTTTCTTCTCCTTCAATTTTCTCAAAAATTGGCTTCACATGATGAACTTCTTCTCGTACGAAGATGAGATGATAACCCGAAGCGTGGCCATATCTTATTGGATTTGATTTTTATCACAGATGAAATTTTTCTAAAATCGCCTGTCTAAAAACGTTTCTAGAAGTAGGAAATAAAATTAACAATTAATTCCAGACTCTAAATCTTGTAATATTGGTTTCTTTCATAAATACTTAAAGCATGTAAATTGTTGCAACTGTTGAGCACTGTAAGGAACCAGCAATGTATGCAGAAGTCAGCAAGCATTTTATACAATAAATAAGGAGACTTTTTTAATAAAACCTAGCGTTTCTAATAGATTTAGACATATCGCCTTTAGGTTTGGTTAACAATATAGAAATATAGTTAATTTATTGTCACCCTAGGCAGATGGAGATTAGCCATGTAAAAATTAAAAGATTAGCATTCATTATGACATTTTTTATTAACCTAAGTTATATTTGCTTAGTATCATGCCACATAAAAAAAGAAATTATTGGCTGTTCAATAATTTTTCACGCTAAAATATTGCTACACCTCTTTTTCCACCGAAAATTTGATAAATGTTGGTTTTGTCGATATTCAGCAAATGGTAAAAAAAAATTATTTATACTTAAAAGAGTTAACAATAAAAGACTGAATCACATTTTTAGCTCAAATTTAGTATATTGGAGCTAAAATAATATAACATACATAACCCTGTAATCTGAGGTAGGTCTGTAAAAAACAGAAATGCATAACTGAACATTTGCTTTATCTTAGTATATGGATTTGTGCAACATATAGGAATGGCAGTTTCTTCTATTCCAATAACCAAGGAATGTAAAAAAAAATTAGGCGATTCCTTTAGAATAGACAACTACAAATATTCCTTGTTTTTTTATATTACTTTTTTATTTCTTTCCATTTTGGAGTTGTCATCATTTTAACTTGTTATTTATATTTAGGGTCTCATCGGTCTTCTACTGTATTTTGGTATTTTCTGCTTCACTTGTCTATTTTGGTTTTTGATTAAGTTTTCATTTTCAGGTTTCTTATCCGGTGTATTTTTTTCTTTCTTGCTTCTATATATCGGATTAATATTTCTTAATCTCTTTATTTTGCTTTCGTCAAATCGTTGATCATATCTAATATGACGGATTTAATTTTCAGCTAGAGTGATTTGGTTTATTTCTTCTTGTGGTGGCGTTTCATTCTGTTTGTTTCATAGGCCTTTGGCCCGTGCGTGTAGGATTTAGTACAACGGTTCTAATGTTGTTCTCCTATGTAGTCACTCTGATAGGAGTCGATTGTCTCTTCTCTTGATTAAATGAAATTGGTGTCCTAGTTTTGTATTCTCTGGCCATTATTTATTTGTGTTTTGCTCAATGTATGTTTGGGGATTATTGGTTTAATCATCTTGGACCGATGAGCGCCATGCAGAGCTTCGTCTTCTCATTGCTTGACAAGTTTCGAAATCTCTGCATTGGTGTTTGTGCTTAGTTTGTATTCTTGGACTCGCTCTTCCGTAGAATAAGTTTACCCTTTCCATCTAGTCGTACAACAGCTGTTTTCCTCCAATAATGGGAATTAATTTAAACCTGTTCTTTTTGGTTTGAACTTTGTTTCGTTTTTAATAATCGTTTCCGTGCTTGATTTCTCTTTACACCCACTTGTAGTTCAAATGCCTCTTCCATTTGTCCTTTAGGTGTAGATACACTTTAGTTCTATCCAGTTAGAACTAAACTGTATAGTCGTTGAAACTGCACCAGATTGTTAAAGCACTCATGTTTTTGCTATATTCACTTACTTCTTAACTCTCGTATTCATCTGCGTTGATGGGTGATGGTAACGCCTAGATATTTGTGTAAAAAAGGTAAAATGAACTGCCTACATATAGGCGCCTCCTAATCTCACTTGGGGATTCAGCTTGCCTTAAACCAGCACCTTATATCTTACTCTTTTTTCACTAGTTGGTGGAGAGCGACTATATGAAATATATAAACAATAAAAACGGTGATCGTAAACTATTATTTATCTTAATGATTCTAGAAAAAGAGTACGCTTTGCCTCTGTGAATATTTTCATTGCCAATCCACTTTAGGAACAAATGTCCCTATTATTTTCTTCTTTGTTAAAATATCAGAGAAATCAAAAGAGTTACAAATTAAATGCAGAGACAAACTTTTCTTGAGGCGCATAAATTAATATCATCTCTTTGAGAGAAACTGTTTATTCTGCTTAAAATTCTACTTCTCATAAATAAATGAATGAACATAAGACGAAATTAACTCCTTAAATTTGAGAAATAAAGAGATAGAGAATAAATATAGAGAATGATAGATAATTATGAAGAGAGCCAATTAGGCAGAAAGGAGGAGTAGATATGTAGCTATGTATATAGATAGACAGATTGGTAGGTAGATTGCAAAGTCCGTAGAAAGATATATATGGAGGTAGATAGACAAATATTTACTTAGAGAAATACGAAGGATAATATAGAAATAATTAAATATGTAGATAATTATATAAGTAGGAAGGTGCGTAGGTCATGCGTGTTAGATTAATCAAAGACCATAACTCTGTAAGGTCATTTCAGGAAAGAAGGTCGTTCTTTTAATTCTGCTGGATATGACATATTATAATGTAGTTATAATAAAAATAAGAAGGCTTATGTATGGCTTCTTCAATGTAATGTGCTTCACGCTGTTAAATAGTTTTTCGAAAGACCACTCCACTAAACTTAATCGCCAGCATTTGTAAGGAGTGGCAGAGACTGTAGAGTTAAGATAACTATTCAGAGATTGTAAGTCCCTACAAGACAGAGAAGGCTTTGATAGCTTGAAGACGTGACCAGATTACAATATCGTAAGAGCTCGAAAACACCAGCTTTTTTTGTAAAACGCTTGAAACGCCAATACACACCTGGGAAACACGTGAGCCCTTTCTTCTTTCTTTTGTCCTCTTGTTTGCTTTATGCCTCCTGTTATTGACTTATTGTGTACTTTGTTATCGGTTAGTTGATATTACGCTGGCAGATATATTTTTTTTTGACTTAGCGTATCTTCCTTTGTATACATAGTCTAATTAAATGTTGTTATTTTGTATAATTTTGATTGGTATTCGTCAGATGATATTACTTGTGTATATAGGAAAATTAGCTATCTATATTATTGTGTGCATATTTACTTCATTTTTTTGTAAGTAAAGGACTGTACATACAACTATTTTATTTCTCCCTCGATTTCTCACGTCCGAATAGGTGTAGGAAGCGGGTTTGATCGATTGGGGTTAAAGTCTAAATTTTTGGCCAACTACAACGCAGTGTAAGCCTACCAAATAAGTTGAAAGCCTGATAGAAGAGATGCGTCTTTAAAACACGCGTAAAAATATCAGAGGAGAAAGCGTGGCGTATATAAGAAGGGAAATGAATACATATTTTATAGCGCAAATATATAAACTCTCAGATCACGAGCGTTTTACAGAAGACAATAGTGAGCAGAAAGTAAATAGGGAGGTCTAGATCGAATGGTTTTTATTGGGCCAGGAAAGGTTCAATAAAAGGTTCAGTTGTGTTTATTTGAAATACGCCTGTAACGCAGTTCAAGAATCAGGCAACCAGCATCTGAGCAGCTTTCATGCGTAGAAAAATACACCCCGCAAAGTTTTGTATAAGTTCAACAGGCCGAATTGTTGTATCGTGGAATCCAGACATAAGTAAGTTACAGGAAGAAAATTAAGAATTAAAAGAAGTAAGAAAGGCAAGCTAATTATAGAAAATTTGAGCTAATGAGGCTAAGATTAGAGAGATGGCGGAAGGATAATTTACATACATTTGCAACTTAGGCTTTTAATAATATTTGACTATAATGTTTATACTCCTATTTCTAACATTTACAATGAAGGGCATCCAGAAAGGCTTTAAGGTTAACAATTTTGACATAGCTGCCGTTGCCTTATTTTAGTGTTTGGTTACGAGGGGCGGTCAATATGTTTTGCGAATCGATAGGGCAAAACAGCGAAAGAGGGATAGCTGTTTGTGGGGGCTTTAGTACAAGTTATGATAAGTCAGGACCTGCAGCCGCACGCTCCTGCCTCGTCTATTTAAGAAACAGTAGCTGATCACAGATCATCAGTCACAATTGTTTTAACAATGGAGAAGGTTGAGAACCGTGCAGTGATAAGATTTTTGACCAAGGAAGACAAAAATGCAAAAGAGATCCATGAACCCATGGTTGCAGTGAACACTGACAGCGCCCCTTCCTATGTAACCATTGCTCACTGGAATAGGGAGTTCCGCCATGGTCTTGAGTCCCTTGAAGAGGACACCCATCCAGGACGCCCGTCAGACGTGACCAACGAGGACAATGTGGCCCGTGTGGAGAAGAGGATCCTCGAAAATCGACGGGTGAAAGCCGAAGAAATCGAAAGAGAACTTGGAATATCACATGGAAATGTTATCAACATCATCCACGACAATTTGGCCATGACTAAAGTCTTTGCCCGTTGGGTCCCTAGAAACTTCAGCCCCCATGATCGACTTGAACGTCGTCAAAGTCTACAAGGCCAGAGTTGCACAAGCTGCCCTGCGCGAGTGCGGATTCGAGGAGCTCAACCATCTCTCTTACAGTCCAGATTTCGCCCCTAGGGACTACTTTTTATTCCGCCAGCTCAAAGCTGCACTGCGTGGACGCCAGTTTGGGGACGATGGAGAGGTCCAGCTCACCGTCCAGGAGTGGGTTGAACAGCAGTCAGGAGATTTCTGGTTGTCGTAAATTCAAAGCCTCAGAGACAAGTGGCGAAAGTGCATTAAAGTCGAGGGTAGTTATATTGAAAAATAATTAAACACTTTTCCTCATATCTCGTTTCCTTATATCCGAATTGCAAAACTTATTGGCCTCCACTCGTACCATGGGGGAAATTTTTCCAAGATTTGTTACCTGCCTACCCCAAAGGGGCACGGCGATTTGCCATCCTGGACGCGGTGCTGACGGGACTCAGCACCCCGTCCGGCCCTCAGCTTAGCCTCTTCTTCTTCCTTCAAAACACTTGTTTCCTCGCTTTTGATACAACCTCTCCCACAACTTTCTCTGGTCAGCCTCTAATTTCACAGAGTAGATACTGACCTTCTTCTCAAGCCAACCGTCCCGGATCGGGGCTGAGGGGAGAAGGGACAACGTTCCCTAACCCCTGAGCTCCGGTTTGAGATGTTTTTTTTTCAACAACCTGCTTTATCCCTGCCCATACCTTCCTGACATCCCTTTTCCTCTCCTCTTCAAAATATATCCTTTTACGCCGAGTTCAAGGTTGAGCCACCATGCCGATGGACTGAAAGGCCACCAGGTGGAGGGGTGGTCCCAAATGGCATCGCCTGGCTCTGCCAGGCAAGTAAGCACAACTCGCAGTGCGGGCAACTGTGAGAGGTGGTGAGCTATTGCGTCCAGCAGTAAATTTAGGGTCACCATGCCCAATGATGTAAAAAAAAATCTTACCCTAATTCCCCCTTGCTCATCGACGGAGCCGCCTTTGGGCACTCCACCAAGAAAAGGGAGGTCCCCCCTCCCTATGCTTGCGCAGGGGCCCCTTCATATTTCTTTAACCGGAGAGAAGGCTTACTCCTCTTCTACGCCTACGGGTAAAGGGGACTCCCCCTCACCCCCTTCTCTGGAGGAGCTTTCGGGCACCTCCCTATTTCCAGCGGCAGTCTCTCCTTTTCTTTTTAAGGGGACTGCTAAAAAAGCCAGCAGGCAGCATATTGTTGACCGCCCCTCGTTTAAGCGGCTCGGTAGGGCAAAACCCCTTATGGGGGAGAGGGAAGCCAAGCCCCTTTGGTCGCTTTCCTTAAAAGACCTGCTGGCAAGAATATTAAACCTTGCCGGGGTAAAGGCCTGTGCCTCCCCAGAAAAGACTCTTGACGCTGCCAAGGGGACCTGCGATTTCCTGGGAGGGGATGGCCAACTGGAGGCCCCTCCTGTGATAGACATGGTCCTTGATAAAACCCAGCCTCACAGGGTAGGGCCTTCCATAGGGGAAAATCCGGGCTCGGCACCAAGCACCGAACCCGAATCCGCCCCTATGCAAGGTCCTCCTCAAACGACTGAGGGCTCCAAGGCAGTACAAGGAGGAGAGGGATCTCTTCCGACAGGTGCCTCTACGACTCCTAGGACCTTCTCCATTTCGGAGAGGGACCTAGCTGAGGCCGGTCCATCTGGCATTTGGGCTGTTGCCAGCGAAGGTGAGAAACGGGTTTATTCCAAGCCCTCCTCTCCTAAAAAAAAGAATAAAAAGACAAGAAAGAAAAAAAAGATTCGGGGCTCCTCTTCATCCGCGGGTGCTGCGGAGACGGATGGGTCTGTTGCCACTTTGGCAAGCGACCAAGCCAAGATCGGCACATCCGGCCCCTCTACCCCCCCGTGTGTGGAGCCCCTGACTAAGACTAAGACCAAAAGTGTACAGGGCGGAGCCTCGATGACATCGGGGACCCTGATTCAGAGGTTACCTGGCATTTTTGAGGCCGCTGGATTCAAACGCTTCCTCGTTATTCGCTCCACTGATGGCACCATGTTGTCCAAGAGGAACATGATTCATCAGAGGAGAGGATTAGCTAGTGCAATTGGTAGAGAGCCGAAGGTGATCCGTTTCTCGGACGGGAGCTTTCTGGCGAATTCGGCGAATCACGTCAGAGGCGGCAAAGATAAGTGCTCTTCGGACACTTCATGGCACCCCAGTAAGTGTGACGACGCACTCTACCATCAACTTTGTAAAAGTAGTAGTTTATGCGAGGGAACTCGTTGACTACTCCATTGAGGACATCATCCTAGAGCTGGCCGACCATGCGGCGGTCAAGGTCGAACGTGTGATTAGAAAACAGGGAGGGCCTCGAGACCCACCCCTACACTCTTCGTCACGTTCGACTGAGACAAGCTCCCTAAGTCGGTGCGTGCCGGTTGGTACCGCTACCGCGTGAAGGCATTCGTGCCACTGCGATGGCGGTGCTATTACTGTCACCGCTTCGGCCATACGAATTGCTCATGTAGACGTGCAAAGTCATGGGGCACCCAAAGTCGTTGTAAATTGCGCCAAGGTCGCACACGATAAGTCCAAATTGTGTGGGGCTAAGTGTGTCAATTGTAGAGAGCCGCACCCTGCTTCGTCCAAGCAATGTGGTGCATCTCTCCTTGAGAAAGAAATCCTGGCCGATCAGGCCAAGGATCGACTCTCATCCCGTGAGGCTAGGGACTTGGTCCTGGCGCGTCCGGCTCTGCCTGAGACGTCATATGCCTCAATTGTTAGAAAGGCACCCTCTGCTTCTGGCGCATCCAGGCAAACGAGCATGGTTGTTTCCGCGCCCATTCGGAGCCCTTCTGTGGGCTCTCCCGACCCGGGTGCTCATGGAGACTCTCCACACGATGGACGCGAAGGGACGCCTCCCAGTCTTTATATCTAAATTTTTGGGAGCTCTCTCCAGCCCAAAGGAGCAGGAAGAGGGTGGCCCGCAGGGAAGTGTCCTCAGTGTCACACTCTTTGCCCTGAGCATCAACGGCATCACCTCGGTGCTGCCAAAAGATGTTTTTGCTACGCTCTACGTGGACAAGCTTTCGATCTCTTTTGGAGCGGCCCAGATGCCAACTCTGGAGCGTTGACTCCAACACGAATTGAACCACGTCTCTCGCTATGCCGAAGCGCACAGGTTTTGGTTTTCTTTGGCCAAGACTAAGGTGGTGCACTTCTGCCGCCATCCACGGCTCCCTCCTCCCTGACCCAGATTTGTTTGTTAATGGGGTGCGCCTGGATGTGGTTGAGTCGCACCGTTTCCTTGGTCTTGTATTCGACCGACGCCTCACCTGTGAGGCTCATATTCGCTGCCTTAGGGTCTCTTGTACCCGCGCCATTGATATTCTCCGTTCGGTGACGTTCAGCGCTTGGGGTGCTCTTAGGGCTACTGCCCTACCTTTTTATCGATCCTTTGTTCGTTCGTAGCCCGACTACGGATGCCAGTTTTATGCATCCGCAGTCAAGCGTTTATTGCGGAAGGTGGATTGGATCCACCACAATGGCCTCCGCCTGGCGACCGGTGCCTTCCGCACTTCCCCCATTGAGAGCCTGTTGGTCGATGCTGGGGAGATGCCACTCGCTCTCCGCCGCGTGCAGTGCATCACTCTCCTGTACGGCGTCTTCCTTAGTCGCCAACAGCTTTCTCTGCACCCGCAGCTGATTTTGACGGTGCCTATGCCGCCGAGAGACGCCAGTCATACCCTAAGCCCTTTGGCAGGAATACGGGCAGCTCTTCGGACTGCTTGGCAAAGAAGATGGGAGACGGTCGAAATGAACTTAAAGTTGCGTGCCATTGCGCTGCGATTGTTCCCATGGACCTATCCCCCAATGCCCAAACGGCTTCAGGTCGCTTTGTGTCGTCTCCGAATCGGACACACTCGTGTTTCGCATTGCTATTTGATGGAGCGCTCGCCTGTGCCCTATTGCGACGACTGCGTCGTTCCCTAGACTGTTCGGCACATTCTTGTCGAATGTCCCAGTCTGGGTGATCTTCGCGCACGTTACCTGTCCCGGTACCGGTACCGGTACCGGTACCGGGACTCGTCCCTTGTACTCGGGACGAGTGCGTGCACATTAACTGGTGGACTTGTTAACTTCTTGGGTGAGGCCGGCCTTCTCCCTATTATTTAAGCAGGGGTTGTTTTGTTTTTTTTTGTTGTTTTTTTGCATTTGTTTTTTTTTTCCTTTAGGTCGGACGCTCCTGCGCCGGGGGGACCTCCCTCGTAGTTTATACAAAAAATGAAAAACGAAAATCTCGGTCAATTGCCCACTCTCCTTTCGATGTCTTCTAAAATAGAGCTATTACGGATATGGGCACCATGCTTCCTTTAGAGCCCTTGGGCATTAGGATTTCCTTACGTCAAATGTTATTTTGGTTCAAAAATCAGCACCTAATGTGCTGATTTTTGAGCTATCTTTGAGTCTCTTATTGCATAATACAATGTAAACCTAGAGGATAATTTTTCTTACAGCGAAACACATCTAAGGCAGTTTCAATCAAATAAACATAAGTTCCGTCTTGATCAATATTCAGAAAGTTATTCAAGAGCTATTTACTAAAAAACCTATATACGTATAGATGATTTCCCAAAATTTCAGAGTGCCTTGTAGAGTAAAATACATTTATGTGACATTAGAATAGAAGTGGAATGATACCACGATAAGACGCACAGGAATATCCAAACTCTCTCCATTTCAAGATATATCGACCACGATAGAGAGGATTTATATGACAGAAACCATCCAACTGCAGTTTCCGAGCAGTAATTTACTAGCGTAACGAGGAAGAAAAGTGCGATCTACATTGTAAAATAGGTATAAGATTATAAGCATGACTTCTATCAGTATACCCCGGGATATGATCGGGTACATGTAGAGTTGCTTATTTAGTATTGTATTCAGGAATAAATCTGAATGGAAGGTGTACAGGTGATCTGGAATCAAGACTGGGCGGATAGTTTGGGATTAGGCTAGGTTTCTTTAGGATCAAGCAAACACCAGTGCTTTTAAAATTCAATACTATATTGCATAAGGAGTACTTGGTATTAAATGTAGTATTTAAGTAAAAAATAAATTTTGGAAAGAATTTAGAGAAAAGAGAGGGTCGAAATATTGAAAAAAATGTTTAGAAGAGAGGAGGAAGGATATCATTTCTTAAGGTCACACACGTGCGAGATAAGTGAGATTGGTCAGATAAAGGGGATAACAAGTTGTTAGGTAGCGAGGGTCAGGGAAACAAGTAAAATAAATGAATGGGGTGATTCGTAGGTGATATTGAAGCGGTAGGGTAGAAGTATGAGGAGAAAAACTTTGAACAGTGTATATTGAATATATTTGTTATCAGCAAGGAAACTCGAGTGTGAATATCATAGGAAGACTTTAGTAGGTCGGAGCAAGATTAAGTAACAAGACAAAAACAAAAGAATCTCTCCGAGCTCGTAAAAACATAAGTTGCCTCTCTCACGGGCTCCCTTAAATTTCTTTGCTTTCATGAAAAGGTTGGGGAGAAAGGGAAATACTTCTCCTGGAAATGGTAGAATGGGACAATTTGAGATCAGAAGAAGGAGATAAAATACATATTTAAATCGGAAAAGAGTAAAATAAGATTCCAAGACATCAATTCATGTTCGATAGAGGAGAGTCGAGTAAGGTAACACATTGCGATAGGAATTAAGCGAGTGTTTGTGGAAAAGAAAGATATAAACAGAATTTCATAAGAAATTGGTTAGAAATTGGTGTAGATGGGCAAGTTATGGACATTTGGGAATGTAGGAAGAGGAGACAATAAGGTAATGCATATTTCCCCTTGTGCGGGCGGCGGAGAATTTGACGAATTGTTAGAGCGTAAATGTTTATAATATCCAAATTTGGAGAGTTGAATGAGTAGGATGAGGTATTGCTAAATTGCCTGGAATAAGGACAAATCAACACAGAAGTTATCAGCCTGGCGTAAAGGTAGACGGTAAATTCGTGTGATTTTAAATATAGGCCTAATAGGTAGGTATATAGCTAGGGAATGCTTGAAAAGTGTCCTCGTATTCAACAGAGTGTTCGTCTGAGAAATAAAAGATATATATGAGGGGGTGGCTATTAAATCATTTGACCAACTATAGCATATAAGTCAAGTTTATCAGAGGAACGTCTAGCCAGAAAGTATACCATGAGTGTAAAAAGCTTTCGCATTTTATCTTAATCGGGTTTCCTTTAAACTAAAACAATTCTAGATTCTCAAATGTAACTTTCTGACAAATAAAATTTCTTTGTTTATCAGCGAGAGATAATTAAGCCTTCCAACAGAGAATGAAATATTTTAAAATACTCAGATGATTTATGCATCAATATTTAGATTGAGAAACCTATTGAAAGCTTAATCAATGAAGTACTAAGTACTTTTGTAACTTGTAGAAGAGTAGGGAACGGGGGAACGGGCATAAAATAATATGGTTATTTGGGGAAGGAATGAGAAAAAATAAGTATTTAGGATTGAGATAAAGGAAAAAGAGCGTAAATGTTTATAATATCCAAATTTGGAGAGTTGAATGAGTAGGATGAGGTATTGCTAAATTGCCTGGAATAAGGACAAATCAACACAGAAGTTATCAGCCTGGCGTAAAGGTAGACGGTAAATTCGTGTGATTTTAAATATAGGCCTAATAGGTAGGTATATAGCTAGGGAATGCTTGAAAAGTGTCCTCGTATTCAACAGAGTGTTCGTCTGAGAAATAAAAGATATATATGAGGGGGTGGCTATTAAATCATTTGACCAACTATAGCATATAAGTCAAGTTTATCAGAGGAACGTCTAGCCAGAAAGTATACCATGAGTGTAAAAAGCTTTCGCATTTTATCTTAATCGGGTTTCCTTTAAACTAAAACAATTCTAGATTCTCAAATGTAACTTTCTGACAAATAAAAATTCTTTGTTTATCAGCGAGAGATAATTAAGCCTTCCAACAGAGAATGAAATATTTTAAAATACTCAGATGATTTATGCATCAATATTTAGATTGAGAAACCTATTGAAAGCTTAATCAATGAAGTACTAAGTACTTTTGTAACTTGTAGAAGAGTAGGGAACGGGGGAACGGGCATAAAATAATATGGTTATTTGGGGAAGGAATGAGAAAAAATAAGTATTTAGGATTGAGATAAAGGAAAAAGTTAAGCACTAAAGTCGATTGCATTTTTGTAGTAGTATAAAAGAATATAAAAACTAAAATAAATCAAAATATTTATTCAATGACCAGGACACCAATGAAGAAGCTACGAAACCCTACAACGTATAAGATACATTAAATTGAAAAAATATAAAGGATTTCGGGTTTAATTTGTGATTGTGGCACGAGGATACTTCGACACGACCTCACGTCGATACACACTGCAGTTGATGGCTTTATTGGTTAAATTTGCCCAGGCATTAATTCTACGTTATTCCCTTATTGCAGGATTTCTACGATATGGGGGGGGGGCTGTTTTGCTCAAAGCTTACCCTATAGAAACCGGAATAAAAGTTCGATATTTATGCAGAGTGCCGGATTTTCAAGGCATTTCCATCGGTATATTAGTGTATGGCGTTACCTTGCCTGAATGCAGGGAAGAATTACATTTCTTTCGGCTTACATAATTTTATTTCGTTATTGTAATTCCACTCCTTTAGAGGAGTGCTGAACTTACTCTATCATGGAAGTTAAAAATGCTGAATCTTTTTTGACATTCTTTTGATGCGTAGTCAATCATCACTTAAGGAAGGTCAATTCAATTTTACATATATCTCATTATTTTACTTCCCATTAATAATTGCATAAGATATGAAGACAAAAGGAAGTGAGGATAGAGAGTGAGTGATTAGAATTAAAAATTGCACAGAACTGCTACTTGAAAATCACAACAAATTACGCAGTTATTCTCATGTATGTATAGCTGTGACTTACAAGGAAAGATGTAGATGGCTGGGTATTGTAAAAAGGAAATGAAATTCTGATCAGTAGCTGTGAAAACCTTGTATTTTAGGCCTAGGAGGCAAAATGAGTACTTCAAACACTCAGGCTCAATTCTGTTTGTATACAATCTACTGAAATACGTCTCTCTCGAGTGTATATCACCCATTCTATATACATTGGTGGTGTGTAGAAGAATTATTATGAAAACATAGGAGACTTTAATTTATAGTACCATTTAGCCTAACGTCAAACCTAGAATAAGAATGATGCTGTAATTATTTCGGACAGCATGTGCAGTCTACCTTTGTCCTATACAAATTGTTCTGATAAAGAACCAGTAATTCTTCCATATGTTTCCGTCTTAATATTGATAGATCATGCTACGTATATAATCTAAATATTAAGGTCATAATGCAAATAAATGTATGTACATTTGTGTTGATGTTGATTAATGACCCGAGACAGAGTAGTAGAATTAATTTTGTGTTGGCCTAAAAAAACTGGAAAGCAAGATCATGAAAGGGCTGTAAAAAGAGCATTGACATGTATCTGAAGTGTGTAGGATAGGGGGATGGGTGTGATAAATAGTTTTAACAACAGATAGCAGAGAATAAAGATCATCCGTTGGAAGGTGAGAGACACTGTTAGTTGAGAGTGTTGTCAATCAATTGACTCTATACTTTGCAGTTGACTAACCAAAGAGTAAGTAGATAGATCATTTTTGAAGTTAATGGAACCTGAAGAAAGAGTGATAAAACATAGAATAGAATTTTAATATTTGTTGAGTATCAAAAGAGAAACTCAAGACAGCCAGTAAATATTGAGAGCTTACGTTAATCAGATTTGACAAAATTCTTCTCAGTGAAGCAAACAAACAGCTTCGTGCTATTTATATGAGCATGTCATACTGTCGTTGCATATATCCACGATACTTGCTTTTTAATAGGATATTTGATAATGGCTCGCTATAACAAATGGAAATGGTCGTAATGAATGATTTACTCAAATATGATATTCATCCAATAAATTATCAAGCCCAATGCGATTTAATTTGTATAAAAAATTAATTTAAAACCGGTCACAATGGAAGAGAATAGTTATACTAAACAATAAAATAGCTATGTGAATCTCACGGGATGGCTGGTTCCTTTCTCGATGCAGAACATCAATTTAATACTCATTCACAAAGATGAATAAAGACAAGAATTGAGGAGATAAATAATCTGCCATTAATTAATGTTCAGAGAAGTAACATAAAATAAACGGTGAAAGAGATTCATGGAAATAAGGAGAAACTACTTTTGTCGTTAAATAATTTCCTCCTCCCTACGATCATAGGCATACTTTAAAAGAAAATTATGAAATATTTTACCTTGTTATGAATAATTTTAGGCCGACTAAATCTAAATGCGGAAGATAAAGAGGAAGCAAGGAGAAAAGATGAAATTAATCATTATACATATAAATTTCTAGTAGTAGTTTGATGAAAAATTTAATATTAAGGATAAATAGGGTTTGTAGTAATATAATTAATGAAAAAATGAGTCTGTTGTACGGAGTTGTTTGGTGTTATGATATCGCACTCATGGAGGCTATTTATATTGCGGTTTTTATTTTGTTTTGCACTTTGTAAACAGAAGTAGAATCCTGTTCTTGTCTGCTTTAAGGAGCCTCCTCTCTCCTGTTGATGATAGATGCAGAGTTAATCTTTAACCTTGAGCAATTTCTTAAAGAAATTGCAAAAAATCACACTTTTATCACTTCTGATTTCTCTCTTCAACCTGTAAACTTCCCGGGCAATAACAAAGCGAGACGAGTCAAACTGGAGCCCTGAACCCATATCAGCGAGAAGGCGCTAAGCTCTTACCCGCTGCGCCTTGAATCAGAGTGAGACCCACTTCCGACGGCAAAAAACATCGTTTCCGTCGAAGTCGTATATATTTCCCAGCGCGGAAACGAGCAAATTAGTATTCAACCAGGAAACAGGCAATGCCCAGGCAATATTCAAGCAGTAATCAAGATGGTCCATTGCAACCAACCAAAGGACATAAAGCACCACTTCACAAGCGACTCTCAAGTAGCTTAAGAACTCGCAAGCAAGAAATGAGTTGTTCAGGACTACAACAGTCAAGGACATAAGGACTCATTTTGGAATAATGTGCTTCGATCCGTGCCATGCAAGTATACTCTTTCGAACAACCACTCCAGACCCCCTCCCGCTCTTTAAAAATCGTAAGCCTATTACATTTTTGTATATCACCGCCGAAGAGGCGTGACGCTTTCGAAATACGAAGCCTAACCTCATCAACTCCTCCCGTTTTCTTTGGTGTAAATGTTGTGCTACTCATAGCTCGTGCCGAAGAATTTCATTGTAAATAAATTTCCTTTTGCTAAACGATAAGATTTCCTATATTGTATAGATTATTGTTAATTTCTGTTATTTGTTTGAATAACTTTAAAGATTATTCTTGTTTCCCTTGATTGAATTCAATCGGTTGAAAACGCACTCGAATATCCTCCGTACTTAAAAGGTTCATCCCCGGCGTCTAGGGAGGCCAAGCGAAGGTCAGTGAGCCTACCTGACCTTCGACATAATAATATATATATATATATATATATATATATATATATATAATTATGTATATTTTACTAACCTCCCTCAACTTAAGTTTCTACAAAGCGCCTAAGAGAAAGTCTTGATTAGCCTTAAAATCAGAATAAATTTCTACAGAGGCTTCACGGACAATAAGGGATCCCCTATCTTATTTATAAATTAAAACGATGAATCGACGGATAAAAGCAACATCCATTGTTTATATTTGAACTATACATAGCCTAAAATAGAGGGATCCTACGTTGAATCACCTACTCCCCCCATCCCTTTTTTCCTTAACCTAACTTACAGACTTACTCTTTTTATTTCTGAACTACATAACATTAGTATGTGAAAGAATGAAAACAATTAAAGGGAGATCATTGTTCTTTTCACATAATTTTATTTCACCAAACCTGACCACTTTTCTTATGAACCTCATTCTAAGTATACTGGCGATGGCTTGATTGGTTTTCACTCTTTTTATTGAAACCATCTATAAATATGCATAAAAGGGAAAGTTTTTTATATGCTTCATATTAAAAATCAAAGGATAAACTTATAAATTTTAAAAGATAGATTATAATCATGGTTTCTTACAGGGTGTAGGGGAATCGTCACTTCCCCACCCCCCCGTTTACTCGTGGTGCAGTCACAAGGCGGATACCGAAAAGACATCCGGCCGAAGGCCTCGGCAGGCTAAACGCGAGGCCGCAGCGCTGCACCACACGGCGCCATGAAAGACCAATGCAAGATCTCCCCCAGGAGAGTGAGATCCAGTTTTACGTCAAATAAGAAATTGGAGACGTGTTTCTCCCAAGCTCGAAGGCTAACAAGGAGACGATGTAAAACTCTGGGGGAAAAACCGTTGGGCATAAGAACTCTCCTGGGGCCGTTCTTAAGCCCCTCCTTCCCTTACCACTTTCCCAGTGGGGTGACAAGGTATAAATGAGGAACACTAAGGAAAATCGAAGTAGTACATATACGTCAAATTCCAGGTGACGAAGTCCTCGATTAAAACCGAGCTACCTAGACTGGATTGGTAGTGTACTTGACTCACCAGACCAAGAAGTACCCTGCAAGAGAGGCAGGGCTACCTACCTTAAGGGGCTAAGAAGCAGCTCATCCTCGAGTCAGTCCCTGGGTATCAAACCAAACGATAAGTTAACTTTGTTAAGTTCAACTTACTCTTGCCATAGAGACTCCTTATATCCTGGTGCACCTTAAACACCAGGGGTTATTCCTCGTCCTTGAGGAACTAAGAAAAGGAGAAGGAAAAGGCTCCCCATCGAGCCCGTTATTCGGTGGCCACACCGAACTCCTAAGTTAAATTGGTAAGGAACCAAGTTCAAATTATTCTCGTCAGAGAAATCCCCCCCTCCCCCGTTATACTCGCCCTTTAAGAAAACTGGAAATAAGAAGAAGCTCATCCTCGAGCTAGTTCCTGGTTACCAAACCGAACTTCGAGTAACTTATTCTCGTCAGAGAAACCCCCCTCATCGATCGTCGCCCTTGAAAAAGACCCTCCCCGAGTTCAGTCCTCGTCACTTCCCCCACCCCCCATTCACACGTGGTGCAGTCACAAGGCGGTTACCGCAAAGACATCTGGCCGAAGGCCTCGGCGGGCCAAACGCGTGACTGCAGCGCTCCACCACACGGCACCATGAAAGACCAATGCAAGATCTCCCCCAGGAGAGTGAGATCCAGTTTCACGTCAAATAAGAAATTGGAGACGTGTTTCTCCCAAGCTCGAAGGCTAACAAGGAGCCGATGTTAAACTCGGTGGAAAAACCGTTGGGCATAAGAACTCTCCTGGGGCCGTTCTTAAGCCCCTCCCCCCCTTACCACTCTTCCAGTGGGGTGACAAGGTATAAATGAGGAACACTGAGGAAAATCGAGGTAGTATACGTCAGATTCCAGGTGACGAAGTCCTCGATTAAAACCGAGCTACCTAGACTGGATTGGTAGTGTACTTGACTCACCAGACCAAGAAGTACCCTGCAAGAGAGGCAGGGCTACCTACCTTAAGGGGCTAAGAAGCAGCTCATCCTCGAGTCAGTCCCTGGTTATCAAACCAAACGATAAGTTAACTTTGTTAAGTTCAACTTACTCTCCCTAGAGAGACTCCTCATATCCTGGTGCACCTTAAACACCAGGGGTATTCCTCGTCCTTGAGGAACTAAGAAAAGAAAAGGAAAAGGCTCCCCCTCGAGCCCGTTATTCGGTGGCCACACCGAACTCCTAAGTTAATTTGGTAAGGAACCAAGTTCAAATTATTCTCGTCAGAGAAATCCCCCTCCGTTATACTCGCCCTTTAAGAAGACTGGAACTAAGAAGAAGCTCATCCTCGAGCTAGTTCCCGGTTACCAAACCGAACTTCGAGTAACTTATTCTCGTCAGAGAAACCCCCCTCATCGATCGTCGCCCTTGAAGAAGACCCTCCCTGAGTTCAGTCCTCGTCCATGAGGAATTAAGTAACAAGGGAGAAAAGCTCCCCCTCGAGCTCGTTACTCGGTGGTCACACCGCACTCCAAGTTAACTTGGTTTAAGAACTAAGTTCGACTCCCTCTCGCCAGAGAGACCACGACTACCTCGGTGCCGCATAAAGCACTTTATTTGTTCTCGTTCTTGAAGAACATCCCACCCCACCCGGAATACCGTGTTGACCCCCCAGGTGCTACCGTCGCCAAAAGGAGATTGTGATCGTGCCCATCTACATCTGGCCAGACGGCACGCGTCGTGTGTCAATAACATTCCTGAGACCTTTTAAACTCCAGATGAGTCCGTAAGCCTAATTCTTATATTATTGTTGTGTGTGTAGAGAAATTAACCAATTTTTGAGGGTCAAACTAATTTAATTAATTTTTTTTATGATAATATTCAGAGTATTGCTGTAGTTAATGTTTAGATGTTGTGTATTCAATGATTAAAGTCAAAATATAAGTATATTTTGTGATTATTGTGCGTTTCTCTTATACCCTTACGTGTTTCGGAATGGCTCTGTTAGTTAAGATATCCAGATATCAATATATTAGCACTCTTAGCACTCTTAAAACAAAAAAAGAGAGCATTCTACGACACAGGGACTGTATTGTTATCATTCCTTTTTAGTACAGTATTAACGACACAATTTACACTTCTTTCAAAATTACAGTCAAAAGCGAATGTTTAAACAGTTTCCCTTACAATAGTTCAGATAAAAATTTTATATTTTAATAATGACATCACACATTTATATAGAACTTATTTACTTTTATAGATCTAAACATTACCTGTTTTCACGCCTTCACTGCTTATGAGTCCTGCGGAGCATTTAAGATAAGCAGGCTTAACGACCGTATGGGATCAGTCGGTTATAAATCTCACTTTACTTTCCTGCAAAACACGACAAAAAAGTTCGTCTAGTGCGAAAATTTGTCTTGATATCCCATGTGAGGTTCCAGTATCATGTGAGCTGAGGATGGAAAAATGATTAAACTTCATCTATTTCAAAAAACTATCCACGCTCTCTTACTCAACTAATTTCGTATCTTCGCTCTCTACTTTCGCAAAGCAAAAGAATCCTGACTTTTATTGTCTTCAGATAGAAATAAGTCTCTCAGCAAAATAGGATTCTTCCCCGGAATTACTGATGAAGGTTTTAATTTTGGTCTCCTCCTTTTCAAAAATCCGTCTCAAATTTAAGAAAGTGTTCAACCTAGAACGAGCAAATTAATCCCTGGTCTTAACATTAAGTCTTAGCATCAAGACATCGAGTGTAATTATACGCGGTTTTTATAATAAGTTTTAAGTATCAGGAGCACATTGAGTTAGATAACTGAGCGGCCACTAGAGTTAAGAAAAGCTTCTCCCGCTTTTTAACAAAAGATCTAACAGTGCTAAAGCTCGGAACATTTTTTCGGACAAAATTACTCAGATATGAGATATATTACCCTCATATGTCATTGAAGATACATCTGTTAATTTGCTTAATAACAAAAATGATGAATATTAATTTAATATATAAAAATATAATATTAGAAAGAAATGCTATGTATAACGGCTAATCGATTTCTTTCTCTTTCCTTTTCCCCTTCTATCCAGTCTGATCGTTTCTGTCCTTTTGTTTTCGTTTCATGAACTTGATTCGAGTAGATTTTGGAAGTGAATAATCTAGCAGAAAAATTGCGTGCTCTGGCAATGTACTACTCAGGCTTTTTCACTTTCTCTTTAAATCACTTCTATCAAAATATTTCTGACGTTCCATCAATGTCTTCTGATTTTTATTGTTTAAAAAGTAAAGATAAATGAAAATAGTTTTAATAAAATATCACGTGTCTTGTTATTGTAAGCTTCATGTGTAAAATGAGAAAGACGTTTCCAAGACTTTCCCTAAAAAGGTCTATGTTAATAATCAAAAACTTTTGGAAAAAATCCAAAACTTTATAATTTCCTTGAAGACAGTTTTTGTAATAGCAAATTCCCGGCCTGAAATTATGTTTTGGATTTCATATTCTCGCTAAAATAAAAATATGCCATAATAAATGCATATTTTCGTATCATATTAGTGCATAATCACTAGATCTAATGGTGTTTTCCTCTTAACTAATCCATCCTGGCGCCAAATTCATTAAAGCAATGACACTTTTCTAAGTTGTAACTTACTAGTAATTCATTCCATAAGTAATGCAGAATTGTTTTCATGTTTATTATTATTTTATGAATAAAAATCAAACTATTCTTTGAAGCTATTTATCTTTTAAATAAGTATTTATTTATTGATTTAATAAGTAATAGAATTTAACTATTTTTATAATACTAGGATCCAAATATATGTTTGTAAAACCTGTTTGACTTTAATTTACAAATTATTTAAGTTTCTTTCGATTCATTTTGTTGTTGACATCTTCGATCTTTTCAGTTGATTCGCTAAAATCGTAAAAAAAGAATATTCTGATGGGGATAAGTCAGCTGAGTTTCGAGGATTACTCATTTGTTTCCAATCGAAATTTTATGCCTTTGTATTGTATCCCAGTCGATATGAGGTTGCGTGTCTTGATGAAAACCTCTCTTCTTCTATTAATTAATGCTTACCTTTTTACTTCAAATAGTGCAATTTACAGGTTTAAATGAGTCCAGTAAACTTTTTATTTCGATAGTTTGATTCGCGTTAAAAAGTTTAAAATTAATTATATCCTTTATATCCCACCAACGTAAAAGAAAATCTTCCTTGGATTAGGTGAGGCACTGTTTATTACTCCGGTTGGGACTTTTTCCAGGAATAATCCATCGTCTCCTGTAAAATCATACGAAATTGTCTTAAAAACCAACATGCATTCGATTATTTCTATCCATAATATAAAGATAAACATAAAAAATGCCGCATTACTTATAGAATGAGCCAATATAGTTCTATTTGGTTAATAATGGAAATTTCAAGGCCACTCCCAAAACATTCGGGCAAAAAATGCCAATTCGAATAGATTAGAAAATCGCTTTTCAAAAAAATGGAACAATTTTGAATAAATTTTCATTTTACATTACTATTTTTCTCTCCACGTATTCTTTTAAATTTGTATCCTTTGTTCGATGTACTTTCTTATTTATATGTTCAAATGGGTAAACTCCTATTTGATAGATAGATTTGACAAGATCCTTTTGTTCTTTTTCATTCGAAATGTGCACAAAACAAACAAATCAATATCCCGACACCTTTATTTTTTCTTGTACATGAAATTGGAAAAGTTGAATGGCCGTTCCATGAAATTAGGAATAAATTTACCTTTGAATTCGGACAATGGGGAAACAATTTAATGAAATATGTAAAGCTGAGAGGATATCACGATGATACAAAAATAACACATTCGGAAAATTGTTAAAAAATACTTAGGGTTTACTTAAAGATGTTTGTGTGCCCGGAAAAGGAAAATATTGTTGATAATGCAATTGGCTTAAATGGAATGGAATGGAAATTAAGCAAAAGAAAACTTGGTACTGGCATAATCGTATGAATGAAAAATAAGCTAAGTTATAATTATTTCATGATGGAGAGATCGATGATTTAAAAGACTAGAAAAGCAATTATGTTTGAAAATTTCGAATATAAGTAAATATGAATAGAGTGGCAACGATGAACAGATAAAGGGATAAGAAAATTTATTTCCACATATCGGCCTGCAACTGGCCATTATATTATTTTTCGCTAAAAAACGATCTTTTACACAAATGTGCAAACAAAAGTTTTTGTTTATACATGTTTGCCTTCGATTCCGATGTATAAGTCAAGTCTACTAAAATAGGAATCTACAATTTAATATGGGGATCCAAAATACTACTCGCTATACTCTATGACAGCCGAGAAAATTACATTTAGGATGTTCCAAATGTCTTTGTGCATTTAATATAATCACTAAGCACCAGAATAATCTCATGGAGAGTTACCTAATCGAATCATCACGGACATTTTGAAGATCGGGAATAACAGTGCACTTCAAAATAATATTCAAACTTGTTTATATTAGATATTTTCCATGTAGTTATATTATTTCATCATGTTGAGTAATATTATTTTAAAGAGTACAAAGAATTTATGGCTACCCTATTAAAATAATAAATAGTGCTGCAGTTGCCAAGTTTTTGTATGATTTCAGATTTGGTTCATTCCGATTAAATTAGATCCGAACAAGTTTTAAAGGAAACTTATAAAGCATCTTTCCTTCAGAAATTCGACCTAGCAATTTCTCGCTTGTTGTACATGTACATGTGTGGTAGCGCTCGTGGCTAATGTTTTACTTGTCTTCAAAGAAGGTAAAAGAATTCTTATATCCATAAAGCACTCGGAACCTTATTTTCTCTTTTCCTTTGTAATTTAGAGGTGAAAATGACGCTCATGATTAAATGGTGCTTCCTTTGAAAACAAAGTAGAGCAAGAAGAGAGAAAAAGTAAAAAAAGAAAAGTTATGGAAGCAAATGTCAACACGACGTGCCTTCTATTTCTTGCTCCTGATGGTGGATGAGCCCCCTACTTTTACCATTCGACCAGGTTCTCTTACTGGACAATGAAATTCATATAAAGATCAATGACATGCAGACTTTACGCATCAAAACCTAGATGACGGCAACTTTCTTTAAGCTCGAGGTCCATTATCCAACACAATAGTGAGGTCCCTAGTTCTTGCTATTTTTATAAATGGATTGTGGTATGATTGCACTTTCCTTTCCCATACCCCCTCTACCACTTTGCAAACCAAACCAAAGTTAAATATATTCTGGCCGGGTTGTTTGTGTTTGTTTTTAGACTTGTTTGGATGGAAATATACATAAGAGTTAGGGTTCGTTCACACTACAGCAGAGCAGAGAAGTTAGTAACGGCATTAATTTCTAAATAGTTTTAAATGTATAGACGCTTAGTTGTTTACACCGCGAGCGGAGTGGTACGCTCGAATTATTTGCCTGTATTTTTTTACTGCTCGCAGCTAGCGGTCCTCCCCTGTTCAATTAACATGGATAAGAAGCTATTTACAACGGTGAGTTTAAATTACTTAAGTCAAAATTACAAAAACTGACCAGACTTTACATAGTTCAGGTAGAATTTAAAGATATGCATATAATAGACGTAAGTTTGGAAGAGCTAATTTGGTGATATTGAGAACCTGTACACATTCATTAGTGACCTACACAACCATGGAACGTGGCTATAACATCAAAATTCCATGTTCTTTTGAAAGTCGTTACATCTTTCCTCATCCTTCCAGATAAACACAGAGGAATTTATCTGGCCTTTGGAAAAATAGGTATTGGAGGTATGTCGAAAGAAAAGAGAGCGCAAAGATAAAATCAACTAAAGAAAAGATTAAGGATACAAAGTATTGCTAACGCAAGCCTCTTTAAACCCAAATACTGGGATAGCGAAGTCTCCAATGCCATCTAATACACATAACAGAGGTGCTAGCAGACGTACCATTAACAGCATGGTTCGAAACATTTCTCATTTGAAATACTGCCCTTAATCGAGAGATTCTTCATTACTCGACTTTCCAAACGCATCAATCACGAGTTTCAGTGGTAAAAATTTGAATGCTGAAATATTGAAAGACTTGTATGACTTTATGGCCATAAGAAAAAGTAAATGAATTTCTACTGCAAATTTAGCTACAACCTCGGACACTTTAAATTTGATTGGGTTGTTCATAACTTTTATAGCAAATTATAATAGTTTATTTTAAATTCCAAAAAATAAACTGCCAAGATTAACTCCAAAGAGTTATAACTAAAGTGTGGCTTACCCCCCACCAGTAGGACCTGGGAGTGACATCCGAGAATTTTTTTTTGTCAATGAGCATCCATCTCATTTTGGGTTAAATGACATTTTACAACCAATAACTACTAATTTAACTACTGAGTTGTGATTGGAGCCTTAAATTATCTTTAGTTGCAGTGTATGAGCGGCTAAATAGGCAACTAGGTAATTTTCTGTTTACTTATTCGTTTATTATTAAGTGTTCAATAAAAATTGTAGGTTCATTTGGACTCAATAATTTAGCTTACAATATTAACATTATTTATGATTTATTTTACATTTTTACTCAGTCTGAGCCATACCTTTTCATTTAATGTTATAATGGGGCCTTGGCTTAGAGGTTCAGAAACATTACTCTCTCTTAATCCTTTTTAAGTAAATGGACGGAAGCTTTCGTAGAGGCAGGGGGGTATAAATAGAGAGAGAAGACTCATTAGATTCTTTTCATACGTGGGATCACGAATCGCGATCTTTCTCTTCTCAGAAGCCCTTGGGACGCGGTGCCAGTTCCATTACCAGATTATTCAGAAAGACAAATGTGTACTTTTAGCCTGCCAGTACAAAACCTCATATATTCACGTATACCAATGGAAGCACTAGTTAGACTTTATGTTTGACGATAGTTGCCCGTGAACGTCGATATCTACGGCTTGAACCGCCAAGAACTTATCATACAGGACCCGGCTCGAGACAGCAGCTCCATGGTTTCGGATCCCTATCATTTATTCTCCTGCTAGCCACATGATTAGGAGATTCTGATGGGTGGGACAAGTTTCTTATTCAGGTTCTATGCATAAAAATACACATTCGCCGATCTGTATGAAATTCTATATCAAACATAAGTATCTTGTGTATCTTAGAATGGGAAATTAATATTTATCTCATTCCACATTTTAACGGATAATGTATCTATCTGAAGTTACTTATGATTTTAAAAGTACAGCTTTTTATATATATTGGATAAGAAAGTTAGAAATACCTATTTAATTAAATGCATAATGGAACTTTAAAAAATAGATTTCTACAAATTTATATTTCTTTCTTTCACATTCTATTGAGAATTACAAAGTTGAGATTAATGGAAAATTTAAAGAAAATGCTCTCGAAAAGTTTTAATAACATAGATATTATGGAGCTTTTTCAGGCTAAACATTTTTATTTGTTTACTTTCATCACCATTATATCTAAAGACTTTGGTTTTGTACTGATTGCTGTTACGTTGATTCCGGGAAATTATTTTCGTCAAATGGAATTGTTTGGTTTGGCTAGTGACATAAAAATAGTAATACTCATTTTAGCTATGACTATAACAACATGCATTTTCATAGGCTTGTTATAATTTTGCCTGAAATCTAGTTATATTAATTTTCACTATAACCTCGGTTCCTTAATTTTATGCAGGAATTCCATCTTCATGTTAGTGAGGTCTTTGTTAACGCTAATGGTGTTGCTAATAATATTCTCTAAGGGACCCTTTTTAGATCAATTCAGTTTATGTGTCGGGTGTGCTGGGGTCGTAATTCTACTGATTTGGGTGTCTACCAGACACAATTGATGGATTCTATAGAGAATTATATTTTCTTTGAAGAAAACATTATTTTGCCCGATTAATTAAGCATTATTAAAGCTGAAACAATATCAACTTTTAACAAGAGCGTAGAGTAATTCTAAAAAGGAGAGACAAAGGAAGGATGGCAGAGGGCAATTACATGTATAGTACAACCTTTTTTTTAATTATAAATACGAAGCACAATGCCTCCCTTAAACATGTGAAATAGGCTGAAATATTTTTCAATTTACTACATTTAAATTAATAAACGAATGAAGTTCGCATGAAAATTTTAACATGGCCATAAATCACATTACAAAATCTTGTGAATTACCACAAGAATATCATGCAACAAATCATACTGCATTTTTGAGGCGGCATTTTTACATAGATTTATAAATACTAAAAGATTTCTGTGAAGATTTTTATTGAGTAAATTTCGTGTGGCTACAATACATATGAACTGAAAGCGGGAGAATATGAGAAGGTATTTCCTAATTGAATTTATAATTTCAACTAAAAGTTAAAGAAAAGGACATGAATATATAAACATAAATACTCTGCTCCCTTTATAGACTAAAAGATATTATAAATATACCCGGCGAACACGGATAACAAAGACCACGCACGGTCTATGCCACAAATCAAAAACTTAAAACTTTCACCCTAAAGTATTTTCTAAACTATTTCGTTTTCTCACTGAATTTACCGTAATTTTATATAAATAAAGAATTGGAATTTTGGTTGAAGAGATATTGAGAATTCTTCTTTCACTGGTAGAGAGAGCAATAAGATATATCTTATTTTCCTCTCGATGATGTAAGAAAGCTTTCTTCTCTCCCTTAAGAAGTGAGCATATTTATTTACTTCGATTTGGATTTGGGCTGTTATCGTAGTTACATTGATATAAGGAGTCTTTTCAAGGTAGAAAATTTTACATCTTTCTACTTTTCACTTTATTCAAATGTTAGAATTAAATGTGTCCCCAAGATAAATATTTACTAGAACTTGTACGTAACTAACAAATATTATTAAATATAGTTCAATTGGGTAATAGACTGCTATAGTAATGAATATTATCGGTCAAGATACGCGCCTAAAACCTGTTTTTATATCGAGAACTAAGAGACATGTGGTTATTTTAGGTATTATGGAAATATAAATGTAATTTCATCATTTGTACGTAAATAGTCATAGTTTGGCCAGTTCAGAAAGTTTCTGTTACTGGTTTGTCTGAATAAAATCATTGATTTAAAATTTTGTAATTGCTTCATCCAATGTGCGCAACACTCTTATTCAGTATTTAATCCAGTAAATAATTCCCTTTGCTTATTATTATTCTTATTTTGATATGTGTAAATAAAATTATATTTTCGTTGTTTCATCTTTAACTAACCTTGAACGATACTCTCGGCCTATTCAAGTAAATCTGGCCAACCATTTATGCACTCTGTTTGATTATTAAGGATTTGAAACCCAACGCCTCAAGTGTAACCTCCTGGTCCGTCGTTAATCACTGCGACGAGTCCTTTAATCGTTCGCGTTGATTAAGTCACCCCCTTACCTAATATACGAGTAGTGTATGGTATACAGTGGTTGTACGGCGAGAGTATTGTTGAGAAGGATGTCAACAAGGTTGCTCCCAACACACTAGAAACTCTGAAGACCGTTCTTGTGGAGTTAATGTCATTCCATGAAAAACACTCCCTAAAAAGGGCATGCAACCAGTTCAGCTTACACCTGGGGAAGGTCGGGAAGGCAAATCTTGTCCATTTCAAATGATTTCGCAACTACACTCTGCCCCACGCTAATAGCTTGTAAGGGAAAGTTAGATTTTCTTGTTTGTCTGTAAATCAAATTTGATGAAACATTTTCCAGCTGGTCTGCCTAATCTGACAAGATTAATGTCATGTTTTCAATATGCTGTGGAATAACTTTAAAATTTTATTTCCAATTCGTCGTTTTCGTTATGCTGATCTCTCCAAACTCTGATAAACGCAATAATCCTTTCCTTGAATTGGCTTAAATTTTTCTCTTAAATTTGGTATTTTTTCTTAATACCGGGGTTGATAAATCCCGCAAGGAGGTTGCTTCGCTTACGAAAATGGAAAATAGGTAGGGAGCTTTGCTCACTTTTAGTCTAGCTCTACCAATTTATTTTAAAAAAATTTTACTTTCCATAACATCAACCTTCCTAGCCTATTTGAAATAATTTACTTGCAGAGATACTATCGCTTCTTTCTCTTTTTTTAAAATAAGCACAAAAGGAAGAAATGACCCCCATTTTATCTTCAACTAATAAATAATATCATCGCGAGTAGACAAAGTTTTGATCTTCGTAATGAAAATCTTAATATTTCCTAACCATTGTGTTTCTCAAGTCGTCTTTCATTTTAAAATATTTTCACTCTTCAAATTCAGTAATTTTCAAGCTATCTTACTAATTACTAATGAATAATCCTATTCATAAAGTTCTAGAAATTATTTTCCTCTGTATTTCGCCTTTTCTGCCACAGGAAGTCTTTAATCTCCAATAGGCAGGAATTATGGGCCATCTCACCCATTCCTTAGCAATTGTTACGTGTCAACAAAGCCACATGATAAAAAAAGAAAAGGTCATTTTTTTATTAAAGAACATAAATGAGTATACATATACAGAACTACAGAACTACAGAATCTAGGACCAACAAAGACCCTAAGGTCCGCTCGAGGCTAGTCCGCTACACTACATCCGAAACTACGATACACACTTATCTACGAGTGTATCTCTAACATGCTATATTTTTTTTTTTTAAATATATAATCTACTGTACACACTTATCTACATGTGTACAATGTCAGGCATATTAACTACTTCAACCTAGGGGGGGGTGATAGAAAGTTTTTCTTCTCAACTTCCGCAGCCCTCGACTGCTAGTGGTGAAAATCTAGTTATAGGATAGGCGGAAAAGAAAATGGATATCTAAACTACACATGCAAGAGAAATCGCTGGCATCATTTTTACTCTCGTTGTTCCTCCGCTCCAAACTCCTTTTGCAAAGACTTTATTATTTACTGTGCTCAGACTACGTTATATTTATACTATTTAAGTGCGCGTCGAGACGGTTTTTAAACATATTTACCGACCTACTATCCACTACGTGGGTGGGTAGCCTATTCCAAATTTGAGTAATTTTAAACGTAAAATAGTTTTGGGCTATACTAGTGTTAAATCGCTTGTTCACTAATTTTAATCCGTGTTGCCGAGTATTTCCCCTATGATCCAATTCGAACAAATTCCTATAATCAACGTTTGAAAATCCTTTCAATATTTTAAATACTTCAATTAGCTGGCCACGTAATCTTCTGCCTTCGAGAGATGGCAAATCTAATGCCCTGAGTCTTTCCTCATAGGGCCTGTTTCTCAGCTCGGGAATTAATTTTGTAGCCCTACGCTGCACTCTTTCTAATTGCGCGATATCTTTGTTTAAGTATGGAGCCCAAAATTGAACCGCATATTCGAGCAGTGGACGCACAAGTGATTTATACAATGGTAAAATTATCTCTTTGGATTTGAACGTGAAATTACGCGCGATATAACCCAGCACACGATTTGCTTTTTTACATGCATCCGCGCATTGTTTCGTGACTTTGAAGTCATCCGAGACTAAAACTCCCAGGTCTTTTTCCAATTTAACTACGTCGAGGACCTGGCCTTTCATGGTATACTCTACCCTCAAATTATGGCAACCCAAATGCATCACCTTACATTTACTTAAATTAAACTGCATTTGCCACTTATCCGCCCATCTGACAATCAAGTTTAGGTCCTTTTGTAATTTTTCTACATCCGATCTTACGTAGGCACGGTTTCCCAGCTTCGTGTCGTCAGCAAATTTAGAAATCGTACTAAATACGCCATTATCCAAATCGTTTATATATATTAGAAACAATAATGGGCCAAGAACGGAGCCTTGTGGCACTCCACTACTGACGTTGACCCAATCTGAACATTCACCATTTATAACTACTCGCTGCGAACGATCCTTCAGCCAATTTCTAATCCAATTTAATATCTTACCCTTCACACCGACTGCTTTAACTTTCATTAATAAAATAGAGCTGAAAGTTAGAAAGAGATATCGCGGCATTTTTTTAATTGCATATATCTGGTGAGTTCTACTAAAGGCATAAGTTGTCGATAAAATTTTGGGCCTAAGATTAAGGTATTAGCTAAAAAGAGAAAAACAAAGTCTGCTGACCAAAAAGTTGCGTGCCCTCACTTATTTTAACTTATGACCTTACGACCTACAAAACTCTTAATAATTCCCGGAGTAACCTTGGGAGAAATTTGGCAATTATACAAATCGTATTTTAATGACAATGTAAAATAATATAAGAGTTTCAAATTTCATTAGAATCAGCCAAATAGCTATGATGGTATTTCCCCCCCTTCCCCCCCCCCTATAAAATTCCCCTGTTGCTTTTTAATGGAAGTTAAAGATCTGGTTGGTATTTTTAATGTCATTTCCATTTGAGCATCAACTATTTGTTCTTCATTTTCTTCAGGAGAAAAAATTATTTCACTTGATGTCAAGGAAACATCGCCTACTTATAGTGAGTAACTCTTTTTCCTTCCCCTTCTTTTGGATCTGTTTTAAGATTGTGACTCTTGAATTTTACTGAAGTTAATCTCTAAAGCAAACCTGATGTGGTCCATAAGAAGTAATCATTTCTCTCTGATGTTTAATGAAAGCAAGTTCCTTCACAGAGAACTTCATCTTCTTAGGCGATTTAAATTAATTTGAGTTTCGTTTTTGCAACACTTGTGGCTTTTGTTATCTGGAAATTTTGTTATGTTAAATTACCACGGGGGGTAGAAAAGAACTGTTCGCTCGTTCCCACTTTTCAAAGACTTTAGGGTAAATATCCTCTGTAGGATTGGCTGTTAGGTAGTTTCTCACATTCACATTTCAGAAGGTCAATCAAAGTTTGGAAATAAGATAGCAACAACTCTGCTAATTTAAATTTAGATGTTGAATGGTGTAAATGTCTCCAGTCTTGTACTAATTTTAAAAGCAACTGAAGTTCAAATCCCACTGGTAGGATGGTAGTATTGAAAGCTACGTAATCTTCAGCAGACTGATGAATATGTTTTAAACGGTGAAAAAACGAAGAAAAAGTGAAATAGATATAATTATTAATATAATAATAGTCATTTAATTCCTCAAAATCACAAAAATGAGTAAAAGCTTTTAAGTAGATAACCAAGTAAAACTAAAATTATATTAAAATAAAAACATAATTTAGAATTCAGAAGTAGTGTTGCAAAAATCATGCAATTAGAACGTTGAAAAGATTAACACACACTAATAGCACAGTCTTCCATAATATAGTATAATATACCAGAGCAGATTAGAGCATAGTATATTATATAATATTATTGCATATCATAGTATAACATAGCATAGCATATTGTACCATAGCATAGCATGGTCTAGCCTAGGTTCAAATATCATAATATAGCCACATACTTTAGAATAGCATAGTAGAGAATAGCATAGCCTAGCATTCAATAGTATTGTTTAGCATAGCCTAGTCTAGCCTAGTATAGCCTAGAAGAGCCAAGCCTAAACTTGCCTAGAATAGCATAGCATATCATAGCCAAGCATAGGATAGTATAACCTTGCCTAGTATAGCCAAGCCTAGCCAAAAATAGAATAGCCTAGCCTAAAATAGAATAGCCTAGCTGTGCTGGGCATCAGTTAGCCTAGCTGAGTATAATTTAGCTAGAATAGTATAACCGACCATATTAAAGTCTACTTTATCTAACCTTAGCCTCGGCTTGCTTAGTAGACCCTAGTCTTACCTAGCATATTATAGTATATCCTAGCTTAACCTAGCCAGGTATAGCCTTGCCTAGCCTAGCATTGCCTAGTGTAGCCAAGCTTACTATAGCCTAGACTAGCATCGCATAGAGAAGAATAGGCTACTATAGCTTAGCAAATATATCCTTGCCTACGATAGCCTATCCTAGCATAATATAGGCTAGCTTGGTATAGCCTTTCTTAGCATAACCACACCTAACATAATATAGCCAAGGGTATAGCTTAAGTTAGCTAGCCTATCGCAGCCTAACATATCAGAGCATAGCTTCCTTAGCCTATTATACTTTATCCTACCTTAGCATAGCAAAGTATAGCTTAGCTTAGCTTAGCCTAGCATTAACTATCCTAGAGAAGTATAGTCTACACTAACTTATTATTTCCTAGTCAAGTATAATTTAGTATTCTCTAGCCTAACATACTCTATGATATCCTAGCATAGCATTTTCTATCCTAAATTTCCATAGAGTATCTTACCCTTGTACATTATATTATAGTATAGATTGGCATAGTATAGCCTAGCCTAAAATAGCCTAGCATAGTATAGCCTATTTTAGGCTTGTTATTACAAAAAAAGAAGCAGAACAACGACGGACCGACATAGTGAGATGGAGAGTCACCCGCGGCTAAAAATAGCAATAAAATCTTTCTCCGCAATGAGAGTTAGAATTTCTGAGTTAGAGTGCACTTTGCACATCTTTTTACAGATCCCAAAAGTTTAGGCGTGAACAAACATATGTTCAGTTTGCGACAGCTCATTCTACTTGATCAACAGTTACCCAAATAACACTATACAACAATAAAAAAAAACACGGAAATGCGAATAGCCTTTCCAAGGGTTATTTCTTTTCGTAAATCACGAATATAATATATATATATATATATATATATATATATATATATATATATATATATATATATATCTTTCCGCGACCCTCCAGTTTCTCGTAAATTACAATATGACTTCAATTAAATACACAGATGGTTCCGTCGGGATTAAATGCAAAGAGGATTGGTCTGAAACTGACAATTCTAAAAATTAGGTACAGATTTTGATAAAATTTTAAATGGGTGTTCTTGAGGTATTTCCCAACCTAATCTATTAAATTTTTGAAAGTATACTCAATAATTCTTTAGTTATATGGATCTAACTCCGTGATAACTGTTAGGTAACGCTTGATGACTTTGTAACTTTCTATAAATGCTTCCTATTTTTATATTTTCATTTAATATTTCTTGATGTTACTATTTTTCGCATACTGCAGTGTTTTTCTTCACAGGACACAAATCTAAAATGCCTAGAGAATGCACAAATTCCTCAGATATTTATATATGTGGATCAATTACATTAAGACAATAGAAGAGACAGTTGACTATACATGTGAAGAAACCTTATGAGCTGTCATTTGGATGCAAACTGGGTGACCTCAAGAAACGCTGGACATCTCCTATAATATGTTTCAGGTGTGCAAGTTCCCTTTCTGCTTCAGTGAAAGACAAAGGGCCTGTCCTCATGCTTAACGTACGAATGACCTGGATGGAGCCAAAGAACCAGCCAACGGATTGATACTTCTTCTTAACAGATATTAACGGTGAGTATTCAATGTGTTTTCTTTGCTGGTATTTAATTTATTTTCAACAAATGTATCAATTAAATAGATAAATATACTTAATACGTCGTACTTCCGCTACATATTTTTGCCAGTCATGACAATAGGGCGCAAAAGAAAAGGCAAGAAATCTATTATGTATACAGATCTTTAGTCTGTTATTCGCCCAGTTTGACATTTAAGTGCTATTCCTGTACGAAAGCCACCCTCTGAAATACAAAGCGATGATACGAGCAACTCAGACGATTCAAAATCTCAAGATACACCATATGTAGCACAGCTTGAATCTGACTAGAAACCACACCTCATCACCCAACTGGATCTCAATTATCTATTTCGTGATCTAACACTTACTGAGCAACAAAGTGAACTACTGGCCTCACGTCTGAAACAATGGATCCTGATGGATGAACATGCCCGAGTTACAGTATTTAAGAAGCGTTCTGTAGATTCACAACAATTCTTTACATATGAAAAGAACTTGACTTATTATAATAATATCAGAGGCCTGTTCACGGCCCTTGAGCTGACCTAGGAAACAAATAGGTGGAGGTTATTGTGAGTATAAATATCACTACATAAGAATTCAATTACACCTATGACATAAAAAAATAAATAAAGGCTTGTACATTGCAACCTACAACTAATGAATATTTGAGTAGGTACATCTTACATAAATGCCCTATACATAACACTAGTCAACAATGATTTTACTACTTGGGTATTAGCTTCTGATTTATACTAAATAGAGTATGATGAGTCCCAATCTGTAATCAGAATTGTTCTAGCACTTAAGCTTTCTGAGCTACACACATACTCTTTAGTTACACATATGGGCAGTGTTGCTTCGGCTACCGTAGTGAGAGGATGTGTTGTGTGGGTTTGGTTCCTGCATTACACTCCTGCTTTATAACGTTGTCAAATTTAGCCATTATAGTAGTGGTGTTGAAACGGTATTTACATACAGTGATTAATTGCATTTTTATTTCAGATTTATCTTTTAATTAATTTGTAAATGAAATAAGATTGTAGAAAAGTATATAACTAGATCAATACAAATTAAGTTAAAACATGAATCGACTAGGATGTTTAAATAGCCCAGACAACTTTTGTTATATCTGTCAAAGATATACTCCAAGCAACTAGCGGATAAATTCAGCTCAACGGTGAAAGCTGCATACAATTATTATTTTAGGTAGTAAAGTTGATGACCACGAAAAGTCCTGTGCACCTCACAAATCTGGAACTATGTGCTATACTGTGCTCACACAGTGGTTAAATGGCAAACGGCAAACGGTGGATGTCTCTTAAGATACATTTCTGCATTCGCATCTAGATTTCTTTCCATCTAATATGGGTGATATTTGTGACGAACATGGGGAAAGTTTCCACCGAGATATCGCAATGATTGTAAGCAGGTATCAAGGCCCCTTCAACGAGAACATGATGGGTGACTACTGCTGGTCCTCCAACGGGGGAATCCTCTATCTGCATAAAAGCGCAAGAGTAAGGCTCTCAAATATTTTTGAAGAAATTTATAGTTAGGTGAGTACTACCTCTTTTATATGTAATACATATCTTATCTTGGTCTGCAAAAGGACATTTATAATGCCAAATAGGGTGCCCCGATTTAAAACCATTGCCCAGAAATGTTCCATTTTTATCAAACTCGTAATAATTATATCATTAATTGATCCAAGATGGCAAAGCGAGCCATATAGACTAGTAGCATAACTCAGGAACCTTACGTGTTAGGACAAGTCTGAGAAAAGATTTGTAATCAGCGCCCCACTATCAGTTAGTTACCACAACATTTACTTAAGTAGCAGAGAAGAATTTAGAATTCGTTGGCTAATGTATTTGGTCTGGGTGAAATCCGGCGATATGAACAGTTATTGCTCAAACTAGAAACTATCGCCTACTTTACCAGAATAAAAAGTAAGACAAAATCAAGCATGACGATGTATTCCTAATATGTACCTAGAGAGCTCAAAGTAATGCGAGGAGAGCTTCAAGGTATATCAAACCTAATATCCTATGCAAACTTAAGAACCTCTAAGTGGTACTAACTCCTAATTGTATACAGGTAGGCACGGATATCCATTAATAAGCAGGAGGAATTAGATAGATTACATGATGTCGTCAGGGAAGTGTAAACTAAACCAAAACAAGATCTGTTTGACATTTCAAAAGACCAAATCCTAAAAATTACCAACACTATGTCCTATGGAATTGCTTACATTCTCCACTACAAAAAAGGTGGTCATTAATTTCCAATTCTTCAAAAAAATCAAAATCATTGTTGATAAGAATATCATAAGCAGGGTAAGCGTTGAAATTCAGAATGAAAACGTAGGTCTATCAAAAATATTTTCCATTAAATTCTATAATAAAAATCATACTCGAAATCCATCCTCATCTCCTTGTCGATAGCAATACCAGAAATAAATAAGCCACAAACAATAACATTATGAAAGAAAATAAGAAGAAGCAAAACGAGAAACATAGTTAAAAGGACAAAGTATTATATGAAATGCTGTAATCAAGAAAAAATGCTATCCGCAACCAAAACCAACGAAAGACAACAAATAATATCCCAGCCTAACTAAAATAAGAAATTTCAATCACAATAAAATATCCAAAATACCTTAAAAGCGGCGTGGGTGGATATATATATATATATATATATATATATATATATATATATACGAGGGGCGGTCAATAAGCTTTGCGAATCGGTAGGGCAAAACAAAGGAAGGGGGATTGCTGTTTGTGGGGGAGTTAGGACAGGTTATGACAAGTCAGGACCTGCAGCCTTACGCTCCTCCCTCGTCTATTTGAGAAGCAGTAGCTCATCGCAGATCGTCAGTCACAATTTTTTAACCATTGCTGGCTGGAATAGGAAGTTCCGCCATGGTCGTGAGTCCCTTGAAGATGACCCCCGTCCAGGACGCCCGTCAGACTGACCAAGGAGGACAATGTGGCCCGTGTGGAGAGGATTATCCTTGAAAATCGATAGGTGAAGGTCGAAGAAATCGAGCGCCAACTCGGAATATCACATGGAAGTGTTATCAACATCATCCAAGACAATTTGGCCATGACGAAGCTCTCTGCCCGGTTGGTCCCTAAAAGCCTTACGCCTCATGATCAACTTTAACGTCGTCAAAGTTCGAAGAGCTGCTGCTCCTGTACAACTAAGACCCGTCGGGATTAGAGTCGCGCATAGTGACAGGTGATGAAACGTGGGTACATCACTTGGATCCCGAGACAAAGCTCAAAAGCATGGCCTGGAAGCACCGGGGCTCTCCGACCCTCATCAAGTTCCGGACCCAACTCTCATCCGGGAAGAACATGGCCACTATCTTCTGGGATTCTGAGGTAGTGTTGATGGTGGACTATGTGCCTCGTGGAAGGACCATCACAGGCCAATATTACGCCGAGAATCTGGCTGGGTTGAAGAAGTGCATCCATCAGAAGCGGCGCGGCAAGTTGACACGCGGTGTAATGCTCCTCCACGACAATTTTCCTGTCCACAAGGCCAGAGTTGCACAAGCTGCCTTGCGCGAGTGCGGATTCGAGGAGCTCAACCATCCCCCTTACAGTCCAGATCTGGCCCCTAGCGACTACTTTTTATTCCGCTAGCTTAAGGCTGCACTGCGTAAACGCCGGTTTGGGGGATTAAACAGCAGTTGGGAGGTTTTGGTTGTTGGGAATTTGAAGCCTCAGGGACAAGTGGCACAAGTGCATGGAAGTCGAAGATAGTAATATTGAGTAATAAAAAAATACTTTTCTTCATATCTAGTTTCCTTATATCCGAATTGCAAAGCTTATTTACCGCTCCTCGTATATATCTATCTATCTATCTATATATATATATATATATATATATATTTATATATATATATATAGATATATATAAATATATATATATATATATATATATATATATATATATATATATATATATATATATATATATATATATATATATATATATATATATATATATATATATATATATATATATATATATATATATATATATATATATATATATATATATATATTAATATAGAGAGGAATAAGAATTGTAGGCGAATGAGCAAATGAGACAAGAAACCGGAGTTTTTTAAAGGCAAGAGAGTTGGACATTAGAAGAATTCAGAATCAAAGGGAGCAGAGGGCGGCACAGTGAAGGCGATCCTTTACTAAGAAGACAGAAATAACGCCAGGGGAAAAAAGTTTAGAATTCCTGGTCGGGACTTGAACCGGGGTCTCCTGATTACCGGTCAAATGCTTTACCGCTAACCTACCAGGCACAGTAACTATATTTCGCACAAAGCGTTACCCCATCGGACCCAGTATCTCCCTAAGCTAGGAACTTCCAAGGAATTTTTATACCACATTCTCTTACCCGCTCACAATTTAAAGGCGCACTGTCCATGGCACAAAAAATGAAAGCAACTACAGGATCTGCGGGTGATTATACAACCACCACTGGGCTATGCCATTTTTATTTTCTGACCTTCAAATAAAAGTTTAAGACATAATTTTGTATACCACATGCTGGCGTTATTTCTGTTTTCTCGGTAAAGTCTCGCCTTCACTGTGCCGCCCTCTGCTCCCTTTGATTCTGGATTCTTCTAATGTCCCTCTCTTTGCCTTTAAAAAACTCCGGTTTCTTGTCTCACTTGCTCATTCGCGTCTATTTCTTATTCCTCTTGTACTATATGTATTTATAGTCAGCTACACCAGGTTTCTGCATCTTTTTTTCTGTCTTCAAATTTTATTTGAAAGACAGAAAATAAAAATGGCATAGCCCTGTGGTGGTTGTCTAATCACCCGCAGATTCTGCAGTTGCTTTCTTTATATATATATATATATATATATATATATATATATATATATATATATATATATATATATATATATATATTAAAATGTCAGTTCCACTAAAGTTTCCTCAATTTATCTAATTACAATTCCGTTTTTGTTGGGTAGGCGTTAAGTTATAAAAGCTGATTAAATTAATTAAATCAATATTGCAGTGATCTATTGTTTTGCTAACGTATTCTTTATTGCTAAGAAATATGGTTCCATTCATGTTTTGGGTCATTTTGTTATCGAAATAATAATACATATTCATTCTACTTATCACCAGCAATTTGCGTACCCAAAGATAAAATTGTGCATTTAATAAAGACAAACCTACGTCGTTGACTGTCAAGGAAAAATTTGACGAATTTTAGTTTTTATAAATAAAAAATAACTTTTATTGATATTGAGCTGGGAATTTTTTTTCTAAGACGAGAAGATTTTCCTGAAGCGCCTTGGTTAAAACAAGTTTGACATTCCCCTTTCCACTTCCTCTTTTTACTCTCTCAGGATAGACGGAGTAAGAAGCAATGTCATCGATTGTGCTGATTTATTTACTTTTACGACAATGAGAGGATCTCATTTTCAAGTTTACGGGACATATTCCAAAGGCTCAAGGGTGACTGCAATTCGTTGTGCTCAAACAGAGGAGCCAGTCTCAAAATAATAATGACCGGTTTAAAAATTACTATGATTATGTTTGAATTACTAACAGGTAAATAAGGTTAGATAAATTTTCAGTTAGGTGCCCACTGAAAATCAGTGTTGAGATTGATCACACGGCCACCAAAATTCTATTTCAGCCAATCTTGTGACAGGATTGGGGCATGAGAGCTTGCCATATCTTGCTGGAAACAGAACTTGCCCATAAGCGACGAAAACTGGGTCTGCAGCTCCCTCTTGAAGGTTTTGAGAACCATAACATACCGCTCTTTGGTAACTGTCACTGTTGAGCCAGATTCCTTGGATAAAAATGGTCCGATGATGCCTCTGGCTGAAAGTGCAATCCATACCATGCACTAAGGGGAGTGTGAGGGCTTGATCGCTAACTCATTTGGTCTAGAGGTCCCCCGCAGAAATTTTTCTTCGAGTTTACCTTTCCTTCAAGATGAAAGTGAGCTTCATCTGAGGTACAAATGAGGCTAGGGAAAGTTGTGGTCTCCTGAATCTTCTCCAGTATCGTGACTGCCATAGCTTTTCTATGCTCCTTTTCTGAGGGTGTAATGGTCTGTTTCGTCTGTATTCTTTAAGAGCAGGTCTTTACATCCATTACTAGCACTCTTAGATGTATGCTTCCTGGGGCGTCCTGAATGGCTTAGATGGTTGTAACTGGCTGCATTGTGGTTCGAAAGGGTCCTATTATTCTCAAAGTGGTCCACCTTGTCCTGAATTCTGCTCTTGGTGGGGGCTTTTTCACATTCAAACTGATGCCCGAAAGTGTTCTGCACTTTCTTGAACGAGCCTGTCTTGTAGTAATGTTTGACGCAGTATATTCTTTGCAGGAGCTCCCATTGAGATCTTTTTGTGTTCACCATTGTTCCTTCCGTCATGTCCTGCAGAGTAAGGGTGCTTGGTAAATAAATGAAGGATATATCACAAAAAGTGTGTGTAGGCCAGTTTTTTGGGGCCACCCATATTCTGGTTAATGAGCTAAAAATATTTCTTACATTGGAAATAGTATTCGGTTCATTTATATGTGTATATAAAATGGCTTTAAATTACAATTAACCGTGTAAATTAATTAGTCCCAGAATGAAGTTGCGCTTCAATTATTTAATAGGTTTAAAACAGACTTTGATTCATTAACTCTAGTGATTAACGGTTTATAATAGGGGTTAATCTGCTTGCAGAGAAATGGGAGGAAAATACTATTTTGACTGTTGTCCGGCGAAGTGGTAGATATGGCGCCGGAAAAATGCAAAAACGATCGTTCGGGGATAGTTGTCGAGCGTCCTTGTGAAGCGCTTTTTAAGAAGGCATTAGTGTCTATCATCTCGTTTAGGAGATTGCACACTCTCGGAGCTTGCAAGTTACTATAGCGTTGTGTGAAGCTAAGAGTAAAGAATAATGATTGCAATTCAGGGATGGAGTGGCTGACTAGGGCTGAGAATCTTTGAGGTCTGATTTTCCTCAAAGGAAAAGGGGGCATGATCCTTCATTATCGCCCAAACTCAGGGAGGATAATATAGAGTTACGTGAAAGTGCATGGTCTATATGTATTTGGATTCCTC
Organism: Ceratothoa steindachneri; assembly: GCA_963969495.1. Taxonomy (NCBI): domain Eukaryota; kingdom Metazoa; phylum Arthropoda; class Malacostraca; order Isopoda; family Cymothoidae; genus Ceratothoa; species Ceratothoa steindachneri. The sequence continues at coordinate 33,553,786 of OZ018324.1, read as the reverse complement.
ACTCCCTAAAGTTGTATTTGGTCCTCTCCTCCTTAAGAGGACTAGCCTCTGCCCCAAAGACAATAGTTTAAATCAATGATGACTACTCGAGTTTCATTTGGGAGACCATTGTTTACAATAGAAGAAAATGTTACAAAAGTTTTCATTTCACTGCCATCGAGTTCATGGCTATTCTAAAGTAACTTCAAGTAAATTAACTTCAATTTTTACACATACAAATACAGTTGAATTTTTAAAAAACAGATACTTAGGAGATATAAAATGATGTGTATTAATAATTAAGGAGTATAAACATAAATTTACAACATTTATCAATATTTGTAGTGAAAAATAAAATATTGCCATAATGGATGTCTGTGGAAGTGAGGAACACAAAAATAAGTGAAAGGAAAGAAAATGAAAATAAATGATTACACTAGGCAACAATGATTTTGCTACTTGGGTATTAGCTTCTGATTTATAATAAATTGTGTATGTTGATTCTCGATCTGTAATCAGAATTGTTCTAGAACGTAAGCTTCCTGAATTACACATATACCTTTAGTTACACATGTGGGCAGTGTTGCCTCGGCTATCGTAGTGAGAGGATGTGTTGTGTGTGTTTTGTTCTTGCGTTGCACTCTTGCTTTATCACGTTGTCAAATTTAGCTATTATAGTAGTGGTGTTGAAATGATATTTACATACAATGATTAATTGCATCGTTCTTTCAGATTTATCTCTTAACTGATTTGTAAATGAAATAAGATTGTACAAAAATATATGAAAGGATATATGCAACTAAGTTGAAAACATGAATCGCCGAGGATGTATAAGTAGCCCAGATAACTTTCGTTATATCTGTGGAAGTTATACTCCAAGCAACCAGCGGAACATTTAGCTAAAACAGTGAAAACTGCATACAATTATTATTTTGGTTGTAAAGTTAATGACCATGACAAGCCCTGGGCACCCCATAAATCTTATACTGTCTTATACAGAGCTCACACAGTCGTTAAACGTCAAGCGGAAGAGATTGCCTTTTGCTGTACCAATGGTGTGGCGTGAGCCAATAAATCATGTTTTTAGTGCTACTTTTGTATGACAAATATTGCGAGATTCTCAAATAAGAACAACTCAAGAATTGTATATCCAGATTCTATGTCAGCTATAAAACAAGCCCTCCATAATATGGAGATGCCAATCCCAGTTCCTCCTTAGCTAGTGCAGTTAAAGAAGATGATTCATCGCCTGAAGAGGAGGATAACAATGACGATGAATTATATGAGGATGATTCTATGGAATAGAAGAGCCAGTAGATAAATCAAGAAAGATTTAATATACTACTGAGGGATTTGCCGTTGCCCCAAGCAGAACGCAAAACTGTTGGCCTACCGGCTACCTTAATGGAATCTTCTAAACGACGGTTAAAAAATATCTACTTTCCGTAAACGCATGAGGCCTTAGCTGGCTTCTATATAGAAGAAGATGGTGCTTGTTTCTGTGCTGATGATAATGGCCTCATGAATCAGCTAGGAAACGAGAATTTTCCTAATGAATGGAGACTATTCATCGATTCAATCACTGCTAGCCTTAAAGCTGTGTTGCTACACAATGGTAATAAAAATCTTCAATTCCTGTCACACTTATTGTTGAGATAATAGAAACATATGACTCAATGAAATTTATTTGGGAAGGTGTTTATTACTCGCATCATAAGTGGAATATCTATAGTGATCTATAGGTAATTTCTTTACTTCTTGGACTGCAGCTGGGATATACAAAGAATCTGTGCTTCTTATTCCTATGGGTCATCCTTGACGATAGAAATCATTACATTGTTAAAAAGTGGCCGGAAAGAGAAGAACACATAGTTGGCCGATACATTGTGAAGCACATCCCTTTGGAACATCCGCAGAAGATTTACCTTCCATCACTTCATATCAAACTTAGCCTTATCACCAATTTTTTTTAAGCAATAGCTCATAATTCTGATGGTTTCCAGTATCTCAAAGAGAAATTTGGTGCAAAGAAAACCGATGCTAAACTTGAATCCGGCATTTTTGTAGGCCAGGAGATCAAAGAATTGATAGGTGACAGGAAGTTAAGAAATAAGCTAACTCCACTTGAGTTGGCAGCATGGAAATAATTCATTTACCCATGTAGTGCAGAACTTCCTTGGTAATCATAGTGCTTAAAACTATGAAAACCTCGCGGAAAATAGGCTAAAGGCCTATCAACGAATGGGTATCGGATGTCTCTTAAGATGCATTTCTTGCATTCGCATCTAGATTTCTTTTCATCTAATATGGGTGATATTAGTCAAGAACAGGGAGAAAGGCTCCACTGAGATATCGCAATGATGGAAAGTAAGTATCAAGGCTATTCAACGAAAACATTATGGGTGACTACTGCCAGTTCCTACAATGGGAGAATTCTATATCCACGTAAAAGCGCAAGAGCAAGTCTCAATCATTTTTAAAGAAATTTATAGATAGGTGAGTACTACCTCTTTTATATGCAATACATATCTTGTCTGTGTCTGCAAAAGGACGTAAATAATGCCAAATAGGGTGCCCTGATTCATAACCTTTGCCCAGAAACGTCTCATTCTTCTCAAACTCGTAATAATTATATCATTAATTGATCCAACGTGACAAAGTGAGCCATATAGCCTAATTGCATATCCCAGGAATCTTACGTGCTAGGACAAATCTGAGCGCAGCTCTCGAATCAGCGCGCCAAAGTTTGTTAGTTACAACAACATTTAATCAAGTAGTAGAGACAATGTTAAAATTTGTTGGCTAATGTAATTGATTCATGTGGATAACTGGGTTTGCATTCTCATAATTTTTTTGATCATTGACATTATATCCCTATGTCTATAAAACAGCGATGGATGATTTTCTTTCCTTCACTAAACATTTTTGAATTAAATTAGCTGAATACTTGACCATTTCTGGCCAACTTAATCTTTGGAGCTCTCCTTGACTGATTTTAGCGCTCCTAACCCTTTTCGTTCTTATTCTCTTCCCACCAAAAATATCAGATCTCTTTTAAAAATTGGCTTCTTTCATCCTTAATATCGTCAAAGGTATAATTAATATGAACTGTAATAAGTACTTTATGATTAATCGATATAATTACAAAGGAAAACGATTGCAAAATTTTAGGTAAACCGTTTATTCGCACGATTCTAAAAAAAGTACTCCAACCATATATTCAATTTATGGAATGGTCTCCTATGTTAAATCATTGACTGTGCTACAGTTGATTCGTGTAAACAAAACTAGCCAAACACATTGCCTCAATATCAAGATTAACTACGTTTATAAGAGATTAATATTTTCTTTACCCTTAAGTGGTGTTGTGGGGGTAAATATTTGTCGCGCAATCAGTCCTTATAAGTTAAGTAATTGCGTATTAGTTCTGCACAGCTGTTGTCTTCGGTACCTTCGGGTAAGAGCAAACTCATGCTCCATATGGTTTTTCACCTCAGTATTGTTTGTTGTTTTGAGTCAGGAAGTTGTTTAATTGCATATTGGCAATTTTTGACCCCACCACTATATATAAATATGAGCCCTAAAAAATTATTAGACAGAGACAGTGAGGAAGAAATAAAGGTTCTGATAAAAGTAAAAATGTAGATAATTTTGAAGACCGTAAAATTGTTATGGACACTGAAAAAGGGCTGTGGAAAGTGATGATGATATTTTCTTTGAAAATTAATCATTTTATACGGAATATTTTTAGTTTTTACATGGAAATAATCACTTATGTACTTAATTTTCATCATTTAGCTTAAATTAATTAAAATAATTGTATTAAAACAGAAATGACCAAAATCTAAAAATTTATACTTTGCCTATGCCACTATTGCCGGGTTTATCGTCCTCCATTAGATAAGCAAATATCAATGAATAAAGCGGCGAAGTTTATTAGAGTTAGCTTATCTAATGTCAGCATACGCCTTAGTAAGGATGAAAGGGTCTGTTGTTTTATTGCGCCTAAGACTAATTTTGTCTTTGGTTACAGTCTCTAACAAAAGTAATGTCAGATTTTCTAGGTTAAAGTTTTAGATAGTATTAGTTATAGTAGTGGCTCTTATTCTCATTAATGAATACTACAAGGATAAATTATACCTTTTTTATCAGATTATTAAAATATTGTTCATAATCTTTTGTATAACCCCCATTATTCTGCTATTTACAGATCAGATTCGAAATGTTTTGCTTTATGAGTTTCATAAAGGTCTCAAAGCAAGTACAGCGGCAAAAACCATTTCTAGCAGTTACGGAGATGATGCCGTGTATAAAAGTGGAAGGAAATGGTTTTTCTTTTTATAACAGCGGATTTCAGTCTATAAGATGTACCAAAAGAAGGTTGTCCCTTAAAATATTGATTCCAAAGAATTGGAAGCTGTTGTCTCAGCAAATCCTACTAGAACTTCTAGCGAACTCGTAGAACAATTTACAGTACCATTAGAACTGTCCTATGCCAACTAAAAACGATTGAAAAGGTTCATGGATTGGATAACGTATCCCGCACGAACTGTCCATCCACAGCGATTCTGCAACAGCGTGTGGCTTGTTGTGAGTTATTGCTTACATGACACCATCAAGCCCCATTTTTGAGAAGGCTTGTTTTAGGTGATGAAAAATGTATCCTTTATGATAACGCGTAAAAGCTGTCGTTCATGGATAAGTCGAGGTGAGATATTAAGGGAATTGTCCATTACAAAAAGTTAAAGTTAATTTTCATCTTTCCTACAATCAACCTCCTAGTTTGAAGGCCACTTTTGGCCAAAGAAGACCTTCCTTAATCAACATAATGTGTTTCATCTACGATCCTTTGAATGCCCCTCCTCACACAGGTGGAATGACCAAATATCTCTTTGAGGAGCTTTGTTAGGAAGGAGGAGAGGCTTTTTCGGGGCACGGCGACAAGGAGGTTTCAAATCCTTATGCATACGTTGCTGGATCGTTCGTATAGCGATGTGCTCCAAGAGTTTGGGATGCCTTTTCTTGATTTCCGAAGCAGTTATAGATGGCTCGGGCATGACTTCTCGTTTCATTGAGTTGTCAATTTGTACATTCGTTTTGGTTTTCTAAGGGTTACTCTCCATCGAGGTACTGACTCGGCTATTTTCCGCAGGTTATAATTAACCAAAGGCGTGACCTTAAGGTCTACGGCCACATGCAGCACAGACATGTCATTTTCTAATAATGCCAAGGCACTTATTTACACTAACATGAAAAGTTTAGATCTCCCCATTCTGACTTCAAAGACCGAGGTAGTAGAGAGGCGCTAGAGACAATACGCGAAAAGAACCTCTCTGAGCTTTGACTGAGCACTGAGCAGCGGTTTCCCGATTTTACATATTTCTTCCACAATTTTACTTTATCTTTCTTTATTGCTTTCTTTACTAATCTCTTCTTAGAAATTTTTTGGGGTTGTTATTGAAAAAATGCCGCCTAGATCTTCATTTATCTTAAAAGGGTTTGGGAAATTAATGACCTTCCTAATTTATTTTTTCTACTTCTCTCTATTTATCATCTTGACTTTTCTTTCACCCGAATGATCAATTTATATTATTTTAATTATTTTTTGCCCATTTTATCCGTCTTATCAAATAGTGTAAATATTTTAGTTCGTATATCGCAAACACGCAATTTAAAATATCATAAATACTTACGCTTAAAAGTTGGGTCAATGATCTAAATTTGAGCTTATATATATAAGCCATGGCTTTGCCGGGAGCTTGCGTTCCCTACGAACCCTTCAGGCCTTTGAACTCCGGACTCTTTAGACTATCAAACCGCTCTTTTACTCCCCCTCTCATAGGGTTAAAATAATTTGTTTAAACACACTCATTGAACTCCCTAAAAAGAAAGTAAATACAGAAACATATTATTTGGGGGTAAAAAGTTCAGAAGAATTTTAATTAGGTAATTCTTAATAAATAACCGGTATTATAAATTATTTGAATAGACAATTTGGGAAATGCTTTAAATTATTCCCTCTCAAACTGCTTCTTTCAACTACCTTTCATAAGGGTTTTAATTAATTACTTAAACATCTACCTTAAACTCATATAAAAACTCTAAATAGACCAAAAATTAAATAACAATAATAACACAGGGAAACAATTTTAATTACATTATCCGGTGAATTAGATTTATCTACTAATCATAATTCGTATTTCCATGCTGATTTCAAATATATAATCCATTTTTACATGAATGCTATAGTTATTCTGTAATTTCTAATGTCTCTTTGCCCCGAAAACTGCCCTCCGGAAGGACAGAGAGGTTCCTTGTAGAAATCAAATACCTCACAGTACATAGTAGTAGATAGTAATAAGTGTTATTGTGCAAAATATTAACATTATCGTTTCTTTATTCAGATCTCATGTTAGAGTGATGGCTTCGTCAAGAGGAAATTGCGTAAAAAATCCAAACACCTTCTGCTACATATGTGGCTGTTACATGCTAGTTATTCAAAGGCGCAATGTATCAGTTCTTATGACCTGCACTTATAAGGCATAAGTGATGTTCCTCTTGGCGATCAAGATAAGAAGTAGGCCCCACATGCTGTTTGCCATAGTTGTATAGAACATATTCTTGAGTGGACGAAAGGAAAGAAAAATGGTCTTCCTTTTGGAATCCTCATGGTGGGGTGAGAGCCAAAGGATCAAGTATCTGACTGTCATTTCTGTCTGGTGAATACTAAAAGGATTGGCAAGAAAAATCGGCACAAGATCTATTACCCCAACATTCCCTCGGCGATCCGGCCAGTACCTTATTCTGCGTCCGTACCAGTTCCGATTTTCAGTGGATATGCTTCGTCCGAGAATGAAAATGATGTACCTAATATGGACGTCCACGGAATGGATTCAGAGTCCGCAGATTCATCATCAGATGCTAAATTGTCATTACCTCATCACTGTTTTAATCAAGAGGATTTGAATGCCTTGATACGTGATTTGGCGCTCTCCAAGAAAGCTGCAGAACTTTTAGCTTGCAGGTTGAGTGAAAAACATATGCTTGACAGGTCGTTACGGGTATTATATTACCGAACAAGGGAGAGTACATTTGTTAAGTATTTCTCTGAGGACAAACAATTTGTATACTGCCACGATGTTCCTGGTCTCTTTACCGAGTTGGGACTTGGCACTTATAGCCTTGCTGAGTGGAGAAGGTTTTTGGATAGCTCCAAGCGTAACTTTAAGTGTGTTCTTTTGCATAATGGCAATGACATTGGTGCAATACCTCTCGTTCACTCTCTCTATCTGTGAGAAACTCACAATGACATAAGAAGGATCATGGATTTACTTAAGTACCATTGACACAATCGGATCAAATATACAAAGGGATATACAAAGTTTTTATGTTATATCTGTATGTGGGACAGTCGAGCCCGTGACAAACACCGGTCCCCAAAAGATTGACCAGTTCGGGAAACTTTGGTAGTAGGAAAGCCAAACATTGTTAATGAGCCAATCATAAGTCGATTGAAGATCGTTTTTCTCTTCAAGGCCCTAAGCACTAATAAAGATTGTTATCAGTACATAGTATCGGCTTTTCCTGCTTTGCCATACAAAAAAATAAAAGCAGGAGTATTTGGTGGTCCCCTAATTTCGAAGCCTTCTGAGTGATTCTAGATTCGTGAACACCATGAATGAAAAAGAGAATGCAGCCTGGCTCTCATTTTCTGCCCTAGTTCATAACTTCTTGGTTAACAAAAAAGGGAATAACTACGAGCATCTGGTTACTAATATGCTTCTAGCATATCGTGATGTGGGATGCAACATGAGTGTGAAGTCACGTCGACCGATTCCCAGAGAATCTGGAAGCCGTGAGCGACGACCAAGGGGAACGCTTTCACAGGGTTTGAAAAGATGATACAGTAGATACATTATGGCCCACTACTGCTCGGCGATTAGAAGAGATCAGCAAGAGAAGACCTACAAGAGAAAGAGTTACAAACGCAAGTTTTGGCCCGATTGAAATCAAGAAGAGTTCCTCCAGCCTAATGTACGGTCATTAATAAATTAGCATTATTTGATTACAGTATTCGTAATTCTAAAGTGGATTTCAAGTTTCTTTTCATATGCAATAAAATTTTTGTTCAAAAAAACCTACTTTATTATAAATAACGGAAAAGGATGATTGAAAATTACTTCATGGCATGATGATAGGCGTGATAAAATGAAAATTATTTTATAATATAAGTTATTGATATTACGACAAATCTGTAGCATTTAAAGAGAATCTGATTTCAGATTTGAATTTAGTATGATTGAATTAGGTAGGCAAATGTACGTTTTCAATTTACCAAATAAATTTTTCTGCAGTGCAATAGAGTTTCCGACGGTCTACACTAAGCTCACTTTCTCTCCTAAAACGACAGAGTAGAGGTTTCTAGATATACGTAGATATAGATAATCATATATCTCTCGATGGTCTAGAACCAGCTCACGTTCGAAACTACAATAAAAACAAAACAAAACAACAACTTCAGTTCTATATATATATATATATATATATATATATATATATATATATATATATATATATATATGATGAAGCAAATCCAACTTCACCGACGCAAGAAAGAGTCCAACGGAATAATTTTCCTTCGGAATTCGTTATTTCTTACTTCGAAAAAATCCGAGCTGGGGTGGGATTCGAACCGTACACATTGAGGCACCGAGCAACCGCTTTCATCTCAATTAAACCGCTCTTTAGACCACTTGGTTACGCGTAATTTGAACACATATTCATTTTTAAAAGTAGTATCTATTGTCGATATTCTGTGTTGTGAACACATAAATGATGATTTTATTGAATTTTTACCTAATTCCAATAAAAATAATTTGTTTCATAATATTTGTGGGGAAGGGATTTCTTTACTCTTCATTTATGTAAAAAAAAAATTGTGTTTCCCAAGCAGGATTTGATATTATAGGAAGAACAATAAAACCACTAAATGAAGAAACCATTCGCTTCCCGAAAACTCTTCTGTATTTATATCTGTGCACTGGCTTATTTAAATTCTCTCCCTCTAGAAAAACTCAAATTGTACATCTATAACACTCTTTTTTTCCACGTCTTGTGATTTGACTGAGGTGATCAACACGCTACTTAAGTATCTTTTTATGCTAAATAATATTTGATACTAATAAACATTTAAATTATATTTTTTTCCCCACATAGGGCAATCTTTCTGGATTCTTTATCACCGGAAAAGAGGGGGGTAATACCATGGCCGAGCCTGGGGCTACATCGAGTAAAAAAGGAAGGAATTTATTTTATTTCTTTATTCTACTCAATCTCCTATTATTATCCTGCGATGTTGAGTCATGAAATTGCAAAGAGATGATCAAACTTTACTGACGGCTGCTTCTAACGTAATCAATAATTCAAACTTGCCATTTTAGATTTTAGAAAATCGAAATGCCATCTTTCACTCACTCACGAGCAGGATCCCATTGTGGAGACAAAATTCGTGTAATTGTCTGGTTCTTTCTAATTCTACTCATTTAATAACGCTTCTTCTTTTTTGTATAGTACCATAACGAAGTTGAATTAGTGAAATAATCCGATGTTAGAACTGAAAAACCTCCAAATTTATTACTCGGCCAAATAATCGACCATGAGTGTGGTCTTTCCAATAAACCGGGCGTATCCGATTGCATTGTTTTTTTGTAGATGCAAGAGGGACATTTTCGGGTACGAGACTGCAATTAAAGGCTGCTATTCATTTTTTCCCCTCCAAATAATGAAACTGATGGAAACTTTCGGTCAATTATGTTAATTTTTATTTATAAGCTCATGGAAAAAAAGAGGAAAACTTACGTAAGGTGAAAGTAAAGTACATAAGAATTGAGGCTTGTCTACAGTTCTTCATCTGAGGTATAATCCCTTGTGTTGCAGTTGATAAAAGCAACCAACGTTTTATATATTCGTGGATATGTTTAGTGCTCATATTCGAAAAGGAAAGTTGTGATGTAAGGAAAAGTATAACGCGCGGTTAGTGCTTACATACGTGCAATGGCAAACAAAGCCCAGTGCTTGATGGTCTCCACCACGAAATTTGGCTTCCTCCTACAGCGAGAGTAAGTTTAGCGATTTTGGGCCATGAATCGGTGGTCAGGAAATTAATATCATTTTGATTTAAAGAAAAATGAATCTATTTTGATATTTAAATGACACATACATACATTCAACTTTATTTGTAGGCCTTTAGAACTACTTTGTTATACTGTTTTTCGATGTTTTTTTAGCCCATTCACACCTACAATATAGATTGACAGTCGACACAAATTCTATCTGAATCACGAGCACAACTAACAACTGCTCAAACCCAATGTATCCTAACTTCGCTACAAAAGAATATGCTTCTCCTCTGACGTGGGAGGCTACGAAACATCAAACTAAATTTTAATTGGATGCTTGGTCCCGAATGTGCTCTAAAAATTGACTATTATCAATGTAAATTATAATTTATGGGTTTGATGGTTATAAGCGGCATAAACTGTAAAGGTATCAATAGAGAAATATGTCTCGGGGGGCCAAATGCTGTATGAGATTTTTCAGCAATTTATTTGGCTTCTCTCACCCGCAGCCCGTCTCTAATGAACGTCCTGAGCTCTAAGCTCTCGTGAACGTCCGTCTTGAAGGACTTGAGCTCCGTATTGAGCTCTCCAGCTATCGTACTCATGGATACCGTCCAATCCATGGCATCATGGTTCGGAGGGTGTATATGAACACTCGATTCTGCATCTTGAGTTCCTTTACAGTATATGGTTATTCATGTGATTTATTTTCTGTTAATAAGACAGCCTAAATAGCGTTTCGAAAACCATAACCATAAATTTGTTTGACCGAAGTTGTCACCTGGTAGATTTTAGGCCTAAGACGAAAGCGAAATAAATTTTGAAATAATGAACTGAGTTTTAAGAAAAACAATTAAACAAATATAAATATATTCATAGAATCAACGAATGTACAATGAGATAAGTTGGATTAGGTATTCAATGTAAGATAGGCTTTACAGTAACAAGATACGAAGAGAATTTAAGTACGTGAAATAAATATGGAATAATATGGTGGAATAATATGGTGACTATGATGGACTGTGAATTAGGGGCTGCAATATGAGATTTAAATATAATCAAGACCTACTCTCGTATGGTCGTTTGCAAAAAATTGTGAGAGAAAGTGAAATTAAACTAAGTATGAATTGTTTGGAATGAAATGACAAATTGTAGAAGGAATAATTACCGACCTTTATACGGAGAATGTCGAGAGGCGAATGAGAAGGAATAGTATACTATTTGATCGAGCTGAAAGCGTGTGTTTATTTTTTTGTGTGTGAAATTTTAAGAGATTTTGTTTAAGAACAGTATTACGTTAAATGAATTGACAAGTAAAATAAATGAATTAATTAATTATTAAGTTTTACATAAAATGATTTAATTTACAAAAGTTAAGTAAATTAATTGAACGATTAAATTGACAAGGTTAAGTAAAAATATTGCATATGAACTTTACATAATAATTGATGTATATATATTTGAGTTTCCCAGGTTTTTATTATAGAAATGCCTAGAGACATTGCTATACCTCCTCGCCGCCAGCTTTTCTGCGTCTGCCATGAGCCACTGCTATTGCATTCTTAACTTTGGAGGTGGTTATGGGAATGCGGCAAATATCGACGATGCCGCGGAGCGAGTCTACCACACCTTGGTTCTATCCCTTTTGACAAGTCATGTATTTTTCTGAAACACCAGTAAAAATTAAAAGCCGATGAATGGTTTAAATAAGGGTCCCCACTATTGACAATTAGTTAAAATCAGAACTCAAGGAGAGGTGTTCGAAGTTGAATTAAATTCAAGACAAAATAAAGAGAAACAAAGGATATCTGTCTAATCCAATGAGATATTCAGTGGGTAACAAATAATGAAATGGAAGGACACGAATATAAAGAACAAAGCGAAAAAACTAAAAGATAATTCAAAACAACCAATTGACAATCAGTTAAAATCAGAACTCAAGGAGTGGTGTTCGAAGTTGAATTAAATTTAAGACAAAATGAAGAGAAACAAAGGATACTGTCTAATCCAATGAGATATTTAGTGGGGAACAAATAATGGGATGGAGGGACACGGATCTAAACAACAAAGCGAAAAAACTAAAAGACAATTCTAAACAACCAAGTACTTTATGTTTTTAAATGTAGGATTTATTTTTTTATCATTTTAAGGAATATAAAATAAACGAGGTCGTCTGCCATTAGAATGAAGGGGTAAAACGGTTCTTTAAGATTCTGGTTAAGTTATGGAAAGTGAAGAAGCTTAGGACAGTACACAGCTTGAGTAGACGTTTTAGGAGGCTAGAAAATGAGGTCGAAGTTTCACAAATCATCCAAAGCCTTTCAGTGGTACCATCTATACGGGTCATTTGTTATCGGGCTTTAGGAAAGTGCAGGTTTGAAGGAAAGTGCGCAGAAGTACCCAGCAAAGGAGTCTTAATTTTAGCCAAAAGCTTAGAGAATAATAGGTTGGTTATTTAGGTATCAGAACAAAGAATTCTAATCATCATCATTACCTGCCTTATAAAAAATCATCTCGTCCACACCGCAAGCCCGCCATTTTAATCGAGGGCTATGTTATGTATCATTTAATCCAGAAAGGTTTCTCCCCTGAAAAAAGGCCTTTATGTTTCTCCCTCACAAACACCTTCTCACTCTCCCCCCCTAACAGCAGATCATCAGCATGGATCAACTTAGAACTCATTCCTCTCCATTCCCCATTATTTTTACTCCAATTTCCCTTATACTCATAAGAACTTCTCTTCTTACTCTAACACCCATGGCGATAACCAAAACCTTCTCTTACCTTTCATATTCCAAACAACTACTACGACTAACACACGCCTGACCTCCAACATAAATACTCTTTCCAACATAAAGTAATTTACCACTCACTCTTGACATCCTTATTTTTGTCGCAAAAGCTACACGATCATACTCTGTCGGCAGATTACCAGAACCAAGCAACCACTTTCTACATTAATCACTTGGTTATTTAATTAAATTTCTCAAAGTAAATATTTGATCCACACACTACCTTTATAAACCTCCTTCTTTCTTAATCTACGAGGGGCGTTTAATAAGTTTTGCGAATCGGTAGTGCAAAACAGAGGAAGGGGGATGGCTATTTGTGGGGTGTTAGGACGAGTTATGACAAGTCAAGACTTGCAGCCACACGCTCCTGCTTCATCTATTTAAGAAGCAGTAGCTGATTGCCGATCGTCAGTCACTAACTTTTCAACAATTGAGAAGATTGAGCACCGCGCAGTGATCAAATTTTTGACCAAGGAAGGCAAAAATGCAAAAGAGGTCGATAAACGCCTGGTTGCAGTGTACATCGACACCGCCCCTTCCTATGCAAGCATTGCTCGCTAGAATAGGGAATTCCGCCATGGTTTTGAGTCCCTTGAAGAAGACACCCATCCAGGACGCCCACCAGACGTGACCAACGAGGGTAATGTGGCCCGTGTGGAGAGAATGATCCTCGAAAATCAACGGGTGGAGGTCGAAGAAATCGAGCGAGAACTTGGAATATCACATGGAAGTGTTATCAACATCATCCACGACAATTTGGCTATGACCAAGGTCTCTGGCCGTTGGGTCCTTAGAAACCTCATGCCCCATGATCGACTTCAACGTCGTCAGAGTCCACAAAGCCAGAGTTGCACAAGCTGCCCTGCGTGAGTGCGGATTCAAGGAGCTCAACCATCCTCCCTACAGTCCAGATGTGTCCCCTAGCGACTACTTTTTATTCCGTCAGCTCAAGGCTGCACTGCGTGCACGCTGGTTTGGGGACGATGAAGATGTCCAGATCGCCGTCCAGGAGTGGATTGAACAGCAGTCGGGAGATTTCTGGTTGTCGGGAATTCGAAGCCTCAGGGACAAGTGGCGCAAGTGCATTGAAGTGGAAGGTATTTATATCGGAAAATAATAAAACACTTTTCCTTATATCCGAATTGCAAAACTTATTGAACGCCTCTCTTATCAACTTCTCATTTATCTTTCTTATGTGGCCAATTCGAAAATTTTCGCACAGTTACTTGCAATACTAAACACACTTACGGGCCTGTAGTTCTTGTATTCATCACTCGTCCCCTTATCCTTATAGAATGAAACTGTAACTGCATTTCTCAAGAACAAAGGTATTGTACTCTTTCAAATTCCATAACACACTCAACCTTAATTTTAGCACATCAGCACCTATCATATATCATCTAATCAAGCACCTTACCCTCTTTCAACCTCTCACAGAATTAACAGCCACCTCCATACCTATTTATCCCATGCTTTCATAAGAATACCAATTTACGCCATAAGACAACCATATTTACATTTGATTCATATTCCATAGTTACAAGATATAAAACCATTCGAAGTATTCTGGCCATCTATCTTTGACATTTGTTTTCTTATCATAGATGTTTTCTGGGTTGCTCCCCTTTCTCATTCCTTCTGAAATATTTTTTATGTTCCATCTTGATCTTCATTCACTTTTTGTCAAAATACTTCATTTGCCCATCTCCTAATCTGTTCAATGCCCGTTTTGCCTTTCCATTCCCTCTCCTTGTTTGGCTTCATCCGCATCTTCATGACACCCTTATGTGTAATACTAAATATTTGCAAGTGCATCTTTACTATTTTGCTTTCACTTTCCAGTTATACACACCCAGACACAGATCTTGCAAAACTAAACACCACTTCCTTTCCGACATCGATCATCGAGCTCGTAATATAAGGTCATCAGGGCTGCTGAGTCCTAGGCTATAAGTTATCTATTCGTCTTTTTTGCTTTTTATTACGCGCCGGAGGACAGTGAAGGTACTCCTCCTGCCCAAACTCACTAAACGAATAGAATTAGGCCGGGGGACGGTCCGAAAAACTGAGTTACATGAGTCACAAGCCGCATGTTGTAAGCCTTATAACGTTAAGTATTTAATATCTGCTTCTCACTCGTCCTAACCCTGAACCCCTCCCCTTTCCCAAAAGCTCCCAGGAACTATGGAAATCTCGGAGAAATACGGACTGATGCACGTCAGCAATAACCCAAGGTGGATAGAAACAAAAAAATAGGGTAACACTGAAGTCGAAATGGGCAGGAACTTTGATAGGAGAAACAAAAAGATTAAGTTCAAAAAATCCTAAACTGAAGTCTTTGCTACATAAGAGACCTAGAAGACGACTTGGAAGAACTTAGAAGTGGAGAAATGACAAGAGCAATTTAGAAACTATTATAATAAAAGATGAGCAGAAGGAAAATTAAAATTTTTAAGGATTTAACTCTACACGTAAAGCAAATGCACTTGTATCATTAAGAAGAATATAAGTGTCTGTATCATCTATTTACTATTTATTAATGAAAACTTAAAAACTGATTGGTTATAAGGCCATTTGGATGCCATGCGGAGTTTTATAAAGTATGTGAATGAAGGAGCAAGGGGTGTTCGGGGTCATTTAAAAGATGTAATTTTTAAAAATAAAGAAAATAATTAAATCTAAGATTTCCTTCTATCATATGATTTATTTTTTATTTAAATCGGATGAAATCTTATAGAATATTGAATTTCGGTTCTTCCATTCGGGAGCCATCAAACTTATATTAAGGAGAAAACTTTATTGTAGAAAGTTAGGGACAAACTTGTTTGCCATTGTGGCAAAGTTCAACCGCCATAAATCCTCGGGAGCTACTGAGGCAACTGCCGAGTGTTCCTTACTCTTCTTGGGGCGGAAAAGGCGTCCTTGCCTTGCTTGGTCAAATTCAATTTGGGTCAAATCCTCTGCTCGATTCGAGATCCCTCCAATACATTCTCCATCGCTTCAAATTTATATATGATCTCCGGGGATCTCTGTGGCAGGAGGCGTAGCGAGACAGGGAAAGGATGGCGCTGATTTATAATGCACTGTCCTAGTAAAAATTATTTATATTTGCTCCTATTATCTATCTTCCGTAAGACTGAATGAAGTTGGTAAATTAATGACCCTTTCTAGACTAATTTCCTAGTCTCGTTTTGCTCTAAATTGTCAATTAATTAATGTTGCTTTCAAAAGGAGTTATAAAAACAACTTTCTAGAATATGGTTGAGAGTTCAAATAATAATATAAAATAACGCAAAGAAGAATGGGTAATATATAGAGTATTTTTGTGTGTAAACGTATGAAAACACTTTGTAATTGAGGGAGGAGATTGAGAGTAATTCTTTTGTGTACAAATACTGCACTCCACAAATACATTGAAGGCGGAATCAGGGCATCTCATTTAATTTACGAATAATATTACATGTCGATGTATGAAAGTTTGCCACAACTGTAACCACTTCGTGACTCAAGACCCAATTTTCACAATAAGCCCAAATATACAGAACGTTTTACCATTGAATAAATAGATATAGTCGTATACTTATGATGTATTTGACTGCAGAAATTGGTTCATTTATTAAATATATTACGTTATGGGTAGGTTAAACACTACAAATCTAAAAAATTTATATTAAAGTGATTTCTAATAATTTTTTTATAATAAAAAACAAAATGGTTAAGTTCAGAAATAAAAATAATTGCAAAAAATCGGAATCTTTTAAAACCCAAAGAATTAGAAATAGTGTAGTTCAGAAAATTTATTTTTATATATTTTCTATAACTATATTTTAGCAATGTGATATTTTGAAAGGGGGGAGAAATATGCATAGTTTAGAGATGCTTTTTAAAATTATTATAATATAATTGGCGACGTTCAGAAAATTTAAAAAAATTTAAAAATCGCTGTTTTTTTAGATTTTAAATTTTAATCTTAGAAGCGAAGACATTGCCTGATATATATATATATAGATATATATATATATATATATATATATATATATATGGGAGCAAGGCATGTTTTTATAAAGGATTAGTTATATTCGACAGCAGAAGAGATATGGTTTAACTTCTTGAGAGCTTTTTAATTTCCATGAGTGACTATTTCTTAAGAAGAAATGGATCGTAAAAGACCATTTAACTAATTATATATTATTTGCCCGAGGTACTTTTTGACCAAAATTGTCTTCTGGAACTACATTGATAAATATAAAGTAATTCAACTATAAAATTACAAAATATATGTACTGTAGATACTATACAAGCTCTCAGAGGAGCAATGCTGAATATATTTTTTAATATTTAAATATAAAAAATTATTTTGAGATGAAAATGAATAAATTTGAGTTTAAAATTAGCATATTTTGAAGCTATATATTGTCGAAAAACAACAGGAAAAAACGGCAAAATTCATTTTTTTATATTTTAATATTAAAAAATACATAATCGTTAGGATCAGCGGCCCCTGATATTTGGGATACATTTCTAGCTACTTTTTTGTTCTACCTAAAGGAGTATAAAAAGTAACCTTTTTAGAGTCACTTTCAAACTGTCAATATTTCTAATTCGAAAGCTAAACATGAGATTTGAATGCAAAAGTCGAATACTATCTGTGGTTAAGCCTATAGTTTTTAGATCTCTAGTTTCATTTCGTATTTTTACAGGGAGAATAGAAATAAATTTTTTTTGCAACAGTTTTTAAATGGGGGTCTTTACACCCCATAACCCTCGTTGTTTTGTAGGAGTTTGCACCCACCCTACCCTCACGATTATAAAATAATAGCAACATTCCTTATTCGAAAGCTAAACATGAGATTTCAAAACGTATAAATTATTTACCTCAAGGGGGTGGATATAGTTTTCCGGCGGCGACCCAGAATGCATGGAACCTCTTTTTAATGCGGGGATATTTTTTGATGAAATAGAAGTTAGGAGATACCCGTTCATATGGGACTCTCTCCCTTCATACTGGGTTACACGCTCTCTCGTATCCCTCCAGCCTCTCGATATTTTGATTCCTGGCTCCAGTATCAGGATTTACGAAATTCTGCGAGTAGTTGACTGTCAGATGAGTGTATCCTTCCGATGAGAGATTCGAATAAGCCGCCGATCCTTCAGATACCACCGTGGTTCCAGGCAAAATCCACTTTTCAATCGCCAGCATGAGAGGTTTGTTATTGAGATTTTCGACTGGAATGAGGAAAACTCTCTTCGATTTTCCTTAGAATACTTCAAATACCCACTCACCCTTCAATACACGACCACGGCTGTATTTTCTCTTGCCAAAGTTAGCCCTGTCAGTTTCCAAAGTTTTTCCTGGCCCTTCGAGTGGCCTTGAGAGACTTTCACAGGAGATCAGGTAAAACTACTGGAAGGACAAAGATGGTTTAAACTATAGGAACTAAAACTAATTAAAGATTATAGCCATTTATTTCAAGTTATATGTTAGAACACAAAAATGGCATCTCATGCATTAGAATAATGAATATTGGCATTCATAATGATGGGGCCCCAAAGAACATACAAAGATATGTATTTGTTAACATCTAGGTGTGGTAGATATGATACGCATATAAGAAAACAGTTTAACAATCTGTCCAAAGAAAGAAATAATATACTTGTATCTTGTGGATATGCCCTCAAAGAGCATATGTTCCGCCATTTCAAAAAGACTCCATAAAAGTGCATTAATGCGAGGAAAACCACTGGACAATGGCCATACTCTGCCTCCAAAAAGAACAAAGATTTCAACAAAAAGCAAAAGAACAACACGATAAGAAGACAACTAGAACAAATTCCTTGTGAGCAAATCCAGAGTGAAAATAAACCTCATGACAGACATCACTACCGATCATGACTGGAGGCATAAATGCTAAGTTACACACATATTTAAAACATGCACAGGTACCCAATGCACTACAACAGTGAACATACGCAAATGATGCTTAACTCATTACTGAAAGCATATTGGTTAGAACTAATCTACACCACATATCAGGTCGGCTGAGGGGCAATATGAGCATGCAAATGCTAGAAGCAGAACACAAAAGAAATACAAAGGAGGAAATACATTCAATATTAAAAGAAGGAAGCGACACAGAAGAGAGTTAGGAATCTTCGGGTTACAGGAATAATGCAGAGGAGGAAGAAATCCAAATCAGGAAGTGCCCGAACCTGAAGGCGTAATCCTAAGTCTCGCTCACCAATCCATAAAAAAACAAGAAACAAGGAAGGAGGAAATGAAGAAAGAGCCTAAAAAGGATTCACTAACTAAACATTAATACAAACATGAGAAGGACATAAAGGACTGGAAACGGATAAAAAAATGCCCAAATAATAATTAATACGACAAAGCTAAACAATTTACAAATAAAGAGCAACAGATGGAGAGAACTGAAGCAGTTATATGAAAACTTTTTCAAAAGAATGGATCCATCATCATCTTGATCTCGGCTTAAGGATTTAACCTTATTAACGGCGAAGTAAGGATTTGGAACTAAGATGTCATAACCGTAAACCGAAAAAGGAAACAACACAACGGAGTAGGTATTGGGAGTAAGATTGTCATCTATTACTGAACTCGAAAAGAACTAGACGAGTCATATATCGCTGTAAAATTATAATTGAGAGAACAAATAAAATAATAGCTAGAGGATAAAAACCCACAAGGAAAAATTATTAGTCTATAAACGCATTTTATCATAGTAGAAATCTGATGAGATTCATGTGCGATACTAATGCCTATTGTTCCGCGGACAGTTACCAAACAGAAACCAGAACTCTATTCACAAGAGATATCTGCCATCTACTAGGCTCTGATTGCCCAGCTTACGTAACAAGGACCACTGCTTTAAAACCAGACATCTACCTAGGAATGAATTATCTCGCATCCAACTACTAAATGCGGTTGGAAGACAAAAGGTGCGAAGATCACATGGCGACATTTCTCACAAATAACAAGAGACCGATACAGATCCCTGAGAAGGTAAGAAAAGCATACTACAGAGCCGAATGGGGGAAATACAAAGGATAATTAAGTAAATATAAACAAGAAGCACTAGAAGGAGCAACGTTAGAAGAAATGAAAAATAATTATAAAAAATAACCACCTAAAAGCAAGCCGCAGAAGAATTGACAATCATTAGGATGCCTGAAGAGGTTCAACAGAAAAGATGATTAGGAGAAATATCAGAACCAATAAGAATAAATGATACAACGTGGGACCTACACGACGAATTGAGAAAATAAATAATGATTAACTACGGAAATAACGTAAAAACAAATTGAAAATTAACACTAAAGATTGACAATGACCACCATTAAAGGTATTTTGGAGAAAAGTTAATCAAATAAAAGGCAGAGTAGCGAATAGAAAAACGAAAATGAAAGAGACAAGGAACCAACATACATATAAAATGATGATCGGATTAAATTAATATTCAGGGAACATTGGAAGAGGAATGTCGAAATTGGCAAAAAGGAAAATGAAGAATTTGACATCGTTTTCAAACATACTCCCTAATATTAGACTCGCTTAACGACGAAATTGATAAAACGCATCCCTACCACTTATTCAATGCAAAGAAAGAAACACCTACCTTGAAATCGATGCGCATATTATCAAGCAAAGGTTTAGACCACAATGTTGCTCTCTCAGCATAAATCACCAGGAAGATCATGACTAGCAAAGAAAATATAAGAGGAAGCACCCGACAACATAGTAAATAGTAGCGCAATGCTACTAAATGACTGTCCTAATACAGGACACTTCCCAGATGAACTAAATATGAAAATGATCTCCATACCCAAATAAAAAGGCCACTAACTTAAATTGATATAAACAGGCCTGCTTTTGACGATAGTTTAGTCGAATTCATTATAAATCTATAAAATGTAAAACTGTTGTTTCGTTTAATAATTTTAAAATTGCCATTAAAACAGACTCCTTACACATTTTGGAATCCGTCTTAAAAAGATTTTCTTCCCCTCTATCACTTACATAATGCTCTTCCCAGCAGTTACTTATATTCTAATAATAATATTTACTTGACGACCAAACATATGTTCTTCCTTCTGTATCACATGAGACAGCACCGCACAACCTTTACTCAATATTTTTATTAGAGATCCTCGCCAAGTTCCTAGAGAGCGAATTAAAAAGCAGTCTCACTCAGCACTTGGAAGCTCATACGCCCATATCTAAGCATTGAGTGGTTATATTAAACGACAAGGCATAGACACCAATGTAGCGTTGGTAACTGGAACATTAGCAAAGCAAAACGTCACGGCCATAATATAAACATCGTAATACAAAACTTCCAAAAGGCCTTTCATAAGCTATGGCAACAAATTTAAACAACACGTTTTACCATCTTTGGCTACAACAAGAAAGGAGAAAAATGCTCTGCCATTATTTGAGAGAAGTGAAAACAAAATCGCCATCAGAGACCAAAATGCGGGCCCGTAGCCAGGACTATATTTTGAGGAGGCTATTTCCATTATAGGATGGGGGGAGGCTTAATAATTACGGTACAAAAATTCCTGAGAGTTGAAAGGGTGGGGTGTTGAGGTTAACGATTTGTTAGTGCAGCAAGTTCTAAAAGCTCAGCGATTGAGAATTTAAGGGATATCAACAAATTCAGAAGAATGAGAAGCAATTTTGAGGATTATACATATATTGAAAAGATGATGATTACAAATTCAAATAAATTCTTTAGGCAACAATCTGAAAAACTTCTAATTTTCCATATAACATCTCACTGTCCCCATATTTATATTTTCCCGCAACTATCACACAACTAAACGCCGACTTGATTGCCGAAACAATTCGATGATTTCAGCTAAAGAGATTGCGCAGTTTTTCCATTTCCAAATCCCATGAGGGCAAGTTGGCACATCCGTTGATCAGTCTTGGATCTTCTGTATGGAGTTAGTAGTCTTGTTACAGTTGAAAAGGTTGCTTCACATGTAGCAGAAGATGCTCCAAAAGTAAAGGCAGGGTAGCACAGAGCAGAGTATGCAAGTTTAAGAAAGATATTTGGAGCTCCATTCTGTGAAACCTTTCCATAAACTTGTCAATGGTACTTCTGCTCTCTTGACATGAAGATGTAAGATATTTCTGAACAATGCTTCGAACAATCTCTAATTCATGACGTAGCAAAGACAGGTCAATTGCCGCTCCTGTTTTGCTTACCAAATCAGTGAGTAGTTGCAATTGGTCACGATAAAGAAACTTCTCAGAGCATGGTAGTAAAGTGGAAATAGATACTACCAATTTTCTGTTGCACTCAGAAAAACGTTTCTCCAACTCGCTGGTGAGTGATTTTAGTATTTCAAAGTATATAAAAATGAGTGGTTGATTTTTGTCTTGTCCTGTAAGTGCAGTCACAACAAAGGAGTCCCGATTACCGGGAGGTTATCGAACTCGTTTTTCTGGTTGTGAAGGTGCCTTAGATTCCCCATTTCCACATTTTAGCTTGCATACTTTCAGAAAATCTGAAAACTTATCATTAGTTTGTATCTTGTGTATGGAACTAATTGTTTCAGTGACGATTTGGTAACCGTTAATGACTGAGCACTCAACAGATTGCAGCATTTTATCAGCTGGCTTTAATGCGCCAAGAACTTCACACATGACAATTACTGAGAATACAAATTTAACTTGGGATAAGAGCCTCTTCAACCAAATTTCAGTCACTGAGAGATTAACAGGACCACCCTCAGTGTTGAGATGATTGTGTCATAGTTTTCCACAATGATGTTATTTGTCTTGAAATGTCCATTCCAGCGATGTTCCATCAAATGGGCCAAAGACATTGCACTTGACTTGCTATATACAACACGAAATTTGGGCTTTGCAAGTATCATTGGTAAGATACTTTCTGCAAGTAAAACAAAAACAAGAGTCTTTCTCCACGAATATTCCAGCCAAGACCAGTCAGAGTACCATTTGTTTTGGAATGAATGACTTTGTTCTCCAAACTCAGTCTTTGCTTGGTTCATTACGCAAGGTTGAGCTGGAATATTGTCACCAAGATCAGATAGAAGTCGAGATTAAAAAACTGCACTTGAATCAGAGGTATCTGAAAGGTGGTTTGATGAACAAGCCTGCTGTTGTGAAGCATGAGATTCAGTTGCAGACACTGTTGTGGACTCAGAGACAGTCTCATATGTTACTGTGGTTCTCTTTGACATCCTTATCACAAATGCATCCATTTTATCTAAAAGGAAAGAAACACAAACATATCAGACGAATAGTTTTGTTTTAAGACTCACATGGATATTTACCTACTACCTTCATAAGTCATATTTGTATGACGGAATATATTTTTTAGTTATTAAAGGGCCACCAGCAAGGGACAAAAGCTGCTGAATATCCTAGAAATTATTTAGTTTCACTACTGACACATATAACTAGTGGGGACACATGCCAACAATTTTACTAATATCACATGTGAGTGGTTAGATAGAAGGAGTTAAAGTAATATAAAAGAAACAGGAAGATTAGTCATCTTAGCTCCTGTTTGGTGAGGTGGTTAGGTGGTTAGGTTAGATTATTTAATTTAATTTTCCACTATTTTCTAGTAAGTTTGGTGTATTTCAAACGATTCTGCTATTCATTTCCATTGTAAATGCCTAGTTTTTGAAATAGGCTAACTAATATTGAGGTAGGCTTATTTAAAAACGAGGCATTAACATTAAAACATTTATTCAAACCATTTGATAGAACAACATTTTATACTGACATAACATACAAGATTACTGGGTATTTCTAGATAATTTTATGGATAATCTGGACAAGATCTTCGCAGCCTACCTTGCTTTAAAACTTTACCAATGGCCTTTACAAGGAGTTTAATAATAATTTATGAATTTACTTTAACGCGAAATGCCCTTCTTTCGTTCCATTAATGGCATAGCAAGTTTAAAACTAACACAAATGCACAATAATTTTTGGACAACTTTTGAGAACCCACCTACTTATTGTCACAGCAAGTTTAAAACTGAAGATATGCAAAAAAGATCGCCGTGATAGTTGTGTTAAACATACGCCTATATAAAATAGCTAGAAGCTGCTAAACTTCATTATTGTTGTAGTTTTTTAAGCATATAAATTTGAAGGCCAATCAAAATGTAATTTTACCAAAAAATATAGAGAAAAAGATTCAATATATAAAGAACAATTAATATATGGGTAAATATAAGAAACACAAAAACAGCGCTTGAAAAACAAAAAGTACCCTTAATAGCAGTTTAAAAGTAAAAAAAACAAATAAAAATATACTATAGGTAAATTATATTTTTATTATTCAATTATTTTAAATAAAATACCAAATAAATAATAATGAAAAACTAAAATATTAAATTCGTACATTCGTGGAGACATGTGTTTGAAATTGGTATTTCTCGTATATCCCCGAAAAAATTATTTTAATAAACCTGATCTTACCTTACAAGGATTGTTTTTAGAAATCAAATATAGATGAAGTCTGTTTGTTAATCAGTATATTACAGTAAATAAAAAGCGAACAAAAAAACAAACGATAAGAATACAATCCAGTAAAAACTGGCAATTCACAACGCAACAATATCAACTTTAACAATACACTTTTGCGACATTGTCCTAAATACATAACATATAAAAAAATGATAACCACAAATTTACATTAAATTTAGGTTAGGTACCATTAGGTTTAAATATCTAAAAAATAAATCAAAATATAATATTAAATTGGTAAATACTAAAAACTAATTGTTAAATAATTTGGAGGGGGGTTAATGGAATCCTTGGGGGGGCTAAGCAGCCCTATCGCCCCCCGTGGCTACTGGTCCGCCACAATGGCCCTAATTTGAGCGCGCAAAAGGCAAGTCGTATTCAATGCGCCTTTCATTCCTAACGAAAGTAGAATACCGAGAGTCGTAAGCACTGCCTTCTAAATCTAAATAAATATAAATCAGACTCAACACTCATATAATTTGTGAAGAATTAGACATTTTGATCTTACTTTAAGGATATTTTTCACTTCAGTTTATTGCATAACAGCATTTTCAGGAGACCTGATGAAATTTTTCAGTAGCTATGATTTATCCTCCCATTTCTCCTTTAAATCTTTTATTTATTTTACCATATCTATGACTGGTGTTTGCGTTTATGTCTATCTATAAATTTCAATCCTAGGATTTCTCAGTTTCTTCTGGTAATATAATTTACTTGAAGAATCAAGCTAAATTTGTTATTTAATCAGTTAAATGTAAAGTTTTTAATTTTATAACAAAAGAGTCCTCAAAAGTCTTGATGCTAAAAAGCGAAAGCATAATGAAATACATTACCCAAACCGATATTGACGGTATGATAACCAATGAAATTTATAAAAATTTTAAATTAAAATAAAATTAAAATAATTCTTAAAATAATAAAACTCTATATAGGAAATTATTTCAAGAGGCAAATTATTATTTCCTCATGAGAGTTCTTTCATATATTTACCTCTTTTTAATTTTAACCACAATCTTGTTTGAAAACTACATCCTTGCCATTATCACTCATTTTTATTTCATGTAATACGTGCCACTTAATAAATCGAGACTGATAAGTGAATTATTCTCACAACTTTTATAAAGATAGGGGAATTATGTCCTAATTTTAAGTGAAAAGAAAACATAATTTAATGTTTGTTTATTTAAGAAGATAATAATTTATTTTCTTACGTCTAAAGTATATATTTTGTATCTGCTTCTTTCCTTTGATTATCTACAGACCTTTGAGCTTATAAAAGATCATGAACTACAATAAGATCTTTGTTTGAAGGCATTATTCGCCAGATATTTTGTCTGAAAACAAAGTCTTTTTTATATAAGTGCAAATATCAGTAAGAGAAATTGAGTGACCCATGAAGTTTTGAATAACGTTACCCGTGTTTTTTATCTATCTAAGCAGCAGTCAGAGCTCTCGATATCAGGTCTGAATCAATGAAACATGGTCGTAGCAAATGTAACTATCTGCAGTTTTAAGAAATGAAACAAGGAGCTCACTTTATTCAGCGACTTCAAAACAAGTTTTACTCTTACATAGATGTCTTTGCCTATTTACTTATCCCTTGAATTCCAAAACAATTTCTGAGCTTAACGACTTTTTATAGAGGCCCTCAAACGAAGTCCCCCAAGCAGTTATAATATATTTCAGAATATAGCAACTGAAATCTTACAAAATAAGTACTAGCTAATGCTAAAGCATCGCGCCGAATGTAAAGTGAATGAAATATTAGTAACTTCATAAATTATTCACACTAGTGTGTGTCAAACACATGTAGACGTAAAAGAAAGGAAAATGAATAAACTCTTATGTAATGATGTGTCATTTTCGCTTCAGTTAAAGCTTTTCCAGCATTCTTCGTACACCAAAGTTTTTTAAATATTCATTTATTTCCACTTTAAAATGCTAAGATTCATAATAAAATATAAGTAAAATTACAAAGAATGCGGTATATATATATTGTAGGTGACAGAACTGAACTGGCAAAATGGCCAAGAATCTGTTGTTAAGAACCATAATGCCACTTGTTGGAAAATGTCTGTCAATTATCTGATTATAGAGGTGGTGTTCGTGAATGCATGTGTTTCCGTCTATCGATGCGTCCCATTTGCTTTGATTATTTCACTGCCTTGCTTGTTACGATTAATCAATAATTTACGTTTTTTGGATTAAATAAATTTATTCATTTTCCTCCACATTATGTCTGAAAGAAGTCAAAAGAACGTTACAAGAAGAAAATAGAGAATATAATGAGAAATGGAAAAAACAAGTTTTTGTAGGCTTTAAAAATGGTAAAATGGCTTGCTTGCTCTCCGCTACAGTAATTTCAACAATAAAGAAATACAATGCACAGAAGTACTTTGTTGCTCATTAGGACAATAAATATGATAAAGTACAGTTTGAGGCGCGAAACATTGCTTTAAAAAAATTAAAAGATAAGAAGCAAAAACCCCCCAAAAATATTGCATTCAGTGATAGGCCTACATCAAGGATCTGCTATGACTGAGGCAAGTTATATAATAGCATATATGCTTGGTCAAAAAAGGTAAGCCATTTAGCGATGACCAACTTATAAAGGAATGCATCGTTGAAGTAATAAGATGCTTAGATCCCGATAGACTTAGAAAATATGAGGACGTATCTCTTTCAGGAAAAACTAATACAGATTTGCAGCATGAGTTAGCTTGCAATGTACCTGAGCAACTTCAAAAAATAAACTAAAGAGAAAATGTATATTACTCAATAGCTTTTGATGAATCGATAGAGTAAAATGATTCAGCACAAGTATTGTATTTCGTTCGTGGTATAACTGAAGATTTTTATTTATTAGAAGATTTGCTTGCTTTGGGCAGCCTTAAGAGAAGGAGGCGAAGAATTGTTATTTTCAACAACTTTAACGATAAATGTTATAAAGCGGAACAAACCTTTGCCCACTTGCTGAGTGTGTGTACAGATGATGCTCTATATATGACTTGGAAGAACGAATGATTTATTGCATATCTTAAAAGAGAACTTTCATCTCTAAATGCACTGATTTCTTTTCATTGCGTGCTGCTTCTGCAAAACATCTGTTCTAAATCTATCATTTTAAATGACACTTTGCTATGAACCTGAACAAACTTTTGCTAACTTGGTGAGTGTGTGTACAGATGGTGCTCCATATATGACTGGGAAGAACGAAGGATTATTGTATATCTTAAAAGAGACCTCTCATAACCAAATGCACTGATTTCTTTTCATTTCATTCTGCATCCGCAAAGCCTCTGTACCAAATCTGTCATTTTAAATAAGACTTTCCAAAAATTTATACGTATTACAAACTACCTATATTCAAGCAAATGCTACGAGGCATTGCCAGTTTTGAAACATGCTCATGATGGATGATGAGATAATTATTGTAGATTTACCATGTCATTCAAAAGTTAGTTGGTTGCCGCAAGGACAAGTATTAGTAAAGATTCTATCTTTGCGAGCGCAAACAATCAACATTGTGAATTATCAAATTCAAAGGTTTCTATGTGATATAATGACAAAGCAAAATGAGTTAAAGCTTTCGCTGCAAGGAAAAACTAAATCTCTATATGATATGTGGCAAAAATTCTGTCATTTAGAAAAAAGTTGTCCTTTTTCGAGTCTCTTCTTGGTCAGCCAAAACTTTCAGAAGAACACTTTCTCCAGTTAACAAAAATAATTAATGAAAATGAAGAGTATAACCGTGAATCTTTCGATAAATATGAATCAGTTTTAGACTTATTAATCACAGAATAAAATGAATGAGTAATTGATGTTGAAGAGCACGGTGTCATCCGCAAACTAGCTTTTCAACCTCCCCACGTGATGTATCAAAGGCACCAGAAGATTTACAAATGGAGCTTATTGAATTGTCTGATTATACTGGAATATTCTTAAATCTCTGTTTGATAGTAAGGAAGATCACGTTAAAATTTTGAAAAAGGCGGTAGAATACCATCGCCTTCGCCTTCCGTACTAGAACTAATACACCTGTAAAACTACTCTGTGGATCAAACAAAATGTTCACTGATACGTCCTAGGGTATCCGCAAGGCGTCAGACCCACTTGATCGTGCAGATTAAGCTTCGGAATCCTATGGCTTCTAGTGCAGAAGTTGCTTAAAAGTCGCGAATGTGTCTGCATCTTGGTGCGAGTTGATCAAAGGATTATGGATAACAGTCTAGTGACAAGGAAGATAACCAAAAATCCACAATTACTCCAATTCCTATCAAAGACAAGTTGTTGTTCAGCAAAGGGTACAGTTATTTATGGAGGAAATAACGAGGAATTATAACTTCTCTGACAAAGATCTAATTAAACTTTTGGAAACTTATGAGAGATCGAATGTTCGGAGAAGTTAAGTAGAACGTTACATTGGGTTTGGCATCGTTCTAAAGGAAGAATATTTAACCTTATTTATTTATGTGGTGTTTCTGTCCAAAAGAACAGATTTCACCTCATATTTCCTTACCCATATACCTCACTGAACAAATATGGTAGCAAAGTGTCGTCCATCAACATATATTTAAAAGATGGTAGACCAAGTTGTTAAGGAGAGTTGGATTGGTAGCAAAGTGGTTTGAACAAAAGCACATTGAAATAATTAGTCCTTGGCCTGGAAACTCCCCTGATCGTAATCCGATGGAAAACTAGCGGTCGATTTCTTAAATACAGGTGGAGAAGCAGATACTCACAAACAGTGAAATATTTTATCCTTGTTAAGACAACAATAAAAACAAGGAGTAACAATGAAAGAAAGTACCCTAGAAGACCTTACGGTCCATTCAATGAGGAAACCTTTGGACTACCATTCAAGCGGGCACATCTCTGCTCAAATGCTTTACCACCTTAAACGGCCACTTTTCAAGACCCTGTCTAGTCTTGACTTCAACTGGTCAACAGAATCACTGTTGACAACTTCCACTGGAAGTGCGTTCTAACTACCACAGATACTGTACGTGAAAAATTTTCCACACAGATCGTAGGTGTAACGCTTCAGTTCAAGTTTAAAGCCATGATTTATTGTTCTTTTCTCAGCAAGTTTGAAAATATCCCTGAAGTCAATATTGTCAAACCCTCGAAGTATTTTGAAAACTTCGATGAGCTGACCACGCAGTCTACGAGTTTTCAACGAGAACAGATCTAATTCCCTTAATCTATCTTCATAACTTTCATGCCTGATAGAGGGAATCAGTTTCGTTGCCCTGGCTTGCACGCGTTCCAATTTCGCGATGTTCTTTCGAAATGAAGGACTCCAAAATTGTACGCCATGCTCCAGGTGCGATCGGATAAGTGAGTTGTACCAACACAGTACAATCTCCTTGTTTCGATATCCAAACTATTTCAAACTGGCGCTTTATGTAGCCTAGCACCCTTTGGGCTTTTCTCTGCCTCAATGCACTGTCTCGAGAACTTGAGGTCACTAGTGATTGTTACACCCAAGTCCTTCTCAGTGTCGGTGGATTCAATAGCACTTCCCTTAGGGATATACTGAGATTAAGGATTTCGGTGGCCCATATGCATTACTTTGCATTTGTTCACGTTAAAAGGAATTTGCCACGTTTCCGACCACTTCCCAATCTTTGGAAGATCTTCCTGCAGGCGGGCAGTATTTCCATCCTCTGCAACCTTCATACCAAGCTTGATATGTCGGCTAATTTAGAAATCTTGACAACCATTTCACCGTCCATGTCATTGAAATAAATAATAAATGGTAGTGGTCCCAGGACAGAACCTTAAGGCACCCCGCTAGTAACGGGCACCCACTAAGAAGCCTTTCCATTTGGCACCACCCGTTGCCGTCTGCGATTTACCCAGTTCTCTATCCAGCCAGAAACTTTTCCAACTATGCCCAGCGCTGGCACTTTCCGATGGAGGCAGCGGTCTGGTACCTTATCAAAGGTTTTCTGAAAGTCTAAGTAGATTAAATCCACCGCCTTTTCCCGATCGTGCTCACTAAAGACGAAGTGGAAGTATTCCACAAGGTTCGTCAGGCATGACCGTTACCTTCAGGAGCCGTGAAGGTAACTACTCAGTAGCAGGTCTGACTCTAAATGCGACGTCATTTTGTCCACCATGATGCTTTCCATAAGTTTACCGACTATCAGAGTCAGACTGATAGGTCGGTAGTTCGACGGTTGGCTACGGTCTCCTTTATTAATGATAGGAGTCACCTCCGCTTCACGCCAGTCTCTAGTAACGCATTCAGTCAGGATTGACATTTTAAGATTGCGCTCACGTGTCGTGAGACTTGATCGCGCACTTCTTTCAACACTTTAGGTAGAAACCATCCGGGCAAGGTGACTTATTCGTCATTAGGTCAGTGATCTTCTTTTCTATTTCTCCTTCGGTGAAGCCCATATCCTCCAGCTTTTCTCCGAGTAGAAATCCGTTGGCTGGGGGATGGGACCACACTCTTCAGTAAACACTGAAGCGAAGTAGTCGTTGACGAGGTTAGCATTTTCTGCAGCAGAGTGCTTTAATGTCCCCTCCTCATTTATCAAAGGGCCAATCGTTCGACGGATTGGATTACGGCTGTTTACATATCTAAAAACCTCCTTGGGATTCTCTTTACAAAGTCTTGCCACTCGGAGTTCTTCAGACCGTTTAGCCGCCCTTATGCTTGACTTCACTCTTCTGGCTAGCCTCCGGTATTCGTCAAAGTCCCCCGAAATCTTCGATTGCCGGTACACAATTCTCTTCTTCCTTAGAAGTTGGTCGATTTCTCGATTAAACTACTTTAGTTGAACAGAAGAGTGACGGGGGCATTTCAGAGGGATGAAACGCGATTGAAGACTCATAAATGTGGTTTTGAAACTGTTCCACGAGTCTTCAACAGCCTCGCACACTTCTAGCCTCGCGTCAGTCAGTCCAGCAGGAAGACCTGCAAAGTCTGCTCTTCTCAAATCAAGTTTCCTCGATTTACTAGTTGCAGTCCCTGCTTTTGGGACTTGACTACAAATCTAATTCGTCGGTGGTCCCTGCCACTGAGCTCTTCGCCAACAGAGAGGTCCTCAACGATGTCATCCTCAGAGGTGAAAACCAAGTCGAAGATATCAGAATACTGTCCACAAATTGATGTTTAGTATAAGAGAACGAGATCCAATAGTCAGTTAAAAAAAGGGTTGATTACAATAAATGCAAACATCATGAATTAAATGCTTTTCGATATATCATGCTTTTTATATAAGTACTCATTCTGGTTGAATTCTCTTTTACTATATAATAGGCATTTGTTTTGAAGAGTAATTTGAATTATTAAAGAATATGAATTACAAAATTTGTTTCTCGGCGAAAATTTTTGTTTAGGAGTGTGCATCAGTGGTTCCCAAACCCACGGTCGCGACCAAACTGAGGGTTAGAATAAGGCTTCTGAGGGTCGTAGGATTGCTACAAAAAATATAAAATAAATAAAAGAGAGAGAGAGAAATATTAGAACTAATTGTCGTAGAATTCCCCCCCTTTTTGTTCTATCTCTAAGAGTGCTAAGAGTGTCTAATATATTGATATTATAAGAATATCTTAACGAACAGAGCCGTTACAAAACACGTAAGGATATATATAAGAGAAACGAACATTAATCCCCAAATAAACTTATATTTTACCTTTATCAATTGAATACATAACATTTATACATTAACTACAGCAATACTTTAAATATTATTATAAACAATAATTAATTAAATTAGTTAACCCCTCAAAAATTGGTTAACGTTTTCTCCACACACAACAATAATATAAAAATTAGGCTTACGGACTCATGTGTAGTTTAAAGGCCTCAGAAATGTTATTTACTCTCGACGCGTGCCGCCGGACAGATGTAGATGAGCGAGATCACACGGTTGTTTTGGCGAGAGTGGCAGCTGGGGGGTCCACACGTTCTTCCGGGGGGATGGGTTCTTCGAGGACGAGAACCGATACGGTGCTTTTGCAACACCTAGGCAGTCGTGGTCTCTCTGGCGAGAATGAGTCAAACTTGGTTCTTAAATCCAGTTAACTTGGAGTGCGGTGTGATCACCGAGTAACGAGTTCGAGGAGGAGCTTTTCTCCTTCGTTACTTATTTCTTTATGGACGAGGACTGAACTCGGGAAAGGTCTTCTTCAAGGGCCAGAATAACAGAGGGGGGGTTTCTTTGGCGAGAATAAATTCCTTAACGTTCGGTGTGGTAACCCGGAACTAGCTCGACGATGAGCTTTTTTTTAATTCCAGTCTTCCTCAAGGGCGAGTATAACGGAGGGGGATTTCTCTGACGAGAACAAGTTGAACTTGGTTCCTCAACAAGTTAACTAAGAGTTCGGTGTGGCCACCGAGTAACAGGCTCAAGGAGGGAGCCTTTTTCTTCTTCTTTTCTTAATTCCTCAAGGACGAGGAATACCCCTGGTGCGCAAGGTGCACCAGGATATGAGGAGTCTCTCTGGCAAGAGTAAGTTGAACTTACCAAAGTTAACTTATCGTTTGGTTTGATAACCAGGAACTAAGCTCAAGGATGAGCTTCTTCTTAGCTCCTTAAGGTAGGTAGCCCTGCCTCTCTTGCAGGGTACTTCTTGCTCTGGCGAGCCAAGTACACTACCTCTCCAGTCTCGGTAGTTTGGTTTGATCCGAAGACTTCGTCACCTAGAGACTGACGTATACTACCTCGATTTTCCTGAGAGTTCCTCATTTATATCTCGTCACCCCACTGGGGGAGTGGTAAGGGGGGAGGGGCTTGAGGACGGCCCCAGGAGAGTTCTTTTCCAAACGGTTTTTCACACGAAGTCAAACATCGGCTCCTCGTTAGCCTTCGAGATTGGGAGAAACACGTCTCCAATTTCTTATTTGACGTGAAACTGGATCTCACTTTCCTGGGGGAGATCTTACATTTTGACCTTTAGGGTCTTTCATGGCACCGAGTTGTGCCACAGTGCGGTTAAGCACTGAACCCGCCGATGCCTTCGACGGATGTCTTTGCGGTAACCGCCTTGTGACTGCACCAAGAGTGAACGTGGGGGAGGGGGGAAAGGGACCATTCTCCTACACTAATAATAGCTTAAACATAATTATTAACATAATAATTGTGGAATATATATCGTTCTTTATACCGGAACAAGAAAATAGTTTTTAAATAATAAAGTATGATAAATGTAGGTATAACAAAAAATATATGAGTATGATCGGGTCCAATACATATGCTGTACGTTTAAGCGGCACGAGCTTGACTCAATTTCGTCAGAATCTTCAGTTACGACGTGGCTTTGTTGATGGACAAATGTGCGTATCACGTGGAGTTCATTGGGTTCTTACTTTATTATTTACTGTGATTGTAAAGATAATTCTGGAGAAGATCATTTAATAGGTTAATAAAGAGAAAACAGCTTAAGCTTGGGAATTTTCACTCATTAAAGAAACTTGCTAAAAATAAGGGTATTGTTGTGACTGCCAATTTCTACTCGTATGTTTTACGTATGAAATAATTGACATTGAGTGTGACGTTGGGCGTTTATGTCACTATAAATAAGTAATTTAGAACAGTGTACGGTGCACACACACACACACACACACACACATATATATATATATATATATATATATATATATATATATATATATATATATATATATATATATATATATATATATATATATATATATATATATATATATATATATATATATATATATACAAAAATGCAAATAAATTTCCAGAATAATTGGTACGGTTTATGTCTCGCAATATTAGCCAACTGACTCTAATTCAGATTCAGCGGAATACCCTAGCGCTCGAGCTGGAAGAGAACACTTGAGGGGTCCTTCTAATGTACTCAAAAGAGTACATTTCTACAGACCCCCTTTATGCTATTCTCGTTTATTCTCTTGGAAAACTGAATATTTTTTAAATTAATTCAGCCTATCTTTGCTAAATACATTATATATATATATATATATATATATATATATATATATATATTATACTCATTTCAGCTATGAATTCCAAAGGGAAGGGTGTCCCAGCGCAAACAAAAATTGCCGTATAAAGCTGAGTTTACGGCCTTACACATCTGAAACATAGATCAGGGAATGTCCGCAATCAGTGTGTTTATTGTGAGCAAGCCCTAAACAATGAATAAATGTTGGAAAACAAACTGTTCGGTTCATCTTAACATTATTGAAAAGCCACTAAGTTACTGGAAGGATAAAAAAGCGCAGGTAAAATGAAGTCGCTTTGATATTCCTTTTAGCTCAGCTTTTACCTTGGAGAAAGTTTCCTTGGCATCCGATGAAGTGGCATGGTATATTGCACCATTCAGAAAGTCTTACAACATTGGATAAGAGCTGGTGAAACAA
The DNA here is from genome assembly GCA_963969495.1 of Ceratothoa steindachneri. Taxonomy (NCBI): domain Eukaryota; kingdom Metazoa; phylum Arthropoda; class Malacostraca; order Isopoda; family Cymothoidae; genus Ceratothoa; species Ceratothoa steindachneri. The sequence goes on along the minus strand of OZ018324.1, from coordinate 33,518,995 downwards.
GCAGCATTCGCTATGTTGAAAAATATTTGTGGAGCAGATGTAGCTAAGAAAATTGACCGTGTACCACTTTCTAAGTACATCATGAAGTGTGGAATTATCTCATCTTATTAGATATTTGGTCTCAATTAATTGTGTAAATCAAAATTCACTATAGATATTCATTGCAGACAGATGAATCTTTGGCCATTGCTGGGAAACTTCCAATCATGGCTTTTGTGAGGCACAGAGGAGATTTTAAAATTTTGGAAAAGTTTCTTTACTATAATGGTCTCTCAACAATCACTACAGGAGAAGATATATTTGTTATTCTGACAGGTTTTTCAAGAAACATAACATATACTGGTTAAACTGTTTGGCTGTGTGTACTGATAGATCGCCATCGATGATCGGAAGTCCAGTCTGTTTTATCACTCGGATTAAAGGAGAAAATCCTAATTTCATAATAATTCACTGTTTCTTACATCTGGTAAACTCGGCCTCTCAACATCTGAAATAAATGTTTTCCCCAAGAGAAAAAGCATAAGCTGGCCAACTTTGCAAAGATGCTGCTTGGGTGGCAAAGCTGGTGTATTTAGGCTACATCTTCAGGTACATGAATAAATTGAACTCAGACAAGCACGGCCGAAATCAAACTATGGTAGAGATCAGTGAAAAAAATACATCGTTCAAGAAAACTGGCTACCAAAAAACAGCTGCTTTTCCGAGGCTAAGTGCAGTGCTGGAAGTTTCATCAGAAATATAGATTGCTGACTTCAAATTTATTTGACAAGATCACTTCCAGCAGCTTTAGGAGGAAATGGACAAATATTTGCCAGAAAATATTGAGATATTTCAACGCAACTGGGTCAAGATTGTGTTCTGTGTCGAAGTTGGTGAAGTTGGAGAAGATATCTCAAGATTTCAAGAAACTTTACATCTCACATCTCTAGAAAAATCAGATGCAGAAACAACTTTTTGAAAGTCTCTCATACTCTAAATTTGCGGCTCAACTGAAGGATAATAAGCCTCTTTGATTCCTAAGGCTGAAAAAGCTCTATTCCTTTTCGCACCACATACTTCTGTGAACAAGGATATTCCGTTCTTGTGACGACCAAGACAAGCAAGGAACCGTCTGGATCCTCAACATAATCTGCCCTGTTCTCTCTCTCCACATAAACATCAAGCCAATTCTTGGAAAGAACATCACGGTAGTCACTAAAATACTATTTTTTAATTTTTCAGTGAATTTTACTCGAAGAGCCAAAAGTTTATATTCTTTGCTCACTTTTTGTTTCAATAAATTAAATTAATATGAAAATGTCCCTTTAATATCCTTCAATAAACATAGAAATATAAAAATATAGTTCATTAAATAAAAGTGTATGTCCGTAGAATATATTTTAAAAACTAAATGTAGAAACAGTGAAGAATTATTATATTTATCGGCAGTTAATAGTAGTTGAATAGTCAGGTTGGCTCATTCATGAAACAGATTCATAGTAGGCAGTCAAAAGTTTGTTTATCTTTGCTTGATAATGGGAATTTGCCTCCAATTATCTTCAATCAATATTATATTATATTTATTAAAAGTAATTTATAGTAAAATTCAATAAACTTTATTCATTTGCATAAAACTAACTATAAAATAATACTGAAATAGTATTTTATCCCTTACAGTCCCAGGCCAAAATAAATTTGTGTTCAGGATGACAACAAAAAAGGTTTGGGAGAAACTGCTGTCAATCATGAGCGAGCACACGATGCCGGTTAAAATGCTAATAAAAATACAAACAAATATTAACGCTGAATTTTCAAAACCCTTAATTAAAGATGTGTCATAAATCCCGCAAATGGGTGTGAAATTAAATCACAGAATCATAGATTTTCAGGCAAAAACGTAATTCTTTTATTCCTAATGCGTTTGTAGAAAATATTTAGGCCTATGTGAAGGAGAAAAATCTATTGAAACAGGAAAATTTGAAAAAAAATATTCTTACAAAAATAAGGAAATCAAATTAATTGGTACTGAAATGTCGAACAACACATCTATATACATTTACATAGAGGTAATGGACGAATCAAGATTGTACTAGATTTTGATAAAAAAATCCCTAGATAAATTACAATTTGAACAAAAGGTTGGAATCCTTTTTAAATATTCAAGACACCTCTCTTCCCCAAAGCTACTTGTATAGAATGCGATTACAGTGTTGAAACCCTCCTCTGAACCAACAAATCCGAAAGATAATTAATGTCGAAAACAAGAGAGGGATTCAATTTAGAAAACATCCCCATAAAACACTTCCATCGCCTCACTCAAATTCGTTGGGAAGAGATTGAGCGAAATATGCAGTAAATTTGAAAGTCAAGTGTCGTTTTATGCCTTTTCTTCAGAGTTGATCTCGCAACTTGCCATATGAGCAGTTTGAAATAGGTTATAAGCGAATTTTTCAAGCATTATTTGTTAATTTGAAATTGATATTTCCTCCCCCTCTCCAGGAAGAATAATTGATGAAAATGCTTGAAAGTATGCGCTTTCTAATTTCCTCTTTAGCTGATCTTATATAACGGCATCATTAATTAAAATATTCACTCGATGAGGGTAGGATGAATGCTCAGAGAAATAAATGAAACTAAAAGGAGGAAAAAGGACAAAAGGAATGCAGAAAGATATATATTAGTCCGTCAGCAAAAGAATTACATGTTTCGATTAATCACACCAAAATCATGAACATTATATAATCGAGTCTATTCTCAAAGTTTCAAACTTATTTCTTCATAGAAATATATTATTTTATTTTCAATAATTTTTCACTATCTCTTTCATTTTTGCCGAAATATTGGGCCGTTTCAATCCTAAAGACTATGTTGCTATTGCCCTAAGGTTTGTCACAAAGTTGAAATGGAGTGTATACGGAATGCCACAGAATTGCCCAATATATTTTGATCATCAAAATTCCCTATCAAAATTAATATTCTTACTAGTTTTAACAAATTTTTACTGACCTGTCCATGCAAAACCGTAGTCTCCTATTATTTGTCCCAGATTATTTTGAACTCAAAATACCCTGCCTTCTAGACACATAGTAGAGCTTCTATTGTCTCTCCCAGACACTTAAATCATTTATTTTCATACAAAACACACAAAATAAATTTGCGTATACATGGACTACCCAGGAGTAGAAGAGGGTAGATCATATCTTGAAACGACCGAAACTGAAGAGGAAGTGGGGAAATAAGAGTTATCCACATTTTTTCAAACGGAATAAAGTCGTAAAACCTTTAAGCTATCACTCATTAAACTGCTACAATAAACAAACTGGTCCAAGAAAAAGATAACCTATATTTATTGCCAAATGTCTTGTATCTCTCACAGCATAGGTGCCTACATGTTTTATTTATACCTGAATGGATGTTTAAAATTAAAATTTTAATCTTCTAAGTAAAGTAAAGCAGGAGTAAAAATTCCCTTAATAGTGACAGTGATTCTAGTGGATTCGTCGAGTGGGACTTGCCTTTGAGTGGACTAAGTAATCCTTGCTGGCTCCTTGTAACTATGTAACTAACTAACTATTTTGAATACATTTAAAAAACGAAGACAGGGGTTACCTTTTGCAAAAACTAAATTATTTTCTCAAGATTTTACCTTTTTACAAAACCAAATTAAATCCAAATCGTGCCTAGGAGATTAAGTATTTAATCCAAGACAAAATTCAAATAAAGAAGAGATGTTTCACTCTTTCAGATAACACCGTGAATTCGCCCAACAGCGAAACGCATTGTTATTCCATTAGGAATAGACACACCAATCCCATATTAAAAATACAAAACTGCAATATCATAACACAGAAAAATGGGCATTATTCCAGGCATATCTCTAGTTTTTTTGTGGCTGGAGGTGCCAGGGGGATACTATCAGTTTTCTCCTTGCATCGCAACTAAGTAATGGTAAGAGGTTGTAAAACTAAAATTATAAAAGCGAAATAAGTTTAAGCGAAATAAACCTAAGAAGAACAATGAAACAATGAAAACAAGATAATGAAAAATGAGCTGAAATGTAAAATAGTGGTAAATTGAAATAAACTATTAAATTTCACAATATTTCGAGCTTTAATTTGATTATTAAACTAGGAATGAAACGATAACGGTTGGCAATTTAATTTTAAAATTAATTCGTGGAAAAATAATTTACGGATCTTATAATATAGGCTCGTGTTTCATTATTTTATTGTAATAGAAAAGCAAAAGCAAGAAAGGAACCGAAAAAAATATTAAGTTAGCGCAACGAGAAATGCAAAAAAGATGCAAAGTAATAGTATAGCAATAAATATTATACATTTTCCTCGGTCCTAAAAGGATATTAATCTCAGTAGTGCATATAGAAATGTCTTCCCAAATAACTCTCTTATTTTCAGAAAGTAATTCTAAATTTATATCTTAAAAGATTAATAGTTCCAATTTAAGTAGACATCAAAAGTGGCATTGAGAGATACAGCGGGTATGTTTTCAGAAGATACACCGGATGATATATGTACATAGAAGTATCTAATTAAATGAATTGAACCCAGGTGGATGAAACCTAGTCAAAAAGTTCAACAAATTGACTTGTAGCAAAATGGCGTTGAATTAATTGAACTCTAATTCAAGAGACCCCTTTATGATCCTACCTATTTAATACTTAAGCAAATGATATATTCACTAATTTAATAAAATAGAAAAATTAAAGAAAGTCCTAAAACTGGTTGGAGGAGCAGGTCTTGATGTCTAAAGAATGATATTCGTAACCGATATAAAAATGGGAAGTAAATTCTCAATTAAACACGATTTAAAAATATTGGGATTGGAATCAGACGTTTCAAAGAGAGCGAGCAAAGCAAATTTATTTATTCTGACAGATTTATTTATTAATACAAATATATAACCTTTGAATTTTTACCCATGTCAATTTGTTGTTATTTCAAGTATATAATACATTTGTGCTTCCGATATTTCTAAATATGGGAACTGATATCTCGATTACAGAAAAAATATATTTATATACAAATCAGACATCCCAAACAAAATAAAGGCCATCAAGATTTGAACCAGATAGTACAGATAATATTTCATCATATAAAAATACCAACATTTCGAATTCAGTTAGAAAAGTCTATTGATATTAACTATCTATTTTTGTAGGTTACGAAGCAGAATGGTAAATCCAAACTAGGTTATATATAATTATTGGTAACCATTATTTTTTGATAAATAACCACAAACTCATTTGAGGAAGTAACAAATTTAAAATGGCTGTGTAACATTATGTATCTTTATGTAGTGATCTGAAGCCTGTACAATGTTAAGAAGCTCAAGTTTTGTCCAAAGTTTTTGGAAAGTAAGAAACCTTTAATTCCAATCTCGCAACAAGCCGAAGAAAGATTTTATGTTTCCAAATGTTGACCTATGCATTGGTTGATTTAGAATAAATTTGAGATATTTAGAAAGTTATTTTTTTCGATATCATTTTGAAATTTTTTATGAAACTGTGAGTCCCATAAAATCATTGATTAAATAGGGCTCTTAAATAGTTCATCAATATATGTATATTACATTATACTAGTATACCCGTGCCGTCAAAAATGACAGCAATTTGAGCTAATACCTTTAATTGTTATGATTGTTGACAAAGGACATACTCGATATACTAAAAGTATATTTTTCTTAGATTTAACCACTTCACTTCTTAAAATGAAATATAATTAGTTTCACTTTGAACATGTTTAGCAAAAGGTACCAAAGGAACAAACAAGATGACTCTCAGTACATTTTTGGGGGACATAGCCAGACAGCGGTTATGATAGAACTTCTTCTCACCTATAAAACAACCAAGTCCTGTCATGTTTTAGTAGATGCTTCCGTTTGTTACAAGCTTTGCTTTACATCCCTTTAACTTATCCTTCATCATCTGCGATAGAAGCTGTAACTCAAAGAATGGAAGTAGAAGGTAGTAGTGTGATTTGAGAAGTAGAAATAATCGTTTACTTGCATGAAGTGATGTTGGCTGAAAGATTTGAGAAGGAAGAACTGTAAGGGCAACAAATGAGATAAAAAGTCAAAAGTGAAGAGATAGAGTTAAATTCTCTTTTCTCTAGTTCCACTCAGTGGAAATACTGAGAGGTGGTTTAGAGTAAGGGGAACAAGGATATTTTTCTCTCGTATGTACAAATGAAAAGAGCAGACACTTCTTTGAACATCCTCAATGAGTCTCTTTCCCCTCATCATTATGGCGGATAAGACCGGAAGCACTGAATAAAATAAATATAAAGGAATACAGAATATACGATCAAAAAATTATAGACAATGGAGAGTGAAACATTTTAATTAGTGCTTACAATTTTAAATCGTAAAATGTCACTTATTTACTTGCCGAGACGGTAAGTGTGAGAGTATGTGTGAGGGAAAGTGTGTGTGAAAGAAGGAAAGAGATAAGCATGACAGAACCAAGTGACGAGGCACGACCAGCAAATCGTGGTAGGTGGATGAAGATCAATGTGCGCGTTCCACCCAATAGATGATATTCCTGCCAGGCATCGAATTGTGTATGTGTAGTATGTGAATTGCTGACTTTCTGGACCCCTGATGTCGTCTGCACAGTGATCTGTAGGGCTTTGGTAAACATTCCCAAATATTTTTAATAGAGTTCCTAATTAATGCAATTTCTTATGCTTATTCCGAATTTATATTTCTTTTGGGGAGAAATTATTACATTGAGAGTTAGGTTAGGTTTGTTATATTTTCTCCTAACCTTTTGAACATTTAAGTAGTAATGCAATTTCTTACGGTGATTCCAAATGTGTATTTTATTTATAAAATTGTTAGTTTTAAACTAAGTTACATTAACTAATATTCGGTTAAATTTCTGTTAAATTCTCTGATCTTTTGTAAATTTGACTACTAATGCAGTTTCTTACGCTTTTTTAATATATATATATATATATATATATATATATATATATATATATATATATATATATATGTTATTTTTGGAGAAATTATTAGTTTAACAAAAGATCGGAGAACGTGAACCAAACTCACAATATATAAAATCCCATAAGAATAATGTTTCCAGTTGATTGCAATCTTTATTTCAAGTTGAAAACTGTATTCTCTGAATTAATTTTCGTCGCTCACTCTTCATTGTCTGAATTCTTAAGGCATAGAAATTACGATATTACAGAGGTTTGAAGAACAATTTGAGGGCCTAAAATACTACTTATGATATGAGATTTAGAAATATCCTTCAAAGAACTGGATTCATCGAATAAAGGAATAAGGGACATGATGTACTCCCATTTAGAGAATATTTATTTTGGTTGAGATAAGAGGGCATGAAAAGTGTTGTGTTGTGGAAGGAAGTATCACGGGATCCCTACTAAGAGCTAAATGAGACTAACTATTTTTTTTATATTCCCATTTTTTTAAGAAAAGAAAAGAGTGATTGACATGAAAAGACGATCAAAACCCTTTACCTAAATGAAAAAGTGTTAACTACCAGGAAAGCCGTTTTTAACTTACTAATATATTATAATTGTGAATGAAATTGCAAACAGGTGTTTTATCTCCATATTTTTTTCACTAATTTTTGAGCCATTGACTTAGCTTTAAGCACGTGAGATATCAATCAATCATAAGGAAAGACTCATTCATCAAATACAAGGAATTAAGATTGATTGCACAATGGTAGCGGTTGAAATATTTCTTGGCGCCTAACAATGATTTAAATATTTGTCTTGGCTTAGGACCCTTTACCAGGTAGACAAAATATTCCATTGTTATAAAATATACAATAACTAATTGGCTTCATGGGAGGTATAAATGCTGAGGAAATCGTCTAAGTTTAATAAAAGGCCTTGAGTCACTATACCAAGTAAATCGGTTGGATGAAGATTGATAATTTTATGAGATTAAATATAGAGAAGACATATATGTAAATTAATTTCTTTTTTCTCAGACATCTGCATTGGAGATTTTGAAATAATTTTGACCATCCTGTTTAATGAAAATACACATGAAGCTTATTTAATGTAATTTGTAGTGCATTTACTGAACGTCCATAAAAATATCCGGTTTCTCAAAGGGGCGGACTTAAATTTCCTTTTGTTAATTCAATATGGATTTGGGTCTTCGATCAATGGTTTAATGGAAGCGGGTTCAACAAGACAGTTAAGAGGTTTGATTTAGGTAAAACGGTTCTAGCGTCTCGTTTTTAACCAGTGGCCTCGCAAGTGCAAAGTAAGTTCCATGAGCGAAGAGTGGTATATGGTGCAAGATTCCTAGGTATCATCAAAGAGAACTAAACGGAATTGAATATTGAACCATGACTCTAAATTTTAAGACCAAAAGAACCAAGCCTTCCCGTCGAGGCAAACCAAGTGGTTCCTCTTTTGGACTTTTGGGCTACTTTAAATACAACTTTGATTGTTTTATGGAGAACATGCTCTCGATAGTTAATCAACTTAAATTTAATATTTAATTAATCTTAATGATGAAGAACAAAATTGTATTTAAGAAATACCAAAATTATTTCTTTAAACAGGAATACCTATTTGGCTTTCTAGGCGGCTTCAATACCATCCTATACTTGTCACTCTAGGAAAGCGCATTTTCTCAACCTCTTCTCGTGAAAGCTAAAAAATCAACTGCCTCTGCAGTCATTGGTTCCAGCGACCTCAAGCATGAAAAGATCACGCGTCATCACTGAGCCTTCGATGTATGTATATACATATATATTTTGAGACTCTGTTCATTTGAAGATCAGATATTGCAAATATTCCAAATGGAAGACACTAAAAGATCGATTGTATAGCTTGATCTACTCATTCTATAGAGTTATATATATAAAATGTGAAACTCTCTAATTTACAGAAGGTTTAGGAAAATAATTTAGATGCATTTAAAATCTAATTATATTTCTTATCACAAATTTTCGCTCAAGACATCAATTATGCTTTTTTTGGCAGAAAACCCACCAAACAAGTTTAGTCTTTTATTGCCGCCAGAAATTTTCTACTTTTTCTCTTCGCCTTTTTGGAACAAAGTGACTCAAACATGACCCCAGAGAGAAGATACAAATCAACCAGAGCGCGAGTCAGGTTTTGTTTCCCTTAACGAGCAAAGCACTTCACATCCGGTAAGGTTTCGGCAGAAACAATAATTTATCAAAAAAGGCGCACAGACAAGAAAAAATCGATTTAATCTGATATTTGAAAAATTTTAAATTACTAAATGATGGCAAACTCATACGTTTTCTGTTTCAGAAACTCAGGAGTCTGGGTACTTCTAGTGTCGAAGTTTATCTTTTTTTGAAAGACGAAATTCTCATTAGCATTCAATGGTCCTTTGGACAGGATCACTTCCAATTTTCTTTTTCTGGTAGCGCCAAACTAAAGTCAATGAAGTTTCCCACTGAATAAGCTCTGCTTGCGTATACTACTATCACGTTTCGGGATTCTCAATGAATCTTCATCTCTGATAAGCCATATATGTATCTTCCTCTATTCTTTGATGAGTGTTTCTAGGTCAGCGATGAATGTGTTGTTTCTTCTGCCGACAAAGATAAGACCATAGTTGTAATAGACAAAGAAGATTGCCATGGGAAAGCGCGCCTCCAGCTTAATGACGAAGATACTTACCAACTCGACTATTCTTACCTATAGTTTCTTTAAAGGGATCAGCTATGTCCAGACTGTCCAAGTGACTAGTATATGAATTCAAACCAATGATGTTGGCATCCAAGTACAGGTTGAACAACACTACATATTAGTTAAACAGGAATAAAGGGTTGAATCAACTGTTGGCTTGCGCCCAACAGTTCTCTTATTACTGCCCTATGGCTGAGGTACATCCATGACACATCTTTAATTCTTCGATAAGTGGTGATCTCATCCTTTGGCTGTCATATTAACGGTAATTTCCCTTAGATACAATTTACAATAGAGATTCTGCAAGGTGCAAAACAACCCATCTTGGATGTTTGGTTATGCGAGGCACTGACGGTCTCTACAGATGAGCTTATATAGGGACAATCAACACACAGATTAGGTAGTTTATTTCCATAGGGCTCATCTTGTAACTCATAAAAGAAGCATGGTCTTCATATTATTTAACAAACATAGGAGAAATTGCAGCAGCGCTTATTAGGGATTGAATATGACCCCCCACCCTCCACCGAAAATCGGTGTTTTCAACTAATAACAATCCTAACCGAATGAAAACTCGGAAAGTAAACCTAGTCCCTAAAAATAAGACGATATACAACTAAAAAGGAGCGAACTCTCTTAGCTAATTAGATGATCGCAAATAAAATCCAAACTCCCAAGTCCACACAATATCGACATAGCCCATCTTACGAAGTCAATTCACCAAGATCAATGACAACCGGAGCGAGGACGAACAAGCCGGTGTCATGTATGTGATAAAATGTTACGATTGTCCGGCAAAGTACATCAGATAGACAGGAAAATTACTGCAACAAGGATTGAAAAACGCCAGCGAAACATCTGGAGGAAAGGATCAGCTTTTATCTATTGCCTACCACAACGACAATCTGCAACATTGCCTCAATTGCAAAGATTTGTTGCAATCCGACAAAAAAAGAGCGGATTCTTTAAATTCCTGTTTACCCGAGAATCACAGCAACAACAGTCTTATATTCATATTAGATATCTTGTTTTCCCTATCATTTTTTCATCATTACTAAAATGTATCTTTTTCTGTAGTAGCTACATTCCCTGCTAGCGCCTCTTAACCATAATCTTATCACTTTTATAGTTGGGTTAAAAAAGCGATGGAATAAAAGGAAGCTTACTAAAATTAGTTTGAAGTTGGCTGGATAACCGTAGAAGGAAAGCTGATGTCACTAGAAAGAGTTCGCTTCAGTCACTAGCAGAAATGATCATGTGACTGTCCTTTCAAACTTTTTAATATATTTAAGCAATCATTGCACAAATATTTTAATTGAAATTAAAAAAAATTTTCATGACACGAAACTATGTAATAGGGCAAAATATCTTACAAGACAGGGGCTATGGACAGAATTGATAAGGAATAGTGGCATTTAATTTAATTAAGAAGTAGATTTGTCGGTCTCCTTTAGGCTAATTCCTCAAGCAAAATGTTCTACCGTTCTCAATGGATATTGAAAGCTGTTGTGCAATTGATTAACATCTGCTTGAGTGCCTTAAACTATTCAGGTTCTGGAAAGGATAGAATAAGGTCTGCTATACTCATATTTCACTTTATCGCTCATAAGACCAGTGTATGTCAACAAAACTTTGCACTGCTGGATCCATAATACGTGTTCCTTATCTTGGTAATCGGAAAAGGAAATATGAACGCTTTGAAGTAGATGGTAGTTAAATTCGCTGTTGATGCCATATTGCGCAATTTTAAATGCATCTCCGAAATTCAAGTTTATTAGATTTGTCGAGTCGAATCAACCCTTACTCCAAAAATCACCAAAGAGAAAGTATGCTACGAAAAGCGGTCAACCTTAAATTGACCGAAAGATTTTTTAATCTCAATTTCTGAGCCACGCCCGGTTTAACATCAATTTTAGCATCCACTTGTTATCAATTCAACATCAAAACCTACGGAGCGAAGTAAGGACTTCGAAATGAAGCTTTACTTTGTATGATGTGATGTGATGTGATGAAATAAGTGGTGAAGTCTTTTTTGCCACCCGCTTCTTCTTTCTACTTTTTCCAGCTTTTGGTGCGGCTTCAGCGTCTGAGGAATCCATGGTTTCCGAATCCTTCGAGGTTTTCTTGTTAATTATGGAGTTGGCAGAAGACCTGGCAGCAGGCTCCCTTTCTTTTCTGGCTCCTATTCTACGGTCCGAACTTTTGGTCTTTTATTTGGACTTCCCTTCTTGTTTCTCTGCCTCTTGATCTGTTTTAGGAACCATTTGCAGTCGTAGGACGTCTTCTGGTGGAAAGTCGTCCGGGAACCACATCTGGTTCAAGCCATTTTTGGCTAGCATCAAGTTCAGTTCCTTCGCAAAGCATCCAAGCTGCGTTAGATTTGTGACTTGGGCATACAGAATGCATGTTAGAATTCTGGTAGATTCCTCATTTTAAATTTTCAAGTAAGATTTTTTGACTGCAGCCTCTGAATAAGCTGCTTTTGCAACTTGGGCATATGTGATGTTCGCTTTCATGGTCACCTCATCTTGGCTCTGCTTTTGCTTTTTCCTTATCAGGTCTTTCTTGATTGGACAGGCCATAGCCATAGTCCAATGTCGCTGTCCGCAGTTGATGCACTTCTCACGATGGCTCCGGCAGCTTATCCAGTGATGTCCGGGTTTGCTGCATCTGAAGCATAGTTCCTCGGGCGCCTGACATTCGCGGGTGGTGTAGGCCTCCATTTTGTAGCAGCGGAAGCAGAACTGGATTGAGTGGAATTCCTTCCTCTCAATCTGCTCCCCGCTGATCCTGGCGTTGAAAAGCAGGAGCCCAGATTCCTTCGCCTTTTTGGCCATGGAGGTTTCCCCAAATATTATTTTAAATACATGGGCGTAGTCGGTGTTATCTCTTTTGTTACGGGATTTTACGATATACGTAACTTTCGCCTATAAGTGATTCCTCATGATCTTATCTCTGATAATTCCCAGGAATGTTCCCCTATCCAGGGTTCTAATTTCCTGCAGAACACGATCTTATGCGATTGGATCTGCGGTGAAATAGCTGGTTGCAGGCCAAGCTCACGAAGGACCTCGACCGCAGCCTCCTTTGCCATCGCTTCTATGTTTTATTCTGTCTCACAGACAGCGACGTAACCCGAGGGGATCTCCAGTAGCCTTATCATGGCTATCTTGAGTTTCCCATATACAGCTTCAAATACTTTCTGCTTGATTGGTCTGGTGTGCCCGCTTATGGTGCGCAACGGGACCCGGAGGTCCGAGCATGGGCCATCCTTTCTGTACGAGCCCCTTTCTGGTTGCTTGCCAACTCTTATATTATTCTCTTTCTCCCAATGAAAAAAAATTTCCTTTTTCTTATTAGAGCGCTTGAGGGGGACAGCCTCCTCCCCCACCGTTGCAAGCAAGCTTCCGTGAACGTGAACTGCCGGATGGAAGGATAAATTGATGGTGGGTCGACCCGGGGAGGCCCCTCAGACGGGTGATATATGGCGGACTTAATGATGGGTGGTGATTGAATCAACTACTATTACCCGTGGGGTGCCGCCCCTTCTGAGATTTGGTTCACGATGCTGCTTCCAACTTACACAGGGACGGTTGCGTGTCCCCCTGTGGTCTTGGCCGGAAACTACCCTCAGGGACTAGAGCAAACTTTCTCTAAAGCTTTCAGCATCGCCGCGTAACCGGGTTGCCACTGATGCCGAGTTCTACAGTGGGCTACTCCTCAAACCTGCTTTCCTAGGCGCCTCCAATTATGCCTATTACACGAACGGCATAGTTGGAGCGTGGCTAGATAAATGGCAGTTCAGTTCACTTTAACTCCCTTTCCCCGGCAGGTGGGAAGAAATGCAAGGTCGAATTAGCCCGACATTCGTCGGTTTATTCGTGCTCTGTAAATTTCTTCTTCTTCGGTTACCCGTAGAGAAACGTGAATAAATAATTCACGTATAAAGTCACGTTACTTTATCGGCGAAAAACGCCTTCTGAGTTAGATGAATTTTCCAATTTTTCTATTCCGTCTTACATTTTATTTTATGCCAAAAAAAGAATTTTTTTAATATTTTATTATCTTAAAAACTTTGAATAAATGTCATATTTGCGCGACTTTACTTACACTCCAGCATCCATGCTTCTGTTCTACGAGGTGAGCGGGCCTTTGGAAAGCCACCACGTCCCAAGGTTGAGTTCACAGGTCCATGAGGTCAAATTTCTTTTGATGACTGCATTTGGTGCATATTTGTATTGGGACGTATACTGTTGGCGTAATTTTATCGCAAGATTATGTTTGCATTTGAATGGCTGTGGAAGGTAATCTCCTACTGACGATTAGTGAGATTTTATTTAGTTTATTATTAATTAGACTTTTCTAAAACTTTTGAGGACCTTCTTGGAACTTTTCAGAACTTTCATAAAGTTCGAGTACAAACATTTGTTTCACTCGTGTTGCTTCGTTAGTTTTCCTTCGAGTTCAGTTATTTTACTATTTGTCATTTGCAAACATTCCTTTTCCTTTCTTCCTCCTTATTCATATGGGCCAAATGCCATCGTTAATTAATCAATTCACGGTTAAGTTGAAATTGATTACAATTCAACTGAGGAAAGTTAATCAATTGTGTAAAGTATAAGGGAGAGAAGAGGGAAGTTAAGTGATCTGAATTATTTAGAGGTGCGATACCAATAATCATCATAATTCGGTGCTGGTTCTGAGTATATTTTCGCTCTCGATAGGCAAGTTTGCACAAATATGGACTAGTCTTTGATCTTACAAGTTAACCCAACCTATTTTGTTATCTCTACATAGACCCTAATAAGTTTTGAGGCCTGTTTTACCAGGACGGAGGTGGAATAAAATGGGTGCATGAAATGTACTAAAATGAAAGATGAAAATTAGGGAATTAAAATTGCTCGTAATAAAGGCATTCAGGATCAGAAGACGCGTTTACATGGTTCAAAATTTTCGTCTAAAAGAAGTTCTTATGTTTCAAAATGTTCAAATTATGAGCATTAATGAGCAACCAAACTCACATATACACAAACATCTCCTTATGGCACCATACTTTTCGCTAATGAGATACAAGATAAAAAAATGAAGCATGATTTTTTTTCGAAATCAAGACGAAAATAGAAACAAATATTACCATTGAAATAATACTCCAAGTATTTTTATTATTTATGATAACTCGTTATATTCAGTTTTCTTCTCTATGGTATTTTTTTCAAACACGGTAAGTGCATGATTTTTTTTCCAAATATTTTGTTTCATTAAGTTCTTAATGCGTTTTCGGGGAGGAGGGTATGGGTTTGTTTTTAGATAATTGTTTCATCTCGAGATTCTGATCCCCAGCATCACCATGAAAATACATACATGCACACATACAAGCACTTTCGCACATTGAAGAAAAAATTCTTCTTTATCTGCGTTCTGTCTGGTCTGAAAGTGTGTCGAGGACATTATTTTCTCCATTCTATTACAAGGACAGGTAATGTTTTTTGTTGTATGACTAACAAAGTGCATGTCCTGACATCAAATTTAATGGCAAACCACAGTATTAGGTCAGCTAAAATTGAGCAAATCCAAATCTGCTCTCATTTTATTAAACTTCAAAAGTTTAACAATAGAGTTACCATCGTGTCGGTTCTAGGAGTCGAAGGGGGGCTTGTATTAAAATGATTTCATCACACCTAGGTGATGTCAACCTTTTTAATATTTTCCGTAGTGTAGGTTAACATTGCGCTCCAATGAAAGGGTATAAAACTAGGAATCGAAAATTTCTTCAAAAATATTGGAATTAATAACAAAAGTCATCCTGCGCTAATTTTCTGAGTAGTACATCAAATACATTTGATTACAATGTTAAATATCTTGTGAGAAGAGATGTAGAAAATGTATGAGACTTGTGATCCTTAATTTGGTGAGATATATATATATATATATATATATATATATATATATATATATATATATATATATATATATATATATATATATATATATATATATATATATATATATATATATATATATATATATATATATATATATATTTATATATATATATATATATGTATATATATATATATATATATATATATATATGTGTGTGTACTATTAAGGACAATAACTGTGGCAGGTTATTAATTCTAACTTGTGTTTTCTTAATACAAGTTTTTTAACAGGGTGTTCGAGGCGAGAAAAAAACATCCGCGAATGACATTCTTTATTCCTAGACGTCTTTCCACCATGTTATGTCATTTTTAGGGAATGAACATAAATGGAATTCTGATGTCCTCAATAGTGGAAGATATGGATGGTAGTAGAAGAGATGTGATAAAAGCGGTAGGAAGATGTTTGTTCTAGTTTGAGGGGCATCTTTAGCATTTGATTACTTTTGATTACCGATTTTTCCTTCTTGTTCGTTTGTTTTTATATCGTTGACCTGTGTGTTTGTTTTTGTTGTTCTTCTTTATATACTTTTGTGTATTTTTTCTTTGTTATGTTTATTTAGTGTTCATGTATTTTTTAGCTTTTGAGTCTATTAGTGATCTAATTTAGTGTTTTACCTACTGTTTTGTTTCGGTTGTATTTGTTTGTTTTTCATTAATTGTGATTATAAATTCTGTCTTATATTTTTTGTGTCGTACTCTATCTTGTTTATGTGTGAAGTGGTGTAGTGTTCTCCTCGGCGCAGAGTCTAATGCTTCGGAAATGTCGATTTCAGGGGACTTTCTTACGCAATATGGGAGGGATGTTTATGTTGCCACCTGTTCCTCTTAGCTCTGGAAAAACGGGAAAGAAGTAACGTTCACATTGTTTGTCGGTAAGTATCAAAAGCGTTTAGAAAGCTGTGGCAACGGGCAATGCAGTACAAGATGTTACCACTGGGCCTAAGCTAAAACTTATAAAGAACTCTCTGTGACTATGTCATGTAGAGAGCGGCGTACATCAGTTTTGGGTGCACGGATGGACCAAAGTTTCCGCTCATTGGGGGCCTCCCACAAGGAAGGGTGCCTGTCCCCTACTCTCTACTTGATTTACACAGCTGATTTCCCAGCCCCTGTAAGCCCCAGTTGCCTCAACATTCAATTAACCCATGATTTCACCCAGATAATCACTTGTCCATAGATGAATGTGCCTTCGCAAACTCGTATAATAGTAGCAGAAATTGAAAACCTTAACACCTAGGGGGTCCAGTGAAAGATCCGCACAAACCAAGAAAAGTTCAAAGTAGTCCCCATCGGCAGGAGACTACTTCACGATGTCAGGGCGGGGGATTGATGCTATCCCTACACCACGGAGTGCAATCTACTCGGAATAACGATTACTTCAACCAGATACAAGAACCACGCCCAAGAAAGAATCACCAAGGCCATTACTGCATTCAAAACTCTATATATCCTTAGAAATATGCTTGAAACCAATAAGAAAAAAATCTACAATGCACTTGTAAGATCGAAGCTGGTATACCTTGCTTCCGCCCTCTCGTATTTTTCGAAGACACAAAAGAGGAAACTACAAGTGGTGAAAGATAAATGTATGTACCTAATTACAGGTACATACAGGCGAGAAAGAAGAGGCCAGGAAGAGCTGCACCGGGAGGCCGGGTTAAGTCACAATAACGTTGTCATAGAAGAACGGACAAAGAATATGCAGGAACAGGTTAACCAAGAATTGGAAGATGACATCGTCCAAATGATTAAACAGAATAGAAGTGGCATAAGTGGTGCCAGATTTCTAAAATCCGCTGGGCTTTTAGTTGGCGAAGCAGAATTAAACGTCTACGCATGAAAATAAGAATGTTTTTACCCAAACCAAGAATAAGAATACCTAATTATCAAACTTCACCGATTTCTACAAGAATTCACTAATGAAGACCGAAAAATACAGAGAAGAAATCCAAGAAAAACAAAAGACACAAGTTACACTCACTACAAGATATACAAAAAAACAAAAACACTAAGCATAACACTAAAGTAATTAAAGTAATTTATTACTACAACAGCAAATGCGCATAACATATCCAAGAACATTAAAGTTTTTTTAGACAAATGGCTTGAACGCTATAATAATATAAACTATCTCAAAGACAACAAAGGAACCACAAAACAAAAAAATATTTAAAAGCGATAGGCCTGATCACCAGGCACTTAGCATGTCTTTGCACCCTACCACACTCTTTCTCTTTTCACCACTTCTATATTTTCAGCTATCTGTTCCTACACCAACCCACTTACATCGTTTAGTATTCATAGTCTGACTATTTTTTGCTCCGATCTAGTTCACTGGCAAAAGAAGCAAAGGGAAATGAGAGTTTGAAAACGTGCTTCTTTTAACGGCGGTCAACTCGGAGACGCGGAGAGTCGGGAGTATGGTTTTCAGCTGAAGTTACAATTTAATTGCCGGTTTCTTCATTTGAATAATGAGCGCTTTGGCCATCCGCAATCTTTTAGAGTCTCAGGATGATGGAGGTGTCCTTATTCAGCTTTACACGGGTTAGGGTAGTGCCATGAGAGTGAGCGTGTCTTTGAATTGTGCCGTTTTGAAGGTGAGCTGTCAGTCGCCTTGAAGTGCTTGTGGAGGTTAAGCCGATTTACTTTTATTTGCAGTGTTCGTAGTCACCGACTTTGCACGAATATTCGTACACGACGTTAGTCTCATGGAGTTCGCTCGTGGGAGGGAGACAGCTGTTCTTCATGATGCAACTATTTGTTTTCTTGGTCTTGTAGTATGTAATCTGATTTCTATCCTTATTAAGGTCGGTTGTTATCCCTGTTAGAATGGATAAACGTAAATTTTCCATTCTCTTTGAGAGCAAGAATAACAATTAAAATAGCTCATTGAAAGACAAATTTTGGGGTTTGTCTTAGAAATGATGACTTATGCGAATTCTTCTCTTGACTGTGAGAAGAGATCCGTCAGAGGGCTTGATAAAGAGCTAAGTTAGCTAAAAATTTGACTTCTTAACCGCATATATATATATATATATATATATATATATATATATATATATATATATATATAAGAAGTATGATTTTTCTTTGCTTATAACAACTATTACTAATAAATAAAATTTAGCATGTGACAAATAATAATCTCAGTCAGTTCATATTTCGTAGCAAAAGCTTTTTTGCGTGGCCTCTACAGCAGATGGATATATATATACATATATATATATATATATATATATATATATATATATATATATATATATATATATATATATATATATATATATATATAATTGAAAAATAACGTTCAAATCAATGTGATTACATAGATAAGAATTCCGAAATCTGCTAAAATAGTCTCCTGGAACTCATCAAACCTCTTTAGGAGCGCCATCCATACGACAGAGCAACCATCCTGATTGCCCATAGTAATATGTAATATAGATAACAATCTCTCCATTTAACGCAATATACATTGCCAATGGTCAAAGAAGTTTACTGCAGTAAAAGCTTATATATAGCATTTTGATACTTAAGTAAAATAGAAATCTCTATTGTTTTTAAAATATGATGGAGAGTAGCAAAAGCTGGATTAAAAGAGAGTACGAGAATATTCTTGTTATTAAAAGGAGGGTAAGATGCGAAATGTTAAAACAATTTATAACTAACTCAAGACATTCATTGAGGAAATTGAGAGGATATCAAAGTGTGTATCCTCTCGAAAGAAAATACAAATTTCAGAGTCAAGGAATTCAGGAAAAACCACACTTCACGTGGTTATTGCTAGTTATTGCATTAATATGAAAAGAAGAGTAAAAGTGAATTTAGGAGGAAGAATTAGAAAGCTTTCTTTAAATTCTTTTGTTTTGCAATAAAGTACTCCAATCATTAATTCTATAGCGCATATTTATAAGACATTGAGCATAAATTTAGAGGAGCTTATCAATTAACCATCATATTCTTTCACTATTTTCCTGGTGATGAGCAGCAGTTTAATTACACTAAACTTCCTTTGACTGAGGATGAACATTTATTGGACCGAGAAGAATAAGAGGGATTTTTACCTGTCGTTCTTGAAGCCAATAAACTTTGGACAAAAGTAATTTTAATTAAGCGAAAGCTTAGAGAGGAAGTGGGTATTCATGGTCTCTTTGAAGGCCCCAAGGAAAGGGTTAAACGTATAGCAGCAGAAGGTATGTTCAACATTCTCGATGCAAATATAGAAACAAGACAATTTCACATTGACCACATACAATTAGGATGACCAAACAATGTTGGGCGAGAGCCGGAACTTAGTGTTTATGGGGGCCTAATTTATGATCAATCAACTTAATAGGAGAAAATCAGTGTTATTGACTCATTGTTGTTTAAAATCACCTAAAAACCTTTTAAGACAATTAAGGATTTCAAATACTATCTGAATAAAAGTTATTATTTGTTATTGTTGTGGGTCTAAAGGTGATATTTTTAATGGCATTTGTTCGAAGTTGGCACTACAAAAGGGGTTTAAAACAGCAGACTTTCTCAAATCTTATTTAAAACTCTTCCATTACCTTTGGTATATAATTGGTTGGCATTGACATGATTCTCTAAAAATATAGGAATAGAGAAAGCTCATCAAAATTGTGAAACCTACACTAAGAAACCCAGCTCTCCCCAAAAAACCTTTAAACAGATGCTCTCTTTCCATTTCCTCACTAGTTTTCAAACCTTTCTTCTAGATGTCCCCTTCTCTTACCCTTAGTTCACCACTTATATAAAATCAAATTTATTTAACTAAACCATTTATTTGTTTAAGCACTTAAAAATCACTGCATTATACACGTTAACAAAAATATCAATCCCCAAAACTTTATTTCAAAATCAATTATTTTAAAAAAATAAGTGAACTTAAAGGAAATATTCGTTATTTCAACTACACTTACCCCCTATACTCAAAAAATAATTACAGGGAATTATTTTCCAAATTCCAAAGTATAAATTTATTTGCGATTACGAGGAAAATCGTTTCATTTAGTTATCTTATCAGTCTTGAGTCATCAAAATTGAAATTCTATTTAGAGAGAAATTGCATTATACTGTTTTATTTTAGGACAACTTAATTTTTATTGGACCCTGCTTAATAGCAATTTAGCCAAGAATAATGGGTAATTTATTAAGTTAAATGCAATTTGTGTCTCTTCTTATTCAATGCTCATAATATTTTTATTATATTTCTCTTGTGACTGTAATTATTCAAAGTAAATTCTTCCTACAATGTTTTAACATTTATTTCTATACTGTTTGAAAATTATTTAAGTTTTAACGCGAAATGTTACGATCCTAAACGCTCCTCTGTGACCAGATTTTCATTGAAGTAATGTCACGCACTCTCACACTTTTCGACTCTCACAATGTGTCATTAAGCAAAAAAAGTAAACTAGATCAAATTAATTTGATTGAATTTGGATGAAAAGAAAAGAATTTGGAAGCAGAAAATTTAAAATGCAAATTCCACATTTGTAATTTTACTAATTTTCTCTAAACAAATCTTTTGCCTTTGCAAAATCAATATTTTATTCCGATTTATCTTTTAGGACAAAATATTAAAATAATTAGATAAAAACATTTAAGAACGAAAATAATCGTTTAATTGATTTGATAATTTTTTATATATTTTTTGCTTCTCTTCTTACAGCTAACTTTCAATGTCAATCATCATTCTATTAAACTCTTTTCGTGTCCGCATTTTTTTTAATATTCCTTTAAAGTGCGGATATGATAAAATATTAAAAAATATAACAAAAAATGAAAGTTACGAAAATAGTAGAAGTGTGAGAATATTTCATGAAGAATTGAGTGTTAAATATGGTGTTATTGACCCTAAAATCTTTTGATGCTTTTTGAAAGCTTCTAATTGTTGCTCGTTCTTATAATATTAATAGACAGTTTTAAGCAATCATCAAAATCTGTGCCTTGTGTAAATAATAATATTGTAAAAAATTTTCACGGGGCAGGAAAGGCAAAAGAAACAAAGTACACTAGTAATCTAGCATTTGATTTTCAGTTATTATCAACAATTTTTAAATATGGCAAACATATGGCAAACAATAGAATTCATAAATTCTTCAGAATTTCAATTCCAAAGTTTGATATTAATTACAAAGTTGATTCAACAAATTTCGTATTAAAAATCGGACGGGAAGTAAATAAGTGACCCTTTTTATTATCAAAATGCCTTCAAAAGTCGCAATTAAAAAGGCTTTACTCTCTACAATCAAGAATCCTACTAAGTTTATGCAGTATTTTTTCTACTCTGCCTTCACTTTTGTACTTTTCACCTTTCTCCCCTCCCCTCATGATGCTCAAATGAAACTGAGAGAAGTGGAATTCTCTTTTCACTCTTCATCCTCGATGATGCCTCTTAACCAATTTTTATTAATTTCTATTTTTGCTCATTAGTTTGTCGCCCTGCATCTCACCTCCTTTCCTTAGCCCCCACTTAGTATATATCCTTACCTTTCCTTCGTTGCAGTACACAAAATATTCCATCTTCTGCTACCTCACTAACACTTACTTCATCCATTCATTGAGTAAATGCCTCTTTTACATATGAGATACGGTCAAGCCGAGAGAAATAAACCGCTTACGCTTACATGAGTGGTAAGGCCTTGACCAAATTATATTGCCTCCTACATTATTGTATCGTATGCAATTAAAATAATAGCACAGCATTTCCCAATTGAACCCAGGAACAGATTTTAAATCAAGGGATTTGCTATGCGAGAAAATTGAAAGGATTGACGATTCCCTAAATTTGTCAAATATCATTGGGTTCTAACTCTAACTTTGATTCTGATATTTTAATGAAGCTTTTGTTAAGACCATGAAACGAATGTTGAGCGGGACAGTATTTGCTTTTGTTTAATCTTTAAATTTATAATAATTTGTTTCCTACAAGATTTAGCAGTGTGATTCTCCTCTGGGTAATAAGAGGGACAATCTTTCAATAAGAAAATGGCCTCTTGGCTCAGTTTGGATATTCAGGCGAATCAATTTCATCTTTCCGTCTCATGAGATTCGCACTCTATCTATCTTTGACTGTTCCTTAGATTCTATAATGGTAAAATGCCAATGAAACAGTCGTATAATGTAATGAACGGCATTTCCGCAATGAGATGTTTCGAAAAATCAAAATATCTTCACAGGGTAAAGACAAGAACTGGAAAATTGGTCGAATTAGTGAGCGTGAGTAGAGAAAGAGAATTACGCTATCATTGATAATATGAAAATATTCAATATCTATCATTGTGTAACTGAGTACAGTGAATCTAGAGAAGATATGAACATGTGAGCAAAAGAGACATCAGAAAACACTCAAAACATATAAGGCTCGGGCGAATAGATTTGCCCATTTCATTGACCATGCACAGTTTACCCGCTGGAACATATTAAATTATAAGGACAATTTTCTCGACTTAGAAGCCAAATCTTTCATTAAGTCTGATTTCCGTCTTGAGGGTTCGTTGGAATTTTGATGTTCCCAGCCTCAGAGGCAGACCATTATTAATTTCTCTCAGTATCCTTGCCTCTTTCTTTCTTTTACAGTATTTATAACATAATTAGTGTTCTGTTTGTTGTTCATTCATTCACCGAGTATCTAATATTTAGAATTACTTTGAATTAATATTAATTAATACATCAGCATTTTCTACTCATCATCACCTCACTCTTATTGTTAAGGTATTCCTCATACTGCTCTACTACGAGGGAGAAGGGGATAGTGGAAGAGGTAATGTTTTTGAATTTTGAGGTATAATTGGCGAAAATAGAGCTACAATAGGTGTTGGCAAGTAGAAACTGGTCTCTGAAGCTTGAAGAGACACTCATTCACCTATTCTTTTGGGTATGTTCTTTGATGTTTTATTAATCGTTTTGCATCATCGTTTTTTTTTACTATTTCTATTTATCCTACCTATTTTTCTTCTTCTTTCTGGTTTTGCTGTGTGCAGTAAATCCGCACAGAGCAGTGTGACCTTCTTATTCGCCAGATGTTTTCTTTTCATTCTCTTTTCTATATTCTCATATAGAGGCACCAATCACTCCTATTTTCAGTCATTTTTTCTCTCATCTTACAATCTCTCCTCTCCTTTATCCTTGTGTTTCACTGTGCTCTTCCAACTTCACCACTTTTCGAGGCAATGACCAATCTCCCTGGCTGCCTACCTTTTCATCTTTGTCCTTCGAATTTAAAATGGAGATCCCTTAGGTGGATCTCCCTTCCATTCAGAGGCAAGAGAAGGCGTTGAGAGTCGCGGTATCTCAAGTCCAGGGCGCCTAAAATAGTTTCATTTTTAACTTACGCAAACTACATAACTTCTCTTTACACTATTTTCCTTTACAGGTTTCTTGTAAACTCTCAGATAGCGATGCTCTCTTTTCCCCTCGATAATTATGATAAATACTAAAGTGCAATTATTTATTATTTTGGTTGAAATGAACTTAATTTAGTTATTTAAAAGGAAATAAGAATCATTTTAAATTTACCCACACAATACATATAACTTTGAAAGAAGCTTCAATTACTATGATATCCTTTTTACCTATTTTATATAATGATAAATTTTGATGTAATAACTCATATATGAAGGATGTGGAAGATATTCCCAAACTAACGCAATAATTTGTTCTTGTGTTAAACGTGCCATGTGTGGGCGTGTATTGCCATGAAGAAAAAGTAGGATACTATTTCTTTTGACCAATAAAAGACGCCTAATTTGAAAATTAAATGTATCTTTCTGATGACTTCAAATTTAAAAAAAATAATTCGACTTTCTTTTTAAAAACAAAATTGAGATCTTCTCATCCTAATAAATAAATAAATGCACTCTAGTATTTATAACGAGTTGGTCGAAGAAACAAAAGATCCCCCTCCACCTGAAATCTTGCAACTAACGGATAGAATAGTGGAAGTGGAAATAGCTTATTATTGAAGAGCTTATAATAAATTACTCCTTTCACCTTTAGCCAAATGATAAAAATAGGGTTAAGAAGTCGGAGACTATGCTGGAGTTTAGGATACGGGGCTGTGTTTCCAATAACTAGTAAGTTTAGCGCATAATATTTCTTTATAAAACCCAGTTTACTCACCCATAACTGTATAGCCCATATATGGATCACAAGCACTTCGAACCAAAGGAGATAGAATACCATTAGCGGGTGGAAAATGTTGTCCTTTAAGCATTTTAATTAGCAACCAAATAGCATTTTAGTCGCCTTTTCCTTAGCCATTAGTAGCTTAAAAAGGACTAGGTCGTGCTACTCCTTCTTCCCGAAAAAGGTCTACGCATTGCTACTTAAGAAATGTTATTTTTTTCCTTTGTATGAAAATGGGCTATGCATTACTATTGTTATCTTTAAGAAGTTTTATCGATTTGCAAAAATTTAAACAACTCTCCAAATCATTTTATGTCTTCTAAAAACGAGCTTAATGTTCGTTCATGTCCATAAAGAATAAAGTAGTAATAAATTTCAAAGAGTGAAGTCTCATATTTAATCCAGCAATGCTTTTGCAATTACTACCATGGTACGGTAAGAAATTTTAGCCATCATTTTAACAAGGTATGATACTATCCAATTGCTACTCTGGTATGTATGGTGGATGAATAGAAGAGAAGGATGATGTAGTGAATAATCAACTTTCAATATTCTGACAAGTGATTCAGAGACACGATCAAACCCACTTTGGGCGTCAAGTGCTTCTTCCTCTTATGGTCACTTATATATCCATATTAATTTATTCCTTTTCATGCTTAATTTATAACTTTAGGATACAACTTCCCTCAGTGGTCATTAAATTTCGATTTTCTCTATTTCATCTGCTTTGATCAATGCTTTCCATCACTGGCTGTTGAATAGGATCATTTGTCCCACTCCAACCATATTTTTACCAGTAAGATGTTCCTCAATGTCCACAGTAGAAGAAAAACAGATCGTTCTTCCACATCTCAGGTTTATGCACAAGTATCGAGGAGGGTGACGGTGATTTTGGTGATGTAACCTGTTTAATAGGCAGGTAAATTTTCAAAACAGGCCATATCCTCAACATCTAAGAAATTATTATTTCCAAACAACCTAAACAATCCTGACAAACACAAATTATATGAGTTTAATCAAACTATGAAACGTAAAACTCACTTACCTAGCCAAAATACCTTTGTACACCTTAGTCGAGAAAAGGTGGTTTGTGTTTAGGTGCAAATCAATTTAGTAGAAGTTTAATCGCTAAATTGCACTTATATCTATTCATTTTTGTAGGAAGCAGGTAAAGATACACCCTTAGAGGCCGTCAAGAATATAAGGAGCGTTTTGATTAAATTTCTGGACAGAATATTAGGACAAGATCGATCAACAATAACACTTAGAGAATAAAGAACCAAAAGAAGAGTGCCTAGCGCTCGAAAACATGATGATAGAGGACCAGACTCACTAGGGAAAGAAGGCACTCTAGAGTACCTACGACTAACACTAAGAACTATTCAGAATAAAATAAACCGGATCAATATACAAATCTGTAAAACGTTGTACCGAGATTATAAGTAGCACTCGTTAAATTCAATGACATACAATGGCTACATTTTGATTTGCAACGAGGAGAAGGATATTGAAAAGGCTATTTCGTTTCCTAAGAAGATATTGCAGCAATAAAAGAAATTACGTTGGTGCCCAAAATATAAAAGCAAACATAAGTATGTTTTGCCGCAAAATGGATAACTAGGTAGGATACACGACAAGGATGAAATGAAAAAGAGAAATAGAAAAATACACGAAGGAATGAAAATCAAAGGGATCATAAAATTTAGATACCTCGCATGTGTTCTAAATTTTGTTTGTAACAACGGAAATGGTGACACGAATTAACCAACGAGGGCAGCGTATGTTCAACGTGAGAATCTCTACGGAACATATAGAACGTAAGAGCAGATATGCGCTTATAAATTCTTCAGATGATCCAAGATGGAGGAACGCCTAATAAGACAATGAAATAATATGTTTGGAATGCCTATAAAATAACACGAATTGAAAAATTGAAATAGGCATTCAAATAATTCCATGAATGCAACGGCCACACAGACACATGGCCATGACATGACTCAAAGAAGGCATATAATGGTGTCGTAAAATGACCCTTGTTTTTGATCACTATACTTTTTGACACCCTTTTAGTATCGGTATGCTTTAAGGGGCGTGCGTTACTTCTATGATGAAGTAGGCTTTGTTCTAAGAGTGCTAATTTAGTGGTTTAGTTCTTAAGGAAGAGCTATTTTTAAACACATAAGGATAAGAGGAAACACCAGAATCTACCAAAATAAACATGTATTTTAAATTAAAAACTTAAATATTACACACCAACAGTAAACACATTTCTATCTTTGGCCTCAAAGATCTTTCAATGCCAAAACATAAACAAATAGGCTTCCCGTAAACATACCAATTGCCGATTAGTATTTTTTTATCGCGACTCTATTTGATTAGCGTTAAACATTAAATTAACGTACTCTCGTCTACAAACACATATGACCTAGGTTCAAGAACAATGGTGTCTACTCTCCTTTAATAAAACTTGGGATGTACTAAACTTCTACTATCGCAATAGAGATATAAATGTTATTTTTAACTTACAGGTAGGTATTCAGGGATTGCCGAATCTCGCTGGAGGACTTAACTCTCGCTTTGCAGTGTTGTGGCCGCTGTTTGACTTTTAGTGGAGGGATTGCTTGTCACCTGTGACGGGGGCTGATTCTTCAACGTAATTAAAGAACGGGAGCTCGTTGGGGCTGGGTTCTTCTCCTCTCACTCTTACGGAGCTTGAGATGTGAGAGTCACTCGAGTGTGAGCGGCTTTGCTTTTCTTCAG
The DNA here is from genome assembly GCA_963969495.1 of Ceratothoa steindachneri. Taxonomy (NCBI): domain Eukaryota; kingdom Metazoa; phylum Arthropoda; class Malacostraca; order Isopoda; family Cymothoidae; genus Ceratothoa; species Ceratothoa steindachneri. Next base: position 33,491,499 of record OZ018324.1, on the reverse strand, counting down.
TCGGACTTCTTTGCAGACTGAAAAGGCTTCTTCGGTATGGCACCGATATAAAGCTTGACTATTTAGGTTAATACGGCCCTGAAAGGTGGGATCGATTTTCTCAATCTGATCCTCTCGTTTCTCACTGAAATAGTTTTGTATGGCTGAAGGATCGATCTTCACGAACTAACCCTTCTTCTGGCGTATCGACTTCTAATCTTCTTGTCTGGCTGAAAGATCGATCTTCACGAACTAATCTTTCTTCTGGAGAATCGACTACTAATAATCTTCTAGTCTGGCCGACGGATCGATCTTTACGAACTAATCCTCCTTTGGCGTATCGACTTCTGATAATCCTCTTGTCTTTCTTTGCGGGGCTTATTTATAGGCGGATTACCGCCCCATCTAAAAGAGGAAGTGACCCGGCCACAGAGGCAAAGGTGGGGGGGGGGAGCGAATGGTGAGTTAGCATCTGGGGAGTGCGAGAATTCCTGAGGTGGCACAGGGGTGCCCAAGTCAGCTCGCAAATTAGAGGCTTGCAACCGCACCGCTACTTGGCGTGCCTTCTGACTTGCACCGCTTTTTTTTCCATAACCACGGGTTTATGGGTCTCGTAGGTAATTGGATCGTTAGAGCGTCGTTTAAAGACCTTAGGTGGTCGCCTTCAAACAGATATTTGCTCCAACTGCCCACAGCGGTGGGGAGATCACACATGGTAAGCATTTTCGCCGGCTACCTTTCCCACGCTTCTCCTCATAAGGGAGGAGGGCTTTAATGTACCTATACTCCTCCAGGATGCTTAATGTAGCCATTTCTCCACATTTATCTCCCTCCTTAAGAAAATAACGGGAGGGGGGGGTTCCCAATCCGACGCTTACAATAATATACATGGGTAACTTACGGAACATTATATTATACAATAAATTCTAGTTCACCCGGGAATGCCTCGATAACGTTTTACCTGACCTTAAATTAATTCCTATATTACTGTGCCAACTTAGGATCTTCTTACCTACCACTAGGGGGTTACTCGCTCCTACTAACTTACAATTCTACTGATTTACACTTAACTTTGCTATAATACAATAGTTGGGCTGCTCCTTAATCGTCGACAGGGTTCCGACTTAACGAGTCGGCAATACAATTGTTGGACCCTTTTATATAGTGAATGGACTACTGGTACTCCATCAAGAGTACACTCCATCTCAGGAGTCTTTCATTCTTACACTTATTTTTACTTAATTATGCCACCATTTATGGTCGCATTCCAACTTAAACTTGCGCCCTATTAGATAATATTTGAATTTACCTATGGTCCATATTATGGCCAAAGCTTCGATTTCGATAGTAGCGTAGGCTTTTTCTCCACTCAACAGTTTCCTACTGACATAAGCTATGGGATAGGATGTTTTGTCATCTTCGTATTTAGGCAATACTCCGCCTAACTCGTCCTGACTAGCGTCCGTGCGAAGGCCGAAGATCTTGTTGGGATTTGGTAAGCGAAGAATGGGCGCAGTTATGACTTTTTCTTTTAGAACCTCCAACTGAGTTATTGCATGGGGGTTCCACGTGACTGGGTTTGACGCTCTCTTTTTTGACAAATCATTAAGTCGGGCCGCAATGGATGCGAAGTGTGGTACAAAACGCCTATAGAACGAGGCCGCTCCCATAAACGATCGGAGTTGTTTCTTTGTTTTCGGCCGGGGCATCTTGACTATGGCGTCCACTTTTTCTTGCTGGGTAGTCAAGTGTTTTTGTCCTATTTTGAATCCTAGGTAGTCAATGGATTCGTAGGCAAAATAACACTTGGTCGGCCCGGCGGTTAGACCTTGCTCCTTCAATTTCTCCAGCAATGAGCGTAGGGCGTGTAAGTGTGACTCCCATGTACTGGTAGCTACGTACACGTTGTCGAAGTAAAACGACACGTCACTTAGTCCAGCGATAATTCGCCACATCATCCTATTATAATTGCTACCGGCTGTAAGTACTCCGAAGGGTAGCCTGGTAAACTGTAACAGACCTCTCTCGGTCGCAAACGCCGTCAGTTTTTTGGACTCCTTAGCGAGAGGTATTTGATAGTACGCTTTACACAAATCCAATTCGGTGATGAATTTAGCGTCTTCAAATAAAGGGAGATTTTGATCTATTAGTGGGATGGGCTCGGCGTCGAAAACGGTCACTGAATTCAATTTTCGGAAGTCCACGCACATCCGAAATGATTGATCAGGTTTCTTAACCATTACTATGGGGGAGCAATAATCGGACTCCGATGGCTCTAAAATTCCCAATTTTAGTAAATTCCGGACTTCCTTATTGAAAGCTTCTCGTAGGTGGATCGGTAAAGGATATGGTTAGCTCCGAACCACTGAATTAGTTTTTAGTTTTATTTCATGGCTAAAATCCTTGGCACATCCGGGGTTTTCAGAAATGACTTCTGGGAATTCCATAAGCAAGTTCAACAGTTCCGCTTTTTGTTGAATCTCTAAGTGGGGATTTATCTTTAAATCCACCCGAGGGTCTTCCGGGGTAGGTGAGAGCGAGGGAAGTTCGTATTCCTCGTCTTGTTCCACACACACGGTGTGTATGACTTACAGGGGCGTACCCGGGTAACTGGCATCCATCGGTTCTTCTTCGTCTAGAAGGGTAATATTCTTTATGCACGCGCGGCGGTGATATTTTTTTAGCATGTTTATCTGATAGTTCTTCGCTCTGTTGGGGTATCTATCAAGTAATCGACTGGACCCCGTGCCTCGATAACTTCGAACGGTCCCTTCCACTAGGCCCTTAACTTATTATTTTCGGTCGGGAGTAATAATAAGACTTCATCTCCTGCCTTTAATTTTCGAGCCTTTGCTTTCATATCGAAGTAGTCCCGGTATTTGGCTAAATTTTTCTCGGTGTTCTCTCGAGCTAAGCCAGAGCAGTATTCTAGGCGCTCGCACATATCCAGTACGTAGACGTAAGACGATTTGATTTCTTGGTCGAGCTTCGCGTTGGAAAATAATTCCTTAAGAATACTCATAGGACCTCGCACATTTCTCCCGTATAATAGCTCAAAGGGCGAGAATCCCAACGTCCGATGAGGTATTTCTTGGCAGGCGAAAAGGGCTGCAGGCAGGTATCTGTGCCACTGTGTAGGGTTGTTTTGACACAACTTCTTTAATATATTTTTGAGAGTCCCGTTTAATTTCTCACAGAATCCGTTAGCGGATGGATGAAATGGACTCGTAAAAATTGGCTTGACTAACAGTAGTTTATTAAAATACTCCATCAATTCTGAGGTGAATTGGCGCCCTCTATCCGATAGAATTTTTTTAGGCAGGCCTACTCGTGCAAAAATTGAAATTAATGATTCCGCGCAGGAAATAGTGTCAATCTTCCGTAGGGCCACGGCATCTGGGAACCGGGTGGCACAATCCAGTAGGGTGAGGATGTAGGAGTGTCCTCCACTTGAAGGGGGATGAATTGGTCCCACCAAATCAATAGCCACTCGAAAGAATGGTTCGGTAATAACGGGCACTTTTTGTAAGGGAGCGGGAGGTACCCGTCCTCTGGAGGGATCCTTCTGACACACGTCGTATGAGCGGCAATAGGCCACAATTTTCCTGGCAGCCTGGGGCCAATAAAAGTGTCGGAATATCTGCTGCGCCGTTTTGTTGTACCCGAAGTGTCCGGCTAATATTCCATCATGCACGGTATTCAAAATTCTTTGCGTGTATTCTTGAGGTACACACAGTGCTTTCTTGTTCTCCTTATCCTCCTCGCTGATAGAACGGTAGAGAAGTGAGTCTTCTACGATATACTGGATAGGCTTCTTTCCTTTCACTTGGAAAATTTTACCTTTAATAGCTTTCTCCCATAGAGGTTTAAGGGTGGGGCATTCCTTCTAAGCACTAGCGAAGGAAGTCAATTGGAACCCATTGTCTTCGAGGGTAATCCTCGGGGTCAACTTAGCAGGTTGCTCTTTCCTCTGGGCTTCTTGTGCCCAGGTGACTACTTGTTGGGCCACTGCTTGCTGGGGAATTAGGGGGTTTTGTCCGATTAGTACTGCGCAGAACTTAATCGGGGCTACTACCACGTCCGTCCAACCGGTGAAATATCTGCATTGTATATGACATCTCACGACGGGGAATCGATTGTCGCGTCCTAAAAAGTCGTGGACGATTGCAAATTTCTTATGGTTAGGGTTTACTGGGGGCAGCAACTTGTCGGATACCACTATGCACGTACATCCGGTGTCTCTGACTAAAGTGGATACTCGGCACCCATTAACAGTGCCCTCTTCAAATTGTAGGCCGCCTGGCGAACTTTTGTTAAAAAGAAAGTTTACCTGTTGCTGGGGCCCTTCGGATGTTGGCGCGGGGACGTAGGACGAATCAGCTTGTCCTGCTGGGATCGCGGCAGTCAGGTTTTGCACCTGTTGTCTCGAGGTCTCCCTTAGTCAGGAGTTCTGTGGGCACTGGAAACTCAGGTGACCTATTATCCCGCAGGTATAACAAGTGACGGGCTTCCTGGGATACGTGCCGGTATTAGGGTATGATCCTTGTGGAATCCTAATTTTTTTTTTATTTTTTTCTCCTCCAAAATTTGTTTTAGAAGTTCCTTTAGCTGCTGAGAACTTAAAGGGCTTCTTCTGTAAATGCCTGGGTGGCAGCCCATTTTTCTTTGGGGAGGGAGCCTTCTCTTTCTTGTACTCCCTAGGATATAACCGATGATTTACCGCGTGGAGGTCAGCCTCGTCCAGACACTCGTTGAAGGTAGAAGCTTTTCGGTCCTTAACGAATGCACGGATTTCCTGGGGTAGTGTACTTAGTAACTGATCTCTAAGCATGAAGTCGACGACCGCAGCGACTTCGTTCTCTACCCCTTCTGACTCCATCCAAAACTGTAGGCTTCGACGAAGCTCAAAGCCAAAATGTTTGTATGTTTGTCCAGGTCTTATACGAGACTGCCTGAACTTCATCCTAAATTCTTCCGGGTTAAGGTTTGTTGCTGAGAGAAGTTCGGCTTTGAGAGTGCAATAGTACACAGTCGCTTCTGAGGGTAAAGATACGAATATCTCTCTCATCCTACGATTGAGTAGCGGTAACAGTCTGGCGACCCCATCTTCTTCTAGGTCACAATTATTGACTTCAAATATTTTTTTTTCAAAATGGGAGAGATATGAGCATAAATCTTCATCATCCCTGTACTCCGGGAGTTTCATGCTGGCCGCTGATGACACTCCTGTTCTGGATGACACTGACTGCACCTCTAACTCGTCTTTGCTAAGAGCTCTTTCGTCGGCCGTTATCTTATCTCTTTCATCAGATTCCATTTTCGTCTTTTCTCTTCTTTCATCAGCTTCCATTTTCGCCTTTTCTCTTCTTTCATCAGCTTCCATTTTCGCCTTTTCTCTTTTTTCATCAGCTTCCATTTTAATTTTACGTTCCTCTCTTCTTTCTTCTCTTTCGTTTCTCTCTTTCTCCTGAATAAACGAGTTCAGCTCGGTTCCTTCCAGTTCGAGGCTTTGACCTTGCTTCCGATAAAGGTCAAACAATGCCATCGCGCTTATGTCAGTCATCTACCTTGTTTTTAATCAAGCCTAACCTACTCCACCACTGAAACTTACCATTTAGGGAAACAATTACCTTTAGATGGTATCCACCTCTAACTTTACCAATTTCCCACTCGTCAAATATTCTATTATTCCTGGTGTTCCTTTTATGTGTTAGCTTTTCCTTAAATAGACACTGCTGGGTTCTTTCTAATATAAAACCCCCTACCTGACACCACTTTTATAATATGTCGTAAAATTACCCTTGGTTTTGATCACTATACTTTTTGACACCCTTTTAGTATCAGTATGCTTTAAGGGGCGTGCGTTACTTCTATGATGAAGTAGGCTTTGTTCTAAGAGGGCTAATTTAGTGGTTTAGTTCTTAAGGAAGAGCTATTTTTAAACACATAAGGATAAGAGGAAACACCAGAATCTACCAAAATAAAAATGTATTTTAAATTAAAAACTTGAATATTACACACCAACAGTAATCACATTTTTATCTTTGGCCTCAAAGATCTTTCAATGCCAAAACATAAACAAATAGGCTTCCCGTAAACATACCAATTGCCGATTAGTATTTTTTTATCGCGACTCTATTTGATTAGCGTTAAACATTAAATTAACGTACTCTCGTCTACAAACACATATGACCTAGGTTCAAGAACAATGGTTTCTACTCTCCTTTAATTAAACTTGCGATGTACTAAACTTCTACTATCGCAATAGAGATATAAATGTTATTTTTAACTTACAGGTAGGTATTCAGGGATTGCCGGTTGTCGCTGGAGGACTTATCTCTCGCTTTGCAGTGTCGTGGCCGCTGGTTGACTTTTAGTGAAGGGATTGCTTGTCGCCTGTGACCGGGGCTGATTCTTCAACGCAATTAAAAAACTGGAGCTCGTTGGGGCTGGGTTCTTTTCCTCTCACTCTTACGGAGCTTGAGATGTGAGAGTCACTCGAGTGTGAGCGGCTTTGCTTTTCTTCAGTCGGACTTCTATGCAGACTGAAAAGGCTTCTTCGGTATGGCACCGATATAAAGCTTGACTATTTAGGATAATACGGCCCTGAAAGGGGGGATCGATTTTCTCAATCTGATCCTCTCGTTTCTCACTGAAATAGTCTTGTATGGCTGAAGGATCGATCTTCACGAACTAACCCTTCTTCTGGCGTATCGACTTCTAATCTTCTTGTCTGGCTGAAAGATCGATCTTCACGAACTAATCTTTTTTCTGACGAATCGACTACTATTAATCTTCTTGTCTGGCCGATGGATCGATCTTCACGAACTAATCCTCCTCTGGCGTATCGACTTCTGATAATCCTCTTGTCTTTCTTTGCGGGGCTTATTTATAGGCGGATTGCCGCCCCATCTAAAGGGGGAAGTGACCCGGCCACAGAGGCAAAGGTGGGGGGGGGAGCGAATGGTGAGTTAGCATCTGGGGAGTGCGAGAATTCCTGAGGTGGCACAGGGTTGCCCAAGTCAGCTCGCAAATTATAGGCTCGCAACCGCACCGCTACTTGGCGTGCCTTCTGACTCGCACCGCTTTTTTTTCCATAACCACGGGTTTATGGGTCTCGTAGGTAATTGGATCGTTATAGCGTCGTTTAAGGACCTTAGGTGGTCGCCTTTAAACAGATGTTAGCTCCAACTGCCCACAGCAGCAGGGAGATCACACATGGTAAGCATTTTTGCCGGCTACCTTTCCTACGCTTCTCCTCATAAGGGAGGGGGGCTTTAATGTACCTATTCCCCTCCAGGATACTTAATGTAGCCATTTCTCCACAAATGGAAAGGAAGGAAAAAGAATCAAAAGAGAATCAAGAAAAGAAAAGAAACGGCATATGCGATAGTGGTACAAGCCACGGGATATCTGATGAATTAAGCTTAGATACATTTGACATTATGGTAGCACGTTATGGTCGAATTTTATGGTTGCGCATCATGAATATAGATAATCCTGTAACCTTGGCAATTCCTCAAAACGCAACGCTTGATTTGGAGTAGAGGAAAGCTTAGTTTGATTAGTCTATTAACATTCTGGTCTGGTGTGATATTTATTAACCATGACGAGACCTCGAAACCGTCCCCGTAATAAAACTGGGGGTTTGTTGCAATAACTATTAAGAAACAGAGAATATTAAACTGCTTAGTTGCCTGCTAAGATAAAAAGGGAAATATAAATATTCCTCAATTTTTTGATAGGAAAAAGATGCAACACCAAAATTGGGGGCGGAGATATACCCTTTCTGGGACGCTTAGGCAGTCCAAAGATGGAAACTGGGTATGATTGAGCACTTGGAATTGTCTAGGATTTGAAACATTTTTAAACTTACAATCTAAAGGAGAAGAAAGTCATTTTAGAAACATAATCATATTTATTCGAAATGTTTACACCCTACTTTTATCAAGGTATGATAACTAAATGATTCTATTCCCCCAAATCTTTAAGGAGACCTAGGTCATTTGTGCAGAGGAAATAAAAAGGAATAATTATATTTTGGGGTCTAAGATAAATGGAGGTAGAAAAATTCCTATGTGTGCGAGTTAGTATTATCCTTAACAGACACATTCAATATTTTGGATGCATTTTTTTAGTTCATGTGCCTGCACTTTCAGTTATTATTATTGTCACCCTACTTTCCCCGCCCTTTACCCTTGTTTCATCAAACTTCAACTTTTATAATGAAGTCTATTTTTTTTACAAAGACTTCTTACAGAATAGATAACAAAAGAAAACACTTTGAGGAAATTTTTTGTACCTATGTAAATAATAAGTTTATCCCAAAGATCTCTTCCTACAACTCCATCATGCCGAATAATAAAGTATATATATATTTATATAAACCTCTCTTCTATAGGGGCCTTTCAAATCTTTACCATGGTACAAATTTTCTCCCATTTTAACCCCCGTTTCCACCTCTTCAACTTCCGACTAATACAAGGAGTGACAATAAGACTTCCTGAAATTTTTATTTTTTTTTGCAATTCCAAATTGGCTAGGTTTCTTGACGCACCATGTATTTTAGTATCTTTGCAAAATATGATACATTTTTTATATGAGCTATGAAAGCGCAATTGGTAAGAAATATTGGATCGACGTAGAGTTAATAACAAGCGTGCATTTCTCCACACAGCATTAGAAATAGAACACTTGCCGTTATCACTGATGCAGAGCTTCTTCCATCAGATTAGTCCATCTAAATAACCATTCAACATATAGCATATGGTTTCTATCTGTCGTAGAAAAGTCTCCCAACGATATACAATATATCAATTCTTTGTGGGGATTATTCTATATTCGAGTGCGGGTTTGATCACATGGCCGAGAATGACTTCTACGTAATAAATAGGCTTGAAGAGGGCTTATTTATCTTCAATATACTTAAGAAGTGAAACGGAGCCCAAGGATAAATAATATTGCAAATATTAATAAAATAAAAGTTTATTAATTAATCTAACAAAACAACACTTGGAAACTATTTACATGACCGGGGATTAAAATGGGAGATAAACATGAAACGAAAAAGGCCATGGGATTATTTGACTACTAAGCGGAGGATTAAGATTTAGAGGGATTTAAAATGACAAAACAAACAAGAAGGAAAAGGGTTGGCTAATTCCGTTTAAAGCACAGAGGTGCGTTGCCACAAAGTTAAATAGTTAAATGCAATGCGTTGCTTACGTATTTATAAGGTCGTCGTGCAGAGGAAGGCAATTTGAAGGAATCTTCGGTCCAACTGGCAATTTCTTTTCCAGGAGAAGGTGTTTTAAGGGGGGGTTGTCCTTAACGAGGAAGGAAGAACTGACTTCGAAGAGTGATTAAAAAGTTGGGCTCGGAAGTACGAGCGATCCTTGAGACAGGATATCGAAGATGTTCTGGATGAACAATTTAGGTTATTTGTGTAACCAAGCGTTATCTTGAAGAACGTTAAAAAGGGGGGGGAATTAAATTCCCACTTACGTGATATTAGGAGAACGAGAATCGTTTCTTGTCGAACGGGCTCGAAGAACAATGGCTGTTCTATAGTTGTTCTCTTCTGAACAACAGGGAGGGAGGGGCCTGCTGACTTGAAGTCTCGAGGAGCACAAACCTTGGCACTGAATGATATTGTCCTCTTCTGGACGAGAAGGGGGTTTTCAAGGTAGAGAGTTCCTAGGTGCACAAGGGATACCGGATCGGCGGGATGCCTGACGATGGTAATCTCGATCTCAAAAGGGTTAATTAACTTACCACTGGCATGATATCAGGGAAGCAAGAACCGTTTCTTGTCGAATGGGCTCGAAGAACAATGACTGTTCTAAATTTGTTTTCTTTCTGAACAACAGAGGATGGGGCTGTTGACTTGGCATCTCGAGGGTCACGAACCTTGGCACTCAAGGATATTGTCCTTTTTTGGACAATGAGGGGGTTCTCGAGGTATAGAGTTCCTAGGTGCACAAGGGAGACCGGATCGGCGTCATGCCTGACGAAGATAATCTCGATCTGATTCAAACGCGAAATTCTATCGCATAAATAGCCGGAGCCAGCCCCTCGGCGTAGGGGACCATGGGGAAACTTCAATAGAATGTCCGGGTAGCGCTTGGAAAAGTCTTATCTTCCCATAAGCCTAATTCAATCTGGCCAGATCGATGCATGGATGCAAACGGGGGATTGAACCTCCTTGATTAAACTTGGGAATAGTGCGCGATAAGACGCCGTTCTACTCTCTCTCGCGGGATGCACGTGGGAAGCATGAGTTTCGATATGTGATAGAGGCAAGGCGTAGCAGCATCAGGCCATTCTATCACAGTATTGATATTTTTTATAATAAAGGAAGGGCCAAAAAAGAAAATAATTATAGGATATTTAAATCCCTTTATATTAAATTGACCAACTCTCCTCTAATTTCCCTTACAAGTTCATTCCATCTTTTATTACAAACCTGCTAAACAAGTATTTTTCTCCCCTTAACTCCCTTCATAACCAAACCCTAGTAAATCAAAACACTTTCTCTCTGTCTGAAAACCTAAAGAAATAGCAACTTCACAGTGGCTCACTTGTCCTTGTTCAAAGAAATCCTCATTATTAACGTCTTTCCTTTTTTCTTTTCTGTTTTATATCATTTTTAAAGGAAAAAGCAATTAACAGAATATTTTATACAAAAATCTCACAAAGGTAAACTTTTGCCACCACTTTTTTGTTCCCATTTCCAAATGTAAAGTTGTTTATCAAGACAACCTCAAATTTCCTATATATACTCTCATAAAGATACGTTTGCACCACATTAATCTCCTAGAAATACACTAGTTGTTCACATTTTACAGCCTTGTATTTCCCTTATGCAAAAATTATTATAGGTTTAATAAATTAGACAAGAATTATAAACTTATGTAAATTTTCACTCTTACGTTATAGAACTAATTCAAAACTGTGCCTAGATCCTATGACTAATGTTATTTTCCGAAAGTCAATAAAGATGGCTTTCAAATCTCAAACGAGACCATTTATTAATGAACTTGTGTGATGTAAATTGTAATTGCAGCCTTTATATTCTTACTGAAAATATGTATTCGTAATGGAGGTATTCCTCGTAACCTGCCTAATAAAGAGACTGATGAAGACTATCTAAGAAGTGAAGATTTATTAGTCCTCAAACTATGATTTAACATTTAAGGAACAAACATAATTGAAAGGCGATTAAAATTTGGAGACTGTCATTTTAAATATAAGTTAAGAAAATTTTGATAAAATATTCATTAAAGTTTATAGGAAATAAAGAAAAATTTACATATGCAATAAAATTTAAAATACCATCAAAGAAAGAAAAGTAAACGTCAACCAATGAAAATTATAAAAGCAGGTATGATTTGAAGATTAAGAAATAAAAAATAATTAAATTGCAAGCAGAATGGGTACGCCATTTGAAATAAAATGAAAAAAATTGAATTAAAAAAAAATCTTCAAAAACTAGAAATAGAACCTTACATTTTTCGTGGAGTCGCCTGAAGCAAATGATCAAGCACTGAATTTTAAATAAGCAAGTAAAATGTCATTGTGTCGTTGTGATGATGTTTGTTATTTAGATTGGAATTATGCATTTAAAATATATTTAGAAAAAAGTATTTTAAATAAAAGCTTGTATATCGCCATATAAAATAAGTATTCTGGTAAGTTCTAAAGGTGCGACTCATAATGCGAGCTAATGTAATGAATAGAGTTCCCAATTAAGATTTTGTTACCACTTCGTAAAGTGAATTTTTAAGTGTTAAACTAATGTTAGTGGAATTAATATCCAGAGCTGCAATATTTATAAAGAAAGAGGATGAATTTGTGCTCTAAGATAAGGAAACAATAATTTACATATCTTCTTAACCAACGGTTTAAATTTTGAAAGGCATTTCTCCAACCATATATTTTCGTCTTGGCATAAAACCTTTTTTCTAAAAAATGACCTTAGGAAAAGAAATTTGCGATGCCTTATAGCTGCAACTATAAGACTTTCATTAAAAAATAAAGTATTCTTAACAGCTAGCTATACTGAAAATATCCACGTTCTTAGCATAGAGTGAATATCTGATTATATTGCACATTTCATATTAGTGAAGAGAGACCATGTCATTTAATTTTATAAATGTAATTTGTGATTGACATACGTCTGAATATTCAGCCATCCTAAAGGAATCATGGATAGGATTTAATCTTGAGAGGGGGTAAGCGATAGGATTCCCAAATTTTCCTTATTTGTAACTATTAAAATTAATTGCCGAAAAATGTGACGAATGGGCATTCCTTTATGGTGAATTTTCACTAACTTGTAAATAAGTGTATTTTCTTTCGGTCAAAGATTTTCTAAAGAAATAAAGAAAATTCATCCTTAGACCTTTAAAATTAAAATTCAAGTCTAAATTGTTAAGTGTGTGAACATAGCTGAAGGTCGTGAAATTAGATGTTTACTAATTTCCATTGAAAAGCTTACAAAAACTCTTGAATTAGTATTTTAAACAACCAAGTACCTATAAATTCCATTCTGCATTAGAAAGGCCCTTAAATTTCAAAGTTTGAAGACTTTGATACAAATCTGTATTAAATCTGCTTATATAAATCTGTATAAGCAGAGAAATATGAGAATCAATTTCAAATTTTATCCAAAAACCGCTTTGTGGACGGTAGAGAAAAAAAAATTTAGTATCTCATTGATGCTAAAGCGGGACATATTTAATGATAATGAATGGATTTCTTTTTTTATCCTAATGGATGTTCGGTCACAATGAAAACACGATTTCGATTCGTTCCCGAATTATTTCAAACCATAGAAATAACAACTAGTATGTGCAGATTCAAGAAAGGTAAATATTAGATTGTAATCTAAGCTGTAGAGGGTAGCAATAAACTGTCCGAAGAGAGCTAACAATGAATGCCTGGTCTGGTTTATCTGCATCCAACAAAAATGGGTGGCTATAGGTTATCTACCGAGAAACACGGCAGTTGCTGGTCGCTGATGAAACATACGAGGGGCAGGCAATAAGTTTTGCAATTCGCATATAAGGAAACGAGGTATGAGGAAAAGTGTTTGATTATCTTTCAATATAACTACCCTCGACTTCAATGCACTTGCGCGTCTTGTCCCTGAGGCTTCAAATTCCCGACAACCAACAAATCTCCCGAGTGCTGTTCAATCCACTCCTGGACGGCGAGCTGGACATCTTCATCGTTCCCAAACCGGCATCCACGCAGTGCAGCCTTGAGCTGGCGGAATAAAAAGTAGTCGCTGGGGGCCAGATCAGGACTGTAGGGGGGATGGTTGCGATCCTCAAATCTGCACTCGCACAGGGCAACTTGTGCAACTCTGGCCTTGTAGACTTTGACAACGTTGAATTTAATCATGAGGCGTGAATTTGATAGGGACCCAACGGGCAGACACCTTGGTCATAGCCAAATTGTGGTAGATGATGTTGATAACACTTCCATGTGATATTCCAAGTTCTCGTTCGATTTCTTTGCCCTCAGCCCGTCTATTTTCGAAGATCATCCTCTCCACACGGGCTACATTATCCTCGTTGGTCACGTCTGACGGGCGTCTTAGGCAGGGGTCATCTTAAAGGGACTTACTACCATGGCGGAACTTCCTATTCCAGCAAGCAATGATTGCATAGGAAGGGGCGGTGTCGGAGTACACTGCAACTATGCGTTTATGGATCACTTTTGCATTCTTGCCTTCCTTGTCTAAAAGTTTGATCACTGCTCGGTGCTCAACCTTCTCCATTGTTGAAAAATTTGTGACTGACGATCTACGATCAGCTACTGCTTCTTAAATAAACGAGTCAGGAGCGTGTGGCTACAGGTCCTGACTTGTTATAACTTGTCCTAACACCCCCACAAACAGCCATCCCCCTTCCTCTGTTTTGTCCTACCGATTCGCAAAACTTATTGACCGCCCCTCGTACCTCTTTTTGGAAAGAAAGTTGCCTACACTTTAACGAATAACGCAGAAGCTATTGAAGCTCGAAGGCTGAAACAGAGGGTTGCCTCATAATGAGGGTATCTGATTTAATCGTTGCTTGGCTCACATTATTCTTTAGCAGTGCTGTTTGTGAATCACCTTCCACAAGCGATGGCGCACCATTGATGAGCATTCAATGTTCGGCCTGGTCACCTTTGTATTTGAGTTTCGGAATGGGACCAGATGACTGAGAGGCCAACTTCCTAATCATCATTTTTTGAGATGGAGAAGGATCTGAGAAGATAGAAGAGGGAAGAGAGCGTAAGTCTTCGGAAAGCCTGTGGCGGCCTGGAAAGATCTTGTTCATAGGCATAATTAGACTCGGGTATGTCTCTCACTGAAACATACTGGAATAATTCTAGGTATTTGATTTCAGCGAAATTATATTGTGATTGTATGGAACGTACATATTCATATGCCGCCAGACAATCCTGGGAACGAAAGAAATTTGTCGTTTGAATTGACCTTTGCCTTCTCTCTCTCCCCCTACCCTTCCCCCAACTTGCGACAGGAAGTCGAACGAAAGAAGGCGTATCTCACAGAGAAGCCTAAATCCTATTTTCCTTCTTGATAATACCATGGAGATTGTCCGGAAGGCGCTGCGATAAGCGAATTGTCGTGAATGGGATCTCTCTCTCGATTTCCCACAATCGGTGATATAAATAACCTCGGCGTTTAACTCTCCACAGCAGTGTCCCAAATCTACTCGCGTAATCCTCACGTTGAACAAGAGTCGTTTGCCGTAACGTAGCGACTACCAACGCGCCGACGAGTCAACCTGGTTGCTGCCTCAAATTTTTCCTGGAAGTAAATCCCGCCTCACAGAGTCTGTGACTAGAAGAGTACGTTTGTTGCTCAACGTAACTTGAGTAAGAAAAGGAACATCCAAAAAGTTACTGGAAGTTACTATTTGTTAGTGTCACATCCAGTTAGGAGTGAACTAACCGGGACTGCAGCCAGCAGCCCCGAACCCGTGGTTTTATCCCCCCTCTCCCCGAGAACTCGTGTTAACGCCACCCGAACCACCTAGTCTGGACCCGAGTAGTCGTCTCTCCAATCCATCAATTAATGGTAATCTGTAAACCCAGTGTCCCTCTACTCTTAAATTACCTAATTAATTAAACCTGATTGATACTCACATTGAGTCATTATAAATCTAGACGATTAACGTCAGTGTTTAATATTTAATCCTTAATGCTGCCTGTTAAATATTACTAATTATTATATTCGTGTAAAGTAAAGTTTATTTTGTGTACGTGTGTTTATTTGTGGCTCCTCCTTTTTGACGTACCCTTGGCAAGACTTTAATTATGCATCCCTTCGGCTAATTCATACAAACCTCCCCCCAGTAACAAGTGGGACTTTCATAGTGAGAATCCTGGCTACGGCACAACATGCCTCTAACCAGCTTTCGCACGTTCATTAGGAATTAAAGCCTACCTATATATATATATATATATATATATATATATATATATATATGATCGTAGGATTAAGTCATAGGGTCAATACCACCGACTTAAACAAAAGCGGAGTGTCCAGATCAAGGACTAGAATAATTATTGGACCAGACTATGAGCAATTCTACCACATATATCTAGGGGGCCAAAGTGTTAATTACTTTACAACAGAAAATATTATCTTTACATAAGTAAAATTGAGCCACGCGAGTAAGGAGGCAGTCAGTTGAATGAATATGTCTTCTTCATATTGAAACACGACGACAACTGTGCTCGAGCAGCGAAAGCAGATTTCAATGTTATACAGGAACAGGACATGACAGCACGTTACTGTACGTCGTGTTGCGCGCTGTCTTGCAACTCACAGATGTAATATAACGTTTTTCTTTTTAAGAAACTGTTGTATTTATAATTCGTTGGACAAAAAAATGTACTTTGATATTATTAAGTTTATTTATATTGCCTAATTATTACTTTATCATCATCATCATCATCATAATCACTAACTCTAGGATTTAAGACGGAGATTTTTTTGAGTATTTGAATAATAATTTCATCTTAGGTTGGTTATGACTTATGTTTTTTTATCAAAGTTATTTCTAATAATTCTTTCATAATATCAAAAACAAAATGGTGATGTTCAGAAATAAATATAAGAAACAAATTTTTGTGACTTTTATAAATCCAAAGAATTACAAATGGTGAAGTTCCTAAAAGTCATTTTTATATATATTCTCATATAACTATATTTGAGCAGCGTGATATTTTAAAAGTAGGGAAATTTAGTTTAGAGTTCCTTTTTAAAATTATTATAATTAGCGAAGTTCAGAAATTTTATAAAAATTTTACCATGGCTGCTATTTTTACATTTTAAACTATGCAGGCATTGCCTGGCTGCATAATATTTAACCAATTCCTAATAGGATATTGGTTAAATATCCTTTTAATAAAACTTTATCTATATTTATTTTCTGCCTTTCAAAACCTTTTTTAATAACAGAAAAAAAGATGCCTGTCGTGGTACAACCACTCTATACCATACACTACTCCTATATTATGTGAAGGGGGACTTAATCAGCTAGTGCAACGCAAACCCCATGAAGGACTCTTCGCAGGGATTAACGACCGACTAGGAGGTCACACTTGAGTCGTTGGGTTTCAAATCCTTAATAATCAAACAGAGTGCATAAATAGTTGGCGCGGTTTACTTGAATAGGCCGAGAGTATCATTCAAGGTTAGTTAAAGATGAAACAACAAAATATAATTTTATTTACTAAGGTCAAAGTAATAAGAATAATAGGCAAAGGGGAATTATTTAAATTAAAATAGTAACTTGATAATTATTAAAGGAGGGATTCTCAAAAAGAATTAATTGATTAATGCTACTATGATCACATCAAAATGGGGATCTTGACAATAATAATAATGTAGGGGGTTTCATTTTCACGCGTCGGTGACTTCCATCTTGCGATAAGTTGAGTGGGGAACGATACGATAAGGCAAGTGGGGCACGATCCAAATGAACCAAGTGGGGCACGATCCGAAACAACCTTCCGATGAAGATAGCCAATCTTCACAGATAACGTTTTACGAGGAATGTGAGATTACTCGAAATTGCACTGGAAGATTAATCTTCTTTTCCTCAAAGGTAACCGATGGAGATTTTATTTGGTTTGAGTAAACGAAGGGAGACTGTTGCGCAAATTCAAAGTCTTGCAGTTCACAGAGAAGCTAGCAAGTGACTAAAGTAGAATCACGGCTGAGAAAGTCTTGCTGTGTGACGAACGCTCACGGGACGACACGATAAGGACGGCCTTGAGGTGCAGGCTGGACTCTTCGAACTACAGAATAACCCGAGTCTTTGTCTGCCTGATTCTGAGGGGGAAGTGGGAATTTGGAGAAAGGAGTCACAACCTCCAGACATCTTAATCCGGAGGCGAAGTCGATTCATATTTAGCAGCGAGGTGCGACACAGAGCGGTTTTTTCTCGCCTCGTCACCAGGGGAAGGGAAAGTTTCGGAAGAGTACGCAAGATTGGGAAATATTTTTCCAATGCGCTCATGAGTCAAAGGTTTGTGAATGTTCGAACAGGAAATGACGTCGTCCACGGCGGGATACCATCGCACGTGGTCTCCAATAAATGGGGAAGGGGTTATAGATTTTTGTTTTTTTTACAATCCCGAAACCTTGAAATGCAAACTATATAACAATATTATACACATATGAGCCCATTTCCAATACCGGTATTGTGTCTTCGGTAATGATATCCATATCTTTCATTTGATACCAGTATATTATCAGTATTTCAATACCAATATTCTTCTCTACACAGCACTCTAGCACCTTTGGACTCACTAGCGATCGTCAAACTGACTTTCATGTCTATTTTATTATCGGGTCAAGATCCACCTGAATAAGGCCAGGTTGGCAAACTACCACTATCCGTTTTATCTTACTAGTGTAACCGTGGCGTAAAAAGTGACGACAATATTTACATGGTAATGTGATTAGCGTTATACTAAAGCAAGTAGAATAGATTAATTGAATTTCAGAAGTTCACTAGACATCAAATTTTGTTAATTCAAAGACGCTTCGTTATAAATATTTTTATTTTTAAACTTGTCATCGATAGCTTGTTTTCAACTACCAAATAATGGTTGAGGTAAGCGGGGAGGTTAGGGAGGTCAGTATTTTCGGTTTGTTTTTAAGAAAGGTTAAATTATAAGATCAAATTTGCAAGAGGAGGTATATATATAAGTCCACACTCCTTAGGAAGACCTCTAATGTTAACCAACTTATGGCAGGAGTAGATTAAATGTAGGAGGTAACGCGGTTTTATGGGTGAGGATGAGGAACCCCAAGAGAGAAAGAACGTCTCCCGTTTGGAAGGTTAAAAATGACGCGGCTATTTTGAAGAGGTCCTTCCAGTCACACAAATGAGGCGAATGGTAGCGTTAAGTTAATATCGTATCTGACTTCAAAAAATACTCTAATATTATATCGGCTTAGCTTGGCTTACCGAAGGCTTGTGATTGAGAGAAGAGAGAGAGGAATCACGTACAAAAAGTTTAATTCCAACAAACAAAAACAAGCAAGATAAAAGTCAGCCTCACGTTTACACGATTACGGTCAGGGAAAGCGAGTGTTACAAGAACAGAACTTAGGTGGTTATAACCGAGCTTTGCTGCGTTAAACGTACCGTAATTATTTCTTTACCTTCGATCGTCTATCTGACTTAACTCTCTATCCAAGACTAAATGAATCCCCTCTCGAATTCTCCACTTTGCTTATATACATCCTATAGGAGGCATGGTCTCTTTCCGTCACTAGAACCACAATACTTTTAGCTCTGCCCACTAGGCAGGATTTTCTTCTCCCGACGCTAATCAGTTGATAGCACTTCCCATTTTCACTCCTTTGATATAATTTTTGTCATAGATGAGAAACCGCTAGCTCTCTCGTCTCAATTCCATTTCTAGAGGAGAAATGTTCATTTTATTACTCTGTCGCCAAATTTTTATTGATATCTGAATTCAAGCCTTTCCGGTCTAATTCTTGATTAGTTTACAAATATATGTATATATATATATATATATATATATATATATATATATATAAATATATATATATATATATATATACATTGGCAAGGAAATTTGTTGCAATCTTCCTATTATTGTGAGGCACGTTGCTTGTGCAATTTTAGTGCCAGGAACATGCCTCCACAAATTAATTGTGGTTTGGTTTAGTTTTAGTTGTTTTTAACTAAGTTTGTGTGTGTTGTTTTTACCGGCGTAAAGGAAACAAAGAAACCTCTTTTAGCGACACGTGGGGGTCATTCGCCTAATTAAAACTAAACTGGGAAAATACCACTTTCAAGTATTAGTAGGTCGAGAAATACTGCTTTGTGCGTTAAATAAATAGCAACAGACAATTCAGATAGGCCTATAGAATAGAGTGAAAGTAAATTTAAAAACAAACTTTGGAGTTGTTCAAATTTCACATGGAATTCGACTTTGTAAATGTTAACAAACAAAATTGAACTGCTCATTAATAGATTTATTCCATCATTTTTTCGCGATACCAACGTCTCCCATCTTAGTAGTCGTTTTCACCACTGTCAGGTTCTCATGTCCTCTATATTTTGACTGATATCGGATTTTGTGAGTCGGTGTCAAACCATACTTGACATTATCATATCCGTACAAACCGAAAGGATTGAAATTAATAGTACATGCAGACGCGATAAGTGTTGTTCTAATTATTATATTACATACACAAAAAAATGCGCAGAGGATGCAAAAAAACGAAGCCGAAAGATTTGATCATATTTATTTAGCCTTACGTCACCCTTTATAGGCCAAGACCTATTTATTATTTTTGCTGCTTTTTTTAAGAAAAAATAATACTAAAAGAGATCTCCATGTAATTATTGAGCTAAATTGTCTATACTCACAATTTTATTCCTATGTATGTTCGAACATACATTGTGCATATATGCCCTAAATTTTACCTATTGAGTAATGTAGGTTTATATATACATTTCCATGTTACATTACTTTTGTTTATGATAATGCCCTAAAAAATTTCGGTTTGGTACAAAACATGCTGACATTTTTTGTCATCATACACCACTTTTTCTCTATTTGCTTTTGCTTCCTACACTGACCAGTGGTCAAATTATCAAACCTAGTTGTAGTACCAGGTTGACTGGATGGTCTAGAAATTTTACGACCGTAAGGTGTACAGGCACCGTAATCTCTTCTCTGATGAGGCTTGGGTGTCCAGCGCATAGATTGGACAAACTCAGATTTGAAATCATATAACCTCTTTACATCTCTTTTCCCAATGTCAAAGTTTTTAGCATCTCGCCTATAAGTAAGCCATGCCACCGTAATCACACATTCATAACATGAAAGTACTTCTGCACATATTTTCTAGACCTAATTATGGTCCTGTAGAGAGCTAATAACGAATCAATTTTATCTACACCAAACATCGACATATTATAAGTCTTTACTATTTTGGGGCAAGGTACCTTGACATCAAATTTTCTTCTCCAATCATATCATGTGACAAGTCCTTGATGCTGTTTTCCTAAAAATTAACTAATTAGGATTGCACATCTATTATCATGCCATTTCACCATGTTCAACTGAACTCGATCAATGCACAATTTTTTTCTACTGAACTTTCCCGTGCTGGCTGTGTCTGATCGAAAACGCGAGTTTGGCACTCTGTTAGAACGAACTGTTCCCACACAATATATTCTCCTTTTGTAGAGCTCAATTTCTAGGTCAACACTACATATAAAACCAATTATCAAACAATAGTTGATACCCTTTATTTGATGCTATCAACTTGGCTAACCAAAGAACAACACTACTACTCATAGAAATATCAGGTAGATATTGAGGGTGTGCCTACATAAATTTCAAAATCGTACACGATCGCTGAAGCTACAGCCAAGCAAAACAATTTATAGCCCCATTTTTTTTAGGTTTATTTGGATTGTATTGCTTTAAAATGTATTTACCTTTAAATGGTACGATTTGCTCATCAACGCTTAAGTATTGTTGCGGAGACTTTTTCTTTAGATTTACTCTAACCCTGTCGTGAAAACCTCTGATTTTGAATATTCTATCAGGAAGAGGGATAGGTAGTTGGCTTTTATCAGATAAGTGCAGGTTTCAATATATTTGATTAAATCGTTTTACAGTCATAACTTCATAAACTTGACGTATTCCATTACTAATATTCCAATACCGTCTAGTACTGAGTATACCTATAACAGACAAATGGAAGCAAATACATATAAATTGTTCGGACTCTTTTTTGTTAATTGAAACATTGGCAGCAATATTAGTTTTAGTAGCGTACAGATTAGTTTGAAAGCAAAGAGAGTCAACTGTATCATGATCACTTAGCTTGTGAAAATATTATAAAGAAGTTCCTACTGATGCAGGAGCTGGTAAAGTATAATTCCATGGAGGTCTCTGAAATTCTTCATTTGATGTATTCATTTTCCAGACCAAATCCCGTTGGAATCGCTTTGCTTTCTGTCCATTCATTATTGGGGTGAGCTAAAGGCTTTTATTAAATTCATCTGATGATGAACCTGTAAAATATATACATATATATCTTTTGTGTGAGATGAAAACTAGAAATTATATATATGTATATATATATATATATATATATATATATATATATATATATATATATATATATATATATATATATATATATAATCCTATTGCCCCCAGGGCTGCTTAGAGTTCGAGAGTTAGTTTGGTGGATATATGGCCCCGGTTCAATCCTGGCCAGAGTCACCCTCTCACTCAACCTACGTCTTCTACCATCAAATTAGTGGCTGTGGTTCGGATTCAACATTGAGCAGTAGATCCTTTTTATGATACAAGCCATGAGAGAGTTGAAAGGAGTTACATACATAATGCAGCTTTGCAGACCAATGAATGCACGAAAACAAAGATAAGACTTCGCTCAATATAAATAGAAATCAAATATTTATCTGATTTTCCTTCGGTTTGTAAATATGTTTTCAGTTAAATTAAAGACCAAGACCTTCATCACTGCTCTCTTGTGGAACTGGCACAACATATGCTAATTTACAATTGTAAAACGTTGAAGGGCGCATGAGTGAAGATTGTAAAATTTAAAGATTATTAGTAATGTCTTTACTTTGTTTCTGTAAGAATATCAGCAATAATCTTGCAGGCCTAAGTAAAAATTGGCTCAACTTGTATAAATAAATCACTTTTTTTGCTATTTTACCCCTAATATTGGTATTATTTAGATCTTTCAATTTAATTTGGTAAGTAATCTGCATAAATATAATAAGGACAGTATAAAATGGAAAATTAAACTAAAACTTATTAAGGAAAGGACAGTATTTGGCAAAATAAAAAATAAGATTAGTCTTCCCTTTTAATTTTCTTTTATTTGACCTTGAAGCGCAATGTCTGTTTGAACATACATACAGATAGTTATTTTTGTTCAAAAGATAATATTATGCAGAAAGTTTGTAAAGTTTTTATCTAAAAGTTGATAACCTCATCAAAAAAATAAAAACATTTTAAGCCTTTAAGGTCCACTTATAGATTCCTTGGAAATTTTGAAGAACACTCTTAGGATGTAAAACTAGAACATATTCTAAGATTTTTTGGTTCGAATGGACTTATTGATTTAAGGCAACATGTTGCGAAAAAGTGCAGTCAATGATGTATCCCAATTGGGGACTTCGGTCTGATTACGGGGAACAGCGCCTATTCCAATTGGGCTCTTGCGGGCCGACTACGGGTAACGACGATAAACATATTTGAATGTACTGGGCTAATACGACTCAGCAAGTGTTTTTACCAAAATGTTAAATTTTCAGTTATTAACCATTTTTTACCCCTTTATTATTTTACCATTTATCAGTAATTTTTTAACTCTGTATTACATTTTCGACTTTCTTTCAATTCCTTATGACCTATATCATTTAAAAAAAATTTTTTTTTGTTCTTTTCATTTTCTTTTGCCAGTTACTTTTATTTCACTCTAATATTTACTCATTTAGGTTTTACCAGACAACTGTACAGTAAGTAATATATTGTATACAAAAAATTTTATAATTCATAAATGTTACAATAAAAGGTTTCAATAATTTACTCATTAAAAGTACAATATGCAATGAAAAAATACTCGGTTGCATAATTTATTCAGTGAAAATACAATAATAAACATAAAAATAGACACACCAAAATAGATATATCAAAATAGACATAACAAAATGTACCGAAATATACACAATAAAATATAGAAGTGGCACTCTGAGTTCCATGGCACTTTATAGAATTCCGCCAAAAAGTTTTTATTATCAGACAAGCACAGAGCAACTTTATATACTTCAGACATCCATTGAGAGCGGTGGAGGTTTCCTTTATGCGAACAAAACTTACAGGTTTGTCTAATGTCGACGTGGACGGGCATGTGGAGGGCAGTGGCATTCTGCCACATCGCCACATCTGTCACTACCGCACGTTGACCCTTTTTAGGAAGGAGTACTTCATGACGAGTAAGGGCAGGCCTTGTCACTCTCACTTCAGGCATCATACAGGTTCTGTACTTGACAGAGATTTCAAGTCGAAAATGCTTTATGGACATAGGATGAATCTCCAAAGCCTTACAGTCTCGCTTATAGAGGAAACATGCATTACAAATGATGAGATCCAGTATGTAGCCAAATAACATCATGTAGTACCTCTTGGAATGCATAGGAGTCTTGTACAGGTGAGTAACCATTTCACTCTTGTCGATACCACTAATACGCCCGTTATACTGTTTCACAACGTTGAGACAGGCGACATTCTTCTTCTTCTTGGCTAATCTGTCGTAGCGAGCAGCAGAGGACATTACGTTAATTCCAACATCATTGGATAACAAGGTGACTGGCTTTTTATCCTTCGGCTGATACGTAGTCCATGTCGCCACTTGGTACGGCTTTTTTGGTCATGTCCTTTATTCTCCAAAGGAGAGGAAGCCGTACTCGGTTTTCTCTCTCAGTTCCAACATATCGGCAACCGTATGAGGACATTAGGTACTCTGCCAGGAGGAGGCTTGTGAATTAATTGTCGGCATAGATGGCAGACTTCTCTGGGCACTTTTTTCTCTTCACAAAGGTAACCCCGAACTTCGATGTCACAGACATAGTCTTTTCCTTCTCCCAGAGATCCTGGTGGTGGGCAACGGAGGTGACATCTCCTTGGTACAGTAAGATGTCGTGGATAAATCCATCGTCACTTGACCTGAAGAACAGTTTGTAGCTCCACCTGTCAGGCTTGGACTGGAAATATAGATGAAGGTTGCCTTTCCTGGTCCGCTTGCAAGCAACCTTTACTTCGTCAAATTGTTGACAGGAGTTTCAGGAACCTTGAGAAACTTCCTGGTGACCTTCGTGAACAATGTTTAATCTATTCTTGGCCATGAATTCAGCCACCTGACGAACCTGCGTCTTTATAGCCCAGTAGTCCGTGATGGAGGGGTATAAAATAAGCCATGTAAATGATGAGACCAACAAACACATTCCTCCTCAAGAGTGAATGTACTGCTAACATTCTTATGACGGGCGTACAGGTTAATCTGGTAGATTATATACTTCCGTAGATCCTCTGTAAAGAACTGTTTGAAGTATTCATACGGTTCACTAATGAAATCAGGCTTCGGATGGACGTAAGGAAAAAGTTGGCGAACACCGATATCTTCCTTGAACCACTTCCCTTCTTGTCTACATGCATTGGTTGAGGTGCCACACGCTTGGTTTTTGCCTTTCTACCCACTAAAAATTAAAAATAAATACATGTATACATCAATGATTGGATGAATGATAAAGAGTTAGTATAATAAAAAAACAGAAAATTAAAAACAACTGTTAGCATAATAGAAATAAACAGTAATTGAAATGCAACAGTTAGTATAATAAAAAAACAGTTTTTAAAATGCAACAGTTAGTATAATAAAAAAAACGAATTGAAAAGCAACAGTTAGAATAATAAAAAACAGTAAAAGAATATCAGACAACAAGAAAGCAAACTCAAAGGATGAGAATTTAAATTAGTCTAAAGTAATACACATTGAAGGGCAATCAAAAAATAAACAAAGAGCAAACTGTGTCAAACTGTGTCTTGTATGGACATGGTAATCGACGTAGCAGTAAGACCACGTTATACATATATATATATATATATATATATATATATATATATATATATATATATATATATATATATATAAGTTATCTAACAATAAAAAATGCATTAATTTTGTACTAAACATGAATTAGTAACATTTGAGATTGATTGAAGTTAGAAAAAGTCTAGAAAATGAGGCCCACATGGTTCACCGACACATTCAGTCCTTTGTTTACCTTGAAAAATCACTAAATATATCAAAATAAACCTTCCAAAATATTTTTGAAATTATAGATGTGACGTATTTATGGGCCCGCTATGTCCCATTTTGGATAAGCCTAATTTCCTGTAGTTGGTCCGAAGTATCCTATATGGGTGAAACCTGTTTCTCCGTATTTGGACCAAGATAACCCAGTTGGGATACCTTGTATTTGTCAGGTTATTTAACCATCAAAGACAAACACAAGGACAATGACACCTATCGCACATTAAAGAGAAACTATTCATGGGCAAAATGTAAAAACACCATGAACTTGCGATGATTACTAAATGAGGTCGGGCGTGAAGTGTAGGAGGAACTTAGGGTAATCTTGACGGTTTGGCTGCTGCAAGTATACGGAGACAGATGTTCGTCGTCGTTTCTTAGCTTAAGTTTAGCTAACCAACAACGCTTTCCTGAGCTTTCTATGAAGATCTTTTGGCGCACAAATTAAAACGAACTTTCCTCATTTAAGTATCCTATATGGGTTATCTGGATCATATGCTGATTTAAATTTATTATTTACAATATATAATTTTATTTTTACAGCATTTCAATGGAGAAATTTTTCAGGTTTTTTGAACTCAAGATGATAAGGCGATGTTTCTTGATGACAAAGATGAATTACCAAAAGCATCTGATATTCAGTCATAAGTAAGTTACCTCTAAATGAAGGAGAAACAACGGATATAGTCTCGTATAATGAAAATGACAGAAACATGAACCATCTTACGCCAGCACAGCTCACAAATAAAACAGATTGTCTATATAGGCCCTATGAAACAAATGTAAGTAGGCTTATCAGTTCTAAGATTAGAAAAGTTAGCCATTGGAAATCAACTGAAACATTTTTAAACCCAATACCTGAATGAATTAAGTGCATAACATGAAAAAAATATTAGAACAACTGTCTATTGTAGAGAGTTGGGAATCTGTTTTTAGAGATGAAATAGTAACATTATTAGTTAATATGTTTAATACATATTCGATGAAACGTAATCATTTTCTCGATATTACACGAGAGGAAATTAAGGTATACATTGTAATTCTTTTTTTGACTGGTTATCAAAGCCCTAAACCTATTAGAATGTTTTGGGAAATAATAAAGATGTCTACAATGAACTAGTTGCTTCAGCTATGAGAAGGAAGCGATTTTTAGAAATTCATCAAGTTCTTCATGCTTCCGATATTTTGCAACTTCCAATAAATGATAAATATGCTCAACTTGCTGATTACTTCAGTTTATTAAACGATTCTTTCTTCATAATTTTGAAAAAGTTTCTTCACTTGAGATATCAATTGATCAAACAATGGTTCCTTTATATAAGAGGCATGGTTGCATGCAACAAATTCATGGAAAACCAATCATATTTGGTTACAAATTGTGGTCTGCTTGCACTCCTTCAGGTTATCTAATTCAATTCTTTCCTTATAAACGTTCAAAGGCAAGACCGCTTATTCAACAAAAAACGTATGGCTTCGGAGCTTCAGTTGTTCTGTAGTTTCTTTCCACTCTGGCTAAAGGTGTATCCGACAAATTTTACTTAGATAATTATTTCACTGGCTTGCCCCTTTTAGAAAAACTCACAGAACTTGAACATTTTCGAACTGGGACAATAAGAGAAACGGACACAGAAATGCCCATTAGAAAACCCCAAAATGTCTATGAAAACAACATCTGAACTTGCAATTGTTACGTGGAATGACAACAAATTTGTTAACTTGGTTTCAAATACTTACGGTTTTCATTTAGTCTCCTCTGTACATAGAGTTGCTTCAGTCAATAATAATAAAAAAATTATAGTTCCTTGCCCAAAAGTGGTTTACCATGTATTTATGGGTGGTGTGGACAGATTCTATGAAAATTTCAATAGTCAGAGAATCTCTTTTCTAGGAAAAAAATAGTGGTTTTCTCTGTTTGCTTTTCGCATTCATGCTGCTTGTTTGAATGGATAGAATATATATCAGGCAATAGGTGAAAAGAAGGAACATACTGGGAATTCCGCGTAATATAGTGCATTGTTGTCTTGGAAAATATAAGAAGACCCCTAATAAATCAACAGCGTGTGGATCTTCAGTAAGCTCTCGGGTTTCATCCATCGATCCGCACTGACAACAAGTTGGACGAACACATAAAAGAAAATTGTAATTACGCACATTGCGCACATTGTCACAAACGAAGCAGAATCGAAGGCAAGAAATGTAAGGTTTCTCTTCATATTAACAGCTGGTATGTATTTCACAATAAATAAATTTTGAATGAAGGAAATGTAAATTCATATTTGGTAAATCACTCTTTGTATTACAACTTATGTTCCTAGTGGCACCTATAGGTGCCACGCTTATATTTTTTTTAAATATTAATTTTAGAAGAAAATCAATTTAAATAAACATTGTTTACAATTTTAATTTATTTGACTTCCTATAAGTTTAGAAAATTTGATCTATAAATGAAGTTTTGGGCCCTCCAGGGGTAAAACGAAGATTCCTTTGAATTTGAGACTAAGCTCTCTATTGGTCGTTATGAATAACTATGCCAGTAATAACAATTTTTTTAATTATGGCTAACAATTTGCATACTTGCCAACTCTCCCGATTCACGTTGGAGACAACCGATTTTTAACCATTTCTCCCTCAATGCTCCCGCTTAGTAATTTCTTCCGCAAATCTCCCGCTTTTACATTGAAGGAAAAAAATAAGATTGTGGGCGATATTTGTTACAGCATATGTTAACCCAGGCCTGCTGCGGCTATGAGGCAACACGGTGACGTGACTCAGTTACTCGCTGGAGGTAGTGACATACCAAGTAGCGTTGATACTGCCAGGAATCAAGAAGACGAAGAAAAGAAGTCACTTGCTGGCGGGTAAGCTCTCGGTTAGTTGCTCCGTTCAGGTTTCGGGCAGAGATCGATGGAGGAAAAATGACACCTCACTGTGACAGGCCAGTGAGGAGTTGTAGATAAGCTCAGAGAATAGTTAGTGTACTACTATGTTATAGATAACAAGGAGCTTCCACCAGAAGAGAAATGGTTGACAGGTTCTGGGGACTGTTAGGGAAAGATGAGAGGTTCACAAGTCTGGCATCCCTTTTATTAATGGTAGCTCAGAGAGGTCTTTCAGTATGATAAAAAAAAATCTAAATGAAAATATAATGAACATGGATAACTCTACTCTTTGTGCCCTCATGTCCTGGTACAGTATGATCCCTCGAAGGAAGTTCTCACCGCGGCCAATCATGCTATCTACCATTCCAACAAGTCTTTGAGTGATAAAGGGAACAAGGATTAAGACTTGGAAATTCACACAGTTAGATGCACACAATTCAGCGTTCAGTTATTGTCGTTTGTTCTTTTAAACTCTTAGGTACATTGTGTACAACATTTCTGTACACTTTTTATGTGCACATTTTTACTGTGCAACAAATACAGCATAATAAATGCATTGTAGTGTTACTACATTATTATTTTGTTTCTGGTACGCATTTCAACAATTGAAACTGCAGTTTCTTTCATTGTCCTCCTTGGGACGATGCACCGATATAAAAAATCTGCCTATTTTTCACAACCAAATGTTGGCAAGTATGAATGCGTCTACAGACTCGACAATTTCCATATACCCTTGAGAAAGAGAGGTTGATGTATCCACGAACCAAAAAATCCACAAAGGTGATTTGAGAGCACAAGCCCTATGATGGTTGGCTTTGTAGGAAAATCAACTTCAGTTGGTCAGTACTACTTTTCCTGGGCCACCAAGGTAAATTTAGTTGTTCTGAAAATGATTTTTGCAGATTTCGTAAGAGAAGCTATACATATAGTGAGGGAATCTCCACGTGAAAGATCTTTAGCAGAAAAGAACTCCCAAGTACAGCAAAAGGCCCGGCTAGGACTAAAGTGGTAAGCCTACCCCCCCCTTTCCCCAAGCGGTAGCCACGAATCGAGTCCCCCACGATTCACCTTTATGCGGGCTAAAATAGCTCTGCCAGAACATTCAAGGCCCTTTGAGAGTAGAGCTGTTGCCCGCAAACTCCAACTCCGGGAAGAGCCTCTGATATAAATAACGCTCGACTCCCCGGAAGACACACAAAGTTGAGAAGTCTCGCCAGAACCAAGAAGATTTCCCTATGGTTCCAAGTCAAGTGCTAGCAACAAAGCAAAGGGACAGCTGACTATTTTGTGTATTTGAAATTAGCCCCAGCCAGGAGGTAATTCCACTGAAAGATCGCCCAGAGGGATTTTCCTGACTTCTTTCATCAACTCCTGTTGAAGCTTAACTCATTTCGGGTAGCCGAAATACTCTCTCCTGCACCAGCCGGAAGTTACCCCCCCCCCCTCCCTTGCTTTTGTAAAACTGTCATCACTCCAACCTCCCGGTTTGAGGTTCGAGTGGCCTCACCTCAAGAGCAGAAGACATCCGTAAGCCAACCCCCTTCCCCCCTTCGTTTATTAGTGTGATTTTTGCCCGTTAATTCTCTGAGGTAATTTTACCCTTCAATTCTCTTATTAATTTTTCTGTGTAAATACAATTCTAATTTTGTACAAGTCTCTTTAAATAATCTTGAACTTTGCGATTGTCCACAATTTGCCTGACCTCGTTGCACTCTCTCGTTACTCAGCCCGTTTGAACGCGTGGTTTTCCGTCCCTTTTGTCGGTTCACTTTCAGGCTAGTGGTCCTCTCCCATAGATATATGTAATTGATATAATGTAATTTCATACCACGACATATATATATATATATATATATATATATATATATATATATATATATATATACATATTATATAATTCTGGTGTCAAGTGTGTTGGGGTTTTTAAGAACCCGTGTTATTTTAATTTCGACATTAGAAGTTCCCTTGTTATTCACGTACATCCCTTTTATTTTAATGTTTGTATTGTACTGGCAGAAGGCAAGTTCAAGTGATTTGCAGAGCAGTGGAACGTAATCTATTTATATTTTGTGTTGGACCCCAGGTAATTAATTTTTTTTTATTGTGTTTGAATTTTGGAGACTTTCCTGGTTAGTAATCCAAAAGAGTTAAGGTCTTTGGTGCCCTAATTCAGGTAGGACCATTTTAATTTTTTTTCCGCTTAGAAACAGCAGAGGTAGGTAGCTGTATATAAATTATTTTTTTTGTGATCAAGGCCTTTTACGAATATTCAAGTATTCGTTTCGCGTATCAGTGTTCCTTCAGTCAACTGCGTAAAAATGTCATTCTTTGAAAAATTCAAGAGTCAGGGTGAAATGTTAGGTCTTTCGGGCAAAGACCTACTAAATTACGTACAGGAAGAATAGAGGAACGAACTGGCAGAGCGAAGGGAATTGGAGATGGAGAAGAACAAACTGAAGATTGAGATGGAGGAAAACAAACTGAAGATTAAGGAGAAAAAACTGAAGATAGAGGAGAACAAACTGAAGATGGAGATGAAAGAACGTGAACAAATTAGGCAGCATGAGCTGGAAATGAGCCGAAATCAAATGGATTCTCAGTCCATCGGTTCTCGGGCTGAAATTCCCCAAACTAATTCAGTCCACCTTCCCGCTTTCAATAATGGAGAGGACTTTGGGTAATTTTAGGGCCATTTTGAGAGAATATTTCAGATCAATAGATGGAATCTACAAAATGATGGCGTCGCTTGCTTACTTCCCCTTCTAAATGCCAAGTTAAGGGATATCTTCTTATCCATTCCTCCGGAAGCAACTTTGGACTATTCCCGTTAAAATCGGAATTGCTAGCCGCTGTTCCCCTGAATAGCGAATTCTACCACTCCCGATTCCGTCAGGAAAGGACCCGTCCTGGCCAAACGTTTCGACAACACGGGTACATCCTCGAAATAAACCTTCAGTGATAGCTGGATGCGTGCAAGATTCCCCAGTTCTACGAGTCCTTTCTGGACTTCTTCCTTAGGGATCAGTTTTTAGCTGCCGTGGCTCCCGAAATTCGGGACTTCATTAAGGATATACGTTGCGCCACTTTCAAGGAGGGCTTGAAAGAGGCCGATGTTTACGCAGGTAGTCACGATTTATACCCTAAGGATGTTGAAAGGGCTTCCCAATCGCCCCACAAAACTAAATTTTATCGCCCTAAGACCCTCCCTAAATTTGTTCCAAGATTTACCGAAGCTCCTAGTCCCTCGAAGCCAAGGAACTTCCATCCCTCGGAACAACAAGACGTTAAGCCCCTAGTTTCTTCTTCCCCGGTTGTGCCGTACCAAAATAACTCGATCGTCTGCTACAACTGCGGAGTTCCCGGCCATTACCGCACGAACTGTCCTCAAAACTCCCGATTCGCAAACTCTCAGTCCCACCAAGTACACCAAATCTGGGCCGCCTTTGATCCTCTTGTGTCGCCTCAGAATACTCCCGAACCTCCCTCGCTTGCCAAAGACCTGGTCCATCAGGTAAATTTTCTCTTTAATGAGAAGAACCCTGTTGGATTGAAGTTCAAGAACGGAACTGTGAACGGTTACCGAGTATCGACCCACGTCCTTGACACGGGGTGCACCTGTATTATAGTGTCTGAGGACCTATTCCCCCCTGTTGGGCCCGGCCACAAGAAATTTGCGGTGATCCACGACTAACTTGGCCGTGCGAGTCGTTTCCCTGTAATTCGTTGTCACATCGAGTGTGACTATATGTCCGGTTGGGCCGAAGTGGTAGCTTTCCCAATCCAGTTCTGCTCCGTTTTATTCGGTCAGAACCCTGTAATTCACGACCATCCCATGGCCCAGCCCGTGATTTTCCGTACACAGGTAGCCCTAGGAATCCCGTGCACCTGTTTTCCTGAAAACCCCTATTGACCCGGAGTTCCAAGCCTTCCGGAGCGATAAGTTTTCCCACGTTCAGAAGGAGTGCGCAACTCTCCCACCTTTGGGGAGAAAACTAAATCCCTCGAGCGTAAGTCCACCTGAGGCAACAAACGAGTCTCGTATCACGTGAAAAAAAACTTATTGAGAGGTTTCATACCTAATTGGACCTTAAGTCACGAGAGAGAAAATTCAAGCCTGGCGCCAGGGGTGCAAGTGCTACTTCTCACGGGAAGCAACAAAATCCTTAGCCAGTGAAAGGGACCCTACCCCGTCCTCGAGGCTAGAGGACCCGTGGATTAACTCATCCATACGCCGGCGGAAGCGAAAGTTTTCCATGTGAATTGTATATATATATATATATATATATATATATATATATATATATATATATATATATATATATATATATATATTATATCATCAATGTTCCTAATTATGATTTTTTTGGAGGGGCACTAAATTGTTGTTTTTTTGTCCCATATTTAGGCCGCCATTTAGTTGTTCCCTTCTTTTTGGTTCCACTGAAATGTCGCCAATGTTCTCCTGTGATTTTTCCTTTGTTTAAAATTGTATTAGTTAAATTCTCTATAATCGAACTGTTTGAGGCTTATGCCCGTAAATTCCCCGCTGAGCTCAGATTTATGGTTTTTTTTTGTGTGTACACCTTTCGTAGCAGGTAAGAATTTCCCTAGACCTTTTATAATTCTAGTTTGACTGGTTGGGATGATCCTTTCCTACGCAACTGCTCCGTAAAGCATCATCTTTCGGGTGGGAGATGTGTGAGGGAATCCCCACGTGGAAGATCTTTAGCAGAAAGGAACTCCCATGTGCAGCAAAAGGCCCGGCTAGGACTAAAGTGGTAAGCATACCCCTCCCCCATCCTTTCCACAAGCAGTAGCCTCGAATCGAGTCCCCCACGATTTACTTTTATGTGGGCTAAAATAGCTCTGCCAGAACATTCGAGGCCCTTCGAGAATAGAGCTGTTTCCCGCAACCCCAAACTCCGGGGAGAGCCTCTGATATAAATAACGCTAGACTCCCCGGAAGACACCCAGAGTTGAGAAGTCTCGCGAAAACCAAGAAGATTTTCCCATGGTTCCAAGTCAAGTGCTAGCAACAAAGCAAAGTGACAGCTGACTATTTTGTGTATTTGGAATTAGCCCCAGCCAGGAGGTAATTCCACTAAAAGATCGCATCGAGTGATTTTCCCGACTTCTTTCCTCAACTCCTGTCGAAGCCCAACTCATTTCGGGTAGCCGAAATACTCTCTCCTGGACCGGCCGGAAGTTACCCCTCCCCCCTGGCTTTTCGAGAACCGTCATCAATCCAACCTGCCGCTTTGAGGTTCGAGCGGCCTCACCTTAAGAGTAGAAGACATCCATAAGCCAACCCCCTTCTCCCCTTTGTTTATTAATGTGATTTTTGCCCGTTAATTCTCTGAGGTAATTTTACCTTTCAATTCTCTTATTATTTTTTTGTGTAAATAAAATTTTATTTTTGTAAAGTCTCTTTCATTAACCTTGAACTTTGCGATTGTCCATAATTTGCCTGACCTCGTTGCACTCTCTCGTTACTCAGCCCGTTTGAACGCGTGGTTTTCCGTCCTTTTTGTCGGTTCGCTTTCCAGCTAGTGGTCCTCTCCCATAGATATAATATGGTATTGATATAATGTAATGCTATACCACGACACATATCAATCGCCCTAACTTTAGAAATATTCATTATCTCGACTGCTTGTGAGAAATAAAAAAAATGTATTCCAATTCACTTTTGTAATAAATTCCTTGATTTTTTAAAAAAATGAATCAATTAGAATTGAAAATCCACATTTGCATTTGCTACACTGTTTATTTTAGAACTTTCACACAAAAATATTCCATTCTAAACCTTTTATTTAGTCCAATGCGTAAATACTTTACAAATTTACACCTAAGTTCGTTATGTTAGCCTAGGTTAGGTTAGGTTAAGTTAGGTTAGATTACATAAAGGTAAAATTGTTATTTGAAACACTTATCCTGCCATGACGGTGTCGGGATTGAACTAAAGTTAAGATAAATTTGGATAAACGAAAGTAACTTATAAATTCAAGTAAACTAAATTTAAGTTAAGTTACGATCTACTAACAGACCATCCAAATATTGATAATTCAAAAATAAGCACTTGCCTTTAGTTCAATTCAAGAAATAATGACATGCGTTTCACCAATTGAAGAAAAAGCACCGCAATTCGTTCGATTCAAAATAATGCAGCTGTGTTTTAATCAATTTAAGATTAGGCACCTCAGGTACCTAATCTTAAATTGATCCTATAATCTTTTAAGTCGTAAAGATAATCCATCCCAAAATTTAGCAGGTTAAGATAAGCCATCCTAAAATCCACTTAGTTAAAGATAATTCGTTTTATTAGGGTAGGAATGGCTTATCTTTACTTGATCTCTTTCTTCTTGTGTGCATGTATCCGATGGGTGCGAAATTCCTAAAGTCGCTCCAAGTTCAGATAAGAAAAGCACGTCTGCATAAACAAACGGCCTGATCTAAACCTAACCGTATCCCAGATATGTCTTCTATCGCTTACCAGTGATTGGGATAAAGGAAAAACGCTAGTCAAACAACACACAATCTAAAGCATAAATTTTATTCATACTCGTATGTACTCGTATGTATGTCACGAAATTTCTACAAAGATTCCCTTCCTTCTTTTTAGAAACAACCCGTTCCTCACAAGTTTGTGCTAAGTTTCTTTAATATATATATATATATATATATATATATATATATATATATATAGTCTGTGTATGTGTGTGAGTAACCCGTCGTGATCATTAGGTCCGGTGGGGACCGTCAAATAACTTTAAAAATACACAACTGGTGACAACTAATATGATATTAAAACTTGTATTACACATTAAATTAAAAATTATTAAAGAATTAGTTATATAAATAATCTCCTTTTGTGTTGTTCTTGAAAAAAAATGTAATATACAATTATAGTGGTTTTCATAGAACGGCCCAAACATTTAGTCACTTTTGCGTCATTGTTTTTCTTAACAGTGTTTTGATGCGTTTCAAATTGATATACGAACGCTCAGAAACGGCCGTAGACGCAGGTGTGATTAAAACAATCTTCAATAAATTGATACTTCTGAGAGAGTGTCAAAAAGTTTATTTTCATTTAAGAATCACAAAGAGGAATACTACTGAAACTTTTGTTAGAATACATGACTTTTAATTTAAATAATATTTTTACTTTGTGCAGAATCAGTGGCGGATTCAGGTTACAAATTTATGGGGGGTAGCTAATTAAATTCTCCATCTCCATCTGAGAAGCCTGAGAAAAGGGCATTGATGATTAATAATGGTTATCTTGCACAGCATTGAAAGTAAATAACAGAATATCCAGAGATCCGAAAATTATGAATCGTAGTTTTTGGACATCAGCTAAGATATAATACTGAATTTAATAATTATTTTTAAGATTTAACTGTGCTTTAGACATGTATCACATAACGTACATGCGATCAAAATGGTTTGGAAAACTTTATATATATATATATATATATATATATATATATATATATATATATATATATATATATATATATATATATATATATATATATATATATATATAAATATATATATAAATATATATATAAATATATATATATAAATATTATATATATATATATATATATATATATATATATATATATATATATATATATATTATATATATATATATATATATATATATATATAATATTATTACATGGCTCTTTCAGAATAGAAGAATACAATTATGGATTAAAAAAGAAATATAAGCACTAATGTATCTGAAATTGAGGGGGGAGCTTCAGCCCACTAGCCACGCCCCACCGCCTGATGGGTACTTGTACAGGATAGGATAATTCGTTCATATAACAGTGAAGTGGTCAATTGGCAAATTTTGGAGATGAAGACTGAACTCCTTAACATCTACAACAGCCAAAATTAAAATATTTCTGAATCACTAAATCTAGTCTTCATATCGTTTGTAATTTGAATGCAGTTCTATTTGCATCACATCCAGTCTGTTATTTTTTGTATCATATCTCTCTCTCTTTCTATCTTGGCTTTTTTCTGACTTGTGCTGGCTTTGATTATAATCTTCATCTGATTTGGAGATGAGCTCACCGATGTCATTTTGTAATTGACTCATAGATGATTAAACGTCTTTTATTGCTTGCACATCAGAAACACCATTAGAATTTTTCTCATGCAAAACATTGTATAGAATGTTGGCATGTTTAAGCGCAAAATAAAAGAATGACAACAAAAGATTTAACACTCTATCTTCAAGTGATTTTTTTGAACCCAATAAACTCGCATATGCTTTTCTCATCCCAGCTATTGCTAGCCTCAATTCTTGTGAAACATTCAATTAGCTCACTTTTTGGTTTCTTTAACGCTAGCCACAATCCGATATTCAAAATTCCCAGGTGTTTTAGGTACATTAGGAATTCTGGCCTTACAAAGAAGACACGAATGTTATTTAAAGTTGAATAAAAGGTTAAATACTTTTATTTGAAGAACATACTGTTTATTACCAGATTCAACGAATGTGAATAACAAAGAATGTAATGAGCGTGCGGAGAAAACTTCATATGTATATCTACATCATTATCAACTCGTTTAGTGACGGCCGCTCCGTCGTAAGCCAACGTAACAATTTCGTTTTTGAGATTGTAATTTTTTAAAGGTTTCAGCCAGCACATTAGTGACATCACTAGCTGTTCTATCTTTAATTTGAACAAAAGACACAGGCTTCTAATAAGGTTGACAGTCTTTTAGAAAACGCAATATGAATAAAAACTGTGAACAACCTGATACATTGATTGTCTCTTCTGCTTGTAGAAAAAATATTTGTTTCAGAAATTTACTTTTTAAAAAAAAAATCCATCTATGTAAACCTCATACATGCAGTCTAAGAGGTCATTTTGAATAGTTTGAAATTAATTTTCTACAACTTTACTATTTTTGAAATGATCATTAAGTACACTCACTGTCAATAGTAGCTGTATACGAGATCATGTTTTAAAATAACGCATAAATTGCATAAATTGCAGATATACAGTTTGTTTTCTCAGAAGATTTAATTGAATACATTATTTGAGCACTGCTACTTTCCTGCTTCTGAATTCTTTCTGATAAATGTTTTAAGTCATTGCACCGAAAACTGCCCAACAAACACATTAAAATTTTCGGCAATAAAAATAGATATATATATTTTTCGTATCCCTCACCGTAAACTATAGCTAGTTGTGAAACTAGTATTTCTAAAAGAGGATAGAACCTTATTTTCCACTGGTTAAAAGTTTGTAAAAATGTTTCTTAAATATAATTATCACTACTTGGAAAAAATAAAATAATCCATTCATTTAGCATAATCATGGTACGCAGGGGTTAAAGAAAAGTCTAACTATCGAAATATGCTAGGTAGCAACTCGCTCTTTTAGTGCCTCCATTACTCCGGACCCAAATTTAACAGATTAATGAGAAAGAAAACGTACCAGACAAGGACGGTTAGTTAATGTTCAGATTCCATTGAATTTTTTAAACAGTCTAAGAGCTAACTCATTGTGTGCCCAAGCGGATGTTAAAGAGAATATAAAATGTAAACCTCGGTAATTAAAATACTTTTAAGAAATTATAAATGATAGTTACTACATTTTATGTGTTCCTTGAGGAAGTCATATGTTGAAGTTGGTAGGGCCCAGCCCCTCTGGCTCTTAATAACTAGTATATATATATATATATATATATATATATATATATATATATATATATATATATATATATATATATATATATATATACATATATATATATAAATATATATATATAAATATATATATAAATTACCTTCCAAAAAGATCCGAAGAACACCTGTATTTCTTTCACAACTTCTTCCATAACTGTTGCAAGAGAAAATTAAATTATAAATGATAGTTACTACATTGTATGTTTTCCTTGATGAAGTCATATGTTGAATTTGGTAGGGCCCGGCCCCTCTGGCTCTTACTAACTAGTATATATATATCAATATATATATATATATATATATATATATATATATATATATATATATATATAATATTGAGGATAAATCCCAGAGCCACGAGAAACGGATGTAGCATCGTTTAATTTTTCACTACGTTTCGAAAACTACAAGTTTTCATCTTCAGGCTAGAATAAGTTTACAAAGTTAATATGTATGAAGAAAACTTGAAAAGGCCAACAAGACATTATTTTAAAGGTGACCAATTACAAAATATCAGTAGAAAGTACTACAAGTTAAATTAAATATGAC
Organism: Ceratothoa steindachneri; assembly: GCA_963969495.1. Classification (NCBI taxonomy): domain Eukaryota; kingdom Metazoa; phylum Arthropoda; class Malacostraca; order Isopoda; family Cymothoidae; genus Ceratothoa; species Ceratothoa steindachneri. The sequence continues at coordinate 33,452,933 of OZ018324.1, read as the reverse complement.
TTGGCAACAGTTAAATTTGCTTTTAGACTGACTCGAAAATTAGTTCATAAATTTAAGGATTATTGCAGAATTTAATTACAAACTATAAGAGAAATTGACCTAGCATTATTTAAAGATGATAAATTTAAACTTTTTTTTATAATTTTGTAAAGACTGTAAGAGTTAAAAACATTTAATATAAAAACGGAAAATTTGGGTACTTACTAAAGCGGATCCAGCCTAGAGAGTGAATGGTAGGTTTAACAAGGGGCTAGTATATATAGGTTACATTGACGCTTTGTTTAGTAAAAGGCAAACCAACAAACACCTGTAGTTAAAATTAGTTAATTGATAATGATATTGCACTTAAATCTTCATTGAGTATAGGTTTGTAGTGTTTTATATATAGAGATTCGAGGGTTCTTAGGCAATGTTTGTTGTTTTTAAAGGCTAATACTTTAAAATTCTCAATAGAATTGTTAGTTTCACAGCTTATGCTGTGTGTTCCCTAATAAATGACTTTTCCTTTTTATTTAATATTTTGCTTGTGCGCCAACTAATACCCATATGAGCAGAGAACCTAGCTCCAAGAGACCTAACAGTGCTACCAATGTAAGAGGCTCCAGTACAACTGGGACATTTAAATAAATAGACATTATCACTGCGGAACTCCAAAGAGATAGGATCTTTACTGTTAAAGAAACTTCATATCGATAGGTTGTTTATAAAAACTATTTTGGGGTTGATTTGGGAAAAATATCATTTAAAAATAAATAGGATTTTTCTTTTAAAAGTATGTTTTAAAAAACCCATCTCTGAAATTAGTAAATGGAAGTGGAGTAAAATGATAAGATGCCCTTTCTTGACCTTGTAATCAACCGAGATAATGACCAACGAAAAATTCAAACAACCATTTACAGAAAAAAACCATTCACAGGACTAGGTTTGAACTACTTTAGTTTTTGTGATTTCGGATATAAAATATACACAGTAAAAACTTTAATACATAGAAGTTTCTCGCTATCATCCACTTACGAATCAATCCATAATGAATTTTTTTTTCTTAGGAAGTATTTTATAAATAATTTATTTCCTTCTGACCTATATGATAGAGTTTTAAAAAAGCTATTTGATAATCTCATTGGCCCCCCTCAACCCTGCATAAAAGTTCCTAAAATGCCATTATATTTACTAATTTCAGAGATAGGTTTTTTAAACGATACTTTTAAAAGAAAAATCCTATTTATTTTTAAAAGATATTTTCCCCAAATCAACCCCAAAATAGTTTTTATGAACAAACTATCGCTATGAAGTTTCTTTAACAGTAAAGATCCTATCTCTTTGGAGTTCCGCAGTGATAATGTCTATTTATTTAAATGTCCCAGTTGTACTGGAGCCTCTTACATTGGTAGCACTGTTAGGTCTCTTGGAGCTAGGTTCTCTGCTCATATGGGTATTTGTTGGCGCACATGCAAAATATTAAATAGAAAGGAAAAGTCATCTATTAGGGAACACAGCACAAACTGTAAAACTAACATTTCTATTGAGAATTTTAAAGTATTAGCCTTTAACAACAACAAACATTGCCTAAGAACCCTCGAATCTCTATATATAAAACACTACAAACCTACACTCAATGAAGATTTAAGTGCAATATCATTATTAATTAACTAATTTTAACTACACTTTGTTAGTTGGTTTGCCTTTTAATAAACCAAGCGTCAATGTAACCTATATATACTAGCCCCTTGTTAAACCTACCATTCACTCTCTAGGATGGATCCGCTTTAGTAAGTACCCAAATTTCTCGTTTTTATATTAAATTTTTTTAACTCTTACAGTCTTTACAAAATTATAAAAAAAGTTTAAATTTATTAGCTTTAAATAATTCTAGGTCAATTTCTCTTATAGTTTGTAATTAATTTCTGCAATAATCCTTAAATTTATGAACTAATTTTCGAGTCAGTCTTAAAGCAAATTTAATTGTTGCCAAGTCATATTTAATTTAACTTGTAGTACTTTCTACTGATATTTTGTAATTGGTCAGCCTTTAAAATAATGTCTTGTTATCCTTTTCAAGTTTTCTTCATACATATTAACTTTGTAAACTTATTCTAGCCTGAAGATGAAAACTTGTAGTTTTCGAAACGTAGTGAAAAATTAAAAGATGCTACATCCGTTTCTCGTGGCTCTGGGATTTATCCTCAATATTAAATTCGGGCTTCACGACCGAGCTCCATATGGATATATATATATATATTTATATATATATATATATATATATATATATATATATATATATATATATATATCGATATATATTACCGTCCAAAAAGATCCGAAGAACACCTGTATTTCTTTCACAACTTCTTCCATAACTGTTGCCAGAGAAAATTAAAGCTTTCCAAAATCGGTAAACGATAAAGTGTTCAAAATCGTCCGAACGATTAGGTTTCTTTTACAGAGATCCAGCATAGTTTGCACATAAAATAATTAATTTGCTTACCAGCTGTCATTTGTGTACTATGCCTAAATAAAATATGCTATTCATCTCTTTGTCCAACCACTAATCGTAAGCCTGCGCTAAACAGACTGACTTTCAATTGTATCCATTGTAGAAACGACCATGGGCTCCAAAGTTGTTGTCAATAATATCCAGGCAAATTTGGTAATCAGGTTCATTAAGGCTGATAAATCAATCGTTATCCTAAGCAATAAGCGTACCTCAAAAACGGACGACACAGCCAATACGCAAATTGTGAAAAAGGACTGTTTCAAGACTACTTCAGCAGATTCCTGAGAGTTTAGTAAGATTTTGGTCATCAATTTCTCCAGACAGACTGTCTCATGCTGGCAAGACGCAGTCAAGTTATTGAGTAAGTCCGAAGAACAAGTAAGCTCTTTTTGCATTCGCCATTAAACAAGTTGCATTGGCATGTGACCAATGGAGACAAGTCCACCTCAGTGACGAGTTACAGTTCAGTTTGTTCGAATTCAATGGTAGGAGAACGGTCGTCGCAGAGCAGGCAAAAAATTGTCTGCCATTTGTGCCAAAAAGACTGTGAAACTTGACGGAAGAAGTGTCTTAGTCAGAGGAGTGATTTCGATAGAAGGCAATTGCCATTTGTACGCTTTCAGGATTTAATGAATGCACAAGTGCCCAGGAAATTGCTGTAACAGCATGTTTTGCTTCATCATCACGAATAAACGCCTCTACGCTAAATACTAATTATTATCAATATTTTCCACTGATAATTCAATCGATATATTACAATGGAAATTTGTTTCAGCTGTTGTCCTAATAGTTTGGACACTTATTTTTCAAGTAAACTACTTATTTACTGATAAATTTTGGTTTATCCACCCAAATATGCATAATCTTTACCCATACATAGTTTCTAAATGTAGGTTATCATTGTTTTTTACATGTAAGTTATCTTACGCCAATTTTAAAAACCTTTTGATTTTTTCTGGGAAAAATTAGGAAAAATGTTGCGATTTGAATAACCACACACGCTGACGACCATGACTCTCACAAGATGACATAGATGCCCATGACAAACCAAGCCATTAGTCCTAAAGGGAGAAGAAGAATATTTCACCTCCAGGACAAAAGTACATAAGTGTGCAAACTTGAATCCCATTGGAGGGTGATTTTGGTTCAGCCTATCTAGTGGACAGGGCAAGTAGAGTTTTCGAGCTCTTTTTCCAGTTTATTAAAGATTCTTTTTAAAGATTAATTCAGAACAAGGTCTGCTGACCAAAGCTGCATGCTCGCACTTATTCTGTTTTATGAACTTACGACCTGCAAAACTTTCAATAATTTCCGGGCTAACCTTGGAAGAATTTTTGTCATTTCTACCATTCGAAGGATAATGTAAAACAACATATGTGTTTCAAATATTATTAGAATCGGCGGAATAATTATGATTTTATTGCCAAAACAAAATAATTTTCAGGCTAACCTTGGTAGGAACCTTGAAATTATATCATTCAAGAGAGAATGAAAAACAACATAAGGCTTTCAAATTTCGTTAGAATTAGCAGAATAGTTACAATGTTATTATTGAAACAAAAAAAAGCAAAACTAGGAACCGACCAAGCAATATAGTGACATGTAGAGTAGCCCACGACTAAAATGGGAATATGTTATCTGAGAACATCAGACAAAATCTCTAAAGATACTCCAAAATGTTCAATGGAAATATTTTATCTCCCTAAATGGGGATATAGTTTTACTTTCACCTACTTTCCCGAAAATCTTCCACACCTTTTCACATAGTTAAAGTAAAATAAATCTATAACCACTGCACTAAGTACCGCTCTAAAATAGGGCATGGTAAACACCGGGAGGAAGCCCCATTAGAATGCGCAAAGAAGTGGGTCGATAGAAAGGAAACACAGCCCCACCCGTCACTCCCTGGTAACTAGATATATGGAGGGACTGTGTTTTAGTGGTTGTCCAGGAAAAGGTGACTAAATGTTTCCTGGTAGAGGTCAACGAGGTAGTCTCCCTTCCAAATGCTAACAAGGCCATACTCGTATGATGCTTAACTTCAACGTAGAGAACTCGTGGAGAACTTGGTAGTCTTGGCTGCAATGAATTCGAGTATAAGTATGTTGGGTATTCGAGGCAGTCCTACTAATATTTGGGTCTATTTTGGCCTACGCTTCCTCGAAACTGGTTTCTATCTTCCTGTTCTTTTCTACTTAACTTAATGTGTCGCAAAATGTTAGCTTTGCCCGCCACTTACCAATGTTTGAATCCTAGTTTTCTTTGTCGAATTGTTAACATCTTGAGTTTCCCCTTTGTGCACTTTGTCACTTTTGAGGTCTTCATCACTTCTTCATATTCATGAAGTAAATTGACTGTCTTATTAAGTGAGGGTGTCTTTCTTTGGGTTAAGTTGTCTATAGCCGCCCATGACTGGAGAGATGCGAGAGGTCGTCGTCGTGCTAACAGACACAACCTATAATCAAGCAAAATTAAGCAATTCTAGAACTGTTTATTGCCCAGTCGACCTGTCCCTGCAGCTTGGGAGGTATTGTACATTAACTCCCTGCGTCTTAAAGACGTATTTCTTGCAGCGTTTGTATTTGATTTATTTTGATATATTCACTGATTTACATTTTAAAATAGAACGAGTTTTTACTCTGTCGCCTTGCTCAAGAGGGCCTGGTAGTGCCATAAGCCCGAGTGAGAAGAAGGACGCCCCTAGGCCAGCTTGGGCTCTAACGTCCTCAGGCCCAAAAGGTCATCCCTAACTGATGATAACTTTGAGAAGCTGGTGTTTGTCAATAAAAACAAGCACATCTTGAGGGAAAAGGAGGTGGGCAGGGAAGGAGGAGGAAGAGGAGAACACTGACTGTAATCAGGATTTCGTATTTTGCTGTTTTAAAAGTTCTGTTATATATAAAAATATATAAACTAAAAAATATATAAATTTTAAGGGAATTTGATTGGAAATTAAGTTTTTAACTACCAAAAAAGGGTTAGCAGACTATTCCTGACTTTAGTGAACAAATCTTTTTGATTAGCATAAGAATTAGCGGATTAGAAATTAGCAGAATGTCCATTGTCGTAGGTCAGGTTAGATCTGACCTCCGTTTACTTTCCGTGTCCCAGAAAGGATAGCATGCAGGACAACTCTGCAATTTTGCCTGGCCCCGAATGGTGCAATTTAACTATGGGTTGCAATAAATATGTTAAGAGTGACTAGTTTCCTTTTGACAACAGCTACACTTGCCAGAATTAAATCAATTACCTAGGAGGTTCTGGATATCAGACTGGGAGAAACAAAATAATCTTTACTACCGTCCAAACAAAAATAAAATAATGGAGATGAAGGATAAAGGCAAAGTAATAGCTAAGCCTATAATTTTAGAATGTTGGCTCCAGGTGGGAGCCATGAGTATGCACAAGCGGCTGCACGCGACCGAAAAAGGAGGTTCCGATTCCTGGTGGATCTTCCACCCTAAGATTTTGCTGGTCGAGAGGAGCAGGGGTATGAGGATCGAGCAAGATTACTTTCCAACAGCACGGGTTGGGTTTGCACTTATGGTCGATTAGTACTCGGCCTGTTCGAAGTTCTGACAGAGGATACAACCTGTTTCCCAGTAATCACTTTCAGCCTTAAAAGTAGAGATCGAGGGAATATTTTGCCCGTGTGAGCTGGGCTCGAACATGGTACTGCAGAAGTTTCTCCCCTCTCTAGAAAGCTTACATCGAGGAATTTTCCTTTTTTTTCTTGGCTTCGGGCTCTTAGAGTATGGGAGCCGTGAGAAAGAAGCTTATGTGCAGTGCCTTCTTCGCCAAAACTAATTTTGCCAGGCCGATGCTTCACTGTTTATACAGAGCAGCTGAAAGTGAATTTCAGAGAGTTATTGACATCTCGCGGAACCTCCGTTGTTACAATTAAACTCGCTATGTGGGACGTCTTATTCGAACGAAAGTTAATTGTGTTCAAAACAATCCGATCCCATTAGCATATTTTTTATTGGAATTTTGCCTGACTGCTGTAGCTATATTAGCTAATGTGCTATAATTGATGCGTAGCACTCCCGTCATACGTGTCTCTTTCTCTCTTTCTCTGACATCTCCTCCCTCCCCCAAACATGAAACTTCTAGATAGAGGTGATATCCAATAATAACTCAATTTTAAGGTAGCATTTAGGCCGAACAAGTGGTATAAAGGACATCGTAATTTAAAAAACAAAAAAATGCATGGCAATAAATTCGTTTGAAAAAAATTAAAATATAGAGACTGGCGAGTATCTATAAGGATTAACATTACAAGATAAAATAATCGACAATAACCACAATTACGAATGAATACCTTTAAGAAGGAGGCTCACCTGCTTCGAGTCCATAATGTTAACACAATCAGTCCACTATACTGAGAAAATCAATCAAAAGGGTACATGCTTGCTTAAACTTAATTGTATATATTGTCTGAGCATATGTACATAAAGAAATCATTCTTAAAATTTAAGAAATGTACTCTCATTCAGGATCAGATCGAATAGGAATTCAATAGATTGCGGCTTAAGCTATCGGCTATAGTTATCGGAACCTTTAGTATACAGCATCCTGAAATGGAATTTTTGTTAAAACAAACTTCAGCACATTAGAGGACCATTATTGGTTTTTACATCCCAGAGGTAAGATAAAGGTTTAAGGTCAGTTTCTATTAGGAACTCTTTTCCTACCAAACATTTTAAATTTTTAAAATCCACAGATTATCGCAAGGTCCTCTCATTCATTCACAGGCGAATTCTATTCGCATGGTAGCAATTTCCGAATTGCATATGCCATGGGAAAGCTATCATAATTTTCCCCGTACTGAACTAGAGCACAGTCAATTCCCTCGTTGCTTGGAACTGTTCGAGATTTTTTGGAAAAAAGTTCGCAAAAAGAGACGGAGAGTGAGGCGAAATTCCGAATAAAGCGCCGGTAAAAGAACGCGGAAACCATAAAGGATTTTATTTGCTTCTTGGTAAAGAGCAGAGGAATTTCGAGAGGCTTGGATATAATCCTCCTGGGAGCTATCTGGTTATCTACAATTCGGAAACCTATATTGTCGATTAAATTGTAGGCGAAATGACACTTACTAGAACCAATAGTTATTTTATCAAGGTAGAATGATATATTTGGCAACCCATCTAATATACTTTTGATCATCCGATGATAATTTCTGCATGCAGTTACGAGACCAAAAGAGAGTAGTCGAAATTGTATCAGCCCTTTTTTAGTTGAGAAATCCTTGGACTTTTTTACCTCTTCTCTTGGTGAAATTTGATAATAAGCCTTGCACAAATCCAGCTTGGTTATGAATTTGGCTTTCTCAAAAAGATGAGGATTTTGGTCAATAAAGAGAATCGGCTCTGCATCGAAGACGGTACTAAATTTAATTTTCTAAAATGGATGCACATCCGGCATGATCTATCTGGTTTCTCAACCATAACAATTGGGGAGCAATAATCTGATTTGCCTGCTCTATTATTTTCAAACCTAACAGCTTGTGAAACTCAGCATTAAATGCTTCTCTCACGTCTCTTAACAGCGGATATGGCTTAGATAGGATGGGTTCTTTAGTGGTCAATTTGATGTTGTGTTCAATTTGCACTGCACAACCAGGAAGTTCAGAGATGACGTCACCGAATTGTTTCAGGATGGACTGCAGTTTAGTTTTCTCTGGAGGCGACAGCTGGTCGCTCACCTTTAGTTCGGCCAACGAGAGGTCAGGTGCGTCTGACAAGATGTGTAGGGGATATTCGCTCTCTTGCTCTATGCAGGAGACTTGCCCTACACTTATGGGGTCCATGAGATAATTAGACTCCATAGGCGATTCTTCACTTATAGTCACAATCTGGTTAGCCCATTCGCGTGGTGATAATTCTTGAGGAGATTTACGTGGAAAAGCTTACTCCCTGTCGGCGTTTTAATTAAATAATCGACTGGTCAGTGTTTCTAGATCACTTTATAGAGGTAGCTTGACCTTGTTGAAAATAATAACTAAGATCATCCGAGAATTTACATGACCTTACAGTCATTGAGTAGTAATACTGAATTATGTCTTGAACTCTCCTTGGTGGGCCTTGTTTTAATTGAGGGGTATAGAGGGGGCGATAGAGAAATAAGGTAGCGAGAGATAAGTGGCAAATTTCTTCCTGCGTCGCCGAATCACTGCTAGCGAGAGTGTATCGACTGCGCTACCATGAGTCTTAAAAAATAGACTGATTCAAGTGAAAATTTTAAACTGCCCGCCACACTGAAAAGGCCCGTGAGGTTTAGAAGATTGGGCGAAGCATTTACGTATAGTATTTATCCATGGACATTTTCTCATATATCTTTTCACTCATAGCGACGTGTTTTGCCTACCTTGAAACAACTGCGTCACAATTGATATTTTTGTGTGATTTCGTTGATAACTTCGTAAGTAGCATTAAACCATTTTACCGTCGTAATTAGCATTTTCAGACATATTCTTAGGATCGTGTGTATTTCTTACTGAATTTTTCGTTACACTTCGTTTTTATTATTCTCACAATTATCAGCATTGTTTACTTCTCACAAGTAGCTCGATCGTAGTTGATATCCTTAAATCGCACCATTTCTTAACGTCAAATACGTCCACCATCCACCATAGTGCCTTTAAGCGTACATTGATGATGTACCTATGGTATCTTCCCTTTCCTCAGTTGCTGCGTAGGCACTCTGAAAATACCTATGCTCTTGAAGAATGCCATACAAACACCATTGAATATAATATGTTTACAATTTAGTTAACTGAATTTTCTTTTTATATTACCACTCCACCAATGCACGCCACCTCATCCACCTTCCTTTAATTTGTTCATTCTAAATCGTTGTATCTTTCATCCCTTTATTGTAGGGGCTAATAACTAGATCTTAAAAAATTTCTAAGCTAGTTCGGCGTCCTTACAGGTACTTTTTAAGTTCACCGCTCAAATGAATACCTATTTTTATCATTGATCTTCATAAAGCTAATCTTTCGTGGGCTTATCCCCTTTGTCCCTTTCTAAACAACTTCCTGTTCCTATCTGGATCCATGCGAAGTTTTTATACACTGATTATTTTCTTTTTGTTGTGCTCATTTTTGCCTCTTTATTTTCACTCGTCAGTTCACCTTGACATGATTATTTTTTTAAATATGAGGCATCTTTAAGTGCGTCTCCAACTTCAATTCCTAAGATGTTTGACATCAACATTAGACCTTTCAACTTGAAGCCTTTGCATTATCCACTATTACTTCTCTAATGTTGTTCTATATTTGTGTTATGCACTTATTCACACTTCGTCCCTCTTGCTTTCAATGATATTGACAGGAATAGAATCCTACCACTTTTTTTTTTTTTATCTCTAACAAAAGCTTCGGTGTCAATTTAGCATCTGGGTTTCCTTCTTAATGTTCAAAAGCTGTTTATATATATATATATATATATATATATATATATATATATATATATATATATATATATATATATTTCTATACTCATAAAATCATAAAGGAAACTTCTTGGGCTAATAAATCATCTAGGAGAGTCCTTCGTGTACCATTTTTATACGGCCTCGCGGCCAGGTTCTCATAGAGTCATCTAATTGTACTTAACAGCCCCTTTCCCTTTTCCCTGGGCTCTATCTTCTTTATATTCTTCTTTCATATTGTTATTCCGAATGTTAGGGACAGTCGTCTTCTCCAGCCCATTCTTCTCTTAAAGAATGAAATACCTCTATTCACATTTACAACAGAAGAAGTAGTATATAAAGCCCTGTTCGCCTTCACAGCAGTCAAAGGAGCAGGGGATGCCCTCCTTGCCTTCACAGCAGCCGAAGGAGTAGAGGAAGCCCTCTTCGACTTCACAGCAGACGAATAAGTAGATAAAGTTCTTCTAGTAGCCACCGCTGAGAGGCCTCATACGTGGCATAAACTCGTGAGGCACGACGAAGCTACGAGTACGTGCGAGAGAAACTACACCCACTGAAAGCTGTGCACAAAACAGACAGTGGCGTGCTGTTCCACTCATATAGTACCCACTCATAACGGAAATAATTGAGAATTTCCTATCGTTTAAAACCTTTGGTCGCAATACAATCTTTGCAACCACATAACATTACCCTAATCTTTTCTGCAATCCCTTGTAGTTCCTTCCACTCAAACATCCTACTATACGCCTATAATCCAAGCATCCTAATCTTTCTCACGCATAGCCACCAACACCAGGGCTATAGCATATATCACATATAGAGAACCCATCCTTCATCAATCTCAGCCACTTTTTCATTGAAAAGTGTCCATCGACTCTATCTACCTCACTCGACAAACTTCTCGCCCATCTAGTTCTTACATTCACTTTTTCCCTTTAGCCTTATAAAACGACACAATTACTGCACCATTCCAGGCCTCAGACAGACTTCGATTGTTCAAATACCTTGTAACACAACCACCAACCCTATTTCATAACACAATCACCAATAGTATTTAGCATCTCTGCGATTATATCATCAATTTTATCTGCTTTCGAATTCTTCATACTCTTTTACAACAATACAAGCTTTGTCCCTCCTTATTTCTTCACATAGCATCTACTTTCGACTTCCCCATTACTCGCAAGTACCAGGCCATTCTTGTTCTGATTCCTCAACCTTCTCATTTCATTGCTAAATCGCTTCCTATTTACATCTGGATCCTCATTTATCTTTCTAGAATAGCGTCCTGTTCCCACCCGGATCCTCATTCATCTTTCAAGAATAGCTTACTGTGTGATAGAACGTGTTAAGGCTGCGTTTAATTTCAACTCCTACCCCGTATTATTTAAAACCACGATGCTGCCCACGTGCATCTTCGATTCGAGGCTTGGAGTCTTATCTCAGCTACCGGATGCCAATGTTTAAACAAGGAGGTTATCGTCCCCCCGTTCGCCCCCATACGCCGACCTCGCCAGATCGAGTTAGGCTTATGAACAGATAAGGCATTGTTCCCCGGCCCGGCTGTGCGTTCCCTCCAAGCTTCCACTCCATTTTCCCCCACGCCAAGGAGATGTCCTGGCTATTTATATGGAAACTTTACCACTAAGATCAGATTGGAGATCCAGATTTTCGTCGCGAAACATCACCACGACCCTCTCTCCCTTTGTGCGCCAAAGGACCTCGACCTCGAGATTCACCATCACTTGTCCAGAAGGAGGACAATATTCCTTGAGTGCCAAAGGTTCGAGCCTTTCCGACGCCACGTCCCCAAGGCTTCCCCCCCCTGTTGTTCAAGGAGAACAGCATTAGAACAGCCATTGTTCGTTTTGAGCCCTTCGCCAAGAAACGGTTCTCTTCCCCCCCTGTTGTTCAAAGGAGAACAGCATTAGAACAGCCATTGTTCGTTTTGAGCCCTTCGCCAAGAAACGGTTCTCATCCCCCCCTGTTGTTCAAGGAGAACAGCATTAGAACAGCCATTGTTCGTTTTGAGCCCTTCGCCAAGAAACGGTTTTCACCCCCCCCCCCTGTTGTTAAGAGGAGAACAACATTAGAACAGCCATTGTTCTTGAGCCCGTAGACAAGAGAAGGTTCTTATTCCCCCCTTTGTTCAGAAGAGAACAAAGTAGAACAGCCATTGTTCTTCAAGCCGTTCGTCGAGTAACGGTTCTCCTTTCCAAGACACCTCGTCAGGATCCTTTTATCCCCCCCCCCTTCGGCTGGAACTCGCCAGCGGACCGAATATTCCTTCAAGTACCTTCCACTGCACCCTAATGAAAAGTTACGTAAGCCAAACGTCACCTTTTGAGTATTGATCCCTTTTTGTCAATTCTATCCTCTGCTTTAAATTGTTTATCGAACCATCCCATCTCTTTAACTCTATATTTGTTTTACCTTTTTTGATCCCTTAAATCCTTGGATTAGCCCGAGTCTCCACGACCCTTTCCATTCTGTTTATGTCAATATTTTCCGTTTTTGTGTATTGTTTATAGTTATTATTAATAAAACTCTATTTTATTAATGATAGCAATATTATTATCCTTGAGCTCAGTTCCACTTCTTAAGCATATCGAAGATACATAATATCGGCCGCCAGACAGTAACGCACTCTAAAGATAGTTAAGGAAGTTCCCTCAACGAATAGTGTAATATATGGTATCGTCGGGAGTCATTCTACGACATACTGTTCCCATACAGATCCTTATTAATCTTTCCAGAACAGTTTACTGTTCCCATCCATACCCTCCTTGATCTTTTCAGAATAGCTTTCTGTTCGCACCCGGATCCTCATTCATCTTCATTGAATAGCTTTCTGTTCCTTTAAAGATCTTCATTCATTTTTCCAGAAAAGCTTTCCGTTCCCATCCGTATCCTGTTTCATCTTTCCAGAATAGCTTTCTCTTTTCCTCCACATCTTTATTTATGATTCAATTATAGCTTTCTGTTTCCATCCGGATCCTCATTTCTCTTTCCAGTAGAGCTTCCTGTTCCCATCAGGATCCTCATTCATCTTTTCAGAATAGCTTCATGCCCATATCCGGATCCTCATCCATCTTCCTGGTCCCATCTGGATCTTCATTCATCTATATCAAAATACTGCTGCCTTACTCGGTTCAAATACTAAATGCGTTTTCATTTTAATCATGTATGCATTCAACCATATTTCTGTGGTATCCTTATCTGCACTTTTAAGCATTTGCAAATACGCCTTCTTTTTATTTTCACCACATGTTTCACATATTCATTCCCACATTTTCCATTTTGTTTCATATTTCGAATTCTGGCACACCCACACTAGGCCCTTGCACTACATACCTCTTCCTTAAATCTGTTTCACATTCGCTCTATCTCTGTAGTTTCACTTATTTCGCTCCCTTCTACTCTCAATCATTTTTTTCTGGGTCTTAAAATTTCTTCCCACATTTATCACGTCTTCCAATTCTATCAGCAAGCAGTTCAAACTTACACAGCGTAATCATCAGAATAGATAATACCTTATTCAAACTTATTTACGTCTTTCACAGCCTCTACGTCCCTCGGCTTATTCTTTGTTACTTGACATAGAACAATCATTCTCTCAAGTTCTCCCACGCATGTGTTTGCTACACATATGATTCGTTCAGCTAATAACTCCACCTAACTCTCTCTATTATCTAAACGGTGTATCCGAAGCTCCTTTTCTAACACATTCATCCATTTATATCTCTTACAATCATCATCTGATAACTATCCCCAATTTCATAATGCACGCTTTACGTCCTTCTAGAAACTTTCATTTCTAGCTTCACTTTTATCATTACAACGTCTATACACTGCAAAGACTGACAGTTTAAGCTTCGCAAATCTCAATTCCTCTTCACTCAAAGGCATTGACACATCTAATTTACCCATACCACCCTGATCTACATTAGATCGGGCAGCATTCACTCCATCCCACACACTTTATTCCCTTTCATGTTCATTTCACCTGGAGGAAGTATCTGCAATCTCCCTGTTTTAAAGACAACTGCCATTTCCCCATTTCCCGCATCACTTATACCCCTCACATTCTCCTAATAACTTTATTCACACTTTAACAGGACGGAGACTGCGGCCCCACACTCTTCACCATCATAGGATAAAGGCATCTGGGGCGCTGCTTCCCAGGCCATCGACCCTTATCCAAGATAAATCATCTTTTACAACAGGTCATAGAGGACGGTTTGGGTATTATTACTCTTCAATATACAGGAAGGGAAACAGTCATGTACAAATAAAAAGTTTTTAACCACCCTTAGCTATCTACATATACTCCAAAAGGTTAAACTATACACAGACTAACATAAACAGCCACGACTTTCACAACCTTGCCCTTAATCACATCCTGCAATAACTTCTCCCTGACAGAACAAAGAAAGAATCACCTTCACCAGAAACAATAGAGTCTCCACGCCTACCAGGCAAGCAGATGATTTTTAAACACAGGAGACCCCCTGTAGGGCAAGAATAAATAGAGTGGTCGTCATTTCCAAATGGATATGGCACCGCAATTACACCTGGATGCAATCCTGGAGTGAGTAACCCACTTGGATGTAGTCCATGTGAGGTTAAGTTGTAATTCATCTTGCACTTTCTAGCTTTTGCATGGATCACTAGTACAGGGGCTTCTATAAACTCCCACAGCATGCAACAGTTTCACTTCACTCTATCCTGGTCCCTCAAGACAGTCTCATAGAACGCAAGGGCCCACTTAATTGTGGTATTGTTCGTGTGGTCTACAACACAGGCTGTAAGATCAAAAGTTATATCCCTTAATCTCCAAAGGAGAAGAAGTCATCTGCTCCTGTGGAGCAGTTAATAAAAACAAAAACATTCGAGCCACCATATCAAGATAAAGATAAAGATGAGACCGCCACCCAAAACTCCAATACTACAAACATAAACAAAACAGGAAGTAGCATATTTTATCACGCCATAAAACGCATTATAGAAGACTAAATAAACCACAAACATCAAGGCAGACAACAGAACATAAACTCACTTGGAAGTTAGTGGGAGCTCCAATTGCCAGCCGTGTTTAATTTATCTGATAAGAAATACCCATTCCACACTGTGGTAAAATAAGCCACATTGGGTGTGGTTGGCCGTAGTTGACTTCCTTGTCTGGTTGACATTTTGAGGCAGGCTAGTTGTAATGACGCATGGTTCTAATCCCCCTTAAGCTGTACGACAATTTGAAGTTTGGACTTGTGCTTGAGAGAAAGGGATTGGCGCCAGTGAGTACAGCTTAGTTGGGAAAGGAGGTTGGAAACTCAGGGGACCGTTCAAGTGAACCTATTCAAAGATTTATGGCAAGGATGAGACCGAAAATAGTTTCGGGAAGTTTCCTCCTACTAAATAATGGGTCGGAGGAAATAGAAAAAAAAGGAATGTGAAGGAGAATATGTTGTGTAGTAGACAAGTGAGGGGGATAGTAAGTTAGGTGCGACAGATTGTGTGTAGGGGCGGGGGATGGCAATGTGTCTGTTGTAGTACAATGAGGTCACAGGGGGTCCAGGTGCCATTCTCTACGAACATGGTCCTGAGGTCACCTCATGAAACCCTGAAAGAATGGCTGAACTAGGGTAAGGAGGCAGCCTACGCCGTTATCACACGCCCCAGCGGTATTTGCTGAGGGAGCGAGTTTATCGTCATACACTGCCAAATTTGAGCAAACATTCTTGCCTCACGTCCAAATAATCAAAGTCCGTTGGACATTCTAAGCCAAAGTTATCACAATTCTCCCTTCCCCTTAAGGAGTCTGACTTTTCCTCCACATCGCACGCGTGGCAGGAGGGCCGTCCACTCCGCCTCACCAGGCGTCTATATAATCCTTAGATTCAGTTTAGTAAGCAGCACTGTTTGACTTCCGACATACTCCGGTGAACGAGCCAAAGGCCACTCGTCCCTATCTTCCCGCAGAGATTTCAATTCAAGTTTAAGGCTAAATCGATCCGTAAACTCTGCAAAGGTCATTGGGCAAGTATCGACATCCATGAACTCTGCCAAAGTCAATCAGCAAGTATCTAAATCAGTGAACTCTGCCATAGACAATCAGCAGTTATCGACATCCTTGAACTCTGCTATAGTCAATTAGCAATTATTTGACGAGAATTCCTAACCCCGAAAGTTCTACGAGTGCTCCCACATCTGAAGCAAGAGATAACCCGACTTCTTCCTCGCATTCATCGTACCTCAACTGGCCCCTTTTCTGCAAGCAGCGCGTAAGAAAATGTAATCGTTGCCGCCTGCGGATTGATCTACAATCTGGCTTACCTAATTGCTCCATTATTTGTGTGAACGCCCCGGTTTAAAATTCCCCTTTAAATCACCAAACTGAATATGACCTCTTTAATCCCTTAATTCACCCAGCTGTATCTCGTGTGGACATATAACCTCGTCTGTGCGACCATTCCTTTTAAACCCAATATTTGTAAAAATATAAATATCATTTTGTTGTTAGTAAAGATATATATTCGGCATTGTCTTTCTTTTTCAACCCCAACGCGCACCAGCTACCTGTTAATCTTTGTCCAACTTGCACTTCGAAATACTTGTTTTAAAAAAGGACCCCGCAAAGTTAATAATAATCCATCCTCACTGGACTCATGATAATATCGTCACTCATTATAGGTCTTTAACCAACTTCGGCCAAAAGCCCCAAAGTACCTACATATATATATATATATATATATATATATATATATATATATATAGAGAGAGAGAGAGAGAGAGAAAGAGAGAGTCTGGCCATTCCACGACATCCGTGAAGAATTGATGAGGCAGCCAGAAAGGCTTGAAGGATGACCAATAACAGAGATACACTTGATTGGGTGAAGTTTCGTTACGAGTTGGATTGCCAGTTGGGAAGCCATTACAAATTCGAACTCTTCCTAAGATGTTTGGAAGTAAATGATCAAAGGGAAGAGTGGCACAAGCTCCTGGGACACAAGCTGCCCGAGCACCTCGGTTATCCACCCTATTACCAGATACTCAGATCTAAGGTGACACCCAGCAAAAAGGGTACATCTTAAGGAAAGAACAAACATTTCACTGAATAGGGGGTCGGAATAGAGTACTGGGAACGTACGGACAAGGTACTCCATAAATTCTGTATATCACGAATTCAACGAAAGGGAGAGGGGAAATTAGGTTAACCGTCTGGAATAGAAATGGTTTCACAAAGTGAGGAGAGCCTCTTTGGGAAAGCGAAGGAAAAATGGACGTGTCCTGTCAAAAAGGGGTTTTGTTACTAAAGAGATATAGCAATACTGAAAGTGGTTGACTTAACGATACTAGCGATTCTGTTGGTAAAATGGGTAATGTAGCAGAAATTCGGCTTTCTAAACAGTATCTATCAACGGACTGGAATGAAAAATTACTCCACTTATGTATTTGTTTAGCACATATTAATTGGTTTACATAAAAGTAGCTTACCAAACATTTGAAGTGTGAGTATCATGTTGGTGGGTGTATGGTATGGAATGGTAAATAGCCTCTCCATTGATTTTAGGCCATTCTCCCATTTGACGCAACCTTTCTTCCACAATAAGTGCAATGCGACCATCAAGTGTTTGTCCGGTGTTAATTATTAGATTTCCGGCATTTTAAAATGACCCGAGTTAGGGTTTGGCTCTTTCTGTGTAAGTAGTGGATTTTCCATTTTCCCGAATTACGGTTCTTTAAAATTAAAATAAATAGTAGGGAATATTTAATTCAGTTCTGCGCAATAAAGCTGCGAAGAAAAGTTCCTGGTCCCGCTGATTCAAAGGAAATCAGTACATATTTTTATATATATATATATATATATATATATATATATATATATATATATATATATATATATATATATATATATATTCCTATCTTCGGTAAACAAACCCGAGACTTTATTTTTGCTTCAGAATGTTTTACCTCTATTAATAAACATTAGAAGAGATTTCGTTACCTCTAGAACATATAGTCTCCGCCATTGTCTGCAAAACTTCATGAAGTGAAAGATACTCTTTCGCTGTAGTTAATCTACTGCACCCGCACGATCCTTTGTCCAGCATCATGGCCTATTCCTTAATCTAGGTTTTGAAGGTTCCTGGATTTAAATTAGCCTCTCGGACTTGGAATCACTGGTTTTAATTAAGTTAGAATTTAAATACAGACAATAAACCGACAACTAATATATAAAGTTAACAGTGGGGTGTCTCGTACCTAAAATTAGTGACGGTGCTGTATCAGAAATATTTTAGCATTATTTTAATATTATGTTAAACGAAATAAACATTTGAAAAGAAAATTTGTACTTACTAATAGCCCAAGTGTTACAGTTAAATCTTAATCAATTCATTTGAAATGGAAATCCATTCTTCTTGTTTTAATTTGCTCATGCACAACACATGCGGAGTAAAAAATAAACACAAACTTCCACCAGCTCACCAGAGTCAGCACTGCATGAGCCACAGTGCTCTCTTTCCCTAGCTTGCAGCTTCCTATATCGGACATGTAAGCATGCTCACAACACCCAAACACCGCATCGCTTGAACTGTGAATCGAACAGCTATATACAAGGATTTTTGTATTTTTTTTATAAAATAGGGGATGGCTACTGACATTAAGCCTAATGATTATATAAAGTACAAGTATAAAGAAGGAAGTAAAGAAAAGAGGACTCATTATATAGAATGTTATCGATAATAACGAGTGTAAATAGGTGGTGCTGCAGTTCCGCAGTGCCTATACTTGAGCCGCCACTGACCTTTACCTGGTTTGTATTTGTCCCTGCAGCTGTAGAATAAACCGAGGTTCAGGCGGTGCCTCTGCGCCGTATGCCGCTCAACAGGACGGAGTCTTTGATGGGGCAACCATTGCAAAGCAAGGTAAGGAAGTCGGTTGATTTCCAGTAGGTCTCGGTTGCATCTCAATCGCTGTTGGACAAAATCACGTCTGGCTTGCAGTTTTCCACCTGCTCATTATTCGGAAAATTAGCGCTAAGCTTTGCATAAGAGGGAAGGATGTAGGGAGAGGACAGAATTGAAAAAATGTTTAGAAAACACGGGAGCACCCTAGGACCATATCAATTCTGGTTTGTAATTTTTCCCCTCTTCAGGCATATAAAATGTCTAAATAAATAATTTCAGGATATTTCGGGAATATAATAAACAACTTTAATCAGAAGCCTAGACTAGAAAGAATAAAGAAGCACCATCAAAAACTCTTTTTCAGAGGGTTGGTGAGGGTGAGAGCTCTTATTAACTGTAACATACATGCTTTTAAACAGACTCAGATCAAAGAGAGTTTTCATGCTTCTAGTGGCATCTACATAGTAACAAGGTTTAAGGACTAGATGCTAGGGCAAGAATGACTATACAAACTACCTTCTTTGTGCAGATACCACAGTTCCTAAAAGTACCCCCTCTACCTTCCCTTGAAGGATATTTCAATATCAGAATAGATTTTTGGTATACAAGAAAAAAGTAGAGTAGTTAATGTAAATACACTTTCTCCATTCCTCTACCTAGAAATATAATTTTCACCATAGCTCATGAACTGTTTATTGCAGGGTTTCGTAATTTAGGAGCATTGACTCAAATGTATTACTTGATAGACCCACAGAATTTCAACAAGTTTGATTGAAATATAAATGAGTAATAACATTCGCCACTAAAGAAGTATTCATACACTATCATTTTTATATCGTTAAGCTTAATATATATGGTTTAATTTAGGGAAGAATTTCAAGGTCAAATAAGTCGTTTCTGTGACCCTTATTTATAATTTGGACGTGTCATGAATAGTTAAAAATGTGATAACAACACTTTTATCAGCATTGCAAACTTGACTAATTATTCTAAAACAACCATCATGACGAAAGGTAGAGAACTGTCTTCCGACATCAACTCAAGAATAATCACGAAATTCAAATCAAAGTTGCCCTGCAAGAAGATCTCTGAACCATAAATGTCCCTAAATCTACAGTGCAGTCAGTAATAAGAAAGCTTATGAAATTTAGGGAAACTGCAAATCTCCCTGTTTTCGGCCGTCCTCGGGAAATTCCACTCCGCGCGGTTCGAATGAACCTTAGAGCTGTTAAATGTATCCCAATGATGGTTATAATGGAGATGAATGATCAGTTAGTAGAGGAAGGCGTCAATGTTAATTTAAACACAGCTCTTATTGAAAAATATTCATTTGTAAGCCCGTCGGAAGTAGGCCATCGATCATTTGGATGAAATTTAACTTAATTGAACTACTTGCTTCCCTCCATTTATTAATATCCGCTTGGATTACATTCCCCCTGATCTAACTTATTTTCGATTGTTCGCCCTGCCCATATAATTCTCTTGCTGTGTTTTATAGTGATTTTTTTTTTTGTATTACGCTTGATTCATGTTTACTATTCATATTTGTTGCTCATGGAATTATTTAATCTTTTTTCTGTCTTATTAATCGATTTCTTCATGTCTTTCGACTTTATTGCTATAGTTTATAATTTTTTGTATTTCGATAGTCATTTAAGTCATGTTTATTATGCACATTTAAAAAAACTCGTGGGATTATTATTTAATTTAGTTATTTATTTATTTATTTTTTTTTAAGATATTACATCAATTTCTAATAGATTTTCACTAATTTGATTTCTGTGTTTAGTTATTCTTCTAAAAATAATTTTTGGTATTTAGAATTCGCTGATGAGGGTCATCGTCAATGATCGAAACGTCCGGAAAATTAAATGTTCAAAACCATCGCATATGTCTTCATATTCCTACTACCTATATATATATATATATATATATATATATATATATATATATATATATATATATATTTATATAGTAGAACGGGATTCTAAAAAAAAAATTCTCTAGTTTTGGATGTCGAAAGGGCGTGTGTTCTTTTTAAGCTGTTGCGATGTCTTTATTATTATTAGTATTATAACTATTATTATTATTCCATTTTTAGTGTATTTAAGTATTTTCATACTTTTTATGAAATCAAGGAGTGTGTTTAAACCACTAGCTAATAACCTTGATGAAGAGGGGTTGAAAAAGCGTTTTAAAGGCAATAATTTAAAGCATTTCAAATGTTGCTTATTAAAATACCATATAATACCGGTTAGTTATTAAGAATTACAAAAATAAATATCTTTAGAACATTTAAAAAAAATAAGTATATTTTCGTTTTGTATTATCCTTCTTTTTAGGGAGATCAAGAGAGTGTTTAAACAAATTATTAAAATTATTATTCAAGGTGGTCATAAATGCGGTTTGAAAAAAGGCAAGGGAGGTTGGAGACTATTAATAGCCTGACGTGCTTCTAGCGAGCGCATCGAAGAGCAAGCTGGTTCCGTAGAAGAGGAGTGGTGAAGCTATGACTTATATATATATATATATATCAGTTACTAGATAGCAAATATTGATAACTAAAAAACTGACAGTGTATCAGGTTTTGGATGTCGGGCATCGTATCACGCCAGGTAGGTGATTTTCAGGAAATTGATCACATGCCTCTGGAAATGCATTTTGTGGTTAAAAATATTCTTAACCTACATATTATCTGTGATGGCAATCTAAGACAGTATAAAGGAGACGCTTGGAATGCATTAGACTAAGAATGGGAAATTCTTAGCAAGTGTCAGGCAGAAAATCTTCGAAGGCCCTGCAATAACCGTAAGCAAATTTTGAAGAGGATAGCTGTGAGCATTGCTATTATCTATAGAGTAGTTTACTAAGAATTGGGTTATTACTCATTAGTGTGAAGAGGAGAAAGCTTCTCGCACAGGCTACAAAGGAAACCCGTGATATGAGTACACAGGCTCTCAACACAAGCTCCAAGTGAGATCCCCCTGAGTCTCGAGCATTATGTCTTTCCCGCTCTCATCTGCAACTTATTATACCAACCGTACATGAAAACCTTTTCTCGGGTCACTTCAGTCACACTAAGAGTGGAACACAAATTTTTAACTACTTTTATTGGCCCATGACGTCGGAGAAAGTTCTTCGCTATTGTCGATCATACGACATATGCCATAAAACTGCAATAAGGGTTATTTAAGTCAGCACCGTTGCAAAAAGGCCTTGTAATCTCAAACCCTTCTCTTGAGTGGCAATCAACTTGAGTGGACCAATCCACCCACCATTTATTGAGGGCCATATTTATGTCCTCACTCTGTTCGATTTTGCCACCAGGCTCCCTGAGGCTGTCCCCATCAAGAAGATAGACAACATTTCGTGTGCCGAAGCTCTTATCTCTATATTTTCCAGCGTTGGATTAACGAAGGAAATATTTTTGGACCATGGCCGTCAATTTCCCTTTCATTTGATGGAGCAGGTAGGAAAATTACTCATGGTAAAGCCCCTATCTACAATCACATTTCATCCCGCCGGGAATGGTATGTGCAAAAGGCTGAATGGAAATTTCAAGGCCATTCTGTGGAACATTTGCGCGGAACAGGCAACAGAATAGCATCGTTATCTTCCTGTGGCTCGTTTTTGCGTATAAAGAGATATCACACCCCCCTTTGTGGTTCACGCCAGTTGAGTTACTTTAAGGTAGGAACGTTCGAGGCCCCTTATGCATCTTGAAAGAACTTTTAAGTGACCAAAAATTAGATCGGGAGGTACATTCTTCAGACTCGTACCTAATCGAGCTCCGTCAGAGGGTGGAGGAATGCACCGAAATTGCCTACCAAAACTCCCAAGTTAATTTGAATAAATATAAGGCTTAGATCGACTGTAAGTCCAAAGATTTAAGCCCGGTGAGGAAGTTCTGTTATTAATCCCGCCCAACAATAACAAACTTCTAACTAATGGAAGGGGCCCTACCAAATGATAGAGAAACGCGGTCCCGTCGATTATTTGGTTAAAACACCCAAGGGAAGGAAACCTTTCCATATAAACCTCCTAAAGAAATATAATCGCCACGGAGGAGTTAACCAAATATTGGCTATAGACGAATAATCGGCCATGGAATCAAATTACCCTCTAGACCCCCTAAATTGCATGCGTAAAGCAAGATAGTGAATACCTCTTGTTCGTACCGGATGTGATGGAATCCTCGTCTAGCAATCTCAAGATAAGCGACCAGCTATCGTTCTCTCAGAGGAACCAGATCACATCTCTGCTAAGTAAATTCGGTGACGTCATCTAAAATATTCTAGGTTGTGCAACTCGGTTTGAGCACGATATTCAGTTGCCACCCTAGAGGCTATTAGGTCGAAGATGTACCCGTTACCCGTGCATTTGGAAGAAATTTTTAATACCCAAGTTAAGAAGTTATTAAAATTAAAGATAATCGAACCATCAAAATCCGATTACTGTTTCCCCGTCGTCATGTTCAGGAAGCCCGAAAATTCCTATAGGATGTGCATTGACTTTAGGAAACTAAACGCCATTACCATGTTCGACGCAGAGCTGATTCTCCTTATCGACCAAAATCTCCATCGGTTGGAAAAAGCGAAGTATATTTGAGAACTGGATTTGTGTAAGCCCTATTACCAGATCACAATGTTGTAAGAGGTTAAAAAGTACACCGCTTTCCCTACCGAAAAAGGGTTACTATAGTTTTGTTGGTTCCCATTTGGGCTCTTTACCACCTGCAGTAACTATATATAATACGCTAATGAGACAAATTTTAGATCAGCTACCACACATATCATTATATTTCAATAATATTTAAGTGGTACAAAGGAATTGGACCAGCAACTGGCCACTCTTTAAGCGCTGCCGCAAAGGCTAAGGCATCATAATTTAGCAATTGGTCTGAGCAAATGTCATTTTGCTTTTAATACAATAAATTACTTAGGCTTCCGCATAGGGAATAATGAATAAGCCACTCAGCAGAAAAAGATAAAAGCCATCGTAGAAATGCCGCTACCCGCAAACAAAAAGCAATTAAGGTCATTAATGGGTTTCGCCTCATTTTATCGGCCATTCCTCCCCTAATTTTGCCACCCTTTCTACTCTTATTTGCGAGCTACTGAAGAAGAAAGCACCAGAACAACTAGTCTGTAGTCTGCTGTTAATCACAAGCTTCACACAATTAAGGGTAAACTCACACGTTGGCCCCGATATTACGGTTTTAAAATCCAGCTGAACCATTTAGCATCCAGACGGAGGCAAGCAACGACGGAATCGGTGACGAAAGTTTTCCTATAGCTTAGGCCAGTCGAAATTTATTACTACGAGTAAAGAACTACGCAGTAATTGAGCGAAAGGCTCTCGCTATATTATGGGGAATTAAGAAATTTGATTGGTATTTGATAGAGAAGGAATTCGTAATCGAAAGCGATCACAAACCATTGTCGTACCTCCAAAATATTAAAAACACCAATGGTAGATTAATGCGCTGGAGTTTGTTACTCCAGGAATTCCAGTTTAGGATACCGTACGTAAAAGGCTTTGAGAATGTTAAGGCTGATAGAAGTTCTTCCTGAAAACGAAAAGGTTTTCTTACTATTCCCAAAGTAAGTGTATAGACTGGTGGTGTATTGTTATCAGGAGATGTGAGGTACCAGGATTTTGAGGCGTCGGTTGGGTCAAAAGGTAAGTTCGTTTCTGAAGTCGTAAGTTTGCTCGCAGGTTGTATTACTAGAGGTAAATCTCGTTAGAGATATGCCGATGAGTATTAGGGCATCCCCTTTTGGAAATTGTCGCTTCTGAGGCTATTTTTAGATGAGCTGCATGGACAAGTTTTGTGCGTTTTTGGTCCTTAAGATTGGGGATTTCGAACCTGTTTCTGCCAGTCTTTCATTATTCTCTAGGTTCCGTTCCATCTGGGTTATAGTTTACCATTCGTGTTTGGGGGTTCGATGCTTTTAATATAGCATTGCATCATGACGAAAATGGCATATTGAGGTGAAGTCCTTTGTCGAGGTAGGGTCAAGTGTACGTGAATTTGCGCACACAGCCACTAAGTTAGCCAAGCTAGGCGACAACTTTTATTGTTTCTAAGAGTGCGACTTAATAGATAGCAGCGGCTGCTGAACCAAATAATATGACAAACATTATGACAAAAATAGACAAAATAGACTTTTAATACACACGACTAAAAGGGGAAAACAATAAATAAGGATATATATAAATGGTACATAAAATGAGACAGACTTAAGTTACAAATACTAATTAGATTAAACAGTAGTTAGGAAATGATTATTATGGAAGATTGAGGGTAATGAATGATTTACTTCCTTTGAACACTAGGGTAAGATAGGGCAAATAGAGAGAGGTCTTGGTGACCTTGATTATTCACGGGGGAGTAGCCACATAACTCACAGCCGGTGGAGCTACTCTTATCGAATTTGCGTTGGCGAGATGCGAGCCTCCTGTCCTTAGGGTGTCACCGAACAAACTTTGAATGGGGGGGGGAGATGACCTCTCCACAGTCGGCTTGAGAGAGATAATGGCCCTCTTGTCGTAAGAGTTCACCAGAAGAACTTTAAGGAACGGCTTCTCCAATCCTTGATCCGAAGGCGAATGAGAAAGGCTGACGTTGTCTCAGGAGACTACTCGTCGACCTGAAGATACAGGGGGTAATGTCCAACTTTTTAGTGGATTACGACCGTCACTCACACTTCTTGGGAGAGAGCTCGTTGAAGTACATGCCTTTCGGGGAAGTCTCGTCCATACCCGTATATTGGGTTTATGAATTTTTTTAAAGCCAGACGACAGCGAGTGCTTGGTGGTCGTTGTTCTGTAATTCTTTTGTGCTCCATTCACTAGTTTAGTAGCATATGCAATTGGCCTTCTTTTCTACTGCAGCATAACAGCACCCAGGCCGAAAGAACTTGCGTAATTGTCTAGAATAAAAATTTGCTCATATTATGGTAACAACAAAATTAGTTTATGAATTAAATGACCTATAAGATATTTAAATGATTGTTGTTGTTGGGGACTTCACGGGAAGTTAGAATGTTTTGCGAATAGCTCGATGAGGGGTTTAACGATCTCAGAGAATTCGGGGATGAGGTTACGGTAGAACCCTACAAATCTAAGAAAGGCTTAGGTTTCTTCGATCGATTTTGTGGGAGATACTTGATACTTTGGAATCCGTCTGTCTTCACTGAGTCGGGTTAGCTACATTGCAAGCAAAGAGCCCGAGTTTCCAAACTTCCATTGGCAGGGAGTAGTGCCTTAACATAATCTCTACAGGAAGTCCGTTTAAATGTGGAGATTGACAGAATTTGGAGGTTAGAAAATTTCGAGGACATCTCTCTTATCTTCTTATTAGAAAAGATCATCCTCACAGCACGTACGTTAAGATACATAACCTCTAAGCAAACAAGGGCAGGGTCACATTGGAGGTAAATTCTGTTCTCTTAGTCTTCATTAGCTGATTCAGTATAACGAAACATTGTATTTTAGGAAACAGAACTTTAGTATCGTTGATCTCTGTACTAACTTAAAGATTTTACAATATATATAAGTGCTAGTTTGTGCCAATTCAAAGTGTAATGATTTCTCTAATAAGAAAACTATTTTATGAGTACATTATCTAGTACACCTGATCACTTACACACCCGGTAAATAAGACAGACTGCGACCTTTCTTATATCTATCAGTCATATTATCTTTGTTTCAGTTAGTATTATGTAGCAGAAAATTGAATAACTGTTGCAGGTTTAGATAAAATTGTGTTTTAAGGCGATCCTTTGAGGCCTCTCCCTCCAATTCAATACCTAGCCAACCCTTGTCGCTAAGAAATGCCTCTTTTTCTTTGTCAAGAAATATGATCGATAGATCTCCTCCTAACCTCTCTTACCGTGTGCTTCTTAGGTATGTGTTGACGGTAGTAAAGAGACACTAGCTAGAAACAAAAAAAATATTATTTTTTTCTATCCATCTATCCTACTTTCTCTTTATCAAATCAAGTATTTTTCACTCTTACTGTAATTATGAGCAAATATTGCCCTATATTTATTTCATTTTCCTGTAACTGAAATTTTAAAACATTCCTTTTAATTTCCCTCTTACTTCAAGCGTTAAAAATCTTTATAGTTTTATTTATTTTGTGAGAATAACAGCTAAAAGTTTCTCAAAATATTTAACAAATTGGATTCTAATTATTTCAAGTATCCTGTCTCGATAAGGATTTTCAATATGCCACACTCGTTATCAAAATAGAATTTATAGTTTTGGGGACAAACTATGGAAAAGTAGACGTGATTGAAGAGGAATTGAAGTTATATATTAAAGAATCATTTTAAAAAATTGGCTCGCTTTTCCAATTTAAAAGAAAAAAAAGACGTCTTTCCTTTAATATGTCCAACGATGTTTATCTTCTTTAAAATTTATTTAAACCAGATTAGGATTTCCCGTTCCATCTTTGAATTTAGCTGGTTTCTCGTTGGTGCAGATGCTCATTTTACTCCAAGGGAGTAAAACCTCCCACAAGCATCATCATTCGCTTGGCAATTCACAACAGTTCTATCATTTCTTTCCTTTCTTCACAACCAGACATACCTACTTTACTATCCTTTCTAGAGCCTTCCTGATGAAGTACTAGAATCTCATATGGCGACACTCATTTCCATATATCTATGCCAGTGAACAGTATAGTGCTTTAGGGAATGTACTCATTACACATACCTCTTAATATTAATGGGTTTCCCAAAAAATCGGGGCTATGAATGGTTTTCAAAACTATTTCCAAAATATCAAGTCACACAATAACACCAAGACACCCCACCATATTCCAAGCCAAATCCCTTCCATGGGACCGGCAATTGTTCCATCAGACTTGCGAACGATTCTGATTCTGATCTTTATGTGCATTTATTTACCCGATCGGGGGATCTCATACATGGTGTTAAAGAGGCTGACCCAACTTGAGATTATTGGATATATCTCATCTATCCCGTAAGTTAACCTCAATCAACAGTTGGACAGATTAAAATATAATGGTTTTGAGTCAATCAAAGTTCCATGACAAATTGCTATTGACAATTTTTTGGAATGATTTGTGGCTTCCATATATTATTATATGGCCTTTTATTTATTCGTAAATTGCGAGAAGTTTTGCAATTTTTTACATTGTATTATTAATATATTCTAGGTAACAAATCCAAAGTACACAAAAAACATAAAGGAGAATGGAAGTTAATATAAACAGTGGAATGTGAGGATTTCACCTCTCCCAAATATTGTCGGCAATGACTGGATTAAATAGATGATTAAGAACATCTAAAGAGAAAAAAGGTCTGCTAACCAAAAAGTCTCGTAGTACCACTTACTCTGATTAATGATCTTACAACCTACAAAACTCTGGGCAATTATATCATTCGAAATGGAATGTTAAACAACATGCGAGTTGTGAATTTCATTAAAATCGGCTGAATAGTTATGATGTTAGTGCTAAACCAAATAATTCCCGAGCTAACTTTGGTAGGACTTCGGCAATTATATTACTTTAAAGCGAATGTAAAACAACATAAGGGTTTAAAATTTCGTTAAAATCAGCCAAATAGTTATGATGTTATTGCCAAAATAACATAATTCATGGGGTCTCCTTGGGAGTACTTTGCAAATTATATCATTCCAAAGAAAATGTAAACCAACATAAAGGTTTCCAAATTTGTTAGAACCAGCCGAATAGCTACAGTTATTACAGACCAACCGACATAATGAGATGTAGTCTCTCCCTAGGCTATATTCGCACGCGACTAAAGATTATTGTTAGTTTTGTCTTCACATTTGATTAATTGAAACTGTGGAGAAAATATAATTGAAATACGAGTCATCTGCACATTTGATGTCCTTTTTATATGTAGATAATAAGTTAGACAATGATGCAAATAAAACTATTTGGTCAAAAATGAAACCAGGAAATGGTGATACCAGTCTTTGCATCGAGAATCTATATGCTGTCTTATTGATTAAGTTAATTTAAATTTTAAATGCGACTGAAAGAATAACGATAAGGAGAAAGATTCATCAAAGGAAGACTTAATAATTAAGTAAAAAATGATTAAGTTCTGATTCGTAAGTTTTGACTCTTTTGATGAAATCTAAAAATTTAAGAGTCGGTTTCCGAAAATTGGGCAAGACTTAGAGAAACGAATGAATCTAAACATTTACGTATTTGAGAAAATCGACTATAGTGAATTGGCCTCTCGTCGGATGTGGCATTAAAGCGGCCTATATTTATTTATGGAGAGATGGGTGGATGATAAATATATATATATATATATATATATATATATATATATATATATATATACTCTAGTTCATGAGAATGTTACTAGAAATACTTTATAAGTCACGTGTTAGATTCTAATAGATTAAAAATGAGAATAGGCAATCGGTAATTTCAGGGGAATTTGAGAGTAGTATACTTCCATATTTAATTATAAATTAACGAGAAAGTTATAAAAGTCAAACAAAGATCAAGGAGAAAATGGGAAATCCACAGAATAAGAATAACGAATTTGATCGAATATAAATGTAGGTTTAGAGTAATTATATATTCGAATTAATATTTATATAAATTTGAGACAGAAGTTTTGGAATGATATTTTGGATATGTTTAATATAAGATTTGTTTGAAATAATTTACAGGATACGATATATTTAATGGATGGATGGAGGGACCTGAGAATAGTTTTGGACACAGATTAATTGTTGAATTATAATCTAAAGGGAAATTTGTCTGAACATAACGAGAACACGAGTAGACTATATTTGTCAGCGAACATTGGGGGTAGATAGGTTGATGCTCATTGGGCGGTTTAAATAAGTTAGACAAGGATTTGGATTGGTTGAGATATATATCGTACAACGTATAGGATAATTATTACCAGACGATACGTAGGGTAAATTATGTTGGAAATCGTACGAGTTATATAGGATTGGGATTGTCGTACATAAATATAAATTAATGCAAGCGAGATGAGTAGTCTCTCAGACAGGGGATTATAATTTTGTAGGAGCTAGCAAGGATTTAGCTGCTACCCTATTCAAACTGGAATTCGGGGCATTTAGTGTACCTTATTTTTTTTAAAGTGGACCACTACGTTGAACCGTTAACCACCGTCTTTTTCAAATTCCTCCCAAAAAACGTATAGTTAGATTAATTTCATTATTTTACAGACCATCTCTACCTCTTTCGACGTAGACTTCATAATTTGTTCGATCATTGTATTTGAAAAGATAAAGAAAATGGTTAATATGCGCACGAATTGAAAACTAACTAAGAGACAGGTCAAGATTGTATCAAAGTTTAAACAGACAAAGGCTTACCAATTCAATAAACAAAGAAAAATCAAATTATAGTTCTCTTTGAAGCACCACTAAAATAAATTCATATTTAATCTCTTCCCGATGAAAAAATATGGTAATTAAATTCACATCCTTATTTTTAGTTTATCTCTATCTATTACCTGAAAGCTGAGCAGCGGGTATATAATGCGATATCGGGTGATTTCTATAAATGAAAAATTTAATGCGTGAGGGACGTTAATATGAAAAGCTGTAAATCGTTTATTTGATATATTCCCTGGCAATTAAAAAAAGAATCTTTCAAAGGCAGATTTTCCGATTTCAGAGAAGATACGACAGGTAATCGATTGCGATAACCAGAGGCAACAGCGAAACGAAACGAAATGTATATCATTTCTAATTGTCTTGTATATTCTTTACTTATATCCTTTTCTCTTTCCATTAAAAGATATTAAAAACTAACAGAGATGTCAATTTTATTTAATACAAAATAGGAGATAAAGGAGATCATGTAATTGACCACTCTTTCGTCTCAATGTGTTTGGGGGCTAATGAAAACATTATGATACTCGTTGTTATACAGAAATTACTTTTTTTAATTAAATATATACTATATATATACTGAGGAAGTACTTACATTAATACGCTCTTGTCAAGGTGATAGGATGACAAACTGTTTGGAAACCTTTTTGCGGCTGTTTCATTTTCAAATCGTTTGTGCATAAAATGGTATCGATGAGCTTAAGTGCATGGTAATTTGTAGGAGAAAGGAATTACGCATATTTGACAGAAACTCGATTTTCAACACCTTAAATTCCACCAAAGATATGCTTAACACTTTTTAATGAGCATTAAGCCCCAAAATATGACCCTCTCTATAGGGACAAATTGTTTGATTAAAGTGCCAATTCAATTCATTTCCCTAATTCTATTGTTTCTTGTCTCATGTTCCCTTTTCAACCAATGTCTTTAATATAGAGACCTAAGGATGTTTTCTTTTACTCCCGAATCGATCTTAAATATCCTTTCACAACATCGAAACTTTTCCACCACGAGCGCGCTCCTTTCCTTTTGTAACAAATCCCTGGCCAAATGTCGATTTTCCTTTTCTGCTATTATTGCCAAATTATTTGAGGGGGGTAAAAGTAATTCAAATTTGATTAGGAAAATTTCTAAATTGATTCCAGACATTAAATATTTATAATTTTTCTCTCTTCCGATAAAGCTTAAAACAACTAGAACTAAATGGACTTGTAAACGCTGGTAACGCAGAAGAAATTCATGGTTATTTTTGTGCTTATAAAACAAAAGTTTCTACTAGATTTTAAATGGTAGGTTGGGTAAATAGAAAGATTAAAAAATGTATAACAGAATTAAGCGAGACTAGAGAAATTTAAAAGCTTGCAATGTATTTGAAAAGTGGAACTGATATATTCTTTAGCTTCGCCTTTTAAATGTAGATAGATAGAGCTAAGAGGAACCATGAGCAAATCATAAATTTGGAGTTGAATTTAAATCTAGGAAACATTAAAGATGCAAGTACCAGTTTTTCTTCCTACCCGTAAGCATTGTTTATGTATCAGCTTCTTATAGGGAGCAGTGTAAAAGGCATTTGGAATATTAAATTAACATTATCCACTGCAAGGGGTCATTGTAAATAGAAATACTTTTATAAAATGAATTCACTAGATTACTCAAACACAACGGCTTAGCCAAAATCCATTAGTCTATTTACCTCTATTTCTAATTCCTCGTCCCTAGTTAGAACTCCGTGCATGGAGCGTTTCTTTTCCCGAACTATAATTTAAGAAGGGAATTTTTTTGAGCATTCGAATAATAATTTTATCTTAGTTTGGTTATGACTCAGGTTTTTTTATCAAAGTTATTTCTAATAATTTTTTATAATATCAAAAAACAAAATGGTGAAGTTCAGAAATGAATATAAGTATCGAAATTTTGTGAATTTTTTAAAACCCTAATAATTACAAATGCTGAAGTTCAGAAAATTTATTTTTATATATCTTCTTCTATAACTATATTTTAGCAACGTAAAAGTTGAAAGGGAGAAAATTTAGTTTAGAGCTCATTTTTTAAATTATTATAATTCCCGAAGTTTAGAAAATTTATAAAAATTTAACCATGGCTGCTTTTTTCTAGATTTTAAATTTAAATCTTAGTAGCAAAGCGCAAGCACTCCCGTAGGAAGGAGTGGCGAAGCCATTGCTTGGTGGTTTATATATTTAATTAATTCTCTTCCTCGTTTACTCGCGTGTCAGAGAGAATTGTTCGGTCCCACAAATTTATTTTTCACTTAATTAGAAAACCCATTACAAGTCCCCGAGAGTAAGGATTTTTACGAAATGCCCATTTAACATCTTTTCTTTGAGTATCTCGTAAGTCTTCTACAAGTAATTTTTCCTTTGACCTCTATCCTCGAATAGATATTGAATGCATTCCGGTTTTATTGAAATTTTATAAACATCAATAATAAATTCAACAATAATATATTTAAATGCTAACTTTCAAATGCATCTTTTAAGGCAAAGTTTTAAATTCAGTTAATTTGTTTCTGCCCTTTTTTGCTTAATGTAATTTCGATTGGCTTTTAAGTAGATATCTCGATTCTCGGATTGACTCTAACATTTCCCTGATTTCAAAGTTCAGCATTAGTAGAGGTAACTGAATCTCACTAATCTACGTTTGCTAGAGTTTCTGCATCGCATGAATATTTTCCAGTGCAGAGAAAAATATAATCCCCGGTCACACTTTTCGATGGCGCACATCATACACTCAATTTAAGAGAATACCGTCTATTTAAAGAGATTTGGTCTTTGATCTTTCCACCCCTTAATTTTTTCAAACTCAACGTTGAGTAATTTTAAAAGCATCTTTAACCACCTATTATACAGATTTGGCCTGATTGAAGTTTTTATGCCACTCGTAAGCTGCTGCGAAATCCCAATTATGTTAATATTATTTGTTTTCACCTTCACAGACTCTATTAGATCATGATATCGATAAAAAGTAGTTTTGGACGTGATATCAAGTCGATGGACAACGTTGCCATTATCAACTCTGTGACCCCAAGAAACCCATTCCATTTATGGCATTTTCTATACAGCTTTGTCTTGAAAAATCTATTTTCCTTTTGTGGATTACTCTCTTAAATTCATTTATTTTATTTTTAACTCTAGTATATCATATTAAACACCATAAATTTCATTTGCTTTATATCCCTCTTTATCACCTTGACCCATTTTGCGATAATTTTCCTGTTCTTTTTATCAATTTCAATATCCAACATCTCAAATCTTGCCAAATAATATCACTCATATTTCTCTCTTTTCTTTAGTACCTTACTGCGTCGTTAGATCTTTCGAGATTTTAAGAATTGAACTTATTTCTGCTAGTATAACAGCCATAACATACTAAATTTTATCTTCCAATTCGTTATTTAGTAAACAAAAATAGAAAAAAGGTTTCCATTCTCGCCTTTGTCAATGTAAATTTTCTCCTTAAATGTGCACCTAGATGTAACCATTTAAAGTTTATAAGATGAATGGAGTATGAAAATGCTTGATCAGTATAGTATTTATAAAATATATTGCTGCAAGTTATAGCAGGTATTTTATGTTGTGACTTTCGTTGGAATCGCTTCGTATCCTAGGAAAATTTCGTGTCTAAGTAGACAAAACGCTTTGATTATTATTTTAAGCTGTTTTAACAAACTATAATTAAATAATTTTGTGAATTTAATTTTAGATCTCAATTTATTTTAGGGCACCTTGATTAGATTGTGAAGAAAGCACATTTTTATTTTATTCAAGAGCACATTGATTCCTGTCTTTTCTGAAACAAGGAAACTTGACCAATGAAGAACAACAAAGACTAGGATCAACTCAAAGATAGACTGAGAAAAAAAAGCGAAGGTGGAAAGTTCTAGAAAAGCAAACTTCATCATCACAATAACCAAATTAGACTGTATATAAATAGTGGATGCCGAATTACATGCGTTAATGTCAAACGTAAGCCAAGAACAACGATTACCTTGATAGATCCAATTGGACTAAAATAATTATTCTTCATTTTTTATATAGTTAGGGGACTGTTGATACTAAATTATCACGATGTGACCTAAAATTCATGCATTTTCAAGAAGCAGCTTTTATCTATTTGTTGCTTTGTCCAAAAGAAATTTGAAATATCAGATCAAAAATTGAAGAAATATTAACTAAAACAAATTAATGGAATAATCTCTGGAAAGGAAAGTTCATTGAATATCTTCTATATTAAAGCGGTGAAATGGAAAATATTTAAGGAAGATTCATTTTCTTTACTCACTTCAACTTCTTTTGTTAAGTAGGACTACACTTAAAGAAACTAAAATAAAATATCTTCAAAGATTTTGAAAGTTTGGTTTTGTCACATCTTCAATACAATTCTTGAGACTAAAAGAGAAAGAAAGGGGTGAATATAAGAGGATTGGTAGTTATTATTAGAAAAATAAATATGGGGGAATCGATAAATCTATCACTAAAGAGAGGAAGGAAATTAAAGTGGAAAATAGTGAGGTGAAGAAGAATGCAAAACAAGGAACGTATAACCGTTTCTCTCATGAGGCTATATATTGGCTATTCATCAATATATATGTTGGCTAAATCTTTTTAAATTTTGTGTTGCGGATTCTCACTTATAGAATATCTATCCTCATAATCACTCTTAATAAATCCAAATGTAATATTTGATGTAATGGTAAAATTAATATGATTTTAATTACACTTTTTAAAATTTTGCCGTCATAATGAAATGAAAGATGTTTTCAAATCTTTGTTTTATCAGCCCTTCTTTAAACTAGATAGAAGTCCAGAATGGGGAAGGCTGCGAAGGGGGCTTCATCTCAGAATGGTAAACAAAAAGGAGAGGAATAAGTTGCTAAATATGAGTGCTACAACACACAATAGGATGTACGCAACCTTTAGCGACAGAATCACCATAGCAACTGAAATTCCATCTCGGGAGGGAAAGGTGGCTATAGACTTTGAAGAAAAGCGAAAGTTGCCGACTCGAACAGTCCTTTAATTAATTCCAATAACAAATAATTATTTCCTTATTCAAATAACATTTCTTAAGCTTTCTAATTAATGAGAATATGAAGTAAAGTGGTAACTTACAATTTAGTTTAAGGGAGATTTAAAGCACGTGACATTACAGCATATGATATCCTTTGGAAGTTGAGCAAATATCCACTTCATCACGAGGCAAACCACATACGATGGTGGTGGCCATGGATAAAATTATTTTGATATGCAAGTACTAAGTTGAAGTATAATAGAACACTTGTCCTCTACTAAAAAATATTCCCATGAATCCATTGCGTAAAGGTTTACATGCCAATGATTGCTAAAAAATGGTCTAGGGAGGAATGAGATTCCAAAATGGCCCCCAACAGGCTTCTTGGTAACGCACAAAAATAAAAATATAGACAGAAATTAGATAGACAGATGCCATAAATAATTCCTTTCTGTGTTCTTGGTGACCTTTGTAGCCTCTGGGTTTTCTGCCTAAAAAGGGTTCACATTATGATCTCAAATGGACTTAGAAACATAATCAAAATTATATGAAAAAAATATTCTAACCCGTCTCATCCTTCAAAACAATCGAGGAAAATTATGGAATCCTTTTTTATATGATCATAATTTTTTTATTTGATTTGTTTGCCGGCTTGGATGATAAGAGAAAATGGTCGATACCACAAAATTTGCTCCTTCAAAAGAGCCCGGTCGAATGAATGTCATAGGGTGTTTGACAATGTCGAGTCAGAATCCTCATATTCTCCTCAATCTTTTGCAACTTTCCCGCTCCTTTTCCCTTCTAAAGCATTTACCAAAAAAAAAAAATTTTTTTATATTCACATGGATCATATACGTCACTTTTCTTTTGTTACAGCAAGTGAGGCAAATAAAAAATATTATCACTGTAATAAATTAGCTAGTCAAATGAGAAGGGCGAGGAGATAAAGAAGAGGAGACATTTACAGAAAAGAAATAGGAGGAGGTGGTGGGCAGAGGCAGTGGCGAAAACGGGCGGGGGTGGTGGTGGTGGGTAGGGTATTGGTGGGGGTATGGGTGCTGTTGGGGGGTGGGTAAGGGTCCTGATGGTGGGCAGGTCCTGCCGTGATGGTAGTGGGAAGGGATGGCTGGTGGTGAGTGGGTAGGGGTCCTGTCATTTTGCCATAGGCGGGCCTTGCAAGTAGTGGGCAGGTGCAGTGATGCTTGTGGTAGGCAGGGACGGTGGTGCTTGTGGTGTGCATGGGCAATGCCAATATTAAACCTGAGAAAATGCCTATTTATGAAAAATACCTTACATTGGGACTATTACATCTAAATTAATAAATGAATTACAGTCGGAGTTCCCTAAGAAATACCCCCAATGTCAGTTTCATTTTGTTGCAATTAACGGTCGATCTATTAAAATTTTTCTCAACCATGAAAAATTACTCTCAAAAATGCTTCAGGCCTCATTTGTATACCAATTTTTGTGTACAGGTTGCCAGGCTTGCTACGTAAATAAACCGCTCTCCAAACCAATTAAGGATTTGCCAACAATAATTATTAGAGTCAAATTTACCCAAATTCACCACACTCTGCTCAGGAACACCATCCTCTGCCTGATAAGCCAATTTTCTAATTCTCATTAATTTACCTATTTAATTGTTTTAGTGCTTGTTTTTACCTTGCTTTCGTAAAAAAACGTGTTTTTTTTTATTTTCTCCAATTAACTGTTATATTTTAAATTTGGTTTTAATACTCTTTTTTTTTAAATTAACATAATACTCTGTTGAGAATGTACACAGCCGATAGATGAAACGTTCAGATTAAATGTTCCAATTCGTCGTGTTGGTTTTACTCTTCGTATTGCGCTTGCGCTTCCCGAAGGATCGGCCATTTAGCTCGATTGTTATATCAATATATATATATATATATATATATATATATATATATATATATATATATATATATATATATATATATATATATATATATATATATTATATATATATATATATATATATATATATATATATATATATATATATATATATATATCATAAAATATTGAGCCCCCTGATAAAAAAGACTTAAATGTTTGAGACTTGTTAATAATATTATAGATCAAAAGATCTCGATTATAAGAAGTATTTTCCTCAAAGGAATCATCTTTGGAAATGTAAAGTGCTTCCGCTATTTCTCTTATTTAAAATCCCTCATATTTATTTGCCCATGGAATTTTTCCACTCTTTCTGTTGATCTTTTTTTCTCAAGGTTTGACTAAGATGTTATTAAAGTTATCCAATTGAAGATCACATTTATGTTGTTAATTTATTCTCTTAAAATCAATATTTTGACCTTTGCTAGCTTTAAATAAAGTCTCCTTTATGAAAAAAAAATCTATGTCAACTAAATTACCAAATTTCTCATCAATATAAGTCATATCACAAAATGGAAGGGCTCACAGATACATATTCATAATAACACAATTTTAACGGCAAAAGAATGGTTGCAGAACGCATATATATATATATATATATATATATATATATATATATATATATATATATATACACGAGGGGTGGTCAATAAGTTTTGGAAATCGGTAGGGAAAAACAGACGAAGCGGGATGGCTATTTGTGGGGTTTTAGGACAAGTTATGACAAGTCAGGACCTGCAGCCGCACGCTCCTGCTTCCTCTATTTAAGAAGCAGTAGCTGATCGCAGATCGTCAGTTAAATATTTTTCAACAATGGAGAAGGTTGAGCACCACGCAGTGAACAAATCATTGACAAAGGAAGGCAAGAATGCAAAAGAGATCCGTGAACGCATGGTTGCAGTGTACACCGACACCGCCCCTTCCTATGCAACCATTGCTCGCTGTAATAGGGAGTTTCGCCCAGGACCCCGTCCAGGACGCCCATCAGACGTGAGCAACGAGGACAATGTGGCCCGTGTGGAGAGGATGATCCTCGAAAATCTACGGGTGAAGGTCGACTAAATCGAGCGAGAACTTGGAATATCACATGGAAGTGTTATCAACATCATCCACGACAATTTGGCCATGGCCAAGGTCTCTCTCTGCTCGTTGAGTCCCTAGAAAACTCACGCACTATGATCGACTTCAACGTCATCAAAGTCCACAAGGC
Organism: Ceratothoa steindachneri; assembly: GCA_963969495.1. Classification (NCBI taxonomy): domain Eukaryota; kingdom Metazoa; phylum Arthropoda; class Malacostraca; order Isopoda; family Cymothoidae; genus Ceratothoa; species Ceratothoa steindachneri. The sequence continues at coordinate 33,414,547 of OZ018324.1, read as the reverse complement.
CAGAGTTGTCCAAGCTGCCCTGCGCGAGTGCGGGCTCGAGGAGCTCAACCACTCCCCTACAGTCCAGATCTGGCCCCAGCGACTACTTTTTATCCCGCCAGCTCAAGGTTGCACTGCGTGGATTCCGGTTTGAGGACGATGAAAATGTCCAGCTTACCTTCCAGGAGTGGATTGAACAGCAGTCGGGAGATTTCTGGTTGTCGGGAATTCGAAGCCTCAGGCACAAGTGGCGCAAGTTCATTGAAGTCGAAGGTAGTTATATTAAAAAATAATAAAACACTTTTCCTCATATCTCGTTTCCTTATATCCGAATTGGAAAACTTATCAACCACCCTTCGTATATATATATACTTATTGATTGAAGTAGGTTTCCTATATATACACATATATACATAAATACAGTATATAAAATCGGGTTATCGTGACTATTTTCCTATTTAAGAGTTATAAAAGACATCATTTTTCTTAACTTCTTCTTCCATTGTAAAAGGATTTAACGCACCAAATGTGCCGTCCCCATAGCGCATACAATTGACAGATGGAACAAGGGAATCTTTCTGTATGAAGAGGCATGCTTCAAAAGGTTACAATACATAGCATTCAATTGCTATGAATGGCCAATTGGCATTGAAAAATGATAGGTAACTTTGTATGCTTATTTTTCGTAGATGATTTGGAGGAATGGATAGTTTTTTAAGGTGTTTTATTAAGCCGATTAGTTTTCGTCTAAAAGTAGTTATTGATGATAGGAAATCATATATTACAAAATACTGGAAGAATTCAGTTTGAATGTTTATGTTTTTCCTAAGACAATACTTTTCTCTGGTTAGTTCCTTTTCAAATAAGTACGGGTATATTAATATAAACACTTTCGTTTACTACTAAGTAACCTGTAGCTACCACCTCACCTAGTTTATATCTCTTTGGATTGTATTGGCCATCGAGTCAATTAAATTTTCCATAATGAAGGGATTTCTACAAAGGCTCTCCCATATAGGATTTTTTTTAAAACATTTGAGCCATGATTTTTAATAATGACCTTTTTCTTCTATTCCTGAACTATTTTACCCTTAAGGTTTTTGAAGCTTTCTATTCTTCTCCCTTTGGAGACCAAATCAAGAAAAGAAATTTTGGATGATCTTGAATCCAAAGATGAACAATTCGACTCTGATAAAAAAGATACTTATCTTGGGGCACAGTAAAGTGGCTGTTGGGGTTAAGGAGTGAGGAGGCAAAGTTTAATGTTACCAGAAACCTAAGGGATAAGGACAGAGTAATTCGTGGGTCAGATTCTCTAGCAATTTAGATGCACACAAGCCACCTTAAAACACCATAAAAGTTTTATGGCCTTTCGGTACCACGGCGTCATCAAATATGAAGTTTAAGAGTAGACCATTGCAAGAAAAATCAGAGGTAACTAAAGCTGGTCTAGCACAAACTAGAGGATTGTTCTGACTCTTACGAGGTTTTTATTCAGGATGTTTCATCTATGAATAAGGTTAATCTCATTTGGTAGTGGATCGATATATGTGAGTTGGGCTTTATAGAATACTGATTAGTAAACAGCCCTAAAATTGAAACTATACCCTCTCGGTCATCATAGAGAGGCGTCTACTTGGCTGTGACATTTCTTATTTGACTAAGCTCACTCAACACCTCCCTGGTTTTGGAGAAGTTTCGAGCCTTTCTTCTTCCCAAACCCCACGGAGCTAAAGCGATACTGTCTTAATGAGGGTATCAAGCAGAAATAAGACCCGACCATGTATTAATTCATCAGTAATTATCTAATAACCATTTTAACTTTTATCTTCTACCGCAAAAATAAGAATAGAATGCAGTTTTAATAGTCTGCACACACATAACATAGGGGAAACAGAACACTTACTTCCTCTACCATTCAAAGGATATGTTTTGATAAGCAAGCGTGAAAGCCAATCTTTGTGGTTGGAGATTTGTAGTGAGCAGTGATTTCAATTTAGGTTATTATATGCTCTTTTGCTTTGGTCTCTATCTCTCCATCTGAAGGTATAGACGTAAGTTTAAAGATTTAACTCAACTCCAATGTCAATTATGGTTGCTGGTGGAATCTGTCGTTAAAATTCAACTATAAAAAGTTTTGATGCTTTCAAACCTTCTTTTAAATTTCATCTTCGTTAGCACCCAATGAAAAATTAAACCAAATTGTCCATGATAAAAAAAGCAAATCCTCTCACAGATATCAAAGGGCAAGCAAGATGGAACTCAGAAGCTTACTATAAAATAAGCAATAAAGCAGTAATAATGCCAATAGAATTATAAAATAATAATTATTTACTCGAGTAAAAAAATATATTTTTTCAATTTTCAGATTACCGGTAAAATGATGGTTAGTTTATTACGCGCGCATATTAAAGAATACAGATAAAACACACAGAAGGAAGTACATGCAACATGTTCTTACCTATTCATACGCGTACAAAAACATGCACATAACTCCGCAGAGGGATCATCCTATCAGGTTCTTGATCTATCTTCTTGATTCTTAGGTGGAAGAAGAGGTAGGTAAATGTTGTAGCTGTGCTAATGTTATAGGAAGGAGGTCTTAATACCTTATTATATGACCGCGATTTTTTTAAAGAATTTTAGATCCTCACCAAATTTCCTTTGAATGGGGTGTTTCACTACCGCCAAACAAGTGCATATGGAAGAATATACGAATCTAATTGTATTTTGTGGTGCAGTGATTTAATTATATTTTAATTTGAACGAATTTATGTAATTAGTGGTGTTTCCCTCACTCTGTGGTGAGATCTTCGGAGGGTAATAATGAACTCATCCTTTAACTACTATTTAGGAACTTTTGTCGTTATATAAGCTTTGGAATACTGCTTAAGGTTATATAATTGTGCTTTTCACCTAGTTATATCATCTACCCGTGATTTTTCCTAGGAGAGGAATCCTGCCTTCATTGCCCCTATGCCGACGTCTCAAATTTATCATCTCAGTTTTATCTTGAATGCAATCATAGCTTTGTGCTACGAAAAAACAGCATGCTTAACCAGAAGTAAGTATTTGGTGATGGTCGGAAAGAATTAAAATCTAGGTAATCTAATAGCAAATCTAGGTCTCCATTTGACTGTCTCACTGATTTAGTTGGCAACGCTTTCATACCTGGTTCTCTTATAAATAGTTTGTGCTCTCTAAATGCCCACTTCTGACACAAAATATTATCAGGGCTGAGTTAATCACCTTATACAATAATAAACATTATTACATACATAAATTTCAATATCTTAATCTTCTTTTAGAATAAAAATACCTATAATTGCTTCACAGTATACGACAGTCAGTTAAAATTTTACACAAATGACTCGTCAAAAAGAATTCATAGGATAAATTTAGCTGGTAACATTTCCTATAAAAAAATTCAAGTTAAGCTTCAACTAAAAAAACAGTCTCCTTCCCTCGTTTTTACTCTTTTCTCCTCAAAATGTAAATTATAGAAGTTAAGATTATTTGTCTCAAACCATTCATATCATATCTATTTAAGAATATAATAGGATTTTAACTTGCCAGAGACAATATACTTAAAAGAATATCGTTGAAAATAAATAAGCCTTTAACTATGATCATTATAGAGCAAGTTAATTATTTAAAACCAGACGATCTGTAATTTGAATCCTAAAGTTCATTTTTATCAGACGTTTGTGATATGTTAGGAATATATTTGATTCGTAACTATAGTGCCAAATTGCCGTAACTGAGTTATTGGTACTTACATACAGTATTTTCCTGGATGCAAACAAAATTACTAAAGATTATATCATGACATCTTCACAAATGTTGGAAAACATAAAGTTTAGTAACAAATATATAAAAAGTATAAATATAAAACATTATATAAGTTTTATTAGTTATCATTTTAAAGACTTTAAATACATTATTTAGCATCTGTTGCTGGGAGAAAATTCTCCAATCACTTAGAAAATTTGCGAATTTCAAGTATTCGAAGATTTCCAAACTAAAATAATGATTAAAATTTGATGATCGTAAATAAAGTATTCTTACAAAATTTGTGGTTCAGTCAAAATTTTGGCACAGTAGATCTGCTCTTGAATTGATTATATTGATAACTAAAGACATTTAAAGTCGCGCTCAGGAGTTTCAGCTCCTCGAAATAATTAATATGTAAGTTTTACTAACACGAACAATTACGATTTAGTTACAGCAAAACTCTCGGCTCTTAATGAATCATCTGTTTTTATTTTTCCTGAAATTATTATTACTCCTCTTATTTCCTTGTTTGGCTTGTATTCGGAGCAGGAATAAACCTCATACTATCTATCGATGTTTTCATAAGCAACTAGTAAACAGAAAGGAGAGGGTAGTGAATTACAAAATGGGTGTATTGGGCCGGACTGGCCCTGAATCCTTCATACTATAACGGCCTTGATGTGCACCAATCCAACTGCGACAAACCGTTTAATGACGATGACGATGATTTCCTTCTGCCTTTCCTTCGACATTAATGAAAGTTTATGTATCAATGATAATCCTCAGGTAATTTTCTTGTAATCTGATTAATTCTCCCACCTTTTTTTACCATGAATAAATAACAATAATTGGACTAAAATTCATGTCTAGGAATAGACATGATCATGATCACTCCCCCCCCTCCTCCCTCCAAATTCATTAGAGAAGCTATGGAATTATGGAGCCTCTAGAACAGATAAATTTGGTCTTTCTTTCACAAAATATTGAGTTAAAAGAGAAAAGCTTCCGAGAATTGATTTTTCTCAATTAAATTACCTCAACACGTAACAAAATAATGAATCTTTCTGTTTTAGTATTTCATTTTACACTTTAGTTAGAAAAGTTGTATCGAACATTATTGAAATGAAAAGGGATATTTCAAAATAAAGCTATTATAAATGTTAATTTTAAGGTAGACTAATGGAGTACTAGATAGAATTCAAGAAATCTAATAAGAATAAGAGCATTAGGAGAAGAGAGGAAACTTGCACCATAAGAATTGTTTGAAACTATAGACAACATTCATAAAGAATAAATTAGAAGAATATTAAGCTGGAAGCTTAAATCCCCTTTCTAAATTGCCCCAATTGCCCCAAAGTTCTCTAGGCTCCGTAACTAGAAACAGTAAACGAACTTTAACCTTATTAAAAAAATTGTGTTTATAACTGGAGTGATGTTAATTAAAGTAAACAGATTAATTGCGCAAATAGGTTGTTTTAAATTCTCTCCAGGTCTAATTAAATCGTCTACTTATATGGATTGATAAAGTTGTATATACAATTGAACTGATCTTATTCCTAAAAATAGTCACATATCGATTGACTTTGAAAACTTTACATATAATTCATATCATTTTGAGGGTTTAATTTCAATTAATTTATTTGCATTTTATTGGATTCTAAATTAAGAATGAGGATTAATATGAGTCCGCGCTTGTTTGATTTAATATATATATGAGTTTTCTCTCCACTGTTGGATATCTCTTATCTTCTCCATTCAGTGATACCGTCATCATCTTTGAAAGGGAAAACTAGTTCGCCTTTGGTATACATAAACATCGTTTTCCAGAGGAGTTATATGGGTTATGGGTAAAAGAGGTGACCGGTACTAAGGAGGATCTTCATATTTAGTGATAAGAATTCACAAGGCCTACTTTTTTCCATACTTGAGGGGTTGCTGGTCACAGAGTCTACCTCCTTGGGCGAGGACGACTCCATAACCGGTGGCAAGGCCTTCTTCTTCGGCACTAACTTAGGTCTAGTCTAGAGGCTAAGGAGGGATGGACGCAAGGAAGGACTCGGTAGGCCAAGGAATGGCAAAAGGTTATACGAGCAGACGACTTATGTTCGTCAGTTCCTTTGTTGACCGCTGGACGGAGTTACTAGAGGTATGTGCGTTTAATGAAACTACATATTTTTCCCAATTTGGGCCTACATCAAATATCAGAAAGACCGCTTGCATTTCACAGGTCATCGAAAATCTTAACCGGTCAAAGCACATACCAACTTCCATTTGCTCGGCTTGTGCCTGTTAATTATTATCGAGATCGTTTCGTATGGCAACTGTTTCATAGCGAGCGTATGTTTGTGTGACCACGTGGGAACTCTGGCTGTCCGCTTGCTCGTCTCATGTTTCTTGTAATAAAAATATAATTGTGCTATAAGTATTTTTATTTATTTTAAATTGCTTCACTACGTATTACATGGTATTTTATCTCATTTCAGGATTCTATTCTTGCACCAGGAGCTCATTTGTAAAGTTCCTCGCTGGATCTACCTAATTTGCAATTCGGGTACCATCGGCCTACGTTCCTTTACAATCTGGGTGCTAAAGAGCTTTTTCGAAGGACGCGTTATAATTATTTATTTTATTTATGAACACTGAACGAAGATGAATGAGTTTATGGTCTTCATTTAATATTTTTTTTAGGTGAAGAATGGCAATAAATTTACCTTGGTTGAAATAAGTAGCTTAAATTATGTTGATGAAGAAGCCTTTAAAATATTCTAATGGGGTTTAGTTTAGAGAGAAATAATGATTAGTGTAATGGAAAAAATAAAGAAAAAGGATAAAAAAGAGGGCATAACTATATCGGTATGGGAAGTCCGGACGCTCAAAATATCTTTTACTGCAACAATCATAAATTCCGAATTCATCAGGGACCCAGATAAGGACTTTTGAACCCTACAAAAATGATTTACAAGGCAGATAAGAGGATTATGTATTGGAAATTAATTCTTCAAACGAATTTAACTAATTAGAATTATTTTACTCAAATACACAAATAGAATAATTTTACTTTTATTTAATATTCACTCTTTGCGTGAGCTCCCCGCATACGTTTAATGAATCGTCAGGCAAAGCTTTTAAATACAGATTTAAATGTACGTAGATAGGGATGTGTACAAATATATTGATTAAATTGTGTGTAGAGCCTTAGATAGTGAAATTCATTGGCTTTGGAGTACATTGCTTTGTAACGATTACAAACATTGCATAATCCCATGCGATCCTTGCTTCCTCAAACCATTAACGATTGAATTATGCAAATCCTTGTTACGTTGATATTTATGGACGTAACCGTTCGTTAACCACACTACATTTCTAGCAATTAATCTTGCATTTTTCCAGCCTTAGAACACAAAATGTTGCGAGGGTCTCTATTTTAGCAGGATTTTCTCTTGTTTAATAACGCGAAAACTTGTTAAGGTGCCAGTAAAATATTGAATAATACCATTTCCGTAATCTCGAGATAAGAAAATGCGTGAAGGCTTACTCCTAAGTCTGTGCAGACTGAAAGTATCCAGCAATTCACTCCTAGAAAATTTAATATTCATTTTATGAAAGAAAGGAAGCCTTAATTCATAAATTACCAAACATCATGTTTAACAATAAGATTATCCATATGTTGGTGGAGAAAAAGTTTTAGAAGATAAGCCACGATGTTTAAGACCAGCTTCGTCAGTGTTTTTTTAGGATCTCATTTGGCAAGTGGACAATCGTCAGTGAATAAACACACAATCGGTAGAATAAATTTTCTCGAATGGCTTGCATAATGAACTCAATCAGATTCATAAAAGTTGAAAAAATAATCAAATATTCTAGGACTAAACAAAGTTGGAGTATGCGAAATCTGCATAATTGATAGTCTGATCACCAGAACCACTGTTGCCATGCTTATTTTCAAGTGAAAACTCTGTTTCAGTCTCTAAATCAAGAATCTGTACAAAGATTGGATGATGCTTTGATCAACAAATATAGTGGCAATTCGTCCCACTTTACATATGTTACGCCAATGCAGCAAAGTAAGGTAATTTATCCCCCTTCTCATCTACCTTATGCTGCTCTTCTCCCTCCCACTCTGAGACCTTTTTGTTTACATATCCACTTTGCAAAACCAATAAATCAGCTCATGATTTCACCAAAACCAGAAATTGAAAGATAGATCAATGGCTACCAAAATAGAAAATACCAATGTACGAGTATATGAACAACGATGTAAGATTAAAAGACACATCTATAAATTTACAATTATTCGGTCTTGGAGGAAGAAGCGAAAAATGCTTACGATTGTTAGTGTATAGGATTGATATGTTACAGAGAATAAGGTCCTCGGACTTAAAAAACAGTCGGAAAGAGAAAACAGACCTCCACTCATGGAACTCGTCTTATTTACTCCCTGATAAATATAAGGCAACAAAACAAAGGTCTAAAACACAAATGTGCAATCGGATAACATATAAATATCATCCAATCCTACTAATAACATTATTAAGAAAATAGAGAGCTGCTAAAAGTGCAAATAAAAACACTGTATATATAGTAACATGCAAAACAAGGAGGAAAAAAAACTAATAGATGTTACGACACAGCCAAGTACCGGGCTTCCTCCATACCTACTGAACTGCTCAACATTATTAAGCAATCAATCAACATCCAAAATCTATCAAAGGTTACCACAACCTTACCAACCTACTAAATTGAGCCTTGTGATTCCTTACTATCTGCTATCCGAACTTTTGATCCGGGATTTACCTAAACAGGTGCTAAATATTCACATCGCATTGTAACTTTAGCTCTTGTTAATTTATAAATATTGCTAACATTGCCCTACTCATTTCAATCCTCTCCTAGTATTAGTTATAATTTGTTTATATTTTGATTCTTAATTATATGTTTATTCGAAATTGTTTATTTTAATTGTTTCTTATAATTAAGTGTTTACTTTAACTGTCTTTTTTATTTCTGTCCTTGTTTTATACTTGAGTTATGTGGTTTATTATAGTAGAAATTATTTGTACAAATTGTTATATTCTATCTATGCACTTTTCCTTTTCAAGTCAGATAAAATTATTTAACTCTCGTCTCATTGTCATATTTTATATTGGGCCTAGTATAATAACGAACTTACCAAACCAACATTTTTGCTCCAAGTAAAGTTAGTTTAAATTCCTTTCCTCCGTTTTTCACTTTACTTTTGTCACAACCTTTGTGCTTGCTTACAAAGAGTGAAGAGCAAATTTTTTAGTGCGAGATGGTTGTTTGCCTGAACCTAAGAGTATGTATGAGATTCTTCGATGACACTTAAAGCTTGTGTGAACTAACTATTGCTCATTAGATTTTACATCATATAAAATTGTGCCCCAGTCACATTTCTAAATTATTCAGAAGGTATAATTATTCTCTTTCTTAACGTTATTCCAACCACATCTACCTCTATAACTAAATCGCATGAATCCAACTTTTATGGTTTAGTGTATTTTATTTAAGCATCTGAAGTTCTCCTTCAATCAATTGTCAGGATGCGTAAAATCGTTGCCATCTATCGTAATAGTTGTTACTTCTTTAGCTTAAGAAGTTGGTAATACTCTAACGTTGAAGTTATTGTGTTTGGTAACCATAGATGCTGGAGACGTGCTCACTGAAGCTTCTTATTTACCAAAATCTTCTTGGCATATAATGTCTCAAAATAATTACTTTTGATAATCATGAGCACTAAATAATTTTATTAAACATTTTTCTTGAAGTATCAATTCTGGAATCGTCTAAGTGCTATTAGAAACTGAATCACTAATAGTTCTGAGTATTAAAAAATTCACCCCTTTGAGAATTCCTCAAATGTTACTAGGACAGAAGTTGAGAATGTCTTTTCAAAGAATTTAATTGATCAAGAACTGTAGTGAGCACGCGAACGTTCGAGAAACAGTATTATACTGTAATTTTAGCAATAAAATAAGTGATGCAAACCCTATGACATAGAGTACTTTGAAGCTTATATACATACATATTTGCATTCTTAAATAAAGTTGGGCTTAAAAACCATTAAGTAATATTCCTCTTTCGAGAATAGTCAAAGAAATGGACGGAAGTTGTCGAAAACGACATGTATTTCTTGTGGCAGAGTGCTAATAAGGTCATGCAGTCATTAAATTCTTGCAGCGTGTAGCACGCAAGCATTAAGATGAGCCACTATTCTAACTACTGGACCACAGGGACCATGCCACATTATGTAGCCAAAAAAGATGAGGTGGCCCCATTAGATAGAATATCTGCTAGAAAACCTTCTTATCAATCAGCCGTATATATGAACCTTTTAAATTGATGACACCATTTATGTGGCAAAGAATACACGGATTTGCAAGTTATTTTACAGTCTGATTTTTTCTCTTTTTAGAGGGTTCCCTTTGTGATAAAAAACTTCCGTCAATCAAACTTAAAGTTCACTTTTCAGCACATGTAATTAAATCGTCTTTCTATTTTCACCAGGTGTGTCGAGATGGAAGTCGAATGATTTGAGATCTCCTGGCTCCTGCCTGCAGGCCATAACAAGTTCTACATCGCAAAGAGCTCCAACGTCACCCGGATGAAGGTCCACAGAGTCACAAAGAGACTCAAGAACGGGAAAGAACTCACAGATTGACATGGTTCATGCAGCCTACCTGTTACCAATCGTTTGACTGTAAAATGGGAAAAATGTTATTAGGTATTTATCGAATTTACAGGAGAATAAGATCAAAAGTACAGGGATGTTTTGCAAATCAATTAACTAGCAATAATCCATAAATGTAAAGTTAGATTATATATATGTATTATATATATATATATATATATATATATATATATATATATATATATATATATATATATATAAATCAGTGGCTACTCAGGCACACGGGTTGTTCGGACTTAGCCCGAGTATAAATTTAGCAAAGTGAACGTGTATTTGCAATCTAATTTAATTACTGCCAACACTGACTACAAGTAAGTAATTGCAGCCAATAACTCAGGCTACTTTTATTAAGCCTGACCACAGTTGATATATTTTTGTTCATCGTCCGGTGGTCGTCTTAGCGGTGCCCTGTGTCAAAAATATCATTCAAAGCCGACGTTCTATCGACATCGTTCGCACGCGCTTGACTCGGGCTCAGAAGTTATACAGCCCTCGGTGCTTTCTATAATCGTAAAAATTAAAAGTACTTAAAATTCAATGTTTCTTAAAACAAGAAATTTCTATAGATATTATGATTTAAAGTACAAACTATGAAAGGTTTTCATTCTACAATATTGTTAAACGAAAGAAATATTTTACAGAAATTCGAGCTAATACAAAGTAGCCCAGTCAGTGTAAAAGGCTAACTGGCATCTCTTGTCAAGAGTACAGTGCAGGCGACAGTCAAATTGGTCTCCGTCTACTGTAATTTACTAAGTTATGTGAGAGAAGGAAACCTAAGGTACACCTTGAGCCCCTCTCCATCTTCCCCTTCAAGTAGAGACCACGTGGGTATAAGCTAGATCTCAAAACGCATGGAGAGAGAACTATTCTCGCGTGCGAAAACTTCAAAAAGGCTGAAACTCCTGCGTTTAATCTGTCGGTCTATCACCCGTTGAGACGCATTTTTTTTACCCTCCCCTGCTTGGAGGCCAAGGTCAACCCGAGAAGAAACTACCTCGGTCGTCCTATCTTGTCGCGGCCTAAAAAGATTGGCGCCAATTGCTACTCCCAAGACATTGCCATACATGGAGGCTTTCTAGCGAGGAAGCCAGCACGGTGCTTAACCTAACGTCAACCGTTACTCGTCAGAGACCACCGCCCGCCCTATCGCGAACATATAGCTCCTCGTCTCGAGTCGAACCTTGGAGTTAGTCTTGTCGGGTAGACAGATTGCAGAGAGTTTGGCCACATTCAATCGGCAAATTTGCGAAACGAGAATATCTTTGGAGAAGTGCGCGAACCTGTCTTCTCATCCTGTCAAGAAAACCTCTCCCCCTCATCTAAGCTTACTCATCTCAATTCGAGAGTGTCATACCCATCCTAAAAACTACCAAACTCGTGCACCAGGTAATTTAAACCCCTCTATCAAGAGTACAACGCCCCTCCAGTAGCAAGACTAACTCGCCCCGTGAGAATCGCTCCTCTCACCAAGATAATCGCACTTTTTGTCCTTGCTACCTGATATCCTCCTCTAGACCATTTATTTAGAGTACCCAGTGTTGAGCGACATTTTTCCTGTTTGACCAAGTCCCAGATTTTGATCCTCCTTAAACTGATTAGTATTTGATTTGTTGTTTCATTGTGGGTGTCATTATTCTCCCATTCATTTGCCTTTGTAAACATTCCCATAATTACCATTATTAATGTAATTAAAGTTTATTTTGGTTTTTTATCTTTCAATAACATTGAATGAAACTTTGTATTTTAAAATCTTCCTTTTGGCTAACCATTAATCCCCTCACGCATTCACCTCTTATTAACCCTGTGCAGCTGGTCTATCAATCTGGCCGACTGCGACGTAAGTAGACTGCATTCGCTGCAGCGAAGGTATCCGCTCACGAACACCACGACATATATATATATATATATATATATATATATATATATATATATATATATATATATATATATATATATATATATATATATATATATATATATATATATATATATATATATATATATATATATATATATATATATATATATATATATATATATATATATATATATATATATATATATATATATATATATATATATATATATATATATATATATATATATATATATATATATATATATATATATATATATATATATATATATATATATATATATATATATATATATATATATATATATATATATATATATATATATATATATATATATATATAATATATATATATATATATATATATATATATATATATATATATATATGTATATATATATATATTTAAAATAGAATCTCGAGTTAAGTAAATTTGGGGGATTTTTTTTCTTTTTTATAAAGACTTTAAAGAAACTGTATCTTTTAAAGTTCCCCCTTCTCCTCCAGTCATTGTTGACACTCTCAGTGCTAGGTACATTCAAGTTATTTCAAGATAGTGGAACGATTTTTTAGGGGGTTATTGTGATTGTGTGTTTCCTTGTGACCGGAATTTAGTATCCGTTTCAGGGACGAGCATCTCCTGAAATCAGATTAATCCAGAGGAGGATTATAATTCTTGAATCCCGTGTGTGCATATAGGAATTAATTGAAGTTTTTTGTGCAATAAAGGATAGGATATCGTTAGGTAAATTTAATTTAATTTGCTTTGGAAAGAGTCCCACGACCGTAACCACAGGTTCTTTTTGCGTCAAACCGCTTAAACGAGCTTTCAGGCAAAGGAAGATGTCTTCCTTTGAACGCTTCAAGACTTAGGGAGAAGCTTTAGGACGGTTCGGTAGTGGATTTAATGCCATATATCCAGGAAGAAGAAAGAAACGAAAGAGCAGTAGAGGATAGGATATCGTTAGGTAATTTCCTTTTAATTTTGCTGTCGAAAGAGCCCAACGACCTTAACCGCAGGTTCTTTTTGCCTCAAACCGGTTAAACGAGCTTTCGCGCAAAATTTGTCTTCCTCTGAACGCTTGAAGAGTCAGAGAGAAGCTTTAGGACTATTCGGCAAGGATTTATTGTCCTATATCTAAGAAGAAGAAAGAAACAAAAGAGAAGAAAAATGAAAGAGAGAATTTGGAGATAGGAAGAGAGAAATGAAACAAAGGAGAAGATCAAGAATTGTAAGATAGGAAGAGAGAAGTGAACAAAAGGAACAGAAAGAGAGAAAAGGAAGAGAGGGAAAGGATTTGGTAACATTAACGTGAACTCAATCGCAACCAAATAGAAGCCCATTCCGTCAGTTCTAGACCCGAAGCCCCTCAGCCTTCCTCCGTCAAATTGCCAGTATTCAAAGATGGTGAGGACTTATGTGCATACCTGGCACACTTTGAGAAGAAATTTGAGGTCAAACACTGAAATATGGAAGCAGGTAGTGTCTCTAGGTTGCTCACACTCCTCAATACGCAACTAAGAGGGATTTCTATTTACCTTACCGCGGAAGCAACGATAGACTACTCCCCCCTTAATTCAGAACTTCGAATTCTACCGATCAAAATTCATTTACGCCACAATCCAGCCCGGACAGACATTCCGTTAGTATGAGTTCACTCTCCAAGGAGATTTTAATTTATGGCTAGATGTTGTCCAGATTACCTGTGAATATGACTCCCTCGTAGATTTATTCCTTAGGGCCAATTGATGGCAGCGCTACCCTCGAAAATCTGCGCGTTCGTGAAAGATACGCGATGCACTACTTTCAAAGAATTTATCGAAGAGGCAGATGCGTACGCAGCCAGCCATAATCTCTACCCGAAGAACCCCAAGAAATCCCATCCTTCGTCCCACAAAAGTAAGAGTAAAAACTCCTGGTTCCACCCCGAACAACGCTCCCAAATTTGTGAAGATTCCTGGTCCTTCTAAACCAAAGAGCCATCCCCCGGCTGAGTTTGGGATATTAAGCGTCTTATTCTTACTCCTCTATTTTCAACGTACTCCAGAAGGACCGTCGACTGTTTCTCGTGTGGCGTGGAGGGCAACGGGAAATATACTTGCCGCCAAAATTCCCAAATCTGATCTCCTCCCAACCCCCAAGTCCATTAAATCAACGCTGCTCTAATTCTCCTGACTTCTAGCCCCAAAGCTCCCGCAACTCTCACAACATATAGTGCCCCAGGAGACCAGGTGAAGTTCCTTTTCAATAAGAGCTCCCCTGGCGGATCACAGCTCGAATATGAATCTGTAAATGGATTCCAAGTATCCACCCTCGTGAATGACACTGGCTGTACTTATATAGTAGTTTCCGAGGAATTACTTCCCCCAGTAGGCCCTGACCATACTAAGTATACTGTAGTCTACGACTACCTTGGACAAGTGTACCGATTCCCAGTCATCCTATGCTACCTGGAATGCCAGTATTTTGTTTGATGGGATTAGGTGTTTGCTGCCCCGTTCAAAATATGTGTGATGATTGTTGTTCAGAGCAGCCAAATAATCACTAATCCGGTGTCCTAGCCAGTGATTATCCGGGGCGAAGCTCTGAAGAATTATTCCGCGCCTCCCGTTCCACTAGAATTCCCTTCAACCTGGAGTTAGCAGCCCTTCTTAACGAAGCCTTTGTGCAAGCCCAAAAGGAGTGCGTAACTCTCCTACCCCTTTGGTAAAAAACGAGGAGTCACGAGCTAGGCTCTGTCCGCGGACAAAGAGAGGTCTCCTACCTCATTAAGGCAGACTTACTTTACCGCGCCTGCTCGGAAAGGATCAGCCCCGCTAATCATACCTTCTGTATCCCCAATCTTACGTCCACCACGTGCTCAATCTAGCCCATAATGATCTGTTGGCTGGTCATTTCATCCATAAAAAAACATCTCAAAGCATATTTAGATATTTCTTTTGACCCGGTGCTGCAAAAGAAATTGCCTACTTTTGCAAGTCTTGTGACATTTGCCATAAGACTGCGGTAAAAGGGCGTATACGATTTGCCCCACTCCAGAAGAACCCGATAATTTTGGAGCCCTTTTACAGAGTGGCTATTGAGTTAATCGGCCCGATTCACCCTCGTTGAGCGAAGGATGCTCTTGTGCCTTAACCCTAGTAGAATTCGCAACGCGATTCCTTAAGGCGGGCTCCTTTAAGAAAATAGATAGCGTTACCTGTGCAGAGGCCCTTATCTCTATTTTCACCCTTCTCGGTATTCCGAAGGAGATCTTGTCCAACAGAGGTAGGAAATTCACCTAAGAATTAATGGTATACGTCGGCAAGCTCCTCCTGATTAAACCCCTATTTATAACCTTTTTCCACCCTTCAGCGAATTGGATTTGTGAAAAATTGAACGGTACTGTAAAGCCGTATTAAAGAAGGTGTGTCATGCTTAGACTCGAGAATGGCATCGGTACTTCCACGTTGCCCTCTTAGCTTGCAGCGAAATTCCTCATCCTACCCAAGGATTTTACCCATTTGAGCTCCTCTATAGTTGAAATGAAAGAGGCCATATCAGCATCCTTACCGAGCTATTTGCCAACACTCACTTGAATGAAGAAATAAAATCGTCCTACTCTTTTTTATTGGACCTCCGCAATCGTCTAGAAAAGTGTGCAGACATAGCCTACAAGAATTCAGATATAAATTTAGAAAAATACTGCACCTACCTTGACGTCAATTCAAAAGAAAGACGATTTAGTCTCGGCGATGAAGTGCTTTTTCTTTCGCACATGGAGACAAACAAGCTGCTCAGCCAATGGAAGGGTCTCTTCCCCGTCTTCGAGGCTCGTGGCCCAGTGGATTATATTACTAAAATTCCCGACGTGATCTCGGAAAAACTCGGTTACTCTTTCCACTTTGATCACTCGATCACACTCGCCATCCAAGAGCCCATTAGATCAAAACCCAATCCTCTTCCTAAACATTTGCGTCAGATTCTCAACGACGAAGTGAAAAATCTATTAAATTTGCCAATTATAGAACCTTCTAATTCGGATTACTGCTCACATCGTTATGGTCAGAAAATCTGACCAGTTTTTCCGTATGTGTGTAGATTTTCGGAAGCTTAACTCTGTATTCCTTTTCGACGCTGAACCTATTTCCCGGATAGACCAATATTTACAGCTATTCAAAGAAGTCAAATTTATTTTGCAAATAGACCTATGTAAGGCCTATTACCAAATCCGTCTGAAGTAAAATTCACAGAAATATACCACTTACCATTTTCTAGAGAATGATCATTTTAGGTCTGCTAGGTATAGATATACAGAGTGATATGTAGATAGGTATGAAGGCTCTTTTATATATCAATCTATACATAAATATATAGCTAGATATTAGATAGAGCTATACAGAGATAGGTAGATACATAGATAGAGGGGTATTAGAGGGGGTAGATATATAGATAGTTAGCTGGCTAAGTATGTCGGATAGTAGCAGATACTCAAGAAGGTAGGTAGTAAAGAAGCAATGTAAGCAGACAGGTATCTAGGCACGAAGGTATGTAGGTAGGAAAGCAAGAATGAAGGCAGAAACGCAGGCTTGGAGGCAGTGAGGCAGAGAGGCGGGAAGAAAGATAAGCAAGAATCAAGGCAAAAATGCTAGGAGTAAGGCAGAGAGGCAAGAATGAAAGCAAAATGCAGGCAGTAACGCAGAGAGGCAAGAAAATAGATACGCCGGAATGAAAGGAAATGCAGGGAGTAAGGCAGGCATGCAAGAAGGCAGACAAGAAGGTAGGTAGAGAGCTCGATATATTTTGAAACTCGCAAAAACCCTAAGATCCACTTGGGTCTGTTTCAAGGAAAAAGGATACTGGATACTGGCGTAGAGGGAAGGAAAAGGTTTAGACGATCTGGTTTAAAGATTTGCTTGACAATTCTGTTCTTAATAATATTAACTCTGGCGATAATGATTTTCCTAGATAATTTAGTCCATATTGGGTTATTTTATAAGAAAATCAATTCTGTTCTATGGCAGAGTTAAATAATTTATTTAATAATTTCTATTTGTTATTTCTTTCGATCAGTCAGTTAGAATTATCAGTGATAATTTATATTAGTGAAACAGTTTTTATTTTAGAGACTTTGATGCTTTCCCTAGGATGCCAATATTCCAGAAATAGTGAAGTGAGCTATATCAGGCTGTATTTATGCCTTTTGTTTGTTATTCTATGAATTAATTTATTACTCGAAGCTCTACATTTTACAAAAATTACAATTACATCTTTATTATAGTAAGATAACCTAAATAGAACACACCTAGATGTTACACTTCAATTCTACTGGCAGCACAAAAAAAACACCTCAATTTTCCAAATCCACGCTGAAATAACAGCTCTTACCATTGAAGAACAACTAAATACGAGGATTACAGAGTTCCTTTGTAAACTGCCATCCGTCTTACACCATATACACGCCCTCTCCACTCCTATCTCGAACCTAAGAGCCTTTCAAACCGCCCACAGTACATTTTACCAAATTATTTGCCAATCTCACCTAACCTTAACCAAACAAAATACTTTGCATCACATCCTCACCCAAATTACAGCATAATATTTCTAAGCCAGTAGTAAAAGGACCTACTCGATATCGCAGTTCTCTAGCATTACCATTTTGTTAAACAAGCCTTTCACAGGTACAACGGCCTTCAGTAACCCTTCCATCCCTTACATTAATAAATAAAGGAATTATTCTCAGATCAGAGCATTCTACGAGATTATTCCATCTGTAACCCCTAGTAATCCTAAAACATTATACATCTCATCCTAACGTGCCCCTTCTTCACCATAACAGAACCACTTTCAACTTAACTCTACTCGGCATCCTTCCTGAGCGCTGACTGGTTAGAAAGAACAGAGCCTTGGAGCGATAACGTGTGTATTTAATGAGACCAAACCTACACCGTATAATCTCGACTACGCTTGTCGCTCGGATTGCTCTCTTACATACTTGTTGTGCGTTACAGTCAAGTTTTTTGAAAATTTGATCTGAATTTTCAATTGAAGTGAAGTGTTTTGTTTTGGTAGACCACATTGTTGTTGTGTGTGACCGGAAATATTATCAGTGGTGATACGTTCGCAGGTGACTATTTTCTCATTGACTGGCCTCTTTGAAGGCTATTTAAGGGAACGGAAAGGGACCCTTCTTTGCTGCTTCAAGGTAAATGATGGTATTGTTCATTGGACCGTTTTTTCCACCACTTTCCCCACATAATTTTCCCTTTTACATAACGCACCCCTAAACACACACTCTCACACACAAATACACACGTCCAGAAACTCGGTCCTCTCGATTCCCTACCTAATTACACCCTTGGGTGGTATGAATAAGTGATGAAGGAGACCAGGTGCATAGCCTTGAGGACCTTACCTGACCGGAGGAAACTGGAGAGGTATAAGATTTTCGAAAAGATTTACGCTGAGCTAAATAATGCTCTCGTATGCCTCATCGACATCCCCAATGCACATTTGGCTGTCTGTGCCTGGGAAATGGACACTAAAGTGCTCACTTCCCACGTGCCATGGAGGCCTTACTCAAAATCAACCTCAAGCCACAAACACGATCACAAATACGCTCCTATATGAGCATTATCTGCCATCGTCTCGACCCCTTGGCTGAAGAACACTCTACAAACGAAATAACGGAGGAGATTTTTCGGAATCACTCGTAAGCGAAAGTAGCCGAAGTGGTAAAATTTAAAAGCTACACTGACGTTTTTAAAGTAGTTTTCACAGAAACAACTATGGCGATCAAAGCAAAAAAACTCGCCTCGTCCTTTTTAATGTCCATATCTGCCCCGAGAAGATTGAATTAGAGGAATTCATTGACTGACCTGCCAATGTGCTTCCAGTGCTACAGGTACAACGAGCACACCACTGCCACTCGCCCTAACTGTGACATTGTAGTCTGCTGTGTGCGCGCCCAACAAGGCCTTTCTAGCGTTATTGCAACAATACAATCCAGAAGTGCCTTAATTCTGGTGGCCCACATAAGACTATGCCTATGGTGTGTCCCGTCCAAAAGGAACAAATTAAAGCAGCAAAAGCAAAGGTCAAAAAGGAGGAAGTGAGGAAAGTTAACGCCACCTACGTGAAGGTTGCAAAGGCAGCGGTCGCAGAAAGTAGTGTCGCCCCAAAGCAAACCGAGAACAAAAATCAACCAAAATAATGTGTTGCATTTATTATGCACACATTGCCAACCGAACCCGGCCTGGTACCTTCACGAAGGAATTGAACACCATGCTCGTAAAAACGGCATGGAGGAAATGTGGTTTCCTGAAAACCCTCCGTCGAATAAAGCCCTCAGAGTAAATCTCGAACCGCAGAACGACAAGAGTGGCCAAAAAGCCCAGAGTTCGAGTAATGCCCTTGAACGGGATCCTCTAAATATCTATGAATGATAAAATTAGGGAAAGCAAAGCCAAAGATCGATTTACTAATGAAGTTAGCAAGGGCTAAAATCTTTCTTATAGAGGAAGAATAATGATTACTTTCCTTCAAAAATAAAATAAATATATTAGGTTAGAAACAAAGTTCTCGAACAACCTATATTAAAAAAGATTTACAACAAACAATGCCGCATATGAAACGTATCAATGAACAATGTAATGACGTGACATTCAACTAGTTTGCTACTAAAGAAGTCTTCAATTGCAGTTTTAAGTTGACCATTTGCGAACATTTTGCCAATCAAAAAGTTCTACAGTGGCTGAAATCGATAGTAGTCTGTTCGCAATAGGTCTGGAGAGTACAGTAGGTAAGGCACTAATTACTGTATAGTGGTCTAGGCTTTCGTAGGCCTCGCTTGAAAGAGCATTCCTGACCTAGTCTACCTATGCTCTAGGACACATTGCACTTTTAAGCAAGGCCTAGGAAAGACTAGGCCATTACACATTGATTAGTTGTACACCCTTTATAAATCTATAAATAAATTACCTTATAATAAATCTATAATTATATGTTTCCAAAACAATATACAGTATAATATTGTTCGATTATGTCAAAAACCTTTCTCTTGTGCTAACACACAATGCTTTGCTTAGAAGGCTACTGAAAAACATCTCTTTTTAACAGAATTTTGATGTTGTCCAGGTTTGTTAAAACGTTGACTCGAAGCCAGCACGGCTATGAGTCCTCATCACTTTTAACGGGTATAATAATTTTTCATTTTACTAGTAACGTTTATTTGCGCTTAAATACTTAGGAAACACAGCATTTTGTTCATTCTTTCAAAGGGATTTGTAATCTCTACCTCACTTTATTGTTCACTATAATTTTGGTTTATTTTATTTATTCACTCCCCCAAACCTTCTTTCTCCCTTTCCTGTTGCAATTCCACTTTAAAAGCATAAACTTCCTTTGTCAAAGCCATTGATCATTTGAATCTCCTCTAAATGGAGTGGGCCTCGAGGGAACCCAGTGAATCCTCCAAATCTTAATATTTTGTTTGGGGTAATTTAGTCATCTGCCACGAAATGGGAAAAGGGGAGAGAATGTAAAGAATTTTTGTAAAAATTGTCAAAAGGAAAGAGAGCAGGATTCATTTCTTTTTCATTCAGGTGGTGGTTGATTGATATCGCTGAATCTTTTTATTTAATTTTATTGAATTGTTGAAAGTTAAAATGACAACGAATAAGCGTTCGTCTTAGATTATTATTGTTTTGCCTCTTGAAAAATCTGAAAACTAACGAGGGCACTTGACCAGAACAATAAAAAGGAAATGGCCGTGAAAGTGGAGAAGTTAGGGAAATGAAAAGATGTAAGAGATACAAGGTGAGAATTTGATCTTTATATCTATATCTATATATATATATATATATATATATATATATATATATATATATATATATATATATATATATATATATTAGGAGACACATCTGGATCCCAACAACGAGGGCATTGCCGTCGAAGGTACAAAGGCCTAACTTAAGGTCAATATCCCAAAAAGAAAATGAGAGAAAGAAATGGCTTTGGTGCCACTGGGGGTGTGGGGGCGGCAGCACACACTCAAAAAGTTAAAAATTTGACGATAAAGGGAGTACCAACGAAGACCAAACCACAGCACCAGGCAAAAGAGGTAGCGACCATCCCCATCGCAGTACCAGGACAGGCATCACGCACAGATCTACCCCCAAAGCGCCCATGCAACCAAAAGGGGCGACGAGTCTGAAGTAAAGAGAACGGCTCTAAGAAATGTCCGGCGGAGCTCTGAACTTGACATGTCCTAGGCATTCAAAGGGGGAGACTACTAGGAGCACTATTTTGATTATCGTTTTCAGAGACATCTCTTTGAAGGGCTGAATAGTGAATAGAATGAGTAGAAATATCAATCATTTCCCACCACTATGTTTTCTTGTTAGATTGGTCAATAGGCCACTTCTCCTTTTTCAGTTTAATTAAACAAAGCTCCCATTGATCAATCAAATCAAGCCCTGATCCTTGGATCAAGGAACACCATTTGCAATCCAACAAATGACACCAGATGTTTTCCTTTATCTTATGGGACAGGAAAAATTCTTCTCAATATCGTTCACTCATACTGCCAAATTTTCTTACCTATTCAAATTCCAAAAAGTTCAAAGGTATTAACAATTAATATATTGTATTATATTTCATTTTTTCAGGACACCATGGCAAACAGACCAACATACTAACAGGAAAAGCCCTATCAACCTGCGACCATAAATTCATCCAAAGCCCAAGTTAGTGCAACCTTTAAAAAATACCTTGAACGCAAACGGAACAGTTAAAAAAAATTCCTAATGATTAGTTCTGACGAGAGATAGCTGACGGCCCCTTTTAGTGAAAATACGCTCAGGGAATGGTCCTAACCTTCCCTGCGTTAGAACTCCTAGCGCTGTTGGAGGAAAATTCAGCTGAAATCAGCTTATTGTGGGCTATTGGTCGTGTTATGCATGTGTTTTATCCCTCCGCTTCGAAACCGTTGGTGGGCTGAGCGGCTGCGGAGTTTGTGGTCTGTCCTTTGGAGCACTGTTGAGCTACGTGTGAACCACTCTTACTACCAGCTCTCCCATGAGTGCGCACTTGTGGTACAGAAAGGTTCTAAATATTCTTTTCACCATTAATAATTAAACAATATGAAAATGAAAGGCATTGGAGAGATATTGAGTGACTAGAATTGAAACTTGCACGCAACTAAGCTCTGAAAATGACCTCGGATCACACAAAGATTTTCATGTATTTGTAAGTGAGACAGAAAATTGACGAGGTAGTTAAATGGGTATTGTAAAAAGAAAATGCCTGCCTGATAAGTGACTCTGCAACCTCACATGTTTCTTTTATCGTAGGTTAAAGGAGCAGTTTAAAACCTTCGGACACATGTACTGTTGATTTGCTTACTGCTGAAATATGTCTCCGTAAAGCACAGCTCAAGCGTTATATGTACCTAGTTTGGAGATAAACTGCCACAAAATTGGGTTCCTTTTTCGTTGTATATTTGCTAGTATCATGTGGCATAATGACAAACCAGGTATACATGATGTTTGGGTTATTTTGTACAGAATGTGCATCGCTAATTTATGTTTTATACAAAGTCTTCTTACAAGGAGCTACGGTAGTAATGCCTTAATATAGTTCAGCACCATTTCTGACATAGCAAGGCGCACTCATAGTTCTTAGATGGGTCGTGTTAAGGTGAAGTATCTAGGTGTAAGTGCTATTATGTGAAATGATATATGTATTTGTATGTTAATGTTGAGAAATAGCCTGAGACAGAGTCAAATATTCTATACGTTGTGATAACTTAACGCAAGAAAGATGAATTAAATAAAACTAGAAGAAAGAATGTTGAAAAATATAAAGAATTTCAAGATCTATTGAATACCGAGAGATGACCAAATGCTTCGCAATTAGGGAATTCAAGAGAGCCAGTGAATAGTCAAACCTGCCTTTGATCACATTTTAACAAATTTTCAGCCTTCTCAGGGAATCATATAAGTGCCTTAGTGCTGTTTTATCACGAAGTCACACTGTATAATAAATGTATCTATAGTTTATCTTCGATAAAATATTGCATTTTGGACCGGTTTCAACAGAAAAGAATTCTCAGGAGGCTGGATATCAAAATATAATTGCTACTCCTATCCCATCAACAATAATTGTACAAAGTTTACGAGCGAATAGTACATAATGGCTAGTTCCTATCTCGAATTAAGCTTTAGTTTAATGCTCGTTCTAAGCTATGAATAGAGAGAAGAATTACGGAGCTACATAATCTGCCATTTACTGATACTCAAAGAAAGAGCATACAAAAAAGCGGTGAAAGAGATGAATGCAAATGGAAAGAGAGGAATTTGGTATTTAAAAGTTTCCTCATTCGTAAGCTCTTAAGGATAATTAAAAAGGAAATTGTGACAGATTTTCGTGCTACTAAAAATAATTAGAGCACCTTAAATATTAAAAGTAAGGGGAAGTTTAAGAGTAAATAAGAATATTAAAATAAAATTTCCTTATAATATCAATTACGAGGATTTTTTTTTCTAGAATATTAAATCTCAAGTATAAAACCGTTTTATAATTATAATAATAAAGGATTGTGTAAGGTGTCGTGTGGTATTAATAGTATGGTATGACACTCCTGGAGGCTATTAATCTTGTTTTTTTATCTTTGTTCATCACCTTATGTATACAATTAGACTCCTGTTGATAGACATTGTTCTTATCAGCATCAAGGGGCTCTCACTATAACAGAAAATATACAAAGCGAATTGCATAATCACTATAATGAGCTGTAAATTGCAAAGGTGATTGAACATAGATAAATGCAAAGCAATGCAGTTTTGCCATCCAGTTTGCCAGGAAAGTATGCCTGTGGACCTCATCTTGCAGAAAAGATAGGCCCAGTAAGGAACCCGTATAATTGAGTAATGAATGGATCTATGAAACCCTAAAATAGAACACACACATTAATTAATTAGGTAATATGACATATAAGAAGTATTAAACCATTGGAAAATTAGAGAAATACCTATATCATAAATTTACATTCATTAGAAAAGAATAAGGAAAGAAAGCAAATAACTGGATTCCAACGCGATTAAGAACACACATGCATGTATCCATATACATAATAGAGCAGCTGTGGGACCAAGATGACGACGCTTGATAACGGGAAGCCGGGTAAATACAAAAGTGATATTATGCTTTGGATCTGCCAACCTGGTCTGAACAAGTGTACAGCTACTTGAGAGACGCACAAACCACTGACAACATCGCCCAACGGTCAGTGGAGATGCTAAAAAGTGAGTTTTCTATTTTTCGTTCCGTTCTGCACCTTGAGATGAGAAAACGAGGTCATGACACTTAAGCAAAGAACTATAAATTAAGGAACTTAAACATTAAGAATGGGCATTAAGTCATTCAGCCGGATAGACTCAAGTAAAGGCATCTGCGTGGTCCGATTAGTATTACTGACATCCCGTGGTTCGTCCCTTGCTCTTAATTAGTGCCACTTTGGCCTCAGCTACGCAAACATTAGTAAAATTTATATATCGCCGCAGAGAACTAGATTTATTTCGCTTACGCCTAATAAGGTAGACGCTATTTCAAGAATAAAAACGTACTTATCATCGCTTTCTCTTTGAGTCCGTTTCTTTAACCCCGTGGTAACCAAAGGACATTCTGGAACCCATCCTAGAAGCAAAATCTACCTGAATTGCTTGGAATCAAATCAAATCGACGGGTATACCAAAATTAGTCTCCCCGTCAGGCCAACCAAAATCCAACCAGGCAAACAAATCCTTTAAAGGTCGATAAATACCTTCACTGAAAATTAAGTAACCCATAAAGTTCCCCACTAACACATAGCCGCCTCGCATAAACACCCCTTTTGTGGCATCCAGTGTGCAAGGAAGATAAGCCAGTGACATACATAGTGCAGGAAAGATAGCCCCAGTGAGGAACTCCTACAAATGAGTGCTCAAAAGTTCTATGCCATCCTAAGATTGAACACACATATTAATTAATTAGGTAATATGACATGTATTGACTAGTAAACGATTGTAAAAATAGAGAAATACCTATATCATAACTTTTTATTTATTAGAAAACATAAGAGAGCAAGCAAATACCTGGATTCCCACGTGGCCAAGAACACACTAACACACTACCTCGACTTTAACATACCTCTATATAGACCAAATTTCTCCAATTTTCTATCACATTTGAAAAATTTTCAACTTTTCAAAACAAGGTCTGCTGAACCAAAAGTCGCGTGCTCTCAGTTATTCTGATAAATGACCCTACAACTTTCCAAACTTTCAATAATTCTCAGACTAACCTTATGAGGAACTTGGCAATTCTATCATTCAAAGTTAAGTGTTCAACAACATAAAAGTTTCAAATTTTGTTACAATCAGCGAAATAGTTATAATTTTATTGCCAAAACAAAATAATTCCTAGGCTAAAATTGAGAGGACTTGGCAATTATATCATTCGAAAGAGAATTTAAAACAACATAAACGTTTTATAATTTGTTTGAATCAGCTGATTATTTATGATCTTATATTCGAACTAAATCCACTTAATTACATGTCTAACAAGGAATATGAATGCAACCACAATTTAAGGGACAACCTAAACTAGATCGTTCCAAGAATTCCCGCCTGATCCACGAATCTTGGATCGAAGGGAGCATGACTGTTGCAACCTTTCCAATTCCTGTCTCATATTTTCATGGATATTTTTTCTATGTTTGAAAAGAAGATCAGAATATGACTACAATAAAATTAAATATTTACTAACCTTGGTTCGGTTTAACCGGAAATAAGACTTGAAAACAATTATTCGCTCAAGAAAATCGAGTATGCTCCTATTTAGGTGTGTTTTGACGGTGTAAGTTATAGAGGCCGAAACTACAAATCTGTGGTGTTAGATAACTAACACATACTTAGGAGCAGCGCAACAAATAATGCAGTGAATGCTTTTAAAAACTAAAACAGGACAAAACTTGGAACTATGGCGCAACTGAAACATTCGCTTCTGTAGACGGTGCAGTGCCAATCTTGTAAAGCAGACGTGACCACTCTAAGAATTAACCGATTTCAAAACAATCACAAACATGTATAAACCAATAACATTTATATTTTCGGGCGGCCTACAATTGATGCACGCTCGCATTATATTCTAATTCAAGTTTATTTTAAAAATAATAATTATCTATATAATTTTTTTAGTAAATTCCTCATATCTTAAAAATATACTATTAAGGAGCTACTTTCATAATTACCACGGCAATTCACTTACTTTCAAGAGAAAAGCTGGCTTTACTTTACGTCCTTTCAATCGCATCATATTGTATTATATATCATATTTTAGGTAATTTTGAAATGGGAGGGGGGTGATCTTTTTTCTTATTATGGCCCACCAAACCACCCAAATAAATATAACATAAAAATGTAATCCCATCCCTCGATTCCTACGTATGAGGAATGCAATTAAAAAATCTATCTCAAGAGCTCCACACTCGACTAACCAGCCGTTCAGCCAGCCGACTTAGGAGAGAAGAAAATTCGTCATAATAAGAGAAAAGTTCAGGTGTTTATTGCCATATAATTTCCTGGGTAACATTGGGAGTGTAGTAAAATAATATCACTCAAAAGAGAATCTACCGATTAGTTATGCTGTTGTTGCCAAAACAGAATAATTCATGGGCTATCCTTGGGAGGACTTTGTCAAGTATATCATTCACTAGAGAATATAAAACAACAAAAGGGTTTCAAATTTCGTTAGAATCGGCCAAATAGTTACAATGTTATTACAAAAAATAAAACGGTAAAACGGGGAGGCACCAACCGACTGAACGAGCAACCGACCGACATATTGAAATGTAGAGTCGCGGGCGACCAAAAATTAACCATATTATGACCAGGTACACCTCTTTAAAGATCGTTTACACAAACTAGCCCATAATATTTAAGCTAAACTATTCACAGAATCATTTCCTTTTTCAAAATATCAGACTTCGATATTTTAAAAACAACTTGTTCAAACCAAGATTTTATCGTAACTAGATCTGATAAATCCAAGTGTGTTGTCTTCTCGAACCGTTCTGACAAAGTTTCCAAAAATGGTAAAAAATGATTTCGGATGAATCAAAATTCCAACTTTTTAATACTCTAACGTTTAAACTACTCATTAGCTTAGGCGATCGAATCAATAGAACTCTTAGGTCACTTAAAAACCACAAGTTGATTTGAGAAGTGACCTATGATTCAGTGTTTTCTTCTGCTTCTTCTTTGTGCTCCTTATACGCTTGGCTAAAAACTCATAGAGTTGGTGTTCATATAAGACCCATTCTGGTTGCCTAAAAATCACCTATTTACGACTTAGCTATATTTTTAGTTCCTCTTTTTCTAATTTAGGCCGAAATGCTTTTACTGTTGATAATTCTCAACAATTTGTAGATGCACTCACTCCAATCCCTTCTCACGGTCATATAGTTATTTATGATGTTTCCTCTCTCTTTACCAACATTCCATTAACTCAAACCATAGACATAATTTTAAATAAACTGTTTCCTTCCTCTGATAGCTTACATCATGGATTCTATCATTCTGCATTTAAAACACTTCTAGAGTTTGCTGTTCACGATTTCTTTTTCACTTTTAATAAAAAATATACAAACAAATTAAAAGTATAGCTATGAGTTATCGACTTGGACCAACCAAACTTCACCAACCTTTCCATGTGCCATTTGGAAACAAAAGTTTTAAATGATTGTCTAATAGAATTTAAAACTAACATTTCGTTAACTATGAGACCAGAAACAAATAATAGTTTATCGTTGTTGGTTGTAAAAATAGAAAAAAACACTGTTATTTGTAATTTATGTCTTCCGAAAGCCCACATTTACTAAAATTAATGTAAATTTTTATAGCTTTGTACATTTCAATCTTAAAGTTAATAATTATAAAACTTTGATCCACAGCGCATTTAATATTACTATTACTATTTATTTTAAGTTCAGTTATTTATTTTCTTTCCCTTTAGGAGATCACGGGGGTGTTTAAGTAAGTAAATAGTTAAAAACGTGATGAAAAAGGGTTGAAAAAGGCGTTTTGAAAGTTAATAAATTAAAGCATTTAAAAAATTGTGTATTTATATACTTACTAATAACGATTATTTATTGGGAATTATATAAATAAAAATCTTTAAAACTTTAAAATAAATAATAGTGTAATTATGTATTTTCTATTTTTTAGGGCGATTATATGTGGGGGTTAAACAAGATATTAAAAGCCTTAGAAAAGTGGGTTGAAAAAACCGGTTGGAAATGCCAAAGTGGTCGGAGGTCCAAAGCCCGGTGGGCTAGTAGCGAGCGCAGCATAGTGCAAGTATTGTCCCTTTTTTTTATTGTTTATTACTCCGTCGTTAGTTTCAGCTTAACAAGTCAAATTAAAAGTATGCAAAAGAGAATCTTTCAAAGTTTATGATTTTGTGTATTGTGCATCTGTTCAAATTACCACGCTTTGACATTCTTATATTTCACACGTGGGGAAAGGAATTCATTTATTACATTTCCAAAACGCTGCATTCAAAGGACTGTACACTCTCTAACACCACTTGCTTTAGTTCTATAATAGAGGCTGGCTCTTGCCTGAATACTTTGTTTTTGACAAATCCTCAAAAAAAATATTCTTAGGCTATATATTGAGAGATCTTGGTGGTCAGGGAAAGTTATAGCTATGTGAACAGATATCTTGTTTAAAACCTCTTATTAAACATTATAGTGATTATTTATTTGTGATGGCTGTTGGTGCGTCTTCCTTAAACCATATTTTATTGCAACTTTCTGGTAAAAAACAGTGTGCAGCCTTTATAATACCTTTCTGAAGTTACTTAAAGTAGTCTTCTTGTTTCTTTTTCATCAAAGATATAAGGACCATAAATCTAGCTGCTACTCAAACCACACCACACAGTAACCTTTGTCATATGCAGAGTTTCTCCACATGTATATTCAGCTTTTTTGTAACCAACACCGAAAATTCACTCCGTTGATGACCCCTTTGATATAGATGTGGCATTAATCACTGGATAATATATTACTTAATCGTCGATGGTTTTGTAAGGTTATGATTTCCATGCGTTTACAAAACATCAAACACTGCCGTTAGTCTTTTACGCTAAGCTGATGCAAACAAATAATTTTGAATGGATTCAATCTCAAATCTAACATGATTATTTTCCAAATCGTTTCCAGTTTGATTCCCCTCACAGCAGATAGTCGTCGCATAGATTTCTTGTTGTTTGTTTCAAGCTGTTAGCGACTGAATCAATATTTTCAGCTTTTGTCACGCCTTTTCTGAACACAGACTTAAGAATTGTTTTTGGATCTCTGGGCCTTTGCTGACCCTATTCAAGTCTAAAAAGACCGTTGTGTGTCAATTACCGAGCCATGTTTTATTATCACCTATGCGATGAAATCATGTTGAATGTTCGACAAATAACTCATCTGTGTGGTCGATAAATCTACCATTTTTAAAAGTACAGATTTTATATCCAGGATATTCAAAAAATTCCAATGAACTGTTAATGTGTTACCTTTTTAATGCTTATTATTTAATGTAATACGGAAAAAAATAATACTTTTTTTTGTAATTTGCTTTAAAAACACTTTACAACTCATTTCAGTGTCACAAAAAAACAGATTTCATGACAATTTTATTTTGAATTTGAGTGAGCTGACTCGAATTTGATAAAAAAATCCAATTCCTAGCCTTTTTTTGTAAATTGCGGATTTATTAATTATGCAATTCATACCGATTTCCACAATAACATAGATATATTTCGCTCCCAATGTCAGATTAAATGTGTGCATTGTAATTAATTTAGGAATATATAATAAATCAGCATGTTTCTTAGCATTATATAATGTATTAACTTGTATTTTAGTAATTACATACTTCTTCGTTTGTAAGACGTCTCAGGTGTGTCACGCTTCCAGTTCAAGCAGAAATCAGCCATTATATGACGGCTCCATTTTCCCTTTACATGTTTTTCATTGACGCTATATTTTGATGGAACCTTTCTCCACGTTTATCACTCACATCTTCTCCATTCTCTGGGAAGAAAGACAGATGAGAATAAAGAAAGTGTATCTTCAGTGACATATTGCATCCAAGATCTAAGTAACACTATATTAGTGTCTCTATTATACGGTTTATTTGTGTTTTTAATGCTTTCCCAGAAGTCCTTTGCACACGTTTTTGAATTCATGCTAGGCAGCTATCTCTGTTTCATCCATTGTCTTCTCGATGTTCTCATCACCTCTAATGTGACGAATCTGAGGGCCTATGAATATGCCTTCTTTAATCTTGGCATCACTTTTCTTTCGAAAGATCGCTCTGATGTACTGAAAACATGGCTTGTTATGTTGCAGTCTTTAGTAAATTGCTTTATTAGGCCTAGCTTTATGAGCAGGGGTGAACGAAATGTTTTTCTCCTTCTTAACTTGTGGCTCATGAATTACATTGTGGCATCAGGGAGTCATAGTTTGGTGCCCCTTATGAGCGTATATAATGTTATGATCTTGCAATACTGTCCCACTTGCAAAGGAAGCCCATGAACATGGTGTATCCAGTTTATAGCCCATTAATTAGGGATAATACTTTCAAGTCCGCACAAATTAGCCACTCTTGTTCCTTGTAACTTATACTGTCTAGAATAAAAATGACTGAATGAGCAACTCGGACTGAGGGCATGGGTGTTCCTAATGTGCAACAGAACCGCTTTTCTGCAGTAAAGGGATGTATCTTTGAATAACCTCCCCTCATTTGGTTCATAGATCAGCTCAAAGGCAATGAATAGGCCTCCGATAACATTACAATAAGTCAATTTGTTGTCAGAAGTGAAGAATTGCTGTAGATCTGCAAAACGCTTCCTAAATACTCTATTTCAACCATGTTCATTCAACAGGTTCCATTGTTGCAGACGTGAGGCAAGGAGTTCACTTTGTTGCTTACTAAGTGTTAAATTACGAACTAGATTATTGAATTCCCGTTGGATAATGAGGTGTGGTTTCTTGTCAGATTCAACTTGTCCCACATTTGGTGTATCTTAAGATTCTGGATCCTCTAAGATGCTCGTGCCATCGCTTGGTAATTCAGAGGACGGCTGTGGTACAGGAACAGCACTTAAATGTCGAACTTGGAGAATGGCACACTTTTCTTTTGCGACCTGCAGTGAAATGAAATAAAATCAGAGTAAAAATGACTATTACACGCTGTGATCACTTGCAGAAATAGGGCAAGTACAACATAGTATGTAATTTGATCTTTTTCATAAATTTCATAGATTAAGTTTATGACTTCCTTTGGAACACACTATTAAAATTATATCAAGATCCGTTTAAAATCTTTAGAGTTGTCAGTCTCAGTACCTTCCCATGTGCATTTCATTCATACAGAACCATCAATGCATTTAATGTAATATGGTAATTCAAGAGGAACTCAAGGGTCACAGACAGAGATGGATAATATATTCGTGATTTATGCAAAAAATACCAATACAAAAGTTATTTTCATTTCCGTTGTTTTCATTATTGTAGTGTAATTTCAATTTGCTTTATTTGATTTTTGGCTCTAGTATCTATTTCCTACCTAGAAATATAAAAATTCATAAGTATTTTAGAAATAACTTCGAGAAAACTTTTGAATATACGAAAAAAATAGCAGCCATTTTTTTTCCAACCTTAAGTGAACTCCTAGATTGTACCTGGATAAAACTTAAAATATACTTTAGTCACAACCGAACTAAGAGAGAAAATGCCAATTATTGTTAAAGCCTTTTAAAAAATCACTTTTGAAAATTTATGTTAAACTGCTTCTGGTTATTTATTGGAAATTCAAACTTTTAATAGTTACATATGAGTTGATTTAACGTTTGAAAAAACATCCTTTAGCTCTCAGAGTCTTTACTCACTAGATCTAAAAATGAAAAAAAATTATAAACCGTGAATTTCAAAAAATGTGTAAAGATTAAGGCATGGTGGACTTTATCTTAGTATATTTTAATATCTAAGCAGAGGAGATGTAGGAAGAAAGAATAAACACAGACGACAGACAGGAGAGTCAGCGCCATGGGAAGAAACAGTTTTCACATGCAGCAACTGGAACAGGACATGCCGTTCAAGGATCGAGCTGTACAGTCACAGCGGGCGCTGCAGTTACACCAGTACCTCATCCATCTGCTTACTCTTAACGGCTGGCTCAAAGCGCCACAACCTAATACATCGCCTCAGCTGGCGGTCTAAGCAACCTGAGGAAATGGTGTTTACACTGCAGGACAAAGCTTTCCAGGGGATCTGCCTCTAGTAGTCAACGGATAGTCAGGTGGAGTAGATCATCGACTGATCCAAAGGCTAATTGTATCGAAGAAAATCATACAAATCAGGATTGCAGCCTTGAAGGTGAACCAATGCACTGTGCTCACCGAAGCCGCCAGCTCCTGCAACCAACTTGGTGCCAAACGTATTGCTCTGCATTCCTTCGGATGACAATGGCGAGGCAGAAACGGGGATCTTGACGACTATGCAACCCAGGATCTCCAAATAGTTCGATAGGCCTGCGCCATGGCACAATCTCCATTGTCTTCCGAGAGAGAAGGATGCCAAGGAAGCATATTTTAATACATAAAAGAAAATTTAAATGATAAAAAATAGGAGGTTTAGTTCTCACGGGATGAGAGATAGGCCATAGGCTAGATACGGAAGTTCTGTCTGGCAAATGCAAGCAGTGACGGAACCACTTCTGTTGTGTATACACGCAATTCATGGCTTCTCCACCCTCCCCTACGGGGTAGCTTGCGAATCACTGCGCTCGCAAAGAGGCTGTTGGTTTCAGGTTTATTTGGCATGTAAGCGTCCTCTTTTTAATCCCATTTCATTACGATTTTTTTGCTATTTGTTTAAACTCCCCTTGAACATCTTTTAAAGTAAAAGGTACAAAAAAAAACACCTTTAGATACAATATATACTTTATTTGTTAATTATTAACCAAAACCCTACAAAATTACTTCATTTTGAATTTGTTTCATCAAACAACTTCTCTCTTTTAACAAACAGGAATTCGTCAATTTTTTTTCGTCTTCTTCCTTTTGTCTTCTTCTTATTATTATTTTTATTCTTATTCCTTTTTCCCCTCTCCATCTTCTTATTCCCCTACTTCTTTTTCTCTTCTCCTCCTACTCCTTTCCATTCTATTACGTCTCTTCCATTTCCCTCTGTCTTTTTGTCTCCCTTTTCTTTTTCTCCTCTTACTTCTTTCTTATTCTTTTATTTTCTTCTCATTCTATTCCCCTTCCTATTCCATTTCTTCTCACCTATTCCTCTTTCTTAATCTCATCTTTCTTTAGTTTCTTTGCTTTTCCGGCTTCCACCTATTTATTCCATGCTTCTCATCCACCTCCTCCTCCCTTTCCTCTATTACTATTCTTCTTCTTTCTTCTCTTCTTCTTGTGCTACTCTGACTATTCTTTTTCTCCTTCCAATCATTATTCTTTTCCTAAACTTCTCCTTCTATTTCTCCTCTCATCCGTTTTTCACTTCTTTCTTCTCTTTTCATTCTTCTTTCCTCATTCTTCTTTCTCTCCTCATCATCACCTTCATCTCTTCTTATTCTCCTACTCTTATTCTTCTTCTTCTCCTCCTACATTTCTTTCTATTTAACCCATCCACAAATTCCCGCTCTTATAATATATTGTTAGGGACAAAAGAAGCTGCTTCTCCACTCCTCATTCACCTCTACTCGTTTTTAGGGGCAATTAGATATTTCCTCGTGATTAGGATTAAATTTTAAAATCTATTTTAGAAATAAATTCGATAAAAATTTCGAATAAATAAAATTTTTAAAAAAGCAGCCATGGTTAAATTTTTTTCCTTCTATTTTTGCACTTCTTTCCCCCAAAATCCCGTTCGAAAAATAAGTAGATCCAAAATTTTATATCCAGGCAATGGCTTCGCTACTAAGATTAAAGTTTAAAATCTAAAAAAAAGCAGCCATAGTTAAATTTTTAGAAATTTTCTGAACTTGCCAATTATACAAATTTTAAAGAGGAACTCTAAACTAAATTTCCCCCCTTCAAAATATCACGTTGCTAAAATATAGTTATAGAAGATATATAAAAATAAATTTTCTGAACTTCACCATTTGTAATTCTGTGGGTTTTAAAAAATTCCCAAAATTTCGATACCTATATTTATTTCTGAACTTCACCATTTTTATTTTGATATTATAAAATAATTATTAGAAATAACTTTTATAACAAACATAAGTCATAACCAAACTAAGATGAAATTATTATTTAAATACTTAAAAGATCTCCTTCTTAAATTATAGAGTTAGTGATTGTGGTAATGATGAAGAAATGATAATGATAACCATTATTTTCAAAAAGTTTCATCTCTAACTCGCTATTTTGTATTGTTGTTCGTTTTAAATGTTTTCTTTAGAAGGATAGTTTTTTTCTCTAAATATTGATCAAAACTTATCCAATATTACTTTTGTAAATGATAAAAATTATCTAGCTTTTCTCCCAAAGCTGGTCTTGAATTCTTTTGGTGTTTGAAACGACAAAATGTTGAAGTTAGGAAAATTCTAATGTTTTAAAATTTTTTAACCCCACCCCCCAAAAAAAAAACATATCGGGAACTTCAGAAAATTGATTAAATTTTATGAATGAGTGTTTCTTTTATTTTATTGTATATGCAAATATTTTATCCAAAATACGTCTAAAATAGATTTTTAATTTTACAACGAATTCATTCGCGAGTTAAACCCCTAAATTTTACCATTTATTCACTTCTTAGTAAAAAAACCCTTTCTAAAAATAGAGATATAGATATATACAAGTTATAATTCAAAGGTAAAATAATCGATTGAATATTTATTTTAATTTAAATATTTAAACAAATTTTAGATGTATAATTACTTCTAAATTAATTTTCATCATAGGGATTAATTTTAATCATTTTTAATATTTGGGAATTAAAAGAAATGCCAAAAATTACTAGCAATTAAATTCAGAGGAATTTTTGCACTTCAAGTAAATAGATTTTTCTTAAGTGTGGCAACCTGTATAGAGTTTTACTAAAATCCAAATAACAATATTGTAATTCTCATTTCCATCTGCCGCATTAATACACCTTTCTATAAAAAGCGTAAATTAGTCAGACATGTTTTAGCCATAGTAAAGCCGTGTTGATATTCCTTAGTCAACTTATGTTTATCTAAGTGTGCCCTAATAGATTTCCCTATTATATAACAAACCATGCAGTGATCCAGGAGTCAGTAGGAGAGAGGATCGATGAAGGGATGGTCGTCGACAGGAACATCAAGTGGCGAGGCATAGATGGGTCTATTATAAATAAACATCAATGACAACTGCCCTTTTTATTACTAAACCAATTAATTATAAAACATTCGAAGGCTATTTTATAACGAATTTTGTATATCGTGTCACATACCTTACCTTGTTCCTCTATGTGGTTTACTTGGCCTCTTTGACAGATGTCATCCTGGCACTCAGAGATCTTCACCGTTCAAACATTTATTATTTATTCATAATTACTTTATGAGGAATTAATATGTGAGAGGAAAATGAAGGAATCCTTTAATTTCTACTTTATATCCATATAAGACTTAAACATTTTTCTGAGTGTCCTTTGGGTTCTGTCTGCACTGCTTTTATTAATTTTCGCCTGTTTGGAAAATGACAAAATATAAAATCTTTGAAGTCATGAATGCAGCCATTTATGGCTGAAGTCGTGTTTGCCACTTAATATACATAAGTTCACTTCCAGGTCCTGAAAATGTAGTAAATATTCTATTTTAAAATAGGAAAGAATTACGAGAGGTATGCACCCTTCCTTTCGTTAAAGAAACCAAGTAGTCTTGTTTTATGAGTGTTGGATTTGGTGCCTTTTACCTAATTTTCCCTATCATAGAATTACTCCTATCAATTTCACAGCAGAAATTAAAATTAATTTGTAAATCATCCATTATAAAGATAGTTTGATGAGTTAAATCGCTCATAACCTTATTTTATCATAAAATAATACTAATGCACAATACACAAATAATACATAAAGAAATTACTACAATATTTTAAATGTTCTTAGGTGGTCCCATTGCTCAGAAGTCCATTTTTAGCCCATGTACGTTGCGCCTCCACCATCGTCGGGGTAAGGCTAGGTTTTTATCTTAATGATATCTGTCTAATATACTCTCTAAAAGACTGTTGTTAATTGTTCTTGTATACACAGTGATGTTCTCTTCCATTAATTCACATGAAATCTTACTACAAGAGGCTCTCCTATTGTTAAAAGACATTCTTTTTATTTTCCTATAAATCCCTGCGGTTGTTACTTCCGGAAGATCACTGTTCCAAGCATTTTTTTTTTAACACATCCTTGTTATTTTCGAGAATTTTCTTAATTGTACCAATATTATGAGTTTAAACATTTGGTGTGTTTGCAATTT
Source organism: Ceratothoa steindachneri (assembly GCA_963969495.1). Classification (NCBI taxonomy): domain Eukaryota; kingdom Metazoa; phylum Arthropoda; class Malacostraca; order Isopoda; family Cymothoidae; genus Ceratothoa; species Ceratothoa steindachneri. Next base: position 33,377,684 of record OZ018324.1, on the reverse strand, counting down.
CACCCAACTCCTAACTCTAGAGCTGTTCTTCGTATATCCCTTAAGGTTGATTTAAGCTCGGTCCCTTCGAACCGCCCGATTACTTCGGCCCTAAGAAGGTGGTATTTCTGGGCAGAATAAACTGAAGCTAAAATTCGGTCGTCAGTTAAGAAAGGTAGGGAAGCTAAGACATGTAAGAACTCTATTTCCTCCTTATATATCCTTAATATATGAAATTTATCCTCTACTATTCTAACCCAGCCTGGTGCTGCTGTCTCCTTAGAGATAGGTGGCTTTATTGTGATGACGTTTTCAACTTCCAATCCTCCTTATTCTGCTTGTTGTTAGTCGGAGGCGTCCATAACGAACGAATGGTTAACCAGATATAAGGGTGGGAAAGGGGAACTATTTATAGGTAAATGGAGTAATCCAATTTATTTGTAAATGAGGTTAAGCTGTCGGTATTGTAGAATTTAATCTGATTTTAAATGTCAGTATGTTATCTACTTATCAGCTTGTTTACAATAACCAAATAGACTATCTGGCGGAAAAAGGGAAACGAAAGGAAATTGCGGTTTTGTAGACTTTTAAACTTAGCTTAGGGCTACCTTAGTTCGGGCAAGTGAAAACACTGAGTTTTGCATTCGTTTGTGTGCTCACGTCTTGTGCCTGGCTATGAGTTTTATTAAACTGAGTGTTTCTTGTATCTCGTCTTCTCTGTCACATTGTGGGAATGTGAGCAAACAGAGCGTGGATTGTGGTACTGTCTGACTCTTGCTGGTTGCCTTAAATATGATACTTATATTACTGACTTTCGTTGTATGGTTTGTAAGCCTATTTATTCTAATGCAAATTTAGGGACCTGGCTCCACTTTTACAATCCGAGCGCGAGGCGGAGCATATATGATTTGAAAGTATGTGCATTTGTTCTCCGATCCTACCGCTGAGCAGAACTAATTCAAGCAGACCATGGTTTATCAAGCCGATATCCGTAGCAAGATTGATTTCGTCTTTCACGGGTTCACGACAGGGCTACTGGGTTCGCTTTAATAGCCTGAGCTCTACCCCTTCATAATACTATCACTGGCCAACAAATTAGAACTGTTTCTGTCATTAGAGACCGGAGCAAACTTTTCTCATGGCATTTCTCTCGCTGATTTCAAATCTGACTTTAGTGTTTCTTTAGCACATTAGGTTTTTTAAAATATTCAAAAATGCAATATCACAGACGTCGCTGATAGAATGTAGCGTTTTAATCTGAATTCTCAGAAGAAACTGGGATATATGGTTGCATAGCGCCATTGCTAGAAAAAGATTGCCTGCTGTATATCTCTATGTGCAGACACAAGTTGAACTGACACAAAATGATGCATTTCACAAGTCAAAACTCGAATTCATAAACGTTAGGCATAGGATTTGCGTTTGAATTTCTTCTCAAGATTATCACGATACAACATCCAACAATGATCTCCCGTCATGCTCTAATTCCAAATTACTTGAGAGTGAGTTTCCATAGGCTTGATATCCTGGGGCAAACATTCACCTTGCTCGTCACTTATGACTGTAAGCTTTTCTGGGAAAAAGTCTAGGGGGGAATGCTGGAAATGAATTTTTGGCAAATCTTAAAAAAGGTATGTGCTAGAGCAAAGCAGAAGGCAGATTCAAATTAGGCATGGAAAATTCATTTAGAAAAGTATAGTAAGGTATCTGATAAAAATGTGTGTTAACCAGTGTAATAGGTATTATATTACATAGTTTGCTATATCACGATACTCAACTTCTTAGAAGAATTGAAACTTTGATAGTGAAGAAGACATTCTTTTACTCTCATAATATTCGATAAATAAAGAGCAAATTAAAAACTGAGAAAAGATTATGGCAGCGGGATTTCAAAATACCTCTTTGAAATAAGTGTTTAGAGAGTAACTATTTACAGCACTGAATCAATATTTAGACGGAAACGCTTCTTTTCCAACTGTATGCGAGGGAGGAAAACCAATAGCGTCCTTCAGACGTATTATGCCCCTTGCCTGAAAATTTTGTTTGTGGGTTAGTGGTAATAGGATGACCTTCCATGGATCCTATGCAGACAACTGTCTTAAAGTGGTTAATGGCAATGATTTTCTATATTTATGGCATATATCTGCCATTCATTGACATGTGCTATGGCATGTATGCCAGTAAGAAAATAGTAATTTAGCTTGATTATAGAAAAGAAAGAGGAATCTCGGCCCTTCTAGCATAACTCGTATTAGGTTTAGAAAAGAAGTTAAGATCTCGTAGAATGCCCCCCTTTTTGTTCTAAGACTGCTAATATTGTTCTTTTAAAGAAGCGTCGTTAGAAACACGTAAGGATTTAGAGAAACGCACAATAATTCCAAAAATAAACTTATATTTTAACTTTAACAATTTAATACACAAAAATTAACCATTAACCACAGAAATACTCCGAATATTATAATACACAATAATTAATTCAATTAGTTTGACCCTCAAAAATTGGTTAATTTCGCTACACACTTCAATAAATAAGATTTAGGCTTATAGACTCTATTGGAGTTTTAATTCCTCAGGAATGTTATTGTCTCACGACGCGTGCCGACCGGCCAGATGTAGGTTAGCGGGATTACGAGGTCGTTTTAGCAAGGGTAGCAGATAGGGGTCTACACGGTATTCAGGGGGGGTTCTTCAAGGATGAGAACAATTACTTTAGGCGTGGTTTCTCTGGTGAGAGTGAGTTGAACTTGGTTCTTAAACCAAGTTAACTTGGAGTGCGGTGTGACCACCGAGTAACGAGCTTGAGGGGAAGCTTTTCTTCTTCGTTCCTGAATTTCTCAACGAGAGAGGACTGAACTCGGGGAGGGTCATTTTCAAAGGCGAGGATCGAGGAGGGGGGTTTCTCTTACGAGAATAAGTTAAACTTGAATAATTTAACTTTAAGGTGGGTCTTGTAACCATGAACTAGCTCAAGGATGAGTTTCTTCTTAGTTCCAGTCTTCTTTAAGGGCGAGTATAACGGGAAGGGGGTTCTCTGATGAGAATAAGTTGAACTTGGTTCCTCAACCAAGTTAATTATGAGTTTGGTGTGGCCACCGAGTAACGGGCTCGAGGGGGAGACTTTTCCTTCTTCTTTTCTTAATTTCTCAAGGCCCAGGAATACCCCTGGTGTTTAAAATGCACCATGATATGAGAAATTTTTTCTGACGAGAGTAAGTTGAACTTAACAAAGTTAACTTATCGTTTGGTTTGATAACCAGGGACAGCTCGAGGATGAACTGCTTCTTAGCCCCTTAAGGTAGGTAGCCCTGCCTCTCTTGCAGGGTACTTATTCGTCTGGTGAGCCAAGTAATCTACCAATCCAGTCTGGATAACTCGGGTTCTTAATCCGAGAAATTCGTCACCTGGAGACTGACGTATTTTACCAATCCAGTCTAGGTAGCCCGGGTTCTTAATTCGAGAAGTTCGTCACCTGGAGACTGACGTATTCTGCAAATCCAGTCTAGGTAGCCCAGAGTCTAAATCCGAAGATTTCGTCACCTTGAGATTGACGTATTCTAATAATCCAGTCTAGGTAGCCCGGGTTCTTAATCCGAGGAGTTCGTCACCTGGAGACTGACGTATTCTACAAATCCAGTCTAGCTAGCCCGGAGTCTTAATCCGAAGATTTCGTCACCTTGAGATTGACGTATTTTACCAATCCAGTCTAGGTAGCCCGATCTTATTCTGGGGACTTCCTCACCTGGAGACTGACGTATTCTTCCAAGATTTTCATCAGTGTTTCTTATTTATACCTCGTCACCCCACTGGGGGACTGGTAAGAGGGGGGGAGGCTTGAGGACGGGCTCAGGAGGGTTCTTATGCCAAACGGGTTTTCTCACCAAGTAGCAAATCAAAACTCAAGGATTCGTCCTGCTGGATTGCTGCTGTTTCAAATGCCTTGCAGTTGAAAGCCACACTATAAAGGAATTTCAGGCTACTAATATGGCCTGCTCGAACTGCTTCCTATGCGGTCACGGCAGGAAAGAGTTCAGAAGTGAACTATCGAAGTGCGTCAACTGTGGAGGGGACCACAGGGCATTTGGCATGAGGTATCCCCTACACAGGAAAACGCTCGGGAAGAAAATAAAATGAAGATGGAAGAGTAAGCAAAGAAAAAGACACCTCCTAGCAACTGCGCAGGAAACCAACGTGGCACCAAGGACAAAGGTACAGGAACAGCTAATGCCAAAAAGAGGGAAAGTTATCTTGACCGTGATTTTCTTTTGCTACTTGGCAAATGTAGCGAATCCTGCTCCATTTATCAAAGTTGGGAAAGAATTGGTCAAATAAATGGTTTTAAGAATAAACTAGAGTTTATTTCGAAATTAGCTTCTACAAGAAGTTCTGAAAATTGAAATTATTGCCGAAGATCCAGAAAAACAAAAAGGTAACAAAGGAGGAGAAAAGATGAAGAAACAAACGTATCAAACCACGAGAGCATCACCAAAAAGTAAGAGAAAAAATCAAATAAAAATATGAGAAGAAGTGAAAGGAATAACCAGCCAAAACACCAGTAAACGGCTTAAAAACCGTTCCAGCGACTCAGGACGAAGAAATGCTCCAGGGAGGGTATCGCATGAACGGAAAGATATAGACCTAAAGCTCTTTGAATCCACACCGTGCAAACCCGATAAAGATGATTTGGAACATCTATTTCGAGGTCTACTACGAGGAAACTACAAATAGATATACGAGGGGTCCTATACCCTGGAATAGGAGAAGTAGCTTCTGATTTATAACACTGGGGAACAATGTATTTTATGAATTGACAAAAGTACATTTTCTTACCTAATTCAACCACATTGAATTCAAATCTGAAATCAGATTCTCTCTAAATGCTACAGATTTATAGTAGATTTATAACTAATATTATACAATAATTTTCATTTTCTCTCGCCTATCATCATGCCCTATCATCTTCCATCGTCATCAGATCTTGATGGAAGCGTTCCCCTTGTTCGTCGCTCACGGCTCCCAGATTCTCTGTGAACCGGTCGAGGTGACTATTTAGGAAATGCAGCTTCACACTTATGTTGCATCCCACATCACGATATGCTAAAAGCATATTAGTAACAAGATCATGGTAGTTATGCGATTTTTTATTACCCCAAAAGTTACGACAACAGCAGAATATGAGAGCCAGGCTTCCTTCTCTTTTTCATTAGTAGTGTTCACGAATCTAGAATCACTCAGAAGTCTTCAGATTTAGGGATCATCAAATACTCCTGCTTTTATTTTTTTGTATGACAAAGCAGGAAACGAGGATTCTATGTACTGAAAACAATCAATGTCGATGCTCAACGCTCTGACATACTGATTCATCAACCCAAGTTTGAGATTAAGTGGGGGAAAACGATCTTCTCTCGACTTACGATTGGCTCATTAACAATGTTGGGCATTCCTAATTCTAAAGTTTCCCAATCTAGCCAATCTTTTTAAGACCAGAGTTATCACGGGCACGACTGTCCCACATACAGATATAGCATGGAAACTTTGTATATCCCTTCTGCTGGCCAAGGAGGAAGTTGACCATCTTAAGTTATACACATTTTATCCAATTGTTTTCAAGGCACTTAAGTAAATCCATGTCCATTCTTATATTATCGTGAGTTTCTCGCAAATGGCCAGAGTCACCGAGAGCAACTGCACCAAAATCATTGCCATTATGCAAAAAGACGCAATTGAGGCTACGTTGGAGCTATCCAAAAACAGTCTCCACTTAGCAGGGCTATAGGTGCTAAGTCCCAACTCGGTAAACAGACCAGGATCATCATGGAAGTATACGAATTCTTTCTCCTCAGAGATATACTTAACAAATATACCCTCCCTTTTTCAGTAATATGATACCCGTACCGACCTGTCAAGCATATATCTTTCACCAAACCTGGAGGCTAAAAGTTCAGCAGCTTTCTTAGAGAGCGCCAAATCACGTATCAAGTAATTCAAATCCTCTTGATTGAAACATTGAGGAGCTAATGACTGTTCAGCATCTGATGATAAATCTGCAGACTCCGAATCCGTTCGTGGACGTGCATATCAGGTATATCATTTTCATCCTCAGAGGAAGCATATTCACTGAGAATTGGACCTGGTAAAGACTCAGAATTTAGTACTTGCCGGATCGCCGAGGGAATGTTGGGGTAGTCGATCTTGTGCTGATTTTTCATGCCCATCCCATTAGTATTCACAAGACAGAAATAACAGTCCAATACATGATCCTTAGGCTCTCGCCACACCATGGGGATTATAAAAGGAAGACTATTTCTTCCGTCTACTCACAAAGATGTTCCACACATCTATGGCAAAAAGCATGTGGGCCCACTTCTTATCTTGATCGCCAATAGGAACATCAAAATATTCCTTATTAGTGCGGATCAAAAAGTTTGAAATATTCCACCTTTGACGAACTAGCATGTAACAGCTTCATATGTAGCAGAAGGTTTCTGGATCATTAACGCGATTTCCTCTTGAGAATCCATTACTCTAACATGCTACCTGAAAAAAGAAACAATAATATCAATATTTTGCAAAATAATACTTATTACTCTCTTAATACTATGTACTGTAAAGTATTTGCTTTCTACAAGCAACCTATCTGTCCTTCCGGAGGGCAGTTTTCGGGGAAACGAGAAAATAGAAATAACAGAATAACCATTACATGCAGGTAAAAATTAGATTCTCGTATATTTGAAATCAGCATGAAAAAATGAATTAAAATTGGCAGATAAATCTAAGTCACCAGAAAATGTGATTAATATTGTTCTCCTGTATTATGAGATATGCATCCCACCATCTTGTGTCTATAACGTTAATTTGAAGACATTCAAGCAAAACCAAAATGGTCAGAAGACTTTGGCAATAGATACATCAAGAAACGTCTGGACAACAACAAAAAAACAATTGAGTGAAAACCGTACCAAACAAACACTATAATCTATAATATCTAGAGTTTCTAGAACAACTAAAATGAGGTCTATATATAGTTTACAATACGAAGTGGTTTAAATAATTTCGATTAAATTGACTTTATATAAATATATTGTGAACTAAAAAGAGTACTTAAAATAGGAAAGGTGATAAAAGTAATTTACAATAAGAAAAGTGCTTAAAAATTGATTAAAGTAATAAATTGTGTGTTAATCAAATATAAGGCATTAAGACCTAAACTAAATAAAGTACTCATAGGGAAAGTGATCTTAAAATAGACTTTAGTAAAAGTCAAATCATTGTAACATTATATAATCAACCATATGCAATAATGTAAAATGAACTAATAACCTTCATAAATTAAGACGAAATATGTGCTATCTACAATACAAATATTAACAAAGTAATACTCAAATGATAAATTATATGGAATCATATCATTTAAATACGAAATAATATGTGAATATTTTTATTATTCATTAATTAATAAGTTAACAATAAAGGTAAAAATATGTAATAAAAACTTGATTATCCACTATCACCTAGAAACATTATTTTTCTACTTCAACTTATTTACTTTCTCTCATCTCCTCACTTTTCTATTTATTTTCTCTTCCATCATCTAGTTACATTAAATGACAAATATTTTAAGATGAATTTTAAAATGTGTTGATTGTAAAATGTACTTTAACTTATTTTATTCTCTTAATAAATCGTAATCGTATGTTTTTCAATGCAGTCCCAGTCCCATTTACAGTGATCTCTTACGGTCCATTTTCCCCCAAGGAATAGTCACTTGTAAATTTTAAAAATTCCTCAAGCTGCTGAACAATGCCCATTTGGCTGTGGAGTTTTACCATTCGCGTACACAGTTCCCACTACCCTCGAGTGTAAACTATTTTAAACAGTTCCCAATACCATTGATTGTGAGCTATTTTTGAACAGTTTCCACTACCGACGAGTGTAAGCTATATGTTTATCTGATGTTCATAATATCTAATACTCCGATTGTTAACAATGTTGGCCTAAATGTTTTCAATTGGGTTTTATTCATATTAGTTGCATGGCGAATTCTGTAGCGGTAACCCTCTCCTCCTTGAAGTAATTGTTTGAATTTCTTGCAGTAGGAATTACAAGCGTTCCTGAATGATGAAAATGGGTGTAAAAGGAAAAAATATCATTCAATTCCGTTAGCGAAGGAAGGGAATATTTTCCTAAATACTTTAGCTATTGTTACTGTAAACCAGCCCTATCCAATTAAATGAAATCTATTTGGAAACATCCCTCCAGGGGTACCGCCTTGCTGTGGCGGAGCAGCTTGCGAACACTGATGACCCCAGGAGCCGCACCAGGGTAAGAGTAAGTTCCTACAAGGGTCTAACCGTATTAAACAGGTCCTGGGCGAGGAGCCAGACTAAGCGTATCCAAACTTTGTGGGGCAGCTGTGTGTCCGAACTTCAGTACACTTCTGGCCCACCTGATTGTTCTCCCTATACAGGGGTTCTACACCACCGTCCTGTGGTTTTGTGAATGGATTCCCAAGGACTAGGTGATCCCACACCGAGTACAAAGATGGGTAAGGGGGACCCCATTAGGTGGTTTGATGACTAAACTCTGGCATCACTCCGCCCCCCCTCCCGAAGAGGACGTACCGACTCCTATACGGGCCCGCTAAACCTCACTCACCGGGTAAATGGTCTCGTGGCTGGGCCATGTTTTGGGGATGGTCGAGCACCTGGACCGTTGAAACTCCGGGTGGGCCCTCCCCTGCGTTCCTGGTAAACGTCAAGAGGGGAGCCCGCTGCTTTTAAACCGGCAACTGGACCTCGGCACGAGCCAACCATCTAGACAGCAGGGACCCTCCCGGTCCCCTCTGGCGAGTAGGTGAAGCCCATGTCTCCAGGGTCGAGGTGCCATTTTAATTTTTTTATTGGGATATAATAAAACCTCTTTTTCCCAGAATTCAAAGACTCCTGGTGTCCGTGAATGGAAAAAGTATGACCTTTTTGGGCCTCAAATAGACCCCAATCTGGACTTCGAGATCTTTCTTGCCATTAAATCAAACTCCAACTTACCTCTCTCAAAAGTAGATGTGTTTGATGTCTTTGGCGAATTTGTAACAAAGTGTGGTGAGCCAAAACAAATGTGGCCTCGCAAAGATGGCTGCTTGATGGTAGAAGCAGCATCTCCCGAATAATAAAAAGATATCCTCTCGCTAAAAACACTGGCATATGTCAAACCTTCCCCTTAAGCTCCACCCAAGCTTTAACACCTGCAAAGGTGTCTTGAGGTCCGAGGAACTGATTGACTACAACCTGCAAAGATTGATCTCAAAATTATATCAACAAAAAGTAATAGATGCAGTCCGTCTACCCCATACATTTAACGGTGGCAAAGTACCTTCATCAACTATAATCCTCACCTTTAACAGAACCAAAACTCCATCAAAATAAAAGTGGGATACCTCAACATCCTTATCGTACCTTATGTGGACTACGCCAGAAGATGCTTCCACTGTCAAAGATTCGGTCACACAGGCAAAGCATTTACCCCAATACGCATATGTGTTAACTGCAGCAAAGAATACCATGGCCCATCTCGTAATCTACCAACCTGCTGTGCGAACTGTAGTGGAGGCCACAGAGCATCCGGTAAAGAATGCACCATCTTCATTTACGACAAAAAGTCCAAGCAATCCGAAACAAAGAGAAAGTAAGCTTTAAGGACGCCCGAGAACAGGCCAAATCATTGTATATTGCAGCTTCGCTGATGCATTGAAAGACCTAAAACCCAGTAGGCCTTAGATTAGACTGCACTCGCCATCTAATTCACCAGTGCATCAACTCATAACCACCCAAGAGATTGCACAGCCAACTGTCCCAGCTATCAATACCGATAACCAGCCACCAAAATCCAGGTATAGTCCCAAGAATACACCCACTAGCCAACCTAGAAGAGCAGAATATTGCACCCGACCTCGAATACCGCCAAGCCAATCTTTGATATCCAGATCATTGCCAAAGCAAAATAAGAGACTCCTGTCCCCTCCCCTTCATATCAAGCACCTTGCGCTAAAGAATTACTTAGCAAGCCCCAAAACCCTTAAGAAAATCTGATCGAGAGATAATATACCAAGTCCCAGTTTTAGAGAGGAGTAAGCCTGATGAAAAAGATAGCATTCAAGTCAAGTACACAGTCTCACTCATAGATATACATCCAATCGCAGAAGATTTACCACCAACACCATGCATAATAAAAGTGGGACACCAAACACATGTATGATGGAAGTAGTTACAAGCTCACCAAGCCAACACAAAACAAAAACTGCTGAGAACCTAATCTTCGAACTGGTGGAGGCAGAAGTCCCTATAGATATCAGCAAGGAATTAGACAATCTTATGACCTGTGCAATTTTCCCTAGCATTGGTTCTATTCCTAAAACCAATCAATGAGCGAGAACCGCCCATAAGACCTATAAATAACTAACAATGGACGCAGGAGAGAACCAAAGCATCCCTGAGGCTCATCAAGTGAGTCTGCCAGAACTGTCACCTCCTCAACTACCACCAAGGAATTCCAAGTTCCCAAGCAAAAAAACACTGCTGCAAACCAACCATCAACCTTAAAAAGAATACTGCCGTACTAAAAATTAATTACTGCCACTAAACCACTAGGAATAAAACTGAAAGAAATAAAGAAAACCGCCACCAAGGAAGACATGCAAAAACTAAAAAAAAAACATCATACTCCCAACTATAGAAAACTCAAAAGATAAAAGTAAACTAATTACTTTGAAAATACAACGAGCAAATTATCTTTCATTCATTGGAACTGTCAAGAAATTTATGCACAGTGGGAGGAACTCAATAAATGGTTGAGTGAAAATTATCCCACATGCATAGCACTAGAGGAGTTAATACTAGGACGTAGGCCAGTCCCCCTACTCCCAAACTACTCAGGATATTATAAATCAACGGGGCCCACAGGAAGAGTAGCTTTTTTCATCCAAAACTCCTTCCCACAGATGGTATTACCACTCAATACACCACAGCAGGCAGTAGCCGTTAGAGTACATACCACCATAAAACTACACAATATTCTCTCCATACTTACCTCCAGACGATTGTGTAACAGAGGGTGATATGCTCAAATTCATCCCTTAGCTTCCAACCCCATTCCTTGTCCTTGGTTACATGAATGCCAGACATCACTTGTTGGGCAATACAGCACATAATACAAGAAGAAATATCTTCGAAAAAATTTTCAGAACCTAAACTTAAGTGTCCTCAATAATGGTAGCCCAACTTTCTTTCACGCACAAACTAATACTCATACGTGTATCGGCTTATCTAGTGGCTCACCCATCCTTAGAGTCGATATTAAGTGGAATGCGGATTATGATCTTAGGGAGAGTGACAATTTCTCTGTGGTGCTAGAGACATCCCCTCTTATATTCCTCCTAAAATTAGGTTTAAATGGAACACAAAGAAGGAAGTCTGGCCAAAATTCACATCTCTAACTGCTTCTCCAAGTGATATCACTGAGAGTACTATTGATGAAACTCATGAATCCTTTTATAACTTACTCAATATTGCGGTTAACTCATTGATTGAAATTAAAGGGAAGCCCATTACAAAGAAAGTACTCCCATGGTGGACGGACGAGTGCACCATGGCTCTCCCTTTGGCAGGGAAGCCTCTCGACGGTACCAGAGGAACCCCACTATCACCAACAAATTTAAGCGCAATAAAGCATGAGCCATACGGCAAAGAACACTCCGACATGCAAGGACAACCTCCATGAGAAATCAAATCTCCTCGCTTAATTATAGAACACCGATGAGAAAAATTTGGAGAAAAATAAAGAAATTTATGGGCAAGAACCCTGGTCCCTGTCTCCCAAATCTGACTAGAGCAGGTGACCTAATTGGGGACCTCTCAGAAGCTGCACAAGTATTTGCCCAAACATTCGCAAATTACTCAGATCCTGTAAGTTACCCTAAACCATTCCAAAAACTAAGAAAGACACTGGAATCAATACCCCTGGAGTTCATGGGTGGAAATGCAGCTGACAAACCATACAATAATATCCTCACCATGACTGAATTCAAAGCAGCTCTGAAACAATCCCATAAAACGGCACCAGGACAAGATGCGATCACCTATGACATGATCGCCTTCTTAGCCCTTGCATTCCAAGACCACCTCCTTAGGATATTCAACAAAATATGGACACAGGGTACGTTACTATCTATCTTGCCAAAGTCTATTGTAGTCCTATTTAAAAGAGAATGTAATAGTGGCAAGAGTACATTCCTTTTTGCTTGTCTGTGTCCAAGGTAAATATGAAATGAGTGTCATATCTTTCGTAAACAGGAATATCTGCCTTGTTCGCCCTCACTGTCCCCAGCCTGTTAGCCCTTACTAAGCATGTCCTGTATTAGGGGCACATATATGAATCAGATGTAGGCGGTAATGTTTATGTTGGTTTGGCGGTAGAGGCGTGTGAGGTCTTTGGTGAACATGTGGCCAAGTTGCAGTCCATGTCTTGCTGTTGTGCCCTGTTTTCCTAGACAGTGAATACTTGCAACTTGTACTTACCTTTCACATCATTTACTATAACAATTTTTAGCCCGTATTTTGCTAGCTACTTTAGGATAAACATCCTAAAAGGGCACGTACTCCTAAAAGCCAGCAATTGCTCATCTACTAAGCAGTTTTTGTGGGGTGTTTAGTTGTCCTTACAGCAGGCCATAAACATGTCCCACACAGCCCTGAATGGGGCAAATTTGTCAGTGGTGCACCTCTGCTCCTGTGTGGCTATGTCGTCAAGCCTGAGTCAGTACAGCCTGAAGCAAAAACCCACCTCAGACATTGCCTTAGCGACTTTTGACTATTGCAGAGTTAAAAGTCCCTAGCAACTCTCCATCGTCTGCACATCGTAGACGTTGTCTTTTGCGAGAAGCAGGGGTTGCAGCAGGGGCAGCAGCAGCATAGGTGGTAGCAGCAACAGCAGCAGTGATGGCAGCAAGGGCAAAAGCAGCATGGATAGCAACAGGATCAGCAGAAGGGGTGTCAGCAGCCACAGGCGCAACAGCAGCTGGGATGGCAACAGGATCAGCAGCAGCAGAATAAGGGTCATCAGAGTCTAATAACACATCAGGGTACTATACAGAAACAGCAGCAGGCTTATCAGTTGTGGTTGCGTGGGTGGTAGGCAAGCGGGTGGGGAAGATGCCTAGGCCTCCCTGTCTTCCCAACACCCGCGTCTGTTTGCTTGCGTAAGCGACAAACGTCTTTTCCAGATACACTGTGTGAACTTTCAGTCATTTCATGTGGCTCTGGAACATATTCTTTATCATTCTCACTGTCATAAATTATATCAGTTTCAACACAATCATTATGGTCGTCTTTATCTGGAGTAAAGAGAATTTCACTAATCTCCAGCCCACTCAGGTTTTGTTTTTTCGCCAATTTAGGCACAAATTCGCATTATTAGTCACCCGAAATAAGAATTACAGCTCGACAAGAGAGAAATTTTTCACTACACTATCACTATAACTTCTCTTTATACGCTATTACCCTTGAACTCGGGTACAAGTTGCCCAGTATTTCTTTACTATAATTCTCACTGAACTAGGGTAAGCGGTACCAAATAGGGGTATAGCGGGAAATCCAAGGAAAGAAGTTGACTCATGTGGAATCACTCTATGAGAGCGTTTGCTAGACCGAAGCCACACAGACTCCCAGCATCCTGCCTTAAGAGGGAGGGGGAGAAATGCGCATGACGTCACTAGCCTCGGGAAAACTATGCCCATGTTCAGTGCTCCAGGGTTAATATGCTCCGATGGAAGAGAGATTGATATAAATGGTGAAGCAAGAGGGAGAGAAAACGGAAAAGCCAGGAATAGAACAGTGGAAATCAAAGATAAAGGCATAACATTTGATCTTAGAGGTCGATGGACCTACAATTTAACGTGGGTTCTGGAATACGATGTTATAATTTTGGGCTGTATTCTATTGTATTCTATTGTATTTATTGCCTGTTCTGTGTGTTAATGTTTTGCCCAAAGAAGAAATAGCAGTAAAAGTGTTGAAGGTGATCTGAAGGTTCTCAAATATACTTTGAGTGACATTTTAAGGATTGTGTTTAGTTTAATTTTTCATTCACAGTGGCTTAGTCTTTTAGTAAATTTCGGCTAGTCCATTTTCCTTTTTAATGACCCTAACGGCGGTACCCTTCTGAAAAAAAATCCAGAAGTTCTATTCCTAGCTCTACTAGTGGGAAAAGCCCTGTATATATTCCTAATTCTAGATATCCTACCTGATTGGGGGCGTGCACTCCTTATCATCCTACCTAAATTTTCATAGCCCTATAAGCGATCCTATAGTCTAGGTTGGGCTCGTCCCCTCTTATCTGGTTCCTTCTCTGGCTCCCTAAAGGAGTTTCCTCCTGAGTTCGCATCGCCTTACTACCCACTGCTTCTGAGACCTTGCTGCTGGACAGGTTAATTTATTATAGATTCGGATACAGTTTAAGAATGCCTGCAAAAATATAAAGAAAGAAATAGTGGATGGTAAGAAAACTCTAAGAAGATTACCGCTCTAGGGTGATACCCCTTAAGTCGCAAACAGAAGAAATCTCCAATCTTTCCGATTCACGCTTATATTTATTCTTTCTTTTGCATCTCTCTTTCTCGTCTGTGGGTGTAGTCAACTAAATGTTTCTTCTGACTTTCCATGGTGCTTCCTAAAGTAAAGTTGATTTAGGTGAAAAATTATATTTTTCGCCATTTCGAATTGTCCTTGGCCTTGCTTCCTACCTGGATTAATAACTTACGCGGGCAAATAACGCTGAAAATAATCAGATTGACTGAGACGTCGGTAGGATCAAATCTTTACTACACTCTCTTCTAGAAATTAATTCCTCTAGGTTTGTATTGTACCCGAGAGGCGAAATATTAATAACTAATGAGCCATACTCTAAAACAAAATTTAATTTCTGATTTTATTCACATAATATTTGTAGGTTCATAGGCGTTTTATCTTGAGAGAAATCTTTCCGATTTATTTTCTTCTAAATAAAAATGCCTGAAAATTCTAAGAATGATGAATAAACTTATTCGTTAAAAAATCTGAAAAAATAAACATTTTTTTAAGGAAAATGATTCTGTTTTCTAAAAGCAATATTTTTGTTTTAAAAAGTAAATGTCTAAAGGTACACACTACTGTATGCCAGGCTGCCACTATCGGCGCTGCTCTCGGGTAGTAATGACTTGTGGAAAGGTAAGGACCTTCTAACTAGAGTGCGATATTATTAGATTGGCTCTTTAAATGTAAATAAGTTTGCAAGGTTCGTCTCAAGGGTTATTTGAAAGATACACCTCTACAAAAATAAGCTTTAATACTAGGATCTAAACAGCAATAAGCTCGGGTTCTCTCTATCTGCTGAGGAGTTGCAGACATCACCCTAAATAGGACCCACAGCTATGATCGAGAGAGGTTTACGCGCGCAAGAGCGTCCCAAGTGGATATCGGACGCGGCTTAGGCAAACATGGACCTTGATAGTTTCAGGCATCGTGGAGGTGAAAAAGAATTATGCAAGATTCCAAAAGGATATTCAAAGATATTTCTAGTGGATTCTAAAGCTTGGTAAAAAGAGTCAAACTTTTTATATCGTTCACCAAAAAGGAAAAAATATTGTGAGATATCATTATGTGGTTTATAGCTTAGTTCTCTTTAGAAATCATTCATTTATTTTTGTCATTATTTTCAGGAACCTTTCAATTATATCGAGTTGAAAAATTGATATTGTGAGCTTATGTTAGTTCTCATCAGGAATCGTGTGGTTAAGTAGAGAATAATGTATTTTGTACCATTTTTGGTCAAATTCCCTCTTATTTTTCATAACCCTAAAAGGAAACCACTTACCAATCGTGTTTTTCAGGGGTTACACATTAAATAAACTAATATTAAATATCTTTAAACCCCTAACGATTTAAAATAAGTATTTACCCCAATTTCTTAAAAAAAAATTGCTTCTATGAAAGACATTTTCCTCATTTGAAAAAAATAATAAATGATGTAGATATAAATTTGCTAATGTAACCACAAAAACGGTTGAAAATGCCAAAAAATAGTCATCTTTACTTTTATCACGGAAAAGTTCCGACCCAAATTCATTCGAGAGAAAAACTATCTTTGAGAACCCAAGAAAATTTTCTAAAATATAGCAGAACGCAGGAAAACAACCAAATGAGATTTTCTTCCATTTAATGAAATGGGTGTCACTTTGATGGAAGGCAGCCTTAAAAAGTAAAGAAGGTCAGGTTAAAGGAAAAACGAAGAGAAAGAGAGAAATACAGTGAAATAATCGATAGATAAAAGAGGTGAATATTGTAAATAGGCAAAAATTAAGTTGTCTGAAATTCTATTTTTTAAAATGTCCTTTGTCTAATTGTCCATAATTAATAATTAGAGAAAATGACGACCAATATAAGAATCCACCTAAAATTTGCGTACACCCGTGCACACAATTAAGCACACAAAATTACCCAAAGAAAACTGCAGGAGATGAGAATTAAGAACATATTAACAGAATTTTAAAACAATGGACGTAGCCAATTTTAATTTTGTTATGATATTCTTTTAATTTTCGCTTCTGTACATTTTAATATAACATTTTTATGACGTGCTCTCCTTGATTATAACCAACTAAGCTGGATTCAGCGTCAATCTGTTCAATTGTAGAATAATCAAATAAAGTTGTAGATAATTTTTTTAATAAAAATTTATGACGTCAAATTAATAATATTAATACTTTCAAGAAAGGATAAAAAGCTCGAGTGAACCATTATTTAATTGAGTTTTTTGCTTTTCATAAATTTGAATATCGTTAATTTAACAGTATAAAGTGGTATTAAGGAATTTATCGACAGTGTTAACTGTCTGCTCGACCATTGAGCAGATTGACTATGAATCCATATTTTAAAGATTTTTTAGAAGAGTCAGATCGACTAATTATAATTGGTCGATCTGAGTCTTCAAAAAGAACGCTTTAAAAGATATGCGGAGATTAATCAAATAAGTTAATTACAGAGCAAATTTTCTTATCATAAAATCGTTAAAACTGATGTTTAGCTAAGTAGCACTCCTTTTAAACATCATCTATCAATAAGATAGTTAATAAATCTGCAGATTATATAAACAATATGACTAACTTTTACACATACCATAAATTTTTAGGAACATTAATTATATGTTAGGGCTAAATGGATTAAATGAGGAAACAGTAACTTGATGCCTTATATATCAAGTTTGTACACGTCAATAGGATCATTATTTTATAAACCGGCATTTCACCTAGACCAAACGCTCTCAATTCTTTATCACTCACCTTCTTTCTTTCTACCTATGCAGATCTCACCCGAGTTACCACTTTAATAATAAACCTGTAGTTTTATCATTAGGCCTATCATTGACTTAGCTTCCAGCACAATGTTCTTTATTAGCGTTGACAAACATAAGCGTTTCAAACGTACAAGGCAACAGTTTGAATTGTACTAGAATGTACCAGCGCTCAAACATGATTTATGTCTAAATTCGTGAAATTTAACAGAAACCGAATAAATGTGCCCTTTATTAAAAAGAAGTAATCGATGGAAGACAATTCTGTTTTTTAATGCGGATGTTATATATAAAAGTGGATAGTTACTATTAGAATATGGTTAATTAAATTAGAGAGAATAAATGCTCGTGCTTGATAGATGCTATATCTGGTTTGTGGGTGAATCATAGCTATACAGCTTGGGCTAATGCTAAAGTGGATGCAAATATAGTTTATTCATTAATGCTAGAGTAATAGCTATGGGCGTTAGTCTATATATTACTGAGAAAAATTGGTGAGCATTAATGAATGGGTGAGCTGTGAGAGCTGAGCGTCATTTAATCGCTGCAGCACTCTGAGTAGAGCGCTCCAGATTGCATACTATTAACCTTAATCTTGACCCGAAATCGTGAAGTTTATTTACCGCCCACAGGTACCAGGTTAGGCCTTGCCTCTAACTCTAATTCACTTTCCTTCATAAACGATGGAGGTTCTAAGGCCCATGGTCTTCCTTTCTATACGCTTGAATTATACATTCAACCAGACCTCTGCTTTACTTAAGTGTACGGGTGAGCGAGAATTAATTTACAAGAATCGCAGGAGACATGATCAAAATTGAAAACACTCATGAATGATATATAGCATTAGCAAATATTTATATATATGAAGTGAAACCAATACATATAAGATATTATGTTAAAATTCAGAATATAGGGTAAAATTAAATCTCGTTTTTCAGGAAGTTAAGGAAATCTTATTGCATACTTGAGATCAGAGGGCGGCATAGTTGTGAAGGGAATAGAGGACGAAAAATATGTTTCCCGGAAATGGATGAGGGGTTGATATAGGTGAGATGTGTTTGTGTATTTATTACAGGAATACAGATCAATCTTTGATGTTGAATTGTTTCGATAAATTGTTGACTGTTAATTTTGAAAATGATTGTGGTGTATCTTTAATTGATTACGCGTCTGGTAAATGAAGAGAACAGATTATTCCTTTTACATAGGGGGCATACAATAAAACAACACCCTGGGAAAATATGACTACTTATACTGAATGCTGTTTCGTAAACAATAAATGAACATCTGTTTACATGAGAAGTAATATTCAATGGAGGCATTCCATAGGGAAGAGATCAACTCGAAACAGAAAGACTTTCGAGTCAGTAAATATAAATTATCCAACTATTCAGTAATTCAAATTTATAATCGATTTCTAACATATTAAACACAAACATATCACACGAGAGCAATTATAGGAGAGGGAAACCAATAACTTTGGAATGGGTGGAACAACAAAATGAAGTGGATGCAAAAGAAGCCCATCATCGCCTCCTGCTTTCACAAGACGAGGGATGAAGATAAGGTATATCAGTCCGTTGAGTGCTCTGCAGGAACACTCCGTAGCCCCAAGATAAAAAAATCTTCGAGGTCCTCTCTGCATAACTTCAAATCGCCCTCATAAGGATAATAGACGTAATAAACGGCTTTATCTCTTTGAATTTATACTTTCCGAAACTGAAAGAAAAAGAAAAATAGAGCTTGAATCAAAGACAACCCCTCAACTATCATATATTAGCAGCATAATTTGCCACAAGTGAATCCTGGATAGGATCACACATCACCACAGTAATTAAATAATTGATAAGCAACAGGTTTGGCGAATAGAAAGGATGTTATTAAGTTTAACGAACACAGGCATAACATCTAAATAACTCAATAAAACATAGCTGGCTAAAAAGAAAGAAATGTTAAAGCACACACCTCAGTGAACTGCCCCCCAAAAGGAAAGTAGACATGGTCCGAATTCAGGAGACAAGATTATACACATTACAAGTGTAACTCCAGAAATAAGAAATGCGTGAATTCTCATGCAAAATATTGTACTACGCAATTAAGCTGCCTGAAAAGGGAAATTATCAAGAAGAAAAGAGGGAAAGAAAAGGACAGATTTACAATAAAGTCACACACTTTTAAGAAACACCCAGGTCCATTACTTTATATTGCAAGTGGGATGAACGCAAAAATATTAATACGTTTATATATTCTGACTTGGCAAACATCGCTACACAATGATCATCCAAAGAAGTATTAACTCTCCCCTAACATAAAATTTACTCCTCAAGTGCTGAACCCCCAAAACATGAACATTTAAGAGTATTCAAAAGATGTGTGGTACAAGAGAGATCTGAAAAGCAACCAAAGATAACAGCATATGCAGATAATTAAACTGAAATACTTTTAAATAAACATACATGTCTGGATTACAACAAAGAGCCTATACAATAATAGTTTCATAGAAGTTAACCTAATACAAGAAGACACATAAAATCGCACAACTTAAGGAGACTCAGATCAGAATAGGAAACAACTCCATATTTTGTTTAGAAAGAAAAAAAACAACAATAAGCCGAAAGCCAAACGCCTAGTTCTTTAAAATACAAAATTCAGGCACGAAAATTGCGATAGGATCAGGCGGAAAGAGAAATTTAACAGGAATCTAAAGAGAGACCTTTTTCACTAAAGGAAAGTGGAGGACACATTTAGAATTAAACTCACGAATAAGCATTGATATAAACTGGAAGTATTCAAAATATGTAAGCACCGACAGTTAGATCAACCAAAGAACCATATGGGAGAATATTTTGAGGAAAATTGACCAAGATATCAATCTCATCTCTCGACCCGTAATTTATGCATAAAATAACAAGATAAAAAATCTGAATTATAAGTTATGACAGAGATTTAGAGCCAGAAGCCTATAGTGGATCGGTGACGCAATCAAAATAAATAGCGAGTAACTCCCTTTATGTAACTTGAAAGAGTCTTACTTAGTGGTACACGGGAAAAGTAAATCGGAGCATTGAAAATCGCCACTGGGTACAAACCACCATGACGCCACTACTTGCGTCTTCTCATGTTTTTTTTATTTTATAAAACGAAATTTTTCCAATTTTCTTGGCCACCTCATTGCAAAGTGTCAGGAGTCAGATAAAAGCGTAAACGAGATAGGAATAAGACTAACAATATTAATGGACAGGAACAGCATCCAATGCCTAGGCCCAAATTTTTCTTCATTTATTACAGCACGTTCGGCCACGAACTCGGACGATGTCTTTCCGGATTTGACTTTCCGTTCAATTATATATGTATATAAAGCCAGAGATCATTTCTTGTAGCAACCACATAGAAATATCCTTTACCATCAATAACAACTCTAATTAAATAACCCCTAAAATTTAAATCAGAGCATAACTATGATGTTGCTGTGAATTGTTCTTACATATGTGATCTCTAGTTCGTGATAGCTCAATTGAAAAATACTACAGAATATTATTTAATATTTCCTAGTCTTGCTTGTACAGCTTTTCTCACTCGTACCACTTTCCCTGCCTAGAATAAGTAGAAGACATTTGGAGCACCTCTTCTTGGAAGAATACCTGTAGATATTCCGTTTCTTATCTTCTTACACTTTCTCTTCATTTGACTGTACATTTTCAGTTCTTCAGGCCTTGTTTATAAAATATTAAGATCTAACATGCATAATACACACACACATATATATATATATATATATATATATATATATATATATATATATATATATATATACCGAATTGCCCTCACCATATCTTATAAACACTGTTGTATTAAATACCGCTCAGATTCTTTCCTCTAGCCTGCAGAGGATTTCTTTTAGCACTTGTTCATCACAATCTAGCTGTAACAGCTATTCTTTTTCAGAGGGCTATTCCTTTCTAATATTTTTTTGGGCATATTGGTTTTAAATTCACATGACCAAATCATCAATGTTGGCCTCTATCTCTAAATTTGAGGAGGATTTCAACTCCAAATTGTTATAGAATTTCATAGTTTCCCATTCTATCCAACCTACTAACGTTTGTTGCTATTATATACAAGGCTGTCGTTTCAATGGCTCAGGTCTTAATTTTTGTCTTTGAAAGGTGTTACCGTGTCGTATGCACCATACAGTAATGTGGGACTCTGCATTGTTGTATATATAAATATATATATATATATATATATATATATATATATATATATATATATATATATATATATATATATATATATATTTATATATATAATAATAATAATTTCATTTCTCAACTTACTTGTAAGTGTCAAATCTTGAGCAGTAGATACAGTAGAGTGATAGTTTTGTTTAATTTGTTTATTTTCTTGTTTATCTCTGTCTGCATGATATCCGGTTTTAAAGAATACCGTAAGGTATTTGAACTGATCTGATTGTTTGAGATTTTGTCCACCAATTTAATATATACTCTTAATTGTTATTTACATATCATTAATTACTTGGATAATTCTCATGACTTTCTCTTTCATTTTTCATCAAGTTATAAACCTTTGTAACGAATACTTCTCCTTATATTCCTCTTAGTACCATCCTTCACAAAGGATGTAACTTGCATTATGTATTTTCTTACATTAAACAGGTGAAAAGGAGTATACTTTTAGGTAATTTTTATTAAATCATTCAGACTAGTTTTGGAAGTATTCTGTTTCCCTCATTAATTTTTAAATAATGAGACAAGGTTCCATGAGCACGCTCGTTCAATTATCGTATCATTAACTAAATAAAAATTAACCCCATTAGAAAAGAGTCTTTAACTTGTTTGTCAAAGTTCTGTAATGAACGAACTTCACATTATGTCACAATGGATATAATCAGGGCCCATATTTTTGCGAATAACTTAATTACATTTTTCATGCCAGCAAAACAAAACGAAGGTTTTTATTTGTCTATGACTACGTAAAAAGAAAAACTTTTATTAGATTCTACTCTCTAAAACCCCAAACCTTTCTTCCAGGTCCAAACTCTTTAAAATTCATAATGTAAGTCTCTTTGCCTCAAATTATGTGAAAATGTCAGAGAGAGAGAGAGAGAGTTACGCGAGGAAAGAAGCCTAGGATGTATCTCACAGACAAAATCACCTTCAAACGGTGTCTTTCGGTAAACTTCCGCAGCGATAACGGAGCAAGACAAGTCAAACTGGAGGCAGGAACCCAGATCAGCTAGGAGGCGCTAAGCCCTTGCCCACTAAACCAATTTTTAAATCCTAAAACCACGCAAAGAGCGATTTAACTATTTGATTAAGTCGACCAACGGTACAGAGCGCACTCGCATATCCCACGTACTTAAAGGGGGCATTTCCCTGCGTCTGCTACTCGCCTCTTTCTTAGCGTCTAAGGCAGGCCAGTGAGGCTCAGTAAAGCTTACCTACCCTAAGACATAGTATAGTATATATATATATATATATATATATATATATATATATATATATATATATATATATATATATAAAATTAAACTGGTGTCAGACTTTGAGGGTCGTTAAAAGGTTTTATTCAAGGATTTTAAGATTGTAGTTCTAGATATCAAGGAAACAATATTTTTTGGCTAAATACTTACAAATTTAGATACAGAATCCCAGTGAGTATTTGAAGTTAATTACTTTGTGATTATTGTGACTGTGCATCACTAGTTTTCCCAAGTGGTATACTATATCTCTTCTTTCGGCCTCATATACTCTGCCATTTGAAAGATTTAGAGAAATTGTATTTGTTGGGGTTTGTTTGGCGTACGAGTACATAGTTGTAGGCGCCAAGGCTTCTTCGCCTCAATCACAGAATTTGCATCGTGCGAATTAAGCGAGTTCTTTTTGCGTGTGTTTTTTTGTGTTTACTTCTGGGTCACGTAAAACCTATTGGCACTCCTGTCAGTGCTCATAAGGCATTCAGCGAAACAGTGTTAATTCGTGTTTAACAAACATTCTCTTGTTGCGTGCGTTCATTTTTTTTTGTTAAAGTGCGAACAGGTGACACATAATGTCTCTGTTCGAAATGTTCAAAGTACAAGGAAAATCTCTGGGTCTAATTGGATAGGACCTAATGTCTTATATCCGGGAAGAAGAGAAAACAGCACGAGAAAAAAATAAGAGAAAGAGAAAGATAAGAGAAAGGAAGAGAAGAAAGAAAGGAAAGAGAAGAACAGAAAGAAAGTTTGAGAACATGTTTGTACGAAGTAGAGATGACAAGGACGAGAAACGAATCCCTATCAGTGACTTTGGCGACCGGAATCCAGCAACCCACATCTGTCAATCGTCCTGTCTTCAAAGAAGGGAAAGACTTCGCTTCATATTTAACCCACTCGAGAAGATCTGCGAATTATATCACTCGGAAATAGAATCAGACGGCGTATCTAAATATTTGCCCCTAATGAAAACCCACCTGAGAGATATTTTTATTTCTCTATCATCAGAGGAAACATTATTCATTACTCCTCGTTGATGACCGAACTACTTATTCCCTATAATATGACTCCAGATTTTTCCCATGTTAAGTTTATGAGGTGCCGAGTTCAGCCAAATTATACTTTCAGACAGTTCGGGTACACATTATAAGTCACCTTAAGTTCTGGCTTGACGCATCAAAAGTGCCACATGACTACGATGCTATTATCGATTTTATTCTAAAGGTTAACTTTTGGCATCGCTTCCATCAAAAGTAAGATCGTTAAGTCAAGGACTAAAGATGCACTAGTTTCAAGGAGTGCATATAAGAAGGTGACCTACGAGTATATGCAGCAAGCCACAATTGATACCCCATAAAAGGGAAGAAAGTGGAACCATCTTTCCCCAAATCAAAGGTATATAAGCATAAATTGCTTCCTCACAATAAGGTAAACCTTTTCAAGATAACAGGCCATTCCAAGCAGAAACTGGTTCGACCACTCGTCAAACAAGAAGTCCAGCCTTTCTCCACTAACCCCGTTGCGTCAGCGTTCCTCAGGAGGACTATTATATTATTCTTGCGGAATCAAGGGTCATGTGAGAACAAATTGCCCTCAAAACTCTCACTTGATGAATAACTATTTCCACCAGGAGCATCAGGTGAGTGCCACCACTTCTTTAGCCCCGTCTCAACCAAAAAATCCCCACTCTTCGAACGAGCCAGGTCCCGCCGGCCACAAAGTGAAATTTTTATTGAACAAAAGCAACCCTGGGGGCCTTCAATTCGGGACTGGTACGGTTAACTGCTGCCGTATCTCAAACTTCGTCCGAGATACAGGTTGCACGTGTAGCGTGGATTTGGATAAGCTACTCCCACCTGTAGCTCCGAATCACGATCGGTTCGCCATCGTGTATGTTTACCTAGGACGAGCTAATCGTCCCCCATCGTTAGGTGCCATATAGACTGCTCCTGCTTCACTGGCTGGGCCGAACTAGTGGCAGCACCCAGCAATTTTTGTGCCTCTATGATTAGGCAGAGCCCCAAAGTTTCGTCACCCCCGGTGTCTCAACCCTTGACAACCCGCTCACAAGCAAAGCGGGATTTGAAAACACCCACACCCTAAGAACCCCTGGTGCTTCAGAATATAGAAATGTCTTAAACGTTGACTTTGCTAAGATACAGAAGGAGTGTGAATCTCTTCGTGCTATGTGGACTAAGACTCAAAATAAGACGCAATAGTCCATTAGAAATGGCAAATTAATTTCTTCCCTCATTAAGGATAACCTCCTTTACCGCATATGCTCCGAGGGAGATCACACCAAGGCTCGAGCATTATGTATTCCCAGCTCTCATTTGCGACTTATTTTACAAGCCACATATGACAGCCACTTCCCGGCTCAGTTCAGCACCACAAAAAGCGCCCAACGAAACTTTAAATACTTTTATTGGTCCGGAGCGTCGGACGAAATTCTGCGCTATTGTCGATAATGCGACATATGCTACTAAACTGCCATTAAGGGGTGAGTTAAGCCGGCTCCCTTGCAGAAGGGCCCTGAAAATTTCAGAACCCTCCTCCCGAGTGGCAATCGACTTGGTTGGACCCCTTCATCCACCATCTAGTGAGAGCCAAAGTTATGTCCTCCCTCTGGTCGGTTTTGCCATCATGTTGCCGGAAGCTGTCCCACTCAAGGAGATTTTCAGCATTTCGGGTGCCGAAGTTTCGTTCCATTAACCCTGACCATCCATTATGGCTTTGCAAAAATTATTTTTTTATTCTTATAGGTTGTTTATGTACATGTTCTTACGCTTAGTGACCTAAAAAGAAGAAATTCAAAACCATTATGACCTTGGAAAATGAGAAGCATTCTCGCACGGAGCTTTAAGTTTTTGGCCTTAAAATCTAACAAAATCACCATTTCTGGGCCCGTTGAATCATATTTTGCACTAACATCTTTTATGGGAAAAAGATAAATCAATAAAAGTAGTGGATGTAAGTGGATAGCAATATCGTGCTTCACTGTTTTACTCAATCAACAGCTGAACAGGCCAAAATTGCACGACCCTCTAAGCCAGGTACCTTTTGTAGAATTTCATCATATTAAGTAGTGTATCAGCAAGGTCTGGGTCAAATTTCTCGTATTTTAACTTGTTCTATATTAGACTTATTTCATTCACGGAAGCTTCTGTAGCAGCCAATGATATCATCCATTCAATAGTATATAACAGTGCAAGGAAGGTGTTGTATCTTTGCAGCTTTAATAACGTCTCTTCCTGTTGCTCAAGTTGATCTGTATTCATCAGCATTTTAATGAAATACATGTTTCTGGCTATCCAATAGGCTTAATGAATCGCACGTGGCTAAGTCCAGTGAAACATTCGAGGAAACTTACTCCCTAGAATAATGAAGATCACTTCAGGCATTTTCCTGTATAAGATTGTTAGAATGCCATAGAGTATTTCTTCACTGTTCCTCTTCTTTTCTTTCGTCCATCAGCGCTTTATAGTCAGCATAGTTGGGTTTTCTTTTTATAAGTCTGTCCAAACAACTTTTATATGCTCAAACTGCTTATCTGGCCCTTGCATATTCCCAAACAGCTTCTTCTAAACTGCTCCTACTAAGATTTCCAGGATGCGATGTCGACAGGCCAGTTATGCACTATTTTGTGTAGCATTTTCTGTAGAAGTTTGTCAGCTTCTCTGTCAAATATATTTTTACTTGGTATATTGGTTCAGATGTCTTTAGTTGCCCCAAAGAAGCCTCAGCCAGAGATCTGCCAGAACAATTATCGATGAAAGGTTACACATAATAACTTTCATTCAGTGAATCTAAGTTAAAAAGGAAACTTGCACAACTAAAGGTTCTAAGAAACCTGAGGTTTATTGCTCAAAAAATCTTTGTGCAACTTTTCATCCTATTTTAAAGTAGCGTATAGTAGGGAATTTTCACTATACTTAGACATGTGACACTAACTGGTATTAGACCTGGACAACATTCTGCTGTGACGTGTTTTTAAGGTTAATCTGACGAAGTTATCCATGTCAGCCTGTATGCTGGTGGGAAGCTTGCGACTTCTGATAAAAAGCTGAACGCTATTGTACCATTAAGGTTTCATTGAGAGTTCTAGCAGATTGCCCAGTTGACATCTAAAGTGGACAAAGTTTACGTGGATGAAATATTCTATTTAATTATTATTATAATATTTTTTATTTAATTTATTAATTTTATGTTCTTTTAGTTGATATCTAATTTATTGTTTTATATAGTTTATATCAAAGGTTATTGTGCGAAACATAATTCAATGGACCCCAGAACTAGTGTTTTAACAGTTTTCAAGCTATAAAATTGCAAGTTCTGGAATTCTCATACTACATATATACCATAAAGAAATAAATATACAGAAACATATTAAAATCACATAAAGATTTATGGTGGTGGGGGCTTCCTTTATTTTAATTACTTTTCTTATTTATCAAATCTATTTATTACTTCTTAACTGAAGATGCCCCTTGAAACATTGCCTTTCAACTTTCAATTTATCTGACTCCATATTCTTGTAGGCTGAGATTCCTTCTTCTCTAATTTGGCTGGGTTAATTCTTGATCTTCTTTTACTTGATTTATCTTCTTTTTAACGACGATGTGATGATATTGCTGTTCTGCGGTAAACGTCCAGACTGGTGACGAAGAGCCATTTGACGATATGACGAAGGGCTTTAGGGTAATCAAGGATAAGGATGTCATCGAGATAGGTGTAAGCTACACACACAAACTCCCCAGCATAGTTGGCAAATATCTGGGTCATGCATTATTGCATGATAAATGCATGATAAGTAAAGCGATATTTATATACCAACACATTTTATCCCGATCCACTGCCTCCCCAAAACATGCATTGGAATGTGATAAAATCCCTTGCAAGGGTCAATTTTAATTGCCCATGCCGCAGGTGGTGTTTCTCTCAGAACCTTTTATAGCGATGTTATAGTGAAAGATAGTGCAATAGTGGGGGAATCCATTAGTGGGGGCATATCATAGACCGACCTACCAATGGTGGTGTTCCTGGTAATACAGAACTCTCAGTCGGCGCATCTAATTCTGGCTGACTACTCAAAGACGCCCGCATGCAGCAAGGGGGAAATAAGATCTGACATCTGAGGACATAAAGTGCCAAAGGGTGGTACTCTCCCAGATATATACAAACTGCTTAAGCTGGTGCGGCCTTTGTGATATTAGAAGCAATTGAAAGTCCTTGACAGAAAGAACCTAAAATAAAATCACAGCTGTGCCACACATGGGGAAGAGGGGATAGCGTCCCGTCGAGTCAGCAGGTCGAACGCACTTATCTTTGCGTTACAGTTCTCACCGGTCTGAACTGATTGGTCCTCTGAAGACTCGAACTGAGGACTTCGAGGTTCTTTGTGAACAGCCCCTCTCCCCCGGTGGAAGGAGTGCGATTTCAGAAGCGACATCAGGCGGAAGTCCAAATTGATCCAGGGCCTCAAAAGTGCTGGCTAGGTTAGAGGCCTCGGGTAGAGGGCGTTCTTGCTTGTCGAGTGGGGGCCAAACAGCTTCAGTAATGGTTTCGCAACGAGAATATGTTCCCGCTTTGCTATATCGAAGTCATCAAGGTTCATATCACCCAATATGAGCTCCTGTGTAGGAACTGGGTTCGGTGGCGATGCGACAGAGGTGGAGCTTAGCCATCAACTATTCCCCACGACAGCAATACCAGTCAGTTTGTCCGCACTGACCTGTATGATGAGGGGGGGGAGTTTAGGAAAGGGGGGGGGGATATGGAGGAAAGAATACCTCTTGGATCGCTAACTTATTTTGCCTCAAGTAATCGAGACTTATCAATGAGTAAAGATGGTCAGGATGCGAATCTTCATTCTATGCCAAAAGTTCACATTCCTAAAAAAAAAATTACTAAAATCTTTTCACAGCACAGTAATGACAATGAAAATTTGAAAGGAGAGATGGCAAATGAATAAGACAAGTAAAATGGGAAAAAGAGACGAACGGGTCACTAGAATATTTGCTACGTTCTTTACCTAGTTTCACTAAGAGAGAAAGAAGAAAACCTTTGAGAAAGAGAGATAGGCTCTAGGATGAACGGTGGGTTATTCCCTACCGAAATGAACATATGTAGCCTATAAAAATGTATACAAATCTCTATACAAGGACAAAAGAAAAACGGAAATATTTTATAGATTTATTTTCCTTTCTAATTCCCTACCCTCCTTAATCCGGTTTAACTTAGCTAGGTACCAAAACAAAAAACTCTCGCATATCTTAATTCTAATCACTTGTCAATGCACTTTTCAATGATTACAATATTGACAATATTGGAAGTAAACCTAATCACTAAAAGGCCAAACTATATTATCTAAAATCTAATCCGACAAATACTATATATTCTCTAAAATTATGACAATTCGGTTTTTAATAAGTTAATTTTCTTCTATACATTTACTAATGAGATGGTTTTTAAATTAATATTAAAGTTATAATGCATTTTTAAAATAGAATTCATAAATTTATTCAGCTACTAAAGGACATTGAATAATTTCTTTTATATCTTATAGACTTAAGAAAGTTAAAAACGAAGAGGACAATAAATGCCTGAAAGGCCTAAATGGAAAATAAAACAAAAAAGCATAAAATCAACTGAAACAAAATGGAAAATGGAAACCAAATACACATGTAATAAAATAAAAATCTTTCTTTTACTTATGAAAACATATGGGTTAAAAAGTGAACAATAAGAGCACAATCAAAAAACTTGGAAATGAAAGAAATTGAGAAGTATCAGAAAACCATTGAGATAAGGACTAATGGTACAGTAATCAGTTATTGAAAAATAAAGTCAGATACTTCCTCTCAGTGAATACCCTGTAAGGATCCTCGTGAGGGGATGCCCCCTAGCGTGAGAATTTTAGAAGGTTCGAGAAGAAATCAGTCCCTCGCTTAATCACCCATCACAGTTGTATTTGTATTCGGACGCCACTCGTCCTCCCCCTCCCCTGCGATAACACCGAGCGCAGCAACATTAACTCGACCCCAATATCACTAAGCAAGTTTCATCGTCAGGAATGACGCGTTATCATGAAAAGTGTTTACTTAGACTGGTACCTAAAATCACCTAGGGACCACCAGGCCCTCAGGCGTTAATCGAATCAGCCACCTGAATATTTAAACTGAATCTCACCTTCTCTCTAGAGCAGAGAAAATCTTATTCTCTCTGGAGCAGAGAAAACCTCATTCTTCATCACGAAGTAATCCAACCCCATCTTCAAATCTTCCTCGTCAGGACTCCTCGAAGTATCTTCTAGAAGACACGCGCCGTTGTCTCCCCTCCCCCCTCCAATTTGCCCGCATTTAAAGGTAAAGTGATCTTGCATGGTCATTCCTAGATTACCTCGTTAATATCCATATAAGTCAATTAACTTCTTTAATAAATTTGTTCCCTTATTTCATATATATATCAGGCAATGGTTTCGCTACTAAGCTTAAAATTCAAAATCTAAAAAAAAGCAGCCATGGTTAAATTTTTATAAATTTCTGAACTTCGCCAATTATAATAATTTTACAAAAGAGCTTTAAATTGAATTTCCCCTATTTCAAAATATTACGTTGCTATAATATAGTTATAGAGATATATAAGAATAGATTTTCTGAACTTCACCATTTGTAATTCTTTGAGTGTTAAAAAATTCACAAAATTTTGATACTTATTGAAATAACTTTGATTCAAAACATAATTTATAACCAAACTAAGATGAAATTATTATTCAAATACTCAAAAAATCCCCTTCTTAAATTATAGAGTTAGTGATGATATATATATATATATATATATATATATATATATATATATATATATATATATATATATAGTTATATCTATATATAAATTGCCCCCTTTCATTATACTCGTATATATTAAGATTATATTTTGGGATATTATCTTTGTATATCCATTGAACTGCAACTTGGCAAGGCATTAGTCAAAACCCAGTCAACCGTAAATCGCACTCTTTATAAATCGCCCCCGAACTATCTCAAGCAGCATGAGATCAGCTGTCTGCCCGTGCTTTTGTACGACTCTGATCGCCGAGCTAGTCTACACAAGCATACTTCGACACTTTCCAAACAGAATGGAAGTAGATGTGATAGCAATTAAGAAAATTTAGAGACTATTTCTCTTCCTAATAAATCAAAATATTAGGCAGAGAAATAGTCTCTAAATTTTAAATACACAGTCCACAAATTCTTATCTTCATATATTAATAAGCACTTTAAATTGAAGTGTATTCATTGCAAAACAGGGAACTTTAAAAGCTGCAAGCCATCCTATATACAGCAATCTAAATAGGCATCCAATATGCAATGCATACATAGTTTGGCTAGGAACTTTCATTATATTTTTTGTGCCTATTTTCACACATTTATGAAATAAATCTTTTACAAAGTCTTTAAAGTTCTCTGTACTAACTACGTTCCGGTTTTGTTTACATCTATTGCTCACATTCTAGCTATGTAGCGTTGTTTCCTTAATTCAGCTCTATTCATTGAACTAAGCTAGTTAATTATTCAGTAATTTGGAAATTGAGAATTTCGCTTTTTATATTCTCGCCATTTTCTTTCTTTCTCCACAAATGATTTCACAATTTGAGGGAAAAAAAGAATTGTTCATTAAAGAAGGAACTCCATTATTCTTGACATGCAATGTTACACATAGCGACGGGTTACCAAGTAATTGAAACTTTTACTACATTTTAAACTTTAGAATTAAGAAAAAACTGATTTGAACGATCTACAGAAAGTTTTGGGGTCCAACTAGGTCATTCCGAGTCATTCCTTTTCACAGACCCAGCGAAATAGAAGAGTAAACAAGGCCTACTAACCAAAAGGTCGCAGGCTCTCACTTACTTTGACTTATGACCTAACGACATTCAAAACTTTAATTCCTGTACTAACCTTGGGAGGACTTTGGCAATTCAATCATTCGAGAGAGATGTAAAACAACATAAGGATCTTAAATTTCATTAGAATCGGCTGAATAGTTAACATGTTATATATAGCCTCCCCCCTAAAAAAAAACTCGGGCTAACCTTGGGAAGACTTTTGAAATTATCTTATTCAAAAGTTAATGTAAAAGAACATAATGGTTTCAAATTTCGTTAGAATGGCCCGACTAGTTTTTGGGAAAACAAATAAATTATCGGGTTAAACTTGGAAGGACTTTGGCAATTCAATTATTTGAAAGAGAATGTAAAAGAACATTAGGTTTTTAAAGTTCGTTAGAACCGGCCGAAATGTTAGGAAGTTATTACCATAAGAAAATAATTCCCGGGCTAACCTTGGGAGGACCTTGTCAATCATATAATTTGAAAGAGAATTTAAAAAACATAAGAGTTCAAATTTTGTTTGAATGGAGTGACTAGGTATGATGCTATAGCAAAAACAAAATAATTCCCGGGCTTACCTTGGAAGGACTTTGGCATTTATATATGTCGAAAGAAAATGTAAAAGAATATAAGGGTTTCAATTTTCGTTTGAATCAGCCACAAATTTATGATGTTATTGCTAAAACAAAATCCCGGGCAACCCTTGTGAGGATTTGGCAATGATTTCCTTCGAAAGAGAATTAAAACAACAGAAGGGTTTCAAATTTCGAATCGGCGTAATAGTTACAATGTTATTAAAAAAAATAAGCAAAACGGAGACCTACTAATATGATTCCGGAATCAATGTAATACCTGATCTAATTTTGCTTATTCTTGATTGATAACAACATGTAAGTAATTTTATTTTAAAACAATAGATAATAGCCATTATTTATCTAAAAGTTTGCTTTTGTGGCCTATATAATAAAATAGGCATCTTTCATTAAGCCATTATAGGGTTAGAAATAAAAACACAGAATTACATTCGTAAAATTTTATAGAAACTTCTACAAGAAATATAATATAATGCCAAAAAATAGAAGTTAACAGTTTCCCTCGAAGTCATCAACTGCAGTCTCCAATTATGTTTACACAGTATAATCCTATTTATCTATATTGAAAGTTTATGTAGCATATCTTGATGGAAGTGCTCCCCTTGCTCCTCTGAGTATGTTCCCATATACTTTTTGAACTTATAAAATTGGCATCAACGATGTGCTCGCTAAGGCACATCCTGCAGCACCGATGGCCATAGATTTTAATTATGTTCTCAAGTAGGTCCACAAAATGTTCAGCCTTGATGTTGCCACCAATGCCCTTACATAACGAAACAAACTCTTCAAAGCTTATATTTCCTTTCTAGTAATCTTTTAATGGAATTATGAACACTCTATGATTTTCCTGAATTGTGTACAAGAAAAGAAGTTAGTTTTCAACTTTGCCTCAGAGAATTGCAGACAGAAATTTTGAAGTTACTTAGAGCCTGCAAAAACTTTGCTACGAGTTCTAACAAACTGTATCATGAGACCTAGTTTTAAATGGATTGAAGGGAACAACAGCTTTTTATAGTCCATCATGTGCTCATGTTTTTCATCATGCCCTCCAACAGACAACTCAGTCCTTTGTTGCCTGGGCTTCTTGAGCTAATGTGCTGTGATTTTTCTACAGTTTCAAGGCAGAAATTTTAAAGAGACTTACTAAAACCTCTTGTTTTTATGTAATCACCTTCCATTCCATAATCCAAATAATTTAATGCTTATAACCGGAGCTTAGCACTGTTGTCTTCCTCCTTGAGATATAATGAATGAACAAAAGAAAAGGATGTTTGCTTATTTTAATTATTTTCCAACAAATCCCCCTCTTCGAGCCTGGGAATCCAAACTCTGCATTTGACCTTGGCAAGCCCAAATTTCTGACTTGACAATGAAACAAAGTGAATTCTTAACGATATCCCTGGTAAATTTGAAAGCATTCCCAAGCAACAATTTGATCCAGACTTCTTTCTACCACCAGTAGATTTAAAACTAGGCTTTTTTAAGAATTTTATTATGGCAGTGAACCCAGCCACTCTGAACGGGAAGAAATCTAGACAAGAGATTGTACTTACACAAAAGAGATATTAGAGTGGGCAGCGAAAGTAGTGGAATTTTTTGCTATGTTAGAGACGAGAATCATACGATCGATTTCAATGGAAGTAAAATGCTTTTTAAATCGGCCAACTATGTTATAAGAAGAATCGTAGAATCGAGCTTAATATCGTCAGTTCCTAATTTAAATCTATCTGAGGGTCAATTTTCTTTTAACCCTGTAATAAGATCGCAAATAAATAAAATAGTAAAATGTCAGCCCTTCAATATGTTTAGGACTAACCCCCGCCCCAGATTAGCCACAAGTAGGGGATTGGGGGGAAAAATAGGGATCTTGTGTTATGCTTTTCTCTTATATATTTTCTGCCCAGTGTCAGTTGAAAAAGGGTGTGAGATACACCGAAACTGTTCTGAATTAAATTGTCTTCGGAGAATGTGGTTTATTTCCTCATATATATATATATATATATATATATATATATATATATATATATATATATATATATATATATATATATATATATATATATAAGTAATGAAAAATAACTTTTGAAGAAAAGTTAAATATTTGTTTATCAAGTCTAGAACACAGTCTTCTCTGAAGCTACGGTGCATTGTATTAACATTTGACCATCCATTTTATATCACCTTTCATTATTATCGTTAAATATCAGCATTACCTTATCCTTCTTCACATTCAATCCCGTCGAGCCAATCTCTGCTGAACATTTGCCTTTTTTCTTTTCCGCATCTATGCATGATATCAGAGTTACTATAATATTTTGTCCTGTTAAGTAATTACGTGTCACCGTTACTCATCTCTTTAGTAATACGCCATTCACGTTTAAATTAGCGAGAATTTAATGTCCTAAGCATAAAGCGTTCTGCATTTGCACGGATTATGTTTCATTTGATTAAGAACGCCAATAGAATTTTGATCTAGGCATTAGATTTAAAATATTATTCAGCACCCAAATATTAAGGCTACATGAAACTTTCTTTCTGCCATCATCTGAGATTGAATATTATTCGGGACATTTCTTCATCTCTTGAAACCCTTTTACTCCACTGGAACTTTGTTCTTATGACCTCAACTCCTCGTTTTTTACTCTCATTGAGCCGCTTTCCCAACAGTTAAGATACACAGTGATATATGAATTTACGTGTGTGATCTGTAATAGTCATTATGTACAACATTTACTGAAATTCTCAAATCACATGGGTTTGTAAAATAGAACTTTCAGCAGTTTATGTGCAAACAACTCTATTGATCTTCTATTTTCTGCCAAAATTTTCAGTGTTTATTGAATCTGTCCATGATGTAACCAGAAGGCAAATTTGGTAGAACATATGGTATTCACCACAAAAGTTTACCAAATCGGACTCTTCATAACAGCTGACAACTTACTATATCCACGCTCCTTAACATATCTGAGGATTTAAATCGATGGTGCCATCTTTCTTGAAAATGCGTCATTAACTATATTCGTATCTATGATAATCTCTTATTTCAGTGGCATTTTTTCCTACTTGTACACGGAAAATACTATACGAGTAAATATAAACACTTCTAATTATGTAAGAATTTGCTATAAATGAATCTATTTGCTACAAATAAGTTTCATGCATCACAGTAATTACACGACGAACTCTTCATTTTTCATTATTTCCAACTATAGTAAAAGCTAAAATTTTAACATCTTTCTTCCTGTCACCTACATTTATCGGCCGCTATGTGTTTCTAATTTGACCACTACTCCTCCCTACTGAGTTCAGAAGTTGTTTCTCGAGCCTGGCTTATATGAGGGCTAAGATAATAAACTATAACCACCCACTGAGAAATTTATGATATAAAACTTCACCTGTCTAATTCTTGAATTCACAAATTTGCATCCAATTTATGTATCATGAAGCTCAGTCAATACTAGAGCAAACCACATTTTACCTCTACCAGCTGACGCGATCGCAGTCCATTAAGCCTATGTTATATAAAACTTTATATGTATATTTATACCTGAAAGGGAGTGTAAGAAATTGTGGCACGTGTGCAATTTCCTTATTAAAAATGTTGACATATGATAGCTTTTCCTAATCACTTTCAATGACACCTCCGTTCGAGGGTTAAAATGATTGTGAGCGGAAAGTTCGATAAAACTTCTCAAATCGCTTCAAATTTGCCCCCCAATCAATTTTAAGAACTTTCAATGTGAAAAGTAAAATAAATCCAGTTTCTCACCAAATACTTCCACATTTTCCTACTCAACCTTATTTTTTTTATTCGCACGGTCATTTTTCATGGTCTACAAAAATAAACGTGACTGAATTGAAGGGAACAAATATCTTTGACGTTTTTCAATAAGATAATGAAGAATTTTCTAATTTAACAAGATGAAGATGAAAACTCAGACAAATGAAAGTTTATCGAAAGATTTCGCAAATAAATAAGATAGATTCCTTTCAGAAGAGACATTGCTCATAAATTATCGAGGCATTATTAATCAAGTAACACATAATATATACATTGGTGTAACGAGGCTTCCCTTACATTAAAATATTAATGCCGTTATTTATTTAAACTTTAAAAATATATTTAAACTTTTTATCGATCCCATTCAATTCACACAGTGATATTTCATTTCTTTAATTTTAGGGCAAAAATTCATCGCTTTAATTTTTTTCATTGGCCACAAATGAATGAATTTTGGAAATTGAAAAAAATAGTGAAATGTACATGACTAAGGTGAGAAATCTGAGATTATTTAGTGATTTAGGGATCAGAAAA
Organism: Ceratothoa steindachneri; assembly: GCA_963969495.1. Classification (NCBI taxonomy): domain Eukaryota; kingdom Metazoa; phylum Arthropoda; class Malacostraca; order Isopoda; family Cymothoidae; genus Ceratothoa; species Ceratothoa steindachneri. The sequence continues at coordinate 33,341,040 of OZ018324.1, read as the reverse complement.
GTGCACAACTCTCTTGATCCAATCCTCCACTACCACAAAACCTGATATCTTTGCAGGGCTCGATGGGAACTAAATTTACCTGGATCAGTGGCTTTGGCCACTAATCTGTTATCACATTTACTGTTTTGAAGATTCATTTGAGTCTGTATTAACGATTAATCCGAGTATTTTATCATTATTGACTACTAAAAACTGTCTGTCGTGGTGAGTAAGAATTCGTGAATATGGTGTCGACAGACAATCTCGAAGCTTTCATATTTACCCGTTTAGTTTCTCCTTTTTTAGCTTCATTTGCTCGAGCTCTAGACCATAACTTACAAGATTTCCTACGCAACATAATTGGCTTTAAACTATACAAAACAGTTAATTTTCGCGTATTTCTCCGGAGACAGTTTCATTATCTCGCTCGAGTTATATTTAATATTAAGTTGTCTAAGGTATTAATTAATCTTATATTTTTTACCTGGAATTAATATTAATTTGAACCTTTTAAAAAACAAATTTATGAAATATATTCAAATGATCGCAGCAAAGTCAATTCAAAAAGCAATATTTGATTTTTTTTAATGTAAATTGCTGTATCAAGGCTAATTCAACTAAATTAAATCCACACTAAGCATCTGTACAGAAAGAGGCAAGTGAAATAATTAAACAGCAAAAATAATTTTACACCGCAATGCCACTTTTGGAGCTCCTCTTTAAACACATTCATTTGATAAAAAGATATTTATATACAGATTATATGGAATTGGTTGCAAAAGTAAGTCAAGTTTAAGTAAAAAATTTATATCATAGAATGGAAAAAGACACTCATCTGGTAGGGACAGACGAAAGCATGGGCGGGGTATAATAAGAAAGCTGATCTGAGCTTTTAAAATCTTCCAATGATTGGATAATGTTAAAGAGAAAGCTAAATTTTAGTGAGATATCGTTAAAACAAGGAAAGCTAACAGATATCCAAATAAAGTTGTTACTCTTGGAGTTTTGTACAAGTAAATGAACTTTTTGCCCACAAGAGTGTTTAAGTTTGGTAGCACTAAGTTATTAACATTTTTGCCACTAGTCTTCCTTGTTAAACTTTCTTCCTTAATGACTCTGCATTAGGAAGGGCACTGAACGGAGAAGACAGAGGGAAAATATATTCATTCTCTAGGATCCTGAGCTTAACAGGTAGAAATTTAGGCTAAACTCTTCAGAGGACAATTGGCGGCATTTGGATAGAGGAATAATGACAGATAAAAGAGAAGAAAAGGCTAAAGGAATGAACTGAGAAAGCGAAGTAGAATTGGCAACAATTCCATTACAATCGTGAAAGGGGGCTTTAACCTGAAATGAATTTCACATAAAGACCCGAATAACAATCAATGCGAAGCCTGGCAGCACCAAATGCAGGTCCTTTTTGGAAGGAAAAGTGAAAACAAATTAGGTCTTCTACAAAATGGCTGCATCCAGCAAACATGAAAGCGCTCATAAACCAGGGGGATGTCCAACTATAGCTATTCGCATCAATAGAGTGTGTAATGGTAACCCGTTTGGCATCTTCCGAAACGGATGAGTGATGTAAACTTGCGAAGTAAAGTTAAAGTAAAGTGGTTCAAAAGAGAGTAAATATCGAACAAAACCTAGAAATACTGTGAGTTCTTGGGAGACCTTGTCCATTTTCAAAAAATGTTGTAGGCGCAAACGATGGAATAAGGTACTATAAGGAAATATAATGGCTATTTTAATAAATCCAATTACTTCTGTCATAAATAAGTTATATTTCTCTTCCTTGAAGTTCTGCAAACGTAAAGATATCTCCCACGACCGCGATTTGAGCACAAATTACTTTGGAAACTATACAAAATCGTGGCAAACAAGAAAGGTCAATGCAAATGGAAAATATCAAGAGATAGGGTAACCATTATCCAAAAATAAGAGTTAATTAAGTTTAATCTTATAAAATTTATTAATTATTTGAGTAGGACATAAAAATTATCCTCTTAAAATAGACTGAGAAAATATTGTAGGCTTTTGTTGATAATTACTTAATACCTCTTTTTTTTAAAGGCCTTGATTTTTCATCGTCCATAGAGTTAGCTTCTTTAGCCAAAACGATTACAGAAAGTGACTAGTGCTTAATAATAAATAATCATTACTTGTTTTATTTATGGATTTTTTGCCCTTTTGATTTCAGGATTAATAAACACACACATACACACACACACACACATATATATATATATATATATATATATATGTCATGAGTATGGGTAATCTCCTTTTCCCGATATTATGCAATCTGTTTATGGAGGATTTTGAAAAGCACCTCCTTCCCCCCTCCATTTTAGACAATCACATAACGTGGTTCCGCTATGTAGACGATATATGTGCCACATTGCCTATCAATGATTTGATTCTTTCTTTAAAAAATTGAATAAGATCCACCCGACTAAAACATTTAAACTAGAATGGGAACTGAACAACTCATTGCTGTTTCTGGATGTAAAAATATCTAAAATAAACGACAAAGCATATTGTTTAGTCTACCGGATACTAACTAATTCTAATGCCTATATTCATTATTTCTCGTGTCACGATGTACCATTAAAAGGTCTGTAGTTTTTCCATGTTCCTGAGAGCATATCGGATTTGTGATCCTTGTTTCTTGCAAGACGAAATCAATACAATCATCCAAACCTTTATTAAGCTGCAATATCCCGTTTGGTTCAGAGAAAAGTGTTGCTATAAAGCCAGAACAATCTATTACTCCCTAGCTTATTATAAGGAAAACAGATATGACAAATATTATGTTACCTTCACATACATCTCACCAGTTAATCAATTTCAAATAGTTGGCACTGACCAACAACATCAATGTTGCCTTTTAGTACGAGAATACGATCAGAAATACCTTATCCTAAGATAGATCGATCGATAAAGAACAGAAATTTTATTTTATTCCATGCAAATTATGTGATGAAGTATATATCGGTGAAAGCAGCAGATTTTCCAAGAGAATGAATGAACATAAATGAGATATGCGACGTGGTGCACTCTCCTGCATTTTATTTCTACATATGTCCAATGAAATTTACCAAATTGATATCGAAAATGCTAAAATAGTTTATACGTCTCACAATTATATACATCAATGCTTAATTGAATCGGCACTTATAGAAGAAATTCCCGTTTTTAATACTTCCGATAGCAAATTCAATAGTAATACCTTAATATGCAAGGAAGTCATACTTCCGTTTCTCAAGAATGCCGCTACATTCCCGTATCTTTTTTTGTGTTTGTAACGTTAAGCAACTTCTTTATTTCACTTGTCCACCAGCTACTAACGAGGACGGAGGTTTCCGTCGAAACCTGGTTTCGCATATAAAATTAGTCCTATTACTGTGGTTTTATCCATATATATATATATATATATATATATATATATATATATATATATATATATATATATATATATATATATATATATATATATATATATATATATATATATATATATATATATATATGTATATATATATGAGTTTAATGAAAATGGAATAGATATTTTCTTGGCGAAAATTTCCCTAATTTTTTAATTACGAGTATAATCAAACTTTCCGCTCAATAACATATTAAAAATTCCAAACTTCATGTTCCACATGAAAATATATTTTCTCTGTATATTATATTATTTCCTTCTTAAAATTTCTAGTAATCAGAAAATTTGTTTTTTTAATTCATTAATGTAAAACTATAAGTTCCATTTCAAAACTAAAGAAACCATTCCCAAAAAGAAAACTAGTGCAAAACGATTTTTTTGATTGGTTCTATCAGACCAAACTCTTTTGTCTCCTCTAGATTTCGTCAATTAAAAACCATTTTTTACCCTTATTTTTCCTAATTAAGACCGACTGTCGTAGAATGACCCTTGGTTTCGATCACTATACTCTCTGACACCCTTTTAGTAGCGGTATGCTTTAAGGGGCGTGAGTTACTTCCATGATGTAGTAGGCTTTGTTCTAAGAGTGCTAATTTAGTAGTTTTGATCTTAAGGAAGAGCTATTTTTAAACACATAAGGATAAGAGGAAACACCAGAATATACCAAAATAAACATGTATTTTAAATGAAACACTTAACTATTACAATCCAACAGTTAACACATTTCTATCTTTGGCATCTAAGATCTTTCGCACGGATACAATGACAAAAATAAACAAATAGGCTTCCCGTAAACATACCAATTGCCGATTAGTATTTTTTTTTTGCGACTCTATTTGATTAGCGTTAAACATTAAATTAACGTACTCTCGTCTACAAACATATATGACCTAGGTTCAAGAACAATGGTTTATACTCTCCTTTAAAACGTGGGACGTACTAAACTTCTACTATCGCAATAGAGATATAAATGTTATTTTTAACTTACAGGTAAGTATTAGGGATTGCCGGATGTCGCTGGAGGACTTATATCTCGCTTTGAAGTGTTGTGGCCGCTGGTTGAATTTTATTCGAGGAGGGATTGCTTGTCGCCTGTGACGGGGGCTGATTCTTCAACGTAATTAAAGAACGGGAGCTCGTTGGGGCTGGGTTCTTCTCCTCTCACTCTTACGGAGCTTAAGATGTGAGAGTCGCTCGAGTGTTAGCGGCTTTACATTTCTTCATTCGGACTTCTTTGCAGACTGAAAAGGCTTTTTCGGTCTGGCACCGATATAAAGCTTGACTATTTAGGTTAATACGGCCCTGAAAGGGTGGATCGATTTTCTCCCTCTGATCCTATCGTTTCTCACGGAAATAGTCTTGTATGGCTGAAGGATCGATCTTCACGAACTAACCCTTCTTCTGGCGTATCGACTTCTAATCTTCTTGTCTGGCTGAAAGATCGATCTTTACGAACTAATCTTTCTTCTGGCGAATCGACTTCTAATAATCTTCTTGTCTGGCCGATGGATCGATCTCTCACGAACTAATCCTCATCTGGCGTATCGACTTCTGATAATCATCCTCTCTCTTTTTTGCGGGGCTTATTTATAGGCGGATTGCCGCCCCATCTGAAGGGAAAAGTGACCAGGCCACAGAGGCAAAGGAGGGGGGACGAATGGTGAGTTAGCATCTGGGGAGAGCGAGAATTCCTGAGGTGGCACTGGGGTGCCCAAGTCAGCTCGCAAATTAGAGGCTCGCAACCACACCGCTACTTGGCGTGTCTTCTGACTCGCACCGCTTTTTTTTCAATAACCACGATTTTATGGGTCTCGTATGTAATTGGATCGTTAGAGCGTCGTTTAAGGACCTTAGGTGGTCGCCTTAAAACAGATGTTAGCTCCAACTGCCGACAGCGGCGGGGAGATCACACATGGTAAGCAGTTTCGCCGGCTACCTTTCTCACGCTTCTCCTCATGAGGGAGCGGGGGGGCTTAAATGTACCTATACTCCTCCAGGATGCTAAATGTAGCCATTTCTCTACACCGACTGAGGCTTCAAATTTGCGACAAATCGTAAACTATAGGTAGAATTAATCAACCAGATAGACGTGAACTGATTTCGAAGTATATTAGCATTAGTCTTTTCTTAGTCCTTTTCTAGACTTTGCTTCACTAATTTGCATAAAAAAATATGAATACGATTTTAAAAATACAGTCAAAATTTAATTTCCTTCAATTAAACCATAGTAGTTTTGGCCGCCGGCAAAGTTAGACCACATTGGGTTTCTTTAGTCACCCTAGTGAGTTTTCATTGTCGTCAAGTTTGCGCTGGTTGGCCTATGATAAATCCACTTGCGTTCAATACCACACTAAAAATTATGCCCTGTTCCAATGAGAATTATGGTTTACTAACGATAAAAATAAGTTTTATTCGAAGAAATAACACGGAATATTTTAAGCTAATTTTAATGTTAGCACTAAGCTAAAATATGTGAATGCTTCGTGCTTATCTTTACTTCCTCTCAACCGAGTTATGCTTTGTAATACTGTTGTGCGTTCCTGATGTGCCTATTCTCTGCTATTTTCCCGACCAAGTATAGATCCAACCAAGATTCACATTGTTATGCCCCTTCAAGATCTATTCAGTAAAATGATTAAAGGAAAGACTAATATTTCTTTCAGCAAACAAATACTTATTGTTGTCAAAACTTTAAAAAACTAAAAGCTCACACAGACATCTCCACATAGGAGGAAAAGGTTTGCAACATTGGGTGATAAGGAGCGATGGGGTGCAAAACTCGCAACATCCGTTCGTCCTCAATCAAGTAGGGCACCTTTAGGGTTAATCAGTTTTAATTCCTAAAACCTATGTGAGTACCGTAGGCTGCCTGGACAGGTTTGCTCGGCGTAATAATTTTTTTGTCTCGCGGACAATATAAGTAATATATTTAGCTGATCTAATTTTACTCAGAATTAATTTTTTGATTTCATTCAAAAATTCATTTACTTTATACTATTTTATATAATTTTAATTACCTTACGGACATTTATCAGTCATTCAGCAAAGTGTGGCCCAAATCGAATTGCACGTCTTGAGCTTCGAACTAAAAAAAACGGTGGTCTAGGCATGAATTGTTTAATAAATATAAGTTAATTAAATAAACCTCTGCTTAATTGAACGGATCCACATTCAAGCTACACCAATTATAAACAAATTAAAATTTAATAAAAGGAAACACTTAAATGTGCCATACTCTAGGAAAGCTCATATTTTCTGCTCAATTTAGCTTATATTTGAAAACCCAATAGAGGAATGGAGATTTTGTGATTGAGACATGGATATTTTTACAAAGCTCTTGTTCCCTATCTCTGCAACTGATGAAGCCTGTTTGCAGCATGGTTTGTCCTCAAAATCATTGATGAAAGCAAACTAATTTCTTGAGACCAATTTAGAAGGAATTTCGGCTTTCTATGAATTTAAAATGAGTCTAAAATTTCTCATCACTTTACAAATAATTCTAAATTCATATTTGTTTCGTGTTATGCAAAAATGCATGCTTGGAATATATCTATATTTTAAATATATTAGATAGTTATTATTTTCTGCATAATTGTTCTTTCCTAATTTTCGTTTCGAAGAAAATAGAATTTTGTGCATTTTTAGGTTGTTTGGCTAGCCAGAGAGGGTTCTGGTTCGCCTTTTTCGGGAACTAACGACGGGTGGTAGACTTCTCTTCTTTTTTAATTGCAGGTTGTGTAAAAGGAGTTTAAAATAACATTAAATTTGTAAACTCTACTTACATATATTTTTCAATGGTTTATATAATTATAGTGAAATGCTGACAGTTTTTATTTGGATTAAATTTGCCAATTACTGTTCAGGCTAAAAGTTGTACTTCAGGAGAGCACTGTTCTTAACTCATAACTCATTCCTCCTAGAGCTTTGCACGGTCTCTCATTATTTTTTTCATGGTTCTAGCAGTATCTATAGTCGTTCGGTACTGAATGTATAGTTTTGCATGTTTAACACTTATATTTTGCAAAGCTTGCTCAGTTCTCGCCAGAACAGGGGACAACAACAAAAAATATTGTCCATTCGAACACTTGCAAAAGAGAGATAATAGAACTTCGGGAACCAGTGCTCATTTTGGACAACTATTTTCCATTTGGACTAGCTTAATTCATAAGCTAATTTGGTTTGCGTACGTAAATCCATTATAATATTTTATAAATTACATCAACGTACTCATTTTTTATTTTTTTATGAATCTTTTATTTCATTTATACAATGATAACACAACAATTTTTCTGGTTTAATGATGAAACTATGAGCAATCCTGTTTTATGATTGCTCACTCTTCCTTCCTCAACACCCAAGTACTTTCATTTTTGGCTACTTGTTTTAACTACAATCGCTACAAGTTCATGACCCTTATCTCCATCACTTTCCTGACAAACCGAGATGTCAACTTTGCTTTTCTTCTTTTAATAATAAGTAAATAATAAATAGATAAAACTCTGGGTTATGGGAATTATCCCCATTTTTCATTTTTCATTATGTTATGCCTATCTCTTCTCTCAATTTATAATTCTCTTTCTCCCTGCTGTTTTTAATGATAGGCTTCTTTGTTCCAATTTCCTCTCTAATAGTTTGGGAACCACCATCCAGGACTCTTTATTTACATCAAGATTTAAACATTTTGTCTCTCTTTTCTCTAGTGGCCGTTCTTCCGCACATATACCCTTTCAGCTTTCCCAAAACTTTTCATACTTTGTTCTTCTCCTTACATCATGAATTAAACTAACCTTTCTTCTGATGTCGGATCGAATTCATACCTAAAAGTGGCGAAGTCTCCAGTTCTTTTATTCACTATACTTCCTCTGACTCCTTATATCCTTTATTTATTCTACTTCATGCTCACGGGTCCTGCCTGTGTGGGAATAGACTCGTAATCTTTGCTTCTAAGATCTCTAATGATAGGCTTGCTCTGTACGCTCCTTTCTTTTTCATCGAATCATCAGTCGTGTCATGAATACACTATTCTTATCCCAACTCTTTTCTCGTTTGATAAAAGGGTGATATTTAAGGACCCGGAACATGATCATTACCATGGATAAAGGTCCATTATTTTTATTATTATAATTACCTATTATTATCTTAATTATTACATTTTCTGAATATTAGCTTGAAAATGGTTGTACAGAGAGAGAGGACAAACCTGCTCGACCTTTTTAAATCCACGCTAATGAGGCGTAAAAATTGCGAAAGTCATGACTGGCTGCAGGCAAGACTTCGCGGAAGCCTGAGATGTGCTTTAGAGCACGATGGGTCTTGCCGGGTTTATCGTGTGACGGCGGGAATTGGGAAAAGTCCACCTCGCCTGGCCAAGCGTCTGTCCACTGGAACCCTGCCCCTTCGGGCGCGAGGAAAAAGTCCCTCCGTCTCACCCCTATAAGACGTCCGACGCCGGACTTGGACAGCAGTAAGTATCTGCCAAGTTCCCGTATCCGTCAGTTCCTTGCATCCCCTTGTAGAACCCGTCTTATTCCGTGTATTCCCCTAGAGCTCTCGAGAGTCAACCATGTACTCATTGGTACCCGTTACACGAACGCGACGCATAAAATTTTCGATTCGGTATCCTAAACCTGAAGGCAAGTTCTGAGTTCATCTCGCACAATATTCGTTTGTCAAAAAGCTATAATTATGGACTCTAGGTAACTGCAACGCGCAACTCTCCTGTGCAAACTCCCCCCCCCCCTTTAAACCTCAGTCATTTGACTTCCTGTTCACTCAAGGTCATTTGAGCGTCCTATGTTTCATTGTCCGCTTGTGTGTACGGCGGTCGACACCGCCCGAGGTAGCATATCAGTAAAGTATATTTTTTACCCTATTACTATTGGCCAAAAGCACCATGAAACTGAATCACTCTCATAACGGACTAATCCGATCATAAGACTTTCCCTCGGGCTGAGGAATGTTGACAAGGGTTGGGTTCTAACATCAACCTACGACAATGGTCTTAAAGCCTCGTTAGATCGTTTAAAGCGAAACTTTTCTATGCTTATCGTAAAGTACGTAAATAATTTTTTATTCCTTTTTTATCAAATACGGGAGTGAGACATCTTAAACGAGAAATAGGAGCTCTTAGAAGTCGAAAAAAATCAAGCAAATGAACAAAAATGTTAGGAATATCAACTAGAAAGATTTTCGCTTGTATAAATATTAACTCACAATCCTGATAAGAAAAACAATCAAAGAAAAGAGCATATAATAAACGTCAATTGAAAAGAATATTGCAAAAAGATATCAACATAGATTTACGAAAACAAAATAATTGACAGACAGTGAATGACAAAACGCAGGGTAAACAGAGGAAAATAATCACGAACTGGGAAAAAAGAACTGAAGACTTCTCGTGTTTCTACCTTAATCACACCAACGCTCATCATCACACTTACGCTCTTCATCCCACTTACACTCTAGCATCAGACATACGCTCTTCATGACACCTAAAGAAAAAATAACTGAGGCTAATAAAACACTTTTAAATAGAGATGAATAATATGACGATATCAAATAATTGGAGAAAGAATCGAATACCTTAAACTCAACAATCTTATTAAACACAACTCAAAATATAAAATATAATTCAAATCCCTTGAATATCTTTTTCTTGAAAACAAAAACTAACTAAAATAAGTTTAACAAATACTAAGAATTAGTAGACGGCCAATAACAACGTTAAGGTATTAACAGACCCACGTACTCACAAATCTCGAGATCTAAATCAATTCACTGTCAAAACTTACTTCCTCCAAGAGCGCTGAGAGAAAAATCACTATTCAATTATAACCGATTCGAGAGATTATAAACCAAACTAGATTAAAAAAGTGCTAAGCTAGGTTTGACTCCGACAAAATCCGCATTTGAGGATATTGGAAGATATAAATGTTTGGAAATTAATCGAACAGTAAAGAAAATTAAATGTTGAAATTCCACCGCGCCAATGATTTTTTTAAAATTAAGAGATAATTAGGAAGTAGAAATTAGATATAAAATGTTAATTTTACGTAACTTGTTGGAAACTATAAATTAATTTTAAAATGAAAGTCTCCTTTAGAAATTATGCCTCAAGCCTCGTAAATATTTTGGGAAAATCTCACCTCATATTCAAGGCTTAATGTCTTATAAATCAATCATTAATCTGGTAATTCTCTAATTTCATTAGGCGCATGGTCAGCAATAAGCTGATCCATTCAAACCTTGCAACCTTTCGGAATTTTGAATAGATTTTCAATAAACATTTAGATCGTGGGTAGTGGTTTCCACGTTCTAAGGAGAGCTTGAGGTGAACATCCTCTGCATGAGTGTTTCTGTATTGATCGTCAAGATTTGTGTTCCTGAACGCGATGCATTGAATAGGTAAACATTATCTTCTTTTAAATCCCGCACCTATTATAAATTCCTACATAATTAAATTCAAACCATCTTAGACTTGGTTCTAAGTTTCTGGTGTTACAAAAGCGAAAGAAATAATTATTTTGAGTGTAAATGAAAGATCGGCATCAATAAAATAGCGTAGGGAAATTTCCTTGTACTAGGCTAAATAGAAGAACCCATTATAGATACTCGCATTTGGAAAGCAATCTTCACAGATACAAGCAATTAATGATTTAATGCTTTCGAGTATACATGCATAACTGAGCACAACCGAATTTTTTAAGCCCAATAAAAAAATGGAAATATCTTGATTACAATGTGCAACAAAATTTCACTTTTTTTCTTGTCCCTGGGTTAAAAGTGATATTTCCCAATTGCTTCTGGCTCTATTAAACAAAAAAAGATAATTTAATACCCCAAACTTTGCTTTTGTGTCTAGGATATTGAATTTTTAAATTATCCTACTCATGGTAAATAACATTATTTTGATGCAAATATTAAAAATATCTAAAAAGTTTTATGGGGAATATTTTTTTCAGTTCTTGTATAAACATGATATACTGTATTTAAAACGTTATAGAAACAGTAATACTGTAGTAACAGATATTCTTTCTCTTATATTTGTTTTTTTGCGACCCAGACAGAATTTTTTATATGATTGAAGAATTACTAGATAGAGCCTTCTGAAAACGTGGATGACTGTATAAATACAAATAATGTCTACTCAACAGATGTGCTAAACTCTAACCGTCACAGCGCAGACATCGTCACTCGTCCTTGATAGAAACAATCGTCACACATAGGGGATCAAGAGGTTGTAACCATCCAACAGTTTGATTTTGCTATGTCTGTGGCGAATTTAAGACAAGAGAGAAAGAGTAGTCTGTTGAGATATCTGCTATAATGTGTGAGGCATACAAGGCATATTTCGGCATGCCAGTCGGAGATTAACACAAACTTTGCGCATCTCATTTCACCTGTGAGCTCTGCAAAAGAACTCTGGAAGGTAATATATATATATATATATATATATATATATATATATATATATATATGTATATATATATATATAATGTGTTTTTTAAATTGGATATTTAGATTTTTTAATAACACTAAGTGAAAACTATTTGTATATTTATACTTATGTTTTCATTTTGTTTCTTAAAAAATGGTACAGAGGAGAAAAGAAAACTATGAGTTTCGCAATCCTTCAATTTGGAGGGAACCAACTGACCACTATAACAATTGTTTCTTCTGCATAGTGCAGTTTTCTAAACGTAGAGCAGAAAAAATGCGCCTTTATCATGTATCCAGACCTTCAGTCATCTATTGAGCCAATGCCACACAGTTCTGAGCTCCCGGTACCTAGTTAATAAAAAATAAGCCAACAATTTTTAGAAAGGAAAAGCAGTTCAGAATAGGATGGAGTCTTTGCTCCAGATTACAGGAGAGAAACCCATACTACCCCAACCAAAAAGATCTCAACGACCATATCAGATATTATGATCTCACAAAGTCCAATTCCGAGCTTTAATTTCGAGACTAAAGCAGGGAAATTTGTTAGATGATAGTGTAAAAATATCATATCAGAAAAAGCGGAACCAGTGTTTTCAAGCTTTGTACACCTCAAGATGAGCTTGGATTTTGTCACAATGCGACTGGTCTGTTTGAGAAAATAGGAATCGCCTGTACCCAAACAAGTAGCGCCTCTTCATAACAGGAACATGTATCCATCTCTTCCCCTTGCTCCCTCGGTCGAGCTCAAAGAGGTATACACCAGTGTCAAAATCTTGCTAGATAAATCTAAATCTGAAGAGTACGGTGGGGAGGTTATCAGAGATTCAAAATTATGGCTCTCTTGATGGGTCTCCAAGGCGGCGTTATCAACTTTCTTTGTTATATTTGCATTGTCGACAGCAAAACCTTAGAAATTTGAAATTGGAAAGTAGAAGTCATGAATTTGATTTTTTCCTAAGTTATCTTTTTCTGCAAAAAATATTGTTTTTGTTCACTTCAAGGCGAAGCAGGGCAATTTAAAAAAAATAAAAAATTCCTCTTTAAGGAGAAAAATTAATAAATGAATAAGTTATGCAAGACACACGACCTCAAACGACGTGTTGATTGTTCATTTGGCCCTAAATCGTTAAGTGTTCGCTTGACGCAACATAAATACAATATTAGGAGTGGGGAATGTAGCAGCGCTTTCTTTGTACATTTATCCGTAAATAGTAAACATATGAATTTGAATTCGGCTAAATTCATTTACAAATCAAATGACTTTATTCAAAGAAATATCGTTAAATGCTTATTCATTAATTCCTCGCCTAATTTTAATATATGCCATGGTCTCTTTAAACTAGACCCTGTTATTAAGAGGATAACTTATAACAAAATTGTCAATTTTAAAACTTGGCCCTTTGATTTATTAATTTAGTTATGTCTCTCTTGTTTATTTTTTGTATTCATAATCATGTATGTATGTAATTAGCTTAGTCATATATATGTCTACATTCTTTGCGCAAAAATTGGAATTTCCAGGAAGTAGACCTTATCTATTTGGTTTTATACTCAACATCCGTCTTTGATATTATTTTTATATTTTGGGTCCTTTCGTTGTACATGGGCGGGGCATTGCTCTTCTGTTTCACATATATATATATACCACCTTTGTAAATTATTTCTTTATTTCTTGATAATGAGCTGAATAAATTCGAAAGTACTTGGAATCCGCCTTTAATTTCCCTGTTGGATTTTTTGCATTTGTTGCTCTACTCACGCGCTAGTTTGTCATTTTCGCAGATATATGTATTATATATATATATATATATATATTATTAGGTTGAGAAATAAGTTCTTGCGGTTTTTTTTAATGCTATGTTGATTTTGGTTTTATTGACGTGATTTGTGCACATATTAAAAAACAATAATGAATTATGAGAGCGAAATTTGCAAAGGTTAGGCTACGTCTCTTAACAGCGTAGACTATTAGACTTTTGCTTAGACTACGTCTTGAAGTTAAGTAAAAAGTCATTGTGGTTTATTTAAAAGTTGTGTTAATTTAATTTTGTTATGTACCTTCAAAATGGAATGTCATGTTGAAAGAAAGGCACATTTTCGACACTTCTTGTTATTAATTTTCACTCGAGACAGGAACAATGCAAACACAGCCAAAGCTCGTCGCGATATTTGTGCTGTGTACGGAGAAAATGCTTCATCAGAAATGACAACTAAATGGTGGTTTTCACGTTTTAAAAACAGGCATTTCAATCTTAATGACGAAGAACGTTCTGGTCGCCTCATTAAGTTGGATGAAAATTGATTGAACGACCGTCTTCATGAAAATCCTCGTCAATCGAATAGAGAATTGGCTGTACAATTGGCGTGTGATCAGAAAACTGTAGTGAACCACCTTCATTAGATAGGGAAAGTTCGAAAACTCGGTGCATTGGTTCCGCACGCCTGGGGGGAAAGCAACAAGCTTCATCGCTCCACGATTGCCGCAGGTTTGCTTACTCGTCACAAGGCTACTCGTGGATATAAGGACATATTTCTTCACCGCATCATCACTGGCGACGAAAAGTGGTTTGTTTATGTCAACATGAGCCATCGAAATCAATGGCTTAGCCCCAATAAAAATAAGACTTCCACGATTAAAGCAAGGACTACATCCACGAAAGACGATGCTGTGTGTGTGGTGGGATTGTGAAGGCATCATTCTTTATGAGCTCCTTGCGAACAACGAGATTGTCAATGCAGAAATCTACATTCAACAAATGTATCGACTCGCTGAAGCTATTCGTGAAAAGCGACTTCATAGACGTTATGGAGTCCTTCTGCAACACGACAATGCTCGTCCAAACTTGGAAATTCTGCCACATCCTCCATATTCGCCAGACTTGGCTCCATCGGATTTCTATCTCTTCCGATCGCTCTCCAACAATTTGCGTGGCGTTTCGTTCAATAATGATGTGGAATTAAGAACCTGTTTAGACTAATTTTTCGAGACAAAATCCAGAGATTTTTATTGCAGAGGCATCGATAAACTAGTTGAACGTTTAGAAGAAGTCGTAAATAACATCGGAGAATACATTATTGATTAAATTGCATATTTTTATCAATTAATAATAAAGTTTTTCTAAATTTGTTATTGGTAATGAATAAATTTGATAAAACCGCGAGAACTTATTCCTCACCCCAATATATATATATATATATATATATATATATATATATATATATATATATATATATATATAAGGAATCTCGCGTTGACTAAAGGGGTGATCTGATGTTTGGGGCTTTGTGGAGAGCGCTTTGGAAATCTTTGATAGAACGTTGACAGGGAATTTTCGTTATTAAAGTAGATTCTATTGTGATGGGTGGAAAAAACATTAATATGGCAGAAAAGACTAAAATAGGAAGGGCCGTATGTGGATGATAGGCGCCGATAAAATTTCTCAGAAAAGAGTAGAAGTTGATATTATATACACGCTGGGCCTTTTATTTTCGACGTCATTATAACTTTATAAGTTTTAACGAATTAAAAAAAATAAACACGAGACATGTACGTAATTCAGTGAGTTTCCTCTAGATAAGTAAAGTCATAAAACGGATACGAGAGTAAAGGCATTATAACAAAATTTCGCATTCTATAGGCCAAATGTATTGTGTAATTCACGAGTCATAGCAATGCTTACTATTGCTTTTTTTTGCCCATCATTTTCTTCAGTGATCTTAACTTTCGTCCTGCGAAAATTATGGATATAATTATTAGCTTATAAGCATTCGTGCAAATTTATAAAATAAATTCAGTTTTTATCCCCAGATAATCTTCAGGTTTTCAAATATGCAGTCTCTAAGTTTTAATTGACTTGATAGAAATATATAAACAAAGTTTTAATGCTATTAAATCGTCAAAGCTCGAATACACACGCATCGCTGGGTAGGTTCTACCCAGCGAGTAAAAAACTAAAACTACACTTATACAAAGCACTCGTGCGTCCCATTCTCACGTACGCCCCACTGTCACTCGTAGCTTCGAGCGACACCTTGAAGCGGAAGGCTCAGCGCATTCAGAACTCTGCTCTGAAGCGCGCTTGCCGTTCGCCGCTGTACTCGAGAATGGACGCACTACACAACAACAACAAACTAACTCCTCTCAACACCTACGCTTACACCAGACTTACAAAACAACTTGGAAAACTCACCACAGACCCACTTTACACCTCGTTACACGTAAGAAGGTACGCGATGGCGCTGCGATATCCCGCTGCCCACGAACCCCTGCCACCCGTACCATTCTTCGCATAAAAAACCAATAAGGCATCGTGAATAACGCGTTTCCGGATGGACTCTCAGCCTCCCCCCCTGACTTGCCCCCAACCCTCGCCCAGTCAATTACCACATAACCTACACCCTCATAATAACACCTCGCTTCGGTGTATAGCCACCGACCTATCTACTCTCGCTGTCCCTTTCTTAATTATTTTCCGCAACGCTCCTCTCTGACTACCTGACTGCCGTGTCACAGCAGTCCCTCTCTGTTCTTTCTATACACAAATTGATTGATTGATTAGAAAGCAGCACTGTTAGACTTCCACCTACTCCGGCGAACGATCTGAAGGACGCTCCTCTCCTCCCCCACTCCCCAGTGACGATTCCGATTCGATTGGAAGGCTAAATCAATCCGTGAACTCTGCCATAGTCAATCGGCAAGTATTCCCATCCGTGAACTTTGCCATAGTTAATCGGCAAGTAAGAGTATCTCACATAGCTCTACCTTTCGATTAAAATCCTCTTTCATAAGATTTTTAACAACCTAATGTTGAAAGGAAACATTTTTAAACCTATACGTAGTATTATTTGGATAGTTGAAGCATGAATGGCTAATTCCCGCGAGGCTCTGTTTATGGACTTTCCTTCGGCTTCTGTTGAAAACTTCCTTAAGCGATAGCAATTTTTCGTCAGAACGACTACTTTTAGTTCTTTCTGTACGTGTTATATCAGCTACAGAGCCCGTTTCCATAAATCTTTTATGAAAGCCATAAATTCTAGAGCGTGCTGGGTAAGTAGGGGTCTCATAAAAAGATCAGAATCGTCTTTGAGTTTTAAGTGGAGATTGGTAAACTTCCTGCCAGGCAGCGTTTTACACTTTATTTCCAAAGTCAGATGATCAACCATTTTGACCAATGTAGGGTTCCACTAATATACCAACCAATTCCAATTTACTGAACTATATTATACTAAGAAATTGAATTACTCGGTTTAAAGTCTGATAAAACTATTTAAATATATTAAGACTTTTGAATGACACCGTATATTAGGGTGAACCCCTCCCAAAAAAATTTAGTTTTTTATCTCCACATATCTGTTTGTATTGCCATATTGAACAGTAATTCACATACTCAATTTGATCGATCTTAACTTATTAGTCTGCTGGTAAATTAATTTTTGGGATAGAAATGAACAGTCTTTGAAAAAACTAGTATATTTGAAACAGATATTGGTGTTGAAAGACAATTTTTCTAAAATTATTTATTTTAAAGGGGAAAGAAAATAGTTAAATGGCAAATGATTTTTTTTTTTACAAAAAATATAACTAATATTGGTGATTAAACATTGATCCTTTTGAGCATGAGGGAAAATTTTTGTGATGTTTAGCCACAAGTCTGAGAAGCAACAGTTTCTGTTTTTAATCTTTTGTTAGAGATGCATTATACGATTTGATAAGTGCAATACCCCTTTTCTGCTGGATCGTTAACAACCATTAAGTTAATCGCTCGAAGTTGAAATTCTTGAAAAAACATATTCTCTTCCCAAGAAATTCGGTTAGTCTTCAAGAATGTATCCTCTGCAAACTTGTATCCATCTTTCATTAGGAGACTGAAGATTACTTAGTTTTTTGAGTTACCAGTTTATACAAGTCCAAATTTTTGATGTTTTTTGTAAGATTTAATCGGCGAACAACATTGAAGGTTTCATTAAATTAGAGATTGGAGACCAATTTCTATGATCGAAAAATACAAGACCAACAAGATGTTCTCCAAGATACCAAAGGTGTCTGTAAAGGGATGTGGTGGCATCTTTAGATATTGTCTGATTTGGGTATTTTTGCAAAGTTTTAAGAAGCAAAATTCCATTTAAAAGAGCATTAATCGCAAAATGGACTTCATTCCAAAAAGGCGAGTAGACCAAAGCAATAAAAAGAGAACACTTTAATATTGGCCTTTTCACGTTCCGTTAGTTTCAGTTGATGCTTAAATAAGTATATTTTCAGGAAATATATAGCCTTAGACATCTTGCGTTCATGATGAGTGGCTCCTTGGGCTCTTAATGTAACTTCTGATTTATCAATGCCCCCTAGAAAGATGAGATTGAGTCGCAGCAATTCTTTATAATCGTCACGCAACTGACGAGATTTCAAAGCTTCCTGAAGATATGGGAATATTTCTCCTAGAAGTTTATGCATTACTGGATTGACGAATAAACTGCTACCCGCCGCTAAAAAAGAATCATTTTTAAGTGACGACCATTGTTCTTTAAAAAGTTTAAAGAGACTCCTTTTTGGACCACTTGTAAGCCCAAGTAAAATATTGCAAGCATATGACAACATAATTTCGAAAATATCTATGATCATGGTACGCAATGCAAACAAGCTCCCTTCCTAATTCGTTCTTAATTATGGTACAGGCTCCTTTTTTAGGCCTCTATTTGATGCAGTTGTATCAAATAAAAGGCCTTAAACTTCGGCACGAAGATTCAAATCATTAATTTATGAAATGCATGCTATAGCCTGTTCTTCTCCTGTTGCTCGTGTTCTTTTGGCACACCAAGAAGTTTTTCCATTCCATTTACAGAAACTATTATTGCAATTCGTTCTACTGTTTCCTTTGCCCCATAAAGAGAAGGTAGTAAATTTCCATCCCATTGAAAAAGGATCGGTCCTTCAACAGACAACGAAGCTTTGTCTTGATTGTATGGTGCCTTTTTTATTTGCTTTCTGGAACGCCGTATATAACTCCTGTAAAGTGTCATAGCTGCAATATTCTGACTCAAGGCTTGTGCTATTGATCCAGCAAACATTGTTGCTTTTCTATCCGTAATATTTGCAAGACCGATAACAGCAGCAACACCTGAAGTTTTAAAGATATTTTTTTTAATTTAAAGGACTACATTGTGCATTCTTTTTTCTAGTTGAAGAAGGTGGAGTAAACTTTTTGTCTACATAAGCAGCAGCCTCTGCTTTATTTTTAGAAGTATATACTTTTGCTTTGTATTATAAAGCCTTCTCATGTCGATATCTTTTGCTGGATTCCTTGGCTGAAGTAATCTTATCACGGCACGACATACTGCATGAGCAAATGTTCTCTCTCTGCATCACAGAAATTGGCGATCTTCTCCATTTTTTACCACATTTAAAGCATTTTTTGAGGCGATGTCAAAAAGTTTTGAAAGAGTAGATTCGACACTACGCTTATTCATTCTTCATGAGTACAGTTCGGTTTTGCGGTTCTTCTTCAAAGAAAGGTATTCTTCATACAACCTCTAGAGTTTCCTAACGCAAGAGTCTATTAAGGGGGGAGGGGAACTCAGGCTCTTTCCCATAGTTTTATGACTTTTTTGCAAGCGAGGTTGTAACTTTGTGTCAAAGTCATTGGCTCCACTTGATGATGCTACTGAACAACAGGAAGCACATCACCACATGCTGGCAGTCTTGAATATGAAAGCTCACTAGTAGGATGTCCTAAAAGCTAGACTACCGCAGATGAACGAGTACTTCCAGCCATAATCTGAAAAAACAGGTATAGAAATTTGTTGTAACTGAGTGAGCTCACGGTTCCCTCCATTTAGTTATACTTAGAAGATATTTTTTTATACTCTAAAATATCTAAATGTTCAATATTCATGAAATAGTAAGCTTTCATTTGACATAAATAAATAGGCTCCTGTGTTTGTGAAAAAATACGGCAGTCATGCTTAATTAATATATATATATATATATATATATATATATATATATATATATATATATATATGTATATATATATATATATATATATTGTGAATTAAAATATGAACATGAAGTGTGTTAACATATAATTTTAATATTCTTTAAGTAAGTCTGATATTGATAAAAAACTGCAAATTATCTATGCACTGAATAAACAAAGTATATTACTTACCTAAATAATTATATATACAAGGTGTCCCAGAAAAAAGTTAACTGTACTTTGAATTCGTATAACTCAAAAACTCTTATAGATTTTTGGGTCCAGCAAAAATGGTTTTAAAAACCATCTGTGGATTCTGGAAATTTCATTAAATTACATTTTATAATATTGATACACTAATGAATTTAGTGGAGGCTATAAAAAATATGTTTGCGTAAGGAAGTAAAATAATGAAACGAAGCTTAGGAAGGGTAGGCCACCGTGCATGCACTTTCAATAGAAGCTTAGGGAGCCTAGGTAGCCTAGGTCACTGTGTGATTCTTTAAGCAAACCTAGACCATATTACAGTTGTTTTTCAGCCACGCGGTGATATGGTCTCGTCATTATTGTTTACTAAGAAAATCAAAGCGTTTCTGTGTAAAAGTTTCCCTTTATAGAACTTTATTAAGACTGGAAGTACCAAACAAGTACAAGATTCATTTCCACAACGTTTTCCAGGTAGGCACCTACCACGCAAGCCTACAATTTGGAAAAATGTTCGCAAATACAAACGTGAAGGGATATGCTTAAATCTAAATAAAGGTGGTTCGAGTCGTATTATAACCATAAGAACAACAGAAAATATCCCAAATGCTCAGATGAAACTTCTTCAAAATCCACATGTATCAGTAGAAAAGAATGGGTTACAATTGTCAAAGTGATCTTTTAACCGCATTATTAAACATGACTTAAAATGGCATCCCTATAAGATGCATGCAAGACACCAGCTTCATGAAACTGATTTTCCTTGTAGACAATTTGTCGAATGGCCTCCCCATAAACTTTTTCGTTTCTTGGAAAACATTGTGATTGCTGAGAAGGCAGCCTTTTTCATAAATGGAAAGGTAAATAGCCATAATATTAGGCAATATGCGCCGCTGTATTCCCCCCCAGCATTCAACTTTTACATACGTATTTGTCAGCATAAAGTGTCTCTGTGAATCGAAATATGCGGGAATGGCTATCTTGTCGGCCCATTGTTTTACGAGAATAACTTGAATGGTGCTGCCTACCCGAGCTTGATCAACAAAAGGATCTTCCCAGAACTCTGCCTGATTCATGGCAATCAATTCAATAGACCTTAGTGGATACAGGACGGCACACCAGTTCATAGACAGCTTGCTGTAAGAACAAAACTAAGAGAAACGTTTGCCAACCGCATTGGCGCGCTAAATCATGCAATTGAATGGCACCCAAGATCACCTGACTTAACACCGTGCGATTATTTCTTATAGGGATATCTAAAAAATAGAGTGTATTCTACTCCACCACAAAGCATCAACCAGTTAAGAGATAGTATCACACGTGAAGCCAATAGTCTTAAGGAAAATCACAAGTTAATCAAAAAAGTCATTCAATCAATGCGATCAAAGGTGCAACTGTGCTTGGAAAGAAATGGATGACATGTGGAAAGAAATGGTGCTTAGAAAATTAAAAAATAAATTTGTATTACCCATGTGAAGAGCTTTTCTTGTTAAAAATGGATTTAAATATAGTTGTTGATGCAAACTTAGAAGTTTGATTATTTTACTTCCTTGCTCAAACATAATTTTGATAGCCTCCATCAAACCCATTAGTGTATCAACATCGTAAAAGGGAATTTAATGAAATTTCCAGAATCGACAGATAAATAGTTTTTAAATTTGTTTTGTTTTGTATTACTCAAAAATCTATAATAGGTTTTGAGTTATACTAACTCGAAGTACGATTAACTTTTTTCTGGGATACCTTGTATACTTGCATAAACCAGCACTTTTATTATGTCAACTGTTAAACTTCAAACTACAAATGAACAATTAATCAATCCTCTCTGACTTATATAAGAAATGGTGCGATTGCATCACCATTTAAAACAAGTGGGCGTTATTGCGTCATCACTTTACAAATTGGCTCAGAAATCAACAAGCTGAAACAACAATTATTATAGCATAATACGCCAAGTATGTGAATGTCATTCCACTTTTCAGATAAGGCAAACAATATCTGGATTTTTTTTCGAATTATTGTAATTCATAAGGAATGAGTTATCAATCACAAATATGATAGTATATAAGTAACAACTAATAAATGTGTACTATTAAAAAGTTCCAATATTTTGACTGAAATTTAAAAATATGGAGACACATAGCGAACTCTAAATATTCACCAATATACTCAATATTTTGCATCAGCTCTTTTAACATCTTATATCATAATTTTAGTTAGCTATGTGGAGAACATTTCCAACTAATTTCCAAAGAAGTGCAATAACTTACATGTAAATACAGGAAAGAAAAAATATAATTAAGATTGATTTATTTGCGAAATCACGTTTCGACGGAGAAATCTGTCATCTTCAATCACTGGCAAACTAATAATAAATACAGAGAGATGTTTAGCCTAAGGCCACACAGATTTACAAGTCGGAAGGTAATTAGGGGAGGGGGCGGTATGGAGCTATGAGTCTTCTGCTTATCATTGAATTAGTACTAAATTGCCCATCGGAAGTATTAAAGTCTGGAATTTCCTTCATAAGAGTTGATTCTATTAGGCGCCTATTTAAAGGTAACGGTGTTGTGATTCTCAACAAATTTGATTACATTAACAAAATGAATAACATCCTCTCTGATTCATCTAAATTTAAACGTCTTAACAAAGATCCCTCGAAACTTTCCCAAATTCTGGATGATAAGGTTAATCGCTTGCTTTCTAAACTTAAAACTCTTAATATCATTGACGATGGATCTTATAAACAACTTTTCTCCTCTGGCTCTAATCCCGGACTTATGTATGGCCTTCCTAAAATCCACAAGCCTAATGTTCCCCTCCGCCCCATACTAGCTGCATACCCAATGGCAACCTACAAGTTGGCTAAATATCTAGTACCTCTACTTAACCCTTTTACCATTAATCAATACAAAGTTAACAATAGTTATTCTCTGGCTGAAGAATTCAGGAACTTGAAACTTCCTGGTCTTGACTTTTTGTGTAGCTTTGATATCGTCTCCCTTTTTACAAATATCCCCGTAAATGAAACCATAGACCTAATCATCCAAAAGGCCTTTCCAGAACCGGATTCGACCTTTCATAAATTCACACCGTCGCTTTTACGGACTCTTCTTGAACTAACCATTAGAGACAACTGTTTTCTGTTTAACAACTCCATCTATCAACAAGTTGATGGTGTTGGAATGGGTTCCCCCATGGGTCCTCTTCTTGCTGACATTTTTATGTCCAACTTCGAAGAAGTTGCTTTGCGAGAATGCCCTCCTGATTTGAAACCGATATTTTACCGTCGTTTTGTTGACGATACGGTTCTAATATTTAAAACAGAACAACAGTCTCTTTCGTTCTTTGAATATTTGAATCATCGCCATTCAAATATAAAATTCACAATTGATAAAGAAAAAGATGGAAAATTACCATTTTTGGATTTTCTCATATCACGCTCCTCGCCCAACTTCACCACTTCCGTCAATCGTAAATCCTCCTTTTCTGGTCTCGGCATGAACTTTTACAGTTTTTGTGATATTTCTTATAAGATCAACAACATCAAAACCCTCCTTCACCGTGGCTTTCAGCTTTCATCTGATTATTTTCTTGTTCATTCTGAATTCAGTTTTCTCATGGGATATTTTCAAAGGAATTGTTTCCAGCCCTCAAAGGTACAAAAATGTATCCGTCAATTCTTTGATAAAATATACCATCCTCCACAAGAAATTTCCTCTGTCCCCAAGGATGTCCGCTATTGTCTTCTTCCTGATATTGGCCCACTCAACCTACCCTTACGCCGAAAACTTAATAAGCTTTTGAAAAGTTTTTACACGCATACCAACTTCAAAATAGTTTTCCTTAACAACTTTCATATTGGAAAATTTTTCAGAACTAAAGACAGAATCCCACCTGAAATGAGCTGTTCAGTTGTCTATAAGTTCATTTGCCCCAGGTGCCACCAGGGGATCTACATTGGCAGCACTGTTCGCTCACTTAGGGCTAGGGTCTGTTCTCATCTTGGTATTAGCTCTCGCACTGGCTCCACCTTGACCAATAAAGAAACTTCTCCCATTCGAGATCATTCAATTAAATGTAAGACAGAAATTTCCCCCAAAAACTTTCAAATTATAGGACATGCAAAGGACTCCACTTCCCTGCGCATTCTCAAATCATTATTTATAAAACAACTAAATCCCAGTTTAAATTCTGATTCAACTGCTTTTCCCCTTCTCATTTCATAAACCACTCAAAATATTTTCACAACCTACCAATCTCTAATCGGTTCCCTCTATAATCTTTCCTCAGTCTCTCCGCTTTTGCCGTCCACTAAAGGTGACTAATATTTTTGTGTACCAATTAATTGCCCCAATTAGTATATTTTTATATTTATCCATATTTATAGCATCTACATTTAGTGTCAAGTTTTCAAATGATTTTTTCACATTTTCAATTTATTAAATAATTTATTACTATTGCTGCTTCATTTAGTGACTAATATCTGTGTCAACCAATAATTGCATCAACTAGTGTTATATTTATGCATATTTAAAGTACCCATAATTGATCCATATCTAAAGTTTCAATAGCTTTCAAACGATTTGCCATAATTTCAATTAACTAAATAATTTATTTTTAATCTTTGTGTGCATTATAATTTTTGTAATTTTAAACGTATTCTAAATCTCTTATAGACCAGAAGATCGGTAAGATACCCGAAACGTTGTACTTAATTAAATGAGAAATTTTACATGTCTCATTTTGGGATTTATCCTCAACCTCTCTCTCTCTCTCTCTCTCTCTCTCTCTCTCTCTCTATATATATATATATATATATATATATATATATATATATATATATATATATATATATATATATATCAGACACGTAGCGTCAATAATTACTCAGGCTAGGCAGTTGGTGACCCTTATGTAGTAAGCTATCATCAAAAGATTTGTCAGTATAGAGAAGGATACATATATAATAAAAAATTACTTACTAATTATATTAGCCTATTTGGACATTAAATCCATTCTTCTCTCTTTCTTTCTAGCAAAATTATATCTCATTTTTTCATAGAAATTAAAAAATAGGATCCTTCTCCATTAGGTTAAGTCTTTCCTTTTAAGTGAACATTAGAGGAAGCGACGAAAGTATTTGATTCGCCATTCTGTTCTTAGTGTAGTTCATAATTCTTTTCAAAGCAGAAAACGACCTCTTCACAAAAAAACAGTTGTAGCAGTAATTGTCAAGATTAATTTCATCAACTTCACACTTCAGGGAACGTTTGAGTCAGTTGATATTCAAACATAAAATCAAGCAAAGTTTTAACGGATTTAACTCGAACACTTGTGCATTGTAAATTCCAGGTACATCCGCTTTCAGTATTATGAAGTCGAAAAAGTTTCCTTAGTTTGTTTCTCAACTTTCGAATGCATCCTTATCAGTTTGGAAAGCAAGATTTAGGATTTTATTTCCATGAACTAATGAAATGTACTTTATTTTTTTAAATCAGCAAATCTTGCTTTCATCATCTTCAGTATATCATCCAAACTCAGACCAAATATTCTCATTCCTTCTACTTTACCTGAAAATTTTGTACAAGATTTTGATTCATTTAAGTAAGTTACTCTGCAATTTACTTCATACTTTACGTACATATCCTGGAACTTTTTGTGCAGATCCTCAAGCAAATTTATTGTTCCATTAATTCTTTAAATGCAGTATGGAATATCTCAATTTTGGTTTGTTAGACATTGAAAAGAGTGTCCGTTTTAATTAAAATTTCATTATATACCATAAAAGAAAGTATGTTTAGTTTTTTTTAGTAACTCATAAAAACCATTGCTCCTTACTAAATTTTCTTGATCCCAAAACATAGCATTATTGTTTATACTTTTTAAGAGTTTACAAAGGTCACCATGGTATTATAAAATAGTCTGGATTAGTTTTGAAGGCAGATATACTTCTGCCTTCATAACACGTAAAGAAAACGTGTTAAAGGGGTGCATAAAGCACGATTCTTTGCTCTTGAACTCGCGACACTACACGTCTCGAATTATTAAAGGGGGGGGAGACCTGTGGCTAGCGTACTATTACTTTTCTGGGGTCTATTTTCCCGAGGGGCAATGGATTTGATCGCCTGACGATGCAGCTCTGGACTCGTAGGTTTTGCAGGGCTGGTGTTCCTACTGGCCTAACTGGAGTGGAGAGGGCCGTTGCTTGCTCTCCCCCGCTAGAGAGTTTAAAGTCCTGCGCTCTCCTTTCTGGTGTTTTAGGGGGTGCGGCAAAATTAAAAGGTAGAACGTGTTTGTCTACCTTTCTTTAAAGGCAAAGGAACGGGTTTATTCTTTTAATTATCCGGTCAAACTCACTAAAGAGAACCCTATCCGTCGAAAAGGCAAAGGCGTACCTGAAAGAAGATGCGTTGAAACAGTCGAGTGGACTTCTAACTTTAAGTTAATTATTATTATTATTGATTATTCCTGTTGTAATGTGAAATGTTTTTGTGCATATACACAACACCCCATTTATTGTATAGGAAAAAATATTTTGAGGCTGTGCCATCTAATATCACATACATGAAAAATGAGTTTCCAAAAATGATTGCATCCAAAAATGTCAATATTTTGAAGAATGCCCTAAAAAAAAAATTCTATTGTAATCGTCTTGATAAGCGCATAGCGTCCGGTTTTGGTCATTTCAAATGTTAAAAAGCTAACTTATAAAATTTCAAATATTTTTTTTTGTAATGAGACTTATTTTCACCTTCAAGCTTTACTTTCTAAAAAATGATAACATTATAAAAAATGCAACATTTTTGTGTGTCACCCGGTATATGGCTTTTATATATTTTCGCAATTTAATATTGAAGCCTAAACTTTGCGTGCAACAAGCGTATGATCATATTTTGGGGAGTATCCTACCTAAGAGTGCCTTGATACGATAATCTCAAATATCAAATTTATATCACACTTAATCTAGCATTAGTATATTCGAATATATTTATGAGAAGAAGAACTTTATTTCAGAATCAAAATATCATACGAGTATAAATATTTGGTGATAAATGGCTTAAGGCTAAACTCAATATAAAGGATTTTTCATTATAAAATTTAAGTCGCAATGTTCCGTGATATGGAGGAAACATTACTTCTGAAGCGTATTGAATAGGAAGAAATGATTTGTTCTAAATTTTGTTTAATTTGCAATGGATTGAATCATATCTTTGATATGATCGTTCATAAGTGTGCACAAAGAATGAATTATCTTCATGATTTATGAAAGAAATGATAGAAACTAATTCAAAGCCTCCTATAAGATCCAAATCGAGTTTAAATTTCCGCTACCGGAAGGTAATTTATTCTTTAATGAAGTGATCCCCATCTCCGGCAGCCGTAAACTGAACGTCACTCAAGCGTATGTAATAGCCTTCACAATGACTCTGGTAAGGAATTCCTTTTTCAATTAAGTGGCTAAAACCTTTTCTCGTTTTATATTTTAATTCAATCCAAAATCTGGTAAAGCAACGAGAGAGCTTTCTTCTTCCATTTGATTCTTCCATTCTTCAATTGCGTTACTCTCTTTTTCTCCTCCACTCCACTCATTACACGCCACATAAATTCCATTAATCGCCTTCCCAGATTTCATTATTTTGATATATTTTACTGTCTCTTCCAGATTCTCTTTGTCACCTGGATTGATTAATGTTCCGCAAGGATTTTGGTCATTTCAGGGACAACCATTTGCTCTTTTTCTAAAAGGACTTTCCTACTCGTGTTTTTCAAACTTGAAATAATTTAAGACGCGATCCAACTAAACTAGAGCCATCCTTTGTTTTAGGCCTCTATGAATATAACTGTGTCTTGTTCTTCTATCTTTTTGGAGCTTGAATGTCATCACTCAAATGCGAACTTCAAAGACAGCATTTTTCCCCGCTTTTTAAAAAAAAATCGCGACATTTAAAACGATGAACCTCTCGGTAATTAAATATATTAACCTCAAGGCAAAAGTTTCCAAACTACTCATAGTTTTATCAAAATTCAAAGTGATTCCAAGTGAGATCATGAATTTGTCGTAAAAGCGATAACAACATTTTAAGAGGAGTTTCGCGTGTAAATAAAACAATTATGACCAAACCTGTTCAACGAAACGACCTACGACTTTTAAAACAATCGATTTTTCAAATGACAAAACTTAATTTAGACAGATATAATACCAACTAGTAGGAAATTAAGATTAATGAGAGATAATAAAATTTTGAAAGGGGCAACATCTTTTGGAATTTTGGAATCAAAATAATTTTAATTAACATCAAATCATTAAAAGTACCTCAGGCAACATTATAAAGCTCTACTCCAATATTTGGATATTTCCTCTTCTTACTTGTATTTTAACTTGACTTAATTATTAGTTATTAATGATATTTTCTTCAATTTATAGTAATAATTATATTAAGATTAGTTAAACGGTCATATAAAATTACTTTAGTGTGTTTACCTTAAAACATTTTATTTTTTGTTTAAACGTACACAATAGTTGTACGAACGTCCAAATTTATAATCAGTAATATATATATTATATATATGTATATAAATATATATAAATATATATATATATATATATATATATATATATATATATATATATATATATATATATATATATATATATATATATATATATCATTTGTTTGTAAAATAACATCAACATGGTTCAAAACTGGTGTGGTAAGCTGTACAACAGGTTATGTTACCATATTCTCACACCCTTACAGACCTTATTTTTTGCACAGTACTGAATAAATGATTCTCTCGCTGACTACTTAGCGTCAAAAGTCCTTAATAACTTAATTTCAATCTATTTAATTTTTTTTAATTAAAGCGACTTTAAATTTATTTTTTTTACTCTAAGTTACTGTAAATTAATTTACATGAATTATTTAAATAATTTTACATTTCAAATAGATTACATTAAATTTCTAAAATTAAATTCTTTTATGTTCATTAATTGATTTTTTATTTAAAGTTTGTAATCTTTTTTACATACTTTTCGTTTTTATTTTAAATATCAGATTAAGAAGGCGCAATCGAGCGCCAAAGAAAGAAGAGTGAGTTGATGAGTTGCATTAAGTTGTCTAGATAAAAGGAAGAACAGGATAAGCAGTTGAAGTAAAAAATAATATTTGTGGCTTTAGCGGAGAATTCTCTTTATATGGTTTTAGCTTACTCACAACAGAATAATTTCTCCCATCATTCTTATTATCAAGAAGATAATTCATGTGTTAAATGATTCTAGCACATTTATAATTCACCGACTTTAGCTATTTAAAGTTAAAAGTTCTATTAATCTGAAGATGAAAATTGTACAACATATTTCACGAATAAAAGGAGAATAGAAGAACCCAGTGATCGCTTCCAAGGCTTCAGAGACCAATTTTTAATTTTTATGAATTTTAATTTAGTCGTAATTCAAGATGACAAGAAATAGAGAGATGAAGAAAGGAAAGTTCAGAAGTTTTAAATTATTATGATAATAATGTGACTGATTAAGAATTTGCATATTTGAAAAAAGTAATTTTCAAAATTAAATTTAATAAGAACGCCTCCGAAGTTTTCCATTTCACGCGAATAACTGACCAACCTAGATTTAATTATCATAGAAAAATAAATTTTTTAGCGCTGATGTAAAAATATAATAGTGAAAATGTTTTCTGAGAGAAAATCACATATTGAGGAATCGAACTGAATAAATATGTCTGAATTTTATTTAATTTGAAGTGTTTATTTTAGGTCTCATGTTTTAGATACTTAAAAAATTTTTCTTACCACATTTCTCACTACTTTGACCTATACCTGTGCCCGAGTGGCATATAATCAAAGTATTGGAAACCAGCCCTCTGCAACCGGGAAAAGATAATAAATAAAGAGGACGGATGCAAATAATCGATAAATTTAGAGTCCGTTTTGGATCGTTGGATTATACAGAACTTTGTTTCCTTAAGACAAAAGCAAGCCCGAGTTATGCAATACACAGTCCAAGCCTTCTTCAAGATACAGAAAGCTCTGAGTGAGAAGGTAAATTAAGCGTACATCATCTCATTCTCCTTCAGGTATTTGTCACTACGATCTTTCGACACTCTGGAAGCGTCAATGTCTACGGGGTTAGTGGCCCATGAGGATGCTGCTGACAGCATACTACTGAGTTTCTGGGTGCAATTAATATCCTTATCTTCTTTCATAAGAATAAAAAAGAGATGCAAAATTCATGCTTTAGTGTAAGTTAGTTTTATTATAATAGCTAAGGATGGCACAGAATTCAAGGTTATCGAATTCAACAACTGAAATGAAGGAAAAACTCGATCACACTATATTTTACGCGATGAACCTCATCCAACAGTTTATGCCAAAATATAAATTGCTCTAAATCATTTTTTAGTCCGTTATCTTCCTAATGGATGATTTTATTTTTATACTTATACAAAATTGTACTCAAACAGAAGGTCATAGACGATTAAAAACTACTTTATAGACGGTCACTAGAAGAAATTATGGCCACTATTGGCATGATGTTTGCTCGAGGAATATCGTCCAAGGGACACCCTGCTAATAATGTCTTCTGTAAAGACTGCAGACCTACATCTTTCATGACCAATGTAACGAGGTTTTGTAAAACAATTATGAGATACCTTTGTTTTGACATCAACTCTAAAAGATCTGAACAGCTTAAAACGAACAAATTGGCGCTAGTATCTGAATTTTGGCATCGATTCACACAAAAGTGCATTGCTTGTTAGAAATCAGTAAATTAAGGTGCCCCTTTACCAACTACATTGCCATTAAGCCGGACAAATTTGGACTAAAATTTTTTATAACTACTGATAACAAGTTCAAATACCTCTTTTCGGATTTCCATACCATAGTAAAAAAGGAAAACTTCCATTAAACCAATTAATTTCAGATAACTTCCAGAACACTTTAATGGCAAAAGAAAAAAGGTTAAGACACAACTTCTTTACTTCTCTGAATTAATGCCACAAATTACAACACAAAAATACTACCCACATTGTAACAATGAATTGTGCAAGTAATGAAGTACCAATTGTGATTAAGAATTTTTGAGACAAAAAGTCCAAATAAAAATGTGTTTCTTCTGAAAACCATACATAGCTGTGTTCAAGTTGAAGCTGATGTAAATAGAAGTCAATATCGTGACTTTCTACAATTTAACGAAATATGAGTGGATATGGTTGAGCAAATGGCTCGCAAATACAGCACAAAAGCTGCCACAAGAAGGTGGCCCCTTCAAGACTTGTACAATATGTAGGAAGCCACTGGAATCAATGTAGCTGCTCTCTATCGGAAGTTACTGGTACGAAAATATTCGTGACGACTCTCTTCTGCACTTAGATTCAAAATTGCAATAGGCTTTTGAAAAGAGAGACATGGAGCATCAAACCATTGAAAACGACACTTCAGAAACAGACCCGACATTGTCCCGGAAAAGAAAACAATGCCATGTGAGAATATGCAAATATCAGAAAACTTGGGAAATTTGCCACAAATATAAAAATCTGTATGTAGATCCTGTATATTTAATAGGATCAAGAAAATTACCCTCAAGGGGAAATTAGAACATAAAAAGTCACCGAATAAAACTAAAGTTTAGGAGGAAGATATGAATTACACGCGGGCGAAAATAGGGTAAAAAATATTCTTGGGCTGAGACATTGCTTTTATTTTAATCTTTTTGGGGCAAATGTTTCAAAACTTTTTTTATCCCATTTTAATCGATTCGATGAAAATCTCCATCGATTAACTTTGAGAAAAGGAGGTTTCCTCTTCCATTGGAATTACGAGAATTTACACATTCCCCGGCGAACGTCATCTTTGATGATTTGCTATTTTGATCGATCGGAAGGTTGGTTAGGATCGTGCCTTACTTAAATCATTCAGACCGTTTCCCCACTTGCCTCATCGCAAGAAGGACCTTCCTCGACGTCACCGACCTGTAAGACTGAAAACCCCTACATTATTCCTCGTAGTATTTTTAAGTACCTCCTTTTTATCTGAGCCTAGTATCGCTAATCAATCAATTATATTAGAGCATCCATCCTCATAATAATTATCTAGAGACTACTTAAGTTTATATAATCCCCTTTTGCCATTTTATAATTATTATTTTGATGTTTGTAAATAAAATTATATTTGTGTTAATTCATCTTTAACTAAGCTTGAACGATACTCTCGGCATATTCAAGTAAATCTAGCTAACCATTTATGCACTCTGTCTGATTATTAAGGATTTGGAACACAGCGCCTCAAGTTTAATCTCCTAGTCTGTCGTTAATCCCTGCAAACACTCTTTAAACGGTTCACGTTTTAGTAGGTGATTAAGTCACCCCCAACGTAATATAGGAGTAATGTATGGTAGAGAGTGGTGTACCACAACACTGTCACTTTTTGGTGATATCATTACTTAGTTCAAAGCAGCGATCATAATTATTAGTGAATTCTTTCATGTCTGTAGCACCATGTATATTTCCATTCTCAAGTGTCTTGAACAGTTACATGCCTGCTTGCGAGAGAAATTTATTATAGTAGCTTTCTTCCGAATTTATTTTCAATCTTTAAATTTCTGCAAGAAAATCACTGGCACTGACTTTGGTTTTTACTATAGTCAAGATTGTTGTATTAAACAGATTCAGCTGTCCATGAATAGAAAACAAAATATATTTCGGCCCTTCAGCCTCAAATAGGTCTTTGTGAGTTATGAGCGGAGAGTGTTAGGGAGATCACAATTAAGAGCTATTTCCATTATGAACTTGTAAAATTCTTTCAATAATAGGATGAACTGAACAAATTCTGTTATTACCATTTTGTCAAAGACTCTCTTTCACAAAATTAACAAACTCATTTAGCCAAGTAACACACACAACATAAATGTCGAAATATTTGTACAATTTCACCACATGAGCTTGTACTTTAAGCTTTAGCAGGTCATAACAGTTGAAGACAATTGTGAACAATATGAGTACCACAACTAACCCTTCGTTTCTTTTTCGTCTGTTTCTGTAGTTTGCTGTAAACGTATTTTTGCGCCTTTCCGTTTTACAGGGAAAGTCAGTTTGATTCGTGCTATTTTAAATCATAAGAAGGAAACCTCCTTAATTTATATCAAATACCTAGTATATTTTGGTTGGTTTTGGCTCTGTAAAGTATATGGGTATTTTGTTAAACTAACAACTAATTGTGAATTAAATGAAGACCCTATCACTTAAACTATTGCAATGTTTAATAAAAAACTCAATATTTGTATTACAGTTAAATATATTTTGGTGTACATAAGTTCCGTGATTCATTTCATCATTCTGCTCTTATTATATATATATATTAGTCAGAAGTAAAAAAGGGAATCTTTCCTTCACACACGGATTTGGTTCTGTTTGATTTGTTTTTTAGAAATCAAGTAAATGCATTTGCGCAGTCTTTTAAACATTATTTATTTTATACTTACTCTCATACTCCAGGTTTTCTAAAGTCCTTTTTACTCATCTCCTTGTGTGCTTACTTGAAGCCTTTAAACATATTTATTTAACCATTCCGGTACATGTATGCATTATAATTATTAAAACCTTTTCTCCCAAATTTCTTTATTGCATTGGTAAATGGTATCAGTATATAATGTTTATCAGTTCGTTTAAGTGGGGTCATAAATTTTCTTAAAACTTTTAATTTGCTTTTTTTGTTACATCCTTCATCTGTCTCTCAAGATAATTACGAGGAAGAGTTTGGCTTATGTGTAATTTTTACCAGGGATAATGAAGCATATTTGTTCATATATGACTAATCTAACCCTTTCCCATCTTTCCTATATTTTCTCAGACGCTCTAAACATTTATTACCCATTTCTTCTTTAATGACCATTACGAAAGTAATCAGATTTTTCCCATATATACCTCGCCAGGACCACGAAACAAACTCCAATGTAATTGTTGCATTCACATTGCTTCCATTTCGTTTTTTGCAGCTTTACTATCACATCTTAATTTGACACTATGAGAGACGGAACACCCCAACTACTAGATCATTTTTAATAAAAAGACAATCCCAATTTTAGTCTCTCACCTATTCTTTAATCTGCACGAGCTGACTTACCATTTTTCACACTTTTCATCGTACTAACATTATCTTCGTTACATATTAATCCCATAACCTGATAGAACACCCAATATTTCTCCTGATGGAAATTTTATTTTCATATATGTAATTCACATACTGACCTTATACAACTACTTAACAAATCTTAAGAAAGATTTGCCTCTTGAACATAAGGTTTATCGTCTTTGAGTTAAAATATGCCATTGGAAACTCGCAGAGCGTAATACTTGTACCTATATTCCTAAGTATAATTACAGGATTGAATATAGTTCAAAATATTAATAAATATCGAGAAAACTTTGATGGCAATGCTAGGATGGGAAAAATAAAGTGTAGATCGTTTTCTCAGGAGGATAACGATCTAAAGATGAGTGATGAAAGTATTAAGCTAATTAAACGGGAATAAATTTACCATTTTGACCAGTTCTATTCGTCTTCTCACCAAGACCATATGATTAAAGAGTTAAGAGCAAATTAATAAATTCAATGATGTGCAATACTGGATATCTGAGAGGAAATGTGAAAATTATTATCATATACAGAGAACAACGTTCAAACCGGACTTGGGGAAGTGATTCCAATCCTTTTCTCCCTAATCATAACGTGGATTAAGAAATATCAAAGCAAAATCCAATTCCATCTAAATAAAATCATATAGTTTTGAGTTGGATGGATTTGCATAATGGCAGTCTAGGCTTCTCTCGCCGAACGCCCACACTTAATTGTTACCCTATTTCTGAGCTTCTAATTTCCGTGGCTATTTTATTTAGTAAATATCCGCCACTTGCTATCGGTCACTCATATTTACCGACGCCGCCAATGATGCTTTATCTTCCTCTCCCGTGGTAACACTGATGAATTGAGGCAAAGTTCAAGCTCGGCTGAGCCGCGACATCACGTGTAGTTAACATGATTAATTACCGCAATGTCAGAGAGGATAATGATGATGATATTTATTTACATAAAGAAGTAGAGATTTTACAAGAGATTGCAACAATTGTTTATTGGACGTGTTATTTAATTAAAACTAAAGAGAGATGAAAGTAGTGAAATGTGAGGCATATATAAAGTCGCAGAAGCAGTTCAGGATGTTAGCACTTGGAGGGCGTTACACATATATGCGGCATCCGACCGCGTGTGTCTACAGCCACAGGAAAGGCGATCTAAATCAGGAACGCATCAGGTCACTAACTACCCCAACAAGGCCTAATCCCGATCCCCAATGAGGCTGTCTACCTTCGTCGAGGAAGAACTCGACAACCGAGTTAAGTTAGTGAGGGTATGAAAAAGAGGCCAAAGTAAGGCTGCTAATCCTAAATGCGCTCCCCGACCTTCAGCCCGAACCTTGAGAGTCTTTATGAGAAAATAGATCTTACCAGGTTTATTAAGGCTATTTAAGTGGTTAACTCTTCTTTCACTTTTCCGGTTGTGAAAATGTAATTTACAAGAAATTATGCATTTTTTTTAATTTCTTTCTAGTTTTTGTATTCATTATAAAAAATGCGAAAAATTATCTTGTCTAAATGTCTTTTCCTCACATTCATTCAGGGCCGGCTTCAAGCACCTCATATCTTAAAGTACTGATGCAACTCATTTAGTATCATACTTCATTAAATAAACTATTATTGCTAATACTATTTTTTATAGGGAATATTATTTTATTTTGACTTTTAACTTTTTTTTTATCCTACATTAAAAATTGTTATTTGGGAAGATAAAAATATAAAGTTCATACCCTAAGAATTTTTTTCGGACTCGTTTCCTCTCTGATTGCGATTTATCGTTTATTCTTTATTTTAGTGCAACTAAAATTAGCTATACATATAAATATATATCTATGGAGCGCGAGAGAATGATTAACTAAATCCAGCACACCACAAGAAAGAGAAAATTAGAATCAATTTTTTCTTCCTAAAACACTCATTTTCTAATTTGAAAAATCCGTATACGAAAAAAGCACAATGAGCCACTGAGCAACTGTTTTTATCTTAATTAAAGCGAGCCTTTCTCCACTCGGCTAAGCCGAAAACAAAATTTTTTTGTGAATAGACATGTTTTTAAGGCACGTTTCGCTAGGTCAATCGGGACTATGATAGGGACAGAAATGAATTGTATATTTTCAGCGTGCTTAACTCAATTTCTCTTTTGTACATCTAATTCCCAATTAATTTATATCTCTTTCATAGTCCAGATCCACCTAGCGAAGCGTGCCGCAAAAAACTTATAAGAATTGTTCTTCCGCGTAGCTGAGTATATAAAGGCTGGCTTTTTGTGTTAACCTTTCATTATATTAACCATTTTCTGGTTATATCTTATGTAGGAGAATCGTCACTCCCCCGTTCTTTCAACAGTGGAGTCACGAGGCGATTACCGCAAAGACATCCGGACCGGTACCGACGGGTCAAGCGCGTAACCACAGCGCCGCGCCCGTCGTCGCTATGAAAGACCGAAAGGTTGTAAAATGCAAGATCTCCTGCAGGAGAGTGAGATTCAATTTCACGTCAAGTAAGAAATTCGAGACGTATTTCTCCCAAGCTCGTAGGCTAACGAGGAGCCGATATAAGCTGGTGCAATTCTTAAGTGAAATCCCAGCAGACCTTCGTTTTTTTGCTCTATGAACCTTTTCGAGAACAGGATTTTCACTATGTTTTGTCCTTGCCGAATTTCTCAACTTTTTTAGCGTGGCCTATTTCTGTTTGTTGCAGAGTTCCTCTTTAATTTTCTTACATGTTTTCTCTGTGGAGAACGGGTCGAGCCGCTTTAGGAAGAGGTTCCTATCTTTCCAGGGCATTTTTTGACCTCGTCGCTGACTAGGGGGCAAATCATGATGTATCATTGCGGAGTGTCTAGAAGCAGGATGAGGGTAATATTCCAGATACCTTAAATTGTCTCCATTACGGACATCTTACTTGGTTTTGTCCCCCTCCTAGAATCGTGCGGAAGGCGATCTTCCTGTTCTCCTGAGGGATTGACCCCATAGTCCTTTTCAGTTAGCGATCTTACTCTTCTGTGTAGTTGGTTTTTCTTTGTTCTTTCTCGAAAAATAGGTATTGACCACAAGTAAATCTGTCTGGAGGTAACGTTTTCAAATCTCTCCCTAGACTTTTTCTCCTTTGCCAGGACGGGACATGAATAAAAGTCAAAATGCAACTTTTATTTGAGGGAAGGAAATATGGCTCATGGGTCCTCCTCCCTTCTGTTCCCCGTCCACGACCCGGAAGGGAGGAAGGGCAGAAAAGAAGGATGCTCGTGGCAGACCTGCTTCTGGAGTAACTTCCAAAACTTCTAACTACCTGGTTAAGTGA
The DNA here is from genome assembly GCA_963969495.1 of Ceratothoa steindachneri. NCBI lineage: Eukaryota > Metazoa > Arthropoda > Malacostraca > Isopoda > Cymothoidae > Ceratothoa > Ceratothoa steindachneri. The sequence goes on along the minus strand of OZ018324.1, from coordinate 33,303,553 downwards.
ACCAATAGTAAAGTGCTTAATTGGAAAGCCCAGAACAAGATTTACAAGAGGGTGTATAGTGGAAAATGGAAAATAGAAAATTAAAAACGGTTAAGATTATCTATTAGGTTTATATTTATTTGGCATTCATGCCTTTTAATGCATTATAAAATGCTTTGTATATTGTGTTATTATACTAGTACTTTACTTTAGTTCCTTTGTTTTTCTTTTGTTTAATTTGTCTGTATTATGTTGTCAAATTTCTGTTATTACATTATCAAGTCTAATTTGGTTCTCATATATAAGTTGTCGTATTTTTGTTCCCTTTATCCGTTGAGAAACTTACTACCAGAAATAATAAACCTACTTAACGAATCTGAGCCTTGGAATGGGATTAAGAATTAACTTGTTAAATGTTTATGTTTGGTAAGTATTAACATACGGATGTGACTCATGGATGATTAAGAAAAATATGGAAAATAAATTAGAAGCAACAAAAATGTGGTTTTCAAGAACGATTCAGAGAACTCCATGGATAGCAAGAACAAATGAGGAAGCATTAGGAGGTGGCCGACTGGAGAGGGTCTTAATGAGAAGTATCTGAAGAAGGCCGCTGCAGTTCTTGGGACATATCCTGAGAGCAAGAGGAATATAAAGAGATTGCCATTGCGAAGAAAAAGGAAAAAGGTTCATGGAGGCCCTAATGGAAAACATGAACAGAAGATAGACTGTGAAGATATAATCAGGAAGTCATAAGATAGAGAAGGATGGTGCTCCATGATAACTGGCGTCACATAATAGGTACTTCGGTAAGATAACTTATCATTTACCTTATACCCGTATCTATCGTATTTGTAGCTTCCGTTTTGGTTATTGTTCGGTTATTTCCGTGGAATAATTTTATCTGATCTTTGGACTATTGTTGTATTTAATATATATTTTATTTTTCTCTGTTACCTTTGATTCTCTATGCTCCCTAGTTCCTCTTTCTGAGTTTATCACGTGTATATGGGCTCTTCTTCTCTCCTTAGCTGATGCCTTGAGCTTTGAAATCGAAGTTGAGTGCGTTGTTCTTTATCAATATAGCTTGTTCTACAAATCCTCGCGGGAGATTTTTGATTTTTCCTATATATCATTAGCCTTTTTTCTTAAGACCACATTTTTGGGTGGTAAGTTGGCCTCTAAGTTGAGTTCTGTTACTTTTCTTCTCTCTCTCTCTCTTTATTGCGTGTTGTAATTAATCGTAGGCTTTTGTTAGATACTCGCTTTATATGTCTTTCCTTGCTTTATACATTATATGGAGTCAATTGCTGGGTATGTTAATGTTGCCCAATCCAATGCAATATAAATCTTTCGCTTGTTCTTCAGAGAGATTCCTCGGATAGAGTATAATAATCTTAATGTTGTATCGTTTTCTGGATTCTTTCTCGTTGGTGATTAATATATCTTCTTGACGTTATTTTCAATCCCGGAGCTTTACCTTCAGTTCTACAATTCTAAAATTCTCCTTCATGGATAATATTGCCTGTAATATTTCTTCCAATGGGAATTACGGTAAACCTTTGAGTGTTCATCCGTATTTTCCATTGTTTTTTGTTTTTCGAATCTGTTACTGTTGCCAATTTCCAGTGCCGTTAATTGCACATGTCTTATTATGTTTTGATGCGGGGATGTAATGCATTGACTGATATCATCCGCGAATTGGATGTTTAGTGTTTATAAACTGATAGCTGATGGAATCTCAGCTATATAATGAATACAAAGTTAGTGAAAGCCATCATCCTTGTGGCAATCCGGCCTTCATTTCAAATCATGGCCCCTCGCAGTCATTTATCAGGATTCTTGCTCATTTTTTGTGATATAATCTCAGAGAATTTTCTCTAAATTGTTGTTCATTTGGAGATTAAGGATCTTTATTGTACTCTCGGATCCAGACTTTATCAAGGCTTTCTCTACGTCTCGGAGAAACCGTTCCATATGTTTTGGTTCGATTTGGGCTGTGCTATTTTTTGTGTCATCAGTTTGAGAGCCATTGTTGTATCCCTATTCTTTCGGAATCCCTAGTGGAATTTTTTAAATAGATTACTTTCAATAGATAGGTTTACAGAAGAACAATATTCACTATACAGTCTATGTTGAAATAGAATATTAAAGTTGAAATTAATAATTTGGACATAATATTTGTCATTTGGATTATGCGTATGGCTACTCGTTACGTGGATCAGTCAGGTTTTTAAAATTCGGATTGATTTTCAGTGCTTTGGCTTGAAGTGGATTGTGTTTCGAATATCACTTTGTCCTGAAAGTCCTGGCAAGCTTGCAGCGGGGAAACGTTCGAGATAGGCATTTTCTCCTTGACTGCCATTAATGAGGGATAGTTGATGGAAAGGAAGAGGGATCCTCTTCGCCATCTGTGGTAGAATGGAGAATTTTGGTTTATTGGACACCTTTTATTCCCCTATTCTTCGACACATCAGTTTCTTATTTTTCATAAATGAGCCCTAATTACATATACAAACAGACAGCAACACACACTCTGAAACTCAAGTCACCTAAATTCCATCGCCAATTGCAACCTCTGGGGGAAATAACGGGAAGATGAAGGAGGCCTGGCGTATAAGACCTGAGGACCTTGCCTAACCGGAAAAAACGTAAAGATGTAAGGTCTTCAAGAAGATCTACGGTGAGCTAAATATTTCTCTTGTACGCCTTATCGACCTCCTGAATGGCTACTCGGCTAGCTGTGCAACGGAGTTGGAAACTGAAGCGCTCACTTCCCCGTGTCGCAGAGAAGCTCTACAAAAAATCGACTTAAACCACAAACACCGCTACAAATACGCTTCCATAGGAGCGTAATCTTCTGCCCGCTTAATCCCTGGGGTCGGATCATCTAGGGTGTGGACGTCATACTAAAGACGAGATAACTGAGGAGATTCGCCGGAATGATTCATTGGCGAAAGTTTCTGAAGCAATTAAAATCAAAGGTTACGCTCAAGTGTTTAAAGTAGTATTCACGGAAGCTTCAATGGCGATTAAAGCTAAGGAGACTGTTTTCGTCCTATTTAAAGTCCGCATCTGCCCCGGGCAAATTGACCGTGAGGAGTTCGTTGACCTGCAAATGGGATTTAAGTGCTACAGGTACAACGAACAAACCAATACCACTTGCCCAAATAATAACATTCTAGTTCTTGTGTGTGAGCCCAAAAAAGCCACGTCTGGCGTGACTCAAGGTTAGGCGCACTTTTACAGTCACTCCCATTGACTGTAAAAGTAACGATCATAAGTCTCTCAATTGTGGTGGCCAACTTAGGACAGTAGCAATGACCTGTCCGATTGAAGAAGAGCAAATTAAACTGACGAATAATAAAGGCAGAAAATTTGCCTTTATCGGTTGCAGAGAGAGAGAGAGAGAGAGAGAGAGTAGTGTGGCCCCTAATCCTACCTTCCTTCAGATTGAAAAGAAGAATCAACAAAAATAATATGATGCATTTTTTGTGCGTAATTTGCTAACCTGACCCGGCCTGGAACCTTTGCAAATGAATGAAACACCATGCTCGTGAAAAACGGCATGGAAAGGATTTGGTTTTCGGAAAACCATCAGTCTAATGAAGTATTGCATGTTAACATGCAAATGCAGAGCGAGCAGAGCGGCCAAAAAGCTCTAGCTTTCACCAATGCTCTTTGAAGGGATCATCGAGTGCAGGCTATCGCCGTACGGCAGAACACACTAAGACACAAACACAAAAACAACCCCAATCGATTTGTGAGTATAGCGGATGGGAGCCTATGCTGTGAGTCCTAAGAAGGTGGGGCATTCACTCCGCCCCCCAAAGCCATAGCGTTAACGTCGACTGAGTAGGCCTCGTCTTCGAAAACAAGGGGTTCTAGGTACATGTACTACTCGATGATACTTAGCCTCAGAGTGTATGCTCCCGAAGGGAATCAGTTTCTGGACAAGGCGGGCCCAGATGAAATTGTCGATGGTCTAAGGACCGGACAATACAGATGATAATACGCGGACGACATGCCAGAACACCTGGTCAAAGAAGCTCTTTTCGGAGGACTTGTGAAAATTTAAGTCTGATAGTTCTGTTGTTTTTACGGACGGTGAGTTCCCTAAGAAAAGATCCGGATGGGGATGGACACCACTTCCCAACCTTCAAGGAGCAAAGGTTGAACAAGAATAGTCACGAAATAATAAAAAAAACCTACACTATATTGCGAGCCCGATTATATACCCAAATTAATTTGAAAATTACCTGAATTTCACTAATTGCAGTGACGGGATTACCCACTCTCTACAAAGGCTCAAATGCCAACTTTCCTATCATGAAACAAAATAAATCTGAAAACAAAAATATTGCCAGAGATGTTGTTTCACCAGAGACCTAACAACTCATACAGAGTTATTATTTATAGTTTTTCTCAAAACGCTTGCTGGAGATACCCTTACACCAGAAATCAAATCTTTCAACTCTAACTAAACATTCTCATATATCTTTTCCAAAATTTTCGCCACTCTTCCCTTTCTCTCTATTTATTCCACTGCTATATCGCAATTTTCCCCTTTATTATGTCCAATACACAAACGTAGACAGAATAAATGGTTGAAATACAACAGGTAAATGTTGCAAAGCTAAGCTCTTGTTACCCATCTCCTTTACAGCTCTGATCACCGTAGCAACCAAGATATTCTATTTCCTTTTCAGTAGTGCGTCATTTTGAACTTTGAAGCATTTTCCAAGCCTTTCACACAGCCAAACGTTTGACAACTTGCGGTTTGCCTGAACGAGGTCGATCTATGAGCTGTTCCAGATCTTGAGCCTATCCGTTTCTCTGTGGACAGTCATTCGGCTGAAATTGAGCTAATTGCCGATTTCTGATATGTTGACTCACACGTGCAGAAGAATATAGATCTAGATTCTTTTCAATTCCATCTCGACAGAAATGCAAACAATTTAAATGAGGTTTAAAAAACACGAGCTAGAAAACTAAACATCATGTTTGTTTGACGAAACTTTATCTATTACACACGTAAACCTCTCGACAGATCAAAAAACGAGTGTAACAGAACTTTTGTAAAATCTGGTAGTATTTAAACAAACGTTTACTATTTTTCACTTGCATTTTTCTTGCACTGCAAGATTTTACAAGTGTAAACTGGCTAGTGGTCGAATTCGACGACCTGTGTAAATCAGATGAGAAATATAGAGATATAAAACATCTTTCAGTGAAACATCTTACTACTAGGCGTTATAATGTTAATAAAATACATAACCACTCTTACATTAGATTAGGAATCAGCGACCATATATATCATAATACTTTGAAGTGTTCTTGGGCTAATCCCTTAAAAAAATTACCAGAAAAAACGATAGAGCTAGTTCTAACAAACTAGACCCTATCACACACTGCCTCTCACGCTATGGTTTCTTAAATATTTTTTTCTAAGGCCACCATATTTCCATATTTTTACCTCTCATCAATCTCTTGGGCCTATTTTGCCAAGTTGGAATTTCATAGTTTGCCATTATGAGTCCCAAAGCAGTCATTTTTGGGTGATAACTTTGATAGTCGGTCATAATCCGAAGTTATCCTTATGATTCTTCATTTTTTCAAGGTTTTATGTGGATTGGATTTTGAAACAGTGCTTTTCCAACTTTTTAAAATATATTTTCTTTATTTGTTCAATTTTCACCTATTTATTCAAATTGTATCTGATTTTAAAACGGTTTAAACCATTTAAGTATGAAACTCAAATGAAGAAAAATAGTTATTCAAATTAGGAAATCATAAAAATATATTTAGCTATATAATTCGTTTTTATAAAGGGCTTGTTTACATTTAATGCACGTATTTATTTAAAGAAAAATAATTCTATTTGAGATATATCGAAAGATCAATCTCTGTCGAATGTATTCTTTGGCGGATGAATATAGGTTAAGTGAAATTTAAGGAGATCATTTTTTGCATAAAATTTCGTAAAAGGCAATATTTCTTAATTATGAATACTCTTCTGTTTTCCCTATATTTATAAAACTTAATGATCAAAATTTATTAAAAATCAGAAACTTTTAAGGTCACCTTGTATTATATTTTTTTTAAATACCGAGAAAGAAATATACTAATAATTAAGTAAGAAAGAGAAAAGGCAAGATTACCGCATAACAGAAAATTATGTAGGCTATAGAAAGAATATTATGAAAGAAATATTCAAAAACGACATTATTACAGGTACTGAATATTGTGCTTTGATTCCATTTGTACTGGTATTTTATTAATTCCATACATAACCCTGATATCATGCATCTGATAGGAGAAAAACACCTGAATGAGCTGAAGTTGGATGAATTACATTCCTAATTTGTTTGCAGTTAATGGACTTCAAACAATAAAGATTTCTTTAGAATAATTTAATTTTTGTAGAGAAAGAGGGGCGAGGAACTTTGAATAATTTTATTGGTCTATACAAAATCTTAAGAATAGCTGAGAGGGTAAATTGCAAAAAACCATCCGAAAAACAAATATTACACTTAAAAGCCTTTCAAAAAACGAGGAGTAAATGAAATGAATGTAATTCAAATTTAGCTGGAAAGTCAAAAAGCTACAACCAATGAACGTGATCCAGTAAAGTGACGCCACAACTTTATCGTCCACGATAACAGTTATTAGAAAACTACCTGAGACTAGAGTCAGATCTTTTTCCGATAATAATATGTTTTGATTGCATCTACGAAATTAACGCTTACTTTAAGTAAGTGATATTTTATGAAATCCGAGAACTGGTTTAAAGGAGGTTACCTCTATTTTGAAATGAAGAGAATGTTTAATAGAGGTGAATGTGTAAGTAATCAACAAGACATGCAAAGAGATGCTATGCTGCATAAGAGATTAGCCCATAGGACGTGGATTTATATTGAACCATTTTCATAAGGAGGAGTCAGCTAAGCCTAGTTTGAGGCAAATAGAGGGGCCTAAAAGGCGAAATTAACATCATCTCTGTATTACACACAATACAAATAAATGAATGAGATGCAATAAAAGAATGTACAATTTGCCTAAATTTTGATTAAAAATCAGAAGGAAAGATTATAGGATTTGTTAGCGGCCAGTATTTATATTTATTTGCAAATGCATACATAGAGTTTAGGATTTTAAATTTGTTCCCCATAACAAACTTATAGAAAAGGTTAGATCGCATGGTTTAAGAGGATCGAAAACTGATATATAATTAGACCATAAGTAGTGATAATTGGAGGAACGTCACCTTGGGGAAATAGTACTAGTGACGTAGTATCTCTCCTCCTCCTAAATTATTTAGATTAAGTACTTTTAAGCAAGATTGCTAAGTTCACTGACTATTGTAAACTAGGTCATATAAAGTATGACAACTCTGATCAAGAGAAAATTCACATGACTAAATGAGATATTCCATTGATGGGGTAAATGGCAGATGAATTTTAATCTTGATGTCTAATTCTTTGTAAATCCTCAAAAAAATGGACACCGACATTATAGGTTAGGTGGTCATTGATAAAAATGTGTGTCCAAAACATGTTCAAGGTGTATCTTATGCAATTAAACATTCTTTTGTTGTTTTAACATAGAAATATGTAGTTACTTTGTAATATTAATCTATGACTATGCCCTTGGTGGGGAGCACGCACATGTTGTGGACGAAGTACTTTCTCATGCTGGCCCAAACGCGGTTATCGGACGAATTCAGCTTGTCACCGTTGGTATTTTAGAGCTTTCAAGCCTTGCTCTCGAAATGTACCCCCAGACGTAGTCAAAGGGATTGATGTGGTGCGACCGAGGTGGCCAAGAACTTTGAACAGAAGTTCATTTACGACCCACACCTAACCATAGTCTTGGCCGTGTGGGCCGGGACACCTTCCTGCTCAAAAATGGAATCTGCTTTCTTCGTGATTTATCTTACACTGGGCATAACTTTTGTAGCCAAGATTCCCTATAATCCTCTGCAGTGAGCTTGTAACCGCCTGCAAACTACACCAGTCATTCAAGGCCACGAGTTTAAGCAATAAAACTGAGGCCGGGTCCTTCTTCGTGGACACCTAAGAAATTGGAGACCTATTTGCCAAAGTTTACCACGCAGTCCTTATGGTTATTGATGTCCGGATCGACTCTAAAGGGTTTTATCATCAGATAAAATGAAAAATTGATTTCTTTTTCTCTTTATCTTATTTGAAAGTCGACTTCAGAGGCCTTTCCACACACCTTTAACTCTCGCTGCATTCGTCCTTGACGACTCTGGACATGATGGCCAGCAAAATGTTCTTCTCCCTCTTCGCGAGCGCAGTTATTTTAAACTCCGGAGTATTTTCGGCTGCCTTTTTCAAGCGAAACGGTTGACAAATGGAGCCTCTTCGCTTCTCCACTCGAAGGAGAGCAGAGTTTACGTTCGTTCCACTTCCATCACAATAGCTACACCCAATGGACAAGACGTTTTAATAAATCATGCTCGAAAAGCAGAACTTTAAGTTAGTGTGACGAAACACCAATGGCTGGACAACAAAAAGAACTCTCTACGGAAACGTGTTCCGGGAAATAGATGCAGATGTCATCTTGATTTCTGAACACGGGATTGACACTCGTAGTTCCGAAATGAAGATCTGGAACTACGACGTGCTAGTCACTAATTACTCTCAAGAGCGGTACGACGGTGCCGCCATCGCTATCAAAAGAGGGATCAAGTACAAACCCATAAGAAACTTGGAAGAATCCTATCTTGCAATAGAGGTCGAACTCGATATAAGAAAGCTGGTCATAGCCACCGGGTACCAGCCGCCGAGACGAGAATATTTACCTATTCATTCTCTCTCTGGCCTATTTGGCAGAAGGACCCCCACTATATTAATGGGGGACCTTAATGACAGATGTCGGGAGTCTGGGTACAGGACCTTTAACGGAATCGGAAGGTGCCTGGAGACTATGATGGACCGAAACATGGTCCATAGAATAGGCCCGGACTTCCCAACCTATACTCGAGGAAGAAGTGCCACAAAACCAGACATTTGTCTGGCTAATCGTCAGCTGCCGTTCAATTACTACATGGAACCGGTCCAGGTACCATGTAGTGATCATATAGGGATCCTACTTACCATCAATAGGAACCCTATACAAGTCCCAGCTCCAGTCAGAAAAGACTACAGGAGAGCAGACTGGGCACGGTACGCTGATCTCCTCGAGGCCTATCGCCCACCAGATCTGGGAGAGGCAATTCTCGAGGAGATGGACGAGGCACTCGACGACCTCAACGAACATCTAATTATTGCAGATAGGGCTTGCATCCCCAAAACCCAGTATAAAACCATCTCCTCATACAGGTGGACTGGGTATATAAAAGAACTTTATAGAGAATTGAGAGTTATGTACGAGTTAAACATAACAAATGCAACGTTTGACTCGCTACAACGAAGTAGAGAGATCAAGGAAGAGCTCAACCAGTTAATCCTCGAACAACAACAGAGACAATGGGACGATGCGATCGAGAGCCTCGATCAAGATGCATCTCCCAAGGACTTTTGGAAGAAAGTCAAAAGTCTCAGAGGATCATCTGGAAAAAAGAAGAAAATGGAAATCTAAAAAGAAGATGGATCCATTGAAACTGCAGAAAATATCATCGAAGTGATATTCCGGCGTTATTGGGAAAAAATCTTCAGCATATCGGAAGATGAAAACGAAGATTTTGATATAGAGTTCGAAAACAACATCGTAGACGAGCTTAACACGGAAATACATCGAAGGCATCCTCATCACCAGGTGGATAGACTGCGTGACGGAGACGCCGAGATCCCCGAAGAAGAGATCCTTGGCGCACTCCGCTCATTCCGACAGAAAGCCTCAGGCCAATCGGGGCTTACGAAGCTTAACTTCGAAAAGGCACCAGCCAACATCTTTGAAGGAATAAGACGAATTTTTAACGCATGTCTGAATACAGGGTACTTTCCAGATGCTTACAAGACGGCAAAAATGATCTTCTTGCCCAAGCACGGAAAGGACCCTACGTTGAGAGAGAGCTACCGCCCAATTTCACTCTTGGAATTTGGCGGGAAACTCTTTGAGAAGATCCTCAACGGAAGACTGGTGTATCACCTGGAAGAAAACTCCCTCTAAAACCCTTGCTAATTCGGGTTTAGAAAAAAGCGAAGTACGGAAATGGCAATTAATGTCATAACGGAAAAGCTTTCCCAAGCCAAACGGGACAGGAGTTATGTGGATATCGTTTGTCGGGATGTGTCAAAGGCGTTTGATAAGGTGTGGCAGCGGGGCATGCAGTATAAGATCTTACGGCTGGGTCTAAGTGAAAACTTAGAAAGAACTCTCTGTGACTATGTCATGGAGAGAGTGGCATATGTCAGTCTAGGGTGCACGGACGGACCAAAGTTTCCGCTCACTGCCGGCCTCCCGCAGGGGGGGTGTCTGTCCCCCACCCTTTACTCGATATACACCGCGGACGTCCCAGACCCTATGTACCCCAATTCCCTCAATATTCAATACGCCGATGATTTTAGCCAGATAATAGTATCTCCATGGAGGAATGCGCCGTGGCAAGCTCGCATGACAGCGATGGAAATCGCAAACCTTAACAACTACGAGGCTCAGTGGAAAATAAGAACAAACCAAGAGAAATTCAAGGTGGTCCCCATCGGACGCACCTTAAGGGCAGACGTGCGTGTGGGGGATACGCGATACCCCTACACCAACGAATGCAATGTACCCGGTATGAAAATCACCTCTACCGGGTACAAAAAGTACGTCGAAGAAAGAATTTCTCGAGCCTCGTCCGCTGTTAAAACTCTATATAGTTTCAGAAATCTACGCGAAAGCAACAGGAAGAAGATCTACAATACCCTTGTAAGATCTACGTTGCTTTACCCCGCCTCCACCCTCTCATGTGTCTCAAAAACATAAAAGAGGCGTCTTCAAGTAGTGCAAAATAAATGCATGTACCTAATAACGGGTACACGCAGGCATGAAAGAAGACGGCAAGAAGACCTGCACAGAGAGGCGGGGATGATTTCCATTAACAAAGTCATTGAAGAACGGACCCGGAAAATGCAGGATCTGGTTAATCGTGAACTGAGTGATGAAATCACCCAGATGATTAACCAGAACAGAAGAGCTGATTGTCGCCCTAGATTCCCCAACTCCGCCAACCGAGTGGCTGGCGGAGACGAAGTGCCGTTCTATGCGTAAAATGAGAAAATACCTGTGAAAACAAGATCCAAAACAAGTATAAAGAAAAAAACTCGAAAAATTACTATGAAAACTTTCCGAAATAGACTACCCTATCAAGAAGAAGAAAAAAACCCCGATTACGACGAAAACTTCAATAGAAGAAGACATCCAAAGAAGAAAGAAAAAACAATAATACTATTAAAACACACACACAATAAAACAAAACAATAAGCACGTACTTAAATATATTTAAAACATATACAAAGTAAGCAATGCACAACATAAACCATAAAAAACTAAAGTTGCTAAGACAAAGGGCTTGAACGCCATAATAATTATAATTTTATAATTATTACAAAAATCGTATACAACAACAATGAATTCACGCATCCAAAAAAATAAATAAAAGTAATAAGTCTGATCACCAGACCCTAGGCATCTCTTTACACCTCTACCACACTTCTTTCTCTCTTCTCCACTTGTCTATTTTCTCTATCTCTCCACACACCCTATCGTCCTCCCCTCACATGCACCCCTACTTAAACAAAGTCAAAGTCAAAGTCATTAACTTTAGTTATAATGCTTCGAAAGAGGTACAGAAACAACCAAATCCATAAATAGATATATATATATATATATATATATATTATAACGGAGGAAACTGGCTGTCAAAGACAGTCAGCTACTTTTTTGACGGAGGAATTTTATATTTTGAAAAATAATTTAAGAAGAATGCTAGTGATGCCCTAACACCAGGGCAAACTAGAAAACATATTCACACCTTTATATACCTACCACACAATTTCACCACTTTAACCTAAATTGTAAAATGTAAATTGTAACTTTAGCTAATAGGGCTAGGCATAGCTAGGTAGGGTGACAAAGGAGAATGCGAAACTTGGAAGGTAGGGCTCTCCCACCTGTGGAGCAAATTAATCTTCCCTTCCAGAAAAAACTACTAGGAGCTCCAAATTAGTGGGACACAGGAGTCGGAAAGATGGACTACCCCAAAGAACTGAAAAGACTACCTCTACAACTTCTACCGAAAAAGGACACCGCAGGTAGTAGTCCAAGCAATCTTCTCGGGTCTTTCAATTCCACTGATCAAATGCATCGAAACCCCAAATAGATTGACCGTGAACGTCTTTTTCCCAGAGGAAAAGACGTTATACAGCTGCTTTCAACAGCTGGGAGGATAACTTTAAAAAAAGTGGACTTGAAGCAAAATACTGCCACAAATCACCGCAAACAGGAGCTTTGTCTTGAGAAAAGTGGAAGCATGGGTGGGAGCACACCCATGTGAAAAAAATAGAGGAGAAATCATGGACAAACATAGATGGATCAAGATTCAAAGATTACACTTATGCAATAAAAATAATATTCGAGACGACACAGATGGCAATAAATGTCCAAGATAAAGGACTCTTAGCCTTAGCATGATAAATCCCCCGGCGAACATACAAAGGGACACATTTGTGAATATACAAATATGTTTTAATTGTTACGCCATAGAAGACCATAAATCGGCCAACTGCCCCCGAAAAGGACAAGTCGTCTGCTCCGAGTGCGCCACAGAGGGTCATGACTTTAGAAAATGTAACAACGTAACGAATAAATGTGTAAACTGCGGGGGAGACCACCGTATGATGGTTATGCAATGCACCAAAAGTAAAGAGGTGATTAAAAGAAAGGAGAAAAAACTTCTAGAAAAGAAGAGCATAGTAGCTAACACCTCTCATGCTGCAGCAGCAAGGACGCAGGGGAATATAGCGATTGCACTACTCAACATCTCAGGAGGTAGGTTGGGCAAAATATATACATGCCTGATCCACAAACTAAACGCATTATTAAAGGCTATCGGTTTGGTACCGATATTATTTCCACACGAAGTCAATTCCTCTTCAATATGAAACATGCAAACGACAGATAAGGATACAAAGGCGAACACCCAGTCAGAAAAGAGCGCGTCAGTATCAGATGAGGAGAGCGACACCGATGAAATGAGCTCCTAATCAGTTGAAGAAGAAACAAAGAGAGTAACGAGAAAAAACTAACGAAGAAAGAAATCTAAGTCGGGCGGGAGCTCACGCTAGCCAATACGAAAAACCTCACCCAGTCCGTCTCTCAATACCACAGGAAAAATCACCAAATCCAAAGAAAACAGGAAAAAGGCACGAAAATGCAAATAAGTACTACTTATTTCTTCTGACTGATTAAATGATCAAATGGACCAGTAACTGCTTAGGAACCACAACCAACAATGGACAAGATGGACAACCTTCCGAATGACGAAATTTAAATATGGATCTTTTACGTTATAGCAGTAAACCCAAAGGAACATTTCACGACGGATCTGCCCTAGCAATTAAGAAAGCCATCGGTTTCAGAACTCGTGGCAATCTAGATGAATCCTATATCGCAATTGAAGTAAGAATGGAAATAACGAACATCATAATCACAATAGGATATCAACCATCAACGAGAGATCAATTGGCCATTAACAACTTCATTAACATCTTCAATAACAGAAACACGGCACTATTACTGTGTGAGCTTAACGCTCACTGCCAAGCGAGCGGTTATATAACCAAAAATGGAATAGGAAGAAACCTCGATGTAGTGATCACGAGAGGTATTTGCCTAAGACTATGCCGGGATTACCCAACCTTTGTCACCGGGACTAGAGCCACAAAGCCAGATATCTCCCTAGGCAATAACCATCTCCCATATAACTATTATATGAGGCCGAAAGATATACCCTGTACATACCATAGTGCAACTCTTCTCTCTCTCAAACAAAGACCTATACAAATCCCAGGCAAGGTAAGAAAAACCTTTCACAAAGAAGACTGGGAAATATAGAAAAGAGAATTAAATACATACAAACCAAAACCTCAAGAATAGCAACATAAGAACAGATAGATGCTGAAATAGAAAATATAAGATACTCAATGTAAGCAGGTGACGAAATAGCCTTCTCTAAAAACCGCTAAAAATGGTACTGAAACACAGAGTGGAGTTACCAGACACTCAGTCATTTCAAATTGATGCAAAAGTTTCGTTTTCATTACCAATTTGAAAGTAAGGGTATATAGAACAATTTTTGTTCGAGTGTCAAGCAGTCAGATATAACAATTCCAAATCGCCGCCAAAATCCAAGATGGCTGCCAAATTTCCAGCTTTCTTACGCAATACGCCTCCTAACTTTTGTACTATTGAACCTAGAATGGTTATTTTGTTCTCTATATCTAGGTTTGCATTTATGAGTAATTGAACAAAAATAAAATAATTATGATTAGAACATATCTTCTATTATATTGAGTCCTGCTTTCAAGTAAATGCTTACAAAATTGCCTGAAAAAACTCCTTAAGCAACACATTTAATAAAAAAATAGCTAACAAATTAACTAAGAACCTTATATACATGTTAGTATTGCTAATTGTTCTAGTTCATCTACTTCTCGCATGTGGACTTGCACTGACGTGTTCACTTCAACTTTCTTTTCACGCATTCGCGCCAAGAGCAGGTAATTGGGCAAGGGCAATTCACATCCAGGTGTAATACATACATCCTTGGCGAGGGGCAGCGTGGTCCAAATGCGAAGCAGCTTGCCATCCTTCTACTTTCTCCCATGGTTAGTTAGGTTGTTGACAGGAAACATGGACATGTGGGCTGTTGCCCACATGTCGCATGGAAGACACTCCTTTTGACATGTTGATCTAAAGCATCACCAGTTGGGGGAATTTTTTCCATGTTCCTAGTCTTCTGTAACAACAACCTCATTTGGACGAATTCAACATCTTTGTCCTTGTTTGATTTATTTGAGTCCAGCCTACAGACAAAGGTGGTGCCATTTCTTTCAACCTTGACGATGATTGGAATGGAGTATCAACAATAGTTGCAAATAGCTCAATAAGAGATGGAACTTCGTGCATCAACGTGCATCAGGATCGCTTACCTTTGAACTTGAAAAAAGAAATATTGTCTGATCCAGTGAAGGCCTGGAAAAGGGCCATGGCTTTGCACGTTTTCGTGCCCAGGTTTGTAGCAATAGTGTTCAGGGAGATCATTTTGGTTGTCTTTTCCGCTTTGAAGGAGATTAAGATTTCTGCGACCGGATCCAGAGTCTTGATGTGATAGAAATTACTTAGAAGGATTACGACAACATCTGTGTCTGCAGTATACAGATCCCAAGTGACGTAGATTTGGGGGCGTGGAGGGTATGTACTAAGACACGCGTGTCCGCATACTCATGTTTGCATTGATCCATTGGTGGACTGTTTCCAACATGATGGACTTGATGACCTACAGTGATGTCGACATTCTTGTCATCTTAGACATGTTCTTCTGTTATATTTTTTGACAAGAATGAGAACAGTTCCTTCTTGTTATCAACGTTCGCTAGAAAATTCTGCCAATTTTCTGTGATTTTGGCTGTACCAGATATGCATTGTCGGATGCATGTTCTTCGTTTTTCCCTTGTACCTCTTTTGATCGTCAGTGCACGATACTGATCCCAGATAATATCTACTCTTGTCGATCGCTTTAAGTCGTGGCAAACTATTGGGCAGAATACTTTGTCAAAATATCAACAGTTGTACCAGGAAGTGAGTGCATAAGTACTCCACTGTCAATAATAATGAAATCGTAAATATCTATCGCAACTAGCTCCTCGCTATTTGTTTTGACTTCCATGATATATACCAACAAATCTGACTTGGTACGAGAGTTCAGGGACCATTCGAATGACAATGCAGGAGGGTATGAAGAAGATTCGTGCTGGAAAACTCCCCCATATCCCCCTCGTGGCTGGCTAGCGTGAAAAAAATCTCTGCATGACTTTTAAAGTGCTGCATTTTCAGCTTAATTGCTGAATTCTTTGTGTTTTCTTCTCAGGGAAAAACAATAAGTTGTTTCGCTTGATCGGTGTTGTCAAAGGTGTGCCATTTAAGTCAAGCACATTCAGTCTGAAGTTGTTGTATTGGTCTTGTCCCATAACTCGACTTTATGGACAGATACGGCAGCAAACGGAGACTCACAAACCTTGTTGTCTAATGTAACCAAGTATTCACTCTGCTCCTAAAACGGATTTCCATTGCTCAACGATACCTCCATCAGATCTTTGACATGGCGTAGAAATCGATGCTGAGATGCATATCCTTCCTCATGATGAGGGAGTTTATCAGCATCGTTATCATTTGCATCAGTAAACTCCTTCACGACACGGCTGATTTCTGGGCCAGTTATGATCCAGAATTACAGCGTGTCACTGTTCTCTGTGAAACCAATAATGCCATCAACTCCTTTCACCATTTTGTTGGCTTGCTCGTGTGCTGGATCTATGGGCAAGGATAAGAAACGGCGATTGCTTCGAGTTATTATCCAGTGTCCCTTTTTAAACTCTTCCTGGATGATATCTGGTAGACCTTTCTGGTCTCGGATAAAGATTGGAATCCACCTGGCGTAATTCTAGGGATCTAGAGCAAAGAACAGAGTAAGACACAAGCTTCTGCAGCGTAGTAACCATGAATTCTAACTTCCACTCCCGATGTGCCCGGATAAACATGAATATGATCTGCTAGTACTTATGTAAGAGTAGCCAGAATTTGAACGCTGGACTCTGTTGGAAAGTTACTACAACCCAATCTTCAAGAGACATCTCGGTTCCAATGTCTTCGTATGCTCGCTTCAGAAGGCTGTCAAGTATCATAACAGTAACTTGATGGGCATATCTTGTTCTCATTACATTGGATGCATTAAGTAAAGCTGTAGCTCCTGCTGTTTTCTTCACTAGCCCAGCTTTTTTCAGGGTTTTAGGCCATCCAGACCCACGCAGAGGATCTTCCCTGGCCCTGGTGCTTCACAAAGCCATCTCAATGTGGAGCCTACCTAGCATAACCACAAACCTGTCTTCTCCGTTAATGTCAGGGAAGGACCACTGCATTTTTTGGCAAGGGCATAAAGTGGTTGGTACGCTACTAACACAGGAACTTAGTGTAAGTTGAGGTGCTCAGTTGTCTTTTTCACCAGTTTCACTCCATGTGGAATCATTACTGGAGGTCTTCCATGCATTTTCCCGCTTGTCCAACATTATCTGATCGAGTAGCATGGTAGGAAGACCATATCACTGGAGTGTGTTTTTCTGTATCACAATCAACATATAGGATATCATTTACTGCAGCCATCCATGGCTGTTCATGCTGCTTCTCCTTATGGAAAGAACTCGTTGCCACTGGTTGCACAGCTTTTACTGGAGGTTGGGTGACAACATATCAGCCCACAGGTGGTACAAACGTATAGGAACGCGGCAAGATGGGTTCACTGCTGCGTGTTCCTCTTTACGTTGAGTTGACTCCTATACATTTTTGGTTCAACCCAGGCGTCTGTGATTAAGAAAACTGAAATATTGAAATACCAGTTCCATGAAGTGATGAGCTTGCACTGCGTGATGTGGGATTAAGATCCAGGTTATCCAGGGCTGGAACTGTGAAAATTCCCTAATGCAAATTTGTAGGAAAGTTTATATCAGCGCTGATCCTTGAATAAACTGCAATAGCCTGTGCAAATCTAGATTCAATGCTGAGGACTTTCTTATATGACATGCTCAGAGCAAACTTGTCTAGTAGTTCTACCAGCTCCTTGATTCTTGTTTGGAAGTGCAATTTGAAGACCAGGAACACTGCCAGTGGAGGCTCACAATTCAAGTTCGCAAAAGAACAGTAATATTTATCATGGCCAGCTGACTCACAGAGAGAATCTTCTTGGAATTCTCTTGTTTTGGCGATGATTTGGGTCATGTGATGAGTTCCCGGAAGAAATACTTTATACGTTGTGGAACAGATGATACTTCGCATCCATTTGGAAATAAGCCATTAAACCTGACTCCAGTGTTGTCATCCAAAACAGCTTCACGGAAAATCGATGCTCACATTAGTAATATACGTGCTTCCTCATATGGTGTTTGAGTTGCCTCTGATATGACCTTTCCCACTCTCTTTAAACAAATGATGAAGACTCGGTCTTGGATACCTTTTTCCTCTGTTAAATCCGAGAAGTGTTCCATGACTCTTTCCTTTAGGCGTGTCCAATTCACAGTCATCTGGAAACCATGTTGTTCTTATCTAGCGGTTACCTTATCTGTCAGGCCTTGCAATGCAAAAATTCTACGCCCCCTAGTGTCTTCTTCCTTTATAAATTGGAGCAGGTTATTTTCTGTTGTTGCTTTGAGATTTTTCCTAGCTGTGTCTTGTTTACAAATCGCATCGTGACAGCGATTGAACCCTATGTAGCAATTTAGATAGTACTTGTATTAAATGGCAATCACATCGCCTTCAGCATGAAGTGCCACGGTAAGCAATTCTCCCAGCGCTACTGCCTTTTCATGTATCTGTTGGGTGAGTGTAATCTTCTGGAAAGAATAGTTTGCTCTATTTGTTTTATCACCACAGAAGATACACACATTACGATTAGCTGATGCATGACTTCGTCGGGATTTTTTTCTTGCAGGAGGCAATCCTTCATTATGATGTTTTTTGGCATAATCAAGTGATGATGCCCTGTAAATCTGACGACAAGATTTATGCCAGGATGCACGATTCCTCCGGATTGGATTCTTTATCGGCAAATTCTACGTCTGGGTAGGAAGCAGCACCAATTGCTCTAAACTGAATGGCGAGGCTGAAGATTTCTCTGTGGGCTCACTCTCTAGGACTGGTGATTGGATTCGCAAGAGGACAGAGAATCACTTCCTCACTTTACTTTTGGTACAAAATACACAACTGCCATATCTTTGCCTCAGTCATCTCAGAGACAACCTGGAAAGAAACAAAGAACAATATTAAATAACTGCTGTCTGTACATGGGGCGTAACAAATAAAATTTGGTATTACCAGATATATTATAAGAAAGGTATTATCTGGAAATACAAGTGGTTATGCAAATCAAGACGTTTTTCCACCTGTAAAAAGAGACCAATGAAATGGTAAATGAAGAACACAATTAGTGATCTGCTAGTAAGTTATGAATCATACATAAAAACATAGATATAGAGATCAGAATCACCACTCTAGATTTAATAGTACAAATGTTATGAGGCCTAGAGCGGGAAAAAGGTAAAAATTGGCAGATATCGTGTTTTTTATCTAACTGCTTGACGCTCTAACCTGAATTTTACCATAGGCCCTTACATTCAAATTGGTACTGAAAACAAGACTTTTGTATTAATTTGAAATGAAATAAAAACAAAAAACCCATGCACGGTACCCCATTAATACGACTTAAAGAAATCTCACAGGAAATAAGAATAAACGGACCAACGAGGGAGATACACACCGAAATGAGAAGGATGAAGACAGAACTTAATACAGAGATATTAGAAAAACAAAATGAACACAGGAACGAAACAATCCAGTAAATTGACAATGATGTTCCTGCCAAGGAATTTTAGAAGAAGGTAAACTAAATGAAAGGTGAAGCAGGAGCTATAAAAATCACAATAAAAGCCACCCACGGAAACACCATACAGGAGACGATAGGACGGATATTCAGGGACCATTGGAAGAAGATATTTAACATAAGTGAAGACGCCAACGAAGAATTCGGCATCGATTTCGAACGATACAACATTTGAGCACCCAACGAGGAAGCAGATAAAAAAGTCCCACACTCAACTCTGGACGCAATGAGAGACACCTTTGACGGTAACGACGCAAAAATCACCGTGCAAGAAATCAAAACCACAATTTCGCAATTCAAACTGAAAGCTCCAGGAAGAATAGAACTCACTAAGAAGCACTAGAAAGAAGCACCAGAAATAATACTGCAAGGACTCTCAGCCGTATTTAACGCTTGCCCTAACACAGGCTATTACCAAAAATGATCTGTATCCCCAAAGCGGAAAATCCACTATCACAAGTAGTGAATTACGGACAAATTTCTCTACTCAACTTCATATGGAAGGTGTTTGAGTAAATAATACACCACCAGATAAGTGTGCTCCTAGAAGAGAACAATCTGCTAAACAAATTTCAATTTAGATTTAGAAAGATAAGGAGCACGGAAATGGCCTTCACGGTCATTACAGAAAAAATAGCCAAAGCAAAATAGGAAAAAGCTAATGTTGTTATCTTAGGCTGGGACGTTTCAAAAGCATTCAACAAAGTTTGGCTCAAGGGAATGCAATACAAAATACTATAGTTACGCACGAGTATGAACAGTAAAATTGAAAGACAAATCTGCTACTACGTTAAAGAATAACATGCACACATTGAGATAAGGAACCATCAAGGTGAAAAATTCAATATGGAGGCTGGCCTTCCGCAGGGAGGGAGTCTGCGTCCTACATTACACTCTGTGTATAACTGAAATATCCCACCGCCATTCGCCGAAGGGTGCCTCAATAGACAGATTGCAGCGACGTCACACAAAACGTTCTTTGCTCATATAGAATCGCTGATATAGAGGCAAGTTCATCAGCAGAGGAAATGAGAAGGATCAACGTACATGAAAAACAATGGAAGATCAGTACAAACGGGAATAAGTTTAAAATTGTTCCTTTTTACAGGAGCAAGCTAAGCAAAATACTAATCAAAGGAGACATATACGAATACACTAACGATCCTAAAGTACTAGGACTAACCTTCTCTAAGAGAAGATACTCCACGCACGTTAAAGAACGAGTGGAAAAAGGAAGAAGGGGTCTAGGTCTACTTTACAGGCTTAACGCATTTAAGGCGATAATTATTTTGTAATGAATTTTAATTTTATCTTGGCAGATGTTTTCCCCAGAAGACCTTAGAATAATGTTACAACCATTTAATAATTAATTTTTACTTATCTTGGTCCCATTTTTGGAACATTGGCCGTCACACATAGTTTTTAGGGTAAAAAAGTTAAAACTTTCAGATTTGTTTATTTCTATTTTTTCTATGAAGAACAAAAATGTAAACAAACTATATATCAAAAATGAAATAATGTTTTAATCCTTTTAATAATGTAGACGTAATAATGAACAATCGAAAATAATAAACCAACTGGCATAATGAAAAAATAGTGAAATAAATTGAAAAAGGGAACATATTTAGTTTTGAACAGAATTTTTTTATTCACGCATAATAAAGGCCCTTCTTGATAAGTATAGTCATGGTGAATTGCTGTAGTTCATCAATATTATTTAGTGTGGAAAGTTGCAAAGCACAGATCATAGAGTGGAACATCACAACGACTGCAAATTCTCTTTGTTTTCTTCCCACACAATACACAGCGACGTTGTATCTGAATTGGCATCCCAAGGTGATTTTCTTGATCAAACCTGATATCTTCACTTACTCTTCCTCCCAAAAGCCTACTTCTTTGTGGGCCAGGGCGTTGACGGCTTGATGGAGAAGGCTTTGAAACATAAGCCAAAATAATTTTCCTTCTTGCATCTAACAGGGAGAGTGTCTCACCTGGATTTACATGTTGATAAACCCTCCAAGAATTCACAATAGCGATGTCAAACAGTTGCGTAAACAGTGAAAACCACGATTTCTCCTCACGAATTCTGACCCTATATAAGGACACTCGTTTGTCTAGTAGGTCTACCCCTCTCATTGATATGTTGTATTCTGAAATAACTTTGGGGATTTGCACTCCTATTTCCTTTTTTGAGTTTCTGAGACTAGCGTGTAGCAGTACCAGTTGGGAAGACCTTACTGTAATTTGTAGCAATTGCAATTACAGTGTTGTCATGCCATTTTGTGACTAAAATTTCATTGCTAGAATCAAATCTATAGTCCCTGAACCCTCTTTCTGTTGTTTTCTCCATTACTTTAGATGGCATAAGTGGACATTTTTTTGTACGATTTTCACGAATTGTGTCAGTTGCCTTCAAACTTCTATCTCCCAGTTCTTTTAAGGTATCAATGCTTGTAAAGAAATTAACAAAAAAGGTTTCGTGATTTGCAGCTTCAGCTTCAGGAATTACTGCTGTTAGGTTATTCATAACCCTCATTCCTAGAGGTCCACTGTTAGGTTCACTGCCCTTACCAAGATATGACGAAAGGTTATATAGGTATCCTTCGGAACTACAAATACACCAAAACTTGTAGCCAAATTTGATTGGCTTACCCCTCATAAATATTTGACAAATGGGAATAAAAAATGCAAAATTTCTGAAAGTTTTCTCTTAGAGCATCTAGATATGGTCTCAGCTTATATATTTTAGCCTTTTTATCAATGTTGGCATTGTCATTCAAGTGAAGAAACCTAACATAGCATTGTAAACAAAGGGCACTCCTGCATTTGGTGATTGCTCCTAGTGCATATTTTTTTGAGGAAGTTTATAGTAGACACTAAACAGAATAATTCCTAGATATTTTCATCTCTTCAATGTTGACAGAAAAGTTAGGATTATTTTTCTGCTTAGCATGTCATACTCTGCTCAACAATAAACTTCAATAACTCATCAGTCAGAAATTCATTAAAAATGTCAAAAATGCTCTTACCCTGCAGCCTATCTAGTTTGTCATAACTATTTTGGAGAACATTTTTTCCATTTGGGAATCGAATTGGTGTCAATTTTTCTACGCTTACCCGAAGGAGGTTGTGTTGCTGAAACCCCAGTTGATTCAATTTCTTCACCATCATTGTTGTGAACAATCAACTCCAGTCTACCTGCAACATCTTGAAGAATGCTTCGTTCGGGGAGGTCTTCATCATTGATAGCTTCATCATCTGTCATTTCATCTGAAGTTGGAGGAAAAATTGCAACCTCCACGTTTTCATTCTATGCTACAATAAAGATCTTCGTGTCATAATAGTAAAGAGTAGGCCTCTGAAAAATAAATAATAACATCATATACCAAGTTTTCATCTTGAAATGTGATTATATATATATATATATATATATATATATATATATATATATATATATATATATATATATAATATTATATGTACATATATAATAATATATATAAATCCTAAATGTTGAAGATCACTAATAAAAGGCTTAGTGTGTTAATTTTGCATTAAATAATTATAAATGATAACAAACAAATGACTAGATCATTTAGATCACATTGCTAATATCTGGCCAATGTCCCAAAAATGGGACGCGAAATTCTAAACAACACAATACTTACATTTTATATTTTACAAATCAGTTGATGCTTTTCTCGTGTTCTCTTATACCTAAGGCACAACATTGACACAACTGACCTTCGTCCTATGCAGATAGTGAGGAACTATGGGCATTCATGCGTTAGCGTGTCTTGTCACAAAATCTCGCGCGACTTTGGCGCCATCTGGTGATAAAAGATGTCAACCATATACGATTATTTTTATGGGATACTTTGATATGATTGTGAAATAAATTCTAAAAAATAAAAATAAATAATTAATCATTCCTGTAATGATTCTACCAACCTAAAAAGTGGTGTCCCAAAAATAGGACATTGGCAGGTAATGGGTTAAATTCCTTAACCAGAAAAATAAGAAGGAAATTTACCAAGCGATCTTTCAGTCAGCAATGGTATATCCAGCGATCACTATGTACACCATTCCAAATAGTAATATTATTGAACTGCAGAGAAATCAGAACAAAGCAGTTTCAATAATCGCAAACACAAGAAATAAAGACAGAAGAAGAGAACAAGACTTACATAGACAAGCGAAGATGAAACCACTTAACAAGATAAGAGAGAAAAGAGCCCAAAAACTTATTTAAAATACGCAACAGAAAAAAGGGGAATTATGAATTTGTCAAACCAAAAAGAGGAAACGGGGCGCATAGACTCTTCCCCACATATATATCAAGGCTCAACCATGAAGAGGAAGAAATCTTCACAATATAAATTGAATGTTAAAATAGACTAAGCAGCAAAATTTTACTTTACATCAAACTCAGAAATCTAATAAAAGGAGAAAACATAAAGTAAGAGAAAACTTTTACCTGTAGTAAAAACAACAACCATAATAATGGTTTGAACGCTTCGCAACAATACAAAAAAACAATATATGTAACAGAGCAAAAAACCGAGAAGGATAAGCCAGGGACTCAGGCAAATACTAATTTAAATTATCGAATTTCAAAACTCCTGCATCCTAAAATAAAAGATGTTTGGATGACCTCCAAGCACCCTATCATTAAATTGCACCCCCACTAATTCTTCTACTTCTCCCTACACTTTTTTTCAATCTTTCACATATAAATAGCTAAACACTGTATAGGTGGGACAGGGCACTATAGAAAGAATGAATAGTTAAAGGATATAATACACACCATAGTTTGGAGCTCTCGTAAAGCTGTAGGTCCAACGGCCATCTAGGTTATCTTTCAAGTCTATTACGCTATTTCAACCTTTGCTATCTCTACCTTTTACTCTTCCTCTCACTCTCTACCTCATGCTCTCCTCTCGCTCCTACGGAAATCAGGAGAAGCTGCTTGAGGGGTAGGGGAGGTCTGGTGAGCCGGATTCCATCCCATCCCTCTTCGGTCTTCTCAGGATGGCCGGAATGGAAAAGGAGGGGACTGAAAATCTTTTCTATCTCTTCTCCTACGTCTTTCTTTTCTATTCAATCCAATAACTTCGAAAAGCCATGTTCGCTTTTAATTTTATTAGAATACTACACATTCAATTTATGTATAAATGTAGTTCTGCTTGTATTTCTCTAGACAATAAAAACAAATATATATATGTAAACTGCACTCTTCATTATGGATTTTTCTCTAACTTCAAAGAGCTCTTGTCAGCTGATGAACTAAGACCTGAATTTCCACGCTTTGGTACTTCGGTTGTATTCTGAGTAAGAGCTGCTACAAAAGGCTTGGTGGATAAATCAAAGATTATTTACTTTCTTTTTGAACACAAAATTTTAGTAAACATGAGAAAAGAACCTACTACCTTTAATTTGTTTCATATTTGTTGGAAAAATAAAAATAATCAAATATTAACCCTAAAACAAATGCGCGAGCATTATTTAAGACGTCTTATGGCATTTCAAGATTGCATCGTTGAAGAATGGTAGTAAAATATTGGCTTTTTGTGACTTAATATAGAAAGATTGACTTTCGCTGCCATATAAATATGACTTCGAGGACAGTATTAAAATGCTATAATGAAGTATTACAATATTTGTATCCTAAAATGCCGAAGGAGATTCAATATAAACAATTCGATTTATACTCACATAAAAGGGTTAGATCGCGAGCATTCAAACAACAAATTGAGACAAGGCTTCCTTTTGATGGCATTTCAAGATAAAATGTTTTTATGTGACTTTATAGTTTGATAAATCTTCTTTACGATTGAAATATCACTTTTAGGACACTTAACATGATATGAAGTATTACATGCTTAAGTTTTCTAAAGCGCGTGTGCCATTCTTATTCAATTTTTCCTTTAAATAGAAATTAAAGCAACTTTAGCTTTGCTTTTTACTCGCCTAATTTGTTTAATTTTCAAATACTGCAAATATTAACATTTCTGAATTATTCTCTATAAATTTCAGAAAAGTAAAGCGAAGTGAATGAAAGATGCATTGTTAATCTATCCACCTATGCCTTGGGGAAAAAGAATAAGGAATATTTTTGAAGGTATATTTGTTAGTCAATGAATAGTCATACCTTTGCAGTGGAGAGGCAATCTGTTCTCTACTTTTTAGCCCACTTCCTCGCAGAGAAAATAATAGAAGCCTTCAACTGCAAAAGTTTAAGATACCTTTTTGGCCTCTAATAATGTTCGGATTTCGGGATTTAGCACTTATGAAAAAAATTGAGATTCAATTCTGAGCAGGGTCAGGGGATTGGCTCAACAGAAAGATCATATTTGCTTCTATTAATCAAAAGTTGATGCTTAATTCATCACACTTATATTTGTTATCTCAGGTTCCTCAAACGCCTTGTTTAAAATTAACTTTTGGCCCGTTACTTTAAAACCATTAAAATATTTTTCAGCAAAGAATTTAAATGCAATTTTCTTAAGTAAATATTCCCTCGCTCTAGGTATACAGGCAGGAATCTCTTGATTGCCTTCCAGGATGCACGAAAATAAGTATTAATTTTAGTGGTGCTCACATTAGAAAACATGACTCTTTTAAACCCTGGTTTTAGAAATAGTTTCAAAACACAAATAGAACGCCTTCTCTCATCTCACTTAAATTGAAGATATAAAGTATCAAATCAGATCGTGTATTATCTTAATCTCAGTGCCAGGTAGTTCCCTTTCCTTAAGGTGAGGCAGAAATATCACTCTCTCGAAGAAATTTTATCTTTTCGATAAAGAATGAATTTCTTCTCTCTACCTAGTTTATCCTGCCATCTCTCCGCCACAAGAGCCTGGTTAACTTTTCTTCCGGCTTTAGCTTTGGTTGTGTTTTTTGTTCTGATTTGCATTTTTGTTCTTATTCGATTTTTTTTTATTCCAGAGTAACTTAATATTTCGATAAAGATACAAATTATGGAACTTATGCCTATTCTGGGAGTCATTAGATGTGCGCTAAAAAAATATCTTTCTTTGCACATCACCAGAATTTATTACAATAAATTGTAGTTGAGAATAAAATTATATTTTCTAAGCCCACTTTTGAATCGTATACATTATTATTTAACAACCTTAACAGGGAGATCCGCCTTTTTTGCCGACTTTCTGAAGGATCAGATCCCCATTTCTCCCATTAATCTCTACTATGTACCTTGTGAACTTTTTTCTTCCACAAACTTCAATTCTTTATAAACTTTTCAAATCTTCCTATGATGGAGAAATCAACATCAGTTTTCTTTATTCATTTCATAATAATAACAACTTTTTTCACACTCTCAGAGACTTATTCTAGCGATTTGGATAGTTGAAACTCACTAATTATTTTTTTCACAGCCACAAATTTTCTCAAAATAATATCCTGATTTTTTTTAGAAATCCTTAAAACGAATCAAAGTGCGTACTAGGATTATTTCAACATCGTTATCTGATCTCAGTAGAATAGATACTTCATGAAATTACTCCCTCCCTAAACACTCAAGTTACCTCATCCTCTATTGCTCGCATCCTTCCAATCGCTATCTTAATCTATAAACTTCTTCAGTCACATTCAGAAGAGCAATCCATCCATAATTTTTCCCATCCTCATCCTTTGGTAATCTGCCTGAATTTTAGAAATTCAGGATGCTTGGAAGATGTGAGCGCTCTCCAGGCAAATGAATGGCAAGTATAGAATTACGAAGCAGAAAAAACTCAGTTGCATTCGAAGTCAGTTCAAAAGAGAAAAAAGGGTAGATGTCTAAGGTAAAGGAGTAGAAGAAATGGATAAATAATTATATTAACAACACTAAATTCATTAAGTTAATTTGTAAGTAAAATTTGTCGATTTTATTCTTAAACTTATTTACCTGGTGCTTTAGGCGATATCTCTAGGTAAGTTATTCCATGATTGTGCTATCTCATACGAAAAGAAATTATGTGCTATTGCAGTGTTACACCTTTTATTTATTAGTTAGTAGCCGTTATTTCTAGTTTTGCAATGTTACCTAGCTCAAATATAGAGTCAGGCATATTTTATAGACAACTCTAAGTGTTCTTGTATACTGCCCTGATTTTTTAATTTACTCCTCTTAATCATTTTTCACAAACCAATCAACATATGATACAAAAAATACAATTTCTCTATTTTGACTATTGGTAATGAAAAGTTTTACACCATTATATTACAGGCTATTTTGCTGGGTATAAAAGCTCGTCATATTCAGAGGACAATAGCACTGGCTTTAGTATACATGATACGGGGTTTTAACCTAGCTACCACCCATAAAATTAAGGTTTTCAGCGTAAATAGGATAGCTGAAGTTTAAGTAGAAGAGCAAGTTGTGCTTAAGTCAGCTGGTGATTGTACGGATCGCATAATTACTGTGAGTCGGTTAAGTAAAATATCAAGGGACCTGAGAAATAAAGAATTTCTCTTTGAAGTAAACGGTACATTTAGGTGAAAGAGTAGAAGATTAAGTTGTTTGATATAATTAGGGGAGGTAAAGTTCTCATTGATATTTATTATAGTTATGATTAGAAGGGTGATGAGTACAAATATGAATTATGACAAGCTTGTAAGTATAATTAATGGTAACTGATATCGGTGGCTAAGAGTGCGAAGGATTTTGAAATGTAGATCGAATTGTTTGATTGGGCATGTATATATACATGGCTGAAAGTGATTGAAAGATGTATAAGGTGATTGCGTTTGGACATCAGGTTGGATGATGCAAGCGCGATGTTTCGTGGATGATAATGATAAACGATGAAGTATATTGTCAATACCAGGTTGATTGCTAAGAGAATGGGAGAATCGCGAGATCATTGTGTTAGTTAATGGGAGTGATTAAAGATTGAATGGAAATGTAAGTTGTATTTTATTATTTTATTGACAAAATTGTTTATATAGGAACTAGATCATGTTATGAAGAGAAGAGGAAATACCAAGTGAGATACATTGAAAAGTGGGCAATTTAAAAGTGATACTTGCTGTGGAAAAGAAAAGTTATAATTTTGCATAAGGAAGATAGAGGGATATATATTGTGAAGAAGCCTGTGAGCGAGGTTGTGACGAAAGTGAAAAAAGTTGGTATAAGGCAGTTTGATAATGTGATGTGTGTTTGAGCGGGAAAAAGCTTACTCACGAACAATGGGATGAAATTGTGTATAAAGTTCCCAGTAGAAGAGACGGCTTAGGGCTCTCTGGACAGGCATGAAACTTGATTGAGCATAATGCTACCGCACAAACCACACTATCGCTATGAAAGATAAATTTTGCCTTGGAAATTTTGGGGGTTATATTTTCGTTTGATAAGACATAAAACGGTGGAGGGGGCTGCAGAATTTAGTAACTTTAGTGTTTATGTAATTTGAACTCAGTTTGTTGAAAGAATTTGATACTGATTATGTAGATAACAGTAATAATTAATAAAGAGTATCTTGCGGAAGCCACTGGGTTATATAATGTTTTTACCCATCACGGCTATTTCTTGGTTTGGCACATGACTCCGAATTGAGCTAATTTCATCCCTCAAACTTCTGAGGGATCATCATCTGAGACTTAATATGTCTACTTTAGCATTTATTTCGGTACATCTTCAAAAGATTCGTCTAGCCATCTGTTCCTTCTCCCATAAAGTTCTTTTAACCTTAATAACATCTCTCAACCAGCCATCTTTGTGTTTTATCTATATATTTGTTTCATATTTTCTGCCGTTTTGGTTCAGTGTTGCAGTTTCATTTCAGTAAGTTAAAACTGGAAAATTAATTATTGATTATATACCTTGAGTTTCAACTATAAATACATGAGGCTTCAGATAATGTAGCTAAATTTCTTAACACAGTCGAGTCAAATCTTTTCCACCAACTTCATTTTACTTGTTTCCATCAGGAATCAAAACTGTGTTTATTATATGTGTTTCTCCCTCCACTCGATAATTTGAGCGAAAATTTTAATTGCTCAATTTTAGGCCAAACTACTGATTCTTGCATTTCTTTTCATAGTTCATTATCAAGCATGATGATTCTGGCTTGTCATAATTCTCTAATCGTTAATAATTCTTCTGTATTCAACGCATGTAGTACATACAATATAATAATCAGAGTTGTGGTAATATATAGCTATCATAATTCGAAATTCTCCTTTATTCTCTCTGGGAAATTCTAAATTTTGTTCAACCCATGTGGTCGGTTTTTGGTGAGCTAAAATCCCCAAGCTTATTGGATTTCATTTTTTTTACTGCCCAAGGCAAACTAAATGATGAGGTCGCATAGTTGAATCTGTACTATATTATGTAATGTATGTTTTATCAATTCTTTGTTTCAGTCGAGGTTTAGAACCAAATACATAGTTCTTCACTGATAACAAGACCATTTCATAGACACCTATATGACTAGGGCGAAAAGAGGAATGTTTTTGAAGTTTTCCTAACGGCGGAATTACATGGGGTATTATTGCGATCTAGAGAGCCTACCCACTTTAAACAACACATAAAAAACCCGCCCAACGCACCTAAAGAGAGACCTTTCCAAAGATAACGTTGTGCTCCCCTTATATGCAATACAGAACCATGTTAAATACAATAGAGACCTCTCCTCAGACCACCTCCTTATCATCATAACATCCCTACCCCAGATTAACAACCAACAAAATCACATACATAAAATATGAGAAAGCACACTACCAAAACTACATCGCATACATAGAAGATAAGCTACATGAGTTTTCCATAAACAACTATAAAAAATTGATCAAATCAGGCACCACATAACCCACACAATCAACCAAACAAGCAAAAAATTCAATCTCAGAAAATAATGAGGTTGTTGCGCTATAACAAAACCACAAGATCAGCATGAAATTATTATAATATTAACTTCCTTCCCTCACACTGAAAGTTTTAAGGAAAAAACAACAAAAGTGCAGCCAACCCCATTCACCACCTGTAATATACTCTAAACCACCAAATCTATCAAAAACTCCCAAGCTTTTAGCCCAAACAATAATTCTAATGTACCCTTGCAACCAATTAGCAACTCACCAGCCTCCGCCATTCCGCAAATATTCACTAATAGCTAAACAACACAAATATTCTCTGGAAAAGAGCCCCTACCATACCACGAGTCAATTGAATTGTTCCCACCTAG
Organism: Ceratothoa steindachneri; assembly: GCA_963969495.1. Taxonomy (NCBI): domain Eukaryota; kingdom Metazoa; phylum Arthropoda; class Malacostraca; order Isopoda; family Cymothoidae; genus Ceratothoa; species Ceratothoa steindachneri. The sequence continues at coordinate 33,272,725 of OZ018324.1, read as the reverse complement.
ACTATCCAAAACAATAAAGAATAAAAGAATAAGTTAAAATGTCTGAAACACAAGGTTTTCGAAAGGATCACTCGATTTCATCTCACCCCTCGGACCCCAGACGATACACACTCCCCGATTTCTACAATTACCCTATATCATCATGCAAAATCGTCCATGCATTGGACATAAATGAAAGTTTCGCAACTACTGAACCCCACTTGCCAACATAGACAAAAATGACTAACATACTTCATATTTGGCCATAAGGACAAGTGAGACAAGAAACACGAATCAATCACTTTACTGCTTTAAAATTGCGTCCTACAGGGATACATACTCTCTCCTCTACTTTTTAACATATTTAAAAATGTCATCTACAACTAGAATTCACAATCATCAAAACTAACACCTGCGCGGATGACATCTCAATCACTGCAGAAGACCTATCAATTCACAGAGTGCTGCACCAATCCAAATAAGCGTTGGAACGCTGAGTCACACAAAACCGCATGACAGTCTCTACCACTAAATCAACAATCACACTCTTCAGACCAGTCTGCCACAAATTCAAGAATCTCCTAAATTCAGACTAAAGAGACACTATCTTTCCATAAATAAAACTCTCATTCCTTTGTGCAAATCAAATAGACATCGACATGACAATTGAAACTCTCTTCACAAACTCGACAAAGAGAGTTATAGAGACAACCAACGAGTCTAAATCAATATCAACCAACATATTCGGAAAAAAAGAAGAAGGCACTCACCAACTCTACTACTAATTTATCTGCAATACCATCAACTACGCAGCACCAGCATGGCACCCGACCCTCGCCGAATTCCATGCTAACAAGCTACAGAATAACGATTTCTTAGTCATCAAGGGATGCACCCGAACCAGAGTAAATCCAAAGCTGCCGATTTCTCCAAAGAAATAGTCCCATTCAACATTTATAAGCACATGCACTGAACTGATCACGTTTCAACTAAGTCGTAATATTAGATAGCCATTTCAGATTTGGTCCTACACGATTCTCAGTTATTTTTACGACTATTTGAACTTGCTTGTATATCATTAACGTAATTCTTTTGATAACACTGTACAATAATGATTTTGCTACAGAAATGAGAAAGTAGTTTTCTATTGTAGTTTTTTGCGTAGATCACGAAAATGACATTTATTTTTCATGAAATGAGTTCAGTTTTTTGTAATCTGTACATTTAATTTTTATTAATATTAGATTATTCAGTATATAGAGATATGAACTATTTGTTATTATTTTTATTTTATTTTACAAAAATTACAAAGAAAAGTGGAAGCAAAAAGCTTATTTATTAACAGAAATTAATAAGTCCTTTTAATACATTTCAGAGTGTGGTGTTATAAAAATATATTTAAAAAAATAATGAAGATTTAAGATAGTTTCAAAATTACTGTAATCTTTACAATATTCATATATTTTTATAATATTTAGGCTTCTTTTTATGTACAACAATTTGTCTGTCTCTGTGAAGGGTCCTGGAGAACTCAGCAAGCATTGCAGCATTCCATTTTCCTTTATAACGATTTTCTATAGTAGCAATATATTGGCGGAATCTTTCACCATACTCATCGCTGACGTCTGCTGGATTCTCTGTAAAGAAAGACAAATGAGAATGCAAATAATGCACCGGTAGTCACATACTACCTTCCAACTCATTGTAAGACCTAATCAAATCCTGAAAGAACAAAAATATGGTATTTTCTGATTTGGGTCTTCCAAGGAGACCATTAAATACACCTTTGAAACTCTGCCAGTCCTCGAATTCTGGCTTGCTAAATTTTGCCTTAAACTCGCTATCTACCATAAGTTTTCGAATCTGAGGCCCAACAAAGATTCCTTTACTAATTTTAGCATCACTAATCTTAGGAAATTTTATTTTTAAATATATGAAGTATGGCTGGTATTGCTTTAATGTTTTCGCAAATTGTTTCACTAAACCTAATTTTATATGAAGTGGTGGCAAAATGATCTTTTTCTGAGGAATCAATGATTCACGTATGACATTATGGCAACCTACTTTTGTCTCTACTCTTAAAGGCCATTCTGAGCGTATCTAATGTTCTTCTGTGAGCTATACTGTCCCACTAGCAGAAAAAACACCTGAATTTGGTGTAACCTGACTTCAAGCCATTTAAAATGGCTACTATCTTAAGATAAAAACAAGTCAACCCTTTATGTTCACTTTATTTAATGCATTTTAAAATGAGATCTAAATTCTCATAAGTTTCTTTCAAAACAACAGAGTGAGCTAATTGTATATATGGTAGTTTATTTCCATTATGCAGAAGCACGGCTTTACTACTATATAAAGAAGCGTCAATGAATAGTCTCCATTGAGTGGGTTCATAATGTATATTAAATTCTTCAAAGATACGTGAATATTATTACATTAGCATAAATTGTTGTCAAATGAAAATTTGTCTTATTAATTGTTTGACCCAATGCGAAACTTAGTAATTTGAACATCTTCTGCTACTAAATTTCTTTCTTTCAGGCTCGAGTCCAGTAATTCACTCTATTGCTTTGCTAAGTTTAGATCTTTTACAAGATCATCTAGATCAAGTTGTGAGAAAGGTTTTGGAGGAGGAAGGCAGTTTTAGTAACATAAATTTCAGTTTCTGGTTCACATGATTCCATATCTGATTCATCAGAGTTAGACAAAACAACTTCTGCAGGTGGTTCAGGTACTGGAATGTCTTTTGAGTGAGGTATAGGCCGAATAGCAGATCTAAGGTTGGGATATAACAGAGCTAAAGCGCACTTCGTTGTTTTACCTTAAAGTATAGAAAGTATATGCGTAAAATTTAAAGTTATGTACATATGTGTGATTACAATAAAATGGTTCTAAACTTAATTAATTCTATATTTTTTAAAAATAATATTACAGTATACTACTTCAAAAATATAGGTACAGTGGCAATATACAATTACTTACTTTGTATGTCTACCAAACAGAAATAGCAGTCAGTGACATGATCTTGGGGCTCTTGCCATACCATTGGAACACCAAATTGAAGGCTTTTTATTTTTCCTTTAGACTATTTTGATAAAGAATTAGAGCTTGTCAAGCAACAGATATGTGGTGCTCATGGTTTATCTGGATCTCCAATTTTACATCCAAAATTCAAATTCTATAGTTTTTTCACTATAGAAGAAATTTTTCTTTTAATTTTTTTAAATGTTACTAACCACATTTGTAGCAGATTTTATCTGAGCTATTTTTAAATTATCCTCTTGGCAATTTAATTAAGATTGTTGCTTTTTTCAAAATTTTATTTAGTTAAATAACCTGAAAATAAGAAAGAAAAGAATATTATTCGTTAAAATCTTCAAAATTGACAAAAATGGTAATTGGAAACTTATAAAAAACTGGAGGCATTTCGATAAAAATCACTTCCATTTTTTTTTAAATCTATGCACAAAACTACATTAAAAAAATGTTATTGTAATATTTGTAGTCGACAAGAAGTTAAATTTTGTTATACAGTACATATAATCAGGAAGTATCATTTATGGTGAAGATTTTATAGTTAGACAGTGTGCAATTTTTTCATTCTCTTTGGACACACTGTGCGTAATTTAATAATGTAAAACCATCATTAACCTATAGAAATCTTGTCATTTTTCATTTTGCTCATTAAATCAAATCTTTTTAGCAATGGTTCAGCTCTGAACTCTTCTCGGTGAGTTGAAATATGGTCTTTATTCAGAGTAGTTTTAATGTCCTTTCACACTCTATCTTTTATTCCTAAGCAATACTGATGTGGTAAAGTTTCGGTCTTCTTATAAATATGCAAACTTATATATGCTTCTCCATGGAAAACTTCATTATAACCTTTTCTCTAAACATTTTCCTGACATCTCTGTCCATTAATACCTTATTTCTCTCTTTGATTTTTTAAATAGGGGGTAATTTTGTTGCTTGAGAGGAAGTTCTTTAAACGTTTATTAAAACAGACATCTTTCTATGGGTCATTATCAGCGATCGTTTTTCAAATTTCCTCTCAGTGTCTATTTGTGCTTCTGTGAATATGTATTCCGTTATCGAATATTTGATCAAAGTTTATATGTTTTCTTGTGGCAGAGGATAAATACATAGAATGAAATAATTTGTGGATTTAATTAAATAAGGAAGAAATGACACGGCTACTGAAGTAAAATTAGCAGATTAAAATGCGGCTGATAATTGAAAATGGCTCATATTTGTGGTGGTAGCTCAAAGTTAAATAATTATTCTTACTCTTATTTAAAGGAAGAGAAATGAGAAAATAGGTATGAGACCGATGTCTCAAAAATGAAATAGAAGCAAATATATATATAATTTTATATATTTTATTGAAGGTGACTGCTAACTTATTGTTAATTGTTTTCTTTTCGAGTCTCTCGATTTATCATATATTCCGCTTTTTTTCTTGGCTTTCCCATAGATTAGTTCCCAAAATTCATTAGAAAGTCATGACGCACGAGGGCAGTAAACTAATGCACTAAGCACAAGGAAATTCTTTAGTTGCTTGACACGTTTTTTTATTTACACATATCATTTTCAAAGGCTAAACAGTTGTGACTAGGGAATAAGATACAGAGCTTTTACATATGTGATTAGTTTTGTTAACATTTATACGAACATATTTATAGGAAATGGAATTTTTTTAAACCCGTGAAGGTACTTGCAAATGGTTGAGACTCTTTAATGGTCACAGGATAAAGATGGGGAGGGATTATTTTTAGTGATTGGCGGACGGAAGGAAGGCAAGATGAATTGGGAACTCGTTTAAATATTTAATTTTTACTGCTTTGCCTTTATATATATATTGCCTTTAATATAAGCATTTGTCGTCGGTTTGGAGCGTGTGCTAAAATTTCGATATTCTTTTCAAGTGACTTCCGGTCCAGTTGTTTTACATGATTTTCCAACCATGTGTCCTGGGAGCACCGTTGCTCAAGTGATAGGTCATTCTTCGTATTAGCTTTGTTTCAGTCATTCTGATATATGAATGAGGTTGAAGTTCTCAGTCTCCCATTTTACAAGTATATTCATATATCAGGTAACTTTTTGGCTTGGGTGTAAGGTTAGATCGTGGGTTGTTTCTCATTATGAGAATGGAGGTGCGTTTGTGATTGTAGTAAATTATGATGGATACATTATTCTCATTTTGTGATGTTTTGACTCTTCTGTTTATAGGTTCCTTTATAACTCCATCTGTTTTGTAGGCTCGGCTCATGATTTTTTGTATTAGAGTTAAATGAAGTTAATCTTTACGTGTTGATTTGTACTGTCATTACGTGACATATGCCATCTTTCTATTTATTTGTGAATAGCGGTGTGTATATCTCCGTTTATGGAAACATTGTTTATGAGTACTTGTGTAGCAAGCTCGAGTTCTTTTTGTGTATCTTTCCTTGCTGAGCAATAGGTGAACAAGCGGTTGAAGTATGCATTTATTACGCTTTTTTATAATGTTCGGTGTATTCGCTTTCTGCATTTAGGCACAGGCTTGCATATGTATTTTTTACTAAAAAGACTGGTAGTTCTTTTATCGTTATGCTTAGTGGTTAAGAGGACCTAGAAATGGGAGTTGGTTATTTTGGGTATTTTCGATTGTATAATTAAGATAAGAGCAGTTTAATGTTTCAAGTAGTTCCTGCATTTCTTTTTTTGTTTCTATATTTATGTATATATTGTTTATATATCTGCAGGAAATATGTGGTTTTGGTAACCTTGAAAAATTTCGTTCTTCCAATTTTGCCATGTAAAAGTTCGCAAATAGTACTCCAAGGATAAAACCCATTGCAATGTTATCGCTTTGGATGTACAGATCGCCTTTTTGTGCATAGAAGGGAGTTTCCGTAGTGCAGGTTAAGAAGAGTTCCTTCAAGCATCTTTCGGTATGTTAAGAAGGGAGTGATCATTTTGGTCGTATACTCATTTTAAGATTAAATCTTTAGTTTCGTCAAAAGGTACGTTAGTAAAAAAAGATTCCATGCCCATGGTGGCTATCATGCTTTTGTGGGTGCTAGAGAGTATTAGATTAATGATGTCTGCCGATGATTTCAAAGTGAATTTAAGTGGGCATGAAAAGAGAAAGTATCTTATTTAGGAACTTACCAAGTTCAAATGTTGGAATAAGGATCTGGCTTATTATAGGTCTTACAGGGGTTGTCATTTTTATGGGTTTTAACGTGACCATAGCTGTACTCGGGGGCAAAGTCTCCGACTATTTTCTTAATTTTTATATTTCCTACCTGGCTATTGATGCGTTTGATGGTTTTGTTCAATTTCTTTTTAAAATCTTCAGTGGTGTTTCTTGTAATTTATTGAAACTTTGTTCGGTCGCTAAGGATAGTGTCTATTTTGGCTAGGGATTCTTCGTTTGGTTTGATTAAAGGTGAACTTTATCGTCTTTTCTAATGCTACTAAAAGGTCTTTTAACAAGGACGCTTGAGCTTTGTTAGGCGATAGTGGCCATATTGTTAAAGCGCCATCTTGCAACCTCACTGTGAACTGTTCAGTCGTACTTGGCAAGTCACGTGGGAAGGTTATAGAGTTAAACAACGTATGCAAATCATCAAATGTTATTATCAAAACCAGTGCTCCGTTCGACAAACATCCCGTGCATTACGTGATTTCTATTCTCGTCACAATCATCCTGCCGAGTCCACTGTTCGACGCGTGGTGGCCAAATTCGAGGCAAAAGGGTTGATCAACAATCAACCAACACCGTTACGTCACCGAAACGCAAGGTCTGCTGAAAACATCGCTCCCGTAAAGGAGAGTGTAAGGGAAAATCCAAGGAAGTCAAGTTCTCGTCGTTCACAAGAACTTGGCCTTTCTGCGACCTCAGTTTGGTGAATTCTGCGTAGGGACTTGAGTCTGCACCCGTCGAAAATCCAACTTACCGAGAAATTTAAGGTAAACAATCATAGAAAACGCCGTGTGTTTGCTGATTGGGCTCTAGAGCAGTTGGAAGTGGCCCCAAATTTCCCCCCAAAAAATCATTTACAGCGACTAGGCCCATTTTTGGATGAATGGATTTGTAACAAGCAAATTTTAAGATTTGGGGCGAAAACAATCCACATGAGATACCCTAGCACCAATTGCATCCCAACAAAGTCACTCTTAGGTGCGGGTTTTTCGTCTAACGGAATCATCTGTCCGTATTTTTTTAGAACGAAGATGAAGGTGCCATAACCATCAACGGCGAGACCTGCAGATCGATGATAAGCAACTTAAGGGGCCTCAACTGGAATATATGCCTGATATGGATATTGACAACATGTGTTTCCAACAGGACGGCGCTACGTGCCACACTGCGTACGCCACGATAGACATTTTGCACCACCGATTTCAGGGCAGCGACGTCAACTGGCCACCGAGATCATGTGATTTAACGCCGTTAGACTACTTTCTTTAGGGCTACCTTAAATTGCAGGTCTATGCGAATAATCCGCAAACAGTTGATGTCTTTAAAGTCAACATAACGAACACCATTCATAAAATTCAGCCACACTTATGCGACAAATTTATTAGAAATTAGGCCTCCTGAATACTTTCCCCCAAGCAAAGCCGCGGCAGACATTTGAACGACTTTAGATTTCACACTTAATGCCATAAAATTTACTTTCAAAGTTAAAATAAATTGAGTGCATATATCACACATAACTTGTTTTATTTACATTTAAAAATTGAGCGAACTTATTGAAAGACCATTTATATTGGTTGTGCCTAAGGTTCGTGGCGGCCTTAATAAGTCTGGGGGAAAGTACATTACTTTTAACGTTACCTCTACATTTAGCAGCCTCGGCAAGGAGCTCAGCAGCAAGTGATAGTTTAGTAATGACTTTGTTTCTTTCTTCTAATTTTTGGATGTCATCCAAGAGGGTTTCTACTTATATTAAGTTGTTTATGCTATTCTTTATTGCTTACGTAAGGGGCAGTTAATAACGAAACTAAGGAGCATTTCTTGCTTTTGACTTAAGCAGAGATTTGAAAGTTTGATGTATCCTTTGGTCTCTTTTGAGATATTGACGGGGCTTCCTTTCAGTTTAATTAGGTTTTAAGGGTACATGTTTGCGATTTATATATACAGTTGTTCGAAAAGAAATGAGTCACAAGAACAGGCAACCAATATAAGGAGTTATATACAACCATTTATGATAAAATGCATAGGTTTCTTAAATACAGGACAATATTTAAAAATTAAGACATGTGTGTCCAGGTATAGATAGATTCAGTTCACTTTTTCCAGGATCGTGTGTTGTCATTAGAGTGGATTATAAATTTTCCTTAATCAGTATTTAATTGCTGGCTTTGAACAAGAATTTAAAAATCCGGCAACCTTGAAATTCTATTCTGTTTTAGGAACTCTCGTTATCCGGTGTCTGGTTTAGCAGGGATAACCGTAATGCTGTCGCTTATCTGAGTCTCTGTGGACTTTCTGCAACACCTCATTTTGTTGTGTGCAGTCTAAGCCTTAAGTTGCTAAAGAGGATCTAGGGAAGGATAACTTTCATGAAATTAACTCTTACAAGCCATTTTAGCACAACATTTACCTTGTGAAATAGATAGAAGGATATCAACCAGGTACTGTTGATTGGTACTCAGATTTCCTATGTCAGCAGACGGCAAGTTAGTCGAAATTTGCTCGAATTCAACAACACTTAATATCTCCCATTAATCCAGTTGTTTTCCTATAGGTCCGACAAATCCACGAGGTCCCGTTGTTAATCAATCCAAATTGTTGATGAGATGGCTCAATGGGAGCTCATTTTCATGGAGCTGGCAAATAAACCAATGCAGTGGTCTATTAAGTTTTTCTTCTAAGATTCTGATCACACTTCTCTTTGTTCCTGTACTTACAGACGTTCATTGCATCCGAGGACAAGCGGTTCTTCAGTTGCGATGTTATTTGTTTCTAGATACGAGAATATTCCATCGCATATAGATTTAGCAGAACCTGTCTTCATTATCAGGTGTCCAAGGTATTCTGAACTAGGTTATCTTATCATAGAGATGTTTTTCTTCCATTATCTTCTTTTTTTGATGAGTTCCCTCCATCGTCTCAAAAACAAATGTGCTATCTTTTCTACCATCAAAATAAATAGACTATAATGGATTATCCGATCTAATTCTTTGCTGTAGTGTAGTACGTTCTTTGACAAGGTATCTTCTAACTTTTGACCTGCCAACTACTAGAGTAGTTTCCTTGCCTTATACTGACGATAAGTTCTTAAGGATTGAACTTGGTATTAAAGCTGCAGCTTGATCAGACACACAAGTGCGATCACATGCCAACCCAAATTCTGACAAATTTATTCGTTTATATGGAGTCTTGGATGCAAATGAATTGTTTAGTTCTTTTCGTTTCACGGATGAAGGAAGCGCACAGTCACTAGGTCTGTCAGCAGATTCTGTTTCTGTGCTGGATGAAGGAAGATTCACTGTGATATTATCTGTCGAAGTAGATGGTTGATTTAAGACACAATACTCACGCTTCTTCTTAACTGCACTCTCAATATTCTTCTTTGATTGAATTTGATCGATATTACCTATTACCATTTTCCTAGTGTTAGTTGGTCTTCCAGAAACATTTGCCTCAATGGTGGCACCATCCTTTCTTTGATAGGAGAACAACAGTTTTGGAAGCTATTGCATTTACAATACAAAATACCAAACAATTGTTGTGCTTTCTTTGTAAAATCGTCACATTTCTGTTTGAATGATGTTATATTTTTCCTGCTAATACTTCTCATTAAAGCCTGATATTTTGAATAATAATTTAAAATTCTTTTTCAAACTGCCTCTATTGACACAAAGGGGATTGATGCAGTTTTTCCAGATAGGAATTAACTTCTCCGCTACTAATGTGATAATTTGTTTAATTGGCAGGTCTTTTCTATTGCAGTTCCTTTCCTTTTCTCACTCGAACAAAACATATTATATACCATCTTTATGTGTTGGCAACACTCGTTCACTAATATGCAAGGGGCACCAAACAAAGGTCTTTCAATTACAGGACTCGTCCTAGGTTTAAATGCCATAATTAATTATTGTTTTAATTTTTTCTTACATATATTTTAGATCTAAAATTTAATAAAACGTGTTTAAATATTTATAGTACACTATAAATAACTGTTCTTAACTAGAAATAGAAGAATTTAATCAAAACAATAGAAACTATACAGAAACACACACACACAGAGATCCCATCTCAACGAGATCCTCCGCGCTACTGAAACATAATTGTCCCGTACGCCGCTATAATATGTCATTGAGGAAGCTCTAAATATCAATCGATTACTTTCAAATTTTGTTTACTTAATCTTTAAAATACAATAATTAATTGTTTGGGGGTATCAATTAAAGATTCTAATTTAATTTTCATATATAATCCACGAAAGTCAAAATTTAGTTGGCTTAACTCCTGTTTCTTGTCTCATTGCTCATTGTGTCCAATATATATATATATATATATATATATATATATATATATATATATATATATATGCAAATTTTGTTAAAGACCATGGTCTATTTTGCCTTAATTAATTTCCTTTGGCAACTTTTAATTCTTCTAACTATCCTTTTTCTTCCATCTTGTAGATGATTGATTACTTGCCAGTATTCGTCTTTTTTTTAAATGAATGTGTTTGCTAAAAACAAACTAAATTGCTAAGCTTAGCAAAGTGCCTCGCAGTAATAAGAATAATTCTAACAAATGTCCTCGCGGATATAGATATATATTTATTTGTAAATAGTGAACGAAGTAAGCAGGTATCAGAGAATTCAATTACAGTAAAATTAGGTGACAGTGTAATAATAACGAACATTTCTCTTCTGTAAATGGAATTAAGCCGAGACAGCTGTCTGCGTCGCAGGAATGATAAAACTATATCGAGAAAGTGTAAATTTGTAGTCATCATGAATCAATGACCTTCAAGTACCATAGATAAGGAATATCCATCCCAGTTAGCTGAGCTAAAAACATTGGAATCCCAGAGGCCACGCCTCCTGTACTATTTATAGAAGAAAATGGAGAATTCAAGGAGATTCATTCATACTCGGGTGGACAGTTAAGTCAGATAGACGATCGATAGTAAAGAGCTAATTACCGTTTGTTTAGGGTAGCGAAGCCCCCGTTGTACTCGCCTAAGTCTTTTTATCGTACCACTCGCTTTCCTGAGCGGTAGTAAAATATTCTCTGTCCGTAATTATGTAAACGCAAGCATTCCCTTTGCTTTGCTGTTTTGTTTGTCGTGATTAAACATTGATCATTTTACGTGAAACCTCTCAGTTTTTTCTCGACCACAACCCTTCGCTAAGCTCATCTAAGATGAAAAATTATTTGAATATCCTTGGAGTCATATACGAGGTTAACGCCACCTATCACCTCACTCATGTGACTTGAAGGACTTCTCCAAAATATCCGCCTCATTTTACCCTGCAAACTAGTGGCGTCCTTCCTCTCCCATAAACTGGGGTTTCCTCATTCCTCCATACGCTGGTGACGGTTATCTTTACCTTCTTACCATACATGTATGTATGAACTAGTACAGCGCTATGTAGATAGCCATAAATTTTTTCTTCCTCTTTGTTTAAATATACAGATACAATATATACATATTTACGTTACTTTACGAAATAAAATGAAAAAGAACATTTAGACCCTGTGACGTACAATTGGTCATGGGAATTGTAAACACTCTCGCTTTATCTGAGTAGTTTCCCCATTTTCATTATATAAATGGCAACCTTATTTTTTATTGGCTCCTCTGATACTCACTTAAAGGTTGGTTATTACACATTAAAGTTTTTATCTAGTTCATTTTGCTATAATTCCACTATAGCCCTTTCAATTTACTCTTCCTCGTCTTTGAGCTTTAGAAACGTGACGTGATAGAAACAGTCGTGTTTTACTCTTTAATGGGAATTTAATAGCTGAACAACTACGAAGCAATCCTTGTTTCTCTTGAAGGGAAAATGTATAGAGGAATGATGTGAATTGTCCTTCAGTCTTAACAAAAAGTCATTAAGAATAAGTTGTGATGAGGTAACCTTTAATCTCTCTTATGTATCCTGGTGGCACATAAGTAGTGAATTTAATTTTGATGGGGGAACCATTTTGATCATTTATTTTAACATAAATTGGGCTGTTCGTTATGTAGCTTCTAAAACCATTTTTTTTGTGCCTTAATTTATCAATGACTCTACTTGCCTCTTTTCCAAACACTTTGAGTGTAGATAAACGTTTTATTTTTACTTTTAATATTATCATTATAATATTATTTCGTAACAAGAATGAACTAAATATATGTTAGAAAAACTTTGCAAATAGGGACAAATGACTATCCCTGGAATTGCCCCAATAGCTTCATCCAGTCTGGATAACCAGAGCCAAAATTGATCGGTTAACATTGAGCAACCCTTATTCATTATTATTTTTGGATTATATGCTTCCATTTTTATTTAAAATGTAACATAAAGACAATGATAGAGAGCGTATCAGATTATTGATAACGCTTATAAAACCTATCGCAAAATATTCTTTGTCGACTTGATACTGTAATAGGTGATATATGTAGTCCTTAATGTACTCTTTGTTAAGTTCTACCGTATTAAAACAGTGCTGCATTTGTATCATCTCCTGTACACAGTGAGATAAACCTAATTAACACATATCTGATTAAATGAAAAAAGGTTTACATCGTTTCAACATTATAACTTTACAAGTGACATACATGAGGTTTTAGGTAAATTGATACGGTTTGTACAGGATAATATAAATCAAGATGTGTACAAAACTAATAAATATATCTTTATGATAATTTACATGAAAAAAATAGTGACGAAATTATTCGAAATGACCATTAGCTGCCTTTACAGTATTATCAATGGGGACCTTAACTAGTTGCATGCCCTGGTTAGGGATGACATTCACTCTCCGCATTGAGCCATCTTCCCATGTCCCTAGTTTTTCTATGTACTTTAGTGATGTAGCTACAATTTATGTTTTGAACATCCATCCTACAGTGTCTCCCACAAGTCTTGACCCAACATCTTAAGGAGCATGTTACGCTCATGCACATTAGAGGCTCCGTTCAGGACCTCAGACGGCAATCTATACACGCGAGTTGATGGAGTGACTATGGGGTCACCCTTAGGACCGACGTTCGCCAAATATTATATGGGTCAACTTGAAGAGAGACTATTGGACATCATACGAAATAAGCCACACGCATATTTCCGATATGTAGACAACATCTATATCAAGGTCTAGAACGAAGCATATCTAATAAACATCTAGCAGCCATTTGAGGAGAAGTCTGTGTTAAAATTCACTTATGCATTTGTAGGGGTGCGAAGATGTATCAGAGAAAAATTCCTTTTAAATCGATAATATAAATAGCCTATTAAAACAACCAACTTAGAACGGACTCGCCGTAGCGTGATGGCTAGAGTGCTGGCATTTAAATCCAAAGTCCCACGATCGAAACTCATCAGACCACAAAATTTTATGAAGAAATCTCCAGAGAAAAACGGAGTCAAGGAAAACGCTTTAAGGACAACTCAAGAAGTTTTTAAGATAAAATGGATCGCCTCAAGAAAGGAAAACGAAAGAAAACGACTTCAAGATATGTAGACAACATCTATATCAAGGTCTAGAACGAAGCATATCTAATAAACATCTAGCAGCCATTTGAGGAGAATAAAAGAAATCATCAAGAAGCAAGAAGAAATCATCACGTCAAGTTAATTGGAAAAATGCATCAAGAAAAGAAGGATACGAAGATCAAGAATTATTATCCCAGCCAACTTAAGAAGGAATCGCTGCCTAACAAGAATACCAAGAGTCAGATAAATGGAAGACAAATGTTTCAAGGGGCAACTTCAGTCAAGAAGAAATAAATAGATTCGAATATAAAGAGAGAAATGAAGAATGACATTGATGAATAGGAAAAGTTATCAGAAGATGCTCCCCCCTCCCCATAAGTGATGACCCTCAAAGGCCGAACAATCTTCTGATCTTCGTTACAACTGCACCTGCTCTCCTACTAGAGATTAAAAAAGGTGCTGCTGGTAACTTCAGGAGATCCGGAAGGGAGATGCTATTATTACTCATTGATTAAGAAACTTCGTTCGATCTCTTCAATCCCACTGAATTAACTCCACTCATCACGCACACTCACAGGTCGTAGGAGGGAGAGCTACTACTCTCCTCGATTAAGAAATCCAAGACTAGTCTCTCACCAATCCTCAAATTCGCTCCGCGTTCTAGAAAGTGACCTGTGTAGGGGTGCGAAGATGTATCAGAGAAAAATTCCTTCTAAATTAATAATATAAATAGCCCCTTAAAATTACCAACTCAGAAGGACTCGCCGTAGCGTGATGGCTAGAGTGCTGGCATTTGGATCCAAAGTCCAAGGATCGAAACTCCTAGGTCCACAATTTTTACGAAGAAAATTTACGAAAGAAAACGGAAATCAAGGAAGACGATTTCAAAGGCTAACTCATCTCAACTCATGAAGCGAGAAGAAGAAATCATCACGTCAAGTTAATTGGAAGATGCATCAAGAAAGGAAGTATACGAAGATAAAGAATTGGGTCCTGCCAACTTAAAGAATAAGGAATCTCAGCCACAAGAATACCAAGAGCCAGATAAATGGAAGAAAAAATGTTTCAAGGGGCAACTTGGGTCAAAAGAAGAAATAAATAGATTCGAATATAGAAATCTCAAAAATGAAGAATAATATTGATAAATAAATAAAGTTATAAAATATGGCCCCCCCCCAAAAAAAAATTGAGCACGGGCAATAAACTCTCTTTCTTGGACGTTGAGGTTAAACATATCAATGGTAGCTACATCTCTAAGGTAGATAGAAAAATTAAGAACATGGGAAAATGCCTCAATGCGGAGAGTTAATGCCCAGGAAGGTATAGAAATAAGCGTAATGGGCTCATAAATCCGCCGAACTTAAAAATGCTGCTCTACGTCGGAACTCTCCACCAAGATATAGCACAAGCAAAACAAACACTTGTGAACAACGGTTTTTTAAACAGCATGATTGACAAACAACTCCAATCATTTTTAAATAATCAATACAAACATGCGGATAAAACTGAAAGTAATTAGGGAGAAGTCAACAACATCAAAGTGTATTACAGAAACCAGATGTCCACGGCCTATAATATAGATGAAAAAAAAACTCAAGGAGATTAGTAACCGTAATATCAAGGTTAAAAATCAAACGGATAAAATCCAACTCATCATTTATTATAAAAAAACAAAAGCCAGCAATCTCCTAATGAAAAACAACATCTGCTTAAACTCCTCGAATCTTAAGTCAACCAACATAGTTTACGAGTTCATCTACCCCGATAAAGACTGTTAGCTTTATAACAACTCAAAATATATTGGCATGAAAACTAATACACTTTCGAGACGTTTAGCTATGCATCTGCAAAGCGGAGAGCATAAAAATTATATGGAGAGTATAAATAACATTAACCTAACGAGTGATATGCTAGTTGGCAACACCGTTATTTAAAGAAAATATGTTAATAAAGCTAGGCTGTACATCTTAGAAGCCATATTAATAAACGAAGATAAGCTGGCCATCAATAGTCAAGCGACAAGCTGGAATCGAACATTACAATTATTTTAAAATTTCGCCACTCACCGGACTGGCCCATTTCCTCTAACGTTACGCTCAACCTAGGCAAATATAGAACCTTTCCAGATCCCGATTGGAGCCCTCCCATGAAAGCCCTGGCCCAAGAATATAGGGACCTGTCCAATGTAGTGGCACTGATAGGCCCCAACCACAATGCCTATAGAAGAATAAGACAGATTAAAGACGAACTCCAGACACTAATTACGGACCAACAAATACTGAGATTGGACAGACTGATTGAAGGACTCGACATAGAAAGAGGCTCACGCACATTCTGGCAGACATTTAGACAGTTAAAAGGACAACCTCCACAGAAAGAAATTACACTCATACACGACGGTAAATAAATTGACGAAACTAAAGAGATTGAGGAAATGTTTACGATTTTCCGGTCTTAAATCTTCAAAATTACCCCCGAAGAAAATGACAATTATGACGTCGATTTCAAAAATGACATAATCCAACAGCTAAACACACAAATACACAAAACCTCCTCTCATCATTGTGTGTCGCAGGAAAGTGATGGAGGGCTATAGGAGTGAAATATCTGCCCAAGAGCTCTCCGTGGAACTAAAATCCTTCTTTCAAAGAGCACCGGGTACCACAAAGCTGACCAGGCAGAACTTCATCAAGGCCCCGCCTAACGTTCTGGGTGGGTTTCTTAATATCATCAATGCCGCTCTGAACACGGGCTACTTTCCCGATCAGCGAGGGTGGCCAAGATAATTTTCATTCCCAAATCAGGAAAGCCCCCGGACTGCCCTGCCAGCTTTCGGCTGATATCTCACCTAGAATTTGCTGGCAAAGTCTTCGAAAAGATATTGGTAAATAGGGTCAACTCTTTTCTCGATGAAGCCAACTTGCATTTCGAGCAACAACACGGCTTCAGAAAGAAAAGAGGGACTGACACGGCACTAGCTGTTATTGCGGAAAAGCTTGCAAAGATCAAGGCAAGCAAGAGGCATGCCAACCTGCTGCTCCGCGATGTCAAAAAAGCTTTTGATAAGGTTCGGAAGAGAAGACTACAGTATAAGATCCTTCAAGTAGGCCTCAACCCCATTCTTGAGAGGATTCTATGTGATTACATAATGGGGAGGAGAGCATATATACATATCAGAGAACACAAAGGCCCCGAATCGTAGCTCGAATTAGGAGTCCCACAAGGGGGCTGTCTCAGTCCCCTTTTATACAACATTTATACACGTGACTTACCACAACCTCTATCCGAAGGTACGATATACGTCCAGTTCGCTGACGACATATCGCAAATTTGTACCGCCACTTACGTTTACAGGGAATTTATGGCGAGAAATACGGCTAGGGAGTTATCTAACATCAACTTTTTCGAGAGGAAATGAAAGATATCAACCAATACCCAAAAGTTCACAATAATTCCCATGTTTCGCAAGACCTTCAACTATATACGGGTAGAAGGGGAGAGAATCCCCTACTGCCTGAAAGGGACGTTTCTGGGGCTCAAAATCACCACAGGAGGCTACAAGGGTCATATCGGACGAACAGTCACGAATGGCAAGAGAGATTTGAAGGATTTTTATACGTTCCGTGACCTCACTCGCTCAAATAAACTCAAAATATTCAATGCGTACTCTCGCTCGAGACTCTTGTACCCCCCGGTGCGTTTGAACGCGAGCGCCAAGATCCACATTGCCAAACTTCAAGTCATCCACAACAAAGCGGTGTTACTCATTAGTAACACTCGAAGAAGAGAACGAATAAGACAGAGGGAGCTCCACGACTCGGTTGAATTATCTCCGATCAACGTGGCGCTCTACGAGAGAGCTAAGAGGATATGGCAAGCCATTGGCGTCCGCTTGACCCCTGAATTCTCCCGTTCACACTTAGAAATCGAAGTAGACCGCCAAGTAAGACCATTCAAAAGTAGTAAATTACAGTCTGACGATGACGTAACTCCGAAATACACGTGACAAAACTGACAAAAAACATCCAATGTAATGCGCAGGTTTTTTTAGTAAATTAAATCCCAAATTAAAAACTATTTTTTGCAAAACTCAAACAAAATATCCAAATTCACTATTCAAATTCAATTTAAATTCATTTAAAATGAAAATGCTAAATAACCTTTTCCAAAACTCACAGCAAGACCAAAACCCCCGCCTAAAATAAAGGCTTGAATGCCTAAAGATCATCAAGATCGAAAGTAATAATTAAATTAACAATGTTAATTTAATTAAATAAACTATAAATTATAGTTTATTAAATAAATAAAAAATCAACTAAAAAACCCCAAACAAACAAAAACTAACACAAATACAGACATACCCTTTCACCAGGGACCTTTTTATTCTATCTCCCACACATCATCTTTTCTTTAAATTCACCCTTTAATCCCTTTACTCTCTTACTATTTTCTCTCTAACTCTACCTAAATTTCATCACTTATTATGTCCAATGTCCAATTCTTTCATTCTGTCAGATCCTCACTCCAATCATTACATCGGAAAAGGAGGCAAGAACATATCAAACGCTCCGAAGATAATTGAATAAGATCGAAAGCTCAGGAATTTAGTTTGGCTTTTATCAAACACATCTATTTAAAGGAGATGAATACTACTGGACAAGTGATCCACTATCTACAAGATGGAATAAAAAAGATAGTTAGAAGAAGAGAAAGTTGCCAAAGGAAATTAATTAAGGCAAAATACACAATGGTCCTCAACAAAATTTGCATTCAAGAATGACTGCTACCAAACTACACTAATATATATATATATATATATATATATATATATATATATATATATATATATATATATATATATATATATATATATATATATATATATATAGTAATAGCCAAGAAAATTAATAGAACTAATCAAACTTTGCATTTTGTTTTAGGTTGTTTGTTTCATAAACTGAAGGTGAAATAAAAACAAATATAACGCAAAACCATTTTATTAATAGAGTCTATATATGAGCGCAGGCATTATTTACAATGATGTCCCTTGTTTCGTAGAACTGCTTCAATTCATTTTTGCATGCTCGAGACCAAATTGACGATGCTATCTTAACAGATATTGCTCTATTTTTCTTTAATAAACACCTTAAATGCTCGCAATGGGATAGCTTGCGTTTATTAAATGCTACTTTGATTATCCTCATCAACTTCCGTTTTGGGTTCAAATCTGCAGAATTCCGACACAGCGTCTACAAAATTCGTGTTATTTTATGCCAACGTACTTTGTTATTTCATTTGCTTTGTTACAATTTGTGCTATCATGCTGGAAATACAGTTATCATCCCAAATTGGCCTAATTTTTGGTAAAAGGTGCCGATGAAGCAGATTTTATACTACTTTGAATTCTTGGCAGTGTTTTGGGCAACAGTGTTAGTGCTTCAGTTACCTTAGGTGAGAATCTGCCCTAGACATGGAGTGTGTCCGGATGCTTCACTGAGGGCAGGACCTAGGATTCGTGAAAGTGACCCCTTTCCTCCTAATAACAATGGATGATCCAGAAGTTACAAACAACCAGAAGGGAACTTCATTAGAGTATATCAATTTGATCCACTCTTCATCCCCCTATCCATTATATGTATCTACTAAAACAAGGAGCCTATCAGTAAGGTTCGTTTTGGTGAAATGAAGGTTCTTTGCAGCCCTTCTCGACTTGAGAGCTTTGTCGTAATGTCTCTACCTCACTCGGCCCACTGAAACGTTCCCACCTGCCTCTTTCCAATCATGAACTAGCTTAGCACTGAATGCAACTCGATCCTTGAGTGGAGACTTAACAAAGAGGCGACCTTAGCGTTCATTAATAGCAATTATGCATCCAGAATTTTTCTTAACAAAAGTGTAATCAGTCGTTTTAAGTCTTTAATCACCCAAGATATGGTTTTGATAAATCTACACCATTTTCAACTATCTGCTTGTAATTCATGCCCCTTTAGCTCATTCAAATAATGGTTGAACGCCTTTCTTTTGAAATAACCTTTTCGAGCATTGATAAAGGTAAAAACATTTATATGTATTTACCAAAAATATTAAGGAATATCTTTTAATTACATAAACGCATATGTATATAATTTTTCTCTTTTTATATCCTTTTGTTGAAAAAAAAAATATATATATATATATATATGCGTTATTAAGGGCAACAGCTGCGTCAGCGTTATTGATTTTGATTTGCCTTACAAGTCTATTAACAGGATCTTCGAGGAGAGAAAAAATAGCCACAAAGGACATATTTTATTCCTAGACGTCTTTCAACTGCATTGGGTTATGTTCAGGGAAATATGGTAGAAACTCTTATAATCGATGGTATATTCACTCTTAGAAAAATTGGGATAGTAGTAGAAGAAGTGGGTGAAAATTTTGAAGTGGGGAGGGGGGGTTTGCCCTAGTAGGAGGGCATCGCAGTGTTTTTACTTTTTAAAATTTCTTTTACTTATTCATCGTATGTAGTGTCTACTACTTATTGGTTTATTTTCGTGTAGCTGGCGTATTCTTCTTATTGTTCGTGTTTCTATTGTTACTTTACTTATTTTTTAGATAAACTTTTGAGCATATAAGCCTTTTATAGCTTTTGGCTCGGCAATTTACCTGTGTTGTTACATGTTTTGTTTTATGGTTACTCTGTATTTGTTTCGTTGAGACTGTGTTGTTTCATGGGTATCTGTTATATGTATATAGATGTAATGTTTTCTTGTGTACAGTGTTTGGCACTTAGGAATTAGTTACGACGTGTGAATTTCTCACGCAGTCGTGCAGGAATGTTTAGTCTGCCACCTGTTCCCTGTAATTCAGGAATGATATCATTTGTAAGAGTTAACCAGACCCTCCTTCCCAATTTCTGATTGAATATGTTGATGGGGTCCAGTTTCTTCCTTGTGTGGAGTTCCATTTGAAGGCGTTGGTCCCACCTTCTGACTTTGTTGATCAGTAGGAAAGCAGAGTTCTGTATAGGCTGCATTTTTCTCATTGAGGTCTTGTTTGCCGCGTGAGTCACTACTGAAAGATAGATGAGCTTAGCCCGGACGTACATTAAGTATATCTTCCTAATGTTGGCTGAGCTAAGGTCTCTAAACCTGTATAGCTTGGAGATTTCCCTCCTTGCCAGGTTCCGCCTCTCCGTGTAGTGTCTCGAGTATTCGTTGTCGGAGAACTTTGGGCTCAAGACAGTGCCTTTGGCGGAGTAGCCGTATCTCCTTCCCTTGATAATTATGGGGTAGGTCAACGTGCGGCTTAGTGAAAAGATCTTGAAATTGTCCCTATTAGTTCTAATCTTTCAGCGTTATTGTCGATTTCCGCTATGGTTCATGCCGCCTGATCCCTTGCCTTCTTTACCGGGAACGGGATGATCTGGGTGATGTCATCTGCGAATTGCAGATACATCGATGGTAAAGACCAAGTAAAGCACCAGGCTTAGGCAACTTCCCTGTGGAACACTCGCCTTCAGTTCGAATTCGGGTCCTCTGTGTCCTTCGATCACGAGACATGCTCTTTAGTCCATGACAAAGTCACAAAAGATCCATTACAGGATTGGGTCTAGCTGGAGGTTAAGGATCCTGTATTGTAGTCCTTCCAGCCAGACTTTATCGAAGGCCTTTTGCACGTCCATCAACGCAATGTCTACATAGAAGCTATTTGCACGGCAATAGGCAATTTTTTCTGTCAGGAGCGCTAGGGCTGTGTCAGTGCCCCTTTTTTAAAGACCCATGTTGTTGGGGGTTGTGCGCTCCTAACTCGCTCAGTTGAGCTTGTAGCATATTTGCTATTATCTTTTCAAAGATCTTGCAGAGCATCTCCAGAAGAGAGATCGGATGATAGTTTGCGACCTGGTCTGCGTGCTTATTTCCTTCTGGGATAAAGATGATTTTAGCTATCTTGCACCCGTCCGGAAAATAACCTGTATTCAGGGCGGCATTAATGGTGTTAACCAATCCCTGAATGGTTTGCCCGGGGCATTCACGATGTTGTTTTTCATGATCCCAGACCAGCCCGGTGCCCTTCGCTTGAAGGACCTTATGGTCTTCATGGTCTCTTCGAAGGTTATTTTGGCAACCGTGGCCAACCATCTCTCTTTTCTG
Organism: Ceratothoa steindachneri; assembly: GCA_963969495.1. Taxonomy (NCBI): domain Eukaryota; kingdom Metazoa; phylum Arthropoda; class Malacostraca; order Isopoda; family Cymothoidae; genus Ceratothoa; species Ceratothoa steindachneri. Next base: position 33,250,961 of record OZ018324.1, on the reverse strand, counting down.
AGATACTTGCGGGTAGGGTTAGGTTCTATGAATCCCTCTGCCGAGTTCCTCGAGCAGTTAGTCTTCGAAGTCCTGGTCGAAATCGTCGTTCTCCTTGGGGGTAATAGCGAAAATCTTTTTCCAGTTCATCCTGAATTTTTTTTCGAGAGACTCTGGATCCTCAATGATTTCCTCTCAATCTTTAATTTTTATTCTGGCTTTGGTGGGCAGTCCCCTGAGTCTATAAATTGTATTCCAAAAACTTACTGGACTGACCTTCCTGTCCAGCCTACCTATGATGTCATTCCAGATAGATTTCCTTCTGTTTTTCTCTGGGTTGTAGGAGCATTTTATATAAGATCCTGCGGTCACATCTCTCGTCGGCTTGAACGAGGAGTTTAGTGATGGTGTTTATCTCCTCGTCCACCTCTTCGAGATTGGCGTCTCTTAGGTCGGCTGGTTGGTATTAGCCGACTATCTCTCTATATAACTCCAAGTTAGCTTTTGAATAACTCTTCCTAAGTGGGAATGGAATGTGAATCGGTGCCAGCGAGATAGTTGTTATGATAGGCATATGGTCGCTCGGTACCACAGTTCCAGGCTCGTTGCTGATGTTAAAGGGGAAGTTACGGCTTTCCAATACTATGTCCGGTTTGGTTGCCGAACATTGCGTTAGGTAAGTCGGGAAGTCTGGTCCTACTCTCTGGAGTCTATCTTTTTCGATGAGCAGTTCCAGGTTCCATCCCCTCTGGTTGGTGCGACCGTAACCTGAAGTTGTGCAACAGGCGTTTAAGTCTCCACCCAGCAATGCCATTTTTCCTCGCCCAAAGATGTTGAATAGATTGGAAACAGGCAGATATTATCAGCGTGGCGGCTGGTAGGCCGCTGCCACAGTTAAGGTTCCTACTAGGGTTTGGATTTCAACAGACACAAAGGACTCCTCTAAGTCTGGAAGTATTTTGTATTTAATGTTTTTACGGATCGCAATGGCATCGCCATCGTATCTTTCCTGTGTGTGGTTTTTCGTGATCACAGTGTAGTTTTGTATTTTTATTGTGGTTGTTTCAGTGTTTACACCGTGTTCAGATATAAGGATCAGTTCGGGATCCACCATGAGGAATATGTTTCCGTATTGGATGGATTTCCCTTCCAAAGCGTCGGTGTGGAGTGTGAGTATTTTTAATTTGTTGCTGGTGTTTTCCATGTTTTTGTTTGTTTAGTGTTTTTGTTCTCTATGTGTGTGTCAAAGTGTTCCCCTTTACTTTTTGTCTCTTCTCTTTTTTATATTCCGAATTTTACTAAACACTGCTTCACTCATGGTGAGGCAGGAATCCGTATTACGTTTAATTTTCGCCGCCATGAGCGCCTCGTCTACTGTTGCTTCTTTCAACTGCGAGTCATAGCTCCATTTCAGTTGCCCTGTTTTTACCCCTTCAACTATTTCCCTGATAGTGTGGTCTGCTGGAAATGGGGTTTGCTCGGTCTTGTAGAAGAGCATATTAAGCTCTTCTCCATCTAAATTATTTGGGCAATTGGGGGGCCTTTCCCTTGCTAGCGATTATCGCTATCTTGGTATGTTTTGGGGATTAAGCCTGTTCTTCATCCTCATCTTCCGAGGACGATGGTAGCTAGTGAGGTTTCCTTCCGCTTGTTTTAACCTCTTTTCAGCTTTTTTCGCCTTCATTTCTCTTTTCCTCTGGGCTTCTATTCTTGGATCTCTGCTTTTAGTTCTGTGGGTGGCTTGGGATCTCTCAGTAGTTTCGGTTGTTTCTGCTCTGGCTTCTGTTGGTGGGAAAGGAGTTGCTGGGGCTTCTTCTTTGGGTTCGTACTGAAGTTGCAGGACATCCCCCGATGGAGGATTGTCTGGGAACGACATTTCTTATAGACCATTTTTTTTAGCCTGGTGTTCAGCTCGGTCGAGAAGCATCCTGGGTTAGTAAGGTTCCTCACGTGCGCATGAATGATACACGTGAGGATTTTAGTCGAAATTTTGTTGCCAACCTTCAAATATGTTCTTGTGGCTGGGGCACTTTCGCCTGGGTTTGCAGGGAGGGCTCTGGCTGCTTAAGCGTAGGAGGTGTTAGCTCTCCTTATACCCTCCGCCTTTCTTTCTTCCATTTTCCTGTTCCCCATTTTGTTCTTCTTTGGGCATGAAATGGCCATAGCCTCGTGTTTTAGGCCACCATTAGGGCACCTTTCCTCGGTTGCCGGGCATTCCCGCCAGCCGTGTTCTTTGGTACTGCATCTGGATTAGGTAATCTCCTGCTCCTTGCAGTCTTTTGTGGCATGCCCTTCATGCTTGAAGCATCTGAAGCAGATTTGAATTGAGGTATATTCTTCCCTATTAATCTGCTCTCTGCTTATCTTCGCGTTGAAGAGCAACAAACCACTTTTCTTCGCCCGAGCTGCCATAGTGGTATCACTGAAGACGACTTGGAACACATGTCAATAGTCTGTGCTATCACGTCGGTTTTTTAATTTAACCACATCTGTTACCTTGCCCACTTCTGATTTCTCATGATTTCCTCTTTATTTCTTGTTCAGAATGTGGGCCTATCCAGGGATCCAACTTTCTGCAGACCACACTTCTGTGTGCCTGGATCTGGGTAGGGGTACTGGGTTGGAGGTTTATTCCCCTCAGGATTCCCACCGCATCTTCTTTTGTCAGTTTCTCTACGTCGTTCTCCTCTTCGCATATAGCGACATAGCCTGTCGGTCCATCGAGCAGGCGGAGCACAGCGACCTTTAGTTTCCCGAATAAGGTTTCGTATACCGTCCCCTTATCCAGTTTCTCCAGGTCACTCACAGTTCTCAGCGGTACTCTTGGAACGTCAGAGTCCGCCATTTCTGCGTGCAGCCCCTTGAAGCGGGGGTGCACTAACTCTCTTTGTTAACCTTTTTTATTCTTTGATGAGTCTTATGCCTACCAAAGTATTCTTCAGTGATTTCTGAACGTTACGGATAGTTAAATATTTTTTTCCTTGAGGAGAAGAGAGACCCCCCTCTCCCTCGTTTCCCAACTGCCTCGATGGAAGACTGATTTGCCTTTTAGGTAAATGATGAGATGGATCAGATGAGTTCGGGTGGGATCCTCTCAGGGGTGTGATTGTAAGGCCGAATTATTGACAACGCCGCCTCCCCGAGGGTATTTTAATCGCGACCGCTTCCCAACATACCATCATACCATAGAGACGATTGTATGTCCCTCTATGGTCCTGGAAGGGGCCTCCGCTGTAATGGGCAGTGGAGGTTGCCGTCCGTCCCTTGTCCGGAATTATTTCTGACATTGTTCTCGGCTGTGGGCTAATCCTCAAACCAGCTTTCTCCAATGCCTCTTATTATGACAATGCAACTGCTCGGCATAGTTGGGACGAAAAGTGAATGGCGAATCTTCTTCAAATCTGGCAGAAGTTCACTTAGGGGGCAGGACTGGGGGCTTAAGCAGTCATCTGTCTATGTAGGCTCTCTTAAAAGAAAAGATGAAGGTTAGTAATGAGTGAATGATGGTGATAAATACTCTCTTTTGTGACAAGGTGGTTTTTTAGAGGCGTTTTTGGAAATTTTACCCCAAACTTTTCCTCCTTTGCTGATTTTGCGGTATAACTGCCAGTGAGTTTCTTCAAAAATTCCGAGCAAGCAACTCTTATAAATTTAATTAATTAATTAGTGAACGTGATGAATTGTGTGGTAGGTTTATGAAGGTGTGAAAATGTTTTCTAGTTTGCCCTGGTGTTAGGGCATCACTAGCATACTTCTCATTTTTTCAATTTTATAATATAATGTTCCTCCTTCAGTAGTGGTGCTGACTGTCGTTGACAGCCAGTTTCCTCCATTGTTATATATATTTTTCTATTTATTAATTTCAATGTACATATTCCACCATCGTAGCATTCGAGCCTTTCAAAGTTTTCTTATTATGCTGAATATCTCTATTTGAATTTTCATTTTGGGCACTTCGCCTCTTTTTGTTGATTTGAATTATATTATTTAAGTTTTGATTTTTTAAAAATTTGTGCTCGTCGCCTCTTTTTGATTTAAAATTTATTAAGTTTTAATTTGTAATTTGGGCACTTCGCCTCTTTTTGTTAAGAATAATTTTTCCTCTTATGTTTATTTCTTTGTTATAAGTCGGGTTCGATACGGTGAAAGTCATTTTATTTTATGTACTACTAAGTATATATTGGTAGTATGTCTTCTTTTGCGCAGGTTCTACATACTACTTGGGAACAGAGCCGTTCTACCAATTGCGCGTCTGCTATTTCTACGTACATTCAGGTTGAAGTTTATAGTCGGGAGTATCTCTTGATCGATTTTGTCCCAGGTCTTTCTCCCTAGCCTTTTGATCTCCGTATTGATCGGCTTTAGTCCGATTCTTTGGTGAAGAACCGATTGCCGAATATGATCGATTCTTCGCGTGCCGGTTATCAGCAGAGTGGCTTTATTCTGCACCCTCTGCATCATTCTGAGAGATATACAGCTTGCCATCTGCGTGATCACAGCGGGGTACACTAGGACTGAGCATAACAAGGCCATGTACAGCTTTTTCTTGTTTTGCACGCTGAGGCTTCGGAAACGGTAAAGTTTCCTCAGCTCTCTTTTGGCTAGGAAGACTCTGGTATTTACATAAGCCTTATAACCAGATTTGTAGAGGAAAGAGCCCAGAAGTTTTCCCTCTTTGGAGTACGCATAGAGTTCGTTGTTGACGATGACGTCGTCAATTTTCCTCCAGTTGATTGGAATTATGGTGAACTTCTGGCGGTTGGTCTTAATTTTCCACTTTTTCTCATATGATTGATGCTGTCAATTTCGGCAGCTGTCACCCTCGCCCGAATTCCAGAGTTCCTGAATTGACTCAGGACGATTTGAGTGATGTCATCTGCGTGTTGCAGATACATCGAATCGTATCTCACTGGAGCAGGTAGGCCAATTGTGTACACTAGGTACAGCAAGGGACTGAGGCAGCTGCCTTGTGGAACTCTCGCCTCGAGTTCGAGCTCGGGTCCCTTACAGCCCTTGATCGCGATTTGGGCTCTCCTCTCCGAGACATAGTTACAAAGGACCCTTTCCAGGAGTGGGTTAAGCTGGAGGTTAAGGATCTTGTATTGTAGACCTCTCAGCCATACATTATCGAAGGCCTTCTTTACATATCGCAGCACCAAGTCTACGTACCTTCTCTCAGCTTTACTGCAAGCGAGTTGTTCCGCTAGAAGGGCGAGAGCTGTTTCCGTTCTTCGTCCCTCGCGGAACCCGTGTTGCTGAGGGTTGTGAGCTCCTAGCTCCGCTAGTGGTTCTTGAAGCCTGTCAGCTAGGAGCTTCTCGTAGACTTTCGCAACGATTTCCAGCAGGGCGATTGGCCTGTAATTTCCTAGTTGATCAGGGGGTTTACCTCCCTTGGGTATAAAGATTACTTTAGCAATTTTGAAACCTTCCGGAAAGAAACCCGTCTTCCGGGAAGCGTTATAGATGTTTGCAATTCCCTGAATGATCTGCTGTGGGGCATTAACCAAGTTGTTTCTAGTGATGCCCGTCCAGCCTGGTGCCTTTTATTGGAAGGCTCTTACAGTGTCTATGAACTCGTCTGGTGTTATGGGACAGCCGTGCTTCGCCTTCTTCCTGCATTTGTTTCCTCGATGAGGTGGGTGCGTGCGATGCATCACCTGATTCATTTCTTCGATCAGTTGGCCTTCGAATTCCTAGGCGAACTCGTAGTTTTCGTCAGAAGTGATTCTGAAAACGTTTTTCCACAAGGTCCTGAACCTGTCTTCCAGAACCGCCAGCTACTCTATATACAGGGTGTCCACAAAGTCTTGGTACATAGGGGATAAATTCATACCTTTAGAACAAAATATTTTATTAAATTATAATGTTAAGAAATTATATTTTCAATGTGATTTCCATTATTTGCAATGCATAATTCGATGCACCTTGCTAAATTCTGGTGTAATCAAATTGAATAGGTGTACATTGCCGTCGATTTTACCACACTGACTGATAATGCGTTCTCTCAAGTGGTTTAGATTTGCAATCTTCATTGAGTAAACTTTCTCTTTTAACATACACCAGAAAAAGAAATCAAGGGAAGAAGGGTCCTAGCACATGAGCTTTCCACAAACGACACCACACCATCACCTTTTGGCAGCCTTGCTGTTTAGATGGATTCATCCAATGTGGATTGTCCTGAGACAATCAGGGTGTCGATCAGGGTGTCGAAGATTAAATTCATCGGTGATTTGGCGATAAAACCATCCTTCTCGTCCACTTAAGAGTACCAACTCGATTCCTTCTTCTTTAGACAGAGCCATCATTCGATCTGGGGAGGAAACATAACATAAATAAATAAAATATTAAAATTTCTATGTACCCAGACTTTGTGGACACTCTGTAGTTTCCGTTATCTTTTATTCGAGTCTTTGGTCTTGCTGTAAGTCCCGTTAAGTTCTTGACTTGACGCCAGAACTTAGCCGGGTTAGGTTCCCTATCGACTTTGGCTATCAAGTTTTTCAAATATCCTCCTGTTGGAGGTCGATAGCCTCTCTAAGCTCTGTGCTTAGGCGTCGAATGAGCGAGCTTCTTTTCCGGTTGGGAGCTTCCCGTCTTATTTCTTCATATACTTCCCTGTAAACGCGAGCGATATCTCTCATCTTGTCTGTCCATCTGGGCTGAGGAGGTGTTTTATAGACGGTTTTGTGTATGCTCTCGCAGTCCGCTTCTAGTATAGAGGTTTTTATCCTCTCCAGTTCACCGTCTATCTCCTCTAAGGACGCCGCACTTAAATCAGCTGGCACATATTGACTGAGTCGTCTCTTGTAACGATCCCAGTTGGCCAGGGCGTAGTTTTTCCGGAAAGGGACTGGGAGCTGGATCGGTGCGAGAGATACTGTGGTGAGTATCACTATGTGATCACTTGGGACTGTTGAGCCTGGCTCACTATGGTAGTTGAATGGGAAGCCTTCACTTGTTAGGATTATGTCAGCTTTAGTTGCTGATATGGAAGTGATATAGGTCAGAAAATCCGGCCCTATTCTCTGAAAGTTTTTTCTTCCAATAATCAGTTCCAAGTTTTGGCCGCACGCCAACTGGCATTGAGGTTTTCCCCTAAGATAGCCATTCTGCGGTGCCCGAACAGAGTGTAGAAGTTATTTAACGGGAGATAGGCTCGACGAGGGAGCTGATAGGCTGCAGCTATCACGAGGTCTTCTACCAATGTGTGTAGCTCGATCGCCACAAAGAATTCATCGAGTTCTGGAAGTTGTTTGAATGAGATGTTCCCCTTTACAGCTATTGCAGCACCATCAAACCTTTCCTGGGAATGAGTTTTCCTGACTACTCTGTTTCCCGGTATTTTAATTCGACCAGCTGTGGTGTCGATACCGTCATCCGTTATAAGAATGATGTCGGGGTTAAGCACTCGGAATATATTTCCATATGCCGTAGTCTTCCCCTCCCATCCATTCACGTTGAGTGCCAGAATCCTCATTATGTTGCTTACTCTCTCCATTTTTGTTTATCTAGTGTTTCTCCCGAAGTTCTTCTTCCTCCCACTTATTTTTTTTCTGAACTCAGCGTTCGAGATCTGCTCGCAGGTGCTGTGATGTAAGGTCACATTCTGTGTGAGCAGAGTTTCTTTCACTGATTCATGGTCGACTTCGTAGTCGTACTCCCATTTGTAAACTTTCGATTTTATTCCTTGGAAAATCTTCCTGGCTTCCCTCGTGAAAGTAAAATTGATCGCAGTCGTAGTTTTTCAGATTGATTTTATCCGCCCACAACCTTTTGTTTTTCTTTTTATTTCCCTTAGTTTTCTGGGTTTGTTGTGCTTCGGTGTTCGAGAAATCTGAGGATTCCGAGGAACTGTTAGTGTCGGTGTTATTTTTTAAGTTGTCGTTGCTTGGCTCTGTTTAGGCGCATGTGTTTTTACCCCAACTGCTCGCTTCCTTTCTTTTTTATTGTTCACTTTATTGGTGTCGTCTTGCCCGGTAAGTTGTTGGTTTGGAAGCATCTGCAGTTGCAGTACATCCCCGGAGGGCAGTTGTCCGGGAATCACATTTGTTCAATCCCATTTTTGGCTAACATCTGATTTACCTCTGTTGCGAACGTGCCCGGGTGGAGTTAGGTTCATGACGTGCGTGTGAAGGATGCACGTCATGATCTGTCTCGAATTCTCATTTTGCAGTTTGAGGTAGGTCTTTTTATTATCTACCTCTGAGAGGCCTGCCTTTGCTGTTTGGGCGTGGGACGTGTTTGCCCCACGCCTTTCTTCACTTTTCTTTGCTTACTGCTTGTTCCTCATGATTTCCTTTTTAGCGAGACATGACATGGCCATAGTTCTATGTCCCTGGCCACAGTTTACGCATCTTTCGGTGTTACTGTTGCATGTCTTCCAATAGTGTCCTTTCTCGCTGCATTTAGAGCACGTTTCTTGAGGCTCTTTGCAGTCCTTAGTGGCGTGTATTTCTATTTTGTAGCATCTGTAACACATTTGGATGTTTGTGTATTCTCCCTTCTCAATCTTTATCTCGCTAATTTTGGCATTGAACATCAGAAGGCCTTGTTCCTTTGCCTTTTGAACCATGGTCGTTTCTACGAATACGACCTTAAATAGATGACTGTAATCGCTTCCATCCCTTCTGTTTAAAATTTTATCACCTCGGCTACCGTGGCCCAGGGTTTGGCAAAGCTTGATTTCTTTACTGATTTCATCCACGGAGTGTTGACCAATCCACCGATCGATTCGTTGGCATACCACGCTTCTGTGGGCCAGGATCTGTGGTGGTACTGCTGGCTGCAGCCCAATGCTCCGAAGGACCCCAACTTCCTTCTACTTAGTGAGATCTTCTATGTACTGCTCCTTGTCGCAGATTGCAATGTAACCTGAGGATATGTCTACCAGCCTCACCATGGCAATGCCCAACTTGCCATACACAGCCTCGAATACACTCTCTCTGCTAGGCTTGGGCTGCCCGTCGACAACCCGCAGAGGTATTCTAGTTGTGTGGTCTTGAGCCATTTCTTCAAGAGAGTGGCCCCTCATCCCTGCGTTTGCTTTACCTCCCAAAACTCTTATTATCGATAACTTGATTTCAGTCTAATAATACCGCTCCTTTTCTTTTTATGCTGCTATTTCCTTTTAGATTTGTTTATAACTCCCTCTACTTCGTCGCTAAGCTTTCGTAAACGTGAAATGCCCAGTGAGGAGATGAATAATGGTGGGTGAACCCGGGGAGGCCACTCAGATGGGTGAAGTGTGCCGGACTTAATGATGGGTTGTGATAGAATCAACTACCACCATCCGGGGGTGCCACCTCATCTGGGATTTAGATATCGATGCTGTTTCCAACTTACACAAGGACGGTTGCATATCCCCCTGTGGTCTTGGCCGGAAGCTACCCTTAGAGAATAGAGCGAACTCTTTCTCAAAGCTTTCAGCATCGCCTCGTAACTGGGCGGTCTCTTGCGTAGAGTTACACAGTGGGCTAATCCTACAACCTGCTTTTCTTTAAATCCCCAATTATGTCTATCAAATTGGACTAAAATAGTTAGGGCGAGACTAGATAAATAGCAGTTTAGTTCATTTCGGCTTCGCAACTCCGTCGAGAGAGGCACGGGGTTGTTAGGTCTACATTAAGTCGCCCAGAAGCCAGTTAAAATGTCTTCCGTATAGTCCCCGTGGGGATGGCGAGGTAAATCCTGGCGTTTTGAGGTTGCCTACCTCAACCTTTTCCTCCTTTATCGAGTAAGAGTTGTAGTTTCAGCGTCGTTTTCAAGTCAATTCTTCTGCCTGCCTTATAATTTTCCTTTTTTCCTTTTCCTTTTGTAGAAAGTTGTGAAAAGAGGGGGTAAATAGTGAGTAAAGAGGGAGGGGGTGAAAGGCGTGGAAATGAAAGAAGTATTAGGATAATAGTGTAGTTGCCCGGTGTACGGGCCATCTCCATTATTCAGATTCTTAAGTGGGTTTTGGAACTTTTTTTTATTTCTGCGTATATGCGTATATGAGTATATATGTATATATATATATATATATATATTTTTTTTTTTAGATCATTTACTTGAATCTAGGTTCTGGTTCTTCTTTTTTGGTGTTTGACAGGTAGTTCTTGTATTCTCCCTCCTCAGGATCGAGAGCGTCGAGTTTCTCGTTGGGGAGAAACCCTTCCAGTTTCTACAAGATGCTTTTTCCTCTCTTGTAGAGTTACATGTTTATCGGTCTATTCCTGTTTGTGCGTGTAGGCTCCTCGAGGGCCGGAAGTCAAACCACTTGCAGCTAGTGATAAATTTAAGTCTTAGGTTTTGTACTCGTTAAAGCATCGACATGTTTCTGTTGGATGCTACGTTGAGTGGTATGCTGGGGTACACCAGCTTGGATCTAACCAAGCTGATGTATAGCTTTTTTTGTTGGCTATTGATAGGTTTCTAAATTGGTGGAGTTTGTCTAGTTCGGTTTTTGCGTGTGTAATTCTGGTCCTCACGTGCTTGCTCATTCCGGAACTGGAGAGTCCGAATCCGAGAATAGACGCGTGAGGAGAGTAGTCAATATCAGAGTTTTCTATTTTGAAGGGGACGGTGCGATGTCTTCCTATTGCAGTTGCGGAGAACTTAGCCACATTCGTCTGTATCTTCCAGCGTCGTTCAAAGCTAGAGATTTTCTCGGCTTTTGCTGCCGGCGCTCTAACCCTCAGTCTTGCCCACTTTGTCCTTCGCACTACAACTTGGATGACATCATTCGCGTATTGCAAATTAAGTGTTTTCCCGTCGGCTGGTTGAGGAAAGTCTCTTGTGTAGATGGTGTAGAGAGTGGGGCTAAGGCATCCTCCTTGTGGAACACTGGAGGCGAGGTAAAAGGATTCCCCTATGTGCTCCTCGAAGGCTATCACCGCTGGCCTATTGGTGAGATTGCTGCAGAGGATTTTCTCGAAGTGGGGAGTGAGTCTCAGCCTAGAGATTTTGTATTTCAGGCCTTCAATCCAGACCTTGTTGAAGGCCTTCTTTACGTCTCTGCATACGGACAATATGGTACAGTATATATTCATATTTCTCTATCTGTAAGCGTACAAAAAAAAATATTGGGCAATCATGGCACAGAAAAATTTTAAAGGCAAAACTATGCGTTACAAAACTGTATATAACGCGGAGGGTGAGATTTTATATCGAATAGATAATAATTTACTCGTGTTTAAATAGTTATATCATAAAGTGCTACCAAAATATAGTTTTAAACGAAGCAAGAGAAAATAGAGAAACCCAGAACAATTAATTTATTTGAATAAGACTAAAAGAACAACTATTAAAACTAAGTGCTTAAATAAATAAAATAAAAAATTATCTCTAAAAATTCTACTAAGTTTATATAACAAAAATTAGAAACATTTCATGTATTCTTTCAAAACAATATATAGTGCTTATAAGTTGACCTCCCCGTTGATTCCGGGAGAATCTGTTTTTCTACTCATACTTACAGTTTACTATTACTCTTCTCCGCTAAATTTTCAAAAAACATGACTTCACCACTACACCTATCTATTGTTTCATTTTACATACGAGGGGCGGTCAATGAGTTTTGCGAATCAGTAGGGCAAACAAAGGAACGGGGATGGCTGTTTGTAGGGGTGTTAGGACAAGTTATGACAAGTCAGGACCCGCAGCCGCATGCTCCTGCCTCGTCTATTTAAGAAGCAGTAACTGATCGCAGATCGTCTGTCACAAATTTTTCAAAAATGGAGAAGGTTGAGCAGCACGCAGTGATCAAATTTTTGACCAAGGAAGGCAAGAATGCAACAGAGATCCATAAACGCATGGTTGCAGTGTACACCGACACCACCCCTTCCTATGCAACCATTGCTTGCTGGAATAGGGACTTCCGCCATTCTCGTGAGTCCCTTGAGGATGACCCCCGTCTAGGACGCGTGTCAGACGTGACCAACGAGGAAAATGTGGCCTTTATGGAGAGGATGATCCTCGAAAATCAACAAGTGAAGGTCGAAGAAATCGAGCGAGAACTTGGAATATCACATGGGAGTGTTATCAACATCATCCATGACAATTTGGCCATGACCAAGTCTCTGCCCTGTGGGTCCCTAGAAACCTCACGCCCTATGATCGACTTCAACGTCGTCAAAGTTTGGAGAAGCTGCTGCTCCTATACAACCAAGACCCGGCGGGATCCGTGTGGCGCATAGTGACAGGTGATGAAATGTGGGATCCCGAGACCAAGTTCAAAAGCATGGCCTGGAAGCACAGGGGCTCTCCGACCCCCATCAAGTTCCGGATCAAACCCTCAGCAGGGAAGATCATGGCCACATTTCTGGGATCCTGAGGGTGTACGATGCTGGAATATGCGCCTCGTGGAAGGACCATCACAGTCTAATATTACGCCGAGGAACTCGCTGGGTTAAAGAAGTGCATCCGTCAGAAGTGGCACAGCAAGTTAACACGTAAGGTCCTTCCTCTCCACGACAATGCTCCATGTCCACAAGGCCATGCGCGAGTGCGGATTCGAGGAGCTCAACCATCCACCCTACAGTCCAGATCCGGCCCCTATCGACTACTTTTTATTACGCCAGCTTTAGGCTGTACTGCGTGGACGCCGGTTTAGGGACGACGAAGATGTCCAGATCACCGTTGAGGAGTGGATGGAACAGCAGTTGGGAGATTTCTGGTTGTCAGGAATTCGAAACCTCAGGGACAAGTAGCGCAAGTGCATTGAAGTTGAGGGTAGTTATATTCCAAATTAATAACACACTTTTCCTCATATCTCGTTTCCTTATATCCGAATTGCAAAACTTATTGACCGCAAGTCAAAATCAATAACGCTGCCTTAGCTGTTGAATTTAATAACGCATGCATACAACATGGCCTCCTACCTAAATGTACATGTATATCTATATATATATATATATATATATATATATATATATATATATATATATATATATATATATATATATATCCCTGTGAATATTTGCTAGGACTCTGCTCAGAGATGAGGTAGTTAATAGCGTCATCATTACTGAAGATACACAAAAGGGCTTACACAGCTTGGTATGACTTAATATTCACGAAACGTGGAATATCGCCAGGATTTTAAGCAAGCCAGCTATTTTTCTCGTTGTTCTACAACTGTTTCTGGCAGATGTTCTTTTTATCTGAGAAGAACCAGATAGTCCCCGACTTACCATGATATTTTAGCGTGATCACGAACTAGTCGGCCTTCTTGAATATTTTATGCTTAGTGTTTGCTCTCACAATTGTTCAATTATGCCACTTGTAGGAATGGTATTGAAGGTCCTAATTTAGAAATATTGTTGGATGGCGACTCCAACGCCCATCTATTTCGTCAAAGCCCGTATTATCTTGCATCGGTCTACCAGCAATTTCTCGGATAGTTGTTCGAAGAATTCAGTCGCCTGTACATAGACACAACGACTCTGTCGTCCATTTCTACTGGCTCTGGCTAAGTCGTCTTCATTGGAGCTGCAAATCTCACGTCTCACAGCCTTTGCCGTTTTGGAAAGTATTAACAAGAATTTTTGATTTCGAAACTTTGATACCCGCTGTGACTCATCACGATACGAGCAACTAAGTTTTTATTAATATTCAGATGGCCTTCATTTAGTTAGGTTAGCTACCTTCCATCAGCCCCCAAAGTTTCTATGTGTTCTACAACACCTCTGACAATTCACCGATACATTAACGTCTTCTGGAAAAGGTAAGAGATTAAAATTCATCAAATTTAGTCCGAATACCTTCTACTTATACCAAAAACCACGAAAAACATATTTACAATGAAAAGCGAGTGGTTTAAACAAGAAGGATGTTACATTAGAAAAGATTCAAAAACTAGAGAGAACAATTATAATCAGAGTTACAAACCCCGATCGTAATAACTTACTTCTGGTATACTTCCTACAATTGTTCGTAAAATATAATCCAGCCATATATTTATGTCACTTCAATATCACTATTACCTCTCCTGTTATAAAATACAGATTAAAGAGTTAGAAAACTTTCCAAGGATCGTTCAAAGAAATTATGGACGAGAGCAATGAGATTAATAGTATATGCCAACAAATAATTATTACTAGGCTAAATACACTGTTAAGTATACAATTAAGAGAAATCAATGTCATAGAACAGGGGTCTCCAAACTACGGCCTGTGTGCCAGATCTGGCCCGCCGCTGCACTATGCCACAAATGAGCTAAAATAAAATTATGTGCATATAACTGGGGCATTGCAACTTTCGACTTTGAATAAAATTATTATTTTTCTAAAACCTTTTGGGTAGAATATTCAATTTGTAAAATTCTAAACACTTATATGTATTATTAATTCCCTCCCCAAATTCATCCCTCCTCCTATCTTCCCACTTCTTACCTCCACTCTCTCCACTCCTTTATCACTCCAAATGTAGAGGTATAAGAGTTTAGTATATATATATATATATATATATATATATATATATATATATATATATATAGAGAGAGAGATAGAGAGAGAGAGAGAGAGAGAGAAGTCATATAAGTTGCTGCTGACCCCTCTAATCTTCAATTTCACGGTGAATATAAGGACACATCCTTTATAATTTCTTCACTTTGTGATTTCTCCTGAACTTCATCGGTAAGAAATATTGTACTGTAATTTTTTACTTTTGTGTTTTTGCTTCTTTTTTTTCGTGTCAATAGTGATTACATTAGATTAATAATTTGATTCTCTCGCCTTTCAAATTCCTGCGTTATCGATAAGCAATATTATATTATAATTATTTAGTTTTGTTTTATTGTTGTTTTTTTTTTTTTTTTTAATAGTGTTATATTAGATTGATAATTTGATTCTCTTGACCCTTAAATTCCTGAGAAATTTTCTAATTTTTGATTTACCTACATAGTCTTAACCTAATTATTTTTAATATTCTTTAACTGTATTAGTTTAATTAATGTTTTAGAACCTGAAGATGGGTGATAGGCCCGAAACGTTGTTCCATGAATAAATCACATGTACCTCAGCCTCCTGTGTCCTTACATTCACCGTGAAATTCTATATATATATATATATATATATATATATATATATATATATATATATATATATATATATATATATATATATATATATATATATATATATATATATATATATATATATGTATCGAGGCCAAGGAAATAATAACAAAACACATCTGGGTTTAGCTTTGTCACTCCGATGGTCTCCGGTAACATAGGAGAACGGGCAAAATGGTAAATTTTAGCAGACAGATTCCTGACCTCAGCCCAAACGGCAGGCCCTTCAAGGCTGTCATTATAGACAATCAATTCAAAAGTGCAAACTGCCGATCTCATATTACCCTCTCTCAGAGCTACAAGACGTCAAGCCCGGTAGAACAACCTGAGGTCTCACCTTGCGAGTCCCCCCTTGACCTCCTCATTACCCCGCGTGAGTAATTTGGGTATATAGCAGGTTGACATGAGGAAACCAGGCTTTTTGTTCGTTCCAACATAAGAGACAAGAAAGTCACCGGCTTACAGAAGTTTTTTCGAGTTTAAGAAAAAAACAGAAAAATCACCGGTACAAAGTTATTGCAAGTTAAGAAGAACTTGCAGTCCTTGTACAATACTAGATTGTACCAAGGAAGCTCGGCTCCGTTCGAGCCTAAAGATTATTGAGTATTAATCCCTCCAGTTTGAGGACTCTAAATCTTACTCAATCTGAGTTGGACAAACCCCAACTAGATAGGAAAAAAAGAAGACAACGATTTCATCTTGTCCGGGAGAAAACGAGGTCAAGGTCACCCCAACCGGCTAAAAGTCGAAGGTCTAAGCTTTCGCTTGATCCTCCACCCAACCCAGATCCCTCGTGACGTCACCCGTTAAATCGACAGGCAGTTCGAAGCACGCTATCTATTAAGTAAACAACCAACTAGTCGAGCTACGCCTCTTCCGAATAAAATCTCCGAAGTTAGTCTAACTGGTCTCGGGTATTTAATCTCCATTACCTTATGTAAGTAAAGAATAATCCTGTTGATTATGTCCCCGTGCATTATAATTAGTTCATTGGATGTGTGGCTAAGGAAAAAGATATTAACTTAAAATTGTTCCCCCGTGTGTAATTCTATCTCGAATCAAGCCTCGAGAGCTCGCCCAGTAATCCCATTTTTCTTTTTTTTTGAAGTGTATTAGATCTGTATTTTTTTATGTTATTTACTGAGAGGGTTTATGTTTATTAAATCTATTTTTTTAGTAAAAGCACTGTTTTAATTATCCTCAAACGAGTTAAAGTGGTAATAATTGATAAAGTCAAGAAAGAAACCCCATTTATTCATTCCCTAGCAAAAAAATAAAGTTTAGCACTCTTAGAGGACGATCCTCAAGCGATCACCGAGGCACGAAACAACGCCTTAAGTCAAAGTTTATTTGGTTTATTAAAAAAATAATAAAACAAATAAATGTATATATATATGAGCTCGGCTAACCCACGACACCGCCTATTCCCAAACCTTTAACCTCCACCCCTCTGGCTGGTAGACAAATTGTGAATACTGCTTTCATTAAAAGATTTATTCTTACTATAGTTTAGGAGAAATAATTAACATTTTTATTTACCCTTTGGATCGTTTCTACAGTGCTATTAAACTGAGATTGTGCTTAATTTCTATGAAAAAAATGATCACTTCAGTGTTGAAATTTAATTAACTTTAAGTCCCTCGAGATGAGTTTTATAGTTCATATTGTACATTTATAGGTATATTGGACTCTCATTCTTTTTCTCTTAGGTAGTGTAGGACTCTTACATGCATGCTTTTCGGGTTTTTTTCTTGATTATTAATTATGATTTGATTTTGATGTTATTTTAAAGGGTTGCTTTTTATTAAATGCCTATTTTCTTCTAAGGGCAACTGGTCTTGGGTTGTATGAGAGGTTTAATTTTTAAATATAAAGTTTACACATGCTTACTTGACGATACAAATTTCTTTTAAAAGGCCATAATTCTTAAACATTTTTATATCTAGTAGGATTTAATGTTCACACGGACGGTTTTAAAGATTAAACATACATTTCAAATATTTTGCTCAATATAAAACTTAATTTTGACTTGTCAAATTTATCGGGTGGCATAAAAAAGATTTCAAAGTTTAAACTTTAATAACTCATTTAATTTGAATGATTATCACTTTATATTTGGTACGCATTATCATTCATTCTTAATAAGTTGACAAAATTTTATTAATTGTTACCAAATATTTTGGCTACAAGTATTAGTTAAAAAAACATGGGTAGAAAATTTGATTGCCGCTTCAATTCTTCTAGGTAAGAATAGATATAAATACACCATATAAAATATTTTTATTTACGCTGTAAATAAAAATATTTTATATGAAAATTATAAACAACTATTTATCATTTTCAGATATAGTTTTCGTTACTCATCGTTATGACTACTAGAAAAAGGAAAGTGGAAGCTGTGTGTCACTTTTTCAATGAAGAATGGGGAGAAACTACTTCTTTGTGGAAACAAACAACCAGAAGGTTGGTTGCATCATATGCAACGAAAGTGTTGTTGTTTTGAAGGAGTAGAATCTTCGGCCTTACTATGAAACAAAACATCTGTCAACATATTCGAAATTTTCTAGAAAGGTGCATTCTGAAAAATTTCAGTTCATGAAACGTAGTTTGGAATCTCAAAGTCTGTCTTCACAAGAGTGTTTGCTGAAAATGAATCTGTCACTCAACCTAGGTACAAAATAATGCATAATAGTGTATGATGGAAGCAGCAAAAGACTTGTGTCGTGGGAAAGCCAATATGTTTTAAGTATCAGCCTTTCAGCAAATTCTGTTATGCGGAGAACACAAGAACTTGGAGAGAACATAGTGCGACAAATACGCAAGAAAGCTTGGAACTTCTTGTGGTATTCTCTAGGCGCTGGATGAGTGTACTGATCTCTCGAGTATGTCACGACTTCACGTGTTCATTCGTGCTGTTAATTTATACTTTTAGAATACTGAAGAGTGGCATCTGTTTGCAGCATGCATGGAACAACAAAGGATTTCAGAGAAAGTTATCATTGTTTGAAGAACAACTGGAAGGATAAAACTTCTCTCATTTTCAGTGTTTCAAAGAGATTCGCGCTGGAATCACAGAAGATGTCAACCTCGAGTTTCCCAAGAAAATTATTCATGATGTAAATAAGATTTTCAGATCTCGACATAATTGAGAGTGCCATTCTTCTTTTCCAGAATCCGTTTGATTGCAAACTTGATGACGTGCCAGTCGAACTAGAGTTGGAGCTCATCGATCTGCAAGCAAATAACTTGTTGAAATAGAAACACAGAGAAGGAAAACTTGTAGAATTTTATCACTGCCTATCTGATGATGAGATTTAAAAGTTGAAGAAATTTGCCTCTAATATGGCTCAATGTTTGGAACAACTTGTGACTGTCAACAAACTTTTTCAAAAATGAAGTATGTGAAGTCAGCACATCAAACGAGGCTGACTGATGAACATTTGAAAGCAATTCTCTTGATTGGATGCAGCGATTGCAAAGCAAATATTGATGATATCTTTGAAGCTAATCGTTATTTTCACAAATCTCAGTAACCATTTTTGCTGCTTAGTTTGTAAGACTAGGATATGTGTGCACTGGTTGTGATAATACTATATTATTGCTAAGGACTCCTTCTTTGATAAATTTTTCGTAAAGAAATATGTTTTTTGTTTTTCATTTTTGTGTATTTTGTATTTTGTGTATTGGTAAATAAATATGTTGGTTGTCTTTATTTTTTGTGTATTCACTATTTTTTATTGAACAAAATGGTTATGCGGCCCGCGCTGATCATTCTCTCAGTTATCTGGCCCACTGTGAAAAAAGTTTGGCAAGCCCCTGAGATAGAATGTCCGGAAAAATAATAGAAAATTTTGCCATGGAAAAGAATACCTTGATATCATTGAAAAGGAAATAAAGGCTAAGATGCAATCCTCTTTGAAAAAAAATGAGAATCAGCAAAACAAGCAATATATTGAAAAAGAATGAAAAGTAGAGTAAGCTGAGGGTACACGGGAGGGACGTTTAAAAAATGACAATAAAGGACAATGCTTGATTTGACCGAGACTTCTAAACGTAACGAATGGACCAAGTTAATTAAGAGCTTGGGAAAAAATATTCACTGGAGAGAAATGAATACGGACGAGGAGAAGCTTGAATTTTAAGAGAAGATATCACAGCATATATAACGAATATCGGAATTTTTTTCCGTCAAGCAGAAACCCTCACCACCAACAGGAGTATAAGATAAATATCTATTTAAACTTAATTTAAAACGCAACAGAGACGATCTAGAGATTTGTAACACCTGTTGGTTAATATAATATTTTCCTATTTTTTTAAGAGCGCCAGAATGATCTTTGCTCCTAAATCAGGTAAACCACGACCCATATAAGTAAGTATATACCATGCAATATCACTGACATAACTTTTAATAAAAGCACTAGAGAAAATTATCTGCTGACGCATAATGTATTTTCTAGAAGATAATCGAGCCTACTGCAGAAGCATTCAAGTCATTTCACCTTTCTAGATGATGCGACGCAGGTGACCACCATCCCCAGAGACTTTGCAAGATGCTTTACTAGTTAAAGCATGAAATATTGGACAACCTTACCGAATTATTTAAAACTAAAAAAAATTATGCAAATTCCCAACTATACCTATGAGCCGAAAAAATAAAGTTCAAATGTAATTTTTGCCTATTAAGTAGAGTGAATACAAAGAACAGGTGGACAAATCAATTTTTGTGTAGATTTTCCAACCTATTCGAAGGAATACCTTCGCTCTCTATTAAGTTTTGGTACCTACTTCTGTGTCTAACCATCAAAACCAGTACACCAGACCTACCTATTGGGATGTTAAAATTCAAAGGGTAGAAAATATGGCCATCTAATAAAAATAATAGTAGCAGAACTGACTAATGTATTTAATAAAACGCTGCAACTCAAATAGAAGCAATGAACTTTTCTTTGCATCAAAGAAGAGTAAATATAGAAAAAGATTGTAATATGGCGAAAAGATTAGGCTTAAAGTAATGAAATGGAGATGAAGGACGAATGACAGTATAGTGGTAAATTAGCAAGAAGCTCATTGTTGACCTACCTTAGACCTGTTCATAGCCAGAAGAATAAGGTAAAATAATGAAATAAAACAGAAAAAATCAAATAAAAGTGAATTTAGCGATATATTAAAACGGAAAAAATATGTAATCTGAAAATATGCGGAAAGAGATAGAAGCAAAAGAATGGAGAAGGAAAAACAAACATTATCATCAGAAGAAATGCAAAATGTGTGTGAATAATTCTAACTATACTAAAAAATAAGCAGTAAAATTTAGAACATGGAGAACTTTTCAATACTAACTTCGCACAGATTTATCTAATATCCTCAAATTTCTATTTTACCATTATCCTTGATTTGTCTAGCTAATTTTTACAAATAATTTACAATGAAGTACCAAGATTGTTCATTCTACTTTGTCCACTTACGATATGAAGATCTCTGAATAAGGTTTGTTCAATTCTGGAGTTTGTAAGATTAAACTTCTTCAGTTTTGTTGTGCTTCATTATTACCCGAATTATATACCAATTTATAAAATAATGTCTCATAATGATAAGTGTAGAGGTTTAGTAAGTGAGTAATCCTAGTTCCCCTTCCTAGACATGTATTTTATTACTGCACCAAGGTGAAGCGGAGGTGAAGTGTATCCAATACACCTACCGTAGTCACTTCCCATGAATAAGAATAACCCCGGTTCTTCCCTTTTGATCAAAATTAAGATAATGATCTCCTGAGTATGTCCTCACTCAGTAAAAGACAGTCATGGGTGGACTTGTGTAATATTGAAGTTTAAGCCGAGTGGATTGCTTATTAATTGCCAAAGGATCGTCCAAAATAGTTAAACACACGGATGCAAAAATAATCTTTAATGTAAATGAATTAGAAATATAAAACAGCGTATATAGGTATAAATATAATTATCTTTGCACTGAATAAGTAAGTCTACATAATGTCGTGGTGATTATACTTGAAAATTACTCGCTAGGATGCTTGCGTTGCGTCTTAATGGCACCCGACAGAATGAATCGAATTATATTATTGAATTAAGCACTGAATTAATCACTTCTAATACTCGAAGTTATGGGCTTGGGATGGGAATTCTAGTTAACGAATAAACTGGTAAGGTTAGGGAAAGGGTTTTTTCACTTTAACAATACCTTTGAGTTCGTAAGTATTTTGGGAGAATGAGGGTGAAAATCTTCTTCTGGTGACGATGATCGCACTTAGTCCGGCCGTCCGAGGTTACCAAACGAGAAAGGTAATCCTAGATTGGTGATATAATGATCCTATGCCGGATTTCGAAGGCGAGCCAAACTGTGGCTAAAATCGGACTTCTTCTTCTTCAAAGTGACTGTGTGATTATTTGGCTCCTGGAGTGGGTAGCCAAAACCGATTACGTAGCTACGTCTATGGTAATCCGCAGAGGGACGTTATGGGTAACCTCTGACTCTGAAAGGGGGGTCTGCGAGAAGTTTGGCACCTACAAGTACAGTGACGGCAACACACGAATTCCCCGAGAAGTTTCTTCCTTTTAACGAACGAACTGTTTTCTTTGTGGGACGAGCTCTCCTCACAACGTACGTCCAAGATATTTTGCCTGACTTCAGGGAGAATTTTCTCTCTTATTTCCCTCACGAGGAAAACTCGGGACAGAGCACCGAATTCTCATATAATCCGTATCGCTGCGCGAAATACCTTTTCATCTGCTGCCAGACAGAGTAAATCTTTCACACCTTCGAGCTATCCTTGCGCCAAGTTGCGGTTTACGACGGCGTGAAAACACGGACCTCCGTCGGCTAGCAGGCATCCTTCAAGGCCGACATTTTTCTGAGCGACCGGCTGCATATTTGGTCATCTCTTTGGTGTGAAAAGGGGCGGAGAGAATTCGAGGCGAAAGGCGAATTTGGAATACAGAAGGAACTCGCAGCTTGTGTCGGGGTATTTCTGCATACACTTATGTACGTGGTATTTAGACTTCTACAATAAGTGTTGACCTAAAAGTCTGATACCATCTTTTTTCGTTTTAAACCCTGTCCAACTCTACGTTGTCCCCTTAACATTTGTTTACACCCGTTCGTAAATATAACAACGTTAGAAGGTTCCGCCTTATTAGGGTATGCGTCATTGCACCCGGAGAATTTACAACGTTACTCATTGCTTTGTCAACACATCTGCCCTCCCTTCAGCAATAATCTTTTATATAATTCATCAGCTATTTCCTGGATGTTGATTATGAGGTTAATTCCATTAGAAAAATATTGCAGCCTGCTCTTACACGATTATGTTTCTCAGTTCCACATTCCCTTGGCACTACGTTTTTCCTCTTAAAGTGAAGTAATAAAATCTTTCAGCGAATTAATCATAAATGGCACTAAGACGCTCTTTCCTTATATTTGTCAAATATTTGGCATAATTATTCATACATTAAATTTTTCAAAAAAGGCAGACCAGAAGGTTTCAGAATTTACCTCACCCCTGAGTTCCTGTAATAGCTAATCGAAAACCATTTCGCGTTAATTCTCACTCTCTTTCTTGGAGCACAAACGTCGGCACCTTTAATTAACTTTAGATGCCCTCTTCTTGAAACTGCCATATGGTTTTTATTAATAATTATAAGGGATTATTGATTATTCTAGGAAATCTATAATATAGGGCTTAAGGCAACTAATCCGATGTATAATCCTTTTCCCTTGCTAAGGATAATCTTGGCAAATCTTCAAATCTTCTTTCTAATTAATTTGATTAAAAATTTTAGTAATAATTTAAATGGAGTTGTTATAACGATCTCTTCCTTCCAGATAGAACCGAAAATTTCGAGCTCTTCAGTTTTTGAACATTCATCAATTTATTTTAGACCAAGGGGTTTGATATGTGCTCAAAAGATTTTGTAGATATATTTTAAGCTACCAAAGAAATCACGCATAACGCTTCCTGCTTACTCATTTTGGGTTATTGGTTTAATTCAATTTAAATGAATTCCATGAATATTTTGGGGGTTTGCAATCCTGGGACAACTTTTATTAAAAAAACAATGTGACGTGGACATTGTGACGATTTTTATGCTTTCAGACTATCAGTGCACTAAATAGTTCTCCCATGATAGCGTCATACTCTTTGAGTACGTTATTAGTACAAGCATAATTGGCGGTTTTTTGCACTTTACTTAATCATAATGCTCAAGTTAATTCAGCCATTCTTTTAGTATGTCACCACAGGCGATCGATAAAGTTTGGTCGTACAAGATAGGATTATAAATTTACGCCTGCATTTTAAATCAATGAC
This sequence comes from Ceratothoa steindachneri, assembly GCA_963969495.1. Classification (NCBI taxonomy): domain Eukaryota; kingdom Metazoa; phylum Arthropoda; class Malacostraca; order Isopoda; family Cymothoidae; genus Ceratothoa; species Ceratothoa steindachneri. Next base: position 33,227,607 of record OZ018324.1, on the reverse strand, counting down.
TTCAGTAAATTTTAATCGGGTTTTGCATTTCTCTACCAGATTTGAGTCAGAAGAGGTAAAAAATTGTTTATTCCATGCACTTCACTTTGGTATAATTCTAGTTCTTTCAGCCATTTTCGTAGTGTGTCACTACAGGAGAATGTTGCATTGGGTCGTTCGAGATAGATTTCACTGAAATGAAAATTCCTACAGAAAATTAAATAAATTTTTATTCACTGATGTTATTCGCTTTACATGAAGTGGATTTAATAACTTCACTTTATTGTTCCAAGTATATTAAAGAATGTGAACGCGCGTAGTGAATAATATGGTCTTTAAATTAAATGAAGTTATAAGGAACGTGAGAGGAAAGCTTGCCTGGCAAATTGAGATGTAGGCTGCGATTTATAGAAGTAAACTTTGATGTGTTAAACTTGAAATGCTTTGAAAAAGCAGATACCCTCGGATCTTTAACATGGTTAGAAATGATGGAAGGAGGGGTGTCAAAATTTAACAAGCATCTCCTAGAAGAAAATTATTTGAAGTGACTCTCTCTTTCTACTGTAGAAGTTATTTTAATTCTTCCAAAATCAGAGGAGTGTAGCATAATATTTATTCGCTGATGAGTTCCCGGCTCCTGGTAAAGTTTGTTTCGACGGAAAGATAAGAGAGATAGTTAGCGTTGTTCATTGGTGAAGAATAAGAAGCGCTGTCTCCTCTCTCTCTCTCACACACACACTCTCAGGAACACTTTCCCTCTCCATCTCTTTCTACCACTCTCTCTCCCTTCCCTATCTTTTTCTCCATTTTGCGGCGCTTCTTGATTTTCTGTCTAAAAATTTACGAAATAATTGCTCATTTTCTAGTTCACAAAAATTTGGCCCCTCAAATAAATTCAATTCTACTTTAGATTTAGAGCTAGTGATGTGATTAGGCTGACTCTCTTTTGTTTTAATCTGTGTATACACGTAGTTTCTATGTGCATCCATTTGTGCCAAATTTATCATTTTTCTATGGACCCTTTTTTCACTGAACTGCAGCATTTTTAGAGCTTCAATATAAACATGCTATTGATGAGAAGGTTTAGTGGAAAATTATTTCCTTTTTTCTATCATATGTAAACTTTCATGAAAGATTGGGGTAAGGCCAAGCAGAATTAATCACTACTTCCGATTAAAGCGAAGGTTAGCCTAATCGGATGTAGTTAGTCACTGGATCGAATGCCGATCTGGGTGACTTCATACCGGCTATGTTACAGTGTACAGTGTGGAATGGCTAATTTGTCGTCGTTGACGACTATAAATTTAGCTCATGGGTGTTGTCTGGCGTCGTTTACGTATTCTTTATCTTATATCAGAATCCTTTTGCATCATTTGTGAAGGGAGCAGACACATGGACGAGTTCAAAGGATAAAAGATTTAAGAAAAGGCATGCTGTGCTGATTCACTCTCATGCCGTAGCACTAATGCGAAGATTTTTGGACAGTGTCGATTTAAGGACAGTGCAGAGGGTCAGGAAAAAAATGAATTATTCAAGGTAATCGGAAGAACCATGGTGCGAAGTTTGTGATCAAACATTAATATAATAATCGTGATAACACTTTTTAATTTGAGAAATACTGACTATTGCGAAATTGGTTTGAGTTCAAATGGAACGGGGTTATCAGTAGAATAAATGAGATTAAATTCGTTTGAAAAGGCACTTGGAGAACCTTTTTTAGGGAAAACCCATTGAGGTTACTTCAGGAAATGTGAAGTTAATGGGAGCAGTTTAGGGAAAAGATGACCCTTATGTAGAGAAGAATAGAATACATAATATAAGGAAAATGATACAATAATCAACGTTACTTGCACTGGAAAATTCGAATATGTAGTTTATGGAACTTAGAACCATTATATCGGCACAAAAAATATCCCTTTGACAGAAAAGCCCTGCTCCATTTCGGAAAAGGATCTTACTAACTACGCTTTATCCGGAAACTGAGCCCCTTCTAGGCGTAGAGAAAAGCAGGTTCAATTCCAGTTCTCGTCCCCAAAGAAGAAGAAGATATTAGTGCAAGAATTCAAAGAGAACTATGGATTTCTCTGCTTCGGCTTGGGTTCAGGAGAAAAAAGATTCCGCTACTACTTCGGCCAGCACTGAATGGAGTATCGATTACGCAAGGGCCACTCATTCCGAGACTACCTGTCATTTGTAAGAACACTGGCTTTAAACACTTTCTGATTATTTGCTTCACAGATGGTAATATATTGGCTTAAGACATTCGGTAGTTTGAATAGTAGAGTCAAAGGTGAACCGTTTCTCGGACAGAGGTCTTCTGGCAAATGCATCGGACTATGGATTACACTGCCTCTGCTTAGGTTCAGGAGAAAAAAGATTCCACTACCACTTCGGCCAACGCTGAATGGAGTATCGATTACGCAAGGGCCACTCATTCCGAGACTACCTGTCATTTGTAAGAACACTGGCTTTAAACACTTTCTGATTATTTGCTTCACAGATGGCAACATATTGGCTTAAGACATTCGGTAGTTTGAATGGTAGAGTCGAAGGTGAACCGTTTCTTATAAAGAGGTCTTCTGGCAAATGCATCGGACCCTTTTGAGAGGGCCATAATTATTACTTTACGGACACTCAATAGCTAGCCGATAGCTCCACGCCAATCTCCACCATTGCCTTTTTGAAATGATTGTATTATGGGAAGCAAATCGTTGAAGGCAATCGTGCAACTGCAGCTAAACCGGCCGGTTACCGGACAAAATCAAGTTTACACAGAGATTGCGTATGTTGTTCCAAGCTCGTATACAATAAGTCCTTATTGTATATGGTCAACTCTTTCAATTGATAAAAGCCAAAGCTTGCCTTTTTGAAGTAATGTGGTGAGTATTTACTGAAAAAGTAAGCCCTGGCTGTTAAAGCTACTGATTATCTCTCCTTTTACAATGGTAAGGACTTGGTTTTCTAGCACGCCCAGCGCTTCCTAAGAAATCAAATGGCTCAGTTTTAAAAAGGCATGTCGAATCCTGGACCTACTAAGTCTACAAGTACCCTCGTTTCTGCGCCCATTCTAAACCTTTCTGAGGGAGTAACCTTTCCCTCATTTGCTGTTAGAACTGACGACACAAAGGCTTCACACACTCCTTTGGTTAAACTAGAGCTTCTTCTTCCCCAAGCGTAAGTGTTTGTTGTATGTCGAAACGGTCGTGTGCATCCATTAATTCCTTAGATTCCTAGTAGGCAGCCCATTCTTCCGGAATTCCGAAAGCCTTTCCTGGAAAGAATGACTGGACCAAAAGAGCTAGGGGTCTTTCTCCACAATTCAAGGCTGAATTGGGAGGCTCAGAGACAATAGATCCTCCAAAGAAGGGAAGTCCTGTCTCCGGGCCTACTAGTCCCTTTCTTATTCTCGGGGATTTAAAAAGCAGACAACTCCCTCTGGAAGGACTACATGACCAATATAGGGTTCAAGTCCATGCCAATCTGATAACGAACACGAGATAGGTGTCCTAAATGTAGACGAGTTTACGTATCACTGTCCTGAAAAAGCTTCATTTTCCGGCCTTGATGTGATCTACAGATGTACAGCCGGACTTTAGGTGGGTGGTTGATGATCTATATGGTTATGATCAGTTTTTCATTAAATATTATTTTCAGATCCTTTGGAACCTAAACGACTATTTTGATCTTCCTAGCGCGGGCGCAGTAGACCGCATTTCAGGATATGATTAATTTCTCCTTCGCAGTCAAGAAATTTTGATTGGTGGATGAGGCCATTGAGTTATTCTCCAGTGACCATATGGTTGTTGTTGGCCTAACAGTATTCCTAGAACATCGAACAGCTCTTCAAGCTGACCTTTTCCTTGGTAGTTAGCAGAGTGTTAAATGACCCTCAGGAGGATACGTTATGCTTGGATGCAATAAACGCGGCCTGAATTAATTCATTGTCGGTTAATGTGACCGCAATCTCAGCCCATTCGTCCGTGGCGGTGTCCTTCGCGAACGCTTTCACCGCATTCTCTAGCAAAAAGCTGCGTTTGCCAGAATTCAATTGGTAAATGTTATATTAGCTTTCGTTCTATCCAGTGGAGGCCACTTACTTTCGGTAAGGTGCTGTTTCCACAAGTTCCATTCAATGTTGAATAATCTACAGCGACTGGCAAATACCGTCTGCGAGGCATTTCTTTGTAGAGAGAAATAGGCCATCATGTTGATCAATATTGAGAGGCATATGATACCAATTGGCCATACATTATCATATAGATTATTTCAACAATAGGGGATGGGACGCTACCCTATCTATATTTCACAATTTTTTGCAAAATCGACAATTCCGCGTACGAGGTGGAGGATCCTTCCCGGACTAAGGGAGCAGAAAGATAATGCCCCGAAGGGAAGTTTACTCATTGTCACACAATTTTCCGTGAGCATCAAGGTTTTCCTCTCCTTACTGCCGGGATATTTTTTCGCTACTTTTTACGAGGATGATCTTTCGATCTCCTTTGGTGTGGGTTGGATGCCAACTCTGGAGCGTTAACTCAAACAAGCCATAAATCACATCTTTGGCTATGCCAAAGCATACATAGCTTAAGTTTCCTTGGTCAAGAAAAAAATGGTGCACTTCTGCTTCCATGCCATTCATGGCAGAATCTCTACCCGGACTTGCTCCTAAATGGGATTCGCCTGGAACTGGTTGAATCACACCGTTTCCTTGGTCTTGTTTTTGATTGACGCCTATCCCGGGAGGCTCTTATTTACAACCTTAGCTTCTCTTGTCCTGACACTAATGACATTCTTCGTTCTCTAACTTTTTTTATTTGTGGTATTAAAAGGGCTACTGTATTAGTTTCCTACTGATCTTCCTTTCTTTTATTGATATTCTACTTATTGATACTGGGCTGAATCCACTCGCTCAGCACCGTATGAAATGAATTATCTACTTGTACGTGCAGGCTTTGTGCCTGCCTATGTCGCGAACTCCTCTCACTGCATCCCCGGCTGATCTTTGTGGTACCTTTGCCACTGGGAGACGTCAGGAATACCGTAGTTTAGGAATAGAAAATCTTTACATAACTCGGTATAGCCTTTGGTTCAGTGGCGTTTCTGGCTCTGGAAACAACTCCAACCTATACTCTCAAAGTTTACACATCGCGGGAAGTATTGCTCAATTCTTTTAGAAGCTCTTTTCCTATCGACACTGGATAGTGTCAGTAGACATGATGGCTCCAAAATGGATTCGGATTCAACATCCTTTACCCAATGTTTGACATTGGAGAGGCTCTAATAGGTGCATGCAACTCTCTTCAAGGCCGATTGTGTTCCAATATACCGCTGACTATTGAAGATAACGCATCGTGCCCGGTACGAAAAACAGGTTTTTTTCTTTAGTTAATCAAAAAGTGCCCGTAGTCATTTTGGAGCATAGGAATCTCTACACACTATGGTTTAAGTTATTCGAGGTACCACAGGTTTAGCGTGATGGGCAGACGACGAGATTATCTTTTGCTGGAGTCCAGAAAATGGGAAGTTTCGACGGATGAACGCGCAAAGGTGATTGCCAATGAGACCGCCAAAGAGTCTGCGATGGCTGGACGACCAGACTATATAGTAAGTATCAGGGTAGCTCGCCTCCGTGCTTGGCAAAGAATATTGGATACGGCAGAGGAGAAACTAAAGTTGCGCTGCGACTGGTCCTGTAAAAATATCTCCCTAATTCCGTGACTGTTTCATGTCCCTTTCCCTTGTCTTTGAATTAGTCACACTTACAGGACGCGAGGCTAGTTGATGGAGCGCTCGCCTGTATCTTACTGTGGCAAGTGTGTTATCCCCAGACTGTTCGTCCTAATAATTTTAGTGTTCCAGTCTGTGTAAATTCGCGTACGTTATCTGTCCCATTACTGAGAGGATCGGTATCGTTGCCGCTTGCCTCATGTGCTTGACACGGGTTTATCCACACAGACTTCAGGAATATGTTAAGTTTTGGAGACGGCTGTCCTCCTCCGTTTTATTTTACTTTTTTATTTGTTGGTCAAATGATTCTGAGCTGACGGAAGCGATCCTACTCCTACTAATGAGCGTTCTTCCTTTCAGTTCTTTTCTTTGTTCTGTTTTTAAAAAAAATTGGGTTATTTTTTAATTGTTTAGGTTCGTTTTGGTTTAGTGTTTGTGAATTTTTAAAGTAGCCTAGGACTGGACAAACTTTTAATTAGATACCCGTGAATTCAGTCACAGGATGAGCGGTATATATACACACACACACATATATATATATATATATATATATATATATATATATATATATAATGGAATGGAAGATATCAAATTAGCGTGATATATATATCAGTGAAAGATAATAGTAAACGACAATATTTGAATCAAGATTAAATTTATAACTATCGGACTAGTTTCGGCTAGTTACCAAATAAAATTTTGTAACTTTCCGAAACTAGTCCGACAGTAATAATTCTCACAGCGCTTGAAAGAAAATGGATGTATAGCACCACTAAAAAACTACTCATAAATAAAACAAGCAAAACCGAAATTTTTCCTCCAAAAAGGAACATAGCCTAAAGAGTATTGAATAGTGGGAAAGTGTTTTTAAGGGATTAAAGCAAATTCGATTTGTTATGATTGAAAATGAGGCAGCATTCAAGTTTTTATTCATAAAAAAGATTAAAAACCAAATGCCCCATAGAAACGGTCATACCTTATGTATTTCCATTGTCGAATTTCCGCAGCATAAAACGTTATCGAGGAATGTCCTTCAAGAATCTGAGATTTACTCTCTCCGACTATTTCTATTTCCTAAGCGTGGCTTATTAAGCAAAATGGGCCATTTAACACAGGAAAGACAGTGAAGCAGTATTTGGATAACTGAAATTTTCAAAATGACGAACTGACTTGAAGAGAGCCCTGATTTAAACCCGAGAGAAAACATTTGGACTATATCAGTAATAAGGTTTTTCTCGGAACCCAAGAGTATTGAAGCTATTTAACAAAGTTTGTAAAAATAATGCATTAAAATCTCTTAACCACATTCTAGGCAGTTTTAACTTAAATTAAGTGAGATTTTATAATTTTAATTTTAGTACGTTGTACTCTACTTTTGAACTGTACTGTCCAGCACGAACAAAATTTGTCGGAAGACTACAATTTTTCTTATTCTTTGGGTGTGTCTTTGAATATATAGGTGCAAGTTTACATAAATGTGCGCATTATGTACATCCAGAATGCAAATCAAAAAGTAAAGCTTTCCTGTCGAAATGATTTGAAAATGATATTATAATGGCGAAAACACGTAATTATAGAGTGAAATAAAGAAGAGCGAACGAGAACCCACTCAGGTGTCCACAAATAGCTATGACATACGACGAATCACTTTCCTGCCCGTGTTGCAGAAATGTTGAATAGAAACCGAGAAAGGGGGAAGATACACGACTGATCTCTTTCTATACGTCAGGATTCAGTAACCAGCGAGAAGACAGGTCTTTGCGCCCCAAACCTCTTCACGAGCGTTAATCCCCAGTCCAGCTGCGACTCTTATGTATTGCGGGCGGCCAGGATTTTGCATCAGTCGGAACAGTCAGCCGAAGTTGCTTCCACAAGGTTTGTATTCATATAAAGGCCGTCAGAATTCGCTTATCAGCCTTCAGGAGAACCGATGTTGAGTGGCTTTGGCGCATGTTAATCAAAACTACACCATTCGTTCCAATCGTTCTCAACCCCAAACAACATTATAGTCCACAGGAGCCACAAGATCACTGGAATCGAAAGTACATTGTGCCAAAAATAAAGCATTAGCTCCTCTCTTTAATAGTATGGGGTTACAAGTCAAGTTAAAAGAATGGTTATCTCATCACTTGTGATGGCACTATGGATTCAAATAAATAACAAGTTCTACTTAGAGAGTAAATATTGCTGTTGTAGGGTGAGCTAAACACGTGACATCAGAATATAATGTCGTAGAGTCGAATGATGATACTAGGCGAGGATTGACCCTGCGTTGACATGCGAAAGGAGTACGCCAGAAATCGGGATACAGATCTCAATGCGAGGTTCTGAGTTTTAGAGAAACTGATTGTAGAAAAATAACTTTACTATATACAAAGAAAATATTATGGGTAAAAGTAAATAAATGACAATAAATTAAATCATACCAAACGGGGGAAGGGGGGATAGAAATGACTCGACGGGGACGAGGGTCCAAGAGAGGATGTACGGCGCTTGTTTCCAGGGAAAGGGAAAGAGTGTAAATGACGGGGAGACTCACGTAAAGTTTAATTGACTGGAGTAATTAGGGCGATGAGAAATGAACAATGGAGTGCTCCAGTTGAGAACGAAGGAGATACCTAAGTGATAGATGCCTCTGTTTATCGTCTGTCGAGCGGGAACTCTGGCCTTAGGTACGAGCAAGGCCGGGTAGACGCGTCGCGTTCGTATCTGGAAACCCTGGGGTAGCGAAGCAGAGCGTCGAGACTCTACGTGACTGCTAACCAAGACGCGGCTATATGATACTAATTTCGCCAAGCTTTTCTCGAAATATTCCTAATGCCTCAGCGGAAGCAGGTCGCCGGAGGCCCCCAAAGGGGGACGGGGATCTCATTGGACTTGGCGCGCTATTGAAGGGGGATATTCTCGGCGCGCATCACAGCCTCGCACGAAAGTCCTTGAGGCCCTAGGTCTAGCGCCAAACAGGCGATGTGAGAGGGAAGAAAGAGAACACAAACGGAACACGCAGTCGCGTGAATTTCTCGCTACTTCCTTGGGGCTGTCTGGCCGTGCAGATGCATCTGTCTCAGGCGCAACGGATAGACGTTGGATTTTAAGGAGGAGGGGGGGGTACCCTTCTCACTCTAACATATCCTTCCTGCCCAAGAAGCAGCTTCTGGAGGAATTGACATCAGACTAATATAGAGTAATTATACAGCTAAATTTCCAATAGAGACACGAATACAAAAGGGATGGTACCGAGTACTCCGCACAAAAATAAATGAAATAAATGAGACTCAGGAAATGATCGATATAGCTATTACCGAACAATATCAAGTAAAAAATATTAAAAGTAATAATACAATAAGACATAGAAATAGTTATCAATAGCCAGGGCCATCATAGTCTCGATAACCATGTGCTTACGTACAAGGATATTCCCCCCAAAATGAAAGGCCCTATAATAAATTCATTGATAGAAAAATTCAAATGTAAATTTGGTAAGACGTAATTTAATTAAGAGCAGGAAAAGTTTTTTCCTATTGTATTCCAAAGATAAGTTGTCAATTTTTAAAACGAAAGAACAAATGATTGGTTAATCCACGGAGCATTCGTGCCTCAGTCAATAAGGCGCTGCTTTCCATACCATGGTACCCGGGTTCAACGCCTGTAAGAGTAGAGAGAAAAGATTTATACAGGTATCCACTCTAAACATTGCTGATATTTCAAGTGATTTTATATATTTATGAGACCTGAATTAATATATGTAAAACATTCCTACCTTTGACACAACATTTTTTCACAAAACTCGTTTTTTTTACTTGTAAATTATAGGTATTCGTATTATTTCGCACAAAACTTACGGATAGTTTTTATTTGTAAATTATAGGTATTGGTATTATTTCGCACAAAACTTACGGATAGTTTATTTGAATCCAATATGATTGAATTTACTATTTTCTGAATAATAAAATAAATTTTTTATTAAGTTATTTTATTGATATTAAAGTCCCTCCTTAGATTGCCAAATCCTTAAAGGACGACCAAGGACTGTTCTCCAATTTTGTTTTCTCCATCTGAACTCGGACTAACAGAAATTGTAATGGTTTTAGTCAAACACAATGATTTCTGACTTTATTCGATATTGTTAGTATTTTGGACTCCTCCAATCTCCTCGTGTGCTCTTAAGTCTATATTGTATTAGTATTTTATTTAAATGAGGAGTTTAACTTTGCTTGTAGTTTCTATTTCACAAACCAATGCTCGAAAATTCCAGTGGATAATTTATATTTAAATTTATTGGTTTGTAGTCTATAAGAGACCAACATTACTAAGCTAGAATATAACTAGAACACAACCCAGTAATGTTATAATGCTAGAAGCAGACTCTTTAGCAGTTTGTAATGTCTTACATTTTGAGCTTCTCTACCACTGATACGCTTTCTTGCAAACTTAACTCACTCTGATTCAGATGATTAGTGTGGTTATAAATGATTTTTACAATGAATTGAGGAACTACAATAATTATCAAAATGAAAATATGAAATAAATTGCATACACTAATCTTCAATCGGAATTAATATCTGTAACAAATTACCTCAGTCATCCAATCCCTACTAAATTTGATATTATGGTTGGTGCTCAAGATCACTCGCAGGAAAAGGGAAGATTAAGATAGTAACTATGGCACAATATGTTTAAGCAAATATCAATAACAATTCTCTCAGGCTTAAATTAAGGATAAAGTGAAAGCCTTTTTTCAATAAAGAAACTGTACACTTCTTGGGGTATGATTAGAAGATAAAACAATTTTACATCGAAGCTTATCTCTCTCCTGGCTTATTTTGCTCATAGAGGTGAACTAGTGTAGAAATCTGGCCAATATTATATTGCAAAAGAATGGAGACCTTTTTTTAGATTGTTCTAAAAGAACATTGAAGGGGTACTTCTGCAAAATGGTAATAAACATATCAGAAATTGGAAGCTGTAATTGAGAAAATGAACTGCAATGTACAAGGTTAGTTCTTATGGGGAGTGCTAAAAATTCCGACTATCTTACTAGGTGAGTGACCAGGATTAGATGTACACATTTCTAATCGTTTTATCTCGACTGAAACAACTGAGATAAGAACATTAGGTTGAGAAGGAATGACTTGTAAAAAAACAAAAACTCGCTTGGTGAATAAAGATTTAGTGGTGCTGCCATCGATTCATGTATTGCTTCGTTTAATGAAGCCATTTATTAAAGCTCTATCAAAATATCTATCTTTTTTTATTGTTATAGAAATTTTCCTCTTTTTTGGTATGATGATCACACACAAATTCTCTATAGAGTTCAAATCTGGCAAATTCACGAGCAGGTCCTACAAGTTAGATGTTCTTTTCAGCCCAGAAATTTGTTATTAATTTTGACTTAACATAATGTGCGTCATCATGCAAAGAAATATAGTTATCATCCCCCAATTAATCCTTAACCGTTCAGAAGCAGGATTTTGTACTATTTTTGTTAATGGCAGTATTCTTGAGCATAGTTTTTACTGCTTTAGTTTCATTATATTTGGAAGAAGTCCCCAATAAGGAGAGTGTTGGGATGCTTCACCTTGAGCACGAAATAGGCCTCCTGAAATTGCTCCCCTTTTTTCCTTCTAACGTAAAATGTTCCAGTTGCTGAAACAAGCAGAATGGTGTTAAATACATGAATAGTACTTTGCCCTATTCCTCAACGGTTCATTCTTTTTGTTTGATATGAGGCTTCTTCGCAGCCATTCTCGAATTGAGACGTTTGCCGAAAAGTCTCCACTTCACTGTGCGCGCTAAAGCGTTCATCTCTGCATTTTTCGAATCGTGATCAAGGTTCACACTGGACGCAACACCATACTTATGCTGAAACCTTACCAAGAGAAGATCTTGTTTTTCATTTGAAGCTTTTTGGCTCTCCAGAAATATTTGTCACAGGAGTGTAGCCAGTTTTAAAGTCCTTACTGATCATAAAGATAAAGCTCCTTGATAATTAGCCTGAGCAACTCTTTCCATGCATTCCAAGCCACTTTGATGCAGAGCAACAATCGTTTCACGCTTTTCATTGAAGAGAACCATTTCTAGAATTGAAATTAATCCCCAAAATTATTTTCTAACAAAATATTAGGAAATAGATTACTTATAATTATACAATAACATTCATTTAACTCCTATTTGTTATCGTTTTACTCTTTTGATAGAATAGCAAAGAAGCTGAAACTAATCTATTCAGGACCAGGACTTGAGAACGATTTTGGATTCAGCGAAGGAATACGTTTTTTTAAAAAAACGAGAGAAAATGAAAATATATATTTGTCTTGTTGCCTACGAGTGTACTTAAGATTTCTAACATAGATTTAGTGTGTGATTTATGTGTATTTTTACAATTTATCAACTCATCGGGCATTTGACAGCACCTATATCGATACACGATTTTCTGCTCAGGAAATTTTGAAGGCAACTAAACGAATGAAAGCCAGATGTCCCAAATTTGGCAGATTACGATGGATATGGTAATAGAGCCAACTCAAGCTTATGCAACTTTTTGAAGGGGGCGGCACAGAAACATAAGGTCTAGTGTTGTCTCGTTGGAACACAACCATCCCTTTGGCTACTTCTGGCTTGATTTGGCGAATTTCTTATTCAATATCTCCAGTGGGTTGCAGTACAGATCAGAATTGATGGTCTGGTAGTATGGGAGTAGGTCATAAATAATGCCTTTAAAATCTAGCAGATACAAAAGATTTTGCGTGAATACCTGTTTTGCTTTGTTAGCTTTCTTGGTGTATTCACATACCACCCCAGGATTGTTTCGACATGATGTTATAGTATAGAATACATTTTTAATTACAAATGGTATCATATGTTCCTGCAACGTTTATCCATGTTTGACCTTGATTATAGTTAACAAAAATAAGATCTATATTGATTTTTTTATATGAGATTTAGCAAGTAGGTCATTATTATTATTATTTGAGTTAATGAACACAAAATTTTTGTGGAAAAGCCTAGCGGCCATGAACTTGAAAACAATCTATCACAGAACACAGTGTCAATATTTCAAGTAAGAAGGTTACATTGATACATGTAATGTCCCGGACAATCTGCTACATTGGTAAAATATTTTCATATAAAAGTAATTTAGACAAATATTATATATTACCACTCAAATTTAGTATTAGCTTGTACATTATATTTCTCAATTTTACATTATATTTCTCGATGGAAACCTATTAAAGTTATCAGTCAAAAATGAATCAAAATGAAAGCGGAAACAAATCTCGATTGGAATAGAACACGTTAAATTTTCAATGGAAAACATTTTTATCTAGTATAGCTAATTCTCTTAAGGGTAAATGGCTTTATTCTCGAGGTTACTTTGAGAACTGTGAGACACTTGCGCAGTTATCTTGCTTTTCTCCTCTTGAATTATTTCCCAGTTTTCTTGAAATGTTATCAGATTCATCACTACACAATTAACTCCGAGTGTCTTCCAAAGAATTTCACTGGGTTAAGGTCCAGACTCTCATGGCCAATTTATTTATAAGAGTGATGTATTCTTCGTTTACGACCGACTGTCTTTCTCGAATTGGTAAGTTATTTTGTATGAAAATTGCAAGTTGTGCTTCAGAGTCTCGCAGAAGGAGCTAAACTGCATTATGCAGTAATTCCTTGTAAAATTGTGCATTAACCTTTCTTCCTAGGCGCACAATTAATAAGGACAATTCTTCCATTAAATTTCTTACTCTTTTTTCTGCAAGAGACAGAAATATTTGGCTTCATCTTCAACGAGCAAACATCTAACCATCGGATTACAAATAAATTGAACTTTGATTCGTCACTGAAATAGACTTGGCTTCGGCTTCATTGTTGATCTGAGGTGCCTAATCTTAAATTGATCCATTTTGGATATTAAGATCTTTAAAAGTGTATTAGGAAAGATTATTTTCAAAAGGAGAATTAATATTACCTGTCCACAGTAGAATATAAGATTTTTAAGCTGAATTCCAGCGACCTTTCGGACAGTTTAACAACCTTTGCTTTTCGTTAAGTCATCAAAGAACTTGGCTGCTCTTAGTAATCTGAAATAGTGTTAGATAGTTGCTAGATGTTGCGATACATCAGCAGAGGTCAATCTATATAACAATAAAATCTAAGCTTTCTGATGCTGACAGGAAAAGTGCACTCCTTGGGCAAAATTGACAGGACTAGAAAAGTTGCCTTAATATAAGCTTTGGAAGCTTTCCGCAATAACAAATGACTAATTTATAACTACAAATCAATTAGTCGTTATTTACTGTAAAAATGGATACCAATTCTAATTTGGCTAGTTAGTATGGTCAATATAATCAGTGGTCGGAAAACAAGATATACTTTTTTAGGTCAATACGTTTATGATTTTGTGGGATTTATTTTTCTTATGATCTAACCTCAACTTAACTTATCATACTCTCTTAATCTAATCTACCCATAACCTAACCTCCCTTTACAATCTCATACACATACCTTGCCTCTCTACATGATGGCCGGGGTGGAATTTTCTTTAGCCGAATTCACTTTCGTCTACTTTCATAACGTCATCTTCCCCCCGAATTAGGAAAAGTTACTCCAGTTCAAGCACAAAACAAACCGCGGCAAAAACAATTTAACCAGTCAAGTACTGAAGGTTTGGAAATTCACGTAGGTTAAATTGCCTGTAAAACCAAAAACTCATTTAACTTATAAATTTGAATGTTAGCGAGGGTGTCGTGGTATGACATTACACTATATCAATACCATATTATATCTATGGGAGAGGACCAATAACTTGAAAGCGAACCGACAAAAGGGACAGAAAACCACGAGTTCAGACGGGCTGAGTAACGAGAGAGTGCAACGAGGTCAGGCAAATTATGGACAATGACAAAATTCAAGGTTATTTAAAGAGACATGTACAAAAATAGAATTTTATTTACACTAAAAAATTAATAACAGAATTGAAGGGTAAAATTACCTCAGAGAATTAACGGGCCAAAATCACATCAATAAACGAAGGGAAGGAGATTAACTCAATTGGGTTACTGAAGGGGGGAGTGGGGTTTGGCTTACGGATGTCTTCTGCTCTTGAGGTGAGGCCGCTCGAACTTCAAAGCGGGAGGTTGGAGTGATGACGGTTTTCCAAAAGCAAGGGGGGGAGGGGGAACTTCCGGTCCAGGGGAGAGTATTTCGGCTACCCGAAATGAGTTGGGCTTCGACAGGAGTTGATGAAAGAAGTCGGGAAAATCACTCGGGGCGATCTTTCAGGGGAATTACCTTCTGACTGGGGCTAATTACAAATACCAAAAATTGTCCAGCTGTCACTTTGCTTTGTTGCTAGCACTTGACTTGGAACCATGGGAAAATTTTCTTGGTTCTGGCGAAACTTCTCAACTCTGTGTGTCTTACGGGGAGTCGAGCGAGATTTTATATCCAAGGCTTTCCCCGGAGTTAGGGGTTAGCGGAAAACAGCTCTACTCTCGAAGGGACTCGAATCTTCTGGCAGAGCTATTTTAGCCCGCATAAAGGTGAATCTTGGGGGACTCGATTCGAAGTTACCGCTTGTGTAAGGAGGGGGGGGGCTTACTACTTTAGTACTATCCGAGCCTTTTGCTGCACATGGGAGTTCCTTTCTGCTAAAGAACTTCCACGTGGGGATAACCTCACAGAGGGTACATTTGCGAAAATAGTGTATACTTTCTTCGAGCCACGTGCCTTCATTGACTTTTTTTTGCGTTTCCCTCACGTAAAAGCTTTATTGCTTTTCATGAATGATTTTTACCACTCCAACGTAGAATTCGAACGAAAGGAACTTTTTCCTTAAATCGCAATAGTGAAAAATACAACAATTCATCCCTAAACATTAACTTCAACCTCTTCTTCTTACGTAATTAATTGTGATATCACACTAAACTACAAACACTGACTAATATATTCAATGCACCAGAGTGCTCTCACAAATATACCCTAAAGAGACTGATGTGTCACTGGTGTAGGCCAGATCATTGTTGCCAGAAACCTTTGGGCAAAGGGTCAAGTTAAAAATGTGGCACGAAAAATAATGCTCCATCCTTTTGAATCTCAAATTCAGAGGTAAACACATCTTTCCATTGAACGTTCAGCATTTGTCTCCGATGGTTTTCAAGTATATCCAATTTAGACTGGTCTGCTAGTTCTAAAGGCAAATCAGAAAAAGCAAAACGAGATGGATCAAGGCAAATGTTGGGGGAAACATTATTAATCTCTTTCATAGTTGCATAATTTGAGGAGATTCGGTTTAGAAGTTCCATACAGCAAGTCTTGAGGAAGTTACAACATCTTTGATGGATATCTTTTAGGACTTCTGATGAGATGTTTATACTTTTACTTGTTAATTTGGTAATACTTTAGATTTTATGCGCAGGGTAGGTGGCGCTGTTAGTAAACTATAATTTTGGGCTACAACATATCTCTTATGACGTCAGACGGTAGCTTCAGATGTGACCAATCACGGCGTTATATTTTTTTGTTGTTTTGGGGATTTGTAACTTTTATTCTGTATTATTTACAAAATATCTGCGCCTCTTCTCGTTCATAGTTTTTTTCTAAGTTAGGTAAGGTTTTTTGATGTCTTTTATTGTTTTTTTTGTGTGTTTTCGCACTTTTTGTTTTTCAGTGAACGATAACAGCTTCTTACTGGCAACGTCGTAGCTTTTAAATAGTACCCGCTTAGCATTTGTTTCTCTTTGGTTATGGCTTTTACATGCTCTAGTTGTGCTTCTTCGTTATTCAAATTCGGGTTTAATTTGCATTACTGCGAAAAACATTTAGATTATTTAGAGGCGCATAAACTAATCAAGAAACCTATAAAAGTAAGTATTGTTTCTCATTAGGTTAGGTTTTTCTGCCAGTAAAAACCTGTTGGGGACGAAAAAACCCAGGAAATTCACGTGGACTGCTCGTAGGCGAGATATCACTTCAGGGGGACTACCCTGCGAGGATCCTGAGTTTCAATCAGTTGGGGAGGTCTGGGCGGCTCAGCCCCCCAGTATATATTCATATACCAAAAAATATAACTCTGTAATTATTCACATCTGACCCTACCGTCTGACATCATAAGACATATATTGTAGCCTCAAATTGTAGCCTATAAACAGCGCCACCTACCGTGCGCCCCGAAACTGAAGAGTTACCGTTCATTTATTTAAAAAAACATAACCAAAATCAACTTTTTCAATGGGCAAGTAAATATTTGTAGAATCCATATCAACTTCGAGATTCGCATTTGGTGGATAAATTCTTCTTCTTATCATACTAAGAGTAAAATCTTCAAGTTCTTTAAGTAATTTACAATGATCAGCGTGTTTACTTTAAAAGAGCAAATTGATTCGTTCAAATTCTGCTGAAATTGGCATTACAAATGTGAGATACAGCGCTTGAACTGCATCTGAGTACATTCTCTGGAGCTCTCTTGCAAGATATTTATCACAGACTGAGGAAGAAGAAAGCTGAAAATGAAGTTTTAAAGAATCCCAATTATTAAGGATTCTCTTGATGCAGTTGCTTTTTGGCAGCCATCTAGTTGAAGAGAGTAAAATTAATTGTAGTGGATCCTTTCTATCATTTATTGTCCTATATAAATCCATATAAGAATTTCTTCTTAATGCAGACCGATGAAACAAATTATATGACTCTCTAAGCATATAATCTAAGCTAGATGGTAGATGCTCATAGGCATGTGAACTCACTAAGTGAAGCGAATGACAGATGCATTTCATTAAAATTAAGTTTGGATCGTCTTCCTTCGTTAGAGTAAAAAGGGAATGATTTTTACCACAAAGATTATAAGCTCAGTCAGTCTCAATAGCGAAGCAATTTCCTAAGTTAATTCCCACTATATTGAAAAAGTCTATCACTTGCTTATACAATGCGTGGGCAGTAGTTTCCACAACTTTAACTAGTGCTAATAATTGTGATGATATTTTGTTCTCTTTAAAATTATAATAACGAACACACAAAAAAAGCCGCTTACAGCATGTACTATATGTAGATTCATCAAGTATTAATGAAAATGAAGACTTGTTTATTTCTGCTACCTGTTCTTTGAGCAATTCAGGTCAAATCACTTTTTTTATTAATGCTGAGCACTTTGTTCTATGCAAACGGAAATTCTTTGAAGCTGATGAACTGGCTACCGCATCACTCGTCTTAACAATTTCACTCAATTATCAATAGATTGTATTGCTGTATGACAAGAAACAAAAACGCTTAGTTTTATTTCTAATGCACTTATTCTATTACGATTTGCAAAGAACTTTTTTATATTTCTTTTTTCCGAGGATGATATTTGTTCAGGATTTTTTGTGTGTTTAACAGAATGTGTGTTTTATAAAGCAGTTTTATGTGCTCTCAATGCAGATTTACATACTTTACAATACGCTTTATTCTTGTCATTTATTTCTATCAGCCATGTTTCAAACATGGGATTTGAAAGCCATGATTTTTGAAAAGGTAATTTGCTCATAATTGGCATTAAATATAATAACACTTTAACTGAAGATAAATCGCACTATATTAAATCACATAAAAAATAGAAATAAATTGAATTAGGCCTATGCAGCACTACCGCAATGTAAATAATTAAAAATTCAAATAGACGCCCGTGATGACATATCCACATGTGAAAACACAATATGTTCACTGGCTTCACAGCCTTCACTGCTATTGCGTATTAAGGAGGTATATTAATCCACGCTTTGAAGTAATTGAAACCATATGTTATAAAATTTAAATTGTGAAACTTAAATAAAACTTATGGAATTCTAACATTTGCATTAAATTCAGTTTTTAGTAAAAATAATTTTATAATTAAAGAGGATCTAAAGGAACTAATTTTTAAAACACTATTGTCACTCGCCGCCGTAATGCGGTGGCAGGTTTTATTTTTATCAAATGCATAGAAAAGGAACAAGAGTTCTATTCTTTATATGTTATAAATTTTACAAGTTAACAGCTACAGAGTGATGGCAGTGAGTTACGGGCGTAGCGGCCGCCGACGAAGGCACAACCGCTGAACTACAGAGTGAAATGGATTTTTCATAGCTAACAATTTTTTTTTAATAATTTATGGTTGAAAATCGCAAAAAGGAGCATGATTATTAAATGGATTAGCATGAAATTCGCAAAGCAGAAGATGCATAAAAAAGGTAGCATATGTTTTCTAAAAGTAGCAAAATTTGCGAAAATTCGCACGATCTGGCAACACTGGGCCAGATCCGAAAACGAAAGAAATGTTATGAAAGAATTAATTTGCAATTTCGAAATTAATTTTATCTGCTAAGCAAATCGAGACTTTTGGCCATTCTGCTTATTGGCAATTTTATTTTTACTCTTGTTTATAAACTTATGTAATTCAAGATATTGCCGTGTCTTCAGTTCTAAACTTTGTGACCTACCCGTTTTGTAACATTCTTTTGTTCTCCTATTGGTGTTTATACGTCTTATTTTAATTATTGCTTTTACTGTTAAGTAATTTATGCTTCATCTCAATATTACATGAACAGATATATTAGACTGGTTATTTTACCGTTCATATAATGAAGGCTTTTGACGTCTCCCTTAATATTTTAAAACTTAAAATCGATATTTTGTAGGAGAAAAAGAAAATATCGGTTTCCTATTTTATTTCTGTCCCAATTGGTGATCAAAGAGCTGAGTAATAAGCTGGAATGGTGCGAAGGCCGTTTAAACTTATATGTTGCATGTATCATTGAATTTAAACATTAATTTAACTAAACTCTTCGCTCACTTCATCCCTTAATATTTTATTTTTTCAGAAATATCAGCTGGTGAAATCAATAAAAATCTTAATAGAATCTGCTCTCCGCCATAAATTCATAACGTTATAACAAATCTAAATATAAAAACAAAAATAATGTATTATGCATAAATCTTGTAACAGAATATTGCGTATTAACAAGAAAACTATAGCGATATAGCTATATATTGCAAATATAAAGAAAGCGTAATATTTTATATGCTTCATTATGTGGTAGGTTTGATAGGGCTGTGTACCATATCCTGGGTATATAAGGTAGAAAAATCAAGCATATCTTACAGAATTGGAATGAGGTATATCAGACTCCTTTCCAGATGAAAATAAGGACAAGGAAGTTGCAAAGGGAGGCAATGAAAGATGATAGGCATTTCAAGATTTTTATAAATTCTATTAAATGTCTATGTGTGTAAGATGAATATCCCTGATGATTACTTAGGAAGTTTGGAAACGCGAGTACATGAGAGTCTATTTGACAAGCACCCATTCCTGAGCAGTTAAGATGAGGCTGAAAGAAACCATATTAATGAAATATATATGAATTTTATTCTGGGAGGAACTACAGATAAAATAATCGTGAAGAGATCAAGCGGATGTTGGGAAAGCAAGATGTTGAAATATGTTTTACATGTATGATTACGGCTTATTGTTAAGAATACTACAGCTTTTAAGAATAGTTTCGCACTCTATACTCCTGTTGTGTAAGTTTATCTTACAATTTCAGTCCTATTTTTTCATGTAGGCCCACATAAAGCACTATGCCTAGTTTGTAATTATATATTTTAGTAAAAATCTCAATTATCGTCGCCAAAATCGTTAACTCCGAAAATCCCAATGGATTCGTTCAAAACACTTCTTTTGTTCACGGATTTTTAGGGTTTGGTGGATTTGTCAAGTCACTGAGGGCATTAAATATATTTGACTCTCTAGAAGCGAGATGGCGAAGTAAAATTTATGTCGGTGGGATAGTGAAGTTAAAATATAATGAACTGTTAGCAATTTTTGCAGTATTACAATTTAATTTAAAAGTCTCAGCATGCTATTAATGTGGGAAGGGATGTAAAATCATCTGTGAAAATCATAAATTCACTTTTGAGTTTTGGAATCGCAGGAAAAAGGGGAAAATGACGTTAATTGTGGAAGAGTCTAAACGTGTTTTGCGAAAAAAATATCTGTCGTAAAATTTTCCGCTAACTATAACTTCGAGGTAGCAAGTGGTGGGGTGAGCTAGTTTAGGATAGGTGGTTTATGTTAAGTTAGAGGGATGGGTATGTTAGATTAGGTTAGGGTATGTTATGTTACTAGTAAGTTAGGCTAAGGTTAGAGTATAAGTTATGTCATGTCATGGGGGCTGGTTAGGTTAGGGCAGATGGTAGGTAATGTTATTTGATGAGGCAGTTTAGGTAGGGAGGTAGGTTATCTTAAGGGGTTGTTCAATTAGCTAAAAAGACAAATAAACCATACTTGTATGAGCCTAGTTTCAATGTCTTCAAGTGGGGCCTAAACTAGAAACTAATTTATTTTGGTTAAAATTTAGACTTATTCTTAGGGGAAAATGTTTCGTTTTGGGAGAGAACTTTTCTGACGCATTTCATTTGTATTCTTATAGTTTGGCCCTACTCGCCTTATAGCCCTGACGTCCTCAGAAAGCGTAGGTTTATTTTGCTAATGTGAATGACAAGTGATGACGCGGTTGGTAACTTCTAGGAACCAGACGAAGCATTTGGGATTACGAATAGAGTTCAAGCTTTTGGTTAGGTTAGACAAGTACACAATATGGCCGTGGTTGAACTAACGACACTTTTGATTATTTTATTCTTTTTAATTTATATACGGACATCAAAAGTGTATATTTTTACGATCTGTGGCTATTGCTACTTAAAGGACAAACTACTCTCTTTTCACTCCAACTAATAAGCTCTAGAAATTAGTTGATTTACTTCTATTGTTTCTCCTCTGCCTTCAGTGTACCTTCAGCTTTTCTGTAGTCGTACTCGATAGAGTAGAACATGTTGCCTTCTTATTTCCCCTTTCCTTTTAATTTAAGATTTTCATCTCTAATTGGAGCCATAAAGTGATATCATGTTCTATGGTATTTTGCTATTTATTGTCATAAGAAACTGCTTATAAATTATGAAATCACTACAAAATGTAGTTTATATTTAAAAATTTAACCAAACAAATTTTATATTTAGAAATGATACTAAATTTTCTTAACATATAATAAATTTGAAAAGTAATTTTGAGCCAGAAAAATACGAAGAAATATTGAGGGAGAAATTGATGAAGCAAATTTATACAAATTGCTTTAATTCATAATTTCGAGCTGCGGCGACCTTTAAAATCATTAGTTCTTAATTTATATCTTCCTGTGAACAGAGATGATATTTAGATAATCTGTTTCATATGGGCAGCGTTATGCTCATAATTTGTGTTAAAGTCAAGAAATCATTACGCTCCTTAACTTACAAAGGTAAGTTTTATATTTGGCTAACACGTGTCATGTGATGAAAAGTGTCTTTTTTTTAAAGAGTCATTTTACTTAAAACAGAAAGCCTCTTCTCACTTTACTCATTGTTAATAAAAATCCAAATTCATTGAATCTGCATCCAATCTCAAACAGCAGAAATAAAAATAAAATATATAACGTCTATTAAAACCGTTTATCATACTTTTCGACGGAAATTTAAGTTTCCTCGGCTTATTAGTATCTAGTAACTTGTAATCATCTTTGGTCCTTTATGCGTTTACCTTTCTTAATTTATGTTTTAATTAGCAAATATAATTCATAATTAGACCTTATCATGCCTTGGATAGTAAAAGCCATTCTATTTTTCTCCCCAAGAGATTAAATTGTCATTAAAAGCAAAGTATTTCATAGATAACGATGGAAAGACGTAAATCAAGAATAATTGAATTAATTATCAATATACTTAACAATTTCTCGGATTTCTCGATAAGTAGACGTTTTATGAGAACGAGTGTTTTGAGATTTGAATTCTGATGAGCCTTTTAATAGGATTGGCGAGGAGCGATGGGAAAACTCCCTATCTGAAATAATTTCATTTCACCTCTTTATGTATATTCTGGTTGTTACTTTACTTTCTCTATATTTCTTTACAATCCTTCTTTCCTTTCTTGAAAAAGTTTATTAATATAGTAGACACAATTTAGTAGCTACAACGCTATTTTTCCCAGCTGAAAGTTTATTGTTGAATTTCTTATATTCGATTGACCTCCGAGACATCTTTTTCAAATCAACATGATATGATAAAGTAGCCAGAATTTAAGGTTTATTTCAGAACTTTTCGTTCATTCCTCCGCAACGGCTATAATATAAAAACACTATTTTTTCAAGAAGAATAGTTATGAAAACTAACTCTTGAAAATTTATCTTCGTGAAATCATGTATTATGTATCACTCTGATGGGCTGGAGGTTTAGAAAAGAAAGAGGCTCAATTTTCAATGGATATGAGATGAAGCAGTTCGCAAAGAGGCAAAAAGAAGAATGAAGATCGGTGATTTGGGATTTATATTAGAGAAAGTCTAGTAGGACATTTTGAAGTGGCTGATGACGTCAAAATGTTTTCAAAAGCAAGCAAGGATGAGGAAAGCACCTGTTTTCGTGCAGGATAATTCTCCCTGTCATGCCTATGTAATCTAATAAATTGTTAGAGTTAAAAGAAAACCTACAGGCAATTTAACAAAGCAAATTACATTTTACAAGCCATCCAAGATTTTGAAAATATTGCATCTGCTAATTTCATCAAAACATTAACTTTATTAGTAGATAATAGACTGTTAAAAGTTATTTCTTAAGGGTTCCTCGTAAAATAGCTCTTGAACACTTCTTATGTAAAAATGTTTCATCAAATTTCCTCTCTTTGTAGTGCTTATATTTTGTATATACTTATCTTGTTTAAACATGTTTTAATTTTTATTTTTATGGGTGTTTGTATATTTAGATTAAAATTTAATGAACTCCTATTGTTTCAAATCTGTAAATTGTATTTTAACAGTAAAAGATTCAACAAAAACAATAATTAAATAATTTTCTTATTCTACTTTCACTATTGTGTTAGGCTGACAAATATTCACATTACACTTTCGACTAATTATTGTCACAAGTCAATGAAGAAAGTTACACAAAAATGCAGGTATTCCAAAAGAGCTTTGGCTATTTTCAACATATACATATAATATTTACGTGCACGTTATGTGATGCCTGTTCCATATTATTTTCGTGGAACATTTAATATTTTTTTCTAGTTCTTTGAGGGTACTCATATAAAATAAATTTTCGATTTCTAGTTTGAAGAAAAACATCATTATTCGATTCCAACTCATTTTTTAATTGATTGTAACTTCGCTTACCTCAGTCTATTTCACATCTCCATTTAATTTTATCTCACATTCCAATTGAATTAATTTGAGACGGGAAATAAATATCAGAATTAGTTTCTTGTAAATCTGGCTTTGAAAAATAATTAATTCTGACCTGGCACTTTCTATGAGTTATTAAGTTAAATATTAACACTAAATCGATTGCGATCTAATTATTTAAGCTTATAACAGAAATAATTGTGTCTTTTAACGCGTACTTTATTCATATATACTTTTAATTATACGGAGCAATCCAATGATATTACTGATATTTAGATATTTTTTCCCATCCAACTAATCATATCAATTCGTTACCTTTCTAATGAAGATCGACTTGGTAACATAAAATACAAATCAGGAGCAGTATTTTAATGATATATTGACAAGGAGCCAATCGCAAAAAGGAGGCTTTGTATTTTCTTGGATATTCTACCCTCCTTGTTCAAATTATAAGGCAGCCTATGGAATTGTTTATGTAATGTAATTTTACATTTCAGAGAAGAAATTCAGTATTCATATATATATATATTTATATATATTACATATTTATTTTCTTTTAAATAATTTAATAATTTAGCTTTAATTACAGCTAAAAAGTTTTTTAGCACGTACTTCTCAAATATTTTCACAAATTTCTGACGCTATATTACAACACTCACTTGTAAAGTTCATGAGGTGTTTTCTTACTTATCCAAGTACTTACTGCAAGTCTTCTATACTATTTATGCTATACGCTACTCTTTTCAGACTAACTCGATTTCTTTATTATGTGGTCCTCTATTTCTTCTAATTTCGTTTTATGAAAAGCATTATTTGACCATAATTTTTAGGTGAAGCAGCTCGTGCATTTATTCGAATTCAATTCGGTTTGAAAATTAAGCAAATATTTTAGGTAAAAGGAAAGATACGGGAATGAACACTTTTTGCAATCTCGGAAACTTCCCAGCATATAAGAGAAAAATCAACTCATTAATTTGTTTTCTAAAGATGAGTTGATGAGGGGGATCCGAAAGTGATAAATTAGATGGAAGATACAACAGTTATATAAAAGCATAAACCAGGGGTAATATGACCTCAAGATACCCTATCGAAGTCCCCTCATCTTTAATTTACTTTATTTTCATTCACTCATTTTAAAACAAATTTTCATTTAATAATTTTCCATGACTGAAAAGTTTCACCGATGGAAACTAAATGTCAGCTCTAAATATCATTACTTAAGTTAATGTATCTTTTGATTTTACAATTACTCATTATAAATCAAAAAGAGTAAAACAGATTTAAATAATTTTAGTCTACGATTATTTTTATTTTTATTATTACTAAATTTTATGCACTAATTAAAATCATTTGTGATATAAGGGCATTCTATTTATCTTCACACCAGTGATGGTCAAAAGTGCAAAATGCTTGATTGTTATAGTTAATTATTAGCATCTTCAACCGGGAACACACGCATTAAACATATATGTATATTGATTTAAGGCATTTCAAAAGGTATTATTAACCTTATAATGTCACTGGTGTCATCATAAATTACGCAAATATTTAAGGATTTGGGATAAGCCTCGCACGGCCTCGCCCTTTTCCATCGCTGTGAATTTAAAGCGCATGGCAATATTTTGCTTTCGCTGAAAAAACAATTTGAATAAGATTAAATTTCCATTAGTCACTGGATGTGATAGCGATCAGTGGTTCGGTATCTAAGCTAAACTGTTTGTTTCAACTCAAGGGCATGAAAATATCTGTGGAAATTTGTAGTAAAACTCGTACCAATCAATTATCTGACTAGATTTTTACTGACTTAGTTTGCCATTGCTTAATGTTCATTCTTTGGGTTGGTAGCCTCGACGAACCCTACTAAAATTAATGAGCAATAAATGTCTTGCAGGTTTTGGCTCAGTTTTATTTGTGTCGAATATGTATATTTGCTTCAGGTGGAAATGGAATATATGTCCTTATCGCTCAAGCCAGTGAGGTATTTGGGTGTATAGTTTGGTTGGTGAACTACACAAGAGCTTTTCCTAGGAATCTACGTGTGAGCTGCGAGAGTTCTTTTTCTTAGTTGATATCTACTGGAATGGCGTTGAAGATACGATTCCAAGGCAGAGACCGGATGCTTTGCTGTTTTATCTGTGTGTGAGTTGTTTTCTAGGCAATGGTAGCATGGTTATGGGGTGACTATATTAACTGTAGTTATCCCCTTTGTTTATAATTCGTAGACTATGGTAAGGGTCATATATAAAATAGTTTGGCTAACTTGGGTAACACGTAATTTGGAGAAATTGTGTTAGAGTTGAATTTAGTGTTTTATTAATACTACTTTTTTAGAGTGTAAGTAGTTAATTAAAGCACTGTTGGTGCATCCCTAGGCGAAGTAAAGTTATCTGTTATATTTTCTGTAGTGTGAAGTGTCATTAAATAAAAGAATTAGACACAAGCATATAGGCATGGGCGAGTAAAAAGCCGATGTCCTGTCTGAAATTGTAATTTGCTCGAAGGGGTTTCCTATGAGTCTTCAAGTGTGGTCCCTTTATATAAACTTTGTTGTATTTTCTATGTGTTGCTCCCAACTCAATGAGGACTCTTTGTTGTTTCTGGGTTGGTAAAACACTTTTGACTTAGTTTATTTTGCCCTTTTTCTAAGAAAAATTAAATTAATAAATATAAACCTGATGAATTGGAGATATGTGGATTTACACTAAAGATATCGTAAATAGAATTTTACTTAAAAAATATATATCTCTTAAGTAAGAGATTGCATTCACTTAATTACATCGTTTACATCCTCATTACTGTAGTGCATGTTAATAAAACGGAAGATAGATGTCAAAAATAAATAGTAGTAACCTTGTGTGTTCGCTATCCTTGACATGTAAAATCGGCAAACAGTGGTTTGAGGGAAGGAGTTAATCAATTTAAATTTATTAATTCCTTAGCTTCTAAATTGATATATCTCCTTTGAAAGAAGGAATTTAGCCATTACTTGGTTAAGAAACATTAGTTTACAAATGATTAACTAAAGGAAGCAAAATAACTATTAGACTTGAAATGAAATGTTAGGTTACGTTTCGAATCTATCTAATGCCAGTAGTTTCTGGTTGGCAAAAGAAAAAGAGCGAAGAATGTCAACTTAATTTCTGTTACAATATTTTTTAATTATTTTTTTAATAAATTCTCATCATTTCTTTTTATCAGTAAAATGTATTATTTATTCTTTAAATAAACAGAACATTGCATGGTTTATTAACGTTTTATTTTCGTTGATCTAAAATAGGTTGGAAACAAAGTCTCGCCAAACTTTTATTGATATTGATTTTTATCGAAACAATACAGCAAAAGAAATATTTCAATGAGCATCTATATCTAACGACGGGATCGATCATGGATGTCTTTTATAGAAAAGTCAACATGTTGTCTAACAAAGAACACTCCAACTGCAGTTTTCAGTTCGTCATTATTTGCAAACGTTTTGCCATTCAAGATGGTTCTGCAATACTTGTCATTGATGGTACTCTCGGTGACATGTCTGTCGAGTACGGTAGATGATGGAGAACTTACGATTCCAGGTTTAGAGGTTTTTCATTGTTATGATTCCCTACGTGTAGTCGAGCGTTATAATGAAGAAACTTAGCAGCATTCAATTCTGGTGGTTTCTACGCAATTCCGTTTGAGTATATAATTGAGCATCGATAGACTGATTGTGTTCTAACATTTCCCAGTAAAGCCCTTCCTTTACATTCTACTAGACACAAGTTATAAGGATTTTTTGGGCAGTCATCTTTCGTCTAACGTTGTGCAGGTGCTCCTTTACCTATCCAATTTCTTTCGCGTGCCATGTTTGAATATAGACACCATACCCATCTGTAGGAACAAGATGGTTCATGTACAGTAGTGTCATGTAGTTGCTAAGCAGGTGCTGACGGTTGATGTTAGTTAATTTACGTGGAATCCATTCGGCCACTTTGCTAACTTATCCTATTTCCTCTAAATGATGCAAAATGACAGTATAGTTGGCGCTTAACTTCTCAGTCAGCTCGTGTGATTTCAGATGTGGACAAACATCGACACAGGCGATCAAACTGTCATTATTAATAACTGAGGGTTTGACTACTTCTTGGTTGAACTTGGAGATCGATGGGGCCACACTAAAACTTCTGTCTTCTTCAAATATATTAAAAGAATAGGCTGCTATTAACAAGAAAGAGTCATTTTCTGGGTAATTATTTCAATTTTAGATATCATATATGGTGTCCGACTAATTACTCTGCAGTGGACTAGTTATTCCTAGGATTCACTTGAAAGTGCCTAGTGAATTTGTCTACCTAGGTTTCAGGTCACTGAGCATTTTAAAGTGAGGCAGAGGAAAGACTAGGCCACTGCACATTAACAAGTCCTTATACTATATAAATATATCAATAAATAAACTTTTAAAAAGGTTGTGCGTTAATTTTGTTTCCAACGAAATACATTCTATATGCTAATCCTTTCATGAGGAATTTAGTGTTCGCTATCCAAGGCTATGATTCATTTCTTGTAGTAACAATCAGCAGGAGCATTTAATCCGTTATTAAAATAAAACTATCGGTAATAAATGCTAACGATATTGCAAGAAAAGTAGTAATCAATTTTTTCACAAATTGCCAAAGAATAACATTGTGAGTAACAATCCGTCTCTTTGTGATACCGTCTGTTTGATCGGTACTCATGATGAACGTTTGAGACTGTTGTATCCAAGGATGACTTGGCATACAAATTTAATAAGAATAAATGTCATTCTCTTTCCTTATTAAACATAATTTTCTGTTAGATCCATTTGCTCGTGCGGGATTGTGTCAAATTTCTTATTCATTTTCAACTAGTATATATCTATTTACTGTATCATACTGTAAAAAGAAATTTATCATGAATAAACGCAAAATTACAATCTTCCTCCCTTTCTCTCTCTCTAAATTACTCTTTTGCTCTCTCTGATCGTACTTCTGACCAAACATGGATACCTTATTGATACAAGATTCATGTGTTCTGTTGTTCGAATCTCGAATATGTTTGTTTATATCATTTGACATGAGCATGCGTTGTAGGCTTAAGACACTTCTGATCTTTCATTATATTTCGAATAAATATTTTTTTTAAATGTGGTCTTTATAAATAAAAGACCGTAATAAAAATTCTAGTATGCTAAAATAGAAACTCTTTGCTTTTATGACCATGTATACAAGTTCTTTCAAACTGCTCCAGTATAAAGAGAATGATATTGTGTAACTTTCCAAATATTCTCCCTTTCCGTGAAATAAAATCAAATTCTGAAAAACAATATAAACATTTCTTCCTTTTAGGTAAATAAAGCCAAGTACTCGGAAAAAAAGTGAAGTGATTAGGTATTTTAGGAATGATAAATAAACTCAGTAAATTTCTAACTACACTTATTGTATCGTGTTTGTATTGCTGATGACAGGGGGAAATGAGGGAGATTAAAGTTTTGTTAAAGATGTAGAAGAGAACGTTCTTATTAAAGCGAATGTGGATGTATTAACCTTTTCGTGCCTTAGGTGAAGATAGCAAAAAGTGAAAAGATAGTCCTTTTAAATACACCATCCTCTATCTCCAACGACAAGTTTCCAAACTTAGTTTTGGTCAGATCTGCAAAAATAGAAAAAAATTAATATTTTTTTATTTCTACAAATGAATAATGAGAAATCGGCATTTTTTCTTGAAATTTTTGAAAGAAGTTTCTTAATACGAGGTGAAGTTAGTGAAAATGATAATGAATTGTGTAGAAGGTATGCATTTACCCAGTAAGAAGTATGATTGAGACCAAATACTGGAATCAATACCAACGTTAATTAGTACAGGTAACTTTATTCAATGTAGTTCAAGCCTTAAACTAGTACTCCTTTGCCGATTAATATCCATAAATAAGATTCATATATATATATATATATATATATATATATATATATATATATATATATATATATATATATATATATATATATATAGTCTATCAGTTAAAATATCCTTGTATAAAATCTAATAAACAAAATAATATTAGAAAATGAGGAACAAATTGACGGTATAAAAATGTAAATGTTTAAAATAATAGTAAATGAAAGTAAAATAACAATTAAGAAGATACAGACACCAGAGTGCTTACATTCTTCCTTTATTATCAATATTTCTGACTTTACTCTTCTCATAATATTTTGAGCCTTGCTACTTCGCCAATTAGCCAAACTTTGTTACCACACTCATAAAAATTGAATAGTTTTCTCTTGATTTATTATTTTCATTATTTAGATTATTTCTTCAACGCCCCAATTTCAGTATTTAGTCTTTATCACAGTTTGACACGAAATTTCATACGCTACCTATTTTATTACTTCTAATGAGTCATTTCCGCATGTCATAAATGTGAGATGAGAAGAAATGTGCCAGAGTAAACTGAAGATAGAGTTACATTACCCAATCCTAAACCAAAAAATGCGTCATTGCAAATCCCCTTTGAATCAAAGAGGAATTTAGACAAAACTCAATAACAACATAAGAATCTATTATGAATAAAATTTAGACATTATATTCAATCTAGGGATATTTACGCCTGAGCGCCAGAGAAGAATGATGCCGGTAATTATTACATTGGAAATTGGTTAAAGATAATAAGAAATATTTAATTTGATCTATGTGTCGTCTATGCTTGGGAAAGTGTAGATCAAATGTATCTTTCCATTACCAGGGTGCATCGGGTATATTAGAAAATTGTTACGACTCACTTAAGGGATCTCGGGTAAATTTAGCTGGCCAATTGGAATTTTGTAAGTTTTTCTCTAATAAATTTTAACATTTAATTTATGTTGGAGATGAGTATCTTCTTTTCACTCATCGATAACAAGCAATAGACTGAAACGAAGTCAGTGGAGATGTGAAAAAATATTTTATCGGGGCATGTAAAACAAAGAATGAAATAATTTGGCTTGTAATGGTTTGATATTATATCGTAAAAGTCTGCTGGACCTTTCTAGGTAATAACTGAACTAAGCAAGTACCACGTTATAACTGCTAAGAAATCACAAAACATGAAGCTATATTGGATTGTTTGAAGCAGAAGGTAAGTTAGTATATTGACTTAGAGATCCTCCATTTATCTTGTTTACCAAAGTTTTTTTAAATTATCTTTTGTCTCACAAATCTTTATATAGGAATATCGACTTTCCAGGGATGGTGGTCATGTGAAGTTATATGAATATAGAAGTTTGCGAAGTTCTGCGTTCTCTATTATAGAAAGAATATTGATTTGCTTGAGTCTGTGCAGAGAAGGATAACAAAGATGATTGGTGGGCTAAGGAACTTACCTTATGGTGAAAGGCTCAGAAAACTAAATCTACATACATTGGAAAGGAGAAGAGTCAGAGGGAAACTGATTGAAGTCTTCAAATGGGTAAAAGAATATAATAAAGGGGATCTGGGTAAGGTTCTTATACTTAGTGAACATGACAGGAAACGTAGCAATGGGTTTAAGCTTGATAAGTATAGGTTTAGAAAGCAGATTGGGAGGAATTGTTTTACAAATCGTGTGGTAGGTGAATGGAATAGGCTCACAAGACATGTGATAGAAGCCTCCTCTCTGGGTAGTTTTAAGAATAGATTAGATAAATATATGGATGAAGCTGCTAGATCGGACTGACTTGTTTTTATGTACATAGGTATATATTTTTCTAAGGAGTTGAGAGATTATATTTTGCGGTTGCATGAATGGACATAATCCTCTGGATGCATTTTATGTATATTGTAGATTAGATCTGACGAACTTCTGTACAGGGTGACAATGTTGATGACTTTTCTCTGGTAAGAAATCTTTTGTATGTTGACTGGAACAGGAGCTGCCAATTGTAGGCCATAAATGGTCCTTTGCAGTCTCCTTCTTTTCTTATGTTCTTATATCGGATGTTCTGAAAAATTCAGAATAATTTTCTACACAACTAAGCTGTAGCCAAAGAGAAGGGTGCAATGTGTTTAACAACGCTTACATGTAATAACATCTCAACCCAAATATAGTAAAATTGAAAGGCTCCTGGATGATGCGTCGTCCCCTTTACGAGACGTCCTAAAAAATAATATGCAATGATGCCTGCCGATTTTTTAGCTATATTAATTTACATATTCCTAAGGAATCAAGTTTCGGGGATGACCAAAGTTATATGTATATGCTGGGTAGGTTTATGATCCCGTCGGTTGCTCTTGAGGAAAATTTTGATTCTTCGAAGAATATTGCCAAGATCTTAAGAATATAATTTATTTATCAGGCTACTTGATATATTCTATTCTATTTACGACTTTTTTACCTAACGTATAAAATTATATAATGAACTATTTATCGATTTTAAGACGTAATTTTTCGTTGTGTTTTTTATATAAAGTTATGCTTTCAACTTCAGGTTTCTTTATATGCCGATACTTCACTTTGTGGTTGAATATTTTATGAATTTCCATAGTTTTATATTTAGTCTTCTTTGCTGTATAATAAAGGTTGTATCCTCTACTTTTATTTCACTAATCTAGATCATCCGCTCCTTTTAATATACAAACTGGCATTCTGCTTCAAACAATCCAATATAGCTTCATGTTTTAATGTCTATTAAATAATTTTACTTTTTCTTTTAGGAACTAAACCTTTATTCATCTTTTCTTTTGGTATAATTTAGGATTTAAAGGCATGGATAAATTTGAAATTTAGTTCTTTGAAGATATATTAAAATACTTTTCTTTTGGAGATCTTTTTAAGTGAATTTACTCATAAGAAATGTGTTTTATTTTAAATCGTAATGTATGTCGGTGTTCGAGTTACGAAGATAGGATGGAGTAGACTCAACGAGGTTAAAAATAATGGTTTAGAATATATATTACTAAATAAAAAAATGAGAGATTATTCAAAATGGATATGAGTGTAAATAAAATAAATGTCCCAATACCCAAGTTAGTATGTATTTGAAAGGAGGTGTTTCAAACGATTTTGAGGTAGTCTCTTTTCTTTCACTTCATTCGTAGTTTCGTACTGTTTTAGATAGTTTCTTATTAAAAAGGTAGTCTGAACTGGTTAAAAGGAGTTACAAGGAAAGAAAGTACCCTAAGAGGCCTTACGGTCCATTTAAAGAGGGTACCTTTGGACTAGCAATCGAGTAGGCACATGGCTGCTCAATTGTTTTGAGTCCCTAAATGGCCACTTTTCAAGACTTTGTCTAGTCTTGACTTGAACTGGTAAACAGATTAACTGTTGACAACTTCCACTGGAAGTGCGTTCCACTTACCGCAAATACTGCATTTGAAAAAAT
The DNA here is from genome assembly GCA_963969495.1 of Ceratothoa steindachneri. NCBI lineage: Eukaryota > Metazoa > Arthropoda > Malacostraca > Isopoda > Cymothoidae > Ceratothoa > Ceratothoa steindachneri. The sequence goes on along the minus strand of OZ018324.1, from coordinate 33,194,363 downwards.
TTCCACACAGATTACGGTTTTTACGCTTCAGTTCAAGTTTGAAGCCGTGATTGCGCGTTCTGTTTTCACTCAGTGTGAAAATATCCCGGTAGTGAACATTGTCAACCCTTGAAGTATTTTGAAAACTTCCATGAGCTGACCACGCAGTCTACGTGTTTCCAGCAAGAACAGATCTAATTCCCTTAGTCTATCCTCATAACTTTTATGTCGGATAGAGGGAATCAGTTTGGTTGCCCTAGCTTGTACGAGTTCCAACCTTGCTATATCCTTTCGAAACGAAGGACTCCAAAATGTTACGGCATACTCCGGGTGCAGCCGAACGAAAGAGGTGTACAGACAAAGTACTATCTCCTTGTTACGGTATCCAAACTAGCGCTTTATGTAGCCTAACATCCTTTGGGCTTTCTTCTCTGCCTTGATCCACTGTTTCGAGAACTTGAGGTCACTAGAGATAGTAACACCCAAGTCCTTCTCAGTGTCACTCGATTCAAGGGCAGTTCCCTTAAGGAAATACTGAGATTTGGGGTTTCAGGGGCCGATATGCATTAATTTGCATTTGTTCACGTTGAAAGGCATTTGCCACGTGTCCGACCACTCCCCAATCCTTTGAAGGTCCTCTTGGAGGCTGGCAGTGTTCCCCTCCTTTGCCACATTGATCTCCAAAATTTGGAGATTTTACAACCATGCCTCCGTCCATGTGGTTGAAATAGATAATAAACAGTAGTGGTCCCAGGACGGAACCTTGAGGGACACCGCTAGATACGGGCGCCCATTCAGAGGCCCGACCATTCAACACTACGCGTTGCCGTCTGTCACTTAGCCAGCTCTCTATCCAACCTACTACCTTGCTGCATATCCCCTGCGCACGCACTTTCCGGAGAAGGCGGCGGTGTGGTACCTTGTCAAAAGCCTTTTGGAAGTCAAGGTACACAACATCCCCTGCCTTGTCTCGATCATGCTCACTGAACACAAAGTGGAAGAATTCCACAAGGTTCGTCAGGCATGACCGTTGCCTTCGGAAGCCGTTCTGAGAACTCCTTAGTAGCAGGTTTGACTCTAAATAAGACGTTATCTTGTCCACTATCATGCTTTCCATGAGTTTACCAAATATCGAAGTCAAACTGTTGGGTCGGTAGTTTGACGAATGGCTGGAGTGTCCTTTCTTGAAGATCGGAGTCACCTCCGCCTCACGCCGGTCTCTAGGAACGCATCCGGTACGACTGGACATGTTAAAGATAGCGCACAGATGTCGTGATACTTCATCGCACACTTCCTTCAACACCTTGGATAGAAACCCGTCCAGCCTGGGGGACTTATTCGTCTTTAGGTCAGCGATCTTTTAATGTTTCAGAAAGTGAGAGCATAATTCCTATGCACTCAATCCTTTATAAAAAAAGAAAAGCAAGAAAATGAGAACGGGAGGAAAGGTATACTTACCTCGAGATTCCAAACTATTTTATAGTGAAACTAAAAGGGATTTTCCAAACTAAGTAAGAATTGATTCTCAGAAGAAGGATATTTCTTATGGTTTGGTTTTCCACGGTGATTAAAGAATGACCACTTATTTTTCGCTACATTTTCCCTTATCATTTCTGATCAGTAAAAAACAAGAAATAAATAAAGGGGCTTAGAAAATATGATTTAACTTTTTTTCAGTTCGATGAAGTTTTTGAAGTAGAATAGTGGTTCATATTCTGTCTTTGTGGATAATATTTGAAGAAAATGGATGTTTCATCTTCAATTCTTTTCAATTGCCCCGAATGGTCTGCTTAAACTCAAAATGTTTTAGACTGACCTATGTGACTGAATCATTGGATAGATCTTAGTCTCATAAAATTAAAGAAAAGCTAAGATAATTAAATAAAATCTTTCTTCGTTCTATGTGCGTGGTTAGGGGCCTATAATTATTGAGAAATTATTAATTGTATTTTATAGGAGCAGTTTGCTACAAGAAAAAGAAAAAAACTGTTACATTTCCTTTATCTTGTTCATACCTATGTTTTCAAGTATTCTATTATATTTTTAAAAGAGCGAATAAAATATTGCTCCAGAAGAATTCCGAAATAATTTATTGTTAAAACTCCTATGGAGCAATTGATGGTCGCAAATTTAACCTAATATCATGAAATACCATGAATGATTATGGAGGATTATCCTAGGTAGATGCAAGCATTTCCAAAGAAGCACAAAACATTAGAAACACCTGACATAGAATTCTCATTAGTCTTTTGTATGATTTGCACTATGTGGTGAGGAAAAAAGGCATTCTGGGGAATTTCATTAGTCTCTTGTTTTGAGTAGGAAAGTAGTGTTGATTAATTGTCTAGGATAGTTATGAAGTATGCCTAGTATATGTAGTTTTAGTTGCTAATAACTAGCCACCTCTGAAATTCTCAAAGTCTTCTTATATGCTTAACATGGGCTCTACATCTAATTCCTTTATATAATTAAAATCTCTAAATAATATGCAAGGTCTTCAACAAGTATAGCATTTTCTAACCATTAATCTAGAGAAAAATTGATGGTTGGAAAAGATGAATAAAATTAATCTGAAAAATTCGTTCAAACTTAGAAAATCTTTCTTAAAATGTATTTGAATTGAATATGTTTTACTAAGTGATTGGAAAGTCAAGAGATTTGCTCAGTGTATGTAGGAGTTCTTAAACAACTGTCCAACCCATAGTACATGTCGTAGAATGACCCTTGGTTTTGATCCCAATACTCTTTGACACCCTTTTAGTAGCGGTATGCTTTAAGGGGCGTGAGTTACTTCTATGATGAAGTAGGCTTTGTTCTAAGAGTGCTAATTCAGTGGTTTTGTTCTTAAGGAAGAGCTATTTTTAAACACATAAGGATAAGAGGAAACACCAGAATCTACCAAAATAAACATGTATTTTAAATGAAACACTTAACTATTACAAACCAACAGTTAACACATTTCTATCTTTGGCATCAAAGATCTTTCAATGACAGAAAAAAAACAAATAGGCTTCCCGTGAACATACCATTTGCCGATTAGTATTTTTTTATCATGACTATTTGATTAGCGTTAAACATTAAATAAAGGTACTCTCGTCTACAAACACATATGACCTAGGTTCAAAAACAATGGTTTCTACTCTCCTTTAAAACGTGGGACGTACTAAACTTCTACTATCGCAATAGAGATATAAATGTTATTGTTAACTTACAGGTAGGTATTAGGGATTGCCGGATGTCGCTGGAGGACTTATCTGTCGTTTTGAAGTGTTGTGGCCGCTGGTTGAATTTTCGTCGAGTAGGGATTGCTTGTCGCCTGTGACGGGGGCTGATTCTTCAACGTAATTAAAAAACGGGAGCTCGTCGGGGCTGGGTTCTTCTCCTCTCACTCTTACGGAGCTTGAGATGTGAGAGTCGCTAGAGTGTGAGCGGCTTTGCTTTCCTTCAGTCGGACTTCTTTGCAGACTGAAAAGGCTTCTTCGGTATGGCACCGATATAAAGTTTGACTATTTAAGTTAATACGGCCCTGAAAGGGGGGATCGATTTTCTCAATCTGATCCTATCGTTTCTCACGTAAGTAGTCTTGTATGGCTGAAGGATCGATCTTCACGAACTAATCTTTCTTCTGGCGAATTGACTTCTAATAATCTTCTTGTCTGGCCGATGGATCGATCTTCACGAACTAATCCTACTCTGGCGTATCGACTTCTGATCATCCTCCTCTCTTTCTTTGTGGGGCGTATTTATAGGCGGATTGCCGCCCCATCTAAAGGGGAAAGTGACCAGGCCACAAAGGCAAAGGGGAAGGGGGCGAATGGTGAGTTAGCATCTGGGGAGAGCGAGAATTATTGAGATAACACTGGGGTGCCCAATTCAGCTCGCAAATTAGAGGCTCGCAACCGCACCGCTACTTGGCGTGCCTTTTGACTCGCACTGCTTTTTTTCCATAACCACAAGTTTATGGGTCTCGTAGGTAATTGAATCCTTAGAGCGTCGTTTAAGGACCTTAGGTAGTCGCCTTAAAACAGATGTTAGCTCCAACGGCCCCAAGCGGCTGGGAGATCACACATGGTAAGCAGTTTCGCCGGCTACCTTTCCCACGCTTCTCCTCTTGAGGGGGGGGGGGGCAGTAAAGTACCTATACTCTTTCAGTATGCTAAATGTAGCCATTTCTTTACATTTACCTCCCTCCTTAACAAATTAACGGGAGGGGGGGGGCTCCAAATCCGACGCTTACAATAACATACATGGGTAACTTACGGAACATTATATTATACAATAAATTCTAGTTCACTCGGGAATGCCTCGATAACATTTCACCTGACCTTACATTAATTCCTATATTACTGTGCCAACTTAGGATCTTCTTACCTACCACTAGGGGGTTACTCGCCCATACTTACTTACAATTCTACTGATTTACACTTAACTTTGCTATAATACAATAGTTGGGCTGCTCCTTAATCGTCGACAGGGTTCCGACTTAACGAGTCGGTTATACAATTGTTGGACCCTTTTATATAGTGAATGGAGTACTGGTACTCCATCAAGAGTAAACTTCATCTCAGGAGTCTCCCATTCTTACTCTTATTTTTACTTAAGTATGACAACGGTTTATGGTCGCATTCCAACTCAAACTCGCGCCCTATTAGATAATATTTTATTTTAACTATGGACCATATTATGGCCAAAGCTTCGATTTTGATAGTAGCGTAGGCTTTTTCTCTACTCAACAGTTTCCTACTGACATAAACTATGGCATAGGCTGTTTCGTCATCTTCGTATTGAAGCAATACTCCGCCTAACCCGTCTTGACTAGCATCCGTGTAAAGGCCGAAGATCTTGTTGGGATTTGGTTAGCAAAGAATTGGCGCAGTTACGAGTTTTCCTTTTAGAACCTCCAACTGAGTTATTGCATGTGGGTTCCACGTGAAAGGGTCTGACGCTGTCTTTTTTAACAAATCATTTAGTGGGGCCGCAATGGAAGAAAAGTGTGGTACAAAACGCCTATAGAACGAGGCCGCTCCCATAAACGATCGGAGTAGTTTCTTAGTTTTCGGCCGGTGCATCTTGACTATGGCGTCCACTTTTTCTTGCTGGGTATTCAAGTGTTTTTGTCCTATTTCGAATCCCAGGTAGTCAATGGATTCGTAGGCAAAATACCACTTGGTCTGCCCGGCGGTTAGACCTTGCTCCTTCAATTTCTCCAGCAATGAGCTTAAGGCGTGTAAGTGTGACTCCCATGTACGGGTAGCTACGTACTCGTTGTCAAAGTAAAACGACACGTCACTTATTCCAGCGATAATTCGCCTCATCATCCTATTATAATTGCTACCGGTTGTAAGTAGTCCGAAGGGTAGCCTGGTAAACTGTAACAGACCTCTCTCGGTCGCAAAAGCCGTCAGTTTTTTGGACTCCTTAGCAAGAGGTATTTGATAATACGCTTTACACAAATCCAATTCGGTGATGAATTTAGCGTCTTCAAATAAATGGAGATTTTGATCTATTAGTGGGATGGGCTTGGCGTCGAAAGCGGTCACTGAATTCAATTTTCGAAAGTCCACGCACATCCGAAATGATGTGTAAAACTTGCAGGGGCGTAGCCGGGTAAACGGCATCCATCGGTTCTCTGTCGTCTAGAAGGGTAATATTCTTTATGCACGCGCGGCGGTGATATTTTTTTAGCATGTTTATGTGATAGGTTCTTCGCCCTGTTGGGGTATCTATCAAGTAATCGACTGGACCCCGTGCCTCGATTACTTCAAACGGTCCCTTCCACTGGGCCAATAACTTATTATTTTCGGGCGGGAGTAATAATAAGAAGTCATCTCCTGCCTTTAATTTCCGAGCCTTTGCTTTCATATTGAAGTAGTCCCGATATTTGGCTAAATTTTTCTCGGTGTTCTCTCGAGCTAAGCCAGAGCAGTATTCTAGGCGCTCGCGCATACCCATAACGTAGGCGTAAGACGATTTGATTTCTTGGTCGAGCTTCGCGTTGGAAAATAATTCCTTAAGAATATTCATAGGACCTCGCACATTTCTCCCGTATAATAGCTCAAAGGGCGAGAATCCCAACGTCCGATGAAGTATTTCTCGGCAGGCGAAAAGGGCTGCAGGCAGGTATCTGTGCCACTGTGTAGGGTTGTTTTGACACAACTTCTTCAATATATTTTTGAGAGTCCCGTTTAATTTCTCGCAGATTCCGTTAGCGGATGGATGAAATGGACTCGTAAAAATTGGTTTAACTAACAGTAGTTTATTAAAATACTCCATCAATTCTGAGGTGAATTGGCACCCTCTATCCGAAATAATTTCTTTAGGCAGGCCTACTCGTGCAAATATTGAAATTAATGCTTTCGCGCAGGAAATAGTGTCAAATTCCGTAGCGCCACGGCATCTGGGAACCGGGTGGCACAATCCACTAGGGTGAGGATGTAGGAGTGTCCTCCACTTGAAGGGGGGTGAATTGGTCCCACCAAATCAATAGCCCCTCGAAAGAATGGTTCGGTTATAAGGGGCACCTTTTGTAAGGGTGCGGGAGGTACCCGGCCTCTGGAGGGATCCTTCTGACACACGTCGCATGATTGGCAATAGGCCACAATTTCCCTGGCGGCCTGGGGCCAATAAAAGTGTCGGAATATCTGCTGCGCCGTTTTGTTGTGACCAAAGTGTCCAGCTAATATTCCATCATGCGCGGTATTCAAAATTCTTTGCGTGTATTCTTGAGGTACACACAGTGCATTCTTGTTCTTCTTATCCTCCTCGCTGATAGTACGGTAGAGAAGTGAGTCTTCTACGATATACTGGATAGGCTTCTTTCCTTTCACTTAGAGAGTTTCACCTTTAATAGCTTTCTCCCATAGAGGTTTAAGAGTGGGGCATTCCTTCTGAACACCGGCGAAGGAAGTCAATTTGAACCCATTGTCTTCGAGGGTAATCCTTGGGGTCAACTTAGCAGGTTGCTCTTTCCTCTGGGCTACCTGTGCTTGGGTGACTACTCGTTGGGTCACTTCTTGCTGGGGAATTAGGGGGTTTTGTCCGATTAGTACTGCGCAGAACTTAATCGGGGCTACTACCACGTCTGTCCAACCGGTAAAAAATCTGCATTGGATATGACATCTCACGACGGGGAATCGAGTGTTGCGTCCTAAAAAGTCGTGGACGATTGCAAATTTCTTATGGTTAGGGTTTATTGGGGGCAGCAACTTTTCAGATACCACTATGCACGTACATCCGGTGTCTCTGACTAAAGTGGATACTCGGCACCCATTAACAGTGCCCTCTTTAAATTGTAGGCCGCCTGGCGAACTTTTGTTGAATAGAAAGTTTACCTGTTGCTGGGGTCCTTCGAATGTCGGCGCGGGGTCGTAGGACGAATCAGCTTGTCCTGCTGGGATCGCGGCAGTCAGGTTTTGCACCTGTTATCTCGAGGTCTCCCTTAGTCGGGAGTTCTCTGGGCACTGGAAACTCAGGTGACCTATTATCCCTCAGGTATAACAAGTGACGGGCTTCCTGGGATACGTGCCGGTATTAGGGTATGATCCTTGTGGAATCCTAACTTCTTTTTGATTTTTTTCTCCTCCAAAATTTAGTTTATAAGTTCCTTTTGCTGCTGAGAACTTAAAGGGCTTCTTCTGTAAATGCCTGGGTGGTGGCCCATTTTTCTTTGGGAAGGGAGCCTTCTCTTTATTGTACTCCCTCGTATATAAACGATGATTTATCGCGCGGAGGTTAGCCTCGTTCAGACACTCGTTGAAGGTAGATGCTTTTCGGTCCTTAACGAATGCATGGATTTCCTGGGGTAGTGTACTTACTAACTGACTCCATCCAAAACTGTAGGCTTCTAGAAGCTCAAAGCCAAAATGTTTGTATGTTTCTCCAGGTCTTATACGAGCCTGCCTGAACTCTGTCCTATATTCTTCCAGGTTAAGGTTTGTTGCTGAGAGAAGTTCGGCTTTGAGAGTGGAATAGTCCACAGTCGCTCCTGAGGGTAAAGATACGAATATCTTTCTCATCCTACGATAAAGTAGCGGTAATAGTCTGGCGACCCCCTCTTTTTCTAGCTCCCAATTATTGACTTCAAATATTTTCCTCAAAATGGGAGAGATATGAGCATAAATCTTCTTCGTCCCTGTACTCCGGAAGTTTCATGCTGGCCGCTGGTGACACTCCTGTTCTGGGTGACACTGACTGCAGCTCTAACTGGTCTTTGCTAAGAGCTCTTTTGTGGGCCATTATCTTCTCTCTTTCATCAGCTTTTATTTTCGTCTTTTCTTTTCTTTCTTCTCTTTCGTTTCTCTCTTTCTCCTGAATAAACGAATTTAGATCGGTTCCTTCCAGTCCAAGGCTTTGACCTTGCTTCCGATATAGGTCAAACAATGCCATCGCGCTTATGTCAGTCATCTACCTTGTTTTTAATCAAGCCTGACCTACTCCACGACCGAAACTTACCACTTGGCCTAACAATTACCTTTAGATTGTATCCACCTCTAACTTTACCAATTTTCCACTCGTCAAATATTCTATTATTCTTGGTGTTCCTTTTATGTGTTAGCTCCTCCTTAAAGAGACACTGCTGGGTTCTTTCTAATATAAAACCTATAAACCTGACACCACTTTTCTAATATGTCGTAGAATGACCCTTGGTTTTGATCCCTATACTCTTTGACACCGTTTTAGTAGCGGTATGCTTTAAGGGACGTGAGTTACTTCTATGATGAAGTAGGCTTTGTTCTAAGAGTGCTAATTCAGTGGTTTTGTTCTTAAGAAAGAGCTATTTTTAAACACATAAGGATAAGAGTAAACACCAGAATCTACCAAAATAAACATGTATTTTAAATGAAACACTTTACTATTACAAACCAACAGTTAACACATTTCTATCTTTGGCATCAAAGATCTCTCAATGACAAAAAATAAACAAATAGGCTTCCCATAAACATACCAATTGCCGATTATTATTTTTTTATCGCGACTCTATTTGATTAGTGTTAAACATTAGATTAACGTACTCTCGTCTACAAACACATATGACCTAGGTTCAAGAACAAAGGTTTCTACTCTCCTATAAAACATGGGACGTACTAAACTTCTACTATCGCAATAGAGATATAAATGTTATTGTTAACTTACAGGTAGGTATTAGGGATTGCCGGATGTCGCTGGAGGACTTATCTGTCGCTTTGAAGTGTTGGGGCCGCTGGTTGAATTTTCGTCGAGTAGGGATTGTTTGTCGCCTGTGACGGGGGCTGATTCTTCAACGTAATTAAAAAACTGGAGCTCGTCGGGGCTGGGTTCTTCTCCTCTCACTCTTACGGAGCTTGAGATGTGAGAGTCGCTCGAGTGTAAGCGGCTTTGTACAGCGGAGTGTACAGCGTGCTGGGTCCTTACCTTTATTTCGAAACTCCACATCTGAAGAGATTCTACAATTCCCGATATATATATATATATATATATATATATATATATATATATATATATATATATATATAAATATATATATATATATATATATATATATATATATATATATATATATATATATATATATATGTGTGTGTGTGTGTGTGTGTGTGTGTGTGTTGAAAATTGAAAACTTCCAAAGTATCGACTAGGTAATCTATAAATGCAACAAGGCCCAAATAAAATTAAGATTCCAAGTACTTTCGAAATTGATTTTAAGTTCATTATCAAAGAATGACGAAAATAACAAAAAACTATAATATACTAGTGGAGGCACGAAAACGCACAATATAAACAATTAAACCAATCCTGGAATGAATAACGGTTTATAGAAAAAATAAGAGGTGCGGAAAGGGGAAAAAGGATAAATAGAAATAAGATGGCATTGAGGTTTTTTGTATTTATCTCTCTTTTGTCTTTCCTTTTCGCTCCGTTATTTTTTCTATAAGCCGTTATTTGATTCAACTATTGGTTAATTGTGGGATTCTTATTTGGGGAAAAAGCTGCAGGATATAAACTTTACCGAAGAAGAAATAGAAAAAAGATCACTGACCTAATGACGAATAAGTCACCTGGCCTGGCTGGGTTTCTACCTAAAGTGTTGAAAGAAGTGCGCAAGCAAGTGTCACGACACTTGAGTGCAATCTTCAACATGTCAATCCGGACCGAAGGCGGTCCTAGAGACTGGCGTGGAGTGGAGGTGACTCTTATCTTCAAGAAAGGAGACCGTAGCCAACCGTCAAACTACCGACCTATCAGTCTGACTTAGATAGTTGGTAAACTCATGGAAAGTATAATCGTGGACAAAATGACGTCGCATTTAGAGTCGAAGCTGCTACTGAGGAGTTCCCAGCACGGCTTCTGAGGTTAACGGTCATGCCTGACGAACCTTGTGGAATTCTTTCACTTCGTCTTGAGTGAGCACGATCGGGAAAAGGCAGTGGATATGGTCTACTTAGACTTTCAGAAAGCCTTTGATAAGGTACCACACCGCCACCTTCTCCGGAAAGTGCGAGCGCTGGGCATAGACAGAAAAGTAGCCGGCTGGATAGAGAAGTGACTAAGTGGCAGACGGCAACGGGTGATGCCGAATGGACAGGCTTCTGAGTGCGTGCCCATTACAAGCGTGTTGCCATAAGGTTCTGTCCTGGGACCAATACTATTCATCATCTATGTCAACGGAATGGACGGTGACATGGTTGCCAAGATCTCCAAATTTGCCCACGATACAAAGCTTGATATCAACGTGGCAAAGGACGGAAATACTGCCCGCCTTCAGGAAGATCTTTGGAAAATTGGGGAGTGGTCGGACACGTGGCAAATGCCTTTTAACGTAAACAAATGCAAAGTGATGCATATCGGCTACCGAAATCCCCAAACTCTGTATATCCTTAAGGGCACTGCAATTGAATCCACTGACACTAAAAAGGGCTTGGGTGTAACAATCAATAGTGACCTCAAGTTCTCAAAACAGTGCATTGAGGCGGAGAAAAAGGTCCAAAGGATGCTAGGCTAGTTAAAGTGCCAGTTTGGATATCGGAACGAGGAGATTGTACTGTGTTTGTACAACTTACTTGTCCGACAGCAGCTGGAGTATGCCGTACAATTTTTGGAGTCCTTCATTTAGAAAGGACATCGTGAGGTTGGAAAGCGTGCAAGCCAGGGCAACCAAACTAATTCCCTCTATCAGACATAAAAGTTATGAAGATAAATTAGGGGAATTAGATCTGTTGTCGTTGGAAACCCGTAGACTGCGTGGTCAGCTCATCGAAGTTTTCAAAATACTTCGAGGGTTCGACAATGTTGACTTCAGGGATATTTTTACAAGTGCTGAGAACAGAACAATAAATCATGGATTTAAACTTGAACTGAAGCCTTACAACCGCGATCTGTCTAAAAAATATTTCACCTAAAGTATCTGCGGTAGTTGGAACGCACTTCCAGTGGAAGTTGTCAACAGTAAATCAGTTGACCAGTTCAAGTCAAGACTGGACAGGGTCTTGAAAAGTGGACGTCTAAGGACGTAAATCATTTGAGGAGAGATGTGCCCGCTTGATTGCTAGTCCAAAGGTACCCTCATTGAATGGACCGTCGGATCTTCTAGGGTACTTTATTTCCTTCTCACTCCTTGTTACTCTTTCCATTGGAAATATATTTGCTGTTTTTTCTTGTTTACGTCATTTCTTTGATAATAAACTTGAAGTAAAGGTCAAAATTACTTGGATTCTCCATTTGATTTTCCTTATGGATATATATATATATATATATATATATATATATATATATATATATATATATATATATATATATATATAAAGAAAGATCAAATACAGATTTTGTGGGTGATAATACAACCACAACAGAGCTACGCCATTTATATTTTCTGCCTTTCAAATAAATTTGTTTACAGAAAGAAAGATGCAGAAACATTGTATAGCTGACTATAAATACATATATAGTACAAGAGAAAAAAAAAATGGACGTGAATGAGCAAAAAAGACAGGAAACCGGAGTTTTTTAAAGGCAAGAGAAAGGTACATTAGAAGAACCCAGAATCAAATAGAGCAGAGGGCAGCACAGTGAGGGCGATCCTTTACCGATAAGTCAGAAATAACGTCAGGAAAAAAAGGTTTTTGAAAATTCCTGGCCAGGCCTCAAACCTGCAACTGATGATTTCCGGTCAGATGCTTTACCACTAGGCTACCAGACACAGTAACTATATTTCGCCTAAAGCGTTTCCCATCAAAACCACTATCTCCCTAACCTAGGAACCTCCACGGAATTTTGATACCACATCCTCTTGGTTTTATTATAACTCACAGAACCTGTATTTGCTCTTACTTTATATGTGACATGGACAATGAGCCCTTAAATCGTGAGCGGGTAAATTTACTTTAGAGTTCCTTTTTAAAATTATTTAAATTGGCGAAGTTCAGAAAATTTATAAAAATTTAAAATGAATGCTTTTTTTTAGATTTTAAATATTAATCTTAGTAGCGAAGTGCAAGCTCCCTACTGCGGGCAGGAATGGCGAAGCCATTGCCTGGTTTTCAGAATACGAAATCTCGCTATAAATTATGATACATTACATAATGTCACAAATATAAATACATATAATAATATTAGATAATAAACAAATGATAAATACCATAAAAATTAAGCAACAACCACCGTGGCTAAAATCGGCCTAAAAGTTGGACACTTTGTTTTTTGTTATTTCGTTCTGCGCTCTCTGTCTCTTTCTGTCTGTCTCTCTGTCTGTCTGCCTTTCTCTCTCTCTTTCTCATTTCTACCCCCCTCTCTCTTTCCCCTTTCTTTGCTGAAGTTATGGCTTCGTCAACTTCTCCCGGCAGAAACTCAGCGCAGTGTGACCTAGGTGGAAGAACTACCACTTTGGCTTAGAGGTTAAATGATGGGAACCAGGTTGCCAGGCACCAGAGTCAAGGCACTAGGCACTTACAATGGAGGTCGAGAAGGCAAAGATTCCCTCTAAGAACTCTATGCTCGTCTCGATGCTGAGTATAAACGATTTCTTCCTCAGAGAAGGAGGGGTCGGTAACACTGAAGCTATCCTAGGACCGACCAGAGATTGTTACTAGGGATCGTACCCAGAAAATTTGTGAATGCGCATGCAACTAGTAAACTTCTGGGTATCAATGAGGGATTAGGGCACCTATGTGCAATGCTAGGCATCAAATTCTCTGATCCGTTTGCTTCGTTCTTTGGATTTGACGACCTCTGCAGAGAGGATAAACATCGGTGCTCCCGTTTCGGACGAGCAAGCGCTGTCTCAAACCTGGGGGAGTACGGCGCTTTCTAGCGCGGAAGAAGATTTGTGTCCCTACGGGGCAGGTCTCTCCAACTCAGGTGTCGCTCGAGGTGCTGTACCCAATTCAGAGTACAACAACTGGACCGTACCACGGGGAAACGCGCAAGGGTAGGAAACGTGAAGAATAGCCCACGTTCCCTTAAATCCTCATTCCTCAACGCTAGGTCAATACGAATCCAGTTGGACGACCTAGTGGGCGTATTGTCCAGTAACAACGAATAGACGGAGGTGCCATCTTAAAAGCTTGGTTTCGCACTAACACTCGAGATTTCGAGTGTAAGAATAGGATTCCCGGTTACGCGATGTCCGACACTGATAGACCCAATCGAGAAGGTAGCCCGGAATTTTTATTTGCCCGAAACTGCTTTCCAACGGTTGATCGTAATGGTAAAAGTGTCTACGAAATCCTAGGAGCTCTCCATATTGACTCGTGGTGGTATACCTGCCGCAAAGCAACCCCGAGGAAGCGGAATCGAACCTGTACGCTAAACATGCCAAGTTGGAGGAAAATCGCCTAAGCCTGATTATGGCCGATTGCCTGGGGCTGATAAATCGTGCAAGGGAGAGGGGAAAAGACAAATCGACTTCGCTAACAATAACATTTTGACAGTGGGTCGAAAGGACAACGAGAGGTGAGACCTTGATGGACTTGGAGTTCACCACTGAGGATGATGTGATAAATGTGTGGGTGGTAGCGATCACTGAACAGTCTTATTCACTGTATCAGAATGAGGTCAAATGGCGGCCACGTGCCCTTCTGTACCCACGTGGATCCGGATATCACCGCATGGAGCTGGGAAAGCATGAATTAACCTGGGAAAGGAGGGGGCCGACGCCGTTATCACACACCCCAGCTGTACTTTCCTAGGGACCAAAGTCATCCCCTCCCCCTCCTCACACGACCACCTCTTCGTTAGCACTCTGGCTTTCCGCTCGAAGATTGAAATCCGTTGGATATTAGAACGAACGTTATCACGATTCCCCCTTGACCAGAAAGAGTCGCCGACCTTTCCATAAATGCACGCGCGTGTTTGGAGCCACCGCACCAGGATCCTAATTAACGTTTTGAGACTGAGTTTAGAGAGCAGCCCTGTTAGACGTCCGTCTACTCCGACGAACGAGCTAAAGGATGCTCTTCCCCTTCCCCCAGCAGCGATTTCGATCCAAGTTGAAGGCTAAATCGATCCATTAACTCTGCCTTAGTCAATCTAAAAGCTTCGACATCAGTGAACTATTCTTTAGTCAATCGGCAAGGACTGACAAGGATTACCAACCCTGAAAGAGACAAGTGCTCCCTCGTCTGAGGCGAGATGTAAACCGACTTCTTCCGTCGAAATCACCGTACCCCAAATGGCCCCTTTTCGGCAACGAGTCCGTAAGTTAATGGTAACCGTTGCCACCTGCAGATTCATCTTGAATCTGGCTTACCTAATTGCTCCATTATTTGTGTGACAGGCCGAGTTTAAATTCCCCCTTTAAATAACCAAATTGAATTTGACCTCTTTAATCCCTTAATTAACCTAGCTGATGGCATTCAGGCCTTTACCCCCGTCTGGGAGACCATTCCCTTTAAAACCAATTTCTGTGTAAATATAAATATCATTTTGTTGTTAGTAAAGTTGTATGTTCGTCATTGTCTTTCTTTTGCAACCCCAGCGCGTACCAGCCACCTGTTAATCTTTGGCCAACTTGCACTCTGAAATATTTGTTTAAAGGGACCCCGCAAAGTCAATAAACCAGCCCCACTGGAATCATAACAATTTCGCTCTTTCACTAAAGGTCTTCAACCAACTTCGAACCAAGCCCCAAAGTACCTACGTATATATAAATTTAGAGTCTGGCCATTCAAAGACATATACTTATATATGCTTTACTCTATTATAAAATCTGGTGATCACGTGTGTCAGGGTCTTTAAAAGGTGTTTGGCGAGAATTTTAAAGGCAACCCTTTAAATTTATTTTAATTTTCAAAGCTGAGTACCGTTTGAGTTACAAAGACAAAACGAAACAGGAGACACCCCTGCCATATTTATTTATCTCTTAAAGTTAGTATGTGTGTTTGGACCGACAACCTTTAATAGGAAAAATTTGTTGAGCGAAGGAATTTCTCCCACGGTCACTTAAATTCTCCACGGATTAGTAGAGTCTGAGCCCTTCTCATCTCACGAAGACTCTATTATTTTTATTTTTTTAAATTTGTTTAATCGTATATTATATTAGTGATATTATTTGGATAGCAAAGCTTCCGCGTTTAAACAAGCATATTCCTCGATGTGTCAGTAATTTGTGAGCCAAGCCTCCTCTGTCCTGTGCTGATGGTCCATTAAAACCCTTTCATTCGAACAACGTACTCCCCGTTTTACGAAGAAGCTAAACGCAACGCGAAACTTCGGATCGCATCCCTCTGGCGGGAGAACCCAAAGGTATTCTTCCTTCACGTAAATAGTTACAAACTAGTTCGCCAGCACAGAGGTCTTCTAAGAGATGACGTTGGCGCGTTGGAAGAGTCTAATATGGTTATCGCTAAGGTTTTGAACGAATATCTCACCTCTTTGTTTACATGGGAAGAGGATGGTCCCACCTCGAGCGTGGCTGTGTAACTCAATTAACGGAATAACCTTAACGAGATAATAATAGAAGATGAGGAAGTAAAGGCTATAATAAAGAACCTTAACCCGTTAATTCTCCACGTTCAGATTGCTTTCTCCCTAGAGTCCTTCCTGAAGTGATCAGTGAAGTTGCTCCCAAACTTACTACGATCTTTAACGAATCGTTACAAACCGGGGACATACCAGAGGACTGGATGATGGTGGACAGTACTCCCATATTTAAGAAGGGAGAGCACAAAAACCCATATAACTACCAGCATATAAGTTTAACCTCCGTTGTTGGCAAAATCTTAGAAGGCATAATAGCCACAAATCTTCAGAATTTTTTCAGGAGATTTTGGGTGAGAACAATTCTAGTCGGGCTGTGGACAACTTATACTTGGACTTTCAAAAGGCTTTTGATAAGGTACTAGACCGCAAGTTGATGTGCCAAGTCCGCGCGATTGGCATCACGAGTAGGGTGGCCAGATGGATTGACAACTGATTGCCAGGCAGGCGACAAAGAGTGAGAATAAACAGATTAGCCTTTAGATGGGGCCCTGTGAGTAGTTTATAGTTTATAGAAAAAAAGAAAAATAGGTTTAAACTATACAATTAAAATTTTCTAATTGTAAACTTCTTTAACGTTATATCAGGTATCTATTCCACTTTATGTGCCCGCAAAAGGGGTGAGAGAGGTGGGAGGGGAGAGTCTTTATCTATGCTACACTTTGTCTTTTGCTATAGATTACGCCCTTGACGAAATAGTACATCCACGGTAAGGACAGCAATGTGCTCTTTGGTACAACTTTTCCTTGTGGCTCTCTGTTTGTCTGTCTTTCTTTTCTGTCTCTTTCTCTTTCTCTTTCTGTCTTTTCTCTTTCTATCTCTCTCATTCTCTCTCTTCCTTATTTTTGAAGACCTGGAATCCTCATTGAAGTATCTATTTATTTACTAATTAATTAACAAACTTTAGATATCAGCATCTCTGCTTAAACTAGATATCATATAAATGAATATACAGGAATGAATTGCACAATGTAACATGTAATCCTGGTTGCTTAGTTGCACATTAAGAGACAAGTTCACATAATATATCTTAGCTTTATCAAGAATGTCCTTATGATTCGGAAAAAAAAAATTTGAAACTTTAGACAAAGTCCTTTAGCAGCAATATAACACAGGTTGGAATCGAGTTAACATACTTCATGTTTTTTTACTAAACGAAACGAAAAGGCAAAGTCTTCATACACACAAAACCTTAAAAAATAATATCTGAAAATAAAATAAAACCTACTTGGAAGTTCATAAACTTCGTCCTCTAAGGTTAGTTTGAGAATGTAATAAAGTCATTCATCAACCTTTTTCATCACCATGATATAAACTTTATGTTTGGGTCTTGACTCACTATAACCTGGGTGAGTGGTTCAAAGGTTATCACACTCAATCTAGTATCATTACATTTTAAAATAGCTACATAGTAGCTGAGTTTAATTGAGCCCCAATATGCTAAATAGTTGCTATAACTTCATATGTTTGTATACCTTCTTTGATCCGTATTTGTACGTTAGAAAATGGAGGTGGTTGGCAGTAGCGGTGATGGTAGTGGTTGGTAGTGGCAGTGATGTTGGTGTTGGTCAGAAGCGGTGGTGGTAGGTGGGTGAGGGTCCTACTGTTTTTATGCCATATGCGGTTCTTGCTGGTGGTGGGCAGGTGCGGTGGCGCTGGTGATGGGCAGGAGGAGTTGTGCCTGTGGTGTGCAGGTGCAATGATGGTGGTGGCAGTGGTAGAGTTGGTGGGCAGGGATATTAATTTTATACCATTATATTTGCTATTATATTCCTTTTCGAATCATATATGTCAACCTTCCTATATTTTAAATTTCATCCCTCAATTTGGCAAAATTAAATTTTGTGGGTTAATTTAAAATCGGTCGATTTACCCACGTTTACAAGAAAATAGAGGCGAAATTTCGCCGTAACCGATTCTATTTTTGATATCATTTCGGTGGATGTGAGTTTTATTTTTATTTCTTTGGCAAAGGTCAGAAATGCGGAGATATGCTCGAATTAATCTAAATAGTTTATCTTGGATTACAAATTTCGTTCATCTATCGTTCCTTTATCAATTTCATCATTTGTGCGATTAATATATGTCCTAACCATAATTTTTTTTAAATAGTAAAGACATGTTTGTTTCTCCTCTTCTTAGTGATATAAGAGTGAATGTGCTGAAATTAATAGCTAATCTTCAATTAATTTTTACTTAAAGTAAAAAAAAGGAAAAAATGATTATTATTTTCCATCTCTGAGCTTTAAGGGAGAGTCTAAAGGATTCTAAACGATACTTTTACGTTCCTTTGACTAAAACGAAAATTGAAATAATTCTCACGGCTAAACTATTTAAGCTAAAGCCTTGCGCTTAATCTCATTAGCTAGCAAATTATCTAAAATATGTTTTACTAATCCCGTAGATGGGATTAGAATCCCATGATTTCCTCAAGATTTCCAAGACTCCTCAAGAAAAAAGAAAAAACTGATTTCTCGACTGGGACAAAAATCGGCATAAGAAATTTTAAAACTTTTTGTGCATTTTTCCGAATATATCTATCTATATTGATATATAAAGTAAATAAAATAATAAATAAAAATAAGAAATTAATTTGCATTCATTTTATGGAAAAAAAGATCGAGGTTGATAAGAACAGTATTAGTGATACGAGTAAAACTGATATCCAATATCTCAAGATTAGAGTAAAGATGAATTTATTTTGCCCATGAATGTTGGAGTGAAAATGGTACAGCCAGAGCTAAATCACTTTTTCTGATAATAGAGTCACATGGATTCACAAGGAATAGTAGTGCCTCAAATGACATCACTGACCGTACCGAGGAGGTACTATTGCAACCAACGATAATAGAAATGTCACACAAATTAAATTCTTTAATTACTATTTTATAATTCCACCACAGACCTAATAATAGTTCAGAATAATAGATGAGTTAAGAAGTAAATATATAATATCTCTTCCTATTCGTCGTATTTTGAGAATGGCTAGATGGACTCAGACCAGATAGTAAGAGATGGGACATTTCATGTGTTCATTCATTATTTGTACAGGTCTAATAAACAATCCAAGAATAGACTATTCCTGAAAGAGAGATTCTATAGAGCAGAATTGCTTATTTTATCAGATTGGTGTGAGGTTACAATAGACTTGCTTTACACCTAAAAAGCTTCTATGTTTCAAATCACATAGATACTGTACAAGATAGTAGATTGCATAAAATATCCCATTTCGTAGAAATGCTTATTTCTAATATTCAATAAATGTTCGTGCCTGTTCAGGAAATTTCCATAGGACAAACTATGATATCTCACAGATGTAGGCTTTGATTTCGCCTGTATACTTCAGGAAAAGCCTATAAATCTGGAACAAAATTATTCGAGCTGGCTGAGATGACGGCCTTGTGTGGAACATATCAGTATATTGTAGAGAAAGAGCAGAGAATATAATGCCGTGTTTCGCTCACGTTGTGTAAGTTTTGTTACATTAACAAAATCACTGCTACAAGAAATAAGATTTATGCATACTAATAACTGGTATACTCTCATTCCTCTAGCGAATTATCAGAGAAGGAAAAGTAATGGATTCTATGGAACGATAAGGTCGAAAATACAGGGCATTCTTCAGTAAATATGCGAAATTAAATAAATAAGAAATAAAAGCACCAACTTTAAAGATAGATTGAGGATAATGACCTATAAGAACAGAAAGCAAGTAAATATGAGGTCAACTTTTACTCGGCCCTAATCTCAAAGACATGGGTAAAAAAATGCACAGGTAATCTTGTATCTAACCCCCAAATCATTTCCAATCAGTTATAACTGAGCAAAATAAGATGATCGAATACAGCTGAGCGAGAAAGAGCGTAAATTTGTATAAAATGTCATATTTGAATATATAGGTATTGCAGTAATAAACAGTTTGGTTCTGTATAATGTTTTACTCTGCCCGTCAACCTAGCCAGTTAGTATTTTTCATAAGATCTCTTCCAAGTTCTGTACTTCAAGCGCCAGATAATCAGAGTGCTAGGCCAAACAAAAAGCACATGCAGTTGCCAATATACAGAAAATATCCAATGTTGAGTTTTGTGAAAGCGATGTCATGGAAGTATAAGAAGATAGTTGTCATCTCTGGTCGTTAATACGCTGAAGCCATAAATATCAAGTTTCTCTATAATGCCCTGATTGCAAGAAACCCTTTTGCTTGACATATCCCAATGATGCAGACGACAATCGTCAATAATGTGTAAAATTTCCCTATTCAATTTTATATATAAAATTGAAATATCTTTTTTAGTGTCTATTGTAGTATCAAATTTATTTGCAATTATATAATTTATATACGAGTGTATATTTTATTTACAATTTTCTATTAATTTCTGATAAAAAATTAATTTAAACTTTATTCGATTATACTCAAATATATCATAATTCATTTTACTTAACTTCGGTAATATTCTACGGTGAAAATACAAAGCCTTCTTTTCTCATTACGACCTTAAATAATTATTCGAGAATCCTTCCGTTACCTTAATTCATCCTTGATCTTAATGTCAGTTTTTTATTACTACCTATCTATTTCCACTGATTCTGGTTGATTACACTTTGTTCTTTTGTTAAGAAACAAAGATTGTTAATATAATTCTGAATATTTAACGTTTATATTCATTTAGCTGTCTTTTTATGACACCAGGTTTGTTCCATCAGCTTGGCTTTACATAATTTTCCGACTTTATTTGGTTAAAAATCTTTTTTAAAACTCTTGGGATGGTGTTGGATTTTAAATGGGTCTTAAATAATTAATTTAATGAGTACCTCAGGAAAACAAAGCTTCTCTGCTATCAAGGTAGACCAGTTGTTTACTTTTCTCTTGCCGTGCACTATCTATGAATAAGACTAGAACTTGGTGTTCTGAAAAATGATGATAAAATACTAATGTTCCGCAATCTTTCAGTTGATTAAAACAAATCGCTAACTAAGTAATATCAAGGTGAGTTCTTAATTATTAATCCAAATAAAGAGATAGATAAAGACAGAAATTAATTTTGAAATATATTAGTTTATACTTAATTCTTATCTCATAAATTGCATTCGTTTAAACGTGGCTTTTGGATTCAACTAAAGCAATTTGGTAAGGAACTTTATCACGCTGCAGGAACTGTCGTAATACCTACGAAAATTTGCATGTACGGGTTTCCGGAGATGCCATACGAAAGAAAATTAAAAATCCTTACCTTTTAAGGATGATCAAAAAGGCTTTAAACTTAATTCTTACATCTGTGATGGTATATTAAACAATGTATATTCACTTAAAATGATTTATTATCAAATGTAAACCAAAATCCTTCATCGCAATAGAATTCGTCGAAAAGAATATTTTGTTAAAAACTAAAATACAATGTTTTTATGAAGAAGTTTTTAGCATGTTTAACTCCTTTACAAATCGCAATTATGTAAACTTATAAAAAAAAGTAGATCAAAGCATAGATTTTTAATAAATAGTTAAATAATTACTTTGCCTAAAGAAACCTGGGTCTTTAAAACCAATTCTGCCGGTAATGACCCATTCTTCTATAGAAAACAGACTTTCACGAACAATTCTAATTTACATATTAGTAATGAACCAAATCCAAAAAGGGTAAGAGAAATTCTTACCCTTTAAAGAAAATAAAAAGAATGAACGCGCTTCAGAATTACTTCGGCTAAATAACTGAACAAATAGAAAAATGGAACATGAAAAAATTTAAAGAAAAGAAATTCTGGAAAATTGAATTTCTAGCTTTCCTTATATATTAGTGACTGCCTACAGCGTCGCACGTCTCAGAAAATATGTCCTATAAAGTGGCTCTGCAGCTGAACATATGGTTTGTTTTCCTTTTATATTTTACTTTTCCTCTAATAATTCCAAAATACACAGAAAAGCAATTTAACTTGATTTATTTTTGATCCTATGGACAGTAATTTTTGAATTTCATTCTGAAAAGTGTTTTTTTTAAGAGAAATGTAGATAATCTACTGTTACATACACAAAATTACGCGTAAGAACTCCGTTGATGAAAAATTGGAGCGAAAGTATTTGTTTATTTACAACTGAATCAGGTTATTATCACCACAAATTTACGTTAAGAAATTAACAATTAAAAAAAAATATGTCTTTGTTTTCAATTGGTCATTTAACAAAGTAAAGAAAATAGAGAAAATCTAAACCATAGATTTTTTTAGCATAGGTTTGTAATAAAAGTGGAGGAGTTAGGAGAAGTGGTATTTTATTCGGTATGGTGTTAACTACTAATTTACACTCTCTGAAGCAAATGTGAGTAAGGACTTTCTCCTTAATTCTTGGAAGTACAACATATGAATTGGCAGCCGTCACAAATTCGACCGAGTATAGCTTAACTACACTCTGCTCGGTGGTGTGTTTACTCGACCTGGCCGTTACACGAAAGCCCTTAACATGAATTTCATTATATGTATTTTTATATAAATAAAATCAAAATCAAAATACCTCGCCTCAGTGCCCTAAAAGTTTATTATTTGCACATTTATGGATAAGTTTTAACTCTTTAGACAAAATATTGGTTGTCGAGAGTTATATATTTTTCCAAATTTTGATCGACTAGAAAATGATAATGATGCTTACAACCCCATATGGAAATATCTGACTGGCTGTTAAACCCATTTATTGATGTTTGTACAATTAAAACCGACTATGCAATGCAAGAGGAGTTGATTGTTATAAAAAACAACTTAGAATTAAAGGCCCTCTTCAAACAATCATACCAGCAATTTTGGACGTGAGCCTTGCCAATAAGAACTAATTCAACTATCGTATTAAAACATATTAAGGTGAGCTACCAAATAAGACATATTTTTAGTCTTTGCAACATAATTCTCTATAATAAAAATTAGATTTAAATTAGTTTTCAATAATACCTAAGTGTTAAATTTCTAGGACTTTTCTCTCTCTGCTATGAATTTTTCAAGTTCTATGCTAATACCTTCTTTAAATGCAACCATCTCGATATGTACGGCAAAGTTTTTTGAGATTGATCTGTTACTTGTAACTCCCTCTTCTATCTCTCGCCCCCGATTGCACCCTTTTCCTCTCTCTCGTCTTTCAGTTTCCTTTCCCTCATATCTCTCCTCTCTCTCTATGCTCTCCTCGCTCCCAGGGAGAGCATCATCACTTCTCTTAGCCGACACTGATAACTTTTATGACTTAGGAGAAGGATTAATTTAGGGGCCTTTTCTTGTACTCTAGCCGCCAGTTTAATGTGCTTCCGCAAGATTAGGGACCACAATTAAATGGCGTATCCAAGGTGGGCCGAACTCGAGAGTTGTACAAGGCAAAAATGTATCTTTATGTAGCCCAACATTCACAGAGCCATCGTTTCTACTTAGGGCCACGTGGTTGTATAACTTCAAGTCTTCACTAATTAGCACGCCTAAATCTTTGTCAAGGTTGGTGGTATCTAAGTGATTGCCTAGCAAGAAGTAGTTTTTTTTGATAGTTTGCATATTATCCGATGTGCATTACCTTGCACTTGTCAAGGTTAAATGGCATTTGCCACCTCTCGGACCACTCACCTATCCTTAAAAGGCTATTTCACAGACTTTCCATTAATTCTCGCGAGATCACACAAACTCCTAACTTGCTATCATTGACGTACTTGGCTATAGAGCATAATAGTGCCGCCTCTATGTTATTGCTGTAGAGTAGGAAAATGAGAGGTCCGAGCATTAAGCCCTTGGGCACCCCGCTACTAAACGAAGCCTATTACGAGGCTACCAAGTTTATCTTCACCTATTGCCTCCTTCCCAAGAGCCAGGTCTTTATCCATTTGGCTCCCTGCCGGTAATGCCGAAGGAGCGGACCTTTTCCATAAACATGCAGGGAGGTACCTTATCGAAGGTTTTATTGAAAATCCAAGAATAAGTTATACACAGCACGACGACGGTCATATTCACTCAAAATACTGTGGAAAAATTATAGTTATTTAGTGAGACATAAACACCTCTTGCTAAATCCGTGCTAGGAATTCAAAATTAGGTTGTGCAACTCTAAGTGATGCACTATGCGGTCTGCGATTATTCTCTCGAGCAATAATCCTAAGACAAACGCTCAACTAATATGCTTAAAATTACTCCGGGCATTAGCAGTTCCTCTTCTTTTAGAGTGCGAATACGTCTCATATTCTTAATTTTTTGCGCACTACTCTAGTTTACAAATACTTGTTGGCAATTGTGTAAAGGTATAGACTGTAGAGCGAACTCTTCGCAAACTTCTTGGAGGATTCCTAGGAATAACGCCATCCGGACCTAGAGACTTGTACGGGTTAAGTTTTTCAATCTGGATGCTGCCTCATTACTGTCCAATGCTATTTTGCATTGGTTTTCTCCATCTTTGAGATTAATCCTAGGCTTCGGTGTGTGACCTTTTGCTTCCTTCATAGATACGAAGGTGAAGAAGTCGTTCAACACGTTGCAAAATTAGTTCTGAATTCCTTAATACACCATTGTCATTTTTAGTGGTCCTATGCTATTACGAATCAGTTTGCGGGTATTGACATAAAGGAAGAATTCTTTCGAGAAATTTTTAAAGATGGATGCCACCCAAACTTCCTTTCTGCTCTTAACTCGTTTTTCAGTTGTTGTAGTCTCATCGCTTGTTCTTTATTGGTGCAGCGATGCCACAATTGAACCACATAGGTTGGAGAGGCTTCCTGCTCATCCTACTGGACGGGACAAACGCGGAGTGCTGGGTTATAAAGCTTTCTTTACGCGCAACCATTTGACGGATGCGTCATCTCATGTTGCAGGTTCATACCGAAATATTGCATCCCTAATTCTTACTGAGTTGTGGCTCTGAAGTCGTGTTTAAAGGTACCAACGTAAGAGCGTTTTTCACATGGAATGTGGATGGAAAACTTGACTGTGAGATGATCTCTTCCACCCAAAAGCTTTTGTAACCTGAGTCCAGATACCATGTCATCCTGCGTGCTTAACAATAACTCTAACATGTACTCACACCTTGTCGGCTCCTTAACCCACTGTCAGGAATTTATCCTGCACGAACACAATTAGTTTCCTCCCTTTGCCATCGCCTGACGAGTCCCTTCAGTCGTTCTCGCGGCAGTTAAAGTCACCCATGACCAAACTCGTGCGCCTATGTATCAGGTTGGTGAGATTCGTGTACAGGCTGGAGTCTGACTCTTTTGACTGGCTCTGCACACTGTAAACCACCACTACTTGTTAAAAGGAATTGGTCAGATCTATGTCTAGTCCTAAAATGTCGTTACCACAATTCACCTTGCATTCGACAGCGATAAATCAGTTCCGAACGTACTGTATACCTTAACTCCGCTGCCCTAACAACAAGGTCGGTTAGAGTGGAACTTTATATAATCGGAGATCACAAACGAACCCTCGAAAGCTTGATTGTCCGTATGGATCCAAGTTTCTACGATTACCAGGATATCTATTCAGTTTTAGTAGGTTGATACTAGCACATGTTCATTTCACTTCTTCCGTATCGACCTCGCCGTATAAAATAATATGAAACACCAGTTATTCTGCCCTTACCCTTCACTATGCATTTCTTGACGACTTGGTTAGAGAGTTTTCTTCAGATGCGGACCTATCATCATGAGCACCGCCCAATTTTTCTGAGCCTTCTACCAATGTGATTAGTTCTTCGTCACCGGTAGGTGTTCCATTACTCCTCTCGGATGTGGTGTAGCAGGGCCTCCTTCTGTAGGATTCCATACATTAACCTCCACTTGCGGCTTGTCCTGAGTCTCCCGCTCCCTGTTACCCGTCGAGTGTTTACCAAACTTGTTCCGTGCAACCCTTAACAGCCAGAAGGCATCCCCGACGATTAATTTGGCCAAAAACTTCATTCTTCGGTCGTGTCGGTGAATCCCGTCCTCCGTGTAATGGTCCCTTCATCAGAAAACACGTCGATCGGGTCTAGAAACTAAATTCTTGTCAATGCACAGAGATGACCTAGACGTTCACTAATGCCAAAAGGTTTCCTATGTGCGTGTACTGTCGTGAAATTCCTGGGTAGCACTCCGTTGAGCAGGGCCTTCTTTGTCTTGGAGAGAAGATCCTCTGCAATCTTCATGGATGTCTTCACTATATGTTGACCTTGCCCTACTCTTCAGTCTCTATAGAAATGGTCGTTTCGCTTAACCATTGTGTCAAGTAAGCTCCTGGAGAAATTCCGAACATTCTCGACTTTGTCTCAACGTTCTTTAAAACCATAAACGATTTTAAATAACTCATTTATGTCCCCGCATGTGTATCTTTGTCTAACAAAGAATAGATTTAGAGATTTAAGACTGTTCTCGTGCTTCTTTGTTCTCAAGTAAGGAATCATATTGGTCACTCGACTCTGTACTCTGTCTAAACTTTCTGCATCGCTCTCGAATATGGTGACTAGTACTGCACGCAATATTCCAAATATGGCCTCACAATTGAATTATAAAGTATTAGAAAACAACTATGAGATTTGTTTTAAATGTTCGACCTATGAGAACGGTATTCTGTTTGCCCTTCACACTGCCTCCACGCATTGTTTACTTAATTTAACCCTTTCTTTCCTGAATTATTGCTTTATTTAAAAAATGCTTTTTTTGGCTTTAAAACATATTCCATTTAGGTCATAAAAAACATATATACAACTTTTTTTGAAGAACATTGAAGGAAATGCATGAAAATAAAGGATTCCACATTGTATCATTGGTAAGTGTTGAAGCAAACATGAAATAAAGTCAAAACTAAAATCATTTAGATAAATAACAAAGAAAACTTAGAATTTAGAAGGCAAATTTCCTATAAACAAAAGTTAATTCTTTATCATTAATTTTAATAAAATAATATACACAAAATTTATTTTTAATGAAATGTAATAAAACAATGTTGCTCTTAGAAGAGGCAAAATGAGAAGTTGCACTTGTTATACTTTATATGTCCTTAAGCTTTGATGCGGCATTTGCATCTTTGGTTTAGATGAGTAGGCACAGGAAGATGATTAAACCAATCCAAATGAACATCATTGAATGGCCTTGTTGCTCTTATTCTTTTTGAATTTAGACTGACTTTACTCTCATTCTACGGCCTACCCTTTTGCCTTGTTATTAGTTAGTCCGAGCTTCTCCTCTACTCTGTTTTTAGGAGGCATCTAAACACTAACTTAAAGAAAATTACTTATTTTATTTTTTATATAACTATAGGTCAAGTTAGGTTATTGAGACTGGCCATGTACTCCAACATAGGGGACGAGACCGCCCCGTCAGAGCATTAGCGACCTCGGCATGGCCGTACTTTTTTGCTAAATTGTCCCTATAGAACAAATACAAAGTATAGGTAGCAAAGGTACCAGAATGTATGTAAATATATACACTACACCACATACAAACATATATGGATTTGCAAAAGTCTGACCTCAGAAGGAAATGTAGAGAAAAGTTTGACAAGATTGTGCGTGAATTTCTACAAGAATCATTTGGAAATCAATGGATTGGACGACGTGGACCAATTGAATGGCTGCCCAGATCTCCAGATCTGACACCTTTAGATTACTTTCTTGGGACCACCTTTAATCGGTTACTTATAATAACCGTCCCAGTACAATAACGGAAATAAAAGAAAAAATTAGGGAGATTTGAAGCCATAAAATCAAATACTTCCTTGCTAAGTAATGTTTGAAGGTATTGCGTGAAACGCTTTATAAAATATATAAAAGTAGATGTACGTCATTTTGAACATGTAATGTAAATAGTAACGATAATTAATAAATCAAGGAGTGTAAGTTGATCCCCCTAATACATTACCTATGTGGACAGACTTTTGCGACAACCTGTATATATATATATATATATATATATATATATATATATATATATATATATATATATATATATATATTGTAGAGGGATCCTCTAAAATAGTAGTATTTTCCCACCTCCTAAGATATTACTTTGTGAGAGAAAGCGAACCGTTACTCCCACCCTCCAACTTAACCCTTTTTGGACGTTCCGCCAGGTCACTGAGAATTTTCCCCTAAAGCATGACGCTGAGATTGAAGGCTACCTCCCCGACGTCTTAATCTTCCCTTCCCCTTGTTCGAGAGATTACTCCTCTATTTGTAGGTTTGCCTCGAACAACTTTTATGGCTCAAACCACTGGTCGTTCCGTTTGTCCCGCTGACCCTTGCATCTTACACTTTCTCTAAAGGACACGTTCGGTTGTCCCATCCAATAATGAAGGAGGAGAAGGCCCCTCTCTCTCTCTATTTTGGAGAAATACAAGTATATATGCACCCTCCCAAAGAATACCCACGGATTCGGTTAAACGACGCTTTCCCGAACGCAGGTTCGATTTAAAGACGCTCTCGCCCGAGAAGTGTTTAGTAACGGTCGCAGGCCACGGTAGAGCTGGACATCACAATGTTATCTTCGGGTCAGGGAAAAAAGGGCTCTTGGGATAACGTCAGCCTTTCTCAACCGCCTTCCCATACAAGGATAAGAGAAGCCGTCCTCGAAAATTCTTCTGGTGACCTCTTGAGGACAAGAGGACCGATAGCTCACTCATTCCGAGTTTGGAGAAGTCATCTCCCTCCAACCTTCGAATTTCCACCGGTGACCTCCTGAGGACAAAAGTCCGATAGCTCGCTCAATCCGACTTTGGAAAAGTCACCCCCCCCCCCACACACACCGAAGCTCGTCCGGTGACCTGTTAAGGACAAGAGGCCCGCATCTTGCTAAATCAGAGTTGGAGAAAATAACATTACCCTTTTCGGGTTCTGGGCTACACCAGTGAGTAACTAAGGTCCCTAAGCCGCCCCCTTAAGTTCGCTAGCTTCACCCGCAAGTTTCAAAAAACTAAATCGCCCACTACCCTAAATCTCCCATTAAAACCATTTAATAACCCTGGATATCCAATTAGTATTCGGAACTTAATTCCGTCCTATTTATGTACCTATATATCCATATTTATCATGTACCTTTTATTTAGTGTGTATTAAAATCTATTTTTGTCGTTGTGTTTCAAGTTTAGAATATTCTTTCGTCACGTAGCTGCCACTATCTATTCAAATCGCACTCTTAGAACAATAAAAATTGTTGCCTTGTTAAGCCTACCTTAGAACCAATGTGCGTTTAATATATATATATATATATGATAACTAAAACCCACAAGGAAAATGAAAGAATGATTCCGAGCGATTTCGTCCTTATTCTAAAAGACCTCTTTGGTTTTCCCATTTTCCTTGTGAGTGTTATTTATCCTAATTTTGACTCACAAAGAATCGCGTGAGTAAGCGATAAATGCAGCAAAGCACCGAGGGAAAATTTGTACGAGGATTCCTTGTACTTTCGTACTCTATTTCGAGTTCTTTATCAAAGAATAGCAGAAATATTAATTATTAAAATATTTATAAGGAGGATATAGAGGAGAGGGAACGCCCACAAAAAAGCAAAAAACAATCAACAAAATGATTTAATATGAAATGGAAACCTTTAGGAGAAGCGAAGATAAATAGAAAATAAGATTATTAAATCACGTAAATTCAAAAGCCTGAATGTTCAGAAGAGGAGTAAAATACCGACAAAGTGATTAGAGTGAAAGAATATTTTTTTAACGAGAGATTAACCTCAGAAGTGAGAATCTAAAAACTAAGGTAGAATAAGTACAAATGTTCTACAGGCTTGACTCAAATGGAAATAATTGCAGACGAAAACATGAGTCTACATAGATGCACACAAAATAAAATTAAATTGTTTATTAAAATTAAAATAAATATTAAGTCTCATATTAAAAGTTTAGACAGTACATTGTGAATATAATTTAAAAACTAACCATCAAGTTTATATAAGCCAAGACTTAAATTAAAATTTGCGAATTTACTAATAAAGATCGATTCAATGATATTTCGTGAAATTGTATCGTTATTATGACAGATGATTTTAGCAGAATTCCAATCAATATTGTGATTAAGACATGGCATATGAACAGAAAATGGGCTGCTTTCTTCGCCACAACAGATATTGTATTTATGATGACAATTTTTTAAACATTTACCTTATTGGCCAAAGTAATATTTAGAGCAATCGATACATTTTACGCAATATACATTACCAGTAGTGGAAGCGGCGTTCTGGACTAAAAGTTTAGAGATAGTATTATTATAATTAAATACTACCAAAATGCCTAGAGATTTTAAAATATGAGGGAGAGAAGCAAAGGATGAATTAAAAGGAATTACAACAGAATTCTTGTTATTAAAAGG
Source organism: Ceratothoa steindachneri (assembly GCA_963969495.1). Classification (NCBI taxonomy): domain Eukaryota; kingdom Metazoa; phylum Arthropoda; class Malacostraca; order Isopoda; family Cymothoidae; genus Ceratothoa; species Ceratothoa steindachneri. Next base: position 33,164,146 of record OZ018324.1, on the reverse strand, counting down.
GCGCGCGAGGTTCGAAACTATAAAAATACTTTTTAGCTAACTGAAGGCATTTATCAAGGAAATCAAAAGGATAGCAAAGTTTATAGACACTGACAAAACTTTGGAAACTTCAGAGTCAAAATTTTCAGGCCTAACTACACGAAGTGTACGGAGAAACATTGAAATAAAAATAGATCCTTTGACTTTAATAGGTAGAGAGGAGTAAAGGTGAATATAAGAAGAAGAATTAGTTGGTTGCCGATAGACAGCGAATTTAAAAACAGAATACGTGCGGTGTATTAATAAATCAAGGAAAGGAATACTTTCATTCTGTTCAATTTCAAGGGGAAATTCGATTAAAAGTACAAGGGAATTAAGTTAGTTCAAAAAAGAAAAATATTTTCAGAATGGGGCCACAAGCAAAGGATATCATCAATATAGCGAAACCAGATTATAGGAGGAAAACCGTTCGAAAAATTCCATATATAAGTTAGATAAAACGGGGGATAAACAATTACTCATAGTTCAACCAAATTTTTGACGAAATAATTTACCACTGAAAGTAAAGGCACAGTCTATGGTACAGAGGGAAATTAGTTCTAAGAATAAATTAGAAGGTATAGGTAATTCAACGTTACACACTTCATCTTTGAGAAACTGGAATAGATCATCAACCGGAACTTTAGTGAAAAGGGAGCAAACATCAAAGCTAAAAAGGATGAAGTCTGAAGGTTACGGGATAGTATTAAGTTTTTCTATTAGGTAGGAACTATTAACTATATGAGAATCCGAAATGCATCCTACAAGAAGGGTAAGATAAGACGTAAGCCATTTTGACAAAAGATATGAGACAGAGCCTACAGAACTGACAATGGGGCGTAAAGGATTATTAGGTTTCTGAGTCTTAACAAGGACATAAAGATAAGGAAGAGAGGCATTCATAGATTTAAATTTAGAAATTAAGTCTTGATAATGTTTAAGAATTGAGCGTCTTTTTTTATGAAATTACTATTCACTTGTTCTGTATACTCTGTCTCATATGTTTTGTCAAAATGGCTAAGGTCTTATCTTACCCATCGATATATATATATATATATATATATATATATATATATATATATATAATGTATGTATGTATGTAACAAAGTTTGTGCATTTATAGACGATGTACATCTACCTTAACGCAGAAAATTGGATAAACCCTTTTCTTTATACTAATACTTATGAAAAGTCCAATGAAGCCACAGGGAATCATGTAAGTTAGGAAAAATATTGCACATTAAATTATATGATGTAGCTTTAACTAACATTCTATTCTCATCTACAATCTATCTTTTATGTAATAAAATAAAAATGGAAGTAAAAAACTATTCTTACCTAGTCGTATTCATCAGTCAAATATCTGGGTAGAACGCATTAAGAATCAAAACTATTTCAAAGTTTACAGCTGACATTTGGTATGAGCAATGAAATCAAAACATGCCAAATGTCCCCAGTAGCAACACATGCAAACATATTGATGCCACACGAACTCATTGCACACTTTCTAATTAAAATTATGAAGATAAATATTGATGATGCCATATGGAATCATTGGGAGCGAAACGGTTACTCGCTGGAAATTTGAACATCGAGATCTTTTTCCTCGTTGACGTTTGCTATGTCGGTTCGGCCCATTTTATATTTGGTGAACACGCTGTTTTTATCAATGTGGAGGGAGCTGCACTTGCGACGTTAAAACTTATTTGCCATTTGACCCCCCCGTTAACCAGATTTAATCAGTGCACGGTATGCGGATGTTTTTGCACGGGCCCTGATTTTGGTATCACTATGGTGATCAGTTTATGTAATAGGAAGGCTACTGGCAACAAGTTGCAGGATTTACTAGGCTGAGAAAGAAACTCCGTGAAATGGACGCGCGGTGGTCTCAGTAAATCCTAACACACGGTAAAGACAAAAAGGGCGAACGCGAGAAAAGGGATAAAAGATCAAGATACTTAAGTCAACAACTAAACAAACAATTCACGTCTCGGGATAAAATTACGAGTATCAGAAGACGGAAGTATACGGAACACCTGAGTAAACACAAAGTCCAACCAAAGGAAATTATAACGCAGTTCTGTAAAATCGGGCATAGAATAGCTAGAGTAGCTGGAGTATGTAAGCAAATTGTGATACACAGCCGTTCAAAACTACGCCTTTAGGGGTGGAACTCAGGAGCCTTGACGACAGATTTGTCGCGTATTAGAATCTAGGCCACGCCCTCCATGAAATGAAATTATATGTATATAGGAGAGAAATGAGAGGGAAAAAGAGTTAAGAATTAAGCATTATAATTGTCAATAAGTATTGTCATAACCGTATTTGCGTTTAGATACCCTTTTTAAAATTCACGACGTCTTGTCACCCCAGAATTTAATACTTCGCGTTAAGTATATATAGACTGCTAGTCGCCCCCAAAGTAACTTCGTGACGTGCTGCTTGACACGTTATACGTCAATACTATAATAAATTATAGATTTTTGCAACATAATTCTTTACCTTGATTACCCTAAACCTTCGGTAAACCCAGAAAACAAGAACATAAAAAAGGGTGAAAAAAGAGAGAGGGAGAGCGAGAGATAGAGAAAGCGAAAAAATAAGACAGAAAGAAAAAAAGCGCCATAGAGTAAGAAAAAGAAAGAAAATAAAGAAAAAGAGGAAAGAAAGAATGATAGAGGAAAATAAAATATAAAGTGATAAATAAAGAGAACTAAAGAACGAAATAAATACAGAATTCAGAAGAAGTAGAAAAATAAATAGAGACATAGTTGAGGTAAAGCGTTCGTCTTAAATGTTTAGGGTCTCTACATAATTTGACCGTGATTAACTTGACTGGTCTACTTCCTTAGTCTGCTTCTATGTACTACTGGGAACGGAAATAATTTAGGTATAATCTTTATTTTACATTTTCTGCAGTGACTAAGATATATGAAGAAATATATTTACTTTAGGGTGGGAATATAGAGACAAGGAAGGAGAGAGATGCATAGATGGATAGATAAAGAGAGAGAGCAAAAAAGAGTCAGAAGTTATAACAACGAATTGTAGTACTTCAAAGGACATTGCCCGATCATAACAGGGAGGTACTATTTCAGATAAGCCCTAACATGTAGCATGGGGAATAGCAAAGCACAGGTGAAAGTTTTCCAATCTAACCTTTTCCACCCGCGTTTGCGAGTACAGAGAGCGTAAAAAATACCTACTTTTATATTTTTCTTGAGCCCCGTTCTCTACATATTTATGGATTACATCAGTCAGTCTAGATTTGACCGATTCTTTTTTGCATAATGTTGTCTATCGTTGCCAATGACGAAGTCACTCCATACATGGATGAGTTTGATGATGTTTGGTTGATGATTATCGTCTTTAGTAAAATCTTTGATGGCTGCGAAGTCCGCCAAGGTTGGCTCAGCCTCTTCCACAGACATCGCAGATACAGGGTCATTGTATTTGTTGGTGTTGTCTTGCACGGCGGGCTATGGCATTATTGGGATAGGGTATTGCAAGAATGTGTGGGTGAATGAGCAATGCATAGAGTCATAACTTGCACGATGACGTTTAAGGTAGAAAGTAGGTGTGCATTCTTAAGTCCACCATCTTCTTTTTCCCTTGGTTAGTCCAGTGACAAGGAAATTATCCAGGGCGACTGGAGCAGGTTTAACTTGCAGTGCTCTCCCGAAATAAAGTCCCTCTTTGGACTATCGCCTAATGCACGAGCACCATGCAGATTTGATCACCAGGTTTACTCCTGAAGCCTTAGGCCTTCCAGGAGCTCCCACACGGTAGTGGGGTTGGCGGGGTTATACATCCCAGCACTCGGTCGTTGGACTTACCTTCAGTTAAATGTAGGGGAACCACAGACAGGTAGCACGCCAACAGTTGAGTTCTACAGACCAACTATTCACCACTTAGAGCGGAAGACGATTCCATGTACCGTGCATCCTATACAATAAGTAGTTCCTGCAGAACCTACTCCATGATGGGTGTAAGTCCAGCTTGTAACCATGGTTACGAGTAGGATTTGTGTTCAATGTAAACATCCATCTGTGGTCCACTTTTTCGACTAACTTTAAAATTTGGAAGTTGGATCTAAAAAGGGAAAAGCACCAAATCGCAAGGCCAACGCTGATAGTGGTTGTGCCTAAGTGAAAAAAGTAACTTGGTGGCTCAGGCTTGGACCTGTTCCAGTCTATCTATATCCTTATGAAGTGTAAGGGACCAAAATTGATCGGAATACTCCAAGTAAGGTCTGACTAAAGAGATATACAATATGACGATAATCTTTTATTTTGGATGCGAAATTGCCTCTTTATATTTTAATCCAGTTTGTCACCCTACCTGTGATTCCACAGGGCAGAATTTTCACATCAACTTGCAGTGTGGCGCCTTATTAAAGGCATTTTGAAAGTGCAGGCATGAGAAGTTCAGACTCCGACTACAATCGTACTTACCAAGAATACCGGAAAAAAATCCTATTAGATTTGTGTATCACGATCGGTTTCTGCGAAACCCGTTTTGGGATTCCAATATTAAGTTGTTTGTTTCTATGTGCTTTACTATTTTTTATGCAATTATGCTCTCTAACTTTTCACCCACAACGGAGGACAAACTTATAGGTCGCTAGTTACCAGGGCTTCCACGCTCTCCCTTCTTAAATATGGGTATCACGTCAGCCGTTAACCAGTCCTGGAGCACCGATTCCGTTTTTAGTGATTCATTAAAGATCGCAGTAAGTTGTGGTGCAACCTGACTGCTCAATCAATCCCCAAAGGAGTCTAGGGAGAAAGGTATGTAGACCTGGAAAGTTGTGGGATTGAGGCTTTTTCATTCTAGCCTCCACTTCATCATCGTCTAATATTATTTCCCTTAGGTTCTCCACTTCATTGAGATACATTACTGCCTCTGGGTTACACTAAATAAAGAAGGGAAAAAGGGGATAAAAGATGTGAGAGAAACAGAAAGATGCTGTATAGAAGGAGAAATGGAGCACAGTTAGATAAAGAATAAAAAAGAGAAGGTGGGACCAAAAGGAATGAAGGAAAAATGATCAGAAAGGGACTAGGAAGATGGAACCTAGACATAACACTCGTAGAAGTTAGATATTTAGAGAAACATAATGAGAAGACAGAGACACGCATATAGAAAATGAGAGGGAAGGAAGAGACAGAAAAAGAGAGAGAGCGAGATACAGGCAAGAAAGAACATGTTCTGAAATACCCCAAGTTTATCACAAGAAAATGAAAAAAAACTGTTAGAGGATGCCTTTTGAAGGACCACCGTGAAGAGAATCCTACTGAGCCCAGACCACGTGCTCTTTAATGTGGTGATTTTAGAATCAACGAGAAGGAAGCTGTCTCGCGCTAAGTCGCCTGATCAGGTTGTATTTACTTCTTTTGGGACTGATATGCCCTGGGTATATCTAATGGACCTGCAATTTGGCTATTTAACCCTACGTGCGCCATCCCTCCAGGAGATTGAGAGCCTACCAATCACTCCGTAGAGACCGTGTGTCTCTTTCCGGCAAATTCTCGCAACCCCTGTTTGAGTCCTACCTCGTCGTTAAGATCTCACCAGCAGATCTCCCTTCATGAAGCTTTGGTCCCTGTTCAGAGGAAAGTTCATCTGATGTCAAGAAAAATCTGATTTCAAGTAAAGTTGGGTTATTTTGTTTTGAAAGAACCCTTTTCTGTTCAAATACCTCCCCCCCCCCTCAGTTAAGTTGTTCATTAACCAGTTTGCCCAGTTCGCTCGAAGTTATCTAAAGATAGCAGAAGAAATTCTTAATTATATTTTAATTGATCATTTTATTGTAGTCCCCTTGCGATGATAATTTTCCCAAGTATATTTTCCTTGTGTGAGTGGTTTATTATTTTCGGAGTCGATTTCTTTCGAAATTCCCAACTACTCCCCGTGCATGATTAAATCTCTATAATTACTGGTCATATAGGGATCAATTTTTTAATTGTATTTATTTTCGTTTATTTATTGATTGTGTTAAAATCGTTGTGTGGGTAAATCTCCGTTAGGATTTTGGTACGATCGTAAGACACCCATAACCTTTTCCGGGAATTTCTTGTACTCGCCGAGCGGCCAGCCGCATATTTACACCTGCAAAATGTCGTCATTTGAACGTTTTAGACATTAGTGACAGATCTTTGGGTGGACAGGAAGGATCTACTTGCCCGAGTTAAAGAGGAAGAAAAAAATGAAAGGTCAGAAAAAGATAATATGAGCAAATAGAAGTGGAAGAAAGATAATGAATTTGTAAGCACGAACGAGAGCTAAATAGCAAATATTCGGAAACCCTTACCATTAGCTCAAAGAATGAATCCCCCCCAATTCCCATCAGTAAAGTTGCCAGTGTTTAAGGAGGGCAAGGATTTCAGCACCTACTTAACTCAATTTGAGAAAACTTTCGAAGTGAACCACTAGGACATTTAAGCAGATCGATTCGCTCGACTACTTCCCCTCTCCAATATCCATCTTCAGGAAAATTTAATTTTGCCTCGCGACGAAGTCACCCTCGATTGCTTCATCCTCAAGTCATAACTACATATTATCGCCTATTAATCGAAATCCTGATTTCTATTAGCCCAAGTCGACCGCGACTATGAGTCCCTATTTGATTTTGCCTTAGAAGATCAGTTGTTGGCTGCTCTACCATCCAAAATCCGCGCATTCGTGAAGGATAGAAGCGTGTGTTCCTTCAATAAATGTATCGAAGAGGCAGATTTACACTCATCAAGCCACAACCTATACCCGAATACCCCAAGAAATAGCATCCCCCCCAAAAAGGAAACCTCTCCAAGTTCCCCCCCAAGAACTCACCCAAGTTTGTAAAGGTACCTGATCCCTCAAAACACAAATACCACCCCCCTTAGGAACCAACGGATATTAACCCGCCATCATTAATCTCCCGGCGTCGGATTACGATCGAAGGCCAGTCGTATGTTTTCGCTGCGGCGTACCCGATCACGTGAAAAACAACTGTCCCCAAAATTCCTAATTCTGTTTCGCTCCTAATCAGCAAATCCATCAGATTAGTACTCCTCTCTCTCTCATCCGCCTGCTTGCCCTGAAACGCCAGCAACTTCTCCAACAAGTAGTTCTCCGGGACAGCAAGTGAAATTTTGTCCAACAAAAGCTTGAGTTTGAAAACTGAACGGTTAATGGTTGCAGAGTGTCAACCTTCGTAAGAGACAGCGACTGCACTTGCATCGTCCTCACAAAAAAGTTGCTACCCACAGTGAGCCCCGACCACGATATATTGGCAGTAGCCCATGACTACTTGGGGCGCGTTTGGTTTGCTGCTATCTTGAATGTAATTAATTTACTGGTTGGGCCGACGTGATAGCAGCCCCCATTAAGTTATGCACCATGTTGGCCAGCCAGAGCCAGCAGCTATCCCCTAACCTCATCGCACAGCCTGTTATCACGAAGGCCCATAGGCTAAAGGACCTTGCTTTCCCGTTCTATTAGAACCCCCTTATGCCCCAGAATTTGGAGCCCCTAACAACAAATCATTTGCAAGCGCTCAGAAGTAGTGCTCTACCCTCCAGCCCTTGTGAGAAAAAGTGAGAAATGACGACCGAGGAACTCCCCACGATCAAAGGAAGGTCGCCTACGTCGTAATTGAGAGACTACTATTTCGCTCCAGTTAGGCTGAGGATAAATCCCAGGCTCGCACTTTATGTATCCTTTGTTCGCATGTCCCTTAAGTCCTTCGACTTGCCCACGATGGATTAATGGATGGTCATTTTATCCACAATAAAACCTCTCAGAGATTTTGCCTTTATTTCTTTTGGCCCGGCGCTGCCAAAGAAATTGCCTAATTTGCAGGTCGTGTGACATTTGTCAAAAGACTACGGTAAATGGGCGAATATCCCCTACCATTCTTCAGAAGACCCCAATTATCATAGAAGGATAGAGAGTGTGACCTGTGTGGAGGCAGTGATTTCTATCTCTTCCCGCGTCAGCCTCCTGAAGGAGATCTTTTCTGACAAAGGTAGACAGTTTCCCTCTGAACTAATGGATACGTCAGCAAGCTCTTTATGATCAGTTATTATTCACAACCCCTTTTTACCCCGCCGCTAACCACGTGTGCGAAAATTTAAATGGCACATTGAAGACCATTTTGAAAAAGTTGTAACATGCCAAGCCCCGAGAACGGCATCGGGGCCTACCGGTTACCCTGTTTGCCTGCCGAGAAATCCCCAACAGAATTTAAGGATTTGCCCCCTTTAAACTTTTGTATGGCCGAAACAACCTAGACCCAATGAGTATATTAAATGAACTATTTGCCATTCTCCCTCTGGATGAGGAAATAAAATCCTCATATTCTTATTTGTTAGACCCAAGGAACCGCCTAGAAGAATGCATACAAAAATAACGACCTAAACCTGGAGAAGTATAGGACCTATTTTGACGTTAGATTAAAAGAAGCCGGTGTCAAGCATGGTGACGAAGTGCTGCTTCTCATACCAACAGAGACTAATAAGCACTTTTCCCAATAAAACGGCCCCTTCCCCATCCTAGAAGCACGCGGCGGTGTACATTACCTAATACAAGCCACCTCAGGTAAAAAACTGTTTAATGTAAATATGCTTTAGCGCTACCACCACCGCGTCTGCATTAAAACATAATTGCACTTGACGAAGAGGCAGTAATGGCAGCCTCTAAACTTAATTCAAAACGTTTACGTTAAGTCTGATTATGAGTAAGCTCTCTCTTCGCTCCACGGTTCCCGTGAAGATTCCGCCCCAGTACTCGACTTAGATCTCCAGCTGGAACCTTCTTTGAAGACACAATTGCCTCTTTTATTGACCAAATTCCAGGATGTAATCCCTGAGAAGCCTGGCTTTTCTATCCCTTTTGAGGATGATATAACCATATCCACCCAGGAGCCTGTCCGCTCTAAATCATATCCCTTGCGCGTTCACTTGCGTTCTCCTTTTAATTCCGAAATAGAGAATATGCTAAATTTGGGAATCATTGAACCCTAAACTTTAGATTATTGCTCTCCCATTGTTATTGTCTGGAAGCCCGATCAATCTTTTCGTACGTGCGTAGACTTTAGGAAACTGAACGCCGTAAATGTATTTGACGCTGAGCCGATCCCTTTTATATATCAGAACCTACATTTGTTTGAAGAAGCTAAGTTTATTTCGGAGATAGACTTGTGTAAGACCAACTATCAAATCTCCTTTAAAGATAGTGCTGGAAATACACCGCATTTCCCACAGAACAGGGCCTTATGCAATTTAGGCGTCTGCTTTTCGGATTATTTACTACCTGTAGTAACTATAATCGCATGATTTGCCGGATACTGGATGGGCTCAATAGCATTTCATTTTATTCTGATAATGTTTACGTGGCCGCCGCAAATGATATCAACATCTAGTCTCCTTTCGCTCCTTCCTCAGTAAAGGCAATCACCGGTATGCCCTTTCAACGCACTAAACAACAATTACGCTCCTTTCTCGGATCAACGTCCTTTCACAAGTGTTTACTTCTGAATTTCGCTTCTTTAGCGTTTCTCCTTAGCATCCTACTAAAAAAACATACCCAGAACCCCATCGTCTTGGGAGACTACCCACTTCCAACAGCTAGAGGAAAAATTAACATCAGCCTGTAGGGAGGACTGTAGTGAAGGAATCCAGTATGAACAAGATGTCAATAGTTATACCATTGCTTATGTCAGTAGGAATGTTTCGTCACGCGAAAGGAATTATGCGGTAATAGAACTTGAGGCTCTCGAGATGGTATGCAGTGTGCAGAAATTCAAAATGTACTTGCTATGCAATGAATTCGTGATCGAAACTGATCATTGCCCTTTGGCTTATGTAAAAATTGTAAAATGCGATGAAGATTACTTCAAATAGAATACCAGGTCCAAATTTTGTACATTAAAGGGACAGAAATCTGTGTCGCTGACAGTCTAAGTAGGAATCCAGTAGAGGATCCTCCCGCTGCAAGGTAAAGTTTGTTAAGCCCTGTACTCCCGTGTATATAATCGAGTCTGTGTACTCGCACTTTTTAATAATCCTATGACTCCGTACTATCTCTGTATGTTTTATTCTCTTTGGCACCCTGAAAAATTGCCTTTTTTTGTGTATGTTTTTTTCCCCCTGTATTATATATTCGCGGTTTTTTTTAGTTTGTCTTAAATGTAGTTCCACTACTCTTCACATGAGTAAGACCTTATTTAATTTTTTTTTTTTAACATGCATTTAACTATTTCCTGTATTTATTTTCGTTTCTTTATGTTCCCTCGTTAACGCCGATACTTCTTTTTAAATGTACCATTCGCCCGGAATTAAACGAAATCCATTCTTTCATTTGGTGACCGCTGTGTCACCTCAAATTTAAATGCCTGCTATTATTGTACACCTGTAGGCGCAGGTCAAATTTTCCATACACGAACCCAAACATGTTTTAGGATGCCCTTTTCCCTCCCCTACGTATCAGCAAAATGTCATCTTCGGAAAAGGTAGTGTGTTAGAGGATGCTCCTTGAGGAAAAACCGTGAGAAAAAGCCCCTCGACCCCAGAACACGTGCTCATGTGCGTGGGAAATTTAGAATCAACTAGAAGAAGCTGTCTCACGCTGAGTCGCCTAACCCGGACGTATTTACTTAAGAGGGACACACACATCGCTCTCCCTCACTTGCAATAACGCCGAGTTCTCGCCCTAGGACTCGCAAACATTTCCTTCTCCCGTGAACGTGCCCGTACAATCTTAACCCCGTATCCCTAGGCAAACATTGCAGTTTAATCCACCCCTTATCTCGAAATAAGTTTGCACAGACTGGCTTCGAGAATTCTCTTGAGATGGCTATGCCCTGGGTATATCTAATGGACCACACCCACTGGGCTATTTAACCCTGCGTTTGCCATTTCTCCAGGAGATTGATAGCCTACCAGTCCCTCCGTTTAGACCTTGTGTCTGTTTCCGACGAATCCTCGCAACCCTTGTTTGAGTCCTACCTCGTCTCTAAGATCTCACCAGCAGATCGCCCTTCGTGAAGCTTTGGCTCCTGTTCAGAGGAAAGCCCATCTCGTCTCGTACTTCCCTTCAAGACTCCCGTTCCTTGTTTCTGAGACTCTCTACCCTGGAGCAGAGAAATTTCATTCGTGTTCCAGATGTACTCAAGCCCCAATCTACGAGTTCTTCTCGTAGATCCCTCAGTAGTGTCTCCTTGAAGACTTGTGCCATTGGTCTTCTCCCTCCAAGAAACTCCTAGCCTGAAGGTAAAGTGATTTTGCTTTGTAACCCCATGATTACACACCCCGTCATTGGTCACCTGCATCCCTTTTTAACTGACTTCCCGCTCAAACTTAAATAATACCCATTATTCAGATTAACGAAAATTTTGCACTTCCCGCTTAACTCTGTCACATTATAAATTGTCAGGATCAAATTAACTATTCTTCTAAAGCATAATTTGTTCCCCTTTTTTATATATATGGCTCCGTTTATTTTTTATATTAAAATTATATTTGGGGGGTCTTGATCTGTATATATCCTTGAACTGCGACTTGGCAAGCCAGTAGATAAATCCCGGCCAATTATAAACGTACTCATCAAGGTGGTGGCCTTCCACTCCTTCAATTGCTCTAAAGCCTATCACAGACGGCTTCGTGTCGGCTATCTGCCAGTACAATTTGACGCGTCTTTACACCGAAAGGGGTCTACACAGGCCTACCTCACTAACGACTTATCTATACGTTTGCTTGAAACGTGAGGCCAGTAAGGCTAGAATACATTCTTGATTATTCAAATGCTTCGCTGTGATTAATGAGATGTGCTATGTTTTATTGTTGGTGCGCACCATTAATAATTCACTCCTTTTTAATATAGGACTGTCCCGAAGACTGCAGTGAATTTCATAAATATACATGAGACTCAACAAAAATAAGTTCCCGAATAAATTTAAAATAGCAATGACATTATATAATAAAATAAGCGTACTAGGAAAGTGTGACGTCCGCACACACATGACCCAGGACAGAAAAAGAAAGGAAAACCGGACCACAGCGCCACATATCCTTCCTCGACCGTAAATATGATAATGCCTCGGAAAGATGTCCGGGCCGTTTGGTCTGCTTGGTTTTCAGCAATTACTTATATGATTTTCTTAAAAATTGATCTCATCCATTTACCGAAATTTGATCTCAGTTAAAAATAAAATCCTCTAAAGTTTTCTTTAATCTTAGAAAAAAGGTCAGAAAATAGACTATTGGCAGCATCAGCCGCGTAGCATCTTCGAAGAAGCTCCTGCACATAGTCATTCAATCCTTTATCCTCAAAAACATCATACCTGCTTCTTGTTTTACCCAAACAGTCCGTCTAGTAAACCTTTTAATTTAGGAGGAAAGCTAAACTAGGGGCTCAAACAACTGACCGAAAGAAAGGTAGGAGAAATTAATTTTTACTTCCCAATGCAGGTTATTTTTCAGGCTTCTTGTCTCATATTTTAGTTTCTAGGTTAGATTTCATACTGCGGCGATTAAAAAATAAAATCATGAGGAATGTAGTGTGTATTTGAAAAACAATAAAGCTAAAATTGTTAAATAATAAGTTTAAAAGCAGGTATATAGAGAAAACAATACGATTATCTCATAAATAGTTGATTAAAATTTATATGGAAATAAACAAGCGCTTGTTGTGGTGACTTGAGCGTGTTCTCGGCCACACGACTTCGTCAATATGTCGTTTTATTTGTGGGTGAATTTAGTTCTTTCTTCTGCCAATCTTTGCAAGAAATCTTCAACAAATAATCAATAGAATAATTATCAATAACAATAAGAAAAATAGTGATACAAATCTAAACCCATTTTTGAATGAGCATAGTTTCGAAAACAGAAATATATCTATTTTTTATTATAACCACATGTAAAGCAAACCAAAATTTTACCCTGGATGACAATTAGACCTCTATCAAAGTCAAATTGTTTAAAATAAGGAGCTTAATCTTTTACTTTCATGATAAGCACTCTCGTTTGCCAATTTCCTTTTATACAAAACTTTAGGCGAATGAATATTATCAAATATTGCTGTTAAAGTAATCCATAAGTTTGTACAGCAAAAAACTTTATTTCACTTGAATTCTTCCCAAAATTTAACACACTACCAACAAGATCAACTTAGCTAAAATGAGCTTATAAAGCTCTACCGCATAAGCAACTTGAGCAGAAAGAAAGTCAGAGAGCTCTACTTCGGATGCATGAGATCCAACTTAATATACATGGTAATGGTCAAACAGGCCGCAAGCAGTAGGGCTTCATCGAAAATGCAAGAAAGGTGCAGAGCAAAGCCGCTTTGTAAATAAATCATACAGGAAGACGAGAACCTATCACATGAAAAGAACTACAAAACAGAGCACAAATATAAACAATCAACAAACTAATACCAACACACGCTTAAAAGACTTGTGGAGGGGGGGGAAGAAAGAAGTTATTATACCAGGAATTGAGCAAAACATAAACATAAACTTGTCAAGACTAAAAAAACATCTATTTTTTATTTTTTTATTTATTAATTTATTCCATATTAATCCAATGTACAGTCTAACTATATTACATTACATATCTAAATGACAAGTTACAATAAGCACTTTATACATATATATATATATATATATATATATATATATATATATATATATATATATATATATATATATATATACATACAAAGATTAGTTATGGGCCCAAAATAAGTCAGTGACGTTTAAGGCAGAAACTTAAAACTTAAGACTAACAGTTAAATATGCATAACATAATCAAGAATAAAAATCCCTTCATGTTTTCGAACAAAGAACGCCTGTGTTATAAAAGATATAAACATCTTAGTATACATTTGAGAAGCTAACCATTGTAGAGATTGCAAATAACGAATAATTATAGTATTTAAATTTAGACATAAATTAAGAAACGATTTATTTTAAGTGTTTATTTCAAAAGATCTGTAGTTAACATATTCAACAGTCGTATATAAATCATAACATATTCATAATCTGTAAATTAGAGTAATAGTGTACAGTAACAAATAAATACACAATAATAAAAACTGTCATAGAAATTTAGTAACCTGAAATTATATTGTTTTTAAGAGCTTTATTAATTGAGCTAAATTGGTTTAGGATTTAAAATTATCGTTTAAGGCATTCCGTATTTTGATAGATTTGTGCAGAAAGCTACATTGTGATTTTAATTTTGAATACAAGGGTGAACTAAATTTTGTTCTATTGTGGGCTTTGTGATTAAGGCTATTATCAGCTGTTTGTAACATATTAAATATATAGTTATTATAGGAACAATTTATTGTTGGATAAAGAAATAAGGATGTTTGAAAAACAAAGAGATCATTTAACTTTAGAGTCCAGGATTTTTTAAAATATCGAGTTGATGGATGGCTCAAATTGCTTTTTCCTGTAATATGACTAATTTATTGAGATAATTTTGATATTTCTCATACCAACTCCCTATGCCATATGTCAAGTAAGGTTGCACCATTGACATATATAAAGAATGGAGAATAGATTTAGGAGGAAACTTATTTAATTTATATAATATTATAATCGATTTTGATAGTTTTGTTGAGATATGCGTAATATCTTATTTATAACTCAGACTTTTGTCAATAAAGATGCCTAGGGATTTGATATGAATAGTTTCATAAATTATTCCGTCGCCCATTTTAATATGGGGGAATTCAATAGATTTGTGTAAAAGAAAAGAATATATTTGGTTTTATCTACATTTATTGAGAGTTTATTAACATTAAGCCAAATGAAGAGATTTTCGAGTTCTTTATTAATTTTACATGCAATGTGCTCGCTCTGTCATAGGGCCAGGGAGTTGATAAGGCACTATCATCCGCGAATAATATAAATTTAAACAGAAAAGAGGATTTTTCGATATCATTAATATAGATTAAAAATAACAGTGGCCCTAGCACGGAGCCTTGTGAAACCCCTGTTGTAATATTAAGGTGGGATGAGTCTTGACCATTGCCCGAGACAAATTGCTTTCTTTCAGTTAAATATGATTTGAACCAATTTTGACAGTTGCCTCTAATTCCGTACATAGCTAATTTTGACAGTAGAATGTTATGGTTGACACAATCGAAAGCTTTTAGAAAATCGAAAAAAATTGAGAATACAATGTGGCCTTTTTCAATGTTATCATATAAATATTGAAGGTAGTTAATTATCGCGTGAATCGTTGATTTCTGACGTCTAGAACCATATTAGTGTTTATACAACAGTGAATTACGTTCCCGAAAATTATAAATTTTATTTAATTCTATTTTTTCAAATATTTTACTAAACATTGGAAGACAGGAAATAGGGCGGTAATTGCTGACGTTTGTGTGGTCTCCGGCCTTTGGTAACGGTGTTACCCGAGCAACTTTCAATACACTTGGGAAGATACCTTGCGTAAATGATTTATTAATTATTGACGCTAAAATTGGAGCAACTATGTCAGAGATGTATTTTAAATTTTAAGTAGAGATTGGATTAATACCTGATTTTTTATTTTTTAGTGAACTAATAATTATTTTGATATCGGCTACGCTTACAGGAGAAAAGAACAGGAAATTTGGTACATTAATCTCATTAAAATGCGAAAGAAAAGATTTATCGAAAATTTCGTAGGAGTTTGAGATTTTTTTACCTACGTTGACAGAAAATTTATTGAATTCATTTGCTTTTCCTTATTTTCATCAACTGGTTTGCCGTCAACGATAATTTGTTTAATTTGGTTTGTTCCTTTAGTATTTTCAGGTTTTATCACAGAATTGATTAATTACCAAGTTTGTTTTATATTGTTTTTCGTTTGATTAAATCGTTCATGATACGAATTTTTCTTGGCTATTTTAATTTGGTTAGTAACTTGATTCCGAAAATGTTTATGTGTGTTCTGGAATTTGATTAAGCTTATAAAGATAAAAGTATTTTTTGACGTTTTTGAATGTTATTTATAATTGCGTTTGTTATCCAAGGTTTTTTTTGGTATTTATATGATATGGTTTTAGATTTTAGAGGACAATTAAGTTTAAAAGCATCATCTAGCCGTGAAATTTATTCTTTGGTAGCAGAATTGATGTCATTTCTATAGCAAATTTCATATAGATTCTGATTTAGAACCTAGTTATAGATGTTTGTTCAGGTATTTTTGTAAATTTTGCTGTAGGTTATTGTACGTTTTTGATGAACATTATTCGAGTTCAAAATTACTTTTTGATCATCAATATAGGCATATGGTCCGATATGTCATAAAGGAAAATACCGGAAGAGTAATTTTCGGGGTCAACTCTGAAAAGATTGTCAGTTAGTGTTGCTGAGTTTTGGGTTATTCTTGTCAGTTTTGTTATAATTGGAAGTAAGGAATGAGAATAAAAGTATTGAGGAAAGACTGAGTTGATCCGTAGTTTTCAAAGTTTAATAGGTCGAAATTATCATCTCCTGTAATTATTATGTCGTCATAGTTTGTAACATTGAAGTAATTGATTAATTCGGCCATCTTATCTTTAAACATCTCAGGGTGACCAGAAGGAGGTCTATATACGGTACCAATGATTATTGTTTTACCATTTGATTTTATTTCGATAAATAAAGTTTTAATATAGGTAAAGGTAATACTAATTTCGTCACTTTTTAGTATTGAGTCTGTCAGATATATACATGCTTATACCTCCCACTATCTTGTTTAAGGCGCGTAGTGAATTAAAAGAGTTATAGTTTGGGAAACTGATAAGGTGTTTATTATTATCTGTTGGCCAGCTCTCGGTGAATGCCAAAACGGTAAATTTATAATTAAGTGTTGACAAAAATATCAAAAATTCATCAATGTTTGCGGGCAATGATCCAATATTAAGATTTAAAATGGACAGATCTGTTTTTTCAAATAAAATTCTAGTGGTAAATTTATCACAATCATAGTATTGGTTTCTTACGTTATTTTTTAAAAAATTTGGATATATGTAATTCATAAAAATGGTTTATATCTGAATCGATATTATTGAAGTGATCAAGTTGTTCAAATATAAAGGTTACAAATTGCAATTACGTATAAATATATCTATAAACAGTTTAAATTCTATTTTTCTTATAACTTTAATAAGAGAAAAAGGAATAAAGTATGTAACACGATTTGAATAAAAGTAAGTGAATGCTAGGTCAAAACATGGTTTGTTTGTTTTGTTTTTTTTCTCATCTAAAACAGTAATATCGCCGAAGGTATTATTACTGATCGTTCCAGAGATTCTTACCATTAAAGCCTTCTAGGCGACTAAAGAAAAATACGCACTATTTATATAAAAAAATATAAATAAGTGATAATGTTATTTCACTATAGTATGGTTCTTTAAACTTAATTTCCTTATTCTATATTTATCTTATTACGAATAGCTCAGAATTCATTTTTATGTGTTTTTTATTATTTTATGCTATTAAATGGAATTGATAGCTAACTCAACCGCCGCAATTTGGTTCAAATCGCAACTCCGATCCAGTGATTAAATGAACTTAATGTGGCTTAAGTTTGCCTTACAAGGAAAGCTGTGCTTCCCGTTGGCTAAGGCTTAGCCCATAGCTCCAAATTTTATGTTTATTTAATGATGTAGAGTAATGACGAAAAGTTTTGAGACTAATAATTTTTTTATTTTAAGAAAATGAATAGAACTAACAAACTTTGAATTTTACTTTAGTATTTTCTAGCATAATTTGACGAGGAAATAAAAATATATTAGAGCCCAAACGCATTTTATTAATAAATACAGTCAATTGATGGGCGCAGTCAATATTTATAATGTCCCTTATTCTTGAGAACTGTTTCAATTCGTTTTGAGATGATGAAGACTAAATTTATAAAGATATTTTGACTGAATTGCTTCATTTTTCTTTAAAAAACATCCTCAAGTGCTCATTATTGGATGGTTTCTTTTTATCAACGCAAGTTTGATTATTGCCCAACAATTCTCTATTGGGATAAAATGTAGCGAATACACGAACCAAGGTTGCAAATGTTCGTTGTTCTTTCAACCAAGAACTTTATTATTGCTTTCGTTTGGTGAAAAGGTGCGCCAAAATGCTAAAAAATATAGTTATCATTTCCAAATGGGTCTTGAACTGTTGGAAAAAGGGGATGATGAAGTTAGTTTTGGTAACATTTTAAGTTCATGGAAATGTTCTTGAGCAAAATTCTTAGTGTTTCAGTTCCATTAGATGAGAAACAAGCCCAGATCTTGAGAGTGTCTTGATGCTTGACCGTGGAAACGACAATGGAGTCTCTTTACCATATTAAAGGAATTGAAGCAGACTTGAAGAACAAGGGACAGTATCAATATTGACGGCGCACATCATTTGACTATATTTTTTATTAATTTTCGTATATAAAAAATATAGTAGTCTCAATAATTTGGGCAATAAATGTATGTTGTAGATTGATGAAAAATTATTAAATAAGTAGTCATTGGATATCATTTTTTATTTCTAACACGAACGCAATAGTAATTTATTGCTCTTTGATATAATTTATAGACGGAATAGGCGATTTTGATTTGCAATTTACAACTAACCTTTACTTAATTTCCTGGTGAGGAAGAGAAGACAAATAAGTTACAAAGAGAGAGTAAATTAAATAAGAATAGGGTAAGAGAATAGATTGAAAGTTTTGTGGACACTTCACTTATGATGCTTTGTGGGGAATTGTAAAGAAAGAAAAGAAAGCACTAATATATGTTCTGCACTATATACTCCAGAAAATTTTAGAATAATCTATTAAATACAATAAAGAATGTATAATCTAGTGTGTCTGAATTTAATCATAATTCACACAAAGTTTCTATCATTCTTTTCACCCTAATTACGTATTTAATTCTTCACTTTCTTAAAGTCTGTCTAAAATAATGCATTCTGCCTTATCCGACCAGAGTAGTAAGATAAGATAATTAAATTTGCATTTGGAAACATCGAAATAACAGGAAAAGAAAAATTTTCCGAACGTTACTTTGAGAAAAAAATGAAGAATTATATATTTAAATTGATTGGAAGCAAATATTTCTAAAACAGCCACCTCTCATAAAATTGTCGGAGGTTGCCCGGAAATTTTGGGCAGTGCGACTCACCAGTAATGAAACGAGTATGTGTGTGTAAATGAGGTAGAAATAAATCCTTTTAGGAGCTGGGGGGAGCAAAAGGTAAGAAAAATCTGTGGGCGTTTAAATAATTTCGAAAGCTTCTGCTAATAAAAGAACATAATAAGATGTAAAAACTAAATTGCAAGTGAAAAAATATAGAGATTTGAGAATCCACAGGGCTCTTCCAGCACAAGGAAATGCCTAAAGATATATGAGGAACATAATGAGGAAAATGATATAGTCCAGGATGATTTATTTGATTTCTTGAAAAGAAATACACAGAAAAGTGAGAATAGAAGGTAAAAGCACTGAGAAAAGGGACGCTTTTTTATATAAAGAGAATTTGCAAGAAAAATTTCAGCATTTTACTAGATAAAAGGTTTAACTAAATAAGAAATCAAGCCATTTTTATGTGTCTTAAGGAACGTCACCGAAAACATTTAAAGATATACCTCAGAACAAAAGAAGTATAGAATAATATTAATAATAATATTAATAATAGAATAATATTAATGTGCTATATAGAAATTAAATTGCTTTAAGACTTGATATCCTCTAAACAGAAAAGCACGCGAACGTTGCATAATTTGGGTTTTTTTGGATTTTTCTATGCAGCAACATTAGATAGCAAAATTTCCTGAGATGTATGGTATCTATCTATATAGAATGAAGTTCCGGTTAGTGTGTATAGCATCCGTTTACATTGCTGGTTAATTATCTTAGTCGCTTGACTCATTGCTTCCACAATTTCAGGTCTACCCAAATTAAGGAAACTACTGAGTCTCCCTATATTATGGACACTTAGGCAAAATGCATAATGCAATAAAAAGATCCGAACTATATTTTACTCAATTTAAAATTTAATAAATAAGATTTTCAATGTGATTTTCATCATTTGCGATGCAAGGTTTGATGCGTTTTGTGAGATTCACCTGATAAACTCGAGACAATAACTAGGGGTTTATCGAATGAATCTCGCAATACTAACCAACTCTGGACGTTTGCGGTTCAATTTGTAAGGTGCTTCAGAATTTATAATAATCTGTTACTTATTATCTGTATATAACATGTTAAAAAACATTTCTGTTTTCAAAACGCTTGCCATCTGTGAAGTTGGAAATTTAACTGGTTAAATTGTTATTCAGATCATTTTTATATAAAATACCAAAACCTGGGCCCAAGTACAACTCCTTGCGGCACTACATTATAAATTAGAGCCAATCTAAATTTACGATGTTTAAAAGAACACTGTCTGTGAAAGATTTGTGTGCAAATTACTTATAAAATTAACTATTCTAGAAATTGTCACGTGCGATTACAGGATTAATAAGATCCTCTTATTTGTAAAGGTATCAAAAGTTTATTGAAAGTCCAAATGAAATAATATTCACTGCCATGTGCTCATTGCAGATATGAATCATTTTAGAACAAAATTACGACTAAATCATATTATACGAGAGTCTTCACCGAAATTCAACTTTTCTGGATTTAATTAGATTGCATAACTTAAGACGACCTACAATCCTATATCTAATTATCGATTCTATGAATTCACAAATAATTGAATTTGAAATTTAACGTATATTTTTTGAACCGTTTTTTAATTGTTTTTTTTTACAGATTTTTTTAACTAATTGCAGCTTAATTGAGCTATTTAAAATAATAGAGGACCCTAAAAGAATACAAGATGACGAATACTAATTAGAATATGAACAAATGAATATAAATCTGCTTGTTCTTCCTCATGGAACAGAATGCATTCAAATTAGCTCAAATATACAGTCATTAGGTATGTGTGCAGAGCAAAAATGGCAAAGGTGAGTTCTAGTTAAACAGGGCATGGAAATAGAAGCATAATTGCTGATAGTCCTGTAAGTGCATGGCGATTTCTCATTGACAAATTTATGGTGCAGCACATTAAGAAATGTTTATTCGCTGAAAATCAAATGCATAGTGGAATTCAGAAATTCACTCTCAAATGTGAGAATATAGAAACATTTATTGCTATTATGTACATACTAGCGGTAGCAGGAGCCTATATTAGTCCTTTGCACTACTTTTAGACCGGAAAATGGGTGCAGCACATTAAGAAATGTTTATTCGCTGAAAATCAAATGCATAGTGGAAATCAGAAATTCACTCTCAAATGTGAGAATATAGAAACATTTATGGCTATTATGTACATACTAGCGGTAGCAGGAGCCTATATTAGTCCTTTGCACTACTTTTAGCCCGGAAAATGGGTGGTTTAAGTTTGTAAAGAGGCTGTTTGCGGAATTTGACCAATTAGCTACTTTTTTGCCAGGTATCGGAAGGTGAGATGGCTCCCAGCAAAAGGTAGGAAGCTTGACGGACGAATCCGAAATCTTATGGACTTGGCAAATCTCGCGGTTCTAAGTGTGAAAGTGAGAGTGATGGGCTAGCTTATAAGTTTTTATGGGCAAGAAAAGACCATGTGTTCCATTCAAAGCAAGGCATAAAATTTCAATTCGGAAATACTTATCAACGCACATTTTTATCATGTAGTTAATATTACTTCAGCTATATGCTCAAGTCAGCGTTTCCAGTGATTGACTACAGTGTAAGTAAAGTATTTTACCTTTTTACATAGCTTAACAGCGTCTTAGTTAAATCATGAATCAATTGTTTCTCGCCTTACTTTGGTTATTACTTTCAAAGAATGAATTAGATCTAATATAGTTAAAACCGCAAAATATTTTTAAAACTTGAATAAATCTCCTCTCAATATATATTTATATGCCCAATGGCTTCCAATTTTGTGGCATGTCAATCTTTCGCATTTCTACATCTTTACTATGATTTGCAAACCAGACTTACACCGCTTATTCAAGTTGAGCTTTACGATGGTTTAAGTGTTGATGAACGATCTCAAACTTTCTCTTATAGAGAAAATAGTCATTTTTCCCCAAACTTTATATCATCAGTGAGTTATGACATCATACACAAAAGTTCACCGTCTATATTTTTCAAAAAATCAGTATAGATCTCTGCAAAGCTTGATTAGATACTACTGGTGCACCCAGTAAACGCTAACAATACTGTCAGAGAGAAAGAGAGAGAGAGAGAGAGATAGAGAGAGAGAGAGAGAGAGAAATAGAAAGCGAGTCGCGCAGATATAGAGAAAATGAGTATCTCGTGGACGAAGAAGATTCCATCGCAACCATTCGGTAAACTCCCGGAGCAATATCCAAGTCAAATTGGAGCCGGGACACCATTTAGTGATATGGCGCTAAAACCATCACCAACTTGTCTTTGGCGACATAGTGGGAATCGCTGCCTTCGGCAAACAAAAGCGCTTTCGGCGGAGTTGTATATATTTCCCAGCCGGGAATGGTCAAATGAGTACTCTCAGAGCATTCGGGACGCGAGCTATTTCTACGCCGCTTTCACGCAAGCAAGATTCCCGCATTGCTTACACAGTACTCACAAAGCACCCACGCGTCATCCTGACAGGTCTTTGAAATCATCCACGGACGATGCTTAATTTTTGAGCCACAAACAGGAACCTTAGGAGTCGCACGAAGAAACTATTATTTGGAATAATGGAGGTCAAGTAAGAAGGACCCAGTCAAGAAAAACGCGGTTAGCTACGCTTTTTCGAAAAGAATACCCCACCGAGTGACTACTCGAGGTCTCCTCCAGAAAATCGTAAGCCATTACATTTTTCTTTTCGTCTTCAATGAGATTGGACGCCCTCCAGCTTCAAGGCTCACTTCATAGTCTCCTCCCGATCCCTCTCGGGTTATTATTGTGCTTCGTTCGGCTTAGACAATATCATTATTTGTAAATTCATTTTAATTTTTATTTGCCGGACGATTAACGTAATAGTTAAAGTGTATCATTCTTGTTAATCTCATTTGTCGTTTGTATTGTATTAAATTTACTTTGTTTTAGTTATTTATATCCTATTACTATACGAATCCTGTTGTAATAGGTTCCAATTCAGCCAATATTAGAATTTGTACTCATCTTTAATCCCCACTTAATTAAAAGGAAGACAGTCCCTATATTTGTTTGTCGCCTCCCTCCCCACTTCAAAGGAGAGCAGCCAAAGTCAGATAGGAATACCTGATTCTACGACAAAAACTATTTTGGCTCCACATGACAACCTTATACTATTTCTGGCCTATTTATTCTTTACTCACATTAGAGGGCTGAGTCATTTTCATTTACACACGTTCGCTCGCCCCACTCCAATTTCTAGCCTTTATAGCAACCAACAAGAAAGCTCTCTATTCAGCGAGCTGCAAGCCTCTTGACTATAAGCAACCCAGATAAATTGTATATGTAACATACACAATAAATATTAATTGTGAGCGTGTTTCTTTAACCAACCGCTCAACTGGCTTCTAATCCTAATTATTCCCGTTAAATATTCTTCTCCACAATAAATTTCCCCAGAGGGGGTGAATTTTAAACTTTATAATCATTCGCCGATGCTGAAGAATTCTATCAGGGGCTCTTAGATGCATTTTAATTTAATCTATATTAAGTAAGTTTTGCAGGCTTTGAAATTTTCCTACATCGGTGTGATTCGTAAATTTGTCCTTAGCTATTAAGATTTCTGGCTATTTTCTCTTTGACTAATCAATCAAGTAGTTTAGTAACATAGGATGTTATACTAATTGGATTGTAAAACATTGAGTATCGCACTTTCAAATATTGGCACTTTGTTATAAATTGTTATAATTGCTGTAAGATACGCAGTTTGTCTAAAGAAGGTGGCAAATGATACAGAGGGAGCGACGAATCGCGTATACCTCTGCAATTTTTTTAAAACCTAGGGAGTAAAATCATATCTAAATCGAGTCATGGAAATTCATCAGCAACTTTCTGATGCAAACTGTTATTTAAATATCAATCATTAATATCCCACTATATTAAGACGAGGTCACTGTAGTATAGAAATAACATGATAAATGGCAATGTTGTAATAATAGACTTTATAAGCAGTTGGGTACTCTTAGCACGAACAAAATTGTCATTTTGTTTTAAAAAAAGTTATTGGAAAGAAAACTTTGGCTGGTAAAAAACGCTGTTTTCCTGTTTTTCATTTTTAAATTGGGAGATGAACAAGGATTATAAAACTACATGTCATAGTATATTATCTAAAACATATAATACTCTTCACTTAGCAATCTACGAAAAATATAACCCCGAAGAAACTTTTAGGCACTGCTTATACAAGTTATCAGATTCTCTCAATCAATTAACACATACGAAATTTTCTGATATAAAATATCATTCTTTAACTAAGAAATAAATTTAATTCAAATTCAGCAGAAAAGAGCATAATGCAAAGCAGAAACTGTATCTATAACATTAATAGTCAACCAAATATAGTCAACCAATATAATCATTTAGATTCTCTAGGCACTAATAAATAAGAATTAAAGGTGAGCGATGCATTGAAAACTAATCTTTAAGAGCCGCTCTATAAAATGTTATAGGACGTAGTCATGACTACTGAAGTAGAAAAAGAGCGTAATTATAATTAATGGGAACATTTAAAGTCACATTTTCTCGTCTAATTTTATGATATAATTGTTTTAGAAATCTAAAACAATAAGACAGTTGTAAGAGAATTCAGAGGGTAGAAATGAATTTTTAAGGATAGATTGAATAATCTAATAGTAACGCGGAAAAGAAAATTAGTGTCGCAGAATACTTTTTTTATCGCGTAATACTTTTGTCGAAGTATACCTTTTTGTCGTGATAGACTTCTTTTTTTCTTTTTTCAAGTATGCTTTTGTGTGAAAGTGCTAATCAATGTAGTTTTTAAGAAGAGCCGCTTCAACACGTAAGGAAATAGAGAAACGCTCAGGAATTATCCAAGAATAAACATATATTTTAAATTTAACAATTTACTACACAAAAAAACATGAACCACAGAAATAATAAGAATTTAAAATACGCAATAAGTACTTCACGTAACTTGACCCTCTAAAATTGGCTAACTCGATGCTCGCTTCAATATAAAAGAAATAGGCTAATTGTCTCTACTGGAGTTTAAATACCTTGGTTGCTCTGGCGGCGGGTTTGAGTTTGACCTTGAACTCAATGAGCTCAGAGACCACAGGAATCTGGTGGGTCCTTTGACGCGTGCTTCGACCAGATTGTGGGAGGTGGACGAGATGACTTGGCAGTTACAAGGTAGTTTGGTGAGTGTAGCAGATGGAAGTCCATACGGTATTCAAGGGGAAGGGGGGTCTTTTTCAAGGGCAAAGACTATCACAGTGCTATAGGAGGCACCAGGATAGGCGTGGTCTCTCTGGCGAGAGTAAGTTGAACTTGGTTCTTAAACCTAGTTAACTTAGAGTACGGTGTGACCACCGGGTAATGGGCTCGAGGGGGAGCTTTTTCTTTTTCGGTTCGGAAGTCCTCAAGGTCAAGGACTATCAAGGTGCTGTGTGCTACACCAGGATAGTGGTGAGGAGGGGGTTTCTCTGTCGAGAATCACTTAAACTTGGTTCCTAAACCAGGTTAACTTAGAATTTAGTGTGACCACCGGGTAACGGTCTCGAGGGAGAGCTTTTTCTTCTTCTTTACGTAATTCCTTAAGGGCAAGTACTATCCCTGGGCTTTAGGATAGAATCGAATAGGAGGAGTCTCTCTGACGAGAGTGAGTTGAACTTGAACAGGTTAAATTAAAGTTCGGTTTGATAAACAGGAACTAGCTCAAGGATTAGCTTCTTCTTAGTTCCAGTCTTGGTAGCCCGGCCTCTATTGCCGGGGACTTCGTAGCTTGGTGACTCACGTACTCTACCACGTATTTCCCAAGTGCTTGGTATTTATACCTCGTCACCCTACTGGGTATGCGTAGGAGGGAGGGGGGGCTTGTGGACGGGCCGCAGGAGGGTTCTTACTCCAACGGGTTCTTCTCAGTGATTCTTAGCTCTCCTCCAGCTGGCCTTCAAGCTTGAGAGAAACGTGTCTCCAATTTCGTACTTAAGGTGAAATTGAATATACACTCGAATGGGAGATATTGCAGTTTTAAACCGTACGGTTCTTAATAGAGACGAGTGGCCAGGGGCTGTGGTTACGAGCTTAACCCACGGTGTCTGGCCCGTATGTTTTTGCGGTCAACGTCCCGTGTCTCAACTGGGAGAGATGGGAGAGGGTCGATTCCCCTACAATTAGTGTCGTACATTAGCCGAGATTATATATATATATATATATATATATATATATATATATATATATATATATATATATATATATATATTTGTTTTATTAATTTTTAATAAACCAAATAAACTTTGACATGAGACGTATGTTCCTGCCTCGGTGATCGCTTGAGGATCGTTCTCTGAGAGTGCTAAAAAAAATTCGCTTGAAGGAATAAAAGGGGTTTCTTTCTTGACTTTATCAATTATTGCCACTTTAACCCGTTCGAGGGTAATTAAAAAGTGCTTTTGCTAAAAAAATAGACTTTAATAAACATAAACTCTCACTAAATAACCTTAAAAAAATACAGATCTAATACACTTAAAAAAAAGAAAATGGGATTACTGGGTGAGCTCTCGAAGCTGGATTCGAGATAGAATTTTGCGAGTGGAACAATTTTAAGTTAATATCTTTGTCCTTAGCCAGACATACAATAAACTAATTATTATTTACGGGGACATAAACAACAGGATTATTCTTTACTTACATAAGGTAATGGAGATTAAAAACTCGATACCAGTTAGACTATCTTCGGAGATTTTGTTCCTGAGAGGCGTAGCTTGAGTAGTTAGTTGTTTGCTCCATAGATGGTGTTCGTCAACCTGCCTGTCGATTTGACAGGTCGCTTCACGAGAGATCTGGTTTGGGTGGATGCTCAAGCGAAAGCTTAGTCCTTCTACTTATAGCCGGTTGGGGCGACCTTGACCTCGTTTTCTTCCGGATCAGATGAAATCGTTGTCTTCCTTTTTACTATTTAGTTGGGGTTTGTACAACTCAGATAGAGTAAGATTTGAAGGCCTTAAACTGGCTAGCTTGATACTCAATAATCTTGGGGCTCGAACGGCGCCGAGCTTACTTGATACAATCTGGTTTTCTAAAAGGACTGCAAGTTCTCCTTAACTTACAGAAAACTTCCTACCAGTGATTTTTCTGTTTTCTTCTCGAACTCGAAAAATCCCTCAACCGGTGACTTACTTGTCTCTTCCGTTAGAACAAACAAAAAGCCTAGTTTTGTTGGGTCAACCTGTTATATACACAAATTACTCCCGCGCGGTAATGGGGAGGTGAGACCTCAGGTTGCTCTTCCGCACTGGCATCTTGTAGCTCTGAGAGAGGGTAATACCAGATCGGCAGTTTGCACTTTTGAATGGATTGTTTATAAGTACACCCTCGAAGGGTCTGACTTTTGAGCTGAGGTCAGGAATCTGTCTTGTAACTTTTCATTTACCCTTTTGCCCGTACTCCTATGTTACCGGAGAACATCGAAGGGGCAAAGCTGAACCCAGATGTCTTTTGTTATTATTTCCTTGGTCTCGATATATATATATATATATATATATATATATATATATATATATATATATATATATATATATATACTAAACCCTTATTATACCTCTACAATTACTATAAGCTAAAAAGATTTGCTGGCTAAATTGGGGGGACTTATTTAATTAGAAATATATTTCTTTACTTAAAATGTAATGTGTTTAGCCCGTTGACTCACCCATTTACAATGTCAAAAGAAAAAGCGAAAAGGCTGAAAAGAAATTTTAAACCAAGGAGGTGTATAAATATAATAAAAGTAGAAAGATAGAATTTAATAAAAGTTATATGAATCATGGCAAAATCTCTTGGAAGTCTTTTTGACTAAGGGTAGAAGTTATACTGCTGAAAATATTTCTGTGATATTAATTTTACTAGCGATATCCTTTGGTGAATTTTTCAGTTCCGATGTCTATATCTCGAGTGATTCCTAATTTAATGTTATTTTTTACAATCTATTGCAGCGATCTAAGGATTCGAACCAAATAAGAACTTCTTTTTTCTGAAGCTCTGACGTTTCGTCGTCCGATGTTTTGTAGCACAACCGTTTGATTGTCAAGCCTTTCGTCGCCGTACATTTCGAGGCTATTCATTTTATTTTCTTGTATACACTTTATTTTTTAATAAAATGAATATGTTTAAGAGCTAATATTGTATTGAATAATGGCAGCATATATTTTTACTTTGCGCAATTAAAAGTGATGTTCGCACTCATCCTCCCCGAATCTCTAACAATAATACGAATACTGATGATAAAGCCTAATGATGCCACTATGTTAAACAATTTTTGTTCCTGTGCAGTAATTGATATTTTCGAACTCTGTTTCTGCAAAACAATAGAGAATAGCCTCTTTTTTTGTTTTAAACTTTGCATTCGTGGCTTGTTTGATGAAATATGAACTAAAAATAGGCAAATTACTTTTATCCATTTTAGGGCTAAAATAAAAAACAGATTTATATTTATACAATTTTTATTGAAAATTCTACAAGAGATATATAAAAGAAAAAACGTTATAAGGGAACAGTTTTCTTCGATTTCCGTTTCTAATGCAAAGCATTTTGCAGTACGAAGTTCACTATATCTTGATGGAAACACTTCACTTGTTGCTCTGAGTATTCAGCGATATTCTCTTTGAACATGTCAAGATGGTCCTCAAGGATAAAACCTTAATGGACATCCTGCAGCTCATTCGGTCACAGCTTTTAACTAAGTTCTTAACCAGTTCCATTTAATTGTCTGCCTTGTGCTTGCCCAAAGGTCCGTGGGACACCAAAACAAATCTCTTCCAGGATAATATTTCCTTTTTAATAAGCTTTTAGGGAATTCTGAATAATGAATGATTTTCAGGATTTGTAGTAGAACAAAGAGAGCAGCTTTCACTTTTGCCTCAGAGAGTTTTGGAAAGAAATTTCAAAGTAGTCAAAGGCGGTAGACTCTTTGTTAAGAAATCTAAAATATACTTCATAAGAGCTAATTTTTAAATCAATGTAGGGAACAAACATTCATTGCTGGTCTATCAATTGCTTATGCTTTACATTAATTCATCCAACAGATAACTCTGTTCTTTCTAACCAGTACTTCTGTGGAAATATGCTGTGATATCCCTACTGTCCCAAAGACAGAGGTGATACGGTATCTCGTTAAAATTTCCCTGGAGACCCATCAGTCTCCAATCACTTCCCAGACATACTACATAAAATATAAAAGTTGTATCAAAAGAATGCCATTGTTGTACTCTTACTTAGAATGTAGTTTATTTCAATTTTAGAGAAGTACATCTTTAATGCTTCTTGAAGATCTGTCAATTACATCTTTACTCATCTGGATTGCATTTAATTCGAATGCATAAAACAGACCAGAACCATAATTGCAGTAGCATAGGTCAAATTAAGAAGTAACGAATCTCGATAACTTTTTATTACGTCTCCTTTGGCTTTCTCTTGAACCTTTTCAGCCAGAATATCCCATATTTTGAGCCTAGAAATCAAAAGCTAAGGATTTGATTGGGAGAGGCCAAAATCTCTGTCATGGTCAGATCTGACATTGAAGTGTTCATCTTCACTGATCTTTTCAACTTCATAATTGTTACTTTCTCCTGAGGGTAGTTTTTCCTTTACAGAAAGATCAAGATTGTCCGTCACTAGTACAAAATAGGATGTAAAATTTAAATTAGGGTATTCAATAGCCTCACGCCAATTCTTAAAAATATTAAAATTCATGGCGATACTTTTTCACTTACACAATCGTTTACAAGATATAAATCGACATTATTCCCTCTTTTTTTTTCAAACAAACACACGAGGGGTGGTCAATAGTTTTTTACGAATCGGTAGGGCAAAACAGAGGAAAGGGGATGGCTGTTTGTGGGAGTGGTAGGACAAGTTATGACAAGTCAGGACTTGCAGCCGAGCGCTCATGCCTCTTCTATTTGAAAAGGATTGACTGAACGCAGATCGTCACTCACAAATCTTTCAATAATGGAGAAGGTTAAGCACCGCGAAGTGATCAAATCTTTGACCAAGGAAGGAAAGAATGCAAAAGAGGTCCATGAACACATGGTTGAAGTGCACACTGACACCGCCCCTTTTTATGCAACTATTGCTCACTGGAATAGGGAGTTCCGCCATGATCGTGAATCCCTTGAAGATGACCCCCGTACAGGACGCCCGTCAGTCGTGACCAACGAGGACAATGTTACCCGTGTGGAGAGAATCATCCTCGAAAATCGACGGGTGAAGGTGGAAGAAATCGAACGAGAACTTGGAATATCACATGAAAGTGTTATCAACATCATCCACGACAATTTGGCTATAACCAAGGTCTCTGCCCTTTGGGTCCCTAGAAACCTCATGCCCCATGATGGACTTCAAAGTCCTCAAAGTCCACAAGGCTATAGTTGCACAAGCTGCCCTGCGCGAGTGCGGATTCGAGGAGGTCAACTATCCCCCCATCAGTCCATATCTGGCCCCTAGCGCCTACTTTTTATTTTGCCAGCTCAAGGCTACACTGCGTGGACGACGGTTTGGGGATGATTAAGATGTCCAGCTCGCCGTCCAGGAGTGGATTGAACAGCAGTCGGGATATTTCTGGTTGTCGAGAAT
Source organism: Ceratothoa steindachneri (assembly GCA_963969495.1). Lineage (NCBI taxonomy): Eukaryota > Metazoa > Arthropoda > Malacostraca > Isopoda > Cymothoidae > Ceratothoa > Ceratothoa steindachneri. Next base: position 33,133,363 of record OZ018324.1, on the reverse strand, counting down.
TCGAAGCCTCAGGGACAAGTGGCGCAAGTGCATCGAAGTCGTGGGTAGTTTTATTGAAAAATAATAAAACACTTTTCCTCATATCTCTTTTCCCTATATCCGAATTGCAAAACTTATTGACCGCCCCTCGTAATATCTTAAATACCTGTGAAATTTAATATTTAAAAACTTTTTTACCTTTCAAAGTTTTGTTGCAGTTGTCACAAGCAAACTGAGCGGCAAAGGGTTTTTAGTTCTCCTCAAATGCATGCCAATGTATGTTTTATAAGCTTTACAGATTCTCATAAGACCAAAGACCTTTGCTCTTCTTGTGATGATCTGTCCGCAGATATAATATAATTCAAGTCGACAATGATTACAGCCTTTTGATTGCATTTCACCTCTGATGTTTTCAGTATGTTAGCGTTTGTTGAAATGATAGCAGATCTGTAAATTTCTGCATAAAGATTTCTAAATAATATTGCATAAGGTTCTCGCAGCTTCCAGTGCTGTGTTTTATAAATTTCTCGTTAAATGTAGTTTTAGGTTTCCTTGTACAAATAGTATTCTACTGCATTTCAATACTTTTTTAAAAATAAGATCTGCAATTTTCTAGGATGTTTTGCAAAAGTTAAAGACTACGGCTTTTATAAATTATAAATAAATTTTGAAATTAATATGGCCCTAAACTTATTTCGAAAATTAGGCAAATTTAGCTCTTCAGTGCCCTACCGCCAAAATCACACTTTTTAAATCAACATATATTTTTTCATTTACTTTAGTTATGAACAACTGGGAAAAAAAAAAATTTAAGCCAGGAACAAGAAAAAAGTGGAAGTTTGTTATATAGTAGTAGCCTGTTCCAACTGCAGGCTACTTCAGTGAAAATAAATTATTCTGTAAAACGAAAATTTGTTGCATTTATACTGCCAATTTTTGCTCCCTAATTTGGGTCTGGTGCTGAATTCAAATTCGAAGTTAGATTTTCTCTATAAACTACAAATCTTTTCCAATCCAGTTGTGTCTTTTGCTTGCAGATTTTAACACCTTTCCCATATTCTATCAAAGCATCCATGTATGATTGAAACAATCGTTTAGGCAATCATTCCGTATTTTTTCCCAGCAACGTGTATATTCAACAAAATGCCTTCTATATATATAATTTGAAATCTAGGCAAACGATAACAAATATTGAGAGTTTTCTGAATCTAAAACCTTGTTTTAGAAACTCATGTTAATATTTACTGCTTTCATCTTAAGAGGAGGTATATCATTAAGAACTTTAAATAGAACTTTAGCAGTATGCGAAGTATGTCAAACTATAGAGGGAATACAGGGACATGATTTATTATGTCAGTTTTGGGGGGCAATACCTTTAATTTTAAGCAGGCCAAAGAACTAGTCAGTTACTAAGTCCTTCCTCTCCCGCCAATTCATGGGGACTCCCCAAAATAAATATTCTAATTTTGTTCTCTCACGATGAATTTTCTATATTATGAATCACAGTAAGTAGAGTCAATTATTTATTGGTCCACAAAGGGAATGTCAAAATTAGCATTATAAGCAAGGCGCACAAATTCTGTTATATTACGACTCTGATCGGCATTCTCATCATCCATCTCCTGATTCATCATTCTTCTGTTATTTAGTATTCTTTCCTTAGTGTCTTCGCGTTGTGCTCTTAGTGTTTTTTTAGTTAATTTCATTGTGTGAACTATACTTACCGCATTGTGTTTAATTCTTTTCAACTAGTTTGTGCTGTGCTCTGCATTCACTGCTAGTCTCGCTTGCAAGTATCAAATTTTACTTTTAACTTATTGTTCATTTCGTCTTTAATATTAACTTTCTTCTCACTCCTTTGATTCGTGTGTCACATGCTACTCTCTGTCTTCCTTCCTAGCTAACCCTCTCCAATCACACGCCTTGCGTCGTGAACCTGCCTCCACACCAACGCCTCGCCTGGGTGAGCCTTCCCTTCACTTTCTACGATTCAAGTTAGGGTTAAGTTTTTTCGTCTTCGGCGTTCTTCAAAATTCCTGCCTTTGCTCCTCCTTTCACTCCCTCATCCACTATGTATGATAAGGACTCAATCCTCTCACACATCTCTTTAAATTGCCTTCTTTCTCCAGCCACATACGCAAAGATAAATGGGGCTGGTATCCCCCGAACTCGCCCAACTAGGAAGGGGCCAAGTCTTTCGGCGTCCATTTGGAACCTCTTTCGCCCTACCATTCTTCCTTTACCCAACACCTTTAAATATTTCCCTTCCTCCTGTGCTCATCAGCAGGCGCTGTTGGCGTCTGTTCTGAACATAAAGAGCCTGACCAATAAGGTCAAGTATGTCCATGAACTCGTTGTTTGCACTGTTATATCCTTCCTTGGCCTTACAGAAACCTGGTTCGAGTCTGATTCTGGTTCATGCACTGCTCTTGCAACCCCTTCGGCTCATTCTATCCTGCATGTTCCTCGGAACCACCGTGGATGGGGAGCTGCACTGAATTTCAACTCATCCTTCTCTATGAATCTTCTCCCCTCCCCCTCTAGCCTTATTTGAGGCTTAGATTGCTGTCTCGCATGCTATGCCCTCTATGACTATTGTGGTTATTTACTGCCCTCCAAGTTCCTCTCCGGCCTTAATTCTAGAGGAGTTCAGTAACCTATTCTCCGACCTATCCTCTACTCGTTTTCTCCTTATTCTCAGTGACTTCAATCTTCCTAGCCACAATGAGAACTTTCGCGCATTAATTGACATCATCGCCCTTTTTTTCTCTTACACAACATGTGTCATCCCCAACACATATACATAGTAATATCCTTGACTTAGCCATTTTGAATATCCATATATCTAATCTAACAGTAACACACCTTTCTAATACAATTTCCGACCACTTATTGGTCAATTTTAAATCTTATATTCCCTACCACCTACCTACTTGCTCGTCCCGCGATCGTACTCCTTTGCGACGACTATTGTCAATTGAGACTACTTGTCTCTTTAAAGATGTTGTTTCTGCCGTACCTCCTATTGATACTACTGCTTCACCCGACCAAACCATAAGCTCACTGCAACAATCATTACTCTCCTGCCTTAACGTGCACGCCCCACTTATTACTCCTTCAAACCGCCATCACCGCGCCCCTTTGTTCACCATGGAACTCCTTTGTTCAAGGAGGTCCTTACGTGCCCATTAATTTGCCCTTCGTAAAGCACGCTTCCGTGAGCAGGACACGAGCTCTCTCTCACTTGCCTATCGCCTTGCTACTTTGACTTATTCTTCCAAATTAAAATCAGCGCGTGAAGCTCATTCACGCAAACCTTTGATTGAGAGTAAGAATGACTCTCGGACTATCATTCGTCTCCACTATTGTCTTTCGTGGCCTAGCCCCACTTCCCCCACCTCACCTCCCATCAACACTTCTAACTTTTCTAAATTTTTCTCTGCTAAAGTTATTAAGCTTCGTGCTATGCTACTCTAGTCGTCTAAACAAGCCCATGCTGTTTTCCGCAAATATACTCCTTTGCTGCTTAACGTCTTAACTACCCTAATTTACACTCTAACAAATCTGGTTCCCCTAAGAATGTCTTTCCACTAAATCTCCTCCAACAAATTCTCCCTGCTGCCCTCCCGCTGATTCTTCCATTCTTTAACAAGTCTCTTCCTAAAGGGGTGGTTCCCTCTTCCTTCAAATATGCGTCTATTCGTCCTATCCTCAAAAATAAAACACCTTAACCCCTCTGAACCATCGAGCTATCGCCCTATCTCACAGTTTCTTTTCCTCTCTAATATCCTCAAGAGTGTGGTTTCTCTCGCCTTAAATCCCATATTTTTAACTGGAATATCGATGAAACGTATTAATTGGGGTTCAAAGCGAAGCACTCTGCTGAAAACGATCTCCTTAATGTTTCAGACGGTTTACGTAGAGCTGCCGATAGGGGTTGTGAGTCCATTCTAGTTCTCCTAGACCTCTTCGCTGCTCTCGACACCATCGACCACACTGTCCTGCTTGATCATCTTCAAGCTTTCCTTGGTCTCTCTGGCACTGTATTTGCTTGGATCCGCTCATACCTTTCCTCCCTCATTGAGTCGGTTGCACACGATAACCTCTCCTCCAAGCCCACGCCCATTCATTTTGGAGTGCATCAGGGTTCAGTCCCTGGTCCCCTTCTCTTTTGCATCTACTTAATACCTCTGCGCTCCCTTCTTCTCGATTTGGGCCTGTCCTTCCTCCTCTATGATGATGACACTCAGATATACCTTTCCTCATCCCATATGTTCTTGTCCCAATCAATTACCAAGCTCCTTTCAGCCTACACTTCCATAAACGAATAGCTGTCTGCCAATTTTCGTCAAACTTAACCACGATAAAACTGAAGTTCTCCTTGTTGGTACCGCTTCAATGCTGGAGAACTCTAAAGCTCTTTTCCCCTCCCTTAACCTTGGGAAAACCAATGTCGTCTTCTCTGTTACCGACGATCAATTCTCGTTTAAACCGCACATCCATCGTATCTGTACGAGTAAGTCTACCCTCGACTTCCTCCGCAACCCTTCACGTGTTCGATACCATTTTGATCGACGAAGCCTCGAGACTGCTATTCATGCCTTCGTCACCTCACACTTCGAATACTGCAATTCTCTTCTAGTGAATCTCCTTTCTTCGTCACTTGGCCCCCTAAAACTAGTTCAAAACTATGCTGCCCGGCTCCTACTTGGCCGCTCCCGATTCTTTCTTTTATTCCTCTGTTATAGGAGCTACACTGGTTACGTATACGCTTCCGTACCCACTAAGAAATTCTTTTCATCACCTACAAGGCCCTAAGCCTCCAGGCTCCACCTAATCTCTCGTATGTCATCTCCGGTTGTCAAACACCTCAGGCACTGCGGTCTAACCTCGCTCACATCCACAACACTCCTCGTTCTGTCCTCTGCTCGATGGGTGACCGTTTCTTCTCAGTTTGTGCTCCTAGAATCTGGAATGCTCTTCCTGCCGGAGTTCGATCCTCTCCCTCCCTTGCTACTTTTACGAAGTCTCCTGAAGACTCATGTCTTCAGAATCTCCTTCCCTTCCCTATAAACTTTCTCTACACTCGCTACACAACCTGCACTCTGTAAGGGCTAACATCCCTGAAGGGCCATTATAAATACCTATTATTATTATTATCTGAAAAGGATATGACAAAGGGTTAATTTAAAAAGAATCATAATTCAAAAATAGCAAGAAAACTAGGAACACAAAAGTTAGGTTTAATTCTCGTTTTCAACAACAACATAAGAGATCTTAAGTATAAGGGTGCTTTTTCGAATAAACTTTTCAGGTTTCACGAGAAATGGCTAACTGAAACCTGATCGTCCCTGGCGTTCCCCAGAGGGTTATAAGAAGTGGGCGGTATCTTTTTGCGCTACCCACTTACAGAAATATATATATATATATATATATATATATATATATATATATATATATATATATATATATATATATATATATATATATATATATATATATATATATATATATATATATATATATATATATATATATATATATATATTATATATATATATATATATATATATTTTAGGGGAATCGTCACTCCCCCCTCCCGTTCACTCCTGTTGCAGTCACAAGGTGGTTACTGTAAAGACATCCGCCCCATGCATCGGCGGGTCAAGTGCGTAACCGCAGTGTTGCACCTTTCGGCGCCATGAAAGACCCTAAAGGTCAAAATGCAAGATCTCCCCCAGGAGAGTGAGATTTAATTTCACGTCAAATAAGAAATTGGATACGTGTTTCTCCCAAGCTCGAAGGCCAACGAGGAGCCGATGTAAGACTTAGTGGGAAAAACCGTTGGGCATAAGAACTCTCCTAGGGCTTCCTCAAGCCCTTCTCCATCTTAGCACTGCCTCCAGTGGGGAGACAAGGTATAAATGAGGAACACTGAGGAAAATTGAGGTAGTATACGTCAGACTCCAGGTGACGAAGTCCTCGATTAAAACCGAGCTACCAAAACTGGATTGGTAGTGTACTTGGCTCGCTAGAACAAGAAGTACCCTGCAAGAGAGGCAGGGCTACCTACCTTCAGGGGCTAAGAAGCAGCTCATCCTCGAGCTAGTCCCTGTTTATCAAACCAAACGTTAAGTTAACTTCGTTAAGTTCAACTTACTCTCGTCAGAGAAACTCCTCATATTTCTTAGCACCTTAAACACCAGGGGTATTTCTCGTCCTTGAGGAATTGAGAAAAGAAAAAGGAAAAGGCTTTCCCTCGAGCCCGTTACTCGGTGGCCACACCGAACTCATAAGTCAACTTGGTGAGGAACCAAGTTCAACTTATTCTCGTCAGAGAAACCCCCCTCCGTTATACTCGTCCTTGATGAAGACTGAAACTAAGAAGAAGCTCAACTTATTCTTGTCAGAGAAACCCCGTCTCATCGATCCTCGCCCTTGAAGAAGACCCTCCCCGAGTTCAGTCCTCGTCCATGAGGAATTAAGTAACAAAGAAGAAAAACTCCCCCGCGAGGTCGTTACTCGGTGGCCACACCGCACTCCAAGTTAACTTGGTTTAAGAACCAAGTTCGACTCACTCTCGCCAGAGAGACCACGACTACCTTGGTGTTGCATAAAGCACCGTAATTGTTCTCGTCCTTGAAGTACCCCCCTCCCCCATGGAATACCGTGCGGACCCCCCAGCTGCTACCCTCGCCAAAAGGACATCCGTGATCTCGGCCATTTCCATCTCGCCAGGCGGCACGCGTCGTGAGTCAATAACATTCCTGAGGCATTTAAACTTCAGATGAGTCCGTAAGCCTAATTCTTATATTATTGAGGTGTGTAGCGAAATTAACCAGGTTTATACGGTCAAACTAATTGAATTAATTCTTGTTTATAATAATATTTAGAGTATTGCTGTAGTTAATGTTTAAATGCTGTGTATTCAATTGATAAAGGTAAAATATAAGTTTATTTTGGGAATTATTGTGCGTCTCTATATCCTCACGTGTTTCCAATGGCTCTATTCTTTAAGATATTATTACAATATCAATATATTAGACACATTTAGCACTCTTAGAACAAAAAGAGAGGGCATTCTACGACATATATATATATATATATATATATATATTATATATATATATATATATATATATATATATATATATATATATATATATATATATATGTATATATATATATATATATATATATATATATATATATATATATATGAAAACAACAGAGCGATTCCCAGCCCTTGTACAACGAATGGACACATAATAGAAACTATTTTCAAAAACATGTCGAGATACTGTATATGGAGGATAAAACCAAATAGATAAAGTCTACTTCCGGAAATTCCAACTATGAGCAAAGAATGTAGACATATAAATAAACAAGATAAACATAACTAATTTAATAAATAAAATGGCCAAGTTTAAAATGGACAATTTCTTTATAAATAAGCCTTTTCTTTACAGGGGCCAGTTTAAAGAGACCGGTGGATATATTGAAATTAGTCTATGAATTAATGGATGACCATTCCACAATATTTCTTTGAACAAAGTCATTACATTTCTAAATAAATTTAGCCGAATTCCAATTGATAGGGTCACTCTTTTCAGATAAATGGACAAAGAAAGCACTATTACTTTCATTCCTTTTAATATTGTAATTATGTTGCCACAATCATACACTTAATGATTTACCGGTTTGCCAAAAGTATTGATTAGGGCAAACTAAACAATCGACAGAGTAACCCCTTTCCCTATACTATAGTTTTGATCATGAATCAACAAGCGAAGGAAAAAGAATCATGAAACGGTAAAACATGGAATTTCATAAAATTGTATGCGGGAGGGATTTCAGTTCTGTAAAACGATTTTTTAGCCGAATTTCGGCATCCTTTCCAGAAATTTTTTAGGGTAGCAAAGATTCTTACCTATTTTAAAGATATTAGAAATCTCGAGATCCAAGAATTCCGGGCTTGTGACCCGCAACAGCGGAGAAACATTGAAATAAATACAAAGAGTTTGACTCTATCCTTATGACCTGAGTAAAAATTAATATAAAACCGGCGTTCGTAGGCTAACGATAGAGGGAAAATTTAAATCTAGATACTGTATTAAGGATAAGTATATCTGTGAACGGGAGGACACCATTATGTCCGAGTTCATGTGTAAATTGAATAAAGGGAACCAGATAATTGAGTTCAGTAAGAAAACCATTAAAATCTTTAGAAGAAAGCAACAAATAAATAATATCTTCTATTTATCGGAACCAAACAAGCAGAAAATTGACAATGTTGGGGACTAAGTTAAATGCAAATATTCTTTATATATACGAGTATATTAAAAAGAACAGGAGATAAGCAATTTCCCATAGCTAAACCAAACTTTTGAGGGTAAAATTCAGTAAAATATTAACAGGTAACGGAATATCAAAGTTACCTTAATTTATCACTAAGGAAGTGGAAGAGCTCGTTTAGCAGCACTTTAGTAAAAAGAGAACAAACATCGAAACTAACAAAGGAAAATTATTAGAGTAGGGGATGGAGTTGAGTTTTCAATAAGGTCGCAACTATTTTTAATATGAGATTTAGAAACAGGACCAACAAGGGAGGTGAGGTATGAAGAGAGCCATTTAGATGAAGAGTATGAAACTTATCCAACAGAACTAATAATAGGGCGCATAGGGTTATTCGGCTTAGGAGTCTTTACAAGAACAAATAAAAATAGCAGAGAGGCATTACTAGATTTAAAGTGAGCAATTAATTTGGGAAAATGTTTAAGATGGGAACGCACTCATTTTGTGGAAATTACTATTAACCTGAATCATAGGATCACGTTCTAGGGAGACATTGGTACAATGGTCATTTAGTAATAGATCCATTTTAGCACTTTATCAATAGTAAAGACTGCACCAGATTTATCTGCTTGAGTAATGTGTAATGAAGCATTATTTCGAATGGCAGTTAAAGCACGAAGGAAAGGCAAGTGGTAATTATAATGGATCAGAGGGGCTAAAAAAATGGTAAACGCAACATTTAGCAATATAAATATGTTTAATAGGAATGTCACTAGATTTTCCTAAATTTATCAAAAAGAAACACTGGAAGTTCTGGACGGAATGGAAAAGTTCAAGCCAAATCCGAGGGCCGAAGTTGTGGTACAATCAAATACTTGAGAAGAGAGGTTAACAACCGTTTCTGGTCGCCTGTTCTTAGTCCAATAACTATTGCAGTCTTTATTATATTAATTTTTACTTGGGTCATAATGATAAATTTAAACCGTCAGTATTGATTTCAATGTTTCTGCGGGTGGTGCGGGTCACCAGCCGAAATTCTTGGATAATGAGATTTATAAGATCTTTGAAATAGATAACAATCTTTGGTACCGTCAACAATTTCTTTTAGGATACCCTGATTTGGCTAACAAAATCGTTTTACATAACTGAAATCCTTCCCGCATACAATATTAAGAACAACTGCCTTGTTTTACCGTTTTCTGAGTCCTTCACTTTTCTTCCCCGCCTTTTGAATAGGTTAAATATTTTGGTCATATTCAAGTGTCAGTCCACCATGTACAAAATGTTGATTCATAATAATACCAGAATATTGTGGTGGGGTTTATTCTGTCGATTGTTTAGCAGCGGCAGACCTCGGGGAGATAAGGGAACGTGCTTCCTAATCAAGTTCTTGGAAGGATTTATCTACAGAATCGAGTGCAATTGGCTGTTAGAATAATGGGGACCAAAACTTTCTTTATTAATTACAATAGATATAGGATATATACAAACGGATACTTTATGTTTACCGGGATCAGAACAAAGAATTACCGGGAGCGATTACAAAAGCTTCAACGTGAGCTCATTAGCGGTTGCAGTTGAGCCATTAGACGAACATACACTTTACTGGTCGATTGCTCAAGAAACTACTTAGTCGCTGGCGCCTAGCTTGGGGATTGAGGCTTTATGAGACGACGCGGTTGTATGTGTGATTAAACAAGTAAATCGTAATTTAGGAGTTTAACCTTGGGTAGTACTTGTGCCATACGACGTTAAAACTGAATCCTAGGATAGCCAATTGACTGGGGCTTAATTCCTTAGGTGAGAATTCTTGGATTCGAACTCGAGAAGGGAAAACGGAACTGAATCGAGAAAACGACGTGTCTCGTGCAGAAAAGGCTGGCCTATACTGCGTTTTCCTGGCGGTATTACAAATGGGCTGGCCGGAAGCGATAATGTCTCAGGCCAAGGAGGCGCTTGTCCTTAATCAAACACTCCACCGGGAGATAGGTAGAAACTCAAGCGGGATTTATTGATCTTTCTCGGAGAGGCGGGTTGCGTCTTCTTAAGCCAGCGCGTATGTAATTCTTGCTCCTGTCTTATCAGCTAGAGCTGCTCGATTCTCTCACGCTGCACGATTACTTGAGGCGTGCCACTCGTTTCCCCATTTTTAAATGCTTCACTGTTAAGTGCGTACTTCAGTGGCTGGGCAGAAGTAGTAGCGACTCCTATTAAATTATGCTCCGTACTTATCCTCCAGATATCCTCCAACCCAGTGGCTAAACTAGTCGTTACCTGTTCCCAAAAGGTAAAAGATTCAGAGGCACCGGCATGCCTAGTAACTGTCTGCTCTTCAGAATTAAAGAACGCCATAACTGAAGACTTCGCCAAGGACCAGAAGAGTTGCGACTCCTTCTGTCTCCTGTGGGCCATGGACTAAACTAAAGAACATTAAGCCACTCGAGGAGACAAGGTAATCTTCCGACCTCATTACAGACAGATTACTTTACTGCGCGTGCTCCGAAGGCGGTAGGACCCGAACTCAAGTATTGTGTGTTCCACGTGCAAACGTTGGTCACATTTTACGCACTCCCCATTATAGCTTATTTTCCGGCCACTTTAGGTATACAAAGACCGCCCAAGTAATATTTAGATAATTTTATTAGTCAGGTGCTCATAATGCTATCCTTTGCTACTGAGGTCCTGCGACATCTGCCAAAAAAAGGCCGAAAAAGAAAGAATTATGCCCGCACCGCTGCAGAAGGAACCCCGTAATTTCAGAGCCATTTTCCCGTGTCGCCATTGATTTCATCGGACCAACACATCTCCCGTCGATTAAAGGGCAGAGCTCTGTTCTCACTTCAGTAGATTTTGCCACCCGATTTCAAGAGGCAGTGCTCTTGAAAAAGATCGACAGCATCTCATGTGCGTAAGCACTTATCTCATTCTTATCCCGCATGGGATTACGTAGAGAGATACTGTCCGATTGCGGTCGTCATTCACCTCACAGCTGATAGAGTACATTGGCAAACTTTTAAGGATAAGACCCTTTTACCCCACCCCATTTCAGCCAACTGGCAACGGTTTGTGTGAAAGGTGAAACGGTTCCCTCAAATCTATTCTCAAGAAATACCACCATCGCGCTTATGCTACACAACTTGTGTCATTAGACAAGGAATCGGCCCTGCAGTCAGGCTACCAGCTAGGCCCTTTCGTAGTCTTACAAGTCGTCTGTGTGGATCAAGACGCCGAATACCCTATAAACGTCTTGCTAGACGTCCCAGACTCACATTCGTCCGAGTTAACCCACTAATGCCAACAATAGTATTTTTAAACTATCAATATTATATTTTGGAAACTTGAAAGAAGAACAGCAGATACTCCAATAAAATGCTGACCATCACCATTTGCGAGATCGAAAACGAATGGGGTAATTGGCAACGAATTGATCAGTTAGATCAACTTCACCCATATGCTTATTATACGCTTCAATGACATTAGGCATAGGAACTAAAATCTCATTTTAATCAACTAACAACCATCAGGAGCACTTTGATTTAGGATCAAACCAAATTTATTTAAAGCAACTGTCTCCACCCTATCGTCTTTCCACTTCATTAAAATCTGATCATTAGTACACACCGACACAAAATAAACTCTTTCTCTTTTCTCTAGCATTTTGGAAGCTAGTAATAATACATTTTCCAATCTTCCTTCTATTATACTGTAGTACCAGTTCCAGCAATACCACTGTTTGAAAGTTTATTCAAAGGAGCAAATGAAGTAAATATGTTCTCCACATAAAAACTGTCATACCCTTATATTTGCGCTTCTAACTAAACCAACACAACATCTCCACCTTGGCCTAACCAAGTTACAGGAAGTTTTGTTGAGCCATTACAATAAGGTTTTGTATGAAATATGGATCCATCCTAACCAGATAGAACCCACAGTTTATATCCAAAGCATATTGGTTTTCCACTGATAAACGGTTTCGTGATGTGATGCCCATAATATGGCATAATTGCTAAAGCCTTCTCTTCAGGTGGCAGTGAAGTTACCCCCACACCACGTTGTTCTTTATCTTCAGGGATGTCTAAAATGTGATTGAGGTCCAGCCTACAGATATAAAGATACATACTCTATATAAATACTACAGGAATAGGTATATATATATATAAATATATATATATACTTTGTGAGTTTTTCATTTCACATATATATATATATATATATATATATATATAAAATATGATAAATCGTGGATTTAATCTTCACATTTTAATGAAATATAAATAAAGTACTTACGTTTTTAAGAGAAATGTCGAAACCATGTTTAGGCTTGTGCGACAACGTGAAATAAAATTTCAGGGAAAGTAAAGTAAATTTGCCCGACATATAACGAAAAAACAATAGTGTCAACTCTAGTTTACAAGCGGCATTAATGGATTAAGTATAAATCATCAGCTTTCGATCCTCCAAAAGAATCAGATACCATCTTCACTTAAGCAATTCAGTGACGGAAGTGCGGACATCCGTGGTTTTGCTTCTCAGTTCGAGCCCCATATCTGGCTCACTACCCAGGAACCCGGCTGTTCTAAGCCGTAAACCCCTCCGCATACAGTTAAGAAAAGCTTCCAATGATTAGGTAAACAAGCTTTGCTTTTAAACTTAAACATAAACAAGTCTCGGAGTCGGAGTATTGTTTTCCGGTCGTCATGGTGAAGAAATCGGACGATTCTTATCTGGTATTTATCGACTTCCAAAATTAAACTCCGTCACCGTGTTCGACGCAGAGCGGATTCCTTTCAACGAGAGGAATTTGCATATGTTCGAGAAGGCCAAATTCATCACCGAATTAGATCTGTGTAAAGCCTATTACCAGATACTCTTAAGGAAAGAGGTACACGGCATTCCACAACAACAATATGTTAATGCAGTTCCAGCGGAGGCCCTTCGGTTTAATGACGAGGTAAAGCAACCCCAACCGAATAATGAGGCGGATATTTTACGGATTGAACCACGTCACCTTTTACTTTGGTGACATCTACCTGGCAACGACGGAATGGGGCTCCCATCTTGCTCCCGTTTGCGCCCTTCTGTACCGGCTCCAAGAAAACAACCTCACTATTGGCCCCAACAAGTGCTACTTCGTCTTTGGCACTATCAACTATTTGGGTTTCCACATAGGAAGCGACTGCTTAGATCCCCAAACCGATAAAATCCGGGCAATTATAGAGATGCCCCTGTCGTCAACAAAGAAGAGCTGAGTTCGTTCATGGATTATGCTTTCTTTTCCTGCCGATTTATAAGGAGCTTTGCCTCTATTACTGCGCCCTTATGCGTGCTACTTAATAAAAAGGTCCCCAAGTGCCTCATCTAGACGCCACGGTTGACCGATAGCTTTGACCAACTCAAAGAAAGGTTAGCTTCAGCACCAATCATCCGTTTACCCGATCCCGATAAACCTTTTGGCATACGGTCCGATGCGAGTAACGAAGGGATAGGCTGCATCCTTATCCAATATATTAACAATGTTGAAAGTTTCCCCATCGCGTTTGCTAGTCGTAAACTCCTCCCCCATGAGAAAAACTACACTGTAATTTAGAAAGAAGGCTCACTATTATCTGGGGGGGTCCAAAAATTTAAGATATTTCTCTTAGGAAGAGAATTTGTTATCAAGTCAGATCATAAACACTCTTCTATTTACGAAACATAAAAGGTAAAAACAGTCCCCTTATGAGGATGAGTCTTTCTCTCCAAGAATTTCAATTTTAGATCTTTTATATTAACGGCTGCGAAAACGGTCTAGCGCACAGCGTGAGTAGAAATCCTCTGGATTCGGCCCGGGAGTAATTTTTTATTAATTATTTTAATGTTTAGTACCTGTTTTATATATTATTATTTTTTGTGACAATTCTTTCAGTTTTTTTCATAACAAGAATGTTTTTAATTGTATATATATCCTGATAATTTTTTTTTTACGTATCCTTCAATTTATATATTTTTATTATTAATTGTGTTGGACATTTCTTTTGTTTATATAACAATTGTAGGTTTAAGCCCGGGTTACTGAGAAAATAGTAACTATAACTAAAGCCAAATTAGTCCGGTTTGTCTGTTTGTATTATTATTAATTTTTTCTTTTGTTTGTTTTGATGTTTTGATAATACGATTGTATTCGCCGAGTCTCATTTAATTTTATTTATTTTTGGATAGAGTCCGTGGTATTACCACATTTGTGCACGGTCATTATTGTGAAATTAAGCTGAGTAATCCCTTTACATTAGTCAAATGTCACTTTCGTCGCAAGTTCCATCTTGGGAGAGAAGGAGTCTCAGAAAGAGACGGATAACCCCACTTGGGATGCCTTGTAACAGTCATGAGTTCGACGTGTAAATAAAGCACCTGGGAATTAGTGCACTTCCGGCGCAGAAAACGAAAGTGTTTGAAGCAGGGCGACCTCAAAACAGATCTGAAACTCCGCGCGACCGTGACAATCCACGCAGGACGCGCCTCCTCTGATAAGACCCGCTCCCTTCCGGTGCCTAGGGCGATGAACATCCTCTGAGACCACATAAATACTGGAACAAGGGGCACAAGAAATCCGTACAGTTGATGATAGCAGTACCGTGCAGACCCGTGCGCGTCACCAAGCCCCAGCCCATCCGAGTTACGAGATTCTTCCTAGGAACTCAGCCTATCCGTTTATCCTCATGAATTCGTTTGTACTTGCATTGAGCGAGCCTTATCGAGTCATGTTTTACCCTGATCTCCTTGAGCTTGATTCTGTACTTCAGTATTCCTCTCTTTATTTCGTGTTATTTATCCATTGTACAATTACTTATATTCCTTATTTTTGTTTAAAGTAAAGTTGTTTAAGTTAGGCTAACTATCGCACTCAGTTTGTTATTGTTTTCCCACGCGCTCAGGAACAAAGATTGTCCCCAATATTTTGACTCCCTCCCCCCCCATGTTCCGACTGAGGTTGAGTCAGTACAAGGTCACTTAACAACTTAACTCTGCAATGTAAACCAGCAAATTAGCGGATTTGTGGGACGGAAATGTTCTTTTTCTATTGAGTATTAAGGCTTACTTAGGGGAAAAATTGGATACATTAAGGGCCTTTCTTTAAATTTCCTTGGGTTCTGATTTAAACAAGTCTGTCTCAGAATCTTGTTAATAGGAGTTATTTGGTTTTGCTTTTAATTTCCTTTGAGATAATTGCAGTTGAAATCAAACCTATTGAGTAAAAATTTGGAGTGACATAAGGCCAAGTGCTGAAAGAAATAATAAGTAATAAAATGGATAAAAATAAATAAGAATTGTTACACGAATTCTTTCTCTAATTTATGATATCAGATTTTTCTATTCATTATATTTTCCTTTATACGTTTTTTTCTCGCCTGATTTTCCTAATTATTTATACTGCTTTCTGTTTAATCAATAAAAGACTGGTATTAGCTACTATCTAGCTCACTCGAAACAGTTTCTGGAGTAAAATAAAGTTAAACCACACTGCAAAAGATCACTATTTGGACAAGAGTGGAGAGCTTTGCCGTTAATGAGAAGTGTTTTAGCGGAAACTGGCTTTGAATTCACGTTTAAGTTTAGCTTCTTAGTTAGATAAAATTCAAGGAATAAGACTAATCAGTAAAATCCTTTTAATCCAACAGCTTTAGAGGCAGCTTTAATGTATCCAATTTTCCATTAATTCCGCCTTAAATCTCAATAGAAAATTCAATTTATGTCCCCCCAAAAAGCTAATTTGCGGGTATACATAACAGTCATTAAAGACATTGATTTTCCCGCAAACTCTCTGGAGGGGACTTTTATTATAATTATTGTGAAAATTGAGATGGCTTGGTCGCAATTATCTGACCTCAATTGAAAAGATATATTTTGTTTTGCCAAATCTCAAAATGAAATGCAAAATGGTGGGATTTCAAAAGCCGGATGATGCCTATCGTAAAAAGAATAAATTCAAAAAGGAGAGAGAAGATAATTAAATAAAGGAAAAAATACAATACTAAATATTATATATATATATATATATATATATATATATATATATATATATATATATATATATATATATATATATATATATATATATATATATATATATATAAATATATATATATATATATATCTATATATATATATATATATATATATATATATATATATATATATATATATATATATATATATTGTTAAAGACCAGGTTGTATTTTGACATTACCGATTTCATTTAAGCACGTTAAACTGTCGAATGCATTTTTTTTAATGAGACTGATGATTGAAAATCAACTGAGGAAGCTCATTTTCATTTAGTCTTATTTAAAATATTCATAGAAAGCTTTCGCCTTTCTATGTTTTATCACTTTGCATCGCTTACGTCTGAAATAGTCAATTATTATGTAGCGCTTATTCTTTAAACGTTAGTTTGTTTTTTAAAAAAATGTCCCTAACACTGATTGGGCAATTTTATATCCCTTATGTTCAAATTGAAAAACAAGCAGTGCTTATGTTTGTAATGTTATTTTATCCTTAGAAATTTCCTAAAGTGTGATTGGTCAATTTCATATTCCCTGTTTAAGTAGAAAAGTATATATATATAGTTTAGCATTCTGTAAGTCATTATAGACATTGTATGACGGGACATATCGAATGCATTTGATAAAGTCTGGCAAAGAGACATACAACATAAAATTCTAAATCTGGAAATGAAAAACTATTTGGAAAGAAGTTTATGCGACTACGTCATGGAAACATATGCATACATACACACGTGGAATTACGAAGGTGAAAGATTCAAGCTTATTGGGGGACTCGCTCAGGGAGGGTGTTTAACATAACATAATTTTAAGGAGCAAATAAGTACGCTTTTTTAAATAAAGGTTAGTTTGAATGTTTTAAGTGATAAAATAAAGAGACTTTTATGAATAAAGTTTCATAGTGACTATCAGTGTAATCCAAAACTAAGTATGTATTAGGAAAGTGCATCAGACACATATTATCCACTGGTTTCTAAAACAATGAGACGTACAAGGTTTGAATTAATCTTTATGCATTTGCGTTTTGCTGATAATTACTACCTAAACATTGACGATAAATTTGCTGAAATTTTGTCTTTAGGTAATTATCTATAGGAAAATTTCATTCAATATGCTGCATTAAAAGAATTTTATAACTTTAATAGATTTATGTGCGAGTATTTCGGAAAACATGGCTCTAGAAACCCATACGAGGGAAGCCATCAGTTTTTCTTCAAGATTTGATGTGAAAAAAAACACCCTTACCTATGTGGTTTGGTTTGAACCCTATCAGGGAAAAGGTGTTCTAAATTCAGAATTAGATTTATAATCTTTTGACTTGATAATAATTTCACCAGTGTAAAACTAATGTCAGTGCTGAAAGTAAGGTTAATAAAAGCTACTGGCAAAATTAGAGATAACAGGAAAGAGAAAAGTCCATTACCGAGAAGAGAAGATATAAATAAAAATAACAGTGGTGTTTTGATTATAGGACTGATGTCAATAATAAGAACTTGGAATAATAACAGTGTTGTTAGCATTTGCTCAAATGCAGTAGGAATAGAACTTCTTGGTCATAAAATCTCGCTTCGCCTCATAGAGTAAGAAGCATTTCGAAATTCAATAACCTTAATTAGTAAAGATATATAATGCATACATGGAATGTGTTGATATTATAAACCATATCGTATGAAAATATCGTATTGGCATCTAGAGAAAGAAGTGGTCCTCATCTTTAGTAACGTATATAATCGATGTGGCCATAAATAATGCTTGGCATCTTCATAAGATATGCTCAGGAAGTGATGCTATGAATCTTTTAGTTTTTTTGTAGAGGTGTGGTTAGGTGTTATTTGGAGAGATATTGTGAGACACAACAACAAGGTTAGTAAAAATCCTTAAATATATGGAGGATTGTTAGGTTTGACAAGCATGCCCACTGAGTAATTCAGCATGAAAAACAGACGACCCGTTTTGCTTATTTTCACACAAAAAGAACACGATGTGAAAAATGCGATAAAGGTCTCAATGTAAAGTTTTTTGAGTCATATCACTTGGAGTACAAATGCAATCCTATATCTTAGATGTGTTATAATCTTATATAATATATTCCCGGCGTACAGAAAAAAATACCTAAAAAACTTATTTTTTTTCAATAAAGGTGATATTTACTCTAATGTTGTTATATTTATCCTACACTTGTATTTTATTCAAATTCGGCCTAAAAATATAAATTTAGGCAAATATGTGTTAATGACCAATATACTTTTCTAATATTATAACTGCCGATAGACGTAATGTTATCGCTTAAAGCTGCTCTGCTTTAACTTAAAAAAAATATCTGTATTGAGGGTAAAGCCAAATTCACGCTTACCTCTGAATTTAGTTGTCTAGTGAAATTGTGGTAGCTTCATTCAAAAGGCTCAACTAAAAGATTATCGGAATTGATGCAAGATAATTCCAAGGAAGATTGTTTATATTTAAAAGGACATCGCTGCGTCGCAAATGCAAATAGGCGATCTGACGAATTCGAATAGGTAAAATCGCGTAATTTGGCAGTTCCGGGATGTGATTTGAACTTGGTACTTTAATTTGTTGCATAAAGGCTTTTGCCATTTACCCAACCTTGAAAAGATGGCAGCTGCTTAAGTTTTATTTTCTACTACTGCGAGCATGCCTGGGGGAGAAAGGGTGTATTTCTTCTTTCAATATATATATATATATATTTATATATATATATATATATATATATATATATATATATATATATATATATATATATATATATATATATATATATATATGTATATATATATATATATATATATATATATATATATATATATATATATATATATATATATATAATATGTCAGTAATGACCCACCAAACCAATAGGGCAAGAGTCAATTTAAAAATAATTGAGCTATCATGCAACGGTATATCCACTTGTCTTTTGGAAGGCTCAATAATACCAAATTGCAGCACTGGCTTCAATTTAAATGGTGTAAATTTGAGACATTCAAAAGGCATTTGTGCTGCACTCGAAATGCTGTTGTGCATTCTCTTCATGAGTAAGCTAACTGCTTAAAACGGGAAAGCTGTTTCATGTATCCCCCCTGGTTACCAGCATTGATCACTTGGATGAAATAAACTCAATCGAATTATGGTATTCAATAAATGAATGGGCATACGCCGTAATATAAGACGTCTATCAAGGCATCTAGTGTAATTATAATTCAACAATAGATATAACATAAGCACATCCTTTTGAAGGTTGCAGTAGAGTGATGAGAATTAATGGAACTCTGATAGTCGTAGAGTGGGAATTTAAGGGATGGTTATAGGCAACAGGCTACATACTCTAGTTTCTAATTCCCCAACCCAATTCAATATATAACACTTATAGCTAATATTGAGATAATAAAGGGTTATTAAAAGTAATTATCATAAAATATATAATACAAGATGATTTTTCATTCTTGTTCTGAAAGGTTGGGCATTATTTCCTCACAATGAGAATAAAAATAGCTATATTTTAAAGAGAACCAAAATTTTTAATTAGATATGTAAAGGTTTCCTTTAAACACATGTCCCTTTTATTTATACATATTTTCTTTTATTACTTTATTACGTTAGAAACAAAGTTCTTGCACAACCTTTATTCCCATGATTTACAACGAAACAATGCAACAAAAAACATATCAATAAACAACGTAGTTAAAGTTTTTTTGAAGCACCTGTATCAAACGACGGGAAAGATCATGGATGTATTTGTGGTAAAATTAAACTGGTTTACTATCAAAGTGTCTCCAGCTGCAGTTTTCAGTTCTTTATCACTGGCGAACTTTTTGCCATTCAAGACGTTCTGCAGTGCCCATAATATATGGTAGTCGGTTGCCACCATTTCTGGCTAGAGGGTAGGTGTGGAAGAACTTCAAAGCAGAGCTACAGAGTTTCTTCACCTCTATGACTTGCAACGTGTGGTCGGGCGTTATCATGCAGAATCATAAAATCAATAAATTCTGGTTTTTATCCCGCAATCGATTCTACCACCTTTTGCAGTAGTTGACTGCATAATTGAGCGTCAATATATTGATTGCTTTACAACATTTCCAAGTAAATCATTCATTTCATATTCCATCAGATACAAAAGATAAGATTCTTTTAATATTTGTCTACCTTTGCCTGAAGTTGTGCAGGTGCATTTTTTTCTATCGTTTCTTTTGCGTTCTATGTTCGAGTGTAGACACCATTCTTAATGGCATTAGTCACTTTGTTAAGCGATTCAAAGCGACTTTTCCTTAAGGGTGGTGTCAGGGAAGGATCCTTTCGGTGCTGACGATTGAAGTCAGTCAGTTTAAATGGAATACACAAGTGAAGTTTGCTGACGTTTCCATTTCCTGTAAATGAAGAAAATGGCTGTATAGCTGACTTTAAACATTTTATCCAGCTCACGTGATGTCAGATCTGGAACATCTTTGAAGCAGGTGCACAAACGGTCTTTTTCTATGAGTGACTGTTGACCACTTTTGGAGGTCAATTGGGAAAGCAGAAACTTAATTAACCAATCGTAGGCTGTGCGACGACTTGTGTGGCCTCTCCAAATCTTTGGGTAATACTACGTTGCAATTGAATAGCATTTAGGCGGGACTTGTAATTATATAGCATACGAGTACGATTGTTTTCAATAGAATGAATCATTTGCTAGGTATTTTTTGGAAACTATAGATATCATATAATATCCGACTAATTACTACATATTATCCTATCAAAGATTAGGCCACTACAAATTAACTAGTCGTACATACACCCTGTATAGATATAAATAAATAAACTTAAAAAAACCCAGAAATATAAAATTATAAATATATAATTTTTTAAAAAGGTTTGTGTAAGAACCTTCTTTCTAATCAATAATTCAAAGTAAACCATTCTAAATTAGGGTTCGGATGAACATATATATATATATATATATATATATATATATATATATATATATATATATATATATATATACGAGAGGCGGTCAATAAGCTTTGAGAATCAGTAGGGCAAAACACAGGAAGGGGGATGGCTGTTTGGGGGGGGTGTTAGGACAATTTATGACAAGTCAGGACCTGCAGCCGCACGCTCCTGCCTCGTCTATTTAAGAATCAGTAGCTGATCGCAGATCGTCATTCACAAATTTTTCAACAATGGAGAAGGTTGAGCACCGCGCAGTGATCCAATTTTTGACCAAAGAAGGAGGGAATGCAAAAGAGATCCATGCACTCATGGTTGCAGTGTACACCGACACCACCCCTTCCTAGGCAACCATTGCTCGCTTGAATAGGGAGTTCCACCATAGTTGTGATTCCCTTGAAGATGACCCTCTTTCCGGAGGCCCATCAGACTTGACCAACGAGGACAATGTGACCCGTGTGGAGAGGATCATCCTCGAAAATCGAGGGGTGAAGGGTGAAGAAATCGAGCGAGAACTTGTACTATCACATGGAAGTGTTATCAACATCATCCACCACAATTTGACCATGACCAAGGTCTCTGCCTGTTGGGTCCCTAGAAACCTCACGCCCCATGATCGACTTCAAATTCATCAAAATCCACAGGGGCAGAGTTGCACAAGCTGCCCTGCGTGAGTGCGGATTCGAGGAGCTTAACCATCCCCCTTACAGTCTAGATCTGGCCCCTAGCGACTACATTTTATTCCGCCAGCTCAGGGCTGCACTGCGTGGACGCCGGTTTGGGGACGATGAAAATGTCCAGCTCGCCGTCCAAGATTGGATTGAACAGCAGTCATTAGATTTCTGGTTGTCGGGAATTCGAAGCCTCAGGGACAAGTGGCGCAAGTGCATTTAAGTCGAGGGTAGTTATATTGAAAAGTAATAAAACACTTTTCCTCATATCTCGTGTCCTTATATCCCAATTGCAAAACTTATTTACCGCCTCTCGTATATATATATATACCGGGCGTCCCCGAAAAAAGTTAACCGTAATTTGAATTAGCATAACTCAAAAACTATAAGAGAATTTTGGGTCCTGTCAAATGTGTTTTATTTACCAACTATTTATATGTCGATTCTGGAAATTTAATTTAATTCCCTTTTATTATATTGATACACTAATGGGTTTAGTAGGGGCTATCAAAAATATGTTTGCGCAAGGAAGTAAAATGATGAAACGAAGCTTAGGAAGGCTAGGCCACCGTGCACTTTCAAGAGAACCTAGGGAGCCTAGGTTGCCTAGGTCTTTTTGCGATTTTCGAAGCATAGCTTAGGCCATTTTACAGTGGTTTTGCAGCCACGCTGTAATATCATCTCGTCATTATTCTTAATATGCAAAGGAAAGCGTTTCTGTGTAAATTCTACTCACAGAGAACCTTTTTAATCATGCAGTTAACAAAAGATCAACGAGTATTTGTAGTCACAAACTTTATTAAGACTGGCAGTATTAAACAACTACAAGATTCATTTGAACAACGTTTTATAGGTCTGCACCCACCAAGCAAGCCCACACATTGGGAAAAGGTTCGCAAATACCAACATGAAGGAACATCCTTAAATCTAAATAAGGGTCGTTCGGGTCGTATGAGAACAACAGAAAATATCGAAAATGTTCATATGACACTTCTTCAAAATCCGCATGTATCAATCAGAAAGAATGGATTACAATGTTCTTGTCATCATTTAACCGCATTATTAAAAATGACTTAAAATGGCATCCCTATAAGATGCATGCAAGACACCAGCTTCTTGAAACTAATTTTCCTTGTAGAGAATTTATCGAATGGCCTCACAATAAACTCGTTCGTTTCTTGGAAAACATTGTGATTGGTGACGAGGCAGTCTCTTTCATGAATGGAAAGATAAATAGCCATAACATTTGCCAATATGCGACACTGAACCATCCCCCAGCATTCAACTTTGACACACGTATTTGTCAGCAGAAAGTGTCTCTGTGGATTGGAATATGCGGGAATGGTTATCTTGTATAAAGTGTATTCTACACGACCGCAAAGCATAAACCAGTTAAGAGATAGTATCACACGTGGTCAATAGACTTAAGGAAAATCACAAGTTAATCAAAAAAGTTGTTCAATAAATGCGATCAAAGGCGAAACTGTGCTTGGAAAGAAATCAAAGACATGTGGAAGGAAAGGATACTTAGAAAATTAAAAAATGAATTTGTATTACCCATATGAAAAGGTGTTTTTTTTATAAAAATGGATTTAAATATATTTTTTAATTTTAAAGTTCGAAGTTTCATTATTTTACCTTCTTGCGCAAACATAATTTTGATAGCTTCCACTAAACCCATTAGTGTATCAATATCGTAAAAGGAAATTTAATGAAATTTCCAGAATCGACAGATAAATAGTTGCTAAATTTGTTTTATTTTACAAGACTCAAAAATCTCTAATAGGTTTAAGGTTATACTAATTCAAATTACGGTTAACTTTTTTCTGGGACACCTTGTATATATATTGGTTAAATCGATAACTTTAAATACCGTTAGACGCGATGCGTCTGCTTGTTAAGGAAAAGTCACCTCCACAATGCTGTTTGATTTCTAGACTTCCGGTAGAATCTTGAAAGGTTAAGTTTTCTGAAATATATATACATATATATATATATATATATATATATATATATATATATATATATATATATATATCTATATATATATATATATATATATATATATATATATCTATATATATATATATATATATATATATATATATATATATATATATATATATATATTTAGGTAAGAGGCCATGTTGTATACATGCACTGTTGAAGTCTACAGCAGTTGCAGCATTATTGATTTTATCTTGTATTCTTTTTCTTCTTTTTTTTTACAAGTTTTTATCTGGGTCTTGGAGGCGAGGAAAAACATTCGCTAAAAACATATTTTATTCATAGGCGTCTTTCTACCGTAGTCGGTCATCTTAAGTGAAAGAACTTAAATGTAATGAGAGGGAAAGTGTGAAAAAAGTATTAGATCTCCATGACCGCCCCTACTCCACAGACCATTTCTTCCCGGAGGAGTGACCCGGTCAGTAGGGCAGGACGAGGCCCGCTTCCCCCGGGTTTCTTCGGCGCCCGCCCTCCCTGGGGCCTGAAAGCACCGAGGAAGAAGAGCTCGGGAGAGAGGGAGGGGAAGAAGAAAGAAGTAAAGAGAGGATAGACTGAAATAAAATCAAAGGTTGAAAGTTGACCAAGTTGGTATCTGGACCTGCTTAATGTGGGACACGGATCACGGTGTTTTTAACTTTTCCTATAGCTTTTAACTTTTACTATTTGCTGTACTTGTCGCTGGTGTTAGTGCTTGAGCCATCTTTGGATAATGGTGAAAGAGGAATATGATTGAAGTAGAAAGAAGTTGGAGGTTTGCAGAGAGGTGCAAGTTGCGTTTAGGTCACGCTAATCTCTTCACTATAAACTAATTTTAGAGTTAAGTTCGAAATAAATTAGAGTGAAATTGTGTCTCTTTGTTTATTTATTTGGTTCATTTGTTACGTGTGTATGATATAGGCATTCAAACCCTCGTTAGCATTATTTGTTTTGCTGCTATCTTAATAACTCGAGTTTCTATGATTTTGTTATCATAATTCTCGTACCTGTATCTGTTGTCTGAGTTCATATTCCTTGGCTATTTATTTGATAATTTTTCTCTTCTTTATTGATGTTTTTTTCATTTCTAAATTAGATTTCAGATGAACACACATATATATATATATATATATAAATATATATATATATATACTTTGGATAAATCGGTAACTTCAAATAAGGTTAGACGCGTTGCGTCTGCTTGTTAAGGAAAGGTCACCTCCACAAAGCTGTTTGGACAATTATATTTACATGCTTGCTCTTATTGGAACTAAAAAGGCTATTTGGGCGTACATATATAATTCAACTTACACCTGCCACCCAAAGTAAATGTCAATAGTCGTATATCTCACTGCAAGCTGACATGAATCAAGCTGTACTAAAAGAACATTTTATTTGACCACGGAAGTTGAGAATATTCTTTACCGCCAGACACCCTAAAATCTCTGAAAGTGCGGCAAAGATCTGTTGGTCTGGAATTTGCATAAATAAACAGTCTATGTTAATATAATATTCAAAAAGACTTGGAATCTTAGTGAACAGTAGAAAGTAAAAATCACACAGCGAGTACTAATAAAGATGTATCATTTTCATATGAACCAAGGAGGGTATCATTAAAGGGCCTATTCGTTTTCACACTCGTCTAAAATTTGCTTATATTCATTTAAGAGAAACGTGCACAAGAGCTATGTTTAGAGACAGATGTTATCTACTTATGTTCCAAATAATACCATCTTGATAGTCAACCCTGATTAAGTTTGTATAAGGGAATGGGGCTTTGTCTCATTTGCAGGAACTTGTAGACATCATCTCCTTATTGGAAAGATGAATCCTCAGATATGACGTAAAATTTGAAACAACCATCTCTAGTCATCTGCAAGGACCAAAATCATAGGAAGAGGATCGATCTTCCAAAAGAAAAATGATATTAATTACTTATAAATTACAGAGCAAAGAAACCTTGGAGATCTATGAAGAGTGTATCGAAATTAGTCCGCCAAATTACCTTGTCAGCTTTTTAAATTGCGCTAAAGAATTTTAAAAAGGTTTAGAAACATGTAGTGGATAATCAAAGATATGAACAGATCTACGAAAAGATACGAAACAAAGCAAGCAACTACGGATAGTATTCGAACAAAACAACTGGAGGAAAACCGATAGATAAGGACTAAGCTTCTATGCAGGTTTCTCAAGCTAAGATATGGATCAACAGGACATGAAAGACAAGGAATAAAATGGAAAACGGCTAGCATACCTAAACGCTTAGGTCAACATTCTACAAAGACCAACGCACATCAGTCAAAAATACGATAGGAGTAGAGTATTTACAAAAATAGCGACACCACATAAGTCATTTGAAATATAAAATGTAGATCATCCGGAAAATTTTAACTTTACCCCACTGTCCCATTCTCCCCTACCGCGCTTTTCGCAGACCAACTTGATTCAATTATTATCTTTTCACATTTCACCTTTATTCTTTGTCTACTCCTCTCTTAATCCTGTCACGTCTCCCCTATTTACTCTGCTCCCAATTGACCAAAATATAGCCGATGTGAGGCGATGGAGGGTGATCCTGTTTATGCATCAACCTGCAACTGCCCTTCTTACCTCTAAATACCTTGAACTTTGCGTTCCCCATAGAAAATATATTGGGAAGCCGTCCAACCTCGTGAAGTGCGCTATATTCTGTCGACGAATAACTAACGCAATAAAAGAAATCTATTGGAGCCCGTGTTATTGTTTTTATTCTCCCTATGTGATTTGTCCCCAAAGATTACTAGACTACTTTAAATCTCTTTGGGCTTTTGATAAGAAGCTAAATTTTTGTGTTGCTTTATATTCTTATAAAATATCTATTTGATATTACCATTAAATAACCCTTGCAAATTGTACAGATGCGGTGACAAAATTGATGGTAGCACTCTGTTTATGTAATGGCCTGAATTTAGCTTGAGTGCTAATTTTGAAACCATAACACCACTAATTTTACAGACTTTCAAAAAATGGCGCTCCATTTTAAACTAAAGAGAATGCGCAAATAAACCATTAAGTTAAGTTAATGAGGAGAGTAGAATTATGTGAAATATTTTTCCCTCTTTATTTTCTTTTGTTATTAAGTTAAAAGTCAAGGAAAATACATACTTGGAATGATATCAATCTGTATCTAGTAGGGTTAGACGAATGGAAAATTGCCTTATTGTATTTTATTAAATGGGTATATTTAGTTTAGTCAAACGAAAACGAACGAAGGTATCAATTCTATAAATTTGTATTTAGAAGTGAAAATGTAAGCAAAAATTTAATATAAGTAGATTATTTGTAGCGGGAAAGAAAATGAATGCGCCCAATTGCCTTGAATCCTGCTACAGGTCTGTAATGAGCAACAAAAGCACATCTTTTGCTGAGTCCGGTTGCGCAATAGTATACTTTTACACCAAATATTTTATAAATAAACAATTAAAGTAAAAATAACACGAATTGGTGCTATTGATATTATGTTCTTTAAAAAGGTCGTATAGGAAAAGTAATTTTGATACATTTTATTATGTATTTCTAATAATACAAACCTGAAGCAAATATATATATTTTTTTAATTTCATATTTAAGAAATATAGTATTGGTTTATCAAAATCATCCACTGAGTTAGGTCCTGAGCTTTAATGGTAATAAAATGAAAAATTGACCCTAGTCAATTAAAACATTTTGTGACAATAAATTCAGTCAGCAAAGAATATTTATATGAATAAAAAGGTATATTTATTATAGATATAGAGTTACAGAACTTTACAAATACAGTATCTATCCATATTTATCACATAATTCCCTCATCACTGTTACGAGTAATAAGCCCTTAATATATGTACAATCCTTGAAATTTACAAACGTTTATAGCTTGAGGGAACGATTTGATTGTGCTACCTGTTGCCCAGCCTGAGGCTTGTCTCCGGAAATCTGGTTAAATCGTTAGTCATGATTGTCATTGTGTTAGTGTTAGTCTTTGTTAGTTTAGTTGTAAAGTGTTGCGTTTGTTTGAGAATAATTTCGTAATTATATTGTGTAAGCATAAGTTTACTAAGATTTTGTTACTGTTGATAGTGATTACACAGAATACTACGATAACTGAATTCTTTTCTTTGTTTTTTATTCTCACATATATGCTTTATATCACATTTTGTCTTTAGTTTTGCATTATTCTTTGCTATATAGATCTATTGAAAACTCTAAATATCTGTGCTCTGTTTTACTTAGCCATAAATGTGCATAACCTCTATATTGCAAAAATTTATAATACATTACCTGTTCCTTGTATTTTCTAAGTCTTTACTTCCCAATAACAAATTTTCTAAAAGCTTCAGATCTTAAACATTATTTATCTCTTAATTAATTTACTCAATTCGTGACTGTTTTATTTGTTAAATAAACCATTATAACACGCCAGAGTAACGAGTTTACATGAGAGAACAATTATACGTTTAACCATTCCTTATATTTAGTTACTTTTTTCAAAGTAAGTGTTTGGGTTTCAATTTTTCTGTTATTTTTTGTAAATACAAAATAAGCGCTATTTGTTTGTCCTTTGTCAATACACATCCCAACCGTAAGGGCAAAAAATCAATTGTCTACCCAAATATTTTAAGACAGCTATTCGTATTTTCAGAGATTCAAGTGATAGATCTCTTTCCCAGCAACCATTTAAGATACCAGAGGGAATAAAAAGAGAGCTGTATGAACTAGGAACAGTCACTCAGCCTGAGAAGTTTTGTGAGAATGCAATGTGGTTGATAAAGAGAGACAGATTATAGCATTCAGGACGTGCTCGTCAGATATTCTACCTAATGGAAAACGACCTTTGTTTTTACACTGATTTCAGATGATACTTTAAATTGACCTATGACCTTTGACAATGGACGTCTATAATTCATATATCACGTTACACAAATAAACTTGTTTGACCTCATTGTGAAAACATTTTGCTCTCTGTTTCTTTTGTCAAATCAGTCATTTAAAAACACACACATAAAAATCTTTCTTCAATCTAAATCCTATAAATTACAGTAAACATGCTGCTCTTATTTTCTCAGATTTAAAAGATATAGACGTTCTTGAAGGGTCAAAAACGAGTAAAATAAAATTACATTCTCTCTGAGAAAGTGGGTCAGCCAAGCAAGATCATAGCATTTTTTCTGTTTAGCATGGCTACATCGAGAGTCACTATGATAATTCTTTGGGCCCATATTGTTAATCATAAATTATAAATAAAAAAGATTATTTTCAACCATCTACCAAAAAAACTAGTCTTAATGGAATAGTCTTGCAAAGTTTCTAAGCATCATTAGATATTTTTCCAGTAACTGAAGGAAATATTTTCAAAATTAAAGAAGCATAATTTTCGCCCCTTGATTCGACAAATTATGGCTAACAAGAAAGTCAATTTAAAGATGATGCAATTGGAGTTAGGTCCATGGTGTGCATTCAAAAGAGTGCGCAATGGACTGTTTAGATACCATAAAAATAACTATTGTAATGTTTTATTGGATGAGATAATCGAAGGTTACCATGTCACTAAAGCTTTACTTTTCACCAAGAAAGTAGAGGTTGTAATTATGAGCACGAAGAGAGGTTTTATCAACAGATATCAAGAATAAAGAGGAAGTACAAAGGGAATTGTAGTACAACCGTGCTAGCAATTTCATGTTAGGATCTAAAGCTTGCCCATTCACAAACATCACGCAAACGCAAAGTAAATATTAAGTACATAAAGTAAAGCAGTGCAGAAAGTGCATGAACTCATTTTATAATATATTTTAATCAATATGAAATATTAACAATGGCAACATTTCATTTGCCAGAGACAATATGACTATTTTATTTTATTGCTGTGAAGTGATGAATGCTCAGTAAGAATATTAACAGGTATTTGACTATCAGATTCAGACTGGAAAAATTCAAATTGATAGTAAAATCATAGAGCAGATGATTTTTTTCTGGCCCTGAAATTTTTATGCAGCGCTTTTTGAGGCCAAAGTACGACAAACAGAGATTCAAAGTCGAATTTACGAGAAACTATTCAAAGAAATCTACTGTATATTTTATCTGATTTAACACAAATTTTATAATATTTAAAATAATAAAACAGTCTTAAACCTCCGCCTGCGTAACTTTATCATGAGTTAACTTACGCATGGCTAGATTTTAGTGCAATTAAGCAAAACGATATAAGTTATCTCAAATTTCGTGAGATCGACAAGAAACAGTAATATCTAAATTCTGTTGAAGCTCTTCCGTATATTACCTTGTATTTTGGCATCTTTTAAAAATCCTTATATTATTCGGAAGAAGAGGAGTAATATGGAGAAGAAGAACTTGAAGAAGAAGAGTGCAGATGCCTTAAACTTCTTTCAAAGTTTATCTCTATGTGGGAAACAGTGGAAACTGTGGCTTTGTTCACATGAGATAATTATCTCAAAATCTCATCATACGAAAATTTTAAATCTTATAGTCCACGAAATCATGAAATATGCATAGCTGAAAAATAAATTTCATCCGCCACTTTTATTTTAATCGTCAAGAAGAAGAATATAAGTTATAAATAGTATAGAATGCATATATTTTATGCGTGCACTTTCGTTTATTTCTTTTAAATCTTCTAGAATTTTTAATTATGCAAATTCTTTTTAATTATAATAATATGGACACTTAACTTAACGTTACTTCTATTGAAAAAAGTCGGTTCCACTTAAAAAGAAAGATCATTATCATAATCGGTGTGGCAGTCAAGGCGCTCTAAGCCAGTCGTGAAGAAATAGGATAGGAGAGAAGTACGTAACTGTGAGGAGTAAATCATTTTAGTGCTCGGAGAAAAGCTGAATGGCCAAATTCGTAAATCAAGGAGAGAGAGATTCAATGGAGAAATATAGAGACAATAATATAGGATGATTGCGTGTACTAGAGAAGTATTGGTTTGGCATTTGGACATAAAACCAAAAAAAAGAAGATTACATGCAGTGACTGAAGAGATGAGAGTCTCATTGCTAGCTATACGTCCAAATGTTTAAAAAAATTGTGATACTGATCAAAGTGATTTTCGTATTAAACTTTTAAAAATAAGATTTATATATTTTTAAAGGTTTATGCCTAATTTCGATTAAATTAGGTTAAATGTCAATTCTGGTTAATTTTGAAGTACTTTGCGCATAATTAGCTGTCCTAGATCTATCTGAAACTGTTTTACAAAAGGAAATTTGTTCAATCAATCTCTTAACCTTTAAGCCCAACCCTAATTTCATTCAAGATCTATATTTTCTGATAAACATTACATAAAATTTCACACAATTTACTGGGCAATTCTAATTGAAACCATATTGATTAGACTACACATGTTTACTAATAAAATCAGACATTTACACCTATCATTAAATGAATCAGTTATAAAACTTTAATCTATCATATTCTAGCCTATCCACTTTATCTTTTTTTATCAAGTAAATAAATAAGTTGTCGATTCTTGATTAATCGGCCTATTCGCTAATTGACTTCAATGATAAATGATTAAATGTTGGCAATAGTAGAGCAATTTTTTGTTCATTTCATGTGAATATGCAGCTTCTTTATCTTTGCTTGTGAATATCTTGAGAAAATCCATAGATATTAAACTTATCGAATATCCTTTTAGTGAAGAGCTATCAGGTTGGAACTAAATTTAAGGCTGGTTTTAGCGTATACTTACATTAAAAATTTAAAAACTTATGAATATTCCAAATGTAATCATAAACATGCCTTTTATTGCTTTCTAGAACCTCAATACATTTGTTTACATGCTTATAAATGCCACGCTTCTAAAATACTTTAGGTTTGCTGCAAAATATAAATCAAACTCATTTTTAATCTATTTTCATATGGCAATCTAAAACAATCCAAATGGTTCTATAATCCCATAAACAAGAAATAATTAGAAGGAGCAAAGCCTAATGAATATATAGGGTAAAACATTATTTCCCATCCAAGCTTCTCCGAGAGATCTTTGGTTATTGGAGTTATGTGAGGACAGGCATTATCGTAATTAGGATGACATCCCTTCTCTTAAGAGGGTCGCCTTTGGCCCAAACGCCTTTCAAACGACGAAGTTGATTGTAGTAAAGATTAAAATTGATGGATGA
The DNA here is from genome assembly GCA_963969495.1 of Ceratothoa steindachneri. Lineage (NCBI taxonomy): Eukaryota > Metazoa > Arthropoda > Malacostraca > Isopoda > Cymothoidae > Ceratothoa > Ceratothoa steindachneri. Next base: position 33,101,293 of record OZ018324.1, on the reverse strand, counting down.
TTGTTGTCTTATAGTTCGTAATTAACAATTTCTTCAATATCTCAACATCCACTTAATATGATCATTTTGGGAGGAAGTTCTCTTTTGTATTGTTAAGAAATTCTGATTCTTAGATTAGGTCATGAAAGGCAGCGTTTAGGATTATGTTATACATAGGATCAAATTTTCATAACCAGTAACAAACGACCAAAATTTGTGCCCGAAGGTGGCGTGGAAGCAATAAGTCAGATAAGAACATTGCTGTTGAAAATTCGCTTTGGGCATTTAGTGCGGGCCTCTGATTCCAATCACTTGAATCTTTTCAATCCTTGTCCGGTTTGTAGGATAATCGTGTAACTCAAACTTTTCTGCGAGATCTCTATGAGTATCGCAGGTTCTTTTTTTGTCGTGATATACTTTATTGGGAAGTAAACTTTTGTCGAAGAGTACTAGTTTTGTTGTATTTAATGAAGAGCCACTTCAACACGTAAGGATATTGAGAAACGCACCGGAATTATCCCAAAATAAACATATATTTTAAATTTAAAAATTAACTATAAAAAATAAACAATAAACACATTTATATCCTCCTACTAAGCTAACTGAGAATAAACCAGTTGGCAACTGAGCCTATTACAATATCTCAAAGACAAAAATAACAAATAGGCTACACGTAAACTCACCAATTGACGATTAGTTATTTTCTCGTGCCCCTTTTGATTAGCATTAAACATTAGATTAAATTACTCTCTTCTACTATTAAATATGACAGGGATTCGCGCACAATTGTTTCTACTTCCGTTAAATTGTGAAACGTAATAAACTCATACTATTGCAATATGAATATAAATGTTCTTTTTAACTTACATGACAGAAGAGATAAGGGGTTGCAGTAGGTCGCTGGAGGGCTTTTCTCGCGATTCGGATAGGGGAATTGGCCGATGTTAGAATTTTGTCTAGATGGGATGGAGGAAGAGAGGGTGGGCGATGTCAACCTCTTATTGCAACTTTGCCTCCTGTTACATTAAGAAGACGAAGAGAGTTACGGTGCTCCTCGCTCAAATAGTCCTCTTCTGCATAATCTTAAAGCCTCTTTGTTTCTTATTCTTTAACGCTGGGTGCCCAACTATATTTTTGTATACGAGGGGATTTCTACCGTAATTAACAAATGGCACATCGTTGGGGCTTGGTTCTTCTCTTCTCACTCTTACGGAGCTTGAGCTGTGAGAGTCATTCGAGTATGAGTGGGGTTTTTTTTTCCAGTAAGAATTATTCTAAGTCTGTAAAGGATTTCAGGTAGGGTACCAAAACAAAACTTGACGTTTTATGTTAATTCGGCACTGGGGGGGAAAGGATTGATCTTCTCAAAGTAATTCTTTCTCGTCTCTCCTCGAATATTCTTGACTGGCTGAGGATCGATCTTCGCGAACTGATCCAATATTGTTCTCACCGAATAATCTTGACTGTCGAAAGATCGATCTTCACGAACTTATACTATGTCGTTCTTACTGAATAATCTTGACTAACTGAAGAATCGATCTTCAAGAAATGATCAGATGTCGTTCTCACCGAATAATAATAATTTTTATTTCTTTTAGGGGTTTATTTATAGGCAGATTACCGCCCAATCTAAGTGGGAGGGGGCGAGGCCACAGAGGCGAGCACGAGTGGTGAGGTCGCATCTTGAAGAACAAGGAGTAAAGAGGTTGGCAGTGAGGTGCCTAAGTTGGCTTGTTAATTAGAGAGACCCTAAACCGCCACCCTCCTTGGCGTGCCTTTTGACTGGAATCGCCTTGTGGTTATATAACCACGGGCCTACGGATCTCGTAGGTAATTGGATCTTTTGAGCGTCGTTTAAGGGCCTTTGGTGGTCGCTCCAACTACCTATGCGGCGGGGAGATCAAACAGGGTAGGCAGTTACTGTTATTCGCCGGCTACCATTCCCACAAGTCTCCTCATGGGGCTTATTTCTCCGGCTTTCTCTACAAAGGGGGGACGACTTTAATGTATATGTCTGCCTGACCCTCCGGGAGGCTTTATGTTGCAATTCCTCTACAATGAATTTTATTAGTATTTGATTTTCCATCTTCCAATTTTTGGCAGTCTAGTATTTTATGACCTATATTCTCCCTCTTTTAGAATCAAATCACCACTTTCAAAAAAGGAAAATCGTCTCCTGTAATTTCTTCGATGTACTTCCTCATCCATATAATTGATCTGAATAGATTATGCTGCTGCACTTGCATTGACATCTTTATGAAACTTACGGAGTTAAACATGTAAAATGAGATCTTAAGATGTGAGGAACAGAGGGGTGAACCCCAAGAAAATTATGAACAATATTTTTTATAATCTGTAAAAAAAGCGTATAAATTAATCATTGTAGCATCCAGAAATTTTAATAAGATTCACTACTTAAATAAACCATATCTAAATCAAGATATAAACTGGACTTCAGAAATATTCTTAATCTTACAATGTCATTTCCAAATATTTTTCTTAGCTCCACTCTCAAATGCTTGGCGAATCTGGAAATGTATTAAAAATAAATAAAGGAAGGACTTAAGCTAAACGATTAATATTTTTTAATATATTGCTACCAGTTGTAAATGGAATAATATTCATCGCTCTTTATAGTCTAGTCTTTTTTATATATTGATATGTTGTAAGCATTTGCTTATTCTCCTTATTAGGATTCAAGTTTTTTTATATTTACTGAGGTTTTTATAGTTTTAGTATAGATTGCAATATCAGTGAATTCTCTGAGTTATATTGCGAAAGGTTAACAGATAGCAATCGTGTAATAGTTATACAATTGAACAAAAGCTACCTGATATTGTATTGACACTGGCAATTCCTACTGCTAAATCTTTAGTAGATTTATCATCACGCAGAGTAAGCCCTACGGAAAACTTTAACCAATGATGAAAAAATAACTTTTTCAGCCTATGCTTAATGCAGTTTCACTTTTCCCATTGTATATGCAATAAGGATTTTTCAATATTCCATGAGATTATTTCAAGTTTCTTATGCTGTTTCTTCAATGCCATTTTAAGTATGGATGTAAGTTGGATAACTCTCCTAGTCAAGAGAACCATTAGAGATTCAATATTGAGGCTTGTAATTTCAATTTGATTGCTTTCAATCTATAAAACAGATTTTTAATTATTCTTCGTTGCAAATTGGCTACTTTTATTGTTTTATTAGGTGTTTTATTACAAGTCCAACTTTGCTGATGAGAATTTGTATCTTTCATGACTTTTGTGAAAGTTTGATTTTCTGATTTACCTAATAAAATTGATTGTGCTTTGTATTTTCTCTAAATAATATAACAGTCCATTAGTGTGGCAATTTTAGGTAAAAAGAGTATATAATTTAAAATGTTGTTTGGGTTATATGTATAACATGTAGCCGTTAAATGAACGTATAGTAGTTTATGATTAATCTAGGACAAAATATCAGTGTCTTAGGGTAATCGTAAACAATAGACACCAAAATATATATAGATCACGAAAGGTTACCCCACACATGACACCAGAATATAATATAGATGATGTAGTGTGACCGTGAAGAGGGCACGTTAGAATAGATCCCAGTGCGATGGTTAAATAAACAAAATCGAGTGCGTTTGGCCCAAATAATCAATTCTTAGAGGTTCTGGGATTAAAAAAACTAATATTAAAAATATATGTAAATTTACTATATACAAAGAAAATATTAATAGCACAAATAAATAAATGCTCTGTATTCCCATTACCGAACACATCAAGAAAAAATAAAAAAACATTAATAATACAATAAAACAGAGAGAATAGATATTAATAGCCGTTAGCCAGGAGCTTAAAAACAAAGATATTCAAGAAAAAAAAGAAAAGTCCCACAATACAACAAGAAAGGTACATAGTAATAGGTTAACTCATCAAAAATATATACACAATAATGAAAAAATGGCACACATTATTCTAAGGCATTACACAAAAGTACAAGTCTAATAATACAAAAAAAAACAAGAATAGTTACCAATACCATTGGTCATCATAGTCTCAATAACCAGGCGCTTACATGCAAAGATATGAAAAAAAAGGGAAGGACCCACAATAGAAAAATAAAGTAAATACGAACAGGGTAACTCATCCCAAATATATACACAATAATAAAACCAAATAATGGCTCATACTCTTATAAGGCATTATACAAAACTACAAGAAATCATGTCAAATATGTACAAAAGTAATCCAGTTATTCTTTAATGGCACGGCATCGGGAAACCGAGGGGAAAAATCCACGCAAGTCAGCACGTGATTGTGTCCTATACTCGACGGGGGGTGGTTGTATCGGACCTCTGAGATCAATTGCGACAAGGGAAAACGGCTGTGAGTTTAGGGTTCCTCTATGCAATGGTGAGGGCTTAACTCCTTTGACGGTAGTCTCTGTGTAGATTTCACAAGACCTGCAGTAACGAAGGGTTCCTTCATGGGCACCTAGCCAATAAAAATAATTCAAGATCTTCTTTGTTGGTCTTCGTGTGCCTAAAATGGCCTGAAAATAGGCTGTGATGGGCACTGGTTAAAGGGTGAGCAACTTGGGAACGCGGGACCGACAATACTCGCGTCGGAGTTTTACCGTTTTCTGAGCACGCACGTTAAAGTAAGCCGTCCGTAACTTGGTAGGGGATCACCTTGTTTCCTCGGGGTCTTCTTGCTCTTTTGAATAGGCCTTAACCCACAGGGGTCGGATGGAATCCTAGTTATTTTGGTTCCTTGCGAATCTTCAGTCGAGACCTCCTTGAATTCTAAGGAATGTGAGGTTTCTATGGGTGAGGGCATCTTCGAATCTTTTACAACTTGCGAACGGGTAACCCCGAGTTGGGCCACGGAGATAGGGGAGAACCGTGGGCACTGGCGAATGTGGACGGATCATAATATAAAAGGGACTGCTAGTACTTCTGCACAGCCAGTGAAGTATGCAAAATAGATATACCACTTAACGTTGGGAATTCGATTGGCGCGCCCCAAGAATTCGTGCACGACAGCAAATTTATTTTGGTCCGGTGATATTGGGGGAAGCAGCTTGTCTAATACCACTATGCAGGTGCATCCGGTATCTCTCACAAGAGTGGAGACATGGCAACTATTACTCGTTCCGGATTCGTAATTATGGCGTCTAGGGATATTCTTATCAAACAATAAATTTACCTGGTAGTCACCGGGACTTGAGGTGCTCGGGCAAGAAAAAGATTCCAATGGTGTTGACGGAAGCGCAGAGGTGGCACTGATCTGGTATACCTGGTGAGAAGAGTTATTCCTTAACTAAGAGTTCTGAGGGCGGTTAGTTTTCACGTGACCCTCCACACTACAGGAAAAACAAATAATGGGTCTTCTGGGAAAAGATGACGTAGGGGGGCCTGAAGAGAACCATTTTACATCACGATGTTTAAACGAAAAGAGTCGTTCTGGCTTCGACCACCTAGTTACCTTGACAAACTTGTTTCCATTTTGCGGGATGAATTTATCTTTGTTTGGCTTAGGCTTGGAGGAAAGGGTGTCTGTTTTATTCCCGTCTTTCGCATAAAGATTGTGGATTGCTGAATAAATGTAGGCCTCTTCTGTGCACTCCTTGAATGTGAGGCATCGCCGGCCTTTTACAAAAGATCAGAGTTTAGCCAGAAGTGCAGCCAACAACTGCTCTCTCAGGAAAAAATCAACGACGGGATCGTAGTCATGCGGGATTTTAGAAGCATCGAGCCAAAAGTTGAGGTGACGATGGAGCGTGTACCCAAACTGTTGGTACGTTTGGCCTAGCTGAAGGCAGGTATGTCTGAATTTGGATTGGTAAAAGTCAGGGGTCATGTTATATGCCGCCAGTAACTCTGATTTTAAGATCGAATAATCGATTGTGGGCTCCGATGAGAGTGATATGAATATATCACTCGCTGTCCCAGTGGTTGATTTCGAAGATTTTCTCGAAGTATATTAAGAAGGCTCCAAAATCCTTGCCTTCCTTGAAAATAGGAAACTTAATAGACGCAGTATAGAGAGCTTCGAACCTCAATCTGATGTACAGCGTCTTTTTCCTAGTCCTACTCATTTCAAGTTCATGAAGGCGGTTTCTTTCACTTTCTTCTCGTTCCTTCTCTTCACTTTCTCCTTGTCTTCATCTTGTTGAATTAAGTTAAGAGGTATTTTCCACTGAGCCCAAGCTTCTCTCCTTTCAACTTAAATGTGTTAAATAATAGGGACATTTTATCGCGTTCGACCAACTTTCAAGAAAAGCTCGAGGAAAAAAGAGATGAATTATTTGACTCACATGGTAGGTGCTGGTATACTTAAAATACAAACAAACACAGCGATAATTATTTCACACGACGCGAATTCTTAATTATACTTGAAATATTGACTCCGGAATTTTAGCTAAAGCTTGTGTTGCCTAATACGCACGAAGAAAAAACGACAACACAATACAAAAAAAGAAGAAATAAGATTCATTCCTTTACAATATTGCAGACATTTTTTGAGGCCAAGAAAGGGTTAAAGTTTCACACATTCACAAAATTCTATATAAAATATGCACACAGGAGGGGACAATGGGAAATGGGTGAAGTCTTTTCTACAGTTTGTAAAACCAGAACCTTTAATATACAAGAATAACACCCAATAGAATCTGTCACAGGTCTATAAGAAATTAGATCAGATATTAGGGGTACCCCTAAAAACCTGACACCAAAATATAATGTACGGTGACCCTAAACACCGGACACCAGAACATAATATAGATGGCGAAAGTTACCCCACACCTGACACCAGAATATAATATAGATGTCGTATGGTAACAGTGTAGATGGCAGAAGAAAGGGATAAAAATCCTCGTGCGAGGGTTAAATAAACAGAATCAAGTGCGGTGGGCCTAAATCGTCAATTCTTAGAGGTCTGGGATTAGAGAAACTAATGGTAGAAAAATAAGTAACTTTCCTATATATAACGAAAATACTAATAGCACAAGCACATAAATGACGCAGGGTACCAGACGAGGGGGTGGAAATACAAATGACTCGACGGGTAAGAGAGTCCGAGAGAGGATGCACGGTAATTGCTTTCAAAGAAAATGGGAGAGTGCAATTATCGGAGCGACTAACGTCAAGCTTAATTGACTCGAGGCTTGAATACGTCGAGTAAACGGGATGCTGCAAAGTTGAACTTGTAAGATTCCTTCTTCTTTAACCTCGCTGAGAAATGAGCGAGGGAGTAATCAAGTCGTTGAACGAAGTCGGTAACCGAGCGATAGATGCTTGTCCGTGTCTATCGTCTGTCATTAAAAACTATACCTTAGGTACGAGTGAGGTCGGGGAAAGAAGTAACGTATTGCGTTTGTAGCTGGAAGCCGTTGGGAAGTAGGGCAGGGCGTACGAGACTGTCCGAGTCTGCTAACCAAGACGTGGCTGTATGGCACTGTTTTCTCAAAGCTCTTTAGGAAGTACTTATACTGCCTCGGCGGAGTAAAAACTGTTCATTCAGCTGCCTCACAGCTTTGCTTAAAGGTCCTTGGCGCCCTAGGTTTGACGTCCGGTTAGACGATGAGACGGGAAGATAAAGAGAACCCAACCCGTGTCAGCTGATCGCACAAAGTCTCGATGCTCCCTTTGTGCTGTTTGGCCGTGCAAGGGCATCTTTCGGGCACCACAGGTAGACGTTGAGCTCTAAAGGGGTGGAGAGGGGGAAACCTTCTTTCTCTGTTAATCAAATAATATCTGTACTTTTCTCTACATACCTCTGTGTTATTTACCAAAGCTTATATTTAAAAAAGAGAACTTGCTTTTTTTTCATCCACAAAAATATCATTCTGCTATGTACATACAAGACCACGAATGTAGCAGGTTCCTTGGAGCAGGCTCCTCACTGACCTCATCCCAGCCTCCAAAACCCTCCAATCGGAGTCCGCACTCATCTTGATTTTTCCTATTAGTCGTCTGCGCTGTAGAGATGACTTTAATTTCACTCCATTAATCCCGAGAATTTGAAATGACCTACCTAGTGTGACAGCTACTCCCTTTTTCATAGTACTTTCATGCGTGCCATGAAGAATCAGTTGGTCACGTCTACCCTTTCCTTTTCGATAAATGGGTGCTGTGTGAAGGCTTGAAAATTTGAAATTCGCCAAACTATCCCTTATTATTTTAATACTACTTTTTATTCACTATCCGTTAGCACTGTGCATAAGCATAAAATACAGCCGCCTTTCTAATATGACAGAAACCCAGAAGCTTGAAAGAAAGATGTGTAATGCGTTGTTGACTGCCCGTGTATAAAAATTCTGCCTTTAGCCACAAGGAAATGGGATGGCGCTCTCATCTGCTTATTTATTTTGCAGACCAGTAAAAGGTTGGTAGCTATAGTAGCCTGATCTAATAGATGACTATGAACGTCAGTGCTAGAAAAGATTTTGTGCAAGTTAAGATTTCCAAGTATAAAATTGAGCCGATGCATAGTGGGTGCGAGGAGTGAAAGCGAATTGGTATCTGTTAATTTTTTTTGAGGTATGAATTAATTCATATGGCACAATATGAGAAATAAGATAACTGTACTTTCTGGCCAACACTAGTGGGGGATGAGGTTATTTCCTGTGCTAAAAGAAAGTGGTGTATGGCGAATGCAAACGAATAGGGCATGACTGTCCATAAAATACGCCCTGAATTTGGCAAAGACGTAAAACTGAAAATAAGCCTATGATGAAGTTGGTCATTGTGAGAAAAAATATGCTATGGAATTTATAGAATCAGCAGAATCGCCAATATTGAATGATAAATGATGTCATTTTGGCCGTGATCAATTAGAATCTAGATTGAAAATACAATTCGCCTTTTTCATGAATCCTCAGGAAGACGGGAAAAAAACCCTTATCTTATGGAAGAAAAGCGGATTCGTCTTCGATCTATCGGTTATCTTAGAACAATTCTGCTAAAATATGGTTGGCCTGAAAGTCATGACTCACTTAGGAAGGGAAAAGAAAAGAAAAAAAATTTGGTGAGTAAAACCAACATTTATTCTTCAAAATTTAAAGTACATCATTCTCAACGATCTTCTTCCAGCTATCAGCCAGCGTCCGAATCTGTCCCAGATACCAGTCAGTTGGATTTGAATAAAAAACGGAAAACAATCTTCCTTCAGTCCATCAAAAGTGTGTAATCGTTCGTCGAAGAGGAAGTGTGGCATTGAGCGGAAGAGGCCATAGTCACTAGGAGCAGCATCGAGACTGAATGGTGGATGTGGAAAAATCTCAACACCGTCTATATGTTTGAACTTCTTCTTGTCAATATATCAGTGTGTGGCCTCCTAATGTCTTGCTGAAATAGAGCCTTAGCTCGATTGATCAAGGCAGGATACTTCTTTTTTTGTTTGTCTTACACGCACTATAGCTGTTTGAAATGCAGCTTAACATTGATGACGCAACCGTGTGGAACAAGATAGAAATAAGGTACTCGTTGGAAATTCCACCAGACAGATCTCATCATGATCTTCTTATCAAACTGATTTTGTTGTGGAATGGAGGCTGATTATTCACCTCGCTGAACCCATTTGCTCTCCCGATAGTGATTAAGCAAGTACACCCATTTCTCATATTTTGTGACAATTCGCCTCCAGAAGCGGTCGTTCATTCAATTATTGAGAAGTTGTCTTTATATCTCTACTTTACGTGCAGCTTGTGCTTGGTTGAGGTCATATGGATCCTATTTGGGCTTTTTGCCAACAAAATCCATTTGAAGCAATCGGGTCAGCATAACCTAATGGGACGACATTACGGCTGCTTGCAGAAGGTTCAACTTTTAATGCTGCCTCTCAAGCCTCGCTTTCAAAAGTAGACAGAGAGGCTTTAGAGGTTTTAGAGGCAGCTCAGCCGGAAGGTAGTTAATCGTCAAGGGTAAAATCATCAGAGTTGAAACGGTTGTACCAGCTCTATTTCCAATTTCTTTTAAACTTATTTTGTCAGTTGGGGCTTACACAAAGAGAAATAAACTATGCCTAGTGCTTTAGTATCGCAAATTTGCTTCAGGGCAACTGTTGTAGAAAGGTTTTGCTTGTAAACCTAGCAACCTGATCTCAAAAATACACTTTCTTCCAAACTCATTTTATAAGTTGGGACTTACACAAAAACAACTAAACTGCGATGGAGCAACAAAGAAGATGAGCGGACAGAAGTGGCTAAACCTAATCTAATATAGTCAAATTAATAAGGATAACCTAACGTAATGTTGGTGTGGCTCCATATAATAGTCTTGTTTTGTTTCGGCTGTCTAATGAGCCAGGACTCTCTGATCAATGTAGTTGGTTGGTCAAACAAAAATGTTAGCTTGTTGGTTGTTTAAGGGGAAATTAATTAATGGTAACTAGTTAAAATAATCAAACTAAATTTATCAGGCAATATATAATGGTATGGAACTAGAGTGCTTATTTAACTGATGATGATTGTATTTAATTTAAAGGGACTCATTTATGAGGTGAGACTTAGATTTTGATGCCGGTACTATTTTAAATTGATAATAATCTATAGGTATTTTACTTGAATAGAAATGAGACCGGACAACATAATTTTCTTTTACGGAGAGATCAATTTTCGTTCTGTAACTGATACGAACCTTGAGAAGACGTTCCGTACATCTAATATACGTTCCCAAAGAACATTTAAGACAAGTATATTTATATACTATCCTAAACGCAAAATGTCAGGGATAGGATCCTTTACAGTGAAAAAAGAACTAATTTTTAACGGGTTTACAAAAATTAGCGTTAAATTAAAATGCGGTAAGAATTTTTTGAAAATGTTCGCCAATTCCTTCATAAAAGTGTTAGTTTGGTATCCCCTAAAAGGAAAAAAAATGTATAATTTTTTTCGGGGAACATTATAATTATTTATAGGTTTAAAGACATTATTTAAAAAGTTCCTGGTGCAATTTATAAAAAAATCGGGTGGTTAGTTATTTAATTTAAAAAAAGTTTTAAGTTTGATCATTTCCAAATGGAATAGGCTCCAGTTAGAACATTATTGAAAGAACGGTGATTTAAAGTTCTATAGGCATTAACTATGAAATGATAGTTGAAGAAGCTGTAAAAGTTTTAAACCAAGGTTACTAAACGTTTGCTTTCAGAAAACGGAAAATACAATGCAACCCTGAGTCTTTTCTATTTTACATCCAAAAACAATAAACTGTTATCTGTTTCTGATTCTATTGCAAATTAAATGTTAGGGTGATAGATATGATTTTATGAAGTTCTTGAAAAGTTCCGATTGAGCAGAGGTATGGAATAATGTTAAACTGTCATTTATGTATCTTGTATAAAATTTAGGTTTGAATTCTCTTGCACGATCATTTAAAAATTTGGTTTCCAAATGGCACATCAAAATGTTAGCAACGGTTGGTCCAAGTGGAGAACGCAGGACATACCATCGACTTGCTTGTATACTTTTTATTTAAAAGTGAAAAAGCATCTTTAACTGTTCATTCTAGAAGTGTTTTAAACGAAGATCAAGGAAATTCATAATGTAAGTTATTTTGATAAGGAAATAGTTTATTTAAAATTATGTCTATGGTTTCAGTTAAAGGAATGTTTTTAGAGAGAGATGAAATGTCATAGCTGACCATATGACTATTGGAACCGAGGTGCTTGAGTTCATTTACAAATTGCTTAGGTTTATCAACAGTGTATTCATTTCGACTTAAATCACAGAGAAAGGGAACTAAAAATTTAGCAATATCGTAACTAGGTGAATTGTAAGCGGCTAGAATAGGTCTTAAAGGAATAACAGCTTTATGAGTTTTTGCAGAGCGTATAAAGAACTCAATGAAGAACCAGAAGATAAAAGTGACTGGTAGGTTACCTAGGAAATCAACTTATGGTTTTTGATTGATCTAAGAGTTCTGTTTCTTCGCTCCTCTATACTAGTGATTAGTTTAAACGGTGGAGTATTAACCACTTGAAATTTAGATTCATCAGAAAGGATTGTTACCATTATGGAAACATAGTCAGAGTGGTTCATGAGGACAACACCTTTAGATTCATTCGGTCTAATTACAAGAAGATTTTGGTTTAGACCAAGGTTCTTTAGAATATTTAAGTCTGATTTTTTGAGAAAAGGAAAAGATTCTGTGGATCTTAGCAAATGTGTTATGAGCCAGTTTGTGCAAACTTGGCGATAACATGGTTAATTTTTTTAAGGAAGTAGAAAGTTTTCAAAATTTGGAAAAATTCGGTCTATACAGCAGTATGTTGAAGTCGAGGCCCAATAACAACAAGATTTTTCCTTGCAACTCGGAGCGTAATCAGAAAAGTTATAAATTACTTAAGAGGGGGAAGAAAAAGAAAGCAAATTGACTCCCAATTTGAGAAGTTTCCGTTCATGAATACCTTGAACAGATTCAGAGTATTGTTTGGCATTTTTCTAATGAGTAGACATACAAAAAATATGGTCAAGACAAGTAATCTTGGCTCGAAAGTTATTCACGATAACCGATAATTGAGAGCTGTATCTTTTAAGGCATTTAAGCTTAAACCTAGTTTCTATGTGCAGAAGTTGCTGAGTAGCAAGGTGATAAAAATAAGATTGATAAAGGGATTTTCTATATAGCTTGAATTTAACAAAGTTAGGAATAATCCCATTAGCTTACAGTAAGTTATCTAGTCCAAGTTTAGTTGAGCCTTGTTCTTTTACGAAGGGTAGATTCAGGTTTCTGAAAGAGTAAAAGAAGATCCTTGTTATATTTATGCCAGGAATATTAGTGTATGTTTCTGCTTCTAACAAGCCAGATCTTCAGCAGAAAAAGAAGACTAAGTACTGAATATAATAAATATTGCCAACGTTTTAGGCTCTGAACCCATCTTCTAGGCTAGAATATTAAGGATTTATATAAGAACAATTGCTTAACAATTATGAGAACAATCATAACACTGGTCTGCGCAAAAATGTTCCTTAAAGTTTCATAGGTGATTCCTAATGGAATTTGTCTCCTAAATCCAGAACAGCATTAATATTGCTCAATCTGGTCTAGTTTTTAAGATACAGACCAAGCTCCCAAGATGGCGTTAGAGAGCTCACTCTCTAGCTGACCGCGAGCGCGAGTGGTTGTGTGTTGCTTGCTCACTCTCCAACTAAGTGTTGGTTTTTTAATCCATTAATTTACTGATCTATGAACAGTGTTTAAAGTGTGTTTCTAAAAATTCATTTATCTTTTCGAATTTTTTGGCAGGCAAATACATTAGCAAAACTCCTTATATTTCATAAAAATGAATAGAAAGTGTAAAAACAGTCCTGATATATTTTGTTTTGTTTGTTAAAGGTAACTTTTAGTGACCAGCAATGCACTATAACGCCGTTAGTAAAGTCCCTTTGCAATGCATATTTTGGAATAAAGCTAGGTGATCAAGACAAAAACTTTGCTCCACATATGTGCTGCAAAGTAAGGGCAAAACGAACTGTTTGTCATTTGGTGTACCTATGGTGTCGAAAGAAGGCGAGGACCACATTACAGACTGCTATTTTTTGCATGACAAATCTTTAAGGTAAGATAATTACTTTAACAATATAGTCCTTGACAAATCTAGAAATGTTTATACAAATCATTTGGTAGCCTATTAAAATTGTAATTGTGTATAAAAATAGTGTATTATGCTGGTAGAAAAATTGTGGTTAAATTGTATATAAAAATTGATTGTATTTAAAAATTGTAAATTTAACTGGTATGAAAAATGTGTATAAAAATGTGGAAACTAGGGTCGAGTGAATTAAAAGTATGTAAATTAAGTATGCGAAACTTTCTTTCAGGTGTCAATAAGAAGAACATACACACTGTAGTCTATCCTGATGTTCCTTCTGCCATTAAACCACAACCACATGGTCCAGGAGTTCCAGTTCCTTCTCCACCTAAAAATACTGGGCTACAAGACAATATAGAAGATATAGAAGTGGATGACACTGACACTTCAGTGACATATCAGCCTACGTCTACAATGACTTTGCCAAGACCACTCACTCAAGATCAATTAAATAACTTGACTAGAGATCTTGGTCTTTCTAAAGAGAACGCAACCTCCTCTCTCAAGAAACTACATACTTTTAGATCAGAAATAGAGACGAAGAGTTTCGAAAGTTCTTTGCAGTTGATTCTTGCAGCTCTTTGGTGTATCGCAATGATGTAAAAGGTTTAATTGAGGCACTTGGCGTTCTTTACAAACCAAGTAAATGGAGGCTCTTTATTGATTCTTCTAGCAGAAGTTTGAAGGCAGTACTCTTAAATATTGGCAATAAAATGGCATCTATACCTATTGGCCATTCAGTTCAGTTAACAGAAAGCTACGAAAATATGAAAGTATTGATTAATACAATCAAGTACTCTAACCAGAACTGGTTAATATGTGGTGATCTCAAGGTAAGATATATTTTACTTTATTGAACTTGTTAAATATTTCAAGGAATGTTTGTTTCTAAATACCAATGACAGAAGGATATTATACACATATTAGTTTCTCTCTACCCCTAATAAACTTAGTGAAAATTGCCTATGCAAAAAATAGAAGTTCTTAGAAACCATGTACATCAATATGCATCAATATGTTTTCTTTCAGGTTGTGTGCCTTCTTCTTGGGATGCAAGGAGGCTAGATAAAATATCCATGCTTCATGTGCTTATGGGATAGCCGGGCGGCTAGTCTTCACTATAAGCAAAAAGACTGGCCATCTCGAGAGGCATTCCAAATTGGCTGCCACAATGTGGTAGCTCAACCTCTAGTCCCTCCTAAAAATGTTTTACTGCCTCCTCTTCATATAAAGCTTGGCCTGATGAAGAACTTTGTCAAAGCACTGAATAAAGAAGGCCAAGCTTTTAAGTATCTACTGCAAAAATTCCCACAGATCAGTGATGCCAAGCTCCATGCAGGCATATTTGATGGTACCCAAATTAGAACTCTGTTAAAGGACAAGCATTTTTACACCAATATGGAAGCCAGTGAACAAGAAGCATGGCGAGCGTTGAGTAAAGTGATCGACGGTTTTCTGAAAAATAAAAAAAGCTCAGAATATATCTCACATTTAAATGAGCTTATGAAAAGCTTCGAAAAAATGGGAGATCGCATGTCGATAAAAATGCATTTTATACAGTCACATCTTGACTATTTTCCGGCAAACTGTGAAGATTACGAGGAACAAGGAGAAAGATTTCACCAAGACATAAAGACGATGGAGACAAGATATCAAGGACGCTGGGACATCAACATGTTAGCTGACTATTGCTGGTGTCTTAAACGCGACGAACCAGCATCGCTTCACAAGCGGAAGTCATCAAGGACAACTTTTCTTGGAAAATAGTTTCTTTGCACTCCTGGGTAAGCTCATAAGTAGTCTGTAAGTTTAAAATTAATTAAAAGAAAGTCGAAATTGATTCGGTATTTTTTTATTACAAGTAATTGTAATTTATTAAATCACTTTTATATAAATAAGGGATTTTTTAAAAAAATGGCCCTTTTCTAAAAATAGTAGTGCACTGTATATCAAAAACCAGATCTGATTGAGCAAAATGAATGTGATATTTCAATTTAAGAGATCAATTTCGTTAGGAATCACTAAAGAAAACCGCAGGAACAAAGATGTTTTTTTAAACGCAGGCCTGTGTAATTAATGGCTTTAGGATAAAAATGTACTAGGATGTAAAAGAAACAAGTTCCGTGGTATCAATAATAGCTCTCTTCTCCCACCAAGCCTCTAACGTGCAGCTCTTGAACTAAAGAACCCCCAAGGTTATTGTAATAAGACACTCAGACAAAGTTAATCAAAGCTCAGCTGGATCTAGTCTCTAATAATGTACATATATATATAAATATATATATATATATATATATATATATATATATATATATGTATATATATTCCAATATTCCAATTATATAGAAATAATAAATTACGGCAGAAGTGAAAAATTTCATAATTATAAAATGGAATTCAAAATGATCATGATATCAACGAATCGCAAAATTGAACAAGGAATAAATCTTTAGGTGTCTTAAAAAAAGAGAAGGGAGCCAATTAATTGCCTCCTCTCAAGTCCAAATCCGCCTAAGGGAAGGCAGTTGATGCTCTAATGAACTGAACACCATCTCCAGTGGCCGTTAACCAACGCCATCTAAGCGTATGTACAAGCCTTCTAAATGACTTCAATAGGGAATTCCTTCTTCAATTAAGCGGCTGAAACTTTTCCTCGTATTCTATTTTAAACCACTTGGAAAATTGGAACAGCAATGCGAGAGCTTCTATCGCCCTCTTGATGAATATCCGGGCTCAATTTGAGATCCGTTAACCTCTTTCTCTTTACTTACTACTTTCCGCCAATACGCTATTAAAATTCTATTGATCTCAGTCCCATATTTCTTTTTTCTGATTTATTTCGGTGGCGCCTGGCCTGATGGAAGTTCCGCAAGATTTTCTTTGATTACATCGACCACCAATATGCTCGTTCTTCAAAACGCGCTCCTCACATAAAGTTAGTTGAATTCTAAGAACATTAAGACGATGTCGATCAAACACTAACTCATACTTGTTTACTCCCCTTATCATTATTCCTCTGTCACGCTTCCTCTATCTCTATGGATCCTGAGTTTCAGTTACCAAAATGCATACATCAAAAGCGGTGTTTTTTCCTGCTTTTTAAGAAATTTCTTCGCTTCATTAAAAACATTTCCCCCTCTCGTCAGTTACATATATTAACTTCAAGACACAATTTTCAAACTTACACATAAGTTCTATCTAAAAGTAAATAAGATCTCACGACTTTTCCGCAAAGCGATAAAGCCACTTTAAGAGGGCTTTCAGGCTTAAAAAAATTAATGATGACTTAAGCTGATAGGCGTAACGAGACAGGTAGGACAGAAAGAACCAGCGATCGGCTTCTTTTTCAGGTAACTTTCGTTTGATGACACCCCATATAGCGAGCCTAATTATAACAACGAGAAGTTCCGCGAGATGGCGTGAAAGTCCAAAATCACTCCCGGCGCCTCTATATAGTGAAGATAAAGTAAAATCCACTTCTGGCCAACCCGTATAAATAGCTAAGCGTTGGCCTAGGGAAAGATTATTATTTTGCCTAAGAAGACGAGACACTGAGGAATTCGTCCTCTCGCCCTCCCTTACCTCAAGAGCCAGAAGACAAGAAAATTAAATAAGAAGAAATAAGAACTAAGAATGAGGAGACTCCTACACTGCTGTATTCGACTCACCTTCCCCTCCGCGGAATACTCCCTAGATCCATCCTTTCGAGGCTAGTAGTGGTTGTTAGTATACAGGTTTTAATATCCTTCCTAACTTTCAGCAGTCCGAGAGTACTAATCGGCCAAGTGCAAACCCAAGCGTGCCATTCAAAAGCCATCGAGCTCAGCGCTCGTAAGCCCCCCCCCTTGAAAAAAATCCTCGGGCGGCAGATCCACGCGAAATGTTTGTTTCCTATTTATGTCGGTCGTGCACGTTTATGTGTACGTGCTCACGGCTCCCGCCTGGAGCTGACGTGAGTAAACCCTTGGCCCATTTAGGTCGGCTGTATTTTTATGTTGTATCCATTATTTTTACTTTGTTTGTACAGCAGTTAAGATTATATGGTTTAATCCAGTTTGATATCCAGAACGTCTCAGTTAGTTGAATTAATTCGGCAATAAAAAAAATAGTTACTCCTACTCGATTAAATGCAACTCACGTTTAAAGGGCATTATTCAGGGCGAGTCTAATTGCACAGTGTCCTGGTACGTTTCATTTCGAGTCTAAGGAAGCAAGCTGAAGTCAGGAAATCTAACATGACCTTAGACAACGAAATAAGTACGAGGAGCGGTCAATAAGTTTTGTTAATCGGTAGGGCAATCAGAGGAAGGGGGATGGCTGTTTGAGGGGGTGTTAGGACAAGTTATGATAAGTCAGGACCTGCAGCCGCACATTCCTCCCTCGTCTATTAAAGAAACAGTAGCTGATCGTAGATAGTCAGTCTCAAATTTTTCAACAATGGATAAGGTTGAGCACCGCGCAGTGATAAAATTTTTGAACAAGGAAGGCACGAATACAAAAGAGATCCATAAACGCATGGTTGCAGTGTACACTGACAACGCGCCTTCCTATGCAACCATTGCTCGCTAGAATAGGGACTTCCGCCATTTTCGTGAGTCCCTTGAAGATGACACCGTCCTGGACGGCCATCGGACGTGACCAACGAGGACCATGTGTTGCCCGTTTGGAGAGGATGATCCTCGAAAATTGACGGGTAAAGGTTGAAGAAATCGATTGAGAACTTGGAATATCACATGGAAGTGTTATTAACATCATCTACGACTATTTAGCCATGTCCTAGGTCTCGGCCCGTTGGGTCCCTAGAAACCTCACGAAACCTACGCCCCATGATTGACTTCAACGTCCTCAAAGTTCGGAGGAGCTGCTGCTCCAGGTTATGAAACGTGGGTTAGTCACTGGGATCCCAAGACCAAGCTCGAAAGCTTGGCCTGGAAGCACAGTGGCTCTACCACCCCCATCAAGTTCCGGACCCAACCCTCAGCCGGAAAGAACATGGCCACCATCTTCTGGGATTCTGAGGGAGTGTTGATGGTGGACTATGCGCCTCATAAAAGGACCATCACAGGCCAATATTACGCCAAGGAACTGGCTGGTTTAAAAAAGTGCACCGTCAGAAGCAGCGCGGCAAGATGACACGCGGTGTGCTGCTTCTCCACGACAATGCCCCTGTCCACAAGGCCAGAGTTGCACAAGCTGCCCTGCACGAGTGCTGATTCAAGGAGCTCAACCATCTCTCCTAGATTCCAGATCTGGCCTCTAGCAACTACTTTTTATTCCGCCTGCTCAAGGCTGCACTGCATCGACGCCGGTTTGGGGACGATGAATATGTCCAGCTCTCCGTCCAGGAGTGGATTAAACAGCAGTCGGGACATTTCTGGTTGTCGGGAATTCGAAGCCTTAGGGACAAGTTGCGCAAGTGCATTGAAATTGAGGGTAGCTATATTGAAAAATAATAAAAAACTTTTCCCCATATCTCGTTTCCTAATATCCGAATTGCATAACTGATTGACCACCTCTCGTAAGTCTTTGTAAACCCGTAGATTTTACTAGCGAAACTAGTACCAACTATTAGCAAAATAAAAATAAATGAAAATAACATTGAAGGAATAAAATTTCTTTCCATCTTATCAACAAAAGATTTAACCTAAAATCGTTGAAGGTACCTCATGCAACATGTTAAAGCTCGCATTGCTCTGTGTGTCTCTGTAGACCTGTAGTTCTAAAATTAACCAATTTTATCTGAGATAACCAAGAGTCATAAATAGACAAGAGAGAATTTCTAAACTAAAACGTATAAGACTTTATAAGACTTTTTGAAATATTTAATAGGTAAATTCCCTCTTAACCCAAGACTTTCTAATACTTTTGTTTACATATTTTAATTAGAATATTTATGAGAGATTGTTTCTATTACTGGGCAATGGGAGGAATTGGTTATATTTTTTCTAATAATTCGTAGGAATTTCAGGAAGAACTATATCAATTAAATAAAATAATCAGTAGCATTTTCCTTATATTGTGTATTGAAATCTCTCCTTACGAAGTGTCCTTGAAACAATTAAAATTATTCTAGAAGAATATAATCTGGGGCAGAGAATCTTTACGACTCTCTAGAATCAATTTTATAAAGGTTTGGGAATTTTTTTTAACGATTCGTATTTGAAATTTAACAACGCTATGTATAAAAAACAAGATGAAATATCAGTGCACTGTATCATTGGCCTTACTCCAGCTGAATTTGTTTTGAATTCTTTATAGACTTATATTACATTAATGTTCCAACAATATTAAACTCTATTTTGTACGGAGGTCTTTTACTGCATCCTCTTTTAAAAATCCATTCTAAGCAAAAATGTTTCCAAATATTGTACTTTCTTGTACCCAAATTTACTTTTACAAAAATACAGATGAAAATTCATAGTATTCCCATCTAGAAAATCTTTACTTCAAAATATTTTAAGGATAAGTATTTACCTCTAGTTACAAATAAAATCAACCTTCACCCGTTTAGGCTTACAATTTTAATTTCTGTAATCTCTTTTAAATTTAACATCTCCGTTATTAAATCTCTTCAACTATTGTTTCCATCTTACTTTTACCAACAGATATGTATATTCGACTACTAGGTCCTGAACTTGTACTTATTAAAGAAATGTTTTCATCCTCTACATTGACAAAATGATAAAATTTCCTACTGGCAAAACAAAATTTAATTAAATTCCGTAAGTTATGTTAGTAAAAAATGTAGGGTAGATTTTAGTAATGGAAATGGGTTTTCTTTACCGTCATGGTAATAAAAATTAATGAAACTTTTAGACAAATTTTCTTGACAGTTTGATTTTGATTTTTGTTCTCCAACCAACCACCATTCTCAGCTTCTTTAATTCTAACTACCAAATACATAAAGTACTGCATATTAGTTTTGTTGATTCTTATTTATACATGCATTGTGTTTTTGGTAAATATGTATGTTGCCAGCAACTATACAAGGTAGAATGTTTTCACAATTTGGGCCTCGATTCCTAATCGGATTATAAGTTATTTTCTCTGTTAATTAGGCCAATTCTATTACTTCTTTCAGAGTATATTTAGGCCCGAAAAGAAGGCATTAATTTTAATCTCTTCCAGCAACTTCGATTTCACGCCTATATCGAAATAATAAAAGAAAATATCCAGAAGTTTTGAAACAAAATGGTTTCTTTGGTCATCTGTTTTTTTAGCTTGGAAATTATACGGACTGAACGTGCACTCCTTACACTGCCATCAGATGACAAAGACTTAATAAGGCATATTTCACCAATACTTTTTTGCCCCTAAATAAAAGAAACTCACAATCAATGAATATACAACAGTTTTCCTTTATTAAAATACCAGGCAATGGATTCACCACTCCCCGCGATTGGAGGGAGCTTGCGCAGCGCTACTAAGATTAAAATTTAAAACCTAAAAAAGAGAAAAATAGTTAAATTTTTATAAGATTTTCTGAAACTCGCCAATTATAATTATTTTAAAAAGGAACTCTAAACTAAATTTCCCCCCTTTCAAAATATCACGTTGCTAAAATATAGTTATAGAGGATATTTTGTTTAGTGTTCCTTTTTAAAATTATTATAATTGGCGGGTTCAGATTATTTATAGAAATTTAACCATGGCTGTTTTTTTTAGATTTTAAATTTTAATCTTAGTAGCGAAGTGCAAGCTCCCCCCTAGCCTTCCCCGTAGGGGAGAGTGGCAAAGCTATTGCCTGGTGTTCCTATATTCATAATTTATTTATTATTTAATACGTTAAGAGTTTTAAGTTCCTATTTTTAGCCATTGGTTAGTCATTAATCCTAGGTCTTCCCTCTTTGAATAAGATAGCTTCCATGATGTGAAGGCGAGTGCGGTCAGTTTTCTTTTTGATTTTGGTATTTTCTAATGAAATTTCTTTGAGAGATTTCAGGGTTTTTTATTATATTATCACATTAAATAGTGATTTTTCATAGTGCCGTTTTGCAAATGCATGGTAAGTCGACGAGATAAGGATGTGGTTGTCATTCCAATGTATTTATTCGATTAATGAAGCTTGCAATTAAATTCATTAATTACATTGGATGCTTTCATTGCTTTTGTTTTGTTTGTGTTATTGTTAATGATGTGATTGCTAATTTTCATGGTTTTGTATTATATTATCACATTTAATTTTTCTTCTAGATTTGTATAATATTTTTTATTTTTCTTTAGTCCGTTTTATATGAATCGCTCATTTGTTCTTTTTTTAAAAGACATTGAGTGTTTTGTATTACGGTCTTTTTTATTCATATGTAAACCAGGCAATGGCTTCGCCACTCTCTCCTACTGCGGGAGCTTGTTCTTCACTACTAACATTAAAATTTATAACTTAAAAAAAGCAGCCATGGCTAAATTTTTCTAACTTCTCTGAACTTCTCCAATTATAATAATTTTAAAAAGGAACTCTAAACTAAATTTCTTCTTCCCTTTCAAAATATTACCGTGCTAAAATATAGTTATAGAAGAAGATATATAAAACCGAATTTTCTGAACTTCACCATTTGTAATTAATTCTTTGGGTTTTAAAAAAATAACAAGCTTCGATACTTATATTTATTCCTGAACTTCACCATTTTTTTTTTAAAATTATAAAAGAATTATTAGAAATAATTTTGCTAAAAAACATAAGTAATAACCAAACTAAGATGAAATTATTATTCAAATACTCAAAAAAACCCTTCTTAAATTATAGAGTTAGTGATAATGATGATTTACAAATATCTTTTGATCTCTTTGTCTACCATAGTATTGGAATAACCATGGTTAATTTATACTTGTTTTATTCTTTGAATTTCTTTATGGAATAATGCCCATGAGGAAGTGTATTTCTATGCGCGTTGGATATATGTTCACATGACATTAATTTTGTATCTTGTTAGACATTTCCCTTCTCCATTAAAACAACTTCCAGAAATTGTTGGTTTAGTATATTCTTGTGTTTTTTTCTTATTTTCACGTTATTATTTCAACATCAAGTAAAGGTAATATTCGGTTATAGTTTAGTTCATAAGGAATCTAATAAAGATGCAAAACTTTGGATATGTTGATGATATATATCTTGCAATTAGAGATGAAAACGAACTGAAAAAACTAAAAGAGAGGCAAGAAGAAAAATCTGTATAAAAATGGCTCTATAACCCTTTGCAACACCAAGAAAGACTTAGACAATGTTTTTAGTAAAAATGCAGCTAGGAAACTGAAAAAATAGAACTTTCCGCTCGGACCCCGCCAGGCGTAATTACCGAAAGATCGCTCATCTGCAGACGTCTCGACCCTTGGATTGGGGAGCACTCCGTAGAGGAAATCAAGAGCTGGAAAAAACAAATCATGGGCCAAACGAAGAAATAGTCAATTTAAAAAACAAACAGGAGAAGAAAATTTCCATGTTTTTAAAGTTATATTCCAAAAGACTCAAATGGCTACAAAAGCAGCGCAACACGGACTACTGGCATGCTGTACCAAAATAGCACCAGACCACTTAGGGTTACGTTCATATCTGTTCAGGTCTGTTTTAAGTGTTATGCTTTTGACAACCATTGAACTTATGATTGCGCTTATCAAAAAAGGAAAGTATTCTGAATGCTCAAGTACAGAACATAGATGGGAGGAATATAAAAATCGCGAAAAAAAGAGTACCAACTATGGAGGCCGACACCGAACGCTTGCAATGACGTGCCCATAAAAGAAAGAAATGATCAAAACCCCATAAAAAACCATGATTGAACAGAAGACACGCAGAAGGGACACAACATATGCAGCTTCTCCCGCAAACCAACCAGTTTAAGGACAAAAAACCGTGTTGAACATTGACGGTAACATGAGAGTGGATCTCATCCTGTGCAAACTGCATGCACACATCCAGCTAATGTATTTTTCGAGTTAGTTGATTCGTCCGTTTTCTTACCGTAATGTTCAAACATATTCAATATATTTTCCGGTAATCTCACGTTCACCATTATGCTAAGAAAATGACCTACTATTAGGTCGAAAGACGTCTAGGCAAATAAAGTTATACCTCTTCCGAGCAATTTTCCTTGCCAAGAGCCATCTGATGTGACTATAGTCGAAGCTATAAGAAAGCTGCCGCCAAAAGTAAAGAATGCAGCTGTTGCTGTCGACTTCAATGAATCTTGCATATATATATATATATATATATATATATATATATATATATATATATATATATATATAAAATATATATATATATATATATATATATATATATATATATATATATATATATATATATATATATATATATATATATATATATATATATTTAATTTATTCCCAGCCTCATTACTCGAAAAATTGATTCAAAGTTTCCTAAATATAATGCACGTTATTCCTCTCTTCAAATCTAATGTATCAAAACAGAAATTGTATCTCAAAATACCCTACATAGGTTCGCTGACTACCAAACACATCTTAGACTTATAACAATTATTATCTAAAGTTTATCCACAAATCAAATTCTACTATATACCAATTAATACTCTCTCTGTTAAAACCTACTTGTCTCATAAGGAGAAGCTACGCTTGCTACTCAGGTCCTCACTCGTTTCTCAATATATGTTTGCGACTTGCCAAACTCGTTACGTAAGTAAAATTACATTTCAATTGAAGCTGAGGATTCTCAAAATTAAGGTTTTCCAGTATACAGGTAAACACATTGCTAAACCGGAATTCTCTGCACTAAGAAATCATTTGGATACTTTCCCCTCATTATTGTCCCCTTCAATTTTCAGGGTTTTGGGTTCTGCGGATAAATCCGTAGATCTCAACATTTTGTAATTACTATTTATTCAAATGTTAATTCCAGAATTAAATTCCAGTCAGTCGGCCACACCACTTAACATTTATTAATTTAAATATCTTAATTTTAGTTTGATTTATAATTCATTTTTACCAAAAAGGTAATAACAACTCACTCAGTGATCCAATAATTAGAATATTCTCTTAGTTGATTACTCATATTTCAGTTATTTTAAACAACTACCATGTTTAGCACAGTCCAAATTTTCCACCTTTTAAATCATTTGATTTTTGTCCTTCTCTCAAGTTGGTCAGTGTTCATTCATTTATTTCAAATTAAATTTTTACTTAATTTTCTGTTTTTTTGTATAAATTTGCAGTGTTTTTTCTTTGTAATTTTGTAATTTTTGTCGGGCTTCATAAGAATATACGAAGGTGAGTCAAAATGTTTTGTCACAAATGTCATAATAATTTCATTACGTTTTATCCTTCTAAATATTGGGAGTGCGTACATACGGTATGCTTCTTCTAACGTTGTCTGTTCAACACACAAAATGAAGCTTGATTTGAAGCCTGTTAAAATCATTAAAGCTTTACAACAGGTACATGGGGACTTTTCCCCATATAGAAAAGGGTGTATGATTGCATTACCCCTTCAATGAAGGCAGAGAATAATTCGAAGATAATTCACGCAAAGGGAGACCCTCCAAATCAAATAATCAAGAAAATATCACGCTTGTTGAAGAAGATCTCAGAGTTACTTTGACTAAGTTGCAATGCAATGAGACTCTCACAACTTTTATCATTTGCAATTCTCACTGAAGATATTAGTTTGAGCTAACCTTCAGCACTTTGGGTCCCCAAAGCGTTGTGCAAAGATGAACTGAATCAAAGGGATAGCCTGTCTTTTGCAGTTTTGAATTCAATCAAATAAGGACAATTGTTTTAAGTGTTTCTTCACTGTAAATGAAACTTGGATCTATAAGTTTGATCCAGAAGACAAAATTCAATTTAAAGAGTGGCATCCTAAAGGAACAGCTTAACCTGTTATATTCAAGACATAAAGGTCTGTTTAAATCCAATTTTGGGGAATTCAAATGAAATAATATTGAGAGACTTTCTAGAAGGACGGAAAACTGTGTGTGTCTGTCTGTCTGTCCATCTTTATCAAGAAAAGTTAGAGAATATACATTAAACTAATAGTGTATTCTTATTTAAAATTTTCCAAGAAGGTTAATGGATATGCTATTGAGTCTTTAAGTCCCACCAAAATGGAGATACAGGCCCTTATTCAAACTTGCCCCGTCTATTTGATTGATGGAACGTAGGATGGATTTCGACCCTCGTTAGACACCTTAATTTTACTCTACATCATTATACACATGTGAGAAGCAAAAGCAACCTGTTTATATCCTACTTATGATTTTTTTTTTTACCCAGGCAACGCCGGATATCTCATTCAGTGGTTCATAAGTGAGCCTTAGAAGCACTAAGACGGATCCTGCGAGACATCAGGGATTGTGAGCATCCTATGGGAGGTAACACTCTTTTAAATTAAACTGATTTTAGGGAGACACTTCCAGTGATCCATAAATTATCTAGGACAGATGAGGTCTGGGCTTGCCTATAATCATCTTCTGTGTGTAAAATATTAGAACACTTTCTCTAAATACAAATATGAGAGCAGAGGTCTCAGCAACATTTGCCAAAAACATTTTTACCCGGGGAAATGCAAAGTTCCTCTTGATTCTGATGGTGGAAGAGAAACATCTCCTATCTGCCTAGTTATTAATACTATTGATATTTTCGCTAAACTACAAAACTACAACTGGCTTTTTCAAAGAGCTATATTAGCTTAAAAAAACCCGCTGTCTGCATAATCAAAAAACATCTACTGCATTCCCTCTCACGAAGTCAACAAATTTACAAGTCAGTTGATAAATTTCGGATCATAATAAAATACTTGATTATTTCACACAGTTCCTAAACTCTCTAGAACCTACTGGCCTCACTCCTCCCCTACTTAAACTGAAGTTAGGTAATCTAAATATGCGCAATTTAGATTTAAAAAAACTATCTAATTTCACTCATCTGATGGTAGATAATTTAATGTCCCTGTCATAAATGCAACCCTTCTTACTGTAAGTGGAAGAGAAGATGATGTGTTCATACTGAGAATCCACCACGGTCAGAATTGCCATTTAAATTCAGAAAACTACCTTTTTCAATCCGTGTAAGTTTAGCAATGTATATTGAAAAAATTTAAGGTGAGACTCTATGGCATAGTTACGATTAGAGGAACCCTGTTTTTCTTATGGTCAACTCTATGTTGATTTTTCTAGAATTACTATAAAAAGTAATCTGTTTATTTACGAACACATATTTTACCGGGGCAAAGACGGGTATCTCTGCTAGTCTATATATATATATATATATATATATATATATATATATATATATATATATATATATATATATATATATATTTATATATATATGTATATATATGTATATATATATATATGCATATATATATATATATATATATATATATATATATATATATATATATATATATATATATATATATATATATATATATATATATATATATATAATAAAATTATATCGTTTTGCAATTTAATAATTTTGCCAGTTCCCGTTCAAATGACTTCAAATTTCAAAAGCATCTGTAAAAACAGGTCAAAATCTTATGTTTAATGTTTGATGTTTTTTTTCTTTACATGTATATAAGTGCCATTTACTGTAACTGAAAAGGATTTTTGTTTGTTGGATTATGCTCGAACACGGTCGAACAAGACTGTGCAGCTAGCATTTGTGAGAGAGTTCTTTAAACAGTCACCAACGGCAATGCAGATTTGGACATGGCACAAAATACTTACAGAGGAAGGCTGTCTGTGCAATGCAAAAAGATCTAGACGACCAATAACATTGGAAGAGACAGTCGAGCAGGTTCGCCGAAAACTTTTGCGAAGCCCCAAGAAGTCCATAAAAAGAACAAGTCTGGAAACCCAGATCTCTCCAACGAAAGTTTGGCGCGTCCTGAGAAAATGCTTGCTAACGAAACCCTACAAGTTGCAGCTAGTGCAGGCCCTAACGGCAGGTAACAGGCCAAAGCGCAAACAATTCTGTGTTGATATACAAGAGAAACTTGAAGAAGACGAGTTCAAGGAACATCTTGTTTTCAGTGATGAGGCCACATTTCATACGAATGGCAAAGTCAATAAGCATAATGTTCGCTTTGTGCGCTAAGAAAATGACCATGCCACAGTTGAGCACGTGTTGGACTCACCGAAAATAAAGGTGTTCTGGGCCATCTCCAACAACCATCTTCATGGCCCGTTTCTCTTTGATGGAAATGTGACCGGCCATATTTATCTGCAAATGCTCCAGAACTAGCGAATGGAACAGTTCATTGCAAATGAACAATAAGAATTCATTTTTCAACAGTACGGGGCTCCAACACACTGAAAGCTCACTGTGGGAGTTTATCTAAATGGAAATCTGCGAGGGAGATGGATTAAGCGTACTGGTGCTGAAGCCACTGTGCAATTGAAATGGGTGCCACGGTTACCTGAACTGACACCTTGCGAGTCTTTTCTCTGGGGCTATGTAAAGAGACTGGTCTATGTCCCCCATCTTCCCGCAAACTTGGGGGAACTCAAGCACAGAATTACTAGCTCACTGGAGACTGTAACCAAAGACATGCTGCAGCGTTTTGGAGAGAAGATAAGCTACCGACTTGACGTGTGCTGTGTCTCAGGCGGTGCATATATTAAACATTTGTGAAATCGTTCATAGAATCAACATACCTTTAACTTTCTTATTCAAATTTGCCTTGACTATGTATTTTCTGTGATATTTACATCTCAAATGATATCATTTTTTTTAAAAACCTTATAAACGAGGCGCGGTGAAGAAGTTTTGCAATTCAGATATAAGGGAACGAGATATGAGCAAAAGTGTTTTATTATTTTTCAATATAACTACTCTCGACTTTAATGAACTTGTTCAACTTGTCCCTGAGGCTTCGAATTCCCGACAAACAGAAATCTCCCGACTGCCTTTCAATCCACTCCTGGACAGCGAGCTGGACATCTTCATTGTCCCTAAACCGGCGTCGACGCAGTGTAGCCTTGAGCTGGCGGAATAAAAAGTAGTTGCTAAGGGCCACATCTAGACTGTAGGGGGAATGGTTGAGCTCCTTCGATCCGCACTCGCGCAGGACAGCTTGAGCAATTCTGCCTTGTGGACAGGGGCATTGTCATGGAGGAGCGAGACATCTCGTGTCAACTTGCCGTGCCGCTTCTGACGGATGCACTTCTTTAACCCAGCCAGTTCTTCGGTGTAATATTAAACTGTGATATTCCTTCCATTCGGCGCATAGTCCACCATCAACACTCCCTCCGAATCCCAGAAGATGGTCGCCATGTTCTTCCCGGCTGAGGGTTGGGACCGGAACTTGATGGGGGACGGCGAGCCCCTGTGCTTCCAGGCCATGCTTTTGAGCTTGGTCTCGGGATCCCCTGATGGACCTACGTTTCATCACCTGTCACTATGTGCTACTCGAATCCAGCTGTGTCCTGGTTGTACAAGAGCAGCAGCTCCTCCGAACTTTGACGAAGTTGAAATCGAGCATGGGGCGTGAGGTTTCGTGAGGTTTCTAGGGACCCAAATGGCAGAGACCTTGGTCATGGCTAAATTGTCGTGGATGATATTTATAACACTTCCATGTGATATTCCAAGTTCTCGATCGATTTCTTCGACCTTCACCCATCAATTTTCGAGGATCATCCTTTCCACACGGGCCACATTGTCCTCCTTGGTCACGTCTGACGGGCGTTCTGGACGGGGATTATCTTCAAGGAACTCACGACTATGGCGAAAGTTCCTATTCCAGCGAGCAATGGTTGCATAGGAAGTGGCGGCATCGGTGTACACTACAACCGTGCGTTCATGGATCTCTTTTGCATTCTTGCCTTCCTTGGTCAAAAAATAGATCACTGCGCGGTGCTTAACCTTCTCCATTGTTGAAAAGTTTGTGACTGACGATCTGAAATCAGCTACTGCTTCTTAAATAGAGGAGGCAGAAGCGTGCTGCTGCAGGTCCTGACTTTTCATAACTTGTCCTAACACCCCCTGTCGTACAATAGGCTCTCGACGATATACCATATATAACTATTCGTTGAGGAAATTATTCTAATATTTCGAGTGCGTGGTAATCTAATTGACCGAGGTTAGTCTAAAAGGGTAGGGGGGGCTGGAGAGGCTTATTTATCTTCAATATGCTTAAGAAGTGGAACATAGCGCAAGGATAAATAATATGGCCACCATTAATAAAATAGAGTTTTATTAATTAAACTATCAACGACACACAAAAAAATGTTTACATAAGCGGAGAATGAAAAGGGTCGTGGGAATATCGTTGAGTAGGGAATGTCTAACTAAGCTCTTTATCAAACATTCGGAAGGAGCTTTCTCAGTCACGATAAGATAAAGCATTAGCTATTTTAATTGTTATCACTGCTCTCAAATAGAATGGAAAATTTACTTCTATCTATTCTAGCTCGGCCTTATAAATCGAGAACTATTTGCAATTGCGCAATCATAGAAACATTATTCCAAAATTTAAATGTTTGTTAAAGAGTAGTAAAAACTTAGAAAGTAAAATAAGTGCATTTTTTTCTCAGAATATAAATTGTTTAAATATTCCACCTAAAGATCTACTTCACATTATGAACAAATCCAAAAGATATTACGTTTCTTATAATACAGAGGTAACCGGCAAAATTTGGCTGATACGGATCCAGAATTTGAGAAAAACGTGAGACTCCTAATTGTTTTACCAGCACTAGATTTGGAAAGCAGAATTTACCCGATGGTACATCGTTGACTTGAATTTTGTTTTCAGGTTAAGATCGAACAAAAAAGAACGTATTTCTCCTTTTGGGCAACCCTTTAAAATTAGGGCGGGTCATACTTTGGGGCAACCATTTATTTTAATTAAATCCTTTAATGACAGGTGTTAAATGCTAGATTTTATTGTGTAGATTTTGTAAAAGAACCTAATTTTTTTATAAAATTGCTCCTAACTACATGAATTTCAATTTAAATAAAAGTAAAGTTTTCCGTTTAATCACAAGCTTATCTAACCTATTTTTATTGAATTCAAGTACATACAAACACAAATTAACCTCAAATTTACATGTTTATTGAGTCAATAAAGTGTATGCAAAGCTCTACATATAGCTGCATGGGTCACTTTGGGTCGTATTCAAAAGTTAACTTCACCAGACACAACAAATCTTGCTTTGACTCATTCCTGGACATCAGACGTCTACTTTTTACTTGTGTGTTGATTCCTCCATCCCTCTCTTCATGTGAGAAATACTTGGAAAAACCTCAGTCACTATTCTTACAATCCTCTCAATGTTTTGTGTGTGATAAGGCCAGTCAGGTACTTTCATTGGAGAGTCAATGAAGTTTTTCAATTCAGTAGTACTTAACTAGCAAGTGAGAGGTGGCTCAGAGACATCCTCTGACCAATTGATCAGATCTCCAATCCTGGTAGCATCACAATTGATGTCTAGTGTCCTTCTAAGCCTTACAAAGTAGTCTCCCAGTTAAGTATCTGGATCCCCTTCTCCCATGATGGTCTTGATTATTTTCACCCCTTCAGTTCTCTCCGCCTGATCTTCACAGCATAGGAGGGTTTGGAGGAGGGGCTTCACTGTATGCATAACAAGCTGATCTCTTAACATTAGCAAAAAAATATCCAACACCTCCTTCCCCTGAAACGTAAGGAAGGGAAGTTGATAAAGAATGTGCCTAGGTCCCTCGTTCCAAGAGTGCTCATACTGAACGTTAAACCACCATGGGTAATATACACCATTGATGAACTCAACAATCAGTCGTAGATCCTCAATGGCTTTAATTTTGAGCTCATGTTTTGAGACCCACAGCCGAAGAAGTCTATTAGTTGTGGTTAGCCAGCGACTGTCGTTTACTGGGCCGATTTCCAAAAGAAAAAGCCCTGTAGGAAGTACTCCATCTCTGATTGCCGATACAATTCTATAGCCGTAGTGTTGAACAGTGGAAAGATCTTGAACCACTTACTCAGGTACCTTGGTAAGAAGAGGACCTAAAGATATTTTAAGTGAAATTTGGGTGTATATCCAAGTCTGTAACCGAGTAAAGGAGAGTTCCTATTGGTCCGGAATATCTGTTGTCAGATAGTGTTTGGCCATCCAGGTTGATAATTAGATGAAGAAGAGGGAGTTCGCCAGTGTGCGTGTTCCATACCAACCAAACAAGCTTTCTTCCCAAATGGGACTCTATTTTTTGCATTATTCCAGTATTTATACCTGTTTTTACATTCGTGAAGTCTCCTCCAAAGGCCATTAAGTTTTTATCCAAACCCCTTTCCGTCAGCCATCTAAAGATAGCCTTAGCGATCTTCTCTGCATGTGATTCTTATTTTGTAGCCTTTTCTGGGACAAATTGGAAGAGGTAATTGCTCCCAGGCTTACTGATTTCAGTGTAATGATCCACTTTTATTTTTGCTGAAAACAATTTTTCACTTCCCTCTACAGACATCATAAACTTGTCACATCAATTCGTCCATCAAATACAACACAAGAAATTCACCCATCCTTCATTAAGTTTTCCTTAAACTCATGTTTAATAACTGTCATTAGCTTTTCCTGTACTCTCTTATATTTATTCTTATCAATTACTTTATTTGTATCTTTGACAGAAATGAATCTAGCATCTATTAAAGCTGCTATTGCTATAGCTGTAGTTGGTCTCATCCGACACCATACCTTATACTAGCAAGAGCAATATTTGGAATTTCATCCTAGTTCTTTCTATTCTTGGTGGAATATTCCGACTCTTGGACATCTTTAAAAGTTACTTCATCATCCAAACTGTTGTCACCATCAGAATTTTATGCCTCCAGATCTTCACATTCTGCCAAATAATGCTCGATTTCTTTTTTTTCTGCTATCCTTTCTTTTTCTTTCCTTTTTGAAGCTCTTAATTGTCTATTATGCTCTGGAATATCAGGACCTCCAATTTGCAAGATACCTTTACTTTCAACCTTCTCCTTTTGTCCTTTAATAAAGGCCGGTTCCCTAGTAAGTATTTTTTTAACACGTTTCCTACTTCTCATGTCTCTCCAATAAATTTTTTTAGACAAATATCTTTCAAACTACATAAAAGTATTGATGAAAGAAAACGATTAATTTGATCTTTTGGGGTAACTAAAATAATAGTAAAATGAAGTAAATGACCCAGAACTAACAATAATTCAACTTCAAATTGAGGTAGGTTAGATCAATCAGAATTTAACTTTTCTGCCAATAGTATATTCTTTTCACCAATATTTATCATTTGAATACCCCACATCACCAGTCACCTAGAATTCTAGAGTATAACCCACTCTACTTTAATATTCTCATTGAATCGTCCTATTGTTTCACGTGCTTTTGGAAAAGTTCTCCAGGAAATAAGTCATATCTTAAAGGAAACTTTCAACCAAAATTCTTTCCTTAGCACCCACTTGAAGTGTAAACTAATTTAGGACATAAGAGTTAGGCTTTTCGATTGGTATCTTGCAATTTTAGTTGAATACGATGAAATAAAATTTTATAAGACCATAAATTTCCATCCTGATCTATTGAAGCTATATCGTATGCAGTAATCAAGACCTTAGATGATTGGATTGCAACGGTTACTATTATAGGTATGTGATTTGATACGACAGTTAAAAATAGAAATGTATGAAATCGGCTTGCCCTCAGAGTAAACAAAAACGTGGTGAAAACTTACTTAATTTTCCTTTTCATCATCACATTATAGAGTGTAAAGGTTCATTCCCTCTTTTTAAATTTCCCCCAGGCCCTCAAATACTTATTTTCTAAATAACAACCAAGCTTGGAATAAGATTAACATAAATAACTTCGAATTCTAAACCAGGATGTTAGAGCCGCATTCAACTTCACAAACCACCGCCTCGTAAAGACTTTCGTGAATTTCTAGGACTCGCAATGATTATTCTTGGAGACGTTCCTCGACTTATTCACCTGGTCTATATCACCAGGCATGATGGAAGGCTAAAATTATCTACACAATAATTTTTTTCCTATTTCGTAAATAATCCCAAATTCAATCAATAAAAGAACATCAAATTCTTTCACCTTTCGTATATATATGTAATTAATTTGATTGAAGCGCCATTCCCCAAATATTTACCAGTCAATGATCATAATTTATACGAGCAACTTGAGTTTTATGAAGGCCGAGAAATTTGACAGTTTGATCAAAAGTAATCGCTCTACTTTTGTAATATATATAGAAAAGAATTAGCTGGACCTTCATTATTTTGATAAAAGAACTAGGCTAGAGAAAAAAACGGCAAATGGATCTCTAGCCCAAATAGATCATATATTTTTCCTGCAAATGGTCACGTGAAGCAAAAACGATATAAACGGTGACCACTTCAATATATCCTGATCGATTTCAAGTATTTAATTTGCAATATAAAATAGTCTGTATACATTATATGGAGTGGGAAATTACGCTAGATTACACACTTGCTTCTCACTAAAATAATTATTGTGCAAAAAGTAAATTAATAAATGACTTTTTTCATGATCTCACTAAAATAATTATTGTGCAGAAAGTAAATTAATAAATGACTTTTTTCATGATCTCAAGAGCATTTCCAGGAAGCTCAGGAGGGGTGTCGGGCCCACGCTCACTTTCTAAGGCCCCGCCCCCCTGATACAAATGGAGCTGCTCGGCAACACATCTACACTGACCACTCCCATCACCGTTGAGAAACAAAACACTACACTAAATAACAACTACTCGTATATAAAACGCTTCACATATTCCAGCCGCATTAATACATAACTTCCGCGCAAACATATACCCTACACTTACACACCTATTCAACGCCTGACTATGCTCAGGCCACTTCCCCAAATTATTCAATGTCTCTTACAACATACTTCTACACAAAAGGAGCAAAGACCCCAAACACATAAATAATTACAGGCCTATTGCTCTATTCAAAAACCTAGTGCCACCTATGGTACTACCTTGAAGAAAGGGACCGGTTCTCTCCCCACCAGTATGGGTTTAGGAGAGGCCGGTCCACTCAGGCGGCTGTGACCATCGTTAGCGACCGAATACAATAATAAACACCAAGTACGACAAAAGACACTCTCCATCAGCAAGGACGTGGAAAATGCTTTTTATAAGGTATGGCACAAAAGACTCAGTTGAAAACCCACCAACAATACAGAGTTACCTCTCTGCACCAGAAGGCTATTCTCGCACTACCTCACTGAACGGAGCTGCCACATAAAATATAACAATAGCCACGCTCAGGTGTTCCCCAAGGAAGCGTACTGGCACTCATACTTTACATCATGTACACAAACGACACTCCACGCCGACCCGAAAAAAGCCGTCACACCTACACAGTGTCCTACGCCGATGACGAGACCATTCTCGTAAGCGGCCGCGGACCAGACGAGATCGCGCAAGACGCACAAATAATACTAGACGAAAAGACAGAATATGAGGATAAATGGCTGATTGCTACAAATCCTCATAAGACACGGATGACACTCTTCGGCAAAAGAGACCACCAAATGCTTAACCTACAAATTTTCTCACACACACCAGACAGGAACCACCTAAACCAAACAAGGCTCGAATACACACAACAGACAAAATCCTTGGAATAACTTTTGACAAGTCCCTTAGGTTCAATATACACCAGCACATAATACAAGCAAGAGCCGTACGCACAAACAAAATGCTGCACAGGTTCTACCCTGCGGGCAAGAAGCTACAGTTACATGTATATAAAACACTCGTGCTACTTTTTCTCATATACGCTCCACTGTCACTCGTAGCTGCGAGGGACACGTAGCAGAAGAAGGCTCAGCGCTTTCAGAACTTTGCTCTCAAGTGCGCTTGCCGCTCTTCCATGTACGCGAGAATGTTCACACTACACGACAACAACAAATTAGCACCCCTCAACACATTTGCTCACACTAGACTCGCAAAACACTCGGAAAACTCACCAGAGACCAAAGAAACACCGCTCTACACGCAACACTGCATGTTGCAATTGAACTGCGATACCCTGCAGCATATGACCACCGGCAACCTATACCGTTCTACGCATAAATTAAAAGCATCATGAATAACGCGTTTCCAACTATGCAGACACGATTTCTTTTTCTGCCCAACCCCAACCGTCGTCCAGTCACGAACACCTCCAGACCCATTCAACTACACCACGCATCGGTGACTAGCCACCGACCTATCAACTCTTTTTATTCCCTTTCAAGCTATTTCCGTACCCTTTTCCTCTACGACTACCAGATTACATTTGGTACACAGTGATCCCTCCCTGTTCTTTCTATATAAATCGTTCGATAGACTCTCTGACTATTTATCCCTCCGACCTAGTTCTCTGGCAAAGGAGACAAAGGAAAATGTAAATTGGAAACGTGCTACTATTCACGGGGGTCAACTCGGAGATGCCTTAATGTCGGGATTATTATTTCCGGCTGAAATTGCACGTTAATTGCCGGTTTTTCATTTGAATAATGACGGATTCGGCCATCCGCAATCTTCTGCGGTTTGGGAGTCTCAGGATGATGGAGTTGTCTTTACTCATTTTTTCACGTGTTAGGGTAGTACCATGAGAGTGACCGTGTTTTTTAATCGCGGTATCTTGAAGGTGAGATGCCTTGACAGAGTTGTGGTGGTTACGCCGATGTACTTTGAATTGTGGTGCTCGCAGTCACCGACTTTGCGCGAATATTCGTACACGACGTTAGTTTCCTGGAGTTCGCTCGTCGGAGGGAGACAGCTGTTTTTCATGATTCATGATTCAAATACTTGTTTTCTTTGTCTTGTAGTATATAATCAGATTTATATCCGTACTAGGGTCGGTTGGGGTCACATTACGATGGAGAAAAGCTTTGAGAGACTTTTCGTCTTCACAGTAGCCGGTGTTCATATTAGCTTTGTAATAAAGGTCGATATTATTCTTTTTTGGAGTAGACCTGATACCAGAACCAGCAGCTAAGTTAATTTACTCTTACACGGTGGCGTCGATGGATTCTTGTGGGTAGCCGTTCTTAACGAGAACTCAGGAAGCCCGCTTAAGTTCGTGATCAACATTCATCCACGAGGATGAATCAGAAAATTGCCCGGTTAACTAAGACACTGATGACTGATCTCCTGTAACGTTCAGGACGCTCAGAAGAACCGTTTAAGCAGAATTTCAAGTTCGTGATCTAAACGTATATTTGGGTCACAAATTTGGACTCCTAGGCAGTTAGGAGGATATCAAGGAAGGGAAGGGATCCTTTATCTTCCGTCTCATGGGTGAAATTCAGACACGAGTTGTTCTGGAATGTTTCAACTTGGCCGTTCACTTGTTAAAGGTTATTCGTATTCAAAATTATGTCATTGATATAACACGGTAGATGGGAGGCTTGGGCGCTATCTTGCTTTTGAAAATCTTGTTCTTAACTGAACCCATGTAAAAATTCGCAAAGAGGACACTAAGGGTTGACCCCAATCACGATGCTATTGATTTGTACGTACAATTTCTCATCTGGACCGTAGAACAGGGCTTATTTTGTGCATGCTTGGAAGAGCTGTCGCAAAATGACTTCCTGAAGGGTTAGGGGTGTATAGCCTTCAGTATGGTAAAAGCATTGGTTAGCAATTCGATGGTTTCATCAACGGCAACATTTGTAAATAGAGATTCTACGTTCAGAGAAGGTAGTACGGTTGCTGATTGAGGAGTGTGAAGGATATCTAGAAGAGTTGAATAGGAGGGCAGCGTGTAGTCTGATGCGGTGTAGGGCACGATGATCGAGTTGAGAAATTTTGCCAGGTGATAAGTCACGCTTGGTGTTTGACCTATGATAGCGTGAAAGAGATTTCCACGTTTATGCGTTTTTGCATTGCCGTATTCGTAACCCATCCTGAAGTTGCCCTTAATTAAGGGAATTTTCATAGGGTTGGTGGTGGTGTTATTTTTTCTAATGAGTTTGTTGAGCTTCGTTTTTAGATCGTTGATGGGATTCCTCGTTATATTTATGAATTGGGTGGTGTTGTGCAGTATTGTTTTCATCTTGTTGAGGTATTCTTCTTGGTTCAGGATAACATAGATTGAGGATTTATCGGCTCTTAGGATGACAATATCCTTGTTCTCTCTAATTTGCTTTGCAGCCTGCTTCAGTTAAGGTATGATATGGGAGCTTCAGCTGTGGCAACAGCATTTATTCGACTCTGCACAGAGTTCAGTAACGACGTGGGGATTGATATCAACTTTTCGGTCTTGTTCTAGCTTGAGTATGTCTTCGAGGATGGTCTCTATTTTAATTCTCTTACATAAAGGAAATGCCTTAGTCATATAATGGCAGTTTAGGCTCAAGTTAAGGAAATCAACTTGGTCTTGGCTAAAAGTCGGGTCGCTTAGGTTGATCATTGTATAATATGAAATCTAATTACAAAAGCTTCCTTGGGAATAAGCCATCGCACTGGAAAAAATTGTCTAAGAAGAAAGCTTCTGCAATTAGAAGACAGAATGTTACATCGATAATTTTAAAATAATTGGTCACAATAAGAATGAATATAGTCTAAGAATTTTTAAATCCCTACTGATACGGAGAAAATCTCCTACACTCAACATAGATAATACCGCTGTTCCCCTTCTTATTTCCTAATTATAAGTACCTCACTCAAAAACCAACCAAATTTCTTTTATTCAACAACGAACAGATCAAAATCTTATCGTTCTTTATGCTACTTCCATTATAATTCCTTCACTTTGTGATTTCTCCTGAACTTCATCAGTAAGCCATATTATACTTTAATTATTTAAATTTGTTTTTTTTGTTGCAATAGTGGTTACATTAGATTGATAAATTGATACTCTTGCCTTTTAAATCCCTGAGTTATTTTTTTTATTTTTTTTAATTTTTGATTATTCTGCATGGTCTTAACTTGATTATTTTTTTAATATTGCAAGTTTAAATTTTTTTTAGTCCTTTTTTAGTTTTCTTAAC
This sequence comes from Ceratothoa steindachneri, assembly GCA_963969495.1. Lineage (NCBI taxonomy): Eukaryota > Metazoa > Arthropoda > Malacostraca > Isopoda > Cymothoidae > Ceratothoa > Ceratothoa steindachneri. The sequence continues at coordinate 33,062,793 of OZ018324.1, read as the reverse complement.
TTTTTGTATTTTATATCGTCATTTTTTACCATATGGATGTTTTACTTTGGCATATTATAATCTTAATAAGATCTTAATTGTCTCTTTATAATGTAAGTTTTGTTCATAATTTTGGAGGTTTATAATTTTACTGGTCTTAATTTTTTAGTTTAATGAAATTCCATTACTTTAGCATTTAAAAACCTTTTTAACGCCCCTTCCCTATGAAAATATTTCAACTTCTAGTTTTAGCAGAATTTCTGACTTCGTAATAAGTTTTCTGTAATAATTGAAAATCACATGACACGTGATATATAGATGTAGGGAAAATAGGTTGCCCTATCTTTCCGTTCTTTACATATCCCATTTTCCTTCTTGAGCTTTCATTGGTTCGTGTAATATTCTCTTTAGCGTTTTACCGAGTTGTGTTGCCGATTTCCATTTCATTGGGCCTCTAAATACGAGTACATCTATAAATCTTGTGTAATGTAATCTTCAATTATTAGAAAAAAAAGGCCCGTGCCCTCTTCTACTAGAAAACACTTCTCTTATTTCTCACTGGATCAAAACCTACACTCTGTTATTCAAAACGGTTCTCGAATCAACCTTTTTTGAGGGTTGAGGATAGTAGCTCTGGCGATGAGCGTCGTAGTCTTATATGACATAAGTGCTTATCTCAGAGTTAGACTAAACCATCAAAGCTCACCTTAGTTTAGTCAGTGAAGAGAACACAACTACTGCTCAAAGTCAGTTACTTATGGGTCCATTGAATTCTAAAAGTCTTGTGATGGGGCTTCAAAAGAGTGAACTTCAGGGAAGCTCCCACGTAAGCCATTGGTACTAGAATACGTTTCCGGGTGATCTTGCTACACGTGGAATACTAGTGACGGTTAAAATTAATCTATTATATCCTAAAAATGGCAATTTGTGTAAATTAAGAAAAAATATGCCACGTATAATAAAAATTAACCAAAGAGAATAAAAAAATTCCCTAAAATTATATATATCAACTTGTAAATCTATCAAATAGATGAGAAGCAAGCGGTTCGTCTATGTCACGCAGAAACACATGAAGATGCGCACGCTGTAAACAGCTATTATAGACCAGAAACTGAGAAGTACGAGTATTGCACACTCACAAACATACACGTGCTGAGAATAATTCTCGAAAAAAGGTCACAACGGGAGAAAACACGGAAGCTGAATAAATACAAGCTTTGACCAGCAAAATTTCCTAATGAACTGTAAGACACAAGTGATTCCCTAAAATTAAGATAAATCTAAGACCTAGAAAATATGAAGCTACAACAGATACACTAAGCTGTCGGAACTCCGCCCAACGGTTGGAAATAACAAACCAATTATGTAGATCACTGGGTCCGCCCCACAGAGAAGTCAAAGTCACGCCCCTTTGCAACGGCACACCAGAAATATATATATATATATATATATATATATATATATATATATATATATATATATATATATATATAAAGAGAGAGAGAGACCGAGAGAACGACACACGCAATTCGGCAGATAATTCAGTAGTCAAGATCAGTCAATCACTGAATAAATCAATATCATAGTAGCGCTACGAAGCCGCATTAACTCGCTGAAATCCTTCACCGCGAATCTTCCTTAGGTTGTATGTGGCAGGTGAGTCATACTTGAAAAAATAAGTCATTTCCACGGGTAATTGGACGAACCAAAGTTTGACTAACGCATACAGCAAATGAATGTGAACATCCGCATTGATCTTGAGGTTCAGGGGGAAAGAGTTTTTAAGCAAGCACATAGCTTCCAAGATGACCACACCCATAACCATCAAAGAGGAGTGAAATTTCATGAGTATGAACATAGTCACTTTCTCCTTGTTATCAGCCTCGTTCAAACTGTAGTTTCACTTTGTCAACCCTGTTCCCTGTGTAATGAAACAAATTCACATACGACTTCACCTTTCTCTTAATTTCGAAGAACGAGAGTAAGGCGTAAATTTTTTCGATTAAGGCTGGTATTATCTTAAGAAAGCGCATAAACTCTGACTGAGAGTATCCAAGTTTAAAGTATATTCATTGGTGCTGTCATTATCTTCTAGCCACACTTTCAACTTTGTATCAATTTACCTGATTCGCACTTTACTAAGAAATGTTGCATTTCCTTGTCACCGCTACATAATACCTCCTTAAAAACTATTTTATCCTCGTCAACCTCGTTAATGCAAATTTGAGCTTTATAAGAACTTTAGTTTTAAGAAAAAATGTCATCCTACTAAGCCTAAATTTACACTTGGCGGTAATGTTTATGTGGGAACATCTTCACTGCTGTTTCTGTAACATTAACTACTGGTGTATGAAAACCTTGAAAACGGTGCTTTTTATTTTTTTTTAAATCTACACTTAGGAAAAAGGTATGGAATGCTTTAAAAGAGCATTGTTTTTCCTGCTCAACACTGCATCGGATACGTTTGGAGATGCTCTTCACAGACTTAAATAGAAGGAAAAACCGTCCAAGATTCGTTTATTTATGAGAATTACTAAGTTTAATTTTAATCTACCTAACACTGTTTTCCAATATCAATCTGTCTATAATAAATTGATGTTCTTCACACTTCTTGCCACAGTTTGCATTGCAATTTCACCCCTATACATGCGTATCATTGTCTGAAATGATGCCTGTGGATGTTCATTCTCTTGAAAATTTAACCTTACTTTTTCTCTGGGTATCAAAAGCACGATGTTTGCTTAGATGCCTTGGGTCAATTTAAGTGATATCAATGTTAAGGTAAACTTTGTTTACAGTACTTTCGAAACATGTATAATATATAAGAATGGTAAATATAAATAAAGAGCTGTTGGGCAATGTATGGCATATTTTACAATGCCTAATCCATTTTGCATATAATTTAAAAATTAAAAATTCATGCAAATTAATAAAATGGACAACCTCTCTCTCTTTTTGTAAAAAGTTTTGATTCAATCTTACATTAATTTAATCTGTAACTTATGATTTCAACATTCAAGACTTTTACTCTTTCCGCCTCTGTTCCTCCTCTCTTTTGTTGTCAATGAAAGGAAGAGTCTCTCTTATTTTCCAAAATCGAGCTACTGTAAAAAGCATATTTGCTTAATGGAATATGCGCGCTACAATACATGTCTAGGAATGGCGGCCATCATGTGGCATACAGTATATAAAAGCCTTTTCAAAAACCGCTCATTTATTAACATCATCATTAATATCTCTAAGACAACGTGAGGTTGACGGGCATCGACGCTGTTATCTAGAACACTATGAATGATCCATGAAAGTAATTTCAAATTTACAGTAGGTGGCATAACAGTCTAGCGGCCCATATCTGGGTTTTGTCGTCATTTATAGCACGCGCCAGAAGACTGTATTCCTAACCCCCCAACAAGTGATAGAACGATCGCTTACCTCGAAATATTTATTCACTTAAATAATTACTTACTCTAGAAACCCTCTTATTCAAAAACGATATTTCGAAATCTCGCTACCAATATCTTTCGCTAAAATCTAAGGTGCTCCAAGTAGCGTATACTAGGAAATCAAAAATCGGCCTTCAACACTATACAGAATTTCATTTCTTCTCTGAAGATAAATATTTAGTAAAAATATGTTTAATTTGCAATTTGTCAGGTTGTTTTGCTAAGAATTGTAGTGTATTAAGGCAAATTTATATTCATTAAAATGTGCTAATTCTGAGAATTCCTAAGGATGCCATTCTGGACTAAAAATATAGGATATGGTGAATTTGCATTTTTATCATTATCAAAATAGAACATCAATTATGTAATGGCATCGTTTTTTTATTGAAGTAGTTCATTTTTTGTTATATTCTTTTTCTATTCTTTTATTTTTATTGCTAACAATACTAAGAAACTATTGGTAACTTTGATTAGTATAAGAAACTTGATGGCTGTTTTTTACAGTGTATATTCATCCTAACCAAATGTATGCAGATGCGTGTAAAACACTGAAAATTGATTGTTGTGTTTAAAAAATCTCGAACTTAGACGTATATTTTGGCATTAGTTCTGATACAAAATAGGGGTGATTTTACATATTTAATATATTTAGTCTTTTGTCGCTTGTCAAAAGAAGGCAAGTTTCTCTTGTCTAATACGATACTTTTCTAAATGACGATGATAAACATTTCCTAAATAAGTAGCGGACGCTTTGTCTTCAGAAAGATTTATTTTCTTTAGATTTTTAAAGGGTACGAAACATTTTATAAACATTTGAATTTTAGGACTCTATTTTTAGTCCTGTCAATACAAAGTTAGGCAAAGTAAAATAATCTTTTCTTTATAGAAATGAACACCAAACATGGGACAAATATATACTGGCCCATATTAAGACAACCCTTTTAAATTTACCTATTTGATACTGTTTGCTTGTTCCCTCCATATTGCTATTAAAAGTATTGTTGTTAGACATTCCAAATTCAGTCTTTTTTACTATGGAGATGAAACCGGAGAAAAAAATGGTTGCACGCAGAGGCCTGAAGAATAAAAGTCTTTTTCTATTAGGTATAAAATGTTGCAGGGGGGAGGAAGAGTAACGACCTCTTTCAACCATGTCATATCTTTCCAGAAAAAAAACAAAACATTATTTAAAATTGATCTGGGCAAATAGGATGAAGTGATAGAGGATAACTATTTATTTTGTTTCGATGAAGAAGTATTTTAAGAAAACACGGGGCATTTAAACAAAATAAATTTGGTCGACGGATGATGTGAGCTAATTTAGACATTGCTCAAAATTGTTTTTACTCATCGTTGTTTAAGGTAAGTGTAGATGTACAAAAGTTTAGTATATATATAAACATATATATATATATATATAAACATATGTATCGAGGACAAAGAAATAATAAAAAAAGACACCTGGGTTTAGTTTGGCCCGTCCGATGTTTTTCGGTAATATACGAGAACGGACAAAAGGGTAAATGTTACGAAACAGATTCCTGACCTCAGCTCAAAAGGCAGGTCCTTCGAGGGTGTACTTAAAAACAATCCATTCAAAAGTGCAAACTGCTGATCTCGTATTATCCTCTCTCAGAGATACAGGACGCCAAGCGCGGGACACCAATCTGAGGTTTCGCCTTGCGAGTCTCCCCTCCACCTCTTCATTACCCCGCGGGAGTAATTTGTGTAAATAACAGATTGAGCCGACGAAACCAGGCTTTTTTTTCTTTGTAACGGAAGAGACAAGTAAGTCACCGGTTGAGGGATTTTTCGGGTTCGAGAAGGAAACCAAAAAATCACCGGTAGAAAGTTTTCTGCAAAGTAAGGAGAACTTGCAGTCATTGTACAAAACCAGATTATACCAAGGAAGCTCGACGCCGTTTGAGCCCCGAAGATATTGAGTATCAAGCTAGCCAGTTTGAGGACCCCAAATTTTACTTTACCTGAATTTGACAAACCTCAACAAGATAGGTAAAAAAGAAGACAACGATTTCATCTCGTCCGGAAGAAAAGTAGAAGGACTCAGCTTTGGCTTGAAGTCGCCTCTACCCTAGATCCCTCGTGACGTCACCCGTCAACTCGACAGGCATGTCGACGAACGCCATCTATTGAGAAAACAACTCGAGCAACTCCTCTCCGGATCAAAATCTCCGAGGATACTCTAACAGGTCACGAGTATTTAATATCCATTTACCTTATGTAAGTAGAGAATAATCCTGTTATGTCCCCGTGCATAATAATTAGTTTATTGGATGTCTGGCCAAAGACAAACATATTAACATAAAAATTGTTCCCCCCCGTAAAATCCTATCTCGAATCAAGCCTTGAGAGCCCCCCGAGTAATTCCATTATATTTTTTTTTAAGTGTATTAGATCTTTATTTGTTTTATGTTATTTAGTGAGAGGGTCTATGTTCATTAAAGTCTATTTTTTTTAGTAAAAGCACTGTTTTAATTATCCTCAAACGATTTGAAGTGGCAATATTTAATAAAGTCAAGAAAGAAACCCCTTTTATTCATTCACTAGAATAAAAATAAAGATTAGCACTCTTAGAGAACGATCCTCAAGCGATCACCGAGGCACGAAAAAATGCCTCAAGTTAAAGTTTATTTGGTTTATTAAAAATGAATCAAAAATAAATATATATATATATATATATATATATATATATATATATTTATAAGCTCGGCTAACCTACGACACTAAGATCCATCTTTTTTTTCGATTACTTCCTTGCCAAAGACATATTATTTTTCTAATCTATATTTGTGTTATTATATTTAATAATTACTCTTTTATAAGCTCACCGGACAAAATATTATTTACTTGTAACTATAGGGCCTCTTGGATGCCACTTTGCTCCATTTGTTCATGTTATGGAATTCTCTGTGTAATGTTCTTTCTAAAATCGGTGGTGAAGCACCAGAATTAAAGTTTGTAGGGATTCCTGCCTAGAATCGAATCGATTTGCAATTACAAGACGTGAGATTCCATGACGGTCCCTGCCTGTCAACACCTTTTTCCGTCCGCAATTCTGGCGAGACTTTTTCGCATTTTGGGAGTTCTTCCGGATGACCGTACTTGTTAAAACACTAAGAAATCCGTTCTCTTCTTTACAGGATGACCTTTGGCGCAGCGAAATACAATTACAGGCTTTTGGCATTCCATGTAGTCGCTTTTCTGGCCTGTATTAATGAGAGCTCATTTGCGATCTACAGATGTCCACGCGATCTACAGATGTAAACTAAGCTACGCCTCTTGGCTGCCTAAGTTTCCTACACACTTCAGATTTTTAAATTAAGTTTTTTCTCCCTAGGTAACTAATCTTGTGTCGGGTGAACTTATATCAACCATTTAAATTTCCCAGTACACGTCGCGTTGGAGAACGTAAGGACGGCAAATGAGTACAACACTTCCTATAACACTTTATTTATATTGCCTAGGATTTTAACGAACTAGTTCGAAACTAGATTTTAATGTTCGAGAACCTTCGTGTTGGCGCCTTTACCTAACGACTTGACCCTAAGACACGGGATGCCTGTGCAACCAAGGGAACTTCCGGGTGCACTTCCGCCTCCCTCTTGAGTGAGTGATAGAGCGAAATGTACCTTCTTTCCGCTTCAACATATAAGAGATCTGGCAATCTCCCTTATCTTTTTTTCCTTAGCAACCTGAATAGAAACGAGACTCTTTCTAGATAGGGCACACGCAAGTCTACGAGTTGGAAATAATAGAACCAGCTGGTCGAGAGAGATTACTTCAGATCTGCCTCGGTGCGAAATCTCCTTGCTTGACCATATCTATGAAAATGGTGTTTTACATTTTAATGTCAAAGCTAGAAACAAACCAGTTCAGTCTTTTATCCAAGGCCAAACAATACTAAACCTAAACTTATGCATGTACATTTCATTTGCCTGGCATGATTTACACTCGCCTGTCCATTAAATTTGCTGCTCTTCACTAATTTTAGCATATGATGATAAGCATAATTATAAATTCATATAATTAAAGAGTTTTGATAATATCTTAAACTAAAGCGAATGAATTCGGTGTATTGAAAGCGACTTAAATATCAGTAGAAATTCTCACTCTAAGCAATCCAATCTTTTATGTTACTAAATGATTGCACGTACTTAAATATTATAGTTCAACTTATTATTATGGCATAAAACATTCCCATGCAACGATCCGGATTATAAGTGTATTTATTTATTAAACGTCCAGAAAATTAAATCTTACTCTTGGCGAATCAAACCAAATCAAACAAGTCCCAATGATATATGTTTTAGTGCCAACAGTGCCTACAAATTTACTGTAAATTAATATCCAAATTGGTATCTATATTGAGCCAAAGTAATAGGATATCCAAATCGGAGGATCGACGATTTCCAAGTTTTGGCAATTAAATTTTGTTAGTCCTTGATCTAGATGCAGTAACGAAGGACAAGGAAAAGTTAATTTTATAAACATAATCCATAATGGATATGCATTAATAATGGACAATCTATGTATTACTTTATACATGCTATCGATTTAGTAAAATAGTCAATAAAAGTTAAAATGCGTCATTGGTCTGCAAACATGATACTCTTCATTGACTGTGAAATCTTTAGAATAAATAATTGAACTCTTTTACTTAGTTATGGTCAAATGGAAATACATAGTTCTATAAGGTATAAAAATATGGTTCAATAAATTAATGCCAAAGCCTAACCATTAATTAACATTAGTATCGTAGAAACTGAACTATTATTTAAAGTACCACTGGATATTAGCAGCTTTCTCTCGCCAAGCGTTGCCAGTAATGCTGCCATGTGTTACCAAATACTGAGTGAAAATTTAGACTCTTCAAGTTTTACTGAGTGTAAACAGCACCAATTCCGTATATTCGAGCCAGAAATTTCTATGGGAAACAAATGTTACGGTTGTTGTTTATTAACGTGGCCTTAGCAGGAATAAAGGTTAATGTAGCTAAAAGGTAAATTTAGGCCGCATATTGAGTGGAAATTAGAGTTTAGTGTATTGATGGGGTAGATATGGTTTCCAGTTCCGCATTTGCATAGAAAAAGGAAATAGTATTTCTAATTTTACATGACCAAATTTGAATATTCTTCATCGCAATCTTTTCGTTGATATTTGACTAGTAATCAAAGCTCTGTGGGCATTTATGCTGGAGGGTCCTTTGGTTGGACTGAAAGAAAGGCTAAGGTTGTATACAAATAAAAAATTCCTTTCATTTAGTAAATGAGGCCGTCATTTTCTGAAAGTAATTCAACAGTATAGCAATTAATAATCCTACATTATTTTTACTAATTTAATTTTTATTATCCCCACATATTCACAAAGTGGCGATAGTGGAGATCAACAAAAGAAAAACTACCAACTCCTACCTATCCATGCCCTTTAAGGCAAAAATCAACTAATCATCTTTTAACACTTACAAGAAATGTAGGTTTTTTGAATGAGCAGCCCGTCCGTTCATGATTTATGCATGAAAAGTACACCACCTTGAGGCCACCCTTTATTAGCACCCAACATGTGCACTTTCTATAAAAAACATCATAGTTTTGATTATATGTTAGTCCTGATTCTCTTAAAAACTCATGGACAAAGTCCTCAGTTTTTTACGCTTAATTTTATATGCGTAACCCATGAAACTTAGTTACTATATTCTCTTCAAATGTGTAACTTCACCTATTCTTTCATCTATCTCCTTACCACAAAGGCCACACAGTCCTGTTTGCACAATTCTTCTTCCAATATATATCTCTTGCCCAGCATTCTTCCTTACATTTACAGTAATGGCCAAATCTTTTGAGACTACCATAGTTTAGATATATGAATTGAACTAATCAATTGTTGCATTTTCATTATATTTGGTTCGAAATTATAAGTTCCAATATACATAACTAAAGCTCAAACCTATTTTATCAATATATACCGTTGAGAGATGCGCGCAGTCAATATTTACAGTGATGTCTCTTGTTGCTCGGGACTTCTTTAATTTGTAATGTCATGATGGAGGTCAAATTTAAAAAGATATATTGACTAATATTGGTCCATTTAAATTCACTAACCACTATTACCTGTTCACAATTGGATCGCTTTTGTTTATTAACCGGGACTTGATCATCGTTCACAAAATCTCTATTGGCTTCAAATCTAGCGAATTCTCAGGTCAAGGTTCTAAAAGCTTAACGTCATTCTTAGCCAAGTACTATTTAGTGATTTTGCTTAATGACAAAGTCCGCTATTATTCCTACTGAAATTTGAAGAAAAGCTGCTGATGACGCACGTATTTGTACCATTTTAAATTCTTGTAGGTGATTTTTTAGCAAAGGTTTTAGTGCTCCATTTTCCTTGGATGAGAATCAGCCCAGGAGAGGAAGAATATAAGTATGCTTTACCGTTGGCAATATGCAGGACTCGAGAAGTTGCTTCCCTCTTTTTATCCCAACGAGAGATCTTGCAGGAGCTGCAAACAAGCGAAAGGGATCTTCATCAGAGAATATCACTTTGCCCCACTGTTCAACATCCATTAATTATATTTCCTACAAAGGTGGAGCCTATCCTTAAGGTGTTTTGGTAAGATTAGGCTTCTTTGCAGCTTTTATCGACGTGAGACCTTTGTCAAATTTTCCACCTCAATATACGCGCTGAAGCGTTGACACATACTTCCTTCAAATCTTAAGCAGGCTTGGCATTGGAGGCAGCTCTATCCTTGAGCTGAAACCTTAACAAGAAGCGCTCTTTGTATTGATTCAAAGCTCTTGGGCGTCCAAAAGACTTCTTAAAAGAAGTTTAACCAGTATGTTTAATGTTTTTAAAGAACCTAAAGATGGTGCTCCTTGATAAAATGGTTGTAGACTTTTCTTTACAAACAACCATTTCTAGAATTGTAAAAGATTACAACACTTATTTTTACAAAATATTTTACGAAATAGATTATAATTGCACATTATTAATTTAACTAATATTTTTTATAATTTTACCATTTTAACCAAATTGTAAAGCTCTAAAAACTAAACTCCCCTTCTACAGGAAGAGGACAAGTGTGCAATTCTGGATACAGCGATGGAATACATTTTTTTCTTATTATTTTGAAAATGGTGAATTTTGAATAAACCTGAAATAATTTAAATAATATATGAATTTTTACTATGAGGTAAGTTTAAAAAAAATTAATGCAAAAAAATAATATAAATGTCAGTCCCACACTTTTGGCCATGAGAGTAAATGGTGGAAACTCGAATCGTAGATTGATCTCTATTTAACTATTCTCATAAAATACTGCGATATTACATAATGCTGAGACTAAAACGGAAGAAAAAAATGTATGTGTATGCTACAAGATAATGTAACTAGTATTCAATTGGATGGCATTTTGCCTCGATGACATAATGAAGCCTAGGGCATACCTGGCAGGGTGGTTTAACCCTTTGAGGGGCAAAATTATTAGAAGGGCAAAGGTTTATTTGTTGAAATAAAATTTGAATATTTTGTTTGATATTGACAATAAATCTTCACCAAAATGATATTTCACTATTATTTTTAAAAAATTATAACTAATTATTAAGGTGGTACTCATAGTGTGCCACCGCCCAAATTTCCCTAGTAAAATTTTCCCCCCTCCAAAACAAACAAAAATGAAGAAAAAAATTCTTTTTAATTTCCTTTTAACTTCTATAAATTTAATTCCTTTTTGAGATTTTTTTTGTAACATGCATGAGTAGTATGTTTATTTAGGAAAATCTTGAAAGCAAGTTTTATTTTTGTCAAGGCAAAGGGCCGCCTTGCAAACCGGGCATTCCCACTCTGTTCTGGATAGTTGGCTTTTGTACTGCATAAGCCACATCTTCTTCTTGTTCCTCTTCTTGGTTGATGAGTTGATTCTTGCTTCCTGATTTAAAGTGGCACCTGAGGCTTATGCTTATTTATTTTAAAAGATGGGTTTTCTCTCTTAGCTTCGTGACACAAGTTGCTGAAACAAGTCCGTCAACAATTTTCAAACGAAAGATTTTCATATTCATCTTTTAGGGTAATATATCCTTAGAGATTATAAAGGCATTTACAACGGCTGCATCGAGGATATAGAAAATTATTCCATACCACTATTTGTGGCTTTTTTGATCTATTTCATATAACGGCATCAGCTGGTCAAATATATGTACACAATTCATATGTTTGTTATAATCTTTAATAGCTTCAGGACAATTGATTTGAATAGTACTTCCAACTCTTTCTTTTCTTGAAACTTGTGCTACAGCAGTTGGGCAATAATAGTTAGATGTAACGCACACCATACGTCTATCTTTCTATTTATTTAGGGATATTCCATCTTCACTTACATACTAGTCATATTCCGCTCACTTTATACTTTTGTCTTCTTTGAAATTAGATGCAAATTTTCCTATTCTTGTTTACTATACCACATGAATGAGAGAATACTCTTTCAGATCTTTAACTAAATCGTAACTAGTGAAATAATTGTAAAAAAATACTACGATTTCCCCCTTGAAGTGGTTGCGCAAGCTTCCAAACAAGACTACCTCCTAAATCTTTAGTAACATTTCCTTGCTCCCTACCAGTGTATATTTCCCCATCAAGAAAATAACCTGACTTGTCAGCTGGAACCCATACTTTATAACCTCGTTTAATTGGTTTCATCGGTGTAAGGGTATGGAACGTACATACTCGTATGCCACCAGACAATCATGGACTCGAAAGAATTTTGTCGTTTGAGTTGACCTTCGTCTCCTCTCTCTTCCCCTCACCCTTCCCCAAAAGGGGATAGGAAGTCTGACGAAAGAAGGCCTATCTCAGAGAGAAGCCTAAATTGTATTTGCCTTCTTTATGATACAATGGAGATTGTTCAGAAGGCACTGCGATAAGCCAATTGTCGTGAATGGAATCTCTCTCTCGATTTCAGACACTTCGCTGTATAAATGACAACGCCGTTCATCCCTCTAGAGCAGTCCCCCAAACCTACTCGCCTAACCCTTATGTTGAACGAGAGTCGTTGCCGTAACGTATCGACTGCCAACGCGCCGCTGAGTTAACTTGGTCGCTGTCTCAAAGCGTTCCTGAGGCAAATCCCGCCCCGCAGAGTCTGTGACTAGAAGAATACGCTCTTTTGCTCAACGTAACTTGAGAAAGAAAAAGGAACATCCAAATAGTGCCTGGAAGTTACTATTTGTTAGTGTCACATCCAGTTAGGAGTGAACTAACCGAAACTGCAGTCAGCCACCCCGAACCCGTCGTCTTATCCCCCCTCTCCCCGACAACTCGTGTTAACGCCATCCGAACCACCCCGTCTGGACCTGAGTAGTCGTCTCTTCAATCCATCACAATTAATGGTAATCTGTAAATCCAGTGGCCCTCTATTCTTAAATTACCTATTTGATTAACAGTGATTGATACTCCCATTGAGTCATTATAATTCTAGACGCTTAACGTCAGTGTTTAATATTTAATCCTTATTTACCTAAATTCCCGTTTAACTTTTGCTCGTAATAATTATTTTTGTGTAAAGTAAAGTTTATTTTTGTACGTGTGTTTATTTGTTGCTCCTTCTTTTTGATGTACCCTTTTCAAGACTTTAATTAAGAATCCCTTCGACTAATTTATTCAACCTGTATTATGCACTCTTAGAATTTAACAATCACAAACCTTCTCCCAGTAACAAGTGGGACTTATATAGTGTGAATCCTGGTCGTGGCCCAACTCGCCTCTAACCAGCTCTTGCACGTTCAGTAGGAATTAAAGCTTATATATATATATATGATCATAGATTGAATCATAGAGTCAATACCATCGACTTAAACAAAAGCGGTGTGTTCAGATCAAGGACTAGAATAATTAATGGACCAGAATATGATAAATTCTACGATATATATAAAAATGGTGTCAGCTTTAAGGGGGTCAAATTTTGGAGAAAGCCTACTCATATAGCCTAAAACTTGCTAACGTCCAAGGAAGCCCAAATAAACTAACGTAAATTTTAATAATTATAGTCTATTTCCCGAAGGAATATAAATAATAATCATTAATAATCCTTTCCAGATAGCAAAAACAGAGCTAGAAAAATATTCGTTATTTTGGGGGTTATTTATAAGATTGTATCGGTTAGGAACAATCGCAGCTTTTAATTCTCTTACCAGGTGCATAAGTTTTTTCGTGAGTCACCAGTTGCGTAAGCAAGAGCAGCAATGGCTTCACAATCGTTGAAGTTTTCGTCAAGCAAGGACAGGAACTGAAGGAATTCGTCCAAAGCGAACAGCGAGAGGAAAAAGCACGTGAAATGGAAGTACGAAAAGAAGTTTTAGAAATGGACGAAAGGAGAAGAAAAGAAGAGTTAGAATTTGAAGAAAGAAAAAGGATTCGAAAACATGAAAGGGAATTAAGCAGAGACCAAGTTGAAGTCAGTTCTGTTGGATCCCGTGTTCATCAACCAAAAGGCCCCCGCTATAAAACTTCCCCAATATAAAGAGGAAAAAGATTTGTGCTCATACATAACATATTTTGAAAAGATCTTTTAGGCAAACGGATGGGCCATAGAATCCGAAGGAGTGAGTAGATTGCTCCCATTGCTCAGTCCGCGCTTAAGAGAAATTTTTAGCTCGTTAACACATGAAGCTACAATAAACTATAGCACCTTGAAGGCGGAATTGCTATCCGCCTTCAACTTGAACCCTTAGTTCTACCGCGTTAAGTTTAGATCGGCTAAAATCCAGTTCTGTCAAACTTACCTACATTTTGGATATATCCTGAAGCGAAACCTCCAGTTCTGGCTAAAATCCTCCAAAGTCGAATCAGAGTATGAGGCCCTGATTGACTTTATGTTAGAAGACCAGCTATTGTCTACCCTCCTCCAGGAGATCCGAGCATTCGTGCAAGACCGCCGAGCGTCTACCTTTCAAGAATGCCTCGAGGAAGCTGATTTACATTTGACAAATCATCGTCTTATACCCACAGGATACCCGGAAGAATAGTCCCTGGTCCCCAAAGAATAAATTTAGTCAATGGAAGTCCCAACAAATGAAACCCCCTCCAATAAAAAAAGACCACAGCCTCGTTCAGGCCAAAGAATAAGCCTTTTGTAGCCCACGAAGAAAGAAAATTCCCAGTCTTCAATACCACCTACAATAACCAGCACCAGAACAAGAAGGTTATATGCTACTCCTGCGGTTCCCCCGGCCATTATAAGTCCCAATGTCTACAGAATTCTAGCCTACGTCCCACCCAGTGCCAACAAGTCCACTGAGTAACTGCTACCCTTCCCCCGGAACAGCCGGCTGCGCTTACGTCATCCCCCTCGTCTCCATCCCCACAGGAATTTCAAGTGAACTTCCTGTTCAACAAGAGTTCCCTCGGAGGACTAAATTTCGAAACCGGCTTGATCAATGGCTGTAAAGTGTCCACTCTCGTGAGAGACACAGGGTGCACATGCATTGTGGTATCAGACAAATTGCTTCCCCCTGTCGACCCCCAACCTAAGAAGTACGCAATTGTATACGACTTCTTGGGTCGAGAAAATAGATTCCCGGTAATCCGCTGCCATGTACAGTGTAAATATTTCACTGGTTGGGCCGTCGTAGTGGCAGCCCCCATCAAATTTTGATCGATAATCATTGTCCAGAGCGCACTACTCTCCTCGAGTGAAATGACTCAAGCTGTCGTCCCTCGAGCGCCATCTAGCCAGAAGGCCTTTCTCCCAACGCGCCTGTTCACCCCAGAGGCAGCTTTAGAGGTTCCAACGAGTAATGCAAAATTCCTCAGAGGTCAGCAGAGCTGCCCTTTACTTCAATCCCTTTGGGAAAAGGCCTGAAAGAACGAAGAGGTGATCGTTCGAGGGAACCATCCCATAAGGTACATCATTAACGACTTCCTTCTGTTTTGCACCTCGCGAGACGAGTCTAACCCACCTTCCAAGGTCATGTGTATTCCGCGCACACATGTAGACCAAGTCCTGTGAGTAGCACATGAAAGTCCCATGGCAGGTCATTTCGGTCATAACAAGACTTCTCAGCGAGTATTTAAAAACTTTTTGGGCCCGGTGCACGTTTTGCAGAATTCTGCAAAACGTGCGATTTGTGCCAGAAAACCACGGCAAAAGGTCGAATAGTCCCAGCTCCCCTGCAAAGAACCCCAGTCATTTCAGAGCCCTTCTCGAGAGTCACCTTCGACGAAGAAACGGTTATTGACGCCGTCCACCCAAACATCCCCCTAAATATTAATTCGATTTGCGTCGAGTCAAGCGAAAATTGTCCCCTCCCCGTCCTTCTGTCCAAGCTGCCCCCCATAAAAGAACCTTTCCCCGAGTTGGATGTAAACTCCGACCTCACCCCTGCCCAAAGGAATCAAATGATTGCGCTTTTGAAAGAATTTAGTGACGTCATTTCTGAGTCACCAGGATGCTCGACTCAGTTCGAACATGATATCGCCCTCACTACGCTCGAACCTGTGCGATGTAAGCCCTATCCCGTACCGGTGTACCTAAGAGACGCTTTCAATGAGTAAGTTGACAATCTTTTGCAATTAGGGATTATCGAGCCATCTACGCCCGACTATGTTCCCCAATAGTCATGGTCCGCACGCCAGACCAGTCCTTTCGGATGTGCGTCGATTTTCGGAAGCTAAACACCGTCACCGTGTTCGACGCCAAGCCTCTCCCCCTAATTGACCAAAATTTACATCTCTTCGAAAAAGCCAACAACATCACTGAGATACACCTATGTAAGGCCTATTATCAGATCCCCCTTAAGGCATCGGCGAGGAAACTAACAGCCTTTCCTACAGACAAAGGTTTAATAGAATTCACTCGTCTTCCTTTTGGCCTAGTCACTGCCTGCAGTAGCTACAACCGCATAATGCACTGTGTAATAGACGGTTTAAAAAACGTTTCTTTTTATTTTGATAATAACTTGTATGTGGCTACACGTTCATGGAACGACCATATCTTGTCCCTTCGCCCGCATTTAGAACGCTTAAAGCATCATGGCTTAACAATTAAACCCTCAAAATGCTATTTTTCTTATAAATCCATAGAATACCTTGGATTTAAAATAGGCGAAAGTCATCTGGCCCCATAGAAAGAGAAGGTAAAGGCTATTGTAAATATGCCTTTACCGCGCACCAAGAAGCAATTACGGTCTTTCCTCGGAGTCGCTTTGTTTTAACGCCGCTTCGTACCCCAATTCGCTTCTGTATCAGCTGTGCTAAACGATCTGCTAAAAGAGAAACTTTCGGACCCCCTCTAGTGGAACACCGACGCCGAAGCACACTTTGAAGAGCTCAAAGAGAAGCTAGTCTCCACCCCAATCCTAAAACTGCCGAACTCTCAAAAAAAATTTGGCAAAAGGACAGATGCCTCCCAACTGGGTATTTGGCTGCGTCTTACTCCAATACGACCTGGACCAACAACCCGCTCCTATAAACTATGCGAGTCGCCGACTGACGGCTCGTGAAAGGGCGTACGCTACGGTAGAACTGGAAGCTCTAGCAATTGTTTTGGGGATAACAAAACTTAGAATGTATCTGGTAGGTCGTCCATTCCTCATAGAGACTGATCATAGACCGTTAGCCTATTTAAAACTTGTAAAAACCGAAATGGCAGGCTAATGCGCTGGTCATTATTGCTAGCGGAGTACCGTTATGAAATCAGGTATCTAAAAGGGTCTGACAATGTACTCGCAGATAGCCTTTCGAGAAACCGAATTTCAGATAGAGAGAATAGTCAATTATTTATTTTTTTTGTGTGTGTCTCTTTGTATAAATGATTATTTCTTGCCCATACTCTGTATGTGTTTTGTTTTGTTTTGTAAATGTAAACTAGAGAAACTAACGTAGCAGTAGTATTTTGTAGCCATTAGATACTAAGGTAAATTCCTAACGGTTTTGATAAAATTACCGACTCAATTGTTTGAGTCGAAGAAAATAATTACAAATTCCCCCGGTGAGGTTAATTTTCACATTATTCCTTATTTCATGGCAGAATAATGTCGCTCGAAATAGGTAGGCGTGTGAGGGTATGGAACGTACATACTCACATGCCGCCAGACAATCGTGGGAACGAAAGAAATTTGTCGTTTGAGTTGACCTCCGTCTCCTCTCTCTCCCATCCCACACCCTTCCCCAACAGGCGACAGTAAGTCTGACAAAAGAAGGCCTATCTCAGAGAGAAGCCTAAATTGTATTTGCCTTCTTTATTATACCATGGAGATTGTCCAGAAGGCGCTGCGATAACCGAATTGTCGTGAATGGAATCTCTCTCTCGATTTAAGACATTGCGCGGTATAAATGACAACGCCGTTCATCCCTCTAAAGCAGTGCCTCAAACCTACTCGCGTAACCCTCACGTTGAACGAGAGTCGTTGCCGTAACGTATCAACTGCCAACGCGCGTCTGAGTTAACTTGGTCGCTGTCTCAAAGTGTTCCTGAGGCAAATTCCACCCCGCAGAGTCTGTGACTAGAAGAATACGCTCTGTTGCTCAACGTAACTTGAGAAAGAAAAGGGAACATCCAAATAGTTACTGGAAGTTACTATTTGTTAGTGTCACATAAAGTTAGGAGTAAACTAACCGCAAATGCAGTCAGCAGCCCCGAACCCGTCGTCTTATCCACCCTCTCCCCGAGAACTCGTGTTAACAAGTTCCGACCTACCCCGTCTGGACCTGAGTAGCCGTATCTCCAATCCATCACAATTAATGGCAAACTGTAAACTTAGTGTCCCTCTATTCTTAAACTACCTATTTGATTAACAGTGATTGATACTCCCATTGAGTCATTATAATTCTAGACGCTTAACGTCAGTGTTTAATATTTAATCCTTATTTACCTAAATGGCCGTTTAACTTTTGCTCCTAATTATTATTTTTGTGTAAAGTAAAGTTTATTTTTGTACGTGTGTTTATTTGTGGCTCCTCCTTTTTGACGTACCTTTGGCAAGACTTTAATTAAGAATTCCTTCGGCTAATTTATTCAACCTGTATTATGCACTTTTAGAATTTAACAATCACAAACCTCCCCCCAGTAACAAGTGGGACTTTTATAGTGTGAATCCTGATCGTGGCACAACTTGCCTTTAACCAATTTCGCACGTTCAGTAAGAATTAAAGCCTATATATATATATATATATATATATATATATATATATATATATATATATATATATATATATATATATATATATATATATATATATATATATATATATATATATATATATATATATATATATATATATATATATATATATATATATATATATATATATATATATATATATATATATATATATATATATATATATATATATATATATATATATATATATATATATATATATATATATATGATCGTAGATTTTGTCATAGGGTCAATACCATCGACTTAAACAAAAGCAGTGTGTTCAGATCAAGGACTAGAATAATTATTGGACCAGACTATGAGCAATTCTACGACAATCGAATTATATTGCTTTAGAGTACTGCGATCTTTGAATCTGCCTATTGACTCATCAACAGTAACTATTTCGCTAGGCAGAAAATTTCTTTTTGAAGTTTCCAATAGGCATTTGAAGTAAGGGCTTCGCTTTATAAAGCTTGTCAAAGTATGTGGAATCTCTTTAAGGCATGAATGGATTATCATTCAAATGTAAATTGCCTAGGATCGAATCAAATATTTTTACAGACATCAAATTGGAAATGAAGGACTCATTCAATTTTGAATCACTACTCCAGTGATCCCTCTAACTGGGGAATTTTTAAATTCCCTTAAGCAAATTAATCGCAAGAAAACATTTCATTTCATCATTGATAACTGAGGCAAACTTCTTTCCTGAATGATGAGCATATAAATTAGTGTGAAAAACAATATGGTCCATAATTTGATTTGAAAAAAGTTTAAGAAATATTTTGCAAGGGGTAGCTTCATCTAGTTATCTTAGAGCATCATTTACCCAAAATTACTTTTAAAGTTTTTTCTCCATTTTCCTTCAGTCGCTTGAGCAGAAGAGCAAATTGTAGTAAACATGTGTCAACGCTTCAGCGCTAGTTTTAATTAGGGAGTGGCGATGATGCAGCCTTCTCCTTTGACCGTTCAGCCACAATGAGAGTAAATAATTTTGGCATCTGAATTTGTTGCCAAATGCCTCCAGAAGCTTCAGAGAGTGCATTTATGAAGGTGGTAACGATTCTGAGCTGCTGCTCAATTCGAAAAATACTTTTTTTAAAGTGGTACTATTTTTGCACCACCACGCATCAAACGTAGCCAAACAGGTGGTACATTATTTAAACCACTTCCCTTGAATAGGTTAGTCTCATATTTCCTCTCAGCATTTTTCCGGGTTGCAACTTAAAACTTCGAGTCTTTGATAAGATATGTCACCACACTTTAAAACCCTCCCGTTAAAATTTCGCGAACTGCGGCCAACATTCCTTTAAACGAAAGCCCTTAAAATTTATCTTGCCCTAGTCTTGAATTTTGACACTGTGTGTGAGGTTGTTACATCTATTTCAACGTCTAAACAAACATTTACTATAGTAGGAAACAAGTGGTTCATGTTTTTTTCAACATGTCCAAATAAACATGGTGAGTGATCTTTACCCTTTCTTCCATGAATGTGAAAACTGTTTATGAGACTGCTGACATTAGATTAGCCTACACTTTCATTAAAGCTGACGTTTGTTTTGTGAAAGATTTCCACGGTTCAATAGGAATATAATTTTTCTTTCGTGCCCGAATACGTTCATTGTCTTTTTTGTGCGTGGTATGGAAATTAAATCTCATCTGTCAGCAGAACGGGAAGCTGCGAGCCTTCAAAGAGCTATAGGGGATCAACCTTTCTCTCTCGACTATCCTTTATGGTAGGGAAAGCATTGTCTCTTTTAGCTATCTTGCATTCAAGAAGATTCAAAACATCTTTCAGTAAATTTTTGTAGAGACAAATGGCTCTTTTGGCCTCCGAAGCTATTAGCTTATCGCTCTTTGGCTTTCTCCTGATTTCGTTCGTCTTTTTCTGGATGAGGGTTGGGATTTTCACTCATTGGGGCGGGGGGTCCTCACTCTTGAAAGACAACTGTATCTTTCTTTGAACCATTTGATAACTTTAAAAAGAGCCAAGGGTTAAAATTACAAATCTTTTAAAAGATCGTCGTTGTTTTCCGGCCTTGATACAAATACCAAATTGCTTTACATTTTCCAGTAATATTTTACAGTCAAAATTCTATAAATCCTCGAAGAAATTAAAAAAAATGTAATTAATACACGGTATGTAAACATATTTAAAATGATATATAAGGAGCAGTCTAAACATAGTTTTAACAAACTGTATTCATTCTAAATGGTTTCAATCTTCTCTCCTCGTCTTATTTCAAGTCCGCTTTGGCCAACCCACATAATCTAATCCAGCTTCCTGGAGCATTTTACAGTCAAATCCTTAGCATTCATTTAGGCTCTAATCGCCTTTTAACCTCCAATACCATTCAAATCCTTTAATCGCAATCTGAATCATATCCTAGACTTTTATTCTCGATATATCCTAGCAATTTTCAAGAGCAGCACCACAAGCTCTAAATTTCAATTGATCATATCCTCAGTCTTAAACACTAACCAATTATTCTTTGCAGTAGTGTGTTGTACGCCCCTCCTCAAACTCATCCTATGAAAGGTTTTGTATAGGTTTTGCATAAGAAATCATACTTTAGATTGATCTGAAGTATGGAGTGCCATCCAGGCGCATATCACCAATCTATGTCTCATATTATATTCACAAGTTTATTTACTACCATTGTTAAAACATCCTCGTTGCAACTATTGATTGAAGGGGATAAATCGCAAATTCTTTATTATCATTGTATCACTCTATACAGTATTTTCCTTTCACTAATTCTTTTCCTATTCTATTTCGACTTATCACACTCAGCATCCTTCTCAAACTGTCTAATTACATTTCTCTCATTCAAGTCATTTGCTTATTTTTCCATACTAAATTCAAACTAATACTCCCATCCATCGTCAATCAAATCATGCGAAACAATAATGCTCTAGACACAATTATAATTTTCCCCATTGAAAGTTGTACTTTTATTGTCCCTCATCCGTGCATCATCCTTCATGATATGCCTTGGATTTGGATATGTAAATTGTCGTAATTCTTCCTAGGCCACACTACATTTTAACTACATTTTAACCTTCACACAAAATCAATATACTGTTTTCTATATTTAGCCTCTGCCATCCTTTTCTTAAAAACAATTTTCAAACTGATTCATTCGATATATCCTCATCTCTCTCCCTCTCAGCTACTCTCATCAGGTCATCATCATGCAATAAATATACCATGTCTACACAGTTATCATAATTATTTATACATAGCTCTTTTATCACGACCTTCCTCTTTCCTCCTAAAGGATAGTAATATTACAGCATCTTTTTACACACTTCATGTAATAATTAACTTTTAAATTACATACATCAAGCGCACTTGATCAATTCCATATTTCAAGCATGACATTTATAGCTTCTCCTTTATTATATTATATATGTCAGTTGTATCCCTTTTTCAGAGCTTTCACAGTATAATTATACCCTCTTTCTCTTCCATACCTGCAAAGTTTTTCTATTCAATCCTCTTACCTCTCACATTGTAAAATTCCATCAAACTTATAATGCAATTTACTATAATTTGAATATAAATAATACTTAAAACATACATTATAAATGAATCATTCAAAGCCTCAAATCCTCCAAATTCTCCAAAATGTAAGAATTTTAATTACGATCCTTAAGAATTTCCTCTCATCATCCAAATTCTTGTCCATTTGTTGACAATTGAACAGTATGAGTATTAGATGCTGTGAAACTGTAGTGCCTAATTACAAGGTTGAGTAGAGCCAGCAAGAAAATTCACAAACTGAGCACCTCGTTTGCCTTATGAAATCTTGAAATTGGCACACAATGACAATATTAAATAATATACCATTTGATAATAATTAATTCATTAACGCAAGGTAAACTGTATAATGGTATATAATGCAAAAGCGCTGGTTAATAATTAATGTATTAATGCAAAGCAAACTGTATACTTGTAAATAATGCTAAACCGCTAGACAATTAAATCCTTGTGCTCACACGATAAACACACAAAGATTCATACCCTAGTAATCAGGTGCGAACCGAGAGTTAAAAGAGCTGTTCATACAACTAATTAATCTGGTAGAGTAGAAACCTGGCCCATAGTCTTTCGACATGGATCCGCGAATAATGGAATTTCGTTAGCTACGAATGACGGTCTGACCAGATATTTGTCAGATTTCCAAATACAAACACCCTCTCGGTGTACACTAGATTACTCACATACCCTCATCGGATTGAAGAAACGGGAGCACGCCCCCAATCTCTCAATAGTATAAAATGGTTTTTAAAGGAAAAAAATGAGAATAGTTACTAACAAGATTTAGGTTAACATTAATTTCAAGAGGGCAGTCTCTCATACGACGACATTAAGACTGTCAAAACTGAAAGCCAGATACAATGATGTGAGCATACGTCTTACCAGAAGCAGGGGCCGACCATAAGACCCAATATAAACCTACAAATCCTGCCATATTTCTAATTTCCTTACCTATGCTAAGGAATAGATCGGTTAACGTTAGTCCACTGTATAACCAGTGAGGCCATCTCGAACATTTAATGGGAGTCAGATATAATTCTACGGCATAACTAACAATAACTGATAACCTCGAGACCCAGAAAACCATTGCAGCCTATCCGTGAATAAAAAGTAAATATAATACATTACTAAATTCAATATAAAGTGAATATTGAAGTTGAATATTGGAGTCGTGGTGTGTACTGTTACATAGAGTTTGAATAGTTGTGTCCCACAAAATTTTATTTCTGTTATTGGATTGCTTGCAGGTATAATGTAGTAAGACATAATACATCTAGAGATCTTTTGAAAAATTTTATCGATCTACACGTGACTAAAACTATACAGTCTTTGAGAATTACAATTTCCTAAAACTTTTCTACTTCAATCTTGTGGATTCATTTGTTTTTTGATCAGTTTGAAATGAATTTCAGCCAGATGCAAAAATCCAAGTTAGCCATAATTTTACTATTGCCAAGATTTTGTTCTTAAAACATCAGAATAGTAAATAAAACCCTTTGGTTTACCAATCATTTTGTTGTAAAGATTATTGGAGATACTGTATATAATGCAATCACATCCTTGTTCTTCATCGGTGAAAGGATTCAGAAGTTTGAATGGGTCTTTGAGTCCCAATTTCTAGTTCTTTGAAATTAAAAATAAAACTTCTAGAAGGATGAAGTCATCATATGATGCCAACAAAAGGAAATCATGCTATGTGCGAGTTCCTAATTTGTGGATTTCTTGTCCCAGACTGGATAATTATCCACTTCATAGGACACAATCAGTTCATGAATTAGTAAAGTTTCGTTCCTAAGTACTTATTAATATCGAAATATATATTTATTATACAAGTACAAAGGAATCAGGTTATTTTATGTGCAATAGAGTCGTTCGGTTGGTATGATTCATTGAAAAAAGTAATCTATACATTTGTAAATTTTTTAGTATAGTATGGCGTTTTAACGTTAATAATTTCTTTGAACTTTTGAGAAATATGAAGGATAAAGCCTATTTAAGGGGGAATAATTTCATAACCAAATTGGAAAGATGAACATAACCACGCCAATAAATATATTTGCTGGCTCGCGTGTATATGTTTCATGCACCCACCTACATATATGAAGTTAACTTAGAGCTATGAAACACGCATGCGCACATTTGGCTAATATTCAGGTTGATGAACGCCATTGAGCAACTTGGCTACACAACTAACCTTTTCGTCTATTATTAACTTAAATGGGATAGTTGCTATTTCACAATATTCTCGCGAACATATGTGATACAGAATCACATAATAAACTGGTCAAATTAAAAAATACTTTAAAGCAAATTAAAAAATTAAATAGCTTCTGTGATTCCACACCCTTTCAATATGGGATATAGACCACGTCACTAAAGGCCAATGACTTAGGACAGTTCTGAATTGAATGCAACAGTCTAAAGGGAGAATATCAACGGAAACATTATAAAATATCATAGAAGTGAAAAAATGAGAGAAAAGCAAATGTCTATGTCGTGGTATACGGCCGAGTACGTATGTAAGTTTACTCCGTACATGAATAACTCCGTTACACTTTTTTCTAAGCATGCTTTATTTTTATTTTTTGATTCTTTAACCAAGGAGGATTCGTAATATTATATATCTATTGGCATTTGCAGTGTTCCAATGATTTAATTAAACAACTAGGGCTAAAATATACATTTAATTACATAAAAAATTAAATATTAAGACTTAATAAATACTAATGCTATAATAAGAGGATCTAAATAAAGCTTAATACTACTAATGAGTACTACACAAATGTTGACGCAAAGTTCACTTTAGCACGGAATGGTAACTAACGAACATGAATAAGTTTTGAATTCCTTTTAGCTTTATCTAAGAGGGAGTCTAGAATTGCATAACCTTGAAAGAGAACCTTTTTGAGGCGATGATTCGAGATGCGTTTGACTGGAGCTTTTCTCGTGGTCGTGAAACTGGCTAAAAAAAAAGAGCTGATCGTCTCTCTTGGCGAAGGAAACGCTTGATAAGTCGATTCGAGAAAAACAGCTGATTCTCATCCCGAGTTAGGTGGGAAGCATGTGGCGATGCTTCTTAACTAGAAGGTATAAACTTTGGAATTGTGGATGTACGGGTTATTCCAATCCCTGTGTTACACTTGCGAGCTTATCGATGATGAGACTTGACCAAGGGGTGAATCTTTTCTCGGGTGGAACTTCATATTGGTATTCCTCAATAGTGAGGGATATCTCTGTTTTTATTCAGAAAACTGAGATCGGGAGTTTCTATAAATGAGATTAGTATAAGATTGGTTCTCGAAACCACAGGTCTAATCTTCGATGTGACCAAAGTAACGGCCTCGGGAAAAAAATCCCGCTCCGCTTCACTGTCATCTTGATTCCCTGTTTTACTCAAGGACTGCTCTTCTCTCACTTGCTACTCCGATTTTCCTTTTATTTTGCCAGATCGAACTATATATATACGTCGATTATCAACTGGGAGTAGGGAGGGGAGATAAGGGTCCACCTTTAAGCCTCTCTCCAAGGGTATAATTTTCAACGTTGTGACTATTCGCCCTTCTAGTTTGCGTAAGGAGAAGTGAAATTTCGTCTATTTGGCGAAAATTGACATAAACAATCGGAGGGGACAGTGAGCCTGTTCATAGATTTTTATTCTAAAAGCTATCCCACTCTTATATTTTTATATTAACAGACTACGAAATTTGCTGATTGTAATCGTTTTTTGCAAGCGACGCTCGAGGATCTTTGGGAAAACGTGGCAAAAGGGACGGTGGGGTGAAAAAGTATCGGTCCAATGGAACTTAACCGTTAATACTGTAGAAATAACTAGCACCTTTTGTCCTCGTGATATTTATTGCTCAAATTTCCTCCCTTATAAAGAAGGTAATGGGGGGGGGAGTAGAGAACTCAAGTGCATAAAAAAACATGGACAAAAAAACTCTACATGTCTTGGAATGCATTTCCAAGTCCGACTGTTACCGTGTAAATACAGTGGTCAACCCTCATACTAAACTAAGAATTCTTGACATTGTACGTTCACGCGCACACGTACATAGACAAGTGAACGGCTGACTTTAACCTTGCCTCTTAGGCCAAGCAGTTTGGATCACACAACTCAATTTAAACTAAAAAGAAAACATATATTACCACAAAGAACAAGAAAAAGAAACTGACTATTAATCTATACCTAGGCAGTTAATTCCTTACACAAATAAACACTTAGTACATTAATATCTACAGAAAAAAATGGTTTGAGGACTAACGGGGGTTTAGTTAACCATCGGTGTGGTTTCAGTTCAAGTTATCGGTTATACAATTATAGGAGCCTTTTATATAGTTTATAGTTTATGGTCAATTTGTACTCCATTAACAATAGACTTCATCGCATCATTCTGCCGTTCTGGCTTTGGCTGTTACGGAAATATGACAGAGGCCGGTGGTCGAATTCCAGGTTGAACACACGCCCTATCAAATAGAACTTGAATTTCTTTATTCCGCAAACTATGGCTTGAGCTTCCTGCTCTGTAGTTGCATACGCCCGTCCTTGAATCGATAGTTTGCGGCTTGCATAAGCTCTGGGAAAAGGAGTACCCTCGTCTTCATATTGAACCAGGACACAACCAATTCCTTCACCATAGGCATCGGTGCGGATCTCAGACTTCTTTTAGTGATTGATCAGTCGAAGAATGGGGGCTGATATGAATTTTTCGTTCAACAAGTTAAACTGGGAGATCGCGTTTGGATTCCATCTAACGGGGTCGGGGGAAATTTTATGTAAGAGATCATTAATTTGCGTGGCTATCACTGCAAATTGGGGGACAAATTTTCTATAGAATGACGCAACACCCAAGTAAGAACACAACTGCTTGTTTCTCCGTAGTAGGGGCATATTAGCAATGGCGTCAACCTTTTCCTGTTGATTGGTTAACCAATCTTTACCTATTTCGAATCCCAGATACGAGGTTTACTCATAGGCGAAGTGGCATTTAGTGGGTCTGACAGTTAATGCGTGCTCACAGAGACGATTTAATAGAGCTGGGAGTGGGTGTACGTATCGCTCCCATGTAAGTGTAGCCACATGCACATTGTTGAAATAAAACGACACGTCGCTCAAACCATCTACAATTTGACGCATCATCCGATTATAGTTGATCCCCGCCGGGATCAAAACAAATGGTAATCGGGTGAATTGCATCAAGCCCTTATCCGTTGCAAACGCAGTTATCCTTTTAGACGCGTCGGCTAACGGGAATTTGGTGATAGGCCTTGCACAAATCAATTTCGGAGGTGTATTTGGCATCTTCAAACAGGTGTAGGCTTTGATCAATTAAATCAATAGGCTTGGCGTCCCAAACGGTAACTGAGTTAAGTTTCCCAAAATCAACACACATTCGAAAAGTATGGTCATGTTTTCGAACCATCACTATCGGCGAGCAATAATCGGAGAAGGAAGGCTCGATAATCTCCAATTGTAGCAGATTCTTTACTTCTGCGTTAAAGGCGGATCGAAGATTAAATGGGAAGGGGCGAGTTTCGTTTAATAATTGCTCATTGAGAATTGTTAGTTCTCACTAACGGGAATTCGGTGATAGGCCTTGCACAAATCAATTTCGGAGGTGTATTTGGCATCTTCAAACAGGTGTAGGCTTTGATCAATTAAATCAATAGGCTTGGCGTCCCAAACGGTAACTGAGTTAAGTTTCCCAAAATCAACACACACTCGAAAAGTATGGTCATGTTTTCGAACCATCACTATCGGCGAGCAATAATCGGAGAAGGAAGGCTCGATAATCTCCAATTGTAGCAGATTCTTTACTTCTGCGTTAAAGGCGGATCGAAAATTAAATGGGAAGGGGCGAGTTTCGTTTAATAATTGCTCATTGGGAATTGTTAGTTCTCACTAACATTGGGAAACCCAATATATCGGGTTTCTCACATAACTCGGATACGATATATTATTAATTAGTCGCGTGCGACTCTATGTCTCACCAGGGCAGTTGGCCGGTCCATCACCATTTTGTCCTTTTTGTCTTTCCCAATAACATTGTAACTATTTAGCCGATTCTAACGAAAGTTGAAACCATTATGTTGTTTTACATTTCCTTTCTAATGGCATAGTTATCAAGATGTTCCAAAGGTTAGCCCGGGAATTATTTTTAGGGGGCAGGGCAATAACATCATAACAATTCCGCCGATTCAAACGAAATTTGAAAACCTGATCTTCATTTACATTCTCTTTTGTTTTATATAGTTACCAAAGTCCAGCCAACGTTAGCCAGGGACTATATTTGGCAATAACATCATAACTATTCAGCCAATTCTAACGAAATTTGAAACCAGTATGTAGTTTACAATCTCTTTCAATGTTATAAGGGCCAATGTCTTTCTAAGGATAGCCCGTGAATTTTTTTTTGAGGGGGCGTGGGATAACATCATAACTATTAGCTCGATCCCAACAAAATTTAAAACCCTTACTTTTTTTTACATTTTCTTTTGCATCATACAATTGCCAAAGTCCTCCCAACTTTAGCCGCGGAATTATTTCGCAATAGCATCATAAATATTTTGCCGATTCTCACGACATTTGAAACCTTTATATTGGTTTACATTCTTTTTCCAATGATATTTAATTTTAAGAAGCTATAGCACTTTCGCTCTATTGGGTAGCCGAGGGAATTTTTGGGCAATTAAATCAACTATTCTCTTAATTCTAACAGAATTGGAAACTATTGTGTTGTTTTACATTTTCTTTCGAATGATATAATTGCTTTGATTGTTGAAGTAGATACATAATTATCCGTTTAAATGTTGAATGAGTTAAATATTTATTTCTCATTCTTAGATACAAAAAATATACTTGCCTGATATACCATTTCATACACTTCTGCAACTTTTATGAAGACACCTGTACAAGTTAGCTTATGTTTTTCATTTGGTGGCGTTAGTAACTATAGTTTTCTTGAAGTGGCCATGCAGTATATGTGACTTCTTCTGTGTGGCTTGCTAAACCATATAGCTGTTAGAATGCGTTAATATCTGGATTGCTACAAAATCGCAAAATCAACAGTTACTGGTGGTTTTACGATGTTCATTCTTCATGGAAAGTGTTAAGAAAAAGCTTAGAATAACTTTCAATTATCATATGCGTTGCTTATGGCGTTCTACTAGGAATAATGAAAATTAAGATGGGTGGCTCGTTGAAACCTAAGAAAGAAAATAAACTAAGTGGGCAACATTATTCTAATCTTTTCCCTCTAAGAAGGTGCATTTTCATGGATAGAATCTGCCGGAGGAACTTGTAACACACCTTTGAATCTCATGTGGCTAGCAAAATGATAATAGAGGAGGAATCGAGGCGATGGAGCCGGTGTCTTAACCAGGGGTCTGCCTAATACTCCCATGCTACTGAAAGCTGTAGATATTAATGTTCTTGGGCCAATTTCGTCAACCATAAGGTCTAGCCAGTGTTTCTTTTAATAAACGCCATCAGAAGGAGGCGTGTATTGGCAGACGAAAAATACAAACTTGTTCTTCTGAAGAATTAAGCTTAGATTTGGCGCTGCTTCCCCAGTACTCGTGAGCAGGAAAGATGGCGATTCGCGATCACAATGAAGGAGGGAATCTAGCGAGTCTGGTATACCTATTAGCACCCCTTTGCTCCATTTTATAAAAAAGTATTTAGACAGTGTTTCCGAACCTCATACTTAAAGCTCGATTATAACATTCTTTAAACCATATGGCCCACTACTGGGTGAAAAAAGTAAGAAAATCCGGAATAATTTTATTTTTCTAAGCTAAATTATTAAGTACAAATGAACCTACCATTTTTTTTATAAATTCGAAGCATTAAACAAATTAATAATCACAAAATTTCTCATTTGCCGATTTTGCCACTCAGACATTGCAACTACAGATAAAATATACTGTCAATCACAACAGCTCACAACTGATCAATTGATTCTCATTGTCTGAATTCACAGATAAATTTATTTCTAATTTCATGGGAGTCCAGATAATGAGTTGTTTGTTTTGTTCACATTTTATATGAAAAATACAAAAGGGTCTCCGCGATTGTGATGGAAATATAATGTATTTTATCCTTAAATGGATCTAGGAGATACAAGTTTACTCATTTGAACATCTGAATAGGAAAGTATATCGAACAAAGGGTGGAAATTTAAAAGCATAGTACGTGGATGGGAAAATTATATGATAAAATGTAAATTTTATAAATTTGTTATTTTTACCGTTAAACGATTTCAGATGCTACTCGAAATGAGATTGTCTACCCAAGATTTATTAACATGCTTTAATTTTCGATTATTAACCAAATAAAATTAATTTTATAAGCTCATTCCATAAGTGGTGCAACATTTTTCATATTTATCATTAATTTATGTATATTAATAATTAAATGTATGTTTGTTTTTAGGCCATTTTGGTGAAATTTTAGGAGGCGACGAAAAGCAGTTATGGTACAATAATATTAATCGTTCTAGACAATGAATTATTCCTTCAAAAATCCTAAACCACAGACATAAACTGGGCCTCACCTAAACTACGGAAGATTTTCTTCGATGATTGGGGTGTTATGAAAGTTATAATTCATTTTGAACATCGTAAGGGAAATTAAACTATCTAAATAAGATGTTGAAGCGCTACGCCCCAGCTAAATTAGGCCTTGTTGCTTGATCATTGTAAAAAAATATTCTCGGATTTCAGTCCATGTCCCAACGGTGGGGCATACGCATCACATTGTGGTTACACTTTGAGAGTTATTCCTTGCAATTTTTAATTTGGAATTAACTATATAAACCATGAACAAGCTAAACAATTTTAATGTATCCTAGGTTGTTGCCAAAATTACCGTAGAATTTCAATCATTTTTCTCATGGCCTTGAAGTCATACGATTCTTTTAATATTTCAGCATTCAAATTTTTAACCATGAATCTCGTTATTTATGCGTCTTTAAGGTCGAAGAATGAAGACTATTTCGATTGAAGTCAAGCTTCAAATGAGAAATGGTTTGAACCATTCTGGAGATGGTACGTTTGCTAGTACGTATGGTTTTTTCTATATGATGGTATTTGAGATTTCACTATCCCAGTATTTTAGGTTGAAGAGAATTGCGTTATCAGCACTTTTTATTCTTAATCTTTTCTATTGTCTATTTTTTCTTTGCCTTTTCTTTACTTCCGACATATGTCCCCTACTCATCATTCCATCTCCTTAATTAAGCCCGAAACTGGTTAAAAGGGGATTATATACTAGATAAAGACAACCGAGCGCGTGAAAAGGTACGAGATATTAGGTGCAAAGCTCTCAATGGAAGAAGAAAAATAACTAGACCGCTAGGCCCATCAAAGACTGAAATTTCTTTCCATTTTAAACAAAAGCTGGATGAACTACTTGTAGGGCCTAAAAAAGGATTCAAATAAACTGGCAAACAGGAATTCAGCTATGGATGGCTGCATTTATGTCTCCCAAAATTGATTTAAGTTAGTACCGAAAGAGCTTAAAATTAATAAAAAGATTTGAGTCAAATCCAAAAGGACCCTCATAATAATTGTTGTAAAACTTATATAGCTAAAATTAGCAATAAAACGATCCCCCTAATTTTCAAATAACATCTTTATTTCCCGTACGGAAATTAAGAGTAAGAAACGAAAGTTTTAGTTCTGGATATCTCTGAGTGGAAGGAAGATATCTGTTAAAAATAGGCTCAGTAGACCAAATACTCGATTATGAACATTAAGCATTAGTCCAGAGTAAGGCATTTGATAGAGCACGAATCCGAGGTTAAAAAAGTCCACTTAAATCGGCTTTGATTATTCCTGTAGAAAAGAAATAAAAGGGTAAAAGAAATAGGAACACTTTGATAAATAAACAACTCGAGATATTGAGGAGTGTATATGAGTGAACTAAGCTGCTAAACGACCTTTGAATACAAAAAAAATAATCGGCACAATGGGAGAGACCCGAGTAAGAGTGAAGTAATTGTTTAAACCTACTTTCAGGGGTAAGACCCCATTCAATAACATAGTGATGTAAGCATTGGAGACAGCGAGTCATTTAGACGGAAAACGAGGACTGTTAAATAGTTCTAATGCATTTTCCCACCTAACAAGTCTAAAGACAACAAAAGCATCCGGCCAAAATATTTTGAAATTTGGTTCGCAAAAAGTGGTAAAGTTATGAGAAAAGATAATGCAATTTTTTTATTTCTCTCCCCGATTTTTTCATAAAATTTGGTGTTGGCCGCCAGAATAAATTTACGACAATAACAAGGAACTAGGGAGCTTTCACTATTGTCTTGGACACGGGACCTCTCGGTAGAAGGTAGCTGCCGTCACCGAGGCTGCGGTGCGTAGAGTCTATACGTCTTTGATCGTTCTATGAATTTCATTATCCAGAAGGAGAACCTAGGGGCTGGTAAAATTTAGGGCCGCATCTACAAACAGGGGCAAGAAATAGAGGCACAACGTTTTGACATTGGTCTCCTTACTCTCGCTTTTCATCACGTTTTTACTTCTTATCTCTTTTTGTTCTCCTTCGTTTTCCCAGGAAATGCTATTTAATTATGAACGTCATATTTCCTCTCTTACACTCACGAAGCTCAAATGAGCTTTAGAGATATCAGACTTCCTTCGCCCTCTTTTTAAACAAGCGAACAGGTAGACAAGAGCGCAACCAGAGGAAAGTCGCTCACCAAAATTTAAAGGAGAAATGGTTGCCAATTTCCCCCCAAACTTGTTCGGTTCTAAATTATTAATATTACTTAACTTAATGAAATAATTTAATAGCATAAAAGTATCCAATATAAAAAAGATTTAAGATTTTTTCAAGTGTGGTGTTATTCACAATCTTCAACATGTCCGCCATGATTCAATTATGAAAGTCCGGATGGCATATGCATAGTAATTGTATGTATTGCACAAGGACTTTTGGAACATTCTGTATATAGTTTTCTCGGCCACCATGGAGGAGAGCGAACAGTAATTTGTATCCCACATTAATATGTAGATCGTTATTTTGCTACGCTCATACATACATGGGGATCGGAAGCTCACCTGTATAAAACAACCACCGATGTTTGTTGTAATTATGTGTGGAAGATCGTATTTTAATTAAAGCTAATATGTATATTAGCCAGTTGCAGGCCGATAAATGGAAATTAATTTTTTTACCCTTTCATTCCTTTATTGATCTCGCTCTATTGCTAATTTCTCGTATTTATATTTTCGTACAAATTCTTTTCTAGTCTTTCCAATGGTTGATGTCTCTATCGTGAAACATCTTTTATAACACAGGTAAAAATTATGTACACCTCAATCTTTTTATTCTCTGCTTATTTTCCATACGTACACCCATGCCAGTACCGAGTTTTTCTATGCTTAATTTCCCTTCCGTTTCAATTAAAGCAATTGCATTATCAACATATTTTCCTTTTCCAAACCTACAAGCGTCAATAATCTATTCCTATATTATATTTTTAGCCATTTTCTGAATCTGCAGATGTCGTATCTTCGTGATATTGCCTCAGATTTACATATTTCATTAAAGTTTTTCCCCATTGTCCTAATTCATAGGTAAACTCATTTCTATTTTCATGGGGCAGCCATTCCGCGATGCCAATTTCATGAAAAAAGAAAAAATGGGAGGCCAGATAGTGATTTGTTTGTTTTGTGCATATTTTATTTTAAAAAAACTAAAGGGTTTCCGCGATTGTGATGGAAATATAATGTAATTCATTTTTAAATGGATCTAAGAGATGCGAGTTTACTCATTTGAACATCTGAATAGGAAAGTATATCGAACAAAGGGTGAAAATTTAAAAGCATAGTCCCGGGACGGGAAAATTATATGATAAAATATTAATTTTATAAAATTGTCATTTTAACAGAAAAAAGATTTCAGATACTACTCGAAATGATATTGTTTACCCGAGATTTATTAACGTGCTTTCAATTTTCGATTATTAACCAAATAAAATTAATTATATATGCTCATTCCCTAAGTGTTGCAGCCTTTTTCCATATTTCTCATTAATTTATGTATATTAATAATTAAATGTATGTTTTTTTTATAGACCATTTTTGTACATTTTTAGGAGGCGCCGAAAGGCAGGTATGGTACAATAATATTAATAGTTCTAGACAATGGATTATTCCTGGAAAATATCCTAAACCACAGACAAACCCGCCCTCACCTAATCCACGGGAGGTTTTCTTCGATGTTTTGTGTCTTATGAAAGTTATAATTCAGTTTTGAACTTCTTAACGGAAATCAAACTATCTAAATAAGATGTTTACCCGACTCAGTTGAACTGGGTAAATACTTTATTTCAAGGTTAAAGGTAAAGATTAATCAATATAGGAATAGAGGATTTCATCCAACCAAAGAGCGACCTCATATCGCTAGGAATATGATACAAAAGCTTAAAGATTTCGATTTCGAACAAATGTTTAATCCTCCAAACTTAGCCAACTTATCTCCATGAGAATATTATCTTATGTGGATTTTAGCGAATCACCTGAAAAGAATGAAGATGTCAACAACAGAATAATATGAAACAACCTAAAATAACTTTCTAACCAAAGTCAAACGATTCTCACAAAAGTGCTATTGAAAGGTTATTACAAAGATGGACACTAGTATTAGAAAAATAATTAAATTCTATTATTAAATCAATTAATAAATGCTTATTTAAATATAAATGACTTGAAAGAGTTGTTTATGCTCTATATATAAAATATTAATAAGAAAGAAAACAATTCCGAAATTCCTGTTTAATGAATTAATAATAAATTTAACCTTAGAAATATGTGAAAACACAGTAAATGTTTTGGTCCAATCACTTTAATGAATGTCATTGCCACAATGGATTAGCTGAGAGGAATACACCATTAGAACTACTGATTATGCAATAATATGAAATGAAAATATGCATTTATGATGGCGTATTTATATTTTCTCGACAATAAGAAATGAAAAACTTAATATCAAGCCGGAAATTTGTTATGAAAAAAACTCTCTTCGAAGAAGTGATTAAAAAATTGGATACATTCCAAAACCATGTGAATATTGATATAGATCTTTTCAGGGAATGTCTTGGAGACTTCTCTTTCTTTTATCGCTTAGAGTTTACAATAACTAGACTAGAGTCATTGTATTAGGATTCTATATTTATTTAACAATAAAAATAAAAAGCCATTTGGCCACCCTCTCAAATAATTGGGTTAAAGAAAAATTTCAAGAGCCTGAGTGTTACATTGACAAAATGGGCAATTCTCCCGCTCAATTATTTACCACTAAAGACCACGCAAGTTGAGTTCTTCAAACGAAAGTAAAGGGACAGAGAAGATCAGACTATATAGAGGGAAAAACGAAAAGATTATAGAGAGGAGTATCTGTTATACACAGCATTTCTTTCAAATATTATTTTTTTATATATTAAAGTAATAATTATCGCTCTTGTTATGAAAGAAATTAGGAGATGTGATATCAATAAGTTACGAAGGAAAGTTATTTTATATATGAGTAATTATGAACGAGAAATTGTTCAGAGCTTTGTCACTTTTATATCATTAGTTATTGAGCTCGAACCTTTATTAATTGTAGTGGATACACGGATATCCAACTCAAAGTGCAACTCATACTTAAAGCCTCGTATAATTAGGTAACCCACTTATATTTACATTTCGATGTGTTGAACTTTAAAGCCTAGACCGGGGATTAATGGGCTCGCTATATTTTGAACAATTTAACAAAATTCAAATGAATTTTGCATAGGAGGAGACAAAATTAAATCTACCTCAGTAATTCCTGGGAGGAATTCTTTCTTGCTGGGAGAACTAATGCTGGCCTAAGTGAGTGTTGTTTTGCTTTGCGAATACCATTTTACGGAATTGGTCGAGTTATAGAGCGTCAATATCTTTGCAAGAGATAAAGGTTAATCATTACTCCATCCTTACCTGACATGATCTGGAAGCTCATATGGGATATCAAGGCAAGAATTTTATTTTTTGGCACTAGAGAATTTTTTTATTTATTTCCTAACTACAGGGTTCCCGCAGAAATGTTGCCCTGATTTCAAAAGTTTTAATTGGGATGAAAGCGGTTGCTCGCTGCCTGTGTGCTTGGTTCGAATCCACCCCTGTAAGGAATATTTCGAATTAGGAAATAACTTGTTCAGAAGATAAATTTTTCTGTTTCTTGCCGTTTACTGGAGATATATATATATATATATATATATATATATATATATATATATATATATATATATATATATATATATATATACATATATATATATATATATAAATATATATATGTATTTATATGCATATATATGGAAAATTCCTTCAATTCCACTAAATCTTCCCTCAATTTGTTCCAAAAGCTTATTAAATTAAATTGTGAAGAAAATTTCATATGGCATTGGCCTCTTTTTTCCCCAACGACTTGCATATTGCTACAAAATCTTCTTTTTTTTTGGAGTATTTTTTGTCGCAAATAATATATACATATACAAATTTTACTTGTGATGAACAATTGAACGTATTTAAAGGTAAAATTGTGCATTTAATAATTTCAGACCTTCGTTTCAGCCCGCTCTAAGAAAAAATTGGCCGAAATAAACTTTGTAGAAATAAAAATAACTTTTCTTGAATTTGACCTGTTATTTAAAACAAATGGAAAATTTTTCCTGAAGCACTTGGGTTTAAATAAATTCTTTATAATCGTTTTTACATTTCTGATTTTTCTCTATGTGAAACAAGGATTATATTGGCAAAGAAAAAGAGCAATTTACTCGTTTGGGCTGAGTTTTTTACCACTAGTCAAAGATTGCTTCTCTTATTCGATTAACGTTTCAGGTTCTACAGGCAATAATGGTGACAGAAATACGTTCGGTGAAAACTAAGTCTAGCCAGTTCTAACGAAATTATCATTATGTTTGAATTACTACGAGATAAATAAGGTAAGTTAATTTGAGAAAAGACAAACACAGGGGGATATGAAATTGTCACAAAACATTACAGCACAGAGGTTTATGTACCAAAACCTGCCCAGATCACAGAAAGCATTCTCATAAACAACATCATTTTAAGGTTTATTTCTATTATAGTTTTTTCATCTCTCTAAATTAAGGCAATACTTGTGTATTTTTCATCCCAATAGTTAGGAAGTTTGAAGTTTATTTATATTCTGATGTCTTGAATGAAATGTGGAATTTTTTGAAGCGCTAACTTTTCTTGAAATTCGACCACATCTAATTATATCACTGTTTGACTTAGATTTTTGGTAATATTCAATATATTTTGAAGTTTCCTTGTTCGGGATATCCAAGAACCATGGTCAAGAGCTAACTGGTCTTCTTAGTCTCTGTTTGCAAGAGTTAAAATAGAGGCTTTTCTTTACTAATACTTGCCAAAATTTAAATTGTGTTGGATATTATAAATCTTTTTTAGGAAAACATTGTTAGTGATTGGCCTAAATAGGTTTTACTGTCCATAATTTTAGTTTGCTTGCTAGAAATTTTAATTTCCGGCAAATTGAGCTAGTGGGTTTTTTATTGCTGGTCCCTTGAGATTTTCAAACCGTTCTTTCATTTTAATGAAAAATTGTTTCGTTCCCTTCCATGTGGCCAATTAGGAATACAATTTAAGGTGCGAATCATTGAAGATCGAAGTTTTGTTTCTTATGTAACTTCCCCAACATTTTTATAAATTATGCCTTTAAATAGTTCTTAAATAAACAAGTAAAACAAATTGAGCTAATGACATTTTAATCTCTTAAATTCTATTCAGGCTTCCATCCTAAGAATAACATATACATTTATGGAATGTCTATCATGATAAGTATAATTACTATATTTACTACCTAGATAAATATTATTTTAGCTAATTTTTAATGTTATAAAAATTTATCGGCACTATTTTACAAGTACAGCTTTGGATTATTTTTCTTAACTTTAATTAAACATAATTTTATCAGGTTTCATCAGCTCTGGCTGAAAAAATATCACGTGGCCAAATGCAAAGAGTATACCGTGACGACCTTTGAGGTGAGAAGCAACAGCAGCGGGGAGGAAGAGTCTCGCACCGATGAGTTATGAATTGTCATTTTAACGCAAGGGACCACGGCCTCTAAGAGGTTTGTGAAGAATATTGTCCATGACCTGACAAATAGTGGCTAAAGGTCAATTTATAGATATCCTTCATGACGCATACTTCATGCATGAAAAGGCGTTCATGGCGTTGTTCATCATGTTAAACTATTTTTGAATATATTTTGTTCATCATATTGTATTTATTCAATCACAATATTTTATTAGCTCATAATGTATTATTTATATCAATCGAAACAAAAATATATATCTTTGATATTAATACACGTTGATTCAGTTTAACACAGCTGTTCATTCAGGTAATGGAGTAGAGTTCATGATATCCTTGGGCAACTACATCATCAGAACCAAGAGGTCCAAACTGTTTGATGAGGACTTCAACATGTTGATATTTATGAGGGGAACTTGCATCGGCCTGCAAGGAAGGACTCAAATAAGTAAATGAGTAGTAATCACATAATTGAGGAATTATGTTATTTGTATATATTTTAAGTTTCAAATCTAACATAATATTTTAAATATTTGGGGTATTTATCAAACAATTTTTCTTCAAAAGTGTATTTTATACATGAAACCAAGTTATTTAATGTAATGATCAAATTAGGAATTAGCCAAGTTATAGTTTTAAAAGTATCGAACTAAATTATGACCCCGTAATTGCCTTTAATTTAACGTGATACTTAGTGAAGTAGCTGTAAAGCCGCTAATTACCGGATTAACGGATTAATACTTAACGAAGCTAGCTTTATTTTAGTGGCGTGCGACTTTATATCTCACTACGTCGGTCAAACCCCGTTTTGCTTTTTTATTCTTTTGGTAATAACATTGTAACTATTCGATCGATTCTAACGAAATTTGAAAGCGTTATGTTCTTTTACACTTTATTTCGAATGATAAATTGTAATGGTCATACCCTGGTTTGCTGGGAATTATTTGGCAATAACATCATAACTATTCGGCCGAATCTAACGCAAGTGAAACCCTTATTTTGTTTTGCATTCTCTTTCGAATGATATAGGTGGCAAGGTCCTTTCAAGGTTGAAACAGAAGTTCTTGAAAGTTTTGAAGGTCAAAAGGTCATAAAGCGCATTGAGTGAGAGCACGCGACTTTGGTCAGCAGACCTTGTTTTAAACCTGCTGATCTCTGCTTTCATCCATCTCATGGGAAAATCCTTAATATAGAATTCACTTTTATGATATCTTGGTGGAATAATACAAAGCCTTAGAGAGAAATGTTATTACCTCTATCGTAGGAATAATCAAATAAACGATACAGTCATTACCCATATTTTTGTACATGCCTACCAAAGTTTCAAAACCCAGATCAAAATTCCAAATGACAAATTTTTTAAATACATAATAGAATTTAAGGGATTGAAATGTCATTTACTCAAAATGTTTTAGTTGTTTTCACTTTTTCACATAACAGCTCAAATTCAAGAAAAGTTATTTTATTTATAGAGAGTTTATTTCGGCAAATTTACCTCTGGGTACGTTCAATTTCTCAACATAAGTTGAACAAAGATAAGGTTTTATTATTTCTAACGCAAAATGAAACCATATATGTAGCAATAGAGAATGCTTTGGCGAAGCAAGATGCCACTGCAATATAAAATTTTCTTCACGATTTAATTTAATTAGCTTTACATATAACTTTACGCTTATCCACGAAACACCAAAAAGTATTTGGAATAAATTGTGGAAAAATTTAGCGGAACTGAATTTTGAATATATACTTAATACTATATATATATATATATATATATATATATATATATATATATAAATATATATATTTACAAATATTAAGAGAAAAATAAAAACAAAACTAAGAATATATAAAATTAGTGAATAGTATCCAGTGTAATTTTAAAAAAATAATAGGAAGTAGTGGTGTTTTAACATTAGCTAACTTGAGTATCAAAAATTAAAGGTAACTGGAATAAACAATGAAATTTCCTATTATATTAATTTATGTAAAAATCTCAAAATCAAATGTTAACGAATTAAACAGAGGGACTAAACTTTATCGTTATAGTTGTGAAATTAACTAAATAACGATAGAAAACAAAAAATGAGATTTGTTCGTTTGGTCGGGTGGCTAATTAATATATTGAAGTGTTGGTTGGTTATATAGTGAATAGTTTAATTGAAAATGTGTAATTATTAAGGCTAGGATATATTTTATTGATGTACAGTGACTCTAAGATTTTAAAATTAAGAGAAGTTAAGGCTGAAGATAAGATGGTAAATGAATCAGGATTAAGAGGATTTGGGGGATAATTCGTGTGTTGCCTGATGGAAGAGGCTTTAGGTTTAAAATGGACATACCATTCCTAAGATACAAATATAAGTGCTTTTTGATCCTCCATTTGCGTTGTAAGCCAGGTGCCCTACATAAAGACTGTAGCAGGTCATTCATGTATAAATGTAAACTATACAGTATCGTAAGCCCACAGGAATTGGCTTCTTATAGTGAAAAGAGGAATTTAACGCTACAGGGCTGGAATTGATACAGAAGAATTAGCATTGAGGGACTTGATAGTTGAGAAAAGAGAGAAGGAGTTTGTTAAACTTGGATTTCAAATGCTCGAGATCAGGTAGTCTAAGGAAAACCTTCTGCTTAGATACAGTAGTAAGAATGAGTCGAGGCTAATATATTTTGGAGAGAATTTGGATGCTAATTGATCGAAGATGAAATCCCGGTGATAATTAAAATTGAAGAAATCCCTTAAATAAGTCCTTTTTTCATGAAACATTAGCCAGTTAAAGAAAATATGATAGGCTTTAGATATTAGGCTGTTAATCCATGGTCAAGTTTGTTTTGAACCTTATTCAGAATATACTGGCGATGCCTTCGTAGGTTTTCACTCATTTGATTGATTTTATCTCAAAATAAGCAGAAAATGGGACGCTTTTTATTTGTTTGTTATTAAAAAAACATGGTTTACCCTATAAATTTTAAGATAAGCATTATAATCATGTTTTCTTACAGGGAATGTATGGTTACTATTCTTATAACCATAATAATCATGGATTCTTACAATGACTGTAGTTTTGCTATTCTTTTTACTTCTTTGAAAATATCAGTCAAATGCATTGTTTGCCAAACTTTTAACCGTTTTTCTTACAATACGTCAGATGAAATCTTGAATATTGTCATCACGCATATATATATAACTTATAAACCTTCATAGATCTGAACGTTATCTTTTATGACACATTCACTGCCTATCAGATCTATAGGTTTCAAATCGAAATTTTCCCTGCTGAAAAACACTGCAAAGTTGTTATTAAATAAATAAAAACAATACTCTACTGACAAAAACCAAATTTCTTGTCTGGATTCTCATGCCAGGTTCCAGAATCATGTCAGCTGTGGATGGAGAAATGCTTAATCTTCATCGCTTTCTAATATATTCACGCTCTCTAACTCAACTAATTTTGTATATTTGCACTATACATTCGCAAAGAAAAGAAACTTCGTTAAGTCTCTCAGCAAGGAATAATTTAAGCCCCAAAGTACAAATGAAGGTTTTAATTTTGCTGTCCTCCAATCCGAAAATCCGTCTGTATTTTGGAAAATATTCAAACTATAGCGAACTTATTAATCTCCGGTCTAGGTTTTTAAGTTGAACACATCGAAGTATAAATTTAAGTGGGTTAAGTAATTATAATTCCCTATAATAAAAGGTTTTAACTATTAGTTGCAGTTTGAATTAGACATCTGAAAAGAAATTAGAATTAATAAAGGCTATGAGCTTATTAATATAAGGTATAAGAGTGCCAATTCTCTGAACATTCTTTGGGACAAAATTACTCAGATACGAGTATGAGAGAACTAACCCTTGTAATTCAATGATATCACACCCTATAATTTGTTTAACAAAAAGAGTGATAATTATTACTTTAATATATAAAAATATAACATTAGAGAGAAATGCTATGTATAACAGATACTTGCTATCTATCCCCTTTTTCTTTTCCCCTTTATCTAGTTTATTCTATTTCATGAACTTGACTTGAGTGGTCCTTGGCAGTGAATAATTGAACAGGAGAATTGTGCATTTTTGGAATGTACCACTCTGCTCATTCACTTTCTCTTTAAACAACTTCTATCAAAATATTTCTGCGGTTCCTCAATGGCTTTTGATTTTTATTGTTAAATAAATAAATATAAATGAATAAGTACTAATGAAATGCCACGAGTATAGTTATTGTAAACACCAAGCGTGAATAGAGAAAGAAGCTTCCAAGACTTTCCCTGAAAAGGTATATGTTAATTATCAAAAACTTTTCGCAGGAATCCAAAATTTAATCACTTCCTTCTAAGCAGTTTTTTACTAACAAATTCAAGGCATGAAATTATGTATTTCATTTTTATATTCTCTAGAGAATAATAATACGCCATTAGAAATGTATATGTTAAAATATCACACTGTTGCATAATCATTAGTTCTAATAGTGTTTTCCTCTCAGCTACTAACTTGTGACACCGATATTCATCAAAGCGATCGAACCAAAACATTTACTCTGTTTTTACACATTTCTAACTTTTAAATTTACTATTAATAAATTCAATAAGTAACGCAGCATTGTTTTATGTTTATTATTATTTTATGAATAGAAATCACACAACTCTTTCAATTGCACTTGTCAACAAATCTTTTCGAATTCTGAGTTGAATAAGATTTCTTTAGTCATCCTTATTTTCTTGGACCTGATAAATTCAAATCTGAAAACGGTTCAGCTCTACATGCTCTAGTTATCTGGCAATTTTTTATTTTTATTCCAGCCGTTTGTAGTAAAATGAACTAATTACACGTTCTATGTTATCAAGAGATATTAAAATATTTTGTTTTTCTCTTAGATCCGATCATAGCTACAAAGAGAGATCAATGTCTGATCAAGCCGGATGCTTTCTGTCATATTTATGGATGCTTCAAGCTTATTCGCTAAATGTGTAATATACGCGTAACATCATTTTGGAGGCGTGCTTATAAAGCCTACATTGAACCTACTCTTGGCGACTAAGATAAGATATTGGCCACAAATCGTGTGTGTCAAAACTGTGAGGAAATGCTGAGTGACTGGACAAAAGAGAAACGTATGTGTTTACCTTTCGAAATTCTTATTACCCGGCGAGGACCGATGGACCACACAACTGACTTTTATTTTGTTCTGGTCAATACAAAGGGAATTGGCAAGAAAAACACAATAAATCTCATATCCTAGTATTTCCTCAGCAATCCGACCTACTCTGAACTCTGGTAAGCTCCCAATCCCAGTTTTTAAAGGAACTCTTCCGTCTAAAAATATGGGTAGTGACCATTAGCAAGTGACTGCTGATGAATCTCAAGAAATGCCTTGAGAATCCAGCCATCCTTCTTATGAGACCCCAGTCATTAACTCTTCAACAGTTTAGCCAGCTAGATCTGAATGATCTTGTGCGTAATTTGGGTATCTACAAAAATGCAGCTGATCCGTTAGCCTCCTGGATGAAAGTAAAGAATCAGCTGAGCCATACAACTAAAGTTTCATATTTAGGGCAGTCAATAAGTTTTGCGAATCTGTAAGACAAAACAGAAGAAAGGGGAAGGCTGTTTGTGGAAGTGTTAGGACAAGTCATGATAAGTCAGGACCTGCAGCGGCACGTTCCTGCCTCATCTATTTAAGAAGCAGTAGCTGATCGCAGATAGTCAGTCACAAATATTTCAACAATGGAAAAGGTTGAGCACCGCGCAGTGATAAAGTTTTGACCAGGGAAGGCAAGAATGCAAGAGATATCCATGAACCCATGGTTGCAGTGTACACCGACACTGCCTCTTCCAATGCAACCATTTTCGTGAGTCCATTGAAGATGACCCTCGTCTAGGACGCCCGTCAGACGTGACCAACGAGGACAATGTGGCCCGTGTGGAGAGGATGATCCTCAAAAATCGACGGGTGAAGGTCGAAGAAATCGAGCGATAACTTGGAATATCTCATGGAAATGTTATCAACATCATCCACGACAATTTGGCCATCACCAAGGTCTCTGCCCGTTGGGTCCCTAGAAACCTCACTCCCCATGATCGGATCCAACTTCGTCAAAGTTCGGAGAGCTGCTGCTCATGTACAACCAAGACCCGGCGGGATTCGAGTCA
The DNA here is from genome assembly GCA_963969495.1 of Ceratothoa steindachneri. Lineage (NCBI taxonomy): Eukaryota > Metazoa > Arthropoda > Malacostraca > Isopoda > Cymothoidae > Ceratothoa > Ceratothoa steindachneri. The sequence goes on along the minus strand of OZ018324.1, from coordinate 33,018,375 downwards.
CGCATAGTGACAGGTTATGAAATGTGTGTCCATCACTGGGATCCTGAGACCAAGCTCGAAAGCATGGCCTGGAAGCACATGGGCTCTCCGACCCCAATCAAGTTACGGACCCAACCCTCAGTCAGGAAAAACATGGCCACCATCTTCTGGAATTCTGAGGGAGTGTTGATGTTGGACTATGCGCCTCATGGAAAGACAATCACAGGCCATTATTACGCCGAGGAACTGGCTGGGTTGAAGAATTGCATCCGTCAGAAGCGGTGCGGCAAGTTGACATGCGGTGTCCTGCTCCTCAACGATAATGCCCCTGTAAACAAGGTCAGAATGGCACAAGCTGCCTTGTGCGAGTGCGGATTTGAGGAGCTCAACCATCCCCCCTACAGTCCAAATCTGGCCCCCAGCGACTACTCTTTATTCCGCAGCTTCAAGGCTGCACTGCGTGGACGTCGGTTTGAGGACGAGGAAGATGTCCAGCTTGCCGTCCAGGATTGAATTGAACAGCAGTCGGGATATTTCTAGTTTTCCGGATTTCGAAGCCTCAGGGACAAGTGGCGCAAGTGCATTGAAGTCGGGGGTAGTTATATTGAAATATAATAAAACACTTTTCCCTATATCTCGTTTTCTTATATCCGAATTGCAAAACCTTTTGACCGCCCCTCGTACTTCCGATATCGGAAGCAGATTTTTGTAACATTTTTTACAAAGGAGTATGAATACCTTTGTTTATTTTCATAATATCTCAGATCTTCTCCAGTAATTATGATGCCAGTATACAATCCAAATGACTGGCAATTATTTCTAGATAGTTCTAAGTGCAGTTTGAAGTGTGTTCTACTTCATAGTGGCAATGTCTATGCAGTTGTTCCAATTGGACATTCTTTATATCTACGAGAGTAACCTAATGATATTAAAACTGTGATTAACCTACTAAAATACCGCGAGCACAACTGGACAATTTGTGTGCACCTTAAAATATTTAATTTCCTCCTAGATCAACAAAAATGATTTACAAATTATCCCTGTTATCTTTGGATGTGGCAAAGCCGAGCTCGAGAAACCACTGGAACCCGAAGGAGTGGCCCATACCTGAGACTCTGGAAGTAGCTATGCCAAATATTGTCAAAGATTCAATTGTCAGTGGAGAAAAGATCATTTTTGCTCCACTATATATGAAGCTGGGTTTAATGAAGTTATTTGTCAATTCGTTGAATACTGACGGTGAATGCTTCCAACACATATATTTTGTCCTTCCTGGTTTGTCCTTTGAGAAGATCAAGGCAGGTGATTTTGATGGACCACATATTTGTGCACTTGTACTTGATCAAGAATTTGGAAAAAGATGAACGACAAGGAAATGACTGCATGGTTTTGATTTGTAGTGTGATAAAACACTTTTTCGGTAAAAAAAGGCTGACAACTATGAAACTTTCGTAGCTAATATGTTGTCAACTTTTCGCGATCTTGGATGTAACATGAGTGTCAAACTCCATTACCTGTACGGTTACCTTGATAGATTCCCTGAGAATCTAAACGCAGTAAGTGACCAGCAGGGCGAGCAGGTCCATTAAGACCTCAAAACTATGGAAGAGCGTTAATACGGGAAATGGGACAAACATATGATGGCAGATTACTGCGCGAGAATTAAATGAGAATGCTCTGAGACAGTTCACAAACGCAAGAGCTACAAACGGAAATTCATGCCTGTGTAAAGGGCAATTGAACTTGTCCTCCTCATAGTAACAAATATCTTATCTACCAATCAGATTTATATAATCTATAGCCATTGTTTATTTGGGAAAGTGATTCAAATCATGATCTTAAATAGATGTATACTATCTTTTATTTTCTTTTTTATTACTCTGATATAATAAAGAGTTTTAGATCATATTTCATCACAGATTTTTCCTCATATGTGATTTTGACGAAATTTTGAGATTATAAAATACCTTGATTACAAAAAAAGTAGAACACTGAGGAAAAACTAACTTGAGATCTGAAATCAGCGCAGGAAAATGAGGTAATACCAAGAGTTTGATATCTATGCAACAAAAGCTTTGTTGGCCAGTGTTATTTATATTTCGATCAGTCTTTATTTTATTATTTAAGAAGTAATAGAATCTAACTATTTTTCTGATAATATGGTCCATTTTTCTAATATATTTTCAATAGTATGTGTAGAAAAATCTTTTGAATTTGATTTACGAGTTATATAAGGTCGTTTCAATTTATTCTGTTTTTGACACTTTCATTCTCTTCAGGTGATTCGCTAAGACCCTAAAAAGATAATAATATTATGAGGATAAGTCAGCTGAGTCTAATTTGCTCCCAATCGAAATTGTTAAGATATTTTGTTGTATCCCAGGTGATATGAGGTTTTGCATAGTCTGGAAATAAAAGCTCTCTTCTTCTCTTGATTAATACTTACATTTTTACTTCAAGTAGTGCATTTAAGCGGTATAACTAAGTCCAGTAAACATATTATTTAGATAGCTTGATTTACGTTAAGAAGTTCAAAATCAATTATATCTTTTATATCCCACCAAACGTAGAAGAAAATCTTTCGTGGATTATGTAAGGCCCTATTTATGTCTGTGGTTTAGTATTTTTCCCCGAATAATCTATTGTCTATAATGTTTAATATTAATATAAAATATCCACCTTTCGTCCCATGGAAAACTTTACGAAAATCGCCTCCAGATTAACCTGGAATTGAATATTTCTCTCCCTAAAATTTAGATAAACATGAAAAAAAGGCGGCAGTACTTAGGAACTGAGATAATATAATTCTATTTGGTTAATAATTAAAAATTCAAGGAACCTTTGATAACACTCGAGCAGACGATCTCAATTCGAATAGCTTCGGAAATCGTTTTTCTGTGTGAATGAAACAATTTTACCAAATTTAAATTTGCTCATATTATTTTCCCCTCCACGTACTATGCTTTTAAATTTTTATCTTTTGTTCGGTTTACTATTCTATACGGATGTTCAAATGGGTAAACTCGTATTTCTTTGATTCAATAGAAAATAAAATACATTATATTTCCACAACAATCGCGGAGAACCCTTTGTTTATATCATATAAAATATGCACAAAACAAGCAATTGAATAACTGGGCTCCCATTTTTTAATTTTTTTCAGGAAATTGGCAAACCGGAAAGGCCATCCAATATATTAGGGAATAAATTTACCTGAGAATTAGGACAATGGGGAAACAATTTAATGAAATATGTAAATCTGAGGCAAAATTGCGAAGATACAGCATTTGCACTTATAGAAAATAGCTAAAAATATTTAAGGAGAGATTAAAGTTTTTTGTATGTTTAGAAAGGAAAAAATTTTTGATAATGCAATTGGCTTAAATGAAACGGAAGTGAAATTGAACAAAGAGAAAGTAGGTACCGGCATGGGTGTAGGTTTGGTTAATAAGAAGAAAATAAATAGATTGAGGTGTACATAAAGTTTTCTTGAGTTAAAAAAGTTGTTTCACGATAGAGATCGACCATTTGAAAGACTAGAAAAAATGAGTGTACGGAAATAAGGAATAGGTGAAAATAGCAATAAAACGGACTAAATAAAGAAATGAAAGGATAAGAATTTCTACTTAGTCTCCTGTAACTTGCCGTTATATTTGCTTTCATTGAAATACGATCTTCCACACATAAATACAAACATCGATGGTTGTTTTATACAGGTTTGCCTCCGATTCCCATGTATGAGCGTACCAAAATTAGGATCTACATATTGATATGAGATCCAAACTACTGCGCAATATACTCTATGGTGGCCGAGAAAACTACATACAGGATGTTCCAAAAGTCCTTGTGCAATTTCTACAATCAATAAGCAGCACAACAATGTCATAGCGAACATGTTGAAGAATGAGAAAAACTTCACACTTGAAAAAATCTTAAAACTGGTTTATATTTGAATAATAAATAGTGATGCAGTTACCAAGTATTTTTTAATTCATATTTCGTTCATTCCAAATAATTTAGATGCGAACCAATTTTAAAGGAAAATTGGAAAACATCTCATTTAAAATTTTGATCAAGCAATATCCCTCTTCTTGTACATGAATACGTATCTACCGCTTCACTTGATTCAAAAGAGGGCGGAAAAAGTCTCATATCTATAATGCGCATGGAAGCTTTTTTTCCTTTGACTGAGTGTAATTTAGAGAGGGAAAACGAAGGAAAACAAAAAGTGATAAGAAGTAAAAACGTGATGGCAAACGAATGTAAGGAAACAAATGTCCACACGTTGTGCCTCTATTTCTTTTCCCTGTTAGTATGTGCGCCCCCAATTTCTAGCATTGAACCAGGTTCGCCGTCGTGATAATAAAAGTCATATAAAATCAAAGATGTATTAAGTCTACGCACGGTGGGCTGGGTGATAGTAGCTACCTTCTAGCGAAAGATTCCTCATCCAACACAATAGCGAGGGGTCCCTACTTCCTTGCTATTGTCGTAAATGGATTGTAGAGGGTGACGCCAAGTAATATAAAAAATCAGCTAGAGAAATCCTAAGATTGCACATTCCTTTCCAATAACTCCACAATCCTTTGCAAACCACAGTTCAAAATAATCTGGCCGGATAATTCTGTTATTTTCAGACTTATTTGGGCAGAAATATACATTAGAGTTATTCAACGAGTCTTTGTCTTCCGTCTCGACCTCTCAGAGTCTCGAAAGCTTGCATCTCGATAGCATTGGATGGGTCTTACCACCGGATGATTAGAATCGATTAATCTTATGCAATATACAATTTGAATGCGTTCTCAAGTGGTTTAGATACTAAAGCAGCTATATGTATATATGGAGAGATGGGTGGATGGTATATATATATATATATATATATATTCAGGAAAACTAAGAGTGGTAATATTTCTATATCTATTTACAAATTAACGAGAAAGATATAGAAGTAAAACAAAGAGCCACAAGAAAATGGAAAATGCACAGAATGAGAATACTGAAGAGTTGATCGAATATAAACGTAGGTTTAGAGTAATCCTATATTCGAATAAATATTTATACAAATTTGAGTTAGAAATTATGGAATTATATATTCTATATCTTTAATATAAGTTTTTATCGATATAATTTACAGGATATATGATATATTTAAAGTATGGATGTATGGACTTGGGAATAGTTTTGGACACAGAATAATTGCTCGACTTATAATTTAAAGGGAATTTTGTCTGACGATGACGAGAGAACGAGTGGACTATATTTGTCAGCGAATATTGGGGACGAGGTAGGTTGATGCTAATTGATCGGTTTAAAGTACTTCAGACAAGGATTTGGATTGGTTAAAATATATATTGTACAACGTATAGGATAATTATTATCGGACGATACGTTAGGTAAATATTGTTGGAAATCGTACGAGTTATATATGATTGGAATTTTCGTACATGGCAAGCAAATTTAGAATGTCCTACATGAATATAAATTAAGGAAGCGAGGTGAGTAATCTCTCAGACGGAGAATTATAAGTTTGTAGGAGCTACTAAGGATATTAATTGCTACAATACCCCCTTCACTCTTTCCCTGGTCTCTCTCAATGAGCTGATCATTTGTTTGTATTTGGAAGTGGTTTAGAGGCCTAGTTCTCTCACACCCGATCCATAATCCTTTGAGTTGTTTATCAAAGTGTGGTAATTTCTTTTACCCTTTTTATAGTTTTTTTTTGTCTTCTCAAAATGAATAAGAAAAGCCGATTTGAGGAAGATTATTCTTCATATTCTTCGACGATTTTTGTTTCTTGGAAGTTTTTTGGTCGAAAGTAATGATATTGTATACATTCTTTCAAAAAACCAATGAGAAGAATAAAGTTGTAACGTTATAAATTCTAATTTCTTTAAAATCTGTGTAAAATCTACCAGTTTTATCGGTTCCTTTGCTAAGTTTCTTTGCCGTGGCCCAATTTTGTTCCGAAACGACTCTATGCTGTCAATATCGAAAGACTACATCACTCTCAATGGACTGATGAAGAGGTAGAGAACTGTGTGAACTATAAGTAAGAATGAAGGTACATTCACTTCTAGGGAAAAAATTGATGAGAGCTAGATAGAGCTAAAGGGGTGAGGCTGTTGAAAAGAGAGCGTGGCAAAATAAACAATGCAAGAAATTCTGCAGCTGCAAATGTCACGTCTAAATATTTGAAAAAAAAAATCAAGCACCTGAAAAAGAAATTGGAATCGCTTTCTTGATTTTAAGAGGTGAGATAAAAGATCTATCGAGAAGACAAACTAAACCCAACAATCTATTTACATGAAATCACATTAATGAAAATTCATGATTCATATATAGAAAAATGTATCTAAATTTACCCTCTGTCTTGATGTAAATTTTAATCATGCCTTATCATTGACATGAAAGTTTGAGAGTCCATCTGGTGAATGCCTACTAAGTCAAAAGTTGCCGTATATAAAACAGAGCCTACTACTAGGCTAGATTGAAAACGAAATAAAAATGTGCAGATAATAAAAATAAAAAGAAAGACAGAGGGTAAGCACAGGTTAAAAAACAGCAGGAAAATAAAGAAAAGAAAGCAAAAAGATAGCAGAAAGCAAGCGCGCTTCGTTCCTGCGACCAACAAAAAAGAGTCAAATTAAGTGGTGGATGTCGTATAATCTAAAGTTCTGTGTGCACGAACCAGTCACGAGTACAAGGCACAAGTGGTAGCAACATCGCTGGTCGCGGTACCGGGACAGTTAGCTTCCGCAAAGTTCACGCAGACTAGGCCATTCAACCAGTATGTGCCAAACAGTCTTGGGGACTACTGCTTCCTTATAGGTGTCCGTTTGCACGACGACGACCTAGCCAATCTCTCCTGTCATGGACACACACGTGGCTGTGCAGACCTAATTTTGTCAGGAAGCTCCTTTCATATTCGTGGCAGTTCTTGGCCTAATCTGTGATGCTTAGGTGCCTCTAGTGTCCTTCTGCTCGGGCCTGGCCCCTTGTCCTTCGTCTTTCTGCTCCAAGGTGTTCTACCCCCTCCGTGATAGTACGCCACCAAGTTGGTCTGTCCATTACTAATTCTTTAAGGTGGGTTGTGTTTATGATGAAGGCTTTACCGTTTTTTTATATGCTCTTTATAGCGTTTTTTTCTGATCGCCAGCACGATGGGCACCTTCTCTGATTTCTCTGTATAGGACTTGTTTGGGTGGTCTCTCTTCTGGCATCCTTATCACGTTCCCCACCAACCTGAGTGTGCGTCTAGACACAAGCGCTTCTATACTTTCACAGTTGGTTTCCTGTAATATTACATTGTGTGGTATCTTATCTCTGCACGTTATTCGGAGGATTCTTTGGAGGTTACGGATATGAAAAGATTCCAGCATTCTTATATTTCTTCTGTAAGGTGTCCAAGACTCAGCCTCTCACGTTCAGACATAAAGAGTTTGGTACACGGCTGCCTTTGTAGGTAGCCGTGTACCCCAAAAGATGCTAAAGCATGCTGAAACCGGTTTACAATCTCCCTTTCAATTGTGCCATCTTAGAAATAATGCTGCCAAGATAAGTAAAGTGCTCAGCTTCATTGAGTCTTGCTCTACCGTTAATGATAGGTTCTAGCGGTTCATGTTCTTGCTCTTCGTGATTTAGCATGAACTTGGTTTTTCTTACATTGACTTTTAGTACAGCTGGCTGATAAGCCTCATTAAGAGCTTATAGCTGGGTCTGTATATCTCTTGGGTGGTGAGCACCGGCAGCTGCGTCGTCTGCGTCTTCTGCGTACTGCAGTTCTTGGATTAAGGTTAGCGTAGTTTTTGTCCTTGCGCTTAATTTTATTAGGTTAAATAGTCCCCCGTATGTCCTGTATCTAATCGTAATGCCATTTTCCTGTGCTGCATGATTAGCAAAATTATGTGTCACTACCTCGGGGTAGATATTTAAGAGAAGCGGCGCCATCACGCATCCCTGCTTTTCTCCAACCTGAATTGGGAAGTACTCGAAAAAATCGTCACCCGAGATCACTTTTCCTTGCGTGCCTTCGTAGAGTTGGTAAACAATTTTTCCAAATGTGGGCGGACATCCAAATCTACTGAGAATTTGATACAATAGGTCCCAATTCAATGTTTCAAAAGCTTTTGTCAGATCGACAAAAGCAGCGCTGAACGGTTAATATTGTTCCCTGCATTTCTTTAGTAGCTGACGGCAAATAAACAACATTTCCAGGGTATCTTATCGGTTCTAAAACCACATTGCGATTTTAGTAGGATCTTACCAACTACGTATGTCAATAGTCTTGCCATAAGCACTTTACCGAGGATTTTTCCGAGTGACTTCAAGCAATGATACCCCCCGACTGTTTCCACAGACGGCTCTGACTCATTTCTTTTTGAATATTTTGACGATGCTGGCTTTATGAAAGTTGTAGCGGATTCTACACCTCGACCATTAGGGACTCCATTCTGCCATGCTGATTTAAGATTTTAAGTTGTCTTATCGCTTTTATCACCTCGTCCCGCGTAGGTGGTTCATCGAGTTCAGGCATCTGCAGGAATTCAGGCAACTCTTTAAGTATATAGACATATATGTCATTGACCGTGTTCAGTAGATTACTGAAGTGCTACGCACACCTATTAAAAATTTCCTGTTTGTCTTTGGTTAGAGTGGTACCATCAGCGGGTGTACCTGGAATTGTTATATTTTTGATGGTCTATGGCTATATTTAAAGAAAACATTTAAGTCATATATTTTGTTCTCATCATTGCATCTTTGTATGTCCTTGGCTGATGAAGGGTTTGAGAGGTAAGCATCATAAGTTTTATTCTTTTCTCTCAGAATTTCTTAAATGACTACATTTGATTCCCCAAACCAGCATTTATTACATTTACTTTCTGTCCTAAGGCAGTCCAGCGCACTGTAGTATATTCTTCTAATGATTTGGCTCCAGTTATCGCCAATTATTTCCTGCGTAAACACGTAAGTAAGACTGAAGAGAGTGCTGTTCCCATGTTTCTCTTCAAACGAAGATCTTGCCTGCTCCGCCAAATGTGCAAAATTCTTCCTAACATCTTCCAATCTACTAAACCTGCTCTCGTCAGCAGTTCTAAGTCGCCTCGGGCCTTACTGCCTGTCCGGGAGGTTATAATGGAAGAAATCAGAACCGTGAATTGTTTTCAGTGATGCAAGGGGCGTGTAACCCCTAACCTCACTGTCTTGGCCCACATATGATAGCACCAGTGAGAGGGAGACTCAAGACGACCAAAGTCAGCGATGGGTTGCAGTGGACTAGCAGATCCATCAGTGCAACTACCTTATAGCCTTTCCACAGGTCTTTTACTGCACAAGTTAACCCTCCGACTCAGTTTAGCCCATCACTCGAAATGGTGTAGCGGGGTGTGGCACTTGGAGCCCCAAAATGAGAGTTGAGGAGCCAATGGCAGCCAGTGCTGCCAGAGCCATCCTGAAGTATGCGACTGCTCTGAGAGCAAACCTGCTCCTCACTACCCCCTTCACAGTAACGTGCAGGTGAGCGCCAGATCAAATGGCGGTGTGTCGCGAGATTATTTTCAATTCGAAAACTACAGAAAGAAACCTGAGACTGTCATGACATTGGACAAGGGGAGGTAGATACATGGGAACAGTCGGGGTGCAATGTCACGCAACTTTAAGTTACTCTCAACCGTGTTCCATCTACTTTGCAAAACAGCCCTGGAAGAGGACGATATTCCAGCCATGTAATTCGTGTGAGGAACAGAAAAACTCTGGTCTAGTCGCCCGGTCATCGCGGACTTTGTGCACCCTCGTTGACACGGTCATTCACTGCAATTCCTACAGATCCACGAAACGTGAATAAGATAATCTCGAAATCTGCCCGTCTCACTAATACCATAGAGTCATGGATATCGCGAAACATGGGATGGTATCCGGAGATTCAAATGCCCTAAGAGAATTCGTCGCGCTGTGTGAGTCTCTATAAAACACAATCCAGTCTCCGAACCAGACACGACGCGTTATCTCCCATACGGAGTGGTGTATTGGAAGCACTGGCAGAACCACGCTGACTTCAAACAGAAGGGATACGCAATGGAAACCAAAACACCCTAGGGACTTGGAGCCAGCGTATACCCTGGCACGGTTCCAGCATGAAATGAACTCTACTCCTAAAAGGCAGAACGCAATACTCCTGGCGCTGTAGAATCTTTGGAAGCAAAGGCATGGTGACGAATAGTCAAAGGTGATGATACGATTGGCGGTCAATAAGTTTTGCAATTCGGATATAAGGAAACGAGATATAAGGAAAAGTGTTTTATTGTTTTTCAATATAACTACCATCGACTTCAATGCACTTGCGTCACTTGTCCCTGCAGCTTCGAATTCCCGACAACCAGAAATCTCCCGACTGCTCTTCAATCCACTCCGTGATGGTGACCTGGACATCTTCATCGTCCTCAACCTGGAGTTCACGCAGTGCAGCCTTGAGCTGGCGGAATAAAAAGTAGTAGCTAGGGGCCAGATCTGGACTGTAGGGGAGATGGTTGAGCTCCTTGAATCCGCACTCGCGCAGGACAGCTTGAGCAACTCTGGCCTTGTGGACTTTGACGACGTTGAAGTCGATCATGAGCCGTAAGGGTTTGGGAGGTTTCTAGGGACCCAACCGGCAGAGACCTCAGTCATGGCCAAATTGTCGTGGATGATGTTGAAAATACTTCCATATGATATTCCAAGTTTTCGCTCAATTTATTAGACCTTCATCCGTTGATTTTCGAGGATCACCCTCTCCACACGGGCCACATTGTGCTTGTTGGTCACGTCTGACGGGCGTCCTGGACAGAGGATATCCTTATGGGACTCACGACCATGGCGGAACTCCCTATTCCAGCGAGCAATTGTTGCATAGGAAGGGGCGGTGTCGGTGTACACTGCAACTATGCGTGCATGGATATCTTTTGCATTCTTGCCTTCCTTGGTGAAAACTTGATCACTGCGTGTTGTTCAACCTTCTCCATTGTTGAAAAATTTGTGACTGATGATCTGCGGTCAGCTACTGCTTCTTAAAGAGACGAGGCAGGAGCGTGCGGCTGCAGCTCCTAACTTGTCATAACTTGTCCTGACTCACCCACAAACAGCCATCCCCCTTCTCTGTTTTGCCTTACCGAATCTCAAAAGTTTTTGACCGCCCCTCTTAGCCTTCAGGGTATCGTCTTAGATAGAACTAAGGTGCCACCGGCCCTAGACCTGTATCGAGCTCTCGAAGGAGTCTTCTAGCCATAAACGCAAAGAACTGAGGGTATAACTAGCGTCCCTCGTTGGCATAGGCACCGTCGAGATTTGCTGCGGGTGTAATGAGAGCTGTTGGAAACTGAGGGTGGTCCCGTCCTCGCAGGTACATGAGAATAATGCATTGTGCACAGCGCAGAGTAAGTGCTAAATTGCCATCATCGACAGGTATGGTCTCAATGGGGAACGACCTGCAGAAGGCAACGGTCGCCAGGTAAAAGCCTCATTGGTGCATCGAGTCCACTTTCTGCAACACACGCTCGGCTGCGCATGCATAAATCTTGCATCTGTATTCGAGCTTCGAACGAACAAAGGATCGATAAAAAAGTAAGGCAGTTGCCCTATCAGCGCCTCAGGCGCTGAACGAAACACAACGAAGAATATCCATGGCGCTGGTACAAGAGTCCTTAAGACTGCGAAAATGAGCTTCTGAGATGAGTCCTCATTCAAATATACGACCAAGGAAACAGGGCGAGTCCACCACTTTTAAACAAGTCACATTTAAATAAAAGTCTGTGTCAGGGTGCAACCCTGGTTGGTGGCAGACTTGCAGTACCTTGTGTATTGGCCAAGAAAATTGAAGCCTAGTTGTTTCGGCATATCGAGAGACGTGGTTCAAAGCATATTTGATTCAACGGTCCAGAGTTGGCATCCGGGTCGAGCCGAAAGAGATCAAAAAGTCGTCTACGTAGAGCGTAACGAAAACATCTTCCAGCACCACAGAAGTAATTCCTTGATATTCAGGGCAGAAAGTGAGATACTGAGGGCACTTCACTGCGGAACCCCCTCTTCCTGCTCCACTGGGTCTGAGAGGACTCTGCCCCACCCGTACGCAGAATCAACGAACTATCTAAAATGAGGGGGTAAAGATTTGGGAGCATCATGTGGAGGCCTTTTCCAGTTCTCAAATATCATGGCGTAGTGCTGCCTACGATGGAAGGCCTCACAGACGGCATTTGCCAGGATGAGCACTTTCACCAAGATATCCGTGATGCGTGTGATGGAGGAACACTATCAAGGTCGCTGGTATTTCAACTTTCTTGTTGACTGCTGGTGCCTTAAAAGTAATCTAGCGTCTGTTAGGCACAATAAAAAGTCCTTGAAGAGACCATTCATCCATGAGTAGTTTCTTGGTATCAATTAAAACATTTTGTAAACCTTTGTATAAATCAGTTAAAAGTTTTCAATTGTTTTTCCATTCGCCTACAAATAGATCGGAATATAGGATTTTCTGGCATGTGCCTATATCTCAAAAATTGATATGATTAGATAAAATGAGCATGGTTTTTGATTCAGCTTAAAAAATTGGCCTAAAATCAGGTATTATGTGTTAGAAATAATACCTGAGATAACAACGCAGACCAGTGTTATTTAAGCATAATTACAGCTAAAGCAATATCAACTTCTTTCGAGGGCGTAGACTCATATTAAATAGGAGGGAAAAGAAACGATGGCTGACTAGGAATAGGTGTATGTTGGGAATTCAACGTGGAATTTCTTTTCCAGCACGGAAGTTCCATGCGCTGGAGAAGGTTCTGTTAGGCTTAAATTGGTAAGCCTAACCCCGGTGCTTCAAAAAGCGGTAGCCTCGAACCGCGTCCACCACGGACCACCTTTACACGGGTTAGAATCTCCTCGGCAAGAAGATTCGAGGTCATTCGAGAGTAGAGCTGTTTCCCAATCACCCCCACGGGGAGAGCCTCAGACATATATAGTGCTCATCTTCCATGAGGTAGACACAGAGTTGAGAAGTCTCGCCTGGACCCAAGAAGATTCCCCTAGTTCCAAGTCAGGTGCTAACAACAAAGCAAAGTGACGGCTGAACTATTTGTATGTAGGAATTAGCCCCAGCCAGTGAGGTAATTCCATTTAACGAACGTTACAAAGCGATTTTTCTGACTTCACTCATCAATCCCTGTCGAAGCCCTCCTCGTTCGCCCCTCGTTTTCGGGTGGCCGAATTACTCTCTCCTGGACCAAACTTTCCCCCTCCCCCTTTTGAAGAACCGTCATCACTTTAACTTTCCGCTCAGAAGCTCCGAGCGCCCTCGCCTCACGTGCAGAAGACATCCGTGAAGCCTTACCCCGACGTCTCACCAGGAATCCTCCGTAAGCCAACCCTTCTCCCCCTCCAGTAAACCATTTGAGTTAATTGCCCCCTTTTGAATAGGCTCCTCCTGTAATACATTAAATTTGAACTTCATAGTCTGATGCATAACTACAATTCCCCCCCTCGTTTACCGATATAATTTTGCCCATTAATTCTCTGATGTAATTTTGCCCATCAATTCTCTTATTTTTATGTAAATAAAATTATATTTTTGTATATGCCTCTTTAAATAACCTTGAGCTTTGCCATTGCCCAAATTTTACCTGAACTCGTTGCACTCTTATCTCTTTGTTCCGCGTGTTGAAACTCATGGAGTTCCGGTCCTTTCCGGCTCGCCTTTAATTTATTGGTCTTTCCCTCATAGATATAATATGGTATTTATATAATGTAATGTCATACCACGACATATATACAGTACATCCATTTTGTTTGAATTATGTATATATAGGAAGCGCAATACATCAGTTGACCACGTGAAATAGGGTGGAATATATTTTAAATGACTACAGTTAAACGTAAAGATGAAAGAAGTTTGCGTGATAAGTTTAAGATCATTTAAGACACTTGTCCATAAAGCATATTACAAAATCACGTGAATTAACACGAGAATATTATGCTTTTTTGTGGTTGGCATTTATACAAAGACTTATAAATACTAATGGATTCCTGTTAATATTTTTTATTTGTTAATTTGGTATGGCTACACTATTTAAGAACGGAATGCCCAAGAATATGTTAGAGTATTAGAAATTGAATTTACAATTTCAACTAAAAGTTTTATAAAGCAATGTACATGAGTAAATACAAATAAATGCACTCTGTATAGACTGAATTATATCATAAATATAACTGGAAAACACAGGTAAAAAACACTACGCACGGTCCATGGCACAAATGAAGGACGTAAAACTTTCACCAGCAAAATATATAATCAACTATTTCGGTTTCTCTTTGATTTTGCCCTTATTTTATAAACAAGAGAGAGATTTCTTCTTCCACTCGTATAAAGAACATTATGATATATGCTATTGTCGTCTCCATGATGTAAGTAAAGGTTCTTCTCCCGCTTAAGTAGTGAGCAGATCAATTTACTTAGATTTGACAAGAATAAAATACACGTTTGGACTGCTACATTGACATGATGAGTCTTTTCAAGGTCGCAAATTTCACATTGTTCTGCTCTTTTCTTTATTAAAACATCCGAATTGAATGTATCTCAAAGATATATATTTAGTCAAGTTTTTAATAACTGACCAATTTTATTAAATAGAGTTAATTTTGGTAATACCGAGCTATCCCAGCAAAAACGTTATTATATTGCAAACTAAGAAGAATATGTTTTTTTATGTATAATGGAAATAGAAAAAACTGATTGGATTATATATGCATAAATGGTCATATTTTAGCCATTTCATAAATTTTGTGTTACTAGTTTGACAAAAACAATCATTCATAAAACTATTTGTATTTGCTTCGTCTAATGTGCCCAGCACTCTCTTTTTCAGTATTTAATCAATGTAATTGTTTATGTATTACTGCTATTCCTTCGTGACTATATATTTCAAAAATATTTCCTTGTTGATGATTCAGCAAGCAGGGCTATAAAATACTTACCTAGCTAATAAAGTTGCATTCAGGTTTCTTCTTGTGGGCTGTAACCGTTAACAAGTGGTAGGAGAAGCTTAATTGATAAAATACTATCATATGAGTTAACTTTCTATCTCTGACACTTATAGACTATTTAATCTTTTCAAAGTCATATAAATTTTAACTCATCAAATAAGTTTCTAAAAGGACTTAGTGTTACTTTTAAGATATTTGTTTGCTATAATTCTAATTATCGTTGATTCAAACTTTCCTTATAGGCAAACCTTCTTGCTCCTTTCCGCGTCTTTGACTTCAGGAGTATTTGTCGGTTAAGTATCATTCACTTTAGATTTAATGAATTCCTATAGGAAATTCAGGGCGATAGATTAGCCTTAACAAGGTTGCCATGGAATTTGGGGTGAATTCCTAATCATCTAAGGTTCTGGTAGATATTGATCTATCATTTGACTTCCTTCCCCTCCTCCAAAGCTGAACCTCAATCTTTCTACCGTAGGCCCAAATTTTTCTTATAATAATACAAGTTATTTTTCGCGCGATTTCTCATGATAAATAGATCACGAATATGCGGAGTTGTCAAATAGTGCCCCTTAATCTCGTTCTTGATGAGTATCGAGATTGTTCTCTTCTCCATTCTGGGTTTGAATTAGAGCAATTATGAGATGGTAAGGTCTATGGAATTCTCCGTCTAAATGAAAGTGCCCCTTAGCATCCCCAATAAGCAGTGAAAAGGGCAAATAATTTTTAAATCTTCTTGAAAGTCAACTTCTAAAGGGTGTTCCATTAACACGGATCAAATTTAGCAGTACATAAAATAGTGTTATTGGGGAAAATTTATTGATTTCACTATTTGATCATGTTCTCTGAGTCTTGGCAATTATGAATGAAAAATAATATCACCTAAATGGCCTCCAAGGCTTTGACTGCACACTTTTACTCGATGGTCAAAATTTTTGATGACGTCTCTGCATAGTAGCTCATCCATCTCACCTATATGCCAAATTATCTCATCCTTCAGCTGTTGAATTGTTGTTGGTTTGTTGGCACAAACCTTACTTTAGAGATGACCTCAAAGGAAGAAATCTGAAGGCGTCAAGTCACACGATCGTGGTGGCTAGTTGACCTCGCTGTTTCAGGAGATGATGTGACCTGGGAACTTCTCATTCAATAAAGCCATTGTTGCATTGGCTGTGTGGCATGTGGCGCCATCCTGTTGAAACCACAAATATTCGAAATCCATAGAATTCAATTCAGGCCATCAAAAGTTGGTTATCATGGCACGGTATCGCTCGCCTGTCACCATAACAGAATTCCCGCCATCATTTTTCAAGAAATACGGCTTAATGATTCCGCTAGCAAAAATTTCTCACCAAACAGTGACCTTTTTTGGATGCAGTGACTTTTCAACAAAATTCCTTGGATTTTCATCAGCCCAAATGCGACAATTCTGCTTATTAACGAATCCACCAAGATGAAAATGGGCTTCATCACTAAAGATAATTTTTTGCGAAAAATCATCATTGGTTTGTCTTTGCTCGTTCACCCAATTGACGGCGCTTCAAATAGTCAGCAGTCTTCAGTTCTCGTGCCAATTGAATTTTGTAAGCGTGGAGAGAAATATTTTTTGTCAAAATTTGATGTAACCTTGTTGTGGAGAGGTCCAATTCCTGCGCGCGATGCGAATAGAGGTGTCTGGATCTTCAGCTACATTCTCGCGCACTGCAGCAATGTTTTCAGCTGAACGGCGTATACGAGCACGCAATACAATTTTTATATCTGCCACTGACCCCGTTTGTTTGAATTTACGAACAATTTTCCCAATTGGACTCTCTGTTGGTCGATTATGATAACCCCCAAAATCGCGAAGTGCTGAAATGCGTTTTTGTTTGAACGTCCAACTCGCAATAGGCTTCGATAACTTAACACGTTGTTCGATTGTTAATCTTTCCATGGTCGAAATCGCCAAAGACTGAAGTTGTTAAATCTGAAAGAAAATTCAAAAAAATCATAGACGCTTAAACTTAACTCACATTTAAAATCGGTCCAAGTTATTGGAACACCCTGTAATATATGAGATTTTAATTTAGTGAAAATTATTTTGATTATAAATTTAATCATTTTTATAAATTAGGCTGCTCGTCTTTACGTTGGCTTGATCCTTTCCTCTTTTACTGCTGAATTTAATAATAATAATAATTAACGATTTATTATATCAGTACAGCCTAGCAGCTAAAAATACATAGTAGATATATATATACTTAGGGTATAATATTTATAAGAATATGTTAATATATGAGATTTGATAAGTGATAATTAACATTAAATGTTTCCAAAATATATATACAATGGAAGTATAAATTAGTATTAACTAACACCTAATTTTAAAGTACAAGTTCTATATTTACATTGGCACATGCATTTTACTTTCGGGGCACAGGAAGGTGAGTCAAGGCAAAGGGCGGGGACCAAGGAGGGCCAGCCTAATGTCGGTTAATTATTTTCACCATTGATGGGACTGGACTGTTTGCATATTGAATTTTTTTGCTCTTATAGGAACTGATATGTTTGTAGCTCGGAGGTTATGGCGGGAGGGGGGGTTGGGTGGAGGGAGTAGGTCACGGTGCTGCTCGTTGGACAGGAACTTGTGAGAGAACTGTGTTGGGGTGTTGAGGTGAAGGTCTGCGATGCTTGCAAGGTTGATGGCGTAGAAGGCTTGCTGGTAACCTGAGTACTGGTGACCCAAGAGAATTTTTAATGTCATTTTCTGCACTTTTTCTAGCTTGCTTTTTTAGCTCTGGGTGAGGCTGCATGATCACGCAGGCGAGGCGTAATCCAGCTTGGGTCTGATGAAGGTTGTGTATATGTTTATTAGTTTTGAATTGGTTAGGACGAGGGATTTGAGGTGTCGAAGCATGAATAATTTGTAATTCGCTGCTTTTGAAATAGCCTGGATGTGCTTGGTCCATTCCAGCTGGTCGTCAATCATGACTCCCAGAAGTTTGGTGGTGTGCACAGACGCCAGGGAGTGGTCAAAAATAGTGAGGCACGGGAGAGGGGGAGGGTTTGAACAACATATTAACTAATTTGCTGTTGTTGATTGTAAAGTCGTTAGCCGTGGTCCAGTTCTTCAGTTTGTCGAGTGTAGTTTGTAGTCGGGGTTGTTGTTGTTGATCGTGGAGGCGAAGGTGGAGTCAATTACATATTTCCACTTTGCGTTTGTGTCAACCAGGACATCATTTATCATTAGTAGGAAGCAGAATGGTCCTAGTCTCGTGCCATGTGGCACTCCGCACGTGATGGGGAGGGCGGGGGGTAAAAAGCAACCCCCGTACCGTGTGATCTGATGACGCTCTGTAGGGAAGTCGCTAATTCAGGGCACAAGGGATGATCAGATGCCTGAAGCTGGGACTTTAGTAATAAGGGTCGTAGTATTTATTAAGTCAAATGCTTTGCTGAAATCGATGAAAACCGAGCAAACTGATATTTTGCGTTTTTCGAGGCTTTTGTAGACAAAATGTAAGAAGCTAATGAGGCAGGGGTTGTGTATGAATTTTTCATATTCTCGAATTGATGTTGGTCAATCTAGGAGTTGGGGTCACTGTACGCGCATTATACCACGAATGATTCGCAAAATAGGATAGTTAGGGGGAAGATGGTAATTAGGCGTAGGTCTTTGACTGTGTGTGGGGGGGGGGGGCTTCTTAGGTATGGCAATTACTTATCCCACCTCACAATCCTTGGGGAAATGTTCTGTTGCAGTGATGCAGTGATTAGTGATGTGAGTTGTGTGGCAAGTTCTGCTGCAAATTCTTTAACTAGTTTCATTAGTAGGTCAAACAGGGTAATGGCTCGGTTCGTTTTAAATTTCTTTAATCTATTGTAAACTTGTAGATGATCGATTATAGGGGTTATGGTGGGAAGAGGAGGTGAGCAGGATTACTGGCGGGAGGCGCTGCCATATGGAGTTGAATTGCTGGTTGATGGTTGTGTGGCTTGTTGATCAGATAAGTGGTTTACACGTCATGGAGCTATTGTTGTTCAGGCCACATAAATATTTGATATTATTGAATCACTTGCTGACGTTATTGTTTTCGAGATCATCTATTTGGTTTGGATAATATTCCTTTTTTGCTTTCTTTATTTCTCTTATAACTTTGTTTCGTGATTTCTTGTATTTTATTATGTTGACCTGGTGGGCGTAGTTTTGGTTGCTAATTACTCTTTACACCCTTTTGGTGATCCATGGGGGGTCGCTTAGGTGCTGGGTGGCTGGAAATCTCGGGAAAATCTCGGCTATCGGTTAGGGAGGCAGGCACTGATGCTGCCTATCCGTCAGGATATGCAGGTCGGTGGTTTTCAGCTCATTAAACTCGCCGTAGATAACTAGTCGGGCGCAAAGAAACCTCACCCTTAGGTTATCTATAGTGACCGCGATATGTTGTAAAAGGAAATCCTTGGTGGGGGCTCATAAGGGGTGGTAAACCACGCAATAAAGAATGGAGGCGGTATAGCGGGAGTGATGGGCCGGCGTGGCACAAACCCACGGCACCTCAATGCCTTCCGGTACGTCTACCTTGAGTGGAGCAGCGCGGAGTGATTTTCTGCAATACAGCGCCACACCAACGCCACGTCTGCCCACCCTTAGTGCATGGAACATTTCATAGCCAGGGAGATGGCAGGTTTATGGTGTCAAGTGCCATTGTTCAGTTATGGCAAAGACATCTAACTGTTCTTAGTTGGCAACGCAATTCAATTCATCTAGTTTATTACTTAGGGCGGTTACATTTGATAATAAGTACCTGGGCAGATTTGATCACAACCGAGGTACTTCTATGCGATGGGTTGGCTTTGGGGGGTTGGTTTGGTAGGCTTTCGGGGGGTATTGATAACACTAACTTTCCTTGGTTTATTTTTTCTGCTGTGGTGCCTCTGGAGTGAAAGATGTATTCTTTAAGCTTTTTTATTGTTTAAAACGTTGGCCTACTACACCCATGCTTCAGTTCGTACAGTTGCCGTGACTTGTATCTAATTACAGAGGGGTCACTGCATGGCTTGACTTAACATGATACTTTTTAGTATTAGGAATTATACACTGTTAAGGTCACCACCCAAATCACTGTTAAGGCAGATAGAAATGTAGATATTTTAAACAGCATAACCTAGGTTGCCCGGGAGCGCCGACACGCACGTCCCCACAGTACGATGTGTGAAGATGATTTAAACACTGCAGGAGGATTAAATTTGTATGGTGCCTAGTAATGGGGATTTTGGTTTGGGCTATAACCGTATAAACATTGTTATATCACTTGATTTTTTATATTTTCTTTTTAAGTGTAATCGTATTTTTAAAAATGTGGCAGTCATTGTTGTGTTGTATTTAAAATATGATAGGGGCTACTGTTCTGATAATACTGATTTGATTGCCAGCCGATCAAAACAGACGGTTTCTATCGAAACAAAATTTTAAGATCAGTTTATTTTAAACGCTTAATTGATCATAACCAAAGGTGACTTAATGTTAGATTTGAGTCATATAATAAATTCAACGAAATGAATGATGAGAGACGGTGGATTCGCTTACATTTATTATTTTCTTTTATCAATACCGTTCGGAACTTTCTTTACACGGTTTTAACACTTTTCGTCCATTCGTACTATTCTGAAAACTGCTCGTTCTGTATTTGTATTCTAAAGCTCTCTCAATTATTGCTTTAAAAATGGAAGAAAAATTACATCAAGATACACTAAATTTAGAGTACAAGAAACCTTTTACATTAATGCTTAAAATTAAAACTTAACTAAAACCGACCAAAATCTAATAAAAGTTAAGTAATAAATCGTATTCGAGATTGATGAGAAAACCAATACATTGTATTTCACAATGATGTTGTAGCTCCAATAGTATGAATTAAAAATTCACTATGAGCAATTTGCTGTTCTCTATTTATCTCTACATAGTTTCAATAGAAGTTCATTTCATTTTTTTTTCTGCAATTTCGATTTTTTCTTATTTATTTCACTTATATGATGTTTTAGAATGTTTCTATTGATATTCTTCCTTTCGACTGTTACATTAGATTTAAAACTGGCCTAAGTAATTGGCCTTTAGAGACGAGGTTCATGTCTCAGAGTGAAAAGGGGTAATATCACGGAATACTTTTTAATATTCATTGTATCATATCCAATTACTTTACAAAAAAAATTAAAACTGAGTACATAATATTTTAAGCTCAATTTAGGATTATAGTTTGTAAGCATGCAATGAGATGAGGTAATATAAAATAATTTCTCTTTTGAAGGTCTTTACATTATTGTTACGTAATTATAGTAAAAATCTTATTTGCTGTAATAGATTATTAATATATATTATCTTTATTATTTTATCATTATTATTATTTACAATTCCTTACGGCTAACCATGAACAAAAATGCTGATCGCAAACTGCTTAAAACATTTAAGCGCTTATCGCCGCAAAATTATCAAATGTTGAATATGTCCATTCTCCGCCGAACGTGCCATTAGAACTGTGCTTTCGTCGTATTTTGTAAGTTTACCCCTTTTCATGTGATTCCATATCACACACTTTCGCAAGAATGTTGCAAGATGGTAATTATCGCATTTAAGATAATAAAAGACGAAAAAGGTAGTCGTGTAGCCAAGTTTCCTGACCACTGACCACTCAAGCAAATGCGATTTTGGCATGGTGGACCGACTCAAATTTTGAAGTGGCCAAAATGCACCTTTTATTTGCCATGCCAATCTGTCATCCTCTATTGCACTAGTACCACACAGTGGCGATCCTACTGTGCTTACACCTCCAGAAAGAAATAAGCCCCCCGTCAAAAGAAAGCAAAAATTCAGACGCTGTAATAATCAGTGAAGTTGTAGACTACAGTATTAGAGATATGGCTCTTGAGAGGACACGATACTCTCCACAAAAAATAAAACATCAAAAACCTCGTCTGACATCTTGGCTTCTCAAAATTAAATGCTGATCTTTTGATTTTCAGACACAGAGCGAGAATTTTTAGAGGAAAATGTGCCTGTTTGAAGATAGAGGAAAAATCAGAAACGTTTATCAAGATTCATGACTTACCACGCTATGCTATGCTAGTGAAATGATGTATCAGGTCTCTTTAATGTAAATAAAATTACATGTGATCCAGGTTTGGGGAGGCGCTTCATTTTAAGCTCCTAAAGAAGCATTAAATAATTACTTCTTAATAATTGCAATAAACATTACTTCCTTCCATGGCTCATACAGTATATCTCATGGAGGAATACACCAGTGTCAAGCACCTGTTACACACTTACAATTCGCTTTGAATTATAGGGAATATAGGTAGGAAATCATTGGAGAATTTAAATTTGTAAGGATTCCACACACATTACCACAAAAAGAACTCTTCAAATATGACTAAGTGCTTTATTGTAGAGCATAATGTGATGTATGATAAATTGGTACACGAATAAAAAGTGTTGTTCCATGCATTGAATTTCAAAAGAGCTATCAAGAAGCCGTTTTTTATTTAGTTTGTAATTTACATTACAAGCTATAATCCAGGAATGCTGCTATTCAATTCTACCTTATTTCCGCTTTTATATATTACTTGTCGAAGTTTCAATAAAATTGTATAAATTCAACTCTGAGTTTTTGTTTTATGCCCTACTATGGATGAATAAAAACATAAATTACTTATTTTTAGCAAATATTCATCATATTGTCCCGAAAAGCAAGGTTATGAAAATAATGGTGATTTTCAACTTTGTTCATAAGGACGTTGGAAAATAACACTTATAGGCTATGATCAAAATTGTGTCGCATATGATATCGTTTATATTGGTGCTAATATTAACATGACTTTTTATTAACTAAATATTATTTGTTGCTTTGCTTTGACTTGGCTTGGATTCTAAACACATTTATTTAAAAATTCTGTATCAGAAAGATTAATGAACCAGAAAATTGTATCAAAATAAAACTTGAATAAAATACAGGAAACAAGATAAATAAAGATCATAGAGGACACAAAAGCACCAGCTCCACTCAAGATAGAACAACAGACTGTAGTTTGTAAGTATGGTTATAATTTTTTATGGAAATTAATTAGGCGTATATTTAAATTCATAAAAGTGTCTTCTAAATTGTTGCACACATCATGAATTGTATTATTTCTGAAAGTATGGAAAAGTGCATAGCAGTTTCACTAGTGCATGGTTAATCGAACAACATAATCATTCTGAATGTACTACAAAAAGATTTTACCCGTGTCTTGTAATTCAAAGGTTTCTCTATCACCGGTACTTTCAAAAGTATAAGGATTTTCATTAACTCGAATGAATCACCTGTTATGGCTATCTCAAGCAAACCCCCAAATATATTTTTATATTAGATTCACAGGAGAGTATAACAAGTGTAATAGAAAAGTAGAAAAAAATATTTACACTGTTCTAACTATATTATTATGCGGTAGTTAAAACATTGCATATATCAGGTTTTGCGTAAGTCCAAAAAGGCGACTACAGAACTAGTCATATGCTTCATGAGGTCTGTACAAATATAATATTCTGATAGGTTCTCCATTTGAACAAGAGATAAAACGTTGCGAATTCATCTGTTAAATTGTTAGTTGATGCTTTTTATACATATATCCTTGTAGAAAATGAACAGATCAAATTATGCGAAGAAATTGAAAAATAAATTGTTTCTATTATCAATGTTACAATGAAATTTCATTACTTTTTGATGAAATTACTGATACACATTTGAGAGAGAATTTTAATTTAGTGTGAGGCCTGTAGACGCATGTAAATTTGATAAAATTATAGTATATTATTCAAGAGGAATTAATTAGCTCAGAAAAACTATCTGAATTGGCTACTAACTCCATCATCATTGGAATCATCGATCAGTTTACAAAATTTGCATTAAATTAATAAATTACTTTGTAGGAAAAGGTTTGCTCTAACATATCAGTTTATTAAGTATTGTCAGCTAAAATAAATCATAAAGGTTACAAAGCTGCATCGGTTCATTTTGTTGCTCCTAAACTAGATTTCGTTGTTAATTAAGCTAATGCCGTTGCGGAAATAAGCAAATCTTTTTTGACAATGTCAAACTTAACATAAAATGATTTCGTGAGAGACCAAAGTGATGGTGTTTGATTCCAACTACACCACTACTACAGACACTATGTAAAAAGATATTTGATTAGTTTTGTGAACTCATTACAACAACTTCAGGCAAAATATGGAAATAGGATCATCAGTTGAGTTTTGGTTAAAGATCACCAACTTTTCTTTCTTTTCTGATTTAAATATCAATCTTTTCAGAACAACTACAAATAATCTTTAAATAAATAGCCCAAAATATTCAGTGTTAAGTAAAGAAAGGGTACAATTATATTCACATGCTTTAAGAGTTTTACATAAACACTAAAAAAAGGATTTCAAGAAAAGAAAATTGAACCCAAGCGACAGAAATAAACAAACAACAAATCAGATGACTTTTTAGATAACTTGTCTAAAGAAAACATTTATCCATCTTTCTATTTTTTATTAAGAATGTAATATTGTGAAGAATAATGCACAAATATATTATATTTATCCTATAAATGTTGCTTTCTTCTTATACGAGTACGAGGGACGGTCAATAATTTTGGCGAATCGGCAGGGCAAAACAGACGAAGGGACATGGTTATTCGTGGGAGTGTTAGGACAAGTTATGACAAGTCAGGACCTGCAGCCGCACGCTCCTGCCTCGTCTATTAAAGAAACAGTAGCTGATCGCAGATCGTCAGTCACAAATTTTTCAACAATGGAGAAGGTTGAGCACCGCGCACTGATTAAATTTCTGACCAAGGAGGGCAAGAAAGCAAAAGAGATCTATGAACGCATGGTTGCAGTGCACACCGACACTGCCCCTTCCTATGCAACCATTGCTCGTTGGAATAAGAGGTCCGCCAAGGTCGTGACTTTTTGAAGATGAACCCCGTCCAGGATGCCCGTCAGATGTGACCAACGAGGACAATGTCGCCCGTGTGGAGACGATGATCCTCGAAAATAGATGGGTGAAGGTCGAAGAAATCGAGCGAGAACTTGGAATATCACATGGAAGTGTTATCAACATCATCCACGACAATTTGGTCATAACCAAAGACTCTGCCCGTTGGGTCCCTACAAACCTGACGCCTAATGGTCGATTTCAACGTCGTAAAAGTCCACAAGGCCAGAGTTGCACAAGCTGCCCTGCGCGAGTGTGGATTCGTGGAGCTCAACCATGCCCCCTACAGTCCAGATCTGGCTCCTAGGGACTACTTTTTATTCCGCCAGCTAAAGGCTGTACTGCGTGGACGCCGGTTTAGGGACGATGAAGATGTCCAGCTCGCCGTCCAGGAGTGGATGGAACAGCAGTTGGGAGATTTATGGTTGTCAGGAATTCGAAACCTCAAGGACAAGTGGCGCAAGTGCATTAAAGTCGAGGGTAGTTATATTGAAAAATAATAAAACGCTTTTCCTCATATCTCGTTTTCTTATATCCGAATTCAAAAACTTATTGACCGCCCCTCGTATGTCCTCATTTGACTGATTTTTGTTAAGAAAATCATTTTTAATTTCTGAAATTCAAATTCACAGAGTCCGTTGGAACTACTCAGGAGGTAAATCCTGCTCTCTGCATTAATGTTCGCTATATTTTATAACTAGAATTTTATTTTGCAATTAATACCATTTAATAGTAAAGAACATAATGATTTATAATATTATGCCAATTTTTTATCAACACTTAATGTGACTATACTACAATTAATCAAGATTAGATATATTAAACTATATTTGCATAAAAAACTTTTTATTTTAATTAAACGCTTGAGAAAAACAAGTTTATAAATAATTTCTTACGCTATAATTAATGTTTAAGGATATTTTTCCTACTTGGGTTCAGAGAGTGTTATGTTTTGCCTTTAAACTTATTGTAATTGATGAAGTATAATGGTACACGGAAGTGTTTTAAATAATCCCAACTTAATATTTTCATATCCAAATAATGTTTAATCCCTCTCAACTTAAATTGTATTTCCCCACAGAGAAATATAATGACTCAAAAGTGTGTAGTTCAGTGGTAGTAGGAGTTCCGAAACATATAGAGAGATTATTTAGTGGCGTAACTGATTTACCTTAGTTACATTTGAATATATTCATCTATTTCTATCTTTTCACACATTCGTTTGTTTGACTTTTTCTTGAAAACGACTCTTTTCTCCTTATCACCATTAATTAAATTTTTCAAGACCTTTTTGAACCTTTTTTTAAGAAAGTAAGAATGATTTCATAACTGACTTGATGAAGGACTGCTTAAGGAGGCTACATTCCGCCTTACTTTTTTATCCCTCCAGAGAGCGCATTTCACTTGATCTTCGGGATCAGTGCGTAAAAAGTGCAGATATTCTTTTGTGAATAGCACCTCCCAGCTTACACCCATTATGAACTTCTATTCCTTATTACGACGAACAAATGGAACAAAGGATAAAAAAAATCCATTATTATTAAATTGTAATTAAAATATATCAATATATCAATATATCAAATATATCAATATATCAATATATCAAATTTCATATTTCAATACATAAAGGGTGAGTGCAACGATTAGGATAAATGAGATACCGCAACACAAACGGAAAAAAACGGGGCGACTTCTCCCTGTCAAAGAGACAATATTAACCCTCTTATGAGAGTTACGGTCATATAGTTCTTTGCTTTGTATTCTTTTCCTTTGAATATTTTTCATTATCACTATCCTTGTTTTGAAGCGCATCCATTCACCCATTCTTCTTTTTCTAAACATTAGCATTCCTGTTACTGACACCTTTTATAGTCTCAAGAATTGTATCGAAGTGTCTTATTCGGCGTAACTCTCAAAATCCTTGAAAATCTCTTCAATTCTTTATTTGTGATATCTTTCCACCCAGAAACTTGAAGTGAGTGAAAAAATCAAGTTTTTATTATATCTTAACAATCGTGTATTTAATAGAGAATTATTAATTTCAATTTCCCTTCCGGATGCATAACTTTTCAATTTTATGAATTATATATTTCTGACATTTTTTTCTAAAATTTTACCTTATGAGCCTGCATTAAACTTAAGTGCACACAACTGTGCACTGTGTAACTGTGTATCCATTATCTTAAATTTAAGACATAAAAATAAAAAATAAAGCCTGATTTATTTTAGGCTTATATCTAGATTTATATGAATAAATTTAATAGCAGTTCTCGACCTTACATTTGTGGATGCATAGAGCTTTCCACCGTTTCTATATTTTCGCAGACTAACTTTAAGGAGATTATAGTCTTTGATAGTTTTGTGTCTGTAGTTATTCTTCTTCTTACCACCCTCTTGCTCATTTATACGTTTCTTTGATTCTGACAAGAGGTGGATTAAAGTGCTACTAAAATGTGTGTTTTTCTCCTCCTTGAAAACAATAACCAATTTTTCCTTTTTTTGGCAGAATATTTTAGGATGGAAAAGTTTAAACCCCAATTGGGGGGAAAGGCATGAACTTATCCTTAGAAGGATGTGGAAAAGGTTATAAATGAGCTAGAAGATTTAGAATTCGGCTACTAAGCGACAACAGAGAGGAAACCCCATGGCCAAAGTTCTGATACAATCAGAATGCCGTAATTCATCCCTGAAATTAATAAGACCATCAACAATGATCATACAAGTTTATATATACCATTACAAGGGATAAAATTGTGCATAAATTGTTCTTCAGGCTGCTGATGCATTAAGGCATGGACTACGTTTGAGTAAAGATGAGGAATGGACAATTTATTTCTAAGGCCTTGCAGGAAAAGTGACGCAATCCCACCAAGAAGCTGATCAACAAGTTGATATACCCGAAGGTGCCAAATATGCTGTGGTTCTTCTCTGATGAGAAGAATTCCAACAAAGACAAGAAGTTCAACTGCCATAACAACAGCCGATTTACTGTTGCTGTTTCCTTAGAAATACAATGAAATTTCCAGCGGCAATTATTGTATTCGATTTCGTCAGCAGTGAAGATGACGACATGTCACTGAATTTGTTCAATGTGCACTTCACGCTAAACACTGACGGCTTATGCGTGATCTAAGCGATGTGGTAAGCCCTAGCTTGAATGGATATCTGCAAGGAGGCCTAACCTGTGGCACCAAGACAATGCTTCTGACATATTCGTGACAATTCCTTGGCCTAGTTGCTGGAATGTTTTTTCGATCTGACATTACTTGACATTTACACTCCAAACTCCCTTGACTGCAAACCTTAGGGTTCTTTTTGCGTGGCGCGTTGGAAACAGAGAGCACTAATCCAGCTTAAATACGAAGGGCGAGATAAGGAGCACGATTATCAGGGCTTTCAAAGGACTAAAACAATAGACAGTGACGAAGTTCTGTGGGCTGGTCCCGAGGCTGACACAGCCAGGTTCATCGAAAGAGATTAACTGAACATATCGGAATGACAAACTGATATAAATTCGATATTTATCATTTGTACAGATAGTGTCCGCACCATATATATATATATATATATATATATATATATATATGAATGCAGATTTTATTTAAAGAGTTCTGTTTTAGGCCCTCAAAAACGGCACAATTAACTATTGAACAGCGCAGGTTTGTCTTGAAATTAATGATACGACATGGCTCCATAATCAAATTAATTCGTAATTTTCAAGCATGATATGGTATACGATTAGAATAAAAAACAATCCAGATAAATTATGCAAAGTGGAAAGCACACAGCACATTCGTATTTTAAAAAAAAGGAAATTCCTGTTGTAAGAAATGTGTGAGAACGGAAACGAACATTGACAAGATAAGGCTTTAATTGATGGTGATGAAAGAAAGTCAGTGAGAGAATTGGC
Source organism: Ceratothoa steindachneri (assembly GCA_963969495.1). Classification (NCBI taxonomy): domain Eukaryota; kingdom Metazoa; phylum Arthropoda; class Malacostraca; order Isopoda; family Cymothoidae; genus Ceratothoa; species Ceratothoa steindachneri. The sequence continues at coordinate 32,989,503 of OZ018324.1, read as the reverse complement.
TGCTGAGACATATTCAAATAGAGAAGCTGTGCGAGCTATTTTCAAAAATTATTCATAATTTAAAGCTATACAAAAGTCAATATTATCCAAAAATCTCAATTCAAAATAAGCAACAATGGTTATCATTAGGCCTCAAGGAAAAGAAATGTGCGATCATAAACATTTGGTATTGAATAAAGTAATTTTCAGTGATGATATCACTGAAAGACATGCTAAATAAACAGAATTATCGGAAATGGTCACTAACTAAGCCAAATAATCATATTCCAAATCCTTTGCACTACCCAAAGATAAAAGTATGGTGTTCAATAAGTGGAAATAAGATTTATGCCCCTATTTTATGAGGACCAAGAAACAGATCAAGTGCAGTCAATTAACGTTGCCAGATAAAGTTTTGTAAATGACTGACCGACTGTCAATATTTTGCAGAATTCGATAAAATATTTTGCTAAACGTATTAATAAGTGTATAGAGTGCGTTGTTGTTCATTTGAATGATAAAAAGCTAGCTAATAAGATTTCAAATAGTATTTTTTGTAATGGTACCTATTTCTAGCTTCAAGCTTTAATGCCTAAAAAATTAAGGCATTATAAAAAAGGGGAAATTTTTGGCTGTCACCTATATTTACTTTTAAAAGGTATTCTAAAAATTTGTTTCATCTTAGTTTGGATATGCGGGTTAACGTAAGTTCTGTTTAGATGGTCGCAGTTATGTATTATTTATATCTATATCTAGTAATTTCTACTCTAGTGGTCTCTTTTACCTGGGAACCCTGAGCTGAATATCCACGGTCGCGAGATCTATAATAATAATAATTATTTGTAGTAATAGTAATATTATTATTATTATTTTATAATTATTATCATTACAAGCCATCGCTTAGCCACTGCCGTCCCTTACGGGGGCGAGCTTGCACTTCGCTGCGTTCCCTACCGGCCCTTCGGGCTATTAGTCTCCGGCCTCTTTGCCATTTAAACGCCATATTCAGCCCCTTTTCATAAGGCTTTTAGGAATTTTTTTAAACACACGTCTTGATCTTCCTAGAGAAAATGAAAATACATATATACCTAAAAAAATTATATTAAAGTTAAAAAACTATTTATGTAATTCCTATAAATATCGCTATCAGCACTTAGCGCTGTTAGCCTTCAGCCTTTTTTATGTTTCAAAAAGATTGTAATCATCTCTACCCCCCTCACCTCCATTTTGCCCTACCTTCTCATCTCCCTCTTCCTCTACCCTTATCACCTCATCTACCCCTCCCCCTACCCCATCCCCTAACTTCTCTACATTCCCTCTCAACTAGTCCTCTATATGTTTCCTAACCATTTTATCCCCCCTAGTCCACCTCTCTCGCCCTATCTCTCTCCCTTCTCAACCCACTGAACGAGCGACACACCCACCCACTGGCCTACCGACGCACCGACGACCGACTGACTGAACCACCGACTGAGTTGGGAGATGTGGTTTTATGGGTGTAAAACAGCCACTGAAAATTCATGCCATTTTACTCGTCCACTAAGAAAAAAAATTAGTATTGCCAAAAAAATTGTTTGTTTCTTTGTTTATATATATATATATATATATATATATATATATATATATATATATATATATATATATATATATATATATATATATATATATATATATATATATATATATATATATATATATATATATATATATATATATATATATATATATATATATATATATATATATATATATATATATTTATCCATCCTCCAACATTGCCATAATCATTATTGGTGGTTAATTCATTTGGAAAATACAACCATACTCTATTTCACTCTCCTCTGCTACCGTAAAATAATAAATTCATACTAGAAAAATTGGATTTTTACACTTATTAGATATAACAATAAAAGAAACTGCTATCCCGCGGTATACATTTAATTTTTTTATTCTAGGTCCTAACCTAAGTGTACATATATCATTTTCTACTATTTTCTAAAAGGAATTAAGAAAAAATATTTTGTTGATTAGACTAGATTTAATGGAAAGTATGGTTGAAGTTGAGACAATATTTTCATTTCTTAAGTGGCTTCAAACTGGCATAATATAATTGTTAGATATAGAATTTAGTGTAATCTTCCTACAAAATGACTAAAATACTAAGAAAACACAGAGAGGTACCATTGAGAGTAATATAAACCAAAGAGGAGCAGGGTAAGCACCATGCATTACAGAAAGTTAAATCGCATCTTCGCCTGTCTCTAGGTGTCACTCCCGATCTGAATAGACGGTGCTGGAAGATACGATGGGAACTAGCCTCGTGCAATCGCATAGACACCTTAGAATTTACTACGAATATTTATGAAGAACTGTGTGATCGACAGTATCAATGCTACCGAGAAAGATGGCTGACCAGTACAAGCCGCTTGACGAACTCGAGCGCTTACATTTGGGGGAACGCATTCTGTAGTACTCTGTCCAGCTATGAAGCCGCACTGTAAAATTTTATCAATGCTGAAGGGAGAAATTTGATGGTTTATCCTGATTGATTAATATATAGTGATTAGTATTTTTATTTGCATAAGTATATTTTTCTTTGATATTTTTTCTAAAAAAAACTAAATTTAACTAATATATTCAACAAAGACATTGTGTCGTATTGGTAATGTAAGAACTCAGGGATAGCGAGAAAAATAATGGATGACACGGACTATTAGCCACATCCATCAAATTTCTCAAGGTGAAAATAATTCATTTGCTCATGAATCGATTAGGGGTTTCTTTACCTAAACTGTTAATTTTGGTGGTCATATAAAAGGAAAAGTGGGTAACAATGATATGCGGTTAATCTTGCAATGATTTACCTTGAATACCTAGGCGTTGATGAATAGCTTCCACTAAGCAATGCAGATGATGTACAAACGTTCGTAATCATTGCTATACTAACCACATGTTACTTGTTCCAACGACAAAGATTAATCGTGTGCTCAGACTCTATAACTCACGAAAAATGTGCACACAAACCCTTTCTTTAGTACAAGGTTTTTTATTCCTACATTTATGCAGCTGATTAACATGAATATCCAGGCCCTTGGATCCCATTTATTCGAATAATTGTTTCTTTTCTCAGCATTTCATGAAGCTGGCCTCTTTCCAAAATTGTTTCTCAATTTATAGATGCATGAACTCATCGTGAAAGTCTGCTGTTTGGTAATTTTCGAAGGTTGGCTTCTCTCTTTTCATCTTAAAGAAAGTTTCCTTTTTCTCGAGGTCAAGGAATGGATAATTTTAATTTTGCTAAGAAGTAGAATTAACGCTTTTTTTTGTCTAATAAAATATGGCATAGGGCAGGTCACAATTTTTATTGACTCGTAAACAAAATTTCACAATTATTCAATGATTTTTTATGTGTATCTGATTTATAAGAGAATAACAGTTGAGTAAACAGCTGAGCAAATTTAATTAGTAAGTTTCGAGCATTTGAAGTAGTAAACGGTGCGTAATCGAGTAATAATACTTATCAAGATGATCACTTACGATTTTTTTCAGAAAATTAAATACATTTTGATAAATACGTTGGAACATATAAGTAGCAAATTTAATATATTTGAAAGATTGATTTTGTTTACTCAAATCTCTTAAATAACGTGGAGAAACATTTTACTTTGGAAGTAAAATTCCCCCTCTCTGCTTTCCTGCAGCATTAACAACTTATGATATTTGAAGTGTCAGATTTGTTTAGCGTTCTGAGTTCTATTTACTTGGTCATTGTGCTTTCTTTAGCTATTCCAGTTTATCTTTCTTTTCTCATAATAACCTTTCTCCTCCCTACCCTAAACACGTTAATCATATATTTCGAAAGTTTCTTCCCCTTAATTTTCTTTTCTTATCTTCAACCACGTTAAATGTATTACCATTCATCACCTTCAAAAATATTAAATGAAGAGAATGAATTCATTCTTTTCCGTTCAACCCTCATTGTTAAAATAAAATAAATGATGGTTTCCCTTTGAAGAATTATCGTTTGATCGGTGAAGACAGGCGATTGGAAAGATCTGTCAGCAGAAGGCAGACCTTTTAAGGATGACAACCTTGATTTCATACGTACGCACCATTAGTGAGAGAGATTTAACTAAAATGTAAAGTAACTAAAATGAGATCCCCCAAATTAAAAACTACGATGGAAAGTTTTTAAATTTTAATTTTAAGAGCCCATTTGGCGACTCCCTACTAGGAACAAGGCAAAGAAAATACAAATTTTGTCAAATATCGAAAATTATACATATATTTTTATCCAAAACTTATAGTTAAATACCCAATTGTAGATTTGAGTGTAAATTATTAGTTTTGAATGAAACTACTGTTATGGAATTTCCTTCAATTTTTGAAGCAAAATATATTTTTCCATTCAGAATCTTTAATAATAATTGTCGCCCTATGATTCCAAAGAATACTCAAAGTAATTTCCGAAGTCTACTTCACCGACGGTTTCGTCGACCCCGACAGCGGTAGGTCCCGCACCGCCTTCGTAACGAGCGGTCTCACGCAGGCGTAGAGGACATCAGACCACTGCTCCACCCTCCAGACGGAACTGTTAGCAATCCTACACGCCCTCCAGCACGCTCTGCTTCACCAGAAGGCCACTCTGATGATACACACGGACTCTCAGTCGAGGCTGCAGGAGCTGCAGCACGCCCACCTCCACACCAGAGACAACTTCCACCTCACAACCACCATCCTGTGCACCCTGCAGGACCTGGCAGCGCAGGGCAGGCGTGTCCGGCTCCACTGGATTCCCAGCCACGTGGGCGTGCACGTTAATAAGGCTGCCAAACAGGCCGTCCACGGCCACATCATCACCTGGACCGTGCGCCTCAGCCTGCAGCAGCTCAAGGTGCAGGCCAAACGCAAGGCCGCCCACAACGCCCACCAGCAGCACCAAGAATGGGAAGCAACCAAGAGGCAAGTGGCGTGGTATGCTACAGCCACAGCCTATCGCCCACTGAACGCACCTTTTCAGCAGCCCAGAGCGAACGGCGTGCTGCTGCAGCGTGCGAGGCTGGGGTACTCCACGCGGGAAGAGCTGCACGCCGACTTTTTGGCATGGAGGTGCAAACACTGTGGCAGCTGCTCCCAGCGCCCACTAGTGCACTACCTTCTCTCCTGCCCAGCCACCGCCCACCTCAGGCCAGAGCCAGTGCCAGCCTTTCACCCTGTAAGAGGCGCCCTACTAAGGGCGCGAGAAGCAAGAGCCGCCCAGGTGGTCCGCCACACACCAAGAAACGAGCTGATGGAGGGGCTGAGAACAGCACCCCATCCAGCTCCTGCAGCCTCGACTGAGAGTCCGTGTGTATCACCAGAGTGGCCTCCCGGTGAAGCAGAGCGTGCTGGAGGGCATGTAGGATTGCTAACAGTTCCGTCTGGAGGGTGGAGCAGTGGTCTGATGTCCTCTACGCCTGCGTGAGACCGCTCGTTACGAAGGCGGTGCGGGACCTACCGCTGTCGGGGTCGACGGAACCGTCGGTGAAGTAGACTATGGAAATTACTCTGAGTATTCTTTTGAATCATAGGGCGACAATTATTATTCTCTTCACGTTCTACAATCCATGAATTAACTTTACTTCACCCTCAGTCAGGCCCTATCATCAATTGAAGAAACACAGAACAATCGAGAAAACATGTATTGAAAGACATCCAATCAAGGTCGCTATTAAGCAAGACGTTTAGAAAAGAATTCGGTGCCACCTTTGCGCATACTCTTCCTATCATTGTTTTACGCTTAGATTCGCTGACTATAATTTTGAGGATCCTGTACCTGGTCCAGAATTATAGGTTTATAATAATATAACCAGTAGATTTTAACTAACTACGAAAGAATAATTGTTGTTATGTTGGGATGTGTTAGTTGTTCAAGGTTGAGAATTATTTATTATTCTATTTAATTTTGGTATAAAATAATTAATAGTTTTGTTGAACTGTTTTTACCTCTAAAAAGGAGGTCGATTAATCTGATACACAATCTAAAAAGAACCACCACGTTCCAGAACAACTTTCAATAAAATTACTTTAGTTTTTACCATCCTTGTTTAGAAATTAAGATTTATGCCGATTAATTAGGCGTTCTAGTTAAATTATCTTCTTAATTTATTCTTCTAAATTATTCCATATGAATAATATCAATAACTATCACACTTTAATTAGAACTCTTTTCCCTTTTCTCGTAATGGTGTGTTTCAATAGTTCTTTTTAAATTGATATGTACTGTATATTGTGTTCCAAATATCTAAACCTTATAAACAAATTAATTTTAGAGCTTTGTTCTGCCATACTCTTTTTAATTCAACAATGTTCACTTTCAATATTACCGGGTGTCCCAGAAAAAAGTTAACCGTACTTTAAATTAGTATAACTCAAACACTATTGGAGATTTGTGCTCCTGCAAGAAGTGTTTTATTCAACAACTATTTATCTGTCGATTCTGGGAATTTCATTAAATTCCCTATTCCGGTGTTGATACACTAATTGGTTTAGTGGAGGCTATCAAAAATATGTTTGCGCAAGGAAGTCAAATAATGAAAATAAGCCTAGGAATTCTAGGCCAGCGTGCACTTTCAAGAGAAGTGTAGGGAGACTAGCTAGCCTAGGCCACTGTGCCATTCTTCAAGCAAAGCCTAGGCCATTTTACAGTGTTTTTTTCAGCACTCTGTGGTATGGTCTTGTCATTATTGCTTACTAAGCAAATCAAAGCGTTTCTGGGTAAAAGTTTACTTTCTTAGAACCTTTTTAATTATGCAGTTAACAAAAAGATTAACGCGTATTTGTAATCATAAACTTTATTAAGACTGGCAGGATTAAACAAGTACAAGATTTATTTGAACAACGTTTTCCAGGTAGACACATACCAAGCAAGCCCACAATTTGGAAAAATGTTCGCAAATACAAACATAAAGGAACATGCTCAAATTTAAATAAAGGTCGTTCGGGTTGTATGAGAACCATAAGAACAACAAAAAATATTGAAAATGTTCAGATCACGCTTCTTCAAAATCGACATGTATCAGTCAGAAAGAATGGGTTACAATTGTTAAAGTCATAATTTAACCGCATTAATAAACATGACTTAAAATGGTATCCCTATAAGATGCATGCAAGACACCAGCTTTTTGAAACTGATGTTCTTCGTCGTAGACAATTTGTCGAATGGCTTCTCGATAAACCTGCTCGTTTCTTGAAAACATTGTGATTGGTGACGAGGCAGCCTTTTTTCCTGAATGGAAAGGTAATTAGCCATAATATTCGGCAATATGCACTGCTGCCCCCCCCCTCCCCCAGCATTCAACTTTGACGCACGAATTTGTCAGCAGAAAGTGTCTCTGTGGATTGGAATATGTGGAAATGGCTATCTTGTCGGCCCATTGTTTTACGATAATAACTTGAATGATGCTGCCTACCTGAACATGATCAACGAAAGGATCTTGCGGGAACTCCGCCAGCTTTATGTCAATTAATTCAATAGACTTTGGTGGATTCCGGACGGCGCACCAGCTTATAGAGAGCTTGCTGTAAGAACAAAACTAAGAAAAACGTTTAAAAACCTCATTGACGCGCTAAATCATGCAATTGAATGACGATATTTAAAGAATTACGTGTATTTTAATTTACTCTCTTCCTTGACAAGCTTTAACATAGGTTTGCCAAGTATTATTAACAATTACTATACGATTTAGTGTTTAAACATTTCTTGAAGTGAAATGAATAAATCTATTGAAATAATAATAAATTAATTCCCTTTAACAATTCTGATTGAAATGAATAATTCTATTTTATGTTTTAATACATTATTTCACATGTATAATTAATATTATTAAATAAATTATTTTCTCTAATAAAGAAAGAAGTATACACCTCATCTATTTTTACTTTAAGCAGTAAATATCTCGTTGCTTTCTGAGCTGAATCAATGCAAGAACAACTATAGTCGACGCAGCGAGAAATGGACGTTTGGGTGTAGCCTAATCATAAACACGTGTTCCCACATTGTTGCCAAATTTGCATAGATCAGCTGTTCTCCTTCCTTTCTAACCAGTTTCCCCACCTTACTCTCTGACTTTGTCTTTCGTTCTCTCTCTCTATTTCTATCAAAATTGGTGTATTTCCGAAATTATTTCCAAAATTCTTTTGACTTTTTTCCACACCACCATTGAAGTAAAAGTCTAGGCTCGTTTTATTTTATAGAGTTTTTCCCTGTAGGCCGAATCCTCTCTCTCATATTTACTCCGAAAATTCATCTGAGCTTTCTGAAATGTGTATAATGAATTCCACTTACATTTCAACTGCTTTGCATTGCCCTGTGTCGTGTTCTCGAAGTTATTCGCAATGTTTGACAGCTTGAATTCAGTTTTCTGGCGTGATGGCATTCATAGCTTCTTTAAACAGAGTTTTCAGGTTAATCATTTTGAAGTTGTTTCTTTTGGCTATGTAGGACTTTACTTGAGCCCAAATCAGCTCAATAGGGATGTATTGGCAGTGGTACGGGGCTAACCTCACAACCCTTAGGCCTGCTTCTGTTTGCTGTCCAAATGGAAAATCTTTGCAAGCTCATATAGCTCTGCTTTTGACAAATTATCACTGACTGCAACTCCCTTATGAATCAGCCAGTTCTTAATGTCTGCTTTTCTTCATGATGAGGTTGGCAATTTTTCCCCTCATGTACTATGGTACGATATGTTATCCATCACAATGACAGAATTTGGGTAGTAACTGCATACGAAACCATTCTTTAAAAACTGGAATATCAGTTCAGTATTGTTAATAAAACCGTGTGTGTAGCACCTGTACGGGCAGGTCAATCGAAGCAACCTGGAAAGGTCAATGATAACGGCAACATCGCACTGCTCAGCTAATATGCTACGTTTAATGGGGAAACCTTTATACAAAAAACGCGCATATATTTTTACCTCAATGGCTCTGGAACAAAAGTTAAAATAATTTAGGAAATCCACTAATTTTGATAGAAATAGAGAGAGAACGAAAGACGTAGACTGAAAGTAAGGTGGAAAAACAGGGTAGAAAGGAAGGAGAGCAGCTGATCTGTGGAGATCTGGCAACAGTATAGGGACACGTGTTAACGATTCGGCCACACCAAACGTCCATTTCTTTCTGCGTCAACTTATAGTGAACAAGAATATTGTGTATTTATTCTATTTTACATGTTTTTGTTACTAATCTTCATAACGAGTCAAATTTTCTTTGCAGTCATGAAAATGAAAAACTACGAATAAATTAATTAGGAGAGGTTTAGATTTAATTAACTAAACAGATATATTTATAGCAGAGCAATTTAGACAGTAAAACATAAACTTTAGTACTCAAATTACAGGAGGTCTGGTTATAAATAATTATCTAATTTTGTAATGTTTATGATTAAAAGCCTATTCATTTCTTCTGTTATTTTAATCAACTGCACTGCCTCAGCTATTTTAATATCATAATATCATGTCTTATATATACCATGCGAATTATTGTTTGAGATAAGTAATTTTATCATTTATAATTTGAAAAATACATTAAAAGATATCAAAAAGTGACGAAAAAAGTTTTGGTATTTGTTTAGTTAGGGCTTTAATTCAAAGTATTATTTTATAACAAATTAACGCAGTCTAATTTTTTCTTTGCAGTTCTTATTCCCTAGTGGGCTTTGTAACCTTTTAATTAATATGGGACGTATTGAAGCAATTTTTCTACTCCTAATATAAACCATATGCGAGTAAAAGTTACATCTAAAATATCCCATTTTCGAACAAAATTATTATATTCTAATGTCCATTTTTCCATCAAATATCTAATCAATGAGTTAAGGTAAACATGAATACGAGCTTAATTATGCTTTTTTCATGAGTAAATACAGGAGTTAAAAATTCATAAACTACACTACAGTAACTTGAATATGCATAAAAATACCTATTTCACAATTTCTACGCAACAAAATTTTCAAAGAGAGAGAGAGAGATTCATGAGAACAAAGAATTGGGTATCTCACGGACGAACGGATCTACAACCGGCGTCTTTTGGTAAACTTCCGAGGCGATAACTTAGCGAGACATGTCAAACTGGAGCGCAGAACCCAAATCAGCGAAAGGGCGCTAAGCCTTGAATCAGAGTAATATTCACTTCCACCGGCAAACAAAATCGCTTCCTGCAATGCCATATATATTTCCCAGCGCGGAAACGAGCAAATTATTATTCAACCAGGAGGCAGGCACTGTTCACGTAGTATCCAAGTACTATTTACGAGAATTCATTGGAACCAGCCAAAGGACACAACGCGCCCCTTCATAAGCCACTCTCTGTTACCCTAAGGACTCACAGGCAAGAAACCAGTTTTTCAGAACTACTGCAGTCAAGGATGTAAGGAATCATTCTGGAATACGTGTTTCGCTCCGTGCCCTGCAAGGATACTCCTTCGAGCAACCACTCAAGCCCCCCTCCCCCTTCTTGAAAAATGGTAAGCCCATTAAATTTTTCTCTATCACCGTCGAAGAGGTGTGACGCTTTCCGACTACGAAGCTTCACCTCCTCATCTCCTCTCGTTTTCTTTCGGGTAAATATTGTGCTACTCATAGCTCGTGCGAAACATTTCATTGTATATTAATTTTTTTGCTGAAAGATTAGTTTTCCAATAGTGTATAAATTATTATTAATTTGTGTTATTTGTTTGTATAATAGTAAAGATTATATATGTTTCTCTAAGTCGGATAACGGATTAAACGCACTCGAATACCCTCCATACTTAAAAGGGACTTCCCCCCGCGTCTAGGGAGAGCATGCGAAGGTCAGTGAAATCTACCCGACCTACGGCAAAAATCAATTTTGGTTTGATTATGATGGTAAATCTTTGACTCTCATAATGAACACAGTAGAAACAAACTTTTCTTCGAAAGTTCCAATTAAAATGATTCATGCCGTAGTTTTAACAATTGCAAGTTTTAAATTTTGTTTTCGGCCAATAGTGAAATTTTTATACTTAAGTTATTCGAAAAGAGTATACATCAATACTTCAAACTAATTCACCATTTTTTACTTATTAATTTTATCTTTAAGAATGTCATTTCAGGCACCAATTTTAGCTGGCAAATCGCGCTATCAATTGAATTGACGAGGATGAAATTATGCTGACTAATTAGCTGGTAATGGTAGCAACAAAGCAATGTTTCTTGATTTAATAATAACAAGGTATATGTATTCTGATTATTGAGCAATTAATATTGCTTGCATAGGAAATAGCATTAGGCTAAGTTATATGTGGATATAAAATGGCCTTATTTTACAATTACACCCGCGAATTAATTAGTCATTAAATGAAATAGCGCTTCAATAATTTTATGTCTAAAATAGACCTTGATTGATTACCGGTTTATATTAGGATTTAATATGCTGCTGAGAAACGGGAAGAGAATAATACTTTGAGTTTTGTCATGCAAAGTTGAAGGGTGGCGCTGAAAAGGGGGAAAACAAGCCTGGTGGAATGTTTTCGAGCGTCCTTTAGAAGGGTCTGCTTCAGCTGGCTTGTTGAGAAGTTATCAGAGTCTCTGGTCTCGTTGAGGAGATTGTACGTTATTTGAGAAGGCAAGCTAGTATTAAAGTGTCGTAGAATTGCTCATAGTCTGGTCCAATAATTATTCTAGTCCTTGATTTGAACACACCGCTTTTGTTTAAGTCGATGGTATTAAGACCCTATGACTCAATCTACGATCATTATATATATATAGTCTTTAATTCCTACTGAACGTGCGGAAGCTGGTTAGAGGCGGGTGCGCCGCGGCCAGGATTCTCACTATAAAAGTCTCACTTGTTACTGGACACACCGCTTTTGTTTAAGTCGATGGTATTGAGACCCTATAACTCAATCTACGATCATTATATATATATATAGGCTTTAATTCCTACTGAACTTGTGGGTTGCGCCGCGGCCAGGATTCTCACTATAAAAGTCCCACTTGTTACTGGGGGGTAGTTTGTGATTGTTAAATTCTAAGAGTGCATAATACGGGTTGAATAAATTAGCCGAAGGGATTCTTAATTAAAGTCTTGCCACGAGTACGTCAAAAAGGAGGATCCACAAATAAACTCACGTACAAAAATAAACTTTACTTCACACCAAAATAATAATTAGTAGCAATAGTTAAACAGGCATTTAGGTAAATAAGGATTAACTTTTAAACCGGATTAGTCCGGGTTGACAGCAATTATAAATAATAATAAAAAAGGAGAAGAGGATAACACTGACGTAAAGCGTCTAGATTTATAATGACTCAATGGGAGTATAAATCACTGTTAATTAAATAGGTAATTTAAAAATAGAGGTACACTGGATTTACAGATTACCATTAATTGTGATGGATTGGAGAGACGACTACTCAGGTCCAGACGGGGTGGTTCGGGTGGCATTAACTCGAGTTCTCGGGGAGAGGGGAAATAAGACGACAGGTTTGGGGCTGCTGACTGCAGTTCCGGGTAGTTCACTCCTAACTGGATGTGGCACTAACAAATATTAACTTCCAGTAACTATTTGGATGTTCCTTTTTCTTTCTCAAGTTACGTTGAGCAACAGAGCGTATTCCTCTAGTCACAGACTCTGCGGGGCAGGATTTTCCTCTGAAAAACACTTTAAGACAGCGACCAAGTTAACTCAGCGGCGCGTTGGCAGTCGATACGTTACGGCAACGACTCTCGTTCAACATGTGGGTTACGCGAGTAGGTTTGCAACACTTCTCCAGAGGGATGAACGGCGTTGTCATTTATACCACGGACTGTGTGAAATCGAGAGAGAGATTCCATTTACGACAATTCGCTTATCGCAGCGCCTTCTGGACAATCTCCATGGTATCATAAAGAAGGCAAATAAAATTTAGGCTCCTCTGTGAGATAGGCCTTCTTTCGTCAGACTTCCTTTCGCCTGTTGGGGAAGTTTGCACGGATAACGACTTAGGTCAAGGGGAAGGTCGAGGAGGGCGGTAGAATTTCGGGAGAAGGTGGGTGGATAGAGAGGAGACGAAGTTCAACTCTAACGACAAATTTCTTTCGTTCCCACGATTGTCTGGTGGCATGGGAGTATGTATATTCCATACCCTCACATATAGCCTTCGAAGAATAAGGTGTTACGTGAAGCTAAGAGTAAAGCCGACTGATAGCAACTCCGGGATAAACTGGTGTAATGGGGGCCGATAATCTTTGAAATTCTAGTTCTCTTCCAACCAAGTGGTAGCGTGATCCTTCATTATCTCTCAAACTTAGCGAGGATAAAACAGGTCCAGCTTAGAGTTGCGTGAAAATACTTGGTCTATATTTCAGCTCCTCACCTCCTGAGGTCCACCCTGGGTCTCCCCTGCATAAGAGATCTTCCCACCCCCCATCTCACAGACTCTTCATGAGTTTCGTTTAGGAGATCATTGTTTACAATTCAAGAAAATGCTACAAAAAGGTTTCATTTCACTGCATCACGTTCTTAAACAGGGTAAAATTATCAGAATTGTGTTCTAAGAAAATTGCAGAAGATATAAAATTATGTGTACTTATATTTAAGGAGTGTAAGGTGTCTGGGAATTTTCTTTGATCCTTTGCATTACACATATCTCGAGACCTATAATAATGCGATTGATAAAGTTTTTTCATCTCTCCACAACTAAAAAAATTTAAATTAAATAAATTGAATGCTTACCCATTCCGAGTAAGCTTAACCTTTGGAGCTCCCTAAGGTTGAGTTATGTGCTCAAAATCTTTAAGGTTAAGGCATATTTTAACATAGTTTCAAAGGTGTATAATAACTATTGATTTCCTCCTCAGATTTGTGCCATATTCCGAGTGCTTTTTTTCTTATTCTCTTTCTTCTAAAACCTGTCAAATCTCTGTTATACATTGACTTCTTTCGTCCTTAACCTTTAATTGGTATCGCGCAAAAACGATACAAATTAAGGGTTTAAAAGGTCAATATGAACTATAACAATTACTTTCTAATCGACTGATATAATTATACAAGGGAAAACAGTTACAAAATTTAAGGAATGCTCTTCCCTGTATCATCATTGGTGTCACTACAGTTCATTTGTGTAAACAAAACTAGGCAAACTCAAGACTCACTAATATATCATGTTTACACATATTGTAGGATGTTGAGGAATTGTGCATTACGAACTGTTAGAAAACAATAACACAATTAATTTTAATCTATACTACTATTACCGTCGTTGTTTGAAAGCCGCTTTGGACCAAAGACGACCCTCTTTAGTTTCAAAAATTTGTGTCATCCTCCATCACGTCCTTAAACAGGTCTAATAACCAAATATATATTGGAGAAGCTGGGTTCGAAAATAATGCTTGATTCTCAATATTCTCTTGAACTTGTTCCTTCTAATTATTACTTGTTTAGATGATTAAAGAGTCAATTGGATTTTCTTAGATTGACAGCAAGAGAAGAGGGTGAAAACAAGTTGGATTCATATTTTGCATCAAAACCTAAAGAATATTATAGATGTAATGATTTTCTAGAAAGCGATTGAGGTTATAGTTATAATTAAATATTTCTATAGTTCAAAGATTTTCATTTGTAATATATCCTAAAATCTGACATTACTTTCGTTATGACCTATCTTCTAATTTGCTATGGCGTTCTCAATCTCAGTGTCTTTTTCTTCTAGGAATTGACACATCTTCCTTTGATTTACATAGCCGAAAAAACTGCTGAATCAGTATTCCAGTAGCAAGCAAGGATTTCTGATTGTTTGATCATTTTCTTGATTCACTTTGTAGACAAAGGATTTTAATTTAGTGCTCCTGATCTCCTTTAATCGCATCATTTTTAAATACCCCAATAATCTCTTACAACTTCCCTCCGCGTAGCACTGTACCTGTGTAAACTGTTAAACTTAGTACCTGGCTGAGGGAGCGGCACGCTTTTGTAGCAGCAGAACCCCGGCTGTTTCAAGCTAGTTTGCGTCTACCTAAAATTTAGGGGATCTAAATTTCGCTATTTTCTCCACATTTTGCCCATACTCTTTAACCAGCCTCTCCTTGCCTCTTTGCCTGGTCGGTAAATGATAAATTGGCATTCGTTAATTCATTTTAAGTCAGGGACGAGAGGGCGCCTTATCACCCCTCCCTCTGGGTTCTCGATGTGGTAGTGAGTTTTAAAATGCATGCATCTTCGCTAACATTAATCCTTTTGCTCCCGCTCACACTCGTTCTTTTTGACTTATAGTTAAGTCCGTTTTATTTTTTTTCTCTCTCTCTGTCTAATTACATAAAGTACATAATTAAGTTTATCCAAATTACTGCACTTTGGTTGGAGTTGTTCTCTTCGTGTATATTTTCCACTGATTCCTTCTCTAATTTTGACATATTTATGACCTTTTTCCTGTTTACTGTGAAGTTTGAGCTCGGATTCTTTGTTCACATCACCTTCTGTGTTCTTTATACATGCAGATCATATAGATTCACATCTCTAACACGGTCACATATGTAAGTAAGAAAAGTAAGAATCACACGCGCACACATACTGTTGTTTTTCCAACTTCCCTTTAGTAATTATCTAAAATATGGCTCCAATAAGGATAGAATGGCCAGGGTGTACTAAGAAATATTATCCAAAGTGGTTTTCCAGACCTTCGCGCCTTGATGCCATATGCTACATGTGTAGTATAAACAACAAAAAGTTAGCTTTCCTATAAAACCTCATTGAAGGGAATATGAAAGAGACCGAGATTCTTAAGTTAGAAAACTGCCATCTAAAAGAAGAAGTGATCCACCTAAAAGAAGAAGTAAGTAAAGTCAGCAATAAAGTTACAAATGAGGCTCATACTACCCAGAGTTCCCAGGAATTTAGGAAGAATTCAAAAAGGGCGAGGAGAGTAGAAAACTCCACAACACTCCTACAAACAGGTTCGCTATTTTAAGTGAGGCAAGCTCTCTAGGTGTAAAGTCCCATAATTTAGAAAAGCAGGTTAAGAAAGCCAGAAGCAATGAAAGTAATACCTATGTCTTGTCTGACTCACTTTTAAGGAGGATAGGATCACCTGCTGGACCTGAAGCAGAGCAGTTGTCTAATTATGCCATTACCTTAACCGCACCAATTTGTCTTGGATATTTTTCCATCTTTCGAGCGTTTTGGCTCAGTCAACGCTGTTAATATATTAATAATAACAGTTTTCTGTGACGGTAAACGAGACGACATAAAGGCGTGTCTTTGAAATCAGCTATTTTGGGCTGATGGATGGGTCATTCCTAAGTGTTGTCTTCCAATTCAAGGAGGATAGGATCACCTGCTGGACCTGAAGCAGAGCAGTTGTCTAATTATGATATTACCTTAACCGCACCATATATATATATATATATATATATATATATATATATATATATATATATATATATATATATATGTATATATATGTCGTAGAATAGACTCTCGACGATATACCATATATAACTATTCGTTGAGGGAACTATTCTCATATTTTGAGTGCGTGGTAAATCTAATTGAACGAGGTTATTTGTCTTCAATATGCTTAAGAAGTGAAACTGAGGTCAAGGATAATAATAAGGCTATCATTAATTAAATAGAATTTTATTAATTAAACTCTTAATAACACACAAAACGGAAAATGTTTACATAAACGGAGAATGGAAAGGGTCGTGGGAAATATCTGACTAATCCGAGGATTAAGATTAAGAGAGATTTAAAAAGGTAAACAAATAAAAATTGAAGGGATAGGATGGTTTGCTAAACCCTTTAAAGCACAGGGTAGGGTTGACGAAAGGTTAGAATAATCAAAGGTGAGGCTCAGCTTACGTAATTACAAGTTGTTGTGCAGAGGAAGGCGACGCGAAGGAATCTTCGGTCCGCTGGCGAGTTCCAGCCGAAGGAAAGGGGGATTAAATTATCCTGACGTGACGTCTTGGGATTGAAAACTGTTTCTTGACGAACGGGCTTAAAGAACAATTGCTGTTCTAACGTTGTTTAATTCTGAACAACAGTGGGGGTGAGAACCGTCTCTTATCTACGGGCTTAAAGAACAATGGCTGTTCTAACGTTGTTCTCTTTCTGAACAAGAGGGGGGAGGGTAAGAACTGTTTCTTGTCAACAGGCTGAAAGAACAATAGCTGTTCTAACGTTGTTCTCTTTCTGAACAACAGGGGGGCATTGTGGACTTGGCGTCTTGAAGGCTTAAACCTTGGCACTCAAGGGATATCGTCCTCTTCTGGACAAAATAGTGGATCTCGAAGTAGAGGCCACTGGTGCACAAGGTGAGACCGGATCGGCGTCATGTCTTGCGAAGATAATCTGGATCTGATCTGATCTAATCGGTAAAGTTTTCATATAAATAGTCGGAGCCATCCCCTTGGCGTAGGGGACAATGCAGTGGGGGCTTCGAGGGACTGCCCCCCCTGCGCCTGAGAACATACCTTATTTGCCCATAAGACTAACTCAATCTGGCGAATTCGACGAATGGAGGCCAAACGGGGGGGGTGGATGACCTCCTTGGTTAAATATTGACTCAGTTAGCGATAAGGTGCCCGGCTTCGACGCGAAGATGCACGTGGGTAGCAACGTGTTTCTAAACAACATGCGATATCGGTTTAATTTAAGCGGCGTCAGACCGTTCTATCACAATCTACATCTACGAGATTTTAAAATAAACATAAGCACTGTTTACCGTCGCCCAAATAATACCGTTAATGAGGACTTGAAATTATATAGAATCTTACAAGTAACCTCAGAAGAAGAACAAACGCTATTACTGAGAGATTTTAATTTACCCAATATTTGTTGGGACTTGAATAGAGCGATTAGCCAACAAGCAAAAATAATGACAAATTTCTTCTATAATATTTAATTACATTAATGCGTAAAGGAGCCAACCAGAGGAAATAATGTACTTGACCTAGTTATTGCAACCCAGGAATATTTAATATCAACTCTCGCCGTAAGAGAACATATTGGTACGAGGGGCGATCAATAAGTTATGTAAATCGGTAGGGCAAAACAGAGGAAGGGGGATGGCTATTTGTGGGGGTGCTAGGATAAATTATGATCGACTTCAACGTCGTCAAAATTCGAAGGAGCAGCGCTCTTGTAAAACCAAGACCCAGCAAAATTCGGTCGCGCATATTGAAAGGTGATAAAACGTAGGTCTATCACTGGGATCCCGAGACCAGGCTCAAAAGCACAGGGGCTCTCTGACCCCTTTCAAGTTCCGGACCCAACCCTCAGCCGAGAAGATAATAGCCCCTATCTTCTGGAGATGTGTGGGAGTGTTGATGGTGGACTATGCGCCTCGTCGAAGGACCATCACAGGCTAATATTAGTCTGAGAAAATGGCCTGGTTAAAGAAGTGCATCCGTCAAAAGCAGCGCAGCAAGTTGACACGCGGTGTCCTGCTCCACCATGAAAATGCCCCTGTCCACGAGGTGAGAGTTGGACAAGCTGCCCTGCACGAGTGCGGATTCGAGGAGCTTAACCATCCCCCTTACAGTCCAGGTCTGGCCCCTAGGGACTACTTTTTATTCCGCCAGCTAAAGGCTGCACTGCGTGGACGCTGGTTTGAGGACTATGAAGATGTCCCGCTCGCCGTCCAGGAGTGGATTGAACAGCATTCGGCAGATTTGTGGTTGTTTGGAATTAGAAGCTTCAGGGACAAGTGGCGCAAGTGCATTGAAGTCGAGGTTAGTTATATTGAAAAATCCTAAAACACTTTTCCTCATATCTCCTTTCCTTATATCGAATTGCAAAACTTATTGACCGCCTCTTGTACATATGACCAATAAACTAATCTGCTTTGATTTAAATGCCAAGTTCCCAAATACCAATAATTATTCAAACGCACCAGACTAGAGTAAAGCCAACTGATAGCTGATAGAACTAGAAGATGTAAACCAACTTTGGAAAAAATTGAAGAACATTTTTTATAGCACAGTGTCGTAGAATTGCTCATAGTCTGGTCCAATAATTATGCTAGTCCTTGATCTGGACACACCGCTTTTGTTTGAGTCGGTGGTATTGACTCTATGACTCAATCCTACGATCATATATATATATATATATATATATATTGGTAGGCTTTAATTCTACTGAACGTGCGAAAGCTGGTTAGAGGCGTGTTGTACCGTAGCCAGGATTGTCACTATAAAATAGCATCTTTTTATTGGGGAAGGGTTTGTGATTGTTGAATTCTAAGAGTGCAAAATACAGGTTGAATGAATTAGCCGAAGGGATGCTTAATTAAAGTTTTGCAAAGGGTACGTCAAAAGGGAGGAGCCACAAATAAACACACGTACTCAAAATAAACTTTACTTTACACAAATATAATAATTAGCAATAGTTAACAAGCAAAATTAAGGATTAAATATTAAACACTGACTTTATGCGTCTAGATGTATAATGACTCAATGGGAGTATCAATCACTGTAAATCAAATAGGTATTTTACAGATTACCATTAATTGTTATGGATTGGAGACACGACTACTCAGGTCCAGACAAGTTGGTTTGGGTGGCGTTAACACGAGTTCTCGGGGAAAGGGGAAATAAGACGACGGGTTTGGGGCTGCTGGCTGCAGTTCCGGTTAATTGACTCCTAACTGGATGTAGCACTAACAAATAGTAACTTCCAGTAACTATTTGGATGTTCCTTTTCTTACTCAAGTTACGTTGAGCAACAGAACGTACTCTTCTAGTTACAGACTCTGCGGGGCGGGATTTACTTCCAGGAACACTTTGAGACAGCGACCAGGTTTACTCTACGGCTCGTGGGTAGTCGATACTTTACTGCAACGACTCTCGTTTAACTTGAGTATTACGCGAGTAGATTTAGACCACTGCTGCTAGAAGGGTAAACGGCGATGTTATTTATATCGCAAATTGTGAGAAATCGAGAGAGAGATTCCATTCACGACAATTCGCTTATCGCAGAGCCTTTTGGACAATCTCCATGGTATCATAAAGAAAGCAAATAAGATTTAAGCTTCTCTGTGAGATGGGCGTTTTTTCGTTTGAATTCCTGTCGCCAGTTGGGGGAAGGGAAGGGGGGGGAGAAAGAGAGGAGACGAAGGTCAACTCAAACGACAAATTTCTTTCGTTTCGACGATTGTCTGGCCGCATGTGAGTATGTACGTTCCTTCCCCTTACACACAGGAATATCACGTACCTCTTAAAACAAGGACTGTTAACGCGAATAGAGGCAAGCCACCGTGGTATAGTAGTGACATCAAACGAGCAAGTAGAGACAGTAACCGTCTCCAAACGTTATTAAAACGCAATAGAAGCGATCAAATTAACCAAAAATATAACACTTTTAGAAGAGAGGTGAAAACACACATAAGATCAAGAAAACAACAATACGAAATCGAGATAGTGAAAGCAAGCACCACTAATCCCAAACATTTATATAGTTATATCAATAGAAAGAGGCAAATAAGAAGCGGGATTGGACATTTAAAAACCAGGCGGGTGTAATTATTTCAGATGATATAGAAATGATTAATATCTTAAAAGAGATTTTAAGTTCAGTTTTCACCAGAGGATATACTAATAACGATACCAACGAGGATACACAGGTAAGCCACCCATTACTTAGGAGCCTGGAAGTAAATTCACATCTAGTAATCGATAAATTAAAGAAATTGAACTCGTACGAGACTCCTGGTTCTGAGGAATTTTTCCCGAAAATCTTACAGCATGTCCAGAATGAGGTAGCAGAGTCACTTGCTCTAATTTTTTAGCAAATCTCTCGAGCATGGGATCGTTACTGATGATTGCAAGGAAGCTAACGTCACACCTATTTATAAGATGGGGTGTAAAAACCAGGCCGGTAATTACAGCCCCATAAGCTCAACCTCAATAGTTGGTAAGTTGCTTGAAACGATCATTAGAGACAAACTAGTAGTGTGTATTAAAAACAATAACCTAATACGAGATAGCCAGCATGGTTTTAGGTCCAGGAGATCGTGCTTAACAAACTAATTGACTTTTACCATAAAGTTTTCAACCTATATAATAATACTAAATCATTAGATATAATATACCTAGAATTAGAAAAAGCATTTGACAAAATTCTCCACCAGAACTCATAAACAAAGTATGTACGCTAAGAATTAACGGTAATATATATTGGGTCGATTAGTAGCTGATTAAAAAGAGGAAACAGAGAGTGATCATAAATGGTGTGAAATCTGACTGAGTATCTGTTACTAGCGGTGTTCCTCAGGAATCAGTCCTAGGGCCTATTTTATTAACTATATGCAGCAGTGACATAGACGTTGGAATAAATAATATAATATCTAAGTTTGCAGAGGATACGAAGATAGGTAACTCAGTATTATGCGAAGAAGACAGGGCTAGCTTACAAACTGATATAAATAAAATTACCGAATGGTCAGAAAAATGGCAAATCCTTCAGTCCGGAACAAAAAACAAAAAAAACTACACATTGCAAGGCGACTAAATAAAAACAACCCTGCAAGCTAAAGATTTAGGAGTAATAATTACAGAAAACTTAAAAAAATCAAACCAATGCGCAGCTGCTGCAAAGAAAGCTAATATAGCACTAGGATTTATAAAAAGAAACTTTACTTATAAAAGCAAGGATGTAATTATGCCACCATATAAAAATATTATCAGACCCCATCTTGAATACACTGTACAATTCTGGGCTCCTTACTTATATTAAAAGACGTAGATAAATTATTTGCTGTACAACACAGAGCGACAAAACTTATCTCATCAAAACGGAACAAACCTTTCCACGAGAGGTTAAAAAACTCAATCGATTTTCCGTCGGAAAACGAAGACTAAGAGGGCAGTTTCTCGAGTGCTTCAAAATACTCAAAGGATTTAACAATGTTAATGCCAATAACCTGTTCACATTAACAGGGGGGTGTCCCACCCATGGACAGGATTTAAAGCTTCAGGGTAAAAGAGCTACTCGGGATGTAATAAAAAACTTCTTCACCTACTCGATTATTAATGAGTGGAATAAATTACGAAACGTGGTAGTAAACAGCAGAACAATAGACTTGTTTAGATGAGATTAGATAAACACTTAGCAAATATTGAAATTGTATAGCATAATATTTATAAAAATAAAAATAAATTAACAAAACTGTAAAATAAAATAATATTAAAAAAAATAGAACTCTCAAGTGTACGTATGTGTTTGTTTCCATATTCGTCTTACTTAATTACTATCCTATGGAAATATCCTTCACGTATTTTCTACTTACACCTGTAAGGTACTTTTCCACACATTATTTCATGTACGGCACTTGCCGAAGAGAGTGGAGGGTGGGAGAGAGCTCGCATCTTTTCTATCTTTTGCTTCTACTATTCTATGCACTGTATAGGTGGTGCAGGCTTAAGGCCAGATCGCCTTGGTCAGGGCCGTAATGCCCGTAGGATCTGTGTATCTATGTAACTTTATTCTTTTACAAACCAGCAAGGGGATGTTTAAATGCCCTACATGCCCCAACAAGGGCGTAATCCCTGCGAAAAGGACTTCAGTTATATTTCTTCCACATTGTCACTTTATCTTCACCGTTTTCTTTACTTATCTCTTGTTACAAACTTAACCATTTCTAATGCACTTTAAAGTGGAAGAAAAATATGCCGCCTGGATCTCAAGTTATCGTGAAAGGCTTTTGTAAAGTATGACATCCCCATTTAATTTTTTTCCTATTTTTCTCCATTTATTTTTTTAACTTTTCTATTACTCGAATAATTAAATTTGTAAGTCTTTAATCTTTTTTTTAGCCCGTTTTATCCTTATTTTCATAAGACTGTAAACATTTCAGGTCGTAAATCTCCTTTGCACTCTTCAAAATCTCATAAATACTCACGCTTAAATCTTGGGCAAAAGGTCGATGGTTGGATTTTAAGCTGAGTTATTATATATATATATATATATATCCTTAACCAAAATTATAAGGCACGTATGAAAAAGTGAGAATATGATAAAACTCATTTATTCCATACTTGACATAATACAAATAAAACTTTTGCGTATATTCTATGAATAATAAATATTACTATACTACAATAAAATAAAAAATCACCAAGGTGAGAATAAACATCCTTCTCGTTCTACGACCCTCAACTTTCTCGTAAATTACCATCTTACCCACGTTAAATAAACTGATGGTTACGTAGAGATTAAAGGCAAACAGGATTGGGGCGAAACTGACATCTCTACAAGTTATAAACGGAGGATTTGTATCAAATTTTGATGGAAAGTTCCTAAGGTATTTAATTGTCAACCTACGGTATGAAATTTATGAAAGAAAACACAATAGTTTTTTAGTTCCATGGGTCCAAATCCGTGGTAACTCTTACGTAACTTAATATAAATGCTTCCTATATTTTTTGCTTTTTATTTAATATTTGTTGCTGTTACTATATATAATATTTATCACATACTAGTGTTTTATCTTTACAAAAGACAGAGCTAAATGCCTAGAGAATGCAAAAATTACCTAGGCAGTTTCTGTTATATATGTAGATCAGTTACATTAAGACAATAAAAGAAACAGTTGATTAAACATGGGAAGAAACTTTATGAGCTGTAATTTGGATTTAAAATGAGTGACCAGGACAAACGCTCGGCACCTCACATATGTTGTGTCATGTGTATAAGTGGCCTTTTTGCATGGGTGAAAGGCAAAGGGCCCTGCCTCATGTTTTGCCTACCAATGGTTTGGAAGGAAGCAAATCACCATTCAACGGATTACTACTTCTGCTTAACTGATATTAAAGGCGAGTATTCAATATGTTTTCTTTCCTGGCCAATAATATATTTTTAGTATATGTATCAATTAAAATAATAAAAATAGATACTATGTGGTACTTACACTATTTCTGCAACTGATTAGAGCCAGTAATATCGATTTGTAGTATTTCACTGCAGATCACAATAGAAAAGGCAATAAATCTATCATGTATCCAGATAAATCATTTTGCCACCA
Organism: Ceratothoa steindachneri; assembly: GCA_963969495.1. Classification (NCBI taxonomy): domain Eukaryota; kingdom Metazoa; phylum Arthropoda; class Malacostraca; order Isopoda; family Cymothoidae; genus Ceratothoa; species Ceratothoa steindachneri. The sequence goes on along the minus strand of OZ018324.1, from coordinate 32,965,522 downwards.
CTGCATTTGAAATTAGGCCTAAGGAAGCAAATTCACAAAGCCATGTTCCCAGTACTTGCATATTCGTAGGCTCTCAGATTCGTCAACTTATAGCTGATGTTGAATTCGAAGCAACAGTGGATGAAACTGAGCTAGCGGCCTGGTATGTATTCGAAGGTGTATGTAAAGGGCTTCTAGGTAAGCACCAAAATGCCCACGAGAGTGTATAGTGTAGAGCCTAATCAAGTGCTACCAATATCTCAAAAGCAATATGTGACTGAAGATACACTTTTTTCATTCTCATCTGTCCTTTTTCAAAGAAAATGGAGGAGATGTGAGTTATGATCATGGAGAGAGGTTCAATCAAAATTTAGTATCTATGGAAAACATGTATAAGGGAAAATGGAGCCCTGCTATGCTGGCTGAATTCTGCTGGAACCTGAAGCATGACACACCTGAGAAGTCTTACAAATGAAGAAGTAAATATAAAATGTAGGTTAATGTATTATATAATGCTATGAATCATGCTAATTCATTGGAAAAATCAGCAATGGAAAAATATATCTGACTTTGTGAGCAAAATACATTTATATTATAGTGGAAATCTGTACCAATTGCATAATAATTAAATCGGCAATTTTCAAGAAAATGTTACGTGATGATGGGAAATTTTCGTTTTTATATTCGAATTCAGTACACTCAACTTCATAATAAACGGCACATGAGATCTATGTTTTTTTCATGACACTGAACTTTGTTGTACAGTGTATTTGGTGTGCCATCTTTTTTTTCTTTTCGAACCACTTTAATGCGTTTTGTCATTAGGAGCATAAGTGGTTGGGGCAAACTTCTTCCATTTAATGTATGATCCTAAAGTTTAGACCTATTTTATCAGTGATTATCTAATTGCTAACCTAGAAGTAGTAATTATTTTGTTAAAAATGTGATCAAAGAAACATATTCCTGAAGCTCAGAGAGCTCAAATCATTGCATTGTCCAGAGAGGGATTATCCCAAGTCAAAATTGCAAGAAAATTGAAGTGATCGACCAACGGTGTGCAAAGTACCATTAAAAGGTACAATGAGGCCATTCTTTTCAGAAAACTTGATGCTCAAATTCCCCAAAAGTGTCTAACTTCGAGAAAAGAGAGGTATCTTTAAAGGACATACCTAGCCTAGAGGAAAAAAACTCTTATGATGCAGCTGCTTAGTTTCGCGTCGCAGCAAAGAAACTTATCAAGGCGCAGAGTGAGAAGAAAGTTATTACAAGCTGGGCTCAAAGGATCTGAGGTTAGAAAGAAACCGCGGCTGACTAAGGTGGATTAGAAAAAGTGATTCTCTCAGCCAAAAGAGAAGGAAGATCGGACTGAGGATGGATGATTGGGCTAAAGTTGTTTGGTCTGATAAAAGCAACTTTGAAGCAGGTTTGTAGGAGTGCGAAGATGTATAAGAGAGAAAATTCCTTCCAACGAGAGAATATAAATAGCTTATTAAATTACCAACTCATGACGGACTAGCCGTAGCGTGACGGCAGAGTGCTGGCATTTGGTTTTAAAGACCCGCGATCGGAACTCCCAAAGTCCACAATTTTTATGAAGAAAATTCAAGAAGAAAACGGAAAACAAGGAAAAGGATTTCAAGAGCTAACCCATATCAAACTCAGCAAGAATCAAGGAGAAAGCATCACGTAATCAAGAATTAAGAAGAAATCATCACGTCATCAAGAATTAAGAAGAAATCATCACGTCATCAAGAATTAAGAAGAAATCATCAAGTGATCAAGAATTAAGAAGAAATCATAACGTGATCAGGAATTTGGAAGGAATCATCACATCGAGATAAATGCAATCAATGGAAGATACATCAAGAAATAAAAATCGATGATCAAGAATTAACCCAGCCAATAAGAATACCAAGAGTCAGATATATGGAACACAATGCTTGAAGGGGCAACTTCAAAAGAAATAAATAGATTTGAATATAGAAAATCACAAGATCAAGAATAAGATTGATAAATAAGAAAAGTTATAATAAGGATATGCGCCCGCCCCCCATAGGTTCTCTAAAATAGTTTCTACTAATTTATAACGCTTGTACGCATTTTGGGGGACACCAAAGTTTTTATGGGATACCAAAAATGATCATTAAAATTTGTATTTCTCAGCAGATCTTTGGAACCCTTGGAGCTGTTTATGTTCACTTTTTCATACCTGCCCCATAATCTTGACCAAGGCTGTATATATGTATATAAATATATATATATATATATATATATATATATATATATATATATATATATATATATATATATATATATATATATATAACACGTGAGGCCAACAAATGTAGAAAACTGCCTACGGAAATGGAAAAATTTGATTGCCTTTGGTTTCAATTTTTGCTCTTCTAGCGAGTACTTTTTCTACTTCAAAAGCTCTGGGAGGACCTAAAAGAGTCCATAAGATGTCATCAGTGCCAGCTTCGAATGAGCACCTAAAGGCCACCATCAGGCAAGAGTGGGCCAGCATCGCGGCACACAATCGTGGTGAGAGTGCCTCAAAGAATAAATGCCCTCATTACATTGAAGGGCTTCTAAACGCTACTGGGCTTGCAGTATCAGTTTGTTTTTGTGGCAAATTTTGGAAGGCATCATCTTTTCTTCTGTTATATGTTGCTGATATTGTATGTATCAAATTTAGCATTATGTTAATTCATGTTGATTGTTTGGGCCTATATAACTTATTGCTATTTATTCCTCCATGTTTAATTTTAGTATTCATCGTGATTGTCAAAATAAATCTACGACCATGCATTTTTTTCCTTTCTTAAAATCTCGAAGTTGTCCTAAATCTTCAATGCTCCCCTGTATGATTTCTAACCTTGGGTTTCAAAATATAATTGTGCGTTGTTTAAGTTTTTTCAACAGTTTTAGACAAATTGTACCTCTAAATCCGGAAATCAGATCCGTGTCCTACTCGTACGATCAGGACAAGTATTTATTTTAATCGATTTTTATAAATATCGTTTTCTAACAGAATTTATCAATTAAACTTTTAAAAAATTGATTACTATAGTTTGCATAGTAGACTTTGATAAAGATTGAATTGGATATTAGATCATTATTATTCAGAATTCAGGTTTGAACTTCTGTTTCTTCGAACTCTTAGAACGCTCATCGGTAGGGATGTCTTTCTTCAGTGGATACCAGTAATTCTTGATGCCTGGTTTTCATCTCTTTCATGTCCTAATGGGATTTCTCCCCTTGCTCTTTAATAGTTGATCTAAAGTTTTCAGAAAACCAATCCATATGTTGGAATAAGTAACGTATTTCGTGCTCATATTTCATTCAAGGATTTTGAAAATAGTCAGCATATTGATGAAAAGTTCTATTTAGTTCCTTGCCCTCTAATTGCCAAGAAAGTTCTTTTAGATCAGAACAAAAGATTTTCGCGCTACTAATTCCACTTCGTTTATTGAGTTTCTGTTGAGATTTGGAGTTGAGAATGTCAACGATGCCAGCTTTCAAGTTTACATCGTTAATCCCCGAAAGGCAAAGCACAAGTAACTGAAACAGCCACAATTTCTTTCTTAACCTTTGCTGAACTGTTTGATCAAGGAGAGCTTAATGTGGAGCGGTAGGAAGGGTATCCTATATCTGTTTCATACAGGATTGTTAATCCGGTTACCTCCTCTGCTAGGCACCAATTCCACCAGTAAAGTCCATTCCTTCTTCTTGGAATGCTAAGCTCGGTTCCTACTATCCTACATGCAGAGAAAGCATGGGTACTTGGTAAACCCGGACAGTTTTCCCCAACAAAATCTCACATTCTCCTAGGCATAGTAATTTTTCTCTAGCACGTATTCACCACTTCCTACTTCCCATTCACTATAGTCTAGTAAGCGATAGCTACAAAGGCCGACTGGTTGCCGTTGTGCAGCAAAACACATTTCAGTAATCACTTGCAGCTTTCAATTAATAGTTCGCAATCTTTGGTACGGTACTATGACACTCCAAGCTTGTGTGGAAGCTGCACAATATTTGTAGAGTCCTTTCCCTTCAGACAAAAACCGGATATACTCTTGATGTCCATTGAGGTATAAGGTCATGCAATAGATCATTTAACTCCTTTTGAAAAAAAGAACCTGGAAAATAATTTTCAAAGCCACCTCTTTTTGATATTTTTGTCAACCCAGCAAGAATTTTCGTCACTAATGTGAGGAAGTCCTAAAATAAGATACTGGAAATTTATCACAATAAGCTACAGGACGACATGCTGATTAAATATCAAGATACTTAAGACTACTCCGGTATTCTCTGTTCATCCCAGTCAAATCAATAGTGCAGAAGTAGGCGTCAATGCAATGGTTTGTCTGCTCTCTCCAAAGCTTGGCAATTCCAAAATTCAGACAAATTATCTTGCCTTAGTCCAGTGACGATGGTACTCGGTGCAAGTCGTTTATACAATTTGTGTGGCCAAGCTTTATCTTGGTCACCAATATTCATACCAAAATACTATACTAGTAGTAGAGGATTTCCATATTTCCTTTTTTCAGAAGAATCACGAGCAGATAATGAAATATACATATAGTTCAGTATGAGAACCGCTGGTGAGCACGCGGGAACCGAGGCTCGTTCTTCTTTGGAGAGAGGTGCCAGGAAGTATTATGTTTTGAAACCAACCAGCTTTCATTTAGGTAGAATCGTCGTCTCCTGTGGCAGAGGGACCTGTTCCGAGTCAGAAGCATGTGGATATAAATACCCATTGGCAGTATTCGTTGGAACAAAGAGAGTGTGTGTATTGTGCTGCGAAAATGGGAGAAGAAAGTAAGCAGCGTTGTAATAGGCTATGTGTGTGATGAGAAGGGTAAGATCTATCAACACCCAGTACAAGACTGAGTCCAACGCTTCCCCCAAATGGTAGCCAGATCTCTACGTGGTCTGAAGTTTGTGTGCGCTATGGCTGTGATCGAACCCGGTACTGTGATGTTGGGAGACCAACGCATTCCACTTGGCTAGCATGCTAAACATGCTCTTTGAAACTTGTGACTGGATTTCGATTAGAAACAAACATGTATTCGCTTTAGATGCAGCAGAATACATTGGGCGTATTTTGCAAGATCTGACCGAAACCTCTACATTCCCTTGCAAAATAAAAATACCAGTTATTCAAAAATTACCGAATAGACACTCTTCAAAATTGGTTTAGTTAAATAATTAATAAAGACTTTTGGATCATATAAATACAAATACATTTACATGTACAAAAGTTTAAGTAGCGATAAATCGAAAATTTAAAATGATTAAGCAAAATTATGTGATTTTTGGATTTAGCACATCGAAATTGACTTGAATCAGCTAAAAGAACTCTAAAAAACCTAAAGTCGGTGTTGACCAGGGAAAAAATATGTATTTTGTTGATATGTTTAAATATTTTGTTAAAATGTTTGTCATACTAAATATTTGGCTGAATATTTTGTATTCAGTAAGTACTATTTCAAATAAGTGATATGACTAAAGCTAAAACATTTAGGGAAATCACATACAACACAAATCAAACTTTGTTCTAGGCAAGGGTTATCGCAAATAAAAATTGCTAAGGAACTAAGCATCCCTCACCTAGAAAAGAACAAAGTGGCAGGTGACATTCTGATTCCCTAGGAGGGGTCAACGTATGAATCACCTTCAATATTTGGGACTTCTTTGTGGTTAACTGTTCAGAAATGAAGCAAGTATCGCTAGCCCTATTCTTCATCACACCCGTAATTAATCATCTTGAAAATATTCCCGTAAAGTGCTGCTCTCATAAGAGGATCTAGTTCTCCACTGTTACGCTCCTTTTAGCTACTTTGCCACAGATCTTCTCTTTTTCAAACTACTATTGGTATTAAACTCTCACACACTCTCTCTTTCTCTGTGTTTAACACTTTTACACACCTACTGTAACTTCCAGAGCGATTTGGAAGTTATTATTATTGGTTTTCACTTTTTAGTTTGCAATAATAATAATAATAATAATAATTCATCTAAGTGTAACTCTGTTCAAAAATCAACTTTGTCTTTTATCTTAAATTTTGTATTAATATCATTTATTCTAAATTCATTACTACTATTATGATTATTTAGTGCATAATATTATTTAAGAATTTTTTTACTTTTATTTGATACCTACATAATTTGATGCGCTATCTTTAGATAAATTGCTATCTTACAAAAAACATAAGTCAAGTTAACCCAGAATTGGTGCTTTGGATCGATTTTAAAGCAGAAAATTTAAACCTCCATGAGGAAATGCCTCACTAAATTCTCGTTTAAAATATTTGCAATTTCCAGCTTACTCAGGTCATATAGAATCGGAAAATTTTCAAAACCCTGCAAAAATATGAAAAATTTCATTTTTGCATAGACTTAATCTAGAAGGTTTTTGTTCCCATTCACTCATTACTTGAGTCTATATATTCTTTCATATGCATTTGTTTGGGTGCACTGAAATATGCCATTCCTGGTCACCCTGGTGAGGGGATTGAAACTCCTTTCAGGAAATTACCATGCCGTATGCCTTTTGTCATCCAACCAGACACAAGTTTCCTATCTTTTTTTCACTCAACAGCTATGACTCTGAAGGAGATATTATAAAAAATGTAAGGATATTTCATATGAGTAGGTGTGTATACGTGTATGATAAATAGAGAGTAGCATACACTTCCTTATACCAGTGTGTTTTGTATGTGTTTGTCCTTATGTATGATGACTTTAATTCGACTAGAATTAAAAGACATAAAATGATTCATGGCGATTTAAACTTATGAAATTTTAGGCCGAGTAAAATTTAATTAGTTAATGAGTTTTCTTCAAATTGAAAATGAAAACTTTTTTTCTCGATTTTAGTTGTTTGGGTTTATTATTCAGTGTCACTAAATATTGCTTTACGGCTCACTTTATAAGAAACTTTAAGTGGGATCCATTATGGGGGTATAGTGTTACCAATTTATAGCGACGTAACCAGCTTATATGAATGGGGAAGTATCGTCGCGGGTATTCTTATAGTTGACTGGGCTTAACGAAGGTTTAGGGTAATCGAGGTAAAGAAGGACATTGAGTAACCACGTAGCAAAAATAAATTTTTATTCCCAAAAGGGTCTATTAAAGAGAAAAACAGCACGTCAATAAGTACTTTGCTGGCTACAAGCACGATTTCTTATTCAACGCGAATTATTGAATTCTAGAGCGAAAAGACTTAGGAGAATAAAAAGGATTTCCATAACGCTAGTATGGAGATTCTTAATAACAATTATAATGCTTATTTCTTAATGGTTCTCATAGTTCGCCTATATATGTCGTTTGATCTTCTAAGGGGCGTGGCCTAGACTCGTCAGAACGACGAGCCTCCATCATCGGGTTCTTGGTTTCTACCCCTAATGCGGCGCAACTGAACAGGTGTGTTTTCCTGATTTAATTACATATCCCAATAGTTTTATCTCTATTGCTTGTTACACATCTCTGTTACAATTTTGGGGGGTCAAAGTCTGTATTTTCACAGCTGCTTTGTATACTCCTGTCTTATGATAATTCGATCACGAGACGCGAATTGTTTGCTTATTCGTTTCTTGTAGACTTAGGCATTTTGATCTTATATCCTTTTCTCGCGTTCGCCCTTTTTGTATTTCCCGCGCGTTAAGGTTTAATGAGACTACCGCGCGTCCGTTTTGTTGAGTTTCTTGCTGGGCTTATTGAATACTGCAATTTCGTGCCATTAGTCTGTAGGGGTGCGAAAATTTATGATAGAAATTCCTTCCAACTTGATAATAAAAATAGCCGATAAATTTACTAATGATAAGACGGACTAAAGTCAACCGTGTGGCTACAGTATCGGCATTCAAATCCAGAGGTACCACGTTAGAAACTCAACAGTCCCAAAACTTTTATAAAGACCCCTAAAGAAAGAAAACTGAAGAAAACGCTTGAAGGAACTCAACAAAAATAAAGAAGCACAAAGAAATCAGAAGAAAACGTTTGAAGAAGCAACGAAAGAAGAAAAACCGTTTGAAGGGCCAACTTGCAAAAGGAATTTTAGTCTTGAGGAAAAATTTGAGGAAGAAAAACTGCATCGAGAAAATCAAGTGAAAAGCAAGATGAACAAGAATAATTAAAATAAAAGTATAATAAGGATATAGCCTCCCTCCCCAAAACTGGTGACCCTCAACGGGCGAAGAATCTTCTGATCTTCGTTGCAACTGCACCTGCTCTCTTACTAGAGATTTAAGAAAAAGTGCTGCAGGGAACTTCTGGGAAGGAGAAGCCATTACTCATTGATTAGAACAAGACTTTGTTCGCTCTTCTCAATTCCTCTAACTTCATTCTACTCATCACCCAGACACTGAGGCCGCAGGAGATAGAGCTACTACTACTCGATTAAGAAATCCAAGACTGGTCTCTCCCCAATCCTTAAATTCGCTCCGCTTTTTAGAAAGGGACCTGTGTAGGGGTGCGAAAATGTATAAGAGTAATTCCTTCCTACTCGATAATATAAATCGCCGATAAACTTACTAACAAAAAAACGGACCAAGCCAGTCGTGTGGCTAGAGTATCGGCATTCAAATCCACAGGTATCGCGTTCGAAACTCAACAGACCAAAACCTTTTATGAAAATCTTTCAAGAAAGAAAACGAAGATTTTGGACCCACTCAAGAAGGATACACAAGGAAAATGGAAAGAAAACGTTTGAAGGGCCAACTTAAAGAAAAAAGGAATTTCAGTGAAGAAAAAGAAAATTCGAGGAACCTGAATCAAGAAAAGAAAAAAAAGCGAGCCGAGCCAAGAATAAATAATAATAAAGCAAGGCCCCTAGCCACATAACTGTACCTATTATATAAGACGCTCTCTACAGTAGCCCTCAACCAGTAATGAAGTTATCGAGAGAATTTAAGACCAACTCAAGAAAGATACACAAGGAAAATGGAAAGAAAACGTTTGGAGGGTAACTTAAAGAAAAAAAGGAATTTTAGTCAAGAAGAAGAAAATTCGAGGAACCTGAATCGAGAAAAGAAAAAAAAAGCGAGTCGAGCCAAGAATAAATAAAAATAAAGCAAATCCCCCACCCCATAAGTCTACCTATTATATTAGACGCTCTGTAAAGTACACTTCTACCAGTAATGGAGTTATCGAGAGAATATTAAACAATAAATATATAAGTAGATATCTATCAAATACATAATTTGGCAAAGCAAAAGTCTGACAGCATCTTAACATACGCACAGGGCATCGATATTTACGCAATTACATATATCTCTGCTCAAAACGGGCCTATTTATTGTGCTATATTATAAATTAAAAAATATTTAATACCCATATAGACAATCTCTTTTACAATTTAATCTCATCCTTTCTGGTTAATTATAAAAAGTATGATTAAGAGATTGTAGAAATACATAATAAGGCACGTAAGAAAGCTAGATAGGCAGCAAGACATGTATAAATGTATGCTTCTTTCTCTTTTAATAATGCCTACAAAAGAATTCGGATATATATTTAGGACGGATCCCTGTTTAAAGACTTTTCGTTATTTTCGATGCCGTAACAAGGCTTTATAAAGTTCCCATTATGCTCATATGTGAGGGTTAAACAAGGAGCCTATTCTGCCCTGCACACACGTTTCTTATACCTCACATGAACGAAAACTATACAATATTATTTTACAAAGACATCATTACATCATTATTTATATGAATACGAGGAGCGGTTAATAAGTTTGCAATTCGGATATAAGGAAACGAGATATGAGGAAAAGTGTTTTTTTATATTTCAATATAACTACCCTCGACTTCAAAGCACTTGCACCTCTTGTCCCTGAGGCTTTAAATTCTCGACAACCACAAATCTGCCGACTGCTGTTTAATCCACTCCTGGACGGCAAGCTGGACATCTTCATCGTCTCCAAACTGGTGTCCATGCAGTGCAGCCTTGAGCTGGCAGAGTAAAATGTAGTCGCTAGGGGCCAGATCTGGACTGTAGGGAGGGGTGGTTGAGCTCCCCGAATCCACACTCGCACAGGGCAGCTTGTGCAACTCTGGCCTTGTGGCAGGGCTATTGTCGTGGATGAGCAAAACACTGCCTGTCAACTTGCCACGCCGCTTTTGACGGATGCACTTCTTCAACCCAGCCAGTTCCTTGGCGTAATATTGTCCTGTAATGGTCCTTCTACAAGGCGCATAGTTCACCATAACACTCTCTCAGAATCCCAGAAGTTGGTGGCCATGAACTTCCCGGCTGAGGATTAGGTCCGGAACTTGATGGGGGTCGGATACCCACTGTGCTTCCAGGCCATGCTTTCGAGGTGGTCTCGGGATCCCAGTGATGGACCCACGTTTCATCACCTGTCACTATGCGTGACTCAAATCATGCCGGGTCTTGGTTGTATAGGAGCAGTAGCTCCTCCGAACTTTGACGACGTTGAAGTCGATCATGGGGCGTGAGGTTTCTAGGGACCCAAGGGAGGATGTTGATAACACTTCCATGTGATATTCTAAGTTGTCGCTTGATTTCTTCGACCTTCACCCGTCGATTTTTGACGATCATCATCTCCACACGGACCACGTCTGAAGGGCGTCCTAGACAGGGGTCATCTTCAAGGGACTCACGACCATGGCGGAACACCGTATTCCAGCGAACAATAGTTGCATAGGAGGGTTCGGTGCCGGATTACACTGCAACCTTGCGTTCATGAATATCTGTTGCATTCTTGCCTTCCTTGGTCAAAAATTTGATCACTGCGCGGTGCGCAACCTTCTCCATTGTTGAAAAATTTGTGACTGACGATTTACGATCAGCTACTACTTCTTAAATAGACAAGGAAGGAGAGTGCAGTTGCAGGTCCTGACCTGTAATAACTTGTCATAACACCGCCACAAACAGCCATCCCCCTTCCTCTGTTTTGCCCTAGCAAGTCGCAAAACTTATTGACCGCCCCTCGTCTATTCTGTATTTTTCACGCAATTAGTTATTCTTATTAAATAACACCGTTATATCTTTCATTTTAGATTTTTCATATTCGCGTTCCAATTACAAGCCTTTACAGAATTGAGATCACACTCATCTGTGAGGCTTCATACTGCATCTATTTCGAGTTGCAATGGACGCTACAAAGCTTGCGCTTGGGTACTAGAACACCTCTCTTTCAACTAGACTGAACTTAAGGCATACTGAGTTAACTTTTAAATTAATGCACCATGGATTATGTACACTTAAAAGGAGTTAGCTTTCTATAAACAATTTACCGACTTTGTACATTATTCACTTCTTGCACGGACTGATATCCTTCTCACACCACCTGACATATAGTGTTTAGCTCTTTCAAATAAACTAATGAATTTTGACAGTTAAATTAATCATCACTGGAACCTAACACTTTGTACCCTTTTATTTATAAGTTTAAAAAACCTGTAGCCAAACGAATGGCATCTGGTATCATCTCGTAACAATGTTGATTGAAGTGATCCCTCGGGGAGAAATGCGTCCTTACAACATCGTCAATGCAGCTCCTTCGAAACGGTAGGCCAAAGATAATGGAATTTCTCAGTTCTTTTTCTTTTTCGCTTACAGTGGGCTCGGGGCTGGTGTCTTCGTTGACGACTCCCATATCCTTTCCTCCTGCTTGGCGTCGGTCCGCTGTAATGACTGCCAGAAGACGATCGACGGTCTCACTAGGAAATGAGGCAAATACATAGAAAATTTTCATCTCCTCCTTCTTTATTACGCAGAAGTGAAACTGGTTCTCTACAATTTTCAACCAGCCTGCTCACTTGATGTTGATTGCGTTTGCGAAGTCCCTTTCACCTTGTCCTGCCTGACGCTGACTTGATAAGTTCATTTCAATGATACCTTAACTGCCCACTCGAAGCAAACGGCCAGCAGTTTTTAGACGGGCGATTTAACATTTTATAGCAGTGTTTTACCAATTTCACCAATTTATGGCGGGTTGGTTACCAGTTTGTATGTGAAAGATGGATGAAAATTATCTGACTCAAATGATTATTCTACACGGGTATTCTTATAGTTGGCTGGGCTTACCGTTGGTTTTCAAGTAATCGAGGTAAAATAGAACTTTGAGAAAGGACGTGGCAAAAATATACTTTTATTCTAATTAAAGCCTATTAAAGAGACAAGCGGCACGTCAAGAGCACTTTGGGCTACAGGCAAGCTTTCTTATTCAATGCAAAGTATTGAATTCTATTACGACAAGAATTAGGCGAATTAAAGGGGGTTCCGTAACGCTAATATAGGAACTCCTAATGACAATAACTTAATAGCAATTATAATGCTTAATCCTTAATATTTCTCATTGTTCGCTAATATATACCGATTTATCTTGTAGGTCACGTGGCCTAGAATCGTCTGAAGGACGATCCTCCATCATCGAGCTCCTAAGTTTCCACGCCAAAGGCGTAGCTACTAAAAAACTGTATATAACTGATTTAATTACCTATCCAAATAGTTTTATTTCTATCGCTTGTCACACATCTCTGTTACAATTACCTTCGGTTAAAGTCGTTATTTACACAGCTGCTTTGTAGACTTCCATTTTCTGATAATTAGATCCCGAGATGCAAATTGTTTGTTTATTCGTTTCGTGTTGACTTAGGTCTTTTGTTCTTTTATCTTTTTCTCGCATTTACCCTTTTTGTATTTCCCGCGCGTTAGGATTTAATGAGACCAGCGCGAGTCCATTTTGTGGATTTTCTTAATTAGTCTGCTGAATACTACAATATTGGAAAGGTAGCCTACCGATTTTTTAACACGCTCCTTACAGTACTGCCAGTAATGGAGTTATCAAGAGAATAGTACACAATAAATATCTAGATAGATTTCTGTCAAATACCTATTTAGGCACACCTAAAGAATGACAGCATCTTAACATACGCAATGGGCATCGATGTTTACACAAATGCATACATGTGTGCTCAAAATGGGAATATTCTTTGTGCTATATTCTGACATAATATAAAATAATGATATTTAATACTCATATATACGATCTCTTTTACAATTAGGTCCCATTCTTTTTAGTTTGTTATACAAATTATCATTACCCCCTTGAACAAGTACATAATAAGGGAGGTAAGAAAGCTATAGGGGCAGCAAAGCGTGCATATACATATTTATGCCTCTTCCTCTTTGAATAAATGGGTCGCTACAATGATGCCTGCTAAAGGATTCAGGAATATATTTACGACGGATCCATAGCAACCGACTTGTCGTTTTTGAGTACCGTTACCAGGCTTTATAAAGTCCCATGATGCTTATATTTGAAGGTTTAACAAAAAGCCTATTCTGCCTCACATCGCACGTTTCTTATAACTTCCATGATACGAAAACTATACAATATTATTTTACAGAGGCATATAAGATTACTATTTTACATAATTATGTATATGAATACATTATGTAAATATATATTTCTTACGCAATCAGTTATTCTTTTTAAAGAAGAACGTTATATATTTTATTTTAGATTATTCATATTAGCATTCCAATTACAAGCCTTTACAGAATTGACTTGACACTCATCTGTGAAGCTTCATACCGGATCTATTTCGAGTTGCAATAGACGTTACAAAGCTTGCGCGTGCGTACCAGAAGACCTCATTTTTAACTGGACTGAAGTTAAGCATGCTAAGTTAACTCTTAAATTAATGCATACATGGATTCTTTACACCTAACAGGAGTTAACTTTATGTTAAAAATTAACCGACTTTGTACATTATTAAATTGCTCTTTGAAAAAAATATATATTTAATTTGGGCAGTTGAATTCATCATCATTAGAAGACAACACTTTTATTCTAATAAGGGCATATGAAGCAGACAAGCGGCCGGTCAAGAAGTACTTTGCGGGCAACAAGCAGGCTTTCTTATTCAACGCGAATTATTTAATTCTAGAGCAACAAGACTTATGCGAATAAAAGGGGTTTCCGTAACGCTAATATGGAAATTATTTATGCCAACAACTTAATAACAATTTTAGTGCTTCTTATTGCTGGCCTATATATACCGTTTTATCTTCTAGGGGGCGTACCCTAGACTCGTTCGAAGGAAGAGCGTCAAGCAACGAGCTCCTAAGTTTCCAAGCCCAAGCTGGGCTACCGAACAGCTGTGTATGTCTGATTTACTTACATAGCCCAATACTTTTATATCTATTGCTTGTCACACATGCCTTTTACAATTTCCTTTTGTCAAGTCTGTATTTGCCCAGCTGCTTTGTAGAGTCCTCTCTTCTGATATTGGAGTTTCTTGTTGCGTCTATTGAATTCTTCTATTTAGTGCCACTAGCCTACCTATTATATAACACGCTCCTACACCATCTCATATGACTGTTTTATATTTTTGCAAGGTTTTGCTAGTTTTTGGTACGTCTTATTTGGTTTAATTTTACATCCTGTGCTAACAAAGATCAGATAGAAGGTTTGAGTCAATTGCGAACATTTATGCCGCATCTGCTTATTCATTACAAAAGATATAAAATAATAAAAAGAAAAGATATTTCAGCCTATTGTTGTCTTGTATTATTTATCACATATGTAGATTAATCAATTTCGCTTTGCCAAATTTGTGATTCAAACCTAAATTTGTGCAAAATTTCTTTTATTTATGCAATTTTCATATCACTACTGTATGTACTTCTGCTCTTCAGAGTGGCAGGAGATATAAAATTAGGAATAAATATAAGTTTTCTCCCACTAACGGAGCTGGGCTTGTTTAGACGGGAACGCAGAAGAAGAATATCCCCGCTTGGAGGGCAAGGAAAGGAATATTGGATCCCCCGTGGGTAGATAAACAATCACCAAAAGAGCTTAAGCAGAAGCTAAAGAAACAGCCGCCATTACCAAAAAATCTACGATGTCATAAATTTCAAATATCACACACGTCTTCAATATTCTGTGCAAATTGACTAAAATTGCAACGTAATATTAGGACAAAGTATCTATCTCTGACAGCATGCGCATACCAACAACAAACATAAAGAGAAGCCCTTACATAATAAACATAGAGACCTGCTTTCCTTCATATACCATGGAAGAACACTACTGTTATCTTCTCAAATGAAGATAAATTATTGTGCTGGAATGCATCCGACCGCAAACTTGGAAAATCTGCACGATTGCAGTTAAGAAATGTATCAACCAAACCAAAAGCTACAGAACAATAGTTAAGTTCTGCTTGAAAAGAAACGAAATTATTAAGAGCAAAGCGATAGTTAACCAAGAAAAAACAGAGGCAAGGACGATCCTTTACGCAGCAACAAAAAATGCAAACTTAACTTAGCCAAAAATTGAACATAGAAAGCACCTTCAACGTTAAGATTCTCGCCTCATTCATCATTTATATATAATGGACTATGCGCAACCAGCAACTCACTTTAAAAAGAGAACGCTCTCGAACCGATGAAATTCAAGAAAAAATACTCATCTATTATTCATATTTAACATTAAGAAATACTTAGTAAAATAAATAGACTACTAGAAGAAGCAAAATAAAAAGAAAATAAACAATTTTATGAATCCAAAGTGTACAAACCCCCTAAAAAAAGTGGCTCAGATGAATCTAACACAAAGCTATGCATAAAGCAGGAACGTAAACGCAAAAAAGCACAAGAATAAAATGCTTGATCATTCTCGCGAAAAACTACACCAGCTTCACCAAACCCCCAAAATAGAAGAAAGAAAACGCAACAAGTACAGAATGGAAAAGAAAGTCAGTAAAGTAAATGTACCACTATAGACTTAAGCAAACTATACTCTCCTTAAGAACAACTGCATCCAACGAAGTTTGAGGGACAAAAACTATGAATAGTACAAATAATAACATACGGATTGAAGGATAAAGAAAATAAACATGGAAATATTTTTAGGGTGATCAATCCCGACGTAATTCTAATCTCTGTACATGGCAATAAAAAAGGAATGTATTGCAGGAAGCTACAAGGACTAACAAAATTAAAGTGGAATTATGCAATATATCATTTCCACGGGGGACACCAACAGCGCACCTAAATATTCCAGTAAAAAACTTCGTAAAACTATTCAACAATAGATATCAAATAATTTTAATGGGACATTTAAAGGCAAAATGACCCGATACAGGTGAAAGAACTAACAACAGGCCTCTTACTTGGATGCAAAACAAATAGACAGACATAGAAAAATCACTGGTTCCAGAGCTACCGACATACATTAGAAACAATGCAGCGACATCACTAGTTATATTCCTTTCAGGTTACAACATACGAGTATCTTTCAATTTTTATATAGAGCCGATAAATGTTCTCTGCAGCGTTCACATAACAAATTCACTCAGCATTAACCAAAAAATTATGCAGATTCACGCTAAGAAGTTGTTGGCATATCACAGAGCTGCTTAGGAAAAACATACCCGAGAACTATTAACAAACCTGCTAAACGGACTCAACGAATCAATGTTAGAAGAGATCGACAAAAAACTAGACAGAAAAAGAACCACCCTCCAAAGAGCAGATAATGAAACTATTCCCAGAGTACCTTATCAAACAATAAAGTACTTCAAATTAACCACAGAGATGAAACAAACAAACCTGTTATTTATGTAGAGAATCAAAGGAATGGCCCAACTAAGGTAAGATATTTAAATCTTAGGATGAAAAAGACAAAATTACTGACGGATATTTCTTCCAAAATTCCTTATGGACTAAGGAATTTTGGAAGAAATAAAAAAGCATGGCAATTACTTAATGCAAGGAACAAATGAAGATATATGATAGACAAGAAAACACAATCTTAGGTGAAGATGATATCAAAAGAGTTTTCAAAGAATACTGGGAACGACTGTACCACATAAGCGATGAAAAAAAATGATTTTTGTATATATAACATTTAGAAAACAACACCCAATCGTGATTACATGGAAGAGGGGAGAGACAACAAGGAGTGAATTGACGCAATAATCACTAAGGAATAGCTAAAACAAAGTACTCCAAACTTCCAGCAAAAAGTACACTGAAATTTCTCCTTCATTAAAACAAACTGCCTAGCGGCCGCAAAGAATACACTAGAAGGACAGATGAATGTGTTTAATGCCTGCCTACCCTCGGATATTTCATAGATGAAGTAAAGAATACAAATATTATAGTCCTAAACCAGGAAAACCACCAATTTGCGTCCAAATATAAAGGACAAATTTCATTCTAGAGTTCTTCGGAAAATTACGTATAAGATATGACGAAACGAATGAATGAATATCTAGCTGAAAAAAATTTAATGAAAAACATACATTACAGCTTTTGAATAAAAAGCACAGATATAGAACTCAGCGTCATTACGAAAAAGATAAGTAATGCTAGAGGAGAAAGAGCAAGCATATATTAACTATGTAGGTAAATATTTAAGCAATTCGAGAAAGAATGGCAAAGGTGTATACAACACAAGATCCTTAATCTTGATTAAACAACAAAGTGAAAGGGATACTATACCACTACTTTATATGCATATAATTACGGGAAAGTACAAAGGAGAACAATTTAAATTGAAAGTTGGCCTGCCACAAGGAGGTTATCTAAGCTCGAAGCTATACTCCTTTTACACATCGGCGTAGAGAAACGCACAGATGTAGGCCCGGATGACGGACTTAGAAGTAAAGAACTGAAACGATAATGAGAAAATAATATAAGATTATACCAACAGTAATTAATTAAAGATAATATTATGATGCATATAAAAAAATGTCGGAATTTTACATCGACAGCCAGCAATAAATATACAGTACAGCAGTGGTTCTCAACATTTTTTTACCCATGGACCCTTTTCCTTTAAAAAAGAATTTGCTGGCCCCGAAAACCCCCAAATTTTCACTAATAAAAAAGCAAAGGAATTGTATCAATAAGTAAAAAAATAGTAAATAATTATGCTTATTTTGATGGAAAACTTTAAGTTCAAACTAATACAAATAAATTATCTAATAGTTAAATTTTATGGAGCATTTATGTACATTAGTAAATAATTCATAATATACCTTTAAAAAGATAAGGGAGTAATTAAATAAAAAATGTGTATCTATTCAATGAGATCCCTGTGACTGATGTTGCTCAGCGAGTTTTTTATATTCGGCTCCATCGATAACAATGATAGTCGAAGATCACTCCTTTGCACAATGTCGAGTCTATTACGAGCTTTTGACAATAAGTGAGAAACACGATTAAATCCTGTTTCAACAAGTTAAGATGATGGAAAAGCAATGACGTAGAGTTGTGCTTTATCTCAGAGTAGTGGATACTTTCCAGCAGCTTAATTTGTTTTCCATAGTTAAAGGTTCCCATCTTTAAATCTTGCCTGCAATATTTCATTACTTTTTAATTTAATGAGGGTTTCTGTAAAGAAATGTCTACAACGGTAACGTTAACTTCGAAAGGAATTGTCACTCAAGTTGGTATATCCATCATGAGTAAGTCACTAAAGCTAGCTTGCATATCTTTGTGTCAATTTTCCAAATATTCACCATTCAATGCCAGATCATCATCTTGCAGATCGCTGCTAATTAAGGCCAAACAATGAAACTGTTCAAATGCATGACGTCTGATATTTATCTTGTACAACTGTAGATTTTTCAGGAAAGCAGTAATTCCAACTTTACTGGATATGAGATCAGAATTTTTTTTCCTTGAAGCTGTTTATTAGGTAAATTAACTTTTTTTAAATATATCTCATAAGTAAAATACATTACATTTAGTTGCAAGCAGTTCTTCTCCAGGACGGGTCAGAAATAAGTCAATAGAATCCCAAAGTGCAATAAAACGATGAAGACAATTTCCCTTTGACAACCTTCTCACCTCAGTATGCCTTACAAGACGTTCAAACTCTTCTCTATTTTGACTACAGAATTCACGAAAGAGGCAGAATTTGATTTAATATGGTTAACCACTTTTTTACAACACTAAGGGCATCATGTAGGCATCCACCCAATTTCTTAGCAATTAAGTGTTGACGGTGTATCACACAGTGTATAAAAAATACTCCGGGGACAGCTTGTTTTAAGCGTGCAATAAAACCTTAGTATCTGCCAGTCATGGATGATGCACCATCAATAGCACATGCCATTATGTTTTTGAGTGGAATATTGCCTTCCTTGAAATATGTTACAACTTCATTAATAATTGTTTAACCTCTTGTGTCTGTCTTGAGACTTCTGGCGAAAAGCATTTCCTCTCTTGGTCCTTGATCATACATAAATCTAAAATATGTTAGTAGAATTACTTCATTATCTCTTAATGTTGATTCATCAAGCTGAAGAGCAAACTGTTTTACTTGCAAATTAGCTATTAATTGCTTTGCAACATCCTCTGCCCTTTCTTCAATGCGTCGTGAAAAAGATGAGTTGCTTAACGGGATGGAATTAGTGACTACACTTGCACTTTGTTTTTCCAGCCTTTGCTATTATCTTGCTGATTTCATAAAATGCCCATTAACCATCATTTAGTTTGCAGAGAGGAGACATTTTAAGATAAACCATTGCAATTATATGGCGTGAAGAGGCCAATAATCGTGAGTAATTTACCTAAACATCCAAGTTAACATATTTAACTTTGCGGTACTTGCAGTACAATATATTGGGCACTATTACCATTTCTCTGGATCAGAATCTATGACACGAATTATGTTTTATTGTGTGTGTGTGTGTGAGGGAGTGTATTGAAGATTAATTTCACACGCACGTGTTGATATTTGTGACACAACATGTCATAACATGATATAACGTGAAGTAATATAATATGATATGACAGCTCACAGCATTAAGATGATATAATATTTGATGTAATACGATGCGATTTGGTACGAGTACGATAATTATGATACGCTCTATTACACTATAATACACTATAATGTAATACAAAATAACATATAATAGTATAAAAAGGTATAATATAATAATTTAGTAAATCAAGGAGGCAATAATTACTCCTCGCTTTGATTCAAATCTAATCTGATGGAGTTCATTATTATAATCAATTGGAATGAAGGGTTCCATGCTTATTAAGTTTGCGAAGAACTTCCTAAATAAGAATGCTATTATTTTGATACATTTAATCCCATCTCTAAGAATTAATGTACATAGTAATGATATTATAATAACTTACTCATTAAACACCAAAACACGTTTTACGAACAAATAAAACTGAAAAATATTCACATGAATTCTCCATGAGTTCACACTGTGTATCTGTATGAGTTGGACCCGAAGATGAGAGGTTGCCAAATTTTAGCAATAACTTGTTTACTAAATAGCAAGAAGAGTAGGATGGAGACAACATAGCCTGTTAACAAGTGGAACAACAAAAGTTGGGCAAAGGGAAGAAGATATTTATACTAGAAAGCCGACTAAAACTACCAGATTGAAACAATAAGATCATCTAAATCTGGATGTTGTGCCTTTTATCAAGAACCATATCTACCTGGTTAAGCTTTGGAATGTATATAGTGTCAAGGACAAACCAAATAACTATGCGGCTATGATAAAAATCTTGCTCTTCATTCATTCTTCATGGGACACGCTGTCAAAGTAAAGCGTATGCCAAAGGTTTTGTAGTTTGCTAAGGAAATCTTCTCCCATAGGGAGCATAAATTACACCAAATTTCTGCTAGCAGGCCGCAAAAAAATGCCATGTGTGTGACTTTTCCAAAGTGAGAAGTAGGCTAAATTTATCCTCTCAGAAAAAGGGAATAGTTTTCAGGCACCCAGCCTGTGAAAAACAAGCGCGAGATTTTGTAACATGAGATTTTGAAACAGAAAATTACTATATAATACATTTAACATCATGGGCTAAATGCATATTTTTAAAGTCATAACATGAGAAAAAAATAGTAATAGCAGATCATTGATTGTATTAACAAATACACACGATAAAATTTAACCTAAATAATCATAAGATAATAGTTAAAATATTGTGCAATTTTATAAATTGAAAAGTCAACAATCATAATATTAATGGTAGGAATAAATCGACCATAGAGGTCAGAGCTGATGTAAAAATCACTAAAAATATATAATGAGAATGAACCTCCAATTCTAGAAGGGTGAACGAAGTATATTCATATATCGCCCAGGTGGCGATAACTCTTTTTTACCTTAATTGTTAACTAATTTTTCTCTAGAATACTAAATATAGTATTCTTTATTAAAATAAA
The DNA here is from genome assembly GCA_963969495.1 of Ceratothoa steindachneri. Taxonomy (NCBI): domain Eukaryota; kingdom Metazoa; phylum Arthropoda; class Malacostraca; order Isopoda; family Cymothoidae; genus Ceratothoa; species Ceratothoa steindachneri. The sequence goes on along the minus strand of OZ018324.1, from coordinate 32,944,344 downwards.
TTGATCAGCTGTTAAGCAGTGCCAGACGTACGATTTTAAAATATCGGTATCAACTTGTTTGTAAACATTGCTATTTTTAAAAACTGTTTTATATATATAGTCATTTACTCATTTTTTTTCATTTCTTCAAAGACATATAGGTAAGTATATTTATATTTTAAGCCTACAATTGTTCTTTATAAATTTTAACATTCGTAAATAGTAATTATTTTAGATGTTTTAAAAAGGTTGCCTTTGTTTTATTGTGTCAATAGTGGATTGTGTTCCATTTTATTTTTATACGTATTATGAATTTTTATTCCCTTCACTATCTATCATCGGTTAATATACAACAACCAGTCAATCAAATAAAACCCGATGCAGTATACAATGCAACAAATATGTTCCGTTGTTTTTAAATTGTTGATAATATAATAAATGTAATAAACCATACTAAAATCAATAAAATATATTATTTTTTATTAAAAAAATTTATGGTTTTCATTTAACCTCTATTTTTTACTTATTCCATTAAATTACCCCCCAAAATAATTTTAAAATTAATTAGGTAAAAAAAAAACAAATATAAAAGCATTTTTTAATAAAAGTTGTAAAATATTAAATTTTGCTTTGATACATAAGAGTTACATACTGATTATTGACGATTATGAGTTATAAATAAATATAATTTTAAATTTAACTTTTTCTCCCGTTACTTTTTTCTACAAATGTCTCAAAAGTCCATTCACTCTTTCTTCGGAGGTACTCCACCACACACAAAATATCAAAACTAACTAGAGAAAAAATTCTGGAGAAACAAAAGGAATATGAAGAGAAAATCGAAATCGGACATTCCTATCAAAATGGAGAGAAGGGCGTCTCTGGTTTATCTATGATTAAAAGAAAAGAATGAAATGTGCTTTTCGCCAGCAATTTTGAATACAAAAAAGTTCCCCTTTGCAACTGGCGGAAAAGTTTTTAAATATAAAAATATCGCTAAAGATGAAAACACAAAGGGGGATAAAATAAACTCATCAAAGAACTTCGCTAAAAATCCCAAACTTGGAGAAATCCGAGCTGATTTTGCTCTTCTATCAGTGAACAAAAGTCAAATCAACAAATCCACCTTTTTATTTCAAAATGCTCAGCACAATGCTCTACAGTGTAAACCTTACACCAAATTTGAAAAACATTCTTAAGCTTGACAAAGCAAAAATATTGGTTGTGAATAAGCAATATAATATCAGAAAAAAAGGGAAAACAATTTAGCGAAGCCATTCCAGTCGATGAAAGAGGAAAGTTAAACTATAGTTTTGAAGAGAGGGCCGTCTTTGCTCGTTGATGTCAAATGGATCAACAGACACTTCAGAACTTAAGGAAAAGATTCATTATGCTCGGCTTGCTGATAAAGGAAACATATTTGTACACTTCTTTGGAATCAAAGCTGTGTCAGAGTCCGATGCTAATAGTATAGTGGAAGCAATCAAGTGAATCTGGTCTCAAAGACTTCTAGGAATTGCAGCTGATGGAGCCGCAGTGATGATGAGTGAAACAAAGAGCGTTTTTTGTAGGTTAAAACGAGACAACGAGGACGTCCTCTCGATTCCCAGTCTGGAACTCGATGTTTGCAGTATATTCAGAGGGCGATAGAAATTTTACTAAAGAATTTTGGGGATTCGCGCATTCTTTCTACGGTAATTGAGATTTTTTAATAACTTTTTATTTAAAATAAGACATATATTACTAAAAGATATTGACATAAGTTATATGATATATTATATTTTATAGGTTGCTAAAGACAAGACTAAAGGGTTAACCACCAGAACGCTAAAGGGACCACCAAGCTTTTGAAAAAATTATCAAACCTGAAGTGGGTTTTGTATCTTCAGATATTTCTCAAACCACTCGTGAAGTTATCACTTAACTTGGAAACACGTGAATTGTCTCTGGCGGGAGTGCATGGACTCCTTTTGTGAACAGTAAATGTGATTCAAAAATATAAAAAGAGTCCTCATTTTCAATGGTCATTTCTTGTCACAAATATGCTGGCACCCTGAACGGCTCTGATTCTTCCGTTGTCAGTCAATGCTTTAGACTCAATTATTGTCCATTGTTAGAATATGAGATAGGCAAATAAGGTCGTCCAGGGGGAAGTCGTAGAAGCTACGAGTAGTTCAGAATTTAAAAAATGGCCTGACGTGGAAAATCCTGAAGGTAAACCTACTAAAGTAAAATAAAAAATGTAAAAGTAAAGGTTGAGTGGGAAAAAAATTAACTAAAAATTTTACGCATCAAGTGCAATTTTTTATTTCGAAAAGTATAAATAAAAACATTTATTCTATAAATTTGATATTCTCAAGCCGTTAAGGCAAGGTAGTAAATACTTTGGGGCAGTAGTTTTGGAGATCGGAATCACTAGTGATCATTGGATATTAAATTATTGGTATTTAAAAACTGATAATGTCTGTTAAGGATTAATCTTTCAATATTTTACTATTGTGAGTAAGTGTTAAATTTGGTTATTAAACAATTAGTTCGAATTATAATAGAAATATAAAAATTTAATGTTTAGAATATTTAGATATGAAATGAGATGTATTTCATTATAATATAAGATTCTGTTACGGAAAAATTAAAGATAAAGTATTTTATGAATGGTGGTTCGTAATATACAAATAATATATTCATTTGAGTATTTGAAAGTTTTTGCAGGTTTTGGAGACAAAGATTTTCTCATCCCGTAAAATCATTTCCTTCGATCTATAAAATATTTCGACAGGTGTAAAATGTCAGATGAATGGTCAATCCTTTAATTAAAGATCTAGAAGAAGGAGTAGAAACAAAATCTTGAGATATTTACGTGGCTGGAACTGAATTGTAAGTATGGAGCAGAGTTACCAAATCTACCACTACCCCCTGGACACTTAACTATCGCTTTCTACTACCTCTGCCGATTGTCAGCGTGGATACTCGGCAATGAAACCGTTCAAAACTGCTTGGAAATCTATTTTAAACTCTTTCTCTCTTAACCATCTAATAATACTCGATCATCCAAATTCTTTAGATGTCCTTAGCCATGACCCTCAAAACTGAATAGAAATATGGCTGAATCTTAAGAGTAGAAGATTTGGAAAGTTCAACGTGGATGAAGTAAAAGACAGTGAAGAGAGTAATAATTGTTTCATCTTGTTTAATATATATATAATATAATCAAATTTAAATGTACAATTGACAGGAGGGGAGAAGAAAGCTCATTAAAGTAGGTTATAGGCTATAAATGAAAAGGGCTTCTAAAATTCTAAGGTCAAATTTGTGACTTGATGAGGAGAGAATAAATGATTATCCCTTTCTGTGGGGGCTTGCAATTAGCAAAGTGGTATTCTTTAATCCGGTCTGTCTGTTGCTCCTTTAGAGGTAACTCCTGATGGAATGCCATTTTCGACAATTCTTTTACTTACGCTACCTTGTATTTTTCTTCCTCTTTTCAGATCCATCTATTACCAAATTCCTGAACGTCAAACTAACATTGCCTGAGTGTCCAATTTTGCCTTATATTCATATCTCATTATAGCGCTCTTAGAAGGGTTGTTGGGTGTACGTACATTCTTTTTGTTGATAAAGAGCATCCTTCAGTTATTCGAAATGTAATATAAAAATGGCTAATCATTGCTATATTTAGTGGATAATACTTTTAGTTAAGAAAGTGTAAATTCTTAGTTTGAAAATATTGAACGCACTGTTACTGTTTTTACAGAGCATAATAAAATATCACTTAAGTAAGGAGAGAAAAGTATATGCAGTGTGACTTTATGTGAAAAACTAATGCAACCTTGACTCAATTATCAAGGTTTCGTGTGTTTGCCTGGATTTATTTTTATTTACTCTCATTTTTAAGGTCTTCTAGAGAGTCTTCTGTGATTTTGAAATACTCAAACTCAGGAGGAAAATAGACTGCAAGATTTTTCCAATAACCACTGAGTGACAAAAAGAAGGTACATTTCGTTGTGTTTCTATGGAAGATTAAAGATTGAATCAGATATCATCCCAATTTATTCTCTAAGATATTAACACCAAATGAACCATGTAATATTTGTTAGGGCTATAGAAAGTCACTAAGCAGTTTCTGCCATGTTTAGTATATGGCAAAAAAGAATAACTCTGCAATTAGTGCAAAAAGATTTTAAGGGCGGTTCATTGTGGGTCAAAGAGGTGGTTATATCTTCAGTCCTTTTACGAGGTATAATAACTTCTATAACCTTGTAATAAATCTTGTAGCAAGCAAATAACAACTAGATACTAAAGTGAATGCCCCAAATTTTATCAACATTAGAACTAACCATAAATGAGCCTATTATTATCCATTACTCAAAACATAGTCGATCTCAGGAAAAAAATAGTCTGAATCGAATATTGTTTCTATTCTAACAGGAGGGGTCTGCCAACACAAATATCTGATGGATTCCAAAATGGAGTAGAAGATATAAGGCTTTCAAAGAAGCTTTCAATTGCTGTTCTTTATACATATTTCCGTGTAAAAAAGTAAACTTATCAAATAGTGCGAGGAAATTGGGTAAAAAAGGTTATCATTTCTACGGTCAATATTTGAACTGAAATTTCATTCATTTCTGATGAAAGTAATGATACATCTGAGAGGAGGCAATTTTGCCCAAATAATATTAAAAATATACTATTAGTTAGTGGCTTATTATACATATATGGGGGTGTCATTTGTACTTAATCCAAAGGTAAGTGGTTTTTTCTGCATTAATGTATGGTATATTTATCTCCTCTATATTATGCTACCTTGTTTTGTGTTTTACAATAAAATTCTAGTTGAAATATTGTCCGTAGAAATAAACTTCTCCTTTATCCAATTTCCTCGCAATATTTGATCAGTTTATTTTCTTACACCGAAATTTTTAATATCACAACAATATTATTATATAAATTATCAAAGAAACATTCGAGCATTAAATAATAAGCGAGGACATTAATCACAGTTTAACTGAAAACATATCATTTGGTTAAAAGCTAAAAAACACTTCGCTTTGTAAATCAGTTATTAATCTATGATAGATTTTGGAATTGTTATTTTCTACTTCAGTCAGTTAGGTTTTAGTTGTGTGCCTAATAAACAAATGACTGTAAACTAATCATAATATATATATATATCATATTGTGGTTCAAGACATGTGTTCTTTTGAAACTCAACTTACTTACTTATCAAAATAATTCTACTTATGGCTACCCAAAGAATATAGTTTGTCTCGGATGAATTCCATATTTGGTTCAACTTTGAAGCTGGAACCATATGTTGTAAGGGCACATGGTTCGGATCCGCCTTAAACTAAATTATAGGTCACCACTTTTCTTCCGATTGCCATTAAATATATGACACTTTTTGACAGACGCAAGAATGCCGAAATAATGGATTAGTGTGGAAGAACTGCTTGGGTCGGCATCTTCTGCTTTTCTTGAAAATCCAAAGCCATCTTTCGGTCCTGAGAGACAATTCCACTTTCTCTGATGTTTCATTTTCTTAATTTTGCGTACATCCTATTGTATGTTGTAGCGCGCTTTTTATAAACATATTCTTATTTTGTTCTTTTACCATTCCACAATGTAGCTTCTCCTACCATCCCCCATTTTGGACTTCTATCTCCTTTAAAGAGGGGCTGATGAAACTAAAGATTTGAAAATAATTATTTGCCTTTCATTCTGACGCCGAGAATTTTTATTTAATTGGAATTAATTTTACGACTATATCAACTTTAACATTCGGGTATATTAAAAGGGATTTTGAGGATAGTTATAAATGAGATTCCGGAAAAAATCTAGAAAAACTTTGCTCAATATATTGTCAATGATCAAGAGCCAATATCTTCTCTCTTATGAGTCAGGGTGATATACTTCATTGTTTTGCTTTCTTCTTCGCCTGACTATTTTCCATTTTTAGTTTTTTTTCTTTCAGTAGTGATCAATTCCCGATCAATATTTTCTGAATCACTACCAATCCTTTAATGGTTACCGCTACCTTCTCTCTTTTAGTTTCAAGAATTTTAATGAAGTTTTTCGACTAAACTCTCAAAATCTTTGAAGATATTCAATCTTATCCATTTCTAGTCTCTCATCAAAGTATCCACAGCCCAATAAGTAAATAAAAATAAAGCATAATTTACTTTGGTTCCACATGTAAACCTAGTATCTCTTACTTTTGAGATTATAGCATGTATTCGGCGTCCACTATTTGAATACAATATAACTTAGTCATTTTATGATGAATTTTACATTGGAAGAACATTCCACCTTCACTATTCTTTTTTCACTATAGGTTTGGGTGGATCCTAGACTGTTTGTTGCCCTTCATTCTCTAGTTCTTCTCTTTTATTACCCTTTTTTGTTGATTATTCAGGTTTCCTTCTTTCTGAAAATACATGAATAAATCTAACTTTAAAAGGATAAAATTGCGATTTCATAACAATGTATTCAAAGCGTTCTAAAATATATAGAGGCCTAAAATCAAATTTACACTACCATTAAATTATACTTTGTTAAAAAATCTTAAAAATAATATTCAAAGCGTTTTGTCTACTCAGACATGAACGGGTTCTCATGAGACAAAGCGAATAATTGATGGTGGTTACGATTTTATAATGGTTTAATACACGCCTAAAACTATTGTTTCTCGATATGTTGCACTAATCGAATCTGTAAAGTGAAAAGAAATCATACTAACATAATTGAGATTACCAGTAGCTTTCGAGTAACATCAGAACTTCAATCATGGCCAAATTGCTCTAATAAATGGGTAAAGATACTTTAAAAATAACTGAGGGTTAATATTTCAAATTATGGGGAGGGGAGACCAATACCTAAATCTATATTGAAAGGAGGGCATTCACTTCAATTGAGTGGACTAAGTTAGCCATAGATAAGCTTGACCAGGTATTATATTTCTCTTGAGTAGACAATTTATCGTGCTCGAGCAAAAACTCATGCAAACGTAGATGAGAGAGATACCGTTAACGCTCTCAAGTCGGAACCCCCACATCAGAGAAATGTTAGAGGTAATCCAAAAATCGAGATATCTTCTTAAAAGCCAATCTAAATTGCATTAAACACAAATGCGCGCACTTCAAGAAACAATTTAACTGAATTTGTTAATTTCCCATAAAAGCTGCATTTTGAAAGTTGGCTGGACCCCAGCAGTAAAATATTTTATTATTGAATTAAATATTGATGAATATAAAAATTAAAATAAACCGAGTGCATTTAGTATATATTTGATGAGTATGGCTATAGTAACAATTTAGTTTAGAGAGCTTAAAACACTGCAAAACTTAAAATATAGATTTTAAATGTGCCTCTCCTAAATTTCTTTATTAGTGAAGACTTGAAATAATTTTCTATAACTTCGACTAGATACCTTATGCATTCTTTAATCTCCCTATATACCAAAGTACTAGTTTCCATTTAGTAAAAGATTTAGGTTTATAACGCACAAGCTCTTTCTTCCTATTAAAATAATGATTGCTCAAGAAATAACCACATAAATTTCATCTGCGTTTAGAGTTTTTAAAAATTCATCTAGCTGTACTTTTTTATGCTTTATCAGAAGAGAGAAAAACTACCAAGATTTAAAGAATGGAATAAAGTTAAAAGTTTCTTTGATATTCTTTTTATTCAAGCGAACTTTTAGGCAAAAGCAAAGTAATATACAATCGAGAGATTGGGAATAATTTTCAACGTGGGTTAAAAGCTTCTAAACCTACAAACTCAACTGTTCATTTTGCATGGATTTGTTACAAATGGAGAGTGGGGTAATGGTGGAGAAAGTTCTGAAGTTTGGATGGGATTATTATGATCGATAATACCCTAAAAGAAACATCTTTACTTTTCATTGTCTTGAAGACAGAGTTTGAAAAATGAACATGATACAAGAGTGTGTGAGGTCCCATCTTTTTCAGTCATGAAGAAACAATGGCAATTTATAATAAAATGTTTAAAGAAATAATGAAATTAATTGAAATTGGAAATTAAATTGACTAGTTTGAGCAATAGATACTTGAGTAATCTTGCAATGACCCTGGAGCTAGCTCTTATCTTCTTCGTATTAGCCAAGACCATCTACACCTCGCGTATATTAAGAAAATCTTTAAAGCAAATAATAAACTGAATATACTCTTTCAGGAGAGTCCCCAGTGTTCGTCTTCACCAACTAACAAATGATGAACCAACTATACTCGAACACGGATTCAGTTTTTCTCTTTCTAATAGTAAATTATTCAATTTACCACCTTTTTCGCTCTAACCAAACGTAGTCAAAAATTTAAAAAATCATTAAAGAATTTCTTAGTGATTATTGTGCGGTATTATTTATTCGAACGCGTATAAAAATACAAAAAACAACAAACAGATTATTTAATGGTTTAAAGCTTCTTCAGAAAGACAAAAAATACAATAATAGCCACATTTGAAAAAACTAACCAAATATTAGCCAAAATTAAACGATGGTTTAAGTGACAATGTATGATGTACTAAGTTCAACACTTTGAACAATAAAACTAATTCTATCAACTAATCTCTTCAAAAAATCTTAACACTCAATTCTGAATTAGCCAAGAAATTTAAAACCAGTAATTCTCAACTTCTATATATGTGCGAACAACCGAAATCCACAAGGATGGCATAATATTACGAACGATTATCTCTGTAATTTCACCTTATAGCTATAAATGATCAAAATGGCTTGCTGGTATTTTGTGACATGTTTTGGGCAAAATCTTGCACTCGCATACAATCTACTCCACTCACTTAATTTAAAAAATTAAAAACTTTAGTTTAACTTAAGGAAATTGTTGTTTCGACGTGAACAGCGTATTCATCAAAGTTCCGGTTGACGGAACTCTAGAAATTCTATTGAGATTTCTTCCTACTCTAGATATAAATCTACCTCTGTCACTTTAAAAAAATATTAAATTAGTTCGTTTATGATGTTTTTCCGCTGAAGACGTATATTTTCGCCAAAAGTATTAGGAAACGTCATATTTTTCTCAAAACCTTCCCAAACTTTTTAATTTTTATGGATTTCTCGAAGATATGATATCATCCTAGCCATCACTTGACCATAATTTTAATGATTTTAGCTTCCAATTGAACATTTCATACCTCTTAATCAAATCCCGGTGGAATAGGGACATAATAATATTTTCCATTTCTAGATGTAAGAAACCACTATTCAAACTATCGGGAACATTGTTCTGTTTATCATACACCAAACAACTCAAATGCATACATTCATTTTTTCTCATTTCACAACAAATCTGTTAATAAATGCGTACTTTCCTCTGTGTTCCTCCGAACCTTCTAACATGTCACCTGGACTTTCTTCAAGATGAAATAAATAGGCTATTTACAATTTCATTGAGTAAAATATGCCATTTATTTCACTACAATGCCATCCAAGGGCTAGAAATAACTTTTATTCCATCCACAACCACTAACATCCCCCCCCCCCTAAAACAAATGTGTATATTCTTCCGTAATTCCTCCTCTCTGGCCCACCTTAGAATCGTACGCTAATAATAATATTAAATATTAATTTAGCAATTCAATATTCAAATATAATAAGAATTTCTTTGAACAAATTTCGGCTCATTAACTGAGATGCCGGGATGTATCATGTGAGATTGTGAGAAATCCAAAACTAGCCACTCTGATTAATTTTGTAGGAAGATTAACATTATATACATTTCCAACAATTATATAGGATTTACTAACATTGTAAATCCTCAGGATTAAACTCGTTCCCATAGAGATTATTATATTTTGAGGAATCTTTCCAAAAGAAAGAGGTAAGAGAAAAACAAAAATATTAATAAATGGTCTTTTAACCTTAACGTTCGAGCTTTTTCAGGCAATAGTGGCCATGGTGTTAAAGCGACATCTGGCAACCTCACTGTAAACTGTTCAGTTGTACTTAGTAAGTCACGATGGGAGGTTATAGCGTTGAACAGCTTGTGCAAGTCATCAAATGTTATTATCAAAATCAGTGCTCCGTTCGACAAACGTTCCGCGCATTACGTGATTTCTATCCTCGCCACAGCGACGAGGCCCATTTTTGGATGAATGGATTGTGAGCAAGCAAAATTGACGGATTTGGGAGGAAAACAATCCACATGAGATACACCAGCACCAATAGCATCCCAACAAATTCACTGTTTGGTGTGGATTTTCGTTTAACGGAATCACCGGTCCGTATTTTTTAAAGAACGGAGATGAGATTGTCATAACCGTCAACGGCGAGACCTACAGATCGATGATAAGCAACTTCTTGTGGCTTCAACTAGATTATATGCCTGAAATGGATACTGACGACATGTAGTTCCAACGGGACGGCGCTACGTGCCACACTGCGCACGCCACGATAGACATTTTTCAAAAGCGATTTCACGGCAGGGTAATCTCGCGCGGCGGCAACGTCAACTGGCCACTGAGATCATGCTATTTAACGCCATTAGACTAATTTCTCTGGGGGTACCTTAGGTTGCAGTGCTATGCAAATAATCCGCAATCAGTTGATGCCCTCAAAGTCAACATAACGAACACTATCCAGCAAACTAACCAAGATTTATGCGACAAAGTAATCGAAAATTGGGCCTCCCGAATACGTTCCACCAAGCGAAGTCGCGGCAGACATTTGAACGACCTCATATTCTACACTCAATGCCATAAAACGTACTTTCAAATTTAAAATAAAGTGAGTGCATATATCATACACAACTTCTTTTATTTACATTTAAAAATTGAGCGACCTTATTGAAAGACCCTTTATATATAATTTTCTATTGTATTGGTCGTTGGTTTAGTACTTCTAGCTTGTTGCGAGCCTTTCTATCCTGGAATCACACGCGATACCTATTAAGAGCCTCATTATTATGATACAACTGAAGATGACGAAAGCGAAAGCTAGTTCCGCTCGCAAATAAATTTGATTTGTAAACATAGTTTAATATATATATATATATTTATATACACTGCATATTGTATAAGTCTTGTTACACTGGTTACGACGAGGTGATCAAAGGACACAATGATATTGTTGATTCAATTAGATACGTTATTATTTTTTATTATATAAATATGGCCGTGTGGGCCGGGGCACCGTCCTGCTGAATCACTTAGTCTGCCTTCGATGTGTCCTTTCTTACCCAGGGCAGGACATTTATCGCTAGTATCTTCCGGTAATCCGCCACGATGAGGCTGCAACCTGCTATGAACCACACGGGGGTATCTTCTTCACAATCGAGGCCACGATACCAAGCAATCACGGATGTACGATATTTAGTCGTGGACACGTAGATGACCTCAGAGAAGCCCTGGCCAAAGCTTAACAAGCGGTCGTTCTGCTTGTTGATGACTAAAAATAACCATGAAGGTTTTTCATCAGAAAAAAGGAGAATTGTTTTGTCATGAAACTTAAAGTCGTTGAAAAGGCAACGACAGCGATCCCAAAGTTTTTCTCGAATAAGATTTGTGAGTAAAGGCCTTTCACTGCACTTCAACCTTTTCCGTCCTCCTTGACATTCCAAGATACCGTAGCCATAGAGGTGTTCTTAATCTTCTTGATTGAAGTAATTTTTAGTTACTAATCACTTTCTTATGCATTTTTCACAGCCAAACGGTTGACTTCCTAAGATCTTCCTAAATGAGGTCAATTTTTGTTGTCTTCTTTGAATTGTGCCTCTCTGTGACTCTGCACATGGTCAGCCGGCTGAAATTGAGCCGTTGCCCAATGTGGGATTTGTTGTTGCCCCCGCGCAAAAGAGAAGTCATCTCGATTCTCTTTGCTCTTATCTTGAAACACATGCAACAATGGAAAGAGGGTTTAATGACCTGTGCCGAAAAAGTAAAACTTTATCTTTGTTTGACGGAACTTTTTTCTATCACATACGAAAATCTATCGAAAGATAAAAAATTATGAGTGTAACAGACCCTTTTCAAACACCCTATATATATAAGAAAAAATGAATGATTTGCTCTATGACAGTACTATATATGAGAAAATGTATCTTGCCAGATAGATTATGTAAGGGGAAAGAAACTCGTTAGCTTTGATATGAAGGCGTTATTAACCAATGTGACAGTAGATGGTGGCTTGGTGGCAGTGAAGAAAGGAGTAGCTAACATCAATGACTCTTAACTACCCATTAATAAGAGGGATTATATCAGGTTAATATCCTATTGTGTAAGTTTTCTGCTTTCACCTTTAAAGGAAACGAATATAGGCAGCATAGGAGAGTAGCCATGGGATCGCCTCTTAGTGATGTTATGAAATGCTTGCTCATGGAAGCTCTAGATACAGAAAAATTGACGAGGGTTATGGGGAGGATTCACTTTGGTGGAGGTACGAAGACGATATCCTAGCCGTAATTCCAGCGTGTACCGATATAGAAAACAAATTGCAACTGCTTAACGAAGTAGATGAGGACATTCAATTTACAGACGAAGAAGAAGAGAATAATAAAATTCATTTCCTGCACACGTAAGTCCTTAGGGATGACGATAGGGTTAAAGCCACGAATAAGGGCGATTTTATTAATTTTCTCTGTGCACATGGTAAGAAAACGAAAACGGAGGTAGTCATTGTGTTTATTTAAGCACTATTCGCATTTGTAACGAAAGCTTTTCGAATGATGAATTTGAGTATATTAAGGAAGACTTTATGAAAATAAAAGATCTACTGTAGAGGGGCTTTTAATAAAATTACATCTAAAGGCATTAAAATAGCGGAGAGAAGTAGATAGGAGAGGTTCACATAGGCTGCTGACGAATGTAATGATCCCACCGGGAAGGGATTAAAAGGAATCATGTACCTGTCTGCTCCTTAACCTATGGCGGTAGAGAGATTAAACAGGCCTCTTAGGGAGGGTGGTATTTTAATAGCTATCTATGGGAGAACCACAGTTAGGGAGATAGTGAAGCATAGGAATTCGGCAGCTAAAAACGAAAGTGTTATTATTTAAGAAATACTCTGTGAAGGATGTGACCGCAGTTATTATGGTGAATCAGGAAGAGATATTAAATGAGCATAATAGGGACATTAGAGCGCATAGGATATCAAAAGCAATGATAGTACATATCGATGAATACTGTCATTTGCCTAATTGGGGTGGGATCAAAGTAATTTATAAGGGTTCAAAAAAAAGATAGAGAAAAATGATTGAAGTGGCGGATATCATCTCCGACAGGTCAACCAATCACTGAGACAGGTTATTGCTTTTGGACAATGGTGCAGCTAGGGTAATATAAAATGAAGCCGGAAGTTCGGAATCCGATAGCATCAACCAACCAAATGTGTACGAGCACCTGTGAACCGGGATCCGGGATGACAAATGCCTATATATATATATATATATATATATATATATATATATATATATATATATATATATATATATATATATAGGCAACAAATCCCACAAGTGTAAGGATCAATATATTCGCCAAACCAGGTTTTGACGGAAAACTCCGCATGTCAAATGAAAACCATTCAATTTCCATTGATAATGCAGAAATAATTTAGAATTCTCACAATTATATACATAGGCGTCTGATTGAATCGGCACTTATAAAGGATATTCCAAACTTTAATATTTTTGATGGACAATTCAACACTAATCACTTGATAATTAAGAAATTTATAATTCCTTTACTAAAACATACCGCTTCTTCCCCATACCATCCCCCTAATCACATTTTGTGGCCGTACGTTAAGCATTCCTTCTGTATTTCATTAGTGCAGGAGCGATTAATTTATCCTCCCACTGTTTTTTTCTGCATTTATCTGTTCGTTACCGTACTTCTTTGGATATATATATATATATATATATATATATATATATATATATATATATATATATATGTATATATATATATATATATATATATATATATATATATATATATATATATATATATATATATATATATATATATATATATATATTTTAAAATCACATGAAGCGTGATTTTTTATAGATGTATTTTTAAAGGCTCAAGGAAATGAAAATTGGTGACACAACCCGGAAAATCACTTACGAGAATATCCCGTGAACCGATCAATGCTTAAGAAGGAAAATGGAAGACGTAGAGACGGAAAGATAGGACAAACTATTTTAAGCTTCATATGAAAATAAATAAAGAAGTTGGATTTGAACCTGTATCATTAAGCGCTCATCGCTTATATGACCAAGACGCTGATTGCCAGAGCTACCATCCTCAACCCCAACAAAGGTTGGTTGAAGAAGCCTTTTGAACAACGAAGTGTAGGCTTTTATCCAGTGTGAAGACAAGACTAGTGTTTTAGTAAGAGGGGGCACGGGCTTATTATATAAATTGAAAATTACATAACGCGTGATTTTTTGTAGATATATTTTTAAAGGCCCAAGAAAATTAAAATTTGCAACACAACCCGGAAAAACACTTAGGAGAATATCACGTGAACCAATAAAGCATAAGAAGGAAATAACGGTTAAATTAGATTGTCCTATCTCTTCGTTCTCTACGTCTCCAATTTTCCTTCTTAAGCTTGATCTAAAATTGCGCTGTGCAAATTATTATCAAAAATATAATAATATTTTGTAGTGCTACAACGAATGTTAGTTTCAAACATATTAATAATATTATGTGTAAAATGTGAAAAATAGTCAAATATTAGGGATTTTTTGTCTTTTTCAGCGTAAGTATTACCTACCTATAAATTTATAGTTGTATTATGTTAACAGCTATATTAAGTGCATTCCGAGTTTTATTATCATTTCTATAACCTATGGTGTTATAGGGTATGCACAAAGAACAAATAAGCCTAACGTGTAGTCTTGTAGGAGCTCTGGTGTCGCATTTCATTGTCTCAGCAACACACTTCTTACCATTTGTCAATTTCCAATGCCCAACTCAGTGTTGTGTAAACCAGTAAAGAGTGAGCATTGTTTCAGGGTTTATCTGTGTTTAACAAAGCCTTTCTTGGATATACTTAACATGTCAAGTTCATTAAAACAAGAAGTAAAACAGAAGTAAGGCTTATTAGAGAAACAATTAATGTTATTCAAATCACAAAACTTCCATCAAATGGTGATATATGTCATGGTATGAAATTATATTACATCAATACCATATTATATCTATAGGGGAGGGACCGATAACTTACAGGCAAACGGATGAAGGGACGGAACACCACTCGTTTAGACGGGCTGAGTAGCGAGAAAGAGTGCAACGAGGTTAGGTCAATTATGGACAATGGCAAAGCTCCAGGTTATTTAAAGAAGCATGTACAAAAATATAATTTTATTGGCATAAAAATAATGAGAGAATTGATAGGTAAAATTACCCCAGAGAATTAATAAGCAAAATCACATCAGTAAACGAAGGGGAGGATTGTAGTTATAAATCCGACTATGAAGTTAAAATTAATGTGTTACGGAAGGAGACTATTTAAATTGGGAAAATTAACGCAAATATGTTACTGAAGGGGGAGAGCGGTTGGCTTACGGAGGATTCCGGGTGAGACGTCAGGGTAAGGCTTCACGGATGTCTTCTGCACATGAGGCGAGGCCGCTCGAAGCTTCTGAGTGGGATGTTAAAGTCATGACTGTTCTCCCCCAAAAAGGTGGGGGTGGGACGGTAACGTCCGCTCCAGGAAAGAGTATTTCGGCCGCACGAAAACGAGAGGTTAACGAGGAGGGCTTCGACAGGAGTTGACGAGAGAAGTCGGAAAAAACACTCGGTAGCGATCGTTAAATGGAATTACCTCACTGGCTGGGGCTAATTCTAATACACAAAAATAGTTCAGCTGTCATTTTTCTTCGTTGTTACCACCTGACTTGGAACTAGGGGAATTTTCTTGGGGTCCAGGTGAGACTTCTCAACTCTGTGTCTCCTCATGGGAGTTGAGCACTATTTCTCTCCGAAGATCTCCCCCCTGGGAGGACAGGGGGGGGGGGGGTAGCGGGAAACAGCTCTACTCTCGAATGGACTCGAATCTTCTTGCAGAGGCTATTCAAAACCGTGCAAACGTGAATCGTGGTGGACGCGGTTCGAGGCTACTGCTTCTGGAGGGGGGGGGAGGTAAGGCTTACCAATTAAAGCCTAACAGAGCCTTCTACAGCGCATGGTGTTTTCTTCTGAACAAGAGATTCCACGTGGAATTCCCTTACAATATATTAAAACGGCTTTCTCCTTAACACAATGCAAAAAGAATGTAAAAGAGGCCTGTAGCATTGTATATTCAAAAATATATTAAAAATTGCACAAAGTAAAAAAAAACACTAGAAAAAAACAGCATGTGGTTACAAAGATTCAGAAGAAACATGAGCAGTTCAGAACCCTCTATAAACAAACTCAAGGCGAGATCACACTCAGATATCAAAGGAAACTTGATTCCAAGAATCTTTAAATGAGTGGTTTGATATAACTCATGCTAACGCATTAAAAATGATAACCAATGAAGAAGATCTTTCATCTCTACAGGCTCAGAGAGAGAAAGGTACACGAGGCTATATAGGCAGTGTTGACAAGAAATAAGTAATGAATGAAGAGGAATCGCGTAGAAAAGTAAATCTGTCGGTTGTTCAGCTAACAAGCAGCTTAATCAGTTAAAAAAACGTAGTTATGTAGCAGAACCCGGTCCATCTAATGTTCCAACAAAAAGAATATTTAAAGGTAAGAAAATTATCTCACCTGACTTAGTGGCTCCCTCAGACATTACGTAAATGAGTTATGCCGATGCAAGGATGGTCATCTCAGCAGCAGCATTAGCCCTTAGAAGAGATATGGATGATAAAAGTAGAAGTACACTACGAAGAAAAAAAAAATAACTGCGTAAAAAATAGCAGGTAGGTTGAAGAAAACATCACTACAGAGGCAGCTCTTACAGTCCATTGGGATGGCAAATTGATGGTTGACCGAATTGGCACTGAAAATATAGATAGAGTGCATGTGTTAGTGTCTGATGATAGTAACTGTAAGCTTTTGGGAATACCCAAACTGACGTCAGGTACAGGTGCTGAAACAGCAAAGGCAGTTGTAGAATGTCTTTAAGATTGGAATATCGAGGACAGTGTTAAAGCCATGTGTTTTGACACCCTTGCTAGTAACACTGTTTCTAAGAAAGGTGCATGTGTAACAATAGATACAAAACTAAATAGAGGTCTTCTTGATTTTCCGTGCAGGCATCATCTCCACAAAATAATTGTATCTGACGTATTTCAAAAGTGTTTTGGAGCTTCATCCGACCAGAAATTAAGTTATTCAGGCATTTCCATGATTACTGGAAGACTATCAAGACGTCATCATATAAAGCACACAATACATGTATTTTTTGAAAAGAAGCAGTGCTTAGGTTTTGTCAAGAACAGTTGAAATGTCATCAGCCTCGAGCAAATTACAAAGAGTTTTTGCAACTAACCGTTGCATATTTAAGTGGTGACACAGAAAGATTTTCCTTTAAACAACCTAGAGCAGTGCATCGAGCACGTTAGATTACAAAGGTTATATATCTAATTTAAATTATAATCTTCAAGTCGAGCAATTTGCACAGTACTAAGTTCTCACCAGGTTTACAACTTCAACTGCATACACTGCTCCACGAAGGGAGCAATACTTGCAAAGTTTATAAGTATCTAAAGATAAAGAACTTGCTTCTGTAGCCAGCAAAGCATTTGGTCGTTACCTTTGATTTTACGAGAGGGCTTCTAGTCCAGATTATGTTTGCCAGAGCTACGCTACTACATTACGGGAGAGGCTGAAAAGGTGTTACGGGAGGTTTCAATGAGTATTATACGAGAACTCTGATGAGAAACAACCGAACTTCGAGGTTAATAAAACTAAGTTATGGGAGGGCTGAATGGGTGTTACGATCGAAAAAAAATACGCCAGAGGTGTGGAATGTCCCTGTCAGAGCATCTTCAACTGCATCCACTGCTCCACGAAGGGAGCAATAATTGCAAAGTTTTTAAGTATCTCAAGATAAGGGACCTGCTTCTGTAGCCAGCAAAGCATTTGGTCGTTACCTTTGGTATCTAAGCGAAGAACTTTTGTCCTTTGCCTTCGCCCTTCATGGCTAAAGGTGTCAATCTAGATTGAAAGAGGAAGATGGCTGCAGCATTGCATAAGCCTGGCTCACAATATCTAGAGAAACGAAATACATCTGGAGAAAAAAAGAGTATCTCAGAAAAAACTCTTGCTGACTTCGTGATTGAATCAAGTCGACTTTTCTTCACAAAATTGTTGTTCATTTCCTCTTTTTTCGAAGTAGACTCTTTAAAATTGAGTGAAATAAATGACTATCAAACTGTGAGGGAACCCCACGTGGACTCTCTTGAGCAGAACGGAACTTCCATGCGCTGCCAAAGGCCCGGTTAGGCCTAAATTGGCAAGCCTAACCCCCACTCCCCTTCCACTAGCGGTAGCCTCGAACCGTGTCCACCACGATTCACTTTTACAAGGGCAGAATAGCTCTGCAAGAAGATTCGAGGCCATTCGAGAGTAGAGCTGTTTCCTGCTAACCCCCAACTCAGGGGAGAGTCTCGGACATAAATAGTGCTCGACTCCCCTGAAGACACACAGAGTTGAGAAGTCTCGCTCACATCCCAGAAGATCCCCCATGGTTCCAAGTCAAGTGCTAGCAACAAAGCAAAATGGCAGCTGGACTATTTTGTATATTTGGAATTAGTCCCAGCCAGGGGGTAATTCCACTGAACGATCGCCTTTGAGTAATTTTCCCGACTTCTCACATCAACTCCTGTCGAAGACCTCCTCATTTTGGGTAACCAAAATACTCTTCCCTGGACCGGAAGTTACCCCCCCCCCCCCGCTTGTTTTTGCCGAACCGTCATCACTCCAACCTCCCGCTCAGAAGTTTCGAATGGCCTCACCTCACGTACGGAAGACATCCGTAAGCCAACCCTTCTCCCTTTTCAGTTAACCAATTGAGTTAATTCCCCCCCTCCCATTTGAATAGTCTCCTCCTGTAATACATTAAGTTCTAACTTCATACTCTGATTTATAACTACAATTCCCCCCTTCGTTTACTGATGAGTTTTGTGATTTTGTCCGTTAATTCTCTGAGGTAATTTTACCCATCAGTTCCCACGTTACTTTTGTGTAAATAAAATTATTTTTTCATATATGCCTCTTTAAATAACCTTGAGCTTTGCCATTGTCCATAATTTACCTGACCTTGTTGCACTCTCTCACGCTACTCAGCCCGTCTAAATTAGTGGTGTTCCGTCCCTCCGTCGGTTCGCTTGTAAGTTATCGGTCCCTTTCCCATAGATATAATATGGTATTGATTTAATATAATGTCATACCACGAGACAAACAATAAAACAATATACTCATACTATTAATGTCATCAATAAAAATGCAGAGAGAGCTGTAGCCTTGATTGTTAGATAGCTTAATCATCTAACCAGAAATGAAGATCGGCTCTAGTACCTTCTATAGATGATCGATTATCACAGAGAAACCAAATAAGCATTGAAGAAATGCATGCATGAACAATAAACAAAACAAGCTGAGTCATTGCAAAACACTCTGGAATAGGCCTCCTGGGAATACCATATTTAAAAACACGCCTATTACCGTTGACTCATTGCTGGTGTGGAAAAACTCTTAAACGTAAAAATTTTAAGCCTTGTGGCATTAATAAAACTCGTACAATTGAGCTAAAACATTGTTATAATTAATTTTTATAAGAAGCCTCACAATTTGCATGGGAGAGGCTAGGAAGTTATTAAGTAAGAAAAATCACCTCTTATAGATCTGGACCAATCTAATATATATATATGCGAATTTTTTTGAAGACCATTGTGTATTTTGCCTTAATTAATTTCCTTTGCCAACTTTCTCTTTTTCTAACTATCTTTTTTATTGCATCTTGTGGATCACTTGTCTAGTATTCATCTCTTTTTTAAATGAATGTGTTTGGTAAAAACCAAACTAAATTGCTAATTTTTCGATCTTATTCGATCATCTTCGGAGCATTTTGTTATGTTCTTGCCTCCTTTACCGATGTAATGAGTGGAATGAGGGTCTGACAGAGTGAAAGAAAACGATTTTTTAGGGGTATTCATTCCACCTATGTTATACGTAACGTTAGAGGAAATGGGCAACTCGGGTAAGTGGAAGTTTAAAATAATTTTAATGTGAGATTCCAGCTTGTCGCTTGACTGTTGATGGCCGATTTATTTTCATTTATTAATATGGCATCTAAGATGTTCAGCTTCGCTTTGTTGACTTCTTTTCTTTTAATAATGGTGTTACCAACAAGCATATCTCTCGTTAGGTTAATATTATAGACACTCTCCATATGGTTTTAGGCCCTCGGCTTAGTAGATGCATAGTTAAACATCTCAAAAGAGCAGTGGTTATCATGCCAATATTATTTAAGTTATTATAAAGTTTACAGTCTTTATCGGAGTAGATGAACTCGTAAACTACGAGTATGTTGGTTTACTAGAGATTCGAGGAGTTTAGGCAGGTGTTGTTTTTCATCAGGACATTGCTGGCTTTTTTAGTTTTATAATTAATTACGAGTTGGATTTTATCCGTTTGATTTCTAACCTCGATGTTACGGTTAATAATCTTATTGATGTTTTGTTATCTATTTTATAGGCTGTGGAATTCTGGTTTCTGTAATACATTTTGATGTTGTTGACTTCTCCCTGATTACTCTCAGTTTTATACAGAGGAGCCACTCTCTCCGAAGAGATGGCCCAAGGCAATACAACCATAATACAGCTGCAGGCAGTGTAAGGACAGCCTAAGCCCAGCAAAGAAAAGTGTTCGAAGTTGTGTATGGCAAATTGAGCATTGCTATGGTGAGACTGTTGGAGGTAGCCTCAGGGTATGTCGCAATCTGCGAAAAGAAAAAGACATCGAAGATATCACCAAGGAGAAGGCAATAGAGGTCCGTAGGAGAATTTGGATTTAGCCAGCGGTACTACCACAGATCCTGGCCCACAGGAGCGTGGTATGCCGGCAATCGATCCGTGGATCCGGCAGCATTTCAAAGAAAACATCAAGGAGGAGATTCAGCTTCGGCAAACCTGGACTAAGGTAGCCTAAGGGATCAAATTCCAAAACAGAAGGGAGAATAACGACTACACCATTGTCTTCAAGGTAGTCCTTACTGTAACAACTATGACCCAAAAGCCAAAAGAACATGGCTTTGTCATGTTCAATGCCAAAGTTAGTTGGGACCAGATAGAGAAGGAAGAATTCCCCCCAGTCCAGCTCTGTTTGAGCTGTTATAAAATGAAGGAACAGGTGACTAAAGACTGCAAAGAGCCAAAGGAAAGATGCTCCAAATGCAGTGAAAAGGGACACAATTGTAGGACTTGCATTGATAATTTCGAGAAGTGCGTTAACTGTGGGCAAGGATGCATATCAATGGGCATGGTCTGCCCTGTATTAAAAGAGATTATTAAAAGGAAGCATGAAGCGTAGAGGAATGAGCAAACGCGTAGAGTAAATACATCCTACGCTCAAGTGTCAAAAATGGCTTTCTTTGACGTGGACACAAAGAAAACATATCTTAAGCTTCAGAACGACAACTCGACAAAGATTATGACATGCATCCTTCACGCTCCCTCGCACGTTTGATAAAGAGCTGAAACAAATGCTAGCTTAAAACAGGATGGACTAAATGTGGTTCTCGGACCCTCCTCTATTTGGTGATGTCCTGCAAGTGCAGATGGTCCCAAACCAACAAATAAACGATCAAGAAACCTCCAAAACAGAAACAATAAAGAGAAAAAACAAGAATTCGAAGTGAAACTCCTGCCCTTAAACAAAGACAAGAAATCAGAGAAGATAGGGAAAATGCTGGTGCTAATACCAATGGTTCCTCGGAATCCTCAGTCTCATCAGACACCGAAGTACCACAAACAAAGAAGGCCAAGTGGAAGAATCGAAAAAGCAAAAGATTGCTTGCCGACAATATCAATCTTAAAGTGTACGCATGCGACCAGTTTCCCTTTCCCGAAGAAATGGAGCCCAGGACTATATTTCATGGGATTAAAGCAAAGTTGCTCAAATGGAAATATGACTTTGAATTCGACGCTGAAACGGTGGAAGGAGCTCTGCTCTGCTAGAATGTGACCATACATCAAAATACATGCGAGCAGATTTCAAATGCCGAATTCAGAAAGAAGAAAAACGGGAGAAAGGGAAGAACATCTGCAAAAAACACTAAAGAGACAACATGGAAAGAGTAAGCAATAGAATGAAGATTCTGACACTCAACTTAAACCGATGAGAGAGGAAAGCTACGGCATATGGAAACATATTCCTAGTGCTTGACCCCGACATCTATCTTATAACAGAGCACGGTATTGACACTACATCTGGTCGAATTAAAATACCGGGATACAGAGTGGTCATGAAGAATCATTCTCCAGAGAGGTATGATGGTGCTGCAATAGCTATCAAGGGAAACATCTCGTTCGAACATCTACCAGAACTTGATGAATCCATTTTGGCGGTCGATCTCCACACATTGGTAGGAGACCTCGTGATAGCTGCAGCCTATCAACCCACTCGTCAAGCCTATCTTTCGTTGAAATAACTTCTGCACACTGTTTGGACACCACAGAATGACAATCTTAGGGAGCGACCTCAATGCTAGATGCCATGCGGCGGGCTATGGTAGTACTAAGGAAAGAGGCCAGAACTTGAAACTGATTATGGAAATAAAAAACATCCAGAGAATGGGGCCGGATTTACTGACATATATCACTTCCATATCAGCAACCAAACCTAACATAATCTTAACAAGTGAAGGCTTAATATTCAACTACCTTCCTAAGCCAGGCCCAACAGTCCCAAGTGATCACATAGCGATCCTCAACACAGTATCTCTCGCTCCAATGCAGCTTTCAGTCCCTCGCCGAAAGAACTACACCTTTTTCCAACTGAGTAGGTTACAAGATAGGACTTAGTCAATACACTTCAGCTGACCTCAGCGACGAGGCCTTGGAGGAGATAGAGGGGGAACTGGAAAGAATAGAGAGAATAACTACATCTATAATAGACGTGGACCGCAAATGATACCCAAGACGACTGCGTATAAGACTCCCCCTCAGCCCAGATGGACAGCGGAGATGAGAGGGAGGGCTCATGTTCACAGAGAAGTGTACGAAGAGATACGACGGGAAGGTCCTAACCGGGAAAGAAGCTCGCTTCTTCGGCGCCTAAGCACTGAGTTAAAAGAGGATATGAAACTCATACAGGGGGAAATATGGAACAGCCTGATAGCCAAAGTCGATACCAAGCTCAACCTGGCTAAATTCTGGGTCAAGTCAAGAACCTAAATGGACTTACCGTAAGAACTAAAGCTTGAATAAAAGAGAACGAAGACTATAGAGATGACTCGACGGTTCTAGAGGACAGATTCAGAAATTTCTGGAAAAACGTCTTCGGGATCACCCCAGAAGACAACGAAGAGTTTGACCCGGAATTCGAATGCCAAATGATCGAAGAACTTAATCAGCTTATGCACCTAACGCACCCACAACATCAAGTAGACGAAAGCAGAGAGATAGTGGACCATGGCTGTCCAATAACACCAGAGGAGGTTTTGGCCACTGTAAGAACCTTTGAACAAAAGGCACCAGGCTGGACGGGCTCACCAGAAACAACTTGGTAAATGCCTCACAGCATATCATTCAGGGAACTACAATCGTTTACAACGCTTCCCTGAATACGAGTTACTTCTCTGGGGGGTTTAAAATCGCTAAAATAATCTTCATACCAAAGGTTGGTAAACCCCCTGATCAACTGGTAAATTACAGGCCAATCGCTCTGGTGGAATTCGTTGTGAAAGTCTAATAAAAGGATCTAGCTGACAGGCTTCAAGAACAACTAGCCGACCTAGAAGATCACAATGCACAGCAGCTCAGGTTTCACAGGGGACGAGGAACGGAAACTGCCCTCGCTTTACTAACGGAAAAAAACTCGCATGCAGCAAAGCTGAGAGAAAGTAAGTAGACGTGGTGCTGCGGGATGCAAAGATAGCCTTCGATAAGGTATGGCTGAGAGGTCTACAATTCAAGATCCGTAACCTCCAGCTAAACCCAATCCTGGAAAGGGTTCTTTGTAACTATGTTACGGATAAGAGATCCCAAATCACGATCGAGGGCTGCAAGAGACCCGAATTCGAACTCGAGGCGGGAGTTCCACAAGGCAACTGTCTAAGTCTCTTTTTTGTACCTCGTGCACACAATTGGCCTACAAGGAGCTACAAGAAAAATAAGTACCCTAGAAGACCTTACGGTCCATACAAGGAGGGTACTTTTGGCGCAATCCTCGAAGGTGTCCGTTGGCAACCTCGAAGATCACTCGCGAGGATTTTAACGGTATTTCGCAAGACTTTATCTAGTCTTCACTTGAACTGGTCAACAGATTTACTGTTGAGAACTTCCGTCGGAAGTGCGTTCCAACTACCACAGATATCTACAGATATCTATATGAAGAGTTTTCCGTACAGATCACGGTGGTATCGCTTCAGTTCAAGTTTATAGCCGTAATTTCTTGTTCTCCCCTCGCTGAGCTGGAAAATATCCCCGTAGTCCAGTGTGTCGAATCCTCGAAGTATTTTAAACACTTCAATAAGCAGACTACGTAGTCTCCGGGTCTTCAGCGAGAACATATACAATTGCCTTAATCTATCTTTATAACTTTTATGTCTGATTTAGGGAATGAGTTAGGTTGCCCTGGCTTGCACGCATTCCAATCTCGCGATGTCCTTTCAAAATAAAGGACTCCCAAATTGTACGGCATAATCCAGGTGCGGTCGGACTAGTGGGTTGTACACACACAGTACTATCTCCTTGTTCCGATATCCAAACTGGCGCTTTATGCAGCCTAGCATCCTTTGGGCCTTTTCTCCGCCTCAATGCACTGTTTCGTGAACTTGAGGTCACTAGTGATTATTACACCCACGTTCTTTTCAGTGTTGGTGGATTCAATAGCAGTGCTCTTAAGGATATACTGATACCGATATGCATCACTTTGCATTTGTTCACGTTAAAAGGCACTTGCCACGTGTCCGACCACTCCCCAATCTTCCGAAGATCTTCCTGCAGGTGGACAGTATTTCCATTCTTTGCAACGTCCATACCAAGCTTGGTATCGTCGACAAATTTAGCAATCTTGGCAACCATGTTACCTTCCATGTCGTTGACGTAGATGATGAATAGTAGTTGTCCCAGGACAGAACCTTGAGGCACCCCGCTAGTAACGGGCACTCACTCAGAAGCCTGTCCATTCACCACCACTCGTTGTCGTCTGCCACTTAGCCAGTTCTCTATCCAGCCGGCTACTTTTCCGTCTATGCTCAGTGCTCACCCTTTCCGGAGAAGGCGTCGGTGTGGTACTTTATCAAAGGCTTTTTTAAACTCTAGGTAGACCACATCCACCACCTTGTCCCGATCGTGCTCACTGAAGAAGAAGTTGAACAATTCCACAAGGTTCGTCAGGCATGACCATTGCCTTCGTAAGCTGTGGTTGGAACTCGTCAGTAGCAGGGCTGACTCTAAATGCAACGTCATTTTGTCCACCATGATGCTATCTATGAGTTTAGCGACTATGGAAGTCAGACTGATAGTTCGCTAGTTCGATGGTTAGCTACGGTCTCCTTTCTTAAAGATAGGAGTCACCTCCGCTTCACGCCAGTGTCTAGGAACGCATTCGGTACAGAGTGATATGTTGAAGATTGCGCAGGTGTCGTGACACTTGATCACGCACTTCTTTCAACACTTTAGGTAGAAACCCATCTGGGCCAGGTGACTTATTCGTCATTAGGTCCGTGATCTTCTTTTCTATTTCTCCTTCGGTATAGTCCATATGCTCCAGCTTTTCCACCGAGTAGGATTCCGTAGGCTAGGGGGATGGGACCACACTCTTCAGTAAACACTGAAGCAAAGTAGTCGTAGAGGGGGTTAGCATTTTCTGCTTGGGATTCTCTTTACAAATTCTCGCCACTCGGAGTTTCTCAGACTGCATAACCGCCCTTATTATGGAATTCACTCTCCTAGGATAGACTCCGGTATTCGTCAAAGTCACCCGAAATCTTCGATTGCCGGGACATATTTGCCTTCTTCCTAAGCAGTTGGCCAATTTCTCGATTCAATCACTTTGGTTGAACAGAAGACCGACGGGAGTATTTCAGAGGGATGAAACGCGATTGAAGACTCATGAATGTACTTTTGAAACTGTTCCACGAGTCTTCAACAGCCTCGCACAATTCTAGCCTCGCGCCATGTAGTCCAGCACGAAGAGCTGCGAAGTCTGCTCTTCTTAAATTAAGTTTTTTTGATTTACTAGTTACAAGTTCTGCCTTGGGGACTTTGACTACAAATCTAATTAGTCGGTGGTCACTGCCACCGAACTCTTCGCCAACAGAGAGGTCCTCAACGATATCATCCTCAGAGGTAAAAGCCAAGTCAAGGGTATTCTCTCCTCTCGTTGGCTCTCTCACCCAATGAGTCAGGAACTCGTTGTTCGCAAAATCCATGAGTAGTGCGTTCTCACCACAGGGTTTTTTGGTTTCCCAGTCAACTTGTGTGTTAAAATCACTCAAGACGATACACACTCTGTCCTTTACAAGTTCGCTCAACAGCTGGTACAGACTTTTGACCTATTTTAAGAGTTGGCAGGAGGTCTGTTAAGCACTAGGGTCCTGTATCTGGCAGGACTTATCTCTAGGTCAACACCTAGTAGTTCATGGTCGGATACGATGTTGGCAATCCGTCGAGGTGAGAGTATTCTTGACATACAAAATCACACCGCCACTATCTCTGTTTGACCTCCCTGCTCCAGTGAGGTACGATTCGATGTATCTGAAAAGCCCAGATGACATCACTCAAATTGTCCCAAGTCCAGTCATAAACGCTGGAAGTCAAGCAAGGGCGACAGCTGCCGAGATTGAAAACATCAATCGCTATGGAAAAAAAGTGGAAGATAAAGACCAACCGCCAAAAGTTCACTATAATTCCAATGAACCGCAGGAAAGTCGACGACGTCCTCGTCGACAACGAAATTTATCCGTACTTTAACGAGGGAAAGGTCTTGCTTGGGCTTACGACTCAATAAATCAGGATACATGGCCCACGTAAAAAACAGAGTCTTCCTCGCAAAAAGAGAGCTGAAGAAACTGTACCGTTTGCGAAGCCTTAAAGTGCTTAAATAAGAAGAAATAATACATGTCCCTGGTACGCTCCGTCCTTGTGTACCCGGCTGTGTTCACGCTGATGACAATCTGTACCTCTCTCAAGACGATGCAGTGGGTACAGAACAAAGCCACAGTGCTTATAACTGGCACGAATACATGAAAGAATCGGAGTAAAACAGATCAATATGGAGATCCAAAGGCTAGGGAGAAAGACTTGGGACAAAGTCGATAACGAAATACTCCTAACCTTTAACAACAATTTAGACATACCAGAACACAGAATACGCGCGGGAGAAAGAACAAGTCTATTCCCCAGCGGAAGAACCTGTGCGAGAGAGAATATAATACCTACATACACTTAGCAATATACAAAAGGAGATCAACTTTAATAAAAAAAGGTAAAGTGCTTAAATTCAAATCAAAATTCAAATTCAATTCAAATCAAAGACAATTAACTTTAACAAAAATAGGCGAAGTGCCCAAATCAAATTTAACAAACAAAGAGAAGTGAAGAAGAATAAATCAACAAAATTACACAAATAATAATAAGAAAAGGAAGATATATTAACATAAACGAAAAGAGGTGAAGTGCCCAAACTAAGATTTAAACTGAAAATAATCAATGAATAAATAAATACAATAAAACAAGAGATAATTAGCAGAATAGAAACCAATTGAAAGGCTTGAAAGCCTCGACGGAGGAACATATTAATCAAATCAAATGAATTTATATATATATATATATATATATATATATATATATATATATATATATATATATATATATATATATATATATAAAACAATGGAACAACCTGACTGTCATCGACGGTCAGCAACACTATTGACGGAGGAATAAACTTTTTGAAAAAAAACAAGAAGAAAGCATGCTAGTGATGCTCTAACACCAGGGCAAACCTAGTAAACATTTTTACACTTTTAAAAACCTACCGGACATTTCAGCACTTTCATATAATTATTTAATAATCAATTTCTTTCACTCGATTTACTCAGCCTGTAAGCTTGCTCTCTCGCTGCGAACTGGTAAAGGCTATTACAGGTAATGGAGAAAAAGTTTTAGGGAGGACCTAAAGAAAACGCCTTCTCAAGAAATCTTTTAAGAAGAAATATATGTGCTCCTGGGGCTGATTGCAGATTTCTCCTGTTTCTCTTGAGCGAAGTAGCCCCCCCCCCCCCCCTCCGAAGGGGTTGCACTTCCTTATTCTAAATTCTTGATTCTTTTTTCATACTTTTTACCTCAAACTTAGTTCTCACTACATATCTTGGTCACTAACAAGGTCTGAGTTGCAATTGGTAGTAAGGTATAGTGAACCCCTGCAGGAGACTCTCTTAGGGGTCATAAAAGTGGTGGCCGTTTCTGGGTCACGAGCCAGAACACAACTGTGGATCGCTGTTAGGGTTAGGCCCAGATAGGTAGGGTTGACCAAGGAAAGTGTGAAAATTGGAAGGTAGGGGCTGATTGGAGATTCCTCCTGTTTCTCTTGAGCGAAGTAGCCCCCCCCCCCTCCGAAGGGGTTGCTCTTCCTTATTCTAAATTCTTGATTCTTTTTTCATACTTTTTACCTCAAACTTAGTTCTCACTACATATCTTGGTCACTCACAAGGTCTGAGTTGCAATTGGTAGTAAGGTATAGTGAACCCCTGCAGGAGACTCTCTTAGGGGTCAGAAAAGGGGTGGCCGTTTCTGGGTCACGAGCCAGAACACAACTGTGGATCGCTGTTAGGGTTAGGCCTAGAAAGGTAGGGTTGACCAAAGAAAGTGCGAAAATTGGAAGGTAGGCGAGATAGAATTAGGACAGATAGAGGGGCTCCTCTAACGTGTGGAAACTGGTTAAGACTCCACAGCTAAAAATCGACAGAAGAACCCCTCTCTTTGGAGGAGGGAATGACTCCTGGGAAGATGGAGCGACCGGAATTCAAAACCCTTGCCCTGAAACTCATATCTAACAAAAGGAAAAGATCACCACAACAAGTAGTTCAATGCATATATATAGATCTGGAGATACCACTAATCAAATGCATTGAGACACCATCTGGATTCACAGTTATTTGGCCAGCAAACAAAGACGTCGAGCAGCTACTATCATCTGTGGGGAGCATTGCGCTAAGGAAGTTTGACTTGGAAGCTATAGTACCACCACAAATCACGGCTAACAGAAGTGTCTTTTGCCGAAAAATCGAGTCCTGGGTAGGAGAGCACTCATGCTAAGAAATAAAAGAAATTCTGAATAGATAGCTTGAATAATTGGGAAAAGATGATAGAATAAATTGTAGAGTTCATTCCTCTCAGGCATAAAAATACCTCCACTATCCATGATGAAAACATGCACGCATATACATTTATAGAACCATCTCCATGCTCAACAGTTGCTAACAGAAAGGCAAGGTGAAATATCTCTCCATCTCTTAATTCCTTAAAAGTATCCCCGAAAGTACTGAAAATATGAGAAATTCTTAAACGTTAAATTTTGAAATATTTTTCTAAGCTATATTTAAATGGTTATAAATAAATGTAATATATGTGAAAAAATACCATAGGCTTAGTTAGATGGTAAGAGGATAAGAACTTCCCTCAGACCAGTTAAATTTATTCCATTGATTATCACCGACTCCTTGAAGTCTTCAGACTTTTACTCTCTTCCAATTCGTCCCTTTCACAACTCTCATCCTCCTCAATATTCCTGATCTCGTCTTCTCCCTATGCTCAGTTCACTAATTCTCTGTTACGGAACCCTCAAGTGCTATTTCTGATCACTTTATTATTCAATTCTATTTAAATCTACATCCTCAAAATCATCTCCCCAATGATACTTTTGCAAGGTCACACCAGCGACCCTGAAATCTCGCCTCACTCTTTCCGGAGACTCATATTGTCTCCTCTTTTCTCACCTCGACTTCCTTTTCGATCATTTTCGCAGGCATTTTCCTCCTTCTTAAACATTTCATTCCCTTTCGGCCTGCTCCTCTGTAGATCGCGAGCCCCTTGGTTACCCAACACTCTTTTTAGAACATAAAACACTCAAGACCATTTGAGAGGGGCCTTCGTTCAGCCTGAACCATGGGGAAAAACAAGCTTCTTTCAACTCTTTTCTTTCAACTCATCCTACTTAGCCCTCTTACGATACTCCGGCGTAAGTCATGTCCCTGAAATCCTTGGCCAACTCTACCCATAACTACTTCCCTATCTCCCGATCTTCCCATCTACCCCTCTGCCTTTTTCTCTGAAAAGGTTGTAAATAACCACTCTGAGATCCAGTCTTCTTACGTTGTCCATCACAATGTAACGCTCTTTACTCTATTTTCCCATCTCACTTCCGTCCCCCAAGTCTTTCCCTTAAGAGCTTCTCTCAATACTTCGCTCATCGAAAATTTACTTGTCCTCCGCTTCGAAATTTTCTCACCCAGTCTATATGATCAGCTTCTACCTGTCCTCCTACCACAGCTACTGGGTGTCTTCAACTCCTCCTAGCCGCTAGGTGAGGGACTTTCTAACTTTAAAAATGCTATTTTCTTTCCGATCTTAAAAAATAAAATCTTGGACCTTATATTCCTTCGAATTATCATTCTATCTATCAAATTTCCTTTCGTATTCAAGTTTCTCTAAATTGTAGCAGCTGCCCGTATCAGCATTGTCTAAACCTTGCATTTCGACTTCAAGGCAGGTCACAGGTGTGGATCCTCTCTCCTATATGTGAATGACCGACTCCGCCGCGATGCCAAACGGGACCACCTTGTTTAATTTTACTAATATTACTTATTAAGGACGATATTGAATGCAAAATAGTTATAAATTTAAGCTGAAACATAAGAAATATTAATTAAACTCTAATTTTCGTAAACAAACCATTTTATGAATTACACATTATTTAGTAAAATACTGACTTCTAGTGGTTGTTCTGTTTTGGCAAAGTGTAGTTTACTAAGGACTTTTTAACCGTACTTTTTTGCTGATTAGCGTTTAGAGTTAGATGCAGTGGGTGTTGTTTCTCTTGGAGAGTGGGCTTTGGTTGTATTATTTTTGTTTTAGTGTCATGGATCTGTTTTTTCGAACAGCTTTGATGTTTTATTCTTCAGTACTCTTTATCGTTTTAGTTGCCTAGCTTTTTCTCTCCTTTCTTCTTTCTCTTATGTTATATTTTCCTTTTGTTTCTTGAATAAACGTATAATTCCTTTCTTCCGAAGTCTTTACGTTAAAGATAAAGGATGAATCTAATAACTTCTTTAGAGAATTTAATCGTTCGAGACAGTTTTTCTTTAGCATGGAATATATAGGGGTTTCGTTGTGCCTGGCTGTGCTATATTTACAATGTGCGAGTATAGGATGCACGACAGGATTTTTCCATTCGGATTTCTTCGATGTTTATATGTGGTCTGGCTGGTGTTCCCTGCTGCTGCTTCTGCGTAGTGGCTTTTATTTCTTTCTTTCCTTTATTTGGCCTTCTGTTACTTTTATTTTGATAAATTATTTATTTTGGAGATATCACAAAGCCATTGTTTTATAGCTGCCGGCACAATTGATGCACTTTTTATTGGTATTCGTGCAATTTCTACAATTGTGAGGTCCACTGCATTCTGAGCAGATTTCTTCTTCTTTAGTGGTGCAATTGATGGTATTCTGGTGTTCCATATGTTAGTAATGGAAGCAGATCTTTTTGTAGTGTGTTTTTTCTCTATATGCTCATTGGCCGTATTCTTATACAATACACAAGCAGTATATTATCAACGACTTTGGTTGCGATCTTGGTTAATTCATATACAATTTCAGATGGTTTAGATGTTTTAGAGTGATGCTTCCAGCTGAGGAGAAGAGGAGTTCCACGTTACTATCATCTCCTCATATGAAAACAAATCTGTCAAGTTATATGAGTGGTTTGTCCTGTAATTCCTCTCTACCTGTTGTTACAAGACGTCAGACTGGATCATTTTATCAGTTATAGTGGAAGAAGTGTTGACCAAACACTTCGAGAAACTGGTAAACAGATCAAGGTTGAATTTTCTCCTAACAGTTATGATTTGAGCTCACTACATTTTATAGATGGCTTTATACTTCTAACATCGAGGTGCCAAATTGAAGAAAAAACGTCAGCGCGCGAAGATTACTACTGGCTATTAAATGATGGACGCGCTATTTACCACTCCCAGGGAAAGAAGATTTTACGCAGGTTATCAGGCACATATAAATAATCACAACAACGCCACACACACTCTTTCTCTCTCTTTCTGGTCCCCTGTTCAAAGGAACTCTGCCGATGGTTAATTGTATCATAAAACCCTACCATGGAACGATTCCCTATCACCTTGGAGGAACAAGGGCTCCTAACTAATGATGACATGGCATTAAAACACCAATCCTTCACTGTACTTTCCACCTAAACACGAAACGTCATGTGGTTTTATGCAAATCTGTAATGCATATCTTTATATTCAGGTACAAATATGCATAGAAATAAAAAGGGTTCTTCTTGAACACATTTCTTTTTTAGAATGTAGTAGGTATTTAGTGACGAGATTCTTTTTTGTGGATAAATTATTATTTTATGGAATATTTACAAAAATTGAATAGAAAATAAATTGCTGCATGATATTTAGGCGAAGGAGATTTCTTTAGTCTTCCTTAATTTTAAAAAGAAAGATTGTGTTTCCCAAGCGAGATTTGGCTATTATTAAGATATCAATAAAAAAAAAATGAAAAGACAATTTGCTTCATGAAAACTGTTTATATGTAAATCTGTGCACCTCCGTTATTTAAAATTTACTCCATCTCAGAGTACTCAAATATTTGCATCACATTACAATCTTCTCCACTTCCATGTTTTCTTATTTCACACAAGGGATCAACATGCTATTTACATAAGTATCAATTCATGTTAGTATATTCTTTTTAGGAAAGAAATAAGTATTTGTTAGTATATTTATTAGTATATATACTAATAAATCTTCTATGTCTATTTTTCGCCCTCGAAGGGCAAATTTGCTGGATTCTTTATCATAAGATCGTTTTGGATTTATAGCCAAGAGGTAAACAAAGTTTGACGTGGTAATTTTAGTGTTAGTTTGCTCGAATCTTGCCAACGGATTTTCTTACGTAAAATGTAATAGTTTCCAAGGCGTCTTTGAGTTTTTCTTAGGGTTCTTTTGGCCTAGTTTGTCCATTCTTTTTCAAAGACATCCTTAATCACTGTGGGTCTATGGTAGCAACTACCAATTTGACCCGAATTTGGATCCATCATTCCAAAGATCAAGCGTGAAGAGGCTAATCTTCACTACTTTCCTCAACCGTGACTTCATTGGCTAGTTAGCAGCCCAGATTTCGACGAATTTAAGTTTATAGTTTTATATGTTTTTAATCGAGTTGAAATAGAAAAGTACCTGGCGTATAACTGATTAAGATATTTAAAAATGCTGCAGAAATGTTGCTAAAATGTGCAGATAATCGTAAATGAAATCGGAGAAGATTGATGAGTCGGCTGGCAAATAAATGAATACGACTTTTTGTAAGGATGAATGGAATGAGTGATGGGCATGTATCTAGCCATAGGGTTTCGGAATGAAGCCGTGACATGACAATACACCATAATCTCCGTTGCAATAAACAATAAAACCTCGGTGGTTGGTGGATGTCATGATCGATGATAGAGATTCGTCAAATGAATCAGGGAGGGAAAATTTTTTATATTTCTTTATTCTACATCATCTCCTATTTTTTTATCTAGTAATGATGAGACTGCAAACCGATGATCATTGTACGAAGATTTATTGATTTATTGCCTTCTACTGAAACAATGTCTAGTTTAATCTATTTATTTATGATTTTCTAAAATCCAAATGCCACGTTTCAATTAGGAATACCATCCCATCCGAGAGGTCGATATTGATTCCTTTGTTTTGTTCCTTCCTCTTATATTGCCTTGACCTCACAGGAGATGCCATGTTTAGAAGGGTTAAAAATGGTACCTGAGACAGCAGCACGACCTCCTTGACAGAGTGCAAATATGGAAGGTCTTGATTACTTGGCTGTCTTGAACTCTTTTGCAATGGCTGGGAAAGTTGGTGCGTTCGCCCTTTTCTCTCTATGCATTCAGCTTTAAGTGCAAGAGGTTTGCTGATGTAGTCAGGCTAAGAACCTTGCAAAAAATAAACCCAGCACATCAATCATGGTCCTAGTGTCTGAATCCCTCAATAAGAGGAGAAAGTCTGTGATGTAACAGATGACATCCCGAGCAATGGCTCATCCTCCCTAGTTCAAATATGAAAGGAATGGCTCATTGGCGTGACTCAACTTCTTAATTGGGCGTGGGAAAGCTGTTCGTTCATCTTTCTACCTATGCAGCTACTTTTTCCTATGAGAATCCTCCTCTAGTTTTCCCGCAGGAGTGTTGATGTAGCTTTTAATAACATTGCTACTCTATCGGAAACTCGAAGGACAAGCACAGCCTTTCCCTTCCTCACTACCAGGGTATAATATTAATCGGCATGCTACTACCCTACTAATGGCGGAGCTGCCTATATCTATTGTTCTTCATTACATACCTTTGTCTTCTACATCCTTAATTTCTCTTTTAATATCCAACGAAATTCTGGTTGCTCAGCGAGCGTTCGTTCTCTTACCATAACCTAGTACAGTGGTAGAATATGGGCGCTAAGGCTTTAACTCCTGTATAAAACTCGCTGGCTATGAGAGGTTTAAGTACGAAGTAATTAATCGTGACTTTAACGGGTAAGATCTGCCATTTTTGGATAGGTATTCGCTTTTGCCCCTTCAAGGAATAAAACTTTAGTTTAAGAATTCTCAATCTTATTTATATACCCCAGTAAAAAATCTGAAAAACTTACATAATGTATAAGAGAGTGATGTGTTCACGTCTGGAAAAAAGTTTAAAAAGCTAGAGGTACTTCTTAGTGATGGAAAAAAGAGAAAACTAGAGATTTTCATAGAATACCGCGGGAACAACATAGGTAACTTCAGGAGCGGGAAACCGATTGAAGGAGTCAACCACGCACCAATATTCACGTAATAGGAAGATTACAAAAATAGTAAAGGAAAATCTGGAAACATTATCAACTACATATTACTCAAATAAAACCCAAAGAAATTCAACAAAGAATAATAGAGGCGCGAGAGCCTTAACATTAAGTACGAATAAGAACAGAATAAAAAGAAAATAAGAAGAAACCAGGAGATGACTGGTCATCTAGCAAACAGCATTAAATGTATAAGAGAGTGAAGTAACGCAAATCATAAAGGCAAATAGAAAAAGGATTGCTCTGATAGCACTCTTAGATCGAAGGTATAACCCACCCTGGTGAAGTTAACAATTCAATCTTTACTGTGGACATCACTTTGGTGTTCATTGTTTTGTAGTAGTAAGAGCCGATAGGGCCCCATCTCTTCCAAAAAGCTGCATAAAATTGATTCTTTAAAATGTGATAAAGTTAGACAAACCCATTTAGGCTGTAATTACTTAAATAAATAGTAATCATATAGTGTAACGCTGCTGAATATGGAGCATGGTTCAAACTTGCCATGTGTTGATGTTTACTCTCATAGAGGAGAATGACAAAACTTTTGGTTGAATTACTGGACGCTGTTTTTGATCAAGAGCTCCATTTTTAAGTTGCAATTGGTTGTGTGTTTGGGTAGAGATGAGGCGCTATTCATAAGTTATAAACGTTATCATTCAGACCTAACATCCACTTTCATAGCCTAAAAAGGCCGAAGGATTACTATATCTTTAAAATTGAGCTAGGCATTAATATGGTTATCTCAAAAATCTCGCAGTAAATGTATAACAATTTGTAAAAATATTAAAGCATTTTTGGTGTTCTAAAAAAGACATTAATATCTTGAGGTAATGTACATATTATTCTAAATATTAATGTTTTTCAAGCACAAATAAAGTGTATGGCCATAGGCTAAAATGAGATATTTTATGAACCTAAATTACAACAAGAGTAGGAGCTTGCGTTTCGCAAGCAGACCTTTGGTATGTGGTCTACAGCCTATCAGGCTCTGGCAACAAGGTTTTGATCTAAAAAAATTGAAAGGTTTCCAGTACATTTCTCTTAATATTCACTCTTTTTCAATATCGATGCGTATTTTTAGGCATAAAGGAAATTATAAAACGTTTAGCAGATTTTTTTTTAAATATTGACAAAACAAAACAATCCGTAAGACATTTTTATCTACATAAAGTTGCTTTAATAATTTTATTTGGCTCTACTCATTTTATAGGTCATTAACTATTATAAAGTGCTAAAATTAAAATTTTGACAGAAAATAAAAATAAATATTATTAAATCAAGTAAATTAAAACGATATAGTATTAAAATAATAAAGTGACCAGGCAATGGCTTCGTCACTCCACCTTACGGTGGGAGCTTGCGCTTCTCTACAAAGATTAAAATTTTAAATTTTTAAATTTTCTGAACTTCGCCAATTATAATAATTTTAAAAAGGAACTCTTAACTAAATTTTCCCTCTTTCAAAATATCACGTTGCTAAAATATAGTTAGAGAAGATGATATATAAAAATAAATTTTCTGAACTTCACCATTTGTATATTACGTTAGGGTTTAAAAAATTCTCAAAATTTCGATACTTATATTTATTTCTGAACTTCACCATTTTGTTTTATGATATTATAAAATAATTATTAGTAATAACTTTGATAAAAAAATATAAGTCTATTATCAAACTTAGATGAAATTATTATTCAAATACTCAAAAAATCCCCTTCTTAAATTATAGATTTAGTGATAATGATAACTAATATTAAGTTGATTAACATAAAGTGTATAAAGCTATAAAAATCCAGGAAATTTTAAAAGGTTAATTAATATAAGATGTCTAAAAAAAAGAGATTAAAGAAAACCGAATTAGCGTAAAACGATAAAGTTGTGTAAAATAGAAATCTTAATATAATAAACAAGAATAGAAATAAACTGTTCTTGGACTACTTATGAAATAAATAAATAAAGCTCAAAGAGTGAATTAAAAGTATTATAAAACAGCCATAGTTTATAAAGGTGTTAAGTAAGCAGTTATTCTAGTTAAACAGTAACTTTAAATAATAACAACTAAAATGTAGAGTTACCAAAACCTTAATGAATATTTTATTTTTTTAAAAAATTAAAGAAAATCATAATTCTAAAATGTAAAACTGTAAATTTTTAACTTTAATTAGGAAAATATTAAAAATAATATCAAATAATAGCTAAACAGGTGATTTCCACTTACTCCTAGCTTCCTCTTCTCCACACAATCTCCCTTTTCTTCACTATATACTATCCTTATACAGGTAGTAACCATCATGGCTTAGAGTGGAGAGCATCGTGCATTTGTTGTGGAAGAGATTATTAGGAACGGTGAGTATGTCGCAACGCCACAAGGTTCCTTCTGAAGACACTTTGCGCCCTGTCGTCATGATCCCGTACTGGATGGAAAAAAGATTCGTCCGTGGGTTTCTAACTTTAGACAAACATCATCGGATTTAAACAAGAAAAGTA
Source organism: Ceratothoa steindachneri (assembly GCA_963969495.1). Lineage (NCBI taxonomy): Eukaryota > Metazoa > Arthropoda > Malacostraca > Isopoda > Cymothoidae > Ceratothoa > Ceratothoa steindachneri. The sequence continues at coordinate 32,906,606 of OZ018324.1, read as the reverse complement.
CTAGCCGTCTTGGGACCGTTTCAGGTCCACAAATTGTTGCAGCTATGACAACTTCAATACATCACTCCCTGAGACGTTCCACACGAAAACACGCATCTGCCTTACACATTTCCGTTCGAAGTGTTCGCAGAATCTTACACAGGTCTCTCCACATGCATCCCTACAAGATACTGTTTTACAGGAGCTAAGCGAGAAGGATTATGAAACCCGCACAACTTTGTGTCAGGACATTCACAAGACCATCATCCCAACAGCTGTTCTGATCTGCAGTGATGAAGCGCAATTCCACTCATCGGGGATGGTTAATAAACAGAACTTTCGATACTGGTCAGTCAAATAACCTTCGTGAACTCCACGAACGACCCCTTCACAGTGCGAAGGTTACTGTCTGGTGTGCTATGGGTGATTTCGGAATGTCTGGTACTTATTCTTTCGAAAGAGAAGGTGTTACATTAACTGTTACATTGGACCGTTATTGTGAACTCCTCGATAGGTTTCTCCATCTTAAAGTCGTCCAGTTACTCGCCGCTCATAATCCGGATGATGTAGGGTTCCAAAAAGATAGTGCCACATCGCATACGTCACGACGTTCACTCTGAGTCCTACATGACATGTATCCGGGTCAGCTTGTTTATCTGCGAGGCTATATTGGGTGGCCCTCACGTTCACCGGATTTAGCCCCATGTGATTTATTTCAATAGGGGCACCTCAAATAACGAGTGTATCAACACTGGCCAGCAACTGTAGAAAATCTAAAGGCAACAATAACTCAGGAAATCAATGCATTTCCACGAGACATGGTTCAAAGGGCTATGGTGTGCTTTCGAGAGAGACTTAAAAACTGCATCGACATTGGTGGTTGTCACTTAAGTGATAAGATTTTCACAACTACTTGAATCACAATGGCATTTAATGTACTTATTATAAATTCAAAGTTTATTCGTGTATGATATTGTGTTTGTTTTTTATTAACCTTTGAAATCGGGGCAACCTTTCTGCTCCACCCTGTATTTTGCAATTGATTATGTATTTGGTAATGAATTACGTGATTAATGTAAAATGTACCTTTTGTATTTTCATTACTTAATAAATCTTATCTAAACTATTTTATCTTGCTAAAGATTGAAATTAAAAAGTATTTTAAAAAAAAACTTGGATGAACACTTCGAATGTATGAAAAAGACAATCATAATTATGCAGTTGAAAAGGCAATGTTGTAATTAAGCTTATTATCAAGCTCTAAGGAAGGAGATCGTCTCACACTCACAAGAAGATAACGCATAACCGAGCGTTTGTAAGGCAAACGAAAAAATACCTTATCAGTCAGCTATTTTAATTGTTATCCCTGCTGTCGAAGATAATGGAAAATTAACCCTATCCATAATAGCTCGGTCTTGCGAATCGAGAATAATTTGCAGTTGCACAATCATAATTATTTCTTTGAAAAGGCAAGGCTGTAGCTAACTAAGCTCTTCATTAATCATTTGGAAGAAGCTCTTCTCATAGTCACGAGAAGATAACGGATAAGGCAGCCTTTCTAAAGCAAACCAGAAAGTTTGCTTTTTTTCAGGTATTTTAATTGTTATCCCTGCATTCAAAGAATATTGAAAATTTACTTTATCCAATTAGGCTCGGCCTTGTGCATCGAGAATTATTTGCAGTTGCGCAATCATAATTATGCGATTGAAAAGGCAAAGTTGTAGCTAACTATGCTCTTTATCAAGCCCTCGAAAGGAGCTCGTTTCACAGTCATGAGGTGATAACGCTTAAGTAAGCCTTTCTAAGGCAGACCAAATTGCTTTTCGATCATTCAGTTATTTTAATTGTTATCCATTCTTTCGAAGAGAATGGAGAATTTACTTTATGCATTCTAGCTCGGCCTTGTGAATCGAGAATTATTTGCAGTTGCGCAATCATAATTATGCGATTGAAATGGCAATATTGTAGCTAACTAAGGTCTTCATCAAGGCCTCGTAATCAGCTCTTCTCAAACTCACAACAAGATAAAACATAAACCAGTCTATCTAAGACAACCCCCATAACTTTTAAAAATAAGATATTTCAATTGTTTTCCTGCTTTCGATGAAAATTAAAAATTTACTTTATCTATTCTAGCTTTGGCTTATGAACCGAGAATTAGTTGCAGTTGCGCACTCATAATTGTGCGGTTGAGAAGGCAATGTTATAGCTACGAGTAACTAAGCTCTTAAACAAGCCCTCGAAAGGAGCTCTTCCCACAGTCACGGAAGAGGAAATTAATTTTTACCTTCTTTTTGTCATTTCGGGAACTCGAGATGTTAATTAAAACCTGAATAATAATAAACAAGGAATCCTGTGATTGATCTAATACGTGATAAAATGCTAAAAGTGAGAAAAATGGCAAGATTTATCCTTCCTATGATTTATTGAAGTATTTCTACATGCTTTTGTTTTAATTTTTCAACGTCGTATTGAAATTCGGCTGCATTGCCTCAATTATTGGGAAAACTTTACGGAATATGTGAAAAGCAAAGGGAATTTATTTACAGAAGGAGGGTGTGAGGAGCAAAAAATAGGGAAGTTGTTTAAGAACTACGATAGAAATAATACATTAAAATTTATGATTTGAATCTCCAGTAATCTATCGGAGTCATGTTATGGAAAAATATTTTAATCTTAGATTCTAGATATTTATAAATTCCTACTTTTTTAAGTGTTGCCAAACTTTAGTCTTATCTGCATTCACCTTTAGCCTTTCTGCTATCAAAATAAATTTAAAAAATGTCGATTCTCATTACCAACTCTCTCTCGCTCTGGGTCAGCAACATCAGCTTATCAAGGTATCATATACATAAGTATGTATGTCTACTCATTCCTCTACATTACTTAGAAATTTCTCACCTCTTTCCCTTTTTCTCCTACTTAGTTCATCTGCATGGCCACATCGCACAGTTTATCTCCTCCGTATGTATGACAATCCACTCAATGCGCCTATTATTCACCCGAACGCACGCCTAAATTAGAACATATACTCTCTCACCATTTAAAACTCTCTTACTTTATAAATTCGTTACATCTGTTTTAATCACCAAATCCATTTCGTAACACTTCGACGCTACTATTTAGCCCCTTAGTGACTATATCATCAATTTCTTGTGGCTGCCTACATTTCAAACTTTTCACACCAGTATCGACCACATCTATGCATATTTATTTCATGCTCCAATACAGGTCACGATTTACAACTAAGTATCAAGTCATATTTACATATAATCTACATTATAATCCATAGTGGAAATATAAAACTCCTCAAATAATTCCCACGATCTATCTATCTAATTAATTGCTCAAAAGTAGCTTAGCATTCTTGTCTTTAATATTCACCTAGATATTCTTTTCATTGTTATTCACCCTTCTCAATTACTCCCTCAATATCTTCCTATTCCCTTGGTGATTATCACTAACTCTTCTTCTACCAAAATGCCTTAATTGATAATTCACTACTTTGTTTAATCATCCGCTTCACCTACCTATCCATCTCCTCGTCTGCATTCACTCGCTTTTTCTTGACACCCTTATGTGCAATGTTGAGCATTTGCAAGTATGCGTTTTATTTGTTTTGCCACTAGATGCTTTACATCCCCACTCCACCCATCAATACTTTGCTTTCTCTTTCGAATTTTGGCAACACTTCAACCTTATTTTCTATCTCCAAGCCTTTTAAATAAATGAATATAGAATTTTAATCGTAATGTTGATGCTGATCAGTGATAATCGAAGTACACAGTTGAAATAAGTTATATTCTGTTCTCTGATGAATTTCTCAGTCGCATCATGTTGATGCTGTTAATTGACAATAGTAATGTACATTTGAAATAAGTGTTAATTTTACTCTGATGTAGAAGCTTTATTTACTTGGCTATTCCTGTAGGTTTTATGCATCAACTAGGATACGATATAGTTTTAAATTAGGTTTTAACTGTAAATTATTTAATAAACAATTCTGCTAAGTAAGATCTTCAATATGTACATTATGTATTATGTACATAATAACCAATGTAATTTTGGAAATATAGCTATTTGATTTTATATATTCTAAAGCAATATACTATAGCCTCATTCGATAAACTTTGCCTTCTGGGTCTTCCTGCATTTCCACCTTCCTCACGTCTCCTCATCGATTCAACAAAACTTTCTAAACTTAATCACCACAATCATGCGATCAGATAAATCCATAATCATACATCTTACAGTTTTCACACCCAATACGTCGTTCAGCCTATTATTTCTCTTCCTTGCCTTTCGCGAACTCATGTTTATTTATAAATATCCTTGTTTGGTAAGCAACTATCTCTTCACATATCTTTCTTCCAGCACAGAACCCTACCACCACTCTCAATTTTCATTCTCTACGGATATACCAAAAGATTCCAGTCATTCCTTTTCTCATTCTGATATTTATTTGTCTATTTTTATCTTACAACCATTACCCAATAACAATCCATCTACCTTGCGTTCCAACCCTCTCTCATCTTCACTTTTATCATTAAAGGATCGATGCACTACAACCACACACACTTTCATCCATAAATTTCTCAATTGGTTGTTAAAATAATTCTCAAGCTCACATATTCATACGTAACGATGCATCATTCCAATTCTTACTCAAAATCAATGCCACACCCTTTTCTCTCCTTCCAAACTTATTTACACCCAACCTAGGTCCTTTAATTCCTTACCACAAAAAAAAATCTATTTCCGTTCACAATTATCTCACATAAATTAAGCATCTGCAATGTCCCTGTTCATTGACAGTGATTGTCACTCACTCCTTTATCCACTGCATATACACTTCACACTACGCAAATCTAATCGATACACACATTGAAGTGGATTAACTGATTTGACTTCCCAGGGTCCGTATCAGTCCCGCCCATTGGTTTCATTGCGTGCCGAGTTCGTAATATAAGGTCTTTAAAGCCGTTGAGTCACAGGCCAGAAATCAACTATCCACGATTTGGCTTCTTTTAAGGTAGAAGAAAAGGATTAGGCCGGAGAACGAGAGGAAAAACCGAGTTAAATTGTCAAAAGCAACATGTCACTAGGTGTGAAAGGTAAATTATTTAATCTTTGCTTCTTACTCCTCTTAACCCTGATTCCTTTTCCCAAAACGGGTTCCAGGAACTGGGAAAAACTCGGATAAACACTTACAGATGCATATTAGGAATAATCCAACGGAACTTAGAATAAATACATTGATTAAACACAAACTCGGGCGAATGATAGAATAAACAAAGGAGTGCTGAATTCGAAATGGACAAGACACTTTGATAAAAGAAACAACACAAGAAGGACAAAAAAAGATCCTAAACTGAAGTCTTTTTTACATAAAGAGACCCAGAAGATGACCTGGTAGAATTTAGAGTAACTTTAAATCTATTATAAGAAATGATGAGCAAAAATAAAATTTAATAATTTCTAAGGATTTAACCGTATACACAAAGCACATGCACATGTATCATCAGAAAGAACAAAGGTCTATGTGTGACCTATTTAATATATTTATTTATGGAAAATCATTACTATGCAAAACTTAAAAATTGATCGGTTATTAGGTTCTGTGTGATGCCATGAGAACTTCTATAGAGTATGTGAATCAAGGGTAAATGTGAATCAAGGGTAAACGGGTGTTCGAGGTCAGTTAAAAGATGGAATTTGTAAAAATGTAGAAAATAACACTTTGCAAAACAGAAAAAAACCGGAAATGAGAATAACATTTTCTAGGGGTATTTCTGCGGAAATCATGAATATAATATCCGTCTCTTTCTGCGACCCTCCAGTTTCTCGTTAATTATCATCTTACTTACGTTAAATACACTGATGGTTTCCTAGAGATTGAATGCAAACAGGATGGGCCGAAACTAACAACTCTAAATGTTATAAACGGATTTTGATATAATTTTAATGAGATGTTATTAAGATATTGGTTAACCTAACCCATGAAATTTATGAAAGTATACTCAATATTCTTTTAGTTATTGGGGTTAAAAATTGGTAGTAATTTTTATGTAACGCTTGAAAATTTTGTAACATACTATAATTGCTTCCTACTTTTACTTTTTCAAATTAATATTTTGTTGCTTTTAATATTTATATTATTTTTCACAAACTACAGTGTATTCTCATTACAGTAGACAAAGCTAAAATGCCTAGGAATGCAAAAATTCCCCATACGGTTTCTGTTATATATGTGGATCAGTTACATCAAGACAATACAAGAGACAGTTGACTAAACGTTTAAAGAAATTTCATTAGCTATACTTTGGATGTAAAGTGGATTTCCAGGGCAAACACTGGGCACCTCACATATGTTGTGTTAGGTGTACAAGTTCCTTTTCTGCCTACGTGAAAGGTAAAGTGAGACATATAATAACCTGGCTTTTATTCTAGTTAAATAGAGCATGATTGGCTAATTTGTGCAGACTTGACAATATTAACCTTAATTAATAGGCAAAAAACTGGATACACCAAGTTTATGCACTGCCTTTGCAAATGGGACAGTAAGGCCAGTTCAGAATAGTAACCTAGAGAAACAATAACTAATGGATGCCATAATGTAATTCATGAGACTCTAGTTAAGAAGAAGAAAGTTATTTTGCCTAATGAAGTAAATTACCAAATAACTGCAACATAACAAGCCATGTTTCCAGTACCTCAAACCAATCTTCCCTAAAATAAGTAATGCCTAGATTAAAGAAAGCATATTCTTAGGCACTCAGACTCGTAAACTTATATCTGATGGGGAATCTAAGGCGACAATAGATGAAACTGAGCTATTGGCCTGGTAGAAATTAAAAGATTTATGTATAGGCCTTCTGGAAAAGAACCAAAGGGCCCATCGAGAGCGTGTAATGGAGAGCCTAATCAAGTGTTACCAAGATCACGGATGCAATATCTCACTGAATATACATTATCTTCATTCTCATCTGTCCTTTCTAGAGAATGCATGAGATGTGAATGATGAACATGGAGAGAGGGATAATTAAAATATAGCGTCAATGGAAAACAGGTATAAGAGAAAATGGAGTCCTGCTATGCTGGCTGACTTTTGCTAGAACTTGAAGCGTGACACACCTGAGACGTCTTAGAAACAAGGAAGTAAATACTAAAATGTAGGTTAATACATTACATAATGATAACATATATGCTGATTTATATTCCTGAATTCATTACGATGGACAGATTTAATCTGACTTTGGAGCAAAATACATTTATGGTATCGTGGAAATCGGTATCAATGGCATAATTATTAAATCGGCGATTTACAAAAAAATGATACGCGATGGGAGTTTTTATCAAATTTGAATTCAGCACAATCAACTTCATTATAATATGCACATGATCTATGTTTTTTCCTTGACACTGAATTTTGTTATACGGTTTAATTAAACAGAAATTTTCATTCTTTCATATGAATCTTTTTATATGAGTAGGATGAAATCTTTTAGAATATTGAATTTTCTTTCCGTTATCCATTTTGTCAGGTTAAACATCAAACTTGTGCTAAAGAGAAAACTTTGTATTGAGCGACTTCTTTGCCGTTGGGCCGAAGTTCAACCACCATAAATCACTCAGAGATCCTTAGCGCACGAGCCCCGTGTTCCTTAATCTTTCTGAAACGGAAGAGGGGTTCTTGCTTCGCTTGTTCAAATTCAATTTGGGTTAATTCTTCTGCTCTTTAATACATCCATTCAATTCATTTTTTCGTCGTTTCCAAGGGAAAACCAAGCGCCAGGATTCTTTGTGGCACGAGGCTTAATATGATGGAGACAAGACGCCCTGAATTGGGATGCACTGTCCTATTAAAATTATTTATATTTGCTTCTATTGTTTTACTTCAATTGGGTGCGGATAAATGAAGTTGGTCACTTACCCCTTTTAGAGTTTGTTTTGTCATATTTTCCCTAAATTGTCAATTAATTACTGTTACTTTGATTCGGGCCTATAAAATAAGTTGAAAATATTGTTGACACTTCAAATAAGTTTTTAGCCAAAAAGATTGATCCCATTCTCGTATGCATACTGAGTATTATAAAAGTGCTGGTACACTCGTTAAACAGTCTCAACAAAGGACAAGATGATAGATTTGATGCAGTTTAACACGTTTTTGATTGTTCAAAATATAAATATGTATTTAAATTGTGATAATAATCAATATATCCTCACTTAGTGGCCAGCAACCGCTCTAGGAGAGGAGACCTGAGGGCCCTGCACACGTTTCCAACAAAATCTTTTTACATGCTGGCTAACACGCATTTTTCAGAGGACGTGAGCTCATCGATGTTGTTGTGGAGGAAATTGCAGGCACTGCCATCGATAGGCACCCACATTCCTTAGTCTATGGGAATGAGGTCAGTCGACTGCAGCGGCTAAAACTCCTTCTCACCCAAAAACCTTTGCACTGTTTAGGGCGTCTGGGTGGGGCACCGCACTGCTGAAAGACGTATTGCGCCTTGGTAGTGGTTTTTCTCACCAAGGGCAGGACTTTCGTGCCAAGATATTCCTGTAATCGAGGTCGGTGAGCCTGTGGCAGCTAACTACAATAAAGGCAATTTCTCGCCATTCGAAGCCACTACGCCCAACATCATCATGGAGGCCAGGTGTTTGGTCGTGAGTACGTAGTTGATCTCAGAGACTTTCTAGGCCAAAACTTATCACACGACCGTTCTAAGTCTTGATGTCTGAATCAATAATCAATATTTTTCATCAGAATAAGGAGAATTCAATTGCCAATGTCTGCAGACGTTGTTGCTGCTCTCCTCCTGATGGCCTTGGATACTGGGCCCACCAAAATTTCATTCTTTTTCGCGAGCGCAGTCATTATGAGCTTTGGAGTGCTTTCGAAGGCTTTCCTCACACACAACCGGTTAAAAAACTTGAGGTCCGTTTAAATGAGTTTGATCTTTGATGTCTTTCCCGTTTTTGAGATTCTCCGCGAATCTGTGGAGGATTATGCGGCTCACCTTGAGAAGCTTTGCAATGCGAACTTATAGTGGTCCGTGCGCAGGAGAGCCGAGATCTTAATTCTTTCAACTTTCATCTCGACTTAACTGTACTTAATGGAAAAGAGGTTGTAATGCCACTTGCTGGAATAATATAATAATAGATAATTTGACAAAACTCTTTTCTATCACACCTAAACATTTAGAAAGATAAAAAACAGAATGTCACAGAACTTTTACAAATTTCGGTAGGTCTACATTGCTTATGGCAAGCGTGTTTTAGTACACCAGTGGCTTCGAAGCCAACGAAAATTCTCACGGTACGTCTTCAAGCCTACAATAATTGACCTTAAGCTTTTATCTATCCTGGTGACGATTAGTACACCCTATCACAATGCCTATCTTGCTGTTCAGTTCGGAGCTGCTATCCTTAGAGATCGAAAGATCTACTGGGCAACTTCAAGTCGGTGTGTTTCATTGCATATGTGTAAACATCATCTTTAACGCACTTAGGAAGGAGAGCTAAGAAGTCGAAAAACCGGAGACAGGATACGTGTAAGCGGCTGGACACAAGATATAGACCTTAAACTCTTGTTTTCTTCATTTATCGATCAAAAGCTTGGTCAATCTCGATTCTTCTACAGCTTCTATTGGCTCTAACAACATTTTGGCCTAAACTCTTATTTCCAAATACTTGCCCAACCTTGGTGTTAGTTGGACTAGGTAAATAATGACGATAAAGTTCTACCCAGTGGAAGGGTTCCACTTCCTTAATTTCTGTGCGGGAAATAGTTTTCCCGTTTGCCATCCTCAGAAATGCCCTCGGGCAGAACTTCCCTATGCTTACTCAATGGCCCTTGCATGATTCTTCAAGTTGCGCGCTCGTTTCTGCCTATCAATTAACTAGAGGTTTGAAGCTTCTACAATACTTGCTTAAAAAGAGTTCTTCTAATTGAATCTCTACTTGCGGGTGGTCCCTCTTCTCTCTCTCAAAGGATCCCAAAGATCACGGTGAGAAAGAACGAGCAGACTCGGGTTCCACTTCGCCCCTTTATGCAGAAAGATGAACCTCTTCAGCCCTTTTAGAGGAGTGAGAGGAGTTTCACCCACTAGCCCTTACCTAGACACCTCGTAGACTCGAGGATCTGAATTTGATGATAATTAGAATGCCCGCTCCCCCTTTACCCCAATGGAGGTCAGTATGACAGAATCAGAGACGTCTGTGACGGCGAGTGCCTCTACGCCTCCCCAACTGGGATACCTGAGAAATAGGGGAGTGGGACTTGAAGGCGCCTCCTGAGTTGTAAATTAACGCGGCGGTGCACCAACCCAATATGAGCAGGTCTTCTTAGTTTTCAATCACGAGTTCGGTGCTGGATACCTAACATGATTCTTCTCCTAAGCAGGCTCAAAAACTTAGCTATTTCCAAGAAGTACATACATAGGGCTGCTCTGACTGGCCTTGACGCTATTTCCGGGGGTGGAGAGAAACGGGCTCACCCCTTGCCCTTCTAACCCAAAAGGAAGAGAGGAGTTAAAAATTATAACAAAAAGAATAGCGGTGTTTCCTTTCGTGGGACTCCAGGAACGAAGATTTCCTTTGCCGTTTCGGCAAGTGAATAAATTAGAGCTGGCACGTCCTGTACCCTCAAGGTGGAATATCCAGAAAAGGACAAAGCTGTAAAGATGTTGTATTGAGCCTCACTTACACATAGAGCCCTCATTTGGAGATTTCCCGGCAATTTTAGGGCTATCGGTTTAAAACTCTTTCTAGTAATTATATCTTCCGATGCAAAATGTTGTCCAAAGTTTAAAAATATAATAGAGGATAAAATTAGATAAATTTACTTTTAGACTCAAGGGTGACCGGTGTCTTAGACAGGGGGGATTCTGATTAACGGGTTCGACCCTTCTCAGGGGGCTATTAAAATTATTTCTCAGAATCAATGTTTCGCACGTGAAGGTGACACTGCACTCTACAATGATTCCCTGAAAGCTGTGGTGTAGTTTATGCGGGATAATTCGTGTCTACTACTTAGAGACTTCACTGAAGAGCTGTCCAACTAAGGAACAGTCAAGGTGGAACATGTGATGAAAAACGTATGTGAAATGTTCCAAGACCGTACACGATAATCTTTATCGGCTATAACTAAATGTGTCAATTGTGGAGAGCAGCACCCTACTTCATTCAGGCTATGGTTGTCTTGGACTAAAACTTGCTCCGATCCCATCCAGCGCTGCATGGGACGCCCTAAGCCGCAATTGTTAAAAAGGCACCCTTTGCCTCCTTCGGGCCCATTCGGAACAATTCTACTGGTTCAACTCTCGGCTCTTAGGCAATCCGCTTATATAGAATGCGGCCAAAAAAAGATCCAGGGTTTTCCCACCCCATGTCCTAGCTTGACCGATTTCCGTAAAGCAAAATGGAAACGCCTTTCCACCAAGTGGTTAGATTCACAAGAAGCAAACCCACTAAGGTTGTACTGAGATCTTCGTAAAGCCGTCCCTTGAAAGATGGATGGGCACCAACTTAGCTTTCACTTCGGGCGACCAAGTGATTTTAAGAAGTGGGATGGTCCAAAAGAGGAAACTCCACATCTGAAGTCACCACTTACCCTCATGTGGTTCGGAATAAGGAAAACACACACGATGAACCGAACCTATCCCGATAAATTCTCGATAGCGACAGCGGCTTTTATGGACAATAACAACGGAGTTGTGCCATTGGAAAGCGTACTGCCATTATAGTGCTGCTCTTCACATCGAAAGGGCATTTGAAACTCCTCCAAGTAATAACAGAAGGGCTGATTCCTTTAATGAAATTGCCGTGGAGGCTCATCTCGTCCTTTTACCATTAGCTAATTTTTCCCGCCATCTATATTGGGCACACTCCTCCTGCCCACCAGGCTGGGGAATAAGAATTTTGCGATCCCACCACTGCAGGAAGAGAATTAGGCTTGAGAACGCCCAATCTATAGAAGACATGGTGTTTCTGTTGTTCTATTTGCTATAAAGACCTTTGAGGCAATGACAGTGAAGTTTCACATGGATAGGATGTATACTGTTATTTCTGCGTAGAAACTACCTCGACCCGACCTCCGCTGATTCGTAATACGGTTACGGCCCTCCTTTTACCTATTCATGGATCTGAACCATAGGCACCCAAACTGAGGAGACTAAACAATCGATCTCACTGGCAAGTCTTTCCCAAAATCATCAACGAGATGGAAATAGGTATATAAATGTGAATGCTTAATTTTTATGCTTGATCAGACCCTATGATCTCCTGATATTCTGTCTGATTTTGATTGTGAGGTGATTGATGACCTTCATAGTAGTCACTCCTTTCCTATTTATGTCTCAATTTTAAGGGGGCTATCAGCCGACCCAGCTCTTCATTTTTCTTGGAGCGCGTGCGCTATTCTTCATTTCATTCAACAACATATTTCTCTCTCCCAGTTAAGCAGTTTAGGTCGGTAGATAACTTCATTGCCGTCGGCTAACTACTATTCCGAGAACTACTGGCCATTTTGCACGACACCTGATTGCTTGATGATCGGTGGTTATTGATATGTTCCTTAGACAGAAACGATAGGTTCCTTGCTCTATAAGCCCTCTCAAATAATTTCACCATCGCTGAATTTCATTGAACTAGTGCTAGAATGTCTAATTTCTATATACTTTTGCGTGTAGAATTTGCTGAAGTAATTGGTAAGCGTTAGATTATCATTAATCTTCGACAGTGCAGGTCCTCTGCTTTCTAAACATTGCGGCTTCCACATTTTACACGCCAAGTCGTATTTATGCTCCGGCTAGAAAATTTTGTATGTGAGGCCTTTCTCCCTATATAGAATTACGTCAAAGAGTTTTTCGATCTTAAGAAGGACTAGGCTATCACATGCTAGTACTGTATCATGGAGACCACCCTCACGATGAAGCGAGGGAACGCCTCCCAATTTTCATATCTGAATTTCGACGAGATTGTTTATTCCACTTACTGGTGAAAGAGCCTTCTCTTACCTAATAGGGCAGCAAGAGGGCGTCCTGCAGCGAAGTCTTCTCATGGTCCTACTCTTGCCCTTGAGAATCAACCGTATTACATCGGTGTTGCCAGAGGATATTCTCTCCACGCTCTTCCTAGTGGATCTTTTGATTTCTTTTGGTGTTTCCACATACCAGTTCTGGATCGTCGACTCTAACTGACATTAAACTACATTTTTCACTTTGACGAAGCACACAGGTTTCGAACCGCATCTTTCACTGTGACGAAGCACACATGCTTCGTTTCCTTTAGCTAAATGTAAGATAACAAACATCTGTCGCCACCTACGCTTTCACCACGAGCTGAACATGTTCCTATACGGGTTTCGCCTTGAAGTTGTGGAATCGCACCGTTTGATTGGCCTTTTTTAGAGACGGCTTCCTGTGATGCTAATATTCACAGCCGTAAGGATTCTTATACCCAAGCCATGAAAATTCATACACAGGGACGTCTAGCAATAAAGGTGCTGATAGGCCTAACGTCTTCTTTTTTACTGATATTTTGTTCTTACGAAGATTGAGGACGTATGCGAGTTTTACGCATCTGGTTCTGCCTACATAATGTTTGAGGTTACCTCTTGAGTATTTATCGCAACGCCTTTGCGCCTTAATTTCCACAGCTTCATGAGAATTATGTTCAACCTTCTTGAATTATTCTTCGTGTCACGCTGGAACTGTGCTAGTTTACAAGGATGCCTCCAACTCCCAGGAGGATGTCCGCTTTCCCGTCGTATCACCTCTGTTAAAGTCAACAAGGCTCTAATAGAAGTTAAGTCTATCTACACGGTTAAGCTCGTTGCAATAAAAGTCTCGTTGACGAAGATAGCGCCTTATGCCTGATGTATAGCAACTGCTAAATTCCAGTGAGAGCTACGTTGACAAAGAAATCTACACCCCTGCCTAATTCGAGCTATCCCTAAAGCCTTCGTCCATGCGACTTATGCGGATGACAAAATTATCTTCTGATGGTTTCCTGGATATATAAGGATTACGAGCATGAATTCGCCGATGAAGGAACCAAAGAGTCCATGAGGATTAGGCAACCAGACCAATGCTTCCCTCTTCCTCACAATCACTCCAAGGTAGGAATCAGAATATCCCTGCATTGATGAGGACTTGCAATAGCACATAGACTGTTACCTTGCCCCCTCCAGACAGACAGATTCACACACAGAGAATGCCATGGCGACTTCATGTCCCTCTCTCTTAACTTCCAATTAGGAATACTCCTGGAACGCACCGCCATTTGATCGAACTGTCCCCTGCACCTTATCGCGACAATTGCTTTGTCCCCCAAACTGTTCCGCATTTTGTTGTTGAATATCTGAGTTTTGGTGATCCCAGGACGAGACAAGTCTCAACCGCGATACGAGAGCATGCGCCATTCATCATCATCATCTTCTTCTTTCGATCTTGTTTTTTGTTTGTTGGTTGGTTTGGTGCTGCTGATTTTTCTTGTAGGCTATATTTATTATATGGCAATTAATGCCGCTGGTAACATTCGCCAGATGTCCGTCTTTATTAAAAAAAATTAAAAACACGACCTAATTAGGCTCTATAAAGAAAGAAATTACATATTCCTATAACAGATCTTTCTTGACTTTACGATCTGCGATATAAAATAAAAAGGAAAGTAAACAAAGAAGTTTCCAAAACTAGGAAGACCGTAAGAACTATTACTCTGTACCACGCTATTTGTAAATGCCTGATTGACAATGTGAAGATAAATATTTCGAGAAAACATTTTTTCAAAGAAGAGAGGCAGTCACTGGGGTTAGAACTTGCAAAGGAGTTTAACGAGGATTTCTATGGGAAGTGCCCTTTTTTGAAAATAACTCTTTAAGTGAATTAATCAAACAACTCACACTCAAGGCATTTTAATTTGAAATTGTGTACATCTAACCAGACAAGTTAATAATTTGTACATTACGTTTAAAAGTAAATATTAAGATAATCACTTATTCACAATAATTTTTTTTGAAATTAAGATGTCAAGATTTAGCTCCTATTAAATAAATTAATGGCTATTATTCTATGGACGGGGTCCGGGTTTGATTCAATCAAGTACGGGTACAAACTGGTTTCGTTGTATCCTGAGTGGCTGCCTAAAAGTGATTACCGTAAACTTGAATCCGTAAGGCTAAATATGTGCATACTTATTAACACATCCCGCGCAGGTGGGCGTGCTCTGTAGTGTATCACTCCTAGTACATAGCAAAGGGTCATGTCCTCCCGGCCCGAGTGCCAGGAGAGGAGTTTCTGACTTACAGGCTAAACTTAAACTCTTAAAGTCCTCAAAAAACTTGTCTTTTTACTATTTTTCTCTATGGGCCCATATTTGGCTACCTGTATCCCCTCTCTATTATCTCCACCTAGGAATAAGGACCTGTAGATGGGTACAATTTTAAGTTCACTATGTCGTAGGTTAACCAAGAATACCTTACACCAGATTATAAGATGTCGTACGTTAACCAGTTGAATATAGATGTCGTTGAATCGGATCAAGTTTACCCTGTCTGCTTTACGAGTGCGTGGGAAGTTTGCAATATAAGCAGAGTGCAAATTAACTGAAAGTAGGTTGGCCAATAGTCGACTATCTTGTAGTTTCCGGATAACAGAAAAACGGGTACAAAAATAACTTTATTAATAGGGAAATCAATATTATTTTACAAGGTTAAATGGAGTTTTAGATTGAGCTATAACAAACTAGATTTACATGCCTCTCAGCAGCTAGGACAGGGGAGAGTAGTGGTGAGGAGGGTCACCGTATAAACAAAGGGAAATTATTGACCGAAGAACGCTCGAACTACCTTGAGCGTAAACTAAGCTGATGATGAGGCTTACACTAGGGGGACGCGTAGGCAGTGAGAGCAATTGCACAAGAGAATTGCGCGTTTCTGTCACCTCAAAGATTTGGTTCGAGGGAGTAATCCTTGCCTTGGCGCAAAGATAAACCAATAGTCTCTTGATAATGACTATTACGGGGGGTGAACATAAATCTTGCTTTCGAGTAACACAAAATCGAGATTGATCGCGCTACGTTCGAGATAGACTCACGTGAACTAACGAGAATACCGGGAGCTTGAGGGATTCTACGAGAATTGTGCAGAGACTAACGGGACGCGAATAGCGGGTACCAACCAGTGCGGGCCGCGGATATTGACGGGGCAGGGAGGACGGCGGATACTGATGGGGCATTGAAGACGGTGTATAATGACAGGGCAGGAATGATTGTGGATACTTCCTTTCAACTCGAGTGCCGGAGGATTTATAGGGGTCAAATGTGGTTTTCCCCCCTCCGTCTGAAGGAGAGGGCTCAAGAGTCAAAGGCATCCGAAGACGATAATAGATTCTGCATTTTAAAGCGCGAGCGTGAGAAGGTTCTTAAACCGGCGAGGCGAGCTCTGTCTGACCTCTCAAGGGACCTTCTGAACTCTCACACTCGACCCAGCTTTCTATAATGGACGCATTTCAGGTCATCGCGGCGTCTCACGGCGTCTCATAATTTTGCACCTCCATTAGCACAGACGAAAAGGTTTTTCCAGGTGTCGGTTGTCTCTCTCCCTATTGAATAGTGAGGTGGCCCATATCTTTCTTTCTCTTAGTCTCTATCTCTATTTAATGGTAAGGCGGCCCATTTCTTTCTCTCTCTCTTTGTAATCTATTGCAGACTACTACACATAATAGCTCGAGGGGTAGCACGTCCTATTGATCCGATCGAGTGCCGCAGTATGATAGTTATAATAGGTGAAAAACAAATTGGTGTACACAATAATCCCTACTCCGCTTTAGTAATATCGTGGCTCAGCATTCCTAGTATTTGTCTAACCATATCTCCTCTCTATTATCTCTACCTCTGAATAAGGAGCGGAAGAGTCGTACACTGTGTAGTTCACTACTACACATAATAGCTGGAGGGGTTGCACGTCCTATTTACTTGATTGGGTGCCGCGGTATTATATGAGATAAGCTAATTTAACTCTTCGTGCACACACCAATCACTATTCTGATTTAGTAATTTCCTTGCTTCTGCATTGCTAGTATCCAGACAGTTTCTTATGGCTCAGCGCAATGCAGGCCTTTTACTGGAACAGGGCAGAGTGGCAGAATACCACTGCTAGATAAAAAGTCCGAAAGCACGATGGCTAATATAGTAATAGCTGACTGGTATGCTGGGTTGCCGACCTCTTCAGCCCTTTTGTATCCATATGAGTTGACTACTTAGGTAAGGCACTTTATGGGTTATAGCGCAAAGACGAAGTCACCATTACGGCGGGTCGGTTAACAAGGCCTATAGTAACTTATATCCAGAAGACGAGTATGTGTAAATGAAGGTTCCAAGGCAATTGGAACTTATTGTATCTTCTTTCCATGCGTCTCTTTATCTTATCAATTTCAACATTGGCACTGTTGAAAGATGGCTCTGTGAGACATACTGGAGGCTTATTCCGCGCTTGATCAAGATCTTCCCAAGTCGCCACAAGCTACGAGGTCCCAAGCTCTGATTCCTCTTCGATCTTACCAAATCTTGTCGATCTTGGAATAGAATGAGGCTTTAACAGTTTCCGCGTTATTCGCTTAAGTGTAGGCAACTTTCTCTCCAAACGGACGCGTGTTTCATCAGCGTTTGGCAGCTGCCAGGATTCTCGTTAGAGAACCAAAGGTCGCCCATTTATCGGAAGGGAACTTGTTGTTGAATGTGGCTAATCCTGCTCAGACTTTCAGTGTGATTGTTATTCAGACATTTTATGGCTCTCTTGTAGTGTACAGGTTAGACCGCAATCTACTATTTACTTTTCATAATCTCTGCGTGTTAGTAGTTACTGCTACGGTTTGAAGGAATTCTTACAGTAATCGATATCGTGTTACCATTGTCACATCACATCCACACGAATAAATCTTTAAATGGATAGTCGGGTAAATGAAAATCAATGTAAAGCTGATTTAATCCCTTACACGGTAAATATGTTTTGTGTACAGTCAAGTGTGTGAATTATGGCAATTCACACCATACATCCTCTAGGCATTTCGATTTATATTTATTTGAAAAGAAGGACATATCCCTCTAGGTTTTTGAGCGAACTTTGTTCAGAGAGGCTTATTATTGGTTTTATCACGATATGCGTGAATAAGTATTTCTTCCGCCTGTCAAGATAAAAGGGCACCTTTCTCTCCTGGTTTACCGTCCCCACAATGCGCAATATACCCTGCCAATGAAGAACCCCTTAGTTGTTTATACCTACCCTGGTTAAGTACTTGTCGTGTTATGGCATTACATTATATCAATACCATATTATATCTATGGGGGAGGGACCAATAACTAAAAGGGAAACCGATAAGGAACTGAACGCCACGAGTTTCGACGCGCGGAACAACGAGATAAGAGTGCAACGAGGTCAGGAAAAATTCGGGCAATGGCAAAGCTCATACTTATTTAAAGAGGCATGACAAAAATATAATTTTATTTACATGAAATAAGAGAATAAATAGGCAAAATTAAATTGGTAATGAGGCGGGGAAATTGCAGAGTTATGCGTAAGACTCAGAAGTTAGAAATTAATGCGTTACAGGAAGAGAATATTCAAATGGCGAGGATTAACTCAAATGGGTTACTGAAGGGAAAGAGGGGTTGGCTTACGGAGCATTCCGGGGGACACGTCAGGGTAAGGCTTCACGGATGTGTTCTGCAGGCAATAAACGTGAGGCGAGGGCGCTCGGAGCTTCTGAGCGGGAAGTTAACGTGATGAAGGTTCTCCGAAAGAGAGGGGGCGGTAACGCCCGGTCTAGGGGAAAGTATTTCGGCCACCCGAAGACGAGGGGCGAACGAAGAGGGCTTCGACAGGAGTTGATAAGTGGAGTCAGAAAAATCGCTCGGTAGCGATCGTCAAATGGAATTACCTCACTGGCTGGAGCTAATTTCAACACACAAAAAGTTCAGCCGTCACTTTGCTCTGTTGTTAGCACCTGACTTGGAACTAGGGAAATCATCTTGGGTCGGGGCAAGACTCCTCAACTCTGTGTCTTCTACATGGACGAGGAGCCCTATATATATCCGAGGCTTTCCCCGCGGGGGTGGGGGAAACAGCGCTACTCTCGAATAGCCTAGAATCTTCACGCCAATGCGATTCTAACCCGCGTAAAGGTGGCCCGTGGTGGACGCGGTTCGAGGCTACCGTTTGTGGATGAGGGGGAAAGTGGCTTAGCAATTTAAGCCCAACCAAATTCTAGATTTTTCTTCAGCTCATGGACTTCACTTCCGTGCTGGAAAAGAAATTACACGTGGAATTCCCCCACAGAACTTATACATTATTAGTGGTATGCCCAGTGTGAGCCGAGCCTGAGACAAAAGATATATGCTTATATAATTACCACAAGGGCAAACAGACCAGTTTTACTCTGTGTAGAATCCTTAGGCGTCGTCTAAATTTCTTTTTCTTTCGAAGCACGTACGCCGGTCTTCATGGCCGGAATATGTACGGAATAAAAAGGAGGAAATTATTGCATAATTGTGAAACGTGTGAATCTAACGAGTTCTCTAAGAATCTACCTCTCATTTTCCAGAAATACAAGACCATCTGGTGAACCGATTCTAAGGCAGAATATTTCACCAGTAATTTTCTACATATTTTAAGAAAGATTCTGCCTCTGCCAACATTCGAACGTCTTCTCTCGTTCTATGAATGCTGCCCACTCGACTTCATTCCAAAAGGTAGGGAACCCTTCGCTGGCAAGTTTTGGTTGTGCGAAATGTTACACTCTTTCCTCCTAGCCGGTTACCACCCATGTTAAGGAATATATCTTCTATGCCATCTTTGATACGTAGGTCAGCGTGTCTTGGTATTTTTTATCAATTTGTTCAGCATGTTTTGGTTTTAGTGCATTTCTGATATTCCTCTTTGATCCTTACTCTGTTTGTTTTGTGAAATCGGGGAGAGATCCTTTCGCCCCTGCTGAATTCAGCCAAATTGCCAAAAGCTCAATAATGTGCAAATTTACGGGGAAATTGGTAATTTTGACGTTAGGGTAATTTCTTGGCATTGGCTGTTCTGCTCTTAATAGAGAATGCTGTTTGCTAAACCGATCATTATTGTCTGCGTTTTGCAATGGTATTCTCTGATTTGTAGCCAGATAATACAACTTTACTAAGCGAAATCATAAAGACCCTCAATTCTCTGGATGCGTGAGTACGCCACTCCATTTTTATGTCTTATGAAATCTAAAATTCGACCTATTAAAGCATAGCTTGAAAATCTATTTGGACACATAGTCATGCAGAAACGCATGTGTTCTGCTTATTGTCTATTTTGGATGACGAATTTAATCCACGCACGGATCGCTGACTTGCAACTGTTGCTTTCCGCATACATCTTATATAGCTGCACATTGTCAACATTGGGGAGATGCCGCTCGGTTTAGCGTAGGGCACAATAAAAGATTTGCTTTTAAAAGAAAGTTCAGTGATTCTTACCGTCGCTAACGGCGCTCACTTCTTCCGTGGTCGATCTCGACGGAGATTATTCCAAAGAGTGACAATAAGGAAGATATTTTCCTTATAGATTTAGGGTAAGTGAACTTCTTCGAGAGTTTGGTGTAATTTTCTGCCAGGTGGCGCACATGAATGACTCCATGACCTCACTGTGTAGGACAATGCATTTTAATATTTTGCGCAACTCCACTAGTATCAATTCCTCAACCTTTTCCTTATTGACTTCCCAAGAGTGAATAGGTTTATTTTACACCAAATACCTCTTCCTTGCATTTGAAAAATATGGACCTCTTCTAGGCGTTGCGTAGATATTCATAGGTGAGCTGGTTGTAATATAGATCTAGGTATGGAGGATTACAAGACGACTTCGGGTTCCAAGACAGTTTTTTAATTCATATCGATTCATAAAGCGCGCTCAATTCTGTTAAGAAAATGTAAACAACCCCCAATCCAAATCTTTTGCACTTAGCCCATTAATGCCACTGAGCAACTAGAGATGCCGCTATTATTGTTCTGGGGATTGGGATTGGGATCATATAGGAGGTGAAGGTGTAGGAGAGAGATAGAAAGGTGGAGATATTGTGTAGTGTGTGTGTGTTTATGAGATGGTTATGAGTGTCAGATGATATATGGCGATGATTTGGTAAACATGATAGTGATATAGTGAATTGTGACCGGTTGCCTTGCAAACGCTTTCGTTTTGTATTGTATTTTATTTAATATTGTTTTTTTATATATATAAGGTTTGTAGTTTAAGCAATCAAGCCTTTGTTTTCAGTGGCTCATATGAGCTCTTTCTCTCTCTCTCTCTCTCTCTCTCTCTCTCTCTATATATATATATATATATATATATATATATATATATATATATATATATATATATATATATATATATATATATATATATATATATATATATATATATATATATATATATATATATATATATATATATATATATATATATATATATATATATATATATATATATATATATATATATATATATATATATATATATATATATATATATATATATATATATATATATATATATATATATATATATATATATATATATAAATTGAAAATCAGATGACGCGTGATTTTTTATAGATGTATTTTTAAACGCCCAAGTAAATGAAAATTGGTGACCCAACACGGAAAAACACTTAAGAGAATATCACGTGAACCAATTAAATTGGTTGTGTCACCAATTTTCATTTCCTTGGACCTTTAAAAATACATATATATATATATATATATATATATATATATATATATATATATATATATATATATATATATATATATATATATATATATATATATATATATATATTTTTTATTATTATTATATTTATTTTTATTTGTTTTTTGCACTTTTCAGTGGTTTTGTAGTCCTATATGTATATATTCCTTATATTTCCTTCTTTGTATTTCTCATTGCTCTTTAGTGTGTCATTCTTCGTTGGTTGTCGATATCGGTGGTTCTTTGTTCGGTAGGTCAGTCTGTGTTGTTATTTATAAATTGGGCTCCACATTAAACGTTATATTTTTTTTGCTTCCGTTAAATCTCATCATCTATTATATGTGGCGGATTTCATTGTTTGGAACGATTACTTTATTTAATTCTTCCTGGGGTAGTTTGATTTAACTTTTTCCCAATTTTGGGGGCTCGTTCGTGGAGTACTATATTAATGGCTTCAAGATTGGTTCTTCTATGCAGTTTCTCGGATAATTTTCGGTCCTGTGTTTTTTTTATTTTAAATGAACCTTGTTGCCCAGTTTTATACCCTTTGGGCCTTTCGATATGATTGGATATAATAATTTAGAACGGACGAGGTCTGTATATAATTTTCTTTTGTTGTTGTTTAAAAGGTTATGAAAACGTAGCAGGGATGACATTATTGTTTTAGCTTCATTTACCTTAGGTTGAGTCCGAGGACTCTCCCTTCCGTTGGTATCCTTTCCCTTCTACTTGAATTGGGGCAGTTTTTCTTCGATTAATTTGAATAATTGTGAATTTTTTTGTATTGGTTTTTATTTTGTTCCTTTTTTGAAATTGTTTATGTTTTTAATTGGCCTCGCTGTTCTTTGGGGGATATCTCTTGGGTTTCGTCTGTTACTTGTGATGATTTGTGTGATGCCATCCGCTAAACCGATGTACATTGCACACTCATCCGTTGTTTGGGGTAGATCATGGGTATATATAGTATATCGGGTTATGGAGAGACATCTTCCTTGTGGCACCCCCGCCGTAGATCGAATAAATCAGCCATTTGGCTATTTAGTTGCAGAATGGCTTTTCTTCCAGTTAAATAGTGGCATAATATTCTGGTTAAGTTGGTCTCCATGTTCAGGGCGCTAATTTTAGCTTGTAAACCGGGGATCAATTCTTATCGAAAGCTTTGGCAACCTCGCGGAGTACAACGTCCACTCTGTTGCCCCGCGCTGTTCCAATGTCATATTTTTCAGTTATTACTAACAGCGCGGTTTCCGTCTTTCTCTTGATTCTTAACCCATGCTGTCGCTGGTTATATAGGTTATTTGTTTCAAGGTGTTTTTTAAACTTTCGTTTAGAAGCTTTTGTAGAAGTTTCCCAAGAAACTCGAATAGTGAGATTTGGCGGTAGCTTTCGCTTGGGTGGTTTGGTTTACCCGGCTTCGGCAAGATCATCTTTGCCGTCTTGAAGGCCTAGGGGTAATATCCAGATTTCAGACAGGCATTGAAGATCCTTAAAATTGCTTTGTGCACCTTGTTTTGTGCATTATTCAAGTGCACATTTTTATGCCATTTAATCTTGGAGTCCTTTGTTTGAAGGATTTGACTGCTGTTAAGTACTCTGCTCTTGTGAGCGGCAGTCCCCCTCCTAGTGAATGGGTCTCTTGATGTTTTCTTGTTGGTTCTCAATTGTTTGAGCTATTTTTTCTTCATAATCTCTATCGAAGTCGAGGTTCTTATCTGGTGAAATCAAGAAGATTTGTTCTCAGTGACTTCTGAAGTGATCTCGAAGCTCTGCGTCTTGCTGCAGTTCCCTATCTTGCACTTTGATCTTCATTAGTTCATTTCGTTTAGTTCATTGTTTTTTCGTTATATGTCGGACAAATTTATTTACTCTTGATGAAAATTTATTTCACGTTGTCATATAAGCCTACAATTGTGTAAAACACTATGTTTGGCAGTGTTGTGCTAAAAAAAATTAGATGTATATTTTATTTATTTAACCGCAGTATGCGCGAGCTAAACATGGCTTCGACACCTCTCTACAAAACCAAAGTACTTTATTTATATTTATGTTTAAGGTTCATTTAAATTTGAAGATTAAATCCACGAATGATCATATTTTATATATAAATATAAGAAAAAAAGTACGCAACATTATTTATTATAACTTAGAAAAAGATTTTACTTTTTTTATATCTGGAGGCTGGGCCTCAATAAAATTTTCGACATCTTTGAAGATGAAGAACAACGTAGCGGCGGGATATTTGTGGTCCCCCCCTCCCCGCAGGGAGAAGGGACCCCTCTCTTTATTAAACTTCAAAGGTAGCGTCTCCTAACAAAAGAATTTAAAACAAACAAGGTTTTTCTCTTATCTGTAGAGGCAGACAAAGGCGGAAGGAAGGGAGGTGGAGGGAGCCGATGACTGAGATGTGTCCATCACCAAGATAAAAATGTCCATGGCGCCTTCCTGGTTGAGGAGCTCCTTATATATCCTCAGGAAGAAGTCCTGCCAACCATGCTAAATTACAACTGTTGAAAACTCTGGAAGCGCCATCTGCATTGTTCTTGTGTGAGCGCACCCATGTGATGTTATGAGAGTACTTCTGGTGTATGTTTGAGATGTTATGCAGCGAGGTTACGAAGAGTTCGCGTATTAATCTAATGGGAATCTTTCCCCTCTTGCTGTTGTACACTACCGGGAGGTTATCTGCTAACACTAGTTTATTAGAGAACAAAAGCCGGGTGACCCAAAAGACCACAGTTTCAGCCATGAAGATGGATCCTAGTTGTTCCACGGGGATTGGGATTGCAAGAAAGTTAGGGCTTATGTTTATCCCTGTTCCTGTTTCAAATGT
Organism: Ceratothoa steindachneri; assembly: GCA_963969495.1. NCBI lineage: Eukaryota > Metazoa > Arthropoda > Malacostraca > Isopoda > Cymothoidae > Ceratothoa > Ceratothoa steindachneri. The sequence continues at coordinate 32,882,016 of OZ018324.1, read as the reverse complement.
ATCGGTATACAGTGGTACTCCTACTGCCTTGGAATCATTCCAACGTACCCACTTTGAAGTGATATGGGCTGCCAGAACTAAACGTTGTCTGGAGAGTAAGCGATGACTTGGTCCATCATAAACTGGACCCATAAGAAAGGTAACCGGAGGATAAGGGTGATAAAGTTCATAAGCCCGGCGAATCTCGTCCAACCTCTGCGGCTCACGTGGTTATTAGATGCATAAAGTAGTGCCTCTTTTATTTTCCTACACATGTCGGGAACTAGGGCAACCCACTTATGTCTGAGATCGACTTTCACTCCCAGTTAAGTTATTAGTTTGCATGAGATCGTTATGCTTTTTCTAATATTGACGTTGAGCGAGCTGTCAATCAGGCTTCTTACTAATTTTCTGACTTTCTTTCAAGGGCTGGTTATGAGGATATCGTCAAGGTAGGTGAAGCTTTAGCAATTGTGCCATATTATAGGCATCACTGCACGAAACAGTTTATCAGGAGAAAGCCAATACGGTTTGGATATAAACTCTGGGGTGTCTCTGGTTCAGATGGATACATGGTTTATGCAGAAACCTATTGTGTTGGGTTTAGTTAAAAGCACAAAGATAAGGGCTGGACAGTGGTTATATTTTGATAACTTGTTATATTCCTTTCCTCATTTGAATGAACTTTCAAACAGTGGTATTGATGGAACTGGTACTATAAGAGAAATAAGAAAGGAAAATACAATATTACCAGCTTCCAAAATGTTAGAGGAAAAGGAATGTGGTTATGTTGAGTCCGTGTGTACTAATGATCAAACTTTAATGAAGTAGAAAGACAATAACGTGGTTACAGTTGCTTCAAATAAATTTGGTGTTGATCCTAAATCAAAGTGCTTCCGATGGTAGCGAGTTGATAAAAAAGAGATTGTAGTTCTGATGCCTAATGCCATTGAAGGTTATAATAATAAGCATATAGGTAGAGTTAATCTAACTGATCAATTCGTTGCGAATTACCGCATCCGAATTCGATCTCGCAAATAGTGGGGGCCATTATTTTCTTTGAATCTACTGTTCTTCTGTCAACGCTTGGCTTTTGTATAGAAAATATGGAAATCCCATTTCACTACGGGAACTCTTAAGACAAATTGTGCTTCAATCATTAAATCAACATGGAACAAATATAAAATGACCTGGACCATCAACTAACAGGATACTAAGAGTTGCAAGAGACGAAGTAAGGAAGGATCATTTTGATCAATGGCTAGAACCTTTACCCTCTAAATATGTACTTAAGATGTAAGCATTGTGCACGGAGAACGAATTATGATTGCCAAAAATGGCAAGTTTCACTCCATATTTTATACATGGAGCCATATCATTCAACATAATATATGTGTCAGCGTGTTTTCATAATAAAAAATTAAGAATTAAACTATATTGATTTTCCCATCGCAAAGTGTTATGCTTTGAATGCCGAGTGGCAACTTTGGTTGCCACCGCTAAATTTGTCTTTTTAAATAAGAAAAATAATTCTAAAGGACTATATCCTTTATTTATTACACTAAAATGAAGTTTCCAAAATATAATATCAATAACTTAAAAAATTTATTGTCGGCATTAATGGGTTTAGGCTGAACCACAAGTGATATTTTGCACGGTCACTGGACACGAAAAATGAGGTTGGTACAAATTAACAGAGTAAGAAGTTCATCAAGCTCTCGGCATAGACTGATTAAATGGACCGCTCCCCCTAACCCCTGGCTGCATTCCAGGAATCAATGCAGTTTTATGATTTCCTTGTCAAAGATTATTGTCTCCGTGTTCCTATCTCCAAAATTATATTTATTACCACGATATCAGATAAACTTGCAGAGTGCATCGACATATAATGGGATTCTCCACACCAAAACTCGAAAAATATTGTTTGGTTTTCGAGGGTGATACGTTTTACAGAATATTCAGGAACGAGAGCTAAGTAAGTGGTATCTGTACTAGTACCGTGACAAACAGAATAACTACTGCTCGTTCCGACTCCTTGGCAAGGACTTCTCCAAACCAGATTGTGGTGTGATGGTCGTTTTGGAAGAAAGTTTAATCTTGTACAGACGAGGGGTGGTCAATAAGTTTTGAAATTCGGATATAAGGAAACGAGATATGAGGAAAAGTGTTTTATTATTTTTCAATATAACTACCCTCAACTTCAATGCGCTTGCGCCACTTGTCCCTAAGGCTTCGAATTCCCTACAACCAGAAATCTCCCGACTGCTGTTCAATCCACTCCTGGACGGTGAGCTGGACATCTTCATCGTCCCCAAACCGGCGTCCACGCAGTGCAACATTGAGCTGGCGGAATATAAAGTAGTCTCTAGGGGTCAGATCTGGACTGTAGGAAGGATGGTTGAGCTCCTCGAATCCGCACTCGCGCAGGGCATCTTGTGCAACTCTGGCCTTGTGGACTTTGACGACGTTGAAGTCGATCATAGGGCGTGAGGTTTCTAAGGACCCAACGGGCAGAGACCTTGGTTATGGCCAAATTGTCGTGGATGATGTTGATAACACGTCCATGTGATATTCCAAGTTCTCGCTCGAATTCTTCTACCTTCCCCGTCGACTTTCAAGGATCATCCTTTCCACACGGGCCACATTGTCTTCGTTGGTCACGTCTGATGGGTTTCCTATACGGGGGTCATCTTCAAGGGACTCACGACCATGGCGGAACTCCCTATTCCAGTGAGCAATGGTTGCATAGGAAGTGGTGGTTTGGGTGTAGTGCACTGCAACCATGCGTTCATAGATCTCTTTTGCATTCTTGCCTTCCTTGGTCAAAAATTTGATCACTGCTCGGTGCTCAACCTTCTCCAATGTTGAAAAGTTAGTGACTGACGATCTGCGATCAGCTACTGCTTCTTAAATAGACGAGGCAACAGCGTGCGGCTGCAGGTCTTGACTTGCCATAACTTGTCCTAACCCCCCCCCCCAAAAAAAAACAAAAAAAACAGCCATCCCTTTTCCTCTGTTTTGCCTTACCGATTCGTAAAACTTATTGAACGCTCCTCGTATGTATATATTTGTCCCCACACATAGATAGCTCGGTGAGGGAGGCGGGCCTGCCTAAGACACCTGAGCGTGCGTTATAGATATTTTTGTAGCTTCGTTTCTTTTTGTTAGTTATTTTTTATTTGCTTGGCCAAAACTTACGATATTTTATAAATTTACAGGCCTTGCACCACATATTTAACTGTGATAAGGACCATTGTGGCTCCATTAAAGGAATCGTCGACGAGAGAAAACACTGAATGTTATATTTAACAAAACATTTATTACTATAAATGAAATTGAGATGTGGTTATTTGTTTTTTGATTTCTTTTCACCCTTTCACCTATGCGAGTTAATATTTTATTGAGTATAACATTCAGTCTTCTCTTTCGTCATTAATTCTTTTAATGGTGGCAGCATGGTCTTTATTGGGGTCAATTGACTGAAATAAATGGCTAAAAAGAAAGATGCTGCTTTATTTACAAATAGAAGATGATGGTCGTTCTCGATCATTATGTTTCATTATTCACGTAAAAAGCAATCTCGTTTTTGCGAAATTGTGTTTAATTATTCTAATTAAATCAATCCCTCATGAGCAAACAATCTCTGCAATAATAATGTTTGTGGTTCTCTCTGATTTGAAACCAGAACCACAAGGGCCAAGTAGTGAGAACTTTCTTCGAGGAATAATGAAACGATGTTTTTGGTCAAATTGCTGAACGGAGAATGTTTAAGAGAAGATATAGACTTAATAGCTAAAAGACTCAATCGAGCCACTAGCAACAAGAAAGGATGCGATTCTCTTAAACTTTCATCGATTTTGCGAAATGAAGAGATGAAAAATTGTCATACGTTTGTTTTCGTTATCTAGGTTGTAATAAATGGGGGAGGAAGAGTTAATAGAGTAATACAAAAAAGAGAAGGAGAAAAAATATGGATGGTAAATGATCACATACTTAAAACTCGTATATTATTGTTGTTTGGGGACGGCATGGAGGTTTCGTGGCATATGTGCGCAAATTCCTTCCAATTTTTCAAATACTGAATAATTCGAATTTCAACGCCATTGTGAATAGAAGGAATCTCTGCGGCCCAATTTGACACAAGTAAACATATTTCACAGCTATTTTCATGATTTGCATCAAGCATTTTTTTCTCTCTTGTTATTAGTAAATTTTGACTATATTTTGTTTTTTATCGGAGATATTTGTTTACATTACGAATCAAAAGATTTTGACATACCACAAAATTACGATTAATTAAATAAAGCCGTTTTTAAATTTGTTCGTTTGCAGAAATAGCAGCTTATTTATTTCAGAGCAGTTAGGGCATGGCATCGCTCATAAGTGAATATCTTTGTCTACGAAATACATGCGATGAACCAAATGGCTTTTCAATCACAAAAATATGCTAGAAGATTTTATTTTAAGTGATCTTTCTGTAAAGAAGGGGCTTGAATAACGCCGTTTCCTGTTTAGATTTTCCTAAGTCACCACAAACCCTATTTTAATCTTGAAATTTCTGATCCAGTTGAGCGCAATGGCTAAACGGCTGTAATTTCTCTTCAAAATCTCTGGTAAATATTTAACCTTTTAGCTGAATAGTGAGAAGTGAATCCTGCAGGATAATATTTTTCTAAAACATTGCAATAGTTATCATTTACTATGTTTTCTTATAAGCATAGCAAAATCTTAGGATATTCGATTATTGTTCTACATATTTCATATGGACGTAATCTCGATAATTAGAAGCGTCAATATTAAGGAATTTTAACGTTTCTTCTACACAGAAATTTCTGATAGAATGAAAAACCTGAAATAGCACTCTCTTATCTACCTTATTTCTCATAGAACATATTTCAATTAGGATACAAGGAATAATCCAAGCACTTTTCATACAAATAAACAGCTTCGACTCTTATGAGAGATTATATTTTTTGTTTTCCTTTTATAAAGCTGTTTTTTCATGTTATTTGTAACGAGTTTCGTATTTCTCTGCTTATATTGGTCAATAGAGTTTTTTCGATGTCTTTACACTTTAAAATTTTTAAGTCCTCTCTAATGACGAATGAACTTTATAAATCATTGTCCTTTAAAATATTAATTCAAGCAATTTCCTTTATACAAAGATTTGTGAATAGCCTTTCGATAGAAATAAGTAAGATCTTATTCGCAATTAAATATAGTACTTTGCATTTCATTATTACTATTTTGGAAAGGTTTATATCGAAGCAGGTTGCGAAAATCTTTTCTTAGGCTACCTCCTGCCATAATTAAAAAATGGACAATTTAGGCTTAAATTTCAATTTTTAAAGTTCTAGAGTTGAATTTATTTTTAATTTTTAATACAATTTTTAACCCCAAAAGATCGAACAAATTGATCTTACGGTTTAGATTTAATTTCCATTTCTGTTTTTTTTTCATATTTTTGAAAAGCTTTTTGACCTGCTCCATTCTATGCAAACAATAATCCCTCGCAGCAATTTAAATGATCATGTAAAGTTTCTAGCTAGGTTATTTCCTTATAAAATCAGCGGTACTAAGCTTTTTAATCCTCTTTTAAGTTTTAAAATTTTTGGTCTAATATCTAATCATCATCATTGGCAAACCTCATAAATGGAAAGGTAAATATATACTACTCGTAAAGGGCTGTTATTAAAGTTCCAGAAACACAAGCTATTCTTTTAGAGAGAATAATAAAATATAATATTTAATATTATTTACTAATATAATATAATGTAATGTAAACTAAATATAATATAATATAATATAATATAATATGATATAATATGAAGATTTAGGTTAAGATACAATTTTTGCCGATCCCTCAAGTAGTAAGACCTTTGTACTAATTCTTACAGTCACTATTTTGGATCTGTTTGATCGCCTGCATTTACTTCCTAGTTACTGCAACCCCACAATAGAGAAATATCCATTTGTCCCATTTTTCGGCCATTAATACTCTTAATTACAATTTAGCGAAGTTTTTCGATCCTATCACTGATCCTTCGTCCAGATTGAATATACAATTCAAGTGTTCTTCAAGTTTGCCGAATATTAGACTTATCTAAATCGCAAAAGGTTTATAAAAACACAATTGACAGATTTCCTCTTCACTAATATAGTTATTCATGAATTGTGAAATATAAGCACAGATTCTCCTTATGCAAATAACATGGATAATTTCTGTATAATTAAATCTTTTATAATCTTTTAAAAATAAGCTGTATGGAGTACTATATTTATAAATAAAAAGTTATATTTGAAGCATGAAGGTATGGTGAATGTCTTACCCGAGGCTCCTTCCATAGGAAAAAGTTTTTATTCCCTGATGATAAAAATTGTTGGCATAAATGACTTTCAGGATTCAAACCCGTGCAAATGATTGTTTTCTTATCTTAGATTGCAAGAGTCATGCTCCTTTTTTTATAAGCTACATTAAACAGTCACTCCTAATTTTAGGTTCTTAATGAAAACTGAATCTGCCAAAAATATTGCAGTTCTGGTTATTAATGCCACTAGAGTGAGCTAATTATTTAATACTTCACTTTAGAGAGAAGTAATTAAATCTTAATTCGCAATCCTTTTCATTTTTTTTGCTCGCATTAAGCGTCGTACCTTTAGAACATAAATGATTTGTTCAACTCTGACCTCATTTCCCAATGAAATGGAATATGAGAAGTTTCTTTACTTTTTATTATCACCTAGAACACTCATTTTATATACCATATACATGCTTTTATTTAAAATATTTTGTTACAAGTCCCCATTAAAATCAGTTCGAAACAAAAAGCCTTTATAAAACTACCTTACTTGACCATGTGCCCACTAAATTAAAAATAAATAATTAATCTCCTCAATCTTATTGATACGATCCATAAGCATTTGTGAGTCTCCCCGAAGGTCAATATTCCCTTTCTAAGCCAGAGCTTTTCTTAATTAGAAGATTTTGAATTGATATATCCCTCCTGTCAAATCTGTCTCTTGTTCTAAATTATCTTTTGCTGCAAATCCATAGACATAAAAATTCACGAATCACTCATCCTAAATTTAATAAGACCTCAGCCAAAATAATACACTTGTTCTCTCTTATTAAATACAATTTAAACACCTAATTCCAATCTAAATTTAACCGTAACCACGACATTTGACTTGTTATTTAATATTTCTTCCTTGATTCCTTGCTTCAGGCTACACCTAGCGAAGGTTAGTTTTCATTTTTAATTTTTAAGGACATTTTTCCTCCAATTTCTTGAATTTTATTTCAAATGTCCTATGCATTTTACCTGACCTTTAAATGTTTTTTCTTAATGCTCATTTCATACCTGCTTTTAGCAATTTCCATCACACATATCTTCCGATACAACGGGATTTTTGCCTTTATTTCTTTGATGTTATTTTAAATGAAGCCTTGCTTCTTTTATTTTTATTTTATTGTCTTCAATTACTTGTTATTTCCTATAAAGTTTAATTAATAATTTACTCAAATTTTCTTTGTTATATTTAAAATGACAGTCCACAAACTTTAACGCTCTTTTAATTATGTTTCTTCCTAAATGCTAAATTTTAGTTTGAGGACTAGTAATTTCTCAATTCCTAGATTGGTTTTCATTCAGATTTTAATCCAATCTTCATTGACTCATGAAAAATAACATTAAACATAGGATCTAGGCAGAATTTCTGGTGTTTATATAACATATGAGACAATTTGATTGAAGACTCTGATACAAATGTTTGAAGCAAAAATTTACATAAAGGAATTTACATAAGTTTATAATTCTTATTTAATTCAGGAAATTTATACTAATTTTGAATATGAGATTACAAGGCTGTAGAATCTGAACATCTAGTATATTTCTAGGAGTTATGTCAAAGTGCTTCCTTTTGTTATTTATTTTATTTTTTAAGAAGTATATGCAAAGGAAAGTGACTTCCTTATAAAAGGTGAAGTTGCTAATGAAGCAAGGTTAAGGCGCGAGGAAGTAGGGTTACAATAACAATAACTTTGAAAGTGCTGACCCAGCAGCTAATAAAATGCATTTCAGATCCTCACTGTATGACTTTAAGATAAGTATAATTCGCAAAACTCAGAAAATTTCTACCTCCATTTATCTTAAACTCTAACATATATAATTATTCATGCGGTTAAAAGGCTATATTTGGAAAACACAGTCTTCCTCAAAGCCATTGGAGGGAGCTCTTTTTCTCACATATACGAGAAGGTAACACTTAAAATAAGCGTTCTTTCAGATAGCCCTAAAACTATCTTTCGATTGTCCTTTTCAAGTGTACCCCGTGCTTGTCGTAAAAAATGGAAAAGTTATTATTCCCCAGTTTCGCCATAGCTTATAAATTAAGAAAAAATATTGCAGTAACGCAATTAATTATGCGGTTAAAAGACTATTTTGGGCAAACACAGTCTTCCACTAATCCCTCGGAATGAGCTCTTCTCACAGACACGAAAAGATAAACACTTAAAATAAGTGTTCTCTCAGATAGCCAAAAAACTATCTTTCGATTGGCCTTTTTTGGCTAACTGACGGAAGAATTCCTTCCCTTTGCGCTTGGGTAGACGAAAAAGGATTCAAATCGTACGTGATAGTGGGCCGGTACTAACTTAAGCCGGCTGGTGATGGAGTGAACTCGCCTCCGGCCACTGAGGGAATACTCCCCACGTAAACATCAAGTTGAGGGATGGACGTCATCCATCTAGGAATTTCTAATAACCGATGTGCTTCCTCGCTCCTCATGCTTCAAGATGGAAGGCAGGAGGCAAGATTGCCTCAAGGCTTGGGAGGAAACCTGCACGAGTAAACACAGCTGCGTTCCGAAAGCCTCTTCGCTTGATTATTATGCACGTTATCTCGTCCTTTGATCTCGTGTTTGATAGCCTCATGTGTTTCTGGGGGCCAAGTGTGGCTCCTTGACTATTCTTTTACAATAACAGCCATTAAAGAAAAACATTGCTTAAAGCTGATGAAATAGAGAAAATGTTTAAGTAATGACCAATGAGGACACTTGTGTCCCAAAGTTATAAATTAAACATAGGAAGGAATAAATTAATATGGATATTCTGTGGCCATAAGAGGGAGAAGAACCTGACACCAATGTAGGTTTAAGTGTGTTTCTGGATCACTAAATCAGAATTTTGAAAGTTGATTATTCACTACAATATACTTCTTTCTCTACGTATCCACTATACCTAGTAGAGTAGCTATTAGGAAGTCTCATAGTTTGTTTAAATGATGGCTAAAGTTTCTGAGCGTACGGAGGTAGTAACTATAAAAAGCATTTCTGGATTAAATATGAGAACTTCACTCCTTTGAATTTATTCCTACTTGATTTCTAATGAACATGAACGAAAATTAATCTCGTTTTTATAAGATATGAAATGATTCGGAGAGTTATTTATATTTTTACTAAATCGTTAAAACTTCTTAAAGATAACAATAGTAATGCATAGTCCGTTTTCAGGCAAAAGTGAAAAAAAGTAATTTTCTAGGGTAGCAATGCCTAGTCTTTTTTGAACAGAAGTAAAGAATAGGACTTTTCTAAGTTTGCAATGACTAGTCTTTTTTGAACAGAAGTAAAGAATAGGACTTTTCTAAGTTTGCAATGACTAGTCCTTTTTTGACCCAAAGAAAAAATAGTATTTTTCTACGCTAGCAAGGCCTAGTCATTTTTCGAGCAAAAGAAACGAATAGGCCTTGTCCATTTCCGAAAAAACTAACATAATAGTCTTTCTCTCAGCCAGCAATGCCTAGTCCTTTTTCGAGCAGACGAAAAGAATAGGCTTTATCTAAGGTAAGAATGCTTAATCCTTTTTCGAGCAAAAAAAAAAGTCTTTTCTACGCTAGCAATGCATAGGCATTTTACGAGCAGGAGTAAAGAATAGGACTTTTCTAAGGTATCAATGCCTAGTACTTTTTTTAGCTAAATAAAAGAATAGGCTTTTTCTAAACTAGCAAGACCTATGTAGTTCCTTTTCGAGCAAAGGAAAATAATAGTCCTTTTCTACGCTAGCAATGCATAAGAATTTTTCGAGCTAAAGTAAAAATAGTACCTTTCTATGCTAGCAATGCCTAGGCCTTGTAGAGCAAAGGTTAAGGCTAGGATATTTTCTAAACTAGCAATTCCCTGTCCGTTTTCAAGCAAAGATAAACACAAACTTTTTCTAACCTATCAATACCTAGTCCATTTTTAAATAATGTTAAAGACTATGCCTTTTATTCAAGCTAACAAAGCCTACCCTACTTCCAAACAAAGGTAAAGAATACACTTATTGTAAGCTAGCAATAATTATTTAGAAGCTAGCAATTCCAAGCCCGTTTTCACGTAAAGGTAAATATTTTGCCTTTTTACTCGTTTTTGAGCAAAATTAAAAACTAGGACTTTTCTAAGCAAGCAATGCATAGCCATTTTTAAGCTAGTAATGTCTAAGCAAGAGGCCACTAAAATGCTACTCAGTTGCTAACTGAACTGCTTGAAGAACACATTTATAACGTGCGAATAGCATTCTCTCTCTATTTTTTTTAAATGCTCGCCATCCTTATATGGGTTTTTTTGTTATCAGAGATGTAAAGTGAGTTTTATAATGCAATATTAAGCAAAAAAATGACTAGCTTATCAGAAACACAAACCCCTATCGTAAACTCAGGCGTATTTTCCGACATCAGTCCCCTATGTTTCCATTTGGTAGGCAGTAAAAGGAATTATTCATCATGAGCTCTCAATAAAAACACAATTTTCACTTCTTCTATGCTTCCAGTTCGTCACAAGCTTTCAGGTCAAACTGATTACAAATATTCAAGTGCATTTATTTATATGACGTTGGGAACTTAATTTCGTTTTTATAAAGATAAGTCGAATCATATTTCAGTCATCTAAATGATACATTTATTCTCCACCTGGTCGTCGGCAACAATGGAGCACCACCTATTTCTTTGGCTTTCTTCCATGGTTATACTTGGCTAGTATGTAGTAAGGGTTTTTGATCATAAAACGGTCACTTATTTACTTCCCGTACGATTTTTATTGCGAAGTTGTTTTCTCAATTTAGTTGATAATATTTAACTTGGGAATTAAAATCTAGACAGCTTATGAATGTTATTGTTTTCTTTATTTCGAAATTGTAGATAATGAATAAAAATCAACTGCTAAAATATTGGTCTTAATGTTAATTTTGTTTTAAACTAACAAATAGTTGTTCCGGTTGCTTTTCGTGGGTCTTGCAAACTTTCCGGAATATTATTATTTACACTCTGCACAGGTGTTGATGTTTGCCTAAATATAGTCTTTTTTGATCAATAACACCGGATTTAACACTCAAATCTTCATGAAATAACTTTACTCTTCTACCACTTTCGCAACCTACTATTTTTTATGTAGTTTTTTAATGGTTTACCATTTTCGCGCTTTAAGGTAATTAAAACAAGTCTTATAATTTCAGAATATTAAAAGAAATTCTGAGGTGGAAAGAGTTTAATTAAATGCTGACTGACACCGAAAGAGAGCGTGCCAAAAGAAACAGAAAATTATTTAAACATGATAAAATCAATTTAAACTCTTAATTTATTTGTCAAATGATTACATCTAATTATTTTAAGTATTTTTGTTTTAAAAAGTCTCAATAAAATATTTCATTTTTCAAAGGCAAAAGTTTGGTTAGAGAAAATCAGAAAAATTTAAAACGTGGACTTTTCATTTTAAATTTTCTGCTTTAAAATTCTTTGCTGTTCAACCAAATTAAATCATATTATTTTAATCCAGTTTACTTCTTTTTATTAATGATACGTTGAGAGTGGGCAAGTGTTGAGAGTGCGTCACCTTCCTTCAACAAAAAACTGGATCTCAACATTTTGCGATAAAGCTTAAATAATTTTCAACTATATAGAAATAATTGTTAAAAACATTGAAGGAAGCATTTACATTGAATTATTATAGTATCAGCATAAATCTAATAATAATAATATGATTATTATTATTGTTGTTGTTATAGAAGCATTTCAAGGTTGATTAGGCAGAGACGGAAATTGTAATCAACTTAATAAATTATAAATTTCCTCCATTACTCATACATAATTCAGGGCTAAGTTGCTCATGACAATTAAGTTCTCCTGAAAAAAATACCCAGAATGATGAAATTTCTCCATAAAGAGTATCTTAATTTTAATGTCCTAAGAATGATAAGATAAATAAATGAAACCCTTTTCCTGGTAATCACTGATAGATTTATCTTTTTGAAAATCGAAAAATAATTCCCTCTAATTATTTTGCGAGTTTGTCGTTGAGTGCAGTTGAAATAACGAATATTTCTTTTTAGGTTATTTATTCTTTATTAAAAATTATTTTGTAATAATGGCTTTGAGGGACAGGTTTTTTTTTGTTAGCTTGGATAATGCAGTGATCTTTAAGTGCCTAGACAAATAAATTATTTAAATTGATTTATAATAAGTGGTGATTTACTGGTAAGAGTAGAGGACATCGAGAAGAAAGGTTTGAAAATAGGCAGAAAACATTAGTTTAGAGGGCGTTAGGTGGGGGGAATTAATGTAGGTCTCAGACTTTTAAAACCTAGAATTGCGTATTTAGGGACTCATACCTATGCAACAACAATTATGTACCAAAGGTAATGAAAGAGTTTAAAAATAGCTTGGGCGAAAAATATTTTTTCAAACCCCTTATGTAGTGCCATAGAACAAATGCTATTAACCAAATCATCTTTTACCCCACAACAGTAACAAATAATAGTTTCCATTCAGATAGTTTTAAAAATTCTTAATTCTCCTGAAAATCTTTTGTTATTTTAAAGATCTAAGAGTCAGTAAGATTTCTTTTCTCCTTCTAGTTATTCTTTTATGGTCAAAGGGTAATAGGTTTGTCTCTATATTTGCCACGAAAATGTGGAATAAACCTTCTGCTGCGATACGTTTTCCCCCTCCATTGGTGACTCCAAACATACTATAAAATGTCCACCTCCTCTCTTTGAATTTGCTTAGTTAATTAAATTTTATTTTCTCTAGGTTTATTGGATTCAAGAACGACAGACAAGAAACTTGTTTATTCTTATCCATCCAATTAACTTTAACCTGAGGCAAATACTGTTAATATTTTAACTAGTGCTCATCATCTATAATATAGTGCAATAATCTAACGGTTCATAGTTAAGCTGCTTTCAATTAATACTCAATTACCTATAAATAATGTTCCATAAATTTAATGATTAGGGTTCATGCAATGTCAACCACTCTCAACTACTGACACAAGAGGAGAGAAATCTCAGGAACAACAATTATCATGAGCGATTAATAAAGTCGGAACCAAGACCACAAAATTGAGGCAACAAAACAATATAAAGCAAGAGAGTTACACCTCCATACATACGGAGGACCTCAAAAATAGCGGCCAAACTCCTGTGTCCATACAACCTTGAGGTAGCGCACAGACCCACGGACAGCATATCTGGACCTCTTACGAAAGTGACAGAAAACAGAACGGGGAACGGAATCAAGTATTACGAATGCCCGGCGATGTACATAGAACAAACGGAAAAGCGATTACGGACATGAATAATGAAAGAACAGAGAGCGTTCCGGGAGGAGATCCACTCTCAGCATCTGTGTCACACCATAGAAACCAGCAATACCCACAATGAAGTGGGAAGAAACCAAAAAAATTGGGACGATCAACAAACAAGAACAGCCTAGTTCTCCAACGAATCTTGCATTAACAGAGACATCGATATTCCAGGGTGCTTCAACAGTCTTAGATATCAGAACCATAACGTAACGTTTATTTTAATCGTGTTTTAATTTATCTAGACTTATAATTTGTTATTAGTCTTTATTTATTAGCGCATACTATGCCTTAATCAAGTTTAGTTTACTCGATATTATACCCCCTTCACCAACCCTTGCCACATATACCTAATTTATTCACCACCTTGGCTAGCTTGACGGTACTTTCCAGCGGCAGCCCGGATATAAATACATGTGACTTTCACAACTGAAACTATTTCGCAGTTGGACTTCGCACTGCTCACTTCTCTAAAGAAGGACCGTAGCTTGGGGTTAAAAGCTCAGAAATAAACCCACAAAAGCTCATTAGTGGTTATCTTTTCTTTCAACATATATATATATATATATTTATATACAGGGTGTCCCAACAAAATGTATACACACTTTAAATAATTGTAAAGTAGGTGTTTATTAAAATACATTTTATTTTAAAAATTTAATAGAATCTTCAAACATTATTTTATTGTTTTGTCAACACCTGTTCTTAAACGGACGTCGATTCTGGTCCAACACTGCTGACAACGCGAAGCAATGGAATCGAAAACATCACGAAACAATTTGTTTGGTATTTGCGTTCATTCACGTTTAATGGCTGCTTTCAATTCAGTGATTGTTGCAGGTTTCATAGGTTAGACTTTGTCTTTGGTTATCCCCATAAAAAAGTCTAGTAATGTGAGGCCTGGTGAATGCGGAGGGTATTTAACGAAACCGCTTCGTCAAATCCAGCTGTTTGGCAAGTTCTCACCAAGGAAGGATCTGACATTATGATGGTAGTGTAGGGGTGCCCCATCTTGCTGAAAATAAAACTCCGCATCTTCTCATCACAGACTGTTGCAACAAGTTCAAGAAAACGGGACCAATCACAGTAGTATGAAAAAAGAATGGTCTAATTAATCTCCTTGATGATAAGCCACACCATACTGTAATTTCTGGTAAATTAACATGGTGTTTTGCCATAATATACATATTCTGAGATCCCGAAAATGTGCAATTGTGGCGGTTAATTTAAATATTTAATTTGAATGTGGCCTTATGACTCCACACAATCTTTGTTGAAAAGTGTGCATTTTCGACAAATCGTTTCAAGAACCACTCGCAATACTGCACTGTTCTGTGTGGATCATCGTCATTTAGAGCATGGAATAATCTTGGAATGTAAATTTTCCATTGAGAACGCTTCATAATGCGATGGACAGCCGATGTTGAAATGCCTACCTCACGACTGGCTTGCCGCACATATTTTCTTGGACTTCGGTGATACGTTTTGAACACTCTTTCTTACCTTGTGGGGAAGAACGATGTTCGTAGTCTTTTTGACCGCTTCTAGTGAACGTTCTGAACCGGTACATCGGATTCAAACTTATCTCTAATTAAACTGATGGTAAGGCTCATTTGTGCTTCCCTTTGGAACTCCCTCCTAAATTGACTTTGTACTTCAACTGCCTTTTCACAATTCCAGTAGCATTTTAGAATGAACTTTCTTTCTTAAAAGTTTAGTCTTACTGCCATCATCAATTCTGCCCCCCCCCCCCCACCAAAATTTTTGTAAAATAAACACTTACTTTATAATTATTTAAAGTGTGGATACATTTTGGCGGACACCTGGTATATATGTATAATTAATAAATTGTCTTTATAATTTAACTGCGTTTTAACACTTCCAGTAGCATTTTAAAATGAACTTCCTCTCTTCAAAGATTAGTAAAACTTAATACATATATATATATATATATATATATATATATATATTTATCTTTATGTATCCTTGAAAGAAATAGAAAGACAGGATAATCTTTACTTAGGAAAAAGTTATTTGCTAATTTTGGAAAATTATCTACTGGGGAGTGATTCGAACCGAGCACACTGAGGCAGAGATCAACTGCATTGATCTTAATTAAACAAATCCTTAACCCACTCGGCTACGTCAAGAAACAAAAAGTCCTCCGAATATCTAAGCTTTTAATGCACAATTCGCAAGGTCAATCGGGACTGCAAATTGCGCATTAAATGATTGTTTATTCAAAGGATATTTTGGTCCTCCGCGTAGCCGATTGTGGTAAGGCTCTGTTTCTTTGAGATCAAATCGTTTTCCGCTGCCACAATCTGCTCGGTTTGAATCCCACCAGAGTACGGAATTGTTCAAATTAGGAAAAAACTTTTACCGAAGTAAAATCTATCCTGTCTCTCTGTTTCTTTCGAGAATAAACAAATATATTTTTATCCTGCGTTACCTTCCTTGATTATACCCATGTTTATATATTCGCCGCATGTTTACCTCAATTTCACCTTTGACCTTTGAATTCCCATTTAATTTCTTTCTCTTTATCCCAGTCCCGATCGAACTTGCGAATTGTGCCTTAAAACCTTGTTTACTCGGAGGATATTTTGGTCCTCCGCTTAACCGAGTGGGCTAGGGCTCTGTTTAATTAATGTCAAAGTGATTGCTCGCTGCCTCAATGTGCTCGGATCGAATCCTTTCCCAGTAGGGAATTTTTCAAATTAGAAAATAACTTTTTGCCGAAGTAAAATTTATCATGTTTTCCTGTTTCTTTCGCGGATAACAAATATATTCTTATCACGCGATACGTTTCGTGATTAAACCCATGTTTATATATATATATATATATATATATATATATATATATATATATTGCGATGGTGTGAGTTGCCAGCGAGGAGCAATTTAATTTTCAATATAAAGCCAATGACGCAAAATAATCCAAGCATTTTTTTTTCAGCCAATCCGTTTATTCAAGTTAACAACGTTTCGAGCTTGTGCGCTCATCTCCTGGTTCCAAGAAATGTATAACAATTCATTAGCAATTTAACACTAATGAGAAATATAGCTTTAGATTACTTACATCAATGGATTGTAATAACTATAGAAATTATGGTAAATGCTTAATTCACTGTATGCAATTTAAATAAATAATACAACAAAATTATGATATGCAAAGGTTTTGGGAACTACAGTGAAGAACACACTTTAACACTAAGTGGTGAAATATTTCAAATGAAGAATATTTAAACAATAATATTAAATATATTTTGCTAGGTTGTGTGTTTTACAGAACATGTAGAGGAACTGAAGTATTATCTGAATTAACTTTTGGTTCTAAAGATTTAATATATATTGATTCTGCGATCCTAAGTGTGGTCGGACATTAATTGCTGGCTATAATTTTAATGTTATTGACGTTTTAAAATTTATTATGTGGTCTCCTATAGGTGAAAGTTCTTTTTTCAAAAGAACATACCTTATCCGATGGCCAATTCTCATATGCGAAGAATAACGAGCCCTCAATAATCGCATAATTTGCCGATATTTGAAGCTGAGGAACAACCTGGACAAATAAATTTGTAGACAACACCACTGCGCAAGCAATCAGGCATCCGATCCTTGGCAAGGCAAACACATTGTATTGATTTAACATTTACAAATACGAATCTACATTCAATTTGAGAGAAATATTGTTTAAGAAGTAATGAGAATTTTCGTCTGCACAATTTATTTATAGTTACTATTTCGGGAAACTTAAATTAATGGATCTGCTTAGGTACTCTAGGTGGATTTATTTTAGTTGAATAAATACTCTTTAGAAATATTCAAATAATTTTATAAATGTACATACATATAACGACGGATAGCTTTCATTAGTAAAGTACGTTTTGAATTTCATGATGCATAAAGGGGTAAGTGGAGAAGAGATGGTAAGCACGGTATAACAAGTTTTTTATGACTGAAATTTGGTATTTAAAGTGACACGAACTGAAAAAGTTTATTTTTAACCTAGTAAACGTAGGCTTTCGAAAAACTTTTGTGACAATTGAATCTGGCGTCTTACGAATAATGTCTAAAAACGGTAAGGTTAAGTTTGTTTCCGTTTCGATTGTATAAGACATATTTGGATGAATTGTATTAAGGTATTGGCAGAATGTTTCAGCTTGAGTTTTATTTTGAAATACTACAAAAAAGTCATCAACAAAACGTCTATAAATCAGAGAAAGACAGTCAGATGGAGAATCCTTAAACATTTTAGATTGCAGATGGGTCACGTAAATCTCTGCCTATAGAGGATCTATTGGTGATCCTATCACGACACCATCAGTTTGTTTGTAAATTTTATTGTTGAATGTAAAATAAGTGCCTTTGAATATTAGGTTTAGTAAATATTTAAATCTATTGCTGGTAAATCCTGCAAAGTTGTCTCTGTTAGTCAAAATTCTATCTAAACTTATGTTTAACGTTTTTTCTAAAAGAAAGTTTGTGAAGGGAGATTTAATATCAAGCATGACAAAAACTTAACTGAGATGAAATGATGATTTAAAAGTTCTTTGGGGGAATTCATATGAATTTGAAAAGGGACAAAGGAATGAGATACTATATTTGGCTAATTTGTATAAAGGTAAGTTATAGGAAGACAAAATTGGTCTTAAACGATTTTCATGGCTGTGGATTTTAGGTAAACAACAAAGCTGCTCAAGAAAAGAGGCATTAACAAATATTTGTGAATATTGGGTTTCGGTTAAGATTTTATCTTTCTTTTGACTTGATAAAAAGCGGTTTATCTGATCTTGAAGTTTCAAGACTACTTTATTTATAGCCTCAAAATCCTCATTAAATGTAGAAGTATCTGTCAAATGTGATTGAACTTTTTGTAAATAATCATTATGATTCATAAGAACGACCTCATATCCTTTGCCGGGTCTAGTTATAATAATACGACTAATGCGTGATAACTTCGCTAGTACTTCAAAATCTTCCTTGCGGAAAATTATAGATTTAAATTCATATTCTTAACTTTCATGTAAATATCATAGGGCATGTTAGAAAATTTTAATTTAAATTGATCAAAACTACTAAAACCTAGAAGAGATTGTAAATCCTCGCATATCTTTTCAAATAGCAAAAATATAGAGGGTTTATTAAGGTTAAATAGGCGTATTTTAGATTTTAGGCCCAGTGCAACATAAGCGCAAAACTCCTTATGGTTATGTTTACTCTTTTTGGCAAGTTGAATTTCATATATTCTTTTCGCGCTTCGTATTACCTTTTGACATTCCCTTTGTCGGGATACGTAAATTTTATTATTTTCTTCGGATGGGTTATGCTTGTGACGCTTGCAGGCACATTTCCTATCCTTCAATTTGATTTTGATAATACGATTCTACCATATTAGTATACTTCAGGCGTTGTGTTTATTTTTTTTCCCAATGAATTGCTATCTAATTCTCCTAAATGCTGGGTGAAAACAGACCAGCACTAATTAACATTTCCTAATTTTGAATCCCATTTGATCTCTCTAATCTTGCGGATGAAGCCCTAAAAGTGTGCACGTTCAAAATTTGGAACTTTAATATAATTATTAGGCAACAACAGGAATTTTGGTAAAAGTGAACAAACATAGAGCTAACATGGAATTAAGTAGTTTAATTAAGATGGAGATATTAACTGTATGGGAATAAGAGATGAATCCTACAAGAGGGATTACAGAATCAATATATATTAAATCATAAAAACACTCTTAATTCAAATAATTCGTCAATTCCGCTTCATTTTCTTTAGATACCACAACCTAGCAAAACATACTGAATATTATTGGCCAAATATTCGTCAGTTGAAAAATTTAACCGCTTAGGGTCAAGGTGCGTTCTTCACTATAGTTACCAAAAACCTTTGTAAATCATAGCTTTTTAGTATTATTCATTTAAGTTGCATACAGTAAATTAAGCATTTACCATAATTTCTATAGTTATTACAATCCATTCATGTAAGTAATCTAAAGCTATATTTCTCATTATTGTTAAATTGCTAATGAATTGTAATATATTCCTAGGAACCAGAAGATGAGCGCACAAGATCGAAACGTTGTTAATTTGACTAAATGGATTCGATGAAAAAAGAGTGCTTGGATTGATTTTCGCCATTGGCTTATTATTGAAAATATATAAATATATCTGTATATATATATATATATATATATATATATATATATATATATATAAAATATGCGTACATGTCTGCGCTAGAACAGTTATGAGCGCGCAGGGAATGATGAAATAAATCAAACTTCACCGCAGGGAAGAGAAAACGGAATAATTTTTCTTCGGAAATAGTTAGTTCTTACTTCGAAAAACTCCGAGCTTGGGTGGGATTCGAACCCTGTACATTGAGGCAGCGAGCAACCGCTTTGATCTCAATTAAACCGCTCTTTAAACCGTCGGCTACGCGTAAGAAAAAATTATCCTAATAAACAAGCTTTGTAAAGCACGCTTCGCATGGTCGAACGAAAAGGAGAAGCTTCTCTATTCGGAAGATTTTGTCTTCAGCGTAGCCTTGTGGTCTAAAGGCCAGTTTAATTGACAGCAAAGCGGTTACTCGCTGCCTCAATGTGCATGGTTCGAATATTACACCAGCTAGGATTTTGTCGAAGTAAGAAATACTATCTAGAGAGAGTAAACCGCGATGATAATATCAAGATTTTAAATAGGCCATCATCTTAGTATGTGATTAGAGCCTTAGGTGAGCGACACAACAGATTTGTAACATTTAAATTATAGTTCACTATAGCTATATATTTTTATGTGGAAGGTAGTTTTCATCTATAATATATCAAGGAACTAGTACTTTACTAATAGAAAATAATCAACATACCTTTACTTCAGTAAGTCAAACAAAAAATAAATCAAATTTAAGAGCTGACTTAGACACCCAGCACCTTCGATATCTGTACTACAACTGTTTTTCTTCAGTTTACCGTGTCTATATCTTGAGGTTGCAGTTACCAAATTGGGAATCAAAATCTTCTGAAATGCTAGATATCTTGATTTGGGACGAACTAGTAAGGGAAATAATATATTTCCGTATATAATTGACTCTCTTTGAAGCGTCACAGATTTTTTTGCAATCATTCAACGAACCAATCCCAGTGAAAAATATCCGAGACGTATGTAATTCTAACTAACAAGGTTTATCTTATCTAGGGTATATGTTCCAGCAATCACGAATAAAGAATGCTAGATATTAATTAAATCGTAACAAGGATAATAATGATATTATAGTGCAAAACTTTAAACGTGTGAACTTAAATGGCTTCACCCGCGAGATTAGAGAAATCAAATAGGATCCAACATTAGGAAATGTTAATCAATGCTGGTCTGTTTTCACCCAGCATTTAGGAGAATTAGATAGCAATTCATTTGGCGAACAAAATAAACGCAACGCCTGAAGTATAATAATATGGTAGAATCGTGATATCGAAATCAAATTAAAGGATAAGAAATGTGCATGCAAGCGTCACAAGCATAACCCATCCGAAGAAAATAATAAAATTTACGTAGCCTAACAAAGGGAATGTCAAAAGGTAATACGAAGCGCGAAAAGAAAATGTGAAATTTGACTTGCCAAATATAGTAAACATAACCCTAAGGAGTTTATCGTTTATATATTCAATAGAATCTCGATAAAGGAAACAATAGGACCTATTAAAAATGACATTAACGAATTAGTTTCCAATGAAATCAAAGTGATCAATATATTAAATACCTTTTTTACATTGGTATTTATTAATAAACACCACCCTAATATGCTACGAACGAGCCAAGTAATAAACTTTAACAAGCATCATATTTTAACCGATATAGAATTTTTCTAAGTTGAAATAAATTTATATAGCAGTAAGTTACAATTCAGTCAATCTCCGAGTCTTGTTTATTCTATCCAGCGCCTTTAAAGGAAATCTGAAACGTGTTATTGGTTGGGACAGCTAAAGAATATTTTAACAAATCTTTGGAAGCAGGTTTCGTGCCATTAGGTTTTAAGCTAGCGTTTATAACTCCTATATTTAGGAAAGGAAAATAGAACTGCCGACCAATTATCGACACAAAAGTTTAACATTGATCGTAGGTAAATTAATGAATCCGAAATTCACGACAGGATAATCGATCATTTGGAAGGGCATTATCTCATTCATGATAACCAACACAGCTTTCAACAGAAAAGTTCATGTTTAAGCAATCTTTTAGAATTTTATAACAGCATGGTTAAAAGCTATGATGCAATTAGATCTTTGTATATAGTTTACTTAGATTTAAACGGTAAATTTTGGGGGTAGGTAACTATTGGCGAGCTTTAGGGTTTGTGTTGTGCCTGGTTCGAATCGCTTTCCTGCACGGATTTTTCGAAAAAGGTAATAAAAATATCACTGCAAAGAAAAATTATTCCGTTTTCTCTTTCAATGTGGTTTATTGGATTCATATATATATATATATATATATATATATTAGTGTAGTTGGGTAGCAGTCTTTCCTGAATGCAAATTATGTTGAAGACCATTGTGTATTTTGCCTTAATTAATTTCCTTTGGTAACTTTCTCTTCTTCTTACTATCTTTTTATTGCATCTTGTAGATGGTGGATTATTTGTCCAGTATTCATTTTATTTTTATATGAATTTGTTTGGTAAAACCAAACTAAATTGCTAAGCTTTCGATCTTATTGGATCATCTTTGGAGCGTTTTAATATGTTATTGCCTCTATACCAATCTAATGTGTGGACTGAGGGTCTGACAGAGTGAAAGAAACGATTTTCAAGGGGTATTTATTCCGCCTTGGTTAAACGTAACGTTAGAAGAAATGGGCCAGTCTGGTCAGTCGAATTTTAAAATAATTTTAATGTGCGATTCCAGCTTGTCGTTTGACTGTTGATGGCCGGCTTATCTTGATTTATTAATATGGCTTCTAAGATGTTCAAATGTGGTATTATAGTAAGAGAATATGTGAGCCAGGTTCTCTGGCCACTTCAGTAGTTCTTTAGTTTTCTAAGTGCTTCATATCACTTAGTGTCATTTGATGAAATAGCATTCAAGCATTTGTCTTCGATGTCAATCTTTCTTGTAGATAGTGATAGACTTGTTGATGCATTTGCGTTCTATAAGTGTACTTCTTGTTTCATTTCTAGTCCGGTTGTTATACGTAAATGCATTTTTTCTTTCCATTCAATTTATTACATATTTATCTCCTTATTTTATTACTTTTCTTGTCCACTTCTGATCTTTTATTTTTCTAATTTTGTTATTTATTTATTCTTAAAGGAATTGTCCACTTCGAATCTTTTATTTATTTATTTATTTTTCCAATGAGTTTGTCCTCCTCGGATCAGTAATTATTTATTCTTTTCTTTCGAGTTTGCCTACTTCGAATCTTTTATTCTTAAAATGCTTTTTTAGGTCTTTTTTATATGCCGTTTATTCATTTGTGATTTTCCTCAATAAGTAGGGTAAATCTCTTGTAAGGTTTGCAGTTGGTTGCTTTTTATATATTTTCTGCCATATATACTTTGCCCTTCTATCCAGAATAATGTTGATAGGTTCCATATCAATTGCTTCATGTAACACTTCTGTTGGTATGTGTTCTCACAGGGTGACGTTGCCAATGAAACTTGTAGTCCTATTTTAAACAACTTGTGCTTTCACGGCAACACTTTTGCTCAGGATATGGAAGGAGAAGGCAAGTAAAAAAGGATCGGCGTTCCTAACATCATGTAGAGTTTCCTCTTGTTGCTCGGTGGAAGCTATTTGAAGCGGTACAGAGCCCATGCCGTTCTTGAGGCAACAGTGCCCTTCACTTTTTAGTGGGCATTATACCGGTCCGAGGTTAATTTCAGGCCAAGTGCCCGACCTTCTCTGGAGTAAGCATAAATTCGTCCTGCATCAGCACCTCTGCTGTCTTCCGGCGTCCCACAGCTATCATCTTGAACTTATGAACATTGGTCTCAACTTTGTTCATTTTTTCTAAGTATTGATGTTCTCAATTTCTCTGCTTGTCCTGTTGCAACTTGCAACGTCGACAGTGTTTTTACACAAGCTGTTGATGACCTGTGTGATGTAATTCGCCAGCTGGACGTAATGAGTGAGGATTTGGTCAGAGTAATGCAGGTCGCCAGTATACATTACATATAATGTAGGGCTGAGACAACCCACTGTGGCACCCCTTTCTTAAGGCGCAATGGTCTCCCTTCGATGCCGTTTGCTCTTACGACTGCCTCTCGATTTTCCAGGCAGTCACAAAGTATTCTAGTTTGGTTTTCCTCCCTACCCATTTCACTGATCTTTTTTTAAATTAGACGGAGGCATAAAGTAGGCCCACTGCTTAAGGTCCTTGTTACACGTCAAGCGCAATAGCAACGAGTACCCTTTAATATATCCTTTTATAATTACCGACCACTCACCCCAAAATTGCTAACCTATACCACCCATAAACTGGATAACATCAACCCCCATAAACTTAGGGCCATCGGCTTTCAAGATTAGTGATGGTTTCCAGGAAAGTCTATCCTGTTCAGATAGATAGAAAATGCTTCATTATTTGGAAAGTGACTTCCATGACATTTTTAAAGAAGGGAGCTAATGGCGAATCAGGCCCTTTGTAGCAGTCGACAGTTAGCCGTTTTAAAAGAAAAATATTAAGAAGGGATGGTTCCTGCAGACAAGAACTCGATTGTGCTTTAGACAACCTTTTCGTCATCTAAAATACATCTCTGGAATATTGCCACCGCGCATTTCAATGATAACAATATATATTTCATTCAAACCTAGCCTTTTTAGTAATAATATCCTATATCTATTTGGTTTGTTTCTTTAGTAAAGTTTATTATAGCTTTTAGGTGCTATTTTGCCAAGAGAGGGTACAAAATATGAAATTATAAATGATAGAAAAAGAATCCTCCTAGATAAATATCAGAACTTTGATGCCTAAGAATACTTAAGAATTCTAGCATAATATTTAGGAGTGCATAGGAATATATTAATAAAATTTACTAATTCCGATGCTTAAATAAATTCCTTTCAAATTTAAATGAATTTGCGTTTTATCTTCCTGAAAACTCCCTTTATAAAAATAAACTAATTTTAAACTAAACTTATTTATATTATACTAACTTTAATTTGTTTAAAAAAAGTGGGAAGGAAAATCATTTTATTTAGCGACACCTTAGGCTGATGAAACCCATGTTAAACAAGCCGCCTAATTTGGCGAAGAAGACTTTGGCCCACGCAGAAGAAATGGGTAATACAGCATAAATTTTAAAAAAAGTGAAGGAAAAATGGAAAAAAGCTAACATATTATTTAACTTAACAAATAATATGTTACACTACTGAGAGCAAAAGGATTAAATTTCAAGAAAATGAGTCGTCATGATGGCTAGTTCAGGAGTCGAAAAATATGAATGTTTTGTGAAGGAGGTCTACTCTGCAATATGATACAGCTCATCTGTTTAAATTAAGTAAAACAAACGTTTACACTAAAATCTGATCGCGCGGAGTTAATAAGTCTCTGACTCGGAAGTTTCCAGAAAATAAGAGAGGTACTGACAGTAATTTTTACGAAAGGAAAACATACGACGCGAATGTTAAGTGACGGTGCACTATCTAAAGACAAACTTCGTTTGTCAGTTGACTAGGAAAACGAACATATAGTTGAAAGGCCAGAAGAAATAATCGTTCTATTTGATGCACTGCGATGCACTCTACGATCCCTCTAACAAATCCAGACATGACTAAAAGAATTGAAAGACAACTGTGAACGAGAGACAACGGCAATTAATGCAAGTGACTTGCTCTAAATACGTGTGCTCTTGAATTTAACGTAGAAAAATTATTAGATTTATAAAGCAAAATAGAGCATTTGCCCTTATTTCTACAACCTAAGTTATATTTGTCTGAAGATGGAGACCGAGTCCATAAGGAGTTAAAAATTCGTGATTAACAGGCTTTTGCATTGTTACTGCGTGGATAGCTGTATTGGGAAAGAAAAGCTGATTTCAACATTGAAAAGATGACGTAGATCAGAATAATGAAGTTGACTCAAACGAAGCCAAGGATACAGTCATCGCTAATTTGAATAATTCTGTCTTTGAATAGCAACATCCTTCTAACCTATGAAAATATCACAGAAGAAAAACCAAATCACTTTGCCTCTGCTATGGATGGAAGAGATTCTTCATTTTTTGAGAATGGAAAATGAAATTTTTTGCACTGTATTTTAGAGAAGTTTGATTAATTATTTCGTTATACCTTAACATCTCAAATTCATTTTTAGATTTCGTATCTTACGAATAATCTGAAAAACGTAGCCTTAATCAAGCAACATTTGGAATATTCTAGATTTAAGTTGGGAGTAGATTAACTTTCATTCATTTCTATTCTTCATTATAGAAAGTTATCTGCACAAGTCTTTCGTCAACCCTTTTAAAGATACAAAGAATTCTTATTAGTGTACCATTCAAGGCTATGAGTAAGATTCTGTTACCCTACAGAAGGTGAAAAACTATCGTTTCTCTGATAAGTAATATAATTCAGACTAATTGGCTGCTCGAAACAACTATAGACTCATGAGTGCCTTTCAGCTTAAGGCGCGATTGTTAGGAGAAATAATAAATTCTTAAAATTAGAAGGGAAAAGAAATTACTGGAACAAATGGAAATAAACCTGAGAGAATTTTAAATCAGGATAAAATTAAGTATGTTTGGAAGATGTTTTAAATAAAATAAATTAAGGATACTGTTATAAATGCGTGACGTGTATATAAAAAAATACATTAATGGAAGATATTTAGTCTTCTTTGCAAATAAAGTAAGTTGAAGTAATATTTGGAGAGCAAAGCTTTATAGTTTGAGTAGGCTGGATAAGCCTCTTCGAGAGTAGTGTGATTATCAAGGGTGATTTGTCTCCGAGTTTTGGTAACACTCTTGGGACAGCCAAATGGGTTTCTTAATTTGGATATGCGGCTGCCTGTTTGCTTCTCTTGTGAAAGCTTAGTAATAATAAGGTACTGATTCCAAAAGAGTAGAAAGTTCTCTTCCTGCTTGATTGCATATAGCCTAAGTCAAGGTGAACCAGAGATTTTCTTAACGGTAAAAGAAATCTTGGAACTGGATTCAACCTTCTTATATCGTCGGGAACTGGGAATGTCTTTAAATGTCTTTTCTTGTTAAAAAATTCATCCTATGAGACATCCAGCCCTCGTTTTTCATAATGGGCCTGTTTACATGCATACGTTATTTTGACATCCACTTAAAATTAATTTATATATTTGATTAATTCCTATACTATGAAATTTATTTTCTATAGTTGCATTAACTTATTTTGCTAATTCTTACACAAATATCAAGTTTAAAAATTGCTATATAATAATTAACAAGGAACTTACACGACACTTTGCCTCTAATGTTAGGACGAAAGAAATCAGACCGCTCAATAAATTATTTTTTTTAAATCAACACAATAATACATTTCCTCACTTTATTAATTTTTTTTTCTTCGCAATGTTTTAAATATTTTAGCAAAACAAATATATTATATTCATTTATTTTCTTAAGTCATATCTTGAATAATTTTCAAATGCCACAACATCTCCTATTTCAATGCTGTAAAATAAATATTCTTTTTTATGGTCAAATAAACTTGACTTATATGTAACCATTAGAGGATTATGCAACTTGCAGATGTTTGAAGATCTCAGATGACCTTTGAAAGCAAATGAAAAGCACATCAAATAGTTTATGCTTTTCGTGGATGAATGTGTTAATTGAAAATAAAAATTCAAACTAGAAATTTACTACATTTTCCAATAGAATGACCTCTCTTTTCCTTTCTGTAAAAATATATAAATTTAACTGTTTCACATTCTAGTAGGAGCTCAGAATCTAATGGACTAGTTTATGCTCTTGTACATATATTTACTTATAGTGTATTTTCAGTCGTGTATTTTGAATTGACTAGCCTGAATAGGTCGTGGTGCAAAGAAGGAAATCGAAATAATTGTTCTTTACTAAAAGACCATTGGTTACTGAAAGATGACATATGTGCTAAGTCGATAAAATCTTGAAATTTTCGTTTAAAACTTTACTACAAGTTCTTTGACGGCAATGAGAATTAATTCTTAACCAAAACTCTTCACTAGTATTTTTCCTTACCTATTTTGTTTTGTTTACCTCGGATTCGAAAAGAAACATGACTGCACTTAAATTATTTCATCGCTTATCCTCATTTCCCTAAAATTTCACTATAAAATTACATATTAACCTCTTTTAAAATTCCTTATTGTTGAAATTTTTCTCTTTAAATATAAAAATATTATATTTCAAACTATTCACTTCCTCAAGAGATAACACTATCCATCACATAGCGGGAAATCTCCCTAAAGATTCACACTAGGTAAAAATGTCCAGAATTTCACCTTGCTACCTTGATTACCGATTCCGTATATTTTCTTGTTTCGCAATTTAGTCAATTCAAAAGTTACTTCTCCCTTTCCTCTTCTGTTATACTACATTTTGACTAATACATAGATTAGACAATATCACGAAAGGTTCGGTGCTTTCTCATTTATCTGTTTCTAAATAAGATTTTTCACACATTGAGATGAAGAATCGATTATTCTCAGCCTTACAGTAAAAAATGGTTCTGGATTGCCTTTGATAAACCTTATAAAAAAACACTAAGTTAAAATACTATATTCATATATCTTTTTCTTAAAGTCCCTATTACAACCTGAAAAAATGAACCTTTACATAGAAAACGACATGATGCGGAGCCACATTTTTGGGTGATATAGAGTAATGGTAAATTAGTCGTGTAATGCGAAGAGAAATTTGAACTAATTTATTGAAAAGTTGAATTCAATACCATGCTATTCCCAAAATTATCTATGTTATTTTTGCCAGAAAAGTTTGGAATTTTTTGGCGAAGTGCCCCTATATGAACAAGAAAGTCATACGTCTTGTTGTTAATATCTGAAACTAGGATCAGCGATGCCCTTAATTTCCATTCAGTGTCAGCATAACTAAAAGTTTGGTGTATCCAGTGCCTGCTGGCAATACCATGATGGCGACATCTGGCATACTAACCCCTTCGTGCCTTATATATTTTGGCACACAGGATAGGCGGATTATTGTCTTTTCCATAACTCTGTCATTGCTACTATGACTGCACGCAAAGTGTCATCCTGCAAGAAAGGACTTTATTCAGGCAAGCTGAAAGGTTCTGACTATAGAGTACCATCGAGAAATCCTGTGGAGAGCATGGCCGTGTCATTAAATATGCACGAGCAAAGTGCCTCCTAGGAATAGAGAAAACAGTATCAAATGTCCACGCGTATATATTTATATATATATATATATATATACATAAAAATGAATATATATACTGGTCAGGAATTAAACGGAAAGACATGAATTCAGATATAAATAAAATTTTGGTGACAGTGTAATAAAAACGAACATTTCTTCACTGGAAAAGGGATTTGGACAAGACAGCTGTCGCCCCGTCACGTGTTATAAAATTTATATCAAGAGAGCTTCGAATTTTTGACGCCATGCATCCATCACAACGGGTCAAGGGATTAACGTCGAGCACGCTAAAGGCAGCGTGCTCTAGAGGCAGGAAGATGACATGCATATCTCCTGCCCTACCTATAGAAGAAAAATAGAGGATGCATTCTCATTCTTGACTATACTCTTGATCTCAGAGTCGCCTCGTTATTAATTACCTTCCGTTTAGCATAGCGAAGTTCCCGGCTTAACGGCCTAAGTCTTGCTTTCGTTACTCTCGCTTTTCTGACCGGTATTAAGAAACTTCTCTGAGAGTACTCTGTAAATGCGAGTCTCACTTTTTTCTTGCTTGTTTGTTTTGTTCGTTTTGAATTAAACCTTATTTTTTATTTTATTCCCCTCAGTCCTTTCTCGTCATAATCCTTTAGTAAGCTTAACCAAGCCGATATAATATTTGAGTATCCTTGGAGTAGGATACAAACTTAATGCCACTTATCACTTTACCCCGGGGACGGTAAGGAACTCGCAAAATATCCGCTTCATATTTGACCCTAACTGAAACTATTACCTTTACTCGTCTATACCACAAATTGGCATCCCTTGACGGCCTTTTCTCCTTCTATAATGTGCTAACCCGTGATTGTCCTTACATCATGCTATAAAGGTAACAGTGACGTGCCGTTACTGCCTCAACATAAACTGGCAACCTCTACGTTTGTACCAACAAAGTGGTAACCGGTGGTCGTTTCCCTCATAAAATCGGGTACCCCATAGCTGGTGACTTTACTTCTCTCTATAATCGAACAGAGACCATTCTGGCGGCCTGTCCCAAGTGCACGGCCAAAAAATTTAAAAGAGACTGTGTGTTTAAATGTCAGCAAACAAATGTTTTAGAGAATCACCAGGGAACTATGAGATCAGCCTGAGATTAGGTTTGATATTTGGGGTGGAACAAAGAATTAGACTTAATCAACCAAATATCTATCGAGAATGCTTAGACTTGCCTGAAATTAAAATTCAAATACTTTAAGGTCACAATCTTCATATACATAATCATATGAAAAGGAATTTCTTTATCAAATTCAGACTAAAATTAAAGCATTGGATTCATTTATTTTATTATTAAAGAAACAAAATTGGAGTAGGAATTAAATTGCATCATTTTTGTCTTCAGGAGAAGTCATAGTACGGTTAAAAGGCCAAATCACGACCATTTGTGAAAAGTGAAGAATGGAAAGGTTACAAAAATATTCTAGGCGTCGGACTTCGACGCAAATATGATAACCATTCAGTATGTTTTTTATCACTAAAGTTTAAATGCACAAACAGACTATTGATAAATAGTGAAACTAGAAAACTCAATAATAGTAAAGATCCATAGCTCTAAACAAGAATTATTCATACATTCCATCCATTAATCCATGGACGCTCTTTCATTACCCTTGTCGGTATGGCATTTGATTTTTTTTCCCTCAGAGTAACTGGTTCGAGCTCAGCAAGCTCGAAACTAAACTTTTTCACGTGTCACGAGATTACCTTTTATTAGCGCATAAACTACTTAAGTTTAAGAAACAGTGTGATAAAGCGTGTAAGAAGGCGAACCGATTGCTTGGATTTATTGCAAGAAGGTTTCACTACAGACACCAAGATATAATCATACCTTTATATAGAAGTTTAGAAAGGCCGCACCTGAAATACGCAATACAATTCTTGTCACCTTCTACACATGTAAACATCAATAAAGTGGAAAGAATTCAACGAGGGGCAACTAAATTAATTCCATCGATTAGAAATAAGTCGTATATCGAAAGATTCAATATTTTCAAACGCCCGACTCTTGAAACTAGGTGATTGTGATGTGAGCATATCGAAGTATTCAAACTTTCAAATAAATTTTAAACGCATATTATGATTTTTTTTAAGTAAGACCATGGTATGAGGTGGTTTTAAACTCAATGGACGGAGGTTTCAAACGAACATAGTTAAACAATCTTTCACAATTAAAATAATTGATAAATAGAACGCACTCAGCGCGGAAGTAGTAAATGCTACTAGTGTGAATAGTTTTAAAAACAAAATTGACAGTTATTTTCTGAATAGTGATATTATTAAAATATGGAGCCCTGCTGTGGAGTAATTGTGGCGTGAGTGAGCATCGTGGCTAAAACGTCCAAAGAAGGACTACTACCCGACTAGTATAGAATGGGACTGGCCTTTGACTGTACTAAGTAGTACTTGCTGGATCTCTGTAACTATGTAACTACTTGCCCCACTAGGGCAAGTATCTCCAACATCGGTCATATTTCGAATATTTAATCACAAAACTGCTATCCTTTCTCTCCCAATTTTGAAAAAACAAATTCTCTACATTTATCTTTGTTCCACAGACCTACATTTGGTGTAGTTGTACCTCCTATGGCTTCATTCACATCCGTTGGGTCATGTAGGCTTTCATGATCGATCTTTGATGTCAGAAAAAAAATACTAACATGGCATTTTTGCACAACCAACGCCTGGCCTCTTTCGCCGTTGGCCCAGGGTAGGGGGATCTCGTGCACGATGCGAATGTCAAATAGCTACCTACATTAATTCGCGTGGCGTAACAGATTTGGCAAAAATACGATTATAAATTTATCCACTAAAATGAATGAGTTATATATATTATTTAAATTTATTTTTCTATCCTTACTATTATAATAAATATTTTAAAATATAATTAATTTAAAAGTTTTTTACGATGCTAATTCAATGTATGGTAATTGTTAAGATTAGCGGCCCCCGAATTTTTTGACTCCTTTTCTAGCTACTTTTTTGTTGTACCTACAGGAGAATAAAAAGTAGCGTCTTTTTAAGGGACTTTCGAGCTATTAATATTCCTATTTCGAAGGCAAAAAATGAGATTTGAATGCAAAAGGCGAATAGAAAATGTAGTTATGCCTATAGTTTTTAGATCTTTAGTTTCATTTCAATTTTTACGAGGAGAATAAAAATACTAAATATTTTAGCAGTTTCTAAATGGGGAGCTTCACCCCATACCTTCCGGTTTCTTTGTGAGGGGGTGCCCCCCCCCCCCGCCAATTTAAAAAAGTAATATACCTAATTCGGAAGCCAAACAGGAGACTTCAAAGCGTATAAATTATTTACCTCAATCCGGTTGGTATAATTTTGCGACGGCGACCCAGAATGCAGGGATATTTTTGAATGAAAAGTTAGGTTGCGAGATCCACGTCCATATGGGCCTCCCTCCGTTCTTAGTGGGGCACACGGTCTCTCGTATCCATCCTTACTCTCGATATTTTGAGTGTTGGCTCCAGTCTCGGTATTTACGGAAAAAAACATGTTTGGAGTCTGTCACTTCAGATTTACAATTAGGGCATTCAGTTTTGCTTTTTATTTAAAAAAATCCTTGGTTTTCTCAGGATCAGAGAAAATCACACTTAGATGGAGAACCGATAGTGAACATCCACCGCACGAACTAGCCATTTGGATAAAACTGACGCGTAACGCCTATCCGCGAGTATTTATACGAGACATAATTAATAGTTTGTATAAAAGCAAAAATATGTAAAAGAAAGCACAAAATCTAAAAAATTTTTTTTCTTTATCTCCATTTCGGCGAACACAATTCCCTGTTGAAAGAAAAAGTTATTTTATTTATTAAAAAAAAGAACTACGTGAAAAGACAAAATATTGGAAGGCGTAAAGTATTTAGACTAGATCGATAATAAACTTCAACACAAAAATAGAAAATACCAAAATAACTTACCTTTTTCCCATCTTTACAAACACGAAGGTAAGTGTAGGTAAAATAAACGGTTATAATTGGTTAATGATCGTGTATAATACAGTTCGCTCATTGCCATTCGGATAGCTGGAAAAAAATATATAAAATAGTAAAATTGACAAAAAAATCGCGTCCGAAATTAGGGGCCGCTAATTCGAACAATTACCCAATGTATATACTATAATTTTTTTTTATATATTATAATTTTTATTTTTTGATTATTCTTAAAATACTATATCCTCCCTACCAGGTGGAGAATCTTAAACGGAGAGGAGGTTCGAGTTCTCTCCAATACTTTACTACATGCTAAGGAAGAATAAGTGTTTCCCCTTTGAACTCAAATTTTAGTATATATAAATGAATTTTCTAACCCATTTAGTAACTTCTCTTCACTTTCCCTATTAATTACAGGCTACGGTGCAGGGCGGTGCGTAATTAGTCGCCTAAATTCAATATTAATCAAGGTAACACATAATATATTAACCAAAGTTTGATGTTAATAGAGGCTTGAATGATTGGATTATTGATGATATTCAAAGAAATCACCGTTGGCCTTAACCAAGGCTATTAAGCGGCGTTGGAATCTGTTGCAGGCCTTTTTGACGCTCTCTCTGTTTAGGTAGGTGAAAACATTAGTAATTCTACAACTAAACTCCACCTTGGTGGAGTTTTCAAAGGCTAAATATTACCCACCGCAGCCTGTACTTTTGTCCAAGCTACTAGAATATACTATAGCAAGTATTTACCTTAGATACTAAGCAAAATTAGTAAATTTAAAGTAATTATTCTATTCATATTTGACCATAAAATACTATATCGCAACACGGCTTATACGCTCTCTAACTATTGAGGTTGTGCAGTAACCTTCAAGTAATTAACACCAATAACTCACAAGTGTTAATGACGGTTTTTTACCGGAAAGAGTCGAATGTCTGTGGATGGATCGGGAAGAACTAAGTGTTCGACTAATCGCCAGCACTAAGGAGGCACGTATTTCATAGAAGCATGAGCAAGTGGCACCAACAGGGTAAATCACCACATTGGTGTAAATCAGTCCATAAACAATTTTTTAAGCTGCTTATTGATATTAGATTATTATTTGTAATATTTTTTGTCAAGTTTTACTACTACATATAGTGAAACAGTTGATACTCTACTTTCACATGTCTTTAAACCTCCACTACCCTTAAGGTTTGCAAGTCTCGACATTAAGCCATCTCTTAAATTTCTAATGCCTCACAGATCCAATTGGACTTTATTTTAAATCTGGGGAGTTTGTTGCTCTGCCAACCCAATAACAGCTATTATTAGAATAGAAGCCTACCAGTACTACTATTCTCCTAAATGTAATGATTGTTTTAAAGAATCTGAAGAAAAACATTCCTATATAATTATATACAAGATCTTAAGCATAGTTGTGCCACAGTCCTGCCATTGTGTTCAAAGAGCTGAGTTTACTCCATGGTAAAACTTCCATTTCCTATGGTGAGAGAGATAGAGAGTGAGCGATAAATGGCAAAAAGAGAGATATATATATATATAGAAGGAGAGAGATAGAGAGGTACTCTAAGGAAAGAAGGAAAGTAAACAAACCGACACTAAATTTCTTGATTGTCAAAAACTGTCTCTAATTTCTAATCTTTCGAAACAATGACCTTTAATTATTGCGTCTCGTCATGTTAAATTGATTGAAGTAGATAGTCTCTATGACAAACATTTGTTTGGAACATTTGAGTAAGTTTTTTTTGGTTAAAATAATGACGGCGTTCTTGTTAGTAATTGTAATTCGATAGACATATACTTGATTCGTATGACATATATTGCAAAGCTTTCTTCAACAAACAACTTTACTTAATTTCTTAGCGCATGTTTTGGGAAGTCAAGATTTTTTCTTTCTTTTCTATGAAACCAAGCCTTTCCACGTGTTATTTCCCCTTTATACGTCATTTCAAATGACTCAATTAGTTTTGACTGAGAAAGCTCCTATATTTCCTGTGATAAATTCTCATATGAAATTAATTATGTATTACTTTCAATGCCACTTATTTCCGCTCAAAATGTTTTCCCGACTGAATTTTTAGCTCTCTGAATTTATCCTCGATTCTCGATCTCATCTGGCATCCCTTTCTTCAGCTTAGATTTATCTCATTCTCGTAAACTCACTTCTACTCAATATCAATTCAATCACTCAAATATCGGGCGGATATACCTCTCATACTGAAAGCTTTATTGCAAAGTGTAGGATACGATAAGAACATGAAAAGATGAAAACGTTAAATTCACTCTGATGAATTGCAATCACTCGAGAGAGAAAATCCAGTTTGTTGAAATTATTTTTTAAGCGGAAATGATTCCACTCTTTTCATCTGAACGAAATTTGTTTTCATCAAATAGCCTAACAATTCATCAAAGCACGTCATACTTCAGTTGACAGAGTTTGCGAGTTTAATATGTATAGGGTAAAACCTTCTACATTTTCATTCATGAAGGGAACGAAATCTGACACATACAAAATAATTTTGAATTTTCGAAGAGTTAAACACCGAAGCGGACTGTTCTAGAGCAGGCGAGGGAAGAGTTGGATGATTTTAATATACTCTTTTTGCTACTTCAGTTACATATCACGCATTTTCCCTAAACCAGGGATTTGGTTTTATTGCTCTAGCACAATTAAAATGAATAAGCAAGGAAATAAATCTATTAATTTGGCGGAGCCTGAGAGTCATTACAGTTGCAGTAGGTCTCCTCTTAATGAATTATTATTCAAGGCCATTCTTACTGATTTGCTTTTGTTTCTCAAGCCTTCTTTAATATATGTTAAATTAAATATTTAAATTATTTTCTTTAAGTAATTTTCTCTTCCTTTATTCATTACTTAAGTATAGTCCTATGTATTTCCAAAATTTTCTATTCCGATTTGTTAATTTGACCAAAAGAACGATTAAATTTAAAGATAACACACGCGTACATACGCACACACACATATATATATATATATATATATATATATATATATTTATACAGGATGGGGAGGGTAATCGTTCTCCGGATAAATATCGCCTTAAAAAATTAAAAAACGTTTTTATTATTCCTTATATATATATATATATATATATATATATATATATATATATATATATATATATATATATATATATATATTATATATGGATAAAACCACAGTTATAGCACTAATTTTATATGCAAAACCAGGTTTCGACGGAAACTTCCGTCATCGTCAGTCGTTAGTGGACAAGTGAAATACAGAAGTTGCTCCACGTACAAACACACAAATCAGTGCGGCTAAGGTGGATGATGCGGGAATGTAGCAGCATTTTTGAGAAGCGAAAGTATGAATTTCTTGCTTATTAAGGTATTAGTATTAAATTGGCCGTCAAAACTATTAAAGTTAAGAATTTCTTTTATAATTGCCGATCGAATTAAGCTTCGATGTATATAATTGTGAGATTTATAAACTATTTTATTATTAATGTAGAAATAAACTCGAGGAGAGGGTACCAGTTCGCATATCGCATTTAGGTTCATTCATTCTCTTGGAAAATCTGCTGCTTACACCGATATATACTTCATTGCCTGATTTACACAGAACAAAATAAACTCCCTATTCTTCATCAATCTATTTTTTGATAAGTTATTTCTGATTGTATTCTCGTACTGAAAGGCAACATTGATATTGTTGGTCCGTGCCAACTTTTTAAAATTGATTAACTGGGGGGAGTATGGGAAGGTAACATAATATTAACTGCGAAGTAAGAGATGGTTCTGGATTAATAGTGACACTTTTCTATGAACCAAATGCGATATTGCAGCTCAAAGAATGTTTGGATGATTGTATTAATTTCGTCTTGCAAGAAGTAAGGATCACAAATGCGATATGCTCTCAGCAACATGGAAGAAACTACAGAGCTTTTAACAGATACATCGTGACACGAGAAATAATGAATATAGGCATGAGAGTTAGTTGGTTTCCGGTAGACGGAACAATATGCTTTTTCGCTTATTTTAGATATTTTTACATCCAGAAACGGCAATGAGTTATTCAGTTGCCATTCTACTCTAATGGAATAGTTAGGTGGATCTTATTGGATTTTTAAAAGAAAGAATCAAATCTGTCATCATCAATAGGCCATATGGCACATATATCGTCTATATCGTGGAACCACATTATGGGATTGGGTTATGATCGAGGGTTTCAATACCTCTTTCAGAACAAGGGTGTAGCCGTCGATGTTCGTTCTGAGGCATTTAGGGAAAACGTGATGTGTCACCTTCAGTCCCGAGGAAAACGAAGACCATTATTAGCACTGGAAATTTCATCTTCATAACTCTGAGTATCTCCTTCGGAGAGACAGCTCGCCACCTTTTCAAGGAGGTAATTTTCCGTTCTTGATAAAAATTCTGTTCGTCAAAGATCAACTACCTATATGTGCTTGAGTCGCTTCTCCTGAAACGCTTAGGAAAAAATTGTCCCTTCCTCATCTTGTTTGCAAAGTAGCGGGTATCCTTATGAACCACCAGCTTGATGAGCTTTTCATCAACAAATTTCGCCCTTGCACTGACACGCATCAACTCTCTTTGGTCATTGTTTTTGATCTCTTCTATATTAATAAAGAATTACAGCGTTAATTTAGAATAAGATTGTTGAACCTCGGTTTTCCCCTCTATTGTTTCCTCGTAGTTCCAGTTCAGAACTTCTACCTCCTTTCTAAACTATTCACAAATTAAGTTGCTCACGTTGGCGTAGTCTGAAATCTCCTTGATTGTCTTTGCGAAGAGGATTTCAAGGAAGACTCATGCCTCTTCTACGAAAAGGGGGATTGATAGTTTTAAAAATATGGCTATTCGTAAAACGGAAGGTAATAAAATATGCGTAAAGTTAGTAGTTGATAACTGCAAACGTTTACCATGCCTACCCTATAAATATCTATATATATTTATATCTATCTATCTATCTATCTATATATATATATATATATATATATATATATATATATATAGGAAGAGGAAGAGAAACCACAAGTGGTGCAAGGTTCTTCATTACTGACGTTTTGCTCCTATGGAGCTTCTTCATAGTAACAAGAAACTCAGACAAGAAATGAACGGGACCGCCGTCTTATATTCGCATAGGACTGAACTTAACTCTGACCATAGTTCAAGTTCTTCACTGATTTATAGGTTTTTGACGAGTCAAGGCTGGTGTTGGGGCATTGCATTGCCGTAAAATTGTTCCTCTTTATCTTTTCATGCTTAAAAATGCAAAGGAAAGGGAAAACAACTTGCTCAGACTTTTGTTGAATAAGTCACAATTGGTGTTCAAGCATTTTGTCGTGGCTATAAATGCCGCTTTCAATGCCTTCCTCCTCCTTCTTTTGAATTCATAGTGACTGCTCTTGCGGCCGTTCAGCTGATGCGGTGGTCGGTAAATTGCATGTGTTCGGTGAGGGCGTTGTTGAACCGCTCTGCTCGAATGTCCAGCTGGTCCTCTTTGACTCTGGTTTTCACTTTCCAGTATGTCTCATCAAATTAACCTGGAGGCAGTCGTAGAAGAACAAGCAGTATAAAACGAAGTTCTTATTGATTTGCATCGATGGTTTAGAGCGGAAGATATCTCCAAATTTGATGCCAGCTTGAAGGGTAACTTTAGTGGGAGGTCGCAGCTTTCTTCCTATTGCGATGGAAAGAGGGCTAGTGGGTGCTGAAATAGACTTTTTCTTAGGCTTACTTCTCTTTCTTTTGCAGCACGCTGGCTGATATCAATGGCTTTGCTTGTCATCTTGATGAAAGCCAGAGTATACCCCAGCTTCTGGAAGAAGTTCTGGATATGCATCTCCTCCTGCGAGAGGAACTCTTGGGTGCAAATCTTCCATGTGCGTACAAAGAACCTGATGACGATGCCTATTTTGTTCCAAGGATCATACACCCACAGGTAGTGGACAAGGTTTTCTTTGTTGGTTGGCTTCCTGTAGATGGAGAATTTTAAGATATTTTGGCCCTGGAAAAGCTTGTTGCTCATAAATTAGGAACTATTACTCAAGGAATCATGTTTTTACTAGTAGTGTCTACTTGTTTTAACCATCAAGGACAAGTAAACCAATATAATAATGCATTTTGGATGGTGTTTCTTTTGTTTTACTCTTTTCCTGAACCTGCGCTTACATGTTATTAAGACACTCTTAATATCAAGTATGTTTCCGAAATCATGAGTAATTTCGAGATTAGTATAATTTCCTCCGTCTGTCTGGTAACTCAAAGAGTTACGCTCATTAGCTCAATAAGAGCAAGGTAATTTTAAGCATGTTGTATCGAAAAACAGAACATATACGACTAGTATTCCAAATATAAAATCTACCGATTCTTTATTCGAATTCTAAATGTGAGGGTTTAACTCTTCGTCTAAATGCTCTACTGGAGCTATTTAAATACCAGTTTTCTTTGTCTTCACCTTTTCGGAATTTGTTTCTTGTTTTCATTCTCTTATTCAGTTCCGCTTTTTCTGAATCTTTCTCTCCTTCTTTTGGTGACACTAATTACCATTTTAATTAAAATATCTATAATAGTATTAATAAAGATTGAGTGAAGTATTGGAAGTTTCAATCGTTGAATACAATATGAATTTAAGAAGATTCCTTTTATTTCGAGAAATTGTGAACGATCTAACTTAACCTGATTTAGCAATGGTTCGTTCACTGAATAAGTTTTCCTTCTTTTACCTATGGGAAAAGTCTCTTTTAATACTTAATCCCTATGAATTTATCTCCATATTACACGAGGCTTCATTTCTGTAAAACTCAGACACAAAATAATTCCAAGCAAAATTCCACTCATTCAATCTCTAAGAAACTGGATTCCTCTTAGATCATCCCATTACAATCTTTCTGCGCAAGATGCATTCGTTGGTAATTAGATTGAAATTAAAAAAAATATCTCTTTGCAGAACTCATTTTTCCTTCTAAATAAATTATCTATGATTATCAAGAACAAAGATAGTGATGAGTTGCCAGGCGTAAGCACCCGAAGATTCGACTGCTTAACTTTAAATTCAAAATAAGCTAAATGTTTGTTAAGTTACTAACTACTTTTAAAATTAAAACGAGTTCTCTCGTCATAATCTGGATACCAGTTACTTTTATTTTGTTTCAACCAACTCTACTTGGGAAACTTATCTTTTTTATGAAAATGAAAAGTTTAGGAAAATTAGTTAATTTAGAATACATAGTCACATACTTCAATGAAATTCAATTACTATTTTCAGGTTTCCGCCATTCGCAGTGGAGCTAGAAATTTAGTCAAAATAAATTATTTATTCAAATACCTAAAAATGATGTAATGACTTCATTTTTAGTTAAAAAATACTCATAATCGCTTGGTGAGCGCACTGCTCCACCATCCTAATTCAAGGAAATAGTCATAAAATACAATGACCTTCCTAAGACCAATTGGAGCTCCTTACAACATCTGAAAACTGTTTATAATTCAAACCATAAGGTTATTAATTTAAAAATGAGGGGCTTCGGCTCTCATACTCCCCTGTAATAGTGAGAAGTTCCACTCCGACACTTACTACTATCTATTTATAATGTAAAACTACTATACATAATTCGAAAAGCAGAGTTTTAGTTCGAATTAAAATGCAGTTTCCAGACGTCGTTAAATAAAATTCTTTGTGTCAGACATTATATAAAGCATTCTAATCAATGCTAATCAAATGAATCATATTTTTTTTAATATTGAAAAATATTAAATCTGCATATGATATTTTAATTGAGAAACAATCCCTTTAAAATGAAATATAATATATGGTGTTCCAAAACGGCACCGAATTTCCAAGGTGAATAATTTAAACGAAATTTTATACCCATAGTTATATTCTGCATATATCTAAAGTGTTTTTTTTCCAGTTTTGGGATGGAACACAAGAAGGGCCATAATTTCACCTGCACCGATTCTGCATAGATTTGTGCGCTCCTCAAAATTTCCGATTACTCTCTCAAACTTATAGCACGATGCATACAATAACACGCCTGATTTCAGTCTTGAGATCAGGAATTGTGCGAGGTTTGCTGTGGTATACCTATGACTTCACATAGCTCAATAAGAAGAAATCAGAAAGGGGTAAGATCGTAGGTCCTTGGTGGCCATTCCTGGTAACCATGCAAGGATTTCACTCGTTGCGGAATTTTTCGTGGAGTAATGAAAGCGTTTGACTTTAAGTATAGCAAGTTGCTTAATCCTGCTGAAACCAGAGATTGCCAATCTCTGTATCATCCAAGTTCGGCTATAACTGAGTGGATATCACGTCTCGGTAACTTTTCTACGTTAATGGTAACAGCATTTCTCCCATCATCTTCAAAGAAGAACTGTCAAAGCATTAGATCTGACCCCAAACCACACCACATAGTCACTTTATGTGGCTACATTTAACGTTCTTGCATTATTCAAGAAGTTTTACTTCCCCAAATCTTGCAGTTCATATTATTGACAATTCCGCTCCAGGGGAAGTGGGCCTCCTCACTAAAGATAATATTTTGGCAAAATTTCGTCTGCTGCAAGTCTCTTCACAACTGAGTCAGCAAAATGCTTCCGCCTCCCCTGATCAGGTAGCTGAAGATGCTGCGTAAGTTGAATTTTGTACGCATACGCATGGAGGTCTTTATTCCCAATTCGATGTAATGAAGTGGTCGTGATGGCTAACTGCTGCGAATGTCGTCGAATCGATTTTCTCGGAGTCAAAGTGACACTGTCTTGCACAATAGCAATTTTTTTGCTCTGTCCGGCAGGAGCGATTCCGCCTAGGTGTTTTAGCCGTTGCAACTGAATGAGTTGTTTTAAACTTCGTCATTTGTCTGCGAACCGTAGACGCGTTAAGAACTTCATTTCTCCCCAAAATGGTAAGAAGTGTTTGAACTCGTTGCATTGCACTTTTTCTACTTTGGTAAAATGTGTCTCCACGATGAGTATTCTTGAAAACAATTAAAATTCTACTAATCGGACTAAAATATAGCAAATATGATAAAAGCATGCCTTAAAACTTCAAAACCCAAAGGTCTAGCCCATTTACCTTGCAGTACTTACATTGCAAGATTGATTGAGAAAACCAAAGAAGAGTAAAAAATGAGCACGTTGGAGTCACCGGTGAAACTTAACAGGACCTATATCGTGTCTTTCGTATTAAAATTACTAGTAATGTTGTTTTTAGGCATTGTAGTCGTCATATGTTGTTTCGGTTTGTCACGGAAAGTGCATATTTTTAAGATGCTCCACCTTGATATGGTCAAAATAAAATTAAAATAAGTCAACCTTGAATTCTCGCGATATGTAAAGAAACACTGATTTCAAACATTGGGAACATTAAATTCGACTTTATCTTAAACATTGACAATCCTGGTTTCAATGACTTAATACAACGCTGATTTCAAAATTAGCACCAAATCAGATGGGTAACCACTAGCTAATGATGGCGGATTGTGAATCTTGTGCGTTTAGTTTGTTAACTTAAATATGACTTGCTAACTCCTTGGACAATTTAATTAACTGTTGTATAGCTCAAAGCCTCAATTTCAAAGTCACGAATTGCGACAGAGTGGGGAACAAGACGTGGATCGATTATAATGTTAAACGATGTAGATGTAACAGGTATGTTTGCATGGAAAAGAAAAAAGACGGCAAAAGTGTGGTTGATCACAGACTATTTAAAAAAATAAACATCACGCCAGCATTAAATAATAAGATTTGTTTATATCTTTGTATTCGAACCTAATGTAAGGCTTTCGAATTGGTCATACTACTACGTGATTAAAAATAGCAAGAATGATGGGGGTAGAACCCCTACAAATAAAGGGGGTATCGGGGCGAAGCCACTAATTCAAAATAATTATCTTAGGGTTTGAATTTAATGTTGTTGCCAGACATTGTTAGGTGCTCCATAACCGGTGGACAAAACGAAGAATGGTCAAGAAGAAGATGGATTCGCCAAGTAGCCCAAAAGCTGCTTGCTTTACCAACTCAGAAGAAGACCTGGCGAATTCCATCAGCATCAGCATCCCCTCTTCAACAAAGCAGCGGTTACGGAATGTCCGAAATTCGTTCATTTCTGCTGCTTTTCCACAAGAGACGGTGTATTGAGTTGCACCACCGTCGGGCCTTCCGTCTTCACCTAAGCAGCCATCAAGCAAATTTCACCATCATCGAGCCTCTGTTTTTCATCTATGCAACCCTGTATTTTTGCTACTCTGCCTCCCGAGATAGTGAATAGTGTAATGTGGTGCCTACACAATACACACAAAGTAATGGTGAAGAAGAAGAGGTTTTGTTCGCGATGAGTAACTAGTTACTGGTCCCACATGCGGAAGCTTTAATTAATGTTAAACGCTTTGAATAACATAGGTTAAAAAAAGTTTCTCAGGAGTGCTGAGCCCTATGAAATTCATGTTTTGCAACCGGGAGAGGCCAAAATGATTCGAGGGGGTTCATTTCTAGGTGCGTCAGAATACTTTAAGCAACCTGGAGGAACTATGATGAAACGCTACCAGTGGACGTGAGCTGAGATCTTACCCTTCCAAAATTTGTTTACTCTCTACTCCCGAACATAAAACAATCATCGCAGCTTAAAAGGACAACATTGGACCAAGAGGAAACCAACAGACAAACTAACGACATTCTTTCAGGAAAAGTTTTCAAAAATTAATAATCTCAATAATACTGTAAAAAAGTCCAGTTGCTACACATTTTAAACTCCCAGTGTTTGGTGGTAAGAAGAATGATATTAATTTGTTGGACTATTTTAAGTATATAAAATATGTGTTTATTAATTTAAAGTTAATTCTGTATTCCTAATTTCCGTTTAGTTAAGGAAAACTAGTGTGATGCTTACATACAAATTAATCTAGAAGAAAAAGAGGTTTTGTTCGCGATGAGAAACATCAACTCCTACAGGCGAA
The DNA here is from genome assembly GCA_963969495.1 of Ceratothoa steindachneri. Classification (NCBI taxonomy): domain Eukaryota; kingdom Metazoa; phylum Arthropoda; class Malacostraca; order Isopoda; family Cymothoidae; genus Ceratothoa; species Ceratothoa steindachneri. The sequence goes on along the minus strand of OZ018324.1, from coordinate 32,838,135 downwards.
ACGCTCTAATGAATGTTAAACGCTTGGAAGACTAGAGGTTAAATAAAGAGCTCAGGAGTACTGAGCTCTGTGAAATTTATATTTTGCAGTCAGTAATAACAAAAATAAAATAAACAATTACATATAATGTTGTGGTGCGTGGGCACAAAGTTGTATGCCTAAAAGATATATAAAATAATATAAAACCACAAGGGGCGCTTAGGAATTGTATTTTATGATACAGCCAATACTAAAAATACAGGAAGGCAAAATAAATTAAAAGTAATACCCTGTATCTGTATATATTTGAACTCTATTTTGTTTATTAATAAAGGTATACTTTTGTTGCCGTGCTTTTCTTGCTACTCTAAACGAGTAAAGCTACCTGTTAATCTGTGGTCAACTTGCACTCTTAATTATTTGTTTGGAAAGAACCCCGCAATTAAAAGTAAACCCTACTTGCTGAATTCTAATATATATATATATATATATATATATATATATATATATATATATATATATATATATATGAAACAAAAGGGCAATGTGACGTCGATGTACAACAAAAGGACACAAAATAGAAAAGTAATATCAAGGTTGGATCACGTTGGATCATACGAGGAGCGGTCAATCAGTTTTGTGAATCGGTGGGGCAAATCAGAGGAAGGGGGATGGCCGTTTGTGGTGGTGTTAGGACAAGTTATGACAAGCAGGACCTGCAGCCGCACGCTCCTGCCTCGTCTATTTAAGAAGCAGTAGCTGATCGCAGATCGTCAGTCACAAATTTTTCAACAATGGAGAAGTTTGAGCACCGCGCAGTGATCAAATCTTTGATCAAGGAAGGCAAGAATGCAAAAGAGATCCATGAACGCATGGTTACAGTGTACACCGACACCGCCCCTTTCTATGCAACTATTGCTCGCGGAAATAGGGAGTTCCGTCATGGTTGTGTGTCCCTTAAGATGACCCCCGTCCAGGACTCCCGTCAGACGTGACCAACGAGGACAATGTGGCCCGTGTGGAGAGGATGATCCTCGAAAATCGATAGGTGAAAGTCGAAGAAATCAAGCGAGAAGTTGGAATATCACATGGAAGTGTTAGCAATATCATTCACGACAATTTGGCCATGACAAAGGTCTCTGCCATTTTGGTCCCTAGAAACCTCACGCCCCATGATCGACTTCAACGTCGTAAAAGTCAACAAGGCCAGAGTTGCACAAGCTGCCCTGCGCGAGTGCGGATGCAAGGAGCTCAACCATCCTCCCTACAGTCCAGATCTGGCCCCTAGCGACTACGTTTTATTCCGTTAGCTAAAAGCTGCACTGTGTGGATGCCGGTTTGGGGATGATGAAGATGTCCAGCTCGCCATCCAGGAGTGGATTGAACACCAGTCGGGAGATTTCTGGTTGTCGGGAATTCGAAGCCTCAGGGACAAGTGGCGCAAGTGCATTTAAGTCGAGGGTAGTTATATTGAAAAGTAATAAAACACTTTTCCTCATATCTCGTTTCCTTATATCCGACTTAGAAAACTCATTGACCGCCCTTCGTATATAGGGCAAGGATGTTGGAGGAAATGCATGGCGGCGTGCGTTAACTTCCTTGAAGGCAATGGAGTTCTCATACTCCATCAGCGAGATACCTTTGGAGAGAATAATACGTTCAATATCTTCATAAAGTTGACCATTAATAAATCTGAAAGAATTACCAATAAAAGAAGTAGCTACAACATTATCAGCGAAGCACTTATTAATAAATGCATGTTGTTCCTTCCTGTCGTACGCACGGTGCAAAGTCGCTCAATACCCTTTAACAATGGGTTTCAACACCGGATAAAATAGATAGATGTTGAATAGGACAAAGTTATATTCGAAGTGACGCGTGGGATTCATAATGGATATGAGAAATTGACAAAGTAGCGCCATAAATGCAAAAAATCCCACAGGAAAATGAAAACCGGCTTCCAAGTACTTTCGAACTTGTTAGTTCAAAATCGCCCATCAAAGTATCCTTACAATTAGCAAATAAGGAAAAAATAAACCCCTTTTAAAAACCTAAGACCAAATTCAAACCTTTATCACTCACAAACGCCAAATAAAGCACAACATGAAAATACTACAATGGAATATCCCTGGACCTAGATCTATTGGGAAGAATTGCGCTCCTTAGTAGCCGCTGAAAACCCATCAATCATCGATTTACAAGAAACTATGATTGGAGCACGCCACCTATGTAGCTTTACAGGCTACACCCACGTAGCCTTCCATGAAAGAATAGACGGCGGCTCCTCGGGCGGATGTGCGATCTACCTTAAAAAGAATCTAGCATCAGCCGACATAAATTTCAATACACCACTCCAAGCAATAGAATTTCACTAATGACAGGAATACTCCATCCGACAAATGACTGCACAACTCCTCACCCCCTTCATAATAAAAGGTGACTTTAACTGCAACTACACCCACAGGGAAGATTTCCATTGTTATCTGACAGGGAATGAGTTTAGCTATTTAATCCACGAACTAGACCTAGTGCTGTTAAACCCAAAAGAAGACACTAGGTATAACTTTACAAAGAGCACCTTTTCGCTGCTAGAACTTTCCCTATGCTTTCCATCCATCGCAATGGATTTTAAATGGTATATTTTAGGTAATTTACGAAGAAGTGACCATTTCTCATCCTTAGCTCCTCCAAAGAGGAGAAATTTCCCCAGAGTATACGTCGCTGGATACTAGACATGGAGAATTGGTTGGGGTTTAAAGAACTCACCGACTTCAATAAAATAGAGCTCAGTGAAATCGATAACATAAATGACCTAGTCCACTTCTTTACTACCGTCCTGCACTGTGCAGGACAAGACTCTGTACCAGATGCATATGTAAATTTTCATCGTCGAACAGTGACCCGGTGAAACATGGAGTGCTCTGTTGCATTTAAAATCAGAAGACAAGCCTTCAAGTCATACAGGTGCTGGCTCAACAATAATACAAGTACACCAAAAACATCATCAAGGAAAGCCGCGGTGAATCATAGAAAAAATATGTACGACGGGCGGCCAATAAGTTTTGCGAATCGGTAGGGCAAAAAAGAGAAAGGGGGATGGCTGTTTGTGGGGGTGTTAGGACAAGCTTTGACAAGTCAGGATCTGCGGCCACACGCACCTGCCTCGTCTATTTAAGAAACAGTAGCTGATCACAGATCGTCAATCACAAATTTTTCAACAATGAAGAAGGTTGAGCACCGCGTAGTGATCCAATTTTTGAATAAGGAAGGCAGGAATGCAAAAGAGATCCATGAACACATGGTTGCAGTCTACACCAACACCGCCCCTTGTTATGCAACCATTGCTGGCTGTAATAGGGAGTTCCGCTATGGTCGTGAGTCCCTTGAAGATGTTCCCCGTCCATGACTCCCGTCAGATGTGACCAACGAGAAAAATGTGGCCCGTGTGGAGAGGATGATCTTCAGAAAGCGACGGGTAAAGGTCGAAAAAATCGAGCGAGAAGTTGGAATATCACATGGAAGTGTTATCAACATCATCCACGACAATTTGGCCATGACTAAGGTCGCTGCCTTTGTGTCTCTAAAACCTAACGCCACATGATCGACTTCAACGTCTTTAAAGTCCACAAGGCCAGAGTTGAAAAAGCTGCCCTACGCGAGTGTGAATTCGACGAGTTCAACCATCCCCCCTACAGTCCAGATCTGGCCCCTAGTGACTACTTTTTATTCCGCCAGTTCAAGCTTGCACTGCGTGGACGCCGGTTTAGGGGAGATTAAAATGTCCAGCTCGCCGTCCAGGAGTGGATTGAACACCAGTCGGGAGATTTCTGGTTGTTGGGAATTCGAAGCCTCAGGGACAAGTGGCGCAAGTGGATTGAGGTCGATGGTAGTTATATTGAAAAATAATAAAACACTTTTCCTCATATCTTGTTTCCTTATATCCGGAATTTCAAAACCTATTGACCGCCGCTCGTAGAAAGCATGGCCTGGAAGCACAGGGGCTCTCCGACCCCCATTAATTTCTGGACCCAACTCTCAGCCGGGAAGATCATGGCCACCATCTTCTAGGATTCTGAGCGAGTATTGATGGTGGACTATGCGCCTCGTGGGAGGACAATCACAGGCCAATATTACGCCGAGGAACTGGCTGGGTTGAAGAAATTCATCCGTCAGAAGCGGAAAGGCAAGTTGACACGCGGTGTCGTGCTCCTTCACGACAATGCACGTATCCACAAGGCCAGAAATGCACAAGCTGCCCTGCGCGATTGTGGATTCGCGGAGCTCAACCCCCCCCCCTCCCCCCTACAGTCCAGATCTGGTCCCTATCGACTACTTTTTATTCCGCCAGCTTAACGTTGCACTTCGTAGACACCGGATTGGGGACGATGAAGATGTCCAGCTGGCCGTCCAAGAGATTTCTGGTTGTCGGAAATTCTAAGCCTAAGGGACAAGTGGCGCAAGTGCATTGAAGTCGAGGGTAGTTATATTGAAAAATAATGAAACACTTTTCCTCATATCTCGTTTCCTTATATCCGAATTGCAAAACTTATTGACCACTCCTCGTATCATCGATTAACGCAGGGACACCAATAAGCAAAACTTGCAATAAGATTAAAAAACTTCGAGGAGGAACATTTAGAGCATCAGCTGGAGCCTTGTTCCACAAATGACAACTCGTACTAAATCAAGAAAAAGTGTAAATATCCTAGGCAAAAGTTTCGCGAACATATCAAGTCCAGTGAGAGCGTCAGAAGAGTTTAAAATCCACCGAGGCACATAATAGGCTACATATCACGCCGTCCATCCGCCTACAACTTAAATTTCTTTCCCTAGTAGTTTGACTCTGCACTAAAATCCCCTAAAATATGCTTGATCACACTGGAATTTGAGAGAAAACATTTATGCTGACCCGATTTAACAAATTTGGCAAGAAAAACATTTGCCAGAAGAGTGAAAGTAGGCGATTGTTCTATTCTTCTTCAAACCTGGCAAGCCCCCATCCCACCAGCAAAAATATCGCTCTATATACCTAAGATCTTGGCTCAGCAAGCTGCTGGGAAAAATAATGAGTGTCCGTTTAGTGTGTTATTTGGAAACAAACAATTTCTTGTCACCCTCACTATGTGGCTCCTGTTAGATCCACTCAACATCCGATGCCATCACTTGACTTGAATCAGATGTGTGTCAAACCTTTGCCTAAGGAACAACACGTAGCAGTCTTTTTTGGACACAAAAAGGCCTATGAGACATTTTGGAGGTATGGGATATTAAATCCTCTTCACAATATGCCAATATGGGCATGCTTGTAAACTTGCAACTTTTCGCAAACAATTTTTTGGTAAAACGCTCTTTGCTAGCCTAAGTTAGAAACATCATTTCTAATTTCTTCCCACAGGAAGAACGTGTCCCGTAAGGCAGAGTACTTAGTAATCCACTGTTTCCCATTATTATCCTAATATAATTGATAACCTTTCTGATGGAGTTACAGCCACCCTATATGTAAATGACTTGTCCATCGCTATCAAAGTATAAATAATGAAATAATACAACGGCGCCTAAAACATGCTATCGAAAACATGTAAATGGACTTCTACTAGGGCATACTGCTTCTTCGTGCATAAGTCCAAAAGTGGTCCACTTGTTCAATGCAGTCGTTGCCACAGGTTTCGAGAGCCAGACTTATATATCAACTAGCAACGAATAGCAGTCGTTGAAAAACACATCTTGCTACGAATGATAGTTGATAAAATACAAACATGAGCATATCAGAAACCTAAAAAGTATAGCTAAAAAAAGATGCAAAGTTTCTGAGAACAGTCTTTAGATGCGAATGGGGAGCCGAAAGACAAGCCCTACGTCTCCTATCCTGCTCCATTGTCCACCTCAAACTGAAATATGGTATGGAGATATACTGGTCTACCACCGAAAAACTCCTCAAACGAATATAATCGTTGGCCATCGACAGTCTGAGGATCACCACCGGTGCATTCAAATCATCTCCCTTAGCCAGTCTCCTATGTGACACACGCGAAATGCCCGTGGACCTGCGTATCTCGGAAATCAGACTGAGCCATTATGCACGTACCCAAAGAAACTCTAACTCGCCGACAGCCGAAGCTGTTTTAAACGACGGGCTTGACCATATTTTTATAGCAAATCCGCCACTCCCACGACCACTTGGAGTGCGGGCGTGACTCCTGATGGAGGGGTTTAGAATTATAATGAATTCCATCCATGAGGTGTCGTACCCGCAAACCCTAGAGAAAAACCTCCAGGGAACACTAATACCGCCAAAGGGAGCTCAGACTTGCATTCCTTAACCACATAGAAGAACACCAAGGGGTCGAAATATTCACAGGTGGTTCGGAATCAGACGCCGGGACTGGATTTACAATGATAACTGAGCAAAATACGAATATCAAGACACTATGTTAAACAACAAGCATATTCAGGGCAGAATGCTACCCCCTGAGATATGCAGCAAGATGCGCATACGTACAGGAAGGACAAGAAAAATATACTAACTTCTCCGACTCTTTGAGCAGCCTACAACCTCTCAGAAAATTGGACTACCCACAATCTACTACTCCAAGATATAAAAGAAACGATATTTAAAGCCAAAAACATTGGGAAAGAAATTTCACTTCACTCTGTCCTTTCGCTCACAGGCATGCATGGAAACGAAAGAGATGACAACACAGCTAAAGCGCTGCCAAACAAATTATACGCCAACTCAGCCACATAATTCCGTATCAACACTACAAGAATGCAATAAAAAACGCACTCGGAAAAACATGGTCAGCCAGATGAGCAAACCTTGGAGGCTCAAACAAAATCTGCAACATTTTCCCAAATTTGTCAGCGTGGTACCCCCAACAATCTCAAGTCGACAAGAAGTTGCAATCATCCGACTGCGAATTGGCCACACCTGAATGACGCACGGATTTCAAAAGGAAAAAGCCCACTCTCCGCCTAATATTTAAAGAAGAAAATATCCATCACGGATTGACAAGTTTTATAAAAGAAAGTGGCCTTGTTATTAAACTATGATATATCAACATGCGAAATCATCAGCACTGAAATAGCTGCCCTATGAAACATTATAAAGGGTGCTCCATTAAGACGGATGGAAGTTACTAAAAAATAAAACAGTGTAATTGGGGAAAATTTATTGATTCCACTATTGGATCATGTTTTTTGAGTCATGGCAATTCTGTGTGAAAAATAATATCGCTTAAATGTCCGCCAAGGCTTTGGCAGCGCACCTCCACTCGATGGTCAAATCTTTTGATGACGTCTCTGCATAGTTGCTCCTCGATCTCACCAATATGCCATATTATCTTATCCTTCAGCTGTTGAATTTTTGTTGGCGTGTTGGCATAAACCTTATTTTTGAGATGACCCCAAATGAAGAAATCTAAAGGCGTCAAGTCACACGATCGTGTGGGCCAATTGACCAAGTTGTTTCGAGAGATGATGCGACCTTGGAACCTCTCATTCAATAAAGCCATTGTTGCATTGGCTGTGTGGCATGTGGCGCCATCCTGTTGAAACCACAAATCTTCGACGTCCATAGAATTCAATTCAGGCCATAAAAATTAAGTTATGTTGGCACGGTATCGCTCGCCTGTCACCGTAACAGAATTCCCGGAATAATTTTCGAAGAAATACGGCCCAATGATTCCGCTAGCAAAAATTGCACACAAAACAGTGACCTTTTGTCGATGCAGTGGCTTTTCAATAATCTTCCTTGGATTTTCATCAGCCCAAATGTGACAATTCTGCCTATTAACGAATCCAGTAAGATAAAAATGGGCTGCATCACCAAATATTATTCTTTGCAAAAAATCATCGTCGGCTTTTATTTGTTTGTGCACACAATTGACGAATGTACGGCTCTTAAAATGGTCAGCAGTCTACAGTTCCTGTGTCAATTGAATTTTGTAAGCGTTTAGAGACGAATCTTTTGTCAAAATTTGATGTAACTTTGTTGTGGAGAGGTTTAATTTCTGCACGCGATGACGAATAGAGGTGTCAGGATCTTTGGCCACATTCTCGTGGACTGCAGCAAATTTTTTCAGCTAAAAGGCGTAAAAGAGGACACAGTGGCGTTTTCTTATGTGCCTCCAACCATGTTTGTTTGAATTTACGAACAATTTTCCCAATTGCACTCTCGGTTGGTTGATTATGTGGACCAAAAAAATCGCGAAGTGCCCATAATGTGTTTCTGTTTGAACGTCTATTTTCGTAATAGGCTTCGATAAATTTAACACGTTGCACGATTGTTAATCTTTCCATGGTTGAAATTGCCAAAGACTGGAGTTGTTAAATCTGTAAGAAAACGAAAAAAAATCATTAGACCCTTAAACTTAACTCACATTTAAAATCGGTCGAAGTTATTGGAACACCCTTTATATCCATTGGCGTCTTTTAAATTTGAAAATAGAATCATAAACGAACCTCTTTCATAAAAGTGAATCCTAGAAATATTCCAAAGTCGGGACCGCGATAGCAATCCCTCTCTCGAAACACAGTTGAATTCTCAAGTCGATTTTGAGTTGGAGGGGACTTTCCAAATTAACTTTAAGTTCTCATGGATCTTTTCTCTTATCATGGCGCAATTTCGAATTCTCAGCCAGATTGATAAACGGCCGTTTTCTCGAGTAACCTGTGACGTTTTGAGTTTTGCGATATCCTTTGGTTTGTTTGGAAGCATACGTAAGCATTGTTTTCACCCTTAAAAAATGACAACGTACGAACTTGCTAGAGAGGTGCAAAATATTGAAAAAGCAGTCAAGTATTTGCAAGAAAGAAGTATTGTGCATCAACTGAGAATTTTAAAAAATGGACACAGCATGAAATTTTTATTGTCCCATTACCCACCTGTATGGTACTGCCACAAACAAGGGTGTGAAAGCAATTCCAGTTAGATAGGCGATACCTAGTTAAAAGGGTCAAAATTACTTATGGAACAATCATCTTTTTCATTCCTGCATGGTTCAACAAATTATCTACTATTATTTGTAAAGAAAAACTAAAAATTTCATGCAATGATATTACGGTCTTGAAGAACTTTCTCCGTAAAGTTTGCGTAAATTCATTAGTGCAAAATCATATGAAGCTCGGTGGAAATGGATTTATGGTAGAAATTTCATTGTTTCGGAAGCAAAATTGCCCCTTTATGTATTTTAATAGTCTTTCTGCTTTTTTTTTACATCAGCACACTGCTAAGAAAAGTTTAAGTCGCGGCCGATTTGCATATCTAAGTCTTTTTTCAGGTCAGTCACCGCCAAACCCGTACCTAAGAAGTATTAGTTACTTTAGGATTGGCATGGCCGATGTGCATCACCTTGCTCTTGTCCAGATTGAATGACATCTGCTAAGTCTCAGACCACCCAGCCAACCTGCGTAGGCTTTTTGCAGGTTTTACACTCCTCTGCGTGAGCTAACGACACCTCATACTGTCCTATCGCCGGAGAACTTAGATATCGAGCAAAGCAATCCATCGTCTGTGTTATTTATATAGATGATAAACAAGAGAGGATCGAGCACGGAACCCTCTTGAAAAGCGAGAGAAGCAGAGATCACGGGCGCTAACCTTAGCCAGGCTAGGATGTGGATAGTTTCAATGCTTTGGGGGTATAGTGAGGTAAGACGCCATTGGAAGCAAACAGTCATCCCGAAATTCTTCAAATTCAAACGTAAACGAAACACACCTCTAAATTTCAACTCAGAGCACTGACTCGGAAATTATTCCATCAAGGCCCTAATCCGCAGTACACAAGGTCAATCAAAAGAAGGGAGCAGAAATTAAATTATAACTAACCTTAGGGCTCTCTGATACCAACACAGACACGGAGGGTGCATTATTTCCTATATCAACACGGTTTTTAACCCTACCTATTCATATGTTCACCTCTATATTTATGCATCTACGATACGGATTTAGACGTTGGCGTTAAACAGATGTTTATCTTGGAATACTCAGAGATTAAAGACGTTGAGACAGGGTCCCTAGATAGGATTAAAATATCCCTATTTGATAATTTTATAGGGAAAAGTGCTGGGAAATACCATATAGAACACCAGTGGTACGATAAAAGTTTGCTGGCGTTTCCCTTGAATTATAAGTGGTGTCGTAGGGTGACCATGAACAGGGAACGACAGTGAATCGTAAGACAGATCCCAATGCAAGGGTTCGATAAATAAAGTCCAGTGCCGTCAGCCTAAATAATCAACTCTTAGAGGTTATAGGATTAGAGAAACTAATGGTAAAAAATATATAACTTTACTATATACAAATAAAATATTAATAGCACTAGTAAATAACTGACATTAAATAAAATGATATTCGGAGTACCAAATGTGGGGGGGGGGAGATATAAATACTTCGACGGGTACGAGAGTCCGAGAGATGATGCAAGGCGATTGCTTCCCGAGAGAATGAGAGATTGCAATTATCAGGGAGACTCACGTAAAGCCTAATTGAATATTTGCTTAAATACGGCGAGTAAATGGGGTGCTGCAAAGTTAAACTTGGAATATTCCTTCTTCTTTAACTTTGCTGAGAAATGAGCAACTGAGTATTCCAGTCGTTCAATGAAGTAGATAGATACCTGTCCGTGTCTATCGTTTGTCGGCAGGCACTCTGGCCTTGGGTAGGAGACATGTCTGGTAGATATGACGTGTTGCGTTTGTAGCCTGGAAGCCGTTGGGGGGAAGCAGTGTGTACAAGACTGTGCCTGGCTATTAACCAGGATGGGGCTGTATACTATAGATTTCTTAAAACTTTTCTCGAAGTATTTATACTGGCTTAACGAAAGCGAGTAGCCGGGGGCCTTCGAAAGGGGGACACGAATCTCATTAGACTTGGTGCTACAGGGGGGGCGGGATAGTCCCGGCGGCCTCATAGCTTGCGCCAATTCTTTGGCGCCGTGGGTCTGGCACCGATCAGACGCGACGGCGAGCAATAGAATCAAAACGGATCATGTGTTCCCGCAAAAATCTTGCAGCTTTCCTGTAGCTGTATGGCCGTGTAGGTGTATCTTCTCAGGCACCATAGGTACACATTGGGTTATAGGGGGAGAACCTTGTCTCTCTGAGAAGCGGGTTGGCGATTTTAAACAAAGTTAAAGCATCTTTGGCTCATAAAGGGCTCACTGAAGCCTACATTAAAAGTCTAGTGAGTCACTTGGAAGAAGGTATAATTGAACCCATAAATGTGTTCCCAGAGAATTATGACTGCTATATATTTGGGATGCATCATAAAAGGAAAATTGGACCTACTGAGAGTTATGGAGAAATATATAGCTCTACAGCCACTAGATTAGAGATATATAACTTTGAGGGACACCATAAATTTCGTGTTCAGAGCTCAAAACATCATTACCGATATGTAGGAACTGTGTTTTAAAAGAGAGCTACGAACGAAACAAAACCAGTTAGGTAAAAGAAACAAAAAGAATCAGGCAGGCTACAGTAAAGAATAACTTACTATACAGTGCCAAAGGCCGGTGACAGTTCACGGAGAACTAAGATAGAAGGCTAACCATTGTAGGCTTCCGATTAAGACGGTCAGTAATATATTGGAGTGCATCAATAGTTTATGCCTTTTCTCAATTCCAGGACGAAAGCCTTCTTCAAGAGATGACCTATCCTAGACTACATTGGCATTTTAATTATTTAGAGAGGAATGTATGTTCGGTGATAAAGCAGTACTTTTCTTTTATTCTTTAGTTTAGACTAGGTTTACTTCGAATCATGCGAACCGCAGCGTATTTAAAGCCAATAAATACGAAATCTTAAACGAAGTAAATGAAAAGAATACTTCATCATAAGTAACAAATGCCGGGGACACTAGGCCAGGGAGACTGGTATGGTGTGATATACGAGGAGCGGAAATAGGTTTTGCAATTCGGATATAAGGAAACGGGATATGAGGAAAAGTTTTTTCTTATTTTTCAATATAACTACCCGCGACTTCAATGCACTTGTGCCACTTGTCCCTTAGGTTTCGAATTCCCGACAACCAGAAATCTCCTGGACGGCCAGCTGGTCATCTTCATCGTCCCCAAACCAGTGTCTACGAAGTGCAACGTTGAGCTGGCGGAATAAAAAGTAGTCGCTAGGGACCAGATCTGGACTGTAGGGGGGATGGTTGAGCTCCACGAATCCACACTAGCGCAGGGCAGCTTGTGCAAATCTGGCCTTGTGGGCACGTGCATTGTCGTGGAGGAGCAGGACACCGCGTGTCAACTTGCCTCTCCGTTTATGACGGATGCACTTCTTCAACCCAGCCAATTCCTCGGCGTAATATTGGCCTGTGATTTTCCTCTCACGAGGCGCATAGTCCACCATCAATACTCCCTCAGAATCCTAGAAGATGGTGGCCATAATCTTCCCGGCTGAGAGTTGGGTCCGGAACTTGATGGGGGTTTGAGAGCCCCTGTGCTTCAAGGCCATGCTTTCGAACTTAGTCGCGGGATCCCAGTGATGGACCCAGGTTTCATCACGTGTCACTATGCGTGACTCGAATCCCTCTGGGTCTTGGTTGTACAGAAGCAGCAGTTTCTCCGAACTTTGACGACGTTGAATTCGATAATGGGGCGTGAGGTTTCTAGGGTCCCAACGGACAGAGACCTTAGGCATGGCAAAATTGTCGTGGATGATGTTGATAACACTTCCATGTGATATTCCAAGTTCTCGCTGGATTTCTTCACCCTTCTCCCATCGATTTTCAAGGATCATCCTCTCCACACGGGCCATATTGTCCTCGTTGGCCACATCTATCGGGCTTCCTAAGCGGGGGTCATCTTAAAGGACTCACGGCCATGGCGGAACTCCCTATTCCAGCGAGCAATGGTTGCATAGGAAGGGGCGGTGTCGCTATACACTCCACCCATAAGTTCATGGATCTCTTTTGCATTTTTGCCTTCTTTGGTCAAAAATTTCATTCCTGCGCGGTGCTAAACCTTTTCCATTGTGGAAAAATTTCTGACTGACGATCTGCGATCAGCTACTGATTCTTAAATAGACGAGGCAGGAGGGTGCGGCTGCAGGTCTTGACTTTTCATAACTTGTTCTTGCCACCCCACAAACAGCCTTGCCCCTTCCTCTGTTTTGCCCTACCGATTCACAAAACTAATTGACCGCCCCTCGTATTATGACTAGCAGGAGGGAAGGGGAGGAATAACTTGCTGATATTGATGATATTTTCGGAGAAAATGTGGGGAAGTTGGCGGATGGTCTATGAGAACCGTTGACACCGTGTTAAAACGTGAGTAAGGTAGGCAGAAGACCTCGAATAAAACTAGTTATACCTCTCTGAGCGCACATTGTCGTTTCTGATCTTTACTCTCTGCAAATCGTAGTTGAGACGGGTGCTCATGGAGCCTTTTGTGAAGCTTTAACCAAGCGGAAAATCATATCGGGAAGAATATTTACGGCATTGAAAAATGCCGCATCAAATCTTTGGGAAATCAAGTCAAGGTGGTTGAATAGGACTCAACACCAGTCATACCAATGTGGATGCTGGTGGGAGGCCAGCACAAAAGTCAAGTGTAGTGAGATGTTCAGGTGGGATGTGTCGGAAGAAGAGAGAGGCAAAAGTGGATGATGAAAAGATAAGAGATGGCAGCCATCAGTGCACTGGACCCTAGTACTGATAAGAAGACTTAAAACGATTAAAATGGTCTGTTTCTTGGAGAGATGCAAGTAAGTCGTTACCTCTGAGATGTCGAAAGCTCCTGCAATGGCCAACTTCTTTTGTAACATGTAGGAAAGAATAAACAAATGGCAACCCATAAGGAATTTGCCTCTTTAAGTAACCAGGTCACATTAATTGCGAAAACTGAAGATTATTATTCACAACATAATCATATATATTTTCTTCGTTTTATTCATAATCTAACAGCGAATATCCAAGCATCGACGGAGAATCGAAGGTTATGGAAAAAGGTCGCGGTTGGGAAGGAGTGATGATGTACGTGGCGATAATGAATGAAGTTTACGGTAGTAATTTGGATCAGACAAAATATTGAAATGCAAAGGAGCGACAAGAGAATGGAGATGATAACGGAGGCTTTAAGAAAGCAGATACGACGTCTGTGATTTTTATACATTCACCTAGAATAGTCAAGGAACGAATTAAACGAAACCCATTTAGGAGCAATTTGCCTTAGCTAGACTTGAGCAAATGGATTGTGTCTGGTAGCAACATATGATGCTCAGGTAAATGTTATGATATGGAAAACAACAGGAAAGATGGCATAAAATCTAGAAACCGAAGTATACGGTAGGAAGGAATAAATACAGGAGAGCGAGAGAAACGGCACTTCTCGTGCGATGATTTGACGATGCAAGGTTGAAAATGACGACATACGTGAATAAAGAATATATAGGGAAACGTATCAGGATGCTAACAAGTAAACACGTGACACTAATAACATACTTTATTACGCCTTAATAAACGCAAGGTTCTTCTCTGCTTCAGCAAACATGGCTACTTGAACCTAATATTCTCTCACGCACCCACCCCATTTAAAGGCTTGATTTTTATTTCATTGTGCATTTTAACTTCAATTCATCAGTTAGCTTAATCTCACCAGTTCCACATAGCAACCAAGATCCTAATCATATTGATACTCATTCTCATGATTGAACAATAAATATTTGAATAATAAATATTTGTAATTGGGAGTGGGAAATATTCGACTAATTTTTAGTCAGGGAACAACTAACGCCACAAAAACGATTTACCGCGAAATGTATAAAGTAAATAGACAATCAATTGATCACTGTAACACCTTTATGTTAATATAAAGAAACAAAGATATTTTAAAAAAATAATATAAATACACTGTACAACAATTTTCAGGGTAAAAAAAAAACAGATCTCATGTGCATTTTATTATGAAGGTGAGTGTGGTGAATTTAAATTTGATAAACAAAAATTTATCAGCACGTAACATTTAATAATTATGCAATTGATACCGATTTCCACTAATCCATAAATGTTTTTCGCTCCCAAAATCAGATTAAATGTGTCCATTGTAATTCATTCATGAATATATAATAAATCAGCATGTTCGTTAGCATTTTATAATGTATTAACCTACATTTTAGTATTTACTTCTTCGTTTGTATGACGTCTCAGTTGTGTCACGCTTCAGGTTCTAGCAGAAGTCATCCAGCAAAGGAGGGCTCTATTTTCCCTTATACTTGTTTTCCATTGACGCTATATTTTGATAGAACCTCTCTCCATGTTTATCATTCACATCTTCTGCATTTTCTGGGAAGAAAGAAAGATGAGAATGGAGAAAGTGAATCTTCAGTGACATATTGCATCCGAGATCTTAGTAGAACTTGATTAGGCTTTCGACTATACGCTTTCGCTGGGCCCCTTATTGCTTTCCCTAAAGTCCTTTGCAAACATCTTTGAGTACATGCAGGGCCACAAGCTCAGTTACATCCATTGCCGCCTCGAAGTCCTCATCAGCTCTAAGTTGACGAATCTGTGGCCCTACAAATATGCCTTCTTTAATATTGGCAGTGCTTGGTAAATTGCATCATTAGTCCTAGTTTTATAAGCTTTGGTGGCAAAATAATATTCTCTTCTAAACTAGTTGCTCCTAAATTTCATTATGGCATCTAAGCCTCATAGTTTGCCGTGGTGACTATTCTGAGCGTATATAATGCTCTGATCTGGCCCTACCTTCCTACTTGCAAAGGAAGCAGTAAACTTGGTGTATATAGTTTGTAGCCCATTAAGTACGGTTACTACTTTCAAGTCCACACAAATTAGCTACTCATACTCCTTGTAACTTATGCGGTCTAGAATAAAAGCAAGGTTCTCATATGTCTCTCTTAAAATGATTGCGTGAGCAACTGAAAGTGAAGACTTGGTGTTTCCAATGTGCAACAGGACCGACGTTTTTGCCTCAAAACGATGCATCTAGGAAAAACACCCACTCATTTTGTTCATATGTCAGCTCAAGGGTATTGAATAGGCCTCTGATATCATTGCAATAAGTCAAGTCGTTTTCAAAATAAGTTCTGCAGAATGCTTCCAAATTACTGTAATTAGTCCGTGTTTATCCAACAGATTCCATTGTTACAGACGTGAGACCAAGAGTTCACTCTGTTACTTAGTAAGTGTTAGATCACGTACTAGATCATTGAGTTACATTTGGGTGATGAGGTGTTATTTCTTGTCAGATTCAAGCTGTACTATATATGGTCTATCTTGAGATTCTGAATCGTCTAAGCTGCTCTTGTCATGGCTTGGTAGTTCAGACAGAACTGTGGTACACAAATAGAATTTGAATGTCTAACTGGGCGAATAGCAAACTGTGGATCAACATAGATGATAGATTTCTTGCCCTTTCTGTTGTTACCTGCAGTAACATAAAATAAAATCAGACTAAAGATGTATATTAATGGATGTGATCCATTGCAGAAACAGTAGAAGTACAACATATTCTTTTGATATTTTTAATTTATACATCCCTCAAAAATTTATTATGAATAGGAAAGAAAAAAAAATGATATACTCAATTTTAGAACATACTGGGATAGTGGTAGAAAATAGTGGGTGAATAATTAAAGCGGGGAGTGGTATTTTGCCCTAGTAGGGAGGGCATCTCTTTCCTTTATTTATTTTTACTTTTGGTTTTGGTTTTATTATTTGTTTGAACTTTTGTCCTATGTTTTTGTATTTTCATGTGCTTTAACGTTCTTCTTTTTGTTTGTTTTTAATGATTTCATATATTTATTTTTGGTGTAAATATTCAGCATTCAAGCCTTTATTAGCTCTATTTACCAGCATTTTACCTTGTGTTAAAAGTTTAATGTAATATTGTTTGTACTTATTGATTCTTATATGTTATATTGTTTACTGTGGTCGTCTATGTATATATTGGTGAAATATTTTAGGTAATCATTGATTCTTCTATGATGTATTTGTTGTATCGTTTACTGTGTTTCGTCTATGTATATATTGGTGTAATGTCTTCTCGTAAGCATAGTTTTGTACTCGAGAACTGACTTCGGCGTAAGACTTTTGCCCGTAGTCTCGCAGGTACTCGTATGTTAAGCTTGCCGCCTGTTTCCTGTAGCCCCAGAATGACACCATTCCTGAGGGTCGACCAGATATTTCTACTATGAAGATCTCTATGCCTAAGGACATCATGCCTTCAGACTTTATTTATAAGTAGAGATGCAGCGTTCGGGACACATTGGAGCCTTTTCATCGAGGATTTGCGAGCCGCTCGAGTAATTACTGCGGGGTCGATGAGCTTAGCCCAGACATACAACAGATATATTTAAATGATATGACCGAGCTAAGATCTCTAAAGCTGTATAGCTTGGAGATTTCTGCCCTTGCCAAGTTCGGCCTCTCCGTGTGCTGTCTCGAATATCCATGGTCGGAGATCTTTAGGCCTCGGACGGTGCCTTCGGCGGAGTAGCAGTATTTCCTCCCTTTTATGATGATTGGCCATGTCAACTCGCAGCTCGGCGGGATGATCTTGAATTTGTCCCTGTTGGAGCTGATCTTCCATCGCCTATCGTACTAGTTGATGTTATTGATTTCTGCTATCGTGCGAGTTGCCTGTGCCATTGCTTTCCTCTCCGAGCATGGAACAATTTGCGTGATGTCATCTGCGAATTGCCAGATACATCGTATCCCTGTGCACCGGGGTTGGGAGGTCGATCGTGAAGACCAGGTAAAGCAGTGGGCTCAGGCAGCTTCCCTGGGAAACGCCCGCCTTTAGTTCGAATTAAAATCCTCTGTAGCCCTCATTCTTGAGACCTACCCCTCTCTTCATGACAAAGTCACAGAGGATCCTTTCAAGGATTGAGTATAGCTGGAGGTTTTTGATCTTATATTGAAGGCCTTCTGCATGTCCCTCAGCATAATGTCTACATAGCACCTGTTCGCTTGGGAATATGATCCTTTCTCTGTTAGGAGGGCCAGGGCCGTAGCTCTGGCCCTTTTCCTGCGGAACCCGTATTGTTTGGGGTTATGCACCCCTATCTCGATCAGTTAAGCTTGTAGCCTGTTTTTTTATAATCTTTTCGAAGATTTTTCCCTGCATCTCCGAGAAGAGAGATCGAGCGATAGTTGGCCTGCTGGTCTGGGGGCTTGTTTCCCTTCGGGATAAAGATGATTTTGGTCATCTTGTACCCGTCAGGTAAATATCCTGTATTCAGGGCAGCGTTCATTGTGTTCACCCACCGTGAATAATTTTCTTTGGGGCATTCACGAGGTTGTTCTTTATAATTCAAGACGAGCCTGGTGTCCCTTGCTTGAAAGACCTTATTTTGTTCAAGATCTCTTTAAGAGTTATTGGGCATCAGTGGCTAACTATCACTCTTTCCTGAGATACTTGCAGCTGTGGGCGGGTTCTACGTATCACTGTGTCGAGGTCATTAAGCAATTTGTCTTCGAAGTCCTGGTCGAAGTCATAGTTTTCCTAAGGAGATATAGTAAAAATCTCTTGTTAGGTGGTTTTAAATTTCCTCTCGAGAGACTCTAGGTCCTCAATGATGTCGTCTCCTTCCATGAGTTGGGTTCTGGGTCTGGAAGGCAATCCCCTATGTCTTCAGATTTTGTTCCAAAATCTTATAGGATTGTCCTCACTGTCCAGCCTTCGAATGATGTCATTCCAGATTGCTCTTTGCTTTTCAATTATTATGTTTTTTAGTTCCTCTCCTAGTTGTCTCATTCTGGCTGTCCTTTTCCGATTGGAGGCCTGTCCTGTCGATCTCTTCATAGATTTCTCTATGTTTCCAGGCGATTTCACTCATCTTGTCCACCTAGGTTGTAGGAGCATTATAAGGAAATTCTCGGGATGCATCTCTCGTCGGCTTGTGTGAGGAGATTGGTGATCTTATTTTTCTCCTCATAAATCTCTTCTAGATTAGCGTCATCCAGATCAGCTTGGTGGTATGTACTGAGTATGTCTCTATATATCTCACAGTTAGCTTTAGCGTAACTTTTCCTAAGTGAAACAGGCTTGAGTAGTGGAGTAAGCGAGATCGTGGTGTGCTCGCTCAGTACCACTGGTCTGGGTTCATTGCTGATGTTGAAGGGGAAGTGTTTGGTCGTTAACACAATGTCCAGTTTAGTTGCCGAACTATGGGTTAAGTAGGTCCAAAAGTCTGGCCCAACCATCTGGAGTCTGTCTCTTTCGAGTAGTAAGTCCAGGTTTCTTCCCCTTTTGTTGGTGTATCTGACACTCTGCATCTGGCAATTAGATCACCGCTAAGCAATGTAAGTTTCCCGCGCCCGTATATAGTGTAAGAGTTAGGAATCGGCAGATGTTTGGGACGTGGACGCTGATTGTTAGCAGCCATGGTCAGGTTTTACACCAGGGTTGGTATTTCAAGAGCCACAAATGACTCTTCTAGGTTTGGAAGCGTTCTACGAGTATATGAAACTTTTTTTCGGATCTCGATGGATGCGCCGTCAAAACGATCATGTGTGTGGTTTGTGTTTATAACTGTGTAATTTGGTATCTTTATTCTGTTAGTATTTGTGTTAACACTGTGTTGAGGTATGAGGATTAGGTCGGGATCCACTATACGGAATATGTTTCCGTAAGGAATGTGTTTTCTTTCCCATCCATTGACGTTAATTGTAAGTATTTTTAATGTGTTATTTTTGTTTTTCATGTTTGTGTTGTCTAGTGTTTGTGTTTTTTAGGTTTGTGTGTGTCTTCTTCTAATGCATTTGGTTACGTACCTTTTTTCCGTTCCTAATTTTGAAAAAATCTGCTTCGGTAATGGCGAGGCAGGAGTCCCTATGCAAATCAATTTATGCCGCTATGAGCGCTGGGTCAATGGGCGCCTCCTGATCTGCCGAATCGTATGTTCATTTCAAAAACCTAGCCATGATTCCTTCGATGATCTTCCCTATCTTGGGATCCTCTGGGAATAAAGTTTTCGCTTTCCTATAAAACCGGATTTTGATGACTTTCCATCGTATTTATTGTTCTAATGAAAACTCTTCCTTTTGCTCTTGTTTCAGCTGTCTCATGGGTCATAGGAGGCTGGGAGCACTCTTGTTCTTCTTCAGAAGAAGCAGAGATTGAGATGTTACCCTCAGACTGTTAGATCCTTCTGGCTGCCCTTTTTTTACTTTCTTCCCTTTTCTTTATGGCCTCAATTCTCAGGTCCCTGTTTGGGCACCTTTGAGGAGCTGGGGTGGGTTCTGGGATCGCGTTCTGCTCCATTTTTATTTTCTTGATTTATTGGGAAGATATTGCTAGCGCCTCTTCCTCTTGCTGGAACTGCGTCCGCAAGATTTCCCCCGATGGGATTTTCCTGGAACCAGATTTCCGCTAAACTATTATTCGTATAATAATTAGCTCTTTATCAAAGCAGCCTGAGTTCGTCAGATTCCTGAGGTGTGTATATAGTATGCAAGTGAGGATTTTGGTCCAGTTTTAATTCTCTTTGCCGATATCTAGATAGGTTTTCTGTGCCTCATCCTCGACATTTCCCGAGGGGGCGGCTCTTTTGCTTATGCCTAGGAGGTGTTCGCCTATCTATTTCCTTCTGCCTTTTTCTCTTTCGCCTTTCTTTTTAGGATCCCTTTCTTTCTAGGGCAGGAAATCGCCATTTCCCCATGTTTTTGTCCATAGTTTAGGCACTTTCCTTTTTCTGCTGGGCATTGGCGACAGCCATGGCCCTTTTGGCTTTATATTAAATAGGTAGATTGCTGCTCCATGCAGTCCTTCGTGGCGTGATGCTCGACTCTATAGAATCTAAAGCAAATCTGAACCAAGGTGAACTCCTCCCGTTCGATTTGCTCACCGCCTATTTTTGCGTTGAAGAGAAGTAGCCCTCTTTCTTTCACCTTTGTCACCATCTGCATAACCGTGGTGATACTCCGTATTGTCTCTTCTCTTTTAAAAACTAATTATTTCAACCACCCTCGCCCATTGCTCGTTCATTTCAATTTCATCCTTTATCTAATCTTTAGTGTGCTGGCTGATCCAGGGGTCCAGCCTTCTGCACATCACACTACTCTGTGCTTGTAACTGAGAAGGAGTGCTTGGCTGTAGGTTTATTTCATTTAAGATTTTAACCCCTTCCTCCTTCGTAAGTGTATCTACCTCCTTTTCCTTTTAACATATTGCGACGAATCCTGCCGGTGTGTTTATTAGTCGAAGGATTGCTATGCTAGATTTCCCGAATAGGGTTTCAAACACATTTCCCTTTTACGGTTTTTCAAGGCCGCTTAAGCATCTAAGTGGGACCCTCGCGGCATTTTGAAGAGGGGAGCGAACTTTGCTCTGTTCCTGGCCTTTTTCTGCTCTTGAGGGACTCACTAGTGGGTATGTTAAGTTTCTGGTCTTTTCTTAAGAAATTACACGATGATTTGCCTTTGGAAGAAGAGCCCCCTCCCCCTCTGTAAGCCGTCGCCTGGATGAAAAGGAAATTTGCCTTTGTGGTGAATGATGACAATGGATGAGATGAATTTAGGAGAATTCTCACGAGGGTGTGATTGTATGGCGGACTTCTTAACAACGCCCATCACCCCTGCAAGGGTGTTTTAATCGCAACCGTATACCAATATACCATAGAGACAGTTGTATTTCACTCTATGGTTCTGGAAGAGGCTCGCGCTGTGATGAGCACAAGAGGGAGCAGTCTGTGCCTTGTCCAGAATTGTTTCTGACATTGTTATTGACTCTGGGTTACTCCTCAAACCATTTTCCTCCAATGCCCCCAATTATGGCCTTGCAATTGCCCTGCATAGTTGGTAGGAAATATAAATGGCAATGTCCTCTCATATCGGACGGCAGTTCAGACAAAGGGGCGGGGCCGGGCACTTAAGCATTCATCTGCTTAAGTGGGGCCGCGAAAAAGAAAGATGAAGATTAATATTGATGGTAAATGGTAATATGAGTATCGATCTCTTTCGTAATAGAGTTTCCTATGTAGAAAGCAATTCTCGGAGGCGTCTTTATGATTTACCCCGAACTTTCCCTATTTTTCCGAATTTTGTGGTATTTGACAGACAAATTAGTACAAAAATTGTACGCAGTCCAGGAAACAAAACACATTGAATACCCACCTTTAATATCTGTTAAGCAGAAGTAGCATTCGATTCAATGGTCCTTTCGCTCCCTCCAGAAAATTGTACGCCAAAGAAGAGGCCAGGCTCTTTGTCTTTCACTCAGGAAGAAAGAGAACTTGTACACCTGATAAAACATATTTGATGTGCCCAGCGTTTGTCATGGTCACCCACTTTACATTCAAATTACAGCTTATAATGTTTCGTCACGTGTTTACGCTACTGTCTCTTATATTGTCTTAATGTTACTCATCAACAGATTTAATAGAAATTGTCTGGGTTTTTTTGCATTCTCTAGGAATCGTAGCTGTCTACTCCCCCAAAAATGTAGTATGTGAAAAATAATATCAATAGTAACAGCCACAATATTATATAAAAGTAAAAATATGAAGCTTTTATATTAAGTTACGAAATTATCAAGCATTAGATAAGAGTTCCCGCAGATTTGGACCCATATAACTAAAAGAATATTAAGTATACTTTCATATGTTAGTTTGAGAAATACCTTAGGAAGACGCCATTAAAATTCTATCAAAATCTGTTTAGAACTTTTAGTTTTCAGTTTCGGTCCAATCTAGTTTGCATTCAATTCCTACTGAACTATCAGTGTATTTACCATAAGTAAGATGGTAATTTACGGGAAACTGGAGAGTCGCAGAAAGTGTTTGGTGTTATATTAGTGATTTACGCAAAAAAATACCCCTAGAAAAGATTGATCTGAAACTCTCCTAGCCATATGTTCATAAATTCTGAGATTACAGCTTTTGATATTTCCGAACACTTTTTACGTAACTCAGGATGTCTGGCCATGTTATGCTTTGGGAAACTTTACCTTAAAATCTTCTCTATTTTCTCCACTCATGTTTTATTGATTTCAAGTTTAAGGACTAAGTTGGCATGGATAGAAGAAGTCCTTCTTTAGGAATAGAAATGTATTTTCTGAGTTAATATTGCCAGCATAAACAACTAACTCTCAAAATTATATTATTCCAAATTGCTCTCAACAAAATAACAGAAATTCAGCATATTTCACCGTTTGTTGTAACCTGTTTTTGTCAAACTTGTGAATGGATAATGTTCAAACACTGAAAATGTAAATTTCTGAAAAGTTAGTAAACCTTGATTTCTAAGAGAAAATTGTAATGTGTAAATATTCCAAGTGATTGTCGCTCATTTCGTCATCTTACACTTTCCTCCTGGCTTCCTCTGAGGTGTATATCCACAATATCCAAGAGGGTGACTGTATACGACTTTTATTCGAGGCAAATTTTGAATTCTTTGGCAATTCAGACGATTGTAAACAAGGGTTGTTCTGAAATGGATCTTCAAATGGATCCTTTACCTTATCTTTAAATTTAAATATAATTATACCAACGGAAAAAATAAGTATTTGAAGATACCTAGCAATTTATTTTCCGGACTCTCAGCTCTAAAGTGACCAACAGTTCTTTCTCTCTAAAAATCCGAAATTTCCTTTGAAATTCGATCACTTGACAAATGCAGAATTTCTTCTGACGATGATGTTTTTTATTTTTATATAGAGAAGTAATTGATTGTGTTATCGACTGTCTATTGAACATTAATTAAATCGTGTAATATTATGTATAATAGTGAGGTGATACAAGTTCCATGTAGCACTAATGCTCTTGGTTTGAATTCTAACAGCTTATCGTCTTAGTATTGATACAGTGTTCGAGGTACATTGCGTATTTGCGAAAAAGAGTTTTATAGCCCTTGTGTACATCTGTCACTACTAGACATACATAGTTCCTTTCTTTCTTTTAATCCGCTAATTTCTCCAATGGTGAAATTGATAATATTTTTTAGACGTAACTGTTTTCATTCGATTTGTCATGAGTTATACAAACAGTTTTTCCATGAGTTACAAAAGGGGAAATATTTCTTGGAGTTTCTGGAGGTTTAATAGGCTTAGAAGAATAGCTGTATCTCCCTTTCTCGAGAACAAATGGGAAGGAGCGATAACTCTTTAAAAAAATGAAGATTTTGACCAAGATGTATGCTCTACAGTTTCAAAGGACTGGCTAGTTACGATAGCTGTATTCTGCTAGAGATCACATATTGGTAGTGGCTTTAGCTGCAGTCAGAATAACGTTACGGCGATCTTATTGTGCATGATACCAATTGCCTAAGTAAGTTTGTAGGGAAACCTTATTGGACTGCTGAAGCGTGGCAGTCAAGAGTGATTGTGCTATCCCCAAAGAGTGAGCACTCAGAAAAAAGAATTTCTAGTATCCAGGTTTTCGTTGACAATGTGTCTGGATTTTATTTAAAGGTTCTTTGCTGTTTCACTTTTTTCAATATGTGTATAATATAAGCACGCAATTATCTTTGTGTCAGTTTGATTTTCGATATCAAAAAGTGTAGGATAATGTCAGGAAGTTAATCTAACTTAACTCCAAGCTCTGAAATTTTTTTGATTAGCAAAACTTTGGGAAGAAGATGTAAAAATAGCTTTATAACATAACCTATGATTTCATCAATAACATATTGTGGTTTAAATTTTTAATTTCCATGATATTTACAATGGATTAACAAATTATGTAAGCAAAATTCATTGTGTCGAAACCCGTCAAACAACTCCTGCACTGATCAATTGAACAGCCTTATTACGATTCTATTCATATGCTACTTCGAAATAAAATGGTCCGTCTTCATCACCGGATTTTTGACCCTCAAAGATATTTCTAATGGACATGGCATTTGCGCTCTTTTACTCTAATTTTGATTTCTAGGAGCAACATTTATTTTGCCCTCCATTTTGATTTCCAAATTCCTAAGAGTATCATGGTCGAAGTATGGCCAAGTATATGGGAATATACGCACACAGGCTCTAAGGTAGGCCAATCAAGGCGACAACTGTTATTGTTCTAAGAGTGCGATTTGAATAGATAGCGGCAGATGCGTGATCAAGGAATATACCAAAATGACGACGAAAAAAGAATTTAATACAAACTAAATAAAAGGCCAAAATAAATTGGATATATGAATAAGACGGAATCAGGTTCCGAATAGTAATTCGATAACCTGGGTTATTAAATGGTTATAATGGGAGATTTAAAGTAGTGAGTGATTTAGTTCCTATGAACCTCGAGAGTAAAGCGGGGAAAACTTGGAGGAGGTCTTGGTGACCTTGATTACTCACGGGGAGTAGCCACAAATAAGCAGCGGGTGGGGCTACTTTCTAGAACTTGTGTTTTGCGAGATGCGGGCCTCTTGTCCTCAAGAGGTAACCGCTCGAACTTCGAAAGGGAGGGAAGATGACCTTTCCACACTTGGCTTGCGCGAGCTAATGGGGCCGCTTGTCTTCAAGAGGTCACCAGAAGAACTTCGGAGGACGGCTTCTCAAATCTTTGATCCGAAGGCTGTTGAGAAAGGCTGGCGTTGCCTCACGAGACTCTTCTCCCTGAGCCGAAGTAACCGGTATGATTTTCAGCTCTTCCCTGGCTTGCCACCGTCACTCACACTCCTAGGGAAAGAGCTTAGTTAGATTAAACTCTTTTAGGGGAAGTGTCGCCCAACCAAATCTGTCTGTAATCTTGGAGAGGGTGCATATATAGCCGGAATTCTCCAAAAAGGGAAAGAGAGAGAGAAAGGCCTTCTCGAACGTTCGTTATCGGCGATGACAAACCGTGCCTCTCTTTGCAGGCAAGGGTCAACGGAAGAGATCAGCGGGCCAGACGGACGACCAGTGGCTGGAGCTATAAAAGCTATTCAAGGTGAACGTACAGAGTAATCTCCCTACCTAAGGGGATGAAAGGGAAGATTGAGACGGCGGGGAGGTAGCCTTCAATTCCAGCATCATGCCTTGGTGTGAACTTTTGCGGTGACCTGGCGACAAGTCTGAAAAGGGTGAAGTCGGAGAAGGGCGGCAGTAACGGCTCGCTTTCTCTCCCGAAGTAATATCTTAGGAAGTGGGGAAATAATATTGTCGTAAAATTCCCCCGCTTTTTGTTCTTTCTCTAAGAGTGTCTAATATATTGATATTATATGAATAACATAACGAACAGAGTCGTTACGACAAACGTAAGGATATATATAGGAGAAACGAGCATTAATCCCTAAATAAACTTATATTTTATCTTTATCAATTGAATACATAACATTTATACATTAACTACAGCAATACTCTGAATATTATCCTAAACAAGAATCAATTAAATTAGTTTACCCACAAAAATTGGTTAACGTTTTCTCTACACACAACAATAATATAAGAATTAGGCTTACGGACTCATAGGAAGTTTGAAGGCCTCAGAAATGTTATTGACTCACGACGCGTTCCGTGTGTCCAGATGTAGATGAGCGAGATCACACGGTTGTTTTGGCAAGGGTGACAGCTGATGGGGCCAGACGTTCTTCCGGGGGAAGGGGTTCTTCAGGGACGAAAACCAATACGGTGCTTTATGCAACACCTAGGCAGTCGTAGTCTCTCTGGCGAGAGAGAGTCGAACTTGGTTCTTAAATCAAGTTAACTTGGAGTGCGGTGTGACCACCGAGTAACGAGCTTGAGGAGGAGCTTTTCTCCTTCGTTACTAATTTCCTTATGGACGAGGCCTGAACTCGGGAAGGGTCTTCTTCAAAGGCGAGGATAACGGAGGGGGATTTCTTTGGCAAGAATAATTTGAACTTGGTTCCTTACCAAGTTAACTTAAGAGTTCGGTGTGGCCACCGAATAACGGGCTTGAGATGGAGCCTTTTCCTTCTTATTTTCTTACTTCCTCAAGGACGAGGAATATCCCTGGTGTTTAAGGTGCACCAGGATATGAGGAGTCTCTCTGGCGAAAGTAAGTTGAACTTACCAAAGTTAACTTATCGTTTGGTTTGATTACCATGGACTTAGCTCGAGGATGAGCTTCTTCTTAGCCCCTTAAGGTAGGTAACCCTGCCTCTCTTGCAGGGTACTTCTTGGTCTGGTGAGCCAAGTACTCTACCTCTCTAGTCTCGGTAGTTCGGTTTGATCCGAAGATTTCGTCACCTAGAGACTGAGGTATACTACCTCGATTTTCCTCAGAGATCCTCATTTTTACCTCGTCACCCCACTGGGGGAGAGGTAAGGGGGGGAGGGGCTTGAGGACGGCCCCAGGAGAGTTCTTTTTCTAAACGGTTTTTCACACGAAGTCAAACATCGGCTCCTCGTTAGCCTTCAAGATTGGGAGAAACACGTCTCCAATTTCTTATTTGACGTGAAACTGGATCTCACTCTGCTGGAGAGATCTTATATTTTGACCTTTAGGTCTTTCAGCTCGCCGAGCGGCGCGACACTGCAGTTAAGCACTAAACCCGCCGAGGCCTTCGACGGATGTCTTTGCGGTAACCGCCTTGTGACTCCACCAAGAGTGAACGGGGGGGGGGGGGTGACCATTCTTCTACAACATCTCCTCTCGAAGAAATTAATGGGGAGAGGGGATGCTCCCGGGAACCCAAAACAACTTACTCAACCTAGTCGAGATTAGCAAAGTTGTATTTCTTGAGCCCTCTCATACATTAAGTTTCCTTACACATGTACGCCCTCGCGCGCGTTTACACTGGCAATGTGTCGAACTTGACATACTCGATTTACAATTTTACATAAAATTAAAAAACCTTAATTCGTCGATTACCAGCAAAAAAAAACAAAAAAACAAAAAACAAGCTACTTGCTTAAATTTCTAAGTTTTTGAGAACTTAAATCCTACCGATAAATATTAAAAAGTACAAGAAATGAAAGCATGGTTTCACGCTCATTAGGTACTGAAATAACCCTCAATGGTATTTCGTCTCCGCCTATAGAGCAGCTGTCCTTTATCGGCTCCTTTGATGAAGCTAATACTAAAATAGTGCCTTAATACCAATACTTTACCACGCCTGAGTCGGCCGTTTGGGTTATTGAGTCTACCCCAGTATGTTACTAAATGGTAGCGGTATCTCAACCTACTGGACTTACCCTTCTTATGGTACTTGACTACCCTCAGAATTAACATTATGGCTAGAGCGGCTTGTTGCAGCGAGGCATAATTGATGAAGGCGTGGGTCCCATAGCTCTCCTTTAACCAGGTTTACAGGAAGATCGTGTATGGGTTCGATCTTTGGGGATGGAGAAAACTTTTCTCTTTGAGGTCGTTAATGGGCGTTGCGCTCACTATGACTTGTCTTATTAGCGGTAACTCCGTGGACGTTCCGTTTAAGGAGGAGACTACTAAGGGTAGGGGATACTCATCCGCGTCTACCATTTGAATAGTTTTACCTGGGTGTATCGCAATAGCACCTCTTTCCCCCTTCTTAGTCAACTCATTTGACTCGCTTCTCTTCGCCGGTAGTTCCTCAGGTACACCTGCTCGTACCTCTACCCTACATTCAACTTCTTCCCTGATAACCCCATTTGGCTGGGTTCTCCTCGTAGGTTTTTCTTTAGGTACTCCAGCTGGTACCTCATCCCTACTTCCTACTTCTTCCATCGTTACCCCATTTATGCTGGGTTTCCCTCGATGGTCCTTTCTTAGGTGTAGGCCAAGCTACAACTTCCGCGGCCTATATGAGATTCTCGATAGGTGCTCTTTCGAGTACGAGCAATCTTTTCTTTTCTTCTCTCTCTTCTCTTTCAGCTTGAGCTCGTTCTTTTTCCCTCTGTATTCTTCTTTCATCTATTTCTTTTTTAATCTTTATTCTCCTTTCCTTTGACTCTTTGTCCCTCTTCATTCTCCTTTCCTCGGCTTCTTGTTCTACTTTCACTATTTCGTTTTCCCGTCGAGTTCTTCTTTCTTCATCTTCCAGCTTTATCTTTAGTCTTCTTTCTTTATCTTCCATTTCTATCCTTTTTCTGAATTCTCGTGCTTCTCTTTTAAAGAGTATTATTCTTTCGCTTGTTTTACCTCCTCTCAGCATTCTTCTTTCCTCTGTTTCTATTTTCCGCTGTATTCGGGATTCTTCACTTTTTCGGTTCATCCGTATTTCCATTAATTAACGGTCTCTTTTATCGTCTCTTATTATATCCTCTGTTTCTCTCTCAAACTTTATTAATTCTTGTTCTTCTTCCAGATCCCAAATTCTTTCTTCTTCTTCAACATCTATTCTTAGTTCTGCCATGACGTAGTCATGCATTTCTGTTCCTTCAAGTTCCAGACTTTGGGCTTGTTGGTAAAATCTTTTGACTGGATCCATTTCGTGTTGGTCCGTCGATTTTTCCTTTCTGTATTCTCAGGTAATTATGCTACCACTCAACAGGTAGCGCTCAGCATAAATTACCCTTAATCCCACTACTATGTTGATTGAAATACCACTCCCGACAACAAATTTACCACTTAGCCTACCAATTACCTTTAGATTGTTACAACCCCTAAGTCTACCAATTTTCCTCTCGTCAATTATTCTCTTATTCCTGATATTCATTTACGTGTTGGCTCTTTATAAATTAGAAACTGCTGGGTTCTTTCTAATAACAACCTTCAAAACTGAAACAACTTTTATTTATGTCGTAGAATTCCCCCCCTTTTTGTTCTTTCTCTAAGAGTGTCTAATTTATTGATATTATATGAATATCTTAACGAACAGAGCCGTTACGACACACGTAAGGATATATATAAGAGAAACGAACATTAATCCCCAAATAAACTTATATTTTATCTTTATCAATTGAATACATAACATTTATACATTAACTACAGCAATACTCTGAATATTATCCTAAACAAGAATTAATTAAATTAGTTTACCCACCAAAATTAGTTAACGTTTTCTCTAAACACAACAATAATATAAGAATTAGGCTTACGGACTCATGTGGAGTTTAAAGGCCTCAGAAATGTCATTAACTCACGACGCGTGCCGTGTGTCCAGATGTAGATGAGCGAGATCACACGGTTGTTTTGGTGAGGGTGACAGCTGGGGGGTCCACACGTTCTTCTGGGGAGCGGAGGTTCTTCAAAGACGAGAACCAATAAAGTGCTTAATGCAACACCTAGGCAGTCGTGGTCTCTCTGGCGAGAGAGAGTCGAACTTGGTTTTTAAATCAGGTTAACTTGGAATGCAGTGTGACCACCGAGTAACGAGCTTGAGGAGGAGCTTTTCTCCTTCGTTACTAATTTCCTTATGGACGAGGCCTGAACTCAGGGAGGGTCTTCTTCAAGGGCGAGGAAAACGGAGGGGGATTTCTTTGGCGAGAATAATTTGAACTTGGTTCCTTACCAAGGTAACTTAAGAGTTCGGTGTGGCCACCAAATAACGGGCTTGAGATGGAGCCTTTTCCTTCTTATTTTCTTACTTCCTCAAGGACGAGGAATATCCCTGGTGTTTAAGGTGCACCAGGATATGAGGAGTCTCTCTGGCGAAAGTAAGTTGAACTTACCAAAGTTAACTTATCGTTTGGTTTGATAACCATGTTTTAGCTCGAGGATGAGCTTCTTCTTAGCCCCTTAAGGTAGGAAACCCTGCTTCTCTTGCAGAGTACTTCTTGGTCTGGTGAGCTAAGTACTCTACCTCTCTAGTCTCGGTAGTTCGGTTTGATCCGAAGACTTCGTCACCTATAGACTGATGTATAATACCTCGATTTTCCTCAGAGTTCCTCATTTATACCTCGTCACCCAACTGGGGAAGTAGTAAGGGGAGAAGGAGCTTGAGGACGGCTCCAGGAGAGTTCTTTCTCCAAACAGTTTTTCCCACTAAGTCAAACATCGGCTCCTCCTTAGCCTTTGAGATTGGGAGAAACACGTCTCCAATTTCTTATTTGACGTGAAACTGGATCTCAGTCTCCTGGGGAAGATCTTACATTTTGACCTTTAGGGTGTTTCATAGCACCGAGTTGTGCCACGCTGCGGTTACGCTTTTGACTCGCCGATGCCTGGGCTGGATGTCTTTGCGGTAACTGCCTTGGGACTCTACCAATAGTTAACGGGGTGTGGGGAGGCGGGGGGGGGGAATGACGATTCTCCTACACACCTCCTGTCTAAGAACTTAATGGGGAAGGACTCCCGGGAACTCCAAACAACTTACTCAACCTAGTCGAGATTAGAAAAGTTGTATTTCTTTGAGCCCTCTCATACATTAAGTTTCCTTACACATGAGCGCCCTCGTGCGCATTTACACAGGCAATGTATGGAACTACACCTACTCGCAATACCATTTTATATAAAATTAAAAAACCTTAATTCGTCGATTACCCGCAAAAAAACAAAAAACAAAACAAAACAAGCTACTTCCTTACATTATTAAGTTTTTTAGAATTTAAATCCTACCGATAAATATTAACAGGTACAACTAATAAAAGCATGGTTTCACGCTCATTAGGTACTGAAATAAGCCTCAATGGTATTTTGTCTCCGCCTATAGAGCAGCTGTCCTTTATCGGCTCCTTTGATGTAGCTAATACTAAAATAGTGCCTTAATACCAATACTTTACCGCGACTGAGTCGGCCGTTCAGGTTATTGACTCTACCCCAGTATGTTACTAAATGGTAGCGGTATTTCAACCTACTAGACTTACCCTTCTTATGGTACTTGACTACCTTTAAATTTAACATTATGGCTAGAGCGGCCTGTTGCAGCGAGGCATAATTGATGGGAGCGTGGGTCCCATAGCTCTCCTTTAACCAGGTTTACGGGAAGATCGTGTCTGGGTTCGATCTTTGGGGATGGAGAAAACTTTTCTCTTCGAGGTTGTTAATGGGCATTGCGCTCACTATGACTTGTCGTATTAGCGGTAACCAGTGGACTATCCGTTCGAGGAGGAGACTACTAAGGGTAGGGGATACTCATCCGCGTCTACCATTTGATTAGTTTGTTTTGGGTGTATCGCAATAGCACCTTATTCCACCTCCCTTGTCAACTCATTTGACTCGCGTCTCTTCGCCGGTAGTTCCTCAGGTACACCTGCTCGTACCTCTACCCTACCTTCAACTTCTTCCCTGATAACCCCATTTGGCTGGGTTCTCCTCGTAGGTTTTTCTTTAGGTACTCTAGCTGGTTCCTCATCCCTACCTTCTACTTCTTCCATCGTTACCCCATTTGGCTGGGTTTCCCTTGATGGTCCTTTCTTAGGTGTAGGCCAAGCTACAACTTCCGCGCCCTATATGAGATTCTCGATAGGTGCTCTTTCGAGTACGAGCAATCTTTCCTTTTCTTCTCTCTCTTCTCTTTCAGCTTGAGCACGTTCTTTTTCCCTCTGTATTCTTCTTTCATCTAACTCTTTTTTAATCTTTATTCTCCTCTCTTTCGACTCTTTGTCCCTCTTTATTCTCCTTTCCTCGGCTTCTTGTTCTGCTTTCGAAATTTCGTTTTCCCGTCTAGTTCTTCTTTCTTCATCTTCCAGCTTTATCTTTAGTCTTCTTTCTTCATCTTCCATTTCTATCCTTTTTCTGAATTCTCGTGCTTCTCTTTTAAAGAGTATTATGCTTTCGCTTGTTTTACCTCCTCTCAGCATTCTTCTTTCCTCTGTTTCTATTTTCCGCTGTATTCGGGATTCTTCACTTTTTCAGGTGGTCTGTATTTCCATTAATTTACGTTCTCTTTTATCCTCTCTTATTATATCCTCTGTTTCTCTCTCAAACTTTATTATTTCTTGTTCTTCTTCCGATCCAAAATTCTTTCTTCTTCTTCAACATCTATTCTTAGTTCTGCCATGACGTAGTCATGCATTTCTGTTCCTTCAAGTCCCAGACTTTGGGCTTGTTGGTAAAATCTTTTGACTGGATCCATTTCGTGTTGGTCCGTCGATTTTTCCTTTCTGTATTCTCAGGTAATTAGCTACCACTCAACAGGTAGCGCTCAGCATAACTTTCCCTTAATCCCACTACTATGTTGATTGAAATACCACTCCCAACAACAAATTTACCATTTGGCCTACCAATTACCTTTAGATTGTTACAACTCCTAACTGTACCAATCTTCCTCTCGTCAATTATTCTCTTATTCCTGATATTCCTTTACGTGTTGGCTCTTTATAAATTAGACACTGCTTGGTTTTTTCTAATAACAACCTACAAACTTGAAACCACTTTTATTAATGTCGTAGAATTCCCCCCCTTTTTGTTCTTTCTCTAAGAGTGCTAAGAGTGTCTAATATATTGATATTATATGTGATAGAACGAGTTGAAGCTGCGTTAATTTCAACTCCTATCCCATATTATTTAAAACCACGATCTTGCAAACGTGCATCTTCGATTCGAAGCTTGGAGTCTTATCACAGCTACCGGATGTCAATGTTTAAACAAGGAGGTTATCGTCCCCCCGTTCGCCCCCATACGCCGACCTCGCCAGATTGAGTTAGGCTTATGGGCAGATAAGGCATTGTTCTCCGGCCTGGCTGTGCATTCCCTCGAAGCTCCCACTCTATTGTCCCCCCACGCCAAGGAGATGTCCTGGCTATTTATATGGAAACTTTACCTCTAAGATCAGAGTGGAGATCCAGATTTTCGTCGCGAAACATCACCACGACCCTCTCTCCCTTTGTGCGCCAAGGGACCTCGACCTCGAGATTCACCATCACTTGTCCAGAAGGAGGACAATATTCCTTGAGTGCCAAAGGTTCGAGCCTTTCGTGACGCCAAGTCCCCAAGGCTTCCCCCCCTGTTGTTCAGAGGAGAACAGCATTAGAACAGCCATTGTTCGTTTTGAGCCCTTCGCCAAGAAACGGTTCTCACCCCCCCTGTTGTTCAGAGGAGAACAGCATTAGAACAGCCATTGTTCGTTTTGAGCCCTTCGCCAAGAAACGGTTCTCACTCCCCCCCCCCCTGTTGTCAGAGGAGATCAGCATTAGAACAGCCATTGTACTTTTTGAGCCCTTCGCCAAGAAACGGTTCTCACCCCCCCTGTTGCTCAGAGGAGAACAGCATTAGAACAGCCCTTGTTCGTTTTGAGCCCTTCGCAAAGAAACGGTTCTCACCCCCCCTGTTGTTCAGAGGAGAACAGCATTAGAACAGCCATTGTTCGTTTTGAGCCCTTCGCCAAGAAACGGTTCTTACCCCCCCCCCCTTGTTGTTCAGAGGAGAACAGCATTAGAACAGCCATTGTTCTTGAGCCCGTAGACAAGAGACGGTTCTCACCCCCCCTTTTGTTCAGAAGAGAACAACGTAGTACAGCCATTGTTCTTCAAGCCGTTCGTCGAGAAACGGTTCTCCTTCCCAAGACGCCACGTCAGGATCATCTTATCCCCCCCCCCTTCGGCTGGAACTCGCCAGTGGACCGAAACTCCTTCGCGCCACCTTCCACTGCACCACTAGTGCAAAAGTTACGTAAGCCAAATGTCACCTTTGAGTACTTAACCCTTTTGTTAATTCTATCCTGTGCTTTAAATGGTTTATCGAACCATCCCATCTCTTTAACTCTATATTTGTTTTACCTTTTTAAATCCTTTAAATCCTCGGATTAGCCGAGCCCCCACGACCCTTTAATTCTCTGTTTATGTCAACATTTTCCGTTTTTGTGTATTGTTGATAGTTATTATTAATAAAACTCTATTTTATTAATGATAGCAATATTATTATCCTTGAGCTCAGTTCCACTTCTTAAGCATATCGAAGATACATAATATCGGCCGCCAGACAGTAACGCACTCTAAAGATAATTAAGGAAGTTCCCTCAACGAATAGTGATATATGGTATCGTCGGGAGTCATTCTACGACATATATATATATACTATTTAAATTTGGTATCAGGTGTGTAAGGTTTAACGCTATATCTTTGCAAACACTGGTCTCAGTAGAGTAAAGCATAGTGTTATTCGTTATAATAATAGAATATAGTAGTTCCCTTTCGTTTTAAC
Source organism: Ceratothoa steindachneri (assembly GCA_963969495.1). Lineage (NCBI taxonomy): Eukaryota > Metazoa > Arthropoda > Malacostraca > Isopoda > Cymothoidae > Ceratothoa > Ceratothoa steindachneri. The sequence continues at coordinate 32,803,320 of OZ018324.1, read as the reverse complement.
AATTGCCATCCCCCTTTTTTTTTAAACTTAAGAAGCTGGAGTAGCTCAAGGAACTTTGATAATAATTTGTTTGTGTTTTTTTTGTGATTTTAGTCAGTGGTTATTTAGAGTAAGAAACCAAGTAAGAATAGGTCAGGGCCCATATTTAGGTAGGCTAATTCTATAGAGGCATAATTCTTGTTGCAAGGAATTTTAGTTGGTTGACTAGTGCGCCCCCAAGTGCAAAGATGACTCAGTTTGAAATCTTTAAAGCGCAAGGAGAATCCTTGGTACTCTCCGGAAAAGAACTAATTGAGTACATTCAAGAGGAGCAAAGAAAAGAACGAGAAAGAGAAATCCAACGAGAAGAAAAAGAAAGAGTAATCCGACAAGAGGAACAAGAAAGAGAAATCCAACGAGAAGAAAAAGAAAGAGAAAGAGAGGCATGGATAAGACAAGCTGAGCTTCACCATCAGATTGAATTAGCTCGGATTAAAGCAGAATTTCAAAGAAAAAAGGTAGAAAGAGAAAGGGAAAGAGTAATCCGACAAGAGGAACGAGAAAGAGAAATACAACGAGAGGAACGAGAAAGAGAAATACAACGAGAAGAACGAGAAGGAAAAATACAACGAGAAGAACGAGAAAAAGAAATCCAACGAGAAGAAAGAAGGACGGATTCGCGCTCCTTCCCAGGAAAGCTGACAAAGTTTCCGATCCCCGTAAAACCCCAAAACTTCTTTCCCCAAAACCAACAACGGGACTCCAAACCTCCCGTTAAGATTTCTCCTCCATCTCTCTTCCCGAAGCGACCAATAATATGCTTCACCTGTGGTGTAGAAAACCACATGAGCTGGAACTGCCCCAAAAATTCTAGGCTTAAAAGCGGACCAGCCCACCAAGTTCACTAGATTAATGCAACCCCGGCTCCCCCAGTGGTGCAGACCCAAGCAGAAACTTCTTCCCCTCCGTCAGGCCACCAGATAAATTTTGTTTTTGATAAAAGTTCATCGGGAACTTTGAAATATGAGGAGGGCAGCGTGGACGGCTGTCGAGTATCGACTCTCGTCAGGGACACAGGATGTAAGTGTTTCATCGTGTCCGACGAACTCCTCCCAGTGGCCTCTAACCACGAAAAATTTTCGGTGGTACATGACCACCTTGGGCGGGCGAACCGATTCCCCGTCGTTAGATGTTACCTGCAGTGTCAATATTATGATGGCTGGACTGAAGTCATTTCAGCACCCATACAGTTCTGTCGCGTACTTATAGGAGAGAGTTCCCAAGTAAGTCTCGATCCTGTGTCTTAGGCCGCCCTTCCTTAAGGCCGAGATAAGAAAGAAGCCCTGGAGCCCGTTCCCATCAGAACCCCGATACCGTCCGATTTCTCGGAAACCTTTAACCAGGACTTTAGGACGGCACAAAAGGAGTGTGAATCACTAACACCCTTAGGTGATAAGGCCCCAGACAAGGACACGGAGACTGTCCCTGGACCCCAAGAAAAAAAGAACCCCCAACGCGCCCATGGAGATACCTTCGTAGCACTGGACGAAGCATCGGCGCTTGAAGAGGATTGCCCCGCGGAGTCCCTTAATGTAATCCAGACAGTGTGCATCCAACCTGATGCCGATTACCCTCCTCCTTTCCTACCAGGCGAGTCTTTGGAACCCTCTGACCTGGATAGTGACGCGCAGCTGACACCACGTCAGAAGAGTCAGCTACAAGAACTAATTAAACGGACTCACCATTTACCCGCCCTATTAGCTCTTTTCGAGCGACTGCGTGAAAATGGCCTCACCATTGGCCCCAGCAAATGCCATTTTTCCCACGAAACCATCAAATATTTGGGTTTCAAAATAGGACAAAGCAAGTTAGGTCCCCATGAGAACAAGATTAAGGCAATCGCCGACATGCCCCTCCCGATTACAAAGAAGCCATTAAGATCGTTCCTAGGATCAGCTTCTCCCTATCAGCGATTTGTTCCGAATTTCGTTGCAATTTCGGCCCCCCTATGCCCCCTTCAAAAAAAGAATTTTCCCGATCGTTTACGTTGGAATGATGTCGCTGTTTCCCATTTTAATCAGCTCAAGAGTAAGTTCATTTCTGCCCCCATTTTAAAGTTGCCCAACCCGGAAAAATCCTTTGGGGTTAAGACCGACGTGAGCAACGAAGGCATTGGAGGTGTACTGCTTCCATACGTGGATGACGGAACGAGTCATCCAGTTGCATATGCTAGTCGTCAATTATTACCACGCGAAAAGAGATATGCCACTAGAGAAAAGAAAGCTCTATCAATTATCTGGATCATAGACAAATTCAAGTTGTACTTGATATGTAAAGAATTTCAAATAGGAACCGACCACCGTCCGTTAGCCTATATTAGGAATGTGAGACACTAAAACGGCCGCATCATGCGCTGGAGTTTACTCTTGCAAGAGTATCAGTTTAAAATAAATTAGATGAAAGGTTCCGATAACCAGGTCGCTGACGCCCTCAGTGGAAATGCGTTACCGAATAGCGTAGAGTAAGTGTATTCATAGGATTAGTATCTCCCTGTAGGTATATACCGTCTTGTACGACTTAAATTAAGATTCTCTTATAATATAATTAATTAACGTATATGTCTGACTTTTGTAATGCTCAATGTCTATTTTTTTGGTATGTATATATATTTGTACCCATTAATTTACGTATAAATTATTTTGTCCCGCATGTACTAATTTTATATCAATTCATTGTTCCATGCCCTTTTTTTTTCTTTGATTAAGTTGTATTAAAGGTTATTTTTCCCTGTAATCTAAAGATCAAAATAATCATATGTATTGAGGTAATACTAGTTAGGTGCAGGAAGGTACGGTTGGTACAAGAAAACGAGTTCCCTACAACGGAGCTCTATCGTTGTCCCTTCTCTCTCTTTTTTTCGAAGTGACAACTTCCCCTGGAATAAAGGGGTGTGATAGAACGAGTTGAAGCTGCGTTAATTTCAACTCCTATCCCATATTATTTAAAACCACTATGCTGCCCACGTGCATCTTCGATTCGAAGCTTGGAGTCTTATCACAGCTACTGGATGTCAATGTTTAAACAAGGAGGTTATCGTCCCCCCGTTCGCCCCCATATGCCGACCTCGCCAGATTGAGTTAGGCTTATGGGCAGATAAGGCATTGTTCTCCGGCCCGGCTGTGCATTCCCTCGAAGCTCCCACTCTATTGTCCCCCCACGCCAAGGAGATGTCCTGGCTATTTATATGGAAACTTTACCACTAAGATCAGATTGGAGATCCAGATTTTCGTCGCGAAACATCACCACGACCCTCTCTCCCTTTGTGCGCCAAGGGACCTCGACCTCGAGATTCACCATCACTTGTCCAGAAGGAGGACAATATTCCTTGAGTGCCAAAGGTTCGAGCCTTTCGTGACGCCAAGTCCCCAAGGCTTCCCCCCCTGTTGTTCAGAGGAGAACAGCATTAGAACAGCCATTGTTCGTTTTGAGCCCTTCGCCAAGAAACGGTTCTCACCCCCCCTATGGTTCAGAGGAGAACAGCATTAGAACAGCCATTGTTCGTATTGAGCCCTTCGCCAAGAAACGGTTCTCACCCCCCCCCCCCCTGTTGTCAGAGGAGAACAGCATTAGAAAAGCCATTGTTCGTTTTGAGCCCTTCGCCAAGAAACGGTTCTCACCCCCCCTGTTGCTCAGAGGAGAACAGCATTAGAACAGCCATTGTTCGTTTTGAGCCCTTCGCCAAGAAACGGTTCTCACCCCCCCCTTGTTGTTCAGAGGAGAACAGCATTAGAACAGCCATTGTTCTTGAGCCCGTAGACAAGAGACGGTTCTCACCCCCCCTTTTGTTCAGAAGAGAACAACGTAGTACAGCCATTGTTCTTCAAGCCGTTCGTTGAGAAACGGTTCTCCTTCCCAAGACGCCACGTCAGGATCATCTTATCCCCCCCCCCCCCTTCGGCTGGAACTCGCCAGTGGACCGAAACTCCTTCGCGCCACCTTCCACTGCACCACTAGTGTAAAAGTTACGTAAGCCAAACGTCACCTTTGAGTACTTAACCCTTTTGTTAATTCTATCCTGTGCTTTAAATGGTTTATCGAACCATCCCATCTCTTTAACTCTATATTTGTTTTACCTTTTTAAATCCTTTAAATCCTCGGATTAGCCGAGCCCCCACGACCCTTTAAGTCTCTGTTTATGTCAACATTTTCCGTTTTTGTGTATTGTTGATAGTTATTATTAAAAAATCTCTATTATATTAATGATAGCAATATTATTATCCTTGAGCTCAGTTCCACTTCTTAAGCATATCGAAGATACATAATATCGGCCGCCAGACAGTAACGCACTCTAAAGATAATTAAGGAAGTTCCCTCAACGAATAGTGATATATGGTATCGTCGGGAGTCATTCTACGACATTATACATATGAATATCGTAACGAACAAAGCCGTTACGAAACAGGTAAGGATATATATAAGAGAAACGAACATTAATCCCAAAATAAACTTATATTTTATCTTTATCAATTGAATACATAACATATATACATTAACTACAGCAATACTCTGAATATTATCCTAGAAAAGAATTAATTAAATTAGTTTACCCACCAAAATTAGTTAACGTTTTCTCTACACACAACAATAATATAAGAATTAGGCTTACGTACTCATGTGGAGTTTAAAGGCCTCAGAAATGTCATTAACTCACGACGCGTGCCGTGTGTCCGGTTTTAGATGAGCGAGATCAGACGGTTGTTTTGGCGAGGGTGACAGCTGGGGGGTCTACACGTTCTTCCGGGGGGGGGGAGGTTCTTCAAGGACGAAAACCAATACAGTGCTTTATGAAACACCTAGGCAGTCGTGGTCTCTCTGGTGAGAGAGAGTCGAACTTGATTCTTAAATCAAGTTAACTTAGAGTGCGGTGTGACTAACGAGTAACGAGCTCGAGGAGGAGCTTTTCTCCTTCGTTACTAATTTCCTTATGGAAGGGGCCTGAACTTAGGGAGGGTCTTCTTCAAGGGCGAGGAAAACGGAGGGGGATTTCTTAGGCGAGAATAATTTGAACTTGGTTCCTTACCAAGGTAACTTAAGAGTTCGGTGTGGCCCCTGAATAACGGGCTTGAGATGGAGCCTTTTCCTTCTTATTTTCTTACTTCCTCAAGGACGAGGAATATCCCTGGTGTTTAAGGTGCACCAGGATATGAGGAGTCTCTCTGGCGAAAGTAAGTTGAATTTACCAAAGTTAACTTATCGTTTGGTTTGATTAACATGGACTTAGCTCGAGGATGACTTCTTCTTAGCCCCTTAAGGTAGGTAACCCTGCCTCTCTTGCATGGTACTTCTTGGTCTGGTGAGCCAAGTACTCTACCTCTCTAGTCTCGGTAGTTCGGTTTGATCCGAAGATTTCGTCACCTAGAGACTGAGGTATACTACCTCGATTTTCCTCAGAGTTCCTCATTTATACCTCGTCACCCCACTGGGGGAGAGGTAAGAGGGGGAGGGGCTTGAGGACGGCCCCAGGAGAGTTCTTTTTTCTAAACGGTTTTTCACACGAAGTCAAACATCGACTCCTCGTTAGCCTTTGAGATTGGGAGAAACACGTCTCCAATTTCTTATTTGACGTGAAACTGGATCTCACTCTCCTGGGAGAGATCTTATATTTTGACCTTTAGGTCTTTCAGCTCGCCGAGCGGCGCGACACTGCAGTTAAGCACTGAACCCGCCGATGCCTTCGACGGATGTCTTTGCGGTAACCGCCTTGTGACTGCACCAAGAGTGAACGGGAGGGTGGGTGACCATTCTTCTACAACATCTCCTCTCGAAGAACTTAATGGGGAGGGGGGATGCTCCCGGGAACCCAAAACAACTTACTCAACCTAGTCGAGATTAGCAAAGTTGTATTTCTTGAGCCCTCTCATACATTAAGTTTCCTTACACATGTACGCCCTCGCGCGCGTTTACACTGGCAATGTGTCGAACTTGACATACTCGATTTACAATTTTACATAAAATTAAAAAACCTTAATTCGTCGATTTTCCCGCAAAAAAAAACAAAAAAAACAAACAAGCTACTTCCTTACATTTCTAAGTTTATGAGAACTTAAATCCTACCGATAAATATTAACATGTACAACAAATGAAAACATGGTTTCACGCTCATTAGGTACTGAAATAACCCTCAATGGTATTTCTTCTCCGCCTATAGAGCAGCTGTCCTTTATCGGCTCCTTTGATGAAGCTAATACTAAAATGGTGCCTTAATACCAATACTTTACCACGCCTGAGTCGGCCCTTCGGGTTATTGAGTCTACCCCAGTATGTTACTAAATGGTAGCGGTATTTCAACCTACTAGACTTACCCTTCTTATGGAACTTGACTACCTTTAAATTTAACATTATGGCTAGAGCGGCCTGTTGCAGCGGGGCATAATTGATGAGAACTTGACTCCCATAGCTCTCCTTTAACCAGGTTTACGGGAAGATCGTGTCTGGTTCGATCTTTGGGGATGGAGAAAACTTTTCACATCGATGTCGTTAATGGGCACGGCACTCACTATGACTTGTCGTATTAGCGGTAACCCGTAGACGTTCCGTTCGAGGAGGAGACTACTAAGGGTAGGGGATACTCATCCGCGTCTACCATTTGATTAGTTTGACCTGGGTGTATCGCAAAAGCACCTCATTCCACCTTCCTTGTCAACTCATTTGACTCGCATCTCTTCACCGGTAGTTCCTCAGGTACACCTGGTCGTACCTCTACCCTACATTCAACTTCTTCCCTGATAACCCCATTTGGCTGGGTTCTCCTCGTAGGTTTTTCTTTAGGTACTCCAGCTGGTACCTCATCCCTACTTCCTACTTCTTCCATCGTTACCCCATTTGGCTGGGTTTCCCTCGATGGTCCTTTCTTAGCTGTAGGCCGGGCTACAACTTCCACGGCCTATATGAGATTCTCGATAGGTGCTCTTTCGAGTACGAGCAATCTTTCCTTTACTTCTCTCTCTTCTCTTTCAGCTTGAGCACGTTCTTTTTCCCTCTGTATTCTTCTTTCATCTATTTCTTTTCTAATCTTTATTCTCCTCTCTTTCGACTCTTTGTCCCTCTTTATTCTCCTTTCCTCGGCTTCTTGTTCTGCTTTCGCTATTTCGTTTTCCCGTCGAGTTCTTCTTTCTTCATCTTCCAGCTTTATCTTTAGTCTTCTTTCTTCATCTTCCAGCTTTATCTTTAGTCTTCTTTCTTCATCTTCCATTTCTATCCTTTTTCTGAATTTTCGTGCTTCTCTTTTAAACAGTATTATTCTTTCGCTTGTTTTACCTCCTCTCAGCATTCTTCTTTCCTCTGTTTCTATTTTCCGCTGTATTCGGGATTCTTCACTTTTTCAGGTGGTCTGTATTTCCATTAATTAACGGTCTCTTTTATCGTCTCCTATTATATCCTCTATTTCTCTCTCAAACTTTATTAATTCTTGTTCTTCTTCCAGATCCAAAATTCTTTCTTCTTCTTCAACATCTATTCTTAGTTCTGCCATGACGTAGTCATGCATTTCTGTTCCTTCAAGTCCCAGACTTTGGGTTTGTTGGTAAAATCTTTTGACTGGATCCATTTCGTGTTGGTCCGTCGATTTTTCCTTTCTGTATTCTCAGGTAATTATGCTACCACTCAACAGGTAGCACTCAGCATAAATTACCCTTAATCCCACTACTATGTTGATTGAAATACCACTCCCGACAACAAATTTACCACTTGGCCTACCAATTACCTTTAGATTGATACAACCCCTAACTCTATTAATTTTCCTCTCGTCAATTATTCTCTTATTCCTGATATTCCTTTACGTGTTGGCTCTTTATAAATTAGACACTGCTGGGTTCATTCTAATAACAACCTACAAACCTGAAACCACTTTTATTTAAGTCGTAGAATTCCCCTCCTTTTTGTTTTTTCTCTAAGAGTGCTAAGAGTGTCTAATATATTGATATTATATGAATATCTAAACGAACAGAGCCGTTACGACACACGTAAGGATATATATAAGAGAAACGAACATTAATCCCAAAATAAACTTATATTTTATCTTTATCAATTGAATACATAACATTTATACATTAACTACAGCAATACTCTGAATATTATCCTAAACAAGAATTAATTAAATTAGTTTACCCACCAAAATTAGTTAACGTTTTCTCTAAACACAACAATAATATAAGAATTAGGCTTACGGACTCATGTGGAGTTTAAAGGGCTCAGAAATGTCATTGACTCACGACGCGTGCCGTGTGTACAGATAGATGTAGATGAGCGAGATCACACGGGAGTTTCCGCGAGGGTGAGAGCTGGGGGGTCCACACGTTCTTACGGGGGGGGGGAAATTCTTCAAGGACGAGAACCAATACAGTGCTTAATGCACTACCTAGGCCTTCGTGGTCTCTCTGGCGAGAGAGAGTCGAACTTGGTTTTTAAATCAGGTTAACTTGGAGTGCAGTGTGACCACCGAGTAACGAGCTTGAGGAGGAGCTTATCTCCTTCGTTACTAATTTCCTTATGGACGAGGCCTGAACTCAGGGAGGGTCTTCTTCAAGGGCGAGGATAACGGAGGGAGATTTCTTTGGCGAGAATAATTTGAACTTGGTTCCTTACCAAGGTAACTTAAGAGTTCGGTGTGGCCACCGAATAACGGGCTTGAGATGGAGCCTTTTCCTTCTTATTTTCTCACTTCCTTAAGGACGAGGAATATCCCTGGTGTTTAAGGTGCACCAGGATATGAGGAGTCTCTCTGGCGAAAGTAAGTTGAACTTACCAAAGTTGACTTATCGTTTGGTTTGATAACCATGGACTTAGCTCGAGGATGAGCTTCTTCTTAGCCCCTTAAGGTAGGTAACCCTGCCTCTCTTGCAGGGTACTTCTTGGTCTGTTGAGCCAAGTACTCTACCTCTCTAGTCTCGGTAGTTCGGTTTGATCCGAAGACTTCGTCACCTACAGACTGACGTATACTACCTCGATTTTCCTCAGAGTTCCTCATTTATACCTCGTCACCCCACTGGGGAAGTAGTAAGGGGGGGAGGGGCTTGAGGACAGCTCCAGGAGAGTTCTTTTTCCAAACAGTTTTTCCCACTAAGTCAAACATCGGCTCCTCGTTAGCCTTTAAGATTGGGAGAAACACGACTCCAATTTCTTATTTGACGTGAAACTGGATCTCACTCTCCTGGGGGAGATCTTACATTTTGACCTATAGTGTCTTTCATGGCACCGAGTTGTGCCACGCTGCGGTTACGCTTTTGACTCCCTGATGCCTGGGCCGGATGTCTTTGCGGCAACCGCCTTGGGAGTCCACCAATAGTGAACGGGGTGTGGGGAGGCGGGGGAGAGGGGGAATGACGATTCTTCTACACACCTCCTGTCAAAGAACTTAATGGGGAAGGACTCCCGGGAACTCCAAACAACTTACTCAACCTAGTCGAAATTAGAAAAGTTGTATTTCTTTGAGCCCTCTCTTACATTAAGTTTCCTTACACATGAGCTCCCTTGTGCGCATTTACACAGGCAATGTGTTTAACTACACCTACTCGCAATACCATTTTATATAAAATTAAAAAACCCTAATTCGTCGATTATCCGCAAAAAAAACAAAAAAACAAACAAAACAAGCAACTTCCTTACATTTCTAAGTTTTTGAGAACTTAAATCCTACCGATAAATATTTACACGTACAACAAATGAAAGCATGGTTTCACGCTCATTAGGTACTGAAATAACCCTCAATGGTGTTTCGTCTCCGACTATAGAGCAGCTGTCCTTTATCGGCTCCTTTGATGTAGCTAATATTAAAATGGTGCCTTAATACCAATACTTTACCGCGCCTGAGTCGGCCGTTCAGGTTATTGAGTCTACCCCAGTATGTTACGAAATGGTAGCGGTATTTCAACCTACTGGACTTACCCTTCTTATGGTACTTGACTACCTTTAAATTCAACATTATGACTAGAGCGGCATGTTGCAGCGAGGCATAATTGATGGGAGCGTGGGTCCCATAGCTCTCCTTTAACCAGGTTTACGGGAAGATCGTGTCTGGGTTCGATCTTTGGGATGGAGAAAACTTTTCTCTTCGAGGTCGTTAATGGGCATTGCGCTCACTATGACTTGTCGCATTAGCGGTAACCCATGGATGTTCCGTTCGAGGAGGAGACTACTAATGGTAGGGGATACTAATCCGCGTCTACCATTTGATTAGTTTGACCTTGGTGTATCGCAATAGCACCTCATTCCACATTCCTTGTCAACTCATTTGACTCGCGTCTCCTTGCCGTTAGTTCCTCAGGTACACCTGCTCGTACCTCTACCCTACCTTCAACTTCTTCCCTGATAACCCCATTTGGCTGGGTTCTCCTCGTAGGTTTTTCTTTAGGTACTCCAGCTGGTACCTCATCCCTACTTCCTACTTCTTCCATCGTTACCCCATTTGGCTGGGTTTCCCTCGATGGTCCTTTCTTAGGTGTAGGCCGGGCTACAACTTCCGCGGCCGATATGAGATTCTCAATAGGTGCTCTTTCGAGTACGAGCAATCTTTCCTTTTCTTCTCTCTCTTCTCTTTCAGCTTGAGCACGTTCTTTTTCCCTCTGTATTCTTCTTTCATCTATTTCTTTTTTAATCTTTATTCTCCTCTTTTTTGACTCTTTGTCCCTCTTCATTCTCCTTTCCTCGGCTTCTTGTTCTGCTTTCGCTATTTCGTTTTCCCGTCGAGTTCTTCTTTTTTCATCTTCCAGCTTTATCTTTAGTCTTCTTTCTTCATATTCCATTTCTATCCTTTTTCTGAATTCTCGTGCTTCTCTTTTAAACATTATTATTCTTTCGCCTATTTTACCTCCTCTCAGCATTCTTCTTTCCTCTGTTTCTATTTTCCGCTGTTTTCGGGATTCTTCACTTTTTCAGTTCATCCAAATTTCAATTAATTTACGTTCTCTTTTATCCTCTCTTATTATATCCTCTGTTTCTCTATCAAACTTTATTAATTCTTGTTCTTCTTCCAGATCCCAAATTCTTTCTTCTTCTTCAACATCTATTCTTAGTTCTGCCATGACGTAGTCATGCATTTCTGTTCCTTCAAGTCCCAGACTTTGGGCTTGTTGGTAAAATCTTTTGACTGGATCCATTTCGTGTTGGTCCGTCGATTTTTCCTTTCTGTATTCTCAGGTAATTAGCTACCACTCAACAGGTAGCGCTCAGCATAACTTTCCCTTAATCCCACTAGTATGTTGATTGAAATACCACTCCCGACAACAAATTTACCACTTGGCCTACCATTTACCTTTAGATTGTTACAACCCCTAACTCTACCAATCTTCCTCTCGTCAATTATTCTCATATTCCTGATATTCCTTTACGTGTTGGCTCTTTATAAATTAGACACTGCTTGGTTCTTTCTAATAACAACCTACAAACCTGAAACCACTTTTATTTATGTCGTAGAATTCCCCCCCCTTTTTGTTCTCTCTCTAAGAGTGCTAAGAGTGTCTAATATATTGATATTATATGAATATCTTAACGAACAGCGCCGTTACGACACACGTAAGGATATATATAAGAGAAACGAACATTAATCCCAAAATAAACTTATATTTTATCTTTATCAATTGAATACATAACATTTATACATTAACTACAGCAATACTCTGAATATTATCCTAATCAACAATTAATTAAATTAGTTTACCCACCAAAATTAGTTAACGTTTTCTCTACACACAACAATAATTTAAGAATTAGGCTTACGGACTCATGTGGAGTTTAAAGGCCTCAGAAATGTCATTGACTCACGACGCGTGCCGTGTGTTCAGATGTAGATGAGCGAGATCACACGGTTGTTTTGGCGAGGGTGAGAGCTGGGGGGTCCACACGTTCTTCCGGGGGGGGGGGGGAGGTTCTTCAAGGACGAAAACCAATACAGTGCTTTTTGCAACACCTAGGCAGTCGTGGTCTCTCTGGCGAGAGAGAGTCGAACTTGGTTTTTAAATCAAGTTAACTTGGAGTGCGGTGTGACCACCGAGTAACGAGCTCGAGGAAGAGCTTTTCTCCTTCGTTACTAATTTCCTTATGGAAGTGGCCTGAACTCAGGGAGGGTCTTCTTCAAGGGCGAGGATAACGGAGGGGGATTTCTTTGGCGAGAATATTTTGAACTTGGTTCCTTACCAAGGTAACTTAAGAGTTCGGTGTGGCCACCGAATAACGGGCTTGAGATGGAGCCTTTTCCTTCTTATTTTCTTACTTCCTCAAGGACGAGGAATATCCCTGGTGTTTATGGTACACCAGAATATGAGGAGTCTCTGGCGAAAGTAAGTTGAACTTACCAAAGTTAACTTATCGTTTGGTTTGATAACCATGGACTTAGCTCGAGGATGAGCTTCTTCTTAGCCCCTTAAGGTAGGTAACCCTGCCTCTCTTGCAGGGTACTTCTTGGTCTGGTGAGCCAAGTACTCTACCTCTCTAGTCTCGGTAGTTCGGTTTGATCCGAAGACTTCGTCACCTAGAGACTGACGTATACTACCTCGATTTTCTTCAGAGTTCCTCATTTATACCTCGTCACCCCACTTGGGAAGTGGTAAGGGGGGGAGGGGCTTGAGGACGGCCCCAGGAGAGTTTTTTTTCTAAACGGTTTTTCACACGAAGTCAAACATCGGCTCCTCGTTAGCCTTCAAGATTGGGAGAAACACGTCTCCAATTTCTTATTTGACGTGAAACTCGATCTTACTCTCCTGGGAGAGATCTTACATTTTGACTTTTAGGTCTTCCAGATTGTCGAGCGGCACGACACTGCGGTTAAGCACTGAACCCGCCGATTTCTTCGACGGATGTCTTTGTGGTAACCACCTTGTGACTGCACCAAGAGTGAACGGGGGAAGAGGTAACCATTCTTCTACAAATATTATTCTAGAGTATACCTCTATAATCCCACTTAGCGCTACTTTTGAAATTCCGATTCCTCAGAGCAGCATTTTCCTGGTCTCCACTTTTTAACTAAATTTCTTGCTGTAGCTCTTTCAAAGCTCTTTTGTTTTAAGCTAAAATTTATTTGCCTAACCCCTCATCTGTTTTACAGTAGACTTTTTGGAATTTCTCCCTTCGGGCCCTTCGTGAACTTAAAGACAACCATTTTGATCAAGGCATCAGAAAACGATTTCTCATATTCTCATTTTCATGTTTATTTTTCTATACTCTCTTAGCCTGACAAGACTAAAAAAGAGTGCAACTCTCAATGGAGTTAAAAATACTGTTTTTCTTCTCTCGCCGAAATAAAGTCTGGTCTTACCAATGTTAGAGAATCTGAAACATGTACCCTCTATTTTTCCCCTGTCTACATTTTGCTAAACAGGCTTAAAATTTCATACTGATAAATTTATAATGTATAGAGTGGCACCATTCTCTTATAGACATCTCTAGAAACATTTGTCAATAAGCCATATGCTTCTTTCCTTAATATCCATAACCTTGTGGCATTTTGATTAAAAATTTCACGAAATTTGCAACAATACAACAAATTACTGGGAACACCACACTTTCTGAGTCGAAATAAAATTCTATCTCGTCTCACGATTTATACTTTCTATCGAATTCCTTCTCTAATTGCTTTCTCTAATAATGTTGTAGAATCTCTAGTACCAAACATAGCTGAGCATTTAACAATACTTACTGTGCCATTTCCCATTAAAAAATGCGTAGCTCCTTGTTTTAAATTAATCTCCTGGATGTACAATGATTGTAATAATTTATCGACATATAGGGTAAGTTTACTTGCCTTGGCTAAAAATTGATATGGGGTAAAATGTTTCTGCAGTACTGCCTCGTCTGGCCGAAGTATGATGACGTATGAGTACTCAACTTGTATATGCAAAGGATTATCCTATAATGTCGGAGAGTCATAATTCTTCTCAGTTTGAACTTTCACTTCTCTAACTGGTTTCTTTTGGTTGCTACCTTGTCTTCATTAAGGTACAGAAGTATTTAGTTGTAGTTGCGGGATACTATTGAGTACCTGGGGCCGATTAATATTTAGATTTTAGTGGAAGAGGTGCAGGTTTTTGATTAAGTAGACTTTGCTCATAATTATGCCTCTGCCTAATACAAATTGAACGATATTTAGTGGAAAGACAATCACGCCTTAACTGACCACAAGAATGGCAAATATAACACACTCGATCCATCTAAATTTAAATTTTCTGGTGACTGACTTCGTATCAAAGATTTTGGGAGGTGAATTTTGTTGAGTTAAAGTTTGCTGGTTTTAGTCCTCATATCAGGCTATGTAGCTTCTTAAGCGGATGTCAGCCAGGAAGAGCCCCAACTCCCCACCGTGATACCCAGTCAGGCTGGTAACCTCTCTTAGTAAATAGTATCAGCTTAAATAGTAATCGGACGGAGATTCAAACTCTTGATCCAGCGATTGCCGGGCAAGCACGCTAACTACTATACTAGTCGGGAGTTTACTATAGTCCTGGGTTAATATTTTCAGTGATGGGATCGTTTTAACAAACTGCAAGTCAAATATGTTTATATTAGTTTCTCTCTCTGCAGAATTATCACGGCGATCTAATTTAGAGCATATTTCTTTCATATTATTCATCGTCAAGCTAGGACTACCGTCAAGCGAAACCTTTCTAAGGACTTTCCCTTAGATTGTGGAGAAATAATTTCAACCATGACAGCATTTAACTGCAAATTGATATTTATTTTGTAAACGTAGGTTAAAATTGGCTTCTGTGGCATGAAGAGCTTGACATAATATTTTTTTCGAACTGGAAGAACAGTTATGATGTAAAGATACAAGTAGCAAAGAGCTTCAAATTCCTTTTGCTATTTGTATCTTCACATCATCTATATCAGAATATATTGACCCATCCATTTTTATATCCTTGGTTCAAAGTGTTTACCTTTGTAGAGGTTAACCCAAGAGAGGTCAAAGGTGCAAAGATTCCTAGACATAGTCTAGCTATATCACCTTAGTTTAATCAGTCTGAAACCCTATTGCCTCCTCCCTGATTCATCTCGGTTATCATCCCCCAGTAAGGAGTCAAAAACGAGAATTAAACCCCTTCCCTCCCCTTGCTGTGAGACCCCGCGACTTGAGGCTGTTTACACGGATACATCTCAAGTCTTTCATGGGACGCCAGGTGTCCTACGCCTCTCTCCCTAACCCTTTCCCCCACAAAAACCCGCCGTATTTATGCGAGCGACTCCATTAATGTCAGCGAGAGTTTCTTTCGACGTTCGTCCATCAGATCTTTTTCCGTTAAGTTGCCCTGTTGACGCCTGTGATCCCTTGAGCGGCACTTACCTTCGTAATTTCTCTGGTCAAAGAAGGATTACTCTCCCCCGTTATTCCCAATTCTGAGAACTAAGCGAGATCAACTCCCCGCACATTCCCTCCACACTACAAGGTCTGTGTACCTTAACCTCAACCGTGAGGCAATAGCAAGGAAATCCGAGAAGTCCTTCCGTGCAGATTCCCATCTGATCACCGTACCGATACCAGTTCCTGGAGCGGAGTATTTCCCTCCCCCTTCGTGATTCCCATTTGGAGGACAACTTAGAGCCTAATCTACTCTGATCTTCCGCTCTACGAAGTCCCCTCGATGCTTCGACCGCCAACGCCATCGAATTCACCACCGCAGAAGCAAAACCAAGGTCTCGTGATTTTTCCTCCATTTAATTCGCTCCCCGAAAATCCCCGTAATTCCCCACAGGTAATTAATGTTATCTCAACTCGTGTTTAATAACGGTCTTTCAAGTAATTGTTACAATTCCCGGGCTATTCCCATTTATTCCTTGCCCGCCTGTATTAAGCGCTGGTCACTTATTCATTATTATATTAGTTTGCTTAGTTTTCGTGAACAATAATAATTATATTATTCACTTGTATATTAAAGATTATTTTTGTAGGAAGTTTTTCTTTCAACAACTCCTGAGCTGAAACGATAATCTCCATTATCCCCTTTTATTGGCCAACTTTGGATTAACGCACTCAAATATAAATTGGGCACAAACCCTTAGCCGAGAATGCCGGCCTTGTTGAATACCTGTGGGCCCTACTCTATTTAGAGCGTGGCACCACCGTGTCGTTCCTCGACAACATCATATGTACCTTTGAATTGAACAACTGAATGGGGGAGATTTAGTTACCTATTTAAATTTAATGAGGTTATCATTCTAGTGTGACTAGTACTAGTTTGGCGAGTTAAGTCTATCTTATTTGTTTGTATCATTGTGTTATTTTAGAATGTTTAACGTCCTTTTTCATCCATATTATAGAACGGTGAGGTTATCACTAACGTAAGGTTGGAGTTGCTCGATGTCGTCAGTGTAGACCTTGAATCTTCTTCTAAGCACTTCTGGTTTATTTAAAAGTTTAAATTTCTTGGATTCCATACTATCAGGCGCAATGGAGCTTCAAGGCGGTGAGAGAGAGAGAGAGAGAAAGAGAGAGAGAGAGAGAGAGAGAGAGAGAGAGAGAGAGAGAGAGAGAGTGTATCCCCTTACCTTGCATTTGATCTGAAAGCAGTATTTCTTACTTTTCAAAGTTTACACTGATCGTTATTACGAATATATCTTTGACGTTGGAGAAAGAGAACATCCTTAATCATGATGCTTAGGAATATCTGAAGGGCCGTTTTCAGAAACCATAATATTTAGGCTTTATAATTTTCAGCAATCAAAATACAATTCTCGCAAGAATCGATTGTCTCGGATGAAAATTTACAAGAGGTCAACCTCTAAACAACTCTGATCACTAGCCAAATTTAAAAGTATGTGAATTAAAGGATTTAAGAGATCTCTACCTCCTATACCCATTCACTGCAGCTTGGTCGAGTTCCTATATAAAGAGGTGCTTCCAGTTAAATTAACCATACACAACTATTTAAATTTTTGAAAGTGAGTAAATTCTATTTTGAATACAATTAATATTTTATATACAGAAGCTTAGCCGAGTGGGAACACCGCTTGCAATTTTAGTGAAGTTAAGCTAAATCGGGTGTGGTTAATCGCTGGATGAAATCGGAATCGAGTCTTTTTCACTGTGTCTGCCATACGCTGTAGATACCCTTGGCTTGGATCTTATATTAATCAGTAGTTCCAGACTGAGTAATAAAAGGTATCTTATGCGATTGTAGATCGGTGGTTAAATGCCTGCCATTAAAAACACAGCAGCCGAGACATCGAATTCGCGAAACAGAGAGGAGACACGAGAGAAAGGTGCTTTCGACCCCTCTTTTCAGTTAAGGAGAAGAAGCGAACCTGGAGAGCACGAACTTTCCAGACGACCTATTGTATTATTTGTGTCCCCGAAAACTAAACTTTATACTGTAATGTATTTTATAAAAAGAAAAAAAGAAAAATAAAAGTTAGCAATTCCAATTAAAGTAAATTAGCAGACTGCACTGTAAAAAGAAATGGTTAACATAAGGGTAAGAAGGGAGTAAACTTAGTGTCCCAAATAGCTTACCCTTTTAAGGGTAAGTAAGATCACCATTTATCCTTTTCCAATATGGGTAAATTAGACTAGATATTGCCCTTTTTTTATAAGGTGAAATAACAGCACATAAATCTTCCCTTTTATTTACCCTTTCCAATATGGGTAAATTAGACTGTATTTTGCCATTTTTTCCTAAAGTGAAGTTACAACCGATATTTACCTATTCTATTTAGCTTTTATAGGTCATTTGGTTTTCCCACATAAACTTTAAATTTTATTTTACACATTTTACAGAAAATTTACTGGCAACTAGGTTGCCAAAATTTCTCTTATAATTAACAATTATCTGTAAGCATAAAATTCCGTAAATATTACAGGTTTCTGTAAAAGATGCTCCGTTAATTTAACATTTTCACTGTTAAATATTACAGGATTATTTATGGATACCATTTACAGGAATTTTCTCGAATAAAAGGGGGAAGGAGAAGTACAGAGTGACCCCGAATAAACAGGGCCCAAATTTCGATAGGCCTCATTTCTTAATTTTCTGCGAGGATTGAATGAAACTTTGGTGATAACTAGTTTATTGTGTTTATAAACATCATTTCAAAACATGAGAGTTTGGGGAATTTCTTCTTTATTATAGATCACGAGTTCGAGGTGACCTCCATTTTGCTTTGTGCATTTCTTGACGCGCAGCACAAATTTGTCCATGACGTCCTTACAAACCGACTGACTAATGACTCTGATCTCCTCCCTGATAGCTTGCTTAAGTTTTGTGTTGTTCCTGGGCCTCCCTGCGTGCACTCGGTCTCTAAGCTAGCACAAGAGAAAGAAATCTGGGGGATAAGTTCTGGGCTGTGAAGTGGCCACTCAAAATCAGTCTTGAGACTGATCACACGGCCACCAAAGTTCTCTTTCAGCCAATCTCGAGAGAGGTTTGAGGTGTGAGAGCTTACACCATCTTGCTGGAACCAGAAATTCCCAATAAGCGACGGGAACTGGGTCTTCAGCTCCAACCTGAAGGTTTTGAGGACCTTAACATACCGCTCCTTGGTGACTGTCACTGTCGCACCAGATTGCTCGAAGAAGAATGGTCTGATGCTGCCTCTGAGCTGAGATTGCAGTCCATATCGTGGCCTTAATAAAGTGTAGGGTCTTGTTGGCTACCTCATTTGGTCCCCCAGAAGACATTTTTCTTCAAGTTCATGATGGAAGTGAGCTTCCTTTGAGGTCCAAAGGAGGTTAAGGAAAGTTCGGCTCTCCTGAAGCTTCTCCAGTATCTTGACTGCTATTGCCTTTCTCCTCTCCTTGTCTGAGGCTGTAAGGGTATGCTTTCTCTGTATTCTGTATGAGTAGGCCTTTACATCTATTACTAACACTCTCATACAAGTCTCACGGGCTATGCCGAGGGACTGACTTACTTCACTTGAGTACACAGCGTTTTTGACTGCTGAAATGATTCTCTCCCGCTCTCAACCAGCTCAGCTGTACGCTTTTTGGCGCGTTATGAATAACTTGGACGATTCTCACTGGCTGCATTGAGGTCCGCCACTTTTCCATAGTTCTCAAAGTGCTCCACCGAGTCCTAAATCCTGCTCTTGCAGGGGGATTTTTCACATTCGAACTGATGCACGAAAGTGTCCTGCACTTTCGTGAACGAAACTTTCTTGTAGTAATGTTTTTCGAGTATATTTTATGCTGGAGCTCCCATTGAGATCGATTTGTGTTCACAGGCGTTGTTTCTGTTATGACTTGCAAAGTAAGGGTGATTTGTGAATGAATGAAGGATATATCACAAAAAGTGTGTGGAATCACAGTACTTTCCAACATAATTTAAAGTTAATAGGGACTTGAACAATATAAATCTGTAATAAATTTCTAGTGATTTGATATATTGAGGTTACATCCCTAATCAACAGCAATGATTTTATCACAACAGGAATCCTAAATAAATGCAGTAATCTTACCAATGTCCGGATAATGGCAGTCTGAATTGTGATTCACCGTCCCAATAGCAAACCAGATAAATGTATGAATAATCAATAATCCGGTTACTGACAGTCCGGGTATTGAAGAGAATGGTGGACTGCGGAAAAATGATTATTTAGCAGTTATGAGATTTTTGTAAATTTACTTACAATGTAACTACATAATTAATTACTAAATTTAAAGTTCAGGAGCTAGAATAACTTATATTTAATAGTGCACTTTGAGGACCTTTTATGCATATGAAATATATTTTTTTTAATTAACTGATCTTGAGTATCACAAAACTACCTGATGTGTCAAAATGCAAAAGTATTTTTCTACCTCGATGGAGAATGACAAAAGGTTGGCAAAAACTCCAAATTTTAAAAAAATCCCCCTAAAACCCGGGTTTTATTCTGGGTTTTTTCAAATCTCTGGTGTTAAAAAAAACAAAAACCACAAGCATTAGAATAATGTAAAAAAAGAATAGCTCTCTCTATTTTGATAATATTAATAATTAATTAGTTCAAAACTTATATTAAGGTAAGAACAGATCACATTAACAGATCACTGATAGGGAATTGTGAGTACCCATGATAGCCATAACCTGTAGACGGAGAGATGAATTATGAGTCAGTATAAGAGAAATAATCTTAATCTACATAATACATATTTGTTGAAATTAGAAACATAAATATGCATTTTGAATAAACCCGGGTTTTATTCTGTTTTTTTTTCAAAGCTTAGGTTTTTTAAAAAACAAAAAGAATAGCTATCTTATCTTTATAAAATAATAATTGTATTAAGGTAAGGACAGATTATATTAACAGATCACAGATAGAGAATTGCGATAGCTATAACCTGTAAGGGAAAGATCGTTTATGAGTCAATATCAGAGAAATAATCTTAATTTGATACCCATTTGTTAAAATTATAAACATAAATATGCATTTTAAATAAAATAAAGGTAAGTAACATGCATTTATTATAAAATTGTAATTTGGAAAAGAATAAATTCCCTCGTCTTATTCTGAGTTTTTAAATCTCGGGTTTTTAAAAAAAAATTGCTACAAGCATTATAATAATGTAGAATAAGAAGAGATATCTCTATTTTTATAAAAATTAATAATTATATTATAGTAAGGACAGATCACAGTAGCAAGATCACTGATCGAGAATGGGAGGCACCCATGTTAGCCATAACCTGTAGTAGAAAAGGGTGAATTATGAGCCAGTATCAAAGAAATAACCTTAATCTGATACATATTTGTTGAAATTATAAACTTAAATATAAATTTTGAATAAAATATAGAGTCGCGTTGATTTCTTGAAAAAAAAGTGTAATTAAAAAAAAAACAGGTTTTTTTAAATTTCACTTATAAACACAACAAACCAAAATCCCGGGTTTTTAAGGCTGGTTTCTTGATTTGCCAACCCTGGATTAACATCACCTGAACCAAAGTATATTAAGATAAATGCACTCATTCCAGTGTCTTAAAACGTTCTTAGAAAAAAATATAAAATGTATTTTAGTTGAACTATATGTGTTTGAGAAAATCGCATAAAAAAATGTAGCAATTGAAATATACCAGGACTGCCCGACAGAATATTTTAATACTTATAAAAAATAAAAAGATATAGGTGATCATTTCAGAGGAAGTAGCGCATTCAAGTTATAAGAAACATGGGAACATGAATCCGTGAAAACAAAACTAAAACACTATATTATATATATATATATATATATATATATATATATATATATATATATATATATATATATATATATACATATATATATATATATATACATATATATGTCTATAAGAAAAGATACATAAATATATGTATGGTAACTAAAAGAGATTATAAAGTAAATTAAAACATATTTCAGTAAAAAATTTATTAGACAAACTTAAAAAATATTTCCACTAAACCACACGATATCATAAAATTATTTGTTTAATTACTTGACACTTCATTATAAAAATGGGCTTTACAAAAATACCATAATGAACCAAATTTGTAGATATGTAAGTATATTACCAAGCATTGAGCGAACTTCCATGCGCTTGAGTTTCCACGCTCTGAAATAATTACGATAATGTACTGATACAAATTAGCATTGATGCTTTCAGTCCTAAACATACCGTGTTAGTTTTTGATTAACAATAAGGTATATACTACAGGGCAAAATGTTTAATTCTATTTAAGTAAATGGTACAAAAAAATAATGGCCCACTAAGTTTGCAGATAGGCATGACCAACCCCTTTCTCCCGGCCAAAACAATTGAACCAATCAAACTCTTACAACATACTAATAACATCTCCAACAAATCTATATCTCTAAAGGAGGCTGTGTTTGTGTTACTTATATGTGGGCGTACTGTTGCCCCGATTGCACCCAAATGTGCTGTGTGGTACATTTTGACCTGGGGTGTGTCCCTCCGGGATCAAATTTTAGGCCACCCAACGGGGGCGGAACTTGACCCTGTGTGGGAACATTGTTGATTTGATTGAACCAAACTTGCTGTGGAGGTAACTTTGATCTGGGAAGTGACCTTGCGGGGCCAAGCCCTAGTCAACCAAACTTGCTGTGAAGATATCTCGACTTAACTGGTAAAAGGTTTCGGCCCCCCATCGGGATGCCCAAAACTTGACTAAGGTGTGGGCCCATCATTAATCCGATTGCGACCAAACTTAACATGGAGGTTTTTCTTGACTTGACAATTGTTGAGATTACTTGACCATTGACCTCCCTAAGGAAATTGCCTTCACATGGTCGAATTTCCAGGGCCCGCTCGATGGGCCTAGCCCTCTGAAGCCCTTATTCGAGCAAAACCGAGCCTCTTAGCGGTAATTTGAGAGGACGATAGTGCCGTCTATCCCCGGAATTTAGAGCCTTATAATATACACAAGTTATAAAAGAAATTATATTTAGTTCATTAAATTCCATAGAAATGACCGTTTATGATTCCATTCTGATGAAATTAAGTTTATTGATACTTTCTTACTTTTTCTAAGTTTGACGAAAAATAGACAGCCATCTTGGGAGACAGTAGCCATATTGTTAATTGAAATCATATCATATTATACATCATTTTGAAGGGATTTTTTAAATTAAAATAAGAAAGATTTAGACAGTTTACGAGTATATTTAGCAATTTTACAGAAAATGATTGATTTAAAAAGTATTCCGGGGTTAGGTTTATATATCTTATGTCACGGAACGCAATGGAAAAACTAGAGGCTTAGTGACATTCAGCAATCGGTTTTTGCAATAAAATATGATGTTAGGCTTTAAAATTAGTAATATTACTGGTTTTGTAAAAGTTGTGCGGAGTATGGAGGGGTATATAAGGTGCAATTCCTAAGATTTAAGTGGGGGATATGGGGGTGAAGCCCTCATTTCGAAACTACCTAAAGAAAATTTTAATTTTGGCGGAAGTATCCTACAGTAGGCGGAAGTATCGTCGTTTTAATTTACCTCTTAGCTAGTTTATAATAAAAGAAATTTCAGCTGTGTACGGTAACACTAAAAATTCCTGAAAAAAGGCAAATGATAAATAAGATGAACTACATGAAACTTCCTGAGGGTTACTTTAACTTAAACAATCCTAATATAAAGGTGTTCCAAGAATTATGGAAAGAAAATGATAATGATGATTCTTCCTAAAGGTAAAAGAAAGTTTTCTTAAGTAACAAACATTACCTCGGGAGATTTAGCTCCGCCACTCCACGAATCCACACCAGTAATAGCATTAATCAGGGACAGAACATTGAGATGGACTCAAGAGTGCCTCTTGCAATGTTTCTTTACTTTTATCTTGCTCCCCGGCTCTGGATTAAATCAAACAAATTATATGTAATGAAGGACAGTAATGTACTACATAGATATTGTAAATTTTGAAATTCTTTTCTAATATAATTATAAACTGCGATTCTAATATGTAAGATATAACTAGATATTAGAGTTACATGAATCTTATAAATAATATGCTCAGTAATTTTAGCCAAAGAAAAGGAAAATCTGTTTACTGTTAACACTGGAGAGGTTCTGGACATATTTAACCATCTGTTTTGTTTTTGAAAAAAATGCATTACCTTTGAATGAACTTCAGTTATAATGCAGAATCAATATGGTACATTGTATTCAGGTTGTAGCAGGAGGCCAAACAAATAGCTAAGCCAATAGTAAATGTAGCAATATGGTCAGTGATAACAACAACATCAATTGACAGCATATATCTGGTTGTTATTAATCTTTATTCCCCTGAAAGTATTGAAAGAATTTATTGTAGCCATTCTATGCTCATGATAGAATTTCTTTTAGATATTTAACCTAGTCCTACTCCAGCACCTCCCCTTAAAACACCATGTAATAATAACAATGATAAC
This sequence comes from Ceratothoa steindachneri, assembly GCA_963969495.1. Taxonomy (NCBI): domain Eukaryota; kingdom Metazoa; phylum Arthropoda; class Malacostraca; order Isopoda; family Cymothoidae; genus Ceratothoa; species Ceratothoa steindachneri. Next base: position 32,779,508 of record OZ018324.1, on the reverse strand, counting down.
AGTATTATTTCACCTCTCTTTTATATAACCCAACAAATTTCTTTATAGAAAAGATACTCCTCTATCATAATTTTTACAGCAAATATCAGTGTATCTCATTTCTGTTCATTAAGGAAATAGGAACCAATTAATAACTTTGTCAGAGGAAAATGGAAAGCAAACTACAAATGTCTACACTGTTCATGGTTGCAATGCTCCACATCGTTCCATTCTATATCATTACTCATAAAAATCAAACATAGGTTCGATGATAATGTTGGTAAATATCACGTATGTTAAGGATACAAACAAACAGGCAATGGCTTCGCCACTCCCCCCATTGTAACTCACTAGGGAAAAAAAGTAGAACCTTGATTTAAGGGTGAACTAGAAAAGGCTATTTATAGAAAATTTGCTTTTTCCTTAAAGGTAAATCGTGAAACAAGGGTAAAACATCAAAATAAATACACTTTGGTTTCATAGATTACCATATAATTTTCTAATTTGCCCTTATCTTACTCCGCATTTTAACAGTGCATCCAAATTGAAATTTAAAGAATTATTTGTCTATATATTTTTTTCTATTTATGCAATGTGGACAAAGAATGGCTCAATCAATTAGCTCAATTCTCGTTTCTGGATACTTCCCAAAACACACAATAATATCCATCAGAACGTCAATTATCATAACACTAGTGTAGGGACATATTTTCCACCTGAATCTCATTAGATTATTTTAATTTAATGATAGAGTTACCGGCCGCGTTATTCTTGATATGCAACCCGATAAATTGTATGTAAAGTAGTGGAATTTATTAAAATACACGATCTATTGTTATAGTAAAATTAAGCGCCTCTCCTCGCCTATTTTGAATGAAAAGTTAAAATGAACGGTAAGAAGACATTTCGTAGCCTTTGGATAGGACGAAGGGGAAACAATAAGCTGCTACCTTTGTTATTTAGTTTACAGTCTAAGACTCGCAACACTTGAAAACCTTCAAAATGCTCATTATTCTACAAAAAAGAATAATGATGCAATCAGGAGTACATTCATGCTGCCAGGGAAAAAAAACATGTGACCACGTCACAGGATATGCAAAGTGATCTGATTTTATGTAGCTTTTTTAAGAGTAAAACTTCCTTCAGTCTTGTATCTTTTTTTACAGTTTGTCTGATAAAATCAATATATCTTTTCTTTTTCAATACAGGTCAAGTGACAAAAATCTTTTAAACAACTATTTAATAACAAATGATATTTATGACTTGGGGAAATCAGTCGCTAATTTGTAAAGACTATACGTGTGTAGGGTTGCACAGTAATGAGAAACAAGTAGTAAAGCATGATTATCAAAATTATTTCAATAGAGCCAACATATTGTTTCATATTACAAAACAAGGTAGTTGAGTTTGAATTACTTCAATAAATTGCTTGGAGGGCTCCATGACGCACGGTAAGAGATGTTTGTATGAACCCTTTCGACGAATTTTGGTGTGTGTGTGTATAAAATATTGGATTAACAAGTTATTGTTATTGTGCCTTTAAGTGATTTTTCAAAGTAAATGTTAATGATCAACCATTAGTACGATGCGCAGGAGGGATCTATCCCAGATTATTTTGCCGGGAAAAAGAAAGTCCAGTGTTTGCCTGATAATCTCTGTATCGATAGTGATTGAAACATAAAATTAATAGCCTCTGTACAGATAATGATAAATAATACACCTGATTATTCTTCGTTGTGAAATAGCCTGAGTAAGAGATCGAATATCTTTCATCAAAAGTGCCACGTTGATAGGTAAAATATTTGTAAAAAGTCACTAGATTGAAAAATAATAATTAAAAGTCAGCTATATAATAATACTCATGGAGAAAATAGGAGAACAATTATTATGACATACAAACTAATGGTGATTTAGAACTAGAGGTAAATTAAACCTTCAAAATACTTCTAAGTTTCATAGCCATATCAATGTATCTTTCCTGTATCACAAAGAAATGGATTTTAATAAAATAAAATGCTAAGAGGTTAGCAACGATTGTTAGATTAATTCTATTGCAGATCATTAAGATTGTTCAGATGTATTTGGTCGTGTTTGCTCAAAACTTATATTGGAGTGTCTTTGTTAGCTGTGTATGAGGAAATCTTCTATGGATTGCGTGTTGTCTTCCATATTTGTTGGCATTATTTTTCGTATGAGAGAAGCCTTAATTTCGTTTATTTCTTTAAGTAATTAGGCTAGTTTGTGACTCTGTAAAACCTTAGTTAGGCCTTTATATCGGATATAAATGATAGCCCGTATCTGAATATCTTTCGAAAACTTGTATATAGTTTCTTGTGGAACAGAAGTGTGAAAAAGTATGGTGAACAGGAGAATTTATTGCTTATTGATGCTGTTTTATGTTTCTCTATTCCAAAGGTCAAATGGAGGGCATAATGGTGTGCTATATACAAATGATCAGGAAAAAGCATTGTTTTTTAGCTTATTGAATTTTGGAGTGCAAGTAACGTGAATGGAAGATTATGTACTAATTTTCCAAGATGTTCATTTAGTCAGATTTTTCTCTGAGACCTTAGTTTCCATTTTTGAGCATGTGTCTGAGCTTCTTATTCCAGCTTTGCTTAAGCTTATACCTCTGAGACGCAAGTCGATTCCTAGGGCTCAGAGAATGTCGGCTTATATACGCTCCTGATTTAGGGGGATTTACGGAGGGCCAGATTTGAGTGTGGCTGTCAAGAGATGATCCTCATTCGAATTTGTGGCCGTTTTAACAGTTATTATATATTTTCTCTATATAGGAACCCTGATCTGGATCATAGTATTTATGATTACCTTTAACTGTGATAGCTAGAATCTTTGTTGGTTAATTTAATGCTTATAACTAGCGAAGTCTGAATTCCATTTCGGCGACAAACCAGCATGGTTGGGCTGGTTCGTGATCCGACCCACATTTCTGTAAATTGCCTGCACCTACTTTTTACGGATGTTCCCGCCGATTTTTATCCATGAGTTCTTCGACGCCTTGGTAATAACGATCACTCTGGACATAACTTTAAGATTCTAACGAAATTATTACCACCAGATGAGTCCATTACTCGAGTGCTCTATTTGAAATCCCGTGCAAACTGGCCTGGCATTGATAATGATTTTAACAATATCTGCTTGGGGTTTTCACTCCGTAAAACCTTTTGGAGTGATCGTACCAACAAAACCTGTTTCAAGGACGACTGCTAATTGTCTCAGCGAAAGAAAAAGGCTGCATTTTGCCAGTAGTCTCGTATGCGCTCACATGAATCTTGGAACTAATACAGGCAGCTCAGTTCGCACGAGCAACGTACTCATAGTGAGGCTCAAGGAGCCTATAATAATCATCTCTTAGATATTTTAACTTGTACCTTTCAGTCGCACTATTGGTGGTCAGCTCTTACACAACCCCCAAAAAGGATGACTCTAGCCTTCCTCCCTTGTTGTGTGCTGACTGCTCTGTATGCTATAACTCTAAGAAGAGAGTTGAGCTATTTGCCACAATTTTCATTAAAAAAACAGTGATGCAATATTGACCTAACTTCATCCTTCTTTCATACTATTAAATCTCACTTCTTGGCTTTTAGGTCATCAAAACTTCTTTTCGATTTGAATTACCTTGACTCATTTGACGGAAGTGATCTTTTGTTTTTTTTGCACATTTTACACGAAGAAATTGCATTATCATTAGCCCCAAAATTAGCTGTTATTTAAAATATTAATTATTCGTCGGAGTTTTTGGCTGAATACTGGCGTTCTGCAAATATCACTCTGATCCAAAAAGGCTCTTCACCATTAATTTATCCGAAGGAATATAAATTCATATCCATTAGACTAGTTCTTTCTAAACTATTTTAGCAATTGCAAGCCAGACGCATGATTCATTTTATGAATAATAATAAATTGCTGCCAGGAAGATAGTTTATTTTTCGGAAGGGTCTTCTTTTTATTACCAATGACCTTCAAATTACTCTTGATGCTGGTTATGAATTTTGTCTTGTATATCTTGAATTTAAGTTGGCCTTTGATTGTTTTAATCATAAGGCTCTTTTATTTAAAATTCCATCCCTTGGTATTGGTGGTTATTTTTCGCATAATTTTCAAGTTTTTAACTAACAGGAAGCAGTATGTGTGGGTTGATGGTAATTTTAACTCCTACAGAAATGTTAAATCTGGTGCTCCCCAGCGTAGTCTCATGGGCCTGCTTCTCTTGATTCTTCAATAGGTCAGTCATGTTTTTTGATGACTAAGTCGAATATGTTTGCTTATGCTGAAGATACAACTTTGTATGCTGCAATTCTCTCCTCTTTGGACAGAAAAAGAATCGCTGAATTGCTTACTCTGAATATCAAGAGAAGTTTATCCTGATATGATGTTTGGGCTATCAAACTTAATCCAAGTTAAGCCCATAGGCTTGCCATTGGGTGATCAAGCATCTTACAACCGCATCCCCCTGACATTTTTGTCAATTGCGCTGCGGGACCTATTTTTTCTTCACTGAAAATGCTTGGTGTTATGTTTGATCCCAAGATGACTTTTAAGCTTCACTTGCTCACTGTTGTGTCCTCAATTTCTCAAAACGAAGGTTTGTTCCGTAAGTGCAACAAGATCTACTTCACAGACAGAATGGTTAGGAAGTATTTTTATTTCTTCCTTCTGAGTCATTTTGATTATTGTCATTATGTATTCCTTCTTACATCGGAGACCAATCTGAAGCGCCTTGACAGAGCTTTAAACAATATTAGTTTTCTACTAGCCGATGTACAGTTCACCCTTAGGTCTCGTTGACTCGTTGGAATCTTGATTAATTTCTTTAAAATTGTTTCTGATCCTGATCATCCATTTCATTGTTTGATGCCAGCTCCCTTACGACTGGTTTAAGTTACTCGCTACTCGTAAGGTAAAATGGCGGTGGTTTTCGGTCGCTCGAGTGAATACGATGCACTTATAGCACTAACTTTCTTTTTTCAGCCATCGGGATATGGCATACTCTGTCTGAAAATGTAGTTGATTCAGATAATTGTGGTGTATTTTAAAGGCGATTGAATAGTTTTCTTCTCTCTTGAATTTTATTTTTCTACTTTTATCGATTTTGCGCCGCTCGTTGGGCACTAGAGGGTTTTTAGGTTATGGCTTCTTTGCTCTTGGCTTCGAACGGGTCGCCTTCTTTGACTTTGATAATAATAATAGAAATAATATAGCCACAAAATTAAATTTATAAGAAAATAAAAATTATGGGGATTGAACTAACTCTGGATAGTAAAAAGTTAATTAGGGTAGCAAAGATAAATTATGAAATAAACATGCAAATAGACAAAGTAATGTACCAAATTTCTTTAAATTATATGTACAGGAGTAGGAATAGAGATAAAATAGACCAACTTAAATCTAAAGTGAGAGTAAAAAAATAGCTTAGATGTTAAATGAGCATTTTCTTCCAGTATTTTGACTCGAGGATATTCTAATTGTAATTGAAGTGAACTTAATCTTCAGGTGTAATGATGAGGAGAAACTAGACAATATTCTAATTAACAAAGAGATACTAACAAAAGAATTAAATCTAGTAAAGCACTGGACCTTGAAGAGAACTTTCCTAGTATTTTGAAGGAAAAAAATATCTGTTAACTGAGCTTCTAGCATTACATACTAAGAAAGATTTAGAGACTGGTCTTGTACCAGCCGTGTGGGAGAAAGCTAATGTGACACCAATCTTTAAGAAGGTGAATAATACGATTGTGTCTATTAACATGCCAGTGAGTTTCACATCATTGGTGGGGAAAATGATGGAATTTACATAGAATAGCGCAATCTATTCAAGATCATTTGGTAAACATAGGTTGATTAAGGAATCTCAACACAGCTTTACTACCAGCAAATCAGGTTTTACTACTTTACTTTCAGTAATGGAAGGTATACAATACTGGCGATAGAAATGATAATGAAGATATTATCGAGTTCGATTTTAGAAAGTTTTTCAGTAAGATGATAGACTTGCGACATTAAAATAAAATAAATTGAATAAGATCTCTTCGTGGGTTAGGGGCAGAGATCAAAGAATTAGTATTGATGAGTTAATTCTGCATCGAAGAATGTTACCAGTATGATTCCTCAGGGGTCGGTATTGTTAGTATTGATTGATATTTCTGAACTCGATACACCTATGAATAGCGACATGAGCAACTTTGCTTATGACACTAATTTAGGTAAAATTATAAGCTATAACTGCGATGAAGAATTGACCAAACTATTTCAATTGGCAGAAAAATGGTGAATGGAATTTAAAATTAGCAATTGTAATGGTCATTGTGAGGGTATGGAACGTACATACTTGCATGCCGCCAGAAAATCGTGGGAAAGAGAGAAATTTGTCGTTTGAGTTGACCTCCGTCTTCTCTCCCCCCTCCGTCTCCTCTCCCCCCTCCTTCCCCCCAACGGGTGACAGGAAGTTTTACAAAAGAAGGCCTATCTCACAGAGAAGCCGAAATTCTATTTGCCTTTTTTATGATACCATGAAGATTGTCCGGAAGGCACTGAGATAAGCGAATTGTCGTGAAGGGAATTTCTCTCTCGATTTCCCACAATCCGTGAAATAATTCACATCGCCGTTCATCCCTCTAGAGCAGTGCCCCAAACCTACTCGCGTACCACTCACGTTGAACGAGAGTCGTTGCCGTAACGTATCGACTGCCAACGTGCCGTCGAGTTAACTTGGTCGCGCTGTCGCAGAGTTTGTGTCTAGAAGAATACTGTTGCTCAACAGAACTTGAAAAAAGAAAAGGAACATCCAAATAGTTACTGGAAGTTACTATTTGTTAGTGTCACATCCAGTAAAGAGTGAACTAACCAGAACTGCAGCCAGCAGCCCCAAACCCGTCGTCTTATCCCCCTTCTCCCCGAGAACTCGTGTTAACGCGACCCAAACCACCCCGTCTGGACTTAAGTAGTCGTCTCTCCAATCCATCACAATTAATGGTAATCTGTAAACCCAGTGTCCCTCTATTCTTAAATTACCTATTTGATTAACAGTGATTGATACTCCCATTGAGTCATTATAAATCTAGACGCTTAACGTCAGTGTTTAATATTTAATCCTTAATTTTGCCTGTTAACTATTGCTAATTATTATATTTGTGTAAAGTAAAGTTTATTTTTTTTACGTGTATTTATTTGTGGCTCCTCCCTTTTGACGTACCCTTGGCAGGACTTTAATTAAGCATCCCTTCGGCTAATTCATTCAACCTGTATTTTGCACTCTTAGAATTCAACAATCTCAAACCTCTCCCCAGTAACAAGTGGGACTTTTATAGTGAGAATCCTGGCTAAGACACAACCCGCCTCTAACCAGCTTTCGCACGTTCAGTAGGAATTAAAGCCTACCTATATATATAGATATATATATATATATATATATATATATATATATATATATATATATATATATATATATATGATCGTAGATTGAGTCATAGGGTCAATTCCATCGCCTTAAACAAAAGCGGTGTGTCCAGATCAAGGACAAGATTAATTATTGGACCAGACTATGAGCAATTCTACGACATATATAAAATTGGTGTCAGCTTTAAGGGGTTAAATTTTTGAGGAAGCGAACTCAAATAGCCTAAAACTTGCTAACGTCCAAGGCAGCCCAAATAAACTAACTTAAATTTTAATAATTAGAGTCTATTCTCTAAAGGAATATAAATAATAACCATTAATAACCCTTTCCAGATAGCAAAAACAAAGCTAGAAAAATATTCGTTATTTTGGGGATTAGTTACTAGATTGTATCGGTTAAGAACAATTGCAGCTTCTAATTCTCTTACCAGGTGCGAAATTCTTTCGTGAGTCACCAGTTGCGTCAGCAAGAGCAGCAATGGCTTCACAATCGTTCGAAGTTTTGGTCAAGCAAGGACAAGCTCTCGGTCTCACAGGACAGGAACTAAAAGAATTCATCCAAAGCGAGCAGCGAGAAGAAAAGAAGTCTTAGAAATGGAAGTAAGAAAAGAAGTGTTAGAAGTGGAAGAAAGGAGAAGGAAAGAAAAATTGGAAGAAAGGAGAAGAAAAGAGTTGTTAGAAATGAAAGTAAGAAAAGAAGCGTTAGAATTTGTAGAAAGAGAAAGGATTCGAAAACATGAAAGGGAATTAAGCAGAGACCAAGTTGAAGTCAGTTTTGTTGGATCCCGTGATCATCAACTCCAGGCCCCCCGCTATGAAACTACCCCAATATGAAGATGAAGAAGATTTTTGCTCATACTTAACACATTTTGAAAAGATCTTCAAGGTAAACGGATTGGCCCTAGAATCCGAAGGAGTCACTAGACTGCTCCCATTGCTCAGTCTGCGCTTAAGGGAAATTTTCACCTCGTTACCACATGAAGCTACAATAGACTATAGCACCTTGAAGGCCGAATTGCCCTTCGCCTTCCACTTGAACCCTCAGTTCTACCGCGCTAAGTTTAGATTGGCTAAAATCCAGCCCGGTCAAACTTACCGACATTTTAGATATATCCTGAAGCGAAACCTCCAGTTCTGGTTAGAATCCTCCACAGTAAAATCAGAGTATGAGGCCATGATTGACTTTATGTTAAAAGACCAGCTATTGTCCACCCTCCTCCAGGAGATCCGAGCATTCGTGCAAGACCTCCGAGCGTCTACCTTTCAAGAATGCCTTGAGGAAGCTGATCTTCAGGCAAAAAATCTTCGCCTATACCCACAGGAAACCCGGAAGAATAGTCCCCCGTCCCCGAAAAAAAATTTAGTCAATGCAAGTCCCAACAAAGGAAACCCCCCCTCCATTGATAAAGAACACAGACCGGTTCAGGCCAAAGAATAAGCCTTTTGTAGCTCACGGAGACAGAAAAGCCACAGTCTTCAATACCCCGTGCAATAACCAGAGCCAGAATAAGCAGGTTATATGCTACTCCTGTGGTTCTTCTGGTCATTATAAGTCCCAATGTGTACAGAATTTCAGCCTACGTCCCACCCAGAGCCAACAAGTCCACCAAGTAACTGCTACCCTTTCCTCAGAACAGCCAGCCGTGCTTACGGCATCCTCCTCGTGTCCATCCCCATGGAATTTCAAGTGAACTTCCTGTTCAACAAGAGTTTCCCCGGAGGACTAAATTTCGAAACTGGCTCGATCAATGGCTGTAAAGTGTCTACCCTCGTCAGAGACACAGGGAGCACATGCATTGTGGTGTCAGACAAATTGCTCCCCGCTTTCGACCACAAACATAGGAAGTACGCAATTGTACACGACTTCTTGGGTCGAGAAAATAGATTCCCGGTAATCCGCTGCCATGTACAGTGTAAATATTTCACTGGTTGGGCCGACGTAGTGGCAGCCCCCATCAAATTTTGCTCGGTACTCTTTGGCTGAGCGCACTACTCTCCCCGAGTGAAGTGACTCAAGCTGTCGTCACTCGAGCGCAAGCTAGCCGCGAGGCCTCTCCCCCAACACGCCTTTTCGCGTCAGAGGCTCCTTTAGAGGTCCTAACGAGTAATGCACAATTCCTCAGAGCTCAGCAGAGCTGCCCTTTACTTCAATCCCTTTGGGAAAAGGCCCGAAAGAACGAAAAGGGGATCTTTCGAGGGAACCAACCCATAAGGTAAATCATTAACGACTCCCTTCTATTTCGCACCTCGCGAGACGAGTGAGATCCACCTTCCAAGGTCATGTGTATTCCGCGCACACATGTAGACCAAATCCTGCGAGTAGCACATGAAAGTCCCATGGCCGGTCATTTCGGTCATAACAAGACATCTCAGCGAGTATTTAAATACTTTTTTTGGCCGGTGCAGCCAAAGATATTGCAGAATTCTGCAAAACGTGTGATTTGTGCCAGAAAACCACTGCAAAAGGTCGAATAGCCCCAGCTCTCCTGCAAAGAACCCCAGTCATTTCGGAGCCCTTCTCGAGAGTCGCCATCGACCTCATCGGACAATTTACCCTCCTTCTGCCGAAGGTCATACGCATGTACTTACATTGCTAGACTGCGCTACCTGATTCCCAGACACTGTCGCTTTAAAAAGGATCGATAGTATCTCTTGCTCTTTCGCTCTTAATTTCATTTTTTCTAGAGTAGGATTGCCTATCGAAATCTTGTCAGATAGAGGCCACCAGTTTACCTCTTACCTCATGGAACAAGTGGACACCCTGCTCCAAATCAAACCTATTTTTACCACCCCCTTCCATCCGAGCGCGAACGGCATGTGCGAAAAGTTCAATGCGACCTTGAAAAGCGTCCTCAAGAAGCTTTGCATGGAACAATCCCAAGAATGGCACCGATATTTGCCAGTTGCGTTATTCGCATGCCGCGAAATTCCCCATAGGAACATCGGATTTTCCCCATTTGAGCTCCTGTACGGGAGAAACGTGCGGGGGCCCCTCAGTATTTTAAAGGAGTTATGGACAAATTCCCGTTTGTGTCCAGAATTAAGGAACACTTATAACTTCGTCCTCGAACTAAGGGAAAGATTAAAAAGGTGTATCTGACATAGCAATTAGAAATTCCGAAATTAATATGGAAAAGTATTGTACATACTTTGATCTGAAGGCCAAACACAGATAACTGAAGCCCTGAGATGAAGTTCTACTCTTACTGCCCTCGGATTCCGATAAACTTCTCTCCCAATGGAAAGGCCCCTACCCCGTTCAGAAAACCCACGGATCGGTCGATTACGTTATACAGACACCCGCAGGTGATAAGTTATATCACATAAACATGCTAAAAAAGTATCATAAGTGGGCCTGTATAAACAATATAGTCGCCTTCGACGAAGAAAGGGTAATTGATGCCGTCAACCCAAACAACCCCCTAAATATTGTTAATTCGATTTACGTAGAGTCAATCGAAGATTGTCCCCTCCCCGTCCTCCCGTCCAAGCTGCCTCCCATAAAAGAACCTTTCCCCGAGTTAAATGTAAACTCCGACCTCACCCCTGCCAGAAGGAACCAAATGATGGCGCTTTTGGAATAATTTAGTGACGTCATTACTGAGTCACCACGATGCTCGACTCAGTTCGAACATGATATCGCCCTCACTATGCTCGAACCTGTGCGATGTAAGCCATATCCCGTACCGGTGCACCTAGGAGACGCTTTCAATGAGGAAGTCGACAATCTTTTGCAATTAGGGATTATGAAGCCATCTACGTCCGACTACTGTTCCCCAATAGTCATGGTCCGCAAGCCAGACCAGTCCTTTAGGATGTGCGTCGACTTTCTGAAGTTAAACACTGTCACCGTGTTCGACGCCGAGCCTCTCCCCCTAATTGACCAAAATTTACATCTCTTCGAAGGAGCCGCCTACATCACTGAGATAGACCTATGTAATGCTTATTATCAGATCCCCCTTAAGGCATCGGCGAGGAAACTAACAGCCCTTCCTACAGACAAAGGTTTAATGGAATTCCATCGTCTTCCTTTTGGACTAGTCACTACCTGCAGTAACTACAACCGCATAATACGCCGTGTAATAAATGGTATAAAAAACGTTTCTTTTTATTTTGATAACGTGTATGTGGCTACATGTTCATGGAACGACCATATCTTGTACCTCCGCCCGCTTTTAGAATGCTTAAAGCCTCATGGCTTTACGATTAAACCCTCAAAATGCCATTTTTCTTATAAATCCATAAAATACCTGGGATTTAAAATAGGCGAAAGTCATCTAGACCCACAGAAAGAGAAGGTTAAGGCTATTGTAAATATGCCCCTACCTCGCACCAAGAAGCAATTACGGTCTTTCCTTGGTGGTGCTTCGTTTTACCGCCGGTTCGTACCCCAATTCGCTTTTGTAGCAGCCCCTCTAAACGATCTGCTAAAAAAGAAACACCTGGCCCCCATCCAGTGGAACCCCGAAGCCAAAGCGCACTTTAAAGAGCTCAAGGACAAGCTAGTCTCCGCACCAATCTTAAAACTGCCGAACTCTCAAAAGAAATTTGGCGTAAGGACAGATGCCTCCCAACTGGGTATTCGCTGCGTATTACTCCAATACGATGAAGACCAGGAACCCGCTCCTATAAGCAATGCGAGTCGACGACTGACGGCTCGCGAAAGGGCCTACGCTACGGTAGAACTGGAAGCTCTAGCGATTGTTTTGGGGATTAAAAAATCTAAAATGTATCTGGTAGGTCATCCATTCCTCATAGAGACTGATCATAGACCGCTACCCTACTTAAAAACTTGTAAAAACCGAAATGGCAGGCTAATGCGCTGGTCATTATTGCTAGCGGAGTACCGTTATGAAACCAGGTATTTAAAAGGGTCTGACAATGTACTCGCAGATAACCTTTCGAGAAACCCAATTTCAGATAGCGATTAATAGTCAATTATTTATTTTTTTGTGTGTATCTCTTCGTATAAATAATTATTTCTTGCCTGTACTCTGTATGTGTTTTGTTTTGTTTTGTATATGTAAATTAGAGAAACTGACGAGGCAGTAGTATTTTATAGCCATGAGATACTAAGGTAAATTCCTAACGGTTTTGATAAAATTAACGACTTAATTGTTCGAGTCGAGGAAGATAATTACAAATTCCCCCTGTGAAGTTAATACTCACATTATTCCTTATTTCATGGCAAAATAATGTTCCTCGAAATAGGTAGGCGTGTGAGGGTATGGAACGTACATACTCGCATCCAAATAGTTACTAGAAGTTAATATTTGTTAGTGTGACATCAAGTTAGGAGTGAACTAACCGGAACTGAAGCCAGCAGCCCCAAGCCCGTCGTCTTACCCCCCCTCTTCCCGAGAACTCTTGTTAACGCCACCCAAACTACCCCGTCTGGACCTGAGTAGTCGTCTCTCCAATTCATCACAATTAATGGTAATCTGTAAACCCAGTGTCCCTCTATTCTTAAATTACCTATTTAATGAACAGTGATTGATACTCCCATTGAGTCATTATAAATCTAGACGCTTAACGTCAGTGTTTAATATTTAATCCTTAATTTTGCCCGTTTAACTATTGCTAATTATTATATTTGTGTAAAGTAAAGTTTATTTTTTGTACGTGTGTTTATTTGTGGCTCCTCCCTTTTGATGTACCCTTGGCAGGACTTCAATTAAGATTTCCTTCTGCTAATTTATTTAAACTGTATTATGCACTCTTAGAATTCAACAATCACAAACCTCCCCCCAGTAACAAGTGGGACATTTATAGTGAGAATCCTGCCTACGGTACAACCCGCCTCTAACCAGCTTTCGCACGTTCAGTAGGAATTAAAGCCTACCTATATATATATATATATATATATATATATATATATATATATATATATATATATATATATATATATATATATATATATGATCGTAGATTGAGTCATAGGTTCAATATCATCGACTTAAACAAAAGCGGTGTGTCCAGATCAAAGACTAGAATAATTATTGGACCAGACTATGAGCAATTCTACGACAGTCATAGTATAGGAATGTGGAATTCAATGAATTCAATGAATACAAATTGAATACGAGAGTTTGGCGTCATCTGGAATATGCGTATTATAAGATTGAGATTGTCTTGCTCTAAACTGTACAAAGAAAGTTGATAAGCTTTCTTGAAGGTGAAAGATTTCGACGACTGGATCCACATACGTTAGAAAGAAAAAGAGTTCAATAGGATTTGATTGAATTATTAATGTGGATAAAAGGTTATAATAGAGGACACATAGATATGGTTCTTTTTTGTACTAAACAGGATAGGACACTAAGCAATGGGTTTAAGCGGGAGAAGTTTAGGTTTAGGAAAGAAATTGGGAAAAATTGGATTAAAAATTGAGTGGTAGAAGAATTGAATAAGATTACTTGTCATGTGATGGAAGTGTCCTCTCTGCGGTCTTTAAGAATAGATTAGAGAGATTTATAAATGAAGATGCTAAGTGTGCCTCAACATGTTGATGGCAAGAGGAGTTGTCTCGCATAGGTTAATGATTTTTCTTTTCGAAGTTTCTGATTTTATTATTTAATTATAAGTTATAAATAAGAGCTAGTTTTACTCAGGCCCTTAATCTTGAATTATCTCATCTCATTCTTTTGTTTGAGCAAAAAACAGAAGAACTCTTTAAATGAGTGTAGCTTTCCTCCTCCACTCTTCCTCTTTTGCTTTTTCATTGATCTTATTGAAGGTAAATTGTAGGAAACTCTCTCTCTCTCTCATAAAGTCAAGTTAAATGAACGAATTAGAAATTGAAAATAAGTGTTAGAGAAAAACGCTCTACTACAAGTCGAGCATGCAAGCAAAGTGGAGAGAGCGAGATGAGGTTTATAGGTATCCTTAGCAAAGAACCTTTTTGCCATTACGATCTAACCTGAGTAATGGGATATTTACATTATTTTCAGTGATTTAAATTCTGCCCTCCCAAATGATCTATTTCTTTTTTATTTCAAAGGGGATTAATCTTGTTTGAACATTAATTATTTTATTATCAATTGAAACTTTATTATTTAATATATATATATATATATATATATATATATATATAAATTAAAATGTCTTTGAGATAATCAATATCCCCGTTGATCTTACTGGATACAACATTCCTACCATTGGACATCGGGAGCTAGACTAAATATTAACACTTAGAAGAGAGAATTCTATGCAATAGTTCGACTAAAAACATGGCTTTAATAGTTCTTGAAAATTTTGATCAGGCATATGTAAACATAAATTTAGGACAGTTTGCATCTCCTGTGGGAGCATTGAAAAAGAAAGTAGTCTAAGAACAAAATCAGGCTGAAGAGCAGTAGTGAAGTTCATAGACATCATTTGTAGCCGCATGAATATCTGATTTAAAATGCATAGATTTATTCATATTAATGCATCTTAACAGTCTTAAGTCAAGGAAAGGTAATTTCAGCATACTAGATAAAAAGGTATGCATGCAAGAATAGTAATAATTCTTGGGAAATAGGAGGATAAATGCTAGTAATAATCTGCGGGGTCAATAAAGAAATACCTAAATGATAACACAGACAGAGGTGAGAGATAGGATGGAAAAAATAGCATTTATGTCCTGCCGATTGGGAGGACACATTGATAGGAGAAATGAGTCAAATACGCCCCCCCCCATCCTTCAAAGTTTGTTCGGTGACCACCTGATGAGAGGAAACCCACATCTGGTAACGTTTTACAACAAAAGGCCCATTAGCTAGTTCAAGCTGAGTGTGAAGAAGTCATCTCCCTCCTCTTCGAAGTTCGTTTGGTAACCCCCTGACTTCAAGAGGCTCGCATCTCGCAAACACGAGTTCGATAACAGGTAGACCCACCCGCTGTGTGTTCCGTGGCTACCCCCCGTGAGTATTCAATGTCACCAAGACCTCTCTCTATTTGCCCCATCTTAGGCTCGAGTTCAAAGGAAGTAAATCCTTCATTACCCTCAATCTCCCATAATAACCATTCCTTAACTACGATTAATCTAATTAGTATTCGGAACTTAAGTCCGTTTAATTTTATGTACCATTTATAGACATCCTTATGTATTGTGTCCTCTTTTAGTCGTGTGTATTACTAGTCTATTTTTGTCATGGAGTTTGTTATATTCCTGGGTTCAGCAGCTGCCGCTATCTATTAAATCGCACTCTTAGAAACAATAACAGTTTTCGCCTTGCTTTGCCTAACTTATTGCCTGTGTACGCATATTTACGTACACTTGGCCATAACTCGACATAAATATATTTGGTGTCAGGCTCTGGGGTCTTTCCTAAAGATAATTGGCGTCAGATTTTGGGGGTTTCACACCTGATTTGTGAAGCACTAAGTTCAATTGATAGCAGCTGCATTACCAAGAATATTCGAACAACAATATTTTAGGACAATTTTTCTTTTGATTAAGCGGTACCAACCAATTTTGTAAGCCCATTTTTGTGTGCTGCGTCTACAGTTTTACTAGTTCCTTAAAAAAGGATATTAGCTAAGCGGTAATACTAACTACTTTTTTGTGTGTCGTGAGACGGATTCCCCCGTTAGTTAGTTATTTAATTTTTGGAGGAGTGTGAGTTTTCTCGATTTTTGTTAGAGATTTTAAAAAACTTCTTTTTGTAGAATTTATATTTGTTTCGTTGGGGTCAAGCTTTAATAGCTCTGGTAACTTTTTCGTTGTGCAAAAGCCGAAAGTAGCATATCCAGGATTTTCTATTTTGATCGTTTTAATAAACAAGGGCAGATCCTAGGATTACTTGAGAAAGATTTAATTGCTTTCATCCGGTAAGATGAACGTAGCGAACGCGAAGATAGAAAAGCACAGAGAAAAGCTCAAAGGCAG
Organism: Ceratothoa steindachneri; assembly: GCA_963969495.1. NCBI lineage: Eukaryota > Metazoa > Arthropoda > Malacostraca > Isopoda > Cymothoidae > Ceratothoa > Ceratothoa steindachneri. The sequence goes on along the minus strand of OZ018324.1, from coordinate 32,763,241 downwards.
ACACAAGAAAGACTAATACAGACGAAAATAATAGTAGGCGAAACAAGATTACAGTGGAAAATAGAACCTAAAGAAAGAAAGATACCCAGGAGAAGTAAAACAAAAGAAAGAAGAATACCGAGGGGAAGTAAAACAAAAGAAAGAATAATACATTTGAAAAGAGAAGCAGAAGAAATAGGAATTAAGATAGAAAGAGAAGCCGAAGAAAGAAGAATAAAGATAAGAGGAGAAGACAAGGAAAGGAGAATAATGATAAAAGTAGAAGACGAAGAACAAAGAACATAGATAGAAATAAAAGCCAAAGAAAGAAGAATAAAGGTAAAAGAGAAGACGAGGAAAGAAGAAGACAGATGGAAAACAAGCTAAGAAAGAAGAATAAAGATAAAAGGAGAAGACGAAGAAAGAATAAAGATGGAAAAGAAGCCAAAGAAATAAGAATAAAGATAGGAAGAGAAGTAGAAGAAAGGAGAATACAGATGGAAAGAAAACTAGCACAAGCAGCTAAGAGAACTTCGCCTTTGACCCATCTATCTCCTGGAGATCACCCAGAATAAGAAGAGCTCAATTCTGAAGCCTTCATGACCGCGCAAAAAGAAGGTCCGTCTCTCAGTCTCCTGTGCGGAAAAGAAAGAATGAAGGAGACTGGAACAGTGAGAAGCGATCGGATGATCGAAGACACCGTGAAGAACGCGTTAGTATACCGTTCTTTCTTTGAGCCCGATAATCCCCCTACCAACGCAATGGGTGTTCGAGAACGAATATCAAACCCGTTCTAAAGATAGCTCAAGATGTCCTAATAGCCGGACACTTTGGCCATATCAAAACGACACCGCGGGTTTTTAAATCATTCTTTCGGCCAGGAACGCCCATAGGAATTATCGTCTTCTTCAAGTCCTTTGACCTTCGCTAAAAGGTAACCTACAACAGGCGTGTAGCCCCCACCCCCCTTCAAAAGTTTACGAGAGTGCCCGAGCTCTTCCCCCGGGTCCCAATCGTCCTAATAGTCCCAATTCTTCCCCTCGTCTAGTTAGGGAACTATCTACACAGTTGAATCCGTGTGTCTGGCCCATACGGTCCGCTTAGGAGCGGATGATAAGTATTCCCTGCCGTCTCTTCCTTCCTTCCAAACAGAGCCTCACTCTGACTTAAAGGTAAACCCCGATCTCGCGCCTATTGGACGTCTTTCCCTTGTCATTTAATCGTCGCTTTGGACCGAATTGCGCTACATAGCCACGCCCGTCAACGACATGCATAAAAGAACGGCCCCTGTCCCTGTCAATTAGAACCCTTCCACGGAAGATCACTTCCGCTACTTAAAGGACAAGTTAATCTCTGCTCCTAGCTGGAGATTTCCGAATTACAATAAAACTTTCGGTGTTCGTACCGAGGCATCTCAAGATGGCCTAGGTTGTGCTTTCGTCCAATATGACGACGATGGAGTGGGGTATACTATAGGGAATGCTAGCAGGAAGCTGTCCCATAGCGAAAAGGCGTATGCCACCATAGTGCTCCAAGCGTCAGCCATAGTGTGGTATATTTGTAGGTTTAGGATGTATATCAAAGACACTGAAAACTTCCTAGCCGATAGCTTGGGTAAGAACATTATAGAAGACCCCCTTCCAACAACCTGAGTGTACAGTATAATTCGCATTTGATTCGATTCTTTTGGGGGCTAAATACTATTTTTCTTTATTTTTGTTTTGGCCGTGTTGCTGTGGTATGTCCGTCTATATAAATTAAGTTATTTGTGGTTACACCTATGTAAACCCTGTGTAGTGTTATGTTTGTTTTTTATTTGATGGTAAACATTAAATTTGTAACTTTATAAGTATCCCTCTTAATGAATTTAGTGTAAAAATAAATGTCTTTGGATAGTGAAGAGTGTGGAGGAATCCCCTTTGAATTATATCATTTCCCCACCTTCTAAGAGAGTATTTCTAGACAGAAAACGAGCCGTTACACCTCCACCCCCTTTCCGACCGCTCCCTCGTTCGACCCGCCGCTAGATCCCGTGAAATTCTCAGCAAAGCTTCCTCCAGTTTGTCTCAACGTCATCCCACCCCCTCGCGTCGGGAGACTGATTTGTAGACCGCCCTGAACCGCGTTAATGGCCACTGTCACCCGTCTGGCTACTGATCCCAGCCGTTGACACTTTCTCGTTATTTGGCGCTCGATTCATCACGCCGAAAAGAGGGGTAAGAAGGTTTTACTCTCTCTGTTTTAGATATCTCTGGCTCTATAAGCCCCCTCTCCAGGCTAACAGATAGATTTGGTTAGACGAGACTTCCCTGAAAGGAGTGCACTTCAACGAGCTCCTCTTCCAAGAAGTATGAGTGACCGTTGCAAGCCACTCCCGGGCTCGACATCACCCCCCGTGTCTTCGGGTTAAAGAGTAGAGTCTCACGAGGCAACGTCAACCTTTTTCATTCACCCTCGCATCAAGGATTGGAGACCTCTGATGACCTCTTACGACAAGAGGCCCATTAGCTCGCTCAACCGAGTGTAGGGAAATCTTCTCCCCCGCTTTTAAGTTTATTCGGTGACCCCCTCACAGCAGGAGGCCCGCATCTCGCAAACGCGAGTTCGATGAGAGTAGCCTAACCCCCGTGGGTTCCTTGGCTACCTCCCGTGAGTAATCAAAGTCACCAAGACCTGCCTCTCTTTGCCCAACCTTACCATCGATTTCAAAGGAGGTAAATCATTCATTACTCTCAATCTCCCATAATAACCATTCCCTAACTACGGTTAATCTAATTAGTATTCGGAACTTAAGTCCGTCTCATTTTATGTATCTTTTATATATATCCTTATGTATTGTGTCTCCTTTTAGTCGTTTGTATTAAAAGTCTATTTTTGTCATAGAGTTTGTTATATTCCTTGGTTCAGCAGCTGCCGCAATTTATTAAACCTCTCTCTTAGAAACAATAACAGTTGTCGCCTTGTTTGGCCTACCTTAGTGTTTGTGTGCGCATATTCACGTACACTCGCCCATATCTCGACAATATATATATATATATATATATATATATATATATATATATATATATATATATATATATATATATATATATATATATATCTTACGAGAATAGAGGTAATATATTACAAACCTAAATTTTTTTTAGAGAAGTTATCATTTATAAATTAATTATATGGGAAATACGAAGCAGCAGAGAGGGTAATATTCAAATTATAAAAATGCACGCCTTTCAACTATTAGGGAATATGAAATATGTTTTTGTTTTTCAAATAATTACTGAGATTTATTAGTTTTGAGTGTCTTCGCTGTTAAAAATGGGAGAGATAATGGAAATATTTGAAAAATATGAGTTGTGTTTTGGGGAGTAGTTTTGGCGTGTTTGCATCGTGGTTGTTTATAGTTTATAGTTGTAGTAAACATGGAAATAAGCTTGCGTTGGAATTTAAATTGGTGTTTGTAAATCTTTTATAGAGAGATTCTAATGTATGTAGTTGGTTTTCGGTGTTTCCAGTATCTTTAATTGAAAAATTATTTAAGTTGTTTTTATTGTGTGGATGTCTGTTTACGAAGGGTATTTGGATAGGGGAGAATTCGGGAGTAGTAAGTGGGCTCCAGTTCTGTTGCTAATGCCTAAATGTGCTTAATTACGGATTTGAATGATTGTTTTAAAATAACAACAAGAAGCTAGCCATTATTTTAAATGATTTGTTAAATGAAAATTTAGTATTGTCAGAGTTTTTCACCTCAGATATGAACCGTGGTAAAATTAAAACATTCTAAAAAGTGTATTTATCTGATTTAAATTTCATTCCTGCGGTCAATAGAGCCTTTACTATATATACACCGTCGCTGATTTAAACCCAGACCATTACCTTTTTTGGAAACTTTACCTTCTTCAAAGAACCTCAGAACTCCCTGGTTCCTCCTACTAATCTTGTCACAATGTATGCATAATATTTATACAAACGTCCTCCGAGGACCGAATCAGGAGTGAAGTGGTTTGATGCTCCTTTTCTTTTTTTACTTTTTTTTGCAAAATATTGCATATGGTGTATGTTTTATTATCTAATATGCGAGATGATTTTGAGAATTGAGTTTGATATAGACTATACTTTGCTAACCAATTATTTTAGTCGTTCATAGAAAATATTGCGTTTGTTTTGAGAAAAGAACGTCAAGAGACATGGATCATGTGCTCTCAATTATTCTGATTTATGAACGTAAGACCTTCAAAACTTTCAATAATTTCCGGACTTGCCTCGGAAAGACCTTGGGGTCTTATATCAGTTGAAAGAAAATTAAAAACAACACAAGGCTTTAAAATATCATTAGAATCCGATAAATAGTTACGAGGCTATTTCCAAATAATTCCAAGCCTAACCTTAGGAGGATGAGGGCAATTATACCACCCAAAAGATATTGTAAAACCTAAAGATTTAAGATTTCAATATAATCGGAAGAATAGTTACGATGTTATTGCCAAATACTTCCAAGCCTAACCTTGGGAGGACGATGGCAATTATACCATTCAAAAGAGAATGTAAAGCAACATAAGGTTTTCGGATTTCATTAGAATCGGCAGAATAGTTTCGATGTTATTGCCCTCAAATTAAATGAGAAGTAAAATTATTAACATCGAACGACCAACTTAGTACCAAAGGTGTAACTTATAGAATTGCGTGCACGCGACTATAAATCTTAAATAATGTAAACAAGTATCCTGGACAAAGGTTTGGGTACAAATGTTGAATATGGCATTTGTTTTAGATTTAGATAAACTTTAGGAGATTTCATGTAAGTCCATTGTTAACAAATAAAAGCTCTAGACAAGTGCTTAGATTTTTATGCTCGTTATATTAAGGGGGTAATTTTATTTTTACTTATTTATGTATATCCTCCTTGCATCTGATGAAGTTACTTTTTATTATCGCCAGAAGTTAAATAGCAAGCCCTACTCTTTCTAACACAAAACGTGGAATGGAAGTTTCTCTACTATTCCCTTTTTTTTAACGTAATTACTAAAGGAAGGCTCTATACGTGTTGGAAGTAGTCAATTAAAACAAATCTAATTTTTGCCCTGTTTAAGTTTCGACTTTGCATAAAGGAAATTTTACAAGTTATATTGATTTAGCTACAAAGGAAGATAGTTCAAGATGTAACTTTAAAACAATTTAGAATTTTTTTAAAATGCTCTTGTGAACCATTTTCACTTTACTTCAATGTATATTGATGGTGATTTCATTTCTCTTTGCAATTTAAAAACAAACAACAAAATATCGCTCTGAATTAGGAAATCATAATTGTTCCTTGGGAGGTGCATCAACCTCCTCCAAAATATTAAAACTATAACATTAAAACAATTGCCTTTCTCTAGCTATCGCTGGTCAGTGTGATACAACCGACGCTCAAAATTTTCATCATTAATCGTAAATTGTGTCTGAACATTTGATTCATGTGCCTTTATCTAGTTGACCGAATTACTCGCCAAATTCAGTGACTCGTAGAGGTTGTGGCTGGGGTTTTTCGTCACTTAATTATATTTGTCAAGTAGATATAGTGGGCTGTTAAAAGGTACAAAGTGAAGTTCTTACGCAAATTAGCAAAATCATGTAAAGCCCAGCCATCGAAGGAGCACCTTCAGCAAAAGAAGTAATGATGAAGTTAGTTATAACAAATTTAAACACAATTAAAATTCAACTGCATTAAAATAACCTTCCATTGAGTCTCTGGCTTCAAATAGTTGGGAAACAAATTTTTTGCAAATTTTACCAGATGACACAAAAATATTGTGAGAGTTATCTCGTTATTCTAGAGAGTAGTAAATTAATTTTTGCAGAATAGCCCATAACTAGTCCCCACTTTTCAGTTCAATTTCATTGATTATCCTTGTTACGTGTCATTGCTGCAATTTTGTTTAATTTTATAACCTGAGAAGGGTCATATTTCATAACATTGTAAATTTCTTTGTTATTAGCAGGAAAAATAGCTTTACTACGACAATGAATGGTATTCCACATTTGGCAATAAGCAGAGAGATGTTATATGAGGAAAAATCCTTCCCTAGTAATGGGTTGAGGAATTAGTTTTTGCGATTTTATCAAATTTATTCATTGCCACTAACAATTTTCGAAAAACTTCATTTTTAATTGATAACAATATGCAATTTAATCAATAATGTATTCTCTGTTGTTATTTACGACTTCTTCCCAACGTTCAACGAGTTTTTCGATACTTCTGCAATAATAATCTATGTATTTTGGCTCAAAGAATTCGTCTAACCAGGTTCTTAATTCCACATCCGTATTGAACGAAACGCGGCGCAAATTGACGGAGAGCGATCCGAACAGATGGAAATCCGAAGGAGCCGAGTCTGGCGAAAATAGAGGATGCGGCAGGATTTCCCAATTAAGTGTTTAGATGTCGTCTTTTGTCATATTGGCAATGTGAGGACGAGCATTGTCGTGTTGCAGAAGGACTCCATAACGTCGATGAGGTCGCTTTTCACGAATAGCTTCGGTGAGTCGATACATTTGTTGAACGTAGAGCTCTGCATTGACAATCTTGTTGTTCGCAAGGAGCTCATAAAGAATGATGCCTTCACCCCCCCCCCCCCACCCCCACACACAGCATCGTCTTTCGTGAATAAAGTCCTTACTTCAATCACGGAAGTGATTTTTATTGGGGCTAAGCTATTGTTTTCGATGGTTCATGTCGCCAGTGATGATGAGGTGAAGAAATCTGTCCTAATATCCACGAGTAGCCTTGTGACGAGCAAGCAAACCTGCGGCAATCGTGGAGCGTTGAAGTTTGTTGCTTTCGCTCAAAGCATGCAGAACCCATGCACCGAGTTTTGGAACTTTCCCTGTCGAATGAAAGTGATTTACTACAGTTTTATGATCACACGCCAATTGTACAGCCAATTCTCTAGTCGATTGACGAGGATTTTCATAAAACATATCGTTTAATCGATCTTCATCCAACTTAATGGGGTGACCAGAACGTTCTTCGTCATTAAGATTGAAATGACTGTTTTCGAAACGTGAAAACAACCATTTCGCTGTCCTTTCTGATAGAGCATTTTCTCCGAACCCAGCAAAAATATCGTGATGAACTTTGGCTGCTTTTGCATTGTTCCTGTCTCGATTGAAAACGAATAACAACAAGTGTGGAAAATGTGCCTTTATTTCAACTTGACATTTAATTTTGAAGGTACAGAACAAAAATTAAATTAACCCAACTTTTAAATAAACCGCAATGACTTTTTATTCAACTTCAAGACGCAGCCTATGCAAAAGCCTAATAGTCTATGCTGTTAAGAGACGTAGCCTAACCTTTGCAAATTTTTCTCTCATTATTTATTATTGTTTCTTAATAATTGCAAAAATCACGTTAACAAAGCTTAAATCAACACAAGATTAAAAAAAAACGCAAGAACTTATTCCTCAACCAAATAGTTTGGCTTACATTCCTTAAAATATGCTAAGTATTATCTATTTTGCGTCTTACCTTCATGTTTTTATAAATGCAAGAACTTTACAAGTAATTTCAGGGTGGATTTCTTTATATTCCCCTTCATGCTTAAGGGTTTTGCGCCTTCATTAGAGAATACATGTTTCCATGGAAGGTACGAAACCAAAGGCGAGATAATCAAGATTATTTTTATGAAACCTTGTTTAGGCTTGTGACATCGCAAATAACTTAAAAACATTCAAAGTGTTATTAAGTTGAGTTGGCATAAAAATGTTTCATTTGTAAAACAAATAAAAATATTTGTTATGACTAAAGTTTATGCACAAAATTTGGTATCCTTAATTTTTGGAATACAAATAAAATATATTTTATACATTATCATAAACTGTTTCATTGTATATAAAATGTTTATGGTGTATTAGACTGACATATTGTTCTCATAGTTAAATAACTTGCTGTATCTCTTACAAGATAGATACTTTTATATAATCAATATTTTTACACGTAAGATTCAATTTGATCAAATTTGATTTATAGAATCATATAGGGTTAAGGTCACGGACAATTTGCTTTGAGTAAAATCGATTAATTCTAGAAAAAATTATTTACTTGCTCACAATATGCGATATTTATTTAAGAGCTATTTATTAAAGGGGTGTTTAATGTTATTTAATGGAAATTTTTTCAATAAAACTATCATAGATGCTTCTTGAGAAATTGAATCAGCTGAATGGATACAACTATTTAATGTGACGTTTTAGGTGATTTTGTTTAGTTTAAATGACTTCGTTCTAAAAATCTATTTTCAAAAATATATTTCATTCAGACATCCAAATCCAATAAAAATTCTAAATTGTTTGGGAAACATTAAATGATACTCTTAATAGTCCACTTTAACGGATAAATCCACCTCTCCTTACAGATTCCAACGACCGACGATATCTATTAAATGTCCCTTTGGGACGGGGCGCGAAGATCCTCGCACTGAACTAAAGTTCTACATCGAAGCAAAGAGAAGTGCAAATAAACAAATTTATACAAGCATGTGTACAGGCATAGGTTCACAATGCTTAAGAGAACCTAATAAATGATTTATTTTCCATATAATCGGTTGAGTTACGGAGAGTAAAATTAAACACACATAAATATTTATACACTTGCCTCTAGCTAAAGAATGACACTATTTGGACAACTAGAGAATGTAAAGAGTCTGCGAAATGTTTTAATCTCATGTCACCAGTTCAGGAGGAATTGAAATTTGGGTTGAAATCAAATAACGCAGCATATATCAATGGCGCTGCACCTTGTTTGGCCTTTATTACTTTCATTACTTGGATCAGTCAATGATTTTATTAGCACTGTTTGGCGTTTATTACTTTCATTAATTGGATCAATCAATGAGCTTGTTAGAACTGTATTTCAGAAGAGCTCAACCTGTTTGAGTTATACCTTTCTGCAGTCATTTTTCCAAAGAAAATAAGCTCACTTATGATAGAACTTCGCATCCTGCACTTTTAACGTACAATATATTTTCTTCTGCTAATTGGGCTATGAATCGTTCATACAATTTGATTTCATTTAATACCGTTTAGTTTAAAATCTTTTCCAAAAATTTCTGGCAGGGATCCACATTTTTTTGACATTTTTGTTCAATTTAGAGAAATTGTAGGGGTAAAATGGGGTTAATAATATTAATTTAGTAATTAACTAAGAAATTCATTTTGACAAATATTGGAACCCAAATAATTTAAGTAGTATTTTCGGCTATAATGAGAATCTTGTAACACGAGGTAGCTCTATAAGACTCGAAGATTATATGCCTTATCTATGAGTATTTTGTCTTTCGATATATCAACATTTCGAAAAACAAAATTAACATGTCTAATATTTTTGTAGAAGCTTTGCCACATATTTTTACTATGTAATTTAAAGTATGATATTTAGTTCTTCCAAATAATTCAAATTTATTCACCACTCATTAAGGCACTTATATATTAACAAAGACGTTTATCATTAACTTTTTTTACATTTCAATAATTTACCGTACAAAAATAAAAATCAATTTATATGGGATATTTTTAACATATCCATCGATTTCATTTAAGTCGCTCTTCCTCCTATTTTTTATCCCTCTGGCCGGATTCCGAAGGCAATTCAGGTTTTATATCTCATAGAAATTCAATTTTAGCTTGATATATCGGCAGTTTTGAAGTTTATCTAGTAGGGAATGGGGTGAAAAATTCTTTGGTCAAATATGATACGCTCTCCTGCTTCAAAGTTTACCGCTTCTCTCTCCCGGAATTAAAATTTCAGAAACTTTTCCATTGCTTTATCTGAAAAGCGGAATAAGATTGTTGTTTCAGCTTGGTTGATTTATGAGCCTATTTGTAAAGTGATAATGCAATAACGCCCCCTCGTTTCAAATGGTGATGCAATCGCACAATTTCCATTTATATATCAGCGAGGATTGATTAATTGTTCATTTGTAGTTTGAAGTTTAACAGTTAACGTAATACAAGTGAATAGAAGTGCTGGCTTATGCAACTATATATGCATAGATAATTTGCAGTGTTTTATCAATATCAGACTTATTTAAAGAATATTAGAATTATATGTTAACACACTTTATGTTCACATTTTAATTCACAATATATATATATATATATATATATATATATATATATATATATATATATATATATATAATTATATATAAATTTATTTATGTCAAATGAAAGCTTATTTTGTAATGAATATTGAATATTTAGATATTTTAGAATATAAAAAATATCTCCTAAGTATACTTATACGGAGGGGAACCGTGAGCTCACTCGGTTACAATTATTTTTTATTTCTGTTGTTTCAGATTATGGCTGGAAGTACTCGTTAATCTGCGGCAGTCTGGCTTTTAGGACATCCTACTAGTAAACTTTTATGTGGCAGACTAGCAGCATGTGGTGATGTACTTCGTGTTGTTGAGTACCACCATCAAGTGGAGTCAATGACTTTGACACAAAGTTTAAACCTTCCTTGCAAAACAGTCATAAAAGTGTTGGAAAGAGCCCGAATTCCCACACAGCAAATAGACTCTTGCGTTAGGAAACTCTCAAGGTTGTATGAAGAATACTTTTCTTTGAAGAAGAACCGCAAAACTGAACTGTACTCATTTAGAATAAATGAGCGTAGTTTCGAATCCACTCTTTCAAAACTTTTTTACATAGCCTCAAAAAATGCTTTAAATGTGGTAAAAAATGAAGAAGACCGCCAATTTCTGTTGATGCAGAGAGAGAACATTTTCTCGTGCAGTATGTTTTGCCGTGATAAGATAACTTTAGCCAAGGAATCCCGCAAAAGACATCGACATGAGAAGGCTTTACCATACAAAGCAAAAGTATATACTTCTAAAAATCAAGCAGACGCTGCTGCTCATGCAGATTTCGAGTCATCATCATCTGACGGAGAAAGTTTAATTGCGGCAGACAAAGAGTTTTGTCCACCTTCTTCAACTAGACAAAAAAAATTCCCAATGTATTCTTTCAAATTCAAAAGATTTTTTTGCTTTACAACTTAAGGTGTGGTTGCTGTTCTTGATCATGCAAATATTACGGATAGAAAAGCAACAATGGCTGCTGGATCGAAAGCACAAGCTTTAGGTCAAGATATTACAGCTATGACACTTTTCAGGAGTTCTATACGACGTTCCAGAAAGCAAGTAAGAGAGGCAACATACAATGAAGACAAAGCTTGGTTGTCTGTTGAAGGACCGATCCTTCTTCACTGGGATGGATAACTACTACCTGCTATTGATGGGGCAAAGGAAACAGTAGAATGAATTGCAATAATAGTTTCTGTAAATGGAATGGAAAAACTTCTTGGTGTGCCAAAAATAACACGAGCAACAGGAGAAGAGCAGGCTATGACATGCATTTCATCAATTAATTACTGGAATCTTCGTGACGAAGTTCAAGACCTTGTATTTGACACAACTGCATCAAATAAAGGCCTACACAAAGGAGCCTGTACCATAATTGAGAAAGTATTAGGAAGGGAGCTTGTTTGGATTGCGTGCCATCATCATATTTTCGAAATAATGTTGTCATGTGCTTGCAATATTTTACTTGGGCCTACAGGTGGTCCAAAGAGGAGTATCTTTGAACGTTTTAAAGAAACATGGTCGTACCTTAAAAAGGATTCTTTTTTAGAGGGGGATAGCAGTTTATTCGTCAATCAGTAATGCATAATCTTCAAAGGGAAATATTCGCATATTTTCAGGAAGCATTGAAATCTCATCAGTTGCGTGACGATTATGAAGAATTGCTGCTACTCAGTGTTATCTTTCTTGGGGGCATTGATAAGACAGAGGTTACATTCAGAGCCCCAGGAGCGACTCATCATGCTCGCTGGAAGGCTAAGGCTATATATGTCCTAAAAATATACTTGTGTAAGCATCAGCTGAAACTAACGGAACGTGAAAAGGCCAATATTACATAGTGCTCTCATTTTTTTGCTTTGGTCTACCCGCGTTTTTAGAATGAAGCCCATTTTGAAATTAATGCTCCTTTAAATGACATTCTGCTTCTTAAAACTTTGCAAAAGTACCCAAATCAGACAATATCTAAAGAACCAACCAGAGCCCTTTACAGACACCTTTTGGTATCTCGGAGAACATCTTGTTGGTCTTGCATATTCGATCCTAGAATTAATGCTGAGACCAAAGAGAAGATGTTTTCCAATCTCCAACCTAATGAAAACACCAAAGTTGTTCGCCGAGTAAATCTCACAAAAAACATCGAGGATTTAGACTTGCATGAACTGATAACTTAAAAAACTAAGCTAATCTTCAGTCTCCTAATGAAATATGGATACAAGTTTGCAGAGGATACATTCCTGAAGACTAACCCAAGTTCTTGAGAAGAGAATACGTGCTTTCAAGAATTTCGACGTGAATCGATCAACTTAATGGTTGTTAACGATCCAGCAGAAAGAGGTATTGCACTTATCAAATCGTATGATGCATATCTAAGAAAAGATGAACAACAGAAACAGTTGCTTGTCAGATTTGTGGCAAAACATCACGAATATTTTCCCTCATGCTCAAAAGGATCAATGTTTAATCAGCAATTCTAGTTATAATTTGTGTACAAAAAAAACATTTGCCATTTAACTAAATCTTTTCACGTTAATATTGATATTTAAAAAAAAAATTGTCTTTCAACACCAATATCTGTTTCAAATAAACAAGTATTTGAAAAGACTGTTCATTTCTTTTCCAAAAATTAATTTACCAGCAGACTAATTAGTTAAGATCCATATATCGACCAGTAAATATTTTGATAAAATTGAGTTTGTGACCTACTGTTCAATGTCGTAATACAATCAGGCATGTGGATATAAAAAAACTAAAAAAACTTTTAGGGGAGACCACCCTAATGTGTATATTGTTTCTTTTGGGATTGTACGAAGGGGTACAATTTGCCTGATTCAAGAACTTCCCTAATAACTACTTATAAAATTTAAATTAGATATTTCTTAGATATATAGATGGCAGAGTAGAGAGGTAAAATAAGAAAAATCATTTTAAAATTTTAGTTTAGGATCGAAGGAGACAAAAACAAATGGAAACTGAAATTACGGTTGTGAAGTACGAGCTAGTTTCGTTTTATCTAGCAATAAAGGAGGAAATGATCAGTGACAGCATTTTATTAAAAACTCGATATAATTCCTTTCTTTCAAGTATCTTTTATCTAATGATACAAAATCTTTCTTATGTAGTGGCGTAAAAACAGACAAACTGTTGAGTAAAGAAGGTTTACCCTAGCTCAATCGAATTAATTTTGACGAAAATATTTCAGAACTTTCTTGATATTTTCTTTAAAGAATAAATTTTTAATGTAACTTGACGCGTTAGTGTGAAATAAGTCGGTATCAAAGTATTTAAACTATATATGTACATGCTACTTGAAAAGTTGTGAGGTTTTAAACAAAATTATATTGCAAACTTTGCCTTTACTGTGGTATATGAGCAATTAATATTTAGGTGAATTACGGAAAGTAATAGCTGTTTTTCTGAAGTTAGTGATAAAAAGTTTGCTTAACGTGTTGAAAAAATTCAGGAAGGAAAATATTAAGACAGATTAAACTAGTCCGTGATGCTTTGATTAATCAATACGAGATTTTTATTCTCGTAAACTTTATTTTAATTAAAAATATTGTACCCATTCTCATTTTAATACTCCCTGCATATTAATTAGTTTGTTTTTATATTGCTAAATTATATATTTGAATTCATCAAGAAATTCTTTAGTGTTTTTACTAAATACATTTAAACAAGTGATGTATCAGGTTTATTAATGAAAGAGAAAACTACAAAATGAAAAAGGTTAATAATCTCAAATGAATGAAGCCTCTAATTAACCTCAGAGACAAGGTTCTCTTGCCTTTCCTACTTAGGATTCCCTAGCTAAATAACTCATTTAAATTGGAAAACGAACCGCTAAGGGAATAATTCGTGTATTTCGACACTCTTGGCCTATTAAATATTCGTAGCGTTATTCGATGAAGCGTGCCTTCAGAACGCGATAAGATTGTACTTTCCTCAATAGCAAGTATTCAGATAAATTGGCTTATTGACAGGAAAAGGTAAGAGAAAGTGTATTCACGAGGCTCATTATTCAAGTGATAAAAACGGCATACTAAACTTTAGTTGCAGGAAAGCGATGAATATATTGTAAATGGACCGAAGCGCTGAGTACAATAAAGAATAATTGAAAACCATTGGTGAAATCTGTTAAAAGAATTTGTAACTGGCATGTAAAAAAGTGAATAAATTAGGAGAAATGAAATTGGACGAAATATATGTTTCTTTATAGAATACGAATTGGATCTGGAAACAGCACGGTAAATAACTGTCTTAAATTTGACTTCAATTCAAAGCGATGTGGGGTAAACTAGCCAGGAGTGAACTCCTGCATGATAAACTCAAAGGGACTACTAATTAAATAAATTCTTTCTATTTCTTATTTTCAAGATTATAATCTTTATATTATGGTCTTCATTATAGGCAGGATAAAGGAGGACTCTGTGGCTGATACACCAGTCTATTTTCTATACACAAACACACTGACACGCACAAAATCAATAAATCGTGCAGCAGCTCGTGGACGTGACCTCGCTTATATTCAATTCAAATACGCGAGTTTGATTAGATATGTATCAGGACGATGAACTGGTGGAATAATTAGGCGAAGAGTTTGAAACCATTCCATTCACTATATAATTGAATGGCAACGTTAGTCAATGACTCTGGTCATTCTATAAACTAGAATCCATAGAGTAACTTTACGTTTACACACCTTTATTTTCTCCGATTAAATAAAAAAAATCCATAGTTCCTCATTTTTATTAGGGCTATAAAGTATGTAAGCGTGGACTTCTTTCCTTCTTAGGATTTAATTCATGTTTTTAGGCCCGTTATTTAACTGACTCTTCATAGAATCAAAACTAATTTTGTAATTCCAATATATGTATTTATATATATACGAGTAGTTCGATAAAAAACTAGGTTGAGAAATGGAAAAATTATTTCGGCTCAATCAATTCTATTTAATAAATATATACTTTATTTGTTCGTAAGAATCCGAATTCCTAAGATATCTTCTGATGGGAGTTTTTCAGTAGGGTAGAGGCAGATTTAGCCTTGGCCTTCCTCGTTCCCTTACATCCATTACCCGAGAGAAGCAGTATTCGGTAAATATTCTGAAGATCTACCAAGGAAGTTTGTTCTCCTGATTGCAAATTTGTGGAAATTTTAGTGTTAAAGAGATAGCAGATAGAAATTTGTAGCTCTGCCATCGACTTCCAACTTGTACCGCATCTGCCTTTCACGAAAGGACCTAATTTCAAACGGATGTTCGAATCACTGTACAGAAAATTGCACTTAATTTTTACTTTTTCCAGGATATTATATCACATTTTTCTTTAACGGAAGTTTTTAGTATCTAGAATGTGCGAACCCCATCCCATCCGTTTATAGTTTCCTTCGTCTTTGAAATCCAGGGGATTTGAAGTATGTCTCTGGCAACTACAATTCCAAGTAACGGGGGCAGGATAGTCTCAGTTATAGCTGTTCAGAAGTAAATTATATCTTCTAGGAACTCACTGGAGGTGACTACACTTTAGATGTATGATTTGAATTCTCCAGCTCACACAAGTCCAACTACATTCAGTTCAACTGAATTTAAGCATGTATGGTTCTTTCGAACAGCCAGTAAAAAAAACGAGGCGTCCCGATACCCAAATACCAACAGATGCAAATAATAATCATAAAATAATCTAAGTACGGTACTAGTGTGCACTTTCTTGCTCATTCATTAAAACTCTTATCTTAAAACTCAATATTTTAACAATAGAATGTATTTTATAAGTAAAGTTGGTATATACTAGTAACTAAATATTTCTGCAATAAATATAAAAATCATTGAAAACACAAAGCATAATCTGAATATCTGTTGCCGGAATATTTGGCTTAAATTCGTTTTTTATCTTTCCCTTAAGTTGCTTAACATAAAAATTTGTGAATTCATTTGCAAATAATAACACAATATAGAAAATACTTTATTAACTTTTTCTTCAAAATGAAATATTGAATCATCGAGACTTTTTATCACTTCCTGTCATCGTCCATTCGCCTATCTTCTGAGCCTTTTTATCACTTCCTGTTTATACCATACCGTCCAAATAGGGAACAATATGGCAAAATATGCCTTTTTTTTAAGCTTTAACTTCAATTTAAAGTCCAAGAAAAAATTCGTAGAAATTTTATTTGGATATTTTCCAAATTTCACTTCATAGACCAGCTAAAATAAAAATGTATAAGGAAAGTAATATGTATTTGTATTAAGGATATGTTCAAAACTAGTAATCGATAACTTATAACAATCAGTTTTCAAATATGAGTCCGTAACATATTATTCATATAATCAGCATTGATCAGGATAGCGAGGCGAGTTAAGGTAGTAAAATGACTCAGAAAGCAGGGTGTCCAGTACACAAATAAAGGAAGGACACTTTCCTCTATTTACAACATTGCAGTCTGTGAAACGCGTGATCTCACACATAATAAAGCTTGATTAGGATAATGGGTCCTAGGATTAAAAAAAGAAAAGGATTACTATTGAAAAACTGCTCCCAATGATTAAAGAAACATTCAATATATGTAAATGAAAGAGAGATTTGAAGCAGCAGTCGTTATTTCACACGAACTTGCGAGAACCTAATCGCGAATTTGTGTCCCCGAATTTCTCACTTCATCCCGGCACAGTAATAACCTCCTTAGCCTTTTACCCTTACTACCTGTCGGATTTCCACATCCTCCCGGCATGAGTACAAATTAGGGAACACCGTTAGTGGGTTGACATAACTGATCTGGTGGGGACTAGGGACGATTTTGGTGCGCTTTCCCCTCACTCCCCCTAAGCTGTACTTTTTATCCTTCGACTATTCACTCAAACTTTTTTCTGAGAGCACTTGGTACAAAGAGAAACTGTTCTCACCTAGACAGAGTTCGGTTTGCAACACAAGGTGCCTGGGTGGACAGTACGCCTTGCCGGGCCACCTAGCACTGGGGTATGATAATAATAGGTGATCCCACATCTTACTTGCTAGTGAATACGGCTTACTCTAACTACTTTATATACTCACCTATATCCTTAAAAATTTGATCTTCTATCCACAGAGGTTCGCGCTGATCGGTGCACTTTCTTTCTCTTATGGGTCCTTACTCGAGTGGTAATGCATACCGTGAGGTCTCTAGCAGCTGTAAGGACAAAAATCTTGCAAGCTGTACTCAGGCACTCCCAGTACACACACACACACACACACACACACACACATATATATATATATATATATATATATATATATATATATATATATATATATATATATATACAATGTGGCTACGTCGGCAAAATCCTTTCTAGTCACAGCTTAATGAGAAATCTAGCTGAATGGCGGCCGGTTTTTACAAGGCCAATCTTAGCTAGAACACTAGTCCGAGTATTTGTAAATGATCATATTCTGGAATATTTTAATCTAATAGAGACTTTTCCTTCTAACCTCTCCGGCTTTTGGGGGCCATATTATCGATTTTTCATGCATTTTTACTTTACTATATTGTAACTATTGCTACAAGAGAAGAAAATTGGGCAAACGCACGCCCATAGAGACCCGCTTGTAAGCTCAGCCTCACCTTCCATAGGTCTCAGAGTGGAGGATTGTAAAGGAAACAACCCCTTAGACCACATCCTACCATTTTCATGCGGCCAAAAGGCTTCCCATTCTCTCTAGTTGGAACGCCCGTGGACAGCTTTTCATCACAAAAGGCCATACCCGTTCCCTTTGTGCTTTGTCTGGGACCCTTTCAACTGTCTTCTACTCGAGAGGAAGTTTCGTCCTCTCACAAATCTCTGGATACGGTGGTTTCCCCATACTCCATCTTATGCAGTCGATCTGGGATGACTCCATCTCCTCACTAAGGGCAAACGGTCTCTCTCTTTTAACGAAAGACTGTCAAGAAAGCATGCAGGCGTCGCTGAATCGATTGCTTCCGATCGGAGCGGGTGGTAAGGGCCAATACCGATAGAGGGACAAAGGATAGCGAACGCGTCGGGACCTGTTCAGTTCTATTCTGCAAGCGTAAATTTTGAACTTGCAGTTTGCTGGTGTGCCAGCAACCACCCCAGCCCCACCCTCTTCCTCAATGCATGTTTGTTCTCCGGCCCAAACCACAAAACTCAAGTCTTAGATTGGGAATGATGATCCTTTGGGATTAATGGCTACTTCGAATCGCACACACCTTTAAGATAGAAAATTTCCGTTTCAACACAACCATAAATACCCGATGCCAGGATCTTCCATATGGGTGTACTTGGGCTCGGCGCGAAACATCAAACTTAAGTCCGCTCCTGCTCTAGCTTCTATTCGTGTATCTCGTGCCGCCGAGGACTGAATAGAGGAGGACTGGTCTTTCTTTGCCTGCAAAACCCTGCTTCATTTAGAAAAAGGAACTAGCTGAGGCCGCTTACTCCAGAAATCGAGCCTTTTCTGAGGGTGGAGAGAAGCGGGTTTACTCCTTGTTTTCTACCCCAAAGATGAAGAAATAAGGCAAAAATTCCCAAAAGATTATGGATAACAAACCCCGCGTGGGTTCTAGGAAAAGAACGTTCCAGTGACGTTTCGACCAGTGTTGAGGGAGTTTCGATTACGCCAGTGGCCCTCATTCCGAGAATACCTGAATTTTTCAAGAATAGTAGCTTTAAACTATTTCTGGTTATTTGCTTTACATATGGCAATATTTTAGATAAAGGCATTAGCTAGTATAAATGGTAGGAAGCCAAAGGTAACAAGATTTTCGGGTGGAAGGCTTCTGACTAAAGAATCAGACCCTATAATGGTCCATGATTAGTGCTATTTGGACTCTAAATGGCTCGCCGTTAGTGTCCCGCTACACTCTACCCTTAACCTATTGAAATTGCAGTTTATGGTAGGGAACTTGTGGAGTACTCCTTATTCACTTTCGACCGTGTCAGATTCCGTGAGTCGTTTCGTTTTGGTTCGTGAAACTACCGCGTGAAATCATATGTGCCACTGTCTCAGAAGTGGCTACTAATCCCACTGAATTAGTAGACTTGCAAAATAGAGTTAACTTAGAGACTGAAAGTTTCTCCAATGGCGTACCCGATAAGTCACTATCGTGTATGTTTAAGTGTTTCGATTGCGTAGAGCCCCACCCTGTCTTTTCGAAGTAAAATGGTGGGTCATTCCTGGAAAAGTAAATCATGGCCGTTCAAGCTTTGGATCATCTCTCATTTCGCTGGGCTACGGACTTGGTTGCTGGCACACCTAGCCATGTCTGGGATGTCACAAGCCACAATCTTAAAAAGGCACCTCGGCTTCTGGTCCCTATAGGTAACCGACCACGATCGTTTTATCGCCCATTCTGAATACTTCTGTTAGTTTAACACGACAGCCGTGCCCCTGGTAGAGCTGGCGACACAAATATTCACAACAACCCTCGGTGACAAAAAAACTTCCCCTTTCCAACCATTACCATTTACTGTAAAGCGAAAAGGCCCCACGGCTTCTTCAAGTCCTTTGACTTGCAGAAAGCAGCCCAACGCAAGATGGTAGGGAGGCCGTCCTTCACGGTTTCTAAGGATGTTCCGGAAAGGAAGACAGCACCAAACGAGCTAAGGCTCACAACCCCCATCTAAGGCTCTGATGGGTGGCTCCGAGAAGGTAAATCCTCCAAAGAATGGGCATCCGCTTCCGAATCCAGCCAGACGGCCAGAAGGTTTTGAGACGGAGGGAACAACAGCCTCGCATAGGGAGCCCAAACTCTCCCGAAAGTTCTCTAAAAGCAACAACTTCTTGTTTGGTCAACATAGTCAAGAGTTCTGACTTCAGGAAGCATAAGGCCATTCCCGTAATGCACTTATCTTCGAAGAGGAGCCCCACATCTCTCCTCAGCTAGGCTTGGAGGTTGCTTTCCTTTAATGGAATTACCACAGAATCCTGACCAACTGTGAGAGCGGCAAAGGTTCGCCTCATCTCTTTTCCTTCTAGAAATATTTCTGTAGAAAAGCATGCCTGGTGCGTAAATCCTGCCCACTCTAATCAATTTATTAATTTTGTATTAAGGTATGATGTGATGGAAACCACTAATGTTATAAGTATATAAGAAATATAGTAGAATAATTGGTGTCCAAAATAAACCGGACGAAAGCCGAAACATTTTTCTAGTGAAATATAACGGTTAAATCTTCAATGGTAAACATTTTTACATGGTACCCAAAATGAACAGAACGAAATAAAAAACAATACATTTTCTATTAAAAAAAAACAGTTAAATTTTTAATGAAACCCATTTTTACCTAGGATATGTATTACTCTTCAGTGTAAAGGCCATTATTCTTGATGATACTTTGACCACTGCGACATACTTACGGAGTAATCCTGCTGTATTCATCTTAATGAATTTTCTTGAAATGCTTTCCGATTCATCGCTTTACACTTCTCCTGAGTATCTTCTAAACAAGTTCAATATGATTAAGGTCTGGACTCTCCTGGGCACTAACTATACTTCATGTCAGTTTATGTATTCGTCATTTCTGATGGTATCTACCGAGATGGCTGTGGAACAGGGGGCATTATTATTTATGAAAATTGAATGTTAACCTTCTAAGGCTGTCAGATGTGGCAAAGAAGGCTGTCGCAGTAATTTATTGTATATAAAACTGTGCATTCACTTTACTCTTTAGGTAAAAAGTGTTCAAGGCAATTTTTTTCTAAAAGTTCATATATGTTTTAACAAGTTAAAGGAAATCTTTCGCCTATTCTGCAGCGGGCAAACATCTTACCATCGGTTTCGAATGAATTGAGCTTAGACTCGTTACTGAAGTAGATTTGGCTTCATTGGTCATCTGTCAATGCAACTTAATCAGTGGTGAATGCTAAACGTGAATTCTTGTTCATCACAATGAACAATGGCTTGACTGCGGCTGAGATATCGTTGAAATTGTCTTTCGGTCTTTCCTTTTTGAGGTCCTTTTGTGCATTCTATGTTGAATTACCAAACTTGCATGCCTCTAAATTTTCATAAGTTAGCAGAATATTATGGACTGTACATATGGGGTGTTTTTCACTCTAAAATAAATCTAATAGACATAATACTAGGACGATATCTGACACGAGAATAACTTAATTTACATGAAATTAAACGGAAGTTTTTTCATATTCAAACAAATCCAGATTCCGATGCTATTTTTTTAATAAATCGCTTATCTGCTGATAACTTTTTTTATTCATATAATTCTACATAATCTTTTCCTCTACGTAGTTTATATCTGTAGCTTATCGTACATAAATTTTTGAAACCTTGCAAGTTTTCCTTCCAAAGTAATGATATATTGAGGCAGTAGTGTAGCAGTGAAGGTGCCATGTTCACGGTTTCATTTTTAATGCGGAGTCATGTGTTTCGAATTGGTTTCAAATCAAGTGAATCACATGTACATTTTAAAAATATTCTATGGAAAAATAAAACCAGCCTTTACTTAATTCAACTGCATATGCTGTATCACCAGCCTGCTTAAAAACATCACCCTTGGAAAGTTTTGCCCTATCATTTTAAGGAACATCTACTTGCCGTTTAGCAATATTATGGCATTCGAAGTTATTTTTATCTCACATGGTGTACGTCTTTTGTTGCATGTATACCTTGCTTCCTGGCTGTCTCCCCACAACGAGGATTTGGCGGGATGCTGTCCCTCCCACGATAATACAAAGACACAACTAGTTATGTAGTATATGTGATAATATTTTGTTTATTGTGGTAAAGTTAAGTGCAATTACTAGCAATACCATAAAACTATTTATTTTTAAATTGTAATGGCTTACTTCACCAAAGTACCCATCTACTTTGTAAAGTGCTGGTAAACGTGCAATCATCTTCATGTAATCTGCGAATATGGGGGCACTTATGACTATTTCGGATATATAAGGTAAAATAAGCCTATTTACTAAAATCTAATGCTGATTACACCATAAGAACAATATTTTTTAATATAATGAACAGGTACACTATAAAATAACTTATATTTAGATAGCATTGTTAAGCTATATTATGAAAACGATATAATTTTAAAGGCCAAAAACTTTGTATTTCAAAAGAAAGATTTTTAGAGTAAATTTGGCTCACTACACAATAAGAAAAAATCATTTGTCGATTAAAATGACTCGCTATACTATAAATAGAATCTCTTTCTAAAGAGAAATGGCTTGTTACACTGTAGGATCAACAGATTCACAAAATCTAATTGCATGCTACCCCAAATAATAGCCTATTTATCGAGTCAAATGACTTGCTAGACCATAAAAATGATATCTTTTTGAGAAATATTCATGTACTCCCTGCACCATATATCCTATACTCTAAATTAAGTCATACTCGTATGTATAGTGTACTAGATCGCAATAGCTTAATAACTAATTGATTGAGTACAATCAATTTGCTATGCACAATAGCTCGTTACATCATAAGGCTAAACAGTTTAAAAGTGTAATGAGTTGCTTTAAAATAAAAACTACTGTTCTAATCTACACTTGATTCATCATTGGCAACAGGGCATTATTTTATTATGAAGATTCTCTACTCTATCTTCAACTCGGATGTCATAAAAGATATATACGAGCAATTAATTCTTAACCAACCCTTCCAGAATCTTTAAGCTTTCTCCCGAGCAATATTTCGTATTTTTATATTCATGTATTTTTTTAAGCATAAAATCGTTTGCTCAGCCTAAAAATTGAATGGCCCTTTATCCAAAATCCAAAGTGAGTAAAGTATATTTTACATAAGGAAAAAGAGGATTTCTAAAGAGTTTAAATAAGTGAGTGGACCTGATGGGCCCACAAATATTTTTATAGCTTCGAGGAGGATAAAAAGCATCCACCGTAGAATGACAAGAAGAGCTTTTGAGAACAAATTATATTATTTAAGTACTAATAAAAGAATCACAGCTGTAATTATTATTGAAAATAGTAGAATTTTCTACGAGGAAGAGCAAATATTGTCCGCCAAGAAAAGTAGAATCCTTTGCAATGAGTAGTATAGAATCCTTATGTGTGTTTAATGAAACGTTTCGATTCAACATAATTCAAATCACCTATATGAAGAATTTTGCGGGTACTCCCCCAGCACTAACCCAGCTTCAGTCCTGATTTCCGCTAATACTTCCACTTCTTTTTATCTCTCTTCTTTCTTTTTAAACCACCTTATCTTGTCTATAATTTTCAAAGAAATTAACTCTCCGTGACCTGAAAGAATCCTGGAGTTTTGATCCACTAACCGTATTACTAAAGATTACTCATTCTTCGATTTTCAGAGAGTTAAAAAGCGAGCTACTAGCCCTGTTGTAATCGTCTCTTCGCATCGGCCACCTCTGTTATTTAACTCAACTCACTCAATAATTTGGAATTTTTGGTGATTTACTAGTTAAAAGATGTTAAGTCACATTGGGTGTGGTTTTTCATTAACTTTCTGATTTTTGGCCCATCCTTCTTTATTATCATAACTTAAGCCAGAAAATATTGTACATATTAATTTTGAACAGTAACTCTCACATTAAGATCTTTCACATATTGTTTCATCCGCCCCAGTTTAATATGAAGGTGTGGAAAAATTATTTTATTTCGCTCAACAAGTGGTTGGTGTATAATATTCTTCTTGCCAATAGTCAAGCTTTCTCTAACTGGCCAGAGTTTTTGTATCCAATGTTTGTCCTTGGCTCGGACGTTCCATAAAAACAGGAAACAAGAATATTTTGTATAGCCTCATTCTTGGCTAAGTAAAATATTTACCATTTTCAGATCCACACATATGATCCATTTTTATTCATTTGAGTAAATCTACTACAGATCTTATGTGTTCATACTTCTCTTTTAAATGTACGGAGTGACCATAAGAATCGCATCGAACAAGTTTCCATTATTGAGTAGCACACGGTTTAGACTCTTCTTTGAACTATTTATCAAAAGTCTCCATTCACTTGGATCAGAATCTGAAACATCCATCGGGGCTTAACAGTCCCGCTACGTCACAACATTAAACAAAATCTTCTTGAGTTTTAAAGAATGCAATGAGATCTCTCTGCCGCTGTTCCGATAAATAGTTACATTTGTTTTTTCCTGCAATAAATTCTTCTCTTTAAGTATAGAAGCTAACACTTCTGCTGATTATTTTGACAGGCCTAAGTCTCCAACTAAATCATTCAGTTCTAATTGGCTGAAGTTTTCGCGTTCTTGGATCGATGTATGTACAATGTCTGGATCACTGTCAAGTTCATTGCTTACATCAGATTCACATATATCGTATAGTGAAGGAACTTCCTTGAATAAAGGTACTGGAATTTCATCTGAATAAAGCACTGAACAAATTTCTGAATCAGGATTTGAGTAACTTATTCTATATTGCCTTTTCTTGTTATAACCAAAAGTCTTTGAAAGACAAAACTAGCAATCGTTTACATAGTTTTTTGGCACCCGCCACACTATAGGAATTCCAAATCCTAGTTGTTTCCTTGTGGCCTTTGTCCAATAGAATAGATTTTTGGCAATTAATTAACAAACATTGTGCGGGGCCCACGGTTTATCCTGATCACCTATGTTAATCCTAAACTAACCAAATTAGGCTCTTTTAACAACCACATATATAGCAAAACGAGTCAAGAGAATTCAGACATTTCCTTCGTAATGAGGCCATACTGCTGAATGTTATTTTTATAAAAACAAATCTGAAAAAAACATAAAATTATATTATACACAATTGGTTTATATATTTAGATGTGAATAAAGAAAAGGCTAAATACATTGATAAAATAAAATAAGAAGAATATCAAACGCCTCCACTTCCGTTCACTTGGTCGTAAGATAGCCTGCTACTATGAGAGGGACCAATATGGACCACTCCATAAATAAAAAACTTAACGTGATAGAACAAAACTATTGCCATTTTTAAACTCATTGATCCCGAATTTCCCAAGAAAGGTCTCAAACTATAGTGAGCAGAAAAAAAGTTAAAATTTGTTGAGCAGTGTTATCATACATTTAAAATCAAAATTTTTAATAATGTTTAATATATTCAATATAACACAAAATATTTTTTAATAGTTATCGCAAGAAAGTGATGATTTTAGGAGAATCATAATATTTGCTTAAGGTCCACTGTGCTAGTACACACATTTTCAGATATGTCAATAATTGCAAAAGTACTTTTACCAAATAAATTATTTGTCACTTTAAGTAAGTTACGCGTATTTGCAATTAGGAAAAATCATTCGTAAAATATTCACTTAATGTTGTCATCACTACCTAAAAAGCGTCTCTAAGGTCACCAATGTCATTTTGATAGGGCAAGATGTATTAATTAACTTACTATCATTTACACATCTTTGAAATCGCCTTAGCTCATTCTTTGATAAAGATGTTAGTTCATTTTCATAGTTTGCTTTGTGTATTTTTCTTAGACGTTAGCAAGGCGACGCTAATAAACGTATCAGTTTCAATTTCAAACTCTATTCCTGGCTTTCGATATTTTATACAATCAGTTACGTTCTTTTATGGCATTCAATCTCGTATATCTGATCTATTAGAATCTATGGCCTTGTTGTGCTATATGTTGTTAATTATATTAAAAGATGGACCTTGAAAAATAAAATTTCATATTTCCTTGTTTTTTTCCAAATTAATATTTCATTGGAATCTAAAAGATTTAAGCATGATCAAAATTGTCAAAATTTAAAAAAAATAATGATTAGAATTAAATGTGAACACAATTTCTTTAGGAATATTTAAAATGATTCAAATTATCTTGTGATTGCTGCTATTAAGTAATTCTCTAACATATACAACTTCTCTAAATTAAATTTTCTTTTGCAGAACTAAGTATAGGATAATCTATTTCCGTTCGGTTTGGTTGCATTTTAATAGGGGAAATTATCTTTAATTCACCATAGATTTTAATTTCCTGCATTGTGCGCCTATCTTTAAAAAAATTCGTTTAGAAATGTGAGGTCACCGTATATAACAAGGTTTTAGGGGCTGTGGGGGCTGCTAAAGCAGCAATCGTTTTCAAAAGAATAAAATCTTACTCTTCCGTTTGACTTGGAAGCCTCTAAACCACAAAACATTAATCTAATAATATAATGACGAACTCAACAACTAAAATCTCAAACACAAGGTCGAAATATATCTTTTATTATTTTAAATAGTTCGTTTATTAGGCCTAAAATAACGCCTCTAAATATTCTTTTAGACATACTCCTATTAAATTTAATACCCATGTTAGTTGGATTCTCCAATAAGTTCACTTTTAAAACTTCCTATTTCTCCTTAACTACGATAATATTAAAATCTTTTGAGACAAGTACTATCTTTTATTCTCGAAATTCTTTGTTAGAATCAGCGCGTATAGGTAAAACATATAATAATTTTGTTTTAAATTTGCCAAACTTTGATTGGTTGCATGTTTTGTGGTTGCGAAAAACGCTCACCCATGTGCATTCAAATATCTCGTGCAGTGATGTAAAATAAATCCACTATATCCTAATTTAAGTGTATTACTACACTTGTAGAGCTTTACCCGGTAAGGAGCAACCAGTCTTTACCGAATACCTCCGTACGCTCGTAAAATTCGTTTGCTTACTGGATGTTTTCCAGAACATTAAACACCATCTTTCAAGCTTTATTGGGTATAGAGACTTGGGTGGAAAACCCTACCCGAGGGCGAAATAATCTCTCTGGTTTCACTGTGGTCGGACGGACGTACTGCAATTCTAGGTTTCATTTGTAGTAGGCCTTTTTCCCAACTACAGCATCATTCTATGTGCGGGAAAAAATTGATTAATGGCATTAGTTATTCCTGGCTAAGAGTTGCTTATTTATTAATCTCCTCTAAACCCAACACTTTCCGCACCTATTTTTGGAAGAATAACTGTAAACGCTAGAATATAGATGAAACCTTATTAGCAATGACATTAGCCAATCCTAATACAAGTTGCCTGAAACCATTGTTATAAATCACTAAATTATTGCATTATTTCCTTTAAGATCTTCCTAATCCATAACATATTAATGTCTAAATTCTTTGACGTGAATGGGTTTTCATATAAAATAAAATAATCGTCCTAAACTAAGGAGAAAAACAGTAAAACTTATATCAAATCATACACTTATACCTATAAAGCTGGAAACTTGTTTCTACTATGACCCTTGAGGCTTGAATTGAAAGTCTGACTTTTATCTCGTTGCCGATGATATTTTATAATTCTTCATGTGGTAGCTGAGAGTGTAAAAAGAAAGTGGGTCCCACATCATAAGGTTAAACGCCGCACTTCGTGGATCTGTCCAAGAAGCAAAATTTCCTTTCAAACGAGAGGAAGACTTTATAAAAAAATATGTTTATTGTATGTGAAAATATTGAAGGAATTTTCCATTACAAACTGTTAGATAATAATCAAACAATTAATGCTAATCTCCAATGCAATTAACTTCCTTGTTTGTTTGAACGCCCTCTGCGAGCAATGCGAGCCTTCTTGGTCAACATAGGGGCTCTTTTACTCCATAAAGATAATGCCCGATCTTACACAGGTTAATTATTCAGGATATCTTGAATGAGCTCGGTTGTGAAATATTGCTTCATGCTGTATATTCTCCTGACCTTGCTGATTCTGATTAGTACTCGTTTAAGGGATTACAGAACGACTTGGATGATCTTTGGTTGACATGAAGAGAAGAGCTTGAAAAGGAGTTAGATTCATATTTCGCAACAAAACTTGAAGAATTTTACAAGCGTGGCATTTATAAGCTTGCTGATAGATTAACTGAAGTTACTAGAAAGCAATCGTAGTTGTGTTTATGATTAACTATTTATATAGTCATATTTTCTTAATTTTTAATATATACTTTAATATTGGACATTTCTTTCTTTCCAACCTGGAATATATCATTATAAGAGCTTTGGAAGTGGCCCAGGAACATGTAAATTGTCTATTTAAATAATTGTAAATATTAAAGTTTATAACCACAAATTGCTTTCTGTCCAAACGTTTGCCCATGGCACTAAGTCACTCAAAGATGCTCCTGAATAAGATGAAATACGCTCAACATCACAAACTTAACGCCAACACAACTTTGCTAAGCTTGAACAGCATATGCATATACAGTCGCTATATTACCCGTAACAGAAGATAGTTCTATGAATCGTCTAAATAATGAACATTTGCACATCTAGCATAAATTCTAGAGGCATTCAGGATAATAGATATATCGGAGAGCCCAGGCCTCTCAGAGAGGTTCGTCAAGGTTTCTTTGTAATGGCATTGACCCCATCCACTCAGGATTTTTATTACACTCTCACGGTTGAATATAGTAAGAGTTTGGAATGCGAGAGGAAAAAAGAATGTACTCGACGAACCAATTTATCAAATTTAATCCACTTAAACATGTGAATGAAATAAGTGTGTGGAATGGCAGAGAAAGAGAAATAAGGCAGTAAATGTGTTCAAAGAACCAGGTTACCCAAAGTAAACCACTTAAACGTGTGGATGGAGTAAATATATGGAATTATAGGGAAAATGAAATGGGGTAGTGAAGCTGTTTAAAGATAGAAATTGTAGCAACTAGCCCTCTCCTCGACGAAAGTGAAGGGAGAGGAAAGGTCGTGTGAGATAAAATGAATGGACTGTAATACACAATGCAACTTCGGGGTATGGAGAAATTGGTGGGTAGCTCTTCATTCACGTTGTGACTGGCTTGGTGAAACGATAGATCAAGAATATGAGAGTACTAGGATTCAAGTTTAAGGCTTCTTTCTCGATATAAGTGAGGTTGAGAAAGTGACACTTAGCAATGACATCTGGTGAGTGAAGTATGTAATTGGGAATGGGAGTCGCTTGATGGTAGTGTGACATTTGAATGGATTTATGTGGGAGAATACAAAATTAGATAACTGCAGCTTTTTGTGCACATAGAGTGAGCAAGTGGCAAGATTAGTGCAGAAATAGATTTATTAGTGGTATCGCGACTGATGTATGGTGAAGACACTGTTAGAACTGAGAGTTAGATTAAAGTGTTAGAAAACGTGTATGTGTACGGAGATGAGTTTATTATTAAGATGAAGCTTTTTTAAAATTTTAAAATAAGGTCTGGTAGGGTATTCTATTCCCTGTTAAAATTCTTGAGCATTTGCGGAACTTGAGGTAACTAGGATGTATCATGACCGATAGTGTTATGAAAGAAGAGGATGTCGAACACAATGCTTTGCATGGGATGTTTGAATAAGGAAGTTCCTTATTACTTTTTCCACAGTGTGAGGAAGGGTGCAATAAGGCAAACCGAATGCTTAGATATATTGCGAGGACTTTTCACTACAAACACCAAATATAATCACACCTCTATATAAAAGTTTAGTAAGGCCACACCTGCAAAATGTGATGCATTTCTGATCACCATATACACATGTAAAACCATTAAAATTAAAAAAATTCAACGACAGGCAATTAAACTAATTCCTTCGAATAGAAATAAGTTCTATATCGAAAGATGAAATATATTAAAAAACAAGCTTAGTGACCTTGAACTTAAGACTGATTGTTATAGTAATTATTTTGTTATTAGCATTATTTGGTCGAGAACACAGCCCAAATAGAGATGTGGAGCGAAAATAAATAAATACTTGATAATTAGTTACATAGTTACAGGGAGCCAGCAAAGAATACTTAGCCATCTCAAAGACCAGTTCCATCCTATTCCAGTAGTCCTTCTTTTGAAATTGTCGCCACGATGCTTACTCCCGCATCATTCAATCTACAACAGGGCTTCGTATTTAATCAATATAATTATTAGTAAAACAACTGTCAATTTTGTTTAAAAACTATTCACACTACTAGCATTTACTATCCCCGTGGGCAATTCGTTCTATTTATCGATGATTTTAGCTATGTTCGTTTAAAACCTCCGCCCTTTCAGTTTTAAGCCGGTGTTACGTGTGATATCATTAATGGTTGTTCCTAAAAATAATCATAATCAAATTTATTTCAAATTTCGAATACTTCGATAAGCTCACCTCGTAATCAACTAGTTTTCAGAGTAGTTTGAATCTATTTAATCTTTCGATATAAAACTTGTTTCTTAACGAGCAAATTAGTTTAGTTGCCGGTCGTTTAATTTCTTCAATTTTATTGATGTTTACATGTGTATAATTTGACCAGAATTGTATCGCGTAATCCAGGTGTGGCCTTCCTAAACGTTTATATATATAGGTTTAATTATACCTTGGTGTTGTTAGTGAATACTTCTCGCAATAAAACCGAGCATCTTTTTGCCTTTTTTATACGCTGCCCCACACTATTTGTTTACTTTTTTTGGTAAGTTGAAATTCATATTTTCTTTTAGCGCTTCGTATTTCGTTCTGATATTCCCTTCGTCAGGCTACGTAAATTCGATTATTTTCATCGGATGCATTACGCTTGTGACGGATGAATGTTCCGTTCCTATCCTCCAATTTAATCCTGATATCATGATTCCACTATTTTTGTTTCTTCGCGGAATAAATTGCTCATATAATTCTCTAAAATGCTCTTTTTATCATTTCCTAACGTTGGATCTCACTTAATTTCTCTAAACTTGCGGTTTCAGCAATCAAAGTCCGCACGTTTAAAATTTGGCACTTTAATATAATTATTTTCCTTGTTCAGATTTCTTTTAATATCGAACTCTAGTAAGTTTTGTGCGCTGGAACTTATACCTTTCCCAATACTACTACCCGAGATAAGATTAACGTTGTTAGCTAGAAATATGTCTCGGATATTTTCCCCTAGGGTTGATTCATTGACTAATTGTGTTGAGGTAGTTTTCTTCCATAAACTGCACTAGCCTCTGCCTTTCTCTGTACGCATTTAACATTTTAGAGGTAATAATTATACAATTTAAATCCCTAATTAATAAAGTGCAATTACTTTTAATGTTAATTCCAATAATGTTATATAATTCAGTATCAATCTCTTTCTATTTTGGTGAGGGTCTATAGAATACCGAGATATTTATTTGAAAACTGTTCAATTTTATTTCGGCGCATATTACCTCAACTACTTTGGGAGAGTCACTTTTAATTTCGATAAAACTTATAGGATTTATAGTGTACTTTTAAATTTTTTATTTATTTATTTTGTTTCTCATTTTAGGAGCCAATCTGGGGACTGGCTACTTGTGCATAAGTCGCCGTACTCACATCAGCCTACGACTAGGCTATATCAGAAAACAAACAACAAGGATAAAAATATCATAGCCTTACAACAACCTCAAAAAACAAAACAAAGCAAAAAGGTAACAAGAAAGAAGCGCGCTCCAGCGTCGAGGATAAGCCGCACTTTTCAGAACACAGATGGCTTCCGCTGTCCAGAGAAAAAAGTTACTTTGACATTTACCAATTTCTCCATCAACTTGAACAGACATGAGTTTAGAGAGATTAGGCGGAAAAGGCTGCAATAGAGTAATCGCTGTCCGGTTTGGAAAAGCGAGCACAGTAGCGATTCGTCTGGAATCTAGGATGATTACGGCTACCAAGATCGTGTTGAACCAATCTAACAGAAAGGCCATGCCTTGCTTACACAGGTATCGAAGCATCTGATGTATCATGTTACCTTTAGCCAACATGCTGCCATCATTGGAGCGAATAACGAGGAAGGGTTTTAAGCCAGCGGGCTCGAAAAACGCAAAGTAACCTCTGAGTCAGGGGCCCCGACGTAATCGAGGCTCCACTCTGCACACTTGTGGTCTTTCCTGGCACTCCACACTCGAGGAAGAACCGGGGCCGAACGTGCTGATTTTGTCTTGGTTGCAGACCAAAATTGCAGCAGACTCGTTCGTCCCCGCGGCTAATGCCGAGGGAGAGGATCCCCTAGTTTTTTTAGTCTTTTTTCTATTTCTTTGTCTTTTAGGAGAGGAGGGCGGGGAATGAACCCGCTTCTTCCTTCCGCTGGCAGGAGCTACTAGGCCAGATTGGCGGGCTTCAGCAAGATCCTTCTTCGAAATGGAGAAGGTCCTGCCTGTCCTAGGAACACCAACAAATGAAATATATCCCTCCTCTCCTTTTGAAGCCCTGGGGACCGAAGGCGTTTGAGGACGAGCCTGTATAGAGGCGGAAACTGGTTCTGTTCGTGGTACTGAGTCCGGGTACGACATCATAGAGGATCTTCCCGTCTGGGGCTGGATCATCTCAGTAACCATGTCTATCACAGGTGGGCCTCCATGTGCCCATTTTTCCGCCACAATACATTACAGGTCCCATTCAAGGTAGCTTGCGTCATCTCGTCTTTGGCCAGCGAACCGGCATCCTTTGGGGAAGAGAATGGGGCATATACGGTGACCGCCTGTAACCTTAATGGCATGGACCCACGGGCCCTATCTCCCCTCACCACCCTAATGGGATTGGCCCTGTCATGGTCAATTATGGGCCGCCTACCTGCTTTCTTGGCAGTCACTTTGGAAAGCAAAAGGGGGACTGCCACTGTGAAGACGAAGTCGTTCAAAGGCAACTCTAGAGAAGGTGATGAGGGGCTGTCTCTTGTACCCATAGGCATTGGAGGGGACTAAGCCTCCCTTCCGGTAGAAGTAGTTTGGAGGATCCCCTGCGAAATTAAAGGGGTGGGACCTCTATTTTTCCCTTGAAGCTGGCCGGGGGCGGCTCCGTCAATGGAGAAGGGGAAAGGAAGAGGAGTTTTTTATTCTTATCATCGGCATGGTGACCCTATTAGTGATACGGGAAGCAAACGATAATCACCACACGCAGTAGCTTTCTCAGCGAGGAGTGAATACGCGTATGGCAGAACCAGCTGCCGCCGTTTGAGGCCACTCCTTTCGCCTAGCGTCCTGACAATCCTTTGGCATTTCGTCGCCACCAAAGGCTTGACGTAAAAGTCGATAGAGATTTAAATGAGAAAGAAAGGGGATTTGAGGAAGGTGTGGGTGGGGATGAAATAGGTTGTTAAAAGCCCACCACCCGAGACCGGAGCATAGGGATGAGGTAACAATCATCCTTCCCCCCTCAGCTGCTGTTGGTCAACCCTGTGAAATTAGAGGTCAACCAGAGAAAAATGTGGGGGAGGTTGTAGGGAAAGTGAAGAAGTAGGGGAAAAACACAGGCTGTTAGAAAGAAGGAGAAAGAGGATAAGCTGGGACTGAAACGAGCGCAGACTCCCGTTAGCACGTTAGCTAGGAAAGCAAATCGCCGTGGCTATTTCGGAGTTTTGATGTACAGTAGCACTCCTCCACTTCGTTTATGCGTACAGTCTTTATTGATTAATTTATACCTGGTACTTCCAATTTGACGATATATTCTCTTTTAAATGTTTCCGCCTAGGATTCTGTTATTGCTATAATATCGAAGCTGCGTAAGTGCACCAAATATTTGAATTCGTTCTTGCTCTCTTGAAATCGAATCATATTGTTTTGAACACCATATTATTAACCATTTTTTACTTTCTAAGAGTGATAACCCTTGGCTAGGAATAAGTTAGATTTTTGCTATTTCTGCTTATGCAAATTCTTTGATTTTAGTTATATTACTTATTTAGAACAATACTGAATGCACAACGAATTTAAATTTAAGGTGAAACATTATAAATATTGAGTAAATTCTGGTTTTAGAAAATATACTATTTTGTTAATTAAATACCATTTAATAAAATACGAACTAATTCAAACATTTGAAAAAAGACTTTAAAATATTACTGAAAATACATATTATCGACATAAATATTAATGGATAATATGATGAATTCTGAAAGTTTATTTGAATATGATAAATATCCATATCTATGATCGGTGCTTTGTAATTTTGATTAAATGCTTATATATTAAATTATACTTGGGTTTAAATGAAATTTTCGGGAAGTAGAAAAAGAAAATTTTTCGGAAATATAGTTCTGTAAAATTATACTTACTCTATATTGTAGATTATGTAGAGCTGTAATAAAAACGCTAATTTTGAAATATTTATTTACATAATTTTAAACATTTGCAATCCCTATAATGTTTAACTTTTATTTTCAAAGAAGTCAACTTTATTCTCCTTCATTTATTTGTGTGAAAATCGTAAGACAAGCTAAATCCATCTGCTTATATTTAGGCTTTGAGAAATGATCCTCATTTTTTCAACTAAATTTTATCTCATTCACCCCCAAATTATCTGCTAATGAAACTAGAATATTCGTGGAATTTTAAAAGAAAAACGGAATTGCTCTCATTTCAATACTCTTAAAGCTGAGGTCGGGCTGGTCGTCAAATAACCAAGACGTTTATTGACATTTTTCAAAACTAAAGTTAACACTATTAGAAAAGTTTAAATTATGAATTTCAAGTATCGAAATATATTTGTTGAAGTAGCCAAATTTTCATCAGTATTATCAAAATAGTCAGTATATAATCTCTTCAATTCTAACCCCGATTCTGGTCATTTAATTTCAAGAAAGTTTATGAAAATATTACTAAAATTCCACAAATATTGTTTTTTTAAACTTTTTATTATTGTTTGCAAGTTCCCCCACTCTCGGATTTTCATGTTGCCTTTTCTTCAGGTCCGATGAGTTTGTTAAAATTCTCAATATTATTTCAGTCTAATTAACTACCATCCAACCGAACCTAAATATGTAAGCCTAAAAAACTCTTAATTATAGAAGAAAATGCAACTGAAATAAATCTCTGGTTGAGAAAATCCACATGAGTTCCCTTAATCTTTTAGTTAAATATTAATCTAAGACTTCAATCAAATTAAATAAATTATGGCTAGGAAAGATGACAGAGAGGAACAAATAGAGTTTACTTTCATTTATTTTGGCGTGGGATGAGTTTAGCACCGATCTTCCCTAAAAAGGATGCCTTTTATTTCTCAAAGAGGCCATACTTTCTTGCTATGGAGGAAGGTCTGAGTTATTTACTATCCCTTTAGTCTGTTTTCATGCCAACTCAGTTTTTTTCTTATGTGCTTTTCAACTTCTAATACCGTTTTGTTTATAATTTTGGAGAAACTCATACTAGTTTACGATTTCCTTTCGGTTTTACAATTAAGCAAATAAGGGAAGAATACGGGAAACTTGCCCTGTTTTCATTCTATGAAACTCCAGAGCATATAAGAGAAAAATCGACTAGGTTCTTTATTTTATACGGATGAGGTAATGATGGTGAACCTAAAAAGTTTAATTTAGATAGGAGATAAAACAGTTATATAAAAGCCTAAAACAGGGGTAATATGACCCCAAGACACCCTTTCTTAGTTACCTTTATCATCTGATTTCCTCTCATTTCATTCACTCATTAAAACAAATTTCAAGTTATTACTTTTTATGTCCGAGGATTTATACCGATTGAAACAAAAATTTGGCTCTCAATATCGTTCCTTAACTGCATGTATCTGTTTATTTTACAAATACTTTTTACATATTAAAAAGAGAAAATACCTACTGAGCTAATCTTAGTCTAGAAAGTCACATTTTCTAAATGTTATTTCTTTCTATTTCTCATATTAGTAAAATTTGATTTAGAATATTTTGTAAAGAAAAGGTTTGGATGGTGTTGTATATTTTAATTATCTATTGCCTTCGATCTTATGCGAAGAGCTGGCATTATTTTACCATATTCATTTTGCAATCAACACTTACAAACTTTCTTAATTGATTAAGTAATAAAAGAAATTTTAGATTTAAAGCAATCCACTTTATCTTCAACCCAGTGATCGGCAAAAGGGCAAAGACCGTGTTTCTCAACATATTTTAATCTATTCCTCTAATCATGAATTTTCAACATCCTTGTGGCTCCCCTTCCTTTTTATCCCCAAACCACCCCAAGAATAAAGAAAATTATATATATGTTGAGAACAACGATGCTTTCTTGTTTATAATAAAGTTTACAATATTTATCATCTTATATTTTTATAATACTTGTGATATGCATCTTAAAAGTTAAATTGATGTATTTTTCATATCAAATTCAAAAGTATTTGCATTTGACCACACAAAAATTATATACCACCTCAATGAGAAAACCAAAATTGTTTCTTTTCAATCATTTGACACAATCCAAGGTTGTGTCATTGACAATGCACATCTTATGTTGGGGCCTTCTTTTAGTTGGTTCCTGCTTTTCTTTTTAATTGTAGAAGTGTGGTGAAATCTGATTCATAAATAGCTATTGAAAAAGGCACGAGTAGTCGAGGTGCAATCTCATTAAATTTTGAATAACACTAATACATGAAACACCGGACTATATGCAAAGAATTCCTTCTTAGGAATCTTTGGCAGTGAAATAATTTTGAGATCAAGGAATTCGTCCTGAACATCATTGGGAATGGCAATAGTACGAGCCTGCCAGTAAATGGACCTCTCACGAAAGTCCCTTCTTCCTCAC
This sequence comes from Ceratothoa steindachneri, assembly GCA_963969495.1. Classification (NCBI taxonomy): domain Eukaryota; kingdom Metazoa; phylum Arthropoda; class Malacostraca; order Isopoda; family Cymothoidae; genus Ceratothoa; species Ceratothoa steindachneri. Next base: position 32,726,778 of record OZ018324.1, on the reverse strand, counting down.
CAATTTCTGGGAAGTAAATTTTAAGTTCAATTTCCAAAGATCTCAAATGTTGAGTGATTTCAGATTTAAGTAATATGTTAATCAGAGGATATTATTTATTATTATTAACACGTTCGCCGCCCAATCGCCAACTGCCTTCTATCTGTAGGGCCATGACGAAATTTGCATAATTTATAGGGAGGCAATTTGTGGCCCATGACTGAAATCGCCGTCATTTTTTCCAATTTTTAATTGAAAAGTTTGAAGAGTACCAAATTTGCTTGGGGCATCTGATAGTAGCCTAACACCGAAGGCTAGTGGTCCATCACACAAAACGTAGGTGTAATCAAAAACTGGAAGATGTTTCCATCACACAAAACGTAGGTGTAATCAAGGACTATAAAATCTTTTAGACGATGATTTGAGAAGTTCCAGTGACTCTAAAGGTAGGTTAATAGGACAATAAATACTTATATATAAACAATCCATAGAGGGTGTGTCCGTGCTTACAAATGCGGCATCTCTTAGGTGACATAAATTGGGCTGTGGCTGGGTTCAGTGCAAGGCTTTTAGTAGAAGAACTCTCATTTACTCCACTCCTAATGCATAGGATCGATATAATGAATTACCTGAATAATAATAATGATTCAAGCCTGATTTTAAAATAATCAAAGAGGAAAAATTCGTAAAATTAATTTTTTTAGTTTGTTTTTTCTCACATCTATATAAAATAAAAATTATTTCTGAAATGTCTTTTTGTCCAGTAAAGACATTATAAATTCATCGACGGATATTTCAGTCATTGGACCAGCAAATAAACTAAGTATATCCATAGGCCATGACGTATATTACACATGCATATTTTATTAATTAAGTCATCATTGCTTACGATATATTACAGACTGACATTGAAAATTTCAATAGGCTACAGCGATTTAAAAAATAAAGCCTTGAGCCTGGTAGTAAACTACCAAATGACAGATATATCCGTCATGGGCCGTGAACGTGTTTATTAAGGACAATTGAAATCTCTTTAAACATGGAAACATTGCAAGACTAACTTTTCTTTTCCAAGTCTGGAGCTCGCTATGCCCCCCTAAATTCTTGTCAGGGCTCCTTTGGTGGCCATGACGTTGATAACTGCTAGGCAAAGAGCTTGATTGTTATATATAAATTTTAGTATCTTTGCAAAGAAACGTACGTAATAAACATATATGTACTGTATGTTAAATTAAGGGATTTCAATAATTATTAGTATTCTTATATGTCCCACCAAAATATATGAAGATTTGGACTAAGCATCGCGTGGCTTCGCCGATTTCCATTGCTCTGAATCTCAAGTGCATGGCCATGTTTTGTCATCACTGAGAAACAGATTTAAAGAGGATTAAATTTACATACATAAGCCACCTATTGTGGAAGCGAGGCGTATTTTGTTATCTACGCTAAACTGTTTCTCTCAAATCTAGGGCAGGAATGTTTCGGTGAAAATTTGTGGTAAAACTGTTTCCAAGCAACTATCTGACGTGCCTTTTGCTTGAGTTGGGCTAAAATTGTTTAATGTCCATTATTTGGGCCGGTAACCTCGAAGAACTCCGCTGACCTGACGGTGTCCTCAAAAGAGATCAGCAATGCCTGAATTATAAGGTTTTGTCTCACTTTTACTTGGGTCGCACGTGAATATGTGCTCCTGGTGGAAAAGGATAAGATTTTTTGGCCATTCAAGCCAGTCGGGTCTTTTTGGTTGGTGGACTACACTAGAGGCTTTAAAGAGCGATCTATGTTTGACCTGTAATGGGTGTTACTTCTAGGTTGATATTTTGTGGAATATCGTTGAAGAGGTGATTCCGAGGGAGTGAACGAATGACGTGCTCTTTTATCTGTGTGGGGGTTATTTTGTGGGCATGGGTGGTCTGGTTACGAGGTGATTGTATTAACTAGAGTATCACTTTTGCGTATGTTTCGTATTGTATGATATGGGTCTTGTATAAGAAAGATTGGCTAAATTGATAACTGGTAATTTGGAGATATTGTGTTCATTAGAAGCTAATTTATTGTTTTTTGAGAACTACTTTGTTCCAAAGTGTAAGTGGTTAATTGAAGAATTAGGGGTGCATTCTTTAGCGAGTAAAGAGCGGATATTTTGTCTGTTAGTGTTATTTGCTTGAAGGTGTTTTCTATAGGTGCTTGAGTGTGTTCATTTGTTATTAACTTGGTTTATTTCCTAGGTGTTTTCCGATATTTTGCCATGTTAGTTAGATGGTTACGAAGAGAGTAAGCAGGGCATTTTGTAGGTTTGTAGTTTCTGTGGCCGCCAACATTTGATCCTCTTGATGTAGAGTTGTAGGTCACAGGCTGATTCGGTGAGCTCTATGTGTCGGGGAAGATGTTACTAACACTGATATAGTTTTAGAGTGTGAAGTTAGGATTCGGGGGTATATTTTATGAAGGAAAGGGTAGAAAAGTGTGAGGACGTGTTCGTGATAGCTTGCCTTGATGTATTAGTGTCGTTATTCTGACTGAGTAAGAGGCTAGTCATTTTTTCCTAACTTGATATTGTTGACGAGCATGTATCTTAGTACTCTATCGAAAGCTTTGCTAAAGTTAATTGTTCCTATTACAGTTCTGGTTGGTGATGTGAGTTCGTTAGCACCATATATTATAAGCTAGGTGATGTTAGTGAAAACGGTGCTCATTTTTGTAAAGAGCACCTAGTTGGATATGTTGGTTGAAATCGATTTGTATTAGTAATTCCCTCATTGTGAAGAGGGTACAGAGTGTAGAGATAATATTGGAGGTCAGTGATTGGTTTTATAGTATTTAAGAATGGTATTTTATGTTTATATTTAATAAAATATACAATTGAGATTTGAGAAAAGAAATTTGATTAAAATATTTTAGAGGGTTCGATTTTTCTTCGAAGCAGGTATTTTAAGTTAATATCAAATATAATGGAAGGGCAGAATTTTTCAGGCTAAATAACCTACCGTTAAATTTCTGTATTAAATAGTATTGGCATATCGTGTTTTATTGAAACTAAGTGAAAATGTTTCAGGTTGTGCGTGAGAGATTAGAATTTCCAGTACAAATGGCAATTGCCTATTTGGCAAAGTTGACTTCTTTTGCTTTCAAGTAAATGCCTTCCTACGTATGATTTTCCGGTGATCAGACTTTTCTCGCCTCTTAATTATTATTTCAAGATTGTTGCTCTTTCTTATTTGGCGTATTTCTTTCCAAGAAAGCTTGCTATCGTAGAATGGACTCTCGACGATATACCATATATGACTATTCGTTGAGAGAACTATTCATTTATATTTAGAGTGCATGGTGTCTGTCTGGGTTGACCAAAATTATTTACTCTTCAATATGCTTAAGAAGTGGAACTGAGCTCAAGGATAATAATATGGCTATCATTAATAAAATAGAGTTTTATTAATAAAAACTATCAACAACACACAAAACGGAAAATATTGACATAAACAGAGAATGGAAATCTAGCTAATCCAAGGATTAAGATTTGGAAGAGATTTAAAAAGGTAAAACAAATAAAAATTAAATGGATGGGATGGTTCGCTAAACCATTTAAAGCACAGAATAGGGTTGAAAAAATGGTTAAATACTCAAAGGTAACGTTTAGCTTACGTAATTAAACGTGTTGTGCAGAGGAAGGCGACGTAAAGAAATCTTCCGTCCACTAGCGAGTTCCAGCCGAAAGGGGGGAAATTAAATGATCCTGACGTGGCGTCTTATGAATGAGAACCATTTCTTGGCGAACGGGCTTGAAGAACAATGGCTGTTCTACGTTCTTCACTTCTGAAAAACAGGGGGGGTTAGAACCATTTCTTGTATACGGGCTCAAAGAACAATAGCTGCTCTAATGTTGTTCTCTTTCTAAACAACAGGGGGGAAGAGTGAAAACCGTTTCTTTTCAACGGAATCAAAGAACAATGGCTGTTCTAATGTTGTTCTCTTTCTGAACAACAGGGGGGAAGGGTGAGAACCATTTCTTGTCAACAGAATCAAAGAACAATGGCTGTTCTAACGTTGTTCTCTTTCTGAACAACAGGGGAAGCCTTGTGGACTTGGCGTCTTGAAGGCTCGAACCTTGGCACTCAAGGGATATTGTCCTCTCCTGGACAATGATGGTGGATCTCGAGGTATAGGGCCCTTGGTGCACAAGGTGAGACTGGATCGTAGTGATGTCTCGCAAGGAAAATCTGGATCTCGAATCTGCTCTTAGTGGTAAAGTTTCCTTATAAATAGTCGAGACATCCCCTTGGCGTAGGGGACAATGGAGTGGGGGCTTCGAAAGAATGCACAGCCGCGCCTGAGAACAATACCTTATCTGCCCATAAGCCTAACTCAATCTGGCGAGATCGGCGCATGGGGCGAACGGGCGAGGAATAAACCTCCTTGGTTAAATATTGACTCGGTTGAAATTAAGCGGCCTCAAACCGTTCTATCACACTCCTCCATTCCGAGGGAAGTTTTCACTTCGAAAAAAAAGAAGAAGGGACAACGATAGAGCTCCGTTGTGAAAAACTGGTTTTCTTGTAGCGACCGTACCTTCATGCACCTAACTAGTATAAACTAAATACATATGATTATATTGATCTTTTGATTATAGGGGAAACTAACCTTTAATACAAACTTAATCAATAAAAGGGGCATGGAGGAATGAAATGATATAAAATTGGTACATATAGGACAAAATAATTTATACGTAATTTAATGGGTACAAATATATATACATACAAAAAAAAAATAGACATTGAGCGTTACAAAATTCAGACATATACATTAACTAAGTATATTACAGGATAATCTAATTTAAGTCATACAAGACGGTATATACATACATGGAGATCCTAACCTACAAATACAATTAATCTACGCTATTTGGTAACGCATTCCTACTGAGTGCGACAGCGACCTGGTTATCAGAACCTTCTATATAATTTATTTTAAATTGATACTATTGCAAGAGTACACTCCAGCGCATAATTCGGCCGTTGGAGTGTCGTACATTCCGAATATAGGCTAACGGGCGGTGGTCGGTTCCTATCTGAAATTCTTTTCCTATCAAGCACATTTTGAATTTGTCTATAACCCAGATAATTTATAGAGCTTCCTTCTCTATAGTGGCATATCTCTTTTCGCGTGGTAATAATTGGCGACTAGCATATGCAACTAGATGACTCGTTCCGTCATCCTCATATTGAAGGAGTACACCTTTAATGCCCGCGTTGCTAGCGTCGGTCTTAATCCCAAAGGATTTTTACGGGTTGGGCAACTTTAAAATGGGGGCAAAAATGAGCTTACTCTTGAGCTGCATAAAATGGGAAACAGCGACATCATTCCAACGTAGACGATGGGGGGAATTCTTTTTTAAAAGGGAGCTGAGGGGCGCCGAAATTGCAGTGAAATTCGGGACAAATCGCTGATAGTAAGAAGCTGATCCTAGGAACGATCGTAATTGCTTCTTTGTAATCGGGAGGGGTATGTCGGCGATTGGTTAATCTTGTCCTCTTAGGAACCTAACTGGCTTCGTGGGCAAAATGGCATTTGCTGGGGCCAATGGTGAGGCCATTTCGCGCAGTCGCTCGAAGAGAGCTAATAGGGCGGTTAAATGGTGACTCCATTCGCGATTAGCGACGTAGATATTATCAAAGTAAAAGGATACATTCGGAAGTCCATCTAACAAACTTCTCATGTAGACGGTTATAGTTGCTACAAGCAGTGACGAGGCCAAAAGGAAAACGCTTGAATTGCATAAGGCCTTTCTCCGTTGCAAAGGCGGTATATGCTTTCACCTCGGGCCGGAGGGGGATTTGATAATACACCTTGCACAATTTGAGTTGTAAGATGAACTTGGCGTTTTCAAAAAGGTCGAGGTTTTGGTCTACCAACGGGATGGGCTCGTCGTCCAACACAGTTACCGAATTTAACTTCCGGAAGTCGATGCACATCCGATAAGAGCCATCAGGTTTCTTTACCATGACGATTGGGGAACAATTACTAGAGGTGGAAGGTTCTATTATGTCTAAACTAATTAAATTATCAACTTCGGCATTAAAGGCTTGGCGTAAATGAATCGGTATGGGATAGGGTTTTGAACGGACGGGTTCTAAGGTTTTTAATTTAATATCATGCTCGAAACTAGTAGCGCATCCAGGCTTCTCTGAAATAACGTCGTCGAACTGACATAATAGTTCTTGGAGCTGACTCTTTTGATGTGGTGTCAACTGCGCGTCAATATCCAGGTCAAAGGGGTCAAAAGGGTCGCCTGGTAGGGAAGGAAGAGGGTAATCGGCATCAGGTTGGGTGCACACTAACTGTATTACATTAAGGGACTCCGCGGGGTAATCCTCTTCAAGCGCCGATGTTTCGTCCAGTGCTACGAACCTATTTCCATGGGCGCGTTGGGAGTACTTTTTTCGATGGGTACACGGACAGTCTTCGTGTCCTTGTTTTAGGCCTTATCATCTAAGGGTGTTAGTAATTCACACTCCTTTTGTGCCGTCCTAAAGTCCTGGTTAAGGGTCTCCGATAATTCGGACGGTATCGGGGTTCTGAGGGGGACGGGCTCCTAGGATTCTTTCTTCGCTCATCCTAAGAAAGGGCGGCCTTAGACACAGGATCGGGACTTACTTGGGAGCTCTATCCTATAAGTACGCGACAGAACTCTATGGGTGCTGAAATGACTTCAGTTCAGCCATCATAATATTGACACTGCAGGTAACATCTAACGACGGGGAATTGGTTCGCCCGCCCAAGGTAGTCATGTACCACCGCAAATTTATCGTGGTTAGGGTCCACTGGGGGGGGGAGTTTGTCGACACGATAAAACACGTGCATCATGTGTCCCTGACGAGAGTCGATAGTCGGCAGCAGTTCACGCTGCCCTCCTCAAATTTTAAAGTTCCCGATGAACTTTTCTCAAAAATAAAATTTACCTGGTGGCCTGACGGAGGGAGAGAAGTTGCTGCTTGGGTCTGCACCACCGGAGAAGCCAGGGTGGGCTTATCCGCTTTAAAGCCTAGAATTTGGGGGGCAATTCCAGCTCATGTGGTTTTCTACACCACGGGTAAAGCATATTATTGGTCGCTTCGGAAAGAGAGATGGAGGAGAAATCTTAACGGGAGGTTTGGTGTCCCGTTGTTGGTTCTAAGGGAAGAAGTTTTGGGGTTTTACGGGGCCCTGAAACTTCGTCAGCTTTCCTGGGAAGGGGCGCGAATCATTCCTTCTTTCCTGGTTAGTGGGTGGTGAGAAGTTCGATTCTCCTTGGGGTATAAACTATGGCTTGCGGCATAGACATTCGCTTCTTTGGTACACTCTTTAAAGGTCTGGCACCCATGATCCTTGACGAACGCGCGGATCTCCGTCGGGAGAGACGCAATAAATTGATCCCGCAACACGAAGTCTGTTGAGGACTCGTAGTTAGGATCAACCTTTGATGATTATAACCAGAATTTAAAATTCCTCTGAAGAATGTATCCGAATTGACGGAACGTCTGTCCGGGTTTGATACGACCTCCTCGAAATTCTTGGCGGTAGAAATCGGGAATCATATTATGAGCGGCCAATAACTCAGCTTTTAAGGTGCTGTAGTTAATTGTACATTCAGATGGTAAAGATATGAAAATCTAGCGCAATTTACAATTCAACAGTGGAAGTAATCTAACTACACCTTTAGACTCCAGACCCATGTTATTGATTTTTAGGATCTTTTTGAAGTGGGTTTAAAATGCTCCGAAATCCTCTGAATCCCTGAAATTCGGTAGCTTAAGTGGGAGATTAGGGAAGCGGGGGGCTTCTGAACGTGAAATGGCTGACTGTATTTCTGCTTTTACCCGAGCCATTTCAATGTGATGCTGAAGCTCAGCTTGCCTTTTCCGTTCCTCTTCTCCTCTTCCTTCTCGTTGGATTTCTCTTTCTTCTCGTTGGATTTCTCTTTCACTTTCTTTTTATTCTCGTTGGATTTCTCTTTCTTTTTCTTCTCTTAGCTTTTCCCTTTCCGTTCTTTGCTCCTCTTGAATGTACTCAATTAATTCTTTTCCGGAAAGTCCCAAGGATTCTCCTTGCGCTTTGAAGATTTCCAACTGAGTTATCTTTGCACTTGGGGGCGAAATAGTCAACCAACTAAACTTCCTTGCAATAAGAATTATGCCTTCTAGAGAATTTATCTACCTAAATATGGGCATTGACCTATTCCTACTTGGTTTCTCGATCTAAATAACCAATGACTAATATCACACAAAAAAAAACACAAAGAAATTATTATAACAGTTCTTTGAGCTTCTCCAGCTTCTTAAGTTTCAAAAAAGGGGATAGCAATCGTTAAAACAAAAGGGAACTACTATACTCTATTCTTATAACGATTAACACTATGCTTTACTCGACTGAGACCAGTGTTTGCAAAGATATAGCGTTAAACCTTACACACTTGATACCAAATTTAAATAGTATATATATATATATATATATATATATATATATATATATATATATATATATATATATATATGTCGTAGAATGGACTCTCGACGATATACCATATATGACTATTAGTGGAGGAAACTATTCATTTATATTTAGATTGCGTGGTTTCTGGGTTGACCGATATTATTTATCTTCAATATGCTTAAGAAGTGGAACTGAGCTCAAGGATAATAATATGGCTATCATTAATAAAATAGAGTTTTATTAATAAAAACTATCAACAACACACAAAACGGAAAATATTGACATAAACAGAGAATGGAAAGGGTCGTGGAAAATCTAGCTAATCCGAGGATTAAGATATGGAAGAGATTTAAAAAGGTAAAACAAATAAAGGGATGGGATGGTTCGCTAAACTATTTAAAGCACAGGATAGGGTTGATAAAAGGGTTAAATACTCAAAGGTAACGTTCAGCTCACGTAATTACGCGCGTAGTGCAGAGGAAGGCGACGTGAAGGAATCTTCGGTCCGCTGGCGAGTCCCAGCCAAAGGGGGGGGGGGGAATTCAATGATCCTGACGTGGCGTCTTTGGGAATGCGAACCGTTATTGGTGAACGGGCTTGAAGAACAATGGCTGTTCTACGTTGTTCTCTTCTGGACAATGATGGTGGATCTCGAGATATAGGGCCCTTGGTGCACAAGGTGAGACTGGATCGTAGGGGAGGCGACGCGAAGAAAATCTGGATCTCAAATCTGCTCTTAGTGGTAAAGTTTCCATATAAATAGTCGAGACATCCCCTTGTCGTAGGGGACAATGGAGTGGGCGCTTCGAGGCAATGCACAGCCGCGCCTGAGAACAATACCTTATCTGCCCATAAGCCTAACTCAATCTGGCGAGATCGGCGCATAGGGGGAACGGGGGAGGAATAAACGTCCTTAGTTAAATATTGACTCAGGTGGCGCGATAATCGCGCCCTGCTTCAAGGCGAATATGCACGTGGCTAGCATCGTGTTTCCAACAACATGTGATAACGGTTGAAATTAAGCGGCCTTAAACCGTTCTATCACTCTTGCTAGTTTTGTTTTATTGTTGTTGTCAAAGCACTCATGTATTAGTACGAGGATCTATATGGTTAAGTTGATTTGGCGTCCGTGTGAGTCTGTTATCATGTATTTAAGTTTGGCACACTTGATAGTTGTCCAAAACCTTTTGCTTTCTTGCTTTGCTTTCTAAGCTTGCCCATGAAAGCTGAAGAGTGTTCTATTTGTTGTGCTCGTTTCAGGTCATAAAGTCATGTTTTAAACTTTTTCTAAGTGATTTAAGGTTCGTGGCTGGCCTGATTTCTAGGGGAACTTAGGTTATATTTGATTGTTTTAATCTTGTTATATGTTTGTCGTTTTCTGTTAAGAGCAGGTTGGCAAAATATGCATAGGCTTTGAATATGCCATAGGTCTTGGTGAGTGAGAGGTGTTTAAGCTCTTGTTCAATGTATATTGTAAAGAGATCCTATTCAGCTCTGATTTATTATGTATATCTGCATGGAGTATAGGTTTCTCACGGGCAATTTGGGTGAGGATAGGGAGATGATTTGAGACTTATGAAGTGTAACGTTTCCATGTGCTTTTGAAGGCAGAATTTAACGAACAGAGAATCATTTCAAAGTTGATTTTTTAAGCGAAGAAGTTAAATCGTTTTATTTCTTTGAGGAAGGATTGTTTAGGATGAATAGTGCGTTTAGATATTCTCAGATGCTGCAGAATCTTATCTTTCTCTGCCTTTGGATTTTAACTAGATATGACAATGGCTAATGAGGTCATTCACAATAAGGGAAATATTTTTACCGTGCTGCGAGGTAGTCTACCAATTGCAGGAGGAAGGATGCGTAAATTCAGTGTTATTATTTGAATTCACAATATATGGTGTCAATTTGCAGTGAACCATGAGGTTGCAATGAATAATTATGATGTGAGCTTTTAGGCTTCTGCTTTCCAATTGTTTTTTCATTTCTTTTGGTCAGTTAACGTTGTATTTATTTAATGAGAGACGGAGTAATCGATTTTTGCTTACTGAATGAAAGCCTCTAGATTTATCTTACGGTTATAAGGAACTCTTTGAGCTCGATTTGTTTGTTACTTATGCGAGTTTTTTTTATTTAAATTTTGACCGTCTCTATCGGTCATGTGAGTTAGGAGCTGTGGTATTTTTTGTGTTGGGTAGGGGGTGGGTATGAGGGATTTTTAAGAGTTGTTGAATTCAGAGTTTGGAATTGAATTTGTGTTTGTGGTAGATAATTGTATTATGGTGGGATGTAGGTGTATTGGATTTGAGTAAGATGTAGTCCGGGAAAAAAGCTAGTGGTAATAGTGTGCCTGGCGCTTTGGAGGGCACATGTAATGCATATTAAATTAAGGTTATATGATTTATGTTCTTACTGGTAAGCAGCACAGGATATAGTAAACTAGGAACAGATTCCACATTCCTGATAGAGGATTGCCACTTTTCCTCTTTTACAGGGCAGTTTACTGAATAGGAGGCATTGGTAACGTAGACCTATTTTTCAATTTCCTAGGATATAATTTTATCTTGGATAATGAGACAAGTTCACCCATGCGTTTTATAATAGTCTCAGCAATTCTTGATCGTACTCTAGAGGTGTTCCTCTAAGGATAGACGAGTTTAGGTGTTGTTGTTGATATTTTTAGCTCTAGGCTGTTTGGCCGAAAAGCCCAAGAACCTGAAGAAGGACAGGGCTGGCACCGTGTGGCTCCAGAAACTTTTCAGTGAGTGTATGGTATGTTGTGTTGTCTGCGTAGATGGTTATTGTTTAGGCGTCCTCCTTTATTTGTTTTAAGCTGTGGGAGGATCTGCAACAATCTGAAAGGACGTGATCGAAAGAGTCATACAGCCTTTTCTAGCAGCTCAGGAGGGGAGAAATGTGCCAACATTTTAGCTTGGATTTTTGAGCGCACTAATGGAACGGAGAGTGATCTTATTATATATATGATTCTAAATTTTGGTCTTAGACGGATGGGAACAGAAAATTTACGTCCTGGATCAATATCCCGTGAAAACAAAGCAGCAGAGGGATAAAGGAGCAACCAGGGAAGCAAAGATCAGCAACTAGGGGGATGCTCAAGATGCCCACCTAAATGGAGGCTGCCGACGGGCCGAAGTTCCTTACATATTATCCCGTCACTCAAATAGAGCAAGAGTACCTGAGGTTGGCCTTGCTTACCTAGGCGACATCGAGAGGTTTCGTTTGGAGCAAGGTTTGCCAGAATAGTCTCTTTCCATTACTTTGAACTTTGCTTGGCGTATTTAAAAACACTTCTGACTTGTTCGTTTTCCTCTATTTGCATAAATAATAAAATTAATAGGGATAAACCTGGTAATTGGAAACATAGATTTTCGCTAATAATGTCGTAAATAAACTTTTCTTTTTTAAAAAAAATATTATTTTAGGTTTCATGTAAAAGATTTTATTTACTTAATTACAAACTTTACATGCTCATTAAAATAACGTATGTCTAACAAGGCAAAAGAATATGTCAAGACTAACAAATAGATTAACCTTGTGAAGGTGTTATTCATGTTTGATGGAAGAAGTTATACAATTTAAGGTTATTAATTCCTTACCTTCTAGAAATCATCTTTTAAAGACCTAATTTATCTATTATTTGGTTAAAAAACTTTACCGATATTTAGGTTAGGTTCGATTAGTTTATGTTTAAAATCTAACTAATACCAACAGTTTTAGTTGGGGAAAGAAAAAGAGCAATCAATGTTAATTTAAGTTATGCTACACTTTTCTTTTAATTATTTTTTTAATTTCCATCACTTGGTTTTTGGGGGCAATTTTCATTTTTATTCTTTCAATAAACTGAACATTCAATTTATTGACATTTTCTTTCCGATGATATATAATAGGTTAGAAACAAACTTCTCGCACAATTTAACTGACAATGATTTACAACGAAACAATGCAGCAAAAGAAACATGATGACCAATGTTTTTTCGATCACCCAGTTCCAACGATGGGTTAGATAATGAAGCCGATTTTGTAATATTTAACTGGTTTTTAGTTCCTTATCATTTGCTAATATTTTGCCATTCAGGATGTTCTGCAATGTCCGGGAAAGATAATACTCTGGTGGTGCTAGGTCTGTCGAGTACGGTGGGTGAGGGAGAACTTCCATCTCAGCTCCAGGAGATTTCATGTGTATGAATTGAAACGTGTCGTCGGACGTTATCATGAAGCAACATAACATCAGACAATTCTGGTAGTTGTAGTTTTTGACTGTATAATTGAACGTCGATAGACTGATTGCATTCCAAGTCTTCCCTTAAATTATTCCCTTCACATAACACCAGACACATACCATACGTTTCTTTTAATGTCGGTCGGCCTTTCCCTAAATTTTTGCAGGTGCACCTTTATTTTTATAGTTTGTTTGAGTATGCAGACTATTTCTAATATGCAGTAACCAATCTGTTCAGCCAATTAAAACGACGCTTTTGGATGGTAGTTGCATGCAAGGGTATATGAGGTGTTTACGGTCGAATTCAATCAGTTTACATGGAATTGATTCCTCCAGTTGGATAATTTTGCACATTTTCTCTAAATGAGGCAAAATGGCTGTATAGTTGGCATTATCCTTTTCAACCAGCTCGTGAGATGTCATATGTAGATCAGCTTTGACACAGGCTAACAAACTGTCATTGTCAGTAATTAAGGAGTGATCACATCTTCGCTTAACTTATAGATCGAATTGGCCATAGTGCGACGACTTATTGTGTGTTCTCTAAATGCTTTGCTGCTAAGATGTTGGAATTGGGTAGTGCTTAGGCTAGACTTATAATCATACATCAAAAGAGTACGTTGCTATTCACGAAAAAATGTCATTCGATGGGAAAATTCTTAAACTTTAAATATAATAATCGGTTCCGACTGTATATTGGCCTAATTACTGTATATTGGCATAGACTATCATGGATCTTGCTTCAAATTGCATAGTGGCTTAGTCAACCTAGGTTCTAGTCGCTGAGCACGTTTAAGTGAGGCATAAGAAAGACTAGGACACTACACATTAACTAGCAACACACCATGTACAAATCTAAAAATAGATATACTTTTAAAAAAAGTTGGCGTGATCTTTGCTATTAACCTAATACATTGGTTCTGCTATTCCTCTCACGAGTAGTGACAATCACAAGGAGTATTTAATCAGTAATCAAAACAAGCCATTTGTAATAAATGTTATAGCTATTGCAAAAAAAAAACTTATCAAATTATTCACAATGTGTCAAAAAATAATATTATGAATAACAATCCCTATTTTTTTAATACCGTCCTATTTTATTGGGGCTGAGGATGAATGTTTGAGACTATAGTATCTAAAGATGACTTGGCATACAAATTTGATATGAGTATATGTTATTCTCCTCCCTCATTTCAATGTATTTATCGTATGGTTTTAACCATACTTTTTCGTTCCATTCATTTGCTTCTGCAGGATTGTGCCAAACTTCTTATTTATTTTCATGTAGTATATATCTATTTACTAAATCATAGGGAAGGAAGATAATTTATCAGGAACGAACGTATAATTATCGTCTCTCCCCCTTTCTCTCTCTCTCTACTAATTCGTCTGAAGGAAACCAGATATATTACCGAAACATGATTCCTGTATCTTGTTGCTCGAACCTCGGATATGTTTGTATATGCCATTTAACATTACCATGCGTTGTAGGCTTACGACACTTCTGACTTTTCATTAAATTTCTTATAAATTTATTTTTTAAAATGTGGCCGTAAATAAATAGAAGATCTCAATGAATGTTCTAGTGTGCCAGCGCTTGAATATAAGATTATATTTGCTATTCTAAGGAACTAAACGAGTTCTTTCAGCGTACTTCAGTAAAATCTAATTATTTTGTAAAAATTTACTAATATTCTCGATTCACGTGATATAAAAATCCTATTCTAAAAAACTATATAAACATTTTCTTCCTTCTAGGTAAATAAAGCCAAGTACTTGAATTTAAAGTAAAATGATTAGCTATTTTAATGAAAAAAATAAACTAAGTAAATTTGTATCTACACTTTTTGTATCACGTTCGTATTGCTGATAACAGCGGGATAAAACAGGAAGTAAAAATTTGTTTGAGATGTAGATAAATAGACTAAATACACCATTCTGTTTCTCCACAGGAAGTATCTACTGTTAGCTTTCCTCAGATCTTCAAATTTATAAAAAAATGAATATTTTTTATGACCGGGCAACTCTCTATCTGCCCACGTTTTGTTTCATTGTTTTGGAAATAAAAATGTAACTATGTATTAGACCGATTCTAACGAATTCTGAAACCCTTAAGTTGCTTTACATCTTCCTATGACTGATATAATTGTCAAAATCCTCCGACGTTAGCTCGGGAATTATATTGCTTTGGCAATAATATCATAACTTTTCTGCCAATTCTAAAGAAATCTGACACCCTTATGTTGTTTTACGTTCTCGTTCAACTCAAATAATTACCAAGGCCCTGGTAAGATTAGCTGGGGAGCTATTTTGTAATAACATCATAATTATTCTGCCAATACTAACGAAATTTAAAACCTTTATGTTGTTTTTCATTTTCTATCAAATGATGTATTTGCCAAAGTCCTGCTTAGGTTAACTCGGGAATTATTTTGTTTTGGCAATAACATCATAATTATTTAGCCGATTCTAACGAAGTTTGAAGCCCTTATGTTCTTTTACACTCTCTTTCGAAGAATATAATTGCAAACTTCTCCCCAAGATTAGCTAAGCAATTATTAGGCAATAACCTCATAATTATTACCCCGATTCTAATGAAATTTGAAACACTTATGTTGTTTTATATTCACTTTCAAATGCTCTAATTGCTAAAATCCTTTCCAGGTTAGCAGGGACAATTATTTTGCAATAACTTCATAACTATTCAGCTAATTCTAACGAAATCTGAAACTCTTATGTTGTTTTATATTTTCTTTCGAATGATATATTTGCAAAGGTCCTATCAAGGTTACTCCTAGAATTATTAAAATCTTTGAAAGTCGAAATGTCATAAATCTGAATAAGTATGTCTCGCCACTTTTTCTCAGCAGGCCTTGAGCATAATAGTAAAGCAGTGAGGGCAATTTCTTCTTGAAAGTTTTCAAAAGAAGTTTCTTAAGTACGAGAGTAAGGTAGTGAAAATGAAATTAAAACGTGTGGAAGGTATGCATTTAGCCAATGCTTGGACCAAGTACTCTAATCAAAGCTAACGTTAATTATATACAGGGAAGGTCCTGGGGAGCACCATGACTGTAAAGTAAAATGTAGTTCTAGTCTTGAACTACCCCTTCTTCTCTGACTACAATCCAGAAATTATATATATATATATATATATATATATATATATATATATATATATATATAAGTTAAAACATGATAGTCAAAAGTGCAGTAAATAATGTTATATAAATCAATAAAGAATCCAGGGTAGAAAAAGTGTATGTATCAAATAATAATAAATCAAAGTAAAATAACAAAGAAAAGATACAGGAACCAGGGTCTATGAATCCTTATTTATTTCTAATATTTCTTACTTTATCTCATAATTATTTTGTCACCCACCTAAATTCTATAAATGGCCAAATCATGTTACCACACTTATAAAAAGTGGATAGTTTTCAATTGATTTCGTATTTACATTATTTGGATTATTTCTTCAACGTCACAAATTCAGTATTATTCTTTATTGCTCTTCGGAGAGAAATTTTATAAACTGCCAATTTTATTACTCATAATGAGTCATTTCCGAATATCATAAACGTAAGATGAGATGAAATGAGGCAGAGTAAACAAAAAATAACGAGTCCCACATCCTAACCCCTCCCCCCAAATGCGTTATTCTTGAGTGTATGCAGATAAAACTGATTTTTTCTACAGTCGTTACCACCGATTTTCAGACCATGAAATGAATATCTCATTTTAAACTTACAGTTTTATCATAAAAATTTAAAATTCGAAGAAAAGTTAAGTGGTTATTATCTCAAATTTGACTTAAATTCGTTTAAGGTAGAGAGCGTCGTTTCCACTAGAGTAGATTTTCCCCCATCGATATTGATAAAAAAATACAGACCACAGATGGGTCATTGCAAATCAGATTTGAATCAAAGGGAAATTTAGATGAAAATCAATACCAACATACGAACCTATTATGAATAAAAATTCAAATATTAGTGTCATTCCAGAGACAGTTGCCTCTGAGCAACACAGAAGAGAGATGCAGACAAATCTTCAGAATAACGCCTGTAATTACCATATTGACAATAAGTAATCAATCTTTATTGGAAATGTGGTTTTAATCTATGTGTCTTCTATGTTTAAGAAAATGCAGATCAAATATAGCCTTCCATAACGACTATGCATCGGTTTTATTAAAGGCGTGTTTAAGACATTTAAAATGAGTAGTTAGTTTCTGCTTACTAGTCATTTAAGGCAACTCGGGTAAGTTAAGCTATCCAGATGGAATTTTGTAACTTTTGCTGTTAGAAATTTTGTCATTTAATTTATAGATGTTCTTTTTACTCTTCGATAACATTCAACAGACGTATGCACTAAGTTTAGGTGTAAAAAGTTGATATCATGTCATTTACAACCAAGGATGAACTCTTGTAGCTTGTAATTGTGGGCAATTTTATCGTAAAAGATTCTTTCTTTGTTAGAAAATTACATATAAACCAGAGAATAAATGTGAGCATTCAGATGGTGTGAATAAATTAGGTAATCTACTGAGCCATACTATGTAAATAAATAAATAAGCAAGTACCACGTTATAACCGCAAATTAATCACAAACCATTAACCTATATTGTATAGCTAGAACCAGATAGACTGGTTCGTAGCTGTACTTGAAAAATCTCCATATTTATCCTTTGAACCAAAATTTTCCAGTTATTATTTGGTTTACCCATCATTTTTATAGAAATTCGCCCTTCGAGGGTTCGTAATTTAATGAAATTACATTATTGTGGAATTTTTTGCTTTTTAATCTTTGTGTCTCCAGATATTATAACTACATTTCTTACATATTTCTAGACAATCATGCTGGACAACCAAAACTATATAAATATATATGTTTAGTAGGTTTTATTATCACCTCGGTTGTTATTGAGGAAAAATTTGACTCTCCGAAAACTATTGACCATATCTTAAAAAAGTACTTTACTTAACGTGCTACATACTATTAAAATTTGTTCTAGTCTATTTATGATTTATTTAATTCAACGTATAAAATTTTTCTAAAGAAGTTTAAGCTAATTTTAATACCCAATTTTTCCTGGCGTTTTTTATATAATGTTATGCCGATACTTCAGTTTGTGGTTACATTTTGTATCGATGTCCATAGTTTTATGTTTCGTTTTCTTTGCTCTAGAATTAAAACGCTTTCCTAAACGTTTATTTCGCCAATCTGGATATTCAGCTACATTTTTGCTTATATTAATTTTTTGCTGCTAAAGCGATTTGGTGAAGAAATACTTTTTATTTTTATGTATATCTTGAGTAGTAGGGGATATGAACTTTATCATGGTACAGGAAATAAGAACTAATTAGTAAAATACGAGTACGCCGTTCATTTGATTAAGGAATTCTTATTTCTACATATTGGTTCGGAACGTCGGCGAGATGGAATTGCCGTCATGCCTTACGAAAGAAAATTAAAAATCTTTAACTTGTTCGGATGATTAAAAAGATTTAAGTTTAATTTTAAGATGTGCGATGGTATATCAAACAAATGTTTGTATAAAGAATTTTTTAGCATGTTAAATTAATATGAAAAGTTTAACTCTTCTACTCACCGGAATTATGTAAACTTATGTAAAAAAGTAGATCAAAGCATAGTTTTTACCAAAATAGTAAAATGGTTATTTGCATGAAGAACTAGGGGTATTTAAAACCATTTATGCCGGTAATGACCCATATCTTCTATAGTAAACACATTTTAACCAACAATTCTAATTTACATATGAGTAATGAACCAAATATATAAAAGGTAAGATAACTTGTTACCCTTTAAAAAAAATAAAAAGAATAAACGTGCTTCAGAATTACTACGTCAACATGACTGAATAGATAAAAAAATGGAACATGACAACTTTCAAGAAAATAGTTTCTACAAAATTGAATTTCTCCGTTTCATTTAATATGAGCGATTCCCTCTAGCGTGGCACGTCTCAGAAAATATGTGCTATAAACTGGCTCTTCAGCAGAAGATATCGTTTGTTTTCATTTTATATTTTACTTTGCCTAAAATGTTTGAATTTTATTCTGAAAAGTGTTTCTTTTAAGAGTAATATAGGTACTTTACTGTTAAATTAGCAAAATTACGCGCAGGAACTCCATTGATCAATATTTTGAGCCCAATTTTCTGCTTATTTTCAAATAAATGGGTTATATTCATAACAAACATACGATTGAAAATTACGACTTTAGAAAAAGGTCTTTGTTTTTAATCTGCCATTGTTGAATTTTTCACGATGATTACCAAATATTTTAAAATAATGATGCTGTTTAATATTTAATGAATTTAAAATATAACCATATAGTTTAAGTAACCATATTTTCATTTAAGAATACCAAAATTATAGGTATCTCTACCATAATTATTTTATCATAGGCTTGTAAACAAATTTGCGAATTACGAGAAGTGATATTTTATTTAGTAGGGTTTTTAATACTAATTTATATCGGCTGGAGCAAATGTCAGTAGTGGCTTTATCTTTAATCACTTGGAGTAAAACATACGAATTGGCCGCCATAACAAATTTAACCGAGTATTGCTTAATAACACTCAAGTTGGTCAGCGATGTGTCCACTCGACCTGGTCGTTGGTCGATACATCATATCATGATTTTTCATATGTATTTTTATTTAAATAACATAGAAATCAAGGCACATCACCTGAGCGCCCTAAAAAGTTGATTGGGGACAGGATAGACGAACAAGGCGTGGAAATCGCGTTAAAAACCAATATTCTAGAGGCCAAAAAATAGGATAATTGATTCCAATTTACGCTTCCGACTATCTATTTACTAGAGTTAAATTTGAAACATAAGGATAAGTAACAGCAGTTATAGTAAAATGGGCAACAATCTATAACTCTAAACTGAAACTAAATATATTTTTATTCGTCTATTATCTCTACTTTCGAAAGAGTGAGAGCGCGTTACATTTATTTATTAGTTCGAGAACATTATTTATTAGGTAAAACTAGACATAGTTCTTTAATTTAGTGTCTGCTTTCTTATGAAACGATTGGGTCTGAATTAACATTGTTTTTTTATTGAGGTTCTATATTTCTATTTTATTCTTTAAATTTTTCCTAGAAAGAATTGAGGAGACAATTTTAATAGTAGGGGCATCGTAATGGGTTCAAATAGGAAAATTTCTGAATAAATGAACCCGCAGGGATAAATATTTTGCCTTACTACTCATCCCCTCTCCAACAAATATAAAATTTACCTCTGTTATTTAAGACTATATTCCCCCATCTAGTAGGTAATTTATCTTGTTATAAAAGCTTTGAAAGTCGTTAAATCGTTACCTTAGATATTTATACGGAAATATTCCTGCCTTTTTTCTTTGTTTCCTCTTTACCTTCCATTTCTTAGGATTTAGTTCAAGGGTTATTCCACTTGGTTAAATTTGGGCTAATTTGGTTAAGCGATTGAAGTTATCGATTCTATAATGCGTTCTGTTTTCCCAGTTATTGCTTTGCGGGCCGTAAAACGAAGTGTGAATTGCAGATATGAATAGAATAATTATAACGAGAAGGGAAACAAATCTGTCGTTTACATATGTGAATTGTTTTTCAGCCAAACCCAAAGAATTAATAGATCATTGACTTTGTAATTCTAAAAGATATTTTTTACAATAATACGTACAAATAGAAAATAAAAACATTAAAAATTATAACCTTGCAAAATATCTAGAGGAATATACCTCTCTATTCACACACAAAGCATCGACACATAAATGGCAAATTATATACTTGTCTTTTTGAGTGATCTTTAAATATTTCCCAATTAGTATTAGTTTATAAGCAAGATCACTGAATTCTATACCAAGCCCATTTAATATTTCTCAGAAAAAAGCTTAGACATATGTTAGGTAAAATAATAATTGATTTTTACTATGTTTGAATTTAGTTTAATAATGAAAGTTCTTCTTTTTCTTTGAAATGTTCTTAAATTGAAAAATAATCTTAACTTTTTGAAGACTTAAATACCGCGAACTGTTCTATAGGAAGCGTTGTGAAGTAGACGAGTTAGTTTTATACTTAATAAATAGAGAAAAAGAAAGGGTGACCTCTCTGCACGTAGGTTTCTAAAGAAGATTATAAAAAAGTAGTGAGATTTCTTACGAAAGTTACAACAAAAAGAAGACAAAGAGTCTTTGTGGCAAAGAAGGAGAATATGTTGGCATGATAAGAAAAAAGTGGTCATAAAACTCTACAAAGGGTCCAGCCTCTTTCTTATAGCAAGGCAGATTCCCCTTGCAGATTTCTCTTTAAAAGACACAAGACATTCTGCTACCAAACCTTGTTTTTCCTAAAAGCTATACTAAGATTGTTTTTCAAATTATTTGACTGATACTTTGAGACATAATTTCAAATTCTCGCATGAAATTACAGAGAAAAGAGCAAAAGAATTGAATTGAACTCATGTGAAACGCCTTTACATGGCTTGATGTCATTATTAAGCTTAGGTTTAATATTTTTCTTTTTCTTAATGACCTGCTACATATTTTTGACTGAAATAGTTGTTATCTGTAATATCAATCCTTGTCAATTGCGACTTTTTTCATTATGACTAATTACTATTTGCGTTATTGGCATTGCATACCGATATGTGCCACTAAGTTAATGTTTTCATCCATCAAACATATTTATTATCCTCAATAAAGCATCTGTGCCTTCCCCCAAAAGCATATTACTTCCTGGCGTTTTCCCTCATCTTTCTCGCTTCGATCGAGGAAGTCAGCGTCTTTTCTTTTAGGCAACCGTATCTATCGCTTTTTCTCACGCCCATTCGCTTTCGCTTTTATCAAATGTAATTCATTACCAACGCACAATTTGTTAACCACGCACAATAAACAAACCACACATAGTTGGTCGCATTTATTGGACCATCATCATGTAACCATAGGGTGGTGAAACCTCAATTTGTGACAATGGAAAAACCTAATTGCAATCCCATCGAAAATAAAAAAAAAACAAAGGAATGACAAGATGACACCTAAAGTTTTATTTGATATCTTGAAGATTTTGGGAGTAGTAATGTAATTCACTCCTAGATCTCGCGTTCTCGTAGGTTCAAAGCTGTGTTGGTAGCTTCATTTGTTCAGACCTAGTGGATGGCGGAATCTGGTTGGGTCCTATAATAATACTTTTCTTCTGCTCACACTAACCTACATACCACTGTTATTCTCACAACTCCCTCCTAGTTCCAGTACATGGGTTCAGAATTTTGAATGCATATTGTGTTCCAACATGGCTATTGATGATTATAAATTATTAATACCCGTGCAACATTGAGTCCACTATTTTAAATGCAAGACTGATACCGTGTTTTGATTGCTTGTCAAACTTTAACCTACAATATATCATACTCTGGGTTTAACCTATAATAAATTTTTTTCTACCGATGTGCACACATACACACAACCAATGAACTGATTTTTACAATACGATGGGAGAAAAGATTTTTTGCATATTGTATTATAACATGATTAATGATGGTGAAAGAGTAGTAATTTAGCTTCCACTCTGAGTGTAGCAAATATTAAGTAAGTCAGATACTGAGTTAGAAGCGTCACTGCTTTAGATCTATAGAGGAAGGTTTTGGGGATAGAGACTAAAATATAGCTCGCGTGAGCTACTCGGTGTTGGTGTCTGCATATACTGTGGAGGTTGGGAAAGTTCTGTAACGTTGCGCACATTTTTGCTTCCAATCACCTCTTTCTTGTTACTTTTTTGGTTTAATAATAATAGTTGATGGTTAATATACAGAAAGCACTTCAGATCGTGTAATGAATGAGATAGTGGAAAATCCTCAGAAATTTATGACCCATGATAAGCTTTTATATGAGAAATTGGCACATGCATTAAAAGGTTCAACAGTGATTAAATCACTTGAACTGATCAATTTCGTATCCCGACTTGAGATTATGAGACAATTGGAATAATAATGATAAATGACCTTGGCGATAATGATAATAATAATAATAAAGTGTAATCGTTAAGAGAGGTTTTAAATAGTAATTTGAATTATCTAAGACACGCCTAATTGCTTCCGCACTAATTCGTTTTCGTTCTGTTATGCGAGAAATTTTGTTGTTTGGAGTAGCCAGTATATCTAAGTATGTTTGCTGTTTGGCTCGGGGAATATTTATGCGTTTTGTCTATGTGTGTGTTGCCGATGGTAATTTTAAGAAGTGATTAGATTTGACTATTAAGTCCCAAACGCTGGATTTTTACTCCTGCCACAACCTTGATTAGAAATATAAGAAATATAATGTCAACAAAATTTGATTAGGAAATGATTCATAGAACAACAACGACGCAAATTATGAGATTAAGAATTTTTCTTAAATATCCGTATTCTTTGTACGAATTTCTTCGTGTAAGCTTTGGTATAACTTTCCGAGTAAAATATTTAGGTGTTTCGAGGTTAGTTATCAGAATAATTTTGGCCCTTCATTTTCATCATCCTATTCATTTTCGTAATGACACTGGACGTTTTCCCTTCTGTCCCTATCGCTCTTTTTATCTTTTTTTATTCCTCCTAATTTTTTTTTAGATATTTGCTTTTCAGTAACAAGGTTGAGTTTAATTTGGAGGCGCAATACTAATTCATATGGATAGAGAGATGTAATATTCGCTGCATTTTGGATATATAAATATAGAATTAGTTATGTTGATATAATACTTAATTTTGTTTATATTGAAAATTTAATGCGAATCATTTCCTATTGTTGTAGCTTTCAACAATTGCAAAATCTGATATTTATAGTGCTCTAAACACGTTTTCCTGAATTAAAGGTAGCTTAATGTTTAAAACACATTAAATTTATCGATATAAAAGGGAAGGATATTTGACGAAAATGTAAAATTATTCTGTTAATTCATTGGTGACATGATTTATCTGTAGCTTTTTAACTGAGGCAACATATGGGATATCTAGCTTATGAAATCTCACCTCGATAATAAATGTTCTCAATTATTGACTCTATCTAGTTCATATCACAGCGAGGTAGAATTTTTACAAGGAGATGAGGGCTTCCACATAATTTTCACATCTCCAGCTAGCGTTACCCCAAGCAAAGTAAGGAAAGAGTAAAATCACAACCTCCTCTTTCCCTTCCCTATTTCTGAAACAATCAACCCAAGACCAGAGCACGGAGCCTTCTCATTAGCGAGAACCGGCGTTCATATCAATCCCTTAGATTCTCATTCAGTCTCTCAATTAAGAATACTCCTCTTTTATTTTGGCGGCTAAAGCAGACTCTGATAAAACTTCTAATCACCCACATGTTTTCTAGACCGATACGGTGAGCATTTTCATTTTCGTGTTGGCACATGCAAGCCTCCTTTACTGCCGTTACTAGCTTGAAAATGAAGTATTGTCCTCGTGTTGATCGGATGCAATGCGAAATTAAATCAAACTCACGTTCACCTTCTTTTATTCTTCTATTTATCCACGCTACCTTCTGAAAGCCGCTCTTCCTCTCGTCGGTTTGCTCGGCAAGAATCAGTCGGTAGTCACACGTTGACATCCTCAAATATTTCGAAACAGTTGCATCTTTTTACATTTGACGCGTTCTTCCAGTTTCAAATGAAACCATCTTTTCCTTTCTATAGCTTTAGCTATTGCCACGAGCAAGTAGTTACTGACAGTGTACTTGCTTTAGACTATTAATGACTTGAAATCACAGTAAATATAGGAACCAATTTCTTTCCGTCTGGCATTTCTACTGAGCAAACAGAAGATTATAAAGTAGAACAAACATCTGCCGACACACTGCCATTTTTACGTAAAATCTTCTTTGATGTAAGTTTGGGATTTTATGTTTCGACTAAATAATATATCATCGCTCTCAAACTTCCAGCAATACTTATTTAGCTGACGTACTATCAGCACATGTCTGCATACCATGATTTCACAGTTGGTCTTATCGTTAATCATTATCTTTCAATTCTCTTGATGTAAAATTTTATCTTAGTCCCGTTATGTGTACATCTTTATAAGTGTTCGTGTGGACTTAACCATTCCGACACTTCACACTTTCTTATATTCTTTTTGGTTAGTTTATTAGCTATTGAAAAGGCAACTTTTAATCTTTTATATCATTCATTTAGTAGCATATTATTTTCTCCATCCAGCATTTCATGTTTTTGGGATAATAAACAACGTCAGAATAATCGCTTAATTTATAACCAAGTTAAAGGGACGTCCTCAATTATAGGACTCACGATATAGTGCCTCACTAAGCAATAGTATGCGAGGAGATAGGAAAAGATGAACTTATTTACGAAAACTTAGCATCGATTACATAGAACATTGAATTTCTTTTATTTCCGATTTAATTGTATGAAAACACTATGTATCTCATGCAGAAGGATCGCTTTATTTATATTTCTCTATTAAGTAGCACCCTTTTGGTGTTTTCTGTGTATTCAGGCTTTCGTCTTCTTTAATTGGATTGCAGATTTTTAAACAAAATACACAAATAGAGTTGACTATTTTCCTACACAACTTAAAATATAATAAAATGTGAGAACGGAAAACTTTCCTTTTGATGATCTTTACCTTTCTTCTTCATTGTGAAATATTTCTTCATAGGTTGCTTGTTCTTCGTCATTAGACAAATCATTTGATTGAAAATTTAGCCATGCGAAATAGTTAAATATATTTAACTTTGTCTTAATACATTCCAGTAGTAAAAAGACAAGGTAAATATTAATTTTAAGACATCTCTCGTGAGTGATTTAAATTTTTTTTTTTACGCAGTTTTATGTGTACTTTTCAAATATGAGATTTATTTTCCATAAAATCAGAATTTCCATAATCGAAATATTATGATTTCCAGCAAAAACAAGTGTTAGATATGAAAGTACAGATACCACTACATAGGAAAATAACTTTTACAAATTCATTTAAATGATCAAGAATAAGAACCAGACCAAACCTTAATTTACTTTATCTTACCTTACCTTACCATTCCTTACGTTACCTTACCCTACCTTAATTTACGTAACGTAACCCAACCTTACCTTACTTTACTTTATCTAACCTAACCTAACAATATTATCCTCCGCTTCTGGCTGAAACAAAGTTTTTCGCTGATAGCAGTTTATAAATAAGAGGCTAGCTAGCATTGGTCGAATTTGGGCATTAGAAAGCGACGTGCTCTTAAACGCACTAACCAAAAATTTGCATATTCTCTTACTGCCTTTCGAATCCTTTGCAATTATATTGCAGCAAAAGAAATTTCGATCTTGCCTCAATTTATAGAGTCAGGAAGCTATTACGTTCTGACGTAGAATAGAACTGAATTTAAGCATTCCTGCATTTATCAGCCGAGATAGATGACGGCTGGGAGTGTGGGAGACTAATAATACAGACAGAGTGCAAACTAACCGAATTATAGGTTGCCCAAATGGTCGGCTATCTTGTAGGTTCCGGGACAATAGAGAAAGAAGTACAAAAATTAATTTACTAATATGCAAATTAATATTCTTTTTACAAAGGATAAAATGGACTTTGAAACAAGCTATATAACATATTAGACGAACATGAGCCTCAGCAACTTAAAGTGGAGGGGGGAGACTTGGCGGGACCGGTTGTATTGCACACACAAACAAACTAAACTCACCAAAGGGTCCCTCAAAAGACCTAGAGCGTACACGAAGCAGACGATAGAGGCTAACACTGGGTGGGGAGGTGAGATAGTAGAGAGAGCAATGGCACAGGTGAGTTGCGCGTTGCTGTTACCTGGAATATGTCGTCCTAGGGAGTAATCCTTGCCTTGGCGCAAAGTTCAAATAATAGCCCCTTGACAAAAACTAATAAGGTAATGAACTTAGATCTTGCCTTCTGGTTTAGAACACCGAGTCGACTTAGCGCGTTGCTTTGGAGGAACGGGTAACAACGAGTACAAGGTAGACTCACGCAAGTTAAACGGGAATACCAGGAGCTTGAGAGGTTTTGAAAAGAATTGTTCAGAGTTCAAAGGGACGCGAATAGTGGGTACGAACAGGGAAGTGCGGACGGCAGGTACTGAGAGGGGCGGGCAGAGAGCGGATACTAACGAAGTGGGTAAGCGGCGGATACTGCCTTCCAATACTGGTGCCGGAGGATTTATTTTGAAGTCGGATGGGCTTTTCCCCCCTCCGTCAAAAGAGGAGGGTTCCAGAGTCCGCCACATCGGCAGGCAAGGGTAGACTGGCCCTATTAGCACGATTGCGGGAAGGTTCCTAACCCGGCGAAGCGAAACTTTGTCCGACTTACAATGAGACCTTTTCGGCCTATCAAGCTTGTCGCGGTTTTCTGCGATGGCGGGCATTTAAGCCACTACGAAGTTTCATATTTCGCACTTCCATTAGCGAACTCATAAGGCTCGACCACGTGACTCTTGTCTCTCTCTCCCTGAATGGCGCGGACGCGCGCATCTTTCCCATTCTCTCTCTCTGATCTCTGATACGTTCAATTCCGAATCTACACTCCAAATCTACTCGCACACATTAACGTTATACACACAAATGACCTCGCTATGACCTTCCGCCACCTTTTTTTGATTAGTTTGACGTCATAATGGACCCGCCTCCACCCGCCATCTCAAAGAACATCCACGAGTCTTTGTTTGATTAGTTTAGTGACATTTTGCGAGCAATGCCCAATCTAAACGCCGAGGCTACACACAAACATACATCTCTGAAAATACACACATATGAACGTCATAATTTCCCCTCCCCTCAAAAAACATCCCTGATTCTCTGATGACCTTTTAAATCGACTTTACCGCCCTTTCCCTTACTTCCCCAAGAGAATCAGAAGCGACAGAGAGAGAAAGTCCAATAGGATAAGGTTTTTTTGTCGCGGTTCGAATATTCATGTATTGTCTCGTATTAGCATTTCAGCGGAGGGCCACTTAAAACATCTTTTCACTCCACCTACGCACTTGTTTTTACTCATTTGTCTCTAAGCTTCTTTGTGTGTTACACGTTATAAGATGATCCTCCATAGTAACTGCAACTATTTTGCAACCGAAGTTGTGTGTGGATTGGTTTATAAATTTAGCCCATACTATTCATCTACGGTTGATTTCTTCGACCAGCTTCTTTTAATTACTAATAAACACTCAATTGATTGAATTTTTTTCTGTATGATATGGCTCACTCCAACAATCTCTTAACTACAATAACGAAAAACAAGTAATTCAAAATCCATAGTTCATCGATTTAGAAGACTTACACACTGGTAAAAAATTAAAACTCGAACTTATGGATCAGCTTATCCGTTACTGTACACGGATGGATAAGTTTTTTGCATATTACATTCTAACATGGCGAATAATAGCGAGAAACTAGTGAACATCGGAATATTTTTGCTTTCTCTTATAGTCTTCCCACCACAACACTGATAGAATGAAAGCCAAGATTGAAGAAGCAAGGATGAAATAATTTTTCTTGACACAATTTCAAGAAGACGAATTGAATCAGTGGTAATATAACCGGTATTATCTCATCTTTATTTTATTCATATTAATCATAGAATATTATAAATGATAAAATTATTATATGTTTAAGGAGATCATAATAACTGACCATGATTATATGTATATTAACTTTTTGTAAATGCTATGTAAGGTCCCTTTGAAACCGAAAATTATGGTTCAATAACTCCGTTGGAGTTCGACTTGGTTACGAAATGTACCTGGAAAACCATTTTCCCTCTTAACTCTTTCACATCACCGTGTTCCTCGCCTCTGAAACCCATAAATGGTACATGGATATGAATATTAGCTTCCTCTCAACCATCATCATATCCAATTAAGCGTTTCATAGTATCGTAGGTGATTATATCTTTAGTTTGATGGTTTATGCTTAATTTTGTAGCACAAGGTTTAGACTTCAACCGACTCATCGTTTGGATGCTTACCCAATACTATTTGGGGTACCTAGAGCAGAATGAATATCCATAGGCATTGGCACCGTAGCATCTTTGATCATATGGTTGAGATTGCATAGGAATTCTCCAAGTTGATGTTGTGGGTTGTATTTGCTAGCAATGAAGATGACACTCTCTGTGTCACACTAAAACAACAGTTCACCTAACCAGTCTAAGAGGCCGCAGAGCTTGATTCGAGCATACACGCTTGAGAATGCTGCAAATGGAAGAATCGTTACGTGGGAGTCAACTTCTACATGTTCAACATTCTCCACTTTATCTATGTATGCATTGCCAACTACATCCAAGGAGTTTATAATATAATCGTGTATTTTAACGCTCTATAACATCATGGTTCAAAACACAAATAACCGTTTTCACACCCGAATCCTCTGAGCAAACTTTCCCAAATAGACTGGAGCAGGGTTCATTGGCTTTTTTGTATTATTATTATTATTATTATCATCGCCTTCAAGTTTTATAAAATTATTAAATACATATTCGTTGTACAATGCGTTAATACTTACATAATCACATTTTGATTGTAATATGTATCTCGACTAAATAAGATCAATGGAGAAAACTAATCGCAGGAAAAAGTCCTTACCTGTTTAGACAGAGCTTTGTTCTAAAACGCTTTCCAGGATTCCTTTCGATGTTGTCTATTTGTATATCGATCTCCTCAAACAACCTCTTCACATTTACTATTTCGTCCTTCTGTCGATCCATTCCTCGCGGAAATCCAGAAGCCTCTATTTTTTCTTCTAGAAATGTTTTTATGTACAACCCCTCTCTCTTTTCAAAATCCTCAAACTCTAAATATTTTTTATCTTATGCATCTTTTACAGTGCAAATTTAGGTTGTGGAGTTGTGTACACTGCATATCATACGTTGCTTTTCAGAGTGATCGCACTCGCGTGAGTTTTGCTGGGTGAATATGATGAAGAGTGTGAAAGTAAGTTTACCATCTATGGATTATACAGAAGACTATGAGTGAGAAGATCAACTTTCACGATCCAAGAATATGTATTATACATAGCGTCGGTAAATTCTTGAATAAAGGGAATTTCTCACAGAGATACTTAGCCTCAATTTGATCCTATGAGATATGGATTGTTTTTCATGCAGTACGGAGGTAAGGAGCAAAGTCGAAGTAATGGATTTTCACACCTTCGGATTCTTGGTAGTATAATATAAATGGGTTACATCTGCCGCAAAACCTTGCACTTTACACATTCAAGACACCATTCACTACATCGAAGGCGATTCTATTAACTGTCTTGCGTTGTTTTGGAATGGTTTGTATTATGGTTTCAAATTGACACTCGCAGAGAAAGATAACCTTGTATTTGCTACCGAGAATTCAATCACTCTCTATTGTGTGGTAGTAGCGGTCCAACGACTGACATCGATCTATTGACTTTCTTGCAAGAAGACATCTTTATACACCTTATAACAGCTAAACTTCTCAAAACATGGGCGAAGGATAAAAAATCTTGAATGCAATATTTAATACACTCTGTATGAATATTGTATTCTTTTCGTTGAATTTTTTGTAAAAGTTCTTTTCAAAGTATATCTTTTCCTCATTGCTCATTTTCTCATAGATAAAATGCATTTTATTCAGGAATCGGAGCGATATAGTTCAAGGTTTCCCTTGGAATGGATATCGTAAAGAAAATAACCTTTTTCCATTTGGTAGATTCCCATTGTTTTTCGCAGTTTATTCAGCGATAAAGGCATGAATAAGAGTAAATCCTTAAAGGTTTGTCATGAACGAGCTCTATCTTATAGTTTTTAAGGGAGATTTTAAGTCCCCACTTCATTGGATTCGAAGTGAAAAGATTAGGATTAAAATATTGAAGCAACTCTTCAGAGATGAATTGGCCACCTAAGTTAGCATTATTATGTACCAACACATATGTTTTCACATTTTCTCTCGACCCTCTTATTCGTATCAAATCTTTTCTAACGGGTTTACAAGTGAAGTTTTTATCATGTCTTTAAAATGCTTTTTTCGTGGAGCACAATTCTTTTATTCATCATATGTTTCATTCTCTTTGTCAAAACAGAGTTCATAGATAATCTATGTAACCAATATATAAGAAAAAAGTATGATGATCGCACTTAATATGGTACAATGTCAGAATACATGGCATTCCATTTCTTAAACATCGACTTCTTCGAGCTTTACATCCAGCACGCATGCTATGCTCCATCTGCTTTTTAGTATGTATAGGATTTTGAACAAAAGAATTTATCACACTTGTGTCGTCTCACTCTGTTTGCACTCTCAATGGCCCCAAAAAATCTTCGCACAAGTATGAAGATTCTTGCGTGTATTAAAACACGATTGGTTCGAGAAAGATCAATTGCACTCATCACATAAAGTCACTAGATTTCTTTCTCTATCACAATGCCCGAGACACTTACTGCACACTCCTACACAATCTTTTATATGGGACGTTACGTTTTCATGGAACCTATAGCAAGAAAAACACATGAAGTTGTTAAATGGAAGTATCTTCCTTTTAATATATATTCTTATCACTAATGTTTCGATTTGGATAGTAGGTTTCACCTCAAGACCAATGAATACGAGTGAAATGAGAGTCATATGTGTGTATGCTCGTGTATGTGTGTGCCCATGTGTGAGAGTGTGTGTATGTAGACTCAGATTGTGTGCTTCAATATTAATACTGTACTGTCTAAAGATATGTAAACCTCAAAAAAATTAATTTTGTTCGTTCTCATTTCTTAAAACCGAGACAATGAGCCAACCCAGATCTTTTGCAAGAAAACTCAATTTTTTATCTGTAATATATCCATTGGCTCCATCATCTAACAATAAAACACTTCATTTTCATAACTCCAAAATGTCAAAATTAATACTTAATATTATCTTGATGATATCTTGTCTCATTTGCTTCATGAGATGACGTAAAATATGACAAATGGTACCCCTTGCCACAATACACAATCAGAGTATCATAATTTAGAGCTCAGCTTAAAAAGCGAATTCCTGCTCATACTAAAAACTTCCCTAAGCGGCTAAGGGAAATGCGAATTTTAAGTGAAGATTTCACCTGTTAGCTGTCGTAACTTGCGACGGGAGTCATAATGAATCTTCTTTTAATAATTTATTTTGTTTGTTTCAGGCATCTTGGGAAAATGGTATTGTTTACAGACCACCCTGTATATGAAAAAAAAATATAATACCAAGTGGACAAAGGGTAAAAGCATGAACACAACACCGGCCAACACTAACTTTAGTGTCTAAGTTCTTTTAGTTAATTCAAGACAATTTTGATGTGCTTGATCCAAAAATAACATTGGTTTTGCTCCTTCAAGCCAACTATTTTAGTTTATCACCACATGATTTGTTTACGTTTTAACATGAGGGAGTATTTTTTATATGATGCAATTCTGCCGTCTTAAGGCAAAAAGCATTGACTGCAAAATTGTTAATTTGGGGAAAACGCAAAAAACGGATTTCGGCCTCAAATAAGGATCTGATAACATTAATGGTAATTTTTTTTTGGGGGGGGGGAAATTGTAAGCATTCATCTATATGAATCTTGCAATATAATTTGGTTTAATCAGTTAATAACTTCAATATATTCAAATTTGTCCAGTAAATTTTGACTTAATGCTTTGTACCTGAAAACAGTTATAATAATTGGGTCATCTTATAATAAAATGATTTTTGTGGAAAAATGGTATAGGTATACCTATATCTAAATAATTGATAGGTACCTATTATATCATTAGACTCTATTGGTAAATAGATATTTTATCATTTTAACTTTTACCAGAAAAGTTTGGAAAGGAAAATAAAAAAGATACATTGTAAAGCAATATTATTACAGAAAACAGAAAGAAAACATTGTAGACAACATAACTAGGTAGGTAATTGAAAATATTTTTTCCTTAGTTAATGCAGGAAACCTAAAAATAAAAAAATCTTTGGTAAAACTTTACTTTTCCTACATACCTAATTGCAGCAAACAAAAGACAACACGATAATGAAAAAGAAATATTTGCAAAAATAATGAAAATTATGGCAAATCTTATAACTGGATAATAGAGCAAAAATAGTTCCAAAGTATACCTAGGTATATGAATAGAGCTACCTACCTATACGTAAGAATATCAATTTAATTTTTTTTCCAACAAACAAAATCTTGCGATTATTGAAACCTCATTTCTGCATACGTAATGTCAGCAATCAAAAGAAAAAAAATTGGTTTTTATACGCTTCCAAGAAGATCTGGGCTGTTCTTGCTTTCTGGTAAATTGATCCAAAATTTTTTCCTGTTTTCAGGCATTAAACTTACAAGCTTGTCTAAAATATTTTCCATCTTTTTTGAAGATAAGCCTCTTGGGTAATCTGACATAGGTTTTTCCAATAATTTTTTGCGAAATTTAAACTAGCATGAACAAAGTCTGCAACTTTAAAGTCTCCCTTGTAGTTGGTTTTATATTTTAAGATACGGCTACCCTTTTCAAATTTTGCTTCCACAATCTCTGCTAACAATGGAAGGTTTGTTTCTTTTATCCCTTCACGAAGCCGAGTTTTTCTCTTGACCGAAATATCCGGAATATCGTTAAAATAGGCACTCAAATTAATATCTAATACTTTCAAATTTTTAACGGATGCATCAATA
Organism: Ceratothoa steindachneri; assembly: GCA_963969495.1. Lineage (NCBI taxonomy): Eukaryota > Metazoa > Arthropoda > Malacostraca > Isopoda > Cymothoidae > Ceratothoa > Ceratothoa steindachneri. The sequence goes on along the minus strand of OZ018324.1, from coordinate 32,693,450 downwards.
ACTGATTTCAAATCTTGATAGTCATAGATATTATCCTTTTTCCTAATATTTTTTTCTATGTGGCCGTGGATGCCATCGGCGGCCATGAAGGTGTGCCCAGGCACTAGATACTTAAAGGTGATGCTATTGACTTGTTCACTGGTGTTAACAAGGATTATCATTGCGCTGTAAAGTGCCCAATTCTTATTTTGGGCGGCGCAATTGTCAGCCCCAAAAATGAAATTAGCAGCATCTCTTTCTGTTCTTATTAAGTCTAAATAAGCATTGGCCAAATGTTCCTTGTTTCGGCAAGCAATTGATTCTGTCCAGAGGACTGCATAATGATTATAAGTTGATTTTTCTTTTTGGCCGATACATGCAAATGTCTCATTAAAAATTATCAGGCGTGGAGAAAATACACAAGTTTTTATACCTTTCATAATAGGTTAAAGAACTATCTTTTGCATATCAACAGCAAAAACTTGGATTGTAGAATCCCATTTTTGAGAGCAATCGTAAACATATGCTCTTCGTGCATCTTTTGCAAGTTCATTATGCATAGTCCATTTTGCTTTCAGTGATTCATCTAATATACCTGAATAATTTTTAAAATATAAACAGGTGTCGCAAAGATCAGTAGAGTCAGTTCCAAATCCAATATTTAGTTTGTTAAACACTCTTGAGTATGTAGCGTAGGAGCAAAAATCAGGGTTCTCTTCAATAAAGGTTTTATATAGATCCTTCACTGTTAATTCAGGGGATAAATATCTTCTATTTGGAGCGTGCTCCCTCCTATAATGCGAAATTTGGGAATTCATCTTTTCTATGTGATCAATAATGATTTCTTCATTTTTCTTGTTGCTAGGTTCATGTTTTCCCCTCATATCAAAAAACTCAAAATCACTTAAAGAATTAGATCCACCTAAACTAGTAGAAGCTTTTTTAAACACATCCAAAATAATGCGATTACTTGAAAAGCCTATTGTGTGTAAAAACATTGTCTGACACACTTTGAATTCTGACCCTGACTCATTTAAGAAAGTGTATACGAAGGTGCATGACTTTGTAAAGCATGAGGAATTGGAGCGTCTGCGCTCAGTCGTGGGGTATTTCTTTATTCTTCCTAAAAGCCACTGCTTTTGAACAGATCTGTCCATTTTCAAAAACTCACTATGTATGGTATTCCGCAATTCAGGAGAAGTGGATTTAATACACTGTTGCTTACACGAATCTTTGCAGGGAGGAAGCAATGGATGTTTTTCTCTTTGAGCTTCTAATTGAGCTTTAGCTGTTCGTAATCTCTTTGATTTTTTTCTTTCATCAGCTGCTGCAGTTTCTTGACTATTTTGTTCAGGGGGAAGAAGTTGAATATTCTGAGAGGGTTCTTGAGGGCTTTGTTCCAGGAGAAGAAGTTGATTATTCTGAGAGGGTTCTTGATGATTTTGTTCAAGGGGAATTTAAATGTTCTGAGAAACTTCTTGATGTTCATTTTCATCTATACTCCTATTTGATTCAGCATCATCATCATTTGGAATTACTCCACTATAAAGGCTAAAAAAAATTTATTAGCTTATTAATTATATAGAAAACGATATAGAAAATTGAGCTATATATATTATATATGTATATACTATGATATAAGTCTGATCTTATCTGTGTGTGTGTGTGTCACACTCTGCAGAGCCTAAATGGGGGCGTATTGGGAAAAAATATATATATATCATCTTATGTAATTTGGGGCTGCGGGGTGCTTAAAACTATTTCCAAGTCCGTATGACCAATGGTTAAAAAGTTATGAACCAAAAACTTGATCTATATATAACTTTTACATGCACAGAAAGACATCCAAAACTCTATTTCACATAAATTTTAGTATATTAACCTCACTAATTTAAAAGAAATTGTACAAAGTATCATGTTGTGCTCAAACAAAGGAAATGATTTCTCGGAAAAGCAGTGTCTTTTGTTAAACAGCTGTACAATTTTTATTTCTTTTATTCTTGAAAAATACAGGGTGAGCCAAAAAAAAGAAGGATTATTAAAAAATTTACTTAAAATTGATTTTTATATTTTTAAAACTAAACCGTAGATAATGTTTAGTTTAAAAATAGGTATAGAAAAATAAAGTTTTAGTCAGTCTTTTAATAATGGCCCCTTTTTTTGGCCCACCCTGTATATTTAAAAACAAACAAAAAAGTTAGTTTGACATTCAACATTAACATTAGCTATAGAATTTAAACATAATATCATCAGTTAAAAGAAGTTACTCACCTATTCCTCAATTCCCTAAAAACGGCTTGTGCACTGGTAAACATTACGAAACAATTTATTCAGACCTTTCAATTAGAAGGACAGAAGTGAAATGAAATCCCTCTTTCAAATTATGATCGAGATATAGGTACGTGAAATTAATCATGTTTTGCTTTGTTCAAACAGATCAGAACCTGCAGAAACATGACGGAATTGCAGCTCAGGCTGAGTTCTCAATGCGAATCATATTGTATAATCTACTTAATGCATTTTGTCTGCAACTTGCTATGGGAATTCACATTGAAATTTGCAGGCAAAACGCATTATCTAGCTAAAATTTTGTACTTAATGCTTTCTGCCTGAAAAGAAAGGATTAATGCTTTCTGCCTGAAAAATCCTTTTATTTTAGGTGGAGATAATGCTTGTTGAGCTCTCTTAAAATTTTAATGAATTAAATAGCATAACTGGCAACTTCTAGTTAGATGCGTCTCGTCGAGACGAATCCAACGGTACCAAAATCTCAAAAATCGCATTTTTGCAGTTAATGCTTTTTGCCTTAAGACGGCAGAATTATCTTTTTTATTTATTTGAATAAAAATTCTGAAGATTTTATATCCAACAACAATTTGTTGCCGGTCAATGAAATAGATTCGTCCATAAGATCTTGTAGAAATAACCCCTATCTTTTTTTCTACATCTTTTGTTAATACATATGTGCACCGTTTTTCTTAACAGGAATCAAGTTACAAGTTTCATAAAGCGTGCTTACCTTGCTTATTTTGTTATGAAACTTGCTGACTAGGATAAAAATTGAGCGCCGCACATATTATGCAATGCATGCAGCGAGTATCTGCGTCGTCGGAGCAAAGGCAAGAACTTTGGTAGGGTATAAAGGCTATCGCGGAACCCGGTTCACACGGCCCAAAGTAAATACACACATAAAATTTATAGAAAACCAGGGATGTAAAGGCCTACCAGAGGTTCAGCCGAATTTATCAAGACGGTGCTAAGTTACGAAGTATTCGCAAAGGGTTAAATACACGCACAAAAATTATTTACAGTATTATTTACATCAAAATTAAAATGAAATAAATTAACTGTTAACAAATTATACGGGGGTCATAAAACAATAATGAACTTTCTGACTAGGATAAAAATTGAGCGCAACACATATTATGCAAAGCATGCAGTGAGTATCTGCGTCGTTGGAGCAAAGGCAAGAAGAGTTGAGCAAAGAACTTTGTTAGGGTGTAAAGCCTATCGCGAAACCCGGTTCACATGGCCCAAAGAATACGGCAACTATAATCAAAATTATGAATCCAATCCTGAGATATCAATAATTAAATATTATTAATACGGCAACTATAATCAAAATTATGACTCCAATTCTGAAATATCAATAATCAACTACTTAAGTGTAGTATAGATTTATAACGTTTTTAACCCTCGAATGCTTTTGGTGGGAGAATTTTACCCACCAGCTTGTCAAAGAAATACTTATTCCGGTACGAAAACTGCGCTGCCTGTCCTTACATGTTTCATCACCACAAGTAAGTTTACTTGGTATGAGCAGCCACAGGTGTCTATGTCAGCTAGAATGCCAGCAAGGAACATTATACCTAATTACACCAAAGGTCCTACAGGTGAGGCAAAGTCTGCCGCCATCCCATGCGACTGCGTTTCATTATTTATTACGGAAAACATGTGAATGAGATACTAGTCTGGACAAACAGAAATGTTGAAGTCGACGGTGCAAAAATATACTAAGAGGAATGCAGACCATAGGACACTGCTAGAAATATTGATATTCAGTGTGGGCCAGCGAAATAACCACCTGTCTATTCTGGAAATGTAAGACACAGTAATTGGGGCTACTCTGTACCATACAGGCTTGACACTGCAAAGGTTTGAATTCCTCCTAAATCGTCTCTGGTTTGATAACCCCAACACACGATATGAGAGAAAAGCAACAGACCACCTGGTACCAATCCACAAAATCTGAAACATATTAATTCAACAGTGCAGATACATGTATGTGCCAAGGAAAACCATGACTGTAGATGAACAGCTGCTGGCGCTTAGGAGGAGGTGTTCTTTTAGGATTTATATCCCAAACAAATCAGCAAAGTATGGATTGAAACCTATTCTCTCTAATGAAAACAAGAGCAAGTACTTGGTTTTTGCTATCCTGTACCTTGGCAATGGAGAACCAAACCAAATGAAAGAGTTAGGCCTCGGCCATTACTATAAAAAAGAGATCACCAGGCCATTCTACCACACCAATTGCAACGATACAATAGAAAATTGGTTCACATCAGCCCCTTGGCACTAGATATCTTACAAAACTCTAGTCTGACATTTATTGGCACAATCAAAGCTATCAGGAAGGAAATAATCAACATACACACTTAACATCCCGTAAACTAAAAGGTGACCGCTTTGCCTATTATATGGCATGCTCAACGCAGCACATAATGAATGCATAAAATTTATCTCGTGATCTAAAGCTTCTTATCTCAACCATGTTCAAACTGCCAAAACCTGTCGCTGCTGCTGCTACTCATGCCGCTCGTAAATACCAAATGGCTGCAGAGACCATCAGAGCCCAAACAAGGTGCCACTTTGGCGAAGGCCGAGCAGACAAGAAGACACGCTACAAAGGCTATTATTGTCACAGAGCTGTCTGCCCTCAACACTACCATCCATTCTTCTCTGCCTGTAAACAACGTTAAGGTAATTAGTAAATGTATCGTAAAATAAAACACATAAACGTTTACCTTTCTTTGTTGCTTACCTTAAAGCTTGCGAAAAAAATTGCTTTTTTTTCGTTGATCCCACCCACCCAACTTGAGTCTCCAGCAACCAAAGGAGTTGGCACCCCAGCCCATCGTCCATGGAGCCCTTAGATTTTTAGTTCTAGATTTTATCATTAATGTGTTTAAAGGATTAATGTTTTATTTGAAACTTTTTCATTTAATTCATATCATTTTTATTCTTCCACATTTTAGAACTATTTTCATTTAGTAAGGAAGTAATAGCCTTATCTTTCATTACTGTATTGTCAAATTTAATAAAATTGAGTGCAAGTAATTTTTATTAAATTCTAAAAGTGGGTAAAATTTACCTAGCAAAACCAATGGTGGCACAGAGACCTACGAAAGCATTCTAGGGTTAACTAATGCTCCGCCATACAAAGGGTAGTGTTCACTTCTCATTTAATCTAGCCCCACACTGGTCGCTGTCTAATTAATGGTTTCGGTTTGAAGTTTATTTAATTGTGATTGTCGCAGAAAAAAAGTGCAATCAATAATGAATGAACTAACCACATGTATAGGTCACGTGTATGTTAGGGTCACATATAGGTGGTTGTTATTTCTGTAATAAAATGGAATACGATGAAATATAGATTGCAGGAAAAGACGGGTCAGTTCAATCAAACTGAGTCAGATGGAACCAAATAGTCCCGTTCGCGGTAGCATTAATTAAAATTGCCGTTTAAAGGTTACACATAAATCAATTCCTTTTAAACCATATTTAACACCAGATTTAATTTAATAATTAATAAATTATTTTTTTTTACAACAAGAAAGCTCAAAGGTGTCATGTCAATAAATGTCATTCGAATCTCTAACATTTAATTTCTCTGATTTCCCAGAGAGTCGTTTGTAAACACATCCTTTTACGTCTCTTGTGGAGGAACCTCAAAATTCATCACCTTCGCATTGTTTAGAATTTAATAAAGATTTAAACCACGTTATCTTGGATTCAGATTTCAAAGTTAATAAAGTTTATCTTAGTCAGATGATTCATATTTGTAAATTTCTCAATTTACCCCTGTAACTTTTTATTTTATTCCATTTTTTTCTTCTCTGTGAATAGGCACGTTACCGTGGATGTAACAAAACGAAGAAGATACAGAAGAGAAACAGTAATTCTTCGCAAATAAGTTATTCATAAAAACAAGAATAAGTTTTATTTTCACATTTTCCGTCTCCTTTTCATTTAGAGAACTAGAGACACATGAACGAGAGTTTATATATTTATTTATACTTCATGCAATAAAGTAAAGAATATTTTTTAACTAATGAGACTAGGAGAAATCGTATATTTTCTACGGAGATAAATATTTTTAAGTAATAAACGAAATATGACAGAAAAGTTTTCAGCAATTTCAGCAAATTATAGCCGCCGGCCATTTGTGTAGATAAAGATCAATTTATTTTTTGAAATCATTAATGTTATGCAAGAAGATTAACATTAAATTTAATCTGAATCTGTGCAAGAATTAAACAGGATTTTCCTATCATAAATTTTATTTGGTATTTTAAAATTTCCCCGCTGTGCAGGGCACTACAGTGTCCCTTCTTCTCTTATTTGGATTCTTTTATCGGTTTGGTGCGCTTAAACTGCAAACAATTCCATTTTGATTTATTTAATTATATCCGGCTATTGTTTATGGAGCTTGAGTTAATAATAATCACATCTACACAAATAAGCTATTCAAGGGAATTACTTATACTGATCAAGATCAGCAAAAATGCGCGTTTTTCCTATCTCTAGTGGCCTAAGTAGTTTTCTCTTTTCAGTATCCCTTATCAATATACCTTGCTTTGCTACCTCTAATTTCTCCACTTTATTTTCTATCTTTTATTTAGTATTTTAGATCGGTTATGCTCATGTTGGATTTCATCTTTTTAAAAATGAATAAAACTAAATAATTAAAGTAAATAAACGAGTTAATAAGATCAATTATGACTATGATCTGAACTAAGTATGCATAATAATAGATAGAGATGGTTAGGCAAAAAATGAGAAGTATCCTTTATACTGCGCCGGCCATGCTAAGGGAGGTTTTTCATTCCCTGCTGATTACAATTAGTGATTTATTCAATAGAACAACAATTCAATAGCTCTAATGGTGCGTGTATTGCCAGTTTAAAGCATGCTAACTATTGCTATAGCAACCACTTGCCGTTACTGCATTCATTTCATAATAACTGCCAATTACCGACTGAGAAAGACCTTAAGATACATTAAATGCCATTTCCAGAGAAGAAAATGGGATATAAATTATATATAATTTAGTATAATGTTCCTTTTTTATAGTCATTTTATATGTTTAAGTAATATTTATCTATTCTCTTCCTAAAATATGGACTGAGGTGCTTAAATGACTTTCAAGGGTTTGATATACCCATATTTACGAGAAAAGTATCAATTATATCGCAATGTTAAATTCTTTTTTATAATTACTAGTAAATACTTTGTTATCTATCTTAAATAGCAATGTAGACACTATGGTAGTGAAACCTTTTAGTATTTAAAGAATACGACGAGAACACAACTGAAACAACGTTTTCGGATGGCAAACAAGTTAGAATTTCTCATTTATTTCTACATTATGAAATTAACTTCGCCGTCTAAGATTGAATGCATTCTAATCTTAAAGGGGGGCTGCCACAATAAGATCAAAACCATCTTCTAATAAGACAGCAAAAATAATCGTTTATCTTACAAATTGAAACTTGTTAAGGCGGCCAGAATGGTGTATTTCATGTATAGTCACTGGCTGTGCGTTTCTGACGAAGTACAAAGCTGGATATATTAAAAAAAATGCTAAAATTATGAAATTATGATAAGGGAAAAAGTATTGCGTATGGCCTCTTCTGTCTCGATGAAATACAGCAACTCGACATGGACTCGATTCTTGTACGGTACACTTCTAGAGAGATACAATATCGATAGCTAGTCACAGTTGCAGAGATTTGGAGCTAGCAGATTTGGGTGCGAATATAACTTGCCACCAAGTCCCATTAATGTTTGATGACTTCATATAAGGTGAAATAACGTGGTGGTCAAATCATTCATTATAACTCTAGAATGCTTCTTAAACCATTTAGGGCAAATTTGGCTTGATGATACCGTGCAATATCAAGCTTGAATAGTAAAAAGTTGTGGTATACATATCAATGAATTGGGGTCAATGCTCTTCAAGCGTTTACCAAACCATGAAATGACGTATTTAGGCGGACTGGTAGCTTTAACCCATGCGACATGACGCTAGCCAACACTAGTATGAAACCACTACAAGCCTGGTTGCCAAATGTGGTCCATGGCCTAATGGGATCTAGGCAAACTCAAACTCCACCAACAGCAAAATACAATTCAACCATGTGCTTTTGGACCTTGCCACATGTTAGAGGTTTAAATGGTCCAATTAGAGACGTTTTGAGCACAGGGTGTGCTGTGACCAGTGTCGATATCTTATCAAGGGTACTTTGGTAGGTTTTCTACTCGCATATCCTATGGACCGTAAATAACGCGACAGTGACCTGGTGGATATGCATTTAATCCCTCCTGCATCGAATTTGGATACGATTTGTTTCAATAATGCTTAGCTGATCTATGGACAATTGTAGACAGAAGCCACTGGTAACTCTCATAAGTATTCATTGTATGGCACTGGGCTGTCTACGCTGGTAGGTAATGCCTTTGATTTGGTATTCTTGTTACACACGATACACTCTAGATCCAGGAAAGGTGAATATCAGCATAATCTAAAAAGATTGTCTCATCTGTCTGGCACCTAATATCATGCATGCCCCTTTCGATCTCCATTAATTATCATTGCCTTACCATAAACAGCCTATCCGTTGTTCACAATAACCAAAGAGATATCAATTCACAAAAGATACATGTCTAAGAATTTCCATGACGTCAAAATATGGCGGAAGTGCACACCATTACCTTTACATATTGCTATCACGTAAAATTTGAATTTATTTTAATCTTATTCCCATACTACTGCTAAAGAGATTACAATTTTTTGGAAAGAGGGGAATATAACTAAGCATTATACATATACATATATATATATATATATATATATATATTTTTTTTAAATGAATGTTAATTTATAGCTGAATTAAATCAGGAAACCAAGAAAAAACTCAAATTTAACGGATAATTAATAAATTTGTCAAATCGAAATAAAATAAGAAATCCTTAGAAATCAGGTAATGCATATTATTCCCAAAATCTGAAACAATTTTCCTGGGACACGAATATAGACGGGTTGAAACGAATATCGAATACAATTACAGAATAGATCCGGACGGATGAAAGGTCGCCTTCGGCGCAACCATATAAACATCATAACTCAAGTTTAGAGGAGTTCAATGCCTGTTTTACGAGCCAGACTGCCAATTGTACCTCATTTCGAGTCAATGGTGAGGCTTAGTCGAACCTAATCCCGTAATGGCTCTCAGAAAGCGGATTTCATTACATCCGTAATCTGGGAAGATATTCCAGGAAATGGGATTTATTTATTCGCTCGGCAAATCAAAGGGCGAAGAAAGATGATTTTAGTTGTGGGTTCATTAATTATGATGGAAATCTTTCCGTCATGTCAGGAACAAGTTCGCGATTCGAAGAAGTTTAAGGAGTTTTAGGGAGCACAGTGACGATTTTTATTTTGGTTGTAGGTGAATGGAAAAAGAAGCTGGGCTTAACATTCAATAAAAAAATAGTGAGTAGTCGTGGAATAACAAAAATAAAGATTCAATCGAGAGAAAATATTTGTAATATAAAAGATGGAAAAATCTTCTTTAAATCGCAGTATTTAGTTGTTTTTCTTCTACATATACTACTTTTTATATTAGGCTCCTAGTTGTTATCTTCTTGTCAATTCTCTGTTAGGCCAAGATTTAATAATTTACACGATATTTGCTCAATTTTATACATTTTTTTTGCCTCATTTAATTATTTTACCCTTCCCTACATTATGCACCTAAGATATTTCCTGCTGTGTACGTTTTTAGCTTTGACCTTATTAACTATTTCCGTTTATTCATTAATTCCTTTTTTCCAAATCCTAATCATACACTGAATTGAAAAAATTGTTTTGTCGGTTATCGCTATATCAATCATCGTCTAATCGAACTAAATCCCTCCCTACCTTCCTGGTGTCGTCTTATTAAAAGTTAATTTGATTAAACTATCTATTTGCCTATTCAGTATTATGTTCTTTAATATATTTACTAGGTTTCTATATGAAAATTTTAGAAGTAATACTCTAATTATAAATTCAGTTAGGGTAGGATCATTCTTTCTACCAGAAAAGCATTACAGAGCATGAGATCGAATAGAAATTCTACCATAATACGATTCTAACTAAACGTTAATTTAATTTCCGGTGAAAATAGCATGCGCTATCATTTAAATCTTGTGAACATAAAAAGAAAATACTCTTAAGGGTTCTCCAAATATTTACTTCTATGTCTCTATATTTTAGCCTCCAGTAGGGTTAAGGCATTTCTGAGACAAAAAGAAAAATATATATTTGTTATTTTTATTTAATCGTAAATTTATACTTAAATTTTGCAATTTGTGAAAACAGCTCGTTTTTGTTATACAATCGGCTATGAAGCTCATAGCAGAATGTATATAAATTTAATGGTATTAAAAAATGAACAGATTTAAAATGTTAGCTTAACACTAGAAGGACCAACAGCGTCATTTGACCCATTTTCATCTTTGAAATGCTCATAATTTAACATTTTTTTTTTTTATTTCAGGATGTATAAATTTTCGTGTTTCTATGGTGCCTATACACCCTATGTATTATACGTACATTGAAGCAACCCCAAAAATTAGATGTCCTACTACCGGCCGCGTTAATTGACGCATGGCCAGTTTTCGTCATTTGCCCGTGCTTTCATGGATAAACACGTCTGGAAACGTTTGTTTTTAGCTCTCAGTCTCACTCGTTGTCTCTCATCATTTAGTCAGTTACTATTAGGGAGATGAATGCGTTGTGTTTTTAGACACTGTTGTACGATTTTTATTTGTGTGTAAGCTATAAATTATTATTTGCTATATAAATGAATAACTACTTGCCATTTTTTTCAGCTTTTATAATCAATTTGTAATAAAATTCACTTTTGAAAACCCTCCATAGAAATTTAAATGGCTAAAAAACAAACTACTGAACAAATATTAGAACAGCGTAGAAATATACCTTATGATTCATCAGATGGCGAGCTGTCTGATACTAATGAATATAATATTACTGATGATTCCTCATATGATTCTAGTGATGAGAATCAAACAACATAGGTAATGTACTTCTAAACAATGAAAAACGTAGCAGCAATGATAGCATAGCAAATGATTCTCAATGTTTTAAAGGTAAGGATGGTTCTTCTTGGCAGTTTGATGTTCCATCTCAGAATGCATGTGGCCATTTCCCGCAACATAATGTGCTAATATTTTAGTCGGACCCTACCACATACGCTACACGAGTAATCAGAGATAGTCATCTTTCTTCCTTTAGAATTTTGTTCAATAAGCCAATACTTAGAAATAATCAGAACTGTACAATTGATTAGGGTCAAAGTGTTCCTGGAAACAAAGACTGGCCTGTTAGTTTAGATGAATTAGAAAAATATATTGGTCCTATAATTGTTCGTGGCGTTATCGGGGGAAGAAACTTACCGATCAAAAGTATGTGGAATTGCTCTTCGGAATGCTCTTTGTTTAGTAAAACTATGCCCCGCGATAGATTTCTGAAAATAATGAGAGATATCCGCTTTGATAAAAAATGTGAGAGGCGAAGGAATCTGTTTCAAGATAAATTTTGCTTAGCCTCACCATTATGGATTCATTCATTCAAAACTGTCAGAAAGCATTTATTCCTGCAGCATATATGACGTAGCAAATTAATACTTTATATACCAATTAAACTAGAAAAATTTGGCTTGAAATTCTAGATGGCCGTCGATGTTGAAAACAAGTATTTGCTGATCGGAATTACATATGTGGGAAGAGATGATGGAAGAAGTAACGATGTTAGTGTGCCTAATATTGTTGTCATAAAACTGATGACTCTTCTATTCAAAATGGCTAAAATATCACTTATGATAATTACTTTACTTCTTTAGGCCTTTTATTTTCAGCTGGAAAAACAAAATTGCAGCTTCGTTGGAACAATTCGCCAGAACAGAATAGAATTAGCAGAAGTGCTCAGAAAGGTAAAACCAATCCATGATACTCTGGTTTTGGAATCTACACAGAAGCCTACGGTCACACTAACATTATACCAATGCAAAATTTCAAAGTCTGTGGTTATTTTGAGCATATTACATCAAAATGTAAAAATTCTTTCTGAAAATAACACACCCAAAAAGCTTGAAACCTTACAAAAGTAAGGTAGGAGTGGATATTATTGACAAAATGGCAAGGCATTATTTGGTCAGAGCCGGTATCAGGCGATGGTCTATGCCTGTCTTTTATAATACTTTGGACCTGGCTCTTAGAAACAGTTGGCTAATATACAAAAGTGTTTGTAAATCAGATATTAGCTGGAGGGAATATGTTCAAAATGTTTTTGAGGAGCTTTGTGGTGATTCTCCGCATAGTCTCTCAAATACTAGGAAATTGCCAGTTGATAACAATAGTACTACTACAAATAATTTAGACGCACATGTGCCAGTGCTAAGTGTATAAACAGAACCACAGAAATGTGTCGAATCAGAAAAATACATTATGTGGCAAATGTGGGATAAGATTATGTGACGAAAGTTGTTCATGGAATTTAAATCTCATTTATTAGGGATATATAAAGACTACTGTTCTTTTTTTAATGCAAAAAATTAAGAGGTTTATCTACATATCAAGAAAATAGGTTTATTTTGTTCCTTAAATAAATGTTTTTCGATGGCTTTTATTTCTCCTTTAAAATTAAAAATAGTCTCTTTGAATCAATTGACGCGCTTCGGGCCTTAGAGGTAGGTAAAAAGTCTGGCCCTTTTACTGTTAAATTCTTGTCATAGTCTATGTATTAGCAGTATTGGCTAAAGTGCCCCTATATGAGTAAAAGTTATGAAACCTACCTATTCAGTTAGTTAATTTTAGGCAAGGCTTTGTGCTATTATTTTAGTTATGGCCAGTATACTGTAGAATAATTTTTAGTTCACCTTTTAGTCTCTATATGTTCCAGGTTAATTAATTTTTAACGGATTATAACGACCATGCATGGCTTACTTTCCTTTTCCTTAATTTTAAGCTGGTTTGATCACATCTTCCCTCCTAGTCACTATCCATTTTCCTTGTACTTAAGTTCGTGCTAAATATCACGCTTCCTTACCGATGTAACTTGCCAATAATTTATTGAGAAGTTGTCATCTGATGCATGGTAGCCATTAGTATCATAATCCTCTGATGGAATTTTTCAACTCGTTTAAAGATTCGTTCCACTGTCGTGATTTCTTCTTCTTTATACTCTTTATTTTCTCATTTGCTTTCTACTATTTTTCGGGTTGTTTCCTATATATTAGTATTTGTTATCTTGCATATTTATTTTACTATCTTTCTATTAACTTTCTATCTTCTACTTTGATTTTGCTCTTGTAAGTTTATTGAGTTCATTATTTAGGATTATTTATATAATTTTTTCCTCTACTTTCTTTTTTCGACATTTGTATTAAACGCGTTTGTATACTCTCTGGTATGGGTATATAACGTTGTCTTATTGTTCTTTTCTAAAGTTACCCATTGTAACAAAGTTTCTTCTAAATATTTTTAGATTATTTTAATGATGCTTCTATGAATTCTTAATGTAAGTTGGGATTTATTTATTTTAACTTTCGTGTTAAGATGCAGTTTGGGAGGAGATTTCTACAAGCAATGTCGATTAATCTGTTCCATTTCTTTTTAGGGGTTAGAATACGCATAAGTATGCTCCTGGCACCCCAAAAGTTCTGTATTCAATAGGCCTGAAAGAAACCTCCACTTATGGATGCAAATTGATCTTATTAAATCCAGGCATGCCATTTCAAATGTATAGATCCAATCGAGTATTAGAAATAAAATGAGATTTCATAAATATACATATGTAGCAAGAAGCGTGAGAGAAAAAAGGCGAGCAAAGAAATCGATGAACACCTGCGTTTGATAAAGTTGTGTCTCAAGATAGAGTAATCAAAAACTGCTATTTATTTTGGAAGAGCCCCAGTAAATACAGCTGCTGAGCATAAGAGATGGTGCAACGAAGGTGGTCTCAAACGACAAATAACATGTAAGGGGACACACATTATACACAAACTTCCTAGTCCCCCCCCCCTCCAGATATTAAGGATAGGATAAGATTTAAGGTAGGCTGGCCGACGTTAGCCGTCCCATCTATAAGTCACGCTTTCTAGATTTAAAGCGCACATATATATGGAAAGAAAACACTCAGTTAAAGGGGTAGTTAATCAGAGAGTATCAGAGAGAATAATAACGAATACGTCCGTGTTCACGCTCCTATTTAAATCCGCCGAGACTTGTTACTTTCTCTCTTCTTTAACTCTTACTAGCGTCGAATAATATGTATATAGACTATTAGTCTCTCACTTAATACGCTTCGTCTCTTTTGCCATTGCAAACATAGATTCCGTTATTAGAATAAAGAGTTTGTTTTGTTAGTCCATTTCTGCCTTGAAACTTCGACAAGCCCACCCAAGAAGAACACCGTTAAAATCAATTATCTCTGGAGTCACATAAATAATTCGCGTAAAGCCATCTTTCACATCAAAACTGGAACTAGTCGTTCCCTTAATAAGGTGGTGATTTGCAGTGCTCTCATAATCTGGTGACGTACCCCTTTCATAGGCAGTTTACCACAAGCCTCCCTATAAAATGTTAACCCGTCGTTCGACAGCCTATATATTTTCATCACCTAATGAGAATTTGCTGCGATCTACTATAGCGTGTTCATGGTAAAATCTTCATAGAATTCCGCCATACTTATCCTAAACTGATGGCTTTCTTGGGTAAATACATTCAAGAGTGCTGCATAGTCATCAGCATTTTCGTCTAAGTAAAATAATTTACATATTTGTGCATGATTGTATTACATGGATAGAAACCTTTTTTATTTTTATTATTGATGTGAATAACCTTAATGAACTTTGATGTAGGCTGCTTGTTCACTAATGTGCTAGTTAACGAAGCTCTTGATGTTCTATCTAAGGTATTAGATAATCAAAAATTCAAACACCCTCTAGGCAAAAATAAAATTGTAAATCTTGTTAAACTTTCGTTACTGACAATTTATTTACATATCAGCAATATGGGTTTTTTCCGTCAAAAATAAGGTCTTAGCATGGGTAAGTCTTTATCGCCCATATTATGGAACATTTCGAAGTATCATTACTCCCTCTTGTGATTCCTCATCATAATTTTGTATGGTATGGGTATTTAGATGCTATCGAGTTGGCCTATAAATAGTTTAAACTTATTTGACAATTTCCTTAAAAATCTTATCGACCTGCATCCCACTATAAATTTTAAAGTAGATTGCGAGAAAGATAATTTTATATCCTTTCTTGATATAAAAATTGTTAGAGTAGTTCACAAAATTAGCTTTACTCTGTACCGAAAACCAATCCATTCTAACTCTTATATCTATTTTTTTTCTCATAATGATATTAACATTAAGCAAGCCATTGCATCACGTATGTTCTTTCAGAGCACTTAGGATATGTGAGCTTTACTTTCTAGAAGACGAGATTACATATATAACCTGCAGTTTCATTGAATTAAATTATCCCCTCCACGTGATAAATGAAAGTTTATCTAAATCAAAATCTACTTATTACCGCTCCAAGGATAAAAACAAATTCAGTACTACAAAGTGTCTATCCCTTCCTTTTTCTCCCCTCCTTAAAGGACTAAACAGGCCTACAACATTTAAATACCCCTTTTCTATCCTTCAATCTATGCCTTCGACCAACCCGTGGATCAGCCAAATGAAGCAGGTGTATATTTAATCCGGTGTGGCTCTACAAACTGGCCCTCATTTTACATAGATGGGGACCGGAAGAACCTTAACAAAACGAATTTATGAACATATAGGTAATGTCAGATAAGGCAGTACCACATCCAGTATTTTTAATCATATTAGCAATTTCAATCACCAAATTGACTATTCAAAGGCACAAATCATATATAATTGTAAAGATTTCCGTAAAAGAAAAATAGTAGAACCTATATTAATAGGAGAAATTCCCAATTTTAATTTGTCAGATGTGCAATTGAAATGCAAACCCCATTCCCTTAACCCCATCGTAAACAGCTTAGTCAACGATCACACCCCGTGATTACCTAATGACCTTTTTCCCCGTTTTTCGTTTATTTCTGGTCATTTTTTTTTTTTGTAATTTGTACGTTATTTATAGACTTTTGTAATAATTGCATTCCCATTATAGGACTCAAGAGGGTATGATAAACTACAAATTGAAACTAGTCTGGTAAATTAAACTTTTGGCTCCTATACAGTGGTTTCACAATCAATCTATGGGATATTTGTCTAATATTTTACTGAATTTTGTTATTATATTATAAAAAGGACTAGTAGTTGCTGTTCATACTAGTACGAGAGACTATGTGACCTTTTTTCAATTCCCTGCACCTTTTAGTTCCTTCCTATTTTGCTGAGGATATTGTGTTTCATTCTGTCCTTTTAACTTATTTTTCTAGTTCAAGGAGATTGGTATCATTTAAGAGTGTCCAAATGTTTTATAGAGCCAATGTCATCACCCCTAGGCAACGATTTTCTTACTACCTGAGATTGGCATGCGATAATATGGTAAGTATTATTAGAGTAATAATAATAGTTATTAGAGTACTGATGTATATGTGCAGAGAATAATTAAGTTAGTTATGGGGATTTTTATTTATTCATAGTAGCTTTGATAATGTAAGACGTTAATTCCCATAGTTACTTTTCCTCGAGTTCTCTATTTATATCTTACTTCATTATTTTTTTATAATTTTGGCCTTCAGTAGTTTATTAATCCAATTACATCATATGCAGTTTGCTTAATAGTGTTTTCACTGCTTTGCGTAGTAAGTTGAATGGACGGTTAGTTGACAGAATTAGTAAAACAGCTAACCAATTTAAACATCTGAAAAATGAAGGGGAGAGAGGAGTATGCGAGATTTCCTACATCCAAATTGATTAACCCGACACTATTTCCCTTTCTCCGCGTATTGATTCCGCAGTTGTCTATACAAAAGTGGAAAGCAGATTAATTTTACATCTAGAGTATTTTTTCATTTTGGAGCATTTTCGTTTTTGTAATTTTCTTAATTCTGTTTAGTTTATAATAACAGTGAGTTTGATGAATTACAATGGCAAATGCTCGCTACATCAACTTAATATTAAATCAGCTTTCCACTTTGTGCCACGACATAAGAATGAGGGACAAATCCTGCAAAACCATAATTCAATAACTAATTAAGGAAGCAATAATTGGATATAATGAAAACAACCAGGCGTAATGTTTAATTGGGAATGTGTTAATCATAAAGGGTTTATAATGATAAATACATTTCAAAGGGGCCACAGAACTCAACCTATTGAAGCCCAAATTTTAATTAAGATAATAAAATATATTAATTTATTACAAAAATATTAATAAATATATTTTTCTCTTTTATAAATATATATATATATATATATATATATATATATATATATATTATAATATAATTTTAATTTATGTAAAACAAATATTTTGCATCTTCCAATCTTATTGTATAAAATAGAGTTAATCTGCATATAACTCGCGACAATGATAGTAATGGCATTTAAGAAAATCTGATAAATGCAGGGTCTTAAAGATTTTATTTACATTTCAATATGAACTTAACAGTGAATTAAGAAAGAATAAATATTAATAAGTTATATATGACACGAACACATTCCGAGCATTTCTGAAGAGGGCATTATGCAATCTCTCAGGTCAGCTTGGTACTCCTATAAATTCATGGTGACATCACAAATGGTAAGACACACGATCCATTCATGAATTTGGCATGTAGCCTTAGAGTAGTAAAGAGCGGCCATCATGTTTTATATTTTGTATTCTGCATTCTCGATTCCTCTGCTCCCCTGGTCTCTTACTAAGTCTAAATTTGCCAAAGATTAATAACCACAGGGTTCCTGGAATCATCGGACTATAAGACATCTGCGTAAGAACACAATGTCTAGCTGCAGTTAGCAGGTTCCCAAGCCAGTCGATGTGAGGTTTGCTGAAGGTTCAATAGCGTTTTATGGTTAGCATTCCATGACTTCAGACCTCTCGCAAACATTCTGCGATGTACTGTTCTAGTGGATGCATTAAACTGACCACCCTCCTTCCATTCATGTTGCAGATGGACGGTTGCTTCCTCACGATCCCGAAAGCTCATCAGACTCAAAGACATGTCGTTATGTTTTAGGACATGGATGGTTTCACTTTCTTAGATCCAATTTTACCCTTATGCAACATCAGAAAGTAAGCCGCTGAACTTTCTGGTGGTTTGTCGACGGCTGAGATCCTGTGGGCATTGAATAAAATAGGATGCGTTCTATGAAGACATATTGAATGTAACATAGCGCATCCGAAGTTTGACTGGAGGCGTGCATTCAAGAAATTGTGTTCGACACTGCTTCCGCGAACACAGGTACCAATGAAGGAACCTGCATCAAGATTCAGGAGGGTCCGGGAAGGAATCTCCTCTGGCTTGCGTGCAGGCAACACATCCTGGAAGTAATACTTGAGGACGTTTTCCAACACTCTTATGGACGATCTAGCGTGCACAACCTCCCTCTCTTTGTCCAGTTGCGGGAACAGTGCTAGTTCCTCGACCAGAAATCTTGGACGTCCTCCATGGATGAAGAAAGTCTCCTTCGGCTCCTGACAGGTGAGTTGTCTGATGCCATGGAAACAGCTTTAAGCGAGTTCAAGCGTGCCATTGAACAAGAAAGCCATCAAAGAGACGTCTACAAGAGCTCTTGGTGCTCTCCTACATCTTCCTGGGAGACGATATTGGGACGATTTTCAAGATAAGGGCACCAGGAGCGTTTCATCAAGCGAGATGGAAGTCGATGGGAATCTACGCTCTCAAGAATTCCCTCTTCAGGTCTCAGTTTCGGCTGACCTCGCACGAATTTCGTGCCAAGGAACAGGTGGCCATCTTCATCTTCCTCCTTTACGCCATTCTTTGGAACGTGGCTATGGTTCCTTACCATGCTCTCTACAAGATATCGTTTTTATGAGAGAAATTTTCAGAGGAATCCCCAATAAGCGAGTTGCTAAAGTGGCCTAAATTCATTCAAGCGTATGTACATGTACATGTCAGAAGACTCGGTGCTCTACTCTCTGTCTCTCTTTCTCTTCGACGAAAGGATTAAAAGGAAGAGAAGTGATCGATAGTCTAGAAGAAGGAAGAGGGAGGGGAAGGGACTCAAACTTCTGTACGGAAACTCCTTCAATACCAATAAGCATCTTTAAGGCTTCTTCATTTCCCGGTCGAGAAAGGCGCTGGATCTCCTGCTGCCAGGACAAGGACAGGAACTGGCCACACTCTTGGCTAAGAGTCCCGCCAGTTGGGAGGCGGATCCTCTCTTCTGCAAGATGAAGAGGGCAATTGAGCAGGTGAAGGTGGTCAACGACGTTGCCGAACGGGAAAGTAGCCCTGTTTACCACCCTCAATGCGGCCATCGCCTGATAAGAAGCTCAGAAGCAGTTTCTTCTGAAGGTGGTAGGGCAAAGGACAGGAGGGAGTGCCCCACGACTCTCCAGGCAGCCGTACTGAAGCCCGAGCGATCAGAAGAGGAATATAGCAATTAGCTCCTTTTCGACTTGTATTTTGTCGTGTTTCAGTTCTAAGTGATATCATCCTATCAATACTTCTCTCCATGCGAAAGGAAATATATTAGTTCTTTTTTTCATATAAAATAACTTTTTGTTTCCTTTTGTTTTTTATTGATTTTGAAAAATTGTTGCTTCGTAGGAGACCCCTAACCAATGTCTGATTACAATAAAATTTGGCACCAATCCTTTACTTATTTAGTCTAATAAATATATATATATATATATATATATATATATATATATATATATATATATATATATATAAATATACTGGTAATTCATTTGTTACTTGGGAATCTGATATGTAGCAGGAATATGAAGACCCAAGTAATTATACTAATCATTTATTGGCCGGACGTTTCGGACCTTTACTAGGACCATCTTCAGCGACTATATCGTCTAATGAGAAGGGGAAAGAACATTAATTGGTTACAGTTAAAAGAATGCATTAAAAAAAGAAGCAGAAGAAGGCAAGTTAAACTAATAAAATTGACAATAATTAAAATTAAAGTAAAAACACTAAGAATATATAGAATTAAATAATATTTCCCAGTGGTATTTACAAAAAAAATAATAGAAAGTGAAATTATAACAAACGGACTTGATTATCACATATTGAAAGTTACTGAAGTAAACAAAAAATAACATATTATATTAAATTGTAAAAACACACACAAAAAAAGACAAAAAACCCGAAAACCAATCAGAATTAGAGTTGAGAAATCAACTAACTAAACATATAAAATTACTGACGAAATTTATTCGGTTGGTCGGTTAGCTAGTTAATCTATTGAAGTGTTGGTTGGTTATATTGTGAATAATTTAATTAAGCAGTGGTAATTATTTAGGTTTGGATTTATTTTAATGATATATAGTGACTCTAAGATTTTCAAATCGAGAGTAGTTAAAGCTGAAGACAATATAGTAAATGAATTAGAATTAAGAGGATGATGATGATACTCTGAATGTTGCCTGATAGAAGAGGCTTTAGGTTTAGAAATGGGAATGCCAGTTCTATGAGACAAAGCCAAGTGCTTCGCGATCTTGCAGTTGAATTGTAAGCCAGTTTGGCTTACATAATGACTGTGGCAGGTCTTACATGTATAATTGTAAATTATACAGGATCGCAAGCCCAAATGGATTGGCTTCTTATGGAGAAAAAAGGAATTTAACGATACAGGGTTGTAGTTTATACAAATGAATTGGCATTGAGGGAAATGGTTGTTGAGGCTAGAGAGAAGGAGTTTGTTAAACTCGGATGTCAAATGCTCGAGATAGGGTAGCTTAATGAAAACCTTCTGTTTAAAAACAGTAGTAAGTTAGGGTCGAGGATAGTATATTTTGGAGAGAAATTTGGATACTAGCTGGTCGAACATGAAATCGGGGTAATAATTAAATTTGAAGAAATCCCTTAAATAAGTCAGTTCTTCATGAAACGATATCCAGTTAGAGCATATATGGTAAGCTATAAAAATTTGGCTTTTAATATTGGATAATTTAAACTGACTGGGAGAGCTACTAAAGAAATGTGTACCTAATCTAGAGGTGGTAGGTTTTCTGTAAATGGATGTATTGTAAGAGGAACCTGTTCGGACAACGTTGACATCCAATAACGAGATTTTGTTTTCCTTTATCCAGCATTAGAAGCCAAATTTTTAGAGTTACGCCTGATCACTTAAATTATTCACAATATAACCAACCAACATTTCAATAGATTCACTAGCCAACCGACCAACCGAATAAATTTCGTCATTATTTTTATATGTTTAGTTAGTTGATTTCTCAACTCCCACGGTTTTTTTGTCTTTTTTTTGTGTGTTTTTACAATTTAATATATGTTAATTTATGTTTACTTTAGTAACTTTTAATATGTGATAATCAAGTCAGTTTGTTATAATTTCACTTTCTATTATTATTTTTTTTTTAACACCACTGGGAAATATTATTTAATTCTATATATTATTAGTGTTTTTACTTTAATTTTAATTATTGTCAATTTTATTATTTTAACTTGCCTTCTTCCGCTTCTATTTTTAATGCATTCTTTTAACTGTTATCAATTAATGTTCTTTCCCCTTCTCATTAGACGATATAGTCGCTGAAGATGGTCCTAGTAAAGGTCCGAAACGTCCCGCCAATAAATGATTAGTATAATCACCTGGGTTTTCATATTCCTGCTATATATAAATATATATATATTCCAGAGCAAGCTTCCAATAGGGTGGGAAATAAACAGCTGCAGCTGAATATCGCATTTCCCTTAGATGTCAAAGCTGCCACGTAAGAAGATCTGTGAGTGTCTTGAGCGAATATCGTTTTCAAGAAATCTAAGGCAGTTTTTAGTCGGAAGGAGTAACTGCTTTGCGCAAGTTAGGGAAGAGAGCGTTTGGTGGAAGCATAGCTTCTTTAGACTATGGAGTGCGACAGTGTTCAGATCATTTGAACCTATTTAAACCAGTATTTAGTGCCTTTGTGGACTTTACAGGAAGAAAAGAACATTAAATTTGTTGAAGATTTTGTCTAGTTTCTCATAGGTGCAAGTTTGGAGATCGTGAGGAATGTGACCTTTCTGATGGAAAGGGAGCTTGCGCCGGGCACAATATTCCCGTGGGAGTTTTAAGGCATGCTCGAATTCACTGAGGGTAATGGTGGAAGACGTATAGAGCGCGCATATAATGCCGGAGCGGTCATCTCCTAAATTTCTTAATTTGAGAGAGGTGGACAAAAAGTCTTCATGATAATTGATTATACCCATGATCATGTATCGAACCAGCAAGCAGAAAGCGTTTAAGTGTAGCAAGAAACTACGCGACTAGACTGATTTTAAGGAGAAGTAAAAACATGGTGTATGATAAAACCCCTATTTACTTCAAAGAATTGGTGAGAGAGAAGGTTAGTGCCATTGTCGGATATTAGCGTTTTGGGCACTACACGCCGCACAATCGATCCTTGTGCAATCTCTTGAATAGATTCTGCAAGGGGTTCAAGCGTAGGGGGCCCAGTGATGTCTAGATGAACCACCTCTTGCCTTGAATCAGTCAGTGATCGGTGTATTCCTAGAGAGAGCGTCGACCCGAGTGAGATACATGGCATATGAAAACTGAAGGTCTTTGAAAATTTGCGTTCTAAATTTCTGCATTTGAGCCACCAGAGGAGGATTCTAAGACTTTGGAGAAATAGGCGAAAAAGAGTGAGCCATGTGGTCAGGAAAAGGTGTTAACCTGGAGCCTTGGATTTGGGTGAAGAATTGTTTTACTGCGGAAAAAGAGCAAGGAGCTCTCTTCCAATCTTAGACCTTCTTGTCTTAGTTGAGGACAAATCTTTCGAATGGAAAGGCTAAGAAGGCACTCGTTTCCTTTTGATGTTTTTCTAAAGTCCCTCCCACACCAGTCGCACCTCCCTTAACCAAAATATGAAATAGGGCATCCTGCAATGGCTACCTTAATTCGAGAGCTGAATAAATAAAGCTCTTTGCATCAAATTTAATGTAGATATTCCTGGTTTGCGTCCACCCTTCAGGATGTCATTTTGCGAATCTAAGATGGAGGCCGCATTTTGTACATGATTCATGTAAAAATTTAATAGGCCTGAAACACCCTTGGAGATTTATATGTGGCGAGTGCATGGATTGCGTCTATGGCTACAATTCTGTCAGGCATCTAACAGATGATTTTCTTTGATTAGGATTTATCTCAGAATTTTAAGCTGGTCTACACCTATTTGGCATATTTGTGCTGGCATCTTTAACTTATATGCATTCACGTGGAACAAGGAGCGCTATTACACATATGTAACATTTTGTAACAGGCTTGTTTCCATACAAAAGATGCATTATATATTTACTTATTGTTTCCATAAAATATACATTATATGTTTAATTATTTCTGCCTTTCCAAGTCACGTTGTGATAGCAGATACATTCAGTTTTTTTAACGTGCTATCTCCTGTACACCTATTCCACGAGCGATTATTTTAGTACATTGGACATTTCGTACTTTTTACCAATCTCCTCTTTGCTGGTCAAATATTCTTGTTACATTCGAAACAAGAGGCCCTGCATACCTTACACCTTCCCACCCGTGTAAAATTGTTTGCTCTTCATTAGCTGCGTGTAACAGGATTGGGACAAATTTTAAAAGCTCCACAGTTTCTCTTGATTTTTCGAAAATATTTGCTGTTCCTTTTGAAATCGGGCTTCTGCATTTTGCCAAGTTTTTCATTGATACTCGTACCTTTCTTTGGTATTGGGGATTTCTTTGTCCGAAAATAAGGAATCCATTGTGGACACATACATCCATTATATTATAAAATACTAGCAGAGGCCATTGAACGGTTTTCCTTCTGCATGTGAATGCTCCTGTTTTCATCGAATTGGTCAACTACTTTTTTCAGAAATTTTATTCTAAAATTAGAGCAGGTTTACTAGTTTTCTGAGGCAAACAATCATTCCCAACATGAGAGGAACTGAGTTGAATAACATTCATTTTTTGTTTGGAATATAGGACCAAAATCATATTAATTTGATGATCATAAGCAAACACATTTGATTGCACTGGTCTTTTGATCTGTTTTAGGGTTGAGAATCTCTTTTTTGCTTGACCTGATTGTTTCCAATAAAATAAGATTCTTTTCTAATAATGCAACAGCTAAACCATGCGAAGACAGAAGTTGTTTGTAACGATCTCACGTCCAGTTTTTTCGTAGGGTGTGTATAATTCAAACACAACATGCTTGGCAAGATTCTGATGTACTCCCCTTTTTTTACCAGTGTAAATCTTTGCATCAGTGCATAACTACTATTTGTTTGACATAAGCGAAAATGTTCAGCCCATATTTTCTTAGTTTTGTCGGAATGTAGGACTTTCCCGGAATTCATCCTCGTTAGCCAAGTAGTTGTTCATCTACAGTTGGTGTATCATCAGGAATATAAAATTGAGAAAGATTTTCTTTGAATGCATTCCAGATCTCACTGATTGCAGCTAATCTATCTTCATACAAACGTTCCTGACGATTTATGTAATTATCGAACCTTATTGATCTTGTAAAAAAACGAAAACGTTCCTTTGACATTACAACAGGATAAATTGAAGGAAATATTTCATCATGTAAGCATAAACAGCCTTTGCATTAGTTTTCAGATTTAGAGTAATTTAGCTATTTTTATATTTTTAAATCTCTGAATATGTAAAAACATTTGTAATGCAAAGACTGGTATAGCTGAATTCGATGCTTATGTGTACTGCTTCGTCTCTGTGATAAGAAATGGAGTAGAGGAAAATAGGCCTAGGCCACCCTGATTTGCGTTCCATCTTGTATACAATCTTGAGCGTCTTCCTCCTCGGATGAAACTTCCTCACTAGATGGAAGCTGATGTATCTGTCTTTCTCCTTTTTCGAGAATCATTCAATAACAACTGGTAAGTTCTTCTATCGGTTCATATTCCATATCAGAGGAACCCACTTGCAATTCAGTTTCACTATGACCTACATTACACGCAAATTGCTGAAGTATATTTTCTTCAGAAGAAACTATACACCTCACACGCTTCATGACTCCGAAATAACTGGAATCTTGATTGTTATTTCTTGCAGTCTTTCTGCTCAAAGACAGAGTGTACGACACGTTCCGTAAAGATTAGTTGCCAAGTGTAAGAGGTCTAAAATGTGTTGTAACGGGATATTTTAAGTATTTCATTGATAAGTAAAATAATATAAAGATTTTTAAAAATATTATTATGCCATAGGTCATAGCTACATTGCCATCATATTATACCAACGTCCGAAGGCTATATTAGTTGCAAATATGAATCCAATTATTTTCGAATTTGTCCGATAATGTTTCACGTGAATGGATAAATGTTAAACCATACTCATATAAGCAGTTGAATAATTCCATTCGGTGAACCACGTTAATTTTGTGTTCTGGATAAAAGAAAATTTATCTTCTATAAAAGCGAAAACGAATAGATCAATCAGGAATTCGTTAAAAAATTGCAAAAACCTTTGTGAAAACCACTTAAAACTGAGTAGCATGAACATACAAACTTACACAACAAATTGCGTCGTTACAGACGTTTTTACCACACTCGACGATTTCACCGCAATTTGTTTGAAAGCTTTTGAAAGTTTGAGCTTGAAAAATAAGGGATGTCACCCACTGTCCTATATAACCGATCCTACTTAGAAACTATATGTAATGGAGATGTCCACGATGATCGAGATTGTTGAAATTTACTTATTTGTACATTCTGGTGAGCTCGCTCGCGGTTTGTGTCTGACCTGAGTAAAGTAGCCTGAGCGTTTAAATACGAGAGCCTGATGTTTGCATATGATGCTGGGTAGAATCCCTTATCTGCTTTCCAAGCAGCTTGGGTGATGTTTTTTCTGTGAAAGATGCGAGTAATGCAGTGTATGGAATTTTTGGGGTAGGATGCACCATTGAAACAAGGTCTGTGTAACATGGCAAGTAAATTCCTTGAGCAGGCTCTGTTAGAGTAAAGTAAATAAGGTGTCGTGATAAACAACTTTATACCATAGAGTACTGCTATATTTGTGTGGGGGTGACTTAATCACCTACTGCTATGCGAACCGTTAAAGGACTGTTCGCAGGGATTAACGACCGACTAGGAGGTCAAACATAAGGCGTTGGTTTCAAATCCTTAATAATCAAACAGAGTGCATAAATGGTTGGCGAGACTTACTTGAATAGCCCAAGAGCATCATTCAAGGTAGGTTAAAGATAAAACAAGAAAAATATAATTTTATTTACAAATATCAAAATAAGAATAAATATAGGCAAAATAGAATTAATTAAGATAACATAGTCTCTTGATAATTATTATGAGGAGGGATTTTCAAATGGAATTGATTGATTAATGTTACTAGGTTCAGATCAAAAGGGCGAACATGACAATACTAATAATGGAGGGGGTTTCAATCTTGCGAGTCGATGACTACGAGGAAGGTCCTTCTTGCGATCAGGCGAGTGGGAAACGATCCGATGAGGCAAGTGGGGCACGGTCTGAATGAGTCAAGTGGGGCACCATTCGAAGTAGGCAGATGAGGCCCGATGATAGAAACCAACCTTCAGAAGGAGATAGCCAATCTTCAAAGAAAACGTTCCACCTGGAATGTGGGATTACTCGTAATTCCATTGAAAGAGGAAACTTCTTTTCCTCAAAGGTAATCGATGAAGATTTTCTTCGGTTCGATTAAACGAAGGGAGACTCTTGCGCAAATCCAAAGGCCTGCCGATCAGACAAGCTACCAATTGACTGGGCTAGAATCAAAGCGAAGAAATTCTTCTGTCTGATGAACGCTCACGTAACAAGATGATAAGTTAAGGACGGCCTTGAGGTGCGAGCAGGACCTCTCGAACCACAGTGAAACCCGAGTATTTGTGTGTTCGATTCTGGGGGGGAACGTGAGTTTGGAGAAAGGAGTCACAAGCTCCAGATATCTTAATCCGGAGGCGGAGTCTATTCATCATTTAGCAGCAATGTGCGCGAAACAGCGGCTCTTCCTTGCCTCGTCACCTGGGTGGGTGGGGGGGGGGGGGAGACGAGTTCGCAGGATTGGCAAATATTTCCCTAAGGCGCTCAGTAGTAAAAAATTCGTGAATGTTCGAACAGCCAGTGACGTTTTCCAAAGCGGGATACCATCACACATGGTCTCCGATAAAGTGGGTGGGGGTTAGATGTTTTTCTTTTACACCAATCGCTACCATACGATGAATCTTTTTTGAGAGAGAGGGAAGAACAAAGGATATCGCAAATTGGGATAGGAGGAATTATTATTAGCCTGATAAAATTAAGATTATCAGCTATACAATTCTTGGTACCACGTATATAACCAAACTTTGAGCTAATATTTTTTGAGTATCAAAGCCATCGCATTATACATCTGTTCTGGCTCTTAGTATTTCGGACGTACGACAAATAACGATGGTCTATTCGACAATTAACTCATTCCCTATTAAATGAATGCTAAATTTGGTAATATTCCATACTAGAGCTAAAGCTTCCCGTTCCATTACCGAATAATTAAGTTCACGGGGCAGTAGCTTTCGGCTCGCTTAAGGCACCGGGTGCCTTTCACCTTCGTCAGAGCATTGGAGCAGCACGCATCCGATTCCTTCGTCACTCGCATTTGTCCGGATGCCGAAGTGTTTGGATGGAGTAGGGGGCCTCGAAATGGGGGCGGACAATAGCTTGTCCTTGAGCTGCCTGAACCTGGCAGGAGCTTCGGTGTTCCATGAAAGGCGACCTGGGGATCTCTTCAGAAGGAGGGCACTTAAAGGGGTGGATCTTTTTGTGACGGAAACGGTGGCGAGCTTTACTTGAATATGTCAAGAGTATCGATCGAGGTTAGTTAAAGTTAAA
Organism: Ceratothoa steindachneri; assembly: GCA_963969495.1. Classification (NCBI taxonomy): domain Eukaryota; kingdom Metazoa; phylum Arthropoda; class Malacostraca; order Isopoda; family Cymothoidae; genus Ceratothoa; species Ceratothoa steindachneri. The sequence goes on along the minus strand of OZ018324.1, from coordinate 32,665,157 downwards.
ACAACAAAAATATAATTTTATTTACAAACATCAAAATAAGAATAAAAATAGTCAAAAGGCAATTATTTAAATTAAAATAGTCTCTTGATAATTATTATGAGGAGGGATTATCACATGGAAGTAATTGATTAATGTTACTTGGCTCAGATCAAAAGGGAGAACTTGACAATACTAATAATGAAGGGGGTTTCAGTTTTACGGGTCGATGACTTCGAAGAAGGTCCTTCATGTGATGAGGCGAGTGGGGAACATTCCGATGCGGAAAGGTTGGGGCACTAACCGAACCAACTTTCCGATGAAGATAGCCCATCTTCAAAGATGACGTTCCACGAGGAATGTGGGATTACTCCTAATTCTACTGGAAGAGGAAACTTCTTTTCCTCAAAAGTATTGAGAGAGATTTTCTCAGGTTCGATTAAAAGAAGGGAAACTTGGGCGCAAATTCAAAGGCTTGCGGATCAAGGAAGCTACCAATTGACTGGGCTAGAATCATGGAGGAGAAATTCTTCTGTCTGATGAACGTTCACGTAACGAGATGATAAGATAAGGATAACCTTGAGGTGTGGGCTGGACTCCTCGAACTACAGTGAAGCCTGAGTATTTGTATGCCCGATTCCTAGAAAGAAGTGGAGTTTGGAGAAAGGAGTCACAAGCTTCAGACACCTTAATCCGGAGGTGGAGTTAATTCACCACTTAGCAGCAAGATGCGAGAAACAGCATCTCTTCCTCGCCTCGTCACCGGTGGGGGGGAGGCTTGAGTTGAGTTCGCAGAATTGGGGAATATTTCCTCAATGCGCTCAGGATTCGAAAATTTGTGATTGTTCAAACAGTCAATGACGTTGTCCATAACATTCAATCCTAGGGCGAATGTCCTTTTTATTGAAAGATAAGCGATAAATGTTTCAAGAAGTCGGCCTCCGAGACAGCTGACCGACGTCACCAACTAAGAAGAGCCAGGCGAGAGACCGTCTGGGATTTTTTTTTTTTTTAATTAAGGGGCTATCTGGCGACTGCCGACTTAGGCATTAGTCGCCGTAAACAAACAGCCTAGTTCTAGGCTATGAGAGACCGTCTGGGAAAGAGAGATTTAAAAGCCTTCTTAGACGACCGAAATAGGCTGAAATCAGATGTTTTATAGCGAGAAAAGCATGGTAGAACGAAGTTTGTCGGAGGTGAATCTGGTAAAATGGAGACGGTAGAGCCACTATCAACGTGAAAGGGAGCCTGATAGAGCAACTAGGAGTGAACTGTGTTTGAAGTTAATCTTGTAGGAAAACCCGAAAGCTGCGAATAAAAGAAGGACAACTGTGAGAAAGTGAGGTTACGATTTGTTTTTCAGCGTTCCATATTATTTGGAGACAGATAACTCTGATAAGTTTATATCAGCAAATTTTATTATGCTCCTCGGATCAGGCAAAGTATTGAAACTGGTACTTGCTGAAGCGTTTGGGGCTTCAGTAGGATTCTTTTTGGTGTTTTTCGGTAGTGAAATGGAAACGATGGACGTAGGGTCCACCATGGAAGAAACATGAGAAGATAATCTTTGTCTTCCAATCACACGGGATCCATCTGGTGAAAGGCACCTGGTAGATGGTTCACTCCATGGATTTTGTTTCGGGGAAGAGACAGACCGGCCTGAAAACATAGAACGTGAGAAGAATACAGAACTCATACCTTGGAACGAGCTAATCTTCTGCAGCAATTTGGTCAGATTCTTGACCGCATCTTTGTGTTTGTCAACTCTGGTTCAAACGATTGGTTCTTCTGGAATGCGAAAGAGCTGCACGAACCTCAGAGGTTTGGAACATTGTATTAGGTTGAGGAATAAGATTCTTGCGTTTTTTTTAAATGTTGTGTTGATTTAAGCTTTGTTGACGTGATTTGTGCACATATTAAGAAACAATAATAAATAATAAGAACAAAATTTGCAAAGGTTAGGCTATATCTCTTTACAGCGTAGACTATTAGGCTTTTTCTTAGGCAACGTCTTGAAGTTGAATAATAAGTCATTGCGGTTTATTTAAAAGTAGTGTTAATTTAATTTTTGTTCTGTACCATCAAAATGGAATGTCAAGTTGAAAGAAAGGCGCATTGTCGACACTTATTTTTATTCATTTTCAATCGAGACCGGAACCATGCAAACGTAGCCAAAGCTCATTGCAATATTAGTGCTGTGTACAGAGAAAATGCTTTATAAGAAAGAACAGCTCAATGGTGGTTTTCACGTTTCATAAACGATCATTTCCATCTTAATGACGAAGAACGTTTTGGTTGCCCCATTAAATTGGATGAAGATCGATTGAACGACATTCTTCATGAAAATCCTTGCCAATCGACTAGAGAATTGGCTGTACATTTGGCGTGTGATCAGAAAACTGTAGTAAATCACCTTCATTCGATGGGGAAAGTTAAAAAAAACTCGATGCATGGGTTCCGCACGCTTTGAGTGAAAGAAACAAAACTTCAACGCTCCACGATTGACGCAGGTTTGATGCATCGTCACAAGGCTACTCGTTGATATAAAGACAGGTTTCTTCACCGCATCATCACTGGCGACGAAAAGTGGTGTGTTTATGTTAACATGAACCATCGAAAACAATGGCTTAGCCCCAATAAAAAAAACACTTCCGCGATTAAAGCCAAGACTTCATCCACGAAAGAGGATGTTGTCTGTATGATGGGATTATGAAGGGTTCATTCTTTATGAGCTCCTTGCGTGGGCAACAAAATTGTTAATTCAGAACTCTACGTTAAATAAATGTATCAACTCGCCTAAACTATTCGTGAAAAGTGACCTCATCGACGTTATGGAGTCCTTCTGCAACATGACAATGCTCGTCCTCACATTGCTAATATGACAAAAGACGCCATTCAAACGCTTAATTGGAAAATCCTTCCGCATCCTCTATATTTTCCAGACTTGGCTCCATCGGATTTCCATCTGTTCCGATCGCTCTCCAACAATTTGTGCTGCGTTTCGTTCGATACTGATGTGGAATTAAGAACCTGCTTAGACGAATTCTTCGAGTCAAAATCCATAGAATTTTATTGCAGAGGCATCGAAAAACTAGTTGAACTTTGGGAAGAAGTAAATATAACGGAGAATACATTAATGATTAAATTGCATTTTGTTTTTAACTAAAAATGGAGTTTTTCTAAAATTATTAATGGTAATGAATAAATTTGATAAAACTGCAAGAACCTATACCTCAACCCAATAGATTGGCAGCAGAGGTAACTAGCTTCTAGTCCCCTAATGACTCTTGAGCTAAGAAGCAATCTGCTCTCTCTGCATAAACTCCACCCCCGAGGGTCGAAGCTGCCGAATAGGAATTGTGGGCTTTGCTGGTGAGGTTGTTCCATCTTCGTGATCTGATTACTCATAAAGCCAAAAAAACTATAGATTCGAGAGCCTCTTAGATTCTCTCGAATACTAAGTTTTTCGCTTCCATAAGGTTGGTTGACAAATAGAAGAAAACCATCCAGAATTTTCTTGTGGTAGATTTAAGACTTTGCCTAAGTGGCAAATATTAAGGCACTTAAATCTCCAAGTAATTTCCCGTGTCCGTGGTAAAGGATTGCTGTATTTTTGTTGTTGTTGACCATTGAGGTTTATTTTTATTAGTTTGAAAAGAGTGTATATTTTTCACGTAAGGTAACTACGGAGCTGTTGCTTATGTAAGTATGCTACACTTATATTTTATCTTTATTCATACGATCAGGTAGGAATTCTTGATTTTTTAAGTCATGTGGCTGCCGATTGCGGGAATGGAGAGCTTGGATGTTAACAGATAAAGCTGGCCCTTTCGTTCTAGTATGGTGGCGCTTTTGGTTGGCCAATTAAAAATAAAATGATTCGACTATCCCCAGGGTTCAAACTATGTAGGCCCCGAATGGAGTAAGGTTGCCCCGTGTCGTCATCGCTGGCTGTGCCACCAATAATGTAGATTAATTCAGATAGAACTAATGAATAGATGAGACTATAAGAAGAATGGAGATTAAATTATATTTATTTATTCTAAAGAACAAAATCAATTGTAACAGCTTACTTCGCTACCATTAGAAAACTACTTGGCAATAATGCAATGAAGATTTGATGGTTCAATCCTCCAGTCAAGTCTACAAATGATCGCCTTAAGAACCAAGAGGAAAATATAAAGCATAGATACTTTATAAGAGAAGGAACAAGAACTCAAGTTCTAGATACAAATAGCTCAATTTGATAAAACCAAGTGAAGTGCCATTAATGGGATCTTTGTGCACATTCCTTTCAAATATTAATAAATAACAACTTCAATGTGTATCCCCAACTTTGTGATGTAAAGTTTGATGCGCTTTGTGAAATGGAGGTAAATAATACCCGTCAATTTGAGCACATTCATTTGTGATACCTTCCATCATATGTCTCATATATTTAATCTTTATTGAGTACATATTCTTCTTTCGCGTCCACATACAATGGAGTCAAGGAGAGTAATGATTTGCGAACGAGAAAAATAGTGAACACACATTCTCCTTTAGCATCCTCCAGAAAAAGAAGTCAAAGTAGGTAAATTCTAGAGAAAGAAGAGACCATTTATTACACTTTCGTCTTTAGCATACGCCTCCCAAAAACGCCAAGGGAGGAGCTTTTGGTTAACGAAAAGACGAATGTGATATTTCCTATGTGTCTAGACATTTAAAAAACTCTGTAGAGTGTAGATATACATTTACATATACTGTAGTAAACGTAACTCCTAATAAATGTAAAAAATGTAATGGTGTTATTTTACAAAGGATTTTCGTTACTAAATTTCTTATTTTACCTAGTTGTGCATAACATTAAGTATGTACGATGCTTTATGAAATGAGAAAGAGATAAAACATTATTTGAGATAAAAATTGAGTAAAGTTGAACAGAAAAACATGTGTCGTAGAATTCTTTCTGCTAAGAACCCTACTGACCTGACCTCTGACACCTCTTTTATTTAGTTAGTGTCGTAGAATGCCCCTCCTTTTTGTTCTATTCTAAGAGTGCTAAGAGTGTCTAATATATTGATATTATAAGAATATCTTAATGAACTGAGCCTTTACCAAACACGTCAGGATATAAAAGAAACGCCCACTAATTCACAAAATAAACGTATATTTTATCTTTAACCATTGAATACACAACCTTTATACTTTAACTACAGCAATACTCTAAATATTATTATAAACAAGAATTAATTAAATTAGTTGACCCACAAAATTAAGTTCACGTTTTCTCTAGACAAAACAATAATATTAGAATTAGGCTTACGGACTCGTGGAGTTTAAAGGGCCTCAGAAATATTTACACTTGACGCGTGTAGATGGGCGGAATTCCACGGTCGTCTGGGCGAGGGTAGCAGCTGGGGGGTCCACACGTTCTTCCGGGAGGGGAAGGGTTCTTCAGGACGAGAACCCATACGGTGCTCTATGCAACACCCAGGCAGTCGTGGTCTCTCTGGCGAGAGTGAGTCGAACTTGGTTCTTGAATTAAGCTTACTTGGAGTGCGGTGTGATCACCGAGTAACGAGCTCGAGGAGGAGCTTTTCTCCTTCGTTACTAATTTTCTTATGGACGAGGACTGAACTCGGGGAGGGTCTTCTTTACTGGCGACGATGACGGAGGGGGGTTTCTCTGGCGAGAATAAGTTACTTACAGTTTGGTGTGGCCACCGAATAACGGGCTCGAGGGGGAGCCTTTTCCTTCTTCTTCTTAATTCCTCAAAGACGAGGAATACCTCTGGTGTTTAATGTGCACCAGGATATGAGGAATCTCTCTGGCGAGAGTAAGTCGAACTTACCAAAGTTCACTTATTGTTTGGTTTGACAACCAGGGACTTAGCTCAAGGATGAGCTTTTTCTTAGTCCCTTAAGGTAGGTAGCCCTGCCTCTCTTGCAGGGTGCTTCTTGGTCTGGCGACACAAGTAAACTACCTCTCCAGTCTCGGTAGCTCGGTTGGGGATCCGAGGACTTCGTCACCTAGAGACTGACGTATACTACCAATCCAGTCTAGGTAGCCCGGTTGGGGATCCGAGGACTTCGTCACCTGGCCTGACGTATACTACCTATCCAGTCTAAGGTAGCCCGGTTTTGGAACCGAGGACTTCGTCACCTGGCCTGACGTATACTACCTATCCAGTCTAAGGTAGCCCGGTTTTGGAACCGAGGACTTCGTCACCTGGCCTGACGTATACTACCCAGATTTTCCTCAGAGTTCCTCCTTTATACCTCGCACCCCCACTGGGGGAGTGGTAAGGGGGGGGAGCTTGAGGACGGCCCCAGGAGAGTTCTCTTCCCAAACGGTCTTTCCCACGAAGTCAAACATCTGCTCCTCGTTAGCCATCGAGGTTGGGACAAAACCGTCTCCAATTTCTTGTTCGACGTGAAACTGGATCTCACTCTCCTGGGGGGAGATCTTACCTTTTAGACCTTTAGGGTCTTACATGGCACCAAGTTATGCCACCCTGTGGTCAAACTTTCGCCTCGCCGATGCCTGGGGCGGATGTCCTTGTGGTAACCACCGCCTTGGGACTGCATCACGAGTGAACGATGGGGGGGGTGACCTCTTTCATGGCACGGTCTGGTGCAGCACTGCGGTCACGCGGGACCCGCCGATGCCTTCGGCCGGATGTCTTTGCGGTGACCGCCTTGGAACTGCACCAAGAGTGAACGAGGGGGGGGGGGGGGAAGTGACCATTCCCTTACACACCTCCCACCGAAGAAAATAATGGGGGGGCGGGGGATGCTCCCGGGAACTCAAAACAACTTACTCAACCTAGTCGAGCTTAGCAAAGTTGTATTTCTTTGAGCCCTCCCTTACATTAAGTTTCCTTACATATGAGCGCCCACGCGCGCGTTTACACAGGCAATGTGTCGAGCTAGACACTCGATTTACAATTTTACATGAACATAACAAAACCTTAATTCATCGATTACCCACAAAAAAACAAAAAAAACAAGCTACTTCCTTACATTTCTAAGTTTTTGAGAACTTAAATCCTACCGATAAACATTAACACGTACAACAAATGAAAGCATGGTTTCACGCTCATTAGGTGCTGAAATAACCCTCAATGGTATTTCGTCTCCGCCTATAGAGCAGCTGTCCTTTATCGGCTCCTTTGAGGTAGCTAATACTAAAATGGTGCTCTGTGACCATTATTCTACCGCGCCTGAGTCGGCCGTCCTGGTTATTGAGTCTACCCAAGTATGTTACTAAATGGTAGTGGTATTTCAACCTACTCGACTTACTCATATTATGGTACTTGACTACCTTTAAATTGAACATTAAGGCTTGAGCGGCCTGTTGTAGCGGGGCATAATTGATGGGAGCGTAGGTCCCATAGCTTTCCTTTAACCAGGTACACGGGAAGATCGTGTCTGGGTTCGATCTTTGGGGATCGAGAAAATTTTTCCCCGCGAGGTCGTTAATGGGCTTGGCGCTCACTACGACTTGGCGATTTAGCGGTAACTCCGTGGACGTTCCGTTCGGGGAGGAGACTACTAGGGGTAGGGGATACTCATCCGCGTCTACCATTTGATTAGTCTTACCTGGGTGCATAGCCATAGCACCTCTTTCCTCCTTCCTTGTCAACTCATTTGACTCACTTCTCTTAGTAGGTAGTTCCTCAGGTACACCTGCTCGTACCTCTACCCTACCTTCTTCTTCTTCCCAGATAACCCCATTTGGCTGGGTTCTCCTCGTAGGGTTTCCTTTAGGTACTCCTGCTGGTACCTCATCCCTACTTCCTACTTCTTCCATCGTTACCCCAATTGGCTGGGTTTCCCTCGATGGTCCTTTCTTAGGTCCAGGCCGGGCTCCAACTTCCTCGGCCTCTAGGAGATTCTCGATAGGTGCTCTTTCGAGTGCGAGCAATCTTTCCTTTTCTTCTCTCTCTTCTCTTTCCGCTTGAGCACGTTCTATTTCCCTCTTCATTCTCCTTTCATCTATTTCTTTTTTAATCTTTATTCTCCTCTCTTTTGACTCTTTTTCCATCTTCATTCTCCTTTCTTCGGCTTCCTGTTCTGCTTTCGCTATTTCGTTTTCCCGTCGAGTTCTTCTTTCTTCATCTTCCAGCTTTATCTTTAGTCTTCTTTCTTCATCTTCCATTTCTATCCTTATTCTGAATTCTTGTGCTTCTCTTTTCAACAATATTATTCTTTCGCTTGTTTTACCTCCTCTCAGCATTCTTCTTTCCTCTGTTTCTATTTTCCGCTGTATTCGGGATTCTTCACTTTTCCGGTTCATCCATATTTCCATTAATTCACGTTCTCTTTTATCCTCTCTTATTATATCCTCTGTTTCTCTCTCAAACTTTATTGATTCTTGTTCTTTTTCTATATCCCAAATTCTTTCTTCTTCTACACAATCTATTCTTAATTCTGCCATGACGTAGTCATGCATTTCTGTGCCTTCAAGTCCCAGACTTTGGGCTTGTTGGTAAAATCTTTTGACTGGATCCATTTCGTGTTGGTCCGTCGATTTTTCCTTTCTGTATTTTCAGGTAATTATGCCACCACTCACCAGGTAGCGCTCAGCATAACTTACCCTTAATCCCACTACTATGCTGATTGAAATATCACTCCCGACAACAAATTTACCACTTGACCTGCCAATTACCTTTATATTGTTACCACCCCTAACTCTACCAATTTTCCTCTCGTCAATTATTCTCTTATTCCTGATCTTCCTTTACGTGTTGGCTCTTTCCTAATTAGACACTGCTGGGTTCTTTCTAATAATAACCCCACACCTGACACCACTTTAATTATTTGTCGTAGAATTCTTTCTGCTAAGAACCCTACTGACCTGACCTCTGACACCTCTTTTATTTAGTTAGTGTCGTAGAATGCCTCTCCTTTTTGTTCTATTCTAAGAGTGCTAAGAGTGTCTAATATATTGATATTATAAGAATATCTTAATGAACTGAGCCTTTACCAAACACGTCAGGATATAAAAGAAACGCCCACTAATTCACAAAATAAACTTATATTTTATCTTTAACCATTGAATACACAACCTTTATACTTTAACTACAGCAATACTCTAAATATTATTATAAACAAGAATTAATTAAATTAGTTGACCCACAAAATTAAGTTCACGTTTTCTCTAGACAAAACAATAATATTAGAATTAGGCTTACGGACTCGTGGAGTTTAAAGGGCCTCAGAAATATTTACACTTGACGCGTGTAGATGGGCGGAATTCCACGGTCGTCTTGGCGAGGGTAGCAGCTGGGGGGTCCACACGTTCTTCCGGGAGGGGAAGGGTTCTTCAGGACGAGAACCCATACGGTGCTCTATGCAACACCCAGGCAGTCGTGGTCTCTCTGGCGAGAGTGAGTCGAACTTGGTTCTTGAATCAAGCTTACTTGGAGTGCGGTGTGATCACCGAGTAACGAGCTCGAGGAGGAGCTTTTCTCCTTCGTTACTAATTTTCTTATGGACGAGGACTGAACTCGGGGAGGGTCTTCTTTACTGGCGACGATGACGGAGGGGGGTTTCTCTGGCGAGAATAAGTTACTTACAGTTTGGTGTGGCCACCGAATAACGGGCTCGAGGGGGAGCCTTTTCCTTCTTCTTCTTAATTCCTCAAAGACGAGGAATACCTCTGGTGTTTAATGTGCACCAGGATATGAGGAATCTCTCTGGCGAGAGTAAGTCGAACTTACCAAAGTTCACTTATTGTTTGGTTTGACAACCAGGGACTTAGCTCAAGGATGAGCTTTTTCTTAGTCCCTTAAGGTAGGTAGCCCTGCCTCTCTTGCAGGGTGCTTCTTGGTCTGGCGACACAAGTAAACTACCTCTCCAGTCTCGGTAGCTCGGTTGGGGATCCGAGGACTTCGTCACCTAGAGACTGACGTATACTACCAATCCAGTCTAGGTAGCCCGGTTGGGGATCCGAGGACTTCGTCACCTGGCCTGACGTATACTACCTATCCAGTCTAAGGTAGCCCGGTTTTGGAACCGAGGACTTCGTCACCTGGCCTGACGTATACTACCTATCCAGTCTAAGGTAGCCCGGTTTTGGAACCGAGGACTTCGTCACCTGGCCTGACGTATACTACCCAGATTTTCCTCAGAGTTCCTCCTTTATACCTCGCACCCCCACTGGGGGAGTGGTAAGGGGGGGGAGCTTGAGGACGGCCCCAGGAGAGTTCTCTTCCCAAACGGTCTTTCCCACGAAGTCAAACATCTGCTCCTCGTTAGCCATCGAGGTTGGGACAAAACCGTCTCCAATTTCTTGTTCGACGTGAAACTGGATCTCACTCTCCTGGGGGGAGATCTTACCTTTTTGACCTTTAGGGTCTTACATGGCACCAAGTTATGCCACCCTGTGGTCAAACTTTCGCCTCGCCGATGCCTGGGGCGGATGTCTTTGTGGTAACCACCGCCTTGGGACTGCATCACGAGTGAACGATGGGGGGGGTGACCTCTTTCATGGCACGGTCTGGTGCAGCACTGCGGTCACGCGGGACCCGCCGATGCCTTCGGCCGGATGTCTTTGCGGTGACCGCCTTGGAACTGCACCAAGAGTGAACGAGGGGGGGGGGGGGAAGTGACCATTCCCTTACAACATGTATTATTAATTTAAATAATTTAATATTTGTTAATCAACCATTTGTCTCACGTAGAGTTTGAAAACAGTTTTGGTAAAGAGTAATCGGGTACTTTACACCGACAACTTTAAAGAAATCTTCTAACTAAAAATTGCACGCAAGAATCATCTCCTTTGTTCAAACTTTTATTTACCTCCATTTTACTACGATAAAGAATTTTGAGCAACCCATTTTTCGATAAATAAATGTTAAACAACCGACATTTTTTCCTATACAAATTTTTATAAATCAGTCTCCTACCCATTCTTATTTTCGATCCACCCACAAAGGGTTAACATTAATAAATATATCAGTAAATCTGAAATCGAAAGAGTATTTCTCTTTAAAGATGTATAATGCATTTGCAGTAAGACTAGTAAATCTGTACTTTTATAACGAAAGGTTATGAGCAACCATATACTTATTTACGGACAATAGGGAGTTAGATTAGAAAGAAGGAATTTTAGATTTGTCGAAATTTTATGGAAATATATTTGAATGAATAGTTTTGTCTATAACAATTATCGTCTATTCATGGAGGTAATTTCATTTTATTCCGATCCTATCAGTGAAAATTCATGACATGTTTCCCCAAAATCTTTTCAGCATTCTAACATTAAAAACCTTTGAAAATATGATATATTTCAAATCTCTCTACTTTAATTTTAATTCTAGTTTAAATTCGGGACAAAGTTTACTAATAATTGGCAATAATGAATTAGAGGGTTGCACGCGTTTTAGGCTACTGAACCTGGTAATATTTAGTTGTATCTTTATAATTGTGTCTCAGGAGTAATATATCGGAGAAGTATTGTAGGCTTTAAGAGTTTAAAACAAGTCCCGCCCTTCTTAATACTTAGCAAAAAAAACTTAACCAGTCCACCAATGTTCTGGCTCTTGTGTAAAGGTGTGCATTCGAAAACAGAGACCTCTAAACATCGATTTCTTAACCATGCACTTTGAACTATCTCTTTTTATTACCTTTGGAAATAATGTTTCTGTCCCAATAAAGATAAAACTGTTCATTAATAGTAAATTTACTCCCCCAACAATGAGACGACCTCTTTGTGTATATATTTTTAATTTCGCTATCTAACCGTTTCTTTGAGGATAAATCAAAATTTATTAACCTTGTTTTTGAACATAAAACTAGATTAAACATGTGTAAAAACCTTAAAATAAAAGGTAAACTATACCAACATTAAAAAAGGGGCGGGAAAGCGTAATTTAAACATTTCAAAATGGCGTCGCAGAAGAATTCCTGCGTGGCAGAATCTGCTTGAGTTATTGTCATTATATGACTATTTAGCGGGAGAGACTCTCTACGTCATCAAAATATTACTCCTAGGATACTATTAATCCAATAGAAAGAGTTATTACGGGCTTTAATATCCTACTTAATATCAAAGGGAAATCTTTTTAGTCTTTATGTTTTCAAATGAAAAATAATAATCGCTTTACTTCCATCGTCTCGCCTTCCCGACTTTCCTCCTCCATTGAGCACACCAGGATGGTTTTCTCCTTTCATTAAACCTAGCAAACTTTGGATGGGAGTATATGTTCTTGGAATAGGTTTCATAAGACAAATGAGATATAAATAAAATTATGGCAATTGAAGCTACGTTGGTCTTTTAGTGGGATGAGGAATTCTTGTCTTTTTGTTTTAGAAAATACTTAACGTTTATTTTTACAAAGTATTTTTATCAACGTAATCTGTACACAAAATAGCTAACTCGATTTTTAGAAAACCAATTAACAAGTTGACTCTGGAAATTAACAAATGGGTAGAATAAACTAGCTCATTTAATACTGAGAAAATAGGCCTTACGGTTATAACAACTACATAAGTCGATATCTCATATATGTAAGCAGCGCGTGATGTAATTACTCCAGCATTGAACGAACCAATAGGGTTATAGGTACGGATTAAGAAGTTTTTGTTTTTATAGACTCATAACACAAAACATTCATTTCTTGACTGTAGCTTCCTTCACTTCTGACTGCTTATAAAATACGGTAAGTTATCCTGAACGCATATTTGAGCTTATGGTAATTCAAAAACATAATTCCCCTGAAAGTTTGTTGATAAAACTTCTGAACTACCCCTTGAATTCACAGGCGACATTAGAATAAATGAAAAAATATATTGAACTATTATTGTATAGGGTGGGTGGTCCGATAGTCTTGTTACCTCTACCTATTATTTTACTTTTCACTATTTTTTTTATCTTAATATTGTAGAATTTTCTATTGCAGATGGCTGACACGAGCTCCTACAGGCTGGAAGAGAGACTGTTTGTAAGTGTATGGGAAAAATAGCGTGTATATTCAGGCAAGAGTATGGATTTTTTTTTTTTTTTTTTTAATTAAGGGGCTATCTGGCGACTGCCGACTAAGGCATAAGTTGCCGTAAACAAACAGCCTAGTTTTAGGCTACTTTAAAAAATTAAACAGAAAACAATAAAAAGAAATAACAATAACAATAACAAAGCAATAACAAAACAATTACAAAAACAACAACAACAATTAAATCGGGTTAAATAAAAGGGAGAAGGCCGGCCTCCCCCAAGAAGTCAATAAGTCCACCAGTCAAAGTACACGCACTCGTTCCGAGCACAAGGGACAGGCGGTAGCGACCCCGCCCATCCCGGTACCGGGACAGGTGTCGTGCGTGAAGATCACCCAGACTGGGACATTCGACAAGAATGTGCCGAACAGTCTGGGGACGACGCAGTCGTTGCAATAGGGCGCAGGCGAGCGCTCCATCAGATAGCGATGCGTCACACGAGTGTGTCCGATTCGGAGACGACAGAAAGCAACCTGAAGCCGCCGCGGCATTGGGGGATAGGTCCATGGGAACAGTAGCGGCGCAATGGCACGCAACTTTACGGTCCCCTCGACCGTCTCCCATCTTCTTTGCCAAGCAGTCCGAAGAGCTGCCCGTATTCCTGCCATGTAGTCGGTGTGAGGAAGAGCGAAACGCTGGTCCGGTCGCAGAGTCCTCGCGGACTCTTTGGCGCCCTCATCGGCCCGCTCATTCCCCGCAATTCCTACATGTCCAGGAACCCAGCAGAAGATAATCTCGACATCTGCCTGGCTCGCCAAAACCGTGGCGTCACGGATATCGCGAACCAGGGGATGCGGAGATTCCAATGCCCCGAGAGCACTCAGGGCGCTTTGTGAGTCGCTATAGATCACAATCCGGTCTCCGAACCAGCACGTCGCGTAATCTCCCGTACCGAGTGGTGTATTGCCACCAGCTCGGCCGTGAAGACAGACGCAGCGCCTGGTAGAGCCCCGCTGACTTCAAACAGAGGGGATACGGCGTGGAAGCCGACCCCCTCTTGGGACTTGGAGCCATCCGTATACACTGGCACGGTACCAGCGTAACACGATGTGTGCTCCAAAAAGGTCGAACGCAATACCCCCGGCGCAGTACAAGCTTTGGGAGCAGAGGCGTGGCGACAAATAGCCAAAGGTGGTACCCTCCAGGGTGGCGTCCTGTGCAGAACCAGGGGCGCTACCGGCCCGAGAGCTATATCTACCTCTCGAAGGAGTTTCCTGGCCCTAAACCCAAAGGGCTTAGGGTATGACTGGCGTCTCTCGGCGGCATAGGCACCATCGAGATCAGCTGCGGATGCAGTGAGAGCTGTTGGCGACTGAGGGAGGCGCCGGGCTCGCGCGTACAGGCGAGTGATGCACTGCACGCTGCGCAGAGCGAGTGGCATCTCCCCAGCATCGACCAACAGGCTCTCAATGGGGGAAGTGCGGAAGGCACCGGTCGCAAGGCGAAGGCCGGTGTGGTGGATTGAATCCACCTCCCGCAATAAACGCTCGGGTGCGGATGCATAAAACTCGCATCCGTAGTCGAGCTTCGAGCGAACAAAGGATCGATAAAAATGTAAGGCGGTAGCCCTATCAGCGCCCCAAGCGCTAAACGTCACGGAACGGAGAATGTCCATGGCGCGGGTACAAGAGACCCTAAGGCTGCGAATATGAGCCTCCCAGGTGAGGCGTCGGTCGAATACAAGACCAAGGAAACGGTGCGACTCAACGACATCCAGGCGCACTCCATTAAGAAACAAATCTGGGTCGGGGTGAAGCCGTGGATGGCGGCAGAAGTGCACCACCTTAGTCTTGGCCAAAGAAAACCTAAACCTGTGCGCTTCGGCATAGCGAGAGACGTGGTTCAATGCCTGTTGGAGTCGACGCTCCAGAGTTGGCATCTGGGCCGCGCCAAAAGAGATCGAAAGGTCGTCCACGTAGAGCGTAGCGAGAACATCTTCTGGCAGAACCGAGGTGATGCCGTTGATGCTCAGGGCAAAGAGTGTGACACTGAGGACACTTCCCTGCGGGACACCCTCTTCCTGCTCCTTTGGGGCAGAGAGGGCTCCCCCCACCCGTACGCGGAATCGACGATCTCGCAAAAATTCAGATATAAACATTGGGAGGCGTCCCCTCGCCCCCATCGTGTGGAGAGTCTTCATGATACCGTATCGCCATGCGGTATCATAGGCCTTCTCCAGATCAAATAACACCGTGGCGTAGTGCTGTCTACGAAGGAAAGCCTCGCAGACGGCATTTTCCAGTCGGAGCAGAGCATCCGACGTGGAGTGGAACTTACGGAAGCCGCACTGTGCAGAAGACAGATGGCCTCCGCTGTCCAGGAAATAGGCTAATCTCACATTTACCAATTTCTCCATCAACTTGCACACGCAAGAGGTTAGAGAGATTGGACGGAAACCGGTCGGAGTAGAGTGATCTCTCCCCGGTTTGCGAAAGGCGAGCACAGTAGCGATTCGCCAGGAGTCTGGGAGAAGACCCTCCACCCAGATCCTGTTGAACAAATCTAACAGAAAGGCCATGCCTCGCTCACACAGGTGTCGAAACATGGCGTACGGGACATCGTCCGGACCATGGGCGGTGTCCGCGCACGAAGCGAGAGCGGAACGCAACTCACTCACAGTAAACTTGTCGTTGAAGGGTTCTCCGCCTCTGGAGGTAAAGTCCAGCCGGTGGCTTTCCGCGACATCACGACGTGCATTGAATGCTGGCGGAGCAGCATCACGGCTAGAGAATGCGGAAAAAGCGGTCGCTAAGGATTCCGCCACGGACGCGGGGTCCGAGATTGCGGTCCCATTCTCCTGGAGAACAGGAGGAAGGTCCTGCGAGAACTTGCCCCGAATCTTTTTGACTCGCTTCCACACCTCAGCTAAAGGGGTCTTCCCGTTAAGTGAAGACACGTATGCCCGCCAAGAAGAGCGGCGGGCGTGCTTCGAAACATACCGGAACCTAGCCCTAGCCCGACGAAATTCAGCGACAGTGAAATCGTTCGGGCGGCGCTTATAGCGCATGTAGGCATAACGCTTCTGTTTGAGGGCCGACTCACATTCGGCCGACCACCATGGGAGTGGTCGGTGTGCAAAACGGCCAGACGTCCTAGGAATAGTAGTCAGGCCCACGGCGATGAGGTTGCCGGAGAAGAACTCAACGGCCTCATCTACCGACCTAAACTCCTCGTCTGAGATAGAGAATTCAGTCATTTCCTGAAATGCAGGCCACCGCGCCCGCGCCATGCACCACCGAGGTGGTCTCTCAGGCGGCAATTGCCCTGAAAAGGATATTTGAATGGGAAAGTGATCACTACCATGGAGGTCATCGACCACCCCCCAATCAAAATCAGGCTGTGCATCCGAAGAGCACAAAGATAGGTCAAGGCAAGAAAATGAAGCGGTTCTCGGACAGTGATGCGTAAACTCATCCACGTTTTGGACACCCATCTCAAGCTCTTTGATCAGATCGGCAAGGACTTGTCCCCTGGGATTTATGGAGTAATCTCCCCAGAGAGGATGCCTGCCGTTCAGATCTCCAAGCAAGAGATAGGGCCTCGGCAACCGTGCCACGACGCGGCGGAAGTCCCCCGCGTCGAAGTCAGCTGACGGTGGAATGTACGCAGAAATGATAGTATACCTCCTATCCAGGTGCAGCTGCACAGCCACTGTCTGAAAGGAGGTATCTAAAGAGAAAGGAAGAACGGAGACATCATGCCGGGTGTAAACCGCGCATCCCCGAGACCGGCCATCCCGCGGTGGTGGGGTCGCAAGACCCTTATACCCCGGGAGGGCAGGCAGCGGGCACGCGCCTAGCATGGTCTCCTGCAAAAAAATAGCTAACAGGGAACGGGACGAGACGAGCCTCCGCAGCTCCTCCCAGTTGGCCCGGAGTCCACGGCAATTCCATTGAAGGAATATGCCCTCCAGGCCTAGCTCGGAGGAGACGCGGGGGCCCTCCTCGAATTGAAGACCCTCACGGGAATGGCCGTACGCTTCCCGGGTGCAGAACCCCGGGCGCTGTTGGCCGGACAAAGCGCTAAGGGCGCTGTCGCCTTCGAGGACTTATTGGGGGAGGTTGGGCTCGCCATGCGAGTCTTTTCCTCCCTCCGCCTCGAAACCTTAGGCGGGCGTTGCGGCTTAGGAGGCGGGGGGCCCTCTTTTCGAGGAACCACCGTCTCCGAGCCACTCGCTCCACCTCGGGGCGTGGGCGAAGGGGCCGAAGCTCCTTTGTTGCTGTCCTCCTTTCGGGGAACAGCTTTAGGAACCCCGGAAGATGTCCTAGCGACCATCTTCAGGGGTGTTGCCTACTGTGAGTATAACGACTCTGTAAAGGCGCGTGGCCGTTTCGCCTTACGGGAAACGGTCACGCTGGGGGAAGAGGGGGGAGCCCTGGTTTTAGCCGGGGCTGGGTGTGAACCCTTTTTGCCGCCAGCTCTACCAGGGGAGCGCCCGGGTGTAGTAGAGCGCGCAGAAGGGCTCCAAATGGGCGCGGAAACAACCGTGCTCGTTGGCCTGGATGGGCCAGGAGCAGAGGGTGCTTTTCTAACTATTGAGGCATATGACGTCCCAGGCAGAGCCGGGCGCGCCAGGACCAAGTCCTTAGCCTCGCGGAATGAGAGTCGATCCTGGGCCTTGAACGGCCAGGATTTCTTTCTCAAGGAGATATGCACCACATTGCTTCGAAGAAGCAGGGTGCGGCTCTCCGCAATTGACACACTTGGCCACACACGATTTGGACTTATCGTGTGCGACCTTGGAGCAATTTACACAGACTTCGGGTGACCCCGATTTTGCACGTCTACATGATCGATTCGGTGGCCGAAGCGGTGACAGTAATAGCACCGCCGCGGCAGTGGCAGGAATGCCTTTACGCGGTAGCGGTACCAACCGGCACGCACCGACTCAGGGAGCTTGTCACAGTCGAACGTGACGAAGAGTGTAGGGGTGGGTCTCGAGGCCCCTCCATGTTTTCTCATCACACGTTCGACCTTGACCGCCCCATGGTCGGCCAGCTCTAGGGTGATGTCTTCTATGGAGTAGTCAACGAGTTCCCTCGCATAAACTACTTCTTTCACAAAGTTCATGGTAGAGTGCGGCGTCACACTCACCGGGGTGCCATGAAGTGTGCGAAGAGCACTTATCTTGGCCGCCTCGGCGGGATTCGCCGCATTCGCCAGAAGGCTCCCGTCCGAGAAACGGGTTACCTTCGGCTCTCTACCAATTGCACTAGCTAATCCTCTCCTCTGATGGATCATGTTGCCCTTGGACAACATGCTGCCATCAGTGGAGCGAATAACGAGGAAGCGTTTGAAGCCAGCGGGCTCGAAAACGCCAGGTAACCTCTGAATCAGGGGCCCCGATGTCCTCGAGGCTCTGCCCTGTGCACTTTTGCTCTTTGTCATCGTCAGGAGCTCCGTACCCGGGGAAGCAGAGGGCCCGGATGTGCCGATCTTGGCTTGGTCGCTTGCCAAAGTGGCAGCAGACCCATCCATCCCCGTAGCCCCCGCGGATTGAGAGGAGCCCCGAGTCTTCTTCGTCTTTTTGGTCCTTTTCTTTTTTGGAGAGGAGGGCGGGGAATGAACCCGCTTCCCACCCCCGCCGGTAGAAGCCCCCAGGCTAGATGGACTGGCCTCAGCCAGGTCCTTCTCCAAAATGGAGAAGGTCCTGGTGGTCGCAGGGGTATCATCCTGAGGAGATCCCTCTCCTCCTTGTACTGCCTGAGAATCTACAGCCGTTTGATGAGGACCTTGCATAGGGGCGGATTCGGGTTCAGTGCTTGGCGCCGAGCCCGGATTCCCCCCCATGGAAGGCCCTACCTTCTGAGGCTGGTTTTCCTCAAGGACCATGTCTATCACAGGAGGGGCCTCCAGTTGGCCATCCCCTCCCAGGGCATCGCAGGTCCCCTTGGCAATGTCGCCAGTCTTGTGTGGGGAGGCACAGGCCTTGACCCCAGCAAGGTTTAATATTTTTGCCAGCAGGTCTTTTGAGGGAAGCGACCGAAGGGGCCTGGCTTCCCTCTCCCCCCTAAGGGGGTTTGCCCTACCGAGCCGCTTGTACGAGGGGCAGTCGGCAATGGGCTGCCTGCTGGCTTTCTTGGCAGTCCCCTTAGAAAGCAAAGGAGGGACTGCCGCTGGAGATAGGGAGGTGCGCGAAAGCACCTCCAGAGAAGGGGGTGAGGGGGAGTCCCCTACACCCGTAGGCTTAGGAGAGTAGTAAGCCTCCTCTCCGGTTAAAGAGGTATGGAGGGTCCCCTGCGCAAGCACAGGGGGGGGGACCTCCATCTTTTCTGTGGAGCTGCACGAGGGCGGCTCCGTTGTTTTAGGGGGAATTAAGGGGAGATGTTTTTTTTTTTTCATCATTGGGCATGGTGACCCTCTTTGTTTTACGGGACGCAATCGCTCACCACCTCTTGCAGTAGCCCACACTGCAAGAGGTGCTTACAGGCCCGGCAGAGCCAGGCGCCGCCATTTGGGACCACCCCTCCCGCCTGGTGGCCTGGCAGTCCTTCGGCATGGCGGCTCCACCTTAGACACGGCGTAAAACAGATAGAATGTGAAGAGGAGAGGAAAAGGGATGTGAGGAAGGTATGGGTGGGGATGAAGCAGGTTGTTAAAAAAAACCCATCCCGAACCGGAGCTGAGGGGTTAGGGAACAATGTCCCCTCCCCTTTCAGCCCCCATCCGGGGTGGTTGGCTTGAGAAGAAGGTCAGCATTCTACCCTATGAAATTATAGGCTGACCAGAGAAAGTTGTGGGAGAGGTTGTATGAAAAGCGGCGAGGTAGGGGAGAAATCGGGCTATCTGAAGGAAGAAAGAGAGGCTAAGCTGGGGCCGGACGGAGCGCTGGATCCCGTCAGCACGGCTGCCAGGATGGCAAATCGCCGCGCCCCTTACGGGGGCAAGAGTATGGAGACTATGCGACAAGTCTTCACTGAAAGATTCTCAAACCAGCTCCTCCTAAGATGACAATATTGCGAGTGGAACATAAACTGTTGCTCACTGGATAAATTAAGGATAAATCAAGGAAAGGATGAGCCTTAACGAGAAGGGATACATATGCAGCCGTGGAGGCATCTGTACTACGATCACTCAAGAAATCACTCCGAAAACGAACTTGCAAGCTTCAAATTCTAAAAACCATAATGTTAACAAACATGACAAAGGATCTTCATCTAAAATCGCTTAAGCCAACATTCACTGTAAGGGAATGGTCACTTCCCCCCCCCCCCTCGTTCACTCTTGGTGCAGTTCCAAGGCGGTCACCGCAAAGACATCCGGCCGAAGGCATCGGCGGGTCCCGCGTGACCGCAGCACTGCCCCAGACCGTGCCATGAAAGAGGTCACCCCCCCCCATCGTTCACTCGTGATGCAGTCCCAAGGCGGTGGTTACCACAAGGACATCCGCCCCAGGCATCGGCGAGGCGAAAGTTTGACCACTGGGTGGCATAACTAGGGGCCATGTAAGACCCTAAAGGTCAAAAAGGTAAAGATCTCCCCCCAGGAGAGTGAGATCCAGTTTCACGTCGAACAAGAAATTGGAGACGGTTTTCTCCCAACCTCGATGGCTAACGAGGAGCAGATGTTTGACTTCGTGGGAAAGACCGTTTGGGAAGAGAACTCTCCTGGGGCCGTCCTCAAGCTCCCCCCCTTACCACTCCCCCAGTGGGGGTGCGAGGTATAAAGGAGGAACTCTGAGGAAAATCTTGGTAGTATACGTCAGGCCAGGTGACGAAGTCCTCGGTTCCAAAACCGGGCTACCTTAGACTGGATAGGTAGTATACGTCAGGCCAGGTGACGAAGTCCTCGGTTCCAAAACCGGGCTACCTTAGACTGGATAGGTAGTATACGTCAGGCCAGGTGACGAAGTCCTCGGATCCCCAACCGGGCTACCTAGACTGGATAGGTAGTATACGTCAGTCTCTAGGTGACGAAGTCCTCGGATCCCCAACCGAGCTACCGAGACTGGAGAGGTAGTTTACTTGTGTCGCCAGACCAAGAAGCACCCTGCAAGAGAGGCAGGGCTACCTACCTTAAGGGGCTAAGAAAAAGCTCATCCTTGAGCTAAGTCCCTGGTTGTCAAACCAAACAATAAGTGAACTTTGGTAAGTTCGACTTACTCTCGCCAGAGAGATTCCTCATATCCTGGTGCACATTAAACACCAGAGGTATTCCTCGTCTTTGAGGAATTAAGAAGAAGAAGGAAAAGGCTCCCCCTCGAGCCCGTTATTCGGTGGCCACACCAAACTGTAAGTAACTTATTCTCGCCAGAGAAACCCCCCTCCGTCATCCTCGCCAGTAAAGAAGACCCTCAACGAGTTCAGTCCTCGTCCATAAGGAAATTAGTAACGAAGGAAAAGCTCCTCCTCGAGCTCGTTACTCGGTGATCACACCGCACTCCAAGTAAGCTTGATTCAAGAACCAAGTTCGACTCACTCTCGCCAGAGAGACCACGACTGCCTGGGTGTGGCATAGAGCACCGTATTGGTTCTCGTCCTTGAAGAACCCTTCCCCCCCGGAAGAACGTGTGGACCCCCCCTAGCTGCTACCCTCGCCAAGACGACCGTGGAATTCCGCCCATCTACACGCGTCAAGTGTAAATATTTCTGAGGCCCTTTAAACTCCACGAGTCCGTAAGCCTAATTCTAATATTATTGTTTTGTCTAGAGAAAACGTGAACTTAATTTTGTGGGTCAACTAATTTAATTAATTCTTGTTTATAATAATATTTAGAGTATTGCTGTAGTTAAAGTAGAAAGGTTGTGTATTCAATGGTTAAAGATAAAATATAAGTTTATTTTGTGAATTAGTGGGCGTTTCTTTTATATCCTGACGTGTTTGGTAAAGGCTCAGTTCATTAAGATATTCTTATAATATCAATATATTAGACACTCTTAGCACTCTTAGAATAGAACAAAAAGGAGGGGCATTCTACGACACTAACTAAATAAAAGAGGTGTCAGAGGAGGTCAGTAGGGTTCTAGCAGAAAGAATTCTACGACATTCACCAACAAACTAAGCGATTACGAAATGGACCAAAGATGTGTAGCATGTTAACTGTTCCTTGATGCGTTCCCGACAATCCCAAACGTGAAAAGGTGTTTTTTTCCGATGAATGTGCAATTTGCCGGAGTGGACGGGCTAATAACACTTATTTCTGAAGCAAAGAAAATCCTCATTATTAGAAAGAACTGGAACACAACCTCCCATATGTAGTTCTTTAGGCCACTATACTGAGTAAGCACTTGATACGGCCCTATTTCTTTGAGAGCCTTGTTAACCAGCACTCGTACCTGTTGATCTGAATTATTGTTGGTTTCAACAAGATGGCGCCTAATCCCTATATGATATATCTCTCAAGGAATATCTAAATGAAGTTTTTCTGGATAAAGGAATGGGGCAATGGGCGAACAACTATCAGAACCTTTCAATTGGCCTTCCAGAAGTCCTGACCAAACTTATTGCGACCACGCTCTGCAGGGCATTATCAAGAATAGAGTTTCAGATGAACGATACATCAATACCAATCAGTTCAAGGACGCTGTACGTGCAGCTTTTACTACAATCATCAAAGCACAGCTTCGTAAAATATCACACAGAGCATGACGCCGCATCATTTTATGCCACCAAAATAATGGTGTTCATAGAGATCTTCTCGATGTGTAAAAGTGTCAATGAAAGTCAATAAACTGAATCCAGTAGATGTTTTTTGTATTACTGTATTACTTGTTCATCTATTGTTGTTACTTTTTGGTAGGGGTAAGAGGATTTCAGTCCACCCTGTACATAAACCTACAATAAACTCATGTTCTTTTTTAAATACTTTACGTAAAAAGTTTCAGTTTATATTATTTAACATTTAGATTTTATTTTATAAAAAACATTCCGAAAATGCTAGAATTAAAATATGTAAAAAATAAGTGTTCAAAATTTTAAAAGGCCCAGGGAAAAAACGTTTTTCGTGTCGTGGAAAAATCTTCGTTTTAGATTAGTTACGGTAAAAAATAAATGCTTCACCATATGCATAATTGTTGTAAAATATTATATGTTAGAAAATGTTTATAAAAACCAAAAAGAATAATTATTGTGAGTTCCGCACGGAAATTTGGATAAAAAGTTAGTGTTCAAGTATGAGTAGAATTTTAATATGGAAATTTAACGAAACAGTCAAAATGACGTTGAGTATAGTTTAATTAACATTTGATATTGCAGTAAACAAATAAGATATATCATGTGGAAGAGAGATAAAAAAAAGATATGATATATAGAAAGGTAAAACTGTTGATCATATTATTTAAAGCGAAATATCAAAGGTGAATTCGTAAAATTATTAAAAAATAATTATTGTTTCAACAGGATGGAGCGCCAACACATTTACGTAAGCGCAATCAATCCTTTCTCAAGGATTATGCACCAAAAATTTATTACGAATCATGACTGGCCCCCGCAAAGCCCGGACTGCAACCGTATGGATTATTCTATTTGTAAGTTGTTAAAAGAGGATGATTATGGTGAGAAGCGCAAAATTTCAGGGAACCTGAATTAAAAAGAAAATACTACAAATATGGCAAGAAATACACATTAATGAGGTTAAAAAAATCAAGCAGCCGTGTATGTAAAAAATGAATCTTATTAGTTTTATCAACTAAAAAAACTGATTAGTTTTATGAATCAATCATTTATCAAAATACTAGCATTAGTACCTAGTATGGCCCCGAGATAAAAAGTCCGGTCGTAAATATGTATATATATGCATATTGTTTCAAATTCTTAGATTTTTGCGAATATATGTCTTTACTTTCTGATTATTATTATTATTTTATGGGTGAAGCCAGATGTAGGAGAGTTGTGCACTATCCCTATTATATAATATACTAACAATGAGTAAACGTTTCAGTTTCGCGCCAGGTAGTTTATGCGCACGCGTGAATGACTCTTAGTTATGAGCGAACAACTTTGTATATCTTTTTACCATGTTTTTTATAATGTTAGGAATATATATATGGTTTCGTTCTCAATTTGTTCCATTGTGAGGCAATATATTTTGTATTATATATATATATATATATATATATATATATATATATATATATAGTAGGAATATGAACACACAGGTGATTACACTAATCATTTATTGGCCCGACGTTCTGGACCTTCACTAGGACCATCTTCAGCGACTGTGTCGACTAATGTCGACTAATATTAACAATAACATATATATAAGGAACGTGAGGAATTTATGAATAACGTTACAGCTATTTGTTATCCAGAAAATACACTTGATATTTGTTATAATAAAGCCAAAAAAAAGTTTTATAACGAAAGTACTATTGAGAAGGAAGTGCCTAAGAATATTCTCATTTTACCTTATTTTAATGGCTTTGAAACCGTAAAAACATTGTTAAAAACCCTTAATGTAAATATTGTTTCCTCTTATACTAATACTTTGAAAAGAATGTTAATAAAAAATTGCCCTAATGAAACAAATAACGTAATTTATAAAATCCCTTGTTTGGATTGCCCTTCATTTTATATTGGTCAAACTAGCAAGGATCTGAATGTGCGTATTAAGCAACCTAAGTACTCTGTAAACACTGGGCAAACATCAAATGCCATTTTTATCCATTTGAGTGAAAATTCCCATCGTATTAATTGGAAGGAGAGTTCTGTGATTGCCAAATCAAATTACTTTTTTCCACGAAATCTTTTAGAATCAGCATTTATACAACTGACTTCGAATTTTAATCTCAGCCCTGGAATGTATTTTTTGGACCCTTGTATCAAAAGAATGTTTAAGAATGATTTTAAAGATAAAATTTCTGAATTAATAATTACCACCTAGAAGTTATTTTAGCTTATTTATAAAAAAAACCTTTCCTCATATTTTTCTTTTGTCATATTTTCTTGTTATCATGTGTAAACTTTTTTTGTTTTCATATTGCATATGTGATTCCTAAACATTGCCCCCCACCCCCTTACTTTTGTAACCCATAAACTTTTTTTTTTTTTAACCCTCTCTGCTCATCTCGTTAATAGGATTTTTCCAGGTATCTTCTAACCCCACCCCTTTTAATCTTTATATCCCATATTTTCATTAATCAGGTGTATAAATATCTTTCTCTTTTTCCCTGTCTTTGAGTCTGCTTAGTAAAGGACCATTAGTCGAAAGGCCTCGCAGTTCTTCGTTGTTGCATTTTCCTCGTGGCTGTAACGTTATTTATATATATATATATATATATATATATATATATATATATATATATATATATATATATATATATATATATATATATATATATATATATATATGAGTAAAAATCACGAGAGGTTACACATGAATAATTATAAATATTGGGTTGTACAACCTAGGGAAACAGAGAGATACTCTATTTAAATAAATCACTCTGATACGTTTGAATTAAGGAAGAAAGATAGGAATGGATCTCAAACCAAACTTAAGTTTCTTCCTCAAATCAAACTTATCAGAGGCTATAAAATAAATCTGACCTTACAGTTTCTCTCCATTTCATAAATCATTGTGAGTATGAAAATGTAATTGTGATAACGAAACTAATTTCTCCAATCAATTTTTCTTGTTCCATACGTGTTACAACCAAATATATATATATATATATATATATATATATATTTATATTCTGAGCAGGAGAATGAAGACGTACGCAATTGTAGAGATCATGGTTTATTATGCCAGTCGTTTCGGAACAAACCTTGTTCCATCTTCAATGGCTACAGACAATATATAAAATGGTTAAGTGTATCAGGAAACATTCAACAACTCCTCAGCTAGAAAAAAGCTCAAATTGAGAAAGCAATTAATTCAAAGTAAAATATTAAAAGTGAACCAATAAGATTAAAGCTTAAACCAAAGGACACAAACAAATTTAACTTACAATGATAAAATATTAAAACTTGACAAATATACTGTAGATAATATGTGGGAACACTGGTCAAAAATTTTTGAAAAATTATGTGCTTCTTAATAGAGATGAGGTAATTCTTATATACTTCCTTTCACTGAATCCAAATATTTCCTTGAAAAATACTTTTAGGATTAATGCTCATAGGTTTAAAGATACGTGTCATATAATAATAGTATTTTATTATTTTATTATAACCTACCGTACATATATGTCATTATGTTTTATACTCTAGTCCATATCCACTGTCTGCTTTTTCTCCATTCAAACAGAAAGCAGTAGTACTTGGTGTATCCCACTGCAAGCCTATCGTAAGAGCAACAACTTTTACCTCATTATGAGCTGACCTTGATCTTCATCATATTTCATGCATTGCAACATAACCTTATGCATTGCCGTTGTGCAGCAAGACACCTTTCATACACGTTTTTGATGAGTAATAAAAAACCTCCAGTGTCTGGATTTGTATTCGAAGCCAAGTGCTTCCATCAGACCATTAATATTGCTGAAGGCCACTAAATGACCTTTCATTAGGAAAAAATCTTTGAACTGCTGCTGATGGTCAAGAAATTTTGAAATTTTCACATCAGCTGCTACGAGATTCCACTGTTGAAAATGAGAGCCTAGCAGATCTGCCTTATTCTTGGGTAGTTTCAGATCCTTGAAAAGGTATGGAGTTCTCCTTGTCTTATGAGATGTGGCCTAGAGGAGTGTATTTCTTAAAATTTGGGGCACTCTGTAATCCAGCACTATCATCCTTCTCTGCTCCCCACTCACCACTTTCCTCATATCACTCGAAGAATGCCGAAGTTGGTGTATCAGGAATAGGTAGACCTTCTCCATTTGGAGCTAGACAAATAGCTAATGGAATGTTTGGATATTTAATTGAATACCTTTTATTTTTTGAAAAGCCATATTGTACTGGAGGTACCATGCAGAAATAACAATTTTTGGTATGGCCTTTTGGCTTGTGCCACGCCATTGGTACAACAAATGGCATTCCTTTCCTCTTTCGGTTCAACCATTGACAAAGGTTAGTAGCACAAGTGTTGCAGCATATGTGAGTAGCCCAGTTCTTATCCTGGTCACCAATTTTGCATCCAAAATATAGGTGATATGCCTTTCTAAACATAGAAGCTATACGGCGTTTCTGTGATGCAAAGGTCACCCAACAACAAAGGTAGCAGACGTAATCTGCTTTATTCACATAAGTAGGAGGCATCTGAAAGGAGAAAACAACAAAAGATTATAACATAAATAGAAAATTTATTCATAAATTTATCATTAAATTACAGAGCATGATAGTTTAGCAGAAGTATTTATATCATTTAGTAGGAAAATAAAATTAATATAAAATGCCTCACATAAATATCAATAGCTTGCTCAATGAATAGTGTTTGATTAAGGAAATCACCTACCTTTCACCTTAAAATGTAAACTTGCAAAGCACAACCACCTTCTGTGACTGCTAGAACAATACTGATGGACAGTAAGACTGAGTGTGGTAAGAAACACAGCGCCGCGAGCCGATTGGAACTTGCTGTGACTGGACTGTAGGGGGGATGGTTGAACTCCTCGAATTCGAACTCGCGCAGGGCATCTTGTGCAACTCTGGCTTTAAGAAGTAGAGCTAACAAAAGTTTAACCATGATATTCATTATCAGTGACCTAAAATTAGTTGGAAATTGCTACGCTGGTCTCGGTGGCATTTTGGTTGTTGACTAGTGAAATAGGAAATTGTTTGACTAACTAATTGAAAGTGGGATAATAACTAGCCTTGAATCTCGAGGTTGTAGGTGACAACTAATTGTATGGAAAAGAATGATGGTGGAGTGAGATATTTTTAATGAATTACGAGAGAATTGATTGGTTGGATTATATTTACCGAGTTATTCATTTGATTAATGATGCGTAGTCTATAATTCTGGGTTTAATTTTTTTATACAGGGATTCAAGAACTTTTAAATATATTGAACTCGGTACAGCATGAATTACAAAAATAAATATCTGTATCCCTGGAATAGCGACTATAGGTGATGTATGAAAGAATATGGGATTTTTTAGGTTTGGAAAAGGGTCAACTAGTTCTATATTGAATCCCAAACTGCTTAGAGGTCTTCATTGTAGCTACCATGATGTTAAACCAATGTAGCGGCCGTTGCAGGACGCGTACCTGTATAAGTAAACAATTAGGGACCTCATAAGTTTAAGGATGCGATTGGATCTTTGTTGAGTTTTAGGTCAGATGGTCCAAAAGGGTAATTCTATCGACACGTTCTGTTTTGAACAAGTATGAGTAGTTTTTTCGAAGTGAAAATTTTATCCAGAAATTTGGCACTATTTTATTGAAAATACTGATAGGATAGAAATTATTAGTCAAACAATGTTTTATTTTCACATATTATCTATATTTGTCTAGGCTAAATAACTTATCATTTTGAGTTAAATTTTTTTGTGCCCTTTGGTTTAAGCTTTATTACTATTGGTTTAATTTTAGCCATATTATTTGTTTTGACTTATTTGCTATCTCAATTTGAGCTCCTTATCTGGATGATAGGTTGTTGAATGTTGTCTGATACACTTGTTATAACATTGTATGTATATTCTGTACCATTAAAAATGGAACATTATTTGTTCCGAAACATCTCGCCAAATAATTTATGATTTTACCCCTCGCATAGTTCTTTATTTTGCTGCGAGAACTTCCTCGTTGGCCATATATATCTATATATGTGATGATCAATTTACACAAATGTGGCACACACTATTATGCCGGGTGTTCCGACGGAACTGACAGTAGATTTTGATTGTTTGTGGCCACCTTATCTTCATTTGGGTCATAAAAACGTCCGATCTTACAAAAGAGTCATTTAACCATTTCGTTGTAATTGTTTATTACCGCCAACCTGGTAAAATAAATCCTATAACCATTCATTTTCTCACCATCTATCTAAAAGATTCTTTTGGTAAACAATCTCTGGTCTATCTCTAGAACACACATCAACAAACATTCACTTCAGAGAAAGCTTCTACCCACAAATCACAATAGTCATGCCCACTTTCTCTGTAGATATAAAACAATCACATATTATTTATACAATCAGATTCACAGATACACATCATCCACACAGTCTGTCAAATCACCAGGCCTTAGTTGTGCTGCATCCACCTCGGTGGATAGGATTTGCAAGTTCAAAATAAAGTTCGTTTTATCATCTTATTTGGAAATCCAAATACGAACTTAATTGGTGGACATCCACAAACGAACTCGAATCCTGAATTTAGATTCATGTAGCGGAGAGGAAATATTTATTCTAATTTCGAACTGATCGCCCCTGCAAAAATCAAGCATCGTCTTCTCTCTCAACTAGCATGAACACCTTCTATCGCTATAGATACGAGGCGCGGTCAATTAGTTTTGCAATTCGGATATAAGGAAACCAGATATGAGGAAAAGTGTTTTATTATTTTACAATATAACTACTCTTGACTTCAATGAACTTGCGCCACTTGTCTCTGAGGCTTTGAATTCCAAACAACCAGAAATTGCCGTACTGCTGTTCAATCCACTCCTGGACGGAGAGCTGGACATCTTCATCCTCCCCAAACCAGCGTCCAGGCAGTGCAGCCTTGAGTTGGTGGAATAAAAAGTAGTCACTAGAGGCCAGATCTGGACTGTAGAGGAGATGGTTGAGCTCCTCGAATCCCCACTCGCGCAGGCCAGGTTGTGCAACTCTGGCCTTCTGTACTTTGACGACGTTGAAGTCGATCATGGGGCGTGAGGTTTCTAGGGACCCAATGGGCAGAGACCTTGGTCATTGCCAAATTGTCGTGGATGATGTTGATAACACTTCCATGTGATATTCCAAGTTCTTGCTCGATTTCTTTAATCTTCACCCGTCGATTTTTGAGGATCATCCTCTCTACACGGGCCACATTGTCCTCGTTGGTCACGTCTGACGGGCGTCCTGGAGTAAAGTCATCTTCAAAAGACTCACGACCATGGTGGAACTTCCTATTCCAGCGAGCAATGGTTGCATAGCAAGGGGTGGTCTTGGTGTACACGGCAACCATGCGTTAATGGATCTCTTTGGCATTCTTGCCTTCCTTAGTCAAAAATTTGATCACTGTGTGGTGCTCAATCTTCTCCATTGTTGAAAAATTCGTGACTGACGATCTGCGATCAGCTACTGCTTCTTAAATAGACGAGAAAGGAGAGTGCGGCTGCAGGTCATGACTTGTCATAACTTGTCCTAAGATCCCCACAATCAGCCTTCCAGCTTCCTCTGTTATGCCATACCGATTCGCAAGACTTATTTACTGCCCCTCGTATTTATTATATATATATATAGATATATACTCTCACATTACATTTCCACGCTTGTTGATAAATGATACATTATTAGGTTGTGTACTAGTTTCTTATTTTATTTATCATCTGAATGTACTATTGCACCTACTATTTGTTATTACATTACTCTATTATATATTACATATAAAAGTTTGAATAAAAGTTATTTCTAAAACAATTATAATTTATTCTATTCTATGTTTGTTTATTATTCTATTATACTTATTGTGAGTACTTTATCTACACTACCTTTACATGTAATTGCATAATCCTATTCATAAATCATATACATAGAGCACTACTTACTGAAATACCTTCTATTTCTTGCAATATTATTCTATAATGATACTTCCTGTTTTAGTTTGAGATAATTTCTACTTAATCTTCTTCTTCTATGCGTTCTATCACTTTTGCTTTTCTCAGCGAAAACAGGCAGTACATTTAAAATTCAGTCCAATTTAAATTCTTGTTAAATTTGACTGATCCTGAGTAGTTCTATCTTTTTTGTGTGAATTGGGCAAATTCCACTTCAGATTTCACCAATTACCACTTCATTATAGCTTAAAGAAACCTAATCCAAATCAACGTTTTTCATATATCAAAATTGATAGAAGATGGGCTTTTCCCTAAAAACAGAACTATTTGCAGGGACTCGCATTTATGCATCTTAAAATTCCCATTTAGTTTTTTAACAAGAAGTGAAAGAATATTCTCACAAAAAATTAATTTATAGCCTCATTTCGAGACGACTAAATTGATTACAAAATAATTCTACTTTCTCCAATTTTTAATTCTTAAAGAATCATTTTAGACTTAATAAATTATAAAAATCGAAAAATGAGTGCATATCTGAGTTTCCATATTATTTAGCTACATAAGAGTTTCAATATAAAATTTATTTTATATCATTTCTTCTAAAATTATTTAGCTGAAATTTCTACCCCTAATAAAAACTATTTTGGACGAATATTGATTTAACTTTTAATGTTGAGATATCATTAAGTTGCCAATAAAAACCTATTTCAGTGTCAATAGGATCTTAATAGATTCGAAAGCGATAGAATCTGAATTTCTAAAGGAAGAATTTTTAATTTTCAAATTAATTTCCTTGTATTTCGAGTGAAGGAAGGTTTCTTCCTGGAAGAAGAGCAATTTTAGATTTGGAACTGATAAGGGGAGATGTATTTTGAAAAAATAACACTGTCCTGCATTTCAAAACTTTTATTTCAGAGGTCAATGGTTTTCTAACTGATTTAGAATCTTTTTTGCGTGCTGAATTAAAAAATATCATTCATTTTCTTTGGTCAGGTCTGGTTTCTAAAATACACTCGATTTTTATTACAGCATATATTTTCCAAATGGCGCTATCATCCAAGCGTATATGGGCTTTGCTTTTGCCACAGCTGGTCATGGGTTACCTTAAATAACTAGTAATTCTTTCTCTTTTTAGGTCTAGTTGTGCAGTACGATAGATGGAAAGTGTAAAAACCATTCTAACAAATTTTGTTTCATCTTCGGACACGTGGTTCTTTTAGACCGTCAAGCGAAAATCACGGATTTTGTGAAAAAGGCTTATTACGCTTATTTTGGAGTCAATCTAGTGGACGAGGATAAGGCATTTGTTACCCATATCTGCTGCAAAACATATATGGAGAACTTACGGGATTGCAGCGAAGAGAAAGATCACGTGACCGACTGCTACTTTTGCCTGACAAATTTAAAAGGCATTAATCGCAAGCACAAGCACCATGTTCAATACCCTGATGTTCCTTCTGCCATAAAGCCAATTCCCTATGGACCAGATGTTCCTGTTCATGGGCCGGATGTCATCATCGAATCTAGTTCTGATTCCAAATTTACTGACATGAATGATATAGGTATGTGTGGGGCATCCGAGCGAGAAGAGGACGACCGTTCGGTGCCATTGACCCAAGCCGAACTCAACGACTTGACACGAGACCTGAACCTATCTATGGAGTCTGCCCAGCTGCTGGGTTCTACTCTTCAAGAGAAACATCTACTTGCCCCAGGAACAACGTTCTATTGGTATCGGGACGCGAGAGCGAATTCAGAAAAATCTTTATGTTCGATGAAGCGTATTCACTGTTCTACTGTAACAATATTGCTGAACTCATGAAATTAATGGGTATGAAGTATGTTGCCATGGAATGGAGACTTTATATTGACTCGTCCAACAGAAGTCTCAAGGCAGTTCTACTGAATAACGGAAATAATGTTTTATCACTCCCTGTTGGACACTCGGTTGAAATGAAAGAATCCCACAACAGCATAAAAAAGTCTGTTGTCTGCTCCCAATTAGCATGAACATAATTGGTTGATTTGTAAAGATCTTAAAGTTGTTGGACTCATCTTAGGACTTCAAGGTGGGTACACAAAGTATCCATGCTTTTTGTGCTCGTGTGATAGTGCGGCTGACGACCAGCATTATGTCACACAAGAGTGGCCATCAAGACAAGGATTAGAACCCGGGTCACACAATCTTCTGTACTACCCTGTGGTTGAACCGAGCAAGGTGTTGCTTTCACCCTTACACATCAAACTTGGCCTAATAAAGAACTTTGTAAAAGCCGTGGACAGGGAAGGTGGAGGGTTTGCCTTCCTCCACCACAAGCTCAATCGAATCAGCCTGAAGAAGCTTAAAGCTGGTATATTTGATTGTCCTCAGATAAGAGAACTCATAAAAGTCTCTAGTTTTGATGATTCATTAAATCCTACTGAACTCTCTGCCTGGCTGTCTCTTAAGTTAGTCATTGCAGACTTCCTTGGTAACCACAGAATTTCTCAGTACCAGAAGATGGTTGATTACTTAATGGAAAATTTCCGCAAACTTGTTGCGCATATGTCAGTGAAAATACACTTTCTTCGGTCCCATCTGGACTATTTTCTAGAAAATTGCGGAGACTTCAGTGAAGAACAGGGTGAGCGCTTTCACCTTTGACATCCGTGTCATGGAGAAACGCCATCAAGGCTAATGGGATGTGAAATATATGGCTAACTACTGTTGGTCCCTTAAGAGAGAGGTGGTGAGTGCTCGGCACAATCGGAGGTCACTGAAGAGATGAAGAGACCATTCATCCATGAGTAGCTTATTTTGTGCATTGTACTATTCATTATATCTAGTAAAAATATTCTGTAAACATTTTGTGAGTAAATCGGTCCAATATTTGCTATTATGTGTTTTATTCACAACAAATATTTGGAAATATAGGAGTTTTTGGTAAGTGCCCATATTTTGAAAAACCTGATTTTATTGGGTAAAATGAGCATGATTTTCAGATTCAGGGCAAAAAAATGAACTAAATTCAGGTATTATATTTTTGATTTTGAAAACAAGGCAGACCAGTGTAATGAATAGGCTTCTCGAGGACTGAACACTACATAAATTTCACATTTGCTATCCTCCCCAAATCGGAAAGAAGTTGGTTTCATGCCTTTTGATTGGCCTCGCGTGCCCTAGACTTTCACCTCACCCTCTGCGATTACAGATTAGGCTTTACGAGCCGACATTTAATTCTCACAGTAAATAAAATAAGTTTTTGTAGATAATACCTCTTAATTTTGAAACGGAATCTAACTCGCGGGGAAACACTGCCATCTAATTATTCTCGACCTTTAAATGATAATGGAGAAGTCGTACGACATTGGCTTAAAAGATTCGAGTTTTATGAGCTTAGTTCAAGCTCACCTTTATTGTTTCGCTCGTTTGATTGAAAGATTTTTCTGAGGATCTCTGGATTACAATTCGTGACCAAAATATTGTCAATGTTAGATGGACTTTAAATTGTTTTTACAACAAATGTCATCCGTATATAAAAGTAAGATGGCGTTTTGCAAACTCAACAACTCCAATTCTCAATTCAACTCAAAAAAGCAAAAAGACAAAAGATTCATTAGTGTACAGAAACAAAAATATTGTTGTAAGGGAAGGGGTTAATCAAAACGACTTGAATATTCTACAAATGACTTAAACAATTCATAGAGGCAAGGTTAAGGTGAAAAGAGGACTAGGTCAAATAGTGCTTTTCTGGTGGCCAAAAAAAACACCATAAAGTAAATTTTCAGCTCACTTTTCTCTCGGAATCTTTCAAGAGTTCAGTTTTATATATTTAGAGAACAGGTACATTCTCGATATCGGTTCCATTCCCAAATTATATATGAATTTTTCAGAAGCATTTTACAAGTTTAGTTTTTAAGTCTTCTAATCTTACAATATTACTTTAAACGTGTTCAATTTTTAGGAGGTTAATATAACGTTTTCAAATTTTATAAGCTTTAATGCCTTCTTGTCTATACTGATATAATTGGTACTGAAAAGAGGACCCCGTCCCCCTCACCTGATTGTGATTAGAGAAGGCCGTGCTTACTCGGTTGACTTGAACTCTTTGACAAAGCCTCGGGAAGCTGGTGGGTTCATTATTTCCCTCTGTTTAACCAGTTTGTTCTGAGAGTATCTCCTCCTTAATTTCTCAATGTAAGAGTAAAGCCCCGCAGTGACGTATCCTTGTAAATTGTTACACTTGGTGCCTGAAGAAGAGCCAAATTCTCTCAGCCCAAAGGACAATAAAGAAGGCATGGCTCGTTGGATTGACTTTAACTCTTTGATAGGCTCACATGGAAACTGGCGTTTTCTCCATTTCCATTTTGATCTAAGAATAACCAGTAGTTATTTACACCACTAGCCTTAAGACCTCAGTTGCTTTGGGACCTCTATAAACAACGCCGTTTAACTGCCACTGTTTGCAAAAGACCATGGCTTAATAGGTCTTGAGAGTTCCTCCGCGTTTAAAGGTAGTATAACTTTTGCATTGATAACTCTTCTCCGCATAATGGATTGATCACCAATCTGAGGCCTTTCTCGGCTGAATGAGGCTGTACTACTTATGGCAGGCTAGCTTTACAGTGTTGTTGGTTGACATTCTCAATAGAAATCTCCGGGCCTTCTCTGAGTCTATTAAAGTGAGCCATCTCATTGCTACGCCTCTTTGGTTCGCGGGTGATGAGCTCTGAAATTTGAAGTCGACCGTCTAATAGACACATTCTTGTCATTGTGTAATGATGCACAGAGGTGAACACTACATTAACACGCTCCAAGCTTGTAGGTTTGAAAAGGCCGAACACTCCAGAGGGCTAGGTTAAAGCGTCCTGACGCAGTATACACCCTAAAATATATTTTATTCGTCTAATAGTCCCAAACATTTGAATAACTCATGTGTTGGAAAACTTCCTGAAATTTTGTAATACATTTTTCAGCAGAAATTTGCCTAACCTCGGTATAATGGTGTCAAGGAGCTTGATAACAGGTATCGAACTCAAGGAAGAGCTCCAATCTTATTAGAGTTTTGGTAAAAGGAGTCCTCTTTTTCGATTTATGGAGTCTTTCCTAGTCAGTTCGGCGTCTTTATGGAAGGCGAGCCCCACCATATGCTTTCTCTGTGTTAGGTCCTATATTTTCCAAGCAAAGAGGGGCTTCCTTTTTTCCTCTGTCCAATGGTGTAGGGATTTTGTTCTTATATCTCTCTTACTTTATATTTGTTTATCTACTTATCTTAACCATAATATGCCGGCTTTATTATTTCCTGAACTTTTCAGAACTAACATAATATTTTATGTAAAATGGGTCGTAGTAAAACACTAAATTGAGTAGAAATCATTTTTATTCCATAGATTCTACACAAATTAGGGGCCCAAATGTAGGACGGTAGGAAAATGGAGGAGAAAAAATCCCCCAATTTGTTTGTTATAAACTATTATAGAATCTTCCACAATATATTGTAAAACATCTATCCTTTTGCATCAGAGTATTACGGTACAATATACACGTATTTATATATATATATATATATATATATATATATATATATATATATATATATATATATATATTGAATACTTCTTTAGTATGATATTGAGCAAAACATTTTACATGCAAACAACATTACACTTTAGGTAACGTGTTCTGCATCGTGTTGTTCATCGCGTTTGTTTATTTTGAAGAATAATGATATTGTCTTTAAGGTCTGAGTAAGGTATTCTCTCTAGTAGTAGTTTGGTTGGCTAGGTTAAGTGACCAACCGCTTCCCTATAGGATGAAAAAAAAAATATATATATATATGGATTTTTTATTCCTAGTTATATAGCTGGAATAAGCTTTGAAATGGCAAACAGGAAATAAAACTTTTCTTCTTGAATAATAATAACTTTTCTGACTGCTTTTTTCACCCAAAGCTCCCCTATATAAATAGTTATTTCATCTACTCATATAACTACAAAAATTCAACCAATCAGTTTGATATACATTTAATAGTCATTCTTACGATCATTTTTAGAATATTACCCTTAGCGTTGAAAAATTGACCAATCAGCTTTTAGATATAAGCACTGTAAAATTGTTTAATCAGCGCCATGATAGGTTTAAAAGGTTATTAACTCTCGAACCGTTTGCACATTAACACGGCTAAAATCCATTTTCCGAATTTTTAGACTTGGAAGAAATCTACAGGAAAATTAAGCTCACCGTAAAGTTCACAACCGCAAAGGAGGAAGAGGCGAGGAGAAGTCACCTCAAGAAAACGCCATCGACTTTTACCCTTTCCCAAAGGGGACTCCAAGAACAAGATCTATTTTGTACAGCGCCACGTATAGCTGACCCATGATATAGTACTGCATACTGGGGAGTTTAACGTCCTATTTACGAAAGAGAAATACTACAAAGTGGGAAGTTAATCTTCCTATTTACGAAAGAGAAATACTAGAAGGCGGGAAGATTATTTTCCTATTTACTAAAGAGAAATACTACAAAGCAGGAAGTTTATCCTCCTCTTGATAAGGTTCAATGTGTTAACTGTTTAAAATTTTCAAATCAATTTTTACTAGGTTCAACTCCCATAGGTCCACGTGATCGAGTGACTGTCTGCATTTTGATGGTGAGATGGCTTTCCTGTTCCTGTTCTTAAATTTGGACCATATATTTCTAGGAGTGTGTTGGCTACCTGGCGACAAAAAGCCAGATGATCAATTTGACCACCTCTCCTTTTATGAATCTGCCACGAATTTGCTCGGCTACCTCTATATGAATGGAAAACACCACTACTTTCTTCTTATTGCAACTTTGTACAGGCTTATGTTTTGATCGGCACGTTCAACTCTTCTTATATTATGATTATACATCTAAATCATATTGGGCTGATCAATAAAAATTCTTTTCTTCTGGGCTTAAGAATATCGTTTTGCGGAGTGAGTTGGGTGAACAGACAGGCTGTTTGATGCAACTAAAACAACACTATTGTCATTCCATTTGACAATAGTTATTATCCCCGGACATCTGAAATCGTACGATCCCCAAGACTGTTGTGTCTTGCTTGTTGTCTCGATTACGGTGCACCTTCAAGATCGATTTTCTCGAATAGTTCCAGTAACCTTAATCCTAAGACTGGCCAACTCTTGAAATTAGGGTAACCCAGTGATAAAGTAGTGCAAGTAGAATGATTACGGGAATCTGCCCTTCTGATGAAGAAAATCCGCATATCGAAGGATTACACTAGCCCTAATCTCCAGTCCCTGTGTGCTTGGTTTGGTTTACGTCCAGCTGCCTGATATAGGTCCATTGATGTAACAGAGCCATGTTTGGTAGCTCCTACCCACAATTTATATCCATATCTAATGGGTTTTCCGCAGATAAATTGTTTACACCCATGCTTCCCATAGTATGGAACCATTCTTTCATCGATACTATGTCTCTCCTCATGAGAGCATGGGCTAGAAATGGATTATTGAGTTGTTGAAGCAAAGGACGCACTTTAGAAAATTTATCTTGCTTATCAAGTTCAAGGATACGAGGGGTGGTCAATAAGTTTTGCGAATCGGTAGGGCAAAACAGAGGAAGGGGGATAGCTGTTTATGGAGGTGTTAGGACAAGTTGTGACAAGTCAGGACCTGCAGCCGCAGGCTCCTGACTCGCCTATTTAAGAAGCAGTAGCTGATCGCAGATCTTCAGTCACAAATTTTTAAACAATGAAGAAGGTTGAGCACCGCGAGTGATCAGATTTATGACCAAGGAAGACAAGAATGTAGAAGAAATCCATGAACGCATGGTTGCAGTGTACACCGACACCGCCCCTTCCTATGCAACCAATGTTCGCCGGAATACGGAGTTCCTCCATAGTCGTGAGTCCCTTGAAGATGACTTCCGTCCAGGACGTTAGAAGTGATCAACGAGGACAATGTGGCCTGTGTGGAGAGGATGATACTCGAAAGTCGACGGCTGAAGGTCGAAGAAATCGAGCTAGAACTTGGAATATCACATGGAAGTGTTATCAACATCATCCACGACAATTTGGCCATGACCACGGTCTCTGCCCTTTGGGTCCCTAGAAACCTGACGCCCTATGATCGCCTTCAACGTCGTCAAAGTCTAAAAGGCCAGAGTTGCACAACCTGCCCTGCGCAAGTGGGAATTCGAGGAGCTCAACCATCTCCCTTACAGTCCAGATCTGGCCTCTAGTGACTACTTTTTATTCCGCCAGCTCAATGCTGCATTGCGTGGACGCGGGTTTGGCGACGGTGAAGATGTCGAGATCGCCGTCCAGTAATGGATTGAACAGCAGTCGGAAGATTTCTGGTTGCCAGGGAAAAGTGGTGCAAGTTCATTGAAGGCGAGGGTAGTTATATTGAAAAATAATAAAAATTTGTCCTCATATCCCGTTTCCTTATATCCGAATTGCAAAACTTATTGACCACCCCGACTATGACAAGCGTGTAAATTAGCCATAATAAATTCAAATCAATCTCTGGATAATGCATTTTAAAAAATCATAAATATATTTATGACTTCATCATATAAATAGCTTGTAAAGCTCCGCCTGAGTTTTATGATCGTGAACTTTCATCATCACTTTCCATTCATCGAAAAATGTTGCAATTACTTCTGTTTTACACCGGTTGTAAATATTCCCTCTAGACCAGCCTAATTTTACGCTAAGAACCTGAACCGAAAGACCAGAACTTTCATCATTCACAGGGGCCTCTAAATTACGGATCTCTCCCTCTGCACGTAAGTAACTAACGGAAAAATTGTCAATATATAATTGATCTTCAGTACACAAATCTTTATTGATTGGATCATCGCAACAATTCGCCGGCGGAAGTATTGAAATAGCATTATCACCGTAAGGGGAATGCCCAGCGTCTGCCTCAATAAGTGTTGCTAATTTATCTGCAGTTAAAGTAGTAAAAAAGATATATATATATATATATATATATATATATATATATATATATATATATATATATATATATATATATATATATATATATATATATAGAGAGAGAGAGAGAGAGAGAGAGAGAGAGAGAGAGAGAGAGAAAGGGAGATATATATATATATATATATATATATATATATATTATATATTATCTAAAGATATGTAATTATGTGTAACATAGAAATATGCATATGGGTAAATATATAATAAGTATAAGCCTAAGATATGTGCATGGAAATAATTTTTCTAAAAAGAATACAAACAGCCTGGGCTATGAAATATAAACATGAAAATCTAAAGAAAGAGCAGGTCTAGTTGACTAACGGACTATATGTAGAACCGGTTGTCACATTCCACTTCAAAGAAATATATCACGCCGCGATGGATTCCTAGGCTTAACTGACTCTTTCTGGTAACTCTGGATGAAAAATAAAGGAATGAGTTACCAAATATTAATTTCGGCTGCGAAATTTAGAAAAACTTATCAAGCGGCCGACATTTGGGACGTTAGGCATATCTGGGTTAACTTATTCCTGTATTTTGTTTTTTTTTATATTAAGCCTATTTAAATGCTATAAAATCCAAAAATACATTTTGCAAGTATGTCACTTCGATGGCTATGACAAAAAAACAAAATAACAAATATCTTTGATGCCTTTTAATTTGAAATTTAGTATACAAATAGATATTTATAAAAGACTCCTAATTAAAATCATTGCCCTGTGTTCCATTCCTTCAACTAAACTATACGTCAAGGAACAAATTCTAAAACTACTACATACCATTTTATTGCCTGGTAGATTTTAAGTAGACTCGATCAAGATCAATTCTCACATACGTTTGATTCTTATCACGTTATTCACTCTAAAAGAACCTCTCTCAAAGAAAATCGTGAAATTTTAGAAATGTAGGATTAAATATTTCTTTTTAGGCTCTCAACCAAGTCGGGATAATTAATTAGAAATACCTGTTCTTTTTAAAATCTACCCCTGCATTCAACCCCTGCTCGAGCGCCTCTGTATGTTTCTTACTGGCTTCCATGATTAAAGCCGTTAAAACACTAGGTTATGGGCTTTCATTAAATTGGTTTTTAAGTTTTCTATAAAGATTGATTTTGAATAAATTATATTATTACTTGTATATTCAAAGTTGCTTTCTTTGTGTTTGCTGTATATTTATTGTTTCGATTTTTTTGCCTTCTTTTGTGATCATTTGAGATATTTGGAAAAAAACAAGACGCAACAAACATGGTTATTTCTTAAAGAATTTATACTTGACACGTTTAATCTATTTAATTTAATGGGCAAACAAAAGAAACATTGGAAATTTATTTTGAAATGAAAGAAACATTGAACGGATTCCTAAGGATAAGTCTACTACTTACATTACTGTCATTCTTTAGACATTTTTTTTACTCAAAACTCAGACTCTTTCCTATTCATTTTCTTCTCCAGAATTCTTGGTTAACCTAAATATATTTTACGGAGTCTGGAAGTCTACCTCTGATGTTATTTGTCAAGCAATAAAATTTTGGGGATAATTAAATGCCATTTTTAGTGGAGGTCGGAAAAACTGAACTTGAAGTCAAAGTTAAATACAAGAAGGTTCAGAAATGAGAAACTAATTTAAAACTTATATTTAACTTTAGGAGAACGACTATTGTAGCGAACTTCATTTACATTTGCGTTTGATCCAGCTACAAAGGACTATCATGTCATTTTTCTTTTACTCTTCAACATAACCTGTTACTCGTAACGTTTACAATAGTTGCTATATATGTTGATTTTACGCGTAAAGTTCCAAGAAATTAAGAATCGAGAAACAGGCTTATTCACAACAATTTGGTCTGAAATCCTTACACATACCAACAAATTTGTTGCTGGTGGTCCATATTCCTCTTTGCTTTCCTGAGTATAGCGTTTATTACTATGCTA
Organism: Ceratothoa steindachneri; assembly: GCA_963969495.1. Lineage (NCBI taxonomy): Eukaryota > Metazoa > Arthropoda > Malacostraca > Isopoda > Cymothoidae > Ceratothoa > Ceratothoa steindachneri. The sequence goes on along the minus strand of OZ018324.1, from coordinate 32,623,715 downwards.
CTCTCTTAATCATTATTATTTACTGTTCCTCTGTTTCTCTTAGCAACTGTATTCCTTCATCGTTCAGTATTTGCCTTTTTTCTTCCTACCCTTAATGAATATGCCATCATCCACAACACCCGTGTTATTTATGATATTTCTTCCAAGTCCATCAAATTAGAAAGAACTACGTACAATATTTTAACAGAAAGTTTCTCTGAAGAAATTTTGATTAAAAATGATATGAACAGCGATATCTTCGTTACGGATATTGTTACCAGGATAGAATTAAAATAACTTGGGAAACTAAAACTAATAATCATCCATTGTGGATAGATCAACGAATTAAGCAACTAGAATTAAAAGAAAAAATATTAAAATAATCATAAATATATTCCAACAAAGGACAGATGATTATATACATCCTGTTTAAGAGTTTAGAAAGATAGGTATTTAAAGTATTATTATTATTATTATTATTAAAGTTCCAAGCCACAACCCCAACTGGAAGAGCAAATAGCTATAAGCCCAAGGGCCCCAGTGGGGAAAGAAACCTGGTATGGAAAAAACGAAACAAAGATTAAGAAAAACATAATAAATAAATAGAAAATCAAAAAAAAAAAAAATAATAAAAAAAATAAAAAAATTAAATGCTATAATGTTAAAAATATTATAATATTATATATGTGTGGATAATGAATAAAATATTAAAGTTATAAGTTTCTGTTAATTAAAAATGTATTAGCACCCACTTTAAATTTCTGAAGTTCCAAGGACTCAACAACAACACTAGGAAGTTCATTCCACAGTTTAGTTGTGTTAGGAATGAAACTTCTTGAAAACTGTGTTGTGTTGAATCTCATAGGCGTAAAGGCCCTACTATTGGCATTTAGTACACCTCTGGTAACTCGTTGAGGGGCATATAAATTGGGCAGATCGTGATGCAGTGGATGATCTGCATTGTTAAAAATTTTATATAAGATGCATAAGGAGCTTATTGCTCGCCTGTGCCACAGATCAACTTTGAGGTCAGGAATTAAAAATTTTATTGCTCTCAAATTTTTATCTAATAAATTAAGATAAGAGTTGGCTGCCGAACTCCAAACAGGGGCGCAATATTCAAAACACGGAAGAATAAAAGCATTAAAACAATTTTTAAGAACAGTCTGCTCTCCAAATACTTTGTAAGATTTCCTCAAAATGCCAATTTTTTGAGCAATAGAGGAGGAAATAGATCGAATGTGATTCTCAAAAGTAAACCTAGAGTCAAGCATAACTCCAAGCAACTTAAAAGAATCACATATGGAGATGGGAATGTTATTTATTAAAAGATCTGGATGGGGAGGATCTAGTGTTCTGGATCTGCTAACAATCATACTCTGGGTTTTCTTTGCATTTAACTTCATGCCCCATGAAGTGCACCAAACATTTATCTTAGCCAGATCTCTATTTAAAGACTCTGCAACCGATGCTCTCAACTCAGGAGATGGGACTGGGGCTATTAGAGTAGCATCATCAGCATAGGCTATAAGTCTATTTTCCAGTCCAAACCACATATCATGGGTATATAATATAAACAGTAGAGGACCAAGAACACTGCCTTGTGGTACACCAGATAGCACCTCTCTCTCATCACTAAAATTATTGTCAACATAAACCTTTTGATGTCGATTTGTTAAAAATTGTTCAATAATATTTAAAAATACACCACCTACTCCCAACTGCTTCAACTTAAATATCAGGGCCTTATGATTGACACGGTCAAATGCGGCACTGAAATCCAGGCCAACTAAGCGAACTTCTTGACCAGAGTCTAATGATTTTTGGACAATGGTGGAGACAGTGAGAAGTGCATCACAAGTGCTCAGACCCTTACGAAATCCAAACTGTAAAAAGGGAAACAGACGATTAAGCTCGGCAAATGTACTTAAACGTTTAGCTAGTAAACGTTCAAAAATCTTAGATAGAACAGGAGTTATAGAAATGGGCCTATATTCAGTAGGGTTAAAACTACCACTTGCACTTTTACATAATGGAATGATGTTACCAATTCTCCAACATTCGCAAAAACTACCACTCCTCGCCAGCTTCCGAAGAATAACGGAAAGCTTGGGAGCCAAATACTCTGCAGTTTTCTTAAAGAATAAAGGGAATATACCATTTGGGTCAGTACCACCATAAGCATCCAGATCAAGAAGTAACTGTTTTACTTCACTTGAACGGAAAGCAATCTTGTTTAACCTTGGTTCAGGGAAACAAGTGTCAGGTAGAGTTAGATTCTCATTACTTTGTTTATTATCAAAAACATCAGCCAACAGTGTTGCCTTTTCTTCAGGACTATGGGTAATGGAACCATCAGGTTTAAGAAGGGGTGGCATAGATGAATCATTCCCAAAAAGAGCAGACTTGAGAGTGGTCCAGAATTTGTGGGAATTTGCTGTGCGCTGAAGAGTTCCCTTTGTGGTAGTATTGAATTCAACTTCCGCATTATTATATACCCTCTGAGCTGCTGTTCTGTAGTGCACATAATTATCCCATAGAAAGGCAGATCTACTCCCCTTCCACAGGTTGTAGGCTTCTTGTTTCTGCATATGAGCCCTCTTACAGTCATCATTAAACCAGGCTTTGTCCTTAGTGCGATATCTGATCATACGGAATGGAACATGTCTATCAATAATTGAAACAATTTTATCATTCAAAATACGAACTGCTTCAACCTCCTTATATATTAGTGGCCAGTTGATCCGGGAGATATCATTTAATATATTGCACCAGTCTACTTGAGATTTGATGAATACTTTGCTTGTATGAGCTATATTAGGAATAGATTGCACAATACAGATAGTTATAGAAATTGCACAGTGGTCAGAAGTTCCCACAGGAGGATCAACAGCACTTGTAACGACTCCAGGGGAATCAGTGAAAACCAAGTCAAGGCAGTTCCCAGATGAATGGGTAGGCTCCCTAATGACTTGCTCACAACCCGACTCACACGCAAAATCATAAGCCCTGATACCATGACAGTCAGTAGGGGAGACAGAAGACAGCCATTGCCTATGATGAGCATTGAGGTCTCCCATAAATACAAAGCAGGCTTTCCGGTCATTTTCCTGTACCTTGGCCATGGCAAGGAGCAGACAATCAAAAATAGTATCATCTAAGTCTGGATTGCGATAGACAGAAAAAAGATAAAAATTATTTTGCTTACCACATACTTTCATAACTTGCATCTCATGGCAAGAACAAGCATAGGAGGTCTTTGAAGCAGAGTAACCATTCCTAATGTAAACTGCCATTCCTCTAGCCCTAGGAATGGCATCACGCCTAAGTAAAATTGGTTTTTTGAAGCCTGGTATAAGTATTTCAGAGACATGCCTCATATTTGAAACCAGGGTCTCTGAACAGAGTAAAATGTCATGAGACTTGGATGAAGCAGTCAAGTCTTTAATATTGGCATGTAGGCCCCTAATATTAATATAGAGTAGACGACATTTTATCTGACGAGGATGACCAGGTCCAGGGTTGAGCTCAATATCTCCTGATAAAATTAAAATCGATATTAAAAAAATAATATTAGCAACAAGATCTTCAACAAAAATAACAATTTGTACAACAACAACAACAACAATTTGTACAAAATTATTCAATAGCAAAACTTTCATTAACTGAATATTATATGTCGGAAAAAAAACTGGTCAACATGATGGAGCCGACACATCATGCAAGGCAAAATTCCCTTCAGGACGCCACAACAACTGAGGGAGGACAGTAATGATGACTTTGGAATGAAAAAGAATAAAGAAAAGAGAAAAGAAAAGAATAGACCAAGGCAACCTCATGAAAAGCCATCAGAGCCTCTTTGCTCATCTATTAAGCCTGCCCTACACACCATTTGAGTAAAACAAGAGGAGGAATGAAAAATAGGAAAGTATGCCTAAATGTACCCTTAGGCAGGGATCTCAAACACAAGAGAGTGGAAGACCATGGTACAGAGGCTATGGCACAATCCAATGCAAGAGAACACCTTTCTGTCAGGGAGGTCCCTTAGCCTTTGACTGAAGTGTCTATCCACAAGACAGTGGAGGGTTTGGATTCAGAGTTATCCCTCTCCTAGGCGGATTGTCAACCAAGACTTCGAGCTCCACCTGCCCGGGTTTGAGTTCGGAGTTGTCCCTCTCCTAGGTGGATTGTCACACAAGACTATGAGCTCCACCTGCCCATACCGTAACCCTGGTATAGGGTGGCTACCGAGCGCTACGCCTTGCCAAAGGGCGACTCGTGATTTTGTCCGGGGCTGCTTATTCAGTTTATTCGCAACTAACCTCTATATCTAGAGGCCTTCCCCCGATCCGCAACCTGGGGACCCGATGGATGGGAGTTGTCTTCTCCAGCACCATAAGTATCCTATGACTTATGATGTACGCCAAAGTAAATGAATTTAAAGTACATGCATGAGAGAATAAACTGAAATTTTGCTTAAAAGAAAACAAGTCCATATTTGCTTATTGCAAAGATCTGTTTCTGATTGAATGAACCCTTGACGCAGATTTGAAAGGTATTTCCTGGAACCCTAAATCCTTTGAGATGACACCTGTTATCGCACTCATTCCAGATATATCCCAATAATCAAATTTTAACAAATAAAAGTGACGCATTTATCAAAACATCTTGGATATGGATTTTGATTAGTGATCGAGTGGTATTCATTAATATGCATAATTCATAGAAAATAGATTTTTATTGAAATGCAATATGAAAATTATATGATAATATATGAATAGAAACGAGCAATAGATAGTGTGGTTGCTGGAAGATTAAGTTAACTCAGGTGGTTGGGTGTAGGTAAGTGCGTATCATTAGTGCCATTGGTGCTTCGAGTAAAGATATAAGTGCAATCTCTCTAAAAAGATGAAAACACTAAGTAGAGAAGAAATGTTTGTTTTAATGAAAAACTGGTGACCACCGACATAATCAACATAATCAAGCATCACGTCTGACTCTCGTTAGGGGCAACTATTATTTTGCTCAATATATATATATATATATATATATATATATATATATATATATATATATATATATATATATATATATGCAGATTCTATTGAAGTCCACAGTTGTGGCAGCGTTATAAATTTTTTTTCTTGCATTTGTTTAATATTTGTATCTCTTTCTCACTCCATATTTTACTACCTATCACTTTCGTTTCCTCTGTTCTTCACAATGTGTTCCTCCATCTCTATCATGCATTCTCTCTCAAACTCTCTTATACTCTCATTTGCGGTCTATCCCACCCGCTCTAGTTTACTCTCTACCTCCTTCTCATCCTTACTCTTTCATTCCATCCCTATTTCCCAATCTCAAACTCTTTCTCCCTTTCTCGCTACCTCTATCTTCCACTCTGTTACATGATCTCTTTCTTTCTCCCTCTCTATCTCCATCTATTTCTACATTTAACTCTTCCCCCTTTCCTTTCTCTATTTCACTTTCTCTACCCTAGCTTTTTCTCAATCTCAACTCTCTTTACTTCTCTATTAATATCTCACTCGCTCTCACCTGTGGCGAGAGCGCGCTACTCCTGGAGTTCGCCAACAACGAGTTCCTTACTCAATGGGTCAGAGAACCAACGAGAGCCAACAACAGCCTCGACTTGGTTAGTCTTTACCTCTAAGGATGATATCGTTAAGCTTCACTCTGTAGGCGAAGAGCTCGGTGGCAGTGATCATCACCTAATTAGATTTACCGTCAAGATCCCGAAGTTAAGGTCTGTTGCCAGTCAATCAAGGAAACTTGACTTGAGAAGAGCAGACTTTGCGAGCCTTAGTGCTGGGCTGACTGATGTAAGGCTAGCGGTATGCCAAGATGTTGAGGATTCGTGGAACAATTTCAAAAATAAGTTCATGAGCCTTCAATCAAGTTGCATCCCTCTGAAATGCCTTCGTCGGTCTTCTGTTAAACCAAAGTGGTTTAATCGAGAAATCGGCCAACTGCTTAGGGAGAAGAGAAATGCGTACCGGCGATTGAAGATCTCGGGTGTCTTTGACGAGTACCGGAGGCTAGCCAGAAGAGTAAAGTCCAGCATAAGGGCGGCTAAGTGGTCTGATGATCTCCCAGTGGCGAGACTCAGCAAGGAGAATCCCAAGGAGTTCTTCGGCTATGTAAATAGCCGTAAACCAATCCATCGTAGGATTGGGCCCGTAGTGGACGAGGAGAGTGCATTAACTCAGTGAGATGGAGAAAATGCTAACCTGCTCAATGACTACTTCTCTTCAGTGTTTACTAAAGAGTGTGGTCCAATCCCACAGCCCACGGATTTATACTCGGGGGAAAAGCTTGAGGTAATGGACTTCACCGGAGGTGAAATAAAGAAAAAGATCGCTGACCTAAAGACGAATAAGTCCACCGGACCGGACGGGTTTCTATCCAAGGTGTAAGGAAGTGTGCGATGAAGTATAACGACATCTGTGCGCAATTTTTAACAGGTCAATCCGGAACGGATGCGTTCTTAGAGACTGGCGTGAGGCGGAGGTGACTCCGATCTTCAAGAAAGGGGACCCCAGCAATCCGTCAAACTACCGACCCATCAGTCTGACTTCGTGTGATAGAACGTGTTGAAGCTGCGTTTAATTTCAACTCCTACCCCGTATTATTTAAAACCACGATGCTGCCCACGTGCATCTTCGATTCGAGGCTTGGAGTCTTATCTCAGCTACCGGATGCCAATGTTTAAACAAGGAGGTTATCGTCCCCCCGTTCGCCCCCATACGCCGACCTCGCCAGATCGAGTTAGGCTTATGAACAGATAAGGCATTGTTCTTCGGCCCGGCTGTGCGTTCCCTCCAAGCTTCCACCATTTTCCCCCACGCCAAGGAGATGTCCTGGCTATTTATATGGAAACTTTACCATTAAGATCAGATTGGAGATCCAGATTTTCGTCGCGAAACATCACCACGACCCTCTCTCCCTTTGTGCGCCAAGGGACCTCGACCTCGAGATTCACCATCACTTGTCCAGAAGGAGGACAATATTCCTTGAGTGCCAAAGGTTCGAGCCTTTCGTCACGCCAAGTCCCCAAGGCATCCCCCCCTGTTGTTCAAGGGAGAACAGCATTAGAACAGCCATTGTTCGTTTTGAGCCCTTCGCCAAGAAACGGTTATCATCCCCCCCTGTTGTTCAAGGAGAACAGCATTAGAACAGCCATTGTTCGTTTTGAGCCCTTCGCCAAGAAACGGTTCTCATCCCCCCCCCTGTTGTTCAAGGAGAACAGCATTAGAACAGCCATTGTTCGTTTTGAGCCCTTCGCCAAGAAACGGTTCTCATCCCCCCCTGTTGTTCAAGGAGAACAGCATTAGAACAGCCATTGTTCGTTTTGAGCCCTTCGCCAAGAAACGGTTCTCTTCCCCACCTGTTGTTCAAGGGAGAACAGCATTAGAACAGCCATTGTTCGTTTTGAGCCCTTCGCCAAGAAACGGTTCTCATCCCCCCCCCTGTTGTTCAAAGGAGAACAACATTAGAACAGCCATTGTTCTTGAGTCCGTAGACAAGAGACGGTTCTCATTCCCCCTCTTTGTTCAGAAGAGAACAAAGTAGAACAGCCATTGTTCTTCAAGCCGTTCGTCGAGTAACGGTTCTCCTTTCCAAGACGCCTCGTCAGGATCCTTTTACCCCCCCCCCTTCGGCTGGAACTCGCCAGCGGACCGAATATTCCTTCAAGTACCTTCCACTGCACCCTAATGAAAAGTTACGTAAGCCAAACGTCACCTTTTGAGTATTGATCCCTTTTGGAGTCATTCTACGACATATATATATATACTATTTAATTTGGTATCAGGTGTGTAAGGTTTAACGCTATATCTTTGCAAACACTGGTCTCAGTCGAGTAAAGCATAGTGTTATTCGTTATAATAATAGAATATAGTAGTTCCCTTTTCTTTTAACGATTGCTATCCCCTTTTTTTTTTAAACTTAAGAAGCTGGAGTAGCTTAAGGAACGGTTATAATAATTTGTTTGTGTTTTTTGGGGGATTTTAGTCAGTGGTTATTTAGATTGAGAAACCAAGTACGAATAGGTCAGTGCCCATATTTATGTAGGCTAATTCTATAGAGGCATAATTCTTGTTGCAAGGAATTTTAGTTGGTTGACTAGTGCGCCCCCAAGTGCAAAGATGACTCAGTTTGAAATCTTTAAAGCGCAAAGAGAGTCCTGTGGACTTTCCGGAAAAGAACTAATTGAGTACATTCAAGAGGAGCAAAGAAAAGAGGAAGAAAGAGAAATACAACGAGAAGAAAGAGAAAGAGAGGAACGGATAAGACAAGCTGAGCTTCAGATTGAATTAGCTCGGATTAAAGCAGAATTTCAAAGAAAAAAGGTAGAAAGAGAAAGGGAAAGAGTAATCCGACAAGAGCAACGGGAAAGAGTAATCCAACGAGAAGAACGAGAAGGGAAAATTCAACGAGAAGAACGAGAAAAAGAAATCCAACGAGAAGAAAGAAGGACGGACTCGCGCTACTTCCCAGGAAAGCTGACAAAGTTTCCGAGCCCCGTAAAACCCCAAAACTTCTTTCCCCAAAACCAACAACGGGACTCCAAACCTCCCGTTAAGACTTCTCCTCCATCTTTCTTCCCGAAGCGACCAACCATAGGCTTCACCTGTAGGGTAGAAAACCACATGAGCTGGAATTGCCCCCAAAATTCTAGGCTTAAAAGCGGACCAGCCCACCAAGTTCACCAGATTAATACAACCCCGGCTCCCCCGGTGGTGCAGACCCAAGCAGAAACTTCTCCCCCTCCATCAGGCCACCAGGTAAATTTTGTTTTGGGTAAAAGTTCATCGGGAACTTTGAAATATGAGGAGGGCAGCGTGGACAGCGGCCGAGTATTGACTCTCGTCAGGGACACAAGATGTACGTGCTTCATCGTGTCCGACAAACTCCTCCCAGTGGCCTCTAACCACGAAAAATTTGCGGTGGTACATGACCACCTTGGGCGGGCGAACCGATTCCTCGTCGCTAGATGTTACCTGCAGTGTCAATATTATAATGGCTGGGCTGAAGTCATTGTAGCACCCATACAATTCTGTTCTGTACTTATAGGACAAAGCCCCCAAGTAAGTTTCGACCCTGTGTTTCAGGCCGCCCTTCCTCAAGGCCGAGATTCCGTATCCTTGTCTGGGGCCTTATCACCTAAGGGTGTTAGTGATTCACATTCCTCTTTTGCCGTCCTAAAGTCCTGGTTAGGGGTCTCCGAGAAATCGGACGGTATCGGGGTTCTGATGGGGACGGGCTCCTGGGCTTCTTTCTTAGGAATCCATCTCCTTTTCATTATATACTACTTCACGTTTACTTTTATTTTTACAACTGAAATCATTCCGCTGTTGGAATCTGCAATGCTCACTTTTCTGACGAATGACCCTAGCTCGTGTCTGAAGCTCAGAAATAAACCGTCAAAAGTTCAGTCGTGCTTAATTTTCCTTCAATATGTATCCTGAGCTACAAGTATTTCGCAATATATATATATATATATATATATATATATATATATATATATATATATATATATGTTATTTTCATGGGCTGCCATCATCATCGAGATCTTTTAAAAATTGATTCTCATCACACATGGAAAAGATTTTACCCTAAATTCTAATTTTTATCTTAAAACAAAATTACACGAGAGATTACTTACACTCTTTGCAACACGCTATATATTGAAAATGTTTCATCTAATATGTAGGCCGAATGTATGTTTATATGGTTGAGTATATTAATAGAATTTTTACCATTGGGAGACCTGATTTTCTTTGATAATATTTTTGAAAAGTCCTTGACCTGCTTACTTTCAGCTATAGTAAACTCTGATTCCTTTTTTACCTGAAATTTCTATCATTGTTTACTTAATATCCATCAAACCTAACTAAATAACTATACTATGGTTGTAATTTTAATGCTTAAATTTTACCTTTCTCTTTAATCGCCTTTTATTTCCCTCGAGAACTTCGTAATTAAATTTGGTGTTAACTGGGACAGAATATATGAGAATTGCTGCAGATCTGATGAAGCTAGATTTGTTTCGTAATCTAGGCCGATTGCACCTCTTCTTATTGTTTTTTGTAATCAAATTCATTTAAGCTTAGGGAAAATTACTCGCTTTAGCCTTTGTTGTTTGTATCTTTACAATTCTACAAAATTTATGGATTTAACTTTATCGAAATTTCTCTGTTCATCTCTCAATTCTCTATAGAGACTAATCAGGTATCTTTTTTTCATATTTGAAAGTTTCTTTTTCGCTTGTCACTTTCCTCTTAACTACTCATGACTATTAGTAGATTTACAATTTATCTTAGAATATTTAATTATTTACTAACCTTTATTTTCACACAGGTGGCAGAAAAATTTCTATCCTTAATTATATTTTAGAAGAAAAATTAATAAATATTTAATGAATTGCAATTTTGTACAATTATTTCTATCCAAAATATCTACTATCATAATTTCTTGTAAATAACGTTTGAGATGTGGTTCTGCTTAAAGTATTCAACTGACTCGAAGTCATTTTTGTACAATTTGTGAGCACGATTCAGGCGATGAAGTAAGGAAACTTAATATCTTGACAACTCATACCTGGCATCAAAATCAAAAGACACCTACGCCCTCCACTAGCATGTAACAAGATACCTAGCCTAACCTAACTTAGCATAACTAACGTGAAACATTCTCACCTATCATAGCCTAATTTAACAGGCAGAAGGGTGCCTGAATTGGGTTGAATTCTTGTATTTGGGAAGACGATCTGTTTATGTGATCCCATCGAGGTGATATTGTGGGGCTTTTGGTGTGAAATGGGCTCCTGGATGGGGATGTACCATACCTTGTATATTATAGCAGTGAAGATTTGAATGGGGGAGTGAGTGCCTTCTGTGTCATACCCTATCTCACTTAGCGGGAACAGCGAATTGCATAAAGAAAAACAAAAACTTATACATATATCGAGATTTAATTTTCTTTCAAAGAAAACAACTAAATGTACATACTTAATCTGTGGTGTATCCCAATCTTAAATCTGTCATACGATCCGTACCACACTCAGTAGATATCACAATACCCACACAAATAACGAAAATGGTTCTATCAGATTCAGACAAATGAGATACATATTGGCAATAAATTGCTGTCCATTCCAGTAGCTCATTCTGTTGTTTTTAAAAACCTTATAAAAATCTAGCTCTCATTTTAAACACTATTAAATATGATGACCCTAAGTGGTTGATTTGCGTAGATCTTAAGGTCATAGCTATTTTGAATGTGTTACAAAAATATATTCTAAATTGATGTGCATTCTGTGCCAATTGGACAGCCGTTTTCGATGAGAGCATTGCAGACGAAGGCAATGAATAGCCAGACAGATCAGATCAGAGGAAGGTGTCAGGTATAGCATGTGTATCAGCACCAGACTATCCGTATTTTATTTTACAGTCCTGATTTTCCTGTACGAAACGAGTAAAGAGTTGGTTCACAAGGCTTCATACGAGAACAGTCAGTTGATAAGGATTAAATAACTTATCCACCCCTTCATATAAAGGGCCCAATTATGAAATGTTTGTAAATAATATGATGGAATAATTAAGAATTTTGGATTCAATATGAACCTCTGAGTCTATTTTTGCATTCATATATGTGCTTTCCGGAGAACAGCAGAAGTAAGAGAAGAGCATAGTTGGAGATTTCATCAAAGTATGTATGTAGACAATAGAAAATCTTTATTAAGGCCAAAGTAATCCGGCCATGGTGGGTGACTTTTACTAGAATATTCAGAGAGATAAATAAGAATCTATAGACAGGAAAGGTAAAAATACTTTAAACTTAATTAAAAATTCCTCCCATTTCAGTAAAATTGTGAAAATTAAAAAATGTACTTTCCCTTAAAAAGATTTTTTGCAAATATCCTTTTCTAAAATGTGCTCATATAAGTATTTAAATAACAATTTTGTTTCATTCAATATATCTGTGTGCTGTTCTGTTATTTTGGCCGCAAGTTAAATATAAAATTTACATCAATAAAAGTATTTCAAATATATGCATGAATCTAATTTTCGTGGTTTTACAAAATTGATTTAATAATTTACCAAAAAATCGAGTCATTTCGAACAAAACAAATGGCATTTCTATAATCTACCTACAAAACCACCCTAGTAAACTTTAGTTCCACCTTTGTAGTAAAAAAATTGTTAGACAGTGTAATTCATGGAAAGAGTTAGCACAAAGAATGAGGTTAGAGCAAGGTGATTCTATCTGCGCCAATTTTATGAGCTGATAAATTTGATAGAAAACAAATGCACTCCTACTGTGTGTTTTTTTTATCTCGCGTTAGAGTTTCATAACTCCTTGCATGGCCAACTCCTATGTAATGTCTTCTTAGGACTAATCCCCTCGTTTAAACCCTCCCCTTTTGCAAAATTTATGGTAGAGTGTGGTGTCATGGCAGAAGTGAGTTAAGTGTCCGAAGAGCACTAATAATATCTGACTGGATACGAATCACCATATTTTCTATAAGGCCAACTCAAAAGTAAGGCGTGATCTTACCCTTTCCTTGCAATCAACACCCTGATGGAACATGTGGTTTTGAACGGAAATGCTACTCTCAGTGGAACGAATATCTAAAAAGCATTTGAAGAAAGGAAATCTCTCAATTAGGAGCTCCGACGTCATTTAGGCCCCACTCACCACAATAGCAAATTTTCCCTTGCCTTCATTCTAACAAGGAAGTGTAACGGCAAGTTGTAAGAATGGATGAAGTAGGGGTAACCTGTTTAATGTTATGCAATTTTTTATTGTGGTTAGTGTTTGCGTTCAGGTGAAGATGGTTGGATTGAGTGTGAGTGGTATGGATTTCAGATGATTTTATTAATGAAAATGAGGTGAGATGTGATATTACAGGCTCTGCGGTGGCCTTTGATTCATCGCGATGTTTTAGATATCAAAAATATGTAGCGAGGATAGAGAGAAGGATGTGGCTGATTACGAGCACAAATCTCCACTTAGTGAATATTAATGAATATAATGGAAGAAGAAGGAAAGATTAAGAGTGAAAGCGCTGCAAGTGAACAAATTAAAAATAAATGTTTGAGGGAGAAGTATATATTGTGAATTTGAACATAAGTCAGTCTTTCTCTACATTTTTACTTTCCTTTTTCAATAAAAAAAAACCTCGTCAATGAATGAGAGCAAAATTATTTTAACCAAAAATGAGATTAAAAGATAATAGGTATAGCTGGAGATGTATAATATGTCATATAGGCATCTATATTTAAGATTTCAGATCTTCTTGGTGCAATCTCAGGCATCCGTATGTATTTACGCTAATGCATTTTTCCTGGATACACCTACTTTCACCTAAGTTATCATTAGATCCCTGCTTGCGTCTATTCTTTTCCTCCTGAACAGTAAAAACATGCTTTATTTTCTCTTAAAATTATTGCAAATGGCAACGTGGCGGTATCAGGCAGAAGGTTGGTATCAAGAGCTTTGTAGAGAAAGTGATGTAGGTAGAAGAAGTGAAAATAGTGGAAAATATATAGCTGCCGCTGGTCCATATAAAGGTATTGAGGCTCAGAGGGTGCAGAAAAATGGGTACAATGGGTGGAACCACGTGGCTTTCCTCTGAGTTTCATTCAACGCAGAAGAATTATCCCTATCACCGCCCCAATTTGGGGCCCTGCTAAAATAGATTGCTACGGCTTTTACTTGAGTGAGGAAGTTGGGCATGGTCAGGAGAGTTGCCTGGTACAAATTGTTCCTGGTTATTTTCGCTTTAGGGTTTAGGTGTTATGTAACTCAACCATTTCAGCTCCGCTAACCAACCTCTTTCTTTTTAAAAGACTTTCTGAGGAGAGAGCTTAGAAGTCTTTTTGTTTCTTATAATATCAAAGTAAATAAAAAGAGTAACGTAATTATGTTGAAATGTGATGAGAATGAATATGGATTCAAACCTCATAATTAAAATAATAAATAATGTACATTTATCGCTATGTATTATTCCTTATTTTTTATCTCTTACTTTTTAATAGAATTTGGACCCCCTACTATTATTATTATTATTATTATTAATAGTTTGAGGCAAAAATAAAGATTTATATATTATATCTTTCCAAGTTTTTTTTTTCTCTATCATTTTATCCTGTACACCTATGTATAAGGAGCTAGATATAATGGTTTATAAATTAATTGCGGTAAATATTTTTTGTCAAACATCATTTTATGGTTAGAGAAATAAATTTCACTTTCCACCAGAATATTTTCGATTTGGGGGAGATATTTTAAGAGGATTCAGAAATGAGCTAAAAAAATATTAGAAAAATAAAATGGCAAAATGGAAAAAATAAAATCTTAAATTTATCTTGGGATTTCTTTTAATCATTTTCAAATAAGAAGTTCAGAAGAGAGATTAAGAGGCTTTGGTTGGATTATGATTTTGACCATTAATTAGTTTGTTGAAATAATTTTAGGAGGGATTTGGAGTACGTTCGTGAGAGTAACAATCGCGCTTTATTCACTTTAACGTTTTAGCTTTTTTAGCTCAACTTGCTTAATTTTAAGTAAATGGTCCTTCATTTTGTAATTTATACACAGAGTAATGTTATCGACTACCTTTGGGGATTAAGAAACTCAAATGGGCAATTCTGCATCAGAAATATTTTATATCAGAGTTAAACGAATTATGGTAATTCGCAGAAAGAGATTGATGATAAAAAAATATACTGAGCCTTTTTGCTCCCAATAACGAGGCTATGTTCGCCTTAAAAAGCAGAGGGGAACTAAAATATGTGTGAAGAGTCATACAGGTTACGAAACAAAGTTAACTTTATAGCTTGAAAACTTTGTAGCTAATAAGAAAGTAAGGCTGGTATCTAAAAGATATAGGCCTGTTATGCCCAGTCTATCCATTACATTGAGTGGACTTCTGAAGAAGGGAAAAGTCAAGAATGATACATCTAATCTCATCTAAAAAATACTACTTATTTAGTTCAATTTTGATGCATAAAAGAACATTAGTTTTTAGTATTATCAAAATGAGATAATAGCCTTCATTTAATACTGCTGTAAACATTTCATGCATAAAGTATAGTTGTTATTTTTAACTTATATGGCTCTTCCACTATTGCAAGTAGTCTTCTTTAACTTCAAAAAACATTGCAATTCTTGGTAACTGTATGCAGATCGTAAGAAGGATGCCCTGTGAGAAATTTTTGCCAGAATGTTTGAGCAAGAAGGTAAAATTTAGAAAAATACAATCAGGTGTGGGGAGCCATTTTATGCATGGATTAAGTTGTATTCACATTTTATATATTATTGGAATAAATATTAATAGATAGAATCAATAATAGTCGATTATTACCTAAGGTAATGGAATGGTATAGTGACAGACTTGAGAGATTTAAACCTACCTCTGCCCCATGTCACATGATCAAACTAATAGGACATGGTGTGACCAAATTTGAATTCAGCTTTTTCCCATGGATCACATTTCCTCAGACTTGAATCGTATTGAAAGATTCGGCTCTTAAATAAAAAAAGAAAGGCAAAGAGAGACAATTAAGATAAAAAGTAACACTTATGCTGTCTTATTTACGTTTGATTCAGGACTAAGAAAATCCAGGAAAGTGTCAAACCAACATCATTGGGTTGCTAAGACTTTTTAAAGCATTTATAGATCCTAAGAGTAGCCAAACCACTTATTAAATAATGCATTGTACAAGTGCATCAAGATAAATCCATTTGCCCCCAAAATTCGGTACAATTTATCTTTGTTATAAAAATTTCAATTTAAATAATAATAATAATAATAATAATAATATATATATATATATATATATATATATATATATATATATATATATATATAAGATAATTTAAAATCACATGACAAGTGATATATAGATGTATTTAAAGGCCCACGTAAATGGAAATTGGTAACACAACCCGGAAAAACGCTAAGGAGAATATTACGTGAACCAATGAAACCTTAAGAAGGAAAATGGGAGATGTAGAAAATGAAAAGATAGGGCAAACTATTATAACCGTTATATGAAAATAAGTAAAGAAGTTGTATTTAAACTATGTCATCAAACGCTCAACGATTGTATAACCACGACTCTCATCGCCACAACTACCATCCTCAACGCCCAAAAAGGTTGAGTCAAGAAGCCTTTTGAATAACAACGTGTAAGTTTTCATCCAGTGACAGATAAGACAAGTGTTTTTATAGTAGGAGAGGGCACGGGTTTTTTTTGTAATAATTGAAAATCATCTGCCACGTGATATATAGAATTATGTAAAGAACCAAGGAAATGGAAATTGGTAACAAAACACGAATAAACGTTAATAAGAATATTACGTGGACTAATGAAGCTTAAAAAGATAAATGGAAAATGTAGAAAACGGAAAGATAGGGTAAACTATTTTAACAGTTTTGGAAATAAATAAAGAAGTTGGAATTGAACCTGTCATCAAGCGCTCATCGCTTATATAACCACGACGCTTATCGCCACAGCTACCATCCTCAACCCCCAAAAAGGTTGATTCAAGAAGCCTTTTGTATAACAAAGTGTAGGTTTTTATCCAGTGAGAGACAAGACAAGCGTTTTGCTAGTAGGAAGGGCCACAAACCCCTCCCATATATATATATATATATATATATATATATATATATATATATATATATATATATATATATATATATATATATATATATATATATATATATATATATATATATATTATATATATATATATATATTTATATATATATATAAATATATTATATAAAATAATAAATATATATATATATAAATATATATATATATATATATATATATATATATATATATATATATATATATATATATATATATACGAGTATATTATATGTGCGTTCCATCCTTCTCTAATTGCTTTTTCATCGCCGCATTAATATGAACGTCATTTTTAATTTAATTTAAAATTCCACGTATTTATCCCTCCATCTATCTATCTCTATAAATATTTATAATTGCCTTCGAAAACTAGAAGAATTGAAGAGAAAAGATAAGAGGAGCCATATTCTGGAAAGAGGTTTTTCAACCCTGCGGTTTCGCTCCTCTGGTGCTCCGTCAAAATGACCAATTTAGCTGTAGAAAATATAGATAAATCGGCAGCAAGTTCTCCTTTTACCTCATACTGAACCTGATGGGGCAGCAGTGTTGAGGTATATTACTAAAGAGCGACCTCTCTCTGTCCCTTGTCATCTTACTTTCCCCATGTACTTCCATGTTTAGTGGCCCTGAATCAATGTCAGGGGATAATTAGGGAAGATAGAAGGGTGAAAAGGAATTTATTGGAAGAAGAAAACTTGATTACATTTGACCCTCTTTATTTTCGCTGAAGATAGAAGTGTAGAATGGAGTTGTTTGTTTGTTCTGGCTTGTAATAAAGATATGTATTTTTATCTTATCTCATACTAAATAAATGGTTATAATCTCGCAGCCCATAGGAAATCATAATAAAGGTTTACCAATCAATAGTTTATTCATATTTTCCTCTTTACCCCTTAAATCCAGGGAGGAACTTAAAAAAGAAGCCAATTTATGAGAATCATCTTTTATGGACAATAATCTCAATGGAAAGTTGGTTTATCTTTAGTTGTTCAATGATATGAGTAACGATATTAGACTATTTATTATTAACCATGTGGTTAATTTCTTCATTAATCTACTCGATAAAAAACGTTGCGCATTATTATTTACTAGTTTAGTAAATATTCTAATATTATATTCATTGAGGAGTATCCTAAGTTATAGACCAGCCAAGATTTCACTAAAAATAAAAAAGTCGCGTGCTCTCATTTATTCTGATTTATGACCTTAAACCTTCGAAACTTTCAATAATTCCCGTAGTATCATTGGGAGGACCTGGGCAATTATATCATTTGAAAAAGAATTTAAAAAAACATTAGTTTTTCAAATTTTGTTAGAATCGGCCAAGTAGTTATGATGTTATTGTAAAAACAAAATAATTACCGGGCTATACTTGGGAGGACTTGGCAATTATATCATATGAAAAAAAATGTAAAACAACATAAGGGTGTTAAAGTTTATTAGAATCAGTAAATTACTTATGATGTTATGTACGAACTAAATCCACTTAATTACTTACCTAACAAGGAATATAAATGAAACCACAATATTAGGGACAACTACAACTAATCGTTGTTTTTGACAATGCAGCGTAAATAGGCCTACTTGGACCTTTAGGTTTCTAGCAAGGCAATCATTCTTCAAGGCTCTAATTTCGCATATTTAACTCCCTTTGCTTGCTCTTATAATGTGAACTATATCCACTTAATTACATGCCTAACAAGGAATATAAATGCAACCACAATTTTAGGGACAACAACAACTAGATCGTTGCAAGATTTCCCTCTGATCCAAGAATTTTGGATCGAAGGGAGCATGGCTATTGTAACCTTTGCAATCCCTGTTCGTATTTTCATGGTTATTTTTTCTATATTTTCAAAGAAGACCAGAATATGAGTACAATAAAATTAAGCATTTACTGACCTTGGTTCGGTTTAATCGCCAATAAGACTTGAAAACAATTATCCGCTCAAGAAGCGAGTATGCTAGTATTTAGGTGTCTTAGAGAACTACCAAACACTTAGGAGCAGCGCAACGAATAATGTAGTAGATGCTTATGGAAAACTAAAACATGATAGAACTTGGAATTATTACGCAACTGAAATATTCGCTCGTGCAGACGGTGCAGTGCCAATCTTGTAAAGAAGACGTGGCAACTCTAAGAATTAACCGATTTTAAAATTATCACAAATATGTATATATCAATAACCTTTATATTTTACGGCGGCCTACAATTGATGCACGCTCGCATGATATTTTATTTCAAGTTCATTTTTAAAATATTTAGTATCTCTATACTTTCTTTTGTAAATTCCACATATCTTAAAAAATACTATTAAGGAGCTACTCTCAGAATTACCACAGCAATTCACTTACTTTCATGAGAAAAGGTCTGCTTTAATTTAAGGCTATTACAATCGCATCATATTGTATTATATATAATTTTTAAGATAATTTTTAACACTGCGGGGGTATATTATCTTATTATTGCGCACTAAACCACCCAAACAAATATAACATATAAAAGTAATCCCATCCCTCGATTCCCACGTATGAGACATATATTTAAGAAATCTATTTGAGGAGCTACACACTCGAGTAACCAGCCTTTTAGCCAGCTGAGTGAGGAGAAGAAAATCCGCCATAATAAGAGAAAAGATCAGGTGTTTATGGCCATATATTTTCTGGCTAACCTTGTGGGTAAATTAAGCAATTATATCATTCGAAAGAGAATCGGCCGATTAGTTAGGATGGTATTGCCGGAACAAAATAATTTACGGGCTAACTTGGGAGTCTTTGGCAATTATATCATTCGAAAGAAAAGTGAAAACGACATGAGGTTTCAAATTTCGTTAGAATCTGCCGAATATTTACAATGTTATTACAAAAAGAACAAAAAAGCAAACCTGCACCGACCGACCGCGACCGACATAGTGAGATGTAGAGTCACCCGCGACTACTCACGAACGACTAAAAACTCTACTTAAGATTGCCATCCGTCAGGGATCGTTGCTGAAATTCCGATGGTACTTGTGACGAGTTGGCCCTTTAGAATTACACGCGTAGATATCTCTATTGTAATTTTTGTCCATACCCAAAATTACCAAATAATATATCCAAGAAATTCGCTTACCTGATACAGCTTATAAATTGCGGCAGGTTAATTTTGGTACTCTCTCATAAGCAATTGAACTTTTCATCAAGTAATTTAGTAATATTTAATGATAAATCACTATCAATCTTATGTTTAAACGCTATATAATGCGATGATTACATTTCGAAGACGTGCAACAATATCGTGGTAAGTTTTTACAATTAGCGTATACTTGATTTAACCTTGTCATTTAAGCTTAGTACTTTTTCTATTTCATTGTCAATATAAAGCACAATACCGTATCTTGATGGTTTCTTTCCTTTGTCCTTTAACCAAGAAACAGAAAGCTTGGAACGTTTTTATATAGGTAACTGCAAAGGAAACGTTTTCAAACACCTTCACTTTTCACTATCGGATCTTCTGATGTACAACGTCTCTCGTAATAGCATCGAATAAAACAAAATAATTTCTTTTCGATCTTCCGTAAGAGTATATAGAGAAGTATTCACTGCATATACCATTGTTTGAGAGTCAGTTTGAAAAAGGATGAAATTAGGTTAGACGGTTTCCGAAAAGGCATTACATGTATTAATGGACATCTAGTATAAACTACGGTTACAATATTACTTAATGTCTTATTGTCAACACACACGCTACCTGTGTAATGATAATGATGATATATTGGTAACATGAATTATTTTGCAACAATAAACGAATAAAGATTATTACACAACTATTAAGATAATTCTTGTATTATTTATTGTTTATTAATAGCTTTTAATGCGAACTCGATATAACATATACTCGTATATTAAGGCGGAGCAAAAGTTTTTGAATTCCATTTTCTCACCCTGATTTTTCGATGGACCCAACACCAAATACTATTGTGTTGAAATTTGAGATTTGTAAAATAATATTTTCAGGTTCTTCAGCGGAATTGAAATTTTTAAAACAAAATTCGGAAAATTCTATTTGTTTTCAAACTTCAAAACTTCAAGTAGTTACCTACATCAACATTTATGTCCTATACGTGGTATATTATTTCCAAAAAACTTTACACTCAATAATTTACTTCAATTTTATTAAATAATGATAATCAATTAACTCTCGATAAGTTTGACTTCCTCTTATTCTGTTGGTTTCCACTAGATTTTTATCATCATCACTCTGAAGTAGAAGAATTTGAGTTAGTAACAGTCGAATATTTAAATTTCCACTATTATTCAATATCCAGTAATTCAATGCAGTTAGATTTTTTTAGTGTTATTACCTTTCATTACGAAGTCCTTCTTGGTATTAAATGAGGCTATTTTTCTCCTGGAATCAATTCTACTTCTTATATAGCTGTCCTGTTTGTCTTCTCCACAAACTACTAGTGATGCTTCTGTGACCAGTTTGCTACATCTCTCAAACGCTTGTGTGTTACAAAGAAATTCGAAATATCCAATTTAGGTTGTTGATGAATAAATTCTTGAAGTTGATCATCAGAGAGCGTCGTCGTCAGCGGAGAATCGGTCACAACGGTCTGCTGCCAATTAATTAGGTGGATGTATTGGTCAGCTTCAAAATTTATGTCTGGGATCAGGAAATTATGCATTGATTTCCCTTTATAATATTTTCGTGCTTTCATAATTCTTCTCCATTCGAGTTGTCGTATATGATTTCTTTTATCTTGCAGCATACAGAGAAGAAGGTTTTCATCATGTGCAAATTAAGCATTCTTTTGAATCACTGAGGTAACTATATCTTTAATCCGTTTGTTGATCCATAACAGTGATTGTACTGTCTTGAAGAGGTTGAGTGCTTCATCTTGAGAAGAAGAGTTAGCTTTTATTTCAAACCAGCATGGTGCATACACCTTCATGATGAACAAAACAATGAATTTAAGCGTGTCAGAAGGGTCGGAAGTCAAAACATACATAAAATCCAAGTATCCGATTTGCAGTTGTAAGCCATCGTGCAATGCTAAATTTTTCCGGGATTCTTACGAACCATTTCAGTAGAACATTTACCTTGTGAGATAGAAGAATATCAAACATATTCTTTTGATCGGTACTCAGATTTCCTCTGTCAGCAGACGGCAAGTTAGTCGGAATTGGCTCGAATTCAACAACACTTAGTCTTACATATATTCAGTTGTTTCTCCATAGGTCCGACAAATCAACGAGGCCCCGTTGTTTTCCCATCCAAATTATTGATGATATGGCGCAATGGGAGCTCATTTGCATGGAGCTGGCAAATAAACTAATGTAGTAGCCTATTAAATTGTCTATTCGCTTCTAGATAAGAAAATATTGCGTGGTTTATCTGATCTAATTCCTTGCTGTAGTGTAGGTACGCTCTTTACACGCTCTCTTCTAACTTTTGAGCGTACAACTACTACAGAAGTTTCTTTTCCTTCAAATGACGATAAATCCTTACGAATTTAACTTGTTATTAAAGCTGCAGCTCGATCAGACACACCAGTGTGGTCACATGCCAACACAAATTCTGACAATTTTATTTCGTTTAGATGGAGCTATGGATGCAATATTTTTGTTTATTTTTTTGGCGTTGCACGGATAAAGGAAGCTCATAGTCGTTACCTTCGTCAGCAGATTCTGTTTCTAGGCTGAATGAATGAAAAATCACTTCGATATTATCTGTTGAAGTAGATGGTTGATTTTAGAGAATACTCACGATTCTTCAAAACTGCATTCTGAATATACTTCTTTGATTAAGTTTATCGATATTACCTATTGCCATTTTCCTAGATGTTCGTTGGTCTTCCAAAACACGTTTACTACAATGGCAGCACCTTCTTTTATTTGCTCTTTGCTACAAGAATAGTTTTCAATGCTATCGAATTTACAACAATTGCTCTGCATTCTTTGTAAAATCGTCACATTTCTGTTTGAATGTCACATTTTTCTTGCTAATATTTATCACTAAAGCCTGATATTATAAAATAATAATTTGAAATTCTTTGTCTAACTGCCTCTATTGCCACACAAGGATTTGATAGCGTTTTCCAAATAGAAATTAACTTTTCCGCTACTATGATCATTTGTTTAATTGGTGCGTCTTTACTATTGCGGTTCTTTCCCTTTTCTCGCTGAAACAAAACATATATATACCATTTATATAAGTTGGCAACACTCGTTCACTTATGGCGCAGATGCGCCAAACAAAGAGCTTTCAATTTCATGACGCGTTGTAGGTTTAAATGCCATAATTATATATTTTTAAAAGATTTTTCTTACATATTACTTAGCTCTGAAATATAATAAATCGTGAATAAATATTTTGGAGCACTATAAATAACTGTTAAAAATAATAATAATATGTATTTATAATGAGCCATTGATGGCTGTTAGCCCTCACTGAGCACAGGTTGTGTAGCGAGGGTAGGGAAAGTTTACAGGGGAGAGAAGGCAATTCTGAACATATAAGTCTTCAGGAGACGTTTTAAAGTAGCAAGGGAGGGAGAGGGTCTGACTTCGGCAGAAAGAGCATTCCAGAATCTAGGAGCACAAACTGAGAAGGAACGGTCACCCATCGAGCAGAGGACAGAACGAAGAGTATTCAGATGGGAGTGAGGTTAGACCAAAGTGCCAGAGGTGTTTGACGATGGCAGAGGGCAGACGAATAGGTAACCAGTGTAGCTCGTATTACACAAGCATCGAAGGAGAAGCCGGGCAGCATAGTTTTGAACTAGTGTAGGGGGCGAATTGAGGAAGCTGGGAGATTCACTAGAAGAGAATAGAGGTAGTTTAAGCGTAAGGAGACGAAGGCATAAATAGTACTCTCAAGGCTTTGTCCATCAAAATGGGATAGAACACGTGAAAGGTTGCGAAGGAAACTGAGGGTAGACTTACAGATACAATTGCTGTGCAGTTTAAACGAGAGCTGCTCGTCGAAAATAACATCAAGATTACTGATGGTAACAGAGAAGGCGACATTTCGTTTATGGAGGTATAGGCTAAAAGGAGCTTGCTATTTGATCGAAAGAAGGACACAGGAAATCAGGACAGATCTATCTGACTGTCATCAGCACAGAGGTGGAAGAACAGGTCCAAATCGCGAAGAAGGGAGCCAAGAAGATATAAGTAGATGCAAAAGAGGAGGGGCGCCCCAAAATGATTCTGATCAAAACAATAGAAACTAGACAGAGTTACACACACACAGATCAACTCGCAACGAGATTCTTCGTGCTACTGAAACATAATTGTCACCTAAGCCGCTATTATATGTTATTGATGAACCTCTAAATATCAATCGATTACTTGAAAATTTCGTGTCCTTGTTCGTTAAAATACAATAATTATTTGTTTGGAGGTATCAATTCGAAATGTGAATTTAATTTTGAGATATATTCCACGAAAGTCGAAATTTTGTTGAAGATCGCATTTTTTTCAATTTTCAATGGCGTTTAGGAAGCATTAAAATTATTATATTAAATAAATTTGAGAAATTTTTTTTCGCTTCACCCTAAATTATAGATGTCAACTTACAGAGTATAATATTAGTTTACCACTTACAGATATAAGTACATTTATCGATATGTGAGGAAATGAAATACCGTGCATTATTAACTAATGTTCTCTGGTGGGAAATGATGTTCCGGTAGTCTGGTACTCTGTGGAAAATTGCGACATCGAGCATTTTATTGTGTAGTGCGTTAATCCTGGGGTACCATTCCAAGACCATTTTACCTCGAATTTCCCTACAAGATCTATCTTACAGGATCTAGGCCATGTAGATTAAATTTTATTTTATCTAAATGAATGTGATCTGAAGTTTGTTACACGTAAGTAAGTTTTGAGCACACACGAATATTACGAGGTGGATGAGCGCTTTATCTACAAGAGTCTTCATCAACTCGATGTCGAACAAGATTTCTTTCTAGTGACTGTCGAAGAAAAATTTAGTTATCCGAACATCAAATATCATTAAATCTTCTATTTATACTCTGTGTGAATACCTCCTTAATTTCTTCAATTTTAAGAATGCTAACTTAATCGCAGTATCTGCAAAAGTATTATTTTTTTACAGCTAATATTCATCACTAAAACCATGAAAATCGATTGAAACGACATATTTTTCGGAAACTTTATTCAATAAAGTATAAAATTAAATATTCATTTTTCACTTTTTATTTATATGTTGAAAAATGAAGAGTAGTACTTGTTATTTATGCATCATCTTTATCGTTTCCCGAATAATAAAATGGTTGAAACATCCATTATATGAACCCATTTTTAATCTAGAACGCAAATTACATATAACATATAATGACCAGGCATATTTGTGATTAAGCTTTAAACTCTAGAGCACATACACAAATATCAATAAAGAAGAAAATTACGCAACAAAAGAATAAATAGAGAGAAGGGAAGGATAAGAAAGAAATGAAAAACCTGTGTGCTAGGTTTGTGTTGGTTTTGTACGATAACGCCCTTATTTAAGAAAGTGAGATAAAAAAGATCGCGAGGCAAGCGAGAGACGTACAAACAAAAATATTTACATAGAAAATGAAGAATATAACGCAAAAAAAGACCTGGTAGAGAGGAAGAAAAGATGGGAAAGAAATGGACAAGCAAGTGTAAATATTCCATATAAGGAAGATTGAACCAAGGCTGAAGACCCTAAATAGATGTGGCTAGAATTAAACATTATATCAACATTAAAATGGGCATTTATAAGAAAATAAAAAAAAATGTTTAAGGCAAATAAGGCAGGCATTAAGCTAATATAGCAAAGAGAAATTATCAAATTAAAATGGAAAATAAGGCAAAGAAAGATAGAAAATTTTTCAATTATACAGGACTAAGGCAAGAGATAAAATAGCTCCACTTAAACTTACAATCGGAGAGTTAGTGAGTGATAGTGATACTGTGTCAAGGATGTGAAATAAGCATTTGCAGTCAGTATTCACTCAAGGATAATCTATGAGTAGTAGCTGGCTAGACCTTGATCATCACGGATAACGAAGATGAAAAATTAGAGTATATTTCAATTCAGAAGGAGATTGTCTCAAAAGAAACATAAAATTAGATCTAATAATATACCGAAAACCGATAAAATTTTTCCTAGGATTTTTGTGGAATGTAAAGTTGTATTAAGTCTGCTTCAACCATGCATAATTAGAAAATCATTAGACACTGGCGACGGCTTAATGGCGTGGAAATAGTCTACTGTGATAAGTGTCTATCTGAACGAAGCTAAAACGATTATCTAATTACCGGCCAATGAATTTTCCATCATTGATGGGAAAATTATGGAATTTGTAATAGGAAAATCTATTAGGATGCACTAAGATAAACTTAATTTAATTAAGGAATTTAAACATAGCTTAGCTAGAACCAAATCGTGTTTGACTAATTTAGTGTCTTTTTATAGTAATGTGTAGGGTGATCCCGATAAAGATGAGAATTTTTATATTGTTTAATTGGATTTTGGTATGGCTTTCGATAGGGTTCCACACCTAGGAGCTTTTGGATGAAGTGAAATCTCATGGGATTGATAGAAGCATTATTAGGGCGATTCATTCTTAACTTATAAATAGAATTATATGAAATTAAAACTTGGTTGGGAGATGTTATCATTGAATTTCCTTAAAGTTCGATGTTGGGGCCGTTATTCTTAATTTATATGAATGATCTAGATATAGATAGAAGTCGCGACCTGAGAAAGTTTGGGGATGACACTTACATGGTCTGAGTCAGAGGCTGAGGTATTGCAAGTTTACTTTACTAAACTATTCTAATGGTCACAAAAGGTTGCAAATATAATTTAACAAATACCTGTTTGATGTACATACTATAGGTAGGCATAATTCGCTAAATATTTATAGATTAAATGGGAGAGTTTTAAGGTCATTATGCAAAAAACACCCGTGTCTTTTTAAGTTCCAACCTCCGACATAGAAATCAGATACTCAGCTGCTAGAAATATTGTATTTAGGTTTATTAGAAGGAGAAGGAGAAATAATCACTGATGTCATTCTGAAACTATACCTGGAATTAGTTAGGCCTAATCGTAACTATGCAGTTTAAATTTAGACGCTGCATTATAGGCTAGATATTGGTATGCTGGATTTTGTGTATACAAGGTAAAAATGATTTATGGCCTGAGGAGCTTACCTCATAGTGAAATGTTTAAGAGGCTAAATTTGCATACCTTATAGCGGAGAATACTGTGAAGAGAGCCAACCTAGGTCTTTCAGTGGATTAAATGTTATAATAGACAAAACATTGGAAGTATTCTTATTTTAATTGAACAGTATAAAAAATGTAGCAATGGGTTAAAGATGGAAAAGATTAATATTAGGAAAGAGATTGGTAGTAATTGGCTTACAAATAGAATATTAAAGTAATGGAATAGATTCAGTTGTCATGTGATAGAAACGTTCTCTCTGGTGAGGTTTAAAATGACTGGATATATTTTAGAAGAGGATGCTAGATAAGATTCAACTTGTTGATAGGAACAGGAGCTGTATCGAATAGGTTATTGATTATCCGCTTGCAGACTCCTTTTTTTATTTAGATTTTCTGTTCTTTAAACCCGAATCTAATTTTATATCTTCCCAACATTGGGAATTTTGAAGAATTCTCTTAATTGGTCGCGCAATATCTTATCTTCAAGCGAAACTAATATCAATTATTTAAATCTCTCTATAGGTCTGGTTTCGCTGTGCTGGGTTGAGTTTTTCCGCCCATTGCTGTACTCTCTCCAATGTGGCATTTATTTTTACTCTATATTGTCACATCTATAACTTCTTATCATACATAGTGGAATGTATTTGATGTCTATTAAAAAAGGAAGCGTCTGAGTGGAGAGAAGTCAGAAGAAATGATGGAATTTAGAGGCGAATTTTCGACTCTCTACACCTCCAAAGCTCATTACTACGTATTAATGATGCCCCGATATAAAAATAGTAATATATTATCTACACTTTCTAAAATTTTATATGCCAGCATCGATACAACAATTTTAGCTTCAAGCAAGTGTGAAAAACATTTTGTGTCAGTTTATGCAGTAATTCAATGACATACATCAACGCTTAATAAGGGTGACAGATTGACGATAAATGCAATAAATTGCAGAAATCACATACATATGAACGAGAATACTTTTACGAGAATTGAATCAAAATACTTAGCAGGTAAAATGACGGATTGAATACACAAAATATAAGAATAAAACTAAGAGAAGGGTTAAGTAAACAAGGCCTGCTGCCCTAAAAGTCACATGCTCTCACTTATTCTGATCTAGGATCTTACGATTTTCAAAAATTCAACTAATTCCCGGAATAACCTCGGGAGGACTTTGGCAATTATATCATTTAAAAGAGAATTTAAAACAAGATTAGATTTCAAATTTAGTTAGAATCGACTGAATAGTTATGATATCATTGTCAGAAAACTCCCCAGGTTACCCGGGGAGGACATTGGCAATTATATCATTTAAAAGAGAATGTAAAACAAGATAAGGTTTTAGATTCGAAAGACAATGTTAAACAATATAAGGGTTTCAAATTAGGTAAGAATCGGCCGAATAGTTATTATGTTATGCCAAAACAAAATAATTTCCGGGCTACCCTCGGGAGGAACTTGTGAATTATATCATTAGAAAGAGAATGGAAAACAAGATAAGTGTTTCAAATTTCGTTAAAATCGGCCAAATATTTACAATGTTATAAAAACAAAGATAGCAAAACGTGGACCGAACGACCGAGTCTAATCGCCCGCGACTAGATTCTCGCGCGCCTAAAAAAATATAGAATAGGAGCGTTTAATTAAAAGCTCGCGTCTTCCTCCTCCGATACCCAACATAAGAGGGGTGGGAGAGATCTCGAAAATTACTCACAGTTTGGGTGTGTGCGTTTTATGTTGATTCAAATTCAAAGTCATCAAAACAAACGAAATCATTATTTTTATCAAAGGATCGCTTCATTATCATCAAGGATTAGGTTTTTTTTTCATATGGTTGTAGGCACTAGAGGCCTTTAATGAATGTTTGCTTTTGGTAATGAGAAATAGAAACACAAATGAAGAAATAAACATTTATTTTTTTATTTAATCGAGACAGTAGCAATTTATTACTACTGATTTCATGCCGTTTATAGGAAAAGAAGTTTTATAAAGATGAAAAATTATTACGAGTCTTTGAAACCATCCTCATTCAGAGCACAAAGTATGATGCTGAGTAAAGATAAAGAGCGAAAACAAGGCTTTAAGTGATAAATCTTCCTAAAAATTCATTTTAGAACCCAGCAATTCAGTGTTACGAACATGAATAAAGTATGGTTAAATTTGTACTTTCTTGGACACTTCATACATTGGAGATTATGTCCATAAATTGCAAGATTGGAAAGAGGAACACAATGTGGATTTAGCCCGCTTTCATCATAACTATTTATCTTGAATTTACATTTTTAAAGGTAGGTTTTGTCGTAAAATATTGATATTGGTTTTGCCATTACCTCCTATTTGCTGAAGTGTTTTTGCTAAAAAAAACTAAAAAAAAAACTTAGGGGGTTACCTGACGCGAGATTGTTGAAAATACAGCTATTGAGGGCTGAACTAATACGTTTGGAAACTTAAGTATAGTAGACTGCTTACTATCATACAATAAATGGGAAGGGAGATCTTTTTGTTTGTCACAAAAACTCACATCCTTCAATCATATCATCTTGCTTAGGTTGTAGAGGATACCAGAGTTTTAAATGGTAGGGTTCTTCACTGGGCATACATCTAAGATCCCCTGAAACTAATACCCAACTTGATTATGTTTTAAAAATATAATTATAAAATTTATAAGGAGAAAATTTAATTACAAAAGTATATCCTAAGATCTTTAAATAAGTCTTCTTAAGTTATTACCAAGTAGTATCTTTAGATAGTCGTGGTAGGTGTAATTTATTTAAGGTAAAGTGTAATCAACAGTAGGTCTTGGAATAACTGAAGAAAATGTAGTGCCATTTCTTGTTTTGGTAATTATTTATGCACATTTTAGGAGAGTCAGTTGACCCATCTGTTATTAAAAAATATTTATAAATAAATTTTTGTTTGCATGTGAAAACGGAATTATTTAATGAGCCTTATCATACATAATTGTTGCTTTTAAAATGATTTAATTATTTAAGAAATTTATAGATGTTACGAAAATTATATTATTATAATAAAAATAGAGTTTGATGCGAGTGCTATCCAAATTTGGTGTCGAGAAAATACTAGAAGCTAAGTAAATTGCTTAAAACCGATGATGTCCAATAAGAAGAGTAACATGTTTGAAATAAGTCCAAAGATCCGTTTGGCTTTTTGGCTTAAACATAAAATAGGAAAAACAAATCGCCATATAATTCACTAATTCTAAAATTAAGTCAAATTGCTCAAAAGAGAAAATATTAGAATCTGACTCATGTGAATATTATTTTATGCCTCCTTAACTTACATTTCTTCCCATCAGGAAAAGAAACATTCTCTAAAGCTTAAGAAACTTTTAATGCCTCTACCTTAAACTATTAATAGTGGTACCAGGCATAATTTGAGTGCTCTCAATTATTTCAATAATATTGAAAAAATAATTCATTAACAAATATATAATAAATTAACAAGCATATCATTTGACCTTCCAACATTCAGAACTTTCGACCGACTGACAGAGAGAACGATACCGTAAATTATAGAGTCACGTACATACAACTAAAATAAATTGTTTATCCACTTTACAATTAATACTCTTTATAGGAGCAAAGTAAAATTAATATTGAAAAGGCTAATCTTGCAATTATCCCGTCTCTTTTTATTCCTAGTTATTCAACGCATGGTTGCTTATGCCCAGGTCATAAATCTCGTCACAGTCTAACATCTAGAAGGTAAAATTGACCATAAATAATTATTTTCTAGCACCCATATACTCATACTTACTTACCTCATCCTCTACTTCCTTCTTTATTAAACCTACCCTAGTATTTCATCATAGACTCCGAGGTATCGTTAAATTTATAATTACATCATCGTTAGCCAGCCGAAGTGATTTATCTGCATTATCTCCTTCAGTTTCCTCCCATAAATCTTCCATGTCGGTCATTGGTCGTCACTCTTATTTCAATCTCAGTTGCTGAAAACTTTAGCATCATCGTAAAGCGCGACCTCTATGCTTCTTCTAGAGTTGATTTAACATTTGTTGATAGCGGCATTCTTGGACAGTTTTACTCACAATGTGTTGTATGAATAGATCCGGTGAATTATTTTTATATAAAGGCGAAAACCGGGTGGATAAGTGCCAGACTTTGGAAAAGAGATTCATGCAAAGGTTAATAAAGTTAGGTGAAATGAAAGTGTGTTGACACTCAGAATCACTTGATAAAAATTGAAACCCTTTAAACAATGATTTAGAACAACATACCTGGAATAATTTTGTGGTGAAGTTTAAATTATCTATCCAGCGAATAAGATAGATTACAAGAAGTTACAAAGGGTGAAACAGGCACTGAACGCTTAACGTTTTGCAGAGCCTCCTATAGGAGTTTTTCTGAAAATTTACCCAGAATATCCATCTCTGTTTTCTTTTACTTTTTATAAGATTATTGTATACTTTGGCCTATTAAAGCGATAAAGACCAAGAAAAAAACTGGTCTCTTTATCCGGTGGGTCATTAATGGTTGTACGAGGAGTAATATTTGGAAAGTCTCTCGGCTGGTAAAATTTGAAATAATCGTGATGAGGGAAATTTTATTCATTGAGGAAGGAAAATATGAAAACAAGGTCTACTGATGAAAACGTTGCGTGCTCTCACTTATTCTGATTTATTACCTTACGACCTTAAAACTTTCAATAGTTCCCGGAAAATTTTTTGGAGGATCTTTACAATTATATTATTCGAAGGAGAATGTAAAACAACATAAGAGTTTCAGATTTCGTTAGAATCGGCCGAATAGTTATTATGTATTAGCCAAAACAAAATAATTCCCTGGCTAACCTTGCGAGGACTTAGACAATTATATTATTCGGAAGAGAACGTAAAAGAACATAAGAGTTTCAAATTTTGTTAGAATCGGCCGAATAGTTATGATGTTACGGCCAAAATAAAGTAATTCACGGGCTTACAATGGAAGGACCCCGGTAATTAAATTATTCGAAAGCGAATCTTAAACAACATAAGGCTATCAAATCACATTAGAATCGCCTAAATATTTACAATGTTATTGCAAAAACAATAAAAGCAAAACGGAGACCGACCGACATAGTGAGATGTGAAGTCGCCCGCGACTAATAATCAACAGATATAGCGCGGTAAATTTAAGAAAAACGTTGTAGAAGCAAATTATAATGAAACTTACTTAATTAGTGCCTAGAATGTGTTTCAAAGTTATGAGAGCTAAATTGACTTATTGAGGACAAACTTTTAACCTATGATGCGTATTTTATTTATTAAAAAGGATAAAAACCAATGTGAAGTGCTTTTAGACAGCATCTTAAAGTGTTTCTTGAAATGTTGTAGCTAGGAGAATTAAATTTCATTGGAAGCCATAAGTAGTGACATACATTACAAATACTTGATTGGTAGCTTTCGCAAATTCCAGAGTCAGCTGCTTCCCTAGTCGAGTGACAGTCAGCGCTGGTGTTTGCCGCTATGCCCACCAGGCAGAGATTCCTGTCATTGTTACGACTTAGTCTGGGTGAGACGCTGCCGCCATCTCGGAAAATTTTGTACTCAAAAGTTAATTGTATTTATTTGCAGTTTTAGGCCTGTTAGCTCTAGTACTTCTAGGTAGTGAAGATGTGAACTCCTACTATTTAAGTGAATAAGTTATAATGTGTGTTAAATAAGAGAAGCCAGCATATGATACCTATCTGTTGCTTGGAGAGAGACGCTGAAACCCACGGTAATTTCACTTAAATACTTCCCATTTTAGGCCTGTTATTCTGAGTACTTATACAAAAACGTTGTTTTAAGTATCCCGGAGTAGGTTAAAGTTAAAATACCCTGGGAAATATTAAAAAACAATCATAATATATGGTGTGACACAAGTCTATAATTTATGTGATATATTATTACTAGACGCTATCTATGGTAGGGTTGCACCGATAATATCGGCAAGTTATCAGTATCGCCCGTATCAGACACTTTGCCGACATATGGGTATCAGTCATATCTTGCTGATATATTATAGGCTTGCTTATAAGCTAATCCTATAAGTATTTCAATATGAGCTTATACAGCATATACTTCACTAATGGTGTTTCAGTACCATTACTTTGTTTTCGCTTCACTTCTACGAATTTTGTATTAATACTACAAAGTTAAACTTCAAAACTTCTCAAAATTTATTCGGAAAAATGCATAAATAATTACAATGGGTGATAACTTGATATATAAGAAAACTTATAATAACGCTAAATTATGTTAAACCCAAATTGAAAAGGCCTAGCCGCCTTAACCCAGGAGTACACAAGCGAATTTGTGGCGCCACAGCGTCGCTCATGTACTCCATCCCTAAGGTGTCTCATAGCCGCGCATCGTCAAAATCTGCCATGGCAAGATGACATTGCACAAGGAGGGGCATGCCTTTGGCCACCGCCGCAACATGTCTGGGACCAACTAATATACGGAGGCCAAACAGTTCTTCCAAGCAGAAACCCTCATCAGGACCATCTCCCTCAGAAAAACAGTCTGGATACAGCCTGTAAGAATTCAAAAAGCATATGATCCCACTCCATGAAGCTTAGAAAAAAAACAACGAGGTTGGACCCGGGCGAAATTCAGCCGGGCAAGGCCGACGGGGTGGGACATTTCTGCGGATACTTGGCCAGAAAGGCCCGCAGCTGCCTAAAGTGTGCTTCTTGCTAGGAGGCTATGGTAGAGGGCAACACCCTTATGCCCGCAGTGCAGGTGGTCGACCCCGATAAGGTACCAGAGACCTTCAAAGAGATGATTGAACACCAGGACCACGTCGGTCTCCTCAACCCCTTAAACAAGTGCTTCCACATGGCCATGATGGCCGTGGAAGTCTTCAAGGCGATTACAAGACCAGGCAAAAGGAAGGCCAAGTTCCTGGTGGCCTACTGTTTCGAAGAAGTGTTCGTGAGTGTCTACGAGGAAATAATGAACAATGACTTAGGCATGTCCCTGATGGACTGTGAAAAGGGTTGCAGCCTGGTCAACACCGTTGTTCCTGCCATTGCCAGAGCCCTCATCCATGTCATCGGCAAAAATATGATGTCAAAAGCTAACAGTGATGCTCATGCGAAAATTAAAAGAAGAGGCATAAAAAGAGGTAATCAGGATGCACCCGATAAAGCTACCAAGATCAAAAGCGACTACAAGAAGAAACTTTCTAGTGAGAAAAGTCATAAGTCAATTTAAGAGTGCAAAGCCACTGACATTTGTTATGTATCTTTATTTTCTAGGGTAGATATTGGAATCCAGGTTAACCATGAGATAGGTTACTAGTACAGAGAGTCCACACCTTAGATTTTTACTAGCTATTACTTTATTATACCTATTTCGGAATAATATAGTCGGTACTCAAACATGGGCTATGAAAAAGATTTATAAAGTTAAAAAAATCAAATCAAATCCGAGAGTCTAGCTAAATGATACCTAAATAATAAAAATAATAAGTCTTTTGTAATGCGCTCTTCAAGGCATGAGGCCTTCCCAGAGTGCACGTTGTGCTGAGATGAGAATGGAAATTCAATGGAGGGATTTCTTCTTTTTTCTTTCATTGATTCTACCTACTTTATTTCATTTATTAGAATATACCTTCAAATATGTTTGTAGTTAAATGTAATATACCGATTTTTCATTACAGTTTTAATTAGAAATTTTGCCATTTTTTATTTTTTAAGTACCTGGAAAAGACCTGGAAAACCTATAGAATTTTAAAATATGATATTAGTAAACATCCTGTACCATCTAAGAATCCCATTGTACACAGCCTTATTAAATGAAATTGAATTGAATATAACCAACATCGGTTATAAATATAATGTTTTTATTTTTTACTTTTCATTAAATAAGTCTCACTTTCTTTCTTCACGCCGAATCTGTTAGTCAAATAAAAATTGGACTTCACAGCTCCAAATACATTGGTCCCATGATGCTTCATGCCAAATTTACGGGAAATATCTTTAAAAATA
The DNA here is from genome assembly GCA_963969495.1 of Ceratothoa steindachneri. NCBI lineage: Eukaryota > Metazoa > Arthropoda > Malacostraca > Isopoda > Cymothoidae > Ceratothoa > Ceratothoa steindachneri. The sequence goes on along the minus strand of OZ018324.1, from coordinate 32,588,844 downwards.
AAGAAATGAGAACGATATTTGGTTTTTCCTGGCTAGCCCGACTATGGAATCGACTGATTTTGAGCTACCAATCAAGTATTCGTTATCTATGGTCATGATAATCTAGAACACTAAAGATAGGAAGACAGTAAACTATATTAAACCTACCCCCAATCCGCATTAAAAAGACACCACCTTGATTTATTTTCAGGCAGAAGTTAAATACGGTTTAAAGCAGTATATCTTTAGCGCCCATTACAAGGTGGATTAAGATCAAAAATGAAGCCTCGCAAATGCTTATTATATAAATCTTATGATCTATTGAGATGGGCGAGCAAATAAATATGCACATGCAAAGTGCGGGAAACTGTAGCAAGGAATAAGATTAATGAGGTATTTTTATAAAGATAGACAAAATTGTATTACAAGGCAAAATTGGTTTTAACAATGAAACTTCAAATATCGCTATCATGTGTATCCTATAAAGGATTGTAATAGGCACGAAACTAATTTTGCATATACAAATGATCTAAAATTTGTATAACAGTTTCTTAAATAAGAATAACTTTGTGTAAACAATATATAAATTTTTTGTCAAATAATAAGGTAAGTAGAGCTTTCGTCCATGTAAATAATAAGAAAAAAGTGCATTGCAAGGCTGAATAGGTTCAACAATGAAGCCTCATAAATGAGTATCATGTGAATCCAATAAAGGCTTGTAGCAGGCACGCAAATTAGTATGCACATACAAATAATCTAAAATATGTATAGCAGTTTTCATAAATAATAATAACTCTTTGTTTAAATAATATATAATATCTTTGTAAAATAATAATGTATATATATCGTTAAGCTAAGTAATAATATATATTTTGCTCGATGCGAGAAGAAGAAATTCAAGACGTTCACACGGCAGCAAAAATTGGCAGATGTACGCACACATACAGAGTAAAGCGAAGCAAAAGTGGTTCCCAAAGCCACAATAAAAAGTTAGCTATTCAAACAAGCTAAGGAGTAGGTGCAGAGTCAAAAACGATAGTATCGGAATGTATTTGCTAAGGAAGAACTAGAAAACGCAAAGTGGCATCTTTGCTATTTGAGGCAAAAACAAATCTCTTCGTGGACAGGATTAACACGGAGGGGAATAGGGCCACTCAAACGACAGCATTGGATAATAATAGGCCACACTTCCTGTTTATAACACAAATATAAGCACATAACCAAGACAATCAGTGGAAAAAGATCAGAAGAAGTCAGATAGAAAAGCTTGAATACACTACACGCCCGCTTCGAATAACTCTTATGCCGGAGATACCCGAGCTCTACTCCCTAATAGAGACCCTGAAATTCCTCTGTTTGGGCTTTCCTTGCTACCTGTAATCCATATCGATTCTCTTACCCAGCGTACCTAATCTCAAGCCTCGGTCAAGCGAATTCCTCTCTACCCGAAGCATACCAAATTCTCCGCCACCAAAAATTAAAGCTTCTTAAATCCTGTACCACGATAACTTGAGAACGCTTGAACACATATAAACTTCGAGCACCACACAACAGCTGTCTCCATATATCGACATAAGAACCCAATAATTCCGTAACACATTGGAAGCTGACTTATTGACTATTTCCAAACTTGTTTTAAGGGGACTCACAAAAATTTAGCCAGATATTGGATTAGTATTACTAAAAAAATTCGTAGAAATATTTTGGTACTGTAAAATGTGTTTAGTAAACAATTATTTCTCTTTGAATTATGTCAATTTCATTTAATTCCCTTTGACGATATTTATCCAAAATAGTCTTGATGGAAGAAAAAAAAGTCTTTCCGTAGGACGGGAAACAATGAAAATCCGAAGTTCAAAATTAACAAGATTTTCTCGCCATTAATAGGGAACGCTGCTTCATATTAATATTACAAATATATATTTTTTAATATTCTAAGCGCATTTTTTTGCACATGACCTCCATTTCGTTCTCAGCATATATGCTGCTTTTATCACATTGATTGAGTAACTCTTTCCACTAATTGTTGATTTTCGGGGAAAAATTGAAAACACCTTACTTTTTAGATGTCCCATAAGAATAAATCTCATGGTGTTGAATCCGGGGATCTAGGGGACCATTCTAGCGCAACAATGCGATTGTTAACCCTTTTGCTGCGATGATCGACTTTTATCGCCCAAATAAAGTTAAACATTTAATGCGACAGTCGACAAAAGTCAATATTACTGAAAAAATGTTTCTTTTTACTGTTACAGGGGACAAGAGTCTTACAACTCAAATTGACTCAATTACTTACGTTTGCGTCAAGTATAAACTTCTGTGAGCTCCAGATTTAGGGGCAGTGTGCATCTTTCATCGTGATTGGTGTTTCGCTGTTGTAAGTTTCCATTCAGGTCATTTTTATTTTACTATTATAATGAATACTTGTATTTTATAATTATAGATATTTTTACATTTTCATATCATACCTCTACAGTTTTACATTATGTTTCACAAGAGAGTGAAGATATAGATTTGACAAATTTGTCAACTGATGATTATGAAGAGAATGAAATTATTGATATAGAGGCTGGTGAGGAGGTAGGAGACCTACTAAAATGGAAAAAAGTCAATGTAAGTGAGGAAAATGCAAATTTGTTTTCTCTTCAAGAAGTAATCGAATTCAGTGGGTCTCATCAAGTAATTGCCATTCAGAATCTTAGTTCTTTTCAATGTTATGAAATTACAGCCACAGAACCTAATAGGTATGCCAAGAAAATTATTGATAGGGAGCAGTCGCTCTCTCCTAGATCTAGATTTATAAAATGGATTGATATATCTGGAAGTGATTAGAAATTGTTATGGGTATGGTTCATAAGTCTACACTGCAGTTATATTTCTAACAAAAAGATTTCATGGCCTCTACACCTGGCTTCAGTACTGTAATGTCTAGGGATCAGTATTTACTTATTCGATCATTTTTTCAGTAATGAAACTGCAGGTACAAATGACAGATTCGATAAAATTAGGCCGTTTCTGGATGTTGTCAGTGGATTATACACACATTACATAAGCAATAGGGAAATAAGTGTAGATGAAACAAAAGTAAAATTCAAGGGGAGACTGTTCTTCAAACAATATTCGACAACAAAACCAACTTCAAAGTCGGGAATTTAAATTTGGTCACTCTGTGACTCACATACTGGTTATCTTTTGAAATTTACTGTCTACACCAAAAAGAAGCTGGACCTGTTAGTAGTAAAGGCCTTGGGCATAGAATAGTTACTTCACTACTCAGTGACTTTGAAAACAAAGGTCATATTGTCTATTTAGATAATTTTTACTCAGGTATTTTCCTCTATGAAGATCTCAGATCCAAGCAAATTGGAGCATGTGGTACAGTCAAAACAAACCGGAAGGGCCTCCCTTCTGAAATGAAGAACTCAAAAGTGAAAATAGGTGATCTGCCAACCACATGGGTAAATAATAACCAAACAATTATTGCTACATCCTGGAAAGATACAGGAAAGGTGAAAATTCTTTCAAGTTTAGGCAACACAAGAAAATCGGCAGTTGAAGCGAATTCGAAGACAGGAAAGAAAGTGGTTCGTAAACCTACTATCCAACAATATTATAATCAATTCATCGGCAGGTAGATAAATGCAACCAACTGTGTTCTACGTATCCTTTCAACAGAAAATAAAAAAATGGTACCAAACTATATGGCATTTTATAGTCGAAGTAGCTTTGGTAAACAGCAATATCTGTTATAATATTTAAAATCCCAATGACAAAATGTTGCCTCGAAAATTTAGAGAAGAAGTAGTAACTGGTATGCTACAAGGTTATGTCACTTGCGGTGATTCAAATAAATGGAAAAGAGAAGCTGGCAACACACCGATGGGAAATCGATTAGCTGAGAGGCATTTCCCATCATGCCATGAAGACAAGAAAAATGAAGCCGAACTGTAATGTTTGCAGTATACTCCCAAGTAAATGCAGCAAATAAATGCAAAAAATGCCCACAAACACCAACATTATGTATTGTCCCTTGTTTTGAATTTTTTTATACACAGAAAGTATACAAAAAGGTATGCTGCTATTCTGTAACAAATTACTAGATCAGAAAAGGGTGTGACTAAAGTCGCTCGCTGCCAGAATGCGATTCAAAATTTGAGTACATTTGACAATATTCAACTCTCGCATTTAAGAATTAAAAAGGTCATTCATTATTTTTATTTTTTTAATATTTGTATTTACTTTTCAAATGCTATGTAAGGTTATAATTAACAAAATGTAATAAAATGTTTGAATATCATATTTTATTTTTTACCGTCAAAACTGCACTCTTAGGAGTAGGTATTTCCAAATTGTGTCGCAGCAAAAGGGTTAAAATTTTATGTCTTTTTCTTACAACAAACAGCAGTCTATAGGCTAGAACTCCATTCTGAATCCACCAAATTCTATTAAATTGATTCAGTAAATAATGAATAGTAAGCCTCGTCACAGTGAAGCGAAAATCAAATAAAAACAAAAACATAAATGAGAGCCGCCAAAAATGCCAAGACCAAAGAACATGGCAAGAAAAACAAGAAAACACAATAAACACAAACACACAAGGAAACACGGGAAGATGCAAACGCTTTGATGCTTCGTATTTTCATTTATCAACATTTGAAACTCAAATTAATTTAATTCGTTCTATGACTCCTTTACATCTTTGACGTCGTTTCTTTGGAAAAGTAAATTTACCATTATTATGATTATTAAAATTATTATCTCGGAAATAAGAAAAAATAGGCATATGAGTTTGAAAGGAGCCTCTAAATGCACTCAAACGACTAAATTTCAAAACCAAGAAGACTTATTTACAGATTTAATTAATCAATTTTATTTATTTTAAGCAAAACTCAGAATCTTATTTCCGGCTGAAAGCTCTTGAAAATATATGCTTTTAAATGATGACGTTAGTGGAAGTGAAAATAATACAATCTATATAGATTACTGAAGATTAAACCCAGCGACGTCAAAACACCGCTTCTAATTTCAGAGGAATTAAGCCAGATTGGATGCAGTTAGTCGCTGTTGATACCCGTGGTAGCGAACCCACTCTACTGTAAGTATACAGTGAGGAAATAAAGGCTCCCAAAAATCAAAGATCGGTGCTAAATTACTTACCAAATTATTTAATTTAATAAAGCCTACCGAATAAAAAGAAAGACCCAGGGAGGTTGGCAACTCCCCAGCTCCACACGTGAGTTAGATCTTCTTGGAAATCAAAAATTGTATCGCGTCAATAAGCGAAAACAGCTTAGGTACAAACTGTGTCAAAGATCAAATAATCTGGCCAGGATATAAACTTTAATTAACGTTTGAGGATAACGAAGGAGAATACAAATTCACAAATTATGTAACAAAATATAACGCAACGACAAAAATCCAATACACTGAGAAAAAAAAGAAAATACATTCATTCATACAAGTCATGAAAAAGGCTTAAAAATGAGATAACAACAAATACAAACTGTCAAAAACTGAATAAACAGAAATAAAAACATTAAAAAATAGATAAATGAATATCTATATGCTGGAGGGACCAGTGGTATGGAACTCACCTTATACTACTGCCCAAAAATAATAAGGACACATTAAACTAGTTTATAGTTGTGGTAACAAATGCATAATAAAAATATATTAAGAAGGAAAACATAATTAACAAAAATTCGCATTATAGTTACGGACAAAATAAAACTAAGGATCCCATCGTCGCCGACAAGGGACACTATCAGTTTTTATAATCCAGGTTTCGAGAAGTAACGGCGCATTCCATTAAATGCGTAATCGCTGTCTGGTCTTTTTAGACTAATTCTTTTAATTAACACTCAAAATAAGTGTCCGGTTGCACCGTCGTGTGAAGTTTATAGACTGAGTTCTAACACCTGCCACCTGATTAAAGTGGTGCCAATATGAAAAGCATTTTGGGAAAGTGTTCATTGAGAATCTTCTCTAGTTTCAGCAACGTAAGATTGGATTGGGAGAGTTAATTAAAATAAAAACAAATAAAGGAATAATTAAAGAATGAATCGTGTTTATAGTATTCAAGTCTGCATCTAACTTTAGTCATAACTAAGAAATGTCTGACATGTATATCTGTAGATGCCAACATAATGTTTGCTCAAAGTTGTAGGAAGTAAAAGTGTTGAAGGATAGAGTTGTGTCAAAGGAAAACTTTACTAATTTCTATATTTGGTAGATCGGTCTTCTAATTTCTCAAGACCATAGGAAAAGAAAATTCTCTCGTTGAATTACATGCTATTTCACCGCATCTAATTAATATACCTATGAGGCGAATGCGCTCTTCAGCTTTATATTTAAGGTAAAGGAGGGAATCATGAGAGCTCTATACAGTAATATTCTTTATATTTTTCCTGTATTTATTTTTTTACGAGATCCTAATCTCTCCTCATTACTCAAGTGTTCCCTCTTTTTATTTTTGGATTCGAACCTGGATTCGCATTTTTCATTACCTTGAGGACCGTTACACTTCCCAATCATTGTTTACTTAGGTTAGCAAAAAACAAATTCTAACTGTAAAATGTATATTAAGCCTCGCTTATGGCAATTCGTTACACAAATTGTCCCAAAGTATTGTTGGGACGGTTGCCAGAGTTGCGTTATCTCAAGTCTGCTCAAAACTGAGCGTAGGGAATAGTTTTGCGAGCCTCCGTGTATACAATTTTGTCAATTCAACTATATAGAGCATTAAATTGATTTTTATTTTATATGTAAGAATAAGAAAAAAAACGTTGCATCTTGTCCTGAAAGGTTTAAAAGGAAGAAAGCTCGTAGTGAAATTGACAAAGATCAGGAATAAATAATACTGTGTAAGGGAAAAACATCTAAAAGTTACATATCCAATTCGAGAATACAAAGGAGGGAATCCTTCAGGCGATTGGGTCGGGGAGAGGAGCCCAATCGATTAACATGTCGAGGATCCGGAAAGAAATCGCTCCCCCTGTGTGTGTGGCCCCAAGCAAAAAATATAATCACTCCCACCGTGGGCAGACCTATATTACTTATCTTGCTATTTAAAATCTAAATAAAGACGCCTTAAAGGTATTTAAGCAAAAAAGTTTCAAAAACGTGTTTGGATAAAATATAAATACTTGGACGAAACATAGCTCAGGTAGACTAATTTGAGATTTAGGAAATTGAAGTGAGTAAAACTCTCCTTAAACTCAATTCATTTTTAAACGAGACATTAAGAGTAAAAGATCTATAGCTGCAGGTTCTTATCTGATTAATGGGGCAGTATGGCTTACAACTGCGTTACCAGGAGTGTAAGGCCCTACCTTTCCCGTAGGTTTCAGTGGTAACGGTGATATTAACCCTGTTACACCATCTACCCTATCAAGGGGAGTAGGAGAATACGAAGAAGGAATGAAAGGGTGAGTGGGTGTTTAATACAAGGGTGAACGAACGACCCGAGAAACAGCACCAGTTTTATCGTGAAAGGGTGCTTGAGACTGACTGACGATCATTTATACTTGAGTTTTAGCATAAAAACCTATACCCTCTAACCCCTTGTTTGGGCAGTATTGGGCAAATAATAGTTTTGGAACCACGAATAATCTCTTTCTGTGACTGTAAAGATAATGTAAAGACATATTGATTGGTTAATAAGTAACAACAGTTGATTGCTGAATAAGAAACAATGGTTAAGGACACAAGAAGGCTCGAAACCGATATTCTCGCACTTCTTGAGTAGTGTTTTAAATGGCTGATGGGCTTTGAATGTAGAGACCAAAAAGGTCAAACATATTTATCTAAAATCAATGATTACAGGTAATAATAGTATATTTAAATTATTGATGGGTAAAATTCATATAAGAATTATTTAAATTTGTATTTAAAAAGGGTTAAGTTACAAAACATATAATAGATGTTTCAAACATGGTGAACAGTGCTTACGTTTTTATTCATAAAATTCAGATTCTCACTCGCTAAACTAAAATTTCCCCCTCTATATCTGAATGGTCATTATATTTGATATTAATCACAATTATGAATGGCACACCTATGATGTGATAAACAAATTCTCACAAGGGTACATATTGGCTCTTCCAAAACGATATTCTGTCTAATATAATTCAGATGGTATGGATCAGTTAGTCATTATTTAGCTTAGATTTGAGGATGACGTTTGACAAAAATCTTTATTCAGGAGACTAGTTTTAGAAATAACTGTCTTTCATCTTCAGACACAGAATTATATTGTGTATTGAGGATGAATTACAGTGATTTCGAAACTAGACTTCCAATTAATTTTTCTGATGAGCTACGCCTAATTTTCTCATTCAGAAAGATAGAATGGAGAAGTTGAACTTGGAAAGAGCAATAGTAGAGGAAGAAGGAGCTTAATCCAAGTTTATAATATATGTTAAGCCTTAATGATTTTATCATGGATCTCTTTTTTTTGTTGACCGAAGAAAGAACTAAAAAGAAGGTAAACTGCTATAGTTGAGGAGTGAAACCATCAAATTAGTAGTGCTCTAAGCTGAGTACAAATTTGTCCTCGAAAATCTTTTTTCTAATTGTTCGCATGAGAAAACACAACTATACACTACAGATTCTTCAAATGTTTGAGAACTTAAATTATAAAACAATACATTTGAAGTCAATGAAGAGAAAAAAATTGGGTAGGCGTTATTATGCTTACAAAATTGCAAAAATCAGGATAATGAAATAAATAAATATTGATATTACGCCTAAGATTTTAGCTAGTGAATTGCAATATAAATTTATTTTAGTCTATATATCAGTAATTCAAATATAAGGGAACAATAATATTCTTTATAAAAAGCTGTTTAATTTAAAACTTAGGCAGCGGACAATGCAGTATATTGAATTCTAGAAATTATAATGGATAATTTAAAGCATCAAAGGTAGACTGCCTAACGCCGAAAAGTATATGCTATATTTATGTCTGATGGGTGAGTAAAATTTGTCGCAAGCATTTTAATATAATTCAATTCAATTTAATTCTTCTCAAAAATCTTAATGAGAGCTCTCATCTTATCACTTTTATTCGAGAGTAAACATTAATTTTTTTAAGAAATTTTAAAGCGTGTAACCTTAAAAGAATATATAATAATTTTTGCCACTTTTTTATGAGGATAAAATCAGGTGCAGTGTATAAATAATGATTTAAAAATGTGTAGGTTTCTAATAAAATTTAGACAACACATGGCTTTTTGGACATCTTTATCGGGATCAAGATAATGTAGGAGGTGAATGTGTAGGAAAGAGATAATAAAGGTAGAAAATATTGTGTGTTTTGTGTGTGTGTTGGAGAGATGGTTATGAGTAGAGGATGATATATGGAGGTGATGCAGTGAGTAAGATAATGATTTGTGCCAGGTTCCCTGGCAAACACTTCGTTTTTGCTTTCTTTTGCCTTATAGTGTCTGATGCTTTGTAATTTATAGCATTCGAACTTTTGTTTTCTTTTGCTCTTCTGAGCTTTTTTACCCTTGATTTTCTTTTGTTCTTCTGAGGTTTGTATTCTTTATTATTTGTTTTTGTTTTTGTATGCTTTTTTTCGCACTTTTTGTGTTTTTGTTTGTTTTTTTTATTATTCTAATACTAAGTTCACTTTATATGTATTTTAGTTGTGTTCTTATTTCGGTAGTCTTGTGAGCATTAATAATTCGTTTATTTGTAAATCAAGTTGGTCTCACTTATTGTTTTTTATGCTACTGTCTCATTGTTTCTTATATTGGATTCAACGGATTCATTATCAGGTACGGTGATCTTATTTAATTCATCCTGTGATAGTATATTTTTCAGGTTTTCTCACAGGGTCCTTGCACGATTGTATAATATTACGTTTAAATGAACCAGTGTGGTTCTTCTATTGAGTTCCTCTGACGTCATATGATCTTGTCTACTTTTATTTGTGATGAATCTTGTAGCACAGTTTTGTACCCGTTGGGCCTTTTAATTTGAAATTTACTAATTGTGTGTGTAGGTATTATTTGCTCGGTTATCTTGGGGCGGGCGAGAGCAATGTATACTTTTCTTTTATTCTTACTTGAGAGATTACGGAATCCTTACAGCGCTGATAGGCTCAGTTTAACTTCTGGGCACCTTCTGTGTTAGAGAAGAGTTATATCCTTCCGTTGTTTGTTAGTTTTCGTCCGAGGACTTTTCCCTACATGGTTTATGGATATGCCTCCTTATCCACTGGCACAGCAGCGTTTTTCTTCCGGTTTAATAAAATCAGTTTGAATTAGTTTCTGATTGTTTTAATTTTGTTCTTATTCTCATAATCGTTCTTATTTCTTATCACTCTTTCCCCTTCTTTGTTCTGGGTTTATTTCTGTTGCTTGTAATTATCTATGAGATGTCATCCGCTAACTAGATATACATCGCACTTTCTTCTGTTGGCTGCGGTAGGTTCTTAGTGTATATTTTAAAATATAACTTTACAAGGGCGAAGAGAGAAGAAAACCATTTTTATTGATGTCTTTCTTACTTATACCTGCCCTTCATCTCTGACTTACACCCTTTCCCTTACTTTTGAATTTATCTTTAAGTGGATCTAGTGAATCTTGCCGGTTCGAAACTCTGAAAGGTCTATAATAATTTGCTTTCGCTCTTCCTTATTATTTATTTGGATTGAATTTTATTTCAATAAGCTCTTTTCCCAATTAATTCAATAGCCTTTTATATTTCCCGCGTCAATTTTAATCTCTGCTACTTTCTTTCTAATATTCTTATTATGTCTATTTTTTTCTGTATATTTTCTCTTCCTTATCTATCCATATATTGCCTTATTCATTCAAGCTTGTTTTCTTTTTCAAATTGATTTTCGTCTGCTATTTTCATTTATCCCTAACGACAACATCAACCAGCCAAAAAATTAATACAAGTCTTCTTTTTGAAAATAAAAATCAACTGGATTGTGTTCAGCTATAGCAGAGGCTAATTCCATCATTGAGTTTGCTATTGGTAAAGCAGGTCTTTGGAAATTGCAACAAAACATGATTCATGTCCGAAGGATGGACCACAATAAAGGTAAAAACCTTTGAAAATTCAAGAGCAGGATAAATAATAGATTGATAAATAATAGTGAAATGTAAAAATAGGAAAGTTCAAAGTTATAATTCTCCATCTTTCTCCTTTATGTTGACTCAACCACTCCCTCTAAACTTCACACACCAAAACAAACTTCACGCAGCCGTTTTTGATACCAATCTTTCTCATTTTGGTAAATCACAAAAAATGAAAATGAAATTCGGCGGGTGGGAGCTGATCTCAAATTGTAGCGCTTCACTTTGCCGCCAAGTTGCCTCAAATTTCGAATTTTGCAAATATTCCCTTATTGCTTCAGATTTTGATTTGCTGAGGAATGTTGCGCACGTTATAAAATCAATTGTTAGTCACTGTAGGAGAATTGTCACTCCCCCGTGCTCTTTCAGTGTAAACAGGGGACGGTAAGCGCAAAAACTTTCGGGCCAGGAAACGAGGGTCAAACTCGTAACCACAGAGCCTGGCCACTCGTGCTATGAGAAGCCGGTAGTTTTCAAACTACAAGATCTCCTCTACGAGAGTATATTTAATTTCACCTCAAATAAGAAATTGTAGACGCGTTTCTCTCAAGTTTGAAGACAAGCGTGAGCCGAGGTGAGACATGGTGAGAGAAACTGTTGAGATAAGAACCCTTCCTGGGCCAGTCTACAAACACCCTCTCCTACCCCTACCCTAGTGGGATGACGAGTTATAAATAACAAACACTCGGGAAAAACGTGGTAGAATACGTTAGTCTATAGGCCACGAAGTCCCCCGATTAAGACCGGGCCACCGAGACTGGACAGGTAGAATACTTGATTCGCCAGACTACGAATTCCCCTGCAAGAGAGGGAGGGTTACCTAGGGGGCAGCTCATCCTAGTTTTCTTTTTTTTATAGAGCCCATCTGGCAACTGGCCACTTGGGTATAAGTCGCCGGAAACACGGTAGCCTAGAACTCGGCTACTTTAAATTAAAATTATGAAAATATAATAATGATAAAATTTGGAAAAACTTAACAATTAGGAAGCAATCTCCAGCAGCGAGGGGAGGTCCTCCTCAACCCGGTGCAGAAGCGTGCAACTTACAAAGAAAACAATAAAAATCTAAAAACAACTCTCCCTCCACAAAAGAACTTAGTAAATAAATTGGCGAAGCCCGGCCTCAAACCAAACCTCAACAAGTCCACAAGTCAATGCGCACAAACTCGTCCCGAGTGCAAGGGACAGGTTAAAGCGACCCTGCCGATCCCGGTACTGGGACAGGTGTCGTGCGCGAAGATCACCCAGACTGGGACATTCGACAAGAATGTGCCGAGCAGTCTGGAGGACGACGCATTCGTCGCAATAGGGTGCTGGTGAGCACTCCATCAGGTATCGATGCGGCAGACAAGTGTGCGCTCGATTTGGAGACGACAGAAAGCGACCTGAAGCCATCGCGGCATTAGGGGATATGTCCATGGTGCGCAATGGCACGCAAATTTAAGTTCACTTCGACCATCTCCCATCTTTTTTGCTAAGCAGTCCGAAGAGCTGCCCGTATTCCTGCCATGTAGTCAGTGTGAGAAAGAGCGAAACGCTGGTCCGGTCGCAGAGTCCTTGCGGACACTTTGGCGCCCTTATCAGAGCGCTCATTTACCGCAATTACTACATGTCCAGGAAACCAGCAGAAGATAATCTCGACCTCCGTTCGACTCGCCAAAATTGTCTCGTCACGGATATCACGAACCAGGGGATGCGGAGATTCCAATGCCTTGAGAGCACTCAGGGTGTTTTGTGAGTCGCTATAGATCACAATCCGGTCTCCAAACTGGACAAATCTGGTAATCTCCCGTCCTGAGTGGTGTATTGCCACCAGTTCAGGCGTGAAGACAGACGCAGCGCATGGCAGAGCCCCGCTGACTTCAAACAGAGGGGATACCGCGTGGAAGCCGACTTCCTCTTCAGGCTTCGAGCCATCCGTATACACTGGCACGGTTCCAGCGTGAGACGAGGTGTGCTCCAAAAAGGTCGAACGCAATACTCCCGGCGCCGTACAAGCTTTGGTAGCACAGGCATGTAGACAAATAGCCAAATGTGGTACCCTCCAGATGGGCGTCCTGGGCAGAACCTGGGGCGCCACTGGCCCGAAAACTATATCTAGCTCTCGAAGGAGTTTCCTAGCCATAAACCCAAAGGGGTATTGTATGACTGGCGTGTCTTGGCGGCATAGGAACCGTCGAGATCAGCTGCGGATGCAATGAGAGCTGTTGGCGACTTAGTAAGGAGCTGCACGCAGCATAGAGCAAGTGGCATTTCCCCAGCATTGACCAACATTCTCTCAATAGGGAAAGTGCGGCAGACACCGGTCGCAAGGCATAGGCTGGTGTGGTGGATTGAATCCAACTTCCGCAATAAACGCTCGGCTGCGGATGCATAAAACTCGCATCCGTATCCAGCTTCGAACGAACAAAAGATCGATAAAAAAGTAGGGCAGTAGTCCTATCAGCACTCGAACCGCTCATCGTCACGGAACGGAGAATATCCATGGCGCGGGTACAAGAGAACCTAAGGCCGCAAATTTGAGCCTCCTAGGTGAGACGTCGGTCGAATACAAGACCAAGGAAACGGTGCGATTCGACCAGATCCACGCGCACCCCATTAAGAGACAACTTTAAGGCAGGGTGCCGTGGATGGCAGCAGAAGTGCACTACATTCGTATTGGCTAAAGAAAACCAAAACCTGTGCGCTTCGGCATAGCGAGAGACGCGGTTCAATGCCTGTTGGAGTCGACGCTCCAAAGTTGGCATCTGGGCCACGCCAAAAGAGATCGAAAGGTCGTCTACCTAGAACGTAGCCAAAACATCTTTCGGCAGCACCGAGTTAATGCCGTTGATGCTTAGGGCAAAGAGTGTGACAAGGAGGACACTTCTCTGCGGGACACCCTCCTTCTGCTCCTTTGGGCCGAAGAGGGCTCTCCCACCCGTACGCGGAATGGACGATCTACCAAAAATTCAGATATAAACAGTGGGATGCGTCCCTTCGTCCCCATCGTGTGGAGAGTCTCCATGATACCATATCGCCATGCGGTATCATAGGCCTTCTTTAGATCGAAAAAGACCATGGCGTAGTGATGTCTACGAAGGAAAGCCTCGCAGATGGCATTTTCCAGTCGGAGCAGAGCATCCGACGTGGAGTGGAACTTGCAGAAGCCGCACAGTGCAGAAGACAGATGGTCTTCCTGTCCAAGAAAAAGGCTAATCTAGAATTTACCAATTTTTCCACCAACTTGCACACGCAAGAGGTTAGAGAGATTAGGCGGAAACCAGTCGGAGTAGAGTGATCTCTCCCCGGTTTGCAAAAGGCGAGCACATTAGCGATTCGCCAGGAATCTGGTTGAAGACCCTCCACCCAGATCTGTTAAACAAATCTAACAAAATTCGATGCCTCGTTAATCAAGGTGTCGAAGCATGGCGTAAGGGACATTGTCCGGACTATGGGCGGTGTCTGCGTACGAAGTAAGAGCAGAGCGGAACTCACTCACAGTAAACCTGGCGTTGAAGGGTTCTCCGCCTCTGGAGGTAAAGTCCAGCCGGCGGCCTTCCGTGACATCACCACGTGAATTAAATGCTGGCGGAGCAGCATCCAGGCTAGAAAATGTGGAAAAAGAGGTCGCAAAGGATTCCGCCATGGACGCAGGGTCCGAGATTATGGTCCCATTCTCCTAAAGAACGGGGGGAGGGTCCTGCGAGAACTTGCCCCGAAGTCTTTTAACTCGCTTCCCCACCCGTGCCTTAGGTATTTTTCCGTTAAGTGAATACAGGTATGCTCGCCATGAAGAGCGGGAGGCGTGCTCTAAAATATACCGGAACCTAGCCTTAGCCCGACGAAACTCAGCAACAATGAAATCGTTCGGTCGGCGATTATAGCGCATGTAGGCATAACGCTTTTGTTTGAGGGCTGTCTCACACTCGGCCGACCACCATGGGAGTGGTTGGCGTGCAAAACGGCCGGACGTCCTAGGAATAGCAGGCAGGAACACGGCGATGAGGTTGCCGGAGAAGAACTCAACGGCCTCATCTACCGACCTGAACTCCTCGACTGAGATACAGAATTCAGTCATTTCCTGACATCCAGGACTCCGCGCCGGTGCCCAGCTCCACCGAGGTATGCTCTCAGGCGGCAGTTGCCTTGGAAATGATATTTGAATGGGAAAGTGATTACTACCATTGAGGTCATCGACCACCCCCCCAATAAAAATCAGGCTGTGCATCCGAAGAGTACAAAGATAGGTCAAGGCAAGAAAATAAAGCGGTTCTCGGACAGTGATGCGTAAACTCATCCACGTTTAGGACAACTATCGCAAGATCTTTGATCAGATCGGCAAGGACTTTTGCCCTGGGATTTATTGAGTAATCTCACAAGAGAGGATGCCTGCCGTTCAGATCTCCAAGCCAGAAAAAGGGACTCGGCAACCGTGCCACGACGCGGCGGAAATTACCCGCGTCGAAGTCAGCTGACGGTGGAATGTATGCAGAAATGATAGTATACCTCCTATCCAAGTGCAGATGCACAGCCAATGCCTGAAAGGAGGTAGCTAAAGAGAAAAGAAGAACGGAGACATCATGCCATGGTTGAACCGCGCATCCCCTAGCCCGTCCATTCCATGGTGGTGGGATCGCAAGACCATTATACCCACGGAGGGGGTCAAGGAGCACGCGCCTAGCATGGTCTCTTGCAAAAGGATAGCTGACGGAGAACGCACGAGATGAGCCTCCGCAGCTCCTCACAGTTGGCCCCGAGTCCACGGCAATTCCATTGAAGGAATATGCCCAACAGCCCTAGCTGGAGGAGACGCGGGGGCCATCCTCGAACAGAAGACCCTCACGGGAATAGACGTATGCTTCCCGAAGGCAAAACCCCGGGCGCTGTTGGCCGGACAAAGCGTTGAAGGCGCTGAGCGGGGAGATGGAAGCCCTGGTTTTAGCCGGGGCTAGGTATGAACCCTTTTTGCCGCCAGCTCTACCAGGGAAGCGCCGGGGTTGAATACAACCCGCAGAAGGGCTCCGAATGGGCGTGGAAATAACTGTGTTCTTTGGCCTGGATCGGCCAGGAGCATAGGGTGCCTTTCTAACTATTGACGTATATGACTTGCTAGGCAGAGCCGAGCGCGCCAGGACCAAGTCCTTAGCCTTGCAGAATGAGATTCGATCCTGGGCCTAAACGGCTAGGATTTCTTTCTCAAGGAGATATGCACCAAATTGTTTCGAAGAAGCGTGGTGCGGCTCTCCGCAATTGACACACTTGGCCACACATGATTTAGACTTATCATGTGCGGCTTTGGAGCAATTTACATAGACTTCGGGTGACCCCGACTTTGCACATCTATAAGATCGATTCGTATGGCCAAAGCGGTGACAGTAATAGCACCGCCGCGGCAATGGCACGAATGCCTTCACGTGGTAGCGGTACCCCCTAGCACGCACCGTCTCAGGTAGCTTGTCACAGTCGAACGTGACGAAGACTGTAAGAGTGGGTCTCGAGGCCCCTTCCTGTTTTCTCATCACACGTCGACCTTGACCGCCCCATGGGCTAACAGCTCTAAGGTGATGTCCTCGATGGAGTAGTCAACGAGTTCCCTTGCATAAACTACTATTTTTATGAAGTTCATGGTAGAGTGCGGCGTCACACTTACCGGGATGCTATGAAGTGTCCGAAGAGCACTTATCTTGGCTGCCTCGGCGGGACTCACCGCATTAACCAGAAGGCTCTCGACCGAGAAACAACTCACCTTCGGCTCTTTCCTAATTGCACTAGCTAATCCTCTCCTCTGATGGATCATGTTGCCCTTGGCCAACATGGTGCCATCAGTGGAGTGAATAACAAAGAAGCGTTTAAAGCCAGCGGGCTCGAAAACCCCAGGTAATCTCTAAATCAGGGGCCCCGATCTCATCGAGGCTCCGCTCTGTGCACTTTCATTCTTTGTCAGTGTTATGGGCTCCGCACCCGGGGGGGCAGAGGGTCCAGATGTGCCGATATTGGCTTGATCGCTTACCAAAGTGGCAGCAGACCCATCCTTCCCCGCAGCCCCCGCGAATGGAGAGGAGCCCTGAGTCTTCTTAGTCTTTTCCTTTTTTGAGAGGAGAGCGGGGAATCAACCCGTTTCTTACCTCCGCCGGCAGAAGCCCCTAGGCCAAGAGGACCGGCCTCAGCCAGGTCTTTCTCCGAAATGAAGAAGCTCCTCGTAGTCACGCGGGCACCGGTCGGAGAAGATTCCTCCCTTCCTTGTACTGCCTCAGAAACCCTAGCCGTTTAAGGAGGGCCTTGCAGAGGGGCGGATTCGGGTTCGGTGTTTTGAGCCGAGCCCAGATTCCCCTCCATGGAAGGCCATACCGTCCGAGGCTGAGTTTCCTCAAGGACCATGTTTATCACAAAAGGGTTCTCCAGCTGGCCATCCCCTCCCAGGACATCGCAGGTCCCCTTGGCAGTGTCACCAATCTTGTGTGTGGAGGCACAGGCCTTGACCCCGGCAGGGTTCAAAATTCTTGCCAGCAGGTCTTTTGAGGGAAGCGACCAAAGGGCCCGGGCCTCCCTCTTCCCCCTAAGGGGATTTGCCCTACGGAGCCGCTTCGATGAAGAGTGGTTGGCTATGTGCTGCCGGCTGGCTTTCTTGGCAGTCCCCTTAGAAAGAAATGGGGGGACTGCCGCTGGAAGCAGGGAGGTGCCCGAAAGCACCTCCAGAGATGGAAGTGAGGGGGAGTTCCCTACACCCGTAGGCGTAGGAGAGAAGTAAGCCTCCTCTCCGGTTGAAGAAGTATGGAGGGTCCACTGCGCAAGCACAGGGGGAGGGGGGACCTCTATTTTTTTGGTGGAGCTGCCCAAGGGCAGCTCCGTTAATGGGCAAGTGGAAGTTGAAGGTTGTTTGGTTTTTAGGTTGTACATCATTGGGCATGGTGACCTTAAAGTTTCTGCGGGACGCAATAGCTCATCACCTCTCACAGTAGCCCACACTGCAAGAGGTGCTTACAGGCCTGGCACTGCCGGCGCCGCAATTTGGGACCACCCCTCCCGCCTGGTGGCCTGGCAGTCCATCCGCATGGCGGCTCTACCTTGAACACGGCATAAAATGATAGATTGTGAAGAGGAGAGGAAAAGGGAATTTAAGGAAGGTATGGGTTGGGATAGGGCAAGTGTTAAAAAAAACCTATCCCAAACCGGAGCATAGGGGTCAGAAAACATTGTTTTCTTCCCCCTCAGCCCCGATCCGGGACGGTTGGCTTGAGAAGAAGGTCAGCATCTACCCTGAGAAATTAGAGGCTGACTAGAGAAAGTCGTGAGAGAGGTTGTATGAATAGCGACGAGGTAGGTGAGAAATACAGGCTATCTGAAGGAAGAAAGAGAAGCTAAGCTGGGGCCAGACGGATCGCTGGATCCCGTCAGCATGGCGTCTATGATGGCAAATCGCTGCGCCCCTTACGGGAAGCTCATCCTCGAGCTAGTCTCTGTTTTTTCAAACCGAACGTTAAGTTAACTTGTTCAAGTTCAAATTTCTCTCGTCAGAGAGACTCCTCATATTCTAGTGCATCCTAAAACCCAGGGTTATTCTTCGTCCTTGAGGAATTAAAAAAAGAAGAGGGAAAAGGCTCCTCCTCGAACTCGCTACCCGGTGGCCACACCAAACTCATAAGTTAACTTGGTTCGGTAACCAAGTTTAACTTATTCTCGTCAGAGAAACCCCTCCTTCTATCCTGGTGTATCCCAAAACACCGAGATAGGCCTCGCCCTTGAGTAAGACTGGAACAACGAAGAAGCTAGTTATAAATAAGAAACACTTAGGGAAAACGTGGTAGAATACGTCAGTCTATAGGCTACGAAGTCCCCGGATTAAGACCGGGCTACCGAGACTGGACAGGTAGAATACTTGAGTCGCCAGACTACGAAGTCCACTGCAAGAGAGGCAGGGCTACCTACGGGGCTAAGAAGCAATTCTGGCTCAAGCTAGTTCCTGGTTATCAAACCGAACGTTAAGTTAACTTTTTCAAGTTCAACTTATTCTCGTCAAAGGAAAGCCCCCCTCCTCTATCCTTGCCTTCGAAGAAGCCCCCCTCCATGAGTACAGTCCTTGCCCATGAGGAATTACGTAACGAAGGAGAAAAGCTCCTCCTCGAGCCCGTTACCCGGTGGTCACATCGAACTCAAAGTTATCTTCGTTTAAGAACCAAGTTCAACTTACTCTCGCCAGAGAGACCCCGCCTACCTTGGTGCCGCCTAAAGTACCGTGATTGTTCTCGCCCTTAAGGCCCACCCCCCTCCTTGAATACTATGTTGTCCCCCTATCTGCTACACTCGCCAAAGTACCTCGTGATCTTGAACACCTACAAGAATCTGGTCGAAACACGCGTCAAAGGACCTACCAGATTCCTGTGATGTCTGGGGCTCATGTAGTTCATGGTTAAACTCAAACCAGCCTTCAGAGCAACTAAGGTATTTAAACTACAATAGACACAATTAGTCTAATTCTTGTATATTGAAGTGCGTATCGAATTTAGCCAATTTTAGAGGGTCAAGTTAATTGAAGTAATTATTGTGTATTTTAATATTCGGAGTATTTCTGTGGTTCATGTTTAGTTTTTGTGTAGTAGATTGTTAAATTTAAAATATTAGTTTATTTGGGGAATTTTTGTGTGTTATCTTCTTATCCTGACGTGTTAAAGTAGCTCTTCCTTAAAAACAACAAAATTAGCCTTCTTAGAACAAAGCCTAATTCATCAAGGAAGTATTTCACGAAAACAAAGAATACCACGACAAAAGTGGTGTCAGGTGTGGAGTGATCAAAACGGGCATTCTGCTACATTCACGATTCTAGTGTAGTTATTCCCGGATTATGGCAAGTGACGATGAACCAAACCTTGTTCCCTTGACTAGACACATACCCATTCACACACACAAGCGTAGACTCTTTAATTTACATATATTTTAGTCTATAATTTTTCCTTATACTGAACAGATAGGAAGTCTTCTACTACTTAAGATATCTAGCATTGAAATTAAAAAAATAAGTGGATAAAGTAATATTTGTACCTTTGACAATGTATATTTTCGGTAAAAATATTTAGTAACAAATTGCTAGTTTTACCTGACCTTTAATAGGAGAAAATAAGTTCTTTAAAAATTCAACCATGCTTTTAACTAGAAATTTCATTGATGTGCGAAATACTTTATTAAATGCTGCTAAAATCTCAAATTTAAACTGTATATGTGAAGTTATTTATAATTTGATAATTTCAAGTGTTTTGATTGGACCAACACAAAAATAACTTTAAATGTAAATATCGTTTTTTAGTAAAGTTCCCTTTGATCAAACAATTTATGTCATTGTTCAAAACTTGCCTCTCCATCATTTAATATTGCCACAATCCTATAAAAAATTAAGCTGGTTTATTTGTGCGTCAGATACAATGTGTTTAAGCCTCAAAAGTGTAATCTAATCTAATATAAATGGTCACAAGTGGTATGTAAATCCCTTTTAAGCATTATAAGTTTAATGTAATAAATTGGTGAGTATTTTAAGTAAAAAGTAATACAATGTTAAGAAACAAAAGTGGAGTGTAATCTCGTGGTAAGCGTCACAAATCAACATAATATATTGTTAAACGTTACCACAGGTTAAAATCACATGATAATCGCTATATGATACTCATAACAAATCGTCACTGGTGATATATAATGCAATATAAATTCTCACAATTTGAATATATTCCCATGTTCAATGTTACATGTGGACTGTACTTCCTCTTTAGCGTCACAAGTGGAATGTAGTCCATTTTAAGTATCATAAGTTAAATGTCACTTATTTTATGCATCAAAAGAGGAATCTACTCTCAAATTAATTGTTTACAGTTGTTTACAGAATAATTAACTATAATATAAGTCAATGTTAAGCGCTAAAAGTGGAATAAAATCCCATTCTAAGTTCCAAAAAGGAATGTAATTCATTTTTAAGGGTCACAAGGTGGCCTGTAATCCAATGTTAAGCATCAGTTGGAATGTATTCCTATTTTGAGTATCACAAGTGGAATGTAATCCCACGTTAGCACTACAATTGGAATGTCTTCCAATTTTGTGTCACAACTAAAATGCTATCACATGTTATTCGTCACAAGTGGAATGGAATCATATGTTAATTGCCAAAAATCGAATGTAATCCCATCTTAAGCGTTAAAATTGGAATGTAACTTGAACTTATGTATCAGAAATAGAATATAATCTCATGATTAGTTCGTCACAAATGAACGTAATCCCATATTAAGATTCTAAATTGGAATAAAATCCATTGTTAAACGTTCAGGTTTGATGCAATTCCAGGTTAACCACCACAAGTGAAATGAAATCTTGTGACAAACAACATATGTAAATGAATATAATCATATGTTATTCGTCACAAGGGGAATGTAACTCCATGGTTCGCGTAGCAATTTGAATAAATTTAATAAATTGCAACACATTTATAGTGGAAGTTAATCCCATGTTAAGAGCCACATGTAAAATGTATTCCAAGAGAGGAATAAAATCTCATGTTATGCTTTACCTATAGAATGTAATCCATTTTTAAGCCTGACAAGTGGAGTTTAGTCACATGGTAAGCGTCACTAGTAGAAAGTAATCCAATGTTAAATGTCACTTGTGGAATGTAACCCAATATTAAGCGACTCAGTCAAATCTAATTTTATGTTACGCATCAGAGGTGTAATATATTCTAATGCTAAGCGCCACAAGTGAAATATAATATATTGTTAAGCAGCAAGTTTTTAATGTAATTATGATAAACTTCAAAATTGAAAAATAATCCCATGTTATGCATTACAAGTTGAATTTTACCTATGATCTTCATCACAATTGAAAGGTACTCCCATGGTATCTGGGCCATGCAGAATGTAATCTTATGTTAAACATCACACGTACTATATAATCGCATTTTAAGCATCATGAGTAAATCTCAGACTTGAAGGGAATCCAATGTTAGTGTCATTATTGGAGTAGATTCCTATTTTAATTGTCACAAAAAAAGGGTATTCCATGTTAAACGTCAGAAGTTAAATGTGATCCCATGTTAAGAGTCACAAGTTGAAAGAAGTCCCAAATAAAGCATCAATAGTGGAATATATTGCCAGGTTAAGAATTATAAGTGAAATATAATCCTAAGTTAAGAAATATAAGTGGAATATAATTCCACGTTGGTAATTAAGTGTCGAAGAAAAATGAAATAGATGTTAAGCGTCATGAGTGGAATGGTCATTCAACCTTACGAATCAATGACAAGTGTAATGTAATCCAATTTAAACGTGGAATACAATCAAGTGTTAATCGTCACAAATGGATGGACTGCCATGTTAAGAGTAACAAGTGAAATATAATTCCAAGTTAAGTGACAAAAGTGGAATCTAATCCCATTTTAACCGTAACAAGTGCAATATAATTTGAAGTTAACCTTCACAAGTAGAATCTAATACCCTATTAAACGTCACAAGTAATATGTATTTTTTAATTATTATGTGTTATTCAAGTGTCAGAAGTGGAATTTAATCTCATAAGAGTCCTCACTTGTGAAATATTTTAGACTTTTAAGAGTTGG
This sequence comes from Ceratothoa steindachneri, assembly GCA_963969495.1. Taxonomy (NCBI): domain Eukaryota; kingdom Metazoa; phylum Arthropoda; class Malacostraca; order Isopoda; family Cymothoidae; genus Ceratothoa; species Ceratothoa steindachneri. The sequence goes on along the minus strand of OZ018324.1, from coordinate 32,566,204 downwards.
AACCCAATAATTTTAGTTCAGAATTCTGATAAAATACCAAAATCTGAAAAAGACACCACCTCTTTCTAAACATTCTCCAACTCAATTAAACCTGTGGATGCACTCAGGGAGAAGTTATTGATAAGTTTACGCCAACGTTAATCTGACAAACTCTAGGCATTGTTGAAGTCGAATATTTCAATAATACTTGGTTTCAGTAAGAAAAAATGAAATTTCTTGGTTATTTATTATAATACTCCTGTGTTATATTCATCTCTTCATTTACAATCATACACCTAAATAATTTTCTCTCATTACTTTCAACTCATTTTTTTATTTAAAGACCATCTTCAATACATTTATTTAAATCATAAAATGATTTGCATTATATACATTATCCATATATAAATGCATTAAATTTGGATTAAAGCACTTTATTGCCTGAACACTAAATCACGACCCTTCAGTTTCTCGAAACTTCAATCTCGACACAGCATCCTTTATCATTATTGCAGGCTTACCCGTAAGACTCATATCATGAGAAAACAGAGCAAGCTATGAATGATTAAAAATATATTTATTCCATAGGAATCAAAATGGCTCACATGATTTCAATTAAATCCAGCATATTTAAGTTATATACTATAATATACATTCAAAAGAGCAAAATATACCAGAATCAGTATCATTTGGTTTTCAGAGCAATTTAACCCTGCATATAAGAAAGTATTGCAATAAATGCCAGTCAATTGCCTAGAAAGAATCTTCTTTTCCTGATTTGTTTCAAGATGTCTTGTTTTACTTATAAAATTTACAAACTACTTTATAGAAACTTTTGATAATCCGCTATTCTCTCTTTAGTTATAATAAAGGAGGAGGTTTAAAACAAAACAAGTGCCAGAATAAACGAGCTTTTCATTACGTGTCATTAAAATAAATATTACAATTAGATACAAGATTGATCTACTTGTTGTCACAGGGATCAAACTTTCAAAAGTAACTCGCTGAAGGTGTTCTGAATTTACATTTAAAGAAGACATCTTTTAACGTGGGCTAAGAGAGGCAAGTTTTAGTTATTAATGGCAGTTTATTAGTTCATCTCATAGGATTGGATTTCGTTGCTCTATATAAATTAGGTTTTGGCCAAGTGGGCTGATTGTTCCGATCCCCCAACTGTATGAAAGAATTAGGTTGCAAAGATTTTCTTTTGAATGTTTATTTTTTTTACCTTTTCTCCTGAGCTACGACAGAAGTTAGATAAAAATTGTCTTCCATGTTGAGGAAATTTAACCTATGTAAATAAATTTGTGATTGCTAATTATAGCTTGCAGTGACCATTGGTTTTGACTCAATATTAATATTTAGATCCACACTGAGATATACAATAAATGCTTTGCGTAGGTGGTAAAGAAAACATGTATGTAATCAACTTGTCCTTTATTACCCCGTTACTGGCCAAACTTTGAATTTTATTTTATATTTTCGGTTATTTTTTACGTAATTCCTAAGTCTAATCTCAATCAATTATGACCATGGGAACTAAGACCAGTCACTAAAAGGTTAAAGCTCTTACATTCATGCTCTTATTTTGTTTTCTTTTATTAATCAACTTGCACAAAACAAGTGTTTACTCAATTTTATAATTTAACCAAAACGTTAGAAAAACTATATTTACTAGATTTACAAACAATAGAATATAATCACCGCTCCCAAAATATACTCTAAATATTTTGTAAAAATTATATCAGTTGTAATTTTCTTATGCAATAGATTATTTCGCTTCCATTTACGAAATATATTTTTCGCATTAAAATTCAATTTCGTGATATTTATTTATGCGAATAAAAGGAATGATGCATTTATTGTGAAATGCATTTTATTCCGATGTTTATTAAAAGGTTATTTGACATGTTCAGCTTATCTAAACTTAATAGACAAGATTTAAAGAGGTTGGAAAAATAAGCGTATCTGGCCTAATATGCAAAGGAGAGTAGCTAATAGGTATTAATGACACTTCTTTTCCTCTCCTTATTATATATCAAAAAATTGCTTTTGAATGCGAAAAGGGTATAAAGTAAATTAGAACTGAAATCGAAAGATTATAAAATTCAAAGCATATAGATTTTTTTTATAATTTACAAAAAACATTCAGATGTTTTCAAAAATTTCTATGATAAAAAGATTTAGTAAGATCTACTAAAACGCGAAATATAGAAGAAGCGTCAATTTTTGAACTATATATCACGCGTTTGCATCAAACTTATAATACATTTTAATCAATAGACAATTTTCTTTCGCAATCTTTTTCCTTTAAAAAAATAACCAAAAAGTATATAATATTCTTTCACCCAATGAAACTATGAAACCTTCACTGAAGAAATATTGTATATAAGGAAAATAGATCATAGGTTATTTGTCTTTCCCAAAACCAACTTTACGAAATTGAAATAAATTATACAGAGGCCGTAATTTTGTGTTAAAGAAAGAGTACAAAAAATTACAAAAACAAACTGAAACCCAGAAATATAAACAAAATTCAAAAGTACATCGAAAACGGTAAAAAATTACTAAAAAAAGGCAAACCTTCGCTTTGCAGGAATGGCTTTGGTCTGCGACTGGTTATTGGTCTAAAGAAATTAAAACGTTTCCAGTACAGATTTCCTAATAATTTGCTTTTGTTCAGTTAATTTTTAATCTATGCTTATTTTTTATAAGTCTTAAGACAAGATATTCTTTAGCCAAATTCTGTTGGAATACATAAAAACAAACACGCAGGGCTATTTTTTTGATAGCTAAATTTGCCCCTATAATTTAGTATTAGTGTACTAAGTTTTAGGGATAAGTATATATTTTTACGGATTAAAGATTAGAGCAAAAATCTCTTTTGTATATATAAGAATATACGACCAAGAAGAGCCGCTTTGCCACTCCTCTATACAAGTGGAGCTTGCGCTTTGCAAGCAGACCTTTGGTCTGTGGCTTACGGCCTATCCGGCTTTCGCAGCTGCCTTTTAGTCTAAATTTTAAAAAGATCCTGTAGATATCTCCTAATAGTTTACTCCTTGTCTATTTTTTCACATCGAGGCTTATTTTCAGGCATACTGTAAAGGGCAGAAATAAAACTATATAGGAATTCGTTTTTAGGAGCCAGTAGCTATTTCCTCTGAAACAAAAAAATAAAATTGAAAAGCTATTTTAGAAATAATTTTGAGAAAACTTTCGAATATTCTAAAAAATAAAATAAAAAAGCAGCCATGCTTAAATTTTCCTAAATTTTTCGAAATTCCCTTTTTGTAATTATCTCAGTTGAAAAAAAATTCAAATCAATCGATAAACAAATTTATTTTTTCTGAAATTCACCATTTTGTTATTGTTCAAAGTCTAAAGCAGATCTTTTCAATGACTTTGAAAAACTTCAAATTTACATCAGAAATAATTAAACTAAGGAAGAAATTATATATATTTTTATTCAAACCCTACAAAAAAAATCCCGTTCTTCAAATATACTGTCATACAAAAAGCAAAAGTAAACATTCCTTTTAAATAAGGTAAACTTTTCATTTTTTTATGAAAATCCCTCTCTGTAATTCTTTTATTTTAAAGCATTCCAAAATATTTGATATTCATATTTATTTTCGCACATTTCTTCTCTTTAAAATTTTACATAGTAAAAAACATGTTAATTTTCAAATTTAAAAAAGAAATCTCAGGAAATTTCCTGTATTTTTCCCCAAGTGAAAATATACTGATATAGAGCAAATGAAAATGATTTGTAAACAAAATTACGTACATTCTTAATCTCATTTATCGCATACCCCTACCTCGACCCACTATCCAAAGAAAAATTAAGCAATCAAATCCATGAAATCGAAACTTAAAACAAAAATGATTGTGGTGTAGCAGTTGTAATGGATAAAATATGGTATCGCAATAAATTTGAAACAGTTTTATCAAACTCTGCTAAATTTTCACCATTTTCTAATAAGATGAGCGAAATTACAAACAAGTATTAGCATTCATATAGCTGTTTCAATTAAAAATAAATAAATAAAGGAAAATTAAGAAAATATGTGAATTCAGAAATGGCCAGGTGTACTGCCTCAAAAAATTGATAAAAAGGAACAAACCCTCTCGTCCGCATAGTAATATCAATTACCAAAGACATTACCAAATATCTAAATCAAATTATTAGACTTTAATCAAACTAAAAACATATAATCCAGTCACCCGATGAAGTATTATTATAAATAAGGAATATACAAATTAAAAACATAAAGAATATGGCTCATTCGATCTTGACTGACACTTTACAAATCTACTAGTTCAAGAAGCTATTAAAATAGCTAATTAGAATATACCAAAAGCAAGAACAAGAACCAAGCCTTATACCAAAACAAGCTCTCAAGGCACTCTTAACTTTGTGATGCTTAAGAAACACATTCACATTTAATGGAAGAACCTAATTCCAGTCAGATTTGCGCTCCATGGTTATTCCATTTCGACCAAAATTAGCTGACTTCTACATTCTCATAATAGAAAATAAAGTACTATCAGAAATTAACATTAATTACTCTGAATTTGATGTGTGGTATGTGGAGGACACTTTGACTAAATTCTAAGGACCTAAACACATCCTCCGCTTCATAGATCTCTTGTAAGAACTGAGCGTACTAGAAAAATATACATAGATATAATAATCCAAAAGATAAATCTTTTTACTTTCAGACATTAATAATTATGTCAAAAATAACGGGAAATTTAATAAAGACAAAGGAGTTTAAATGAACTTAATCTCCTTAACTTAGAAACAATACAAACTATAAATTATTAGAACAATAATTCACTGCGCACACAAAAAACTGTTTACTATTTATGTACATATATTGTATTAACTTGTTAATTAAGTTCCTTTTTATATTTCTTCTTTAATTAACTGGAAAAGAAATATAAAAAGAAACCAAATTCCCAACTTCAAGCATTCTACATTGAAAACGCTTAAGTAAAGGTTTAATAAAATTGAAGTTTTATTTGCATTTTCTCTTACATTAAATACTGAAAATATCCTACTAAGGCATGAAGATAAGTATATAAACTCGCTCCATATTATGAAACATTTTCTATAAGGTGGCCGAAATGATCTCTGTATGTTGGGTAATTGCTTTTTCAGCTTTCCACATTGTGCGGATTGTTCTCTTACACCTGGCCCTGGAGTGTACCCCAGATACATAATTGGAAGGGTATGTGCTCCTAAGACATAGCAAGATCGAGTTAGTGGGAGATTAGGCGATAAACAAAGAAGTTAGTCAAAAATTGTAGTGATGCGTGGGCTGTGTGCGCAGTTCCTAAATCGTGATATAACTAGTCTTTTTTAAGCTCACTCTGATTGAGATTGCCTATGAATGGTTCCATAATTTGAGAGCAATAATGTTTTGCGTTTATGGTGTCGCCGAAAAAAAATAGGCCAATGATGCTCGTAATATTCAAATCACACCATACCCCGACCTACTGATCATGCAAAGGAGAGTTCTCAGTGCTATATAGATGGCCGTTCTGGCTGTTCATGTATCCGGAAAAATGAAGCCTTTCTTCATCGGTGAACAAGGTTGAATCAAGAATGTTCTCACCTTTCTCCAGAAGAGAGTTCTGAAACCAATTGTAGTAACCAACTCGGGGCTGGTGAATGCGCTCTTCCAACTCCTTCACTAAGGATGCGTTATAGAAAAGAACTTCAACTTATTCCGCAGAATTTCTTACTCTGTACTCTCTGTTAAAGGTACTTGCTGTGATAACTGCTTTACAGACATCTATGAACTCTTCGGAATCAATTTATGGATGAAAAATCTCTGTTTTCCGAGGCTGAGAACCTACCACTTAGGGAAGCTTCTGCAACACTGCATGTTTGGCGAAATTTGTTCTACTTTTATTAAAACATTAATTAAGCCTTTTACCACTCCAGGTCAATTTTGAGATACCCTGTATTAGCCAAAAGCTTAAGAACTCAAGAAAAAAAATTAATTTCGAATAAAAAAAGCCCAAAAAATGAAGAATCTTACTAAGAAAACTAATAAAAGAACAAGTGCGTGCTAAACGTGATAATACATAGAAGAAAATCGAATTTTATTATAAAAATTATAATTAACAATTAAACTTACACCAAGCAAAAGGAGCTTAAATGATAGTCACGTAGTCTAACAATTCAAATTAAATGGGTAATATTGTACATCATCGTATATCTGATAAACCAAGAACACAGCAAAAGCGCACCTATTAGCATCCCTTTTAATGGGGTTAGGCAGAAAAAGTCATCATGCAAAAATTTAAAGTACTTTACAGATCCCAAAATGAAAAATAGTTAAAAATCGATGAGGCAATTCTGCTAAAGCTAAATTAAAACAAACTAATTTATGCACTAACTATAGAGGATGCGGCCGAAGTAACGCGCCTTTTAAATTTTTAGTTTTTGAACAAATATTGATTGTAATAGATAAAGAAATAAAAATAATGCCCTAGAGTATGTAGTTAAAGAATAAATGTAGTAGCTCAGTACAATTTAATATTACTTGATATGCTCGAAATGATTCCTTTCTTGTTCATTACACTTGCTGACCTGTACCAACAACACTTCTACAAACCTTTTGACACATTTATATGATAATGGCTGAATATTTATCAGAAATTTCTGTTACCAATTTTGCTCTATAATACGCGGGTTTACGTTCGATTATTTCTATGGTTTAACTTAAGAGTAATTGGATACGAAAAGGGAAATGACAAACTGGATCTAAATTTCATTAGGTTTTGCGTTGCTTTTATATATTTACCTATAAAAAATGAAAGTTTTTCTTATATTATTGCATCAATTACGTTTATAAACATTGGAAACTCACAGAATATTTATCGAAATTTAAATTTATTTAATTTTATAACTTCAATGACCGAAAAGTACTTAGAAAGCAAATGAATGTGTTACCAAAGAGGATAACAATGCATAAGCATATATGCCAAGATACTCCCACAACTATTTTAAATTTAATTTAGTTGGCCTATACTTTTAGAAGCTATTAATTGTTATGGGGCGGAATGAGAGCGAATGAATTGAAACTAGATTCACACCGATATTAATGTTTTGGCTCTTGAATTAATATTTATATATATATATATATATATATATATATATATAAAGAATCATGATAAATATAAGATTAGCGAGGGTTAGTATATACAAGGACCGGTTAGCGAGTTACCACGTGTCTTATTATTCCTAAATATTTTACAAGCGATGTTTTGATGAGAAATGCATGCAAACTACTAAATTTTACCCTAGAGCTATTTAAAATTTATTATTTAAATTTTGATCCCAAATTTCGATTTAGAATTAACTTTGTATTGCTCAATATTTTTCTCTCTGAATATATAGCCATAAAACTGATGTTCTGAGAGATTATAAATTTAATTTAAAATTATCGCTGAAAGAATCAGAATATTACATTACCTGATTAAACTTTAAAGCTGGTCTACACTTTGACTGTGCTTACCAGCTAAGACTAATACGAATTTCAAGTTTTGTTCGTGCTCTTCTTCTTTCCTTTGTTATAGTATTAACTTTCGTTCAGTAGCGAAGTGAAATTTATGAAGTGCATCGGAGATAAAAAATCTGAAAGATAATGAGACAAAGCAAACAACTACGGAAAGAATTTGACCAAGACAACTGCTTGAAAAAAATTAGATGAGGACTCACCTGGGACGCACGTGACCCGGGTTATGATAAGGATCTAAGGACATGAATCACCAGGATAAAATGGAGAATGGCTAGCATACCTAACCACTTAGGTAAACATACCACAAAGACCGACCCATATCAGTCAAAGATCAGATAGGATGAGAATAGGTATAGAATATGGACAGCATATAGCTCAGTTAAAATAACATAAACTATAGATCATCCAGAGAAATCTGTCTCCACTTCATCCTTTCATGCTCTTCTCACCCGCTCTTTGTGAAGACTAACCAGGATAAACTATCAACCTCCAGCATATTTCAAAACTTTTTACATTCCACGTCTTTCTTTGTCTACTTCTCTTCTGTCTTCCTCCTATACCCTCCTTCCAATCAGCCGAAATATAGCCAATGTGAGCGAGGAAGGGAAATACTGTGTAGAGCTTGACCAGTGTTGGCCCCTTCCTACCTCTAAAAGCCCGGAAGTAACGGAGAGCTGGGAGGGGAACCTTTGAGCTCATACTATGCCTTCCCCTATAAACAAATTTGGATCCCGTCTGACCTCTTGAAATGCGTGGTTACATTGTTTCAATCAGTAACTTACGCCATAATAAAAATAACCTATCGAAGCCTGTGATAGTGTTTTCATTCTCCCTAACTAAACAAACAAATGGGGCGAACTTTTTAATTTGGAAAAAAATGAATAGCAGCTTTTATCTCCAAAGGAATAAGTGGCTTATTTTCTAGACGCTTTATACCTTTACAACCTATCTATTTGATATTAGTATTTAATAACCCTCACAAAATTTCACAGATACTTTGACAAGAGAGATGGTGACACTCCGTTTAATAGCCTGAATTTAGCTTGAGGGCTAAATTTTAAGCGATAAAAACCCAATTTTAGCAACTTTTGAAGAATGACGCTGAAATTTAAACTAAAGAAAATAAGCAAATGAACCATTCCCCTTTTTAATTAGCACAGACATACTGAAACTATCTAAGGACATTTCTCTTTTAATTTTCTTTACTTACTAAGTTAAAAGTCTAAGAAAGTACTTGGAATGAAAATGAATCTGTATCTAGTAACATTTGATGAATGGAATATTGCCCTATTGTATTTTATTTAATTTTGTATACCTAGAAAAATCAAACCAAAACGAACGAAGGTATGAATTCTATAAATTTTAAATTTTACGTGAAATTATAAGGAAGAAATTAATATAGTATATTATATGTAGCGTGAAGGAGAATGAATGCGCCCAATTGCCTTGAACCAGCTCCAGTTCTGCAGCGATCAACGAAAGCAGATCTTTTGCTAATACTGTTACTCAGTACTACACTTTGACATTAAATATTTTATGAATAAATAATAGAGGAAAGAAATAATACTAATAGTCCGCTGAAGTTGAATAATTTTTGTACATTTTATTATTCATTGCTAATGATGTCAAACTGAAGCAAACATATATATACTTATTTTGAAAGTTAATAGTAAAAAAGAGAGCAATAGTTAAACTAAATCCTCCACAATGTTATGTCTTGATCGTTAATTTTAATAAAATAAAGAAGCAAACTTAGTCAATTAACAACATTTTGTAACTCTAAATTGAGTCAGCCAAAAATATTTTTAGGAATTAAAAGGTATGTTAGTTATATATGTGGAGTTACGAAACTTTACATAAAGAGTATCTATCCATATTTTTGACACAATTACCCTAGTCACTCTCACAAATAATCACGCTTCGATATGTGTACAGTTCTTAAAATTACGAGCGCATATAGGTTCTGCCATCTATCATACATATTATGCTATCTGCAACTCAGCTACGCAGTTCTGTACAGGAATTTGGTCAAAAGGCTAGTCATAATCGTTACGGTGTTAGTCTTTGTTAGTTTAGTTATAAAGCGTTGCGTTTGTTTGTGAATAATTTGGTAAAAATATTTTGTACACATAAGTGTATTATAATATTGTGACTGTATCTATTGATTACAGAGCATATTGCTATAACTAATTCATTACGTTGGTCTTCATTCTCCCTTATCTGTGTCAAATTTTCTATGCTATATACAGTGGCGGCAACAAAAAAAGTGACATTGAATATTGGCAATAGAAATCGATACATAAAATCGCTTTCACGATTTTACTTGCCAACAAGCCAATGAAAAGGGGCGGGGCTTATGCCACGAGTGGATGACTCTCCTGAGCTAAGACAACAGAACTGCGCTTTATTGGAACTCACTGTCTCGTTTGAGCTCGTACAGTGAGGTTTTGGTGTACAACGCTCCAGCGTGCTGATTTCCTGCATTCGTGCCTACATTTGACGTGCTATAACTTCTGTGCAAGTGGATACAATGGGGCGGAAAAAGCTTTCTATGACAGAGAAAAGCCGTGCCTTGACCCTATTAGAGCAGGGAAAGTCTTTTATTGATGTAGCAGCAGATTTAGGAACCTCAAGAAATACGATTTATCGCCTAAAACGGGCAGCTGAGTTATTGCCACCAGGTACCATACCAAAGAGGAAGGAGGGCACTGGTGCAGCTAGGAAGACATCTCCAAGGACTGATAATATCCTAAGGCGTGAAGTGATGTCAGACCCTTCTGTAACCTCCGCTTCAATCAAGAAAAAACACCCAGACCTTCTCCAGAACGTCGCCCTCAGGACCATCCGTCATCGCTTACAGAAGGACTTAGGCCTACCGGCTCGCCGCGCTCCCAAGAAGCCACTTCTTACCAAGGCTATGAAGATGAAAAGGCTCAATTTTTGAAAGACCTATAAACATTGGACAGCTGCCCATTGGAAGAAGGTGATGTTCAGTGATGAGAGCACCTTTAGCCTGGTCAGAGGAGAGTCAAAGATCGTGCGTCGTCCCAGCAATGTGTCTCGGTATGACCCAAAATATACCGTGAAAACTGTGAAGCACCCTGATAGTGTGATGGTGTGGGGTGCCTTTAGTGGAAACAAGGGCAGAGGAGGTCTGTACTTCCTTCCCAAGAATGTAACCATGAGGGGGACTAACTATCTCGAAGTTTTGAAGCAGCACATGCTGCCATTTTGGGAAATTCATCGGTGTGAATTTTTCATGCATGATGGTGCCCCTGCTCACAGGTCCCAGTTAGTAAAAAGGTTCTTCAATGATAATAATATTAGTGTTTTGGAGTGGCCTGGTAATTCCCCGGACCTAAATCCTATTGAGAATGCTTGGAATCTGATGAAATCCAAAGTTCAAGAGACAGCATCCGGCAGCATCAAGGACCTGATAGAATCACTGAAGAAGATCTGGGTTACGATCGACCCCACCTACTTCGCAAACCTCGCTGAATCAATGCCCAATCGACTCAGAATGGTCATCAAGTGCAAGGGCAACATGACCAAGTATTAACTTTCATGAAATATTCATAATAAAATATGTAAGTTACATTTTTCTGTTTCATTTTCCCCGAATTGTCACATGTCACTTTTTTTGTTGCCGCCACTGTATCATAATTTTATCTTTAATTTGGCGTTCTTTTTTTCTAGATACACCAACCAGTAAACTCTAAAAACCCCGGGCTGTTTTACTTGCGTTTTGGCCCTTGACACCCCTTTTTCGGCCAAACTTTTTCCTCCATAGTATGAGAAATAAACTCATTAATGCTTATATTTTTTATAATAAGTATATACTTATATTTATTTTCAAAGAATAAATAGCACCTCCTTTATAGTTTTGCTTTGTTTATGTTTTTTCGTTCCTAAGTTAGAATTAGTCTATTTGTTTTGAAGAAAGTTTTCCTTGTTGGTAGAGTCGGTTAAGATCCAAGTAGGGGCTAGCATTATCAAGCACAATAATAGAATTCCAAGTTAATACCACGTAACCTGAGTGAGTAGAACGATTTCTAACTTGCACTAGCTTAAACTGTAGAAGGGATATTAATAAGTTATTATTCATCTCCTTTTACACACTTTCTAATTAAAGTTTAGTTCTCTCTTAGAATGTTTCAACAAAGCTACATGTCGGGTCCATATTCCCAGTTTCATGCTAGCGCAATCCGTTGATCGGCTGATTGCTGCAGTGGGTGCGTAAAATTGATTTTGTAGCAAATAATTATGTCTAGGGTTTAGAATTGTAGTTATTGCATTTCGACGAAGTAGATATAAAGGAATTATTTCGCTCCCAAGGTGGCAGGGTGCCTACATTGGAGTGTCCACGAGTTGGATCTAAGGCATTCAACCGCAAGATAACCTGCTATGTCAGACGGTTCGCACACGTGGGCGACGCCATCAGTTCGGTTCGCAGAGCAGCTTTTCCGAGACAACAAAACAGATATTAATATTAATAATAACTAATAAGTTTTCATTTGAGTTTCTGACGATGATTTTTTAAAACTAGAGTTTGCTTCTGTAATGAAATTATTACTATGGCGAAACTAAAGAAATTCGGAAGGATAAATCCAACAAGACAGAAGAGGATATTGTTATCTGGAACGCAGAGTTGTTGAATTTTTTTTATTCATTGGACGATTTCATGAACTGATCTAGCCGAGACATTATATATTATGTATTGAAAAAATAATAACCTATTAGGTATTTATAAGTGTGGAGAAATTGCTACTTTAAGCATCCTGGAGGAATATAGGTACATTCAAGCCCCCCTCCCTTCATGAGGAGAAGCGTGGGAAAGGTAGCCGGCGAAAATGCTTACCATGTGTGATCTGCTCGCCGCTGTGGGCAGTTGGAGCTAACATATGTTTGAAGGCGACCACCTAAGGTCCTTAAACGACGCTCTAACGATCGTATTACCTACGAGACCCATAAACCCGTGGTTAGGAAAAAAAAACGGTGCGAGTCAGAAGGCACGCCAAGTAGCGGTGCGGTTGCGAGCCTATAATTTGCGAGCTGACTTGGGCACCCCAGTGCCACCTCAGCAATTCTCGCTCTCCCCAGATGCTAACTCTCCATTCGCTCCCCCCCCTTTTGCATCTGTGGCCTGGTCACTTCCCCCTTTAGATGGGGCGGCAATTCGCCTATATATAAGCCCCGCAAAGAAAGAGAAGAGGATTATCAGAAGTCGATACGCTAGAGGTGGATTAGTTCGTGAAGATCGATCCATCGGCTAGACAAGAAGATTATTAGAAGTCGATTCGCCAGAAGAAAGATTAGTTCGTAAAGATCGATCCTTCAGCCATACAAGACTATTTCCGTGAGAAACGATATGATCAGATTGAGAAAATCGATCCCACCTTTCAGGGCCGTATTAACCTAATTAGTCAAGTTTTATATCGGTGCCATACCGAAGAAGCCTTTTCCGTCTGCAAAGAAGTCCGACTGAAGAAAAGCAAAGCCGCTCACACTCGAGTGATTCTCACATCTCAAGCAATCCCTCTTCGAAAATTTCAACCAGCGGCCACACCACTTCAAAGCGACAGATAAGTCCTCCAGCGACATCCGGCAATCCCTAATACCTACCTGTAAGTTAACAATAACATTTATATCTCTATTGCGATAGTAGAAGTTTAGTACGTCCCACGTTTTAAAGGAGAGTAGAAACCCTTATTCTTGAACCTAGGTCATATGTGTTGGTAGATGACAGTACGTTAATTTAATGTTTTATGCTAAACAAATAGGGTCGTAATAAAAATACTAATTGGCAATTGGTATGTTTATTGGAAGCCTACTTGTTTATGTTTTGTCATTGAAAAATCTTTGAGGCCAAATATAGAAATGCTTTTACTGTTGGTTTGTAATATTTAATTTAAAATACATGTTTATTTTTGGTAGATTCTGGTGTTTCCTCTTATCCTTATGTGTTTAAAAATAGCTCTTCCTTAAGGACTAAACCACTAAAATAGCACTCTTATAACAAAGCCTACTTCATCATTAAAGTAACTCACGCCCCTTAAAGCATACCGCTACTAAAAGGGTGTCAAAGCGTAGAGTGATCAAAGCCAAGGGTCATTCTACGACAATAAGTTTCATGGTATCCTTAACAAGCACCTAACACCTGTAGAGAAAGCAATTGAAAATATATTAATGTAGCGTTTACAGGTATTTCTGAGAAATGTTGCAGAAAATGTTTTCTATTGAAGAGGTCTTATATTTGCAATGCATGTGGCACATTTAAAGAGCATAGTAAGCTCTTCTGAAATAACAGGCTAAACTAGAAATGGGTAGGGGCAGAAAAACTGTTAAGTTTTTAAAAATAATTTGATGGGGCTTACCAAGGGATAACATGAAAGATCAAGGAATACATAGCAGCGATTGACGTAACAGCGTCATAATCATGCACGCAATCATATTTGTGAAAGTGTAACACAAAATTTGTCATGATTTTAAACAAACCAGCTCAGTGTGAAAAAACTGATCAATAAAATCGATTTCATATTTGCCACACAAATGTTTCACAAACCTGTAAAATGGATCTTATCATTATCAGTTATTTAATTTGTTAGTTTTAAAGTTTTAATACATATATGTTTAGATGAATAGAGTTAATATTTTTTGCCTAAAAATACGAGTTAGTTTTCTTCGTGGTCTTTTGCGAGATTATTCATTCAGGAACACCTTTTGGCCCTCATGAATTAATCGTTCTATGCACTGACATTAAATATTCGCACGTAAATTTTATAAATAAAATACAGAGTATTGCATAAAATCAAATTCTAGAATTAATAAGTAATAAATTCTTTCCTCAAAAAGTAGACAAGTTCACATGTGATCAGGATATCCTAAAATTATTTATGGATAACAAAGAGAAATTATGTGAAAGTATACACTTTAGTGAAACATTAGGAAATTAAAATAACAACATGATTTGTTTCAATTTAAAAATTCTTAAAAAACTTCACAAACGCTCTAATTTCCTGTCAAATTTTAATTCTTCTAATATTCATCTTTTATCTCTCGCCTAAAGATTTGGAGTTGGGTTAGAAAATAAACCGTTTTTCTCTATAAATTATGAATTTGTGCACTATAACCCTAGTTTTCAGTAGATTAAACAAACCATTCTAGTTGAATAGTTAGATGAAAATGTTAATAAATATACGTAAAGGTTCGTACAAATTTTTTAAACTACCAATAGTGTCGAGAATCGAAACTGATTTTTTATTATTGTCATCTTCTGAAAAAGAAAAAAAAAAAGAGAAATGGAACTATAGATAAAGACAGAGATAATAGTATATAAGAGAACAATAGCCTTTTTATTCACATGTAAATAATCATAAGCCAATAAAAGAAGGCAATAGGCCATACTCACAATCCGGGCTAAGAAGTAAAGACATTGAGCAAATATTTTGCAAAAGATTTTACCGTTAATGATACGGATAAAACACACACCAAATATGTTATAAATAACAAAAGAGATGGCATTAGTCTCAAATATTTCCAGAAACGAAAATAAAATAAGTTTTTATAGTAAGAAAAGTATTTTCAAAAACATTACGTCGGAATTAAATCTATTCGCAAAGAAATATATATTAAGGAGTTTAAAGATGCAAATTCAACAACATTTTTTGAAAAAGACATTCAGTGTGTTCCTGGAAAGTTTCCTCCTATTGTCCTTATTTTTGTTGTTTGTAAACTACTAAAACAGAGAGCTAAAAAACATATCCTGGAGGGTCTGGGGGTACATAGTTTAGGAATTCTTTTTTAGAACTCAGCCTTCACACGGATAGTCATGTATAATTAATTTCGTTGTTTTTTTCACGAAATGATCATTAGTATATCTGGGTTTTAAAATGATTATGATTCCCTTTAACATAAAAAAAATTAATAAAGCTAAAATTCCATGGAATATGAGGCAGAGTAAAAAAAAATGGATTCAAAACTACCTGAAAACCGTAAACAAAGAGTTGTTGTCAATTTACATATTTCATCAAGTCATTAACACCGTTCATCAAGCATCTGTTTTCAGTACCTTGCTTTTTAATATATACACATATATATGAAGTTCGCATGAATTTAATATGTGATTTTGCGAATTAGTGGATGGCGAGAAAGGTGAAACAAGGCCAAAATATAATATTGTTAAAACAACTTGCCAAAAGGATTAATAGAATAGTAAAATAGTCACAAAGATGGGAGATGTAATTCAACATTAACAAGTGTAAGGTTATTCGCATATGTAGGTAATGATAATATGCATAGATATAAAAAGGCTAAATGGTAAATGATTTATGTCCTAATCTACAGTAAGGGGCGCGGTGATCTGCCATCCTCGCCGCCGTGCTGACGGGACTCAGCACCCTGTCCGACCCTAGTTTAGCCTTTTCTCCTTCCTTCAAAATACTTATTACCTTGCTTTTCATACAACCTCTCCCACAACTGTCTCTGGTCAGCCTCTAATTTCACAGGGTATATGCTAACCTTCTTCTCAGCCAACCGCCCTGGATCGGGGCTGAGGGGGAAGGGGACAATGTTCCCTAAACCCTGAGATACAGGCTAAGAGGCTGGTTTTTAACAACCTGATTCATCCCCACCCATACCTTCCTCACACCCCGTTTCCTTTTCTCTTCACACTCAGTTTTACGCCGTGTTCAAGTTGGAGCCGCCATGCCGATGGACTGCCAGGCCACCAAGCCGAAGGGGTGGTCCCGAATGGCGGCGTTTGGCTCTGCCAGGCCTGTAAGCACCTCTTGCATTGCGGGCAACTGCGAGAGGTGATGAGCTATTGCGTCCCGTATAAAAAAGAGGGTCACCATGCCCATGTATGAAAAAAAACCCAAATCTCTCCCCATTCCCTCTTGTCGATCGACGGAGCCGCCCTCGGGCAGCTTCACCAAAAAAATGGAGGCCTGCCCCCCCCTGTGCTTGCGCAGGGGACATTCCATATCTCTCTAACCGGAGAGCAGGCTAACTCCTTTTCTTCGCCTACAGGTGTAGGGGAATCCCCCTTACCCTCTTCTTTGGAGGTGCTTTCGGGCACCTCCCTCTTTCCAGCGGCAGTCCCCTCTGTTCTTTCGAAGGGACTGCCAAGAAAGCCAGCAAGGAGCCCTTAGCCAGCCGTCCACATCGAAGCGGCTCGGTAGGGCAAACCCCCTCAGGGGGGGAGAGGGAATCCAGGCCCCTTCGGTCGCTTCCCTCAAAAGACCTGCTGGCAAGAATTTTAAACCTTGCCGAGGTCAAGGCCTGTGCCTCCCAAACAAGACTAGTGACGCTGCCAAGGGGACCTGCGATGTCCTGTGAGGGGATGGCAAACTGGAGGCCCCTCCTGTGATAGATATGATCTTTGAGGAAACCCAGCCTTAGACGGTAGGGCCTTTCATGGGGGAGAATCCGGGCTTGGCGCCAAGCACCGAACCCAAATTCGCCCCTATGCAAGGTCCTCCGCAAACGGTTGGGGCCTCTAAGACAGTACAAGGAGGGGAGGGATCTCCTCTTAACGGTGCCCCTGCGACCACCAGGACCTTCTCCATTTTAAAGAAGGACCTGGCACAAGCCGGTCCATCTGTCTTAGGGGCTTCTGCCGGCGGAGGTTAGAAGCGAGTTTAATCCCCACATTCCTCTTCTAAAAAGAAGAAAAAGACAAGAAAGACTAAAAAGACTCGGGGCTCCTCTTCATCCGCGGGTGCTGCGGGAACGGATGGGTCTGCTTCCACTTTGCTATGCGACCAAGCCAAGATCACCACATCCGGCCCCTCTGCCTCCTTGGGTGCGGAGACACTGACTAGGACAAAGACGAAAAGTACACAGGGCAGGGCCTCAATGACATCGGGGCTTCTCATTTAAAGTTTCCCTTTAGTTTTCGAGCCCGCTGGCTTCCAACGCTTCCTCGTTATTTGATCCAATGATGGCACTATGTTGGCCAAGGGCAACATGATCCATTAGAGGAGAGGATTAGCTAGTGCAATTTGTAGAGAGCCGAAGGTGACCCGTTTCTCGGACGGGAGCCTTCTGGCGAATGCTGCGAATCCAGCTGAGGCGGCCAAGATAAGTGCTCTTCGGACACTTCATGGCACCCCGGTGAGTGTGATGCGCAAACTCTCCCATAAACTTTGTGAAAGGTGTAGTTTATGCGAGGGAACTCGTTGACTACTCCATTGAGGGCATCACCTTAGAGCTAGCCGACCATGGGGCGGTCAAGTTCGAACGTGTGATAAGAAAACAGGGAGGTGCCTCGAGACCCAACCCTACACTCTTCTTCACGTTCGACTGTAACAAGCTCTCTGAGTCGGTGCGTGCTGTTTGGTACCGCTAACGCGTGAAGGCATTCGTGATACTGCCGCAGCGGTGCTATTACTGTCACCGCTTCGCCATAGGAATCAATTTTGTAGACGTGCAAAGTCGGGGTAACCCGAAGTCTGTGTAAATTGCTCCAAGGCCACACTGTATAAGTCTAAATAATGTCTGGTCAAAAGTGTCCATTACAAAGACCGGATTTCACTTCTTGAAAGCAATGTGGTGCATATCTCCTCGAGAAAGTAATCTTGGACGTTCAGGCCCAGAATCGAATCTCATTTCGCGAGGCTAAGAACTTGGTACTGGCGCGTCCGGCTCTGCCTGGGACGTCATATGCCTCAATAGTTAGAAAGGCACCCTCTGCTCCTGACCCATCCATGCCAACGAGCACAGTTGTTTCCGAGCCCAATTGGAGCCCTTCTGCGGGCTCTACTTAACCGGGGTGCTCCCCTGATAAAGCTGGCGGCAAAAGGTTTCATACCCAGCCCCGGCTAAAACAAGGGCATCCCCCTCTTCCCCCAGCGTGACAGTTTCCCGTAATGCGAAACCACCACGCGCCTCATAGAAGTTGTTAGACTCACAGGGGGAAACACCCCTGAAGTTGGTCACGAGACCATCTTTCAGGCTTCCTAAAGCTGTCCTAAGAAAGGTAGACACCAAAAAAATGAGCTTCGGCTCTTTCGCCCACTCCTAGAGGTAGAGCAAGTGTCTCGTAGACGGTAGTTTCTTGAAAAGAAAGCCCCCTGCCTTCAGAGCCACAACACCGCCTAGGGTTTTGAGATGGAGGGAGGAAAGGACTCGCATGGCGAGCCCAACCTCCCGCAATAAGTCGCCTTCACCGCTTTGTCCGGCCAACAGCGCCCGGGGTTCTGCCTCCGAGAAGTTTACGGCCATTTCCGTGAGGGTCTTCTGTTCGAGGGGGGCCCTAGCGTCTCCTCCAAGCTAGGCCTGGAGGGCATATTCCTTCAATGGAATTGCCGTGGACTCCGGAACAACTGGGAGGAGCTGCGGTGGTTCGTCTCGTACCGTTCCCTGTTAGCTATCTGTTTGCAGAAGACCATGCTAGGCGCGTGCCCCCTGCCCTCCTTCCCGGGGTATAAGGGTCTTGCGACCCCACCACCGCGGGATGGCCGGGCTGGGGAATGCGCGGTTTACACCCCGCATGATGTCTCCCTCTTCCTTTCTCTTTAGATACCTCCTTTAAGGCAGTGGCTGTGCAGCTGCACCTGGGCAGGATGTGTACTATAATTTCTGCGTACATTCAACCGTCTACTCACTTCGACGCGGGGGACTTCCGCCGCGTCGTGGCACGGTTGCTGAGGCCCTTCCTATTGCTTGGAGATCTGAACGTCAGGCATCCTCTCTGGGGAGATTACTCTATAAATCCCAGGGGACAAGTCCATGCCAATCTGATCGAAGAGCTTGAGATAGGTGTCCTAAACGTGGATGAGTTTACGAATCACTGTTCGAGAACCGATTTATTTTCTTGCCTAGATCTATCTCTGTACTCTTTGGATGCACAGCCTGATTTTCATTGGATGGTGGTCGATGACCTCCATGGTAGTGATCACTTTCTCATTCAAGTATCATTTTCAAGGGGAACTGCCGCCTGAGAGCCCACCTCAGTGGTGCTTAGCACGGGCGCGGTGGCCTGCATTTCAGGAAATGACTCAATTCTTTATCTTAGACGAGAAGTTTAGGTCGGTACATGAGACCGTTGAGTTTTTCTCCGGCACCCTCATCGCCGTGGGCCTGACCACTATTCCAAGGATGTCTGGCAGTTTCGCACGCTGACCCCTCCCATGGTGGTCCGCAGAGTGTGAGACGGCCCTCAAACAGAAGCGTTATGCCTACATGCGCTATAAGCGCCGCCCGAACGATTTCACTGTCGCTGAGTTAGGTCGGGCTGGGGCTAGGTTCCGGTATATTTCGAAGCACACCCGCCGCTCTTTATGGTGAGCATACGTGTCTTAAAATTAACGGGAAAACCCCTTTAGCAGAGGTGTGGAAGCGAGTCAAAACGATTCGGGGCAAGTTCTCGCAGGACCCCCCCTCCCGTTCTCCAGGAGAATTGGACCGCAATCTCGGACTCCGCGTCCGTGGCGGAATCCTTAGCGACCGCTTTTTCCACATTCTCTAGCTGGAAAATGGCTCTGCCAGCATGCAATGCACGTCGTGATGTCACGGAAGGCCGCCAGCTGGACTTTACCTCCAGAGGCGGAGAACCCTTCAACGACAAGTTCACTGTAAGTGAGTTGCGCTCCGCTCTCGCTTCGTACGCGGACACCGCCCATGGTCCGGACGATGTCGCGTACGACATGCTTCGACAACTGGGTGAGCGAGGCATGGCCTTTCTCTTAGATTTGTTCAACAGGATCTGGGTAGAGTGTCTTCTTTCAGATTCCTGGTGAATCGCTACTGTGCTCGCCTTTCGCAAACAGGGGAGAGATCACTCTACTCCGACCGGTTTCCGCCAAATCTCTCTACCCTTTTGCGTGTGCAAGTTGATCGAGAAGTTGGTAAATGTTAGATTAGCCTTTTTCCTGGACAGCGAAAGCCATCTGTCGGATGCTCTGCAGCGACTGGAAAATGCTGTCTGCGAGGCTTTCCTTCGTAGACAGCACTACGCCACGGTGTTTTTTGATCTAAAGAAGGCCTATGATACCGGATGGCGATATGGTATCATGGAGACTCCCTACACGATGGGGATGAAGGGACGCATCCCACTGTTTATATCTGAATTTTTGCGAGATCGTCGATTCCGCGTACGGGTGGGGGTAGCCCTCTCCGGCCCAAAGGAGCAGAAAAAGGGTGTCCCGCAGGGAAGTGTCCACAGTGTCATACACTTTACCCTGAGCATCAACGGCATCACCTCGGTGCTGCCGGGAGATGTTTTGGCTACGCTCTACGTGGACGACCTTTCGATCTCTTTTAGGGCCTCCCAGATGCTAACTCTGGAGCATCGACTCCAACAGACATTGAACCACGAAGCACACAGGTTTCAGTTTTCTTTGGCCAATACTAAGGTGGTGCACTTCTGCTACCATCCACGGCTTGACTTCGACCCAGATTTGTTTCTTAATGGGGTGCGCCTGGATGTGGTTGAATTGCACCGTTTCCTTAGTCTTGTATTCGACCGACGCCTCACCTGGGAGGCTCATATTCGCAGCCTTAGGGTCTCTTGTACCCGCGCCATGGACATTCTCCGTTCCGAGACATTCAGCGCTTGCGGTGCTGATAAGATTGACTACGGATGCGAGTTTTATGCATCCGCAGCCAAGCGTTTATTGCTGAAGGTATATTCGATCCACCACACCGGCCTTTGCCTTGCAACAGGTGCCTTCCACACTTTCCCCATTGAGATCCTGTTGGTAAATGCAGGGGAGGTGCCACTTGCTCTGCGCCGAGTGCAGTGCATCACTCGCCTGTACGCGCGAACGCGGCGCCTCCCTCATTCGCCAACAGCTCTCACTGCCTCCGAAGCTGATCTCGATGGTGCCTATGCCGCCAAGAGACGCCAGTCAAACCCCAAGCTTTTTGGGTTTAGGGCCTAGGAAACTCTATCGAGGGCTAGATATAGCTCTTGGGCCGGTGGCGCCCCTGGTTTTGCCCAGGACGCCACCCTAGATGGTACCACATTTGTCTATTTGTAGCCACGGCTCTACTACCAAAGCTTGTACGGCACCGAGAGTATTGCGTTCAACCTTTTTGGAGCACACCTCGTGTCACGCTGGAACCGTGCCAGTGTATACGGATGGCTCCAAGTCACAATATGGGGTTGGTTTCCACGCCATATCCCCTCTGTTTAAAGTCAGCGAGGCTCTACTACGCGCTGCGTCTGTTTTCACGGCCGAGCTAGTGGTAATACACCACTCGGTACGGGAGATTAAGTGACGTGCCCGGTTCGGAAACCGGATTGTGATCTGTAGTGACTCACAAAGCGCCCTGAGTTTTCTCGGGGCATTGGAATCTCCGAATCGCCTGGTTCGCGATATCCGTGACGCCACTGTTTTGGCGAGCAGGGTACATGTCAAGATTATCTTCTGCCGGGTTCCTGGACAGGTAGCAATTGCGCGGAATGAGCGCGCCGATAAGGGCGCCAAAGAGTCCGCGAGGACTCTTTGACCGCACCAGCGTTTCGCTCTTCCTCACACCAACTACATGGCAGAAATTCGGGCTGCTCTTCGGACTTCATGGCAATGAAGATGGGAGACGGTCTAAAGGAACTTAAAGTTGCGTACCATTGCGCCGCGACTGTTCTCATGGACCTATCGTCCAATGCCGCGACGGCTTGAGGTCGCTCTCTGTCGTCTCCGAATCGGGCACACTCATGTGACGCATCGCTATCTGATGGAGCGCTTGCCAGCGCCCTATTGCGACGACTGCGTCGTCCGCCACACAGTTTGGCACATTCTTGTCGAATGTACCAGTCTGGGTGATCTTCGCGCACGATACCTGTCCGAAAACCGGGATGGGTGGGGTCGCTACCGCCTGTCCCTTTTACTCGGGACGAGTTCGTGCACATTGACATGTGGACTTTTGACTTATTGGGGGAGACCGGGCTTCTCCCCTTTATTTAAGAAGGTTCTATTTTTTTTGCTTTATTATTGTTCTCTTTGTAAGTTGCACGCTGCTGCACCGGTGTGAGGGGAACCTCCCCCCGATGCCAGAGATTGCTTCCTAATTGTTAGGTTATTCACATTTTTATCATTTTCCTGTTTTCATATTTTTATTTTAAAGTTGGCTAGTTCTAGGCTGTCGTGTTTCCGGCGATTTATGCCCTAGTGGGCAGTTGCCAGATGGGCTCTATGAAAAAATAAAAAAAACTATGTCCTAATCTCTAGGGATCTCAATATATTGAAACAATGCACTATAGCGTAGTAATTGGTGAATAGTGTTCTATATTTTATATATAAAGTTCTTTGAGCTATAGCGAAAATTATTATTTCCTTATAAACGCGCTTATAAGAAATCATTTGGATTGTGGAGTAAAATTATTTTATTTTTTACAGAAAAAAGGTCGTTGTACTACTGGAACTCGTCCAGCGTCCTCTTTCTCTCCAAATTTTATTTCCATCGCAATCTTGATTCTACTAGTCAGTTTACTCCGTCACCAAATAAAGAGCAGGATCATCCGTCATCGTTTTATGACCTCTCCTGGGCTAGCTTTGACCTCGTAAATCATCCACTTTAGTCCTTTTGCGATCATCCAATCATTCGACGCAAAATCCTCAACCCCTGCATCCTCCACACAATTACAATTATACACATAGCGACTTTTCATGGCAAAATCTCACATCGATTTTCTGTCACTCGTGATTTAATTTTCGAGTCCTGAACGATACCTAACTAACTTAGACCTTTTAATTTGTTTCATCTCAGTTTATTTGCATTTATTCCTATTCATTTGCTAATCATAATAATTCATTGGGATAAATTACTTCTTCGTTATATTTATTTAGTTTGTACTCACCAGGAACAAATTAATATAAGCTTCAGATCTTAACACATGTGTTTTTACTCCTCCATACATTTACTTAATTCCTGACTGTTTTGTTTACGTTAAATAAATCATTACAACAGGCCAGGGTGGCTACTTTACATGTGAGAACAATTATACATTCAACCATTAATTCTCTTTTCCATCCACGTTGATCATAATTCCATTCCCATGTTTATGATGAAAAATAAATTTACTAATTTACTAAACGGACCACAATTACTTGTCAAGACTTAACTATAAGACGGTAAAAACCCATAAAAAACAAAAGTGGCCTTTTCTAAGGAACTCTGATACGTAAAAGACAAAATCAACAACCAATATTGTGTTTGGCCAACCAATTTCTTGTGAAAGACGCCATGATGGCTTCATTCGCGCGCTGAATCTAAATCATCGTTCCACACATCACGCGGCCTATGACATCTTCACGAACCAGTAATTATCATTTTGAACAATATTCTGCTTTAGTTTTGATCATTTAATTATATTTTTATTTCTTTTTAAGGAAGACATTCATATTCCTTAACCAGTTATGCCTTTAAAATATCAGAAATCTCCAGACCCTTTCGCCTATATATGCGGAGCACTGAGACTGAAACTATATAAAAACCCATCAATTGACACGTTACGAAACTATATCACCTCTACTTTGGATAAAAATTAGGTAATCATGACAGAGGTAGCTAACTCATATTTGCTGTGTCATGTGCACAACTATGCTTTTGGCATTAGCACAAAGCATCAGTCATTGTTTTGAATTTGGTGAGTCAATAGTCTGAAGAGAGCTAAACAATTCATCCACATACTGCTACTTCTGCTTAGCAGATATTACAGTTAATTATTCTCTCCTTTTTAATTTCATACTATGTAGAATTTTCTTACAAATAGGATATATTTTTTTTCTAAATAAAAAAGGCGCTATATGTTTTTGTTGATCACTACACGTCTCAACCAGAAGGGCAAAATAGGAATTTTTTACCTAAATCTCTAATATTCTATTCGAATTTTGAGACATTCAATTGATATATCTGTTCCTCAATCCCTATCTGAAATACAATGTAATTACAAACACAGCTCGGGTGAACTAGAAACCAACGAGTTTAACGAATGAGCCATGACCTGAAAACGACAAGAATCCGCATCTCGTCACCCACCCTGAAGTCAATGATTTTGTCCATGATCTAATCCTAAATAACAAACAGAGAGAACTCCTAGCCTCCGATCTATGATAATGGAATCTGTACAAAGAACTCCTAGCCTTTGATCTATGGCGATGGAAGCTGAATAGAGAACTCCTAGCCTCCGATCTATGAGAATAAAATCTGTAGCGACAACTACTAGCCTGCGATCTATGAGTTTGGAATATGTAGAGAGAACTCCTAGATTCGAATCTATGAGAATGGAATCTATTAAATAAAGAGACATCAATTATAACATTCTGGAAGCTTTCATCAGATCTACAGCAATTGAATTCAATGGAAAACAACCTTTGTTTTTACAGTGATATCTGACGATAATTTATGGTCTTGAATGATCTATGACCAATGGCACCTAGCATGTTTAATTGATATATGACGTTAGACAAATAAATTTGCCTACTCATTCATTTTAAGACACAGGAAATTCGTTATTCATTATAGATCGTATAAATTACAGTGAGTGTGAATTTCTTAGTTGCTCAGATTTGAAAGGTGTGGCCTTTCTTAATTAGTCACAAAATGTTTAAACAAAATTTTTATTCCCTCTGTGCAAGTGCGTCGGCTCTATCGAGATCGCTATCATAATACCCATAACTATCATTGTTATTCATAAACTATTAGTATAAATGATGATAAGATCTTTTTAGCCTCCCTACCTAAAAGAACTGGTCTTAATGAAATAGTTCACCAAAGTTTTGCAGCATCATAAACCAAGTTATCACTAACTGAAGGAAATATTTTCAAAGTTAAGAAGGCATTTTTGTCGCTCCTCAGATTCTATAAATTGTGGCTGACAAAAATTTGGAATTAGAGATGCGTGAAAATGACTAAGCTGCGTGGTTTTCATTCAAAGAAGTGTGCAGTGGATTGTTTACAAACCATAAAAATGGCGTTTTAATATTTTAATGGTTGAACGAATTAGGTGTTACTAGAATCTTGGAAACAACATGTCACTGAAGCTTTATACAATGCATTTTCACCTCTACCTTTTTGCAGAGAATGCTGGGGTTTAAAGTGAAGAGCAGGAAGAGAAGTTATATAATAATCTCAATAATGGAGAGCAGGTACAAAGGGAAATGTACTCCTGCCATGTTAGCCGATTCATAGTAAAATCTAAAGCTTACCCATCCTGAAACATTATACAAACGGAGAAGTCAATACCAAATACAGAAATGCATAAACTCATTCTATAATATATTTCAAGTGTTTTTTAAATCAATATGTAATATTAACAATGGAGACATATCTGTAGCCAGAGACAATATGATTATTTGATTTTATTACTATGAATGTATAAATCTTTAGTAGGCATATTAACAGAAAGGTTAACAAGATAGGATTATTTGACTATCATATTCAGATTGAGCAAACTTAAAGTGATAGTAAAACCATTACGCAGACCGTTTTTTTCCGGGACCTAAATTTTTTACGTAGTGTTTTATGCGGGCAAAGGACAACCACAGGTTTAAAATCAACCTTACGAGGAACCATTTAATGGTATCTATTGAACTTTTTAGACGATTTAACACAAAGTTAATAATATTTAAAATAATTCACGACGCCTAAATCTCCACTTGCGCAACTTTATTGAGTGTTGAATACAAGCATGGATAGATTTCGGTGCAATTAAGTAAAAGAAAATTTCTGAGATCACCAATAAACAGTAATATATAAGTCCTGTTACAGTTAGTCCGTATATTACCTAGTTTTATAGCATTTTTATTTAATTTATATCATTACGTAAAAAAAAGCCTAGAAGAAGAGGAGCACTGAAACAACAGCGACAACTACAGAATGGAATCAGTTCAAAGTTTTTCTCTATTTGGCGAAACAGTTAAAACTGTCGCCTCTTTCACTTATGATCATTATCTCCAAAATCTTTTGATAAAAACATTTTAATTTTTATTGACAAATAATCATGAAATACGCCTATCTCAAGTAAATTTCATCCCACATTTTTATTTTAAGCATCAATAAGTAGAATATAAGTTATAAATAATACCTATATTTCATGCGTGCAATTCCCGTTACTTCATTTAAATCTTCTAGAATTTATAATTATTAAATTTTTTTTAAATTTTAATATTAGGGATACTAACTTACCATGAATTCTCTTGGAATTGTCAGTTTCCATTAAAAGGAAAACATTATGAATATTGGCGTCTTATTAAGGCACTTTAAGACTGTTGTGAATAAATATGAGAGGAGAGTAGTTTGTAGTGCTCGAAGGAAAGCTGAATGGCCACAT
Organism: Ceratothoa steindachneri; assembly: GCA_963969495.1. NCBI lineage: Eukaryota > Metazoa > Arthropoda > Malacostraca > Isopoda > Cymothoidae > Ceratothoa > Ceratothoa steindachneri. The sequence goes on along the minus strand of OZ018324.1, from coordinate 32,539,411 downwards.
TCCTAAAGTAAGGAGTTGGAGATCCAATTGAGAAATATAGAGAAAAATAGGCTGATGTAGTGTCCTAAAAAAATAGTGCTTTTGGCATTTGCAGATAGATAAACGACCGGAGAAAAGCGAGTGGGTAGAAACGACACGGGTAAAGTGGTCGGAACAGATTCTTTCTGTCCTTATCCTAGGTTTTATCAATAGTTTTTGACTGAACTTTAAAATGGCCTCAGGGGATACAAACCACTATTGTATATATTAGGAATTTGACACTTCTGGCGTGTCCTCACATATTTTGATTTATGACATTAAGACCTTCAAAACTTTCAATAATTCCCGCAATAACCTTGGAAGGACCTTGACAATTCTATCATTCGAAAAGGAATGTTGAATAACATAGGTTTCAAATTTCCTTAGAATCGGCCGAATAGTTATTATGTTATAGCCAAAACAATATAATTATCGGGCTAACCTCGAGAAGGCTAGGCAATTATATCATTTGAAGGAAAATATCAAACGCATAATATTTTCATATTTCGTTAGAATCGGACGGATAGTTATGAAGTTATAGCCAAAACAAAATAATTCCCGTGCTAAGCTTGAGAGGACTTTGGCAATTATATCATTTTAAAAGGAATGTAAAACAACATAAAGTTCTCAACTTTCGTTAGAATCGGCCCAATAGTTACAATGTTGTTACTGAAACAATTAAAAAGCAAAACAAAGCCCGAAAGACGAAGGGAGATGGAAAGTCGACTGCGATTAGACTCACACGCGACTAGAAATTGCCTAAAAATAAGTATAATAGGAACACCATTTAGTTGATAACCTTCAAACCAAACCATTTTATTGTTATTGATTCAATTTTTCAGGAGAATATTTTTAGTGATACTTTTCCTTCCTCTAAGACCATTTAAATATTCAAATTTAAATACAACTTAAAATTGAAATAAATTCGCCTGAAGGACATTTTAAGAATTTGAAATGGATTGGCCTTAGTCTCTAAAAGTCCGTTTTTTGCGACTTGGCTCTAAGATTCGCATAAAAATCGAATACAATTTAAAAAAGACAATCAATATTAAATTTCTCCCAAGCGAATGATAGTATTTTTGGTACTTGGAAGAGACCAATTGAACCAACGCTTTTCATTCAAGCAACGTTACTTCACATCGGTGTTTTTTAGTCGCTAGTCGCCCAGGGATCTTCTGATTCTCGTCAGGGTTGAGCTGGTTTCCCTCCGGTACGTCGACCTGTAGTTCAATACCACACAAAAGTTATACCCGGTTAATTGAGCTTAGTGGTTTAATATCATTTAACAGTTAAAAAACAACTTTTTATTGAGAGATATAACAAGAAATATTGAGTGCGAAAGATAATTGCGACACTAAGCTAAAATGTCTGAGTATTTATAATCGATCACTAGACTATAAAACCGTCAACCTAAATAATGGCTATCACGAATTTGACTTATATTTCTAGATCCTGATCTGCTTATTCTCATCTATTTTCCCAACTCTATATTGATCCGGCCATGATTAACAGGGACAGTTAAGCCCCTTCAGAATCTATTCAGCAAAATAAACAAAAGAAAACTATTATATGAGTCAACAAGCAAATTTCTCAAATTTCCAAACTTTGAAAAAACTAAAAACCAAAAAGGGCTTCTCCACATAAGAATTTTTGAGGGATCTTTTGCATAGAAGGGAGTGAAGGAAATCAAAATGAAGGTAGATAACCCAAGGAGACAAACTAGGTTGCTAGGGACCGAGTGGGAGGAAAGTCACTTTAACCTGCCTTCAATGCCGGCGAAAGCAGGGGGCCTTCTTTTGAGTAGAAGTAATCAATACCTAAAACATACGTGAGTACTCATAGACACGCGGGTTAGGTTTAGGCCCTAAATTATTTTTAGCCTGCAATCAATCATGGCAATTTATTTAGTCTGATAGGATTTTACTCATATCTATATTGTAAAATTCCTATTGATTTACTATTATTAAAAAACAAAAATATACTATTTTACAGACATGTTAAACAGTTAAGGAGTTAATTTCAAACCCCTTGGTTTTCCTAATAGACCAAACCTTTGCATAGCCCTGATTTATGTAATAAATACAAGTTAAATAAATAAACCTATTTCTACTTTGAACTTTTCCACCTATAAGCTACAGCAAGTATCAATAAATTAATTCGAACTTAATATTAAAAACTAATTGAATGTACCATAATATAAGAAAGTTGAGTTTTCTTGCTCCATTTAAGTAATAACTGATGAATGGTAGTTGAGAGGTTGATAAATAAATATTTTGACCACTATAAATCCTCTTATGCCCCTTTTTTATGTAAAGGTCTCAAAATACCTGATGAAAAGCAAACAAATCTTCCGACCAATGTAGGATGATTGTTGTCTCCCTATAAATTTAAAATGAATCGATAATTTCTTGCAATTTGCAACTCTTTGAATATTTATATATGTTTCGTCATAAGCATTTATATATACTTCGATTGGATATATTTTAAATTATCCTGAAATTATATTTTTCAGAAAAGTAAGAGTTGGAGCACAAACTGTATTCTGGTTGGCTGCTGACATTACGAGAAACCCGGTTTATCGATTGAGAGTCCCACCAATCTCGAACAAGAAAAGAAGTCTCAACTTTAGGATTCTTTTTGTTTTACCTAAAAACACACAGTTGCATTTCTTTTAACCTAACCAGTTTTCTGACGAACCTGCTCCTCAAATCTCTGTCAGAGATTCAATCATTGGTTTTCACCTTTAAGATATAAGTAAATAATGAATAGATAATAAATGTAAGCTATGAAATCTATCTCCGTTATTTTTCAACTTCAACCTTCTCCCAATTTATTGTCATAAATTTTACAAACTTTCATGATCCTATGCCTCTCCCTTCTCTGAATTTCCTATTCTCTCCTACTTGTTTCCCATTTCTTTTGTGGTGTCAGCTTGTCAACAAATTACATAATATAGTTTCGAACATAAAACAACTTCCTACAATATTGGTAGCTGAATTTAGACCAATAAAACTATTTCAAAGACTCTGATAATTAAATAAGTAATTATAGGACGCATTTATTTGGTATAACCAACCATTAACTTATGATGGTAGGAGAAGCAAGGTCGGAGTTTAAGGCTGATAATATAAATGCCTATATTTCTTCGAACCCAGCGATATTTTTTTGTTAGATCACAACCACTAAGTTGAGTTGATCGATCCTTGGTAATAATATTTGTGCCTATTGGTTGATCAAAGCTCATATTTAATACACCTAATATTCTTTTGTTTTTTAGTAAAACAACAATAATTTCTTAATCTAATATTCAGGAGGTAGAACATGGTGCATAATCCAACGATGGTTGGTTTATTATATGAAAACAGACCGTAAGTAGTTAAGGATTTAATCTGAATCAACCCAAAATGGTGGAGCACAAAGCCCCATGATATACCAGGGCGATTCTCATACGGCCTAATCTCTTTGGAAACTCTGAGACAGGATGAATTAAAGTAAAGAACCACACTATGCACAACCGCAATCTCAGAACTTGGAGAAATTCATGAGGTTCATGGTACACAAAACTGATCTACATCTTTACCAGGATTGATCATAGAAATTTAAAAAGTTTTCCCTTCACATTCCTGACAAAGAGACAAAGTTCCCAACTTACGAATAGTCTAAAAAGTTGTTATTTGTGGCTCTCTGTAAAACCATTGCTTTTTTCTTATTTTAACCTTCGGTGGCTAAAAGGGTCGTCATTTCCGACACGATTATACAAACTAAGTCAGCTTTTTAATGTCCTCTATCTCTTAAATCTGATGCCAATAATGGGCGTAAGTCTCTTCTTTCTTTGTAATGATATATGTATCTCTCGCCACATGAGTTATAATAGTTTCGAGATTAGATCCAAGATAATTTCGCTAGCTCACATTTTAATTCCATACTGTTGCAACACTTCTACCAAACCATCTTTTTCGAAAAATTGTGCTTTATAAGTAATCCTAGATAACATCTAATTCCGGATCGAATTCTTACCTAACTTACTTAGTTAACATAACCCAAGTTTTAAATTTGCAGATTTTTGCCTGTACCGGTGCTACCAATCGCTTCACGAAGACACATCTCATAATTCAATTCTATTCTTAAAAGATAACTGGCGATTTTTAGGACATATGGACTATATTACTATCAGTTAAATTACTTTTTTATTATCATTAATACAGGTCCTTCGTTTAATAGAGAAAGAAGTTAAATCTAGGAGATTTGCAAATCAAATCTGATAAAATTCCAGACATTCTCTGTTCTTTAAATTACTTAATATGTATACTTTCCAATTATTCTCCCTTAACATCATTTTAACACTAGAATAACCTTCTGCTTTCTATGTCTTCTATGGTTTTCGTTTTAAAATGATAACGAGTCTGCGATCAAGGAAAGAAATTTTATTCACCGAGTCAAGTTTTGTCAATCGATGAAGATGTTGAAAAATTGCACTCTTTTAGCGATATTGTATTGCTCTCATTGGACAAATATATTTTTATTTTTTATCTAAAGAAATAAAGGAGAGAATCTCCACTTACAATTTGTCAGGAAAAACTACCAAAGGTAGTGCTGAAATTAAGGAAAAAGACCATGACTCAAAGATACGCAGCCTACAATATGAAGGAGGAGAGTAGTAGGTAGCATAATATGACGGTCCTACCAAAACTAGCATGAAATTAGCAAGAGTCCTTCTGGGAGCCCTGGGTGCCCCAAGAATTCATCGTTACATCTCATCCATGAGAGAGATAAAAGGACAATTTAATTACCCAGTTATGAAAGTACTCTGTGGTTTGCATTAGAAGGGGGAAACATGATGAAAAGAAATTATAAAAATATCTTTTAAATATTAAAACAATATACATATGAGAAGTAGTAAAATAAAGGAATATAGGCAAATGAATAGAATAATCAGTATTCAAAAAGAAAGGGATTGTAAAGGACTTATTTCTAATGCGAACAGTGCAAACTTAAATGCCGAAACCTAAAAAAGTCATATATTTGTTTGCTGAGGTCATATAATCAAGATTTGGCCGTGGTCATCACCAAATCCTTGCCCACTACGCAACTCGCCTCTTCATGAGAAGTACTTCATTGTATTTTTTATCATCTGAGTAATAAGAGGCAAGCTTTCCGCAGAGCACCTACAAGTGTCATTAGTTCTGTCACAGTGCTCTGGAAAAAGCTATAAGTTATAAAAAAGAAACATCAAAACATTATCTCGAACGTTAAATGTTGGTTTAAAGAGTGCAAAAATCTTAAATAGTTAAACAACATGATTTCAGACAGGAGATCAGTAAAGGAGACTCTTTTTCTTAGAATATTAATTTGGTTTTGATATTCCAACTAAAAATCTACTTACCCTTAGGAAAAAATCTGAAGGATATTGCGTTTCTTAAAATACAGAGGACTCAGAAAGATGTGCTTGCAAGATCGTTGCTGAAAGAAAGAATGTGAAAAGAAATTGCGAATTGTAAAGTGATCCAGCGCGTTATCATAATTTTGAGAGGTGCACATTCTTCTGATACTGATCAAGAAATTAAAATAAATTTGGAAATTGTGATCCCCCGAATTGTTCTAGCACCACTAGACTTGTGGAGCAGAAATGTGCTGATGGCACACCAATGACTTGAATTCTTTTTTCAGGTTTAGATCGAAAATTATGAAGGTGCTTCTGCTTGCGGCTAACCTTCAACATTCTCATTAAATCGTCGTATTGTTTATCCTGCGTTTGGAAAATTTTACAATTTTACATCTTACATCTTGAACGAAACCTTCAACCACAATGCTCCAATTAACACCCACGTGGATTGTAAACTATTTTCTAACAATAGAATTTAGCCATTTCGATTGAAGCAATAATCAAGACCTTACATGATTGGATTGAAACGGATAGAGTTATAGGTAATTTATGTGATCAGAACGCCTGTTAAAAATAGAGTTAGTCGAAATCATGCCTGTCCACAGAGTAGAAACACTGGCACATACCTAATTAATTTTTCTTGTTACAGTCAGAATATAGAGGTAAACTTTCACTCCCTTTTTTGCGATCTTTCCCTGGCCCTGAAATTCCTATCTTCTAAACAGCAACCAAGCTTCAAAAAAGATTGACAGAAATAACTTAGAATTCCTAAACCAGAATGTGTGATCAGCTCTAAACTTCACAAACTGCAGCCTCGTGATAACTCTCGTGCATTTCTAGAACTCACAATAATTGTTCTTTGAGACGTTCTTCGATTTATTCAACTGGTTTATATCATCAGGTATGATGGAAGGCTAAAATTATCTACACAATAATTATTTTCCTCTTTCGTAAACAATTCCAACTTTAATCAACAAAAGAGCATACATTTTTCCACGTTTTTTTATATATCCGTTATAAATAAATGTAACTAATTTGATTAAAACTCTATTCCCCAATTATCTACCAATTACTGATCATAATTTATACAAGCGACTTGAGCTTTCAGGAAGGCCGAGAAAATCGAATATTGGATCACAAGTAATCGCTATGCTTTGGTGGTATAGGAGTATTTAGAAAAGAATTAGTTAGACATTCCTTTTTTGATAGAAGAACCAGACTAGAGGAAAGGAGGCGAACGGTTAATGCCCTATCTAGTGAAGGTTCTCCAGTTACATAATAGCATATTAATGATCCTGCGGATGATTACGTGAAGAAAAATACAAAATCAACGCTGATCAATTCAATATCTCCTTATCGATATCAAGTATTTAATTAGCAAAAAGAATTAATCTGTATATATTCTATGAAGCGGAAAAGGAGGCTAGATAACAGACTTGTTTCTCACTACAACAATTATTTTGCTAAAATGAAATTAGTTTTAACGACTTTAATCATGACTTTCAAAAAATTAAGCAGCAGAAATTTCTCCTCCTATAGGTTGTTAGAAATGACAAATAAAAGGTTAATCAATGAATTAAATAAATATTTTTATTTAAAATAAAAGTTTCATTTGTTACCTAATCGTTATATTGATTAAGTATTGGTTGATATGTTGGCTAAATATATGTTTTGGATATCCCTTATAATTCTTGCCTGTTTGTAATTTATTCCAGAAAAGTTAATGTTTAGTGAAGCAGGAGATAATAAGAAGAAATTGAGCTTGGATTCTGTTGATACTCTTTTTATAAAAGGGGTAATAAATAAGGATTTCATTTAAAAAATAACATTCTAATATATAAATATATATATATATATATATTTATATATATATATATATATATATATATATATATATATATATATATATATATATATATATATATATATATATATATATATATATATATATATATATATATATATATATATATATATATATATATATATATTTATATAAATATATATATATAAATATATAAATATATATATATATATATATATATATATATATATATATATATATATATATATATATATATATATAATGAATATATATTAATTTCAATTATTTTAATACCTAAGTTCAACCTCTTTTGCTTTGAATAGTCATATTTCTTCATGAAATGGCTTTCACCAAATATTCACAAACTTCTGACGATACCTTTTACGAACTCAGCTTACATTTTTTCATACATTTCTGTTTTCTTTGTATTTTTGGATACTTATTACATTTCCAAGCACTTCACACAAGTGTTCAATTCGGACTAAAGACTGGCCTCGGTGCCACAACCAAACTAAAAGAATGATCTCGTTGTGGTTGCATGGCCATAGGCTTTGTACTGCTGACACGTAACTTCAATTTTAGAGTTGGGAGAGGCTATTCCTGGATACATGTAAAAGAAGAGTACAATACTATTTAAAAAAAAAAAAGAATTACTTCAACCTGCTCGGATGGCTTCCGACCCTTATCCAAGAGTGCATTTTTTATAATATTTAGCCCACTGAAGTCGCGACTTCCTCATGTATTTTTTTTTACTATACTTCTAAAGTATAATTTTAGAAATTATTTAAACTCTACTTTTTTCCTATTCAAAGCCTAAAACTATCAATGTTATATTCGCCACGAAATAAAAAAAGAAATATCAGTAGCAATTTTGATTTTCTTGGGATTTCTGTTAAAAATTTTATATATATATATATATATATATATATATATATATAAATACCAGGCAATGGCTTCGCTACAAAGATTTATATAATAAATAACCCAGCTATGTTTAAATTTTTAGATTATTTTCTGAACTTTGCGAATTATAATTATTTTGAAAAGGAACTCTAAACTAAATTTCCCCCCTTTCAAAGTAACGCGTTGTTAAAATATAGTTATAGAATAGATGATATATAAAAATACATTTTCTGAACTTCACCCTTTTGTTTTTTGATATTATTAAAGAATTATTAGAAATAACTTTTATAAAAAATCATAAGTCCTAACCAAACTAAGATGAAATTATTTTTCAAATAATCAAAAAAATCCCCTTGTTAATTTATAGAGATATTGATGATATATATATATATATATATATATATATATATATATATATATATATATATATATATATATATATATATATATATATATATATATATATATATATATATATATATATATATATATATATATATATATACAGTGGTGTACCTACGATTTTAGGCCACCGGAAGGGGGGCGAAACCTATAATTTTTATTTTGATTAGAGAAACACAATTCTTCAATTACTCGATTTCATCTAACTTGAGGGTTTTATGGTCCAGATTCATCCTATCAGTGGTTAAGTTCTTGAGTTTAAAAGTGAAGAAAAGCACAGAACAGAATGAAACAAAGATTTGTGGGGGTATTGTTACATGAAAAAGAGACACAAAACACACGCTTGAAAATAGTCTTTATTGTGTTAATAATAATCGGCTTTAATATCAAATTATAAAATTAATGAATTTACCACCTTTAGGCAGTTAACAAAGATTTTACCAAATGACTGCCTCAGTACCTTCATGAATCATTTTGACGACGTTAGAACAAAAGTTCAAAGCAGGAGCCTTCGATTGCCCTTATCACGGAACACATCAATTATTTTGTCTGGGTCCACCTCATTATCGTGTGCCATTAGCGCCAAAGAATCGAGACGCTCTTGTGTTATTGTCGAACTCAGGTAAGTTTTTACTCTTCGAAGTTGAGAGAAGGATCGCTTGGAATTAGCGATAGACGACGATACAGTTCCGAACAGTCGAAGTAGTGTTGTCACGTCGGGCAGCAACATTCGAATTCGTTCCTTGATGCACTTTTCAAGACTCCAATCCTCTCGATCTTCCACTCCACTTATTTCTGACAACAACTCTCGAATTTTGGAATTAGCATTATCAATTCTATCAGCGAGATCTTGCTCGTAGATCTTGAGGATAGGGAGTAGTTTCTTCGAAGTGTCCTCCCGATCAAATCGGGGTATGAGCTCTTGCAATTTCACTATCTAGCACATGCATTTGTCGTCGAACAGGCTCACTGGTTTTGTTATCATCGCATCCAGAAATGAGCCTAGTAAGGTTTTTCATAGTACAATTTAGGCTTCAACCCTTCTTGGGCCTGGCAAGGTACAGATATTTCAGTCTCCATGGTGGGTTCCCTCTTCATTGCTTCAGTAAACATCGGCTTAAATGCAGCCGAGCACTCTTTTCTCATTTTCTCAAGCGTCGCCTCAATGACACGAATGCGTTCATATGCCTCCCCAAGATGTTTGGCTGGGTCCTACAATTCCTGACTCACGGGGAGGGTTAAACACAAGACTGCGTCTGCCACTGCGAGAAAGTAGTTAAAACTAGGTCGCGTCATTGCGTTGGTGTCGCCATCCTCCAAATAATGGTTCATGATAGATACGAAAAAGAGAAATAGCTCATCCAGAACGGCAACACTGTTGTGGCATTCCACCCAACGCGTAGGGCAGTTCGCCTTTATACGTCGTTTCTTGTGTAATGATGCCGTCTTATCCTTTTCAATCAGCTGCTCAAGCATGTTGGTGCGCTTTAGCGAGTTGGTGAAGAAATCGCATAGAGTACTTTGAACTTAGGACGGTCGAAGGCCTTCCGGATCACTAAATTCAGCCGATAAGAAAAACAGTGTACGTATACGGCGAGAGGCTGGTTAGCTTTCACGGTGGCTTGACATCCGTTGAATCGACAAGACATTGATGCTGCCCCATTGTAACCTTGGTCTAGCAAGTTTACCACATCCAGCCAAAGAGAGTTGAGGGTGTCCAACATCAGAGTGCCCAGCCCCTTGGCCGAAGTGACTTTGGCCTCTACAAGAGCGAAAAAATCTTCGCTTACCACACCTTCTGAGTTCATGGTGCGAAGAATAATATACGCTTGCTCCGTTCGAGCCGTATCCGTGGTCTCGTCCATCAGCACTGAGAAATTGTTGCCCGCCTGACTTTAGTGGCCATCTCGTTACAAATAAGCTCACCCACTACGTTGATAAGTTCATTCTGGATTTGAGGAGACACATACAAAAGCGTAGTGGGGTGACTCAGAAAGAAGATTCCTAAGGGCGTTATCTCCTTTTCAACACGAAAGTGCAAAGCGTTCCAAGATATGCCATCATTTTTCGAGGCCAAGATGTCTCCGGCGTCGCGGTGGCCAAAAAAGCAAGATTATTGCAACCCAGAAAGAGTATTCTTGCTACGATTGATCACAGCTTTCAGCGGTTGGCGGCAATCTGACGGTCGATAGCCTGATCACTATCAGCAGTGTGCAGTCGATGCAGTCGCGCACGCTCAACGCAAGCAAGATGTATGGCTGATTTGCCATGATTTTTGAGTACTCCATTCGCGTTTTTTAGGTCTGTTAACACATGCATGACCAGCTGAGTGTGTCGCTGGTATTTCCTCTGACTTTGGTAATTTCTTTTTGGAATATACTACAAGGAATGCAGGGGAACCCATTGATTTCTCCTGCATAACCAAGCCAATTAAACATCTCTAGACATTCCCGGCAAAAGCGTCGCCTTTCCTTGTACACTAGAAAATTTTTGCCTTCTCCTGGTTTCGGACGGTTCTCAAGAAGATGGTTCACTGATGAACTTTTAAAGAAGATCATGCCAGATGCATCCTTATATGCTGACTAAGGTTAACTGTTGACGGGGTAGCCATCACATTCTGGTTGACAGACGAGGTGGACAACAGTCCAACGGGCCAAGACACGCCATCTTTGAAGCGATTGCGAGGTATTTGTTAACTCATCTACAAGGTTACGACATCTTAACGAGGGTGGAGTGAGTTCAGTTTCTGTTTTGTACGATTTTTTGTGATGTAGCAAAAAAGATACGAAATGAGCTAAACGGTTAATCCTAAACCGCTAAGTGTAACAAATATTTAGGTTAAGACGGATATATTATAAAAAAGAGATATAGCTGTATTGGAGACGACAGAATGTAATCAATGATAAGGAACAAAATATTTTCACGGAGATATCGATTAGTAGATAATAGAATAATCACCAGTGAGATGGTAACGCTTTTTAGCACTATTTATAAGCACAGACACTGAAGTTCATACAACATAACTATTAGTGTAAGATTCGACAAGGAACGAGCACGCGGTTGGCAAGTAGATGCTTAGATAGCTTATAGAGACGAGCTCTAGAAAGTTCCAGTGACGTTTACATGGTGTTGTCTTCCAGTAGCGTGCAAGTAACCACGTGTGGCGGTCCCCAAGCAATCTAAATCACAAGAGACGACACCACTTTATAATAACTATCTTAATATCACAAAAGCGGGTGCATTATCAGCAAGAAACTTATTATATAACTTATAGAGATGAGTTCTAGAATGTTCCAGAGAGCAGTGCCTGGTCGGTGGCGTCTAACCTCTGGCGGTGACTGACCGTTGGCGTTGTCTTCCCGTATCACGCGGCTAACTACATGCTCGGGGCATCCGAACATTCCAAATATACCCAAGGTAAGAATAACACCCACTCACAGTGCCCTCAACCCATTTTACCTCAATTTGTGCTATATTAAAACTCAGTCTCTCTTAGTGGTAAAATAAATGTTGCTAAATATCTACTTACTTTTTTAAATTGGTAAAAGTCAAAAAAGTATTGCCAAAATTTTGGAGAGGGCGACTGCCAAGCTCGTCCCCCCCTTAGAAACGCCACTGTTTATATATATATATATATATATATATATATATATATATATATATATATATATATATATATATATATATATATATATGGGCCGAAGAAGATATTTAGGGACAGATCTATACTTACACAAAATGACTTTTAGACACAATTAATAATGTCTTTTTGCTGAAAAACTTGTGAGGATATGAATAAACATATGGTTTTTAATTTTATTCTAAAGTCTCCTTCACCTTTGATAATGTCCTCATGCAATGTCTTAATCGCCTATATGCTAGGATCAAGTGGTCCTTGGTCATATTCGACATTACTCTGACAATGGATGCTTTCAGAGATCATTTATCTCAACTACACTAGATACATAGTAGTCCAATTGATTTAGGTTTGGGGAAATAGGAGGCCAAATTTTGGGGGTAATGTGATCATGAATAATTTCCGCCATCCATTCATGCGTTGCTTAAGCCTTGTGGAATGGCGCCTACTCTTGTTGAACCACATAAGATCTTCCATTGCGTATATTGTATAACAATGTCTTAATCATCTTTGGCTCTAATTCCTTGCAAACTTTGTAGATGAATGATTTATAGACATTTAAGAATCTTGCTTTTTCTAAATTTCTATGTTTAGCTTTTATATACACGAGAACTGCGTGCCTCTTCATTTCTTTTGTGAGCATATGGACTTTAATTGATAATAAAGTCAAATAATAGGCTGCGATAGTAAAACTAATGTGTATATATATATATATATATATATATATATATATATATATATATATATATATATATATATATATATATATATATGTATATATATATATATATATAATAATATATATATATATATATATATGGGAAATATCACGAAAGTTAGCGCGTGATAACTATAAATATGAATATGTACCACAGAAGGAAACTGAATAAAAGACGGATTTCAGTTAATACTTTCGTCGATTCAACATTTTCAAACTCACAATGGTAAGAAAAATAAGACACACAGGCTTTTAGGAAAAGTGATATATATTTACACAAATATATACATATATATATATACATATATATATATATATATATATATATATATATATATATATATATATATATATATATATATATATATATATATGTTAACGGAAAAAGCACGCATCCCTTTTTTAAGTGACCGAAAGGTATCTGCCTAGGTAGTTGGCGCGAAATTAGCACCCATCCAACGTCAAGCTTAAAAGCTAAAATAATGGAATGTGTGATAAGAAGGGATATGCAGAAACAAGAGAGAAGAGATTCTACTGGAGGTGACACCGAGAAAAGCGATGTATTTATTTCTTTAGTTTGTTTGGCGTTACCTCAGGTAGAATCTTTCTATCTTTGTTTCTGTGTATCACTTCTCCTCATTTATATATATATATATATATATATATATATATATATATATATATATATATATATATATATATATATATATAGCACGAGAGAATGATGAAAATGAATCCATTAAACCACATTGAAAGAGTTAACTGAATAATTTTTCCTTGTAGTAATATTTTTATTACCTTTTTTCGAAAAAATCCATGCAGGGAGGAAATTCGAACCAGGCACACTGAGGCAGCCAGCACCGCTTTGATCACAGTTAAAAGTATGCCGTTATTACACTATGCTACGCAGAGAACCAAAAAACTATTTGATTAGAATAGCTTTTAAGGAACAATTTCGCAAGCTCGAACGGAGACTATGAAAGAAATAGGAAATTAATTGGTAATTCAAAGAATAAATGAGGAATAGTTAAACACGTGGCAGATATACAAATGTATATATCTCTCAAAGTAGCACGAAAGAATGATGAAAATGAATCCATTAAACCATATTGAAAGAGAAAATGGAATAATTTTTCCTTGCAGTAATATTTTTTATTACTGCAAGCAAAAGTTATTCCGTTTTCTCTTTTAATATGGTTTAATCGATATATATATATATATATATATATATATATATATATATATATATATATATATATGAATCCATTAAACCACATTGAAAGAGAGAACGGAATAATTTTTCCTTGCAGTAATATTTGTTTTACTGCAAGCAAAGATTATTCCGTTTTCTCTTTCAATGTGGTTTAATGGATTCATATATATATATATATATATATATATATATATATATATATATATATATATATATATATATATATATATATTCATGTGAGCGATTAGTGATTGAATCCTAGTAAAAGTTTGAGAAAAATTAGTATAGAAGAGAAGGAAATTGCCTGTGATGAAAGCCTAAAGATAGTTTATAGAAAACGAATAGACTTAAATAATTATAAAAGCTACCTGTAATATGGTGTTGGTAAACAAATTTATACAGTCCAGCTTGTTAAGTTATATTTATCAGATTTGAAAGGCCCTACAATTGCTCATGTAGGAGAGGAGATAGTAGACAGACTAGAATATGGCCTTATATAGGAATGAATGTTTTATTTCACGCGAAAAAATTATTTTTAATTCTCCCAAACTAGCAAACTAATCAGCTTATGATAGATACTCTACCTTACTCCCCAAACTAGGATAATGTCCAGTCAAATACGCTCCCTAATCTAGAAAAAGCTCTCTATTTTGGATACAAAAATAATTACACTAAATAATTATTCAATCACCTGATTCTTTCGATACGGCCTGCCTTTCATGTTTGTGTCATATACCAATTCCTGTTTAAGTCGTGTGACTTAAGCGTTAGCGACCACCGCAAAAACTCTTGATTCCAGAGCTGAATTGCAAGCTGGAAGTTCAAGGAGAACATGTGTGCCGATAGTTTCCCTTTGTTATAATGTTCAAATAAGCACACACTTGAATTCTTATATATTTGTAAAGCTACCCTTAACCTCACTGACCAAGTATCATATTTCCTGTTCCTCTCTACTTTTAAAACAAGATTAGGAAAGCGACTCAGTTACATTAAGAAGCTGATCATAAAGTTGAAACCCTAGTCGGAGTTAGGCATCTCGGGGTTTCTCTCCGACGATAAGACTTTCTTGTAAGACCAAAAGATTAATTACGAGAATAACAGGTAACTCTCTCTTGCACCGAAAGTGGCGCCCAGACTCATACAGATCAAAATTCCACCGACAATTATGTTGTTTGGTGTTGTCAGCAGTGCAAGCGACATCATACCACCTCCATCTCATCCCTATGTGCCTCGGTCTGAATACTGATGGCTTCATCTGTGTCTTAAGCGAGTTAGTGAAGATCTGGATTGTGTGAGTAGTTGCAGGGATGCCTTAATTTTTTCATAAAGAGACTGCGGCCTAGCAAATCAGCCTTAAGGCCCAGGCCATCTTGCCAGAGAACAGCCGAGTGCAACATCCTCGACTTCTTTGTTTGAAGAGCAGCAGAACGAGAGACCAGTAAATTCAGCAGCTACAAAAAGGACGAGGAGATTTTAAATTTTACCAGGACCTGCAAATAGTCGTCGAACCTCTTATAAGGTCGCCAGTTTATCAATAGGAATTTGTTTAAATTGATATGAGACTATTGGTTTGTTGCTTTGAACTTTGCAACACATCTTCTGTAATCTTTCTGCCCAGAATTAGGTTACGGGCACTAGATGAGATGAAGCAATATTCTCACATCGTGAAAGTTGTCCTTTATACAATTCATATGTATTGCTCGGTTAAAAAGGGCTTTTGGTTTCTAAAGGTTAAAAAAGGTATAGTCGTTAGTAAAGTTAACTTCAAATAGCTTTCTGCTTATTTGTAATATTTAAAACGAATCTAAGTAGAATTTTATTTCTTTTAATCTGTATTTCTTAAAACCCTTATATTTTCTTTATTTAACAATTCATTTTTTAATTTTTAAGATATCTATATATGTTTTTGCTCTTTCGCTTTAATAATTGCAAAAATTGGTCACAATATAATCCAATAGGTAAGGTTACTAGACCCCTGGCAGATTAAACTGGCCATTTCAAATGACAGAGAACACGGTCGTTTCGTCAACGCTTCTCTCTCTCTGATTTGCTTCCTTTCGTTTATCTACTTTCTAGTTCTTTTCCGTGACCTTTCCAATCAACGGTCATCTACAAGTAGTCATATTTGCTAGTAAAATTGCACATTTCTCCTACCAAGGTCAAATTCTAGTGAACTTTCCATTAAAGAAAATTAGAAGAGGGTACAATAGGTGCGTCACGGATCAGCATGTATCATACTTGTCACCGCCGGATTAAAGGGTTTCGACTTTCAAAACCTCAATCACTACAAACAGTACGACAAAAAGGATCAGAATGTTAAGAATGACTTTTGTTTCCTCCGGATCATAATGATTTCACGTTTACTTCCTCAAACGGAGGATGAAAGGTCTCATAGCAACTTATATAAACGCAGTATGTTAAAAAGATAAGAACTCATAGCAAATATAGCAAGCCATAACCACTAAAAGAACTTTCATAGCAACGAAGGTAAATTTGAGAGGTCGATAAAGATTCTCTCATATATTTGCTACTTCTGTCCACTACCACATGGGCAAGCCATCAGTCGCTTTAACCTTGGCGACCTGGCGTAAAACCTACCTAAAAGTACTCCATCCCAAGTACTCCATCTTAAATTCCTTCAGCTTAGCTCCTCAATGAGAATTCAAGTGATAGAGGATCATCAATCCTCAAACCTACAGGCCTTAATTCACACATAAGGAACTTTTAGATATATATCTTCCATGCATCTCTTACATATTTCTTCTAACAAGATTTCTAGCAGAAATGCATGCGTTGATTCGCTTATTAGTTTGGGTTAAGAAAAACTGCCTAGCAATCGCTGAGCCAGGAAGATGCATTCTTTCTTGCCTCCAAAGCTCCGCCTCAGACACAATACAACACAAGTCCTTTAAGGGTTTGTAGAAAGCTTCTAGATCTTCGACCAACATAGCCTGCGTCCTTAAAGGACAGAGGCGTTTGAATCTACCAACATGGAAAAACCTCTAAAGGACGTAGATATCAAAATAAGGAAACAAAGAAATGGGTGAACAAAAAAAGGGTTAAAAAGGTAATCAATAAATTATATTAATGATAATAACAAAGATAAGAAGAACAATCCTGTTTTTTTTCATTAATTTATCTCTTTACCTATCCGTGGTGACTAAAAGTGCAGTAATCCACCACTCGAGAAGTATTCTTGGTTTGACAACACTCCAGAATCCAATAACAAAAATAAGATCAAGAATTGTAAATGAACAAAATAATCGAAAAGCCTAACTTAGAATCTCATATAAGGCTTAAAAGCTTTTGCTCGGTCAAATCAACCGCAACCATGAATAAAAGAGAACAAAGTCAAGGATGAAACTCACAAATTCGGATTCTTCGTTTAGTGGAAAACAATTAATTCTTGAAAACAACGAAAATGAAAGAATTAATTATTAATTCGTAACGGGGAGGAGTTCCGTCGAGGAATTCTTCATTTTCGTTTCATTATCTAATAGAATTTAAAAGTCCTTCATTAGTTTGTCCTTTTATAAATGCCTGTTCTCGTGGAAATCACATAATGAAAGAGAAAGTTAATATTAAATGTGAAAGAAAACAAACAGATTAAAAGTAAATATTTGATGAGGGCAGATAAACAAACTCAGTCACTTTACTGAAAGATGGAACCAATCATGGCCTAGGAAATAAATGCACTAAAGTCAAATGGAAGAGCATTTAAAATGTCAGCAATCAAGATGTCAATAATGCATAACCACCACCACTGACTAGGATCATCTTCACTTGAAAAATTACGACCTCTTAAGTACGTGACCAGCCATCAGTTTGTTCACGCAGACTACCTTTTCATATCTATATAGTGTTATTTTTGGCGGCATATTGTCTATTTAAGGTTCATGCCTGGTCATTGGCGCCAATGGCCCCAAACACACCCCGACCAATTCCGCCTCAAGCCACATTTATCATAAACAATATCATCCAGATGCTACTTAGTCGGCCATCTCTCACACAAATTCTCATTCACGCAACCTATCAAACTTATACAAAATCACTTGCCAATGCACCAGGGTCTGGTTTGCCGCATGAGTCGCCTATTGAGATTTGAAAGAGCCACTGAACAGCTGAAGGGCGTTATATCATTTAATCTTTGCATTTTTGGAGCTTGTACAGATGCAGTAGGTTTCCCAGCGCACTTTGTCGAACTCTCTGAGCTACGTGAATGACCTCCATGAAAAGTTTACCTAGATGATTATCGTATTTAATGGGTTGAGGAATAGGTTCTTGCGGTTTTATCAAATTTATTCATTATCATTAACCATTTTAGAAAAACTTCATTTTTAATTGATAACAATATGCAGTTTATTTAATAATGTTTTCTCTGTTATTATTTACGACTTCTTCCTAACGTTCAACTAGTTTTTCGATGCCTCGGCAATAAAAATCTCTGGATTTTGACTCAAAGAATTCGTCTAAATAGATTCTTAATTCCACGTCAGTATTGAATTAAACGCAGCGTAAATTGTTGGAGAGCGATGGGAACAGATGGAAATCCGATGGAGCCAAATCTGGCGAATATGGAGGATACGGCACGATTTCCAAATTAAACATTTGGATGGCGTCTTTTGACATATTGGCAATGTGAGGCCGAGCATTTTCGTGTTGCAGAAGGACTCCATAACGTCGATCAGGTCGCTATTCACGAATAGTTTCGGCGAGTCAATACATTTGTTGAACATAGAGTTCTGTATAGACAATCTCGTTGTTCACAAGGAGCTCATAAAGAATGATGCCTTCACAATCTCAACACACACACAGCATCGTCTTTCGTGGATGAAGTCCTTGCTTTAATCCCGGAAGTGTTTTTTTATTGGGCTAAGCCATTGTTTTCGATGGTTCAAGTTGACATAAACACACTACTTTTCGTCGCCAGTGATGATGCGGTGAAGAAATCTGTACTTATATCCACAAGCAGCTTTGTGACGAGCAAGTACACCCACGGAAATCGTGGAGAATTGAAGTTTGCTGGTTTCGCTCAAAGCATGCGGAACCCATGCACCGAGTTTTTCAACTTTCTCCATTGAATGAAAGTGATTCACTACAGTTTTATGATCACAAGCCAATTGTACAGCCAATTCTCTAGTCGATTGACGAGGATTTTCATGAAGAAGGTCGTTCAATCGATCTTCATCCAACTTAATGGGGCCACCAGAACATTCTTCGTCATTAAGATTGAAATAACCGTTTTTGGAACGTGAAAACCACCATTTCGCTGTCCTTTCTGATAAAGCATTTTCTCCGTACACAGCACAAATATCGCGACGAGCTTTGGCTGCGTTTGAATTGTTCCCGTCTCGATTGAAAATGAATAACAAGTGTCGAAAATGCGCCTTTCTTTCAACTTGACATTCCATTTTAAGTGTACAGGACAAAAATTGAATTAACACAACTTTTAAATAAACCGCAATGACTTATTACTCAACTTAAAGACGTAGCCTAAGCAAAATCAGAAGAGCCTACGCAGTTAAGAGACGTAGCCTAACCTTTGCAAATTTTGCTCTCATTATTTATTATTGTTTCTTAATTTTCTGCACAAATCATGTCAACAAAACTTAAATCAACACAACATTAAAAAAAAACGCATAAATATTTCTACTCTATTGGTGTAAACGGAAGAAGACGTTAACTCACATATTGGAGTGATAAGAAGAAAGAAATGTCAATCTCAGAAATTAAGTTGAAAATGAAATGAGTTTAGCAATTATTGATTAATGGCTCGCTATATGGGTAATCATTTGATTTTGATAATTGATCATAGGGTCATATTATATATTAAAAAAACAATATAGGATTTTGGTGTTTAACATACTACATACCACGCTTGGCCAAGAGGATAAACCATCGTTCATGAATTTATATAGATGACATATTTAATCAACGTGTTTAGAATTTATCATATTATTCATAAATATTACTTAAGAAAATATGGATTTTTTAATGCTGTGTAATTAATAAGATGGTATTTTGTTCATATGCAGAGAGAGCACAAATCCAACTTTTTATAGACATGAATTCTTACAATGAAAAAGTCAATAAAATAAAACTTTACTGCTCTACTGTCTAAACAAATATAAAACGATATCAAGAGACTAAGAGCTTTGTATCAAGGGAAGGAAGTAGCTGAAAATGTCTTACAGCACCTTCTTAGCAAGTTCAAAAGATGTATTTCTGATATTCTGTTGTGTAGTTGAATGAAGCATCAAGTTTAAAACTATCACCCGAAGGAGTAAGATGTGCGAAAAGGAGGCAAATGAGCAATAAGCTCTTGATAGATGAGATCAACAGAAAAAACAGTGTACTATGTCACATAGATCACAAAGATTGGACACCTGAACAATTTTTGAAAATCATGTGTTCAAATAAAAGTAATTATCCACGATAAAAGAAAGACTATTGATTTTTTTCTTTACATGTAATTTTTTTTTAATTATATTTAAATATATGCTTTAGGAAAATTATTTACAAACTTATCTATTTTTTAGGAATTTTCAGATTTTCAGCAACTTTTGGTGTTACCTATGTGAAACGATAATATGAAGAGTCGTTTCAACCTGGTGTTGTTTACCAACGACTCGAAGTTTCAAACTTGTTATGCTCAGTCTTGCACGAATTGTTAGTGTCAGCTAGTGTGTGTGTGTGTGTGTCTTCAGCGATATTTTCTTTAAATATCATTGAAATTTTCAAGAAGTTTATTATTAGAATGTCAAAGTTGTTGGCAATTTGAACCAGATCAATTATGATTACTTGAATAACAACAAAACTTTTTCTTATTTCAGCAGTAATGACTTATTTTATTACACTAGTAACATGACTCACATCCAGAAATCAAGAACTTTAGCACAACCGATGTCTTTAGGAGTAAATTCTGACCTCCTATTAAATGAATACACGAAAGATTGGTTGAACAGAACATTGAAAATCAGTGCCTATTAAAATTGTCCCCGAAATAAATAAATAAGTGATAATTTAAATTTATTAAATTAATCTACATACTTCAGTTAAAAATGAAAATAAAATTGCTCCGGTAAGAACCCGGTCTCTACAAACTCCATAAACTGTATACCTTGCTTTGACTATTTTACTTCTCTCGTTTTTACCCAAAAAATATTTGTTATTAAAGTCCCCATGCTTATGAACAATTTTATAAATTATGGATTAAAAACATTTCTTATTTATTCCGGATAGGATAATTCAATTCAAATCAAGTTCCTCTGCACACTAAAAAGTCTTAATCTCAGGTAAGCATTGCTCTAATTCTCCCTCTTATCTCGTGGAAAATGGTAGTAATCACAAGGAGTTACAAGGAAGAGTAGTACCTCAAAGGACATTGCTGACCATTCTCTGGAGGGAATATTTTGGAAATGCCCTAACCTATGGCATAATAGAAAGTATAGCACAGATCAAAGCTCTCCAAAACCATCTCTCTCACCCGCATTTGCGGTCCAGAAAGCTGAAACGATAACTGAATGTGCTGAAAATAAAACACAAAAGGAAATATTTATCAAAAAATTTAAACCTATCCACTTTTTTCAGATCTATACTAAAGTGATACCATCTAGGTCAGGGTTGGATTATCTTGTCAGGTCGAGATTTGAACTGTTCGGCTGACGAACTGTTCACCACTTCTGGCGGTAGACGGTTCCACGTTCCGCAGATTTTGTACGAGAATTCTCCGCAAATACTAGTATGGAATTGCCATAATTCCAGTTTGTAAACGTCGTTACGTGTATCATTTCCTTTCACCGTCAACAACCTTCTGTGACCTACGTTTTCAATTCCTCGCATTATCTTAAAAGTTTTAATCAGCCACGTTCTTCACCGGCG
The DNA here is from genome assembly GCA_963969495.1 of Ceratothoa steindachneri. Classification (NCBI taxonomy): domain Eukaryota; kingdom Metazoa; phylum Arthropoda; class Malacostraca; order Isopoda; family Cymothoidae; genus Ceratothoa; species Ceratothoa steindachneri. The sequence goes on along the minus strand of OZ018324.1, from coordinate 32,517,431 downwards.
CATCTCCAAGGAAAAATCCCCAGTTCTCGTAGCCTATGCTGATAATTTTTATGTCTATCTGAGGGAATCAGTTTTGTGGCTCTGGCATGTACCCTTTCAAACCGTTCAATGTTCTTCCTCAGGGTTGGGGACAAGAATTGTATGGCGTATTCAAAGTGTTACCAGACTATAGAGTTGTACAAGGCAAGAACATTCTGCTAACTTCGAAGACAAAATGCCTCTTGATGTACCTCAGCATTCGCTGGGCCCTCTTTTTCCCCTAGGGGCACTGCCTGGAGATGTTCAGATGACTGCTAATTAGCACGTACAAATGTTTCACAAGATCAGTGGTATCTAGTTTTTTGCCTGCCAAAGAGTAGTTTTCCCGAGGGTTAGCTTGGCTAATATGCATTACCTTGCATTTGTCAAGGTAAATGGCATCTGCTACCTTTATGACCACTGGCCTATCCTGAGAAGGCTATTTCGCAGTTATTCCACTTGTTTTCGCGAGCTCACACTACCTCCTTGCTTGATATCGTCGGTGAACTTTGCTATCGAGCATATTAGTCCTTCGTCTATATGACTTTTTCAGAGTCCTGTTATAAGATATCTACAGCTCGACTACGGTCACACTCACCCAAAATACCGTTGAAAAGTTCTAGTAGATTAGTGAACATGAACGGTTCTTGCGAAGTCCGTGCTGTGAATCCAAGCTCAGGTTGTGCGACTCTAAGTGCTGCATTATATGGTTTGCGATTATTTTTTCGAGTAGTTCGCCTACCATGGATGTCAGATTAATAGGCCGGTAATTACCCGGGCATTCGCGGTCCCCCTTTTTATAGATGGGAGTTACGTCTGTTATTCTTTAGTCTTCCGGTACCTCTCCAGTTTCTAAAGAACTGTTGAAAATGGTGGTGCGGTATGGAGCGACCTATTCAATAACTTCTCAGAGGACTCTAGTAAGAAAGCGGTTCGGCCTTGGAGACTTATACGGGTTAAGGTTTCCTAGTCTGGCTATTACCTCGTTTCTCTCTAAGACTATTTCGCCATAGGTTTTCGCCCTCTTAGAGATGAACCCCTGACCTTGGAACTTAACCGTTAACTTATCTCGTAAATTGGGAGGAAAAGTAGCCATTCAACAAGTCCACAATGTCTGGTTCTGACTTACGTAACACGTCATTACCATCTCTCAGCCAATCTCGTTTCCCTCGCTTTGGCCAACTGCACAACGGTTCACAGTACTTCGCACTCGGCCACAAAGTATAAGTGTGAACGGCACACCACTGGTTTTTTATTACGACGAAAGGGGCGTAACCCAAACGGTACACCTTTTGAATAATTACTATCAGCATCATAATTATTATGCACAGACCTAGATTGATTACCTCTAGGATATACGCCGAAAGGCACGGAAGGGGAATTTATAAATTGCACATAATTTACCTGCTGGTTGGCACTAAGAGTACTTATATCGTCGACAGCACCATTATTAAAAGTTTTTCTTTTATTTATATTATAACACTGTGCCTTGTAAAACGGCATGAGTTTATTAGCCAGTTTCCCTAATTGGGCAAGAGTTAAGTCTTTTTGCGTGGCGTTGTTAGGAGCGATGTTTGGAGGTAAAGACCAGATGAACTGGTGTCTCACCAAGTCCTTCCCAACTCCAACTTGCAGAGCTGTCTTCTCTAGCTCTTCAAGATTCACTGAAGGTTGTTCGGTCTGCGAAGAAGACGCGATTACCTTCTCGAAGAGCTCACGTTTCGTCCTCTCAAAAAGGCCCACGATTTCTGTTCATAGAAGCGAAGAATTCTGCAACGAGAGTACTCCAGCGGGGAGACGGTCGGCCGTCTCTGGAGGCAATGCAGCCAGAATATGGTAAAAAAAATTCTTCTCGCTGAATTCTTGATATGTGAAAATGCGGCTCCACGATTATGAACCATCCTGAGAATGCTGCTTCATTAAAACCAGGACGTCTAATGGAAATCGCGTTCGCGAGTTTGACTTCTTGGTGTGCAAGAAAATGAGCAGCTTGATGATGTCTTTATGCTCTGCCTAGCAAATCCATTTTGTTGTATGATCACGTTATTCGTTCAACGAAGAGGGGTCACCAGTTATAGGGTCTAGGTATGGTATTCTCTCTTTTAGTTTTGTAGGCTGGGTTAAGTGACCATTGCTTTTTTAAAGGTAGAGGAAATTTGGAGCAGGATTCAACTTCTTTATTAGGCAGGAGCGTAGAAGTGATATAAGTGGCGAACAGGAAATATACCTTTTCTTCTTGATATTAATAACTATTCTGACTATATTTTGATTTTGATTTGATTTGATGTATAAAGAATTAAAAAGTGTAGAAGATAAATATTTAACACAAAAAAACACCTATATAAATAGTTATTTCATCTATTAATATTACTACATAAATTCAACTAATCAGGATTGATATACATTTGATAGTCATTCTTACGTTCATTTTGGAATAACAGCCTTAACGTTGACAAATTAACCAATTAGTTTTTAAACAAAAGCACTGTAATAATTGTACAATCAGTGCTATGATAGATTTATAAGGTTACTAACGCTTAAATAGTTTGCACATAAACACGGCTAAAATTCTTTTTCCTTATTTTTAGACTTGAAAGAAATCTACAAGAAAATTAAGCTCACCGAGTGGTTCAAAGCCGGCAAAGGAAGAAAAGGCGAGTGGAAGTAACTTCAAGAAAAGGACATCGATTTCTACTTTTTCCCCAAGGGGACTTCAAGAACAAGATCAATTTTATACGAGGCAATATGGGAACACTCGCCAGCTTCTCCTGAAGTTCGATGATGTACTGGAAGCTAGGCCTTTCGTCTTCTTGGAGGGGGCCATTTTCGCACAGATCTGCCAGAAGGGAGAGTGGACCGCTGATTGAATGACCTTAGACTAGTTAAAAGGCCGAAAATCCAGTCCTAAGGCTCGGAAGTACTCTGAGGGCAAACAAGGTTGGAATGAGATACTAATGCCACTTAGGAGGCTTCTAGGCACATGAATTACGGAGAATAGCCTTCAGAGGTGCATGTAGCCTCTTAAACATACCATTCCCACTTGGGTGGAATGGTGTGGTGAAGCTCGGTATAACACTTACCAGCTTATGAAGTTCATTCCTCAAGTTGGACATGAATTGGGTCCCACGGTCCAACAGTATTTGTCGCGATATCCCAAATATGGAGAAAACTGTCAGAAATGCTTCAAGGACGGATATGGAGTCTATGTGCTTAATGAAAACAGCTTCTGGAAAATCCGGCCCCGTAAGGGGCGCGGCGATTTGCCATCCTGGCCACCGTGCTGACGGGACTCAGCACCCCGTCTGACCCCAGCTTAGCTTCTTCTTCTTCCTTCAAAACACTTATTTCCTTGCTTTCCATACAACCTCTCCCACAATCTCAAATGCCTCAATAGTAACAAAGGCACCCTCTGCCCCTGGCCCGCCCAGGCCAACGAGCACGGTTGTTTCCGCGCACATTTGGAGCCCTTCTGCGGGCTCTACCCATCCCGGGCGCTCCCCTAGTAAAGCTGGCGGCAAAAAGGGTTCATACCCAGCCCCGGCTAAAACCAGGGCTCCTCCCTCTGCCCCCAGCGTGACCGTTTACCGTAAGGCGAAACTGCCACGCGCCTCCACCAAGTCCTTAGACTCACAGGGGGCAACATCCCTGAATTTCGTCGCCAGGCCATCTTCCGGGGTTACTAAAGCTGTCCTCCGAAAGGAGGACAGCAACAAAGGAGCTTCGGCTCCTTCGCCCACGCCTAGAGGTGGAGCGAGTGGCTCTGAGACTGTGGTTCCTCGGAAAGAGGGGCCCCCGCCTCCGAAGCCGCAACGAAAGCCTAAGGTTTCAAAGCGGAGAGAGGAAAAGACTCGCATGACGAGCACAATCTTCCACAATGAGTCTTCCAAGGTGACAGCACCTTCAGCGCTTTGTCCGGCCAACAGCGCCCGGGGTTCTACATCCTGGAAGCGTACGGCCATTCCAGTAAGGATCTTCTGTTCTAGGAGGACCCCCGCGTCTCCTTCGAGCTAGGCCTAGAGAGCATATTCCTTCAATGGAATTGCCGTTGACGCCGGGCTGACTGGGAAGAGCTGCCGAGGCTCGTCTCGTCCCGTTCTCAGTCAGCTATCTTTTTGCAGGATACTATGATAGGCGCATGCCCCCAGCCAGCCGTCTTGGGGTATAAAGGTCGTGCAAACACACCAGCAAGGGCTAGCCGGGCTGGGGGATGCGTGGTTTACACCCAGCATGATGTCTCCTTTCTTCCTTTCTCTTTAGATACCTTTTTTCATGAAGTCGCTGAGCAGCTGCACCTGGATAGGAGGTATACTATCATTTCTGCATACATTTCACCGTCAGCTAACTTCGACGCAAGGGACTTTCGCCGCGTCGTGGGACGGTTGCCAAGGCCCTTTCTCTTGCTTGTAGATCTGAACGGCAGGCATTCTCTCTGGGGAGATTACTCAATAAATCCCAGTGGACAAGTCCTTGCCGATCTGATCGAAGAGCTTGAGAAGGGTGTCCTAAACGTAGATGAGTTTACGCATCACTGCCTGAAAACCACTTCACTTTCTTGCCTTGACCGATCTTTGTGCTCCTCGGATGCACAGACTGATTTTGATTGGGGGGTGGTCGCTGACCTCCATGGTAGTGATTACTTTCCCATTCAAATATCAATTTCAGGGCAACTTTCGCCTGAGAGCGTACCTCGGTGGTGCTTGGCGTGAGCGCGGTGGCCTGTAACTTAAGAAATGACTGAATTCTCTATCTCAGTCGAAGAGTTTAGCTCGGTATATGAGGCCGTTGAGTTCTTCTCCGACAACCTCATCGCCGCGGGCCTGACTACTATTCCTAGAAAGTCTGGCCGTTTTGCACGCCGACCTTTCCTATAGTGGTAAGCCAAGTGAGAAACGCCCCACAAACGGAAGCGTTATGCATAGATGCGATATAAGCGCCGCTTGAACGATTTCACTGTCTCTGAATTTCGTTAGGCTCGGGCTAGGTTCCGGTATATGTCGAAGCACGCCTGCTGCTCTTCTTGGCGTGCACACGTGTGTTTACTTAACACAAGGACCCCTTTAGCAGAGTTGAGGAAGTGAGTCAAAAGGATTCGGGGCAAGTTTTCGGAGAACATCCCTCCCTTTTTCAAGGAGAATGGGACCGCAATCTCTGACCCCGCGTCACTGGCGGAATCCATCGCGACCGCTTTTTCCGAATTTTCTAGCCGGGTTACTGCTCACCTAGCATTCAATGCACGTTGTGATGTCGTGGAAGGCCGCCGGCTGGACTTTACCTTCAGAGGCGGAGACCCTTTCAACGACACGTTTACTCTGAGTGAGTTGCGCTCCGTTCTCGCTTCGTGCGCGGACACCGCCCATGTTCCGGACAATGTCTCGTACGCCATGCTTTGACACCTGGATGAGCAAGGCATGGCATTTCTGTTAGATTTGTTCAACAGGATCTGGGTGGAGGATCTTCTCCCAGATTTCTGGTGAATCGCTACTGTTCTCGCCTTTCGCAGGCCAGGGAGAGATCACTCTCCTCGCCCAATCTCTCAAACCTCTTGCGTGTGCAAGTTGATGGAGAAATATGTAAATGTTAGAGTAGACTTTTTCCTGGACTGCGAAGGGGAACTGTCTTCTGCAAAGTGCGGCTTCCGCAAGCTCCACTCCACGTGGAAGGCTCTGCTCCGACTGGAAAATGCCGTCTGCGAAGCTTTCCTCCGTAGACAGCACCACGCCACGGTGTTTTTTTATCTGGAGACGACCTATGATACCGCATGGCTATAGGGTATCATGGAGACTCTCCACACGATGGGGGCGAGGTAACGCTTCCCAGTCTTTATATCTGAATTTTTGCGAGATCGTCGATTCCGCGTACGGGTGGGGGAAGCTCTCACCGGGCAAGGAGCAGGAGGAGGATGTCCCACAGGGAAGTGTCCTCAGTCTCACACTCTTTGCCCTGAGCATCCACGGGATCACCTCGCTGCTGCCAGCAGATGTTCTCGCTACTCATTACGTGCACGACCTTTCGATCTCTTTTGGCGCGGCCCAGATGCCAACTCTGGAGCGTCGACACCCACAGGCGTCTCTCGCTATGCCTAGGCGCACAGGTTTCGGTTTTCTTTGGCCAAGACTCAGGTGGTGCTTTTTGTCGCCATACACGTCTCCACCCTGATCCAGATTTGTTTCTTAATGGAGTGCGCCTGGATTGGTTGAGTCGCACCGTTTCCTTCGTCTTGCATTCGACCAAAGCCTCACCAAGGAGGCTCATATTCACAGCCTTAGAGTCTCTTGTACCTACTCCAGGGATATTCTCCGTTCCTTGACGTTCAGCGCTGGGTGCGCTGGTAGAGCTACTACCCTACTTTTTTATCGATCCGTTGTTCTTCCGAAGCTCTAATACGGATGCGAGTTTTATGCATCCACAGCCGAGCGTTTATTGTAGGAGGTTGATTCGATCCACGACATCGGCCTTCGTCTTGCAACTGGTCCTTTACGCACTTCCCCCATTGAGAGCCTGTTGGTCGATGCTGGGGAGATGCCACTCGCTCTTTACCGCGTGCAGTGCATCACTCGCCTGTACGCACGAGCCAGGCGACTCCCTCAGTCGCCAAAAGCTTTAACTTCATCCGCAGCTAATCTCGACGGTGCCTATACCGCCGAGAGACGCCAGTCATACCCTAAGTCCTTTGGGTTTAGGGCCAGCAAACTCCTTCGAGAGCCAGATATAGCTCTCGGGCCGGTGGCGCCAGTGGTCCTTCCCAGAACGCTAACATGGAGGGTAGCACATTTGGCTATTTGTCGCCACGCCTATGCTCCCAAAGCTTGTACGGCGCCGGGAGTATTGCGTTCAACCTTTTTGGAGCACATCTCATGTCAAGCTAGAACCGTGCCAGTGTCTACGGATGGCTCCAAGTCAGAAGAGGGGCTCGGCGTCCTCGCCGTATCCCCTCTGTTTGAAGTCAGCGGGGCTCTTTCAGTTGCTACGTCTGTCTTAACGGCCGAGCTGCTGGCAATACACCACTCGGTACAGGAGATTACGCGACGTGCCTGGTTCGGAGACCGGATTGTGATCTATAGCTACTCACAAAGCACCCTGAGTGCTCTCAGGGCATTGGAATCTTCGCATCCCCTGGTTCGCGATATCCGGGACGCCACGGTTTTGGCGAGCCGGATAGATGTCGAGATTATCTTCTGCTGGGTTCCTGGACATGTTAGAATTGCGGAGAATGAACGCACCGATGAGGGTGCCGATGAGTTTGGCTCTTCCTCACAGCGACTACATGGCAGTAATATGGACAGCTCTTTGGACTGCTCGGCAAAGAAGATGGGAGACGGTCAAGGGGAACTCAAAGTAGCGTGCCATTGCGCCGCGACTGTCCCGATGGACCTATCCTTCAACGCCGTGACGGCTTCAGGTCACTTTCTGTCGTCTCCGAATTTGACACACTCTTGTGACGCATTGCTATTTGATGGAGGGCTCTCATGCGCCCTATTGCGACGTCTGCGTCGTTCCCCAGACTTTTCGGCACATTCTTGTCGAATGTCCCAGTCTGGGTAATCTTCGCGCACGTTACCCGTCATGGTACCGGGATGGGCGGGGTCGCTACCGCCTGTCCTTTGTACTCGGGATGAGTGCGTGCACATTGACTGGTGGACTTGTTGACTTTTGGGGGGAGGCCGGTCTTCTCCCTTTTATTTAACTAGGTTTAGTTTTTGTCTTTGTTATTGTTTTTTTATTGTTTTGCCTGTGTTATTTTTATTGCTTTCTAATTATTATTTCTTTTTATTGTTGTTTTTTGTTCAAATTTTTTAAAGTAGCCTAGAACTAAACTGTTTTTTTACGGCGACTTATTCCTTAGTGGGAAGTCGCAAGATAGCCCCTTAAAAAAAAAAATCTGGAAAACCCGGAGAAAAATCAATGCTCCTCAGGATGTACTTATTTCCATCGGAAAATGCTTGAGAAAGTGGCCTAACCAAGTTGATGGCAATGCGAGCAAAGGGTTCAGTAATGATAGGCATCGACTGTACTGAGACTGGTTCTACTCGTCCTTTCGTCAAAAGACGTTGACACTTGTCGTAGGAACAACAGAAGGCTCTGATGTATGTTCCCATGCTAGGCCAATAGAACTATTCTGCGAACTATAGTTCAGTTTTACTATGTAACCAATGGCTAGACAAGGAGCTTGTGGGGGGATAACCTCGAAGGAACAGCGTGAGAGGAAGCGCCCCTTGGAATACCCATTTCAGTTCCATCGCTTTAATCCACGTGATCCTTGATGTGGGAAGTTTAGAATCTTCAAGAGTGAAGCAGCCCCACGCTCAGTCACCGGACCCAGCTGAATTTGCTTACGGACGCTCTTCACTCCCCCTCCCTTGAGATATTGCCAATCACTCGCTTCCCTGCTTCCTAGGCATGTCTATTCTCCCGCGAGCGCAGCCATACTAACCTTACTCCTATATCATGAGCCAAACTTGGCTGTCTAATCGCCTCGTTATCTCGAAATACGTTTATATAGACTGACGTCGAGAATCTTATAGGAGCGGCCATGCCGTGGGGATATCTACCGGAGCAGCAACCTGGCTATTTAACCCTGAGTCCGCCATTCATCGAGGAGATTGAGAGTCTGTCAGTCCTTCCGTTCACACCGTGTTGTCTGATCCCCCGTGAAGCCCCGCAACCCCTGTTAGATTCGTACCTCGTCGTTAAGATCTCACCAGGATATCTCCCTTCGTTAAGTTTTGGCCCCTTACAAAGAAAAGCTATCGAGCCACCTTCTTCCCGGAAAACTGTGTGGCCCCCCTCATCTCGGACCTCCTTCAAGACTTCCGTTCCTTCTTGTCTGAGACTTACTGTCGAGCCGCTGAACCGTATGGTGTTTGAGATTCCGAAACTCAAAATCAAGGAGGCGGTCCACCACTCCTTTAATTGCCCCTAAGCATACCGCAGGCAGCCTAGGGTCGGCTATCATCCCGTGCTTGTGTATGAGCCCTTGCGCTGAGCGAGTCTTGACCGGCTTACCTCCACACGGCTCTCATGAGCAATAGAGAGCATAATAGGGCGAAAATCATGCGGGGCAACCAGGGTTGACCTACCTACCTTATTGTGACGATCAGATGTCAAACACTCGACACGGTAACCTGTGAGTAATGCTTTCTTCAATAAGTCGTAGTTATTGGCGATAACAGCCAGCAGAGAAGTGTACATTTCAGCCCATTACCGGTACTAAACTTCCTAGCCTCAATGCATATCTCTCAGGGTTAAATTCGAGTAACTCGGCAACTCTTTTAAAGCGAATGAGGTTGGAAATAATATCTCCCCCATCCTGTAATAGAGGGAGTTTTTGAGGACTCATTGGATCATTTAACTGAGCAGGATTGACTGCTGGGATTCAGGGATGTGCGCCAACCCAATCTTCTTTTTTGCTTAAATCTGGGCTAACTGGAGCCTTCTGTCTTTTTCCTACTTCTTCCTCTTTCTTAGCTTGAATCCGGGCTAATTCTGTCTTCTTCCTCCTTCTTAGCTTGGCGTTCTTTCTCATGCTCCTCACGTTCAAACTCTTGCTGTTTCAGAACAGAGTGGCCGATCCCGTTCCCTGTTAGGCCCAAGTTCACAGCTTGTTCCTCGAGTTTTTTAATATAAGACATCTTAACAGAATAGGACTAAATACACAAAGAAATGAAATACACAGATCAGCAATGACGAAAAATTATAATAATGACCATAACCCAATATTCTTTATATCTTAAAATAAATGTAAAGTTAACTCTGCAAGCAAATAAAATAAACATCCAGAGCTAAATAAATAACACAAGCTAACTTAAATAAATAAATACATAGAAAAAAGGTTCATGAAACAAGTTAAATAAATGACATACAATGTAAAGCGGCAAACGTAACTACATAGTACTCAACAAAATACGGGCAAAAGCACAGCCGCGTAAACAGAGGCAATCAACAAACCTCAAAAGAAATAAATGATACACCCCAAAAAGTGTCAAAAGTAATTAGTACATAATAAAGAAGAGCAGAGCACAGCCGTGTAAACAGAATAAATCAACAAGCCTTAAAAACACAAAAAGCTATTAATTCTAAGCAAACTAAGAATTCACTTCCGGGCCACAGACAGTGAATGCACGCTCTAGGCGACTTACACGCCAAAGCAGATAACAATACCAATCCTGCCAAGGTCGCCACTTGTAAAGGCAAAACGAGGAACTATGTTTTGCAGGCCCCATATAACAAATAAATAGGTCCGCAGGAAGGTGTTAGATATCTGCGAATGTATAATAATACAATGAATGATTCAAATATATTAAATAAATAAAGGCTACGAAAGGATCATATTAAATACAAGGTAAACGTATCAAATAAATACAATGCACAAACAGGTGAATTAAATATGTCACAGGATTAAACTGCCAACGACAACACGTCGTTACAAAATAAGCACTGCTACTCCGGACACTAGGTACAGGGACGGAATATACCCACTTCCAGTCTTACGTCCTTTATAAGTAGCTGTAAATCTCGATAACCAGGACCTAAGAATTGGGCGTAAGATGAAAAGGAATATTCCAAATACTTGTCACGGAAGTAGTGAAGAAATACTAGGATGACGGTTGTTCTGGGAACGGGTAGAATCGTACGAGCCCAAGTGCATTCCAACTTCCTGGTGAGAGACGAGTATATCGGAAGCTTACAATCGGTGCAGTGGTAGAGGAAGTAGCGACATATGCTGGCAGGGGTCTGTAGATATCTGCAGGTCCTTGCTGTATGAACTCCTGATTGGCTCTACTTCTTAAAGTGCGGGGGTCCCTATTTATATCCGTCTACGTGACGAAATTCAACCGGCTTTCAGGTCGTCGACCCGCTCTCCAGTTGGTATGGCGTAAACTAGGTAGTAAGTTATTGATCCAAGCTTCCCAGAGGTATCGACTTAAATGCAAAGCGGTCGGAAAGAACGTGATATGTTATCCTTAGAATAATTATAGAGACGATATCAAATTCAGTGCATTAAATTCTATTTAATTTTCAGTAGCATTTCTCACTGAACTGAAGTACATCTTTTATTTTTTATTATAATAGAGTCTAAGAATTTCCGAACCCCTCTATTTCTATGATAACACCGTCCATAAATTTTGCCAGATAAAATCGGAGGTTTCTAAAATTTGTGTTTGATAACCTACCGAAATAAAATAGGTATAGGTAAAGGTAGTCCAAACGTGGTTGGATTAAGCAAAAATTATCAGTACATAACTATTTGACGATAAAAGTTGAAGTGTCCAAAATGATCCGAACTCTTGTTTCTTGTTGCCTCATGTGGTAATTGACAACAGTTTGTCCAGTACAGCCAGCCTGCCTCTGAAGACTCATTCGTGCCTCCTTGTTTTCTCGGGAGGAGGGGAGTGTTCTCTTATGTCAAAGATGGAATCTATTACGCGTTGGGCGTCATGGTTACTGGCAAGTGGTCGGGGTCAAGGTCCTTCCTTAATTCGCCTCTCCCTTGACTTGAAATTCGCCTTTACTATCATTAGCCAATTCGTTCGCCTCAGCTAAACTTCTTCCCCTCACTTACATTTCTGCTTACTTTACCCCTTTCATTATGAAGCAGATTTCAATGACTCCTTGGCTATGATGCCTTCGTCTGACTGTGTACCATTTGTGAAGAAAAAAATATGAGAAAGAGTGCGACTGACAACCAGTAGAATTCTCGAATCTTGTTCACATCATAGTTAGTACCTGTGGTATTTTGCATGTCTCATCGTCGCCCTAAATTCTATCCTCGGTTGCTATCGGACAATAGATATACTACAAATCCTCTATCACAATATCCTTTGTTCTTCTACATAAATGCCTTAATGAGAGCCGAGGACGTGCTATTTTATGGACTAGCTTTTTGGAAGATTTTGGAAGTTTGAAAAAAGCTCTTTTACAAATGTTTTCATCTTTGCCTGGATCAGAAACTCCAACGTTTATTCAAAGGGGCCCAATGAAAGCTCTTTATTCACTACCTTCGTTTTAAAACACACAGGAATATTTGCTTTCAGTATGACATGTCTTGCATTCTTCTGCACGAAAACGCTAACACAACGTTCATTAGTAATGGACAGCTGAAATAATGGTTAAAATACGAGATTTTGTTAACACTACTAATTAGACATTTAACCTCTCTCATAGTAATTACAAAGGAAAACAAAAACGGAAATTAATTTATGATTGTGGTAATATTATATGATTATACTTGTTAAGTGTGTAACTCATCGTACATTGGCTTTACAGTAAGATCAACCTTGGGAGGATAAATTTGAAATCATGCTTTTCATGAAGAGGAAACACAATTTAGCTCTGAATACAGGGCACTTTACTTGAAATTAAGATGAAAATTAATTTCAATATAAAACTAAGGTCACCTCACCATATCTTCATCTGAAAAAAATTAGAACTCTATTAGGTAACACTTCAGATTCGGGGTGCACCGTAGGTGGCACTGTTAGTAGGCTAGAATTTTGAGCTACAATATATCTCTTATGACGTCAGACGGTAGCTTCAGATGTGAGCAATTACGGCGTTATATTTTTTTGTTGTTTTGGGGAATTGTAACTTTAGGTCTGTATTATTTACTAAATAACTGCGCTTCTGCTCGTTTATAGTTTTTTCCAAGTTAGGTAAGGTTTCTTGATGTCTTTTATTGTTTTTTGTTTTGTTTTCGTATTTTTTGTTTGCTGCGAACGATAACAGCTTCTTACTGGCAACATCGTAGCTTATAAATAGGACCCGTTTGGCAAATGTTGTTCGTTATGGCGTTTTCGTGCTCTCCATGTCCTTCTTTGTTATTCGAATTCGGCTTTAGTTTGTATGATCGCGAAAAACTTTTAGATTATTTAGAGGCGCATAAACTAATCAAGAAACCTATAAAAGTAAGAATTGTTTGTTATTAGGTTAGGTTTTTCTGCCAATAAAAAGCTGTTGGGGGAAGGGGGGGAAACCCAGTAAATTCAAGGGGACTGTTCGTGGGGTAGATATCAACGCGGGAAGACCACCCTGCGATGATCCTGAGTTTCAATCATTTGGGGAGAGGGGGCCTGGGTGGCGCAGCCGCGCAGTATATACTCATATACAAAAAAATATAACGCCGTAATTGTTTACATCTGACGCTACCGTGTTACGTCATAAGACATATATAGTAGCCCAAAATTCTAACCTATAAACAGCACCACCTATCGTGCGCCCCGAAACTGAAGTGTTACCCTCTATTATTCGCCTCCCATTCCCTCCTTAAGTCTTGCATCCTTTATTCATTGCACTTTGTCACCTCAATTTATTATCATTTTAATGGCAAGGATAACACCTTCATTCATGAATTCATTACTGTCGCTTCCTTTTCTTGCTCGTTTATTCGAAAAATGTACTTGCTTCACCTTAATTACAGCTACTTACATGCGGGGAAGTAGGAAAGTTATATTCCAATTCATCTAGCCAAAAGTCTTTTGTGACATCGTTAAAAACATTTAAAAAAAATAATAAAAAAAGAAACTATCTTTTCTCGTATAATTTATAATCTTTTCCTATTTAAAGTCATTAAAAATGGTCGATCAGTCGTGGGTTAATTCACTATGGTATTTCCTGATCAGAGAATTTAAGTAGTAAAAATTAGTTACGGAATCCTTTTTCTCTTTATACTCAAGAAGCAATTGATAAAGATACACTAGGTTGAAATGTAGTCAATTAAAGACTAGTAAAGCCCCGAGGGACAACGTAAGCATAATTAAATGATCGGGAAAAATGGTCTGTCCCTATTCCACTAAAATCAAATAATAAATCAAAATTTCGTTTGTTCCATGGAAAATTTCAGACAGAAATTAATTCGCATCAATAAATACTGAAAAATATATAAAACTACAAAATCACCAAACCATAACCTAAACGACCATGTCGAGGAGAAATAGGTTACCTCACTAGATAATATATATATTTATATATGAAAAACTCACAAAGTATCACGTGAGGGTGGCAAATGAATGCAATATCCCGCAGGAAAAAATGAAAAGGTGTTTCCAAGTACTTTCGAACTTTATTAAGTTCCTTATCAAGGATAACTACGAGAAATAGTATTATATTAGAGGTATATATACGAAAGAAAAATAATAAAGACCGCCTCAAAAACAAGAAATCACCAATGAGGAAGAGGGAAGGGGGAAGGTAAAAAACACATTAAGGATTACAAAAAGCAGGTAGTATGGTCAAACTAAGTCGAAGGAAAGGGTACAGATTCAAGGAAATGGAGATAGCCTAACGAGTGAGATTATTAGACACGATGAGCAAAAGGGGGAAAAAATACAAAGTACATAACAGAGCAGTGACAATTAAAAAATAAAAATAAATAATAAAAAAAAATTAAAAATTTAAAATAAAATAGGGGCCACATAACTAAAGAATGTATCTAAAAAAAACACTAGGAACGCAAGACAAAACTAATTTCTTTGAGTATTAATCTTCTAATTATAGCATCTATTTTATATAAACCAAAGGGAAAGGTTAAAATTATCACATTGGCTTATAAAAGCACATTCAATGATGTTCCTTTTTATATGGTCATTGGAACGATAAATAAATTTGGCCGAGTTCCAGTTAATTAAATGGTTCTTATCTGACATATGTCAGAAGAGGGGAAGATAACAGTGCTTTCTCTGTCCTGTTGCTCATCGTGTCTTATTATCTCCCTCGTTAGTCTATCTCCATTTTTTTGAATCTGTTACCCTTTCCTTCGAATTAGTTTGACCTTACTACCTGCTTCTTGTAATCCTTAATGTGTTTTTTTACCTTCACCCTTCCCTCTTCCTCATTGGTGATTTCTTGTTTTTGAGGCAGTCTTTCATATTTTTCTTTCGTATATATACCTCTAATATAATACTATTTCTTGTAGTTATCCTTGATAAGGAACTTAATAAAGTTCGAAAGTACTTGGAAACACCTTTTCATTTTTTTCTGCAGGATATTGCATTCATATATATATATATATATATATATATATATATATATATATATATATATATATCCTATTATCCCGGATGCTGAGGGGTCGTCGTACTACTCCTTATACTCCAATCGGCCCGTGCTCTGAATGGGATTATTGACTAAGAGTGCTTAGAGGTGGGCTACGGATGGATTGGAATAAACTTTGCCAGCAAGCGACCCAAAGGAAGTTAGATATACAACAATATAAAAATAAAGATTTAATGAACACTAAACAAGAAAATCTATATATATATTTCTACAAATAAGGGTCTTTGAGAGATAAATTATTAAATGAATCTCGGATATCTCACTTGGCTTGTAAATAACTATTCACTATGTAAATCCCTATACACTTGTAATGTTGGTAAGCTTCGCGGTGAAGTTGAGGAGTGTGATAGGGAAGGGAAACTTTGAAACCTGATGTTCGGGTGGCGCTGGTGAGTAAAGGTGGTGAGATAAAAGGTAGAGACAATGTAGTAGGTTCTCCAGGAACTGAACTGATCCCACAATTCCGTCACGATTCTGCTGGAAGAAGGCAGTGACGGGAGCTTTTTGATAAAGTGGGCCCCACGGTCTTGAACTCCAAGAAATCTTGGGTGCCTCTTTGAGTGGGGTGTCGGGGGGGGGAAAGTAACCTATCGATGCGTATGTTTACGGAAAAAAGCCAAGATGTAGTTTTCTCGCTTAGGGAAACAGAGTGAGGCCGTTTGTAGCTTCGGCTCTGATAACGTGAGTACGAGCCTGGGTCCGCACCGAATTTCAGAACAACGGGGTAAGGAGCCTTCCTAACTCAGCTGGATCTCCTCTCTGAAGACTTAGCACTTTGACGATTTACCACTACACTAAGATAGATGGAAATTCCTGCTCCACCAGACGCTGTGCAAGCTCTACTACTGATGGTAAAAAGAATTCCTCCTTTATACTCAAAACACGAGAGAGGTTCACCTGGCTCCGGAAGTAGATTTGCTAACAAGCAACCTTCTTCAGGTGAGAGAGACTTGATTATCTCCTCAATTTTGCCAAGGTGGGTTGCCATCTATCGATTTCCAGTCTAGAAAGAAACGCAGGGGTTAGCTGAAATGGTCGGCGGGTTCTTTCGGCGGGAGACCATTAGATTTGGGCCGGAAGGGGAAGGTTTTGATAACCGACCCGCCCGGAAGGGAGGTGGAGAAATGTGAGTTCATTATGCTATATTCCTACAATATCCCTCTCTCTCTCTCTCTCTCTCTCTCTCTCTCTCTCTATATATATATATATATATATATATATATATATATATATATATATATATATATATATATATATATATATATATATATATATATATATATATATTTATATATATATATATTGTTTATGAAGAACGAGATAAAGACCAAGGAAATATGTATATATATAGTTATACATACATATATCCTCAAATGAACGTACACGTCCTTGCTATTTACAAGTATCTTTACTCCGTAAAAGTAATCCGTTAGTTACATGGTATAAGGGTGCGAGTTAATAGAGGGGCCGATATTTTTTAAATGAGTTTACCAAGTTGTAGTTTAAAGGTATATTTAAAGAATTTAAAACAAAAATATAATTTTAATGAGTCACTAGTTAACATATATATAATATATATATACGAGAAATATAGTTATTTTAAATAAAGGACAACTCTGACAGAATACAGATTAAAGGGCAATCGGTGAACGTTAATTACTCGTTAATCAGCTTTTAAATAGAATATTACAAATTATTATACAGAGAGAATATTTAAATGTCGCAAAGTAGGTTGATTATCATGAGATTAAAGCAAATGGTCGTTTTACCTTTAATAGGGTTAGCTCGTGGAAAGGAGGAGGCCAGCGGACGAGGCCCCTCGAGTGAATATCCTTCAGCTGGTCGGCGGGACAAACACAGAAGGCCCTTGGACGTGGCCTCATGTTAAATATCCTGATGGTCACAAGGATGAAGGGTGAGAGGCGGGCAGAAGAAGAGTTCACGATCGTTCTTGAAGAAGGATGATATAACGTCTGTTCCAGAGAAGTATAACATCCAAAAATCGATACGCTGTTGTGGCTCGGCACGCAGTCTCACACGGGAACCTGGAGATGCATGAGAGGGGGCGGAAGGTGAAACAATAGGAATCCTGGCGAATCCTTCGCAGACCAAACGATTTGAAACCTGCTCGGAACAGAATAAGGCTTCACAAAAGACATTGGTCTGCCTGGTGATATCCGATCTCGAGGTATAATCGAATACCGGGGAACTTGAGGGATCAGACAGAACGACCTAAACCAAAGGTCAAGGCATTTAAATGACGGAGAGTACTGATGCTCAATCTCTGGAAGGGACAGACGTCTGACAGAACATTTCTGCTGCCTAGAGGGATTAGAGTTTGTCGCCCAACCCAGGTCCTAATGGCTTTCAACGATGTGGGCGGGAGAGTTGGCAAGCAGCCTCCAAAATACAGAGATTAGCGTTTCCACGGTGGGATTAAAGCTTTTAACATGCTCAACTTAATAAGTGAAAGTCCAAGGCAGCTGGCAGATATTCAAATTCTTTCTTTCTCCGCTTGTTTTGGACTATCACATTACTACAAGTGGAGTTAGATTTTTCGAACGGAGTGAGGAAAGAAATTTAAACGGCAAATTATGAGGATATTTCTATTTGACTTCTATTTCCTTACAGACCAATAATTGTGAAAGACCAATGTTTATCCTCTTCAGAGTCGGAAGAAACAATAGGTACTTAGAAAAATGTCATTTAAATATGTTAAGCAGTTAACTATTCCCATTAAGGAATAGATGTCGAGCATCATTTTATAATTGCAACATGGTAGCTAATGTTGCATCAAATGTGTAGTTATTTTAACAGATTATTAAATTCTGTATGTTTATTGGCTTTCAAACTGAACTTAATGCATATGATATTAAGTATTGTATTTCAAGTTTCATTTATCAGGTTGTGAAAAGGATTTAGATAAAATTGAAAGAGATTTGAACTCTACCGAATATAGATGGCCTAAGAAAACAAATTAGTCAACTTCTTTGTTTAGTTAAAATTTTACAGTAACGGAAAAATTTGGTTTTACTGGTAGCATACTTACAGAATTTCATGCATACAACCGATAATTTTACTCTTCTTAAACTCTTACAACGCACTAGACACAAAGGAAAATAAAGCAAAGGATAAATATATATATATATATATATATATATATATATATATATATATATATATATATATATATATATATATATATATATATATATATATATATAATAAATTATATGTTTTGCAGACAACATAACAAAATTAATAACCTGTGCAAATCTGAAAACCGATTAATTAAGACTTTGATGCTAAATGAAGCTAATTATGACGTAAAATAATATTCGCTTTTCTTGACATGAACCCTAATTTTTGTTTGAATCTGGAACTTTCAATAACTTATATGACAGGTCTGTCAATTATTGTTTCACTTTGAATAGAACAAGAAAATAAAAATTAACATATGCAAGTTATATGCTTTTTGCTCTCTAATTTTATTGATACGTTCCAAAGTATGAAATTATTGAATTTGTTATTCTTATATACGTCTCGTTTACAAAAAAAGAAGTTTCGTTTTTTAGTGTATTTTCCTAATTTTGCTTCGAAGGTGGAGAATATATTAGAACCTATGGAAAAATATAAGAATCATGGTACCCTGTAAAGTCCGAGTGTTGTATTTGTATTCTATCAGTTATAAATAAGACCAATTTATATGATAACCCCATATGCATTTCAAATTGTTATTTATAATATGTAATACGATTCAGAGACTCCAAAAAAATATAAGTAATTGCCAGGATTTATAAAAGGAAAATTTACTTAGAATTCTAAGGATATACGCAAGAGACCTTTCCTAAAAACCTTTTTTTTACTTAATTTTGAGGGCATTGGTGTAATTCTTCTATGTTCCGAAAGTTTTTATAGGGCCTGATATTAATGGAGCTAACTTCGCTTACCAAGTAGATATTCGCTAACGAAGTAAAACTCCCCAAATCACACTTAGAATTTTAATTTCTTTCATTAGAGAAGGGACATATCCGAGAAGAATAAATTCCATATTTTCATACAAAAAAGGTGTTCTTACTTCCCAACATACACATGACAATAGCTGGCCTATGCAATTAGTTATTAAACACTCATAGGGAACTTTTCTCTGGCACGCAAAATCAATACTTCCAAAATACAATCTATATTATTTTTCTCTAAATGTTAATGAGTCCTTCTGCCAGCTGGCAAAACACACAATGGGAATACTGAAATATCATCTTTTCACAAAATCTAGCTCCGTTTAGACTAAGATGGCGTTCTTGAGTTCTCGTGGAAGAGGATTAAACGACCTTTAATCTTGTGCAGCGGGGAACATAGTAGGCTTTGGAGTAGAGAAGAATTCGCTTAACCGAGGATTAAGATTAGGTAGACTGAGTAAGAACACTGATATTCAATATGGATTACCAGTAACAAGGAAGTCACAAACGGAGCAATTTTGGATCTTTATTAACCCGTAAAACGTGGGTAGCTTCGGGGGAAGAAAAATTCCAAATGTGTGTGTAGTGTGCTCATGGAAGCTTATTATTCTATGACGTCTTTCTGTCTTCTTCTGTTTCTGACACCTTCTGATCTCTTTCTTCTACTTGAGTTTCTGAGTGTGGCGGCATATATTTGTATTATAAACATTGGGCGTGGCCTATTATTATCCAATTATGTTGTTAGGGTGGAGCGTATTCCACTCCGTGTTAATTTGTGCCCATGGAGATAGAGATTTGTTTTAGCCTCAAAAACCAGAGATGCGACTTTGCGTTTTACACTTCTCCGTTAGCCAATACAGTCCGCTACTATAGTTTTTTGTGTCTGCACCTGCAGCTAAGCTTGGTGAACAGCTGAACTTTTATCATGGGTATGGAAACCACTTTGCCTTGTTTTACTGTGGATATTTTTGCTGCCGTGTGGAAGAAGTCTATTCATTTCCTATCTAGCAAAGTAAAGCGAATCATAGACAGATTTTAATTGCCTGGCAGAAAGACGGTAATTCGATGAATGAGAGTGATAAGTACCGAACCTACTAAAATATTAACTCAACTCTTGCTATTCTACTGACATATGCCTCGGAGGGAGAAACAAGAAAAATAACTTCACTCTACCAGAATAATAAACTGCTATTCGTGACTCCACTGAAATCAAGCCACCGTAGGCTAAGCACAAAAGGATCATCAGATAAATCTTAGCAAAGGCTATTTTCTAGCCACCCTATTATCCAGAGCAACTATTCCCACAAAAGGTAAATTCTATTTATATAAAAGGATAATACATCAACTCAATTATTCATTTCAATTAATTAAATTGGACTATTTACTTCTATACTTAGTTATAAGGCTAAATATATCATGTATCTCTCTTTGAAATAATATCTATTTTTGACCAATTATATGGTCGGAGTTTTTCAGAAGCTATTCAAAATACATGAATTCTATTAACTGTGCTCTCAAGTTGTTCTGAAACTAATGAAAAGCCGCGTTCACTTGTTAATACTTTGCTTCGAACCATCCAACGATGGCCGAAGAATAAAAGAGATTCTCCATTTTTATTCAGGTCCGAGTCTATTCGTCGGCGACTCTACGTTTGACTATGTCGGTCGCTCGGTCCCCGTTTTGATTTTTATTGTTTTGTAATGACATTGTTGTAAGAGAATAGCATAAGGCAACCACATTTCCCCACCTCCCCCTGGAAGAACCCGCTGACCATTTTAGCTAACCACTGCGTTCATTTCTCAACTGGTTATCGACAAAGGGGACCCCATCTTGGCTTCCAGTCGTTCCCAAAAGTTTGCATAGGACAAAATAGACGAGATAATCAATCCTCTCGCACCAGAAGAAACGCGATTGATATCAAAACTACTACCGGAGCCATGTGAACTTCTTCCGAGTTTCAAGTAAAAAAGCTGAATTTTTTAACACTCAGTAGTAGAGCTTGCACAGCGTCTGGCGGGACAGGAATTGCCATCCATCTCAGTTTAGTAGTAATTCGTCGAAGCATACAGTCTTCAGAGAGGAGATCGGTCCCAGTTAGGAAGGCTCCTTACCCCGTTGGTCTGCAAGTCAGAACGGACCCCAGCTCGTGCTCACGTGTCAGAGCCGAATCTACCAACATCCTCACTCTGGTTCCCTAAGCGAGAAAACTATATCTCAGCTTTTTTCCGTGACCCAACGAGTCAATAGGTCACTTTGCCCTCCTCCCCCTCACAGAGGCACCCAAGATTCCTTGGAGTTCACGAACGTGAGGCTCTCTTTAACCAGAAGCTCCCGTCCTCGCCTTGTTCCAGCAGGATCGTGACGGAATTATGGGATCAGGTCGGTCCCTGGAGAACCTACCACATCATCTCCTTCCCTTACCTCTCTACCTTTACTCACCAGCGCCACCTGAACATCAGGTTCCAATGTAAACCTTTCCTTCCACATTCCCCAAATTCACCGCGAAGCTTACCAACATTACAAGTGAATAGGGATTTCCATAGTGAATAGTTATTTACAAGCCAAGTGAGATATCCGAGATTCACTTATTAATTTATCTCTCAAAGCACCTTATTCTATATATATATATATATATATATATATATATATATATATATATATATATATATATATATTAATTATATATATATATATATATATATATATATATATATATATATATATATATATATATATATATATATATATATATATATATAGTGTCAGGAAAAACTCCAACCACGCCTCGGCCATTCCTCGATAATTGTAACTATTTTCTCGATTCATACGAAATTCGAAACTCCTATGTTCTTTAACATTATCTTTCGAATAATGTAATTACAATGTCCTCACAAGGTTAGCCCGGTAATTATTTTCTTTTCGCAATAACTCCATAACTATTTTGCCGATTCTAACGAAATTTGAAACCCTTATATTTGTTTACATTCTTAATTGAATGTTATAATTGACACAGTCATCCCAAGGATAGCCCGTGAATTATTTTGTTTTGTCTTTAACATCATATCTATTTGACCGATTCTAACAAAATTTGAAACCCTTTTATTCTTTTGCATTCTCTTTTGATTGTCATAATTGACACAGTCATCGCAACGATAGCCCGGGAATTTATTTTTTTTGCCAATAAAATCATATCTATTTGAGCGATTAGAACGAAATTTGAAACCCTTCTATTCTTTTACATTATCTTTTGATTGTTATAATGACACAGTCATCCCAAGGATAGCCCGGGAATTTCTTTGTCCTGGCAATAACATCATATCTATTTGGCCGATTCTAACAAAATTTCAAACCCTTATATTGGTTTACATTCTATTTCAAATGATAGAATTGCCAAAGTCTTCCCAATATTAGTTTGGGAATGATTAGAAGTTCTTAAGGTCGTAAGGTCAAAAATCAGAACAAGCGATTAGATTTGTGTAAGTTTAGTCTAAATTCCTTAAATCTTAATTTGTGGCCTTCAAATTCAAGTAACCAAAAGGGAATCCTACCTCACTTAACAAACAAAAGATGGTTCAATAGTGTTTCAGGCCCTCTCTGTCTCTATAACTCAAACCATTTTTACTTCAGTTACAATAAACACATTCTTTACGAAATTCTGTAGAGAAAACAATTAGAGATTTCTGCCTTGATTTTTCTTTTTTTTTAAATAAATATCATTCAAATGGTTAATGGGTAATTGGATAAAACATTGTGTAATCTCTTTAACCTTTTCATTAGGGACATGATGCAGACAACAAAGATCGATTAGGTCTCTATAAATGGAAATTAAATATAACCTGCTCATTCTAGTAGGTACCGTCCTATTTGGTTAATTTTTTTGTTTGATAAATTGTAAAAACTCAATATTATTAATTGGAAAGCTGATCTCGTGTAATTAAATAATGTGAGATAAAGTAAACCTGGATAAATTAAGGCAAACTGTTTCATGTTCATGAAAGGATTTCCGTTAAGATGAACGCAATGAGGTAGATATGGTTACTTATCATTTCATAATACTTTTGCTACTGTCCCACATGAGTGGTTGTAACAGAAACGTAAAGCGTACCTATGGAAGTTCTTAAATTGTAGTAAGACTTGCTCCTAATTCATTCCCATCCAGTAATCTTAAATGGCCAAATTGAACTCAGCCAAAATTACTAGAGATCTTAAAGCATGAGTACTTGGTTTACCCTCTTCAGAGTATTAATAAACTACGCTGAATTTATATACTATCTACTAGTGCTATATAAGAGAATGGAAGAATATCAAAATAGCGTCGAGAACCATATAGATTATCATTCTCCAAAGAGCTCCATCCTAGTTTCTGGTTGATGAAGTATAAAATTCTCATTAGATGTTGACACACCAGTGCTTTATCCATCATATTCTTTGCCACCGTATGCCTTGGAGAACATGCAATTATCCAGATGCTTAGATGAAGAGAAATACAATTTAAATACATCGTACTAACATTGGAATTGTCAAGTAAAATGATATCGTGGAAAGGCTACAATATAAGGAAGAATAAGCGCAGCTAATAATTACTTAAATTGAAAAATTTCTTTATCGCCTAAGAGTAATATAAACAGAATTTCTTCTTAGTTTGTTCGAATTTACAGGCATTAATAACACTTCAATAGGATCTCACTAACCAAGTCTGGCTTAGTGAATCCAATTTTTAGCGTACTTCGTTTAGTAATTGTTTGCGCGAGCCACTCTTGTTTCCTGGTCTATGTTCTATAAAGTAATGCTGTCTGCCTTTAAGAGGAATTATTGTATGTACTTCTTTATTCTCGACATAGATATCTACGAATTTGGTCAGTGGTGGGTCTCTCTATGTATATAATAAATAGTATCTGGAGGTCAAAGAAAATTATCTCTACTACTTCCTGAAGCTTTCTCTTTGTTTCGTTGGAAACAATCGGAAGAGTATTCTTTTCACGAAATCCGGTTGCTCTATCATTCATTCTTTTACCACTCCTATGTGCGGTATCCTTCTGTGTTGATACTGAAAAATAAAAAAAAACAGCTTCACAAGTGACAGAGGCCCTATATCTAGTTCTAACTCTAAATCCCCTGCCTAATTTAGAAACCACACTTCCTGCCCTCTCTCCCCAAATTGGCATAGCTGTATGAACGATAGTTCAATCGGGATGGTGCTCATCATACCAAGCCGAGTTAACTCTCTGATGCGGTACTCACAAGTGTGGAAGAAGCGTGTGGTGTTCCTCTTCTTCTATTAAGGTTTAAACGTTTGTCTGAAAATTAAAGACAGCATTTGCCTACCTGAATACGAGACTTTCCGCTGTGTGGGTGTTTATGATGTTTTGATTGGGGTGTTGTGTGGTGAGAGTCTAAGTGTTTCGGAACTTAGTTTCATGCATGGTTTGTTGCCTGTGTTTGTGAGGGTGGCTAAGATACCATTTTATTTGTTTATGTAGAAATTAGAAAAATTGGAAGAGATTTTGCTTTTTTGACGTAAGAGGGGCTCCCTCCGCCGAGTGTCACCCAATGAACGACACTCGGGACATGATGAAGAATGGTGAACATAGACCTAAATGGGATCCTCAAAGAGTAAATAAGAAACATGGCTAATTTGATGATGGGTAGGGGCGAATCAATGATGACCACGCTAGAGTGCCGACCGCTCGGACGGGTCGGCACCCCTTGTTCTCAACCTAAATGTGCATCGATAGACACATCGATATTCTGGGCTTTAACAACAGTCTTAAATATCAGAAATATAATGTTGATTTAAATCTGATCGTATTTCATTTTCTCGTATTTTTCAGAGAGAGAAGATGTATCCTCCACCCCCCTAGAACACAACGTCTACCTGTGGCACCTGAGAAGATACACTTGCACGGCCAGACAACCCCGAGGGAGCTGCAAAATTTTCGCAGGAACCCTAATCTGTTTGGGTTCAATTCCTCACGTCGCACCGTTTGATCGGCGAAACCCATAGCGCCAAGAACCTTTGCACAAAGCTGTAAGGCCGCGGAGACTACCCACACACCTGGTGCGCCAAGTCTAATGAGGTCCCCTTCACCCTTATGGGTGACAGGGTATTTATACTGCCGAGGCAGTATAAATACTTCGATAAAAGCTTTGAGAAATAAATACAATACAGACCCCTCTTGATTAGCTTTCACGTGCAGTCTCGTACGCCCTGCTTCACCCCCAAACGGCTTTTAGCTACGAACGCGAGGCGTCACCTCTACCCGGCCTTGCTCATATTTAATGCCAGAGTTCCAACTAATAGACGATAGACAAGGACAGGCATCTATTTCTCGGCTATCGACTACGTTCAACGATTGGAGTACTCCCTATCTCATTTCTCAGCGAAGTTACAGAAGAAGGAATCTTGCAAGTAGAACTTTGCAGTGTTCCGTTTACTGGCCATATCCTGCCTCCATTCAATTAGGCTTTACGTGAGTCTCCCCGAAAATTGCACTCTTTGATTTTCTCTGGAGGCAATCACAGTCATTCTCTCTCAGACTCTCTTACCCGTCGAATCATTTGTTCTCCCCCCCTGGTACCCCGGGTCTCATTTTATTTATTGTCAGTTATTTACTTCTGCTATTAATATTTTCTTTGTATAGAGTAAAGTTATATATTTTTATACCATTTGTTTCTCTAATCCCAGAACCTCTAAGAAATGATCATTTATGCTAAATGCACTTGACTTTGTTTATTTAACCCTCGAGCTGGGACCTGTATCTCGATTCTCTGGCGTCGCCTCTTTACGGTCACCTTACGACATCAACAGTATACTATACTTTGGTGTACGTTTTTTTAGGGTCATGCGTAGTATCTGATCTCATTTCTTTTAGACCCGTAACAGATTTTAATGGATTTTATTCTTGTATATTAAAGGTTCTGGTTTTAGAATCTGTAGAAAAACTTTACCCATTTCCCATTTTTCCCTTCTGTGTGCATATTTTGTATTGAATTTCGTGACGTATGAAACTTTAACCCTTTCCGGGCGTCATAAAATGTCTGCCCTATTGTAAAGGAGTAAATCTTATTTATTTGTATGTATTGTGTTGTCATCTTCTTCATTAGTATTGGGTAACCCATGCTCTCACTAAATTCAAGAATGAATAATTCGAGTATAATTAAGAATTCGCGTCGGGCGAAATAATTACAAGGGGAAGAATGTATTTGGTGAAGTGACCAATATACATGTCCCTACCTACTTCCAGCATACTGAATTCAAATCGACAATCAGATTCTCTCTAAATGCTACAAATTTTTCGTAATATCAAAAACTAACAGTATACAATAATTTTCATTTAATCCCGCCAATCATCATGCACTGAAGTAATTTTGAATCTTCCTTCACAAATAATTTATTGCATATGAGAAGAAACTTGAATTACACATTAGAATTACAAATACTGTACTCATATAGATGCTAATTTATTAAGGACATTACATCAGGCTGGAGGAAGTCTTCTTGATTTCAATCGGGCAAAAATTTGCGTTTGTAACGCTTCCTCTTGTAAGTTGTCTCTGGCTGGTCTCTTTTAATCGTCCAGCAGTAGTCTGCCATCATGTGTCTATCCCAGTCATCTTGGTAGCGCTCTTCCACAGCAATCAAATCCTGATGTTTGCGTTCCACTTGTTCGTCGCTCACAGCTCCCAGATTCTCTGGGATTTGGTCGAGGTGACTATTTAGGAAATGCAGCTTCAAACTAAAGTTGCCTCCCAGATCACAAGGTAGGAAAAGCATATTAGTAACCAGATCCTCGTAGTTATGCGCGTTTTTATTTCCGCAAAAGCTAGGAACAACGCCAGAAAATGAGAGCCAGGCTGCCTTTCTTTTTCATTCAGGGTGTTCACGAATCTAGGATCACTCAGAAGTCTTCGGATTTGGGGTTCATCAAATACTCCTGCTGTTATTTTTTCGTTGACAAAACAGGAAACGCCGATACTATGTACTGAAAAAAATCGTTGTCAGTGCTAAAAGCCTCGACGTACTGCTTCATCAACCCCAGTTTGAGATGAAGTGGAGGGAAAACGATCTTCTTCCCACTGACGATTGTCTCATTAACAATGTTTGGCATTCCTGATTGCAAAGTTTCCCAAACAGGCCAATCTTTTTGAGACCAGTGTTTGTCACAGGCTCGACTGTCCCACATACCTATATAGCATAGGAACATTGTATATCCATTCTGATGGCCAAGAAGGAAGTTGACCATCTTAAGGTCTACACATATGCTCCAATTGTGTTCATGGTACTTAAGTAAATCCCTGACCATTCTTATGTCATCGTGTGTTTCTCGTATATGGACGGAGTGACCGATAGGAACTGCACCAAAGTCATTGACATTAGGCTAAATGACATACTTGAGGCTACGCTTGAAGCTACCCTAAAACAGTTTCCACTCAGCAGGGCTATTGATGTCAAATTTCAACTATGTAAACAGACCAGAAACAGCGTGGCAGTATACAAATTGTTTTTCCTCATATATATACTTAAAAAATGTACTCTCCCTTATTTGGTAATATGATACCCGTACCGATCTGTCAAGCATATGCCTTGTAGAGCAACAAGTCACGTATCAAGTAATTCAAATCCTCTTGAGGTAAACAGTGATGAGCTAATGACTGTTCAGCATCTGATGAAGAATCTGCAGACTCTGAATCCACTCCGTGGACGTACATATCAGCTACATAATTTTCAGCCTCAAAGGAAGCATATCCACTGAAAATCGTAACTGGTAAAAACTCAGAATTAGGTATTAACCGCATTGCCGAGGGTATGTTTGGGTAGTCGATCGTGTGTCGATTTTTCTTGCCAATCCCTTTAGTATTTACCAGACAGAAATATCAGTACGATACATCTTTTTGGGGCTCTCGCCACACCATGGGGATTCCAAAAGGAAGACCATTTCTCTTTCCTTTGTTCCACTCACGAAGATGTTTCACACAACTATAAAAAAACAGCATGTGGGGCCCTCTTCTTAGCTTGATCGCCAAAAGGAACATAAAAATATGCCTTATAAGTGCGGCTCACAAAGTTTGATATATTGCGTCTTTAAAGAACTAGCATGTAACAGCAACATATGTATTAGAAGGTGTCTGGATCATAACACAATTAATTACCTCTTGACAAAGCCATCACTTTAACATGAGACCTAAAAAAAGAAACAGTAATTTCAATATTTTGCACAATAACACTTATTACTATCTTACTACTATGTACTGTGAATTATTTGCTTTCTACAAGCACCCTCTCTCTCTCCGTCTGGAGAGCAGTTTTCGGGCAAACGAGAAAATATAAATTACAGAATAACTATAGCATGTAGATAAAAATGGATCATATATTTGAAATCGGCATGAAAAAACAAATTAAATTGGCAGATGAATCTACGTCACCAGAAAATGTGATTAAAATTGTTTCTCTGTGTTATCGTTGTGTTTGTTTTTTGTTAAGTGAAGAATGGTAGGTCCGCCAAAGGCCACCAGTACTTTCCCTGTGCGTTAAATAATTCCCCTCCCCCTCTTATTTGTGGTGCTTTTCTCCAAAATTGGTCAACGCAATAAAATATGCTTATTATTTAACAGCTTTAAGTTGCAAGGACAGTCGCTTGGGCTCAGCAGCAAGGACCTCTTAGCTTTTATATCGAGAGGAGGAAAGGATCAAAAGAAAAAGAGAAGAGAATGAACGAAAAGAAGAAGAGAAATAGAAAAACGGCAAGAAAGCGAAAGAATCCGCCTTCATGAACTTAACATGAGTAAGACAGAGAACAAGACTCTGTCCATCAGCTCGAGGTCCGAAGCTTTCCCTACAACGTCTGTTTACCTTCGTATTTTCAAAGAAGGCGAGGATTTCGGATACTTTTTAATCCACTTCGAGAAATTCTTCGAAATCAACCATTGGGACATCGAAGCTGAAGAATGGCTCAATTATTGCCCTTGCTAAATTTCCAACTCCGAGATATATTCATATAACTTCCCTTGGAGGCAACAATTAATTAGTCGACCATAAAACCGAAGTTACTAGCGGTATATAACACGATCCCAGACTTTGAGCAATCCAAATTCAGACATGTCCGCGTTAAGCCAGGACAAACATACCGTCAGTTTGGGTACACCTTCAAGAGATAACTCAATTTTTGCTCGATGCTTCTAAAATCCCGCGTAACTACAATGCGTTCGTCGAATTTTTCCTGAGAGAGCAGTTGTTTGCTGCACTTCAAGCTGAAGTCAGATCTTTCATAAAAGTCCTATTTTCCTCTCAATCAAAAAGTGCACAGAAGAGACCCACATTTATTCAGCAAACCGCACCTTTATAAAAAAGAAGGAAAGAAAATGGCCCCCTCCTTTCTCCAAAAACTATGCCAAATAAAGGTAAATGCATTCTGCAAAACGGAAACAGGTTTGCCACGCTAACTGGGCCAGCGAAGCCGAACCACGCTTTCGACCGAACACTGGGACTTAAAACCGTTATTTTCATACCCTCCCTACGTCATCTCTCTCTAGGAGACCCATCATTTGTTTTTCCTGTTGTGTGGAGTGTCACGTGAAATTGAACTGCTCCAGGAACTCTCAGTTCAGGAATAACTCATTATACCAGGTACAACAGTTCTGTGCCACGTCTGCACTTCCGTCAACACCATCGGAATCTTCTCCTCCCTCGACTACCTCAAGTCCCGACGGGCACCATGTAAACTTCTTGTTTGATAGGAATTCTTTCGGAGGCCTATTCGAATTCGGAACGATTAATGGCTGCCGTGTCTCCAATCTTGTAAGAAATATCTGGTGCACCTGCATAATGGTGTCGGACAAGCTGCTTCCCCCAGTATCCCCCGTGCATAATAAATTCGCCGTTCTTGCACGAATACTTGGGGCGCGCCAATCGTTTCCCCTTGTTAAACGCTAAATCGATTGTGCGTACTTCACTGGCTGGGCAAAGGTAGTAGCGTCTCCTATTAAATTCTGCTCCTTCCTTATTAGCCAGTACCCACGTGTCTTTCTCAACTCCGTGGCCCAACCCGTGGTTAACCATTTGCAAGTGGTAAAAGATTCGAAAATACCCTCGTTCCTAGAAACCTGACGTTCTTCAGAATTCAAGGAGGTCATGAACGAAGGCTTCGCAAGAAATCAAAGGAATTCCGATTCCCTCCGACTCCTGTGTGCTAAAGCCCGGTGAAAAGAGAAAGAAGCCACCCGAGGAGAAAAGATGAATGCCTAACAAATTACGGAGGGTTTACTTTGCCGTGCGTGCTTAGAAAACGGTTAGCCTCCGACCAGAGTATTGTGTTTCCCGCGTTCAGACGTTGGTCACATTTTAACCACTACCCATGAGAGCCTATTTTCAGGTCATTATAGCTACACGAAGACTACCCAGAAGATCTTCTTGCGGCATCTGCCAAAAGACTGCCGTCAGAAGTCAAGTTATGCTTGCACCGTTGCAGAGAGGACTCCTGATCTCAGAAACGTTTTCTCCCCGCATCGCAATTAATCTCATCAGTTTGATACCCCCCCCCCTTCCCTCAAACCCCGTCGATTGAAGATCACAGTCACGTACTAACTTCAGTGCATTTTGCCATCCGGTTCCCCGAGGCCGTGCCATAGAAGAATATAGACAGTATCTCGTGCGCGGAAACACTAATCTTCATCTTCTCCCTTTTTGGATTACCCAAGGAAATTCTATCTTATCGTGGTCGCCAATTCACCTCACAACTGATGAAGTACGTCAGCAAGTTCCTGAAGATAAAACCGCACTTTACTACCCTTTTTTACTACCCTTTTTTACTAACCCTTTTCACCCAGCTGGTAACGGGATGTGTGAGAGGGTTAACGGCTCCCTCAACTCCATCCCCAAGAAACTGTGCGCTGAGATTTGCATACTGGGAAATTCCTCATCGCACCTTAGGTTTTGCCCGATCTGAGCTTCTGTATCGACGTAATGTTAGAGGGCCCATCAGCATTCTAAAGGCGCTCTTCTCCTATTTGAAATTAGGCTTACCTCCTAGACCTGAGGCAGAGGTTTAGGTTTTGTAGGCAGAGTGCGCATCGGAACGCCGAGACAAACTTTAGCAGGTATAAAACCTACTTCGACTGTAAGTCCAAAGAACTAAAATTTAAACCCAGTGACGAAGTCCTTTTACTAGTCAACAGGGAGAACAATAAACATTTGAGCCAAAGGAAGAGCACTTTGCCTGTGATCAAGAGACGCGGCCCCTTCAAATAATTGATCAAAACCGCGTCTGGCACTAAGCTTTTCCACATAAACAGGCTTAAAATGTAGTATCAACGCCCGTGTGCCAATCAATTTGTGGCCCTAGACGAAGAATCCACCTTGGAGTCCAGTTACCCGCTCGAGCCCTTGGTCGTGGTACAAATCGTCTGAGTAGAACAAGTAATGAAATATCCTCTTCTCTTGCCAGATACCACCGATTCCACATCTGCAAAATTAAGCATAAGCGCTCAGCTTCCCATCTCCCAGAAGACCCAGTTACATGCGCTACTCCTCAGTTCATCGATGGAATCTCGAATACCTCTGGTTGTGCTACCCAGTTCGAGCACAATATTCGGCTCACCCCCCAGGAATCTGTCTCTTCGAAACCGTACCTCTTTCCCATTCATTTAAGAAAAGCGTTCAATGAGGAGGTAGAGATGCTATTGAAGAATGGTATTATAGAGTCCTCCGAGCCAGACTATTTTCCCCGGTCGTCATGGTGGGGAAGGCAGACAATTCTTATCGGATGTGCATAACTTCCGGAAGTTGGACACTGTCATCCTGTTTGAAGCCGAGCCGATTCCCCTCATCGATTATAATTTGCACATGTTTGAGAAGGCCAAATTCATTACAGAATTAGATTTGTGTAAAGCCTATTACAAGATTCCATTGATGGAAGAGGTAAAGAGGTACACGGCATTCCCCACCGACAAGGGCTTGATGCAATTCCGGCGACTCCCTTTCGATGTGGTGACAGCATGTAGCAATGATAACCGAATGATGAGGCCAATTTTGGATGGGTTGCCCCACGTTGCCTTCTACTGCTACAACATTTAACCGCCGACCCAGAAATGGGACCACTATCTGGCTGCCCTTCGTGCCCTCCTGTGCCGACTCCGGGAAATTCACCTCACGATTGGGCACAAGTGCTACTTCGCCATTGGCACTATTTACTATTTGGGTTTTCACATAGGGAATGACTCCTAGCTCCCCAAGGATACAAAATCAATCCAATTGTCGAAATGCCACTTCCTGTAACGAAGAAGCAGTTGAAGTCCTTCATGGGGTCCGCCTTTTTCTACAAACTTTTTTTATGAACTTCGCATTAATCACCGCGCCCTTGTTTGATCTCCTTATTTTAGTTTATAATTACATTGTTCAAAAGATTTCGACCCCCCAAAAAATCATAAATCTCATGAGGTTGAGTGTAATGAATTCGAATTTGATAAAAATTTCCAATCACGTAACATTTTTTTGTAAATTACCGATTTATTAATTAGGCAATTGATACCAATTTCAACGATCCTAGAAATGTATTTCGATACCAAAGTCAGATTAATTGTGTCCATTGTAATAAATTCATGAATATATAATGAATCAGCATGTTTTTTAGCATTATATAAGGTATTAACCTACATTTTAATATTTACTTCTTCTTCTTTAGGACATTTCGGGTGTGTCACGCTTCAGCTTTATGCAAAATTCCGCCATCATAGCAGGGCTTCATTTTCCCTAATACCTGTATTCTATTGACGTTATATTTTGATGGAACCTCTCTGCAATTCCATCACTCACACCCCCTGCATTATCTTGCAAGAAAGACAAATGAGAATGAAAAAGGGGTATCTTCAGTGACACGTTGCATCCGAGATCTTGGCAGCACTTGATTAGGCTTTCCATTATACGCTCTCTCTGGTTTATCTATTGTCGCCTCGAAGTCCTTTTCACCTATAAGTTGACGAATCTGAGTTCTAATGAATATGTGATCTTTAACTTAGGCTTTCCTTATTTTAGGTAAGATCGATTTGAGATATTGGAAACATGGCTTAAAATTTTTCAGTGCTATGATAAATTGTTTATTAGGCCTAGTTTTATAAGCATTGGTCGCAAAATGATTTTCTCCCTCTTAAATAGTCGCTCATTAATTACATTATGGCATCCAGGCGTCATATTTCCCGAGGTGAGCTTCTGTGTGTACACAATTTTCTGATCTGTTGCTACAGTCCCACTTACAAAGGAAGCATATAAAGTTGGTGTATCCAGTTTGTAGCCAATTAAGAGGGCTACTACTTTAAATTGCACACAAATTAGCCGCCCATGATGTTTGTAAATTATGCGGTCTAGAATGAAAGCAAGGTTCGCATATGTCTCTCTTAAAATGACTGAGTGTCCAAAGGCTTGGTGTTACCAATGTGCAACATTGAATACCCACCTTTAATATCTGTTAAGCAGAAGTAGCAATCCGTTGAATGTTCTTTTAGCTCCCTAATTTTAGCTTTCTCTTCTGCAGTATATGGAAAATAATATAAATGAACACAACAAAAAATATTAAATCAAAAAGAAGTTAAAATAGGAAGCGTTTATTGTAAGTTACAAAAAGATGAAGCTTTATGTAAGAGCTAGCTTTGATTTGAACCTATATAACTAAAAAAATATTGAGCATACTTTCATATATTTCATTGGTTAGGTTGACAAATACTTTAGGAACACCACATCAAATTTATGTCAAAAGTCGTTGAGAACTGTTGGAGTTTTCAGTTTTTGCCTAATAATGTTTGCCATTATCCCGACGGAACCATCAGTGTATTTAACGTAAGTAAGATGGTAACTTAGAGAAAACTGAGGGTGTCAGAAAGAGAAGGAAGTTACCTTCGTGATTTATGCAAAAAATACCCATAAAAAAGGTATTCTCATCTCCGTTTATATTCTTTTCTTTGTTCTAGTGTTATTGATTCACATACGTATTATCGATATTAATGTCCTTTAGAATGATTAGTTCGCTCTCTCTACTGGGTGTCTCCAAATTGAGTGCGTATTTTGATGAAAGTAAAAACTTTTAGGAAAAATTCTCTTTGAATTATATTCATCATGTTCAATTTGTGCTCTGCACAAAATTGTAGAGTTCCATGTACAGGGGGTTTCTAAATTTTAATTTGTTTTTTAATCCTCTTAATGTGATTAGGGTTTTACCTACGTGTTAATCGCAAAACTTCGTGCACTATTGTTTTGGCATATCAAGTCTCTGACTGGCCTTTCTCACCGATGTTCTTTATTCATTTCAAAACAATTTCCAAATTTGCTCAGCAGCTCATTTAAGTTTGTAGCTAAGACATTATTTGTTCCTTCATGCATATTATAAACTGTTTCTTGGTTAGATCATTTGCTAAATCGTTCACTAGATCACCAAATACTCAAACTTTCCACAGAGATAAAGGTATTAACTGTGTGGCATCTGGATATCTTGTCCAATTTTCTTTCACTTTACACCTACTAATAAAGCGATGTAGAAACCGAATTTATGTATCACCGATATCCTCTCTCGGCTTTCGCTCTCTCGGGGAAGCTTCCAGGCAAACCAGAGTAAAGAAGTTTCCCTCCGCCTCAAAATGTCTGTCTTACAGGCTCTCTCGTACGCTTGGATCTGGGTATAGCCGATATATATCTATCTATGGAGGGGGACTAGATTATCCGAGTAGTCAGGAATAGAGCGAAAGGACCCCCAAGAGAACTAACCTTGGCTCCGTTACCAAAAGATGGGGCAAGATAATGAGGAGGAATAAATGGAGAGATACTGATCTCCGAGAAAACAGACAAATAACAAAAAGCGAGTGCAGATTTTCCGTTAATTACCTGCTATGGCTAAATGCTGTTTGAGTTATTTAAAAGAGCCGTAGAAAAATTCTATTTAATAACACAAAAAATATATATATTTACACAAATAAAATAAAAGGGGATTATTCAAGACTTTGGGGGCTTAAGAGTTGGGTTAGAGGGACAAGCTTTGAGTTTAAGGCAGGTGAAGGACCACCCTAAGATTGAGTTTTCAAAGCTGTGCTAAACGAAAATACAAATAAATTATTAGGGGATAACCGGATTAAGGAATCCGCACGCGACGACGTCTAGCAGAAGTTAAAGCTTGGATGACGAAATGAAAAGGGGCAATTCAAGGAGAAGAATTGCAGAAGGTTGAGATTTCACCTCGGAATACCTTGCCGAGCGAGTAGTTGCACTAGTGAACGAGATCGGTGGCACTGGAAAATTGCCAATTGACTCGGGTGAAATTCCGATGGGGGAGCTTCTAGCTATTGCGCTCGTGGAGATGAAGCAGAGCCAAATCAAGAAGAGATCTGTCTCCTGCTGGATTGCCAGCCTGTACTACCTTGTTCCGGTCGAACCTGAGGTTAATTACCGATGGACGATAGGGGCGAAACTAGCTTCGGCAACGGAATAGATTCTGTCAAGGTAATCATATGGCTGGAGGGAAGGGGGGGGGGGATTTCTTCCAGCCAGAAATTTGGGATATCGGATGACTTCCCTCACTCTTGCATGCTTCTGGATGGTAGGCGGGAGGCAACATTGCCTCAAGGCTTGGTAGAAAACATCAATAAGTAAATACAGCTGCGTTCCGGAGCATATTCGCGTGGTTTTCAGGACCGTTCTCTCGTCCATTTTCCTCTTATGTGATAGCCACGTGGAGTATTAGGGTCCACGTGGTGCCTTCTTGACCTAAATTCTTTCACAAATAACAATATCGTTAGAGAAATCTATTAATCTGTGTACTCTATTTATTTCCATCCACAACTTTAAATTTATATCTTTTGCAATACGAGCCATTGTGTTGCTAATGAATACTAGTATGTCAATTAACGAAGTGCAACGAATGGTTAACGGTTCTGTCCTTGCAATTCGGAATATCTGGAGGCAAGATTTCTCTGGGCTCGGAAATAATCGCTATGAATAATTAGAAAAAATATTTCTTGGTCTATGTGATCAACTACTTCAATATTCCCAAATTCTAGTGAATGGTAGTACGAGGGGTGGTCAATAAGTTTTGCACCTTCTCCATTGTGGAAAAATTTGTGACTTACGATCTGCGATCAGCTACTGATTCTTAAATAGATGAGGCAGGAGCGTGCGACTGCAGGTCCTGACTTGTCATAACCTGTCTTAACACCCCCACAAACACTCATCCTCCTTCTTCTGTTTTGCCTTACAGATTCACAAAACTTATTGACCGCCCCTCCTATCTACTAGACAAAAGACCTAAACTTGAATTCCTGCTTCCCCCTAATCTTATGGTGTTTTTAGTTAGGTTTGGCTCGTTAGAGAGAGGTTAACATTGGCTAAACAATCCTAAAGTCAGCGTGCATTCTAATGTTAGGAAAATCTCCGTGAAGACTTCCACTATAAACAATCACGAACCCAATTTTACCATATCAAGAAGAGCAGCCGTCTCTGCCAAATATTTTCTGGTCAAGGATGGCAATTCCTGCTGTTGTTGGGTTCACTATTCTTGATATGATTCCAAAGTTGTTGAAATCAAATTTTATATTGTATCCTCTAGGTGCCTTAACAACTAAAATACAGTTAAAATTAAGACTGACCTATGAAGTTAGGCACTCCATATTTAAAAAAAAGGGGGGTGGGGGATTTCCTTGGAATATGTTCATAATTTCCCAGTTTTTGGGACCCCGTTACTAGGGACATTAAATAATACCTTTGAATTCTTACGACCATATATATCACTTTCCTATGGACACAACATTTCTACTCTTTCGGTTGATCACTAAATAGTGTCTAGGTTTCTCACATCTGAGCTATTAGTTCCTCATCTATTTTAGTCTACACAAAAACTACATCCATAGATCTCAACAACCCATATCCACTCAAACATATGTTGCTTATATTCTCTCACTTCCGCTTTTATCTTTGTCACACTGAATCAGAAGTTTTACCAAACATTACCCTTTCTCTCCTAAAGGACATCGTAAAACTTCTGCTAGAATAAACTCTTGTTTACCGCCATCTCAGTGACCAGATTGTACCCCACATACATATGTCTGGTTTAGCATTGCTCAGAACAATGGCATAGTAAAATTTATTGCACAATATACGCAATATTACAGCATATTTGCAACTATATCGGGTATCCGACGAAAAAAGGAACCAAAAATGAGGGATTATAATTTAGAACGTATCTGTAAATTTTCATTATGGAAATCTATTTATAACTTGCAAAATTTCCATCGGTTTTTTTTAACAAAATTCTTGCTGCCAAGGTGTTTTTCCATGAAACAAAAATTACGTTTGCGAAAGGTAAATGAAATTTCAAATATATGTGTACCTAAATGTATCCATGATATCAAGTTTTACCTCATACATAAACAAGAATTTACTAAATCGAGATAAGTCAATTTCAATTACTGAAGAGGGCAGTATATATTGTCTAAGTAGAAGAAGCTCACGGAACAGCGGATTGAGTGGTGAATTGCATATTATCGAAGGATTGAAAATAGTTTAATATCGTATTCAATATCGAAAAACTTTGCTAACCAGTTTTTCCGCAGGATACCGATTTGAACAGGTCTATTTGTCTTTTCATTAAGACCTACTAAAAAATGTTACGAAAAGATTAATAGATTCAATGAAGGATATCTGAAGGAAATGTAAAAAATCATCCAGGTTCGATCCAGGAGGCGGACGTCTATATGGAGCTTGATAACATAATGGCACTATTTTCTCTTACGTTAAATGGGCTTTTATTTTTAGGGCAAACTATATTATTGCGCCCATATGTAGGCATTTTTCACTCACCATTACGCAAGAGATGGCCTTATCCTTTTTAAAAAATTAATTCTAGGGTTGTCAGAGATTATGATAATACTCATTTGATTGAGTCTCATCGTTAAAACTTAAGAGCGAAAAACGATGAATAAATCTCTGCCAAAACGTTTGTAAGAAAATATCTGCAAAGAAATGTGTGATGTTCATGGAAGAGGAAATTTGTAGAAGAGAGATTCAAATCCACTTTTGGACGTTGAGAACGGGAGAGTGCTCAATCTGCAGGAGGTCAGACGTAGAATAGGTGCTTATACTACACAAAACAGAGCCATGTGGTAAACATCGTTTTGGAGAATTTATTTTTCAAGGGGCAGTCTAAAAATTAACTTGGAATAATAACCATGTGTATGGCACCCAGCGTGAAGTTGGCCCCATAAGGTCATCTTCCAGGATTTAGTTAATAATTAAAGCGAGAACTATTTTGAGCATCTTCTTCTATTTGTTGGGAAAACTAGTTAGTAAATAAAGTGGTGAAGCTATGGCAGTAAAATTGCAGTGGTGGAACAACACCTGAGTAAAGTGAAATACTTGGGGCGCTAGAGAGCGAGAGATAGGAAATGCTAAAGTGCTTATAGTGAGGAATCCTAAAAATAAAATGTTATATTAGAGGAGTTTTCTTCTAAATAATTTGTCAGGATGGTTATCCTATTCCTCAGTCCAAAGATGAACGGTCTAGTCCCAGTTTCAAGAACTTAAGAACTGGTATTTGCGATAAAAATGGCTGCGGACTTTGGTATTCTGATGCCAAGAGGCGAGAAGAAATCCCCTAATTTTCGGTCTTCTTTCCAGTCTCCCAAAACTTCCACTTTTTAGAGCTTTGAAGTCAGAAATGACTCGATTGATGGAGGTTCATGACGTAATTATGTTAATAATCACAATGATGGATAGTGTGAAACTATTGAATTTCTATCAGCAATTCATTCTTTTTGTAGCATTAAAGTATGAATATTATTATTTTTATTGGTGTCTATCCTTTGTAGTTTTTTGTGCGTAGCACCCATATGGCGACTACCACCAAGGGCATAAGTTGCCGTAATTAGTCTTTAGGCTAGATCATAAAACTAAACACATTAATAATAAAAATCAAGAAAATCATTAATTTCAAAACAAAATGAAATTTAAAAATGGACTCCCCTTCTGGGGTCAGGGGAAGCATTGGCCCCCTGCCGTCGCCAGAGCTTGTGACTAACATTTAAGATAGTAAAAAAAGAAGGAGGAGGCTGGCCTCTTCCAAGAAATCTAATATCCCACAAGTCTGCGTGCACGAAACCGTCCTAACTAAAAGGGATAAGTCGTCGCGAGCCTGCTCCTCCAAATATCGGGAGAGGATGCCTCGAACTGGGACTCTAAGCAAAAATGGGCCGAAGAATCTGAGAGCCAAAGCAGTCGTCAAAATAAGGTGAAACGCAACACACCATTAGTTGGAGGTGAGTTTCGAGAGGCGCCCAATTCAAAGGCGACAGGAAGCGACTTGAAGCCCGTCCTCGCATGACGGATAGGGTCATGCGAACAGTTCCCGTGTAGTGGCTCTATTCCATCTTATTTGCCACGCAGCCCGGAGGGTTTACTTAATTCCGGCCATGTTGACAGTTTAAGGAAGAGGCAAATGCTACAAATGCTAAATAGGTAATTTCCAAGAAATTTATGTGTATTCTTTTCCATTTTATTCTTCTTCTTTTTCTTTATAGATAGAGAGATTCTCATTAAAACGCATTTTTCTATTAATCACAGCTCGAATGTCGCTCCTAAAATATTAGAATATTGATGCTGGTCTAGTATCTTGTTCCTTTTTGATATTTTGGGTTATATTGTGCTATTTTTTTCATTTTTCATTCTCATTGTTTCATTTTCGCCATTCGATATTATTTATTTTCCATTAACGGTTGTCATTTTGAAAGATAAATATCGACAAATATTTCCATTTTGACACCTTTAAATTTACGACTGTATTTTTTCTGATTGTGATTTTTCGTTACTTGTTATTTATTTTGCAATCAAACACACACACACACACATAAACAGACTGTCCCCAAAAACCGAATAAAAAGCAAATAGTTTAAATAAGAATAACCGT
Source organism: Ceratothoa steindachneri (assembly GCA_963969495.1). NCBI lineage: Eukaryota > Metazoa > Arthropoda > Malacostraca > Isopoda > Cymothoidae > Ceratothoa > Ceratothoa steindachneri. The sequence goes on along the minus strand of OZ018324.1, from coordinate 32,477,479 downwards.
TTGATGGCAGTGGTGTGAATGATATGTATGGGCTTATATACCATAGATCTCTAATCTACCAAATTTTTACGTGTAGATTTTAATTACAGACCATAGGAGGAAGCTGAAAAGTTTTTCTTTTCGGGTGACTTTTGGGTGTCTTCATAGAAATAAAAACATGGGTAAAAAAAAACAAATATCGAGTGTTAAGAAATAAATAATTAGAAATTTACCTTACCAACAGTACATGATCGAATGGGCCACGACTTTGATAAATCACTAATCTGAGTCTTCCTTTCCACACACACAAACTTTTTTTTACTTCATTAATGTAAATTTCTTGCCAATACTCACGTATTTTGCTTATCAATTCTGTTTTAGTCAATTCTTCTCTCTGATCTCACCCAACCTTTTCTTTTATTAACTCTCAAATTGAGTAATCCATGGGGTTACAATCTGGACTTTGCGGTAACCATTTATTTTCATTACTAATCTTGGCATATTGCTAATTAGAAACGACTGTCTGGGGCGGTTTGTATGCAAAGGTGCTCTATCTTGATGCAAAATAAAGTCATTTTCTTGATATATTTGACGACAATCAGGCAACAACTTGGTTTTCAGGAGTTCAATGTAATTAGAAGAATTCACTTTTGTCTTTTCGGTATCAATAAAATGAACATGTGTTTTACCATTACAAGAGACCCCTACAGATACCAGACACTTTTGGGAAAATCTTGAAGTTTCATAATACAATCTGTTTATCGGAATGTCACACTTTTTATCCCGCCCGTAGACAACCTCATTTTTGCGGTTTCGCGGAATTTCTAAAGTGAAATCTTTTTCATCCGTGAATACAATACTTTTACCATCAGCGACAGAAAAGTTATCAACAAACTGTCTACATCTTATTTTTCTTTTATTCTTAACAGTACTACTTTTCCTAGAAGATACTATTATGACATTGTGGCTTAATTATGCTAGGTACAGAAATCCGTACAATATTCAAGTTTTTAGAAATTGTGCTTTAGGATAAATGATTTGGCGTATTGAGAAAGGATATTATCGTTGATGTATTTCAAAGTTCAGAGTTCTGAAGCTGCTTTAGGTCTATCCAATCATGGTTCTCTGTTAGCGCTTCCCGTTTCGTGAGGTTTTCCACAGGATATCCTTTCCACAATTTTTCCATGAAATTCTCGCAATACAGTTCCACTCTTCCATACCTTTTCACGGAAAAAAGCTTTAATGCGAATGCGATTTTCTTCTGATAACGTCATTATGTTCCTTTGTGTAGGATTTTCTAAGAACGTAAAAACTCATGTATGATATTGTAGGTAAAACAAAATATTATTTGATCTCGATATTCGTTTTATTGACCTATGTTATTTAGGGAAAGTGAAAGAAAACTATAAAAGGTATCCAAATTCCCGTTTTTGCATTCAAAAAAGAAATATTGAAAGTATCTTGGATATGAGAATGGTTACGAACAAGCAGGAGGTTTCCGAGATATTCAATTTTTTTAAAATGCCTTATTTCTGGGGGGAGGGAGGCATCCGATATATAAAATATATATATATATATATATATATATATATATATATATATATATATGCAAATTAAATTTTGTTGAAGACCATTGCGTATTTTCCTTTAATTAATTTCCTTTGGCAACTTTCTCTTTTTCTATCTTTTTATTCCATCTTGTAGATGCTGGATCACTTGTCCAGTATTTATCTCCTTTTTAAATGAATGTGTTTGGTAAAAACCAAACTAAATCACTGAGCTTCCGATCTCATTCGATCTTCTTCAGAGCGTTTTGATATGTTCTTGCTTCCTTTACCGATATAATGATTGGAGTGAGGATCTGACAGAATCAACTATACCTCTCCAATATGTACCCCTCTTACGATTGGGGGACCAGAAGAGGGGGAGGCCCACGGCCGACTTGCTCCTGGAAAAACTACCCACACTTCTGACTCTCAGTTCAAGTGAACTGATAGTAAAGTGCTTAATGGGAAGTCCGGAACAAGCTTAAGAAGAGGGTTTATAGTGGGAGAAAGAAAGTTTTGAGTTAAAAGAGGACAGATTGGTGAGAAAGCAGATTCAGCAACCTCGGTTGTCCAAGTTCAAAATGGTGGAATACCCTTGCCAGAGGGACAAGGAGGACTTGCTAATTAACGTGGATTCCAAACCACCGCCATGCATTTACTCATCATTTATCATGCTCACTTCCTTTCTCACAATTAAGCATCTATGTTCCTCATAGAGAAGCGGTAAGACTGCCTAATCTCTGTTCCCTTATTCTCTTTATCGTTCATTCATGCGTTTATTGTAGCATTCATGCCGTCTTGAGTTATCTTAGCTCTGAGCTTTGTTATGTTACTTGTTTTGACTTTCGTTACTTTGTTTTACTTTTTCTTGTTGTTATCACCTTTTCACTTTAGTTTCACTTTGTTCACTTGTTTTAATATTAACTTTCACTTCACTATCATTTTTGTTAAACTTTTTAATACGATAGTTCACTTATAACACTTTTAGTTTACTATGTTCGTTTTATTTCTGTTTTACTCTTAACTTTCACTTCACTATCATTTTTGTTCAACTTTTTTATATAGTCCACTTATTAGACTAGTTATTTTTGTTCGCATTATTTCTGTTTACACTTTTGATCCCTGTTGTCTTCTTGGTCGGTTGTTTCTTTCTATTTAGCTTGTTTAAATTTGGTTGTCTTATTAGGCTATCAATCTGGTGTCATGGTTCGTTATTTCATTGGTTGGGTTTGTATATAGTCGGGTAAATATCTTCATCTTTATGCTTGTTCCTTCTCTCTTTTTGAATTTCTACTTAAGTAAACATGGGAGCCTCATCGATTCTCATCTGTTTTCTGCCGCTGGGAAATCGAGGGATAAAAGGGACTTCAGCTCTAGTGTTTGTGTGTTCTGCAGATATCGGAGGTAGATCGTCTATTTTCCTCCATATTTTCTCCGCTCTGTTCCTGATGTTGATGTTGAGCGTCTCTAATCCTGCTTCTTGGTGTAGATCCTGTAGTCTTCTCCTCTCTCTCCTACGTGTGTTGGTGATTAAGTAGAGAGTTTTATTTTGTATTCTCTAGAGTTCCAATTTGTTGGTCCTTGTTTCACCGTTGATAGGGATTGGCGGGTATAGTAGTACCTCTCTTCCTAGTGCAAGATAGATTTTTCTTTTATTTTTCAAGCCTAACCATATTAGATTATCGGGCAGGTTAGACATCGGAATCGCCTTGTTCTTCCGCTCCGTTGTATGTTGTTTGTAGCCTCTTTCTGTTTGATTTTTGCTTTAAAGGAAATGGAAAAATGGGTAAAGGTTGGTATTTTTTTAATTTTGTTGATTTCCACTATCCCTACTTTGTGAATTTATGAGGATAATAATAATAATTAAAAAAGTAATTAGAATATGGAAATATTAATTGCTATTCGGTTGAAGTATTTAAGGAAGCGACGGCCTATTTTGCTAAATGAAAGAACCTTTTTATTTATATACAATCTCAGCTTTTCTTTAATCTAACAAAAAGGTCACCAAATATAAATCCACATAGGCTTTGACTACCAATCCAAAATCGAAGTACGATGAAGGATATCTAAATTTGGTTAAATAAAATGAGAAATAATATTTCCTTTCTCTATGCAACTGTGGAGGTAGAAACCATATCCGCCCTAGCAATACACTCAACTCTTATTTCCACTCGATATGCTGCAGACATTTCAACTACATCAACCTTTATTCCTGCTAAGGCCAGGTTAATAAACACAAAACGTAACATTTGTTTCCCAAAGAAATTCGCGCTTCGAAAATACCTGATTGATGCTTTTAGGCTCAGTATAACTTAAAGAGTCTTTTTACATTCTCACTAGGTATTTGAAAACACATGACATCATCTACTAGGGATGTTTGGTAAAAGAAGGCTGCTGAGACCAATTGCTATATTAAAATGTAATCTATTTTATACGAGACTAATGTTAAGAAATTCTTAAGCTTTGGCCTTAATTTAGTGAACCATATTTTTTATATATGTTATGGAATTATGTATTTCCATTTCACAAGAATTAATTAAAAGAGATATCTATTATTTATTCTTAGTATTTCAAAGTCAATAGAGAGAGTGTCATGTTTGCAGATCAACATCCATGTTTTGCACTTAGTGACTATTTTACCAAATGGATATAATGTGGAAAGTAATCCAGCGATTTTCCTTCTTAAAGACATATCCATTATACTCGTACCTTAATATATTTAGAAATTTAACTTGTCCCTATCATTCGTTCCTGAGTCTAGATCAAGGTCTAGGAAACATTAATGGGCAATGCTTGTAAATCGCAGATCCTGCGATTTGGATATCTTATTTTGGGGGCTCAATCTAGAAATCAATTTGGATATTAATTTACATTAAATTTGTATCAACTGCTGGCACCAGGAGAAAAAGATATTTTTGTGGATGATAAATGAATAAATACAATTTTATTCCAGATGGTTGTAAAGAAAGTGTTTTATACTCAAAGTGATTAGTTAAACTATAATAATTAAATATGTGAAATCATTTAATAAGTAAAAGAGGTAATTTATATCACTGAGAATTTCTAGTGATATTTGAATTGCTTTAATAACTGATCTCATTCGCTATATTTTACGGTACTATCAAAAGTGTTTAATTATATATGAAGTTATATTTATGCTTATCATCGTAGGTTAAAATTTTTGAACGCAGAGGCTGAATTAAATGGTTCGATGAATTAAATTGACAATCAAGTGTAAATCTTACCAGGCAAATGAAATGCACATACCTACATAGGCTTCGGTTAGTGTGGTTTGACGATGGATAAAGGAGTGAACTGGTTAGCTAAGAGCTTTGTCATTGAAATGTAGAACACGGTTATCATAGATACGCTCGAGAGCAGAGGTCTCTGAACCGAGGAATATTTCTTGGTTAGTGAACGACAGGAAATGATCTGAAGTATTCTCTCTCTCTCTCTCTCCATCTGGACCAGAGCTGATTTTATTCTTCCCAATTGGTAGTCTTGCATGTGCCCTATTTAAAAAGAATCTCGCTACAATTTTTCCCACTAAGGAAAAAAGATAAGGGAGATTATCAGAGCTCTTATCTGTTGAAGCGGAAAGAAGGTTCATTTTCCTCTTCTGCTCGCTTGAGAGGCAAGCGGATACATGCCAGAACGTTCCTTTGGTCGCATGGGAATTCCACTATCTTAAGGGGTGGGTCATTTAGGAAAATGGACTGAAAGTTAGGTTCTCCCATAATAAAATCTCGTGCAGAAGAACTTTGTTAAACGATTCTGTTATATGTACGAGTATATGGAAAGCCTTAACGGAAGTGGTGGTACTCCTTTTCGTTCTTACCCTATTCAATCCGACGTGGAATTGGAAATTGAATAAAATATGCGTTAGTGAAAATAATAACACAAATATAGACAAGAAAAATAATAAGCCTTTGGCAACGAATTAATTAGGCCTTAATTAACTCACACCATCCCTCAATCAAATCTAATTAAGTGAAAGCGCCACGTTCTCATTAACATACTTCTTCAATGGAATAATAATGAGAGTTTTTAGCTGTCGATCGCTAGCCGTGGCCCTGATACCTTTACACTTATATTTTTTATGTGCTGGAAAGAAATGACATCAGCGAAAGTGGTCGTTACTCTCTTCCCCTCAAAACATTTTATATGGAATAGACAAAGTTTATCCGTTAATTCATTGTTTGCTTGCACCCAGTTTATTCACCTGTTGCATCTCCTTAGTCACAAAGACCGAAATTAGCATTTGGAACATACAGATATTTTATTTGCGATATGGAGGAAACAATCAAACACTATTCAATAGGTGAATAGATAACTTTTTCCCTAAGTTTTTAATAGGCCTAGTCAAAAGAGCTGTCTTAATTTGGGAGTTAAAACTATGCGAGTGTCAAACAAAAAACTGTTTAAATAAAATACAAAATATTAGTGTCCGGTGTTTTTTGGGGGGAGGGGGCAGTATTTATTTGTTCCAAGTTCGGTGCTCTTTTCTGTAAAGGTGAGGAAAAGGTAGATCAGTTTATTTAACTTTGTATTGAAAGGAATAAAAAGAGAGTATGAAGATTCAAATGTTTATATAAAGATTCGTACCCTTTAAAAAATTTACAGAAAATAATTTATTCTGCAAAAAAAAGCGTCTAAAAATTATTAAGGAAATGTTTATCATCGTCTTTTTAAAGAATACCGTACTTGGACAGGAGATTCTTACCTTTTTTAGACAGTGGTACAGTTATGAAAAATCTCTCCGATTATGTATCAAAAGCACTGCAAACAAACGTTCGTCGAAGCTAAAGATTCATAAAACAACAATCATTTTTTACTGTTCTACACACATTTTTACTAACTTGGTAAGGATGAATATACGCTCTGAGAAACAGACATCAAATTACCAATGGTTTCTTGGTATCAATGGAAATAAAAAAATAATGGAATCGAAAAAGAGTATAACATAAAATGAACTACTTGAATAAAATAGCGATCCGATTACATAATTTATGATCAATGCTTAGAATGATGAAAACTGCAAATTCACCAATTCCTATTTTATAAATTTATTACAGAATGGCTACCTTAGTATTTCTCCGAAGTAACGCATTCTAAGGAATATAAAAACGCCTTAATACCCTAAAACACTTATCAAAAAAACTAGACAAATTGCTAATTAAACATAATTGATGCAATTTCAAACGTTTCACTAAAAATTTAGTTTCAGGGAGAAGTGAATCTCTATAGTATGGAAGAGCGATTTTGATTTGCTAATTTCTACATCCTGGAGCACTTTAGATAGTAGCCTAAGATATTGACAGCGTGAGTGTGAAATATCTCTTTTAAATACGAGTGTTTATAGAGTAACTAATCACTCGATTGAATAAATATTTCCAGTTAAACGAACCTTCTATCATCTGTTTGTGAGATAAAAAAATAAAGTATTCCGTTGCTTGCTATAAAAGACGAATAATCCAGATATGGGGGCTATGAACTGTGTAAAAGAACAACAGCTGACCCCCTCCACCCCGCCTTCAAATTATTGGAGACCACAAGTGATTTTATACCGCCAAGGAAAACGCCACTCCCTCTTCAGGAACATTCGAGAAGTTTCGACTCCTGAGCGCATTGGGAAAATATACCCCAATCAGGCGAAATTGTCCCCAGACTATCCCCCCATCCGGCGTCAGTGCGAGAAAGAACCCCTGTATTTCGCGCCTTATTGTTAAATGATGAATCAACTCCGCCTCCGGATTAAGATGTCTGGACTTGTGGTGACTCCTTTCTCCAAATTCCTACTTCATCTTCAGAATCTCCCATACAAATACTCAGTTTTGACTGGAGAACGCGAAGTCTTGCACGCACCTCAAGTCATCTTCATCGGCTCAAGTCTGAGTCCCGTAAGCGTTCTTCAGACAACATGACTTTCTCTGCCGTCGTTCTAACCCAGAAAATTGGTAGCTTCTGTCAACGGCAATCCTTTGAATTTACGTAACAGTCTCGCTTCGTTTAATTGAGCCGAAGAAAATCTCCATCGATTACCTTTGAGGAAATGAAGTTTCCTCTTCTAGTGGAATTACGAGAATTCCCACATTTGGCCATTTTCATCGGAAGGTTGGTTCGGATCGTACCTCACTTCCCTCATTCGAACCATTCCCCACTCGCCTCATCGCAAGAAGGACCTTCCTCGAAGTCACCGACCCGTAAGACTGAAACCCCCTCTATTATTAGTATTATCAAGTCCCCCCCTTTTATAATCCTAGTAAGGCTAATCAATTTATTCTATTTGAGAATCTCTCCTCATAATAGTTATCTAGAGACTATTTCAATTTAAATAATCCCTTTTGCCAATTTTTTATTCTTATTTTGATGTTTGTAAATAAAATTATATTTTTGTTAATTGATCTTTAACTAAGCTTGAACGATACTCTCAGCATATTCAAGTAAATCTCGCCAAATATTTATGCACTCTGGCTGATTATTAAGGATTTGAAACCCAACGCCTCAAGTTTGACCTCCTAGTCGGTTGTTAATCCCTGTGAACAGTCCTTAAACGGTTCGGGTTGCAGTAGGTGATTAAGTCACCCCCCATATAATATAGGAATAGCGTATGGTATAGAGTGGTGTACCATGACAGTCTGTTATACCACCTACTGTAATTTTTTGTTATTGAAATTGATCATGCATATTGTTATATATAACAGCGTTGATGCACTTCAAACTCCCTTTTCTCGTAGAGGGATTAATGATTATCATGATAAACAACCGGTTTTCGAAAAGGCCTTCCTATATATTATGCCATACGATGGTCATTCTTCGACATGTGGTATTGTAGCGTGCATATTTTAGTAAGCATATATCCTTTTAGGTCATCTTTGGATTATGCGAGCCTGTTACTTTAAAAAAATAAAGAAAGAACAAACAGATGGAGAATGAATAAAGGCTTGAATGATGGAATTAAAGCTAACAACATGATTTTGATTCAGATTGAATTATGTAGAGTTTAGATCAAAAGTTTGGATACAAAGAAAAAGATTGTCCCGTTTAGTAAATTTTATGCATTTTTTATCTTAAAATTTCATGAAAAATGGATTATGCATTTTAAAACATAGCATACTTGGCCCAGTAGGTCTTTGTATGTATTTGTCGTAGGGTGACTCCACACCTGATACCAGTTTAATATAATATAGATATTTCTATATGTCTGTAGGGAAATCGATATCCCATCTAATAACAGAGGCCCTGTTTGGTCACCACATCCTGGCACTTGGTAGTGTAAACCAATTACTTAACCCCTTCCCTCTCTTCCCTCGACCCGCTGGCCGCCAGACCCCTCCTCAAACGACGAGAAGTACGAATCAACAGATTTTTGTGCCAGCGAGCATAACAATACGAAGGGAAGGAGTCCAGGTGCAATAACAATGGGTAAACAGGCACTATTTCCATTAAGATTTGGGATCTAATTTCGCGTGATAGACGAAATTATAGGTGCTGCCACCAAAAGCCTGAAGATGCCTTTAGGATTAAGTGAAAGACACCTGGAAAACAATAGTTAGAGGATAAGGCTTAAGTCCTAAGCTTTTATCCCTTCCCCTTATCCTATCCCCAGTGGGTTGGTGAAGTATATAGGCGGATAACTGGAGAAGAAGGAAAAAGATCGAGTTAGATATCGACACGACGAAGTCCGGCGGCATTGCCCGGCAAACAAAGAAAGGAACAAGGAAGAAGTTCATTCTGAACCAGTTTTTGGTGGTCACACGGAAAATTAGATTTGTATTGACGATCACTCTCAAACACCCCTTTTCATAGAAACCCCTATCTCGATTGGCATCAAAAACCAGAGATAGTCCTCGCCATTGAGGAATACCTTTCCATAAAATCAATATTCTAGGCCTCGTTTGAATAACTTCCTTCTCGAGAGTCTATTGCCACTTTTCTCGTTTTTAAGGTATTATATTAAGGTTAACTATTTAATACTCAATATACATACATATAATAAATGTTAAATAATTTTAATTCACTATAACTCATTACATAAACCTAACTTAAATTAGTAAGGTTTACAAAAAATATATTACTTAATTACCTATTTAAATACTTGATTAAATATAAACCTAATTACTATTAATAAGTTTATATTATGTACATTATTTTCTTTACAAATCCCCTCTACCCTCATAAAGGGAAGAGTAGCACTCCATCGTCACATTCATTTATTAAACAGTAGCATTTGAAAAAGAGAGAATATTACTAACTAGTTAATATTTACAAATTAAAACATAAATACAGCTCACAAATCGTAAATATAGTTCCTCTTTATTTTACGGAATCTTTCGTTAGCTTTTCTTTCAGGCTTAACGGAGATGTTAAACTGGTGTAGCTGAGCAGAGTCCTCGTTATTGGTAGCTGCAACAATTCTGAGGGTGACCTACTCATTTTATCCTCCCTAATAAATAAAAACATCGCGAGTAGACAAGGTTTGAAGCTTTTTAGCGAAAATATTAGCTTCCTAACCATTGTTTGTTCAAGTCGTTTCCCAAGGTATAATATTTTCACTCTTTAAGTTCAATAATTTCCAAGCAAACTTTCCAATTACTAATGAACAATCCTATTTATCACCTGCTAGGAATTGTGCTTGCCTTTTATTATTTATTCTCTTTTGTATTTGGCATTTCTAAGCCACGGAAAGTCTTTAATCTCCAAGAGGCGTAAATTTGGGCACTCGTACCAATTTCTTAGCAGTTGTTTTGAAGGAACATACACAAATGAAACGAAAAAGAAAACAGAATGTTTTTTTCTTAGAGATCATAAATGATTACACATAGGGAGGTGATTATTAGAAAGAAATAACGCCAGATTTTTTTAATAGCGGACATCTGGCGACTTTTCCTAAATGCATAAGTAGCCAAGAAAAGAATAGCTTATGATTATGTTATTTAGCTTAAAAAGAGAAAAAATTATCAATAAAAACTTTCGCCGCAATAAGAGGTGGAATTTCTGATTTACATTGTACTTTGCACACCTTTCACAGGCCAAAGCTCTTAGGGTTTACCAAACATATTTTCAGTTTATACCAGTTAATTCTTCTTGCTCAACTGTTAACCAATTAATCAATAGAAAGTGTTTTTGGTGGAGGGCTCTTTGCAAAATAGAGGGTTTGAATTTATAGCATACGCAGAGCAAAAATGAAATTTTCTACTTCATCCAGCATAAAGAGTTAAATTGTTTGCCTGTAGTGCAGAAATGCGCACCAAATATCTTTCAGTATCGTAAAGATTATACGCAAACAGAACAGCGTCATAGGTCAAATATCTAAATGAGATAAAGTCTAAATAGCCGACCCATTTGGTCCGACTGAATGCCATTTATTTTAAGAAATATCAGACATTTGCCTAATTTAAATGATCAATTTATTTAGTTGTAAAAAACGTTTCTCAGAAGCTAACTTAGAAGTCATCAACCATAAATGAATAAATAACTGTCATTCCGAATAGAAAAAATCCTCCAATAAGGATTTGATGAAAATCAAACCCTTTGAGCTCTCGGTGGAATTCCGGTGGTATTCAATTTTCAAATTCGAGGCCATATACATCCTTATAGCAGCTAAATTATTCAATTTTGATTCATTGTTGCTCGGAGCTACCTGCATGGCCTCACGTAATATTTGTTAGTACGTAAGTACATCTAGTGCTTTCTGATAGATCCACTTCGGACGACCATGAAAAGTATTAATAATTGGAATCATTTTCCGCCGAGAGATTCAGGGTCGCAAATACTCAAATTGTGGCATAACGTCTTTTTAAGTTCCCCAAGTTTGGAGATCTCTTAAAACTGTTACAAAATAAAGATTTACACCTATTTTACGAATCTTCTCACATCGTTCTTGTGGTAATTAAATCAGTCAATTTGTCGTGACTATTATGCAATACTATCCCTCTGAAAATACCTCCCGAATGAGCTATGTTTTTTAGAGAGTAATTCTTTTCATCTTACGCACTATTCTTAGGTTCTCGTTATTGAGACCTACAGTTATTTATAAAGGACGTAAGCGAGGGTAATATTCATGTACCGATTGTTCCGAGTAGCAGTGCTTATTTTCGAACGACGTGTTGTCGTTGTGGATTAATCCTGTGATATTTGTTACTTGTTTGCGCACTGTATTTATTTAATGTGACCTGTTAATGCACTGAATTTATTTAATATGACCTGTTTGTGCGCTGTATTTATTTAATACATTTTATGAATCATTCTTAGTATTATTATACCCTCTCAGATATATGAGCACCTTCCATGTGTAGGTCTCTTTATTTATTGTTTGGACAGAGAGAACTTAGTTCTTCGTTTTGCCTTTATTCAGTATATCGTATTAAATTCAAGACAGTATTCATCAAGCAGGGTTGTTATTCAGTAAAGTTAAAAAAGAGCGAATGTATCTGAATTTAGTAAATTTAATTGAGAATGCCCCTTCATACAAAACTTGTTCATGGAGGTTAAAATAATTCACTTAGTAAATGTGAAGGCTTATATTAATGATAGCACCGCATTCAGAACACCTAGGAAAATAGATTCAATAAATGGTGAAAGATGAATTTAAAAAAATTATCTGGAAAATTAATACCCTGCAAAGACTGCATGACTAGTTGATTCACGGGTAAGGGATATGCAGGCGGATAGTAGAAAACTCTTGATAACCTACCCTGTACATCGACAAAGGCTAGGCCATCGGGTTTACAAATTAGATCAAACTACGAAACAAATCCTCAGCCAATGAAGACTAAGCCAATTAAGCGACAAATGAAGGAATAGTGAGTAAAGTGAAAGAACATGAAAGGAAAAAATTAAATTAGGTTAGAATGAATGTAATCTATAAATCATCAACCTTAAATAATCGAAATGAAAAAACTTTCTCAACAAAGAACAACCAGAGAAATGTTGAATAACACTTAATAGAGTATTTGTAAAAGAGAGCTATAAGATAAAAAACTAAGGAAATCATGATTGGTTCAACTAAAGTGTCTGTGTAGACAGGAGTGTTATGAGTAAAAACATCACCTCATACAAATTAAAAACCTCAAATGACATAAAATCTTTTAAAAAAAACTTATAAATTGCAACCTACAATTAATGAACAGGGAGTAGGTACATCTCACATCACTAAATTACTTTAGTAGATGATAGTAAACGAGATATACAGTGAATAGTGTGTGCGAAACCCCACGATCCGATGAAGTTTTCCCTCTACCAAAATAAATATTAAGACCTAAACCAGCATTCAGTTCTATCTCTGATACATAGAGAGCTGAAAGTAATGGTAGTAGAGCTTCATAGCATATCGGAGAAAGAGGTTTACGCGAACCTAGGGAATCTCTATGATGTACAACCTCATAAGTGTCCAAAGGTACGCACCAACATTTATTAGTAAGCAGGAAGAATTATATAGATTACAAGGTGACGTCAGGGCAAGTCTAAACTAAACAAAAACAAGATCTATTTAACTTTTCACTAGACCAAGACTTCAAAATTGCAAATAGTACATTCTATGAAGTTGATTACATTCTCGTCTGCAAAAGAATTCTATAATTAATATCCAAGTCTTCAATAAAATCACAATCAGTGTTGAAAGAAATATCAAAAGAAGGATAGGCATTGAAATTCCGAAAGAAAAAAAGTTAGACCATTAAAAATATACACATTAAAAGCCAGAAAAAAACCTATTCTAGAATTCCATCCATATCATCTTGAGCTTAGTGATCCATGGAATATATAAGCTATAAACAATATATTTATTAAACAAATAAACAACAACAAAATAAAAAAGTGTAGTTAAAAAAAGAAAGGATAGGAAATGCTGCACTCAAGCTACAACACCATCCACAACCACTACCCGCCAACCATAATTTATATCTTAGCCTTAATAAAATCAGAAATTGAAGTAAAATAAAATAACCAACAGACCCACAAAGCAGCGTGCCCGGAAACATCACTTCGGCCAGGTTGAAAGAAGCTAGAGGTGTTACCGTGCACAAGCTAGCTTGTTTCTTTACTGAATGTATCAAACAAGAAAAGATTCCGGAGAACTATTACAATGTTATAATAGTAAAGTTACTCTAAAAAGGAAATCAAAGAGATCTTAAACAACTAGAGAGTAAGTAGCCTTCTTTCTCATGCCTTGGTAAAAGATGGACAAAATGATGCCACGAACAAGGGTAGATTATCAACAAAATTCGGAGATGAGAAAAGTTCTTTTCGCAAACGTGGGAATCAAATCTCTGAAATTATGATTTTATATATATATATATATATATATATATATATATATATATATATATATATATATATATATATATATATGTCGAAGAATTGTCTCCCCACTTTTGTCGGAGAATTATTCTTCAACTGTGGGCCATTTAACCTTTACTCCAATACAATACCTCTTTGTCAAAGTATTAATTTATTTACTCACTTTTATCACGCCAGTCTGACACCACTTAAGAAGGGAAATAATTCCTCTCTTGGCTAGGTGGGCTCCGGATTCGTCTAAAGGAGTCTAAATACTGAATTATGAGAGTACCACAGGGTTTAATCAGTTTTAAGGAAAGAGCTGGTCAGCACATAAGGATCCAGTAAAATACTAAGAATTAACCCCAAATATATATCTTTTAATTCATCAATTAACTCAAATATTTAAATTTACACGAAATTCTTTCAGTTTAACATTGTTCGCACGATTCGAGTATTGGCTTACTGCTGACGAGAGCTCTGATCAAAACAATATAGGCTTCATGTATTCAAACCTATAGCCATATAGCTAATTTCTGGAGGCCTCTAAGTTACAGAGATAAGCCACCATTTACTCTCTCTAATCTAACGAAAATATAACAGAAGTCACGAAATACTATTTCTCCCTTATTTAGCTTGGGATAGTTCTAAAAATCCTAATTAATCAAAACAAATATATAGTCATTCGGATTTAAACGACCGTGATCAGAACAGGGGTTGACGGATGTTGCTATGCTGGATATTTTCACAAGTCCTCGGGAGGCTCGAGACTTCACGATGAAGGGAAATGAGGGGGGTTGTCATGTTGACAATAGAAACCGATGTCAATGTCTTCTTTTGATTTTATCGATCCGGTTATAAATCTAAAAGATGGAGAGAGGGGTTCTGCTCTCTGGCTCAAGGAGTACTCTTCTTTGTAGCTCTCGAGTTTTTCTTGTACCCTAGTCTAGTTCGTATGGTTACCAAACTGGGTTTTGGTTTATAGGGTGATCCAGAAGTAATTACAGGGAACTTACTTGGGAATCAATTTTTCTTCTTTCAAAATTTATGAGATTTCTATTTGAGAGACCCTTAAGGGTAAGCTGATAACTTCTTTCATCTTGTTCATGAAATTCCTGTTTTGCACTTAGGAATTTTGATCCAGCGAGACCTCTTGCTAAGTCTGCGAGGGATGAATCCGTATGGCACCGATAAGAAAACGGGGATAACTTCTAAATCTTAAAAGTCGAGCCTGGAACTGTGTGAGGGACTGATCACAAATATATAGTTCTCTATCGTCACTAACAGAATAATTTTTTCCTTCCTTACGGTGGTTATTTATATCCGGGAGACCGCCGTAACTAAGGGGGACGGGGTAATGCCACTGAAAGGGAGGAGAATGACACCACGGAGCCTAGATCTCCTTCTCAAGGAAAAGCACCGACAACCGTCCCATTATTTCTCCTCCGTGGTCTTTTGTTCTTAAACCGCTCTTTGGCGCTCTAACCACGGGCCTCCTGACCTCGTAGGTAATCGGATCTTTTGAGTTTTATGGTTAAGTATGAGTTTTGCCTAGCGATTTGTTTAAACCGTCAGTTAGATGGATTTCTTCTTCAATTTTGCTGGGGCCAGTTTCTTATTAGAGCTACTTGATGGCCTTTTGCGGCTTCCTTGGGAAGTGCAGCTCGAGTCGCTACCAACCGAGCACGGAGATCAGAGCCATTGGGCAGTATGACTGTTAGTAAAACGCCTATCGTTCTCACGCACCTCAATTTCTTGTACTTTTCTCTCGTTCTCTCCGAAAAGGGATTTTAATATATATGTCCGCTTGGCCTTATGGGTGGCGTTGCGTTTTAATTTCTGTACATTTCCCTTCCTCCAAAAGAAATTAACGCGAGGGGATATTCAAGTCAGATACTTAGAATACCTTAAAAATGGAAATTACTAAACAATATTTCATACAATAAACTTCGAGTTCACCAGGGAATGTCTCGACAACGTCTGCGCCTGACTATACATTAATTCATACATGGCTGTCTCAGCCTATGCGATTCTTATTTACAATTAAAGGGTCACTCGCCCCTTTTTAATTAAACTCTATCAACTAACAATTTACATTACACTTATATACCTAACCTTCTTATCTTAGATCCATCACAATTACTATAATACCTTAATTGGAATACACCTTAGGCTTTAAAAGGATTCTGACTTTACGAGTTGGCCATACAATAGTCAGACCCTTTAATGTAGTGAATGGAGTACTGTTACTCCATTAAGAGTAGACTAAATCTTAGGAGCCTTCCATTCTTACACTTATTTTTACTTAAATATAAGAAAGGTTTATGATCACATTCCACACTAAGCTCGAGCCCTATTAGATAATATTTGAATTTATCTATTAACCATATTATGGCCAAAGCTTCGATTTCTACGGTGGCGTAGGATCATTCTCTACTCGAAAGCTTGCTACTGACAAACGCTATGGAATAGGCACTTTGGTCATCTTCGTATTGAACCAATATTCCACTGATACTGTTTTGGCTTGCTTCGGTGCGAATTCCGAAAGTCTTGTTGGGAATCGGTAAACGGTGAATAGGCGCAGCTATGAGTTTTTCTTTAAGAACCTTCAGCTGAGTTATTGCATGGGAGTTCCAAGTGATAGGGTCTGACACTGCCTTTTTAAATAATCATTTAGTGGTACCGCGATGGAAGCGAAGTGTAGGGCGAAAAACCGATAAAAAGAAAGCGCTTCCGTGAACGAACCGAGTTGTTTCTTAGTTTTTGGCCAGGGCATTTTGACTATGGCTTTCACTTTTTCTGGCTAAGTAGTCAAGTGGCTTTGCCCTATTTTGAAACCAAGGTAGTCAATAGATTCGTAGGCGAAATAGCACTTGATAGGCCCGGCGGTAAGTCCTTGCTCCTTCAATTTCTCTAGCAACGTGCGTAAGGCGTGTAAGCAGGACTCATATATACGGATAGCTACGTACACCTAAGCCGATTTAATCTCTTGGTCGAGCTGCGTATTGGTAAATAATTCTTTACGAATGCTCATCAGACCTCGCACCTTTCTCCCATAAAATAGCTCAAAGGGGGAGAATCCCAGCATCCGGTGAGGGATTTCTCGGCATGCGACCAAGGCTACAGGCAGGTATCTGTGCCAATGAGTTGGGTTGTTTTGACACAACTTCTTCAATATATTTTTGAGAGTCCCATTTAATTTCTCACAGATTCCGTTAGAGGATGGATGAAATGGTCTGGTGAAAATGGGCCTGACTACCAGTAACTTATTAAAGTATTTCATCAATTTTGATGTCAACTAAAGCTCTCTATCAGTTAAAATTTCTTCAGGCCGGCCTACTCGGGCAATATTGAAATTAGTGCTTCCGCGCAGGCAATAGTGTCAATTTTCCGTAGTGCCACGGCATCTGAAAAACGTCTGGCACAATATACTAGAGTGAGGATGTAGGAGTGTTCTCTGCTTGAAAGGGGGTGAATTTGTCCCACCAAATCGATAGCCGCTCGAAAGAATGGTTCGGTTATAACTGGCACTTTTTGTAATAGCGCGGGAGGTACCCTTCCTCTGAAGGGAACTTTCAGACTCACGTCGCATGACCGGCATTAGGCCAAAATTTCCTTGTCAGCCTGGGTCAAATAAAGTGTCTGAATATCCGCTGTGCCGTTTTATTGTGCCCAAAGTGTCCTGCTAATATTCCATCATGAGAGGTATTCAAGATTCTTTGCGTGTATTCTTGGGGTACACACGGAGCTTTGTTGCCGTCCTTATTCTCATCGCTGATAGTACGATATAGAAGCGAATCTTTAACAATATATTTGATGGGCTTCTCTCGTTTCAGTTTGAGCTTTTCACCCTTAATTGCCTTTTCCCATAGGGGTTTAAGAGTGGGGCATTCCTTCTGGGCAATGGCAAAGGAAGTCAATTTTAGTCCATTGTTTTCGAAGGTAATCCTATGGGTAAACTCAGCAGTTGTTTTTTTCTCTGAGCTTGTTCTGCCTGGGGGACTACTTGTTGGGCCACTTCTTGCTTGTGGATTTGGAGATTTTCTCTAATTAGTACAGCGCAGAACTTAATCGGGGCTCTACAACGTCCATCCAACCCGTAAAATATCTGCACTGTATATGAAGTCTCACCACGAGGAACCGGTTGGCGTGTCCTAAAACATGTTGGACGATGGCGAATTTTTGATAGTTTTGGTTTACTGGGGGCAATAACTTGTCGGAGACCACTATGCAAGAACATCTGGTGTCTCTGACTAATGTAGACACTCGGCACCCATTAAGTGTGCTATCTTTGAATTTTAGGCCGCCTTGCGAACTTTTGTTGAATAGAAAGTTTACCTGTTGTTCGGGGCCTTCGGATGTTGGCGCTTGGATGGAGGGAGCATCATATTGCCCGGCCGGGAGCACGTCAGTCAGGTTTTGTACCTGTTGGCTTGAAGTCTCTCTGATCGTGAGTTCTTCGGACACTGGAAACTAAGGTGACCTAATATTCCACCGGTATAACACGTAATGGGTTTCCTGGGATAAGTGACGGTATCAGGGTGTGACCCTTGGGGAACCCTAATCTCATTTTGAATCTTTGCTCCTCCCAAACTTGGCTTATAAGTTCCTTTTGGGGCTGAGAGCTTAAAGGGCTTCATCTGCAAATGCCTTGGTGGCGGCCCATTTTTATTTGGGGAGAGAGCTTTTTCTTTCTTTTACTCTCTGGGATATAACCGATGATTTACTGCGTGAAGCTCAGCTTCCTTCAGGCACTCGTTGAAGGTAGAAGCTTTTCTGTCCTTAACAAACGCATGAATCTCCGGGGGTAGTGTGCTTAGAAATTGATCGTTTAGAATGAAGTCAACGACCGCTGAGACCTCATTCCCTACCTCTGCGGACTCCATCCAAAACTGCAGGCTTCGACGAAGCTCAAAGCTAAAATATTTATAAGTTTGTCTAGGTCTTATACGTACATGACTGAACTGCATCCTATATTCTTCGGGGTTGAGGTTTGTTGCTGAGAGAAGTTCGGCTTTGAGAGTAAAATAGACCGCAGTCACTTCTGAAGGTAGAGATATAAATATCTCTCTGATCCGGTGATTGAGTAGAGATAACAATTAGGTGACCCAATCTTATTCTAGGTCCCAATTATTGACTTCGAACATTTTCGAAAAATGGAACAGTTATGAGTATAATTCTTCCTCGTCCCTGTACTCCAGGAGTTTCATGCTGGCCGCTGATAGAACTCAGATTTTATATGCCACTGACTGTACCTCTAATTGGTCTTAATAAGAGCTCTTTCGTGAGCTCTTATTTTCTCTCTTTCTGCAGCTTCCAGTTTCATTTTACTTTCTTTGGCTTCCAATTTCATCCTTTCCCTTCTTTCTTCTCTTTCGTTTCTCTCTTTTTCCTGAATATACAAGCTCAACTCGGCTCCTTCGAGTTTTGAATGTCAAACAAGGCCATCGCGCTTATGTGAGTCATCTACTTTGTTGTAAATCGAGCTTGTCCTACTCTACCACCGAAACTTACCACTTGGCCTAACACTTACCTTCAGGTTGTTTCCACCCCTAACTTTATCAGTTTTCTTCTCGTCGATTATTCTATTATTCCTGGTATTCCTTTTACGTGCTGAATCTCCCTTAATTTAACGCTATGGGTTTTTCTGACAAGACCTACATACCTGACACCTCTTTTGTCGAAGAATTGTCTCCCCACTTTTGTCGGAGAATTTTTCATCAACTGTTGGCCGTTTAACCCATACTCCGATACAATATCTCTTTTTCAAAGTATTTATTTATTTACCGTCTTTTAGCAAGCCAGTCTAACACCACGTAAGAAGGGAAAGAATTCCTCTCTCGGTTGGGTGGACTCCGAATTCGTCTAAAGGAGTCTAAATACATGATCTTTCCACACTTTAAAGAAATCTAAGTTTTGTGAAGGAGCAACTAGGCCACAAGGATGCTACCGCCTATTAGCACCCTAAAAGTACATCTAACATAAAATAAATATGATACCCTTGATCTTCTGTTATTTCTTACTCTCTCATACACTCATGGACATGGTCAATCATTATTACGCTGACTTCCGAATATGCACACCCCAATAAACTTACTCAGTATATACTCTTCAAATGTGTAACTCCACTTATTATTTAAACTATATCCTTACCACATCAGGCCACACAGCCCTGTTTGCCCACTACTTGTTTCAATAAATTCCAATTACCAGCCGTTCCGAACTAAATCTACAGTACTGGCCAAATGTTTTGGGACTACTATATTTTTTCATATAAGAATATTAATTGAACTTATCAAATATTGTTATTTTATTATATTTTGTTACAATTAGAAGTTCAAACATATAAAATTCCCGTTCCAAAACCCATTTTATTAATATATACAGTCATTTGATCAAAATTGGGGGGCTTTATTTTATTAATCGCAACGACAGGTTGATTTTCGATCATACAATATTTATTGGGTTCAAATCTAGCGAATTGTAGGGCCTAGTTCACAAAAGTTCGATGTCATTCTCAGCCAAGAACTTTGTATTTATTTTCTGAGTAACAAAATGCACCATAATGCTGGAAATACAGTTATAATCCATAAATTCTTAATGAAAATTACAGAAAGTGTGCTGAAAAAGCACGTTTTTTAAACAATTTGAAGTCGATGTCAGTAATTTTGAGCAAAACTGTTAGTGCTCCAGTTCCCTTAAATGAGAACTAGACCCAGACATTGAGAGTATCCGGATGCTTCACCATGGGCACTATGCAGGACTCGTGAAGGTGATTCCACTTTATTATCCTAACAAGGGATCATCTAGGGGCTCCAAAATCAAAAGGGAGCTTCATCAGAGAATATAATTTTTCCCCACTCTTCAACAGTCCATTATTTATATTTCCTATAAAAATGGAGCCTATCCGTAAGGTGTTTTAGTGGGACGAGAATTCTTCGTAGCTCTTTTCGACGCAAGACATTTGTCGAAAGGTCCAGCTCACTGTCCGCCCTGAAGCGTTTACACCTGCTTCCTTTCAATCTTAAACAAGTTTGGCATTGAGGATAGCTCGATTTTTTAGCTGGAACCATACCAGCTACACTTCTTAACAGGAGTGTAATTAGTATTTTTAATGTCTTTAGAGATCCTAAGGAGAGTGCTCCTTGATACAATGTTTGTACGCTTTTCTTTACAGAGAACGATTTCTAGAATTGAAAAAAAGATTCAAACATTTGTATTTACAAAAGATATTACGAAATAGATTATGATTACACAACTTCATTATTTAACCCATATTTTGTATGATTTTATCCTTTTAATCGAATAGCAAAGCTCTAAGAACTTAAACACACTTCCTAGAGGGACAGAACAACCTTGTCATAATAGATTCAGCGAGGCAATGCAGTTTTTTCTTATTATTTTTGAAATGCTGACTTTTGAATAAAGCTGAAATACATAATTGATATATTAATATAATTTGTCCTATCAAGTCAATTTTAAAAACGAATGTTCGTGGTGGGTATACGAACTGTAGACTGATCTTTATTTAATTATTTATATAAAATACTGCAATATTACATAATTCTGAGACAAAAACAAAAGAAACAAATGTATGCTATAAGATGATGTAACTAATATTCAATTGGATGGTCTTTTCCGTCCTGGACACGATGAGGTCTTGGGTATACAAGAGCAAAAGGGGCAAGGAGGTTTAGGCTGATATTTCCTCTTAGCTTTTTCCAGTTTGTATCCCGAATCTTCATGTCTTAGATGAGATTCGGCACCACACTTCAAGGTCTTGGGATTAAAATATCGTGAACTGTAGCCAAAATTTCTTTTAGCAAAACCCCTTAAAATTTGTCTGCACTTGTTTTAAACTTTAGGGGCTGTGCGTGAGGTTGTTTCATCTTGTTCAAAGTTTACACATAAATTTATATTATAGAAGCCAACAGTGGGTGCTCTTCTCTTCAACATGTCCAAATAAACATTATTGATCTTTATTATCCTCTCTTTCATAAATATGAAAAGTGTTTTGTAGGCATGCTGGTGTTACAACAGCCACCTCATTACTGATGCTAATGCCTCTTTCCTGAAAGATATAACCTGTTGATCAGCAATAAAATTTTTTAGTTTGTGCCCAAACACGGTCATTCTCTGTGGTGTGCGTGGCATAAAATGTGAACATCATTGTTCAAAAGAACTGTAGCCTGCGAACCTTCAAGGAGCATAATAAATCAACTCTAAATTTTAACGTCTCAACCACTCTATTCTCTACTTCACCAACCCATCCATTTTCAGACTTCTCAGAGAAATAGCAATCTCCTGCATAGTTACATATTGCGTCCATATCCTGACACAGCAAATGACTTATATCCCGAAAACAAATGATATTCCTATTCAATTCATCTTTTTAACGCACATAAATTAAACTGTTTCAATTAATTTGGCCCTTAACTTTGGGCTTTTTTATTGCTCACAAATTCCATGTCATTCTTATCCATGATGATTATTGTAAAATTATTTTACATAAAATTATTTGAAGAAGATCTTTAGGCAATAAAATCAATGCTGAACTTCTATTCTCAATAAAGGACCAGTTTATGGTCTTCTAGGCAAATATTTCAACAGATAATTTAAGACGAGGAAAAGGTGAAATCAACTTAAATAGGGCAAAATCAATTAACACTAGACGTAAGAGATTTTTAAGGTAATGAATTGAGTTTGGCGTAATAAATATTTGCTATAGTTTATGGATAATGATGATGAGAAGAAACAAGTCGCAAAGGACCATAATTTTTTCAATTTAAGATATAACAGATCATTTAACGCATAATTTACAGGGCACCATTGAAACCGATGGGTAGGTGTTTGATGCCACGGGTGCTTTCTGATGTCCTAACCCTGTTGTTAGCCTCGTCTTGGAGTGCATTTTTATATGGTGAACTATAATTTGATCTTCATTAAAAATATTGAACAAAAATAATTCAATTACAAAGGCTTCCAGAATATATAAAGAAAAACTTAAGACGCATAACGTATCATTATTTGGATAACAACATATTTACATAACAATTTACCTGATCGTTCATTCATTTGATTTCTTTATGTTAAAGTATAGCCCAGCGTACGGGAATATACGCATACAGGCTCTAAGGTTGGCTAAGCAAGGCAACAAAGATTATTGTTCTAAGAGTGCGATTTGAATAGTTAGCTGCATCTGCGTGACCAAGGAATATTCCAAACACAACGACAAAAATAGATTTTAATATACACTGGATAAAGGGTACACAATAAATATGTATATATGTATACAAGCGTAAGACGAAATTAGGTTCCGAATACTGATTGGATAACCAGGGTTATAAAATGATTATAATAGGTGGGTTTGGGGTGGTGAGAGATTCAGTTACTTTAAAACTTGAAAGTAAAGCGGATGAACTTAGGGAGGGTGGGCTTAATGACCTTGATTACTCACGAGTGTAGACTGGAACCCGAAGAGGGTGATGCTACGTTATCCAAACTTTGATTTAGTGAGATGCCGGCCTCTTGTCCTCAAGAGGTCACCGGACGAAATTCAGAGGGGGAAGGTGACTTCTCCAAACTTAGATTGAGCAAGCTATTGGGCCTCTTGTCTCACAAGATCACCCGAAGAACTTCTGAGGACGGCTTCTCCTATCCTTGATCCAAAGGCGGTTGAGAAAGACTGACGTTGCCTCAAGAGAATTTTGTCCCTGACCTAAAGTTAAAAGTCTCATGTTGAGCTCTTCCATGGCTTGCGACCGTCACTAAACATTTCTCAGGCGAGAGCGTCGTTCAAGCGAATCTCCGATCGAAGAAGCGTCGTCAAAGCGAATCTCAGTTTGGAGAAGCGTCCTTAAAGCGAATCTGCGGGCAATCCTTGAGAGGGCGCATATATACCCAGATTTATCCAAAACAGGGAGAGGGAGAGAGACCTTCTCGCCCCTTCTTAATCCGCCGGGTCAACAGAGCTTGTCCTTACCCGGAAAATGTAAGAGGCCGGGATCAGCGGGTCTGAATCAACGATGAGCGGCTGAAGCCATAAAAGTTATCTCGAGGGGATCAACAAAAGGGCAATTGGCAAACCTACAAATAGATGAATAACATCCCGACTCGGGGGAAGGGAAGATTAAGACGTAAGGGATATGGCCTTCAATCACAGCATCATGCCTCGGTGTAAATTTCTCACTGAACGGACGGAGAGTCCCAAAAGGGTGAAGTCGGGTGCGGAGGGGAGGGGGGGTAACGGATTGCTTTCTCTCCCGAAGTAATATCTTAGGGTAGGAGAGGAAATATTACTATTTTAGAGGGTCCGTTTACATCTTGTAATATACTAAACCAGTAAAATAGTAATAACCCTCTCTATACAATTATTCAATTTATCCCCCATTCTAAAAAATGCACACAATTAGTTCCCAAAGATACTTTCTTCTATGAAATTTCCTCAATTGCTTTCACCCTGTCGCTTAGCCATTCCGCTTCAGAGAACTACGAGTACTTTTAACCTAACCTCTTTTAGGTAAAGCCCTTGATATTACACACCTTTCAATTTACAAAACCCCTGATAGATGTTCCTCATATAAATCTACCAGCTTTTCTAACTTAGCTTTGCACACATCAACTATTCTCAAATGTAAAATAACATCCAGCTACATCCCTTTCAAACACACACAATAGACAACAAAACATTGAGTCACCTCTTCGACATAACCCTCTCTAAAAATCTATCTTGAGAATTAACCACAAAAAACACCTTAAAGTATCATTTAGTTCACTCTCTCCTCCAACTGATTCTCTTGCCGTAGCCTTCCTAAAATACTGAACTTATAAATAAGTAGAGTCAATGGAATCAGACCTAATCTTAGTATTTAATTTTAGTCTAGCCACTTTGTCCATATGTACACTCCAACTTATCTCCACCTTACCTTGGTTCCTCTACGCTGAGTTCTTCCAAGAGACTAATGTTTATCCATCGAACCTTGCTATCCTGCCTTCTAATCCCAACTTACTTCTGGTACTATTCACACACTGTACTCCTGCCAAAGTAACTGCTTTTGAGAAAATGATTAATGTATTGAAATTACATAACTCAAGCATACAAGTAGAGCTATGGAACCGACGAAATCACAACCTTACTAAGTGTATTACCCTTTTCGCTACGGAAGGCTAATTTCTATTTCTCATTTCCAACGGAAAAAAATAAACATCGGAAAATTAGAAAAGACTCATGTGTATTCATCGAGGTTTTAACTTGATCCTTTCTCTCTCCACCTAAACGCTAACGCGAAAGGGGTTGTATCATGCGTTGACATTGCTAGGTTTGGGAGTAATATTTGAATGGCACTAATATAGCCACCACCATCTAGCCCATAGGTCGCCGTAATTAATTACTGGGCTATATTAAAAAAAATAAATAAACAAAAGAAACAAATCAAACAACAAATTGAAAAACAAGAAAGGAAAAAACAGAAATAAAGAAGAAAGAAGCACGGTCCAGCGTTGGATGGAGACCCGCCTACGCATGATGCCTAAGCATATAGCCAACATCAAATCGAGGAAAATAGGAACTCAACCTTTTCTAAGAAGTAAAAGAGTCCAAAGGTCACTGTGCATGAGTACAAGTCAAGTACAAGTGACAAGAGATTCGGTCGCAAACCGGCCTCCGAAATGTGAACGACGCATCACATTCTGTACAGAGCAGTGTAATGCAAACAGCTAGTCAGTGAAGACAATCCCAGCGCTTGATAGAGCGCTCTGCTCACCTCAAACAGAGGTGATACGTCGTTGAGACCAAGCTCCTCCTGGGATTTTGAGACATCCGTATACACTGGCACGGATGTAACCTGACACTAAGTGTCCTCCAAAACGGCCAAACCCAATACTTCCTCTTCTGTGGAATCCTTGGAGTAGAGGCATTGCAACAAATAGTCAACGGTTAAAGCATCTTGGGTGGCATCCTGGGCTGAATCATGGGTACCACTGACTTGAAAGCTACACCATTATCTTGAGGTAGTATAAATAAAAACTCGCGGCGCTATATGCCTCGTCGATATCGGCCACCGTTTCAGTGATAACCGGAACCGACTGAGGGAGACGTCGGTCACGCGCGGACTAGCCTAAAATGCCATGTGTGAGCTACCTAAAGAGAAATATCTTCTGGCATCGATAAATACGCTCCCAATGGTGATCGTGCAAAAGGTATCGAAAGAAAGAAACGGAGAGTGGTATGGAGAATCTTGTTCACCTACCGTACTGCAATAAGACTCCCATTCGTAGTTGAGCTTAGAAGGGATCGATAGAAAATCACGGAACGATGAATGTCCATGGCGTGGGCACAAATACTCTAAGTCTGAGAATATGGACATCCCAGATGAGGCGTAGGGCGAAAAGAAGAACAAGGAAACGGTGGGAATCCACCAATTCTAAGTAATCCCCATTTAAGAGAAATTTGGTCAGGGAACGAAGGCATGGATGACCAGAGAAGTGCACTATCTATGTCTGGTCAAGGAGAAAGCGAAACCTCGGTTGTTCAGCATACTGAGAGATGCAGTTCACTGCCCGTTGATGTCGACTCTCCAAAGATGTAGTGGCAGTAAAAGAGATATAAAGTTCTTCTAGGTATAATGTAGCAAGAAAATCATCCGGCAGCAGCGAAGTCATACCGTTAATGTTCATGCAAATGTGTGACTTGAAGCGACATAATCCTTTCAATATTGGGCCACTGAGGGCTTCTTTCTATTGTACGTGTTATTGACGATTAATAAAGGATTCAGAAATGAAAATTAGGAGGCTTACCTCAGCTCATATTGTTTTGGTGGGTATCCATCAAACCGTATCAACATACGGTATCAAAGGCCTTCTCCAGATGGAAAAACACAGGGGTGTAGCGTAGTGCCTGCTCTCTAGGAAAGAAACCATCGCAGATCAATTTTACAGTAGAAGCACCTCATGCAACGTATATTTGAACTTGAGGAAGTTGCACTTTATAAAAGACAAATGGTCTCAGCTTTCCAGAAAGAAGCCTAATCTAACAACTACTAATTTCTCCATTCACTTGCACACTCAAGACGTTCTATAGATTGAGCGGAAACCGACTGGAGTAGCTAGATCCTAATTAGAAGTGGTTTTGTCCTTGTATATAGCTGACAGCAAAGCTGGCGAGCAGTTACTATTACTTGAGTGTCTACAGCTTTACCTTAAATCCACTGTAACTAGGAGGTTGCTTATATGAGCATGCTGATAGAAAAAAAACGGTTTGTTAAGGCACAAATCCAGGCCTTTGCGCCATCCTGTTTATGAACTTGCGGTTATTAAGGTAATATTATGCCTTAATCTATCTTCACATTGAATACCGGTGTTCTCTACTTATTATAAGTAGGTTAATCCTTGTTTGCTACTCTTAAATTAACTCCTTCCCCAGTATCCTTCAAAGTATTGACGATTGCTTTTGGTCTTATGAGACCTTTTTTTTAGGGGAATTGGAGCCTAGGATTCTCAGCTGAAGTAATGGTTATCAAAGAGAGGTTGGTGATTTGAACAATGTTCTATTTACCCTATCGGAAAGTAGTTTTCGTGCCTAAATTGTTTTCTTTATATAAGCCGCAAAGGTCGTTTCAGGTTTTGAATATAAAATCATCCTGCAGCTGAGTTCTGGAGGATGGAGTGCCTCCCAGGCACATAATGACAACTTAACCCACATATTATATTCACAATATTATTTACTTCCATTCTTCATAAATGCTCGTTGCACCTCCTGAAATTCCAAATCACAACCTACATTATATTCCTTCTATCACAGTATACAGTATTTTCCTTTCCCCTATGCGTTTTTGACTTTATCTCCACTTATTTCACCCAGTATCCGTCTCAAACTGCCCATTTGTTTCGCTCTGATTCAAGCTATTTCCTTATTATTTCATACTATAGTCATACTACCATAAACCTCTGCTCACATTCATCATCCTTGTGGAACCTTTAATACAATCATAAGAAGATAAATCTCTAAAACGACTATATATTTTATTTCCATTTAAAGCTCTGATTTCGCATTCTGCCTCATTCTTTGTCCCTATAATTCACGATATGCCTTAAATAATAAAAATATCGTAATTGTTTAAACGTCTCTAATATTACAGAACTTCTTAATTTTCACATACAAACAAAATCACCTTAGTGTTCTTTATTTAGCTTTTGCATTGCCTTTTTCACACTTACTTCATACATATCACAGCTGCTTCAATCGATATATCCCAATCTCTCATTCTTAGCTACTATCATCAACTCCCCAGCATATATCAAAATCTACCGTGTCTACCTCACAGCAGTTATTCCCACACAGCTCTTTTAATCACCACGCTCCCATTTCCTATTACCATTATGATTCCAGGCTTAATGTCCTTCCTCGAATGCCCGATTACATTCACTTTGAATCTTTCATTGTTTTGTCTTTAAAAGTTCATCAAATATTATAGCTGAATTTGTCTTTAAGTTTCATCCGCATAATTCTTTTAACATTTAACTGTATGTCTGATTTTATAATTTAATTATATTTAATGTACTTCAGCAAGTCATAAAAAGGACGCTAGTAAAGAATTCCGTTTATTCATGATTATTGCTAAAATTATATTCAAGTGAACAAGCATAAATTGGACTCCGTCTTCACACGTTTTGCAAACATACTCAATGGTAGCTGTAAAAGTTCCAGATAAGGCTTTTCGTAATGTATGCAGTTACACATAGTACGGTTTTTCTTATAAAGAGTCTTCATTTGGCGCATTTTTTTTTGTCATGTTATGCATCTTTAATCTGTGTCTCAGATTTATCATGCATCCTTGACTACATGTATGGCTCAGCTAACACGTCTCCCATTCTTTGAATGAATACTCGCCTGGAAATTTTCTCCTTAATGATTTCATTGTAAATGATCCGCGAAATTATAACAGAAAAATCCAAAGTATTTTGCAAAGAATTAATAATTAGCTCCTTGTACAGGTTATTGTAGTATACCTTCTGGCCATTTGTTCTACGATACATACTCCAAAATTAGTTTCACTAAAACATTTATATGTTTATGGGGGGGGGGGGTGCATTATCATCTATGAGAACATTTTTGGACTTGTTGGAAAAATTAAGCGAAAGTTTTAGCTTATCTTATGCCGATTTTTGCCTCAGTGGATAAATCAGGTTTTCCTTTATTGCTTAAGGAGTTTGGGGAATCTTGAGGAAATCATGGGATTCTAAAGATCCCATCTATGTGGATCCCCTTTGTTCTAGAACTTGCATAATTGTAAGATCATTTCTTAATTAATTATCCCTTGGTTCAAACTTAATTGATAGTGTCAATCATCAGGGTGGTGAGCAGTCAATATTTGATTGCATTGCCATTTAGCTTGCCTTAAATGTGTATGTAATTTTTAGTCCTATTGAGTTTGTTTTTTGTAGCCGTGTTTGAAGATTCCTTGGGCTAGCAAGTGTGTATTTAAAGAACTCTTAGAGACATCCCAAGGGGGAGCTTTAATTTCAGTTGGCCAGTAGACAAGTGTGCGTATAACAACGTAAATTTGGTCATACCACGAAATACATACATACTTTAAGCAACTCTCTTCTTTTTTTAATTTGTTCCAAATTTGATTAAATTTTACCAATCTACAGTGGGTATAAGAGAATTAGCTCATTTTCGTTATCTTTGCAGAAAACTACTCACTAAACTACTTCAACCACGGAATTATATTTATAGGTGTAGAAACAGTGTTATATTTATTGTTTAAGCCTCCCCTCCCCCCCACACCACGATTAGCAATACTCTACACGAAACAAAAAGGACATAGAGCCGAGGACAACTGATGCCTACTGTAGATTTAGCTCTTTTCAGGATGAGCAAGTGTTCCCCCCCGTGTCTTTGGTTGTCACTTCTCTACTTTTACTTAAAACCCAAACGTGTTGTTATTCCCTACTTTTGAAATCAATAAGCATTTAATCCCCAGCGATGTTTCGGAGTTGGAAGACTACTCCTTTAGGACAAAGACTCCACGTTACCAATACCGACGAACTAAAGTGGAGGCTTGCTTCAGCGCCCTTGTCGTCTAAAACTCAATTAGAAGTGAATGGTAGCAACTATGTCAAAATAGGCAGTATTTAAAGAAGTCCATTTAGTAATACTTTCGAGCCTCGAAGAAGTAGATTTAAGGTTGAAGATTGGAATCTTTGTCGTGGAATTAAACTGTTCCTGTAAGCTCTTAAGCCTTTCTTTGCAATAGTATTCACGTTTAACGAGTTTTAATATTCACTTGTTCTTATTCTTAAATTAGCGTCAAAAATGAGAGAAATAGGAAAAAATTGTTTCTTTTATTATTATTATTTACTTAGAAATTCTATAATGGGTGGCGTAAAAGGATTTCAGAGCTATCCTAATTAAAATAGAATACACTTTTATGTGAAAGTGGATTTTGTAAAAGTTAACGAAGAAACCAATTGAAACTTCTATTATTGTATTAGATTAATTAGCAAGATAACTTGAGGTAATTGGTCCTCTAAAATTAAGAAATATTCGAAACAACTATTAATTTTCCACTACTTCACTTCCCATTAATTCATAATTTTTCTTTGTCTGACTCCCTTCCTATTCCCTTCTCACTGATTAACCACGTTGACACCTCAATTTTGGAGGAACAAACCGGTAACAATTCTCCTCTTAACTTAAAGTATTGATTCTACGGAGTTTTATATGTTGGAGAAGTTTTGAATTGCATTCTGCCCTATTTTAAAATTCTCCTATAAATCATTGCCTCATTTTGAAACTAAAATTTACAGTTAAGTAAATTCCTTTTTACAAGGATTACGACAAATCAGTCTGATGGATAGTTAAAGTTTTCCGAGTGTTGGGTATAGGCCCAAAGTCTCATGCCACCTGATAACGAGATTAAACTAAGTTGGGCCCAATTATATAATTTGAAATTCTATTTGATATAAATATGTAACCATTCGTTTGGGAAAAGTTTAGACAAAATAAATTGCTTGATAAAATATCATTAGATATATTGACCGTTGAACAGGGACTTACTTACCTGTAGCAAGTTTTTATTACTGTCAATGGCCCCGAAAGATAAAAAAATGGAATTTAAACGTAAAGACAACCTCTAACACCTTGAAAACAGGAACAGGGAAAAGGTAGGGAAAAGAATCATCAAATTATCAAAAATACTAAAAGAGACTTGCGCAAGTTTGGCGATTATTCAAAGTATGAGGAAATATTCTTTTACTCTGGGAATCATTGACTAGAAGAGAATAATATTTAGCCTCCCTTAATAGTGATACAATCATGGAAGAACGATATATCCTTATTAGAAGTGTTTTTTGTCTTTGGTTATAGCAGACATCAAAGCAGGCAAGCAAGTTAATATTACCTCACTCGCCTAAGCTTCACATATACTCTACCGTAGCTAATGGAGGGTATATAATCATGCTAATAAGAGAGGATTCGTTAAGGCAGCCTAATAGGAACTCTGTTTCTCTAGTTTAGGACACAAATCCAGACATTTGCGACTCCTAGTTTATCACGTAGACGTTATTATAGAGTCAGAAGCATAAATTGTTCCTCTCAAAGAAGCCCGGTTTTCTATAATTATTGTAATTAGGTATCGGTATATGTTACTGATAATTCCTCTCCTTCCACATTATCCTTCAATTTATAAAAAAGTGGAGGTGGTCTTATGAGAACCTTCTTTTTGGGGGACCAGTACTGAGGATTCCCAGCTCAAATAATGGGGCTCAAATAGAGGTTGAGCATTTGAATAATGATTTATTTACATTAGTAAAATGAAGTTTCTTGCTTTAATTAGTTTTTTTTGAAATGGGAATGCCTATCATATTAGAGCTGAACTTTTCATAACTCTATAAAGACGTGTCAATTATCACATTGGAAATCATCATTGTAGGAGAATCGTCACTCCCCTGTTCTCTCTCAGTGGAGACACGAGGCGATTACCGCAAAGACATCCGCCCCCGGCACCGTGGGGTCAAGCGCGTAACCACGGGGCCTCGCCACTCGTCGCTATCAAAGGCCTAAAGGTTAAAATGCAAGATCTCCCCTACAAGATGGATATTCAATGTCATCTCAAGTAAGAAATTGGAGACGTGTTTCTCTCAAGTTCGAAGGCTAACAAGGAGCCGATGTAAGACTTCTTGAGAAAAACCGTTTGGAATAAGAACCCTCCTGGGCCCGTCCCCAAGTCCCGTCCCTCTTCCCCCCTTCCCCAGTGGGTTGACGAGGTATAAATAAAAAACACTGAGGAAAATCGGAGTAGAATACGTCAGTCTTCAGGTGACGAAGTCCCCGGATTAAGATTGGGCTACCGAGACTGGACAGGTAGAATAATTGGGTCGTCAGACTACGAAGTCCCCAGCAAGAGAGGCAGAGCTACCTTAATGGGCTAAGAAGCAACTTATCCTTGAGCTAGTCCCTGGTTATCAAACCTAACGTTAAGTTAACTTGGTCAAGTTCAACTTAATCTCGTCAGAGAGACTTCTCAAATCCTGGTGCATCGTACACGCCAGGGAAATTCCTCGCCCTTGAGGAATTAGGAGAAGAAGAGGAAAAAGGCTCTACCTCGAGCCCATTACTCGGTGGCCACACCAAACTCATAAGTTAACTTGGTTGAGGAACCTGGTTCAACTTATTCTCGTCAGAGAAACCCCCCTCCGTTATACTCGCCCTTGAGGAAGACTGGAACTAAAAGAAGCTCATCCTCGATCTAGTTCCTGGTTACCAAACCGACCTTTAAGTTAACTTATTCAAGTTTAACTTATTTTCGTCAGAGAACCCCCCCCCCCTCATGGATCCTCGCCCTTAAAGAAGACCCTCCCCGAGTACAGTCCTCGCTCATGAAGAATTGAGTAACGAAGAAGACAAGCTCCCCCTCGAGCTCGTTACTCGGTGGTCACACCGAACTCTAAGTTAACTTGGTTTAAGAACCAAGTTCGACTTACTTTCGCCAGAGAGACCACGCCTACCTTGGTGCCGCCTAAAGCACCGTGATTGTTCTCGTCCTTGAAGAACCCCCCCTGAATACCGTGTGGGCCCCCATCTGCTACCTTCGCCAAAAGTACCTCGTGATCTCGACCACCTCCATCTGGCCGGTCAGCACGGGTCGGGGAGGAAATAACATTCCTAAGGTATTTAAACTCCAGTAGAGTTAGTAAGCCTAAATCTTATATATTGAAGTGTGTAGCGAATTTAACCAATTTTAGAGGGGCAAGCTAATTAAAATAATTATTTTGTATTATAATATTCAGAGTATTTCTGTGGTTAATGTTTAGTTTTTGTGTATTAAATTGTTAAAGTTAAAAATATAAGTTTATTTCTGGAATTCTCGGGCGTTTATCTATATCCTTACGTGTTTGAGACGGCACTCTTCTTTAAGATAACAATATTAGCACTCGTAGAACAAAGCCTACTTCATCAAAGAAGTATATCACGACCACAAAGAATATCACTACAAAAGCGGTTTGTGTGTAGAGAGAAGAAAAAGGGGCATTCTCCTACATAAAAGTGGTACCAGGTGTGGAGTGATCAGAAAAGGGCCATTCTACGACAATCATAAATATTAGATCTGGAGGATGGAGTGCGCACCCAGGCGCATCCTGTCAACCTATGTATCATATTATATGCACAAGATTTCTTACTTCCATTACTCATAAATGCTCTTGCTCCTCCTTATATTCTAAATCTCAACTTTATTCATACTCATTTTTATGTCTCTTGCCAAACCAAAAAATGCCACCTCAAAAATGTTCGAAACAGCTCTAAAGCAGTTTCATAATTAATGGAGTTGAAAAAAACGAAATAAAAAAAGGTTTTCTTGAAAAAGCTCCCTAATAGCTAAGATATTGAAACTTTTCGAGTGCATTTCCTTTGAAATTTTTAATTAATCTCAACTTTGTAATTCTCAAAATAATGTGGAACAAAACAAAATATTAATTTGTAAAAATCTAACTTTCAAAGTTCCTTATACATTTGAATGTATATTTATAACTTTATAATTCCATTTTTATATAGAGCAGCACCTTTACAACATAAGTAACTTCAGATAGATACATTATCCATTAAAATGTTAACCTAGGTAAAATATTCATTTCTCATACCTAAATACACGAGGTTTGCCTGCCTGATATACAATTTCATACACCTCGGCAACCTTTGTGAAGACACCTAAACAAGTTAGCTCGTGTTTTATTTTTGTTGGCGTAAGTAAGTATAGGTTCCTTGGAGTGGCCATGTAGGGCATGTCACTTCTTTTGTCTGACCCTCTGAAAGGTATCGCTGCACGTTGGAAAAATTACCAAGTATAGGTTGTTGATACGATGTTCAGTCTTCATCGAAAATTGTAATGGAGTACTTAGAACAACCTTCATTATGCGACTGCGTCGCTTATTTAGTTTAACAAGGAGAATTTTCACCTGATATAGATGTTTTGTTCTTTGATTTAATAACCCAAATGTTTGACAGCGGGTGAACGATGTTAGAGTAGAACGTTCAGTACACTGCCATCAAAATATCCCCTCCCCTCCTGATCTGGATCTGATTACGGATGGGTATAGGCCAAAAGTCTCATGACACCTGAAAACAAGATTAAATTAAGTGGGGCCTAATTATTCTCAATTTCATACTCTACGATGGTGCACATTCATGGATAGAACCCGCCTAAGGAACCTCCATCACCCATCCGAATCTCCTAATCCTGTGCTTAGCATGAAGCTAACAGATGGGGATCCGTGGTGATGGAGCTAGTGTCTCTACCCGGGTACTGCATAAGCAAACAAATTGGCCGTCGTTAAAAAATGAATACGTTGGACCCGCCTCACCAGTGTGAAAATATAGGCAAGCTTATTCCATTCGGGTGAATTTAGTAGGCGCCGACCGTAATTGGTTCATGTCTGGGAAAGCAGTATATATCGATGTTTGCAGGCCACTATGGTCGACCATAATGTCTGGCCAGTGTTTCCTTCGGTAAATGCCAACAGAAGTAGGCCTGTAATGGCCGGCTTAAAGTACAGAGTTATCTTTCTGAAAAATCCGACAATATAACTGTCGCTGCTTCCCCTGAAAAGGGAAAATTGGCGATTCACGATCACACCTAAGGAGAGAATCTAGTGAGTCTCATCTAGCTATTAGTACCTCCTGACACTATAAAACCGCTGATAGATAGTTTTCGAATGCCCATTTTGCTTTTTCTCTGCAGGTGGATTGTATTGTTGAGCTGGATGCGGATGTAGGTTGGAGCACGCAGCATCTATGTAAATTAGACGATTAGATGATCGCCAATGCATATTTCCCCAATCAACATTTAGAGGCCTTTGCATAAGCCATGGTTCGTGCTCTTGTACGCAAAGCGCCAGCAAATTTAAGTGTTTATTATATGGAGCAGATTTGGCGATACTTGTAGTCTCCTGGAACTAATCTTAAAGAGATGCTAAATAGGTATTGAAGTTAAGTTTGCAGACCCATTTGCCTTTGGGAACAGGTTGGCGTGGCTAGTGCCAATTAATGAGACTCTTTCCCTCACCATTCTATATAATAAACTGAAATGGGTTCGTCTTTAATTCAAGAAGACTACGTGGTTCTTAGAACTCAGGAATTTGTCGCTCTTATGGCCTGAAATTTAAAATTTATAGGTTACGTTAATTGGTAAATACATTGCTATTATTATAATAAACGCAATTCTGAAAACATATATGTATGATCGGTTAAAAACTGATATAGTATTGACCTTTTAGTTGAAACCATTGAATTTTTCTGACCTTATATACAATTCATTTGAACTCAGCATTTCGTCACTATAACCATACACTCTTTGTAAGTATGTATATAGTCTATTTTGGGGTGGTAAACTTGATTTCATCGAATTGCATTTGTTCTATCAATCAACGTAAAAGGCGAAGATTCATTGCAATGGGGACTTACCTCTATTTAAAGGAAAGAAACGTAATTAAAAACCGTAAATAGGATTTAAGCCTTTCAAGGACTAGAACAAATACTTGATTATATAAATATCTTCACAAATTCTATGGAAGCAGCATTGCTACGATCAATTTCAAATGAGAGCCCTTCATACAAGTCAATATTTTACAAAGTAGGATTTGCTGAGAATTAAGTCAACAATATACAATCACCATAATTATTATTACAATAAAATCAGTTTGTTTGAATTTCATGGAAGGGAGATTCCGCTTTGCTAATATCATGAAAAATTAAAAGAGCGGAGGACAGATATTGATTTATTTGTTTTGTACACATTGTAAATGAGTAAAAAAAAGAGTCTCCGCAATTGCGTTGGGAAAATAAGTTAATTTATTCTCACATCCATCTATTAAATACCAATGTACCTATTTGAAACCTCAATAGGAAAGTATACCAAAAAAGGCTGAAAATTTAAAAGCATATTACGTGAATGGGAAAATAGTATAACACGAGGGGCGGTCAATAAGTTTTGCGAATTGGTAGGGCAAAACAGAAGAAGGGGGATGGCTGTTTGTGGGGGTGTTAGGACAAGTTATGATAAGTCAGGACCTACAGCCAAACGCTCCTGCTCGTCTATCTAAGAAGCAGTAACTGATCGCAGATCGTCAGTCACAAATTTTTCAACAATGGACAAGGTTGAGCACCGCGCAGTAATGAAATTTTTGACCAAGGAAGGCCAGAATGCAAAAGAGATCCATGAACGCATGATTACAGTGTACAGCGACACCACCCTTTCCTATGCTACCATTGCTCGCTGGAATAGTGAGTTCCGCCATGGTTGTGAGTCCCTTGAAGATGACCCACGTCCAAGACGTTCGTCTAACGTGACCAACGAGGAAAATGTGGCGGAGGAGGGGGGGAGAGTATGATCCTCGAAATCGACGGGTGAAGGGCGAAGAAATCGAGCGAGAACTTGGAATATCACATGGAAATGTTATCAACATCATCCACGACAATATGGCCATGACCAAGATCTCTGCCCGTTGGGTCCCTAGAAACCTCACGCCACATGATCGACTTCGACGTCGTCAAAGTCCACAAGCCCAGAATTACACAAGCTGCCCTGCGCGAGTGCGGATTTGAAGAGCTCAACTATTCCCCCTACAGTCCAGATCTGGCCCCTAGCGACTACTTTTTATTCCGCTAGCTCAAGGCTGCACTGTGTAGACGCCGGTTCGGGAACGATGAAGATGTCCAGCTCGCCGTCCAGGAGTGGATTGAACAGCAGTCGGGAGATTTCTGGTCTCGGGAATTTAAAGCCTCAGGGACAAGTGGCGCAAGTGCATTGAAGTCGAGGGTAGTTATAGTGAAAAATAATAAAACACTTTTCCTTATATCTCGTTTCCTTATATCCGAATTGCAAAACATATTGACCCCTCCTCGTAAATGGAAATTTTAAAAAATTGTTTCATCTATCCAGAAAAGGGATTTCAAGGGCTAATCAACCTCGACATTGCCTGCCCAAGTATTTTTTTGAGTGGCCTTGAATTTTCAATTATTAACCAAATAAAATTATATTAGCGCATTCTATAAGTAATGGGGCATTTTTTTCTGTTTATCTTTATATTATGAATAGATATAATCGAATGCAGGTTTGTTTTTAAGTCAATTTTGTAAATTTTAAAGGGATGAAAAGTAGATACTTTACATAATTGGATTATCCTGGAAAAAAATCCAAAACCAGAGCTATAAACAAGGCCTCCATCTATCCAGGGAAGATTTTCTTTTACGTTTGGTGGAATTGAAATACATAATTTATTTTAAACTTCTTAAAGAAATCAAACTATCCAAATAAGATGTTTACCTGACTCAGTTGAACCGGTTAAATACACTGCTTGAAGTTAAAACGTAAGAATTATTCAATAGAAGAACAGAGGTTTTTCATCCAGCCAAAGCGCGATCTCATATCGCTTGGAATCTGATACAAAAGCTTAAAAATTTCCATTGGACACAAATGACTAATCCTACAGACTCAGCCGACTTATCCCCATTAGAATATTATCTGGGGACCTTAGCGAATCACCTCAAATTAATGAAGATGTCAACAACAGAATAAATCGAAACAACCTTAAATAACTTTCTAATCAAAGTCAAACGATTCTTAGAAACGTGCTATTGAAAAGTAAGTAGAAAGATGGACACTTGTATTAGAAAAAAAGTCAAATTTTATTACCTATTAAATTACTAAATTTAATACTTATTTTAATATAAATAACTTCAAAGAGATCTTGATTTCTATTACTAAAATAATAATAAAGATGAAAACAATTCCACATAACTTATGGAATGAATTAATAGTGCGAGTAAGTTTAAAACTTATAAAGGGTAAAAACAGAGTAAATTTCTTGGTCCAATCGCTTTAATGAATTTGGTATCAAAATGGATTAGCTAAGAAGAAAACACAATTAGAACTAGTGATTATATACTGGTGTGCTCTGAAGACAAACATTTACGATGGCGTATTTTTATTCTCCTGAGAATAAGAAATGAAAAAATTAATTTCAATTCCCGATTTGTTATTAAAAAACTGTCTCCAAGGAAATGATTAAATTTTGGATTCTTTACAAAAGTCTTTGCTTATTAACATATACCTTTTCAGGGAAAGTCTTGAAAACGACTTTCTCATTTCATATTCGTTTTTTACAATAACTAGACTAGTGTCATTTCATTAGGACTTGTTCATTTATTTTTATTTATTTAACGATAAAAATCAAAAACCAATGAGGAGAAAACGAAAATCGTGGGTCGTTCAATCCTAGAGATCGCAATTCTCCGGCTAAATTAGTATTCACCGAAGACCACTCGATATGAGTCCATAAAGAAAGGGACAGAGAAGATCAGGTTGGATAAAAGGGGAAAAGAAAAAAAGGGGATATAAATCAAGTATCTGTTATAAACAGCACTTATAACATATTTATATTTTTATATATTAAAGTAATATTTATCACTCTTGTTATTAAACAAATTAACAGATATGTTTTATGACTTGCGATGGTAAGTTATTTCACATTTAATTAATTTTGTACGAGAAAATGTTATAAACCCGAAACCTTTATTGGTTATAGTGGTCGCTCGGTTATCTAACTCAAAATTTCAACTGTTACTTATAACTTATTCGTCAACCCGCCCTTAATTTATTAACTCGCTTATAATTACACTTCTATGTGTTTAACTTTATTCCTAGGACGGAGATTAATTTGCTCGTTATTTGTTGAACACTTTCTAAAATTGAAAGGGATTTTCACAAAGGAGGAGTTAAAAATTTAAACCTTCATCAGTAATTCCGGGGAAGAATCCTTCTTTGCTGAGAGAATTAATGGGTATTTTGCTAAGCGAATGTTGAGTGCAATTGTATGAAATTGGTGGAGTTAGAAACCGTGGATATCTTATAAAGAGATGAAGGTCAAACATTTCTCCATCCTCAGCTGACATGATTTTGGAACCTCATATGGGACATCAAAACAATCATTTTCTCTTTTTCGCACTAGACGAACCTTTTATTATCAATTTGCTAACTACTTTACCGTGTGTTGCAGGAGTGAAAAAATTTAGATTTAAAACCTATATATGTGATACGCTCGTTAAGCCTGCTCATCTTAGAACCTTCGACGGCCTCATAAGCATTGAATGGGTATTAAGAGATAACGTTTCTATCTATGATAGTGTATAAGTTCTATATAAATGTGTGATGGCAATATTCAAAATTTGATCTGAGATATTTACAAGAAAACTGTGTAAGGATTTGACAACTAGGCCTTTGACTGTAACCTTCAAAGAAGTGCGAAATGCTTCGTTAAATACTGCAGTAAAAAATAACAACAATACAGTCCCTGTAATTATTATAATTATAATGATTATTTTAATATTTATAAGTTTAGCATTTGTGTTTTAATAACAAGCAAATAAAAACTTCCCCTTTTGTGCAAATTTAGAGATGAAGTAAATAAAAAGAGAGTGAAACGTACAAATGCATTACCAGGATATTCAGAATGAGGTTCATAAGAAAGTGGTCAGGTTCGGTGTAATGAACCAAAATAAAAGGCCAAAACAAAACTCCCTCTTAATGTGTTCTTTTTTATATTCTAATGTGATGTTAATCTAGGATAAAAAGAGTAAGTTTGTATAAATTTAGGTTAAGGAAAGAATGCGTTGAAAACAAGCAGGATAAAAGCTAATGAATTGCTAAAATGATATATTGTTTTAAATGGAATAAAGTTAAATAATTTAACCAACCCAAATAGTTTCACTATTATAATAAATATTTGAGGATCAACTAGGGCGCATTAAATTCATCTAAAGTAAGTTCCTACCAAAAAGCACAACCTCACAAAACTTACATGACTTTGTTGTGAATGTAAGTCGGTTTTTCCAATAAAAGTGACCCTTGACCCCAAACATTTAAAGTCCGGTAACAGCTAGTCTATTTAATTACACTGTTTAACATGATTTTTGTCTTTGCGTCGCAACTGTTATTTTCTAGTTGCTTGTGTCTAAACTAAATTAAAAAAACACTTCAATTTATTTTAAACTTTGCTTTGTGCCCAGGATAATGACATTTATACAAAATTTACTTATTCCCTCCGGATGGAAATGGCAAATTTGAACTGTCATTTACATAAAGTGAAAACCAAACGACATGATACAAAAATATCATTTATTTATTCTAGTATTACACATGTTAGAATAATAATATGAAAAATGTGTAGTTTTCCGTGATTTACGCTTATACCGTAAATTACTTGCACGATTCAGCCCCCATCTATAGTCACCCATCAGATTTTCATTATAGTAGCCTTGATCTAGTAGCCATTAGATCCTGGTCAAATTGCTTGCCATGCTACTCGAAGTACGCTCCCATGTTCCCCTTAAATTTATCAAGATGAGGGTCAAGAATATGGACTTTCAAGGACATCCAGTAATCCATCTTGCCGTAGTTTATCACCAATTTCTTAACAATCAATTTCTTAACATGCATAGCTTACTGCGTTGTGATTACCTATAAAGCCCAGAACCACTGACATAAAGTTGTCCCACGCATCTTTTTTCCCTCCTAGTGACTTTCTCGGGAAACTCATTGTACTCCATGATCTTTTTTATTTGTGGACCGACGAAGATCCAGGCTTCCACCTTTGCCACAAAGAATTTAGGAAAGGAATCTTGTAGATACTCCTTATCTAGAGCTCTGATGATTTGTTTCATAATACCAATTTTAAGTGCGGTGGAGGAAAATGTACTTTTCGGGTTTCCTGCTGTTCTAAAGGCAAAGATGACAAGGAAAATTGGTAAAGCCGCCTTGGAGACCCATCAATAGGGCCACTATTTTGAAGTCTCCAATAACCTCCCAACCGTATCTTCATATATTTAAATACATCTAGCAAGATCTTGACGCTGTTGTATTCCTCTTTGAGCTGGACTGAGCGAGCGAGGGGACGAGATATATACATGGTTCCGTTATGAAGCAGCACTGCTTTGAGGCTTCTGGACGAGCTGTGAATGAAAAGGCGCTACTCGTTTGGGTTATAGGCTATTCCGATTCCCTCAAACAGACTGGTCACATTTTGACAAAAACAAACATAATCATGACTTGTAAAAATGATTAAAAAACACTAATGAAGCTTTCTCTGACCTCATATTTGCACACTGTCATTTACCAAATCCCACTGCTTGAGTCTCTAAGTTAAAAGCTCGGCAATGGACTAGGTGAGACCAAGATCTCTGACAAGGTCATTGAGATCATTTTGGTAGGGGTAGTATTAGTTTCTCTCCTCAGTTGCACCTCTGTAATCAGGATTAATGACTTCATTCTCTTCTAAACTGCTTTTCCTTTCTAAAACCTGCGGCTCACTTTTTGGAGGAGTAGGTACTGGGAGCTCAGAACAGTGCCGCACTGGGGAAATAGATGAGAGAAGGCCTGGATACATGATAACTGGTGCATTTTTACCTGCTCCACGTTTGGAAGGGTTCAACTTACAGAAGAAACAATTGCATGAGTGGTCAGTTGGTTCCCTCCAAATTCGTATGATTGCAAAATCCAGTTTTCAAATAAACTAAAAACATTATATATATATATATATATATATATTGCCTTCCAGAGTTTATTTGCAAAGCTCGCCGGTTAAATGAGGTGCCCAAGGTTTGTCTTGATCTCCGACTGGACTGACATGCCGAAATATGCCTTGTAGCACTCACACATTTAGGCAGATCTATCTACAGAGAATTTTTTTTCGTTTTGTTTTAATAAATTCGCCGCAGACAGCAAAATGCGTCTGTTGAATGCTTAAGAATCATTCTATCAATGACGAGTGACGTTGTCGGCGCTGTGAGGGCTAGAGTTAAACCGATCTTTTGAGTAGACATTCATTGTATTTACACAGTTATCTATGCCTGCAGGATGTTTTAAAAATTCTTTAAACATATAAGAAATTCACAAAAGTTATAGAAAGCTCTACAGTTTATTTTTTCACCAAATTATTGCTTAATATATGTGGAATGTAAGAGAACTGCCATTGCTATCCAGGTCGTAACAAACAAAATATAAGGGAAATAATAGCTAGTACTACAGTATTACTTTTCGCTAACTTTTTAAATACAGTATATTATGTTTATACCATAACTGAAAAAAATAACCATCCAAACTTTTAAATATTTGACATTTTTTATTTAATAGAGCGGAAAACAATTTGGAAATAACACTTTTAATCTAGCGACAAAAACAAAAGTGAAATTTTGTTACACAGTGTTATCAACCGAAATTTCCCCTCTCCTTCACTTGCTTGAATCTGCTTGTCATAAACCATCAGATGAGACGAATTGGCAGATTGCTGATTTCAAAGGCACGATATCCAAGAGAATATGAAAAAGGAGTGAATTGTACGCGATTTCAACTTTGCCAATGTGGCTTACGAAAAACTATAGGAATTTAGCATAATATAAATGTAAATGAATCTTCTTGCTCCTAAAGTTAAATAACAAGGAACGGATTTAATAAAAACGAAAGAGAAATCGGAAAGCGATGAATATAAATAGCGTTTCTGAAAGATATGTTTTTGTGTGCATTCGGTCATTAGGAAAAAATAACGTCAGTCAATACCCTCCATTTTCTTAATGACAAATCCTGAATATATCACAAAGAGTATCGATTAGATTGAAAGCCTCTGGAATCCGAAATAATATCTTCTTTTATTTCTTTCCTAATGTCTTCCGCTCCGTGAAAGACGTCCTTTTACTTCACCCTTTGATCGCTTCAGGAAGAAGACG
The DNA here is from genome assembly GCA_963969495.1 of Ceratothoa steindachneri. Taxonomy (NCBI): domain Eukaryota; kingdom Metazoa; phylum Arthropoda; class Malacostraca; order Isopoda; family Cymothoidae; genus Ceratothoa; species Ceratothoa steindachneri. Next base: position 32,434,402 of record OZ018324.1, on the reverse strand, counting down.
GCTGATAGTGATATTATAAGATGTCAGAGCCCGCAAGACCGTGTGGTCCACTTCCGGGCAAGCTGTCCTTCAAACCCCGCTGATGGACTTAAAGTGTGCACCTAAGCGGTTCTTAAACATGTTTATTGTTGTTGATTTAACAGCGATCTCAGGCAACTCGTTCCACGAGGAAACCACCTCTGTTTGAGGAAATATTCTTCGCTATATTTGTTTCAAATCTTCGTTTCTTAAGTTTGTGTCCATTGCTTCGTGTTCTTGAGGAAGCGTCCAACTCGAAAAGGTTTTTAATTTTAACTTTATCAAAATTGTTTAGGATCTTAAAGAATTGTATGAGTTCTCCTTTTAACCTTCTCGTCTCAAGTTATTGCAGATTGAGTGCTTTAAGTCTGTCTTCGTAGGACTTTTGACGTAGTCTAGGTATCATTTTTGTAGCACCATGTTTCACTCTCTCCAAAATTTCTATATCTCTCCACAATTATAGATTCCAAAGCTCTGCGAGAAGAGTTTTCACCTGAAGAGAACAAGAGTTTAAGCAAAGTGATTAATAAGATAGTTGCGGCCAAATGTAGAGAAATATGCTTTCAGCGCTCCATGATGCCTATAACTCCACTATTAGTCTCCTAATTTGCTTACTCCAACTATATACTTACCAAACATTTATACATCCTCTAATTCCTCAATTTATTTACAAATCTCTGTCCGTTGGCACATATGTAGCAAGTAGATTCCAAGCACCCTAACCATTTCCATATATGAGCCCAACTTTTGGTATCTCCATCAAAACATGCTATTCAAGATTTCACTACTGCCTCATGTATTTATCTAACCTCTTCTTAACATTTGTAAACTGGCAATAATACCAGCATGACTTGTATACTCTTCCTGTGGTCAAAGACATATTTTATTAATAAAAGAATACTTTCGTCTCTATACCCTAGATATTTTCTAATTTTAAAATTTATCTACGACAATTATTCTAATACATCTTTTTACCGTCCACCACAATTACCTTAGTAATTTCACTAAATGTTCTGAATATCTGTATCATATCAGATTTCATAACGTACCGTTAAACAGAAATCATTGCTAATTCTTGAAACCTATCATTATAAGACTCGGTATGAATTTGTTTTCCCTATGCCTGACTTTACCATATTTAAAACCTCCCTCTAATGAGCCGACCAAGGCTAAAAATAATAAACTTCGTGATGTTTAACAAAGGAATTCGACCGCCTATAAATGAATTCTCATGCGCATCATTATATATGCATGTTACTCTCTTGAATGCCTTGCACTGAACTATTTAGGATCTTTAGCTACTCTCACTCCTAGGTCATTCACATTTCAAATTTTTATAGCGTCCACTCAGATTTGGCGAGATTTAGAATATCTCTATGTTCTCTCTCTCAGAGTAAATATGAGAATCAACCTCTTATTTTCCCATCTCACAAAATTTCAGTATGATTTCCTCTTATTTTACTCTCTGTCTCTCTCCCTCTCTCTCGATTCATTTCTCGTATATATATTCGGCGGCGTCGGTAACTTGTATCTATTTCAAACCTTTAGTCCTTCTACTACATGATTAAAGCATTATTCGACTCACTCACAACACATGGTGGCTATTGTCTTTAAAGAAATTATAGAATATCGATGTTAAATTCCGGGGCGCGACTGAACTGCTAAAACCAGTATTTTTCATCTCCCTTTTAAGCTTACGACCCAACGCCCTCTTTCCACTAAGGTTCAGAATAGTCTCCCTATAAGCTTCTCGAATTATGCATCTTCCATACATTTTTAATTTTCTTAACTTCTCTACTCTCATGAGCATCGATTGTTTTTGAAATACTCTCTAACAGAAATCTCCTCGTTTTTATACTTTAACCTAAAAAAACATTAAATTGATTAATCCTGTCGATTCGTGTGACATTTAAGGCATAACTTAAAATCATGATTAGGTGGGGGGCCATGGCAGAAATAAGCCCCCAGTTTAGGCATTAAATATAGAAAGATATTATTAACTTAGGATTTTAAAAGTAACTCGTCGTAAAAATGAGCATTTTGAAAGAAGAGAACGATAAATGGAAACGACACTCAAAGAGGAATAACAAAAAAATATAATGGGTCATTATCACAAATAATGTGACAAACCTCGTCAACAACAATAATGTTGACAGAAGAGGTGGATATAAAGTCGCATAAATAGCATAAATTGTAAAATCCTAGGCAACTTTTCAGCCCAATACAGTACTCTACATAACTAATTTGCTTTAAATATTTTCAAAAGAGCATCAAAGTTTTGCTCATTTTCAATTTTATATAATCAAAGCACTTTAAAAATTTTAATAATGAATTATTCTCAAGTTCATTAACATATATAATAAACAACAATGGTCCTCGGAATAAAAAGGGTTAAGGGAAGCTATTCGTGACCGATGCCTAACTCGAGGTAATTCCATTAATCAGCACTCTCTTCCCTTCTTCCTCTATCTCTCTTTTATCGCAATCCAGTTTGTTTTTAAGCCACTCAAGTACACTGCACCCTATACCATGCCTTTAAGCCTTATCAAACTTTTGGGGTGATAGAGAAACCTTTTATAAAACCTATATAAAATCTAACGCTAGCCAGCCGTTCGTTAGTAGAAGATTGCGAATATTTAGAGAAAGAAACCAGCCATATTTGCCAGTCTTAAGTGGTGCCGCCTCAATCCACGCTGTGAATAATTAATTAATTCCTAAAACTCGAAATGATAAACGATTTGGACCCCAATATGTGTGCCCTCCCGGAACCAATGACTATTGGATAATCTGAGGATATACACCTTGGACAGATTTCACACTCTCTAGCTTCCCTATCGCACTTTAAATTCGAGAAACTTGACGTTCAATAAAAAGTCAAGGATAATTCCCATAATAGAATTAATTAGATAGGCCGATAATTCTTAGGATTAGTTTTATTCCTTTAAGAAAATCGAGGTTAGATTGGCCTCGTTAACTCGCTGGAAACTATAACTTCATTAGTTGATAGATTAGAAATGGTGCAGAGGTTCTTTTTCAATTCAGTTCCATTTGCTATATTGATAAATTTGGTAAATTTAATAGGGAGGTCTCGGCGATTGGGATATTTTATTTTTTTATATAAAGTTGGCTTATTTCATTTAGACTAATATTCGAAATAAATTTTTTTTCATTTCTTGTATGCCTACATACTCTATATTACGTTCATAAGGCAGAGGATAACTATCAAAACATCTTGGTTGTCACTAGTATTACTATTTTATACAATTTTTTAACATAAGGTCCATCTATACCCCTTGCATTCACTATTTATTCATGATGCTAGTTTATTCTTAATGACAAAAATAAAAGGCCAAGGGAAAGATGCATTTTCTAGTCGTTTCACATGTAAAATCCCTTTAATCATCACATTTCAAAAGATGAGGAAAATATTAAAGTTACAAATTTAAAGTCAAGAATGATTTACTAGTTATAAATTATATGCTTAGCAGTATTAATATTAAATGAAAGATATAATTATAGCTACTTTCCACTTTTCTCACGACGTTTACGTTCTCAGATGTCGGAAACTTTTTAATATATTAAATCAAAATTAGAGATTTATGAGCAGAAATATGGGTATTTCTTATTTTGCTTGAATTAGGACAGTGATCGGCGCTTCGTCATTGTAGTCGTGGAGCTACGCCCAAGGAATTTCTCGTTAACTCTTTCTTGTTTGTCTTGTGCAAGTGATCACCCTGAATTTTGCCTCTTTTCTCTCTAGATTCTATATTGACAAAAGGTCATTTTGAGCTATTCTGTAAGAAAGTTGGGATCCATGAACAACCGCTTTAGTTAAGAGGCCTCACCTTCTTTTTGAGTAAATTATTTAAACTTAAAGCTTTTTGCTTTTAATTTATATTTGCCATTAATTTAATTCTTTATAACATTAATACGTAAATGTTACTTGTTTGGTTCGCAGCTAATTAGGATAAGTAGGCCCAGGACATTGAGGGATAACTTTAAATAGGGGTATTTCTTTCTACATTGAGGTAATCGCGCTCGGGCCAGCGAAACGGATAGTTTCTTTTGATAAAATAGACGAACTATTTCCGAGGGATCTGAAAACCACCAAGGATTTTCGCCACATGTTTGTCGAACCGGATCGTAAACTCGTTGTTCGGCAAGGTTTTGAAATTAAATATCAGGCTCTCACTATTTCAAGGTGAGCTAGTTTTCAGGGGCGCGCTACTAGTGCTTTAATAATTGTGAATCTAGTGTTTTTAGGTCGGGAAATTGTGTGTTTGTCAAAAAAGTAGTTATTTTTCTCCGGAATCGAGTGTTTTTTATGAAACTAGGGTGTTTTTTATTCGGCAACTAGTTAGTATATTTTGGGGGCAACTAGTAGATTTTAGTGCACCAACAAGTAAGTAATTTTCAGGCAACTTTTATGCGTTTTGTCAGTAGCTAGTCCGTGTTTTATTGCCGCAACTAGCGAGATTTTTTTCGGCACGTAATGTGCGTGTTTTACTGCAACTGGTGGATTATTGGTCAGCACACTTGGTGTTTTTTTAGACGCAACTAAACTTTTTGTCGGCTTAACTATTGTTTTTGCCGAAGCTACTACTTTTGTCGACGAAACTAGAGATTTTTTAGTTGAATCTAGTGTACATCCTTGCAGACCTAGTGATATTTGCCCGCCCAACTAGTTCTTTTCAGCCAACTAGTGTTTTCGTAACATTTTAGTATTTAATTGGGCTCTTAATATTATTTAGTATGTATCGCTTTTACTACTGTTTTAGTTGCGCTGTTAGTACTGTTTTAACTCGCGCTATTACTAGTGTTATTACTTGGGCTGTTACTATTGTTTTTAATTACGTCACTGGCCTGTTTTGTATTGAATTAGAATATTTGTAGTTAAGTATGTACATATATAGAGATCATAATTTTTCTTTGTTAGCCGTTAATATGTTAGACAATTATAAGACTTTGTACTATTTTCTTTTGTTTACTGGTAATGTGTTGGAAATATTTTCATATATTAAAACATAATTACCAGTTTTCAAGCAAGATTAAATTTTTTTCTTATATTTTTAGAATTATAACTTTCGACAGCGCTTACTCACTGTTTTCATGGCACTTAACTCAAGAAGTCTCTTATTTACTCTTGCATTTGTCCTATGCTACCAATCACCCTAAACTTTCCTCATTTTCATTTCATTTTCTATCCTGACAATTGCACGTTGTGAGCTTTTCCGTGAGAAATTTTACAGCTCTGAAAAGCAGGCTTAGTTAAGAAGCCTCACCTCTTTTTTAGTAATTATGATAAATTTAAACCATTCAGGGGGGTAATTCATATTTATAATGAGTTCAATTCATCTTTCATATAGGTACAGTAGGGTTGCAAGTTTGGCTCACAGATACTTTTTTTTCCTTCACGATCATTCCCATCCTCTAAATATATAAGAATGTAAGTAATTGCGTCCTTGTGCATTGAGTCAATCGCTCTCAGTTCTGCAAATCAGCTCATTTTCATTTAGTAATCTAGAACAACTATTTCGAGTAATCTCTAATAGGCATCGAACCTAATTTAACATATCTCTATATTACCTCCCGACAGATAACATACCTAAATCACTATTGTAGCGAAGCTCTATTAGGTGTTGAGGGTCTCATCGGTTTTCTTTTGTCTTTCTCTGTGGAGATACACTTTTTTTCCGTTTTTTTTTTTCACGAAGTCCTAAGACAACTTTCGAATCATGTTGCTCTCTTGAATGCTCGGCTGATCACAGTTGGGGAGAAAGATGATTCAAAGTAGATTTCCTCTATTTCAGGTTATGGATCTGAGATAAACCAGGAATATTGTATGTCTATGTCGATTCATTAAGTTTTAATTTATAAATTCTATAAGGATTTTTTATTGTTCGTGAAGTCGCTGTAGAATTTAGGGGAATTTTAATGCTTCTCAAGACATTGTCCTATGTGATTTATAGAAGCTTAAGCTGAATCAGCTTCGAAGACATAAATTCCCTACATTTTAATGTTGTAGAAAGGCAACAAATGTTATAAAACTGTCATGTTTTGCAATTACTTCAGGAAATGGTAGAAGGTAAAGGATAAACTCTGCATCTAAGTTCAAAAGGAGAAACAAGACTTCCCGAAATGATGATAACAGGATTCTAATTCTGTTCACAAAATGAAAAACAAAATGGAACCCCCGTATAAATAGCCTCCTAGAGTGACATATCATAAAACCAGACAACACCGTACAACAGACTACAATCCATTATTATTCCAAAAGATTTTTATTTATTATTCAATCTTCTAACAAGCTACTAAGAGTAATATATATAGTGATGAAACTATTTTTTCTTCTTACTTACTCTCTATCTTCTACCATATAAATTTAGTAGGCTTAAAATTATTTCTCTTTGTAAGGTAAAATTTGTCATAATTTCTTTCAAAATTATCCCTATGAGCATACGAACGAGGAATTTTTTTACTCCCAAAATCACTTTCTCCTCATTTGCATGCGTCTTTTTCACCGAGGTTTTTTGTATGTTTGTTAGGGAATGCCCTCGAAGGACCACCGTGAGAGGAAGCCTCCCCACAAATAACCCTTTCTTCTTTCAAAACCACGTGTGCTCATCGTGAGAATTTTAGAAAGCTCAAGAAAGAATCAGTCCCGCGCTTAATCACCCGTCACAGCTGTGCTTGCCTTCGGACGCCACTCGTCCCACCCTCCCCTGTGATAACACCGTGCGCAGCAACAATAAGCCTACCTTCATTTCACGAGATAAGTTTCCTCGTCTGGAACGACTCGTTATCATAAAATTAATTTGCTTAGACTGATGCCAAGAATCACCTAGAGAACACCAAGCCTTGAGGCGTTTATTGGATCAGTTACCCCGGTATTTAACCCGAAGCTCACCATTTCATGAGGAGATTGAGAGCCAGCCATTCACTCCGCTCAGACTGCAGATCTCCATTCGTTAAGCTTTGGCCCCTGTTCAGAGGAAATCTATCGAGGCCCCTTCATTCCGGAGAGTTGTGCGGCCCTCTCAACTTCATCACCCCTTCAAGATTCCTGTTCTTTCGAGACTGAGACTCCCTGCCGACCTACAGAATCATCTCGAGTTGAGATTACGTCTCTCTGGAGCAGAGAAAATCGCACTCTTCATCACGAATTAAGCCAACCCCATCTTCGAGTCCTCCTCGTCAGGATTCCGTGAAGTAACTTCCTGAATACCTGCGCCGTTGTCTTTCACATCCCCCCCTCCTCCCATTGGCCCGCTCTATAAGGTAAAGCGATCTTGTATAGTCATTCCCAGATTACCTCGTTACTCTTCACTAAACTCATTGAACTTCTATAAGTAATTTATTTCCCCCTTTTATATATATATATATATATATATATATATATATATATATATAAATTGACGCCTTTTCATTACTAACTCTATAATTTAAGAAGGAGATTTTTTGAGTATTTGAATAATAATTTCTTCTTAGTTTGGTTATGAATTATGTTTTTTTATCAAAGTTATTTCTAATAATTCTTTTATAATATCAAAAACAAAATGGTGAAGTTCAGAAAATTTATTGTTATATATCTTCCATAACTATATTTTAGAAACGTGAAATTTTGAAACGCGAGAAATTTAGTTCAGAGTTCATTTTTAAAATTATTATAATTGCCGAATTTCAGTAAATTTCTCTAAATTTAACCCTAGCTGTTTTTTTTTAGATTTTAAATTTTAATCTTAGTAGTGAAGCGCAAGCTTCATTAATTGGCAAGCCATTAGTCTAAACCCGGTCAACTATAAATCACACTCTTTATTAATCCCCCCCTTATCATATCTGCTGTTTGCCTGTGTTTGTGTACGACTCAATGCGCTGAGCTAGTCTATACCTACATGCATCAACAATGTTCCTTCAAGGAACTTTAGTCAATGGCGGATTATTTATCTACCTAATTCTTGTCTCTATTCATGGTTTGGAACAAAAATTAAACTAAAGTTCTACGTTGAGATAAGAACCAGCATTCATTTGCGATTCAAATTGCCTTCATATTGCTTAAGCGCCTCTCCAAATTTCTCTTCCATTTGAACCGAATCTAAATTAATTATTTATAGAAGTCAAACCGCATTGAGCTTGATAATTCACTAGATTAATATCTGATTCGAGTCAATTCCACCTTATAACCATTAGCATTTGTTATACCGAGTCATTGCTCAAAGGTCCTGGTAAAATGAAAATACTGCAGATATATGTATTAAACAGTGTGACTTGGTAGTATAAACAGCAAGAAGGTGATTCTGAGAAAAGTGAAAATTTGCTCAAATCTTATCAAATTCGGGTTTCACTATTTATTGGCTCTCTTGAGTCTCTCTCTCTCTCTTGATACTCAACAGGTTTTAAATTGATTTTTTAGCACACTTTCTTCAGGTTCCATTTAATTCATCAACAATGATAAGTCACTTCACTAGGGTGTCAATAGGTTGATAACAGTTTCACCAAACAGGGTATCTCAACTTCCAACCGATGATATTAATTGCTAATTTGGTTGATCACATCCATCCTCCTTTCATGGACACTTTTCAGGTGCCTGGCTACGCTCTTTTAACGGTGCCTTCATTAGCTTGCTTCCCAATTTTTTAATCCAACGCAAAGTCTAATCTACCACTCTGTCTCCTGCCATTCCTCAACATTAGCACACAAAAACTTACATATTTGCATCTTGGACATTACATACAGATTATGCACTTAGCATGATCTATCCAATGAACATGAATGTGCCTCGCTAGGTTAATATTTCATCCTTAAATATATAGAAGCATTACTAAATAATTATCAGAACAATTTGTAAAGGCCCTAAAGTGGCAATGCACATGTTGTCCGAAATAAATAAATCATCATTTATTCTCGATTTGCCGTTATGCACTATATACTAGGAAAAAACACACGAAGCGAAACTTTTTTCATGTGTGTAGAATTGTATTTACATTCCTTGAATGATAATTGAATACGCATCATTGGAGAGGCAAAAGGAAATTCAGCAGTTTTTAGTCCTCTAATAAATTAACTTCGGTACTAACCTACGATACATTTCAATGTTTGATAAAAGATAAAAATTAAATAAAAGAAAATTTTGATTCTTTGTGGAGGAGAGGAATTACGATAAAAAAAATGAAAAAACATTTCTTGCTTGAATTCAATCATGGTAACGTCATAATCTGAAAACCCCACTCTTTCGCGTAAATAAAGAACTACTCCTCTTCCTCTTCTGTTGATTTCGACAACTATTTTACAGGATGCATTTTTATATAAACATCTCAGCTCAACTGGTGGTCACCGCGCTTCAATGCCACTTCAACTACTCGCCAACTTTCCCCTTTATGACCTATTAAGCACCCATCATTTAGTTTGAATGCCCTTTATATTGATAGGGGCTATGCGCTGTACCATCAAATAGTCCTCCCTCACCACATTTCCCATGCGTCCTTCTAGGCTGTTTCGCAGTCTCTTACGTGATTTGGCTGATAAAGTTTGTTTCTTAGAAGGGGAATCTATGTAGGGGCCTATAATATCCCAGCTTGTAGCCTCCTCCTTTAGACACCCCTTGCATCATATTGCACGCTGAACTTGCCTCGTAAAAACACAAACTGAACAGTTGCTACGAACACCCAAAGTATTTCGTTTGAGTTAAACTCCAGTGCGTATCGACGTGAACAAAGTAGGATAGCCTATAATGTAAGAGTAACAGGAAACTAAAACTTACAAAGGATTACTAATTACCATGGTTCTGTGAGGTCGTGTAGAAGCATCCTCGTTCCACAACACAACTTAAACCCGAAATCCTTCATATTTTTTCATAAGATTTTTTAAAAATTTAATGCATCTTTGATTTTGTAGGGTTTCGTAGTGCCTTTATTGATGTCTTGCTTGGTGAATCAATATTTTGATTGATGTTTAGTTTTAATATCCTTTATGCTACTAATTACCCAAGTATTGATGCGCTTCGCTATATCTTGATGTGTTTTGGAGTCGTCAGTTTTTACCGTTATCTAAATTTAAACTATCAACATGTGTTTATACTAACTTTGGACTTATTCCATAGATTATCCTTTAGATATATTTTACAGTTTGTCTGAATTACTACACTCCTATATTTTGCCATTATTTAAATCATAAATACTCCTTGTTTTTCATCTTACTTCCCCAAGTGACCGTATTATTTCTTTCCCATTCCCCAATCGTTACTCTTCCATAACTCAAACAAACTTTCAGTGTTTGATTAGGCAAGTTTTGAAAGGGTTTCTGACTCTAGTTAGTGATAAATAAAGTCTTAATTTATCAAACATTTAGTCAGATCTTTTCCAGGAATTGGCCTTGTTTCCTCTTTTTAATTCCACGTCCATCCCTCTCCTCGCACCTCACTCAGAAACAATGCCCTTTCTTCTCCAGCTTACCTCACCGCTTTTCTACTCGCTCACTTCCACTGAGTTTTGGGATGCCTAATTGGCTCCTGCTGACAAACAGAGAAATTTTATTTCTGACAAAATTACATTTGAGAATTTCCACTTGTTTTTGTTTAAAGGAAACGCTGTTGAGATAAAATGGGAATGCTTTTCCCACGGATGGTACCCTTCTTGGCTAGACGTTCATCTGATGAACTCAACGAGGTACATGGTATAGTTGGTCAAATGGTTTAGTAGCCACTCTGTCATATATCTATCTCGCTCTCAGCCAAACATAACGCTGAATCCGCAGGCACTTTCCAAGCATTTCCTAACTACCTACCTCTAAGGCCTATATTTAAAATCTCGCTTATCTACCGTGTTCCTATATCGTATTCTATCACAAAGTCGTACCTTTGTCGGGTCTCCTCTTTCGAACAGGAATTGATGTCTATGGATCTTATCTTACTTCGTTCCTCATCTGCTAACTCTCTCTTACTTCTGAACTCGAATTGTCCCTCGCTATAGTTTCTATGAGGGGATTTTTTTCTCTTCCAACTCTTCCATGAATGTAACAAAAAATTAGGCTAACCTGTAAGAGGCAACTTTTGGTTTTCCGAGGTATACAAACTGGAAACAAGAAAGTTTCTTATGTTTAATATTTTTGTAACTTAATCTTAGCTCAGCATCCTAAAGTCTGCCTATGAATGTTTACACTCACCGTTCCTTGCTGACAACAAATATTCTCCATATACATTGCTTAAAGTTTTGATACTCTCACCTTCACCCTACCACCCTAATTTCACCCACGAATGACCCCTGTCATAAATTCTACCACTGCCCCTGACTCTCGCTACCAAACAATTTATCATCCTTCCCTCAAATTCCATACTCAGTTATTTCGCCAGAAAGTGACCTTAAGAACTATTACCCCTCCTCTTCTCTTCTTACCAGTTTTGGCAATATTTCCTCTTTTTCTCTAGAATCTCTTTTGCAAATTTTTTCTTTACTTAAATCGTACAGTTAAACCTAGCGCACATTATACGTGATAGAATTGAATTTTAAGGAAACTACTGTTCAATCCATCCTGAAGAAAAATCCTAATCCAAAACGATCTGTTCCAGCTCTGATTCTAGATCAACGGCACTCCTTAATCATTGATCAAATTTTCAAGTCATGGTTCAATACTGAATAAGCTCATCTACATACATATAACTGACCGCCTTCCTGATCAACTGATAAAAGTCAGGCTTACGTTCTTATACTTCTTTGTCTCTCGGCACTATTTGAAAATATCGATCAGATTGTTCTTTCTCGTTGCTGTGGTAAATTACTGGGTGGTTCGGGAATTGCAGTTTGCTGGTTTATATTGAGCTCGATATATCTAGAATGATACCTCTCATCGTGGTAACATTCCAGTTCTATTCTAATGCTAGACAAATCTCTTCTTCTCTACATTTCACTCTGAATTTATTAGAAATCATCTATCCACATACGACATTATTAGTGAATATTCTCGAACTACTTTCTTAAAACCGATCAAAACATAATTTATGTTTGTTTGATTCTTGTTCGAAAGGGTAGCCGGTTCTTTTATGGAAGGGAGTTTCAAAAGAGAAAAACTTCTCTAGCAGAGAATTATAGATCGACAGAAGCCGTATGATCCATTCGACGAAAGCCAAATCACTACAAAGAATAGTGGATACTTTATAGATGTAGGAAAAGGGAATAAACATTATTGGTCACGCATAGGCCAAGTTACTTTTTCTGCAGTCATTTTATTATATGTTAAATTACTATTTATAATTCAATTATGTGTAAGTCATTACATATCTGAATAATTTTGTAGGAGAAATTACTTTAACTCAAGCAGGCTTGATGTTGTTAATTTTAAGTTCCGGACTTAATTCCGTTGCTCTATCTTGAACTTATTAATTAATCCTGGAGCACTGAACATATTTCTCTGTTACACAGTCAATGAACTCGGGTGTACTACATATACCCGATTTTGGAAAATAAAGAAAAATAGTAAATATACAAATTTATTAATCCTATCATGTACACACTAACTATATGGCATGTAAATGCTAATTAAACTAATAAAAATCCGTACTTACGTTAAGAAAGGTATATTATAAAACTAACTCCAGCCCCTCCTAAAAAAAGTAAAAAAGTGAAAATCTTTCAATAATTTTGGTGGAAAATTCAACCCTAAAAAACCCTTCCATAGAATTCGCCAAAACGTTTGCATAGGCCTCCAATGATGTCAGGCTCTCCTCACACGAGAGCCTAAGAGGCAACATCTACTCTTTATATTTTCATGTAAGGAGTAAGAAATTCATGCTCTCAGCGTGGCACTTTTATGTTCTTTTCATACTAGCAATCGAAGAGGTCAGCACACTGGCAACCTGCTATATTTAAAGGTTGACCAAATGATGAGATAAGCTTCTTACTCTTATTGGCATTCATTCCTTGTTTTGATACCACAGACGATTCTTCTACCCATCTTAGCAATTTGGTTTTAACATTTTTCATCGGCTGAACTGGAATACTGACTTTTTTCCAAATCTCAGTATGGGCCTAGGGTACTTCAGGAATAACATTCTTGTTCTGCTTGTATTTATTGTCTATTACATACTGAATAAGTCTTCTAACCTGCTGTTTTGTTGGCAGCTCATTATGAGAAATATCTGTAAGTGAGGAGCTAAAGACACTGTGACTTGTTGATGTTTTATTTTTTTTACATATCTTAGCTATGAAAATGAATAATAGAAGGACCCGGTAGTACAAAACATAAATAATACATGTAATGAGTGGATCTATAACATGCATTGAAAAAGGTGGAGACATATCTCTCCATACGATATACTCTGCAACTATTTTGTAAATTCGTCATATATCGATTAATTTATACTGGCCTCCGAATAGTTTACAAAAATGCAATTCCTCAATATAAAAGTTCCTTGGATACATGAGGAGTTAAAATCTTCTTACTGTACAAAAATCACTCATTTCTAGCTTTTGAAACGAGAACTATAATACCTAATTACAACCAGCCTCAAACAACTGGAAAGATAATTTGTAAGAAAAGTTGGTCCCCATAAAAGGGGTGTTACGATTTTTTCACATTTGTTTCGTCTTCATCTCCAAATTTTGGATGGTCTGCTCTACAAAACCTGAAATGTGCCTTAAGATTGGTTGCTAAACTACGTCCTAGTAGAGTACCTACCTTAAAGTTGATTTCATTACACCTAACAACTTTAGCCTAATCATCATCAGTTTAATCCTCAAGACATTAGCTTCCTTGTTAAAGCGCCTGCAAAGAGTCCAGAACAAGGTGTCTCTCTATATAAACAAACACAGAAGGAGAGATCAAATACCCCAAAGAGAACTCCAAAGAAGTGCGGTCTTGACACAAATCAATCTGGCGACCCAAAGTCCGGCCAAAGGAATATGGTAGAGGATCCTGAATGAAACGGTACCCGAACTAGCGGAGAGTTGAAACATCCCAGTGAACAAAAGGGAGAAAGTGACCAGAACTAGGCAAATTTCCAGCTCGAGACAATGCTCAGGGGAACAGTTGTCACCGTTGTTCACAAAGAGACCACACTGAACAAACAACTATACACACTATATATTAACAAATACACTCACAAACATGAATGAATGTATTGAATAAAAGCTATTTAAATGTATGTATTTCATTATAACTAGTAATTAAGAAATAATATTAAAAAAATAAAATATAGTATAGAAGAATTAGATTAATTGATTAACTACATATAGTATTACTATTTAAAGTCTTATTTCTCTTAAAAGAAGTATAATATTAAGGAGATAAATAGATATAAATATATATAAAAAGTATATATATATATATGAAAGTGTAATTAAATAAAGTAAATAAATATAATAATTATAATAATTTAAACAAAAAAAGATATTTCAAAACTTAGAAAAAAAAGAAGTTACAAAATAAGTATAAAAGACAAGCTTAAATGCGTTAAGACACAAAATCAGGTTCACACAAAAATACAAGTTACAGGATTTAAGGTCAAGGACAAAAGAAAAAGAAATCTAAATAAATGAAAAGCGTAGCCCTCACTACCAGGGCAAACCCTACATACTCTCTTCACACACAATTTATCATCTCATCTTCCACACCAAATTTTTTCTTAACTAATAATTCATCAAGTAAAATAAAAAATACTTTCATTCTAATTTACTCAGTCTGTAAGCTTACGGTCTCGCTGTGAACTGCTAAAGGCTAGCACAGGTAAAGGAGGAAAAGTTTTAGGAGGACCTAAAAAAAAAGCCTTTCCAAGAAAACTTCTAAGAAGAAATATAAGCACTCCTGGGGCTAATTGGAGCTTCCTCATGTTCCATTTGAGCGAAGTAACCCCTCCGGAAGAGGTTGATCTTCCTTATTCTAAATTCATGACTCTTTTTTCATACTTTTTACCTCAAAATTACTTCTCACTAGCACTACATAACTTGGTCACCGGAAAGGTATGAGTTCCAGTTTGTAGTAAGGTATAGTAAACCCCTGCAGGAGACCCTCCTACCGGCCCAGAAAAAGTGGGCCGATTCTCGGTCACAAGCCAGAACCCAACTGTGAACCACTATTAGGGCTAGGCCAGATAGGTAAGGTTGACCAAGGAGAGTGCGAAATTGGAAGGTAGGCGTGATAGTACTAGGACAGATAGAGGGGCTCCTCTCACTAGTGAAGACCGGATAAGGCTCCACAGCTGAGGATCGAGAGAAGAACCCCTCTCCTCGGAGAGAGGACGACTCCCGGGAAGATAGACCCATCGGATTTCAAAAGGCTTTCCCTTAAGCTCATACCAAACGGAAGGAATAGCACCACAAGAAGTAGTGCACTGCATATTCATAGATCTGGAGATACCACTAATCAAATGCATTGAGACAGAAAATAAAGAAGTAGAGCAGCTACTATCATCTGCTAGGTGCATTACGTTAAGGAAGTTGCAATTGAAAGCTAGAGAACCACCAAAAATCACGGCTAGCAGAAGCATCATCTGCCAAAAAATTGAGTCCTGGGTAGGATAGCACTCATGCCAAGAAATAAGAGAAGAACTTCAGGAGAGAGAAAAATGGCTCAAAATAGCAGAGGTGTTTAAATTTAATGAACACACTCACGTTTTAAAGGTCATTTGTGAATATACCGAAATGGCTTCACGGATCATAGAACATGGACTACTCGCTTTCAACATGAGAATCTCATCCGCCCACATACAAAGATTCGTCTTCACAAGCATACAGATATGCTTCAGATGTTATGCGTTGGAAGAACATACGACGGAAAATGGCTCCCCAAAAGTCCTATTCATCTGTTCTGAATGTGGAGCTGAAGGCTATTCTGGGTGTTACTGCAACAACACAGTTAAAAGATGCATTAACTGCCAAGGAAGACACAGAACTATGGCTATGATCTGTCCCAAAAGAAGAGAAATTATAAAGAGAAAAGAAATAGAGTAAAACAGAAACAATACTAACCTAAATAAAAGTTCATACGCATCAATGGCAAAAAGTGACCAAGAAGAATCGGGAACAAAAATAAATTTAGATGGTACTCTCAACGTAAAAATACTTACTTGTATATTACATACCCACATGATGAACATAGCTGACCCTAAAAGTTATGCAACAACAGTCAACAGCATGTTACAGGAAAACGGGCTCGACCGATGAAATTCCCCAAAGAAGTCGATTCATTGGACATTTTCAGAATCAATGTCACAGAAAAGACAAATCATGAGTTAATTGAAGAGGCGAAAGGAAATCAACCGGCAGAAGAATCAGAAGAGGACACAATCAGTGAAGATTCAGAGACTGAAAATTTCTCCGACGAAACAGAGCAAGAGTGCACACGGGTTACACGCAGGAAGTCCCAAAGAACTAACAGATCTAAATCCACAAGTAAAAGAGGTCCATAACCCAGAGAGGAACTACAAGAAAAAGCCTCGAATGCAGTCAGCAGAGGCGGAACCCAGGGGAAACGAAAGAAGAGCCAGAAAAAGAAGAAGAAACACCGATAACTTAACAGATAGGACAAACTGAACGGAAAAGGACAATTGCCCTATGGATATTGAGAAACTAAAAATACTACAAAATAACACATACGGATAGAGAAAGAAGGAAATTATGTACAGAAATTTATTCCGAAAGATTGACCCAGATGTTATAATAATATCAGAATATGAAAGAAACACAGAAAACGAGAAACTAAATGTATGGAACTATAATGTTATCGACACAAATCCTTCAAGAGAAATACACGACGGAGGGGCAATAGCTGTCAAGCAAGGATTTCAGTACAAAACAACACAAATATTGGAAGATGCATATTTAGCTATAAAAATTAAAATGGAATTAAGTAACATCATTGTCACAACTAGATACCAGCCACCCAAGCGCCCCAAATTACCGGTACAAAATTTCACTAAACTCTTCAACTATAGGATACAGGTCATTTTCGAAAGACAACTTAACACGCTTATTAATAGACGTATACTGCAAAGACTGCGACCCAAATTCCATACATACTTACATAGAGATCACGCAACAAAACTGGTCATCTGCCTGGCTAACTTCAATCTGCCCTTTAACTATTTTATGGAACCAGTTGATGTTTCTTGCAGTGACAACACTGCGACTCTAATGCACATAAACAAGAATCCTATACAAATCTATTCAAAGAAATGGAAAGGCATACCATACAGTGGATTGGGATAAGTGCAAAGAATTACTTCAGACGTACGTATCTAGCCCGCTCGGGAGAGCCACTCTAGAGGAAATCGACTGGGAGTTGGATAGGCTCAGAGAAGAAATTAAGATGGCAGCGAAGAGGGCCGTCCCCATTAACTCGTTCCAAACCATTAAACAATTTAGGTGGAGAGCAGAAATGGTAGCTTTGAGCAAGATGATTGGCCAGGCGGCAGAAAATATTCGGAACATCAAGGGAAGCATACAACGCACTCAGGAGACAGAAAAGAGAACTAATAGAACTAATTTAAGAAAAAACAAAAAGAGAAAGGTGATCAGCACATCGAGAAAATAGTTGTGGAAACATCTCCAAGGGAATTTTGGAAACATAGCAACAGATTAAATACACGAACAACAAGGGATAAAATGAAAATTAAGGATGCAGGGAACAACATTTTAGAAGATGAGGAAAAAATAGAATCATTAATTCGAGAGCACTGGAGAAATGTATTCCAAATTTGCGAAGAAGAGAATGAGGACTATGAAAATGAATTTGAACGTCGGACGAGGACGAACTCAATGGACAGATCGAAAGGACATACCCTTTCCCCTTTGTTGATGAAATGAGAAACAACAACAAAGGAATAGGAGCAATCATTACATTTGAGGAATTAAAGGAAACCATACAGGAATTCCGACAGACTCACCAGATTAAATTACATCGAAGCACGCCAGAACATATTGGAGGGAGTGAGAAACGTCTTCAATGCCTGTTTGAACACGGGATACTTTCCTGATGAAGTGAAAGTGGCGAAGATGATATTCATACCCAAGGCGGAAAAACCCTCAGATTTCATCGGTAAGGTATTAGAAAAAATAATAAATAACAGACTGTCCAAATTCCTCGATGAAATGGCCAAAGAAACAGCTACCAATTTGGCTTCAGGAAGAAGAGAAACATGGAGATGGTTTTTGGAGTCATCCTTAAAAATATAGTGAAAGCAAAGAAAGAAAAAATGAGCGCAGACATCGTATGTCGGGACGTGTCCAAGGCATTCGACAAAGTATGGCAGAGGGGTATACAAATCAAGTTCGAAAGGATTTTATGTGATTGTGTAATGGAAAGAGGTGGTTATGTTGAAATAGGACAACATCAGGGAGAAATATTCGAGCTCGCTGCGGGTTTGCCCCAAGGTGGATGTCTGAGTCCGTCTATCTATTCAATCTACACAGCAGATATACCACCACCAAGAAATGAAGGCTGCTTGAACATACAATTTGCCGATGACGTCACTCAAATCATAGTTTTTCCCTACAGGAACGGCCCAATGCAAGCTAGGATGACTGCAGAATAGATAAGAAGCATTGATTGATACGAAGAAAACTGGAAAATTAAAACCAACAGGGATAATTTTAAGATGGTACCCGTGTACTTGAGGAGCATCTCAGATGTATTTATAGAAAGACAGCTCTACAAATACGACAAAGAATGTAAGTTGCTTGGACTAACCATTACGAAATAAGGTTATAAATAGCATGTAACTGAGACGGTACATCTAGGGAAGAGCGGCCTGGCATTACTGTACAAGTTAGTTAACCTGAGCACGAAAGACAAGAGAAAAATTTATCAAGCCATAGTACAGTCTGCGATTATTTATCCAAGCATCGCGATGTACACGATCTCGAGAAGCAACCTATAAAGACTCTAAAATGTCCAAAACAAAGCTATCTACTTAATAAAAAACACCAGAAGAGGAGAAAGAAGAAGATTACGAGACTTGCATTGGGAGGCAAGTATAAAGCCACTTAACAGAATAAGTGCAAAAATAGCAAGGAAAGTCTTAGAAAAGACACAAAATGAAGTAGGAGTTGAATTAACCAACCAAATTGCCCAAATAGAAGGATGAAGATCACGCAGATTATTTCTAAGTTATCCAAAGATAGATGAGGTAGGAGAAGAAGACGAAGAAGAAATCTACACCTGGAGTAAGAGATTAATACTCGACGACGACTAAGAGTAAGAGTAAAGAAACACCTACCAAAGAATAGCATATAGTCAATTATAACTAGGATAGGATTACGAAAGATTAGATAGAGATAGAAACCTACACCAGTTTTTAGTAAGAATATTTACTAATAACAGTTTGAATGCCTCATAAATACCAATACTACTTTCTAACTTTATCACGCTAGCTATAGTACCTAAAATGGACAGATATAAGCCTGACCTCCAGGCAACTAGCATCTCTTTACAAACCTCTTACTTCCTTCAGTCTTCTGCATCTATTCATTTTGAACTATCACATTCGCACAGGGGACGGAGGTCATGATAAACTGCAAGGTAATAGCTAGCTAGAGAGAAGCGATACATCGTAGTTTGGATTCCACGTTAAGCTGTAGGTCCCATGACTAACTAAGTCCATTTTTGTCTCCTACTATTTTCTTCGCTGTCCTATCCTGAAACCTTCTTCTTCTTCTCCCTCTCACTCATAACCGCTGCACTCCCAGGGCTTGGATCCTACTTTGGCTCTAGACAGTGTGACTATGTGGGTCTATAAAGTAGTACCGGGTCACCTTCTTTCCATCCTTCGCTACTCCTTGAGCACCAAGGGGGCGGCGGGTGGGTCAGAAGAGCTGTTCTTTGAATCCCACCTTTCTTTTCATTTAATTTAATTTCATTTATTTCTCTCTGTTGGATCCTCACTCCAGTCATTACATCGGTAGAGGAGGCAAGAACATATCAAAACGCTTGGAGGATAATCGAATAAGTTCGAAAGCTTAGCAATTTAGTTTAGTTTTTACCAAACACATTCATTTAAAAGAGATTAATACTAGACAAGTGATCCACCATCTACAAGATGAAATGAAAAAGATAGTTAGAAGAAAAGAAAGTTGCCAAAGGAAATTATTATACTAAACATTTCTCAATTTAATCCAATTACATTTCCGTATTTGGTGTGGTGGGTAAGCGTAACGCGGTAAAAGTTGATTAAATTCAATTGTGAAGGAAATTTCATATTTCAGTGGCCTCTTGTTTCGCCAACGCATTCTATATTGCTACAAAATATGGTTTAATTTTTTTGTGCTATTTTGTGTTAGAAATAAGGAAACCACATATTAGTTCTACTTATGAGGGGTCAATTTAACCTACCAAAAGATCAAATTTTGCATTTAATAAAGACAGAGCTACGTTTCTCCCCACCCTAATAACAAATTTGCGGAATTGAATTTTCTATAAATAAATTAACTTATCTGGATATTGATCTGTTATTTAAAAAGCAGTGAAAAATTCCTGAAGCGCTTGGGTTTAAATGAGTTCGTAACAATCCTTTATACACTTCGGATTTTTTTTCTCTGTTGACCACGGATCAAACAGGCAATGAAAGAAAGTACTTTACTCGTTTGTGCTGATATTTTTACCTTTAAGTCAACCATTGTTGCTCTTCATCGGTTTTCCCGATAGATTCTAGAGTCACTAATGGTGACAGCAATTCGTTTGGCGGAAACTATGTCTAGCCTCTTCTAAAGATATGATGATTTTGTTTGAATTGCTAATGGACAATTAAAAGATAATTTAAAGAAAGAAAAACACAGTGGTATATAGAAATGTCATAAAAAAACATCATTAAAAAGAGTTTTATTCACTCAAACCTGCCCAGATCACAGAAAGAGTTCTCATAAACATCGTCATTTCGAGGTCTATGCCTCTCATATTTTCTTATCTTTCTAAATTAGGGGCAATCTTGTTTATTTTTCTTTCCAAGTTGTTACGCAAGTTTGAAGTTTATTTATATTTGTGGGCGGTCACTTTTGAATTATTTATAATGTTCTGGATTAAATCTGTAATTTTTGAAGCTCTTATTTTTCTTGAAATTTGACGACATTTAAGTACAGCACTGTTTGATTTAAGATATGTGGTCACTTTCATTATATGTGGAAGTTTCATTTTTGAGTTATCCAAGAACCAGTAGTCATTGGTTCTCTGGATTTGTCTGTGTTTGCAAGAGTTAAGATAGTATCTTTTTTTCTAATACTTGCTAAAATTTTAATTGTGTATCAGATAATTATTATAAATCTTTTTGAGGAGACATTGTTATCGATTGGCCTAAATAGTTGTTACCCCCGACAATTTAAGTTTTGCTTATTAGCACTTTTTATTTTCTTCAAATTATGAGCTAATGAATTTGTTATGGCTGGTTACTCTATAATTTCAAATCGTCTCTTCTATTTTAATGAAGAATTGTTTCGCTCGATTTCACTTGGTCAATTAGGATTATAATGTAATTTGCGAATATTAGATGAATGAAGTGTTTCATGTTTAACTTCTCTAAATTATTTTGCAAAGTATACTTTTAAATATTTCTTAAATAAACAATTGAAAACTTTTGACCAGATGGCATCTCAATCCATTAAACTCTATTATTTATTTAAAAGAATTAGTCATTATGGAATGTTATCGGGGTTTTCAAATTTTGGCAGGTGTGTACTAAGATATGGTTAATGAGTAACTTGACATTGATTCTTTTCACGATATGACTAATATCATTTCTTTCAAAGCCTTTGTAATAAATATTCCACCAAGAAATTACAAAGGTAAATCATGTATTACAGCTTTTAGCATAAGATCGATGAAAACAGCAGTCAGTAGGTTTAAGAAAAGATTTAGCTTCGTTAACTATATATCCATTAATTTGGTAATTAGCTGCTGTGAACTTTCCTTGTCGAATTCCGACTTTATCTGCTACCGTCTCATTTTAAGTTTCACACATAAAACTCTGCTTTCCTCGAGAAAATGCACGTTAAAGATAAAAATTTGTAAAAATACCACAACTAATTGAAAAATAAAGCTAGAATTCACAATTAAAATAAATACAAATAACATAATAGCTCAGTCATGTTACAGGGTCACCCCCCAAAACGGGCACCAAATTTTGATAGGCCTTGTTTCTTAATTTTCTGCAAGGATTAAATGAAACTTTGGTGATAACTAGTTTATTGTGTTCAAAAGCATCATATCAAAACATCAGAGTATTTGAACTTTTCTTCTTTATTCTAGAGCACGTGTTCGAGATTACTTGCATTTTACTCTGCGCATTTCTTGAGGCGCCGCAAAAAGTTGTCCATAACGTCTTTTAAACCGACCGACTAATAGCTCTGATCTCTTCCCTTATGGCTTACTTAGGTTCCGTGATCGTCCTGAGTCTCCCTGCGTACAATCTGTCTTTAAGGTAGTCCCAGTGGAAGATACGAGTAACTGAGATTCTAAGGTCTGGGCTGTGAGGCACCCACTCAAAATCATTCTTGAGACTGATCACACGGCTACTAAAGTTCTCTTTCAGCCAATCTCGGGAGAGGTTTAAGGTGGAAGAGCTTGCTCAATCTTGCTAGAATCAAAACACATAGACAACACCCTAGCAACATGCTCTATCAACAGACTCGGTCCAAACAGCGTTCCTGGGAGAATTCCACCCAAAGTGGATGATTCAGAAGCCGAGCTAAGTAGAAAGGACCGTGTTCACCTTTCCAGGCTCAGATGCGGACACCACAATGCCCTTATGTCTTACAGAAAGAGGATACACCCTCAATTATCAGACACCTGCCAACTCTGTCAAATAGGAGCACACACAATTCACCACATAATGGAAGAGTGCTCGTCACTCAATATACTGAGACACCCACATACACGGCCTCTCCGTACGAGTGATCTCTGAGATCGCCCGGGTCACTCTGTTGCCTACCTCAGGAATGCTGGTCTGTTCGTTCAGAACTGACTGGAGAGCAACCCAACAACAACAAAGCCCCGTTAATTCGCTTAAATCCTGCCGCCTTGATAATCAATACTTAGCGTAAAACAGAAGTATATTCACTAAGGGCAAAGAAATAGAGACGTTTTCGGTCGCTCATTTTTAGTAGGCCAATTTAAGAAAAAAGTTATCTTTTTGGGCCACGTCCTTTCAAAGTTCTTTTCTTACCCCAATGAAGAAGAGTCCTTCGGTAATCCCAGCCTAACGCATAATCCCTCGTGAGAAACTATAAGGAGTATAAAGAGTCAGAACCAATTCAACAGGTACATGAAGTAGGCCCAGTACTAAATAACAAGACCTTCCCACTAATGGAACAAGTTTGGATTTGGCAAATAATAAAGAGCCTTCAATATTTTCAGTATATCCATAGATTACAAAACCTTATTCTGCTGTTGAAATATCTCAAAATATGTGTAATCCATACGAGCTCTGTTCATAAATGGCTTGCCTTCGAAATGACAATTCAGACAGCATTTCAAAATCTTTACTTATACTTTCATTTCCTTTGTTACCTTCTGGTCTCATTCTACTTTAAGTTTCCAGACTTTTTTCATTAAAATCCTACCGCTAGTAGTTATTTATAAGTTATAACTTAATTGTTCCAAAACTTTGGATATTTTGGATAATACTTTCCTTATGTTATTATAGTATGGCTATTGCCCCTTTTATTCAAAGTGCGGAAAGAGGAGCTCTTCTTGTGTAGCAGGATGAGTTAAGTGGTCCAACCAGCTTCCTTAGGTTAGAGGAAATATTCAGCTGAATTCTTTCTTTCCTCCTAAATGGCAGGAACAGGTCTCGAGAAGGCGAAAGGTAATGATAACTTCTTTCTTCTTAAATAATGACTGCTAATATTATCTTTTACCAAAATGCTGCTCTATATACATATAGTGATTATACCTAATCGATGGCGTGAAATCTTCACTACGAGGTCATACAAGGAGAATAATATGTAGAAAGAGCTCTAAAAAGCATCGCCTCAACAATGTCACTCTCTGAGACCTACACGATTGTGAATGCAAGAAAACGTCCATCAAATTTGACCTTTTACCTCACTTTTTGGCACAGAAGGCAACGGTTTGGGAAGCTACTTCACCAAATACGTATACTGGTAATTTCGTTCCTCCATTTACAAGAAAATAAAATACTTCATACTAGGAAGTTTAACTTCCCATTTACAAAAGAGATAGAATACTACAAACCCGGAAGTCTCTCTTCCCATTTATAAGATTCACTGTGAGAATCGTTTAAATTTGTCGCTCGAATGTTATACTTGGTTTGACCCCCCACAGTATCAGCATTTTCTTCAACCTCACATAAGACTAAACTTAAAGTAATCTCTATTTACTTAATATCTATAACCTAGTACTTTTCCTCTATATTACTATGTCCTACTAATTTACCATCAGCCTTCATGGTCTCTCTTAATTCAATTAAATTGGAGTTTCATGGCCTTAAAGTGAAACCACCTTCTTCCATTCTAGTAAAGCAAAATTATATAATTCATGTAACTCACCTATTTTATTGGTGTTTATAGGTAAGTTATCAACATTAAAGTTAATATCTGATATTGACCTGGATTTGTCCTGAAGATAAGGTTATGCATGATACCTAATGGCATAATTCATATAAAGGGAGACTAATTTATTTCCTCTTTTCCCCCCAAAAGCAAAACTTATTTTTATTATATTCACTTGCTTATTTAATAATTAGAAAATCCTGCATTATATATGCCAACATGTCATATTTATTTGTTTTAAAATTAAAAAGTAACTTCCCAAAGGATCCAATTAAATATATGCCTGTATATATAGCTTCATTAAGAGAAGGCAAATCTTTACTAGTGTTGAAAGAACAATTAAATATAGCTCTTATTTTAGTAGTAACCTGTTCCTCTGATCTAATGACAGGGCAATGAGGAATATATGTATAATGTTCATAATTGGAAGGTCACCCAATTATTTCTTCAATGATTTCATCTTCCAATTATTTGTCATGACATCCTCATATTTTTTAACAAATCCTTTCCTACTAAGATGATCCATAGGGCTACATGATGATTAGAAAGCACTTTAGAGATCTTTTCTGTTTACCAATGCAAATTAACAGATTAATACGAATTTTTTAAACTGATTCCTTCCTTAAATTTATCTATCTGCTGTTGATCAAATGATACCAATTCTTTATAACTAGTCTTTATGCCCATAGATTAAAAGCTAAACAAATTCTCTAACTTATTGTCTACGTACTTCCCTATCAGATAAATTATGATTTAAAAGGTTAAAATAAGACTTAAGAGGATCTATAATCAGGTAGCTCATGGTATTATTCTTGTTACTAACATTATCAACATTAAGAGTTTTTTTCCATGGGTCTCAAACAAATGATTTTCTCTGTTCTGAGTTTAGAAAATTAAATATATTTCCTAGACGAGGTACTTTATTATTTAAAATGAGACAATTTCCACCAGCACATTTCTGAACAGATAAGGATAAATTCTGAATTATATCTATCTATAAACATTTTAACCTCAATATTCTCATGGTTTGTATTTACATAGAAATGCTCATCAGTTACATTTTAACTTTCAGACTTTAATTTATCAATAATTTGATTCATAACTGGAATTTTATGAGATATAGTTAGTTGGTCATCTACTAGGAAGTGCACAAATACCAGTCTATCTCATTCGTTAATAGACATCTGCTTGAATTTTTGTTTCTTAGCCTATATAAGTATGCACATCATGCTCTAAGCTATGCAAATTGTCATAACTAGGACATAGATCAACGGAAACATGCTTCATATTATAAGAACTTTGGCTGTCACAGTAAACGAAATATCTTTTTTACGACACCTGGTATAATTTCTCAACTCCAAAGCCAGGATAGACAATATGTTATCAATATCTAGCCTCCCGGATAGTATAGAGGTTAGCGTGCTTGCCCGACAATCGTTGGGTCGGTATTTCGAATCTTTATCTGGATTCTTTTTAAGCTGGCACTATTTACTAAGAAGGTTACCTCCGTGACTGGGTATCAGGCTGGACGGGTAGGTAGAGCTCGTAGCCATGGCAGCCAGTTCACCTAAGAGAAGAAAAAACTAATTTCAAACCCAGGACAAGGATAAATGGGCCTCCCCATTCCAGTATCCGTCCTAGTTTACTGTGGATACCTTCACATCGGCGAAGGTACTAAGAAGAAAAACCTAAATTTTATTTATTGTTAGTAAGAGCTGTATTTTGATTAGGGCAAAATGGTGCTATGTGCTCCTTCTTTCTACATATTAAACATTAAAAGGGAACCTGACCTTTTTTCAATAGTATTCAGCCTTATTATGGCCAGAACCAGCAGACCTGGCACAAAGAGATAGCTCCATTATTATGGCTAATTTACGCTCATAAGAGGTATAATTTTCACATTTCCGTATGGAGTGTCCATCAAATGAACAAAATTTGCACAAAATTTAAGTATTTTTTCGATTTTGTTACTTTAAAATTTTGTACAGTTGGGATTTTATCCTTTATACATATAATTCTGAGAGCTACCAAAGCCTCTCTCCAGTGTGCAAAAACAACTGAAAAACTGCTTCACACAAAATAACAAAATGATACTGAAAACAGGCAAAGGCAGCCCTGAAGAAAGTGAAAGGATAATAGTAAACCCAGATGAATAAGAAATATTAGAAGATGAGAAAAAACTACCGTTTCAAAAATGCATTCACACTGGACTTAAATGAAGAAATATCCTTTGAGTATACAATCTCGTTGGGAAAAGTAATCCACGTTTTAATTAAGGATGGTGTAAAACACCGTAAAAACTGTGTCGTACTAACAAACATAAAATACATAGCCATGTCAATAAGATTAAGAGCAAACTGGATTAAAAGACTCAGACACAGATGCGTACAACGGATGCTGAATAGTATTAAATACCTTTAAAAATGCTAAGGGGACCAACTTGACGCCGATGATCCAAATCAAGGGGCAGATAATGATAACTTTTTCTGACTTTTCTTTCCACATAAGTATACCTATATAATTAGTCATTTCATCGAATCATAATACTACAAAAATTCAACCAATCAGGATTGAGATACATTTAATCGTCATACTCATGTTCATTTTTGGAATAACAGCCTTAGCTTTACCAAATTCAGCAATCAGCTTTTAAAAATAAGCACTCTAATAATTGTACAATCAGTGCCATGAAAGATTTAAATGGTTAATAACGGTGTAACCATTTGCACATAAACACGGCTGAAAAAAAACTCCCACCTAAGCTGCAGTAACTGCAGTGGAAATCCCGCGATACCACCAACAAGGACCACAGCGGTGAATATAATGGGAAACATGAGGCCAGATTTAATTCTCTGCATAATGCACACTTACTTCGTAAACATGGCGAAGCCAGGCTCATACGCAAACGAATTAAACACCATGCTGGAAAAGAACGGATTTAAAAAAATGTCGTTCCCAGAGAACCCTCCTTCGAGCGAGCTGTACAGAATAAACATGACCCAAGAAGAGACTCCGAAAAATACGAACCGGGAAGAAGACGAAGCCGGAATAGATACCTATTCTGAAGAAGAATCCACCGACGAAGAAACCTCGAAGACGACCCCAGAAAGCCTTAAAAAAAGAACAAAAACAAAACTGAATACCCAAGATTTGAACATAATCGGAACGTAATCAGAAATGCGTTTTTCTCTCGACTTGAGCGTATCTTATATGTGAAAGAGGTTTTAGCTACAATGAATGAATGTATGAATGGTAATGATGTAATAGAATATGAAATATTTTATGTATTGCAACGAAGGAATATAAAGGCTGAATGAATGCGAGGAGAGGGGTACGGGAAAAGGGAGATGCAGGGCAACAAAGCAAATCAGAAAAATTAGAAATTAAAAATATTGTTTCCGAGACGTCCTTGAGGATGAAGAGTGATTCAGAGAATTCTATCTCTCTCAGTTTTACTTGGGCATCAAGAGAGGCGGTTTTTAGTGAGGGGATAAATGAGGCAAAAGACAAAATTCAACAGTGAGTAGAATAAATCCCGCATAAACTTCCCGAAATTCTGGAGCGTGGGGAGTGAGGCATTTTTAATTGGTATTTCTGAGGGGTTTGTCGTCATAAAAGGGTCACTCATTTTCTTCCAGTACGAGTTTAATGCGAAATTTGTTGCTGCACATTGGGTGCTAATATTTAACTTTGGGGATTAAATTCTGAACAGTTCATGAAAGCTAATGTTTTCCGCATTGAAAAATTGTAGATAATAACTGAAAAGCAACTGCGAAAATATTGTTGTGGATGTTAAATATTTTTTAAAACAAAGACAAAGTTGTTTCTGTTGCTTTTTCTGACTCTTGAAAATTTGACGTGTTATTATTATTTATACTGCGCACAGATTTTGATGATTGCTTAAAAATATCCCTTAATATTATGTGATCTAACAACAATTAAAAGCGCGCAAAGAGAGGAGAAAGAATTTTTTTGTTCAATAACACTACCTTCCCTACTCTCCTTATTTTTTGTAAATTTTAATGGTTTAAGATATCCACACTTTAAAGGAATTAAAGCAAGTCTCACGACTTCAGAATATTGAAAGAAAATGCTGATAAGGAAAGAGTTTATTAGAATGCTAACTGACGCTGAAAGCCGTGATAAGAGAAGCAGAAAAATATACCAAAATTATCAAATCAGATAAAAAACTTATTTTATTTTTCAAATGAGTCTATATTTTTTTTATCTGAATAAAATATTGATTTTTCATGGCAAAATATTTGTTTAGAGGAAATCAGTAAAATTAAAAATGTACAATTTAAATTTTTAATTTTCTGGTTACAAATTCTTTGCATTTCATACAAATTAAATCAAATTATTTTCAGCCAGGTTACATTTTAAGCTTAATAACACGATGTGAGAGCGGAAAAATGTGAGCGTGCGTCACTTTTCTTCCAAAAAAATATGGTCACAGAGAAGGGTTTAGGATTTCAACATTTTGCAATAAAATTTAAATAAGTTTTAAACAAAATAGACATAAATGTTAAAAACATTAAGGCAATAATTTATTTTGAATGGTTACTGCCTCAGTAGGAAACTAATAATAATTTTAAGATTTTTAGTAAAGTGTACAAGCATTTTAGGCTTGATTAAGGGCACCGCTAATAACTCTCTTATTTTTTATCGTAGGCAAATAAAATTTATACACAATATGTATTAGTAGCTGTATGACGTCTCTAAGTTATAAATTTGACTCTGACTCATGTATTTTTTATTTATTTATTTTTTTTTTTTAATTTTGGTCCATTTGGAAAAACCCTAATAACTTTTAATCTATTAATAGTACAGCATATTACTATTAATGGTACCTCATAAACACAACAAAATAAATTTCACGGCATTTTTGTAGACATAGCTTTGTTTACAATAATTTTATTAAATTTTGAAATATTATAATTTTTTTATGGCAAAAATTTGAGGTTTATGGCTTTTCCAAAAATATATTTGAAGGAATAAATAAATTAAAATGGCGTGAAATGTAAAGTCATATGTGCTAATTATTATGCCAAAAAATTTTCAAGTTCGGTCGAATACTAAAAAAGTTATTAAACTCTTTATACTAAAAAATTAAGTTTTGAGAAAAAGCCATTTTTCTGTAAACATTTTTCTATATTCGACGAATATTAATTTAAAGTAACCCAAATTCAAATATTTACTTACATAATTCATTTAACATTCCTTATGAGGTTGATAGAGAGTTTCTTTAGGTAATTTCTGAACATTTTACATCATTTCTCTCTAGGGAAGGAGAGTTCTCTCTTGCAGCTAGAAATCTCTAAAGTGCCCAAGGCTCCTGGTCCCCTGTTTTTTTCATACTAATTACTTTTTTATAAATAGATAATATATATTTAGTATGAAAATAACATATTCTTAGGGTATCAGTGGAGCCCACCCACCTCATTGTTGCCAGGAAATGCTTTAGAAGTTACCAGGCTGGTAATCAGGACCTGGTAGTGACCCAGATTTCTTCTTTGGTTTCGTTGGGGCCTTTGTGGATTTCAATTTTTCTCTGTCCATTCTCTTCTTTGCTAACAAACTGGCTGACTTTGTATAAAAACCAAGATATTCAAGAAATCTGTTGGCCACATATCCAAAATTGTGATCAAGTATGGTGAGTTGAGTAACAAATATCACTCTATGAAGGCCCGCAAACTTTGCTTTGTTTTGGTGATGCCAAAGCTTAGAATGAAAACTTTCGTTTCTATTTTGGCTCTTTCCTCTCAGGCACCTTTCAAGGAGGGCAGGGCTAGATAAATAAAAAAATATTTCCCTTATTCTATCTTCATATTTTTTTTCAACCCTTATGTAGTTCTTCATTGTATGTATTGTGGGAAGGAAGAGGCTTATCTTCTTCTTTTGCCTTTTTGAAGACACACCCAGAAGAATCGCAGTGTATATGATGATGATTGCCATCACCATCTCTGGAAATGGCATGCCAAAATCCTGACATTATTTTGAGCTTCATTGTTACCATATTGGTGCCAATGCTATCCCTGATAGCTTTTCCATAATATCTTTGGAAAGCATCAATCTGTTTGTCTGTTATTGATGCCTACCACCAACTAAGCTTTTCTTCTTTACTTTTCCTGCTTTGGTCGTCTTGTCCTCTTTTAATTCGTTTTTTAGTTTCCTAAGCCGTGTGCCCATTCGTTTTTGGACATGGTTTATACATTCTTCTTTAAGAACACTCTGGCTAGCATATGGACCATTCCCATTGTTCATGTTGCATACAGCCTTGTAAGAACTTGAGTCTCCATCACTGAGGAATGTTACATAGCGGTAGCCTTTTTTTTCACTTCTCTGCCACATTCTGACAGCTCCTTCTGGTTCCATGGCCCCAGACAAACCTTGAAAGTTAGCTTGGCACTTTCCTAAATGAACTATTTTGCTCCATTCTTCAAAAGTTTCTGGTGATTTTTTTCTTTTGCTGATGCATGCTGCGCAAAAATTGCTCAGGACTTCATGGTCCAACACCATGCCAGAATATATATCCATCACAAAAGAAGCACCAATGTGGCTTTTATGGCCTCTGGTGAGCCATGTGCCATCAAAACTAATATCAGCATGGATCTTTTCTTCATTGATATCTTTTCCTACATTTGCATAGGCTTTCCTAACACAATCCTTTGTCACACTCTCTTGTTCTTTGAAGTAACTGCCCATTTTTTCATACAAGTATCTCGCATGTTTCATGAAAGAATTTGTTCCAAGTTCTGCCACACCTATTGCAGCCGCGAGACGTGACAAACCTGCCCGCCCATAGCCTTCTGAGATAGAATGATAGACATATGCAATATTCAATTCAAAAGCGTCAGTATCTTGGCACTTTCTTGGTTCAGAATAATGCACAATTTCATCACAATCGCTACATGTAACTTTTATTGTGCAGTCAAAATAGTTGCTAATCACTTTGGACGTAACTTCGTTGCCACACTCGCATTTTATAAGACTAAGCAAAGTTAGCAACCTCTGCAAGGATATCATAATAGTACCGCTACTATCACTTGTAGGAAAGTCTTCCCTCAACTCCTTTTGCAATAAGGAATGTCTGTAACTTGCTGCAGTATCATGTTTATCATGGGGGATGGAAAAATTAGGGGCTCGATCGCTACAATCGCCTTGAGCGCTATCACAACTAACGGAGTCAGAGGCTTCTAAAGGTTTATCTTTTTGCCATCTTTTTATGGCACGATCGCGTTGCAATGACGAATTTTTTCTTTTTTTCTCACTCACTTTACCCATTACGTATTATAATCACTTATTTTTGTATAAAAAATAGTAAAGGAAATGAACAAACTATAGCTTTATAAACACTTAGCGCGACACAGGGTGCTTGGCAAAAGTAAGATTACACTGATAGGTAGATGAGTATGTAAATTTTTTCTGCTTTCGGCCAATACCTCTGGCAGCAAGCGATAGCTCGTGCAAATTATCGTACAATAGTATCAATGATAAAAAATGCACACACAAAAAAATATAAAATATGAAGAAATACAAGGAAAACAAAGCCAAACAAATAAGAGGGTCTTGCACGTGGGGTATTCAATTAAATGACCGTCCCTTTAATTGACGGGCGTATACGGGCGTAGGGGCACGTCATGCGCCTGGCAGTTGGTTGATCGAATGAGCAATACAATGCTCTTATAAATTAGCAAATAAAAAAAAAAGAATTTTTTTGACCGAATTCAGTAAACGGTGCCCTTAAGAAGAGACACAAATTGCAATCAACTTATTAAATTCAAAATTTCCTCCATTAACTACAATCCCGTGCTAAATTGCTATTAAACTGTGGCCAATGCAATTAAGTTGTCCAAAAAGCAAACAAGAATGATGAAATTCCGCTCTAAATTTTATCTTAATTTGATGACTCACGACAGATAAGATAATTCAAGAAAAGAATTTTCTACGTAATCACTGATACTTTTATCATTTAAAATTCGGAAAGAAATTCCCTTGAATTACTTTTCGAGTTTCGGAAGTAAGAGCAGGTGAAATAACGTATATTTCTTTTCATGTTAATTTATTTAAAATATATGTTGAAATAAAGGATTAAGGGCCAGAGGTTTTGTTAACTTGTATAATTCAGTGATTTCTAAGTGGAGAGGCAAATAAATAATATAAATGATTTAATTTGAATTAATATTTGAACAAATTATAAAGGAGGGAGACATCTAGCAGATAGGTGTGGAAGCTAGTGAGCAAAGGGGAAGAAAGCATTAGTTTAAAGGTCGCGTTGTTTGAGGGTTAGGTTAGTTTCAGAATTTTGATGGGCTTTCTTTATTCATAGGTATTCAGAGAATCATGCCTATGCAACAGCAATTATATACAAAAAATATTGGGAGAGTGTGAAAATAGGTTTGCAGTAACATTTTCTTCCAAGCCCCTTTTTCTAGTGACAGATAGAACAAATGCTATTAAAAAAATCATCGTTTTCCCCACAACAAAATGAAATAATAATTTCAATTAGGATATTGTTAAGAATTCTAAATTTTCGTCAAAACTTTTTATATGATTTTAAACATCTCTCATTAGTAAGAATGCTTTCCCCTTTCTACGTTCTTTAAACCTAAATCGTGTCACTCACTAAGCTTTTGCTTACTTAATTAAAATTAGTTTTATCAAAGGTTTATTAAATTCAGGAAGAACAAAAAACATGTTTATTCTTATCGAGCCAATTAATGTTCAACATCAGGCAAATAACACTTGCCTGTGAGTATTTTGCTGTGAAGGTTTTTTTGACTGCTTTTCACTTATTTCAATTCGCTAAGCACTTTTACTTTCCAGGACATGACAGAAGCAACGCCTGTGAACACAACTAGATCTTCATACGAGATCTAGCAAATAATATACCGCGTCAAACATTAATACAAGACAGGCTCGTTCAAGAGAGTGCAGGACACTTTCGTGAATCAGTTCGAATGTGAAAAAGCTTCCTTTAATATCAGAATTCAGGACTGGATGGACAAGATCGAGAACTATGAGACAGTAAAGAATCTAAATGCAGCCAGTAACAACCATCCAAGCCATTCTGGGTGCCACAGGAAGCGTACAGCTCACCTGGTCGAGAGCATAAGAGAGTCAGTTTAACAGAGTCCAAAACGCTCGGGGCGCAAGCGAAGTTAGTTCCTTGGTATATGCTGTGATACTTTCAGGAGAGTACTATAATAAATGTAAAGGCATATTTATACAGAATACAGACAAAGCAGATCCTCACAGCCTCAGACAAAGAGAAAAGAAAAGCTATGGCAGTCAAGATACTGGAAAGAATCAGAAGACCCAACTTTTCTTAACCTTCTTTGGACCTCAGATGAAGCTCACTTCCATCTTAAAGAAAAGGTAAACTCAAAGGCAAATAGCCTATAGGGGACCTCCAAGCCAAATGAGGTATCTATCAAGCATCTGCACTACCCTTAGTGCACGGTATGGACAGCAATCTCAGCCAGAGGCATCATCAGACCAATCTTCTTCGAGGAATCTGGCATGACAGTGACAGTCACAGGAGCGGTATGTTGAGGTCTTCAAAAACTTCAAGAGAGAGATGCGACCCAGTTCCCGTCGCTAATGGGTAATTTCTGGTTCCAGCAAGATAGAGCAAGCTCTCCTACCTTAAATCTATCACGAGATTAGTTTAAAGAGAACTTTGGTGGCCGTGTGATAAGTTTCAAGAATGATTTTGAGTAGGCACTTCACAGCTTAGACTTTAACGCCCCAGATTTCGTCCACTTGGGCTATCTTAAAGACAGATTGTACGCAGAGAGACTGAGGACCATCACGGAACTCAAGAAAGCCATCTAGGAGAAGATTAGAGCCATTAGTCGGTCAGTTTGTAAGGACGTCATGGAAAACTTTGTGCTGCTTTTCATTTATTTCAATTCGCTAAGCACTCTTACTTTGCAGAACATGACAGAAGCAACGCCTGTGAACACAACTAGATCTTCATAGGAGCTCCAGCAAATAATATACCGCGTCAAACATTAATACACGACAGGCTCGTTCAAAAGAGTGCAGGACACTTTCGTGTATCAGTTCGAATGTGAAAAAGCTCCCTTCAATATCAGAAATCAGCACTGGATGGACGAGATCGAGAACTATGAGACAGTGAAGAATCTAAATGCAGCCAGTAACAACCCTCCAAGCCGTTCAGCGTGCTCCAAGAAGCGTACAGCTCACCTTGTTGAGAGCATGAGAAAGTCAGTTTAACAGAGTCCAAACGCTCGGGGCGCCAGCGAAGTTAGTCCCTCGGTATATGCTGTGATACTTTCAGAAGAGTACTATAATGAATGTAAAGGCATATTTATACAGAATACAGACGATGCAGATCCTCACAGCCTCAGACAAGGAGAAAAGAAAAGCTATGGCAGTCAAGATACTGGAGAAGAATCAGGAGACCCAACTTTTCTTAACCTTCTTTGGACCTCAGATGAAGCTCACTTCCATCTTAAAGGAATGGTAAACTCAAAGGCAAATAGCTTATGGGGGACCTCCAAGCCAAATGAGGTATCTAACAAGCATCTGCACTACTCTTAGTGCACGGTATCGACAGTAATCTTAGCCAAAGGTATCATCAGACCAATCTTCTTCGAGGAATCTGGCACGACAGTGACAGTCACCAAGGACCGGTATGTTGAGGTCTTCAAAACCTTCAAGAGGGAGATGCAGACCCTGTTCCCGTCGCTAATGGGTAATTTCTGGTTCTAGCAAGATAGAGCAAGCTCTCACACTTTAAATCTCTCACGAGATTGGCTGAAAGAGAACTTTGGTGGCCGTGTGATAAGTCACAAGAATGATTTT
This sequence comes from Ceratothoa steindachneri, assembly GCA_963969495.1. NCBI lineage: Eukaryota > Metazoa > Arthropoda > Malacostraca > Isopoda > Cymothoidae > Ceratothoa > Ceratothoa steindachneri. The sequence continues at coordinate 32,399,069 of OZ018324.1, read as the reverse complement.
GAGTAGGCACTTCACAGCCCAGAATTTAACGCCCTAGATTTCTTCCACTTGGGTTATCTTAAAGACAGATTGTACGCAGAGAGACTGAGGACCATCAAGGAACTCAAACAAGCCATCAAGGAGGAGATTAGAGCCATAAGTCGGTCAGTTTGTAAGGACGTCATGGACAACTTTTTGCAGCGCCTCAAGAAATGCACAGATCTAAATGGACGTCATCTAGAACACGTGCTCTAGAATAAAGAAGAAAAGTCCAAAGACTCTCATGTTTTGATATAATGTTTATTACCACAATAAGCTAGTTATCCCCAAAGCTTCATTGAATCCTTGCCGAAAATGAAGAAATGAAGCCCATTGAAAGTTGGGGCGCGTTTTTAGGGGGTGACCCTGTATATAATGAATCAATATGTGTGTTAGCATTATATAATGTATTAACTTACATTTTAGTATTTACTTCATCGTTTGTAAGAAGTCTCAGGTGTACCACGCTTTATGTTTCATCAGAAGTCATCGACCATGGCAATGCTCCATTTTCCCTTATACGTGTTTTCCACCGACGAAATAATTTGATGGAACCCCTGTCCATGTTCATTACTCACATTTCCTGCATTCTCTTGGAAGAAAGAGAGACGAGAAAGAAGAAAGTCTATGTTCAGTGACATATTGCATCTAAGATTTTGGTATCACTTGATTAGGCTTTCCACTATATGCATTTGCTGGGCTCCTTGGTGCTTTCCCAGAAACCCTTTGAAAACATCTTTGAATGAATGACAGGCCGCTAGATCAGTTTCCTGCAGTGTCACCTCAAATTCCTCATCAGCAATGAGTTGACGAATCTGATAGCCTACAACTTTGTCTTATTTAATATTGGCATAACTTCTTTGAGGAAATATCGCTTTGTGCTAGTGAAAACATAGTTTGTTATGTGGCAGGTGTTTGGTAACCTGCTTCATTAGGCCTAGTTTTATATGCACTGGTAGCAAAATGATTATCTCATTCTTAACTAGTAGCATCTATGCATTATTCCTTACTGAGGTAACCATTCTGAGCGTACATAATGTTCTGATCTAGCCCTACTGTCTCAATTTCAAAGGAAGCACATAAACTTGGTGTATCCAGTTTGTAGCAAAAGAGATAGCGCTACTACTTTCAAGTCCACACATATTAGCTACTCATGCTTCTTGTAACTTATACAGTCTAGAATAAAAACAAGGTTTTTATATGTCTATCTTAAAATGACTGAGTGAGCAAATGGAACTGAAGGCATTGTGTTCCCAACCTGCAACAAATCCTCTTTTCTTCTGTAAAAGGATGCAGCTATGAATAACCTCTACTCATTTGGTTCATAGATCAGATCAAGGGCATTGAGTAGGCTTCTAATTTCACTACAATAAGTCAAGTTATTTTCCAAAGTGAAGAATTGCTGTAGATCTTCTGCTAGAGGCTTCCAAAATAATATAATTCAAGCATGTTTATCCGGTATGTTCGATTGTTGCAGACATATCTTTAGATTTTGAATCGTCTGCGTCGCTCGCATCATCGCTTGTTAGTTCAGATGGCGGCTGTAGTACATAAATAGCACTTAAATGTCGAACTGTACCAAGAGTAGACTGGAAATCTAAATACATGATAGATTTCGTGCCTTTATGTTGCGACTTGCAGTGAAATGAAATAAAACAGGCTACAAATTGATATTACTGGATGTGATCACTTGCAGAAATAGTGGAGATACAACATAGTATTATTTTGACCGTTTACTTGATACATCTTTTGAAAATTATTAAAGACCAGGCTAGAATACCAATTGAATACCCACTTTTAATATCTGTTAAGCAGAAGTAGAAATCCGTTGAATAGTATTTTGGCTCCCTCCAGACTATTGGTAGGACAAATATGAGGCCAGGCCCTTTTCCTTTCACCCAACATATTGTATTGTCTTAATGTAACTGTCTGGGTAATTTTTTCATTCTTTGGGCATTTTATCTCAGTCTTCTGAAAAGATAAAACACTGTACTATGTTATAAATAATATATATAGTAAAAGCAACACATATTAAATAAAAAGTATAAATATGAAATATTTATTGGTAGTTAAACATTTAGGTAGCGTTGCGTAATAGTTACCAAGGATTTGGACCCATAAAACTAAAATACTATTGAGTATACTTTTATAGATTTATTTCCTGGGTTAAGTTGACAAATACCTTAAGAACATCACTTTAAAATTATATCAAATTCCTTCAGTATTTTTTAGAGTAGGGAGTTCGGCCGAATCCTGTTCGCCTTCAATACCTACGCAACCATCATTGTATTAAGGTAAGTAAGATTGTCATTTACGATAAACTAGTGGGTCGCAGAAAGAGACGGATGTTATTTAAACTAAATCGAGTATGCTGATTCCAAATATGTAATCAGAATTTTTCTAGCATTTAGTGTTCCTGAGTTACAAATATACTCTTTGGTACACATATGGGCAGTGTTACTTTGGTACCGTTGTGAGAGGATGTGATGTTTGTGTTTGGTTCCTGCGATACACTCCTGCTTTATCACGTTGTCAAATTTAGCCATTATAGTAGTGTTATCGAAAGGGTACTTACATACAATGATGAATCACATTTTTCTTTCAGATTTATCTCTCAATTAATTTGTAAAGGAAATAAGAATGTACAAAAGTATATAACAGGATATATACATACTAAGTTAAAAACATGAATCGGCGAGGATGTATAAATAGCCAAGACAACTTTTATTATATCTGTAGAAGATATACTCCAAGCAACGAACGGAAAAATATAGATAAAAGATTGAAAACAGCATACAATTATTATTTTGTTTGAAAAGTTGGTGACCGAGACAAGCCCTGGGCACCTCACAACTTTTGTACTGTGTTATACGGGGCTCACACAGTGGTTAAATGGCCAACGGAAGGGTATGCCATTTACTGTACCAATGGTTTTGCGTGAGTCAACAAATCATTTTTTTGATTGCTACTTTTGTATGACAAATATTGCGGGATTCTCAAATAAAAACAAGTCAAAAATTGTATATCCAGATTAGATTGTAAGTCTGCTATAAAACTAGTCCCCCATAATATGGATATACGAATCCCAGTTCCTTCATCAGCTAGTGCAGTTAAAATAGATGATTCATCGCATGAAGAGGGGGATAACAATGACGATAAAATGTATGAAGAAGATTTTAAGGAAAAGAAGATCCAGTTGAAAAATCAAGAAAGATTGAATGATTTGGTGAGGGATTTGTCATTGGCAAAGGAGAATGCAGAACTGTTGGGCTCCAAACTACAGCAATGGAATTTTCTAGAGAACGGGGAAAAATATATAGTTTCTCTAAACTCTATGAGGCATTAGCTGCCTTCTATAAAGAAGAATATGGTGCTTGTTTCTGTACTAATGTTAATGGTCTCATGAATCAGCTAGGAAACTAGCATTTACCTGATGAATTGAAACTATTCATCGAAGCAAGCAATACTAGCCCTCAAAGCTCTCTTGCTACACAATGGTAATAAAAACCTTCAATTCCTGTTACATTTATTGCTGGGATGATAGAGACATATGACTCAATGAAATTTATTTTCCAAGGTGTTCATTACTCGCGTTATAAGTGGAATATCTCTGGTGATATAAAGGTAATTTCTTTACTTCTTAGTCTGCAGCTAGGATATACAAAGAATATGTACCTATTATGCCTAAGGAACAGCCGTAACAAGAGGAATCATTATATTGTCAAAAAGTGGCCCGAAAGAGAAGAACACATAGTTGACCCATACAATGTAAAGCACCTTCCTTTGGTACATCCACAGAAGATCTACCTTCCACCACTTCATATCAAACTTGGCCTTATCCCGAATTATGTTAAAAGCAATGGCCAATGATTCTGATGGATTCCCGTATCTCAAAGAGAAACTTGGTGCAAAGAAAACTGATGCTAAATTTGAAGCTGGCATTTTTGTATGACGGGAGATAAGAGAATTGATATGTAACAGGGAGTTCTGAAATAAACTAACTCTAATTGATTTGAAAGCATGAGGTTCATTTGTCCAGATAGGGCAGAACCTTCTTGGTAATCCTAGGGTTAAAATTATGAAGAACTAGTGGACAACATGCAAAAGGCCTATCAAAGATTGGGGTGTCGGATGTCTCTTAAGATGCATTTCTTGTATTCGCATCTAGATTTATTTCCATCTAATATGGGTGATATTAGTGATGAACATGGGCAAAGGTTCCCCGAGATATCTCAATGGTGGAAAGCAGGTATCAAGGCCGTTTCAACAAAAACATGATGGGTGACTTCTGCTGTGGTTCCTAGAACGGGAGGATCCTATATCCAGTTACAAGCGCAAGAGCAAGAGTTTCAAAAATCTTTGAAGAAATTTACAGTGAGGTGAGTACTACCTCTTTTATATATAATACATATCTTGTCTGGGTCTACAAAAATACTTCCATAAGACAAAACCTTTGTGCAGAAACCGCTCATTCTTTTTAAACTCTTAATAATTATATCATTAATTGATCTAAGTTGACAAATTGAGCCATATAGCCTAGTTGCCTAAATCAGCGCACTAAAATTAGTTAGTTAAAACAACATTTACTCAAGTAGCAGGAACAAAGTGAAAATTTGTTGGCTAGTTTAATTAATGTATTATTTAAATTAATCCAAACAAAAATATAATTATTTTCTATAATTAGTCTTTTTGCAGGGACAACAGAGCTGTCCTTTCTGGTGCTACAGTGGAGCGCATGTTCCTGCTGTGTTCAAAAATCAACAGAAAGAAGAGATCCCAACTGTATTATGAGGACATCAACGTGATGGTTACGAAGGGGAACGGGCATCTTCCTGCGAGGAAGGAATCAATTTTGTCATTGTTATCTGTATTTATTTTATTTTCAATTGTAACTTTATTTTTTAATTATGTAGGGGTATCAATAAAATAGTTATACATTTTAAAGTGCATTTTATAGAGCAAAAAAGAGTTTCATATGCAAAAACTAAAATGAGCTGGTAGTAGATTAGCGAATGGTGAAATCAAGGAGTAGCCAACTTATAGTTTTAAAAGTAACGGACTAACGGATGACCACGTAACTTCCGTTAATTTAACGTCATAATTAGTGAAGTAACTTTAAAATCAATAATTACCGGATTTACGGATTAATAATTAACAAACTTAAATATGAGGCAAGGCCTTTTGCCTTTCACATTTGTGTTGTTTAATTCTCCTATTAAAAGCAATAGATTTCACCATCTATTTGATGCGACCGTCCACACAGTGGGTAACATATACGCAACATATAATGGGTTTAGATTTTGGTATTTTACGCCTAAGGAGAACTGACACATCATTAAAACAAGAGAAATGGATAGTTAAATTTCACTTTGTATGTATTTCCTAGATGTATGACGAATATAAAAAATTTAACCTGCTATTTATTCCCGCTGTAAGTACCAAAATAAACTTTTCTACCTTTAAATATAACGTCATTTATGTAATCATCTTTTTACACACAATTGAAACCATTTTATCGTTGAAAGAATGATTCAAAAACGCATATACATATTGATCGGGGTGAGAGGGTTTCCTATATATTTAACAAATTGGTTTAACGTGACTATTTTTTTATTTAAGACATAATTTTCTTTCACTTTCTTCTTATATCGAAAATGAAATACGACGAGGGAAGGAGTTGAACTAGAGAAGTAATGAACTCACGTCTACAGAATATTTTCACACAACAAATACGAGTACCTCATCCCCATGGCGGATCCAAATGACACCAGAAACAAGTAAATCTGCGAGAAATTCTGTTTCACATAGTTCTATAAATATGTAAACCAAAGAACTAATAGAAATCCTCTCTTCTTTCTCGTATATAATCAATATTGTTAAACCTGAAATAATTGTGCCTAATACCCAAGTTGATAAAATCTATAATTAACTTAATATTTAGGACTTCAAAGAATGATTCACATTAAGTCATTCCACTAATCTCTCGAGCAAGAATTCAACGGGCGCGTTCGTAAATCTAGAAGTACCATCAAAGGACAACATTGTAGTTCATTTAACATCAAGATTTATTGCTTTATTAACAAAATCTATGGATTTCTTATAGAAGAACCTGAGAGAGTTAGTGGGAAGGTTTTTCGTACCACAACTCATATTTGAGCTTATAGGGCGGAGGAAAACGCCTAACTTATGAATTTTTGGAAGACCATATATGTAAGAGAGGGTGTGGCATCAAATATTTTACTTAACTCAGTAAAACCTTAGGACAGGTATAGATCACCTAGTTAAATTAAGACTAAGAAGATTTAAAAGGAGTTGAAAGAATAGAGGTATAGTCGAGTTGTCGTAGAGAAGGGACCATTTTATCCATATATGAAGTGGCATTTAAAACACTTCTTTGCTCTTTTTATCAAATTTAAAATTATAATATCCGTAATCTTTTTTAATTTACTTAAGTTTTTAATAATACTTTAGAGAGAAAGTTAAAACCTAGTTTAAAATTAATTGCTAATACATTCATAAGGAATCTTTTAAGAGTGAAAGGCTTAGGTTGGGCAACACACCCATTCAAGCTTACATGCGATCAGAATGAATCAAACATAGTTAGCTTAAAATTACAGATGCCCAAAATATATTTACGCTTCGTTCTCCGAAGTAGGAATATGGGAAAAGGGATAGAATGTTTGTGAAAGCAAAACCAAACTAAACGCTTATTTAACTCAGTGGAGATTGGGAAAACAGGAAAGGCTATTTGAAAAAGATGAACGGTATCTCTCAGACAACTGTCAACGCTCTGGTCGTACAAGATTTTTCAACCCTTTCAAAGACAGCTCCTCTTTGCATGTAAAAATATGTGTTTGTGCAGGACGGAACAATCCCTCAGGAATATTACCAACCCAGTGAATAACAAGCAGAGATCACTACCAGTCGGGTAACTCCTAACAACCGCAGCTTCTAACTTACATACCAAAGATGGGTTGCTGGGTAGGGAAAGAAATTCCTTACTAAGTCGTTTTAGTCGTTGACAGGACAACTAATATCTGAAGATATTTTAATAGGAGAGTGATTAAGCATCGATTAAACCAAATACGTTCCACTTAATAAATTAATATATAATCTCTTGTTAGGACAGGCTGATTCCGTGAACTATGAGTGAACGAGTCAAACGCGCACCATGAGTCATCTCAGCAAGGATTGGGTAGAGGATTAATAGTTCTTTTGGAACCGGCCACATTTTATCTGAATGTAGTTAGTGTTGATGGAAAATCAGATATTATAAAATACTGGAAACATTCAATTTGAATATTTATGTTTTTCTAAAATAATACTTTTATCTAGGTAATTCATATTTAGAGAAGTAAGGATATAATTAACATAACCACTGTCATTTACTATTTAGTATCCTGTAACTATCCCCTAACCCTGCTTTATACACTCTTGCATTCTATTAGCCATCGCGTCAATCAAATTTTCCATAATGCTTCTGCAAACAGCCTATTCCAATTTTTAATGACGACATTTTTATTCTATTCCTGGGGATCAAATAAAGAAAAAAATTATGGATGATCTTGAATCAATAGATGAACTATTCGACTCTGATAAAAAATCCTAGGTTTGGGACAATCTAAAGGGGACGATGGGTTTAAGGAGTAAGGAGGCAAAGTTTACTGTTAATGTGAAACTAAGGGCTAAGGTCTGGGTGAAGCGTGGGGCAGGTCCTCTTGCCACTAGCTACAATCAGATCATCGTTAAACACCCTAATAATTTTATGACTTAGGCTTACTTTCGGGTACCATTGAGTCGGCAAATAAGTGCTCTAAGAGAAGAAAGATATAATAACAAGGAGAGGTAATTGGAGCTGCTCTGGCACAACTTGGAGGGATTGGTGTGACGCTTGCCAGGTGATGTGTTTAGGAATAATGCTTTGCCTGTGAACACTGTCATTAAGGATTAGTTTCGGTTTCTATGAGTTGAGGTCTATAGAAGAGTGACTGAGGAATAGCCATGCTCATCATAAAGAGGTGTCTACGTGTCTGTGATAACTCTTCGGTGGCTAAGCTGATTCATCACCTCTAGTAGTTTTAGAGCAGTTTTTTTCCTTTCTTGATCCCAATCCTTACGCAGCCAGATCCTAGGCGTCTCCCTGAGTGTATCAAGCAGAAATGACACCTGATAAGGTGTTAATTCATCGGTAAGTATCTTATAACCATTTTTACATTTATTTTTTTATCAAAAAAATTATACTAGATTGTAGTTTGGATATTTGGCACACGCATTACATAGGCGAAACAAATCACTTAAATCCTCTAACATTCAACGCCATTCTTTTAATAAGCTTGAGCGTAAGCCAATTTTGGTGTTTGTAGATTTGTAGTAAGCAATGAATTAAATTTGGGTTATTATATGCTCTCTTTCTTGGACCACTAAGTCTACATATGATGGTATAGACGCTAGTTTGAAGATTTAACTCAACTCCAATAAAAATTGGGTTTCTCTTTGAGTCTGTCGTGAAAATAAATACTATCAGGTCTTCTTTTAAATTCTATCTTCGTTAGCACGTGATAAAAAATTAAACCGAATCCCTGATGACAAAAACTATAAACCTTGCACAGATATTAAACAGGCAAGCAAGGTGGATCCCACTTTCAAAGACCTCGACTTAGAAGGTTCCTATAAAATAAGTAATAAAGCAGAAAAATGGCCAATAGAATAATAAAACAATAATTTTATACTTAAGTCAAAAATTTTTTATTTTTTAAATTTTACAAGGTAAAATTCGGGGGATTTTGTTACGCTTGCATATGAAAGAATACACATAAAACACAAACAAGTAAGCACATGCTGTTCTCACTCAATCATACACGTGCACACAAATGCAAACTCCGCAGAGGGACTTCGTTTCAGGTTCTTTATTTATCCACTTGATTCATAGGTGTTGGATGAAAGAAACGATAGAAAAATGTTTTAGATGTGAAAAATGTTTCGTAAAGTGGTATGAAGAAATTTAATAATTTTCCTGCGATTTCCTAAAAGAATTTTAGCCCTACACCAAAATGGCCTTGAACAGGATCTTTCATTGTGGCTAAACAAGCCCATATGAAAGAATATACAGATTTAAATATACGAACGTGGTGAATTGATTTAATTATATATTCATTTAAATGAATGCAAGTAACTCCTGGTTATTACACGAGTCTGGGATGGGATCTGGCTATTTAATAATGAATTCATCCCTCCTCTACTATTTAAGGAATTCTTCTCGTTATCAAAACTTTAGTTGTACTGCTTAAGGTTATATAACTGTGGCATTCATCTAGTTGTATAATCTACACTGATTTTTTATAAGCAAGGAATTCTTCCTCCATTGCTTCTATGCCTATTTTTCAAATTTGTTATCTCAGATTTATCGTCAATTCCATCCTACCAATCTTCTACCAAAAAGAAGTATGCTTAACCCTAGTGAAGTATCTGTTAATTGTTGAGAGATTTTAGCTTTAAGTAATCTTCTTATAGCAAGTCCAAGTGTCTCTTTCTTTCTCATTCATCAAGAAGACAGCTCTTTTATACCATGTTCTCTTATCAACGATTCTTCTCTCAAAAAGCTCAATTTTGACATAAAACGATGTTAGCTGCTGAGATTTCCTAGAATACGAAATTGCTATGGCTTAGCACATCACCCTATTCAATAATATGCATACTTAACTTTGAATATCTTAATATTATTTTAGCTTACATAGAATACTGGTCAACAAGAAATCCGAGATTGACTTTAGTTTCTTATAAAAAATCCAAATAAAGCTTCATTTTAATAAAAAACAAAGTCTCTTTTCCTTTATTTACTTCCTTCTAAAACGTTTGGGAAATTATAGGAGGTAAGATTATTTATTTCAAACAACTCACATGCTATCTATTAGACAATATAATAGGATATTAAATTGCCAGAATCAATGTGCTAGAGGCAATTTCGCTGAAAATAAATAGGCCTTCAAACATCATTATAAGGCAAGGCAATTATTTACAACCGAACCATCTGTAATTTTAATTCTAAAATTCTGTTTAGAAGTCGTTTTTTATGTTATGAATATATCTGATGCGTAACTATAGTGCCAAAGTGCCGTAACTGAGTTATTGGTACTTATATACAGTATTTTCCTTGATGAAAAGTAAATTAATAAAGATTCTATCATGATATTACCACAAATGTTGGAGAAACTAAAGTTTAGTAACAAATATATAAAAAAGTATAAATAGGAAACATTGTATGTATCTTTTATTATTTAACATTTAAAATACTTTTAACACGTTATTCAACATCTGTTTCTGAGGGGGATTTCTACAATTAACTATAACATCTTAATTTCAATTGTTCAAAAATTTCATAAGGAAAATACGTATTTAAATTGATTGGAATTACATTATTGGAAATTATAAATTTTGTAGCCTTGTCAAAATTTTGGCATAGTGGAGCTGCTCTCGAATATTAGTCTAGGTTCCTTGGAATCAATTTTATTCATAAAATAATGTCGATGCAAGAGAGTGGACTTGATAACTCTGCTCCATACCTAGGATTGACTTTCCCCAGGTAAATGATTTGCATGATGTGAAATTCTTTGTCCACAAAACATGGAAAACATATTAAATTATTTAAATGGATATATTAATTGCATATTATAAATTATCATTAATAAAATATTTTATCTCTAATTTTCCCCAAATTGAATTTTATATTAAAATTGAATATAATTTCGGATCCAAATATTCTAAACATCAAAAATTAATATTTATTTTAAAACTCAAGGTAATTCTTTAATAAATGAATTTAACACTGACTAACATTGTTAGATTATTAGAAGAATAAATCCATACGAGAATTTATCAGTTTTTAAATACCAATAATTTAATTTCCTATAACCAATACGGATTCCGATCCCCAAAATTACTGCTTTGCCCTTAACGGCTTCAGAATATCAAATTTATAGAACAAATGTTTTCATTTATACTTTCTGAAATAAAAAAGTGCACTTGATAGGTATAATTTTGTAGTTAATTTTTGTTCTCAATAAACTGTAGTTTTAGTTATTTTTTACTTCAAAATAGCAGTTTTACCTTCAGGGTTTTCCACGTGAAGCTAGTTTTAAAAGTATGAAATACTCTTAGCTTCTACGACTTCTCCTTGCAGGTATGTAATTCGCCTATAAATGGATTCCAGAAAATTGACACAAAGTGAGTTTGTGGCAGTAAAGAAGGAAGAATCTGAGCCGTTCAGGGTGAAGCCAGCATATTCGTGATCAGGAAAAGACAATTGAAGATGAGGTTTATTTCTTCATTTATGAAGCACAGTTACTGTTGACCAAAGGAGGCAAAGCACTTCTGCCAGTGACACTTTATGAGTTTGCAAGTTAACCGATAATTTGACTTGTGGCTTGATACCTATCTGAAGATACGAAGAAACTTGATGATCGAAAAGTTTTAAAAGTCTGGTGATCCCTTTAGCCTTCTCGCATTTGGCCCGTTTGTCTCGTCCTAAGCAACCTGTAAAATATAATATTTCACATCTTATTTTAATATTTTATCATAATATCTGTCCTATTTTAAATAAAAGTTAGTAAAAAATGAAAGTTATCTTAGAAAGTTGAAGCGCGAATCCGAAAAATCTTTCACTAAAATTTATATCGCTATCTGAAGATGTTGCAACCATTGCGTGCCACCAATTCTTTTAGGATAGATAGGCGTTTTATTTAGGATGACAAAAGATTCTTTCAGTATAGCTTTATTTTTGGCAGACTTTTTTAAAATAAGTTAACACTAGAACGCCCAGAGGGGTCACTTTGACCCTTTTACAAATTCAAAACCATTTCACATGGTAAATTTTTCCTTCCAACCTCCATCACTTTTTGACATTTATTTATTTTAAAAGCCCATTTAATTTGTATAGTTTTATTAATTTAGATAGTGTCATACGAATAATACACTTTTTTATATGCGACGCCCATTGGGGTCATTTTGACCGTTTTGGAACATCTAACTTTGCAGTATTTATGTTTCCTTTTATATGATGGAATCAGATGTTAAAATTTATCTTCTCTGTTATCTTGTACAGACATGTTTCAACGTGATAGGACAGAACCACAAAGGGTAGATATAAACATAGTTGTTGTCTAGCTCAGTTTTGTTTCGGAATGCATACAAAGTACGGTCATGGATTTTGTTGTCAGCTTAGTTGTAGTGTATTTGGTAAAAACAAATTCTCGTTCAATATAATTTTACGACGTTCTAAACTTTGTGACAGTGAACTTTTGTCTAAACTTACTGGGGTTGATGATGATGAATCAGATGGTGGAGAATTGTTTACTGATGACTCAAGTGATAAAGATTTCATTTTCGAATGTTCAAGCATATCCGATAGTTAACAGGAATCTTCAATTGATTCATGTCACCCAAGTAAAATTGAAGGTAAATATATATTGATGTGCATATATACTATATATATATGAAGAGAAACTCACAACTTGCGCGTGAGTCAAAATTAAGATAAATAATACCCAAAGGAAAATGGAAAAACAATTCCCAGCGCTTTCGTCTTTATTCCATGGAGAGGTCTTTTAGAATAAATACGAAAGCGCTCGGAATCGTTTTTCCATTTTCCTTGTTGGTATTATTTATCATATATATATATATATATATATATATATATATATATATATATATATATATATATATAATATATATATATATATATATATATATATATATATATATATATTACTGATCCACCATTATTTTACCATATTCTGTTTAGGATTCAAAAATCCCAACCCAAACATATATAAAATTCTTATAAGAAAAAATATTTATACATTTGCATCTATATATTTTACATATACAATCGAGTAATATAACACCTATGTGTATACTTTCAGAAAGGGATAATTCAAGCTAATTCAATGGTAAAACGAGTACGTACTCATACAGGTGACTTAGAAACAGAAAATAATCGACAAATAGCTTGCGACCGGACCATGTGGTAATGTGCCAGCTCCGATAATGTTACACAAGGTAGGCGTCCTCACTACAATGTATTGAAAGAAATACTAGGCCCAACACCACATGCACAGCCAAGAGGAACATCGATGGTGATAGTGTGGCATCGGCTGGGAAGCTCTTTATTGATCATTCTATGCTTCTTCACATAAAGAAATGTACCGAAGCGGAAGCTGAACGAGTACTTCAGAACAAAACATGGTCCTTCTCATTTCTGAACTACATGCTTTTATTAAAATTTTATATGCACGCAGAGTTAGCAGCTCATGAAATATCGATCTTTACTCTCTATGGTCTGAAACCTGGGGCCTCCCATTTAGCTGACAAACCATGTCTCGTAATCGCTTTTGTGAAATTATAAGATTTCTTAGATTTTATTATAAATCAACAAGATTGAAATGCTTTAGACGGATAGATTTGCCCCTTTTTCTGAAACATGTAATAAATTCTTTAAAAATTGCTCAATGTGTTATAAGCCATCATCCAATATAATGATCGATGAAAACCTTTTCCCAAGCAAAGCTAGATGCCCATTTACACAGTTATGTCATCAAAGCTTTACAGTAAATCGAAGTACATGTTAAATGGCTTCCCTTCTTCAGGCCAGGATTAATTTGGTCCCGAAAACATACGTGTTTCAGAGTATTTTGTATTTAAACTCATAGAGCCATATTTAAATACTGAAAGAAATGTAACAACTGATAATTTATTAACATCCATGAATTTCGTAATGACGGTTAAAAAAGGTACTAGCCTTATTCAAGCAATGAACAAGGCGAGAAGAGAAATTCCAGATTCAGTGAAGAACACTAGCCAGCCCCTATATGACAACTTAGTTCTAAAATCGGTGATATATCTTTTACAGTATATCAAGTCAAGAAAAACAAAAATATTGTGCTAAGAGTACTATCCATACGAGTGTAAGCATTGAGAGCAATGAGAAGAAAACACCTGAAACAGTGTTTTATTACAATAAGACTAAATATGGCGTAGATATTCCTAGATCAAATGGCGCGAAAATACTCAGTCAGGCATCGTCATGGCGCTGGCCAATCCACACTTTTTACAACGTTCTTTATAGGGCATGTACTCGTATTAATGATATAATTACGTATAGAGCTGTTACTAGCCAAACGATTTTACGGAAGAAGTTTATGCCGAAGTTGGCGGAAGAACTAAGGGATGATTATGTAAAAAATAACCAATCTACAAAGCAGCTGTCAGATTATAGCGATGAGTCTGATTCAGAGCAAGTAGAAACAGCCGGTAATTGTTGACGCAAGTGTCAAGTCCGTCAATAACACTGGTCTGCGTCAAAAATGTACCTTAGGTTTTCTATAGTGTTTCTTAATAAAATTGACTACCTAAATCCGAATCTGTCATCCGTTTTTCTCTATCACCTCCAGTTTTTGCGATACAGGGGATGATAATAATTTTATAGTTTATACATCTCCTACATATATTAGATCAAATTTCAATAGTTTTTGCACTGCTTTATTCGCAGTAAATTTTGTGTACATTTTAAGTAATTATGCAAATAGGTTTATATTTTGCAGGTTAAAAATTGCTTAGCATTATAATAATAAGAATAATAATAATAATGGTTGAGTTAAAAATGAACAGAAAATGTAAGAATAGCTCCGACAGATTTTGCTATGTTTGCGGCAAAGTGACTTTTCCCGAGCAGCAAAGTACAATTAAGCTTTCTGTATTATACTGGCTCCTGAAAATGCCATTATTATGCAAAGACTTAGCATAAAATTAAAAACTAACATAGTTCACTTCAGCATGAACATATCCTTTACTAAACATTTATGTACTATCTGCAACTCCAAATCAATTTCTTTATGTAATATGCAATTATATTTTCCACAGGTATAAATAAGAAGAATAAACATAGTGTGGCATATCCGGATGTTCCTTCTGCCATCAAACCCCTGCCTCATGGCCCAGGAATTCCTATACCTTCTCCCCCTGAACATAAAGAGGTACATGAAGAGATTAATATGGAAGTTGACCAAGATTATGACACATCTGAGTCTTATCAGGTTTCCACACATGATATGGTCGCAAGACCATTCACTCAAGTTCAGTTAAATGAGCTGACCAGGGATCTGGGCTTTCAAAAGAGAATGTACAACTTCTTGGCTCTCGACTTCGTAAAAGTAATCTTCTTGCTTAAGAAACAACATTTAGGGGGCTACAGAAATAGAGAACAAGAGTTTCGAAGCTATTTTTTACAGCATTCTTCCAGCTCTTTAGTATACTGCGCCAATATTAAAGAACTTGTTGAGGCCCTTGGAATTCCCTACAACCCATTAGAATGAAGACTGTTCATAGATTCCTCCAGTTCGAGTTTAAAAGCTGTGTTACTGAATATTGGTAACAATATAGCTTCTGTTCCTATACGCCATTCAATCCAACTTACTGAAAGTTATGAAAATATGAAAAAATTGCTGGATGCAATAAATTACTCTAGCTATAAGTGGAGGATATGTGGTGACTTAAAGGTAAGATCATTTTACACTTGGCATTTCTAAGCTTTTTGATATTGACATTTTCATTTGTAATTGTAAATACTTGTATACACCTTTTGGTCAACTTACATTTTACAAGAATGCAAATCTGGAAATCATGAGTCATTTTTGAGTTATATTTTTTGTTGAAGTGTGTCCCTATAGGTTAATGCATCCTATTGGGTTAATGGGGAACTTATCCTAATTGAGAATGTATACAACACAACTTAATAAACTCAAAATAAGATGTACATATATCCAATTAGTTCCAATACGATGATTTAATGCATCGGCATACAGGATTTTTCAGTACATATTCATATTCTTATTTTTTTAAGAAATATTACTTTGAATTTGTTTAAGAAATATTACACTGAATTTACATACCGTGCTAAATTTTTTTCAGGTACTGTCTCTTACGCTTGGGACGCAAACAGGCTACACAAGGCATCCCTGTTTCCTATGTTTATGGGACAGTCGTGCAGATAGTATGCACTATGAGAAAAAGGTTTGGCCTCCACGAGAAGCCTTTAGAATTAGATCAAACAATGTGATAGCTGAACCTTTAGTGCCTCCTCAAAAAATACTCCTCCCTCCACTGAAAATAAAGCTTGGCATAATGAAAAATTATGTCAAAACCCTTAATAAAGTAGGCCAAGCTTTTAAATTTCTTCTTCAAAAATTTCCACAAATCAGTGACGCTAAGCTCCATAGGTGAATTTTTGATGGACTTCAAATCAGGAAATTGATCAGCAATTTGATGCATCAATGAAGGACATAGAAAAAGATGCCTGGAAAGCTTTCAAAGCTCTAGTTAACAATTTTCTAGGCAATAAAAGAAGCCTAGAAAAATTTGTTGCCCTGGTCAATCAGCTCTTAACAAGTCTCAAACATTTGGGAGCTCGAATGTCTATAAAGATACACTTTTTACAGTCCCATCTGGATTATTTTCCCGACAACTGCGGGGATTACAGTAAAGAACAGGGGCAAAGATTCCACCAGGAAATAAAAGCAATGGAATCCAGGTACCAGTGTAAATGGAACGGAAACATGCTTGCTGATTACTGTTGGTGTTTGAAGCGTGATGCACCAGATGACAGGCACAAACGAAAATCGTCAAGGGCGTCTGTTCTTCGAAATTATAATTATTTTCTTTATTATTTTGCATTCTTTTATTTTTTGTTTATTAAAAGAATTATAGTTTACATACGTGTATTCCTGTTTATATGATATAACAGTAATAATGCATTATTAGATAGAGAAAGGGTTTTTATTTAAAAATTCAGAAAAAATGAGGTAATCTCAATGAAAATGATGTATACTGTACTGAGAAAATCTGACCTGATTGAACAAATATACATTCATTTTTGAGCTCAGGAGGTTAGATTCATTAAGAAACCACAAAGAAATCCTGGGGAACATAAAAAAATTTTCAAACGCAGGCCTGTGTAATGTAAGGAAAATAAAACTAAATTAAGATGCACAAAATGCAAAAAAAGATGATGTGCGGGAAGTGTACTGCAATAAATATCATGAAAAAACAACTTATTTCATAGCAATTCTACGGAAAAATGGTTTTCAAATCTCAAAATTGTTTTTTCATTTGTTATTCTGAAAAAAATATTTGGGGTGATAAAAATATACTTATTTCCTTTTGTTGAATCAAATAAACATATACTTAATTAAATTATCAATTATTATATAAAAAACTTGACAAAGGGTAATTTTGATCCCTTTGGGCGTTTAAGGGGAAAAATTTCAGTGGGCGTTCTAGTGTTAATTGATTATAGGAGGAGAAGGAACATACTCGCATTATGACATTCAGTTTTTTCGTTGAGTCTTTAAAACAAAGTTCTATGCAATGACTAAGACAATTAATCGAGATAATTCCTTGTTATCTCGTCTTAATTTACGCAAAACTCCATTTGTTTCACTAATCATAACTGAGGCTCGATCAACTGCAATCCAACCAGTCTTTCAGACCAGATAGTCGGGCTTTCTACTGTAATCCTTTTTATGATTTGATTGATAGCTTTAACTATTTTACTAACATTTCCCCCTGTCACAGCTTTGATTCCAAACAGGTCGACAAATATTTCTCCTTTATGAGCAAACCGACAATAAAGAATCTTTTCTTCACGTCCTGAAGTATCTGTTGATCCATTGGATATCAACGAGAAAAAGAAGGCTTTCTCTCCAAACTAAGATTTACCTTTTCTCTTCGATTGATTGCAATGTCTTCCGTAAATTCTTTTCCATTTTTCTGGTATTATATTTCTTACTATATCCAATTTCTTTGCTTTGTCAATCTTACACTGTATAGAAATGTAGTGAGCATTTTGAAATAAAAAGCTATATGTATTTGTTGATATAACTTTTTTCTTTGACGGAAGAGCCAGATAATCTTGCGTTTCTTCATGGTTTCAAATTTTAGCCAACTTCTTTGATAAGTATATTTTATGCTCCTTGATTTTTTATGTTTAGCAATAATTTTATATCAAAATCTTTGCTGCCAGTTGCAAAAGAGAAATCCTTTCTTACTGAAGATTGCTGGCAAGGAGCACATATCATCATATATTTTTTAAGGTAGTGAAGCGAAGGACGCCCTTCTTTCTATTTTGGTTAGAATGTCCGATATTGACTTTTCTCATCATATTCCAGCTGTTTCTGCAGAAATTTTGTTCGTTTACTTTAGATTGTTTAGGTGGTGGTGGATTAGCGCCGAAGAAACAGTGGATATTTGAGACATTTGTAGAAGAATGTAGCTAGAAAAATAAACATAAATATTTAAATTATCAGAAAAAATAATTTTCTTATATTTATTAATATCTCATATCAATAATGACTGTGTAAATCTTTTGAAACAAAGAAAAATCGAATATTTTACTCTTTTATTAAAAAATGCTTCTATTTTTGTTTTTTAATTTATCATTTAATACTGTGAAGGGCTAATTATTTAAAAACTATTTGGGTGAATTTAATGGAATAGGTAAAATATTAAGAATGTAAATGAAAAACATAAAATTTAAATGAATATAAAATAATACCTTTTTTTTTAAATTAACAAAGTTTATGACATTTAATATATTATCAATAATTTAAAAACAATGGAAATATTGTTCCATTTACAACTATCATTGCAATGGGTTATATATTTTCCAATGGTAGTTGTAAATAAAATAAAATTGATAGTGAATAGAATAAAATTCATAATAGGTATAGAGAAACAATGGAACATAATCCAACAAAATAAGCCTAGAACATTTGAGTCACACAAAGACCCATGAGCAACCTTTCTAATAAGCCATAATTATTTATCATATAATTTCAATAGGAAGGTCTCTTAATAAGGAACACTTTAATTTAACTAAGTGTACTTTTTAAAATTTTCCTTCATTAAAGGGTTATCAGCATTTGAAATTGGAAATTTCTTTCATATATATATATATATATGTTAAAATCTCACAAAGTATCCCGTGAGTAACCAATAAATGCAAAAAAACACACAGGGGATATTAATACGAGGATTCCAAGTACTTTCGAAATTTATTTCGAGTTCTTTATCAAGCAATAACAAAATATTGAAAATTGTAATATATATAGGGATGTTACAGAGGAGAAGGAACGCCCACAAAAAGAGCAAAAAACCAATCAACAAAATGAATAAATATGAAATAAAAACATTAGGAGGAGCGATGAGTGTCAGAAAAAAAGGAAGATAAATACAAACTAAGATCATCAAATCAAGTAAATTCAAAAGACTAAAGGTTAACAAAAGGATTAAAATACCACGGCCTAAGCAATTTGGGGGGGGGGGGCGAAAATTATGAGCGATAGATTAACATCAGAGGTAAGGATTGAAAAACCAAGGTAGAATAAGTGCAAATGTTCTAAAGACTTGCCTCAAACGAAAATAAATACACACACATAAACATAAGGTTATATAGATGCGCAAAAATAATTAAATAGTCTATTTAGATTAATATAATTATTTAGTCTCAAATTAAAAGTTTCGACAGTGCTTTGTAAACATTAGTTTAAAAACTACCATCGACTTCATATAAGCCAGGACTTAAATTAAAATTTGGTAATTTACCCATAAAGGTCGATTTAATGATATTTCGTTAAATTGTATTGTTATTATGACAGCTGATTTTAGCAGAATTTCCATCAATATTGTGACTAAGATATAACATATAAACATACAATGGGCTGCTTTCTTCACCGCAACGGACATTATATTTATGGTGCAAAATTCTTTTTTTTGTAATTTTCCTGATTGTCCAAAGTAATATTTAGAGAAATCGATAATTTTCATTCTTTCAAGTGTTCTTAGCTGTCAGTGATGATGTCGGCAAGAGCTTCAGGTGCATGGAAAAGCCTCTGCTCACCTATCGGATACGTTAATGCCAATGGCGTCGCCTTCTCAACGACTTAAGTGCCATGACAATCCAATTCTCATTTTTTCTGATAAAAGAAAATTCACGATTGATCCTGTCGTCAACCAAATGAATAAGCGCGTAGTAAACTATGAGGTTAGGTACGTGTATACAACCCAGAATCTTCCCTCCCTGATGATGCTCTATGTTGTGGCTTTAAATGGCGCGATGATGCGGCCAGCGTAGTTTAAGCCTGTTACAGGTTCACTGCGGTCGATTACAGGAACATCCTGGCCACAAAAGTCCTGCTCCGTGTAACAAAGGTCACGAAGAAGGCAAAGTAGTCTTTCAGCAGGGCGGTGCACACCTTACTCTGCC
The DNA here is from genome assembly GCA_963969495.1 of Ceratothoa steindachneri. Taxonomy (NCBI): domain Eukaryota; kingdom Metazoa; phylum Arthropoda; class Malacostraca; order Isopoda; family Cymothoidae; genus Ceratothoa; species Ceratothoa steindachneri. The sequence continues at coordinate 32,378,740 of OZ018324.1, read as the reverse complement.
AAGACCGGGCAAAAGTGTTTGTGATCGAGGAATTTTTTCCGCCGGTCACTCAACCTTAATCCTCTTGACTACAGCGTATAGGAGCTTGTCAAGGTCAAGACCTATAAGGACAGCCACAGCAACATCGGCGAGCTCAAGTAATCCCTCAACCGCGTGTGGGTCTGCATGACGAAGAGGAAGCTTTCATCGGCAACGTGAGCACTGCCTTCATCTCTAGCCTTGACCGCGTGTTATTTATTGAGTACAACAACATTGATTAATATTACAATTTAATACATATTTATATGTTGAAGCAATAAAAACATGTATAAGTGCAACAAAATTTACCTTTTTTGTGTGGACAGCTTTGTTAGGGGTATAACAAGATTTTTTTCAATACCCGGTATAGTAATAATGAGTAAGTAAGTGCAATGATATAATGTGTTAAAAATGTATAATATTATTGCATATTTTCCATATTATTCCCTATTTTGGAAGGAATAGCGAATATATTTATGAATATAAGACTCTTTTATTATTCGCCACAATAGATTACTAAAATATTGCTAAATGTGTATTTAATATGATAAAGCGGCATAGGAAAAGCAAATCTATATGCCTATGCTATCGTATGACTTACATGCAGTTATAGATATATATACATATTGAATTATTACATAGTGATTTACTATAAACTTATTGTTCTTTTATTACCTATAATTATCTGGTGCTATTTTTAATTATTAAGGGGACTAATGTATTTGTGGCTTTATAGTTTAGATGAACTTTTTTATTGGGGAAAGAAATCTCATGTGAATGTTTCTCTGGAATTGGGGAGCAAATAATGGTTGGGAGAAGGAAAACTGTTTGAACGCATAGTTTGATCGGACAAATCTATTTTCGTATTTATATGTATTTATTGAAATTAGAGTAGCATAGGAGCGCAACCAAATTTACTGGGATATTTTGATAATAAATGTAACAGCATAAATCCAAATGTGAAAACTTGAAGAATATATATATAATAATAACGTGGTAGACGGCCATGTTGTATACAAGATTCGTTAAAAGCAAGAGCGATGGCTGCTTAATTAAGCTTGCGCTGCAGATTTTTAAGCTTTTCAGACTTTCATTTCAGAAAGCGAAAGGTGGGCAAAAATGATAGCAAATGGCATATTTTAATTAGCCATGACATCTTTCAACCTTTTAGCCCTTGCGCTAACAGGACCCTCAAAAGAGGCTGGGGGTCATAATACCCAGCGACTCAATTGAGTCTGGCATGTTTTTTAGGCCTAAGAATCTTTCTTTTTTTCGGGTAATGGTAAATTTACTTTCTCTTTTGAAGTATATATGAAGTATTTCTTTTAGTTTAGTCTTTCTAAGAGAGTTTTTGATATCACACGCATTTTTAAATTATGGTAATTAGTTTTTTCCGAATAATTAAAAAATAGCTAACCCTTTTGAAACTTTGGATATCTACTATGAACTTGATTCTGATTTGGAACTAACAGACAGTGATACTAACAGTTCAAACTCATCTGATGACGAATTAGAGCCAATTATTCCTGAAAATCAACAAATTGATGAAACGTTGCAACGCTGTCTTGACTTCTACCCCTCAAATATCATATTTTATGACTCTCATTCGGGAATTCAAGCGCACATGGGTTTTAATACGGAAAGTAAATCTCACACATGTTTTGAAGCATTTTTTAATTATGCAATCGTAGCAGATATATGCATGGAAACAAATCGCTATTATAAACAAGGTTCAGAAACACTCTTCTCCCCTTCACCTAACGCTCATAGATGGAGAAATTTAACTGTAAGCGAGCTTTACGTTTTTATTGGCCTTACCCTACTAATGGCTCATGTGAAAAAACATAAATTAGCTGACTACTGGTCAACTGATGCCTTTATTGAAACTTTCCTTTTTCAGGAAATTTATGTCAAGGAATAGATATCAGTTAATCTTAAGGTTCCTTCACTTTGCTGACAACTCGGTTGGAAGAATAAGAGGAACAATGTGGAAAATAAGACGTTTCTTTGATTCATTGAAAGACAAATTCCAAAAAGCATTTGTCCCCTTTCAAAAACTAGTGATAGACGAATCCCTCGTTTTATTTAAGGGTCGTATGTCATTCAAACAATACATCCCTTCGAAAAGACATCGCTTTGGCCTCAAGCTTTTTGTTTCGTGCGATTGTGAGACGGGAATAATATTAGATATGTTACTTTACACAGGAAAAAACACAGATATTGTTCATAATGAATGATCCATTAGGAATATCGGGGGCAATTGTGAAAAGAGAGATTGAACCATATTTAAGATTAGGGTATATTTTATATACACACAATTGGTACACAAGCACTTCTTTGTGCTCTTACCTTCTTGATCAGAATACAGGGCTTTGTGGGACAGTTAAATGCAACCGCAAAAATATGCCTAAGTTAGACAAGGCCGTAACTAAAGGTACCGTTGAACAGCACAAAAAAAATGGAATGTTAGCAATTCGATGGGTGGCTAAGCGTGAAGTTCTTATTATTACCTCCGTACACAAAGGCAAGTCAGTAAACTCGGGGAAAAATCAAAGAAAAGGAGAAGAAAAAAAACAAACCGGATGCAATAATTGATTATAATATAAATATGCGTTTAATTGACAAATCAGATATGATGATCAGTTCTGTTGAATGTCTTAGAAAATCCATCAAATGGTACAAAAAGCTTTTTTCCCGATTTGTTGATGTGTCTATGCTCAATGCATATAACATGAATTTGATGAATTTAGATTGTACACAAAAAAGGCTTTCTTTCATAGAATTTTCAATGAAAGTAATAAAACAATTACTTGACAGATATTATTCTGGTGCTTCAAACAAAATGTGTACTCGGCCCTCGGTAAATTCCTCTGGTAGACTTCAAGGAATCGGTTTTTCAGAAAAACATTATATCGCTTGAATGTCAAATGTAGGTGAACGCAAATCGGCACAAAGACACTTTTATGTTTGTGCGAAAAAACATAGTAGAAAACGAACAACATTATGGTGCAAGCATTGTTAAGTGCCACTGTGTATGGAGCCCTGCTTTTCTGAATACCATACAATCCAAGAGATGTGAAAACAAACCATGTATAAGCAGTGTGTGTATATTTGTGTACATCCATAAAAAAATACTAGATTTTATACTTTAACCCTAAAAAAATTAAAAAGTAGAACGGCTATTATATTTTAGTTCAATTATCTGTGAACTTATTGAAAAATTTCTTTAGTTATAAAAGACTTGTTTTATGTACATTACTGCATTCAAATTCTAAAGGAATGTCTGCAGTGAGTGAGATCTCGTTCAGTGTAACTCACTTGGTAGGAGATTGGGGAAGAGAATGTTACACTGAACAAAAACGAGGCCATTTAAATGATGATTTAAACCTCATCTTGTAATTCAATTTCCGGAAGAGACGTAAGATAAATATTTACATATTTTATATATTCTTTATTACTAAAAAGTTTTCTTTTCAAAGAAGCTAATTTTAAATGAGTTTTTAAAATAAAAAAATTTGGGTAGTGAACCAGGTTCGAGTTTTCAAGGCGTGGTATTTGAAGGGTTAAAGGTCATCTTCTGGGCAAACGGTGAAAAATTTGCATAAATGTATGTTATATCTGGATTATCATCTTAACATAAGAATATAATATATTTTTATGACAATCGAAAGGGAGAAAACTTATAGTTGGAATAATGTTTAGATCAAAATTTAACAGATCTTCACATAAGAATATTTGTTTTAACGCCTGCTTCTTCTAGATGACTTGACCAAAATTTGAAAATTAGAGTTCGTTTTGGAGACGAGCTAACATCGACAGGTCTGTTTACATGCCCAACTTTGCGCGCACACCTGCGAGGAGATTCGAAAGCACCAAGAACTTCGCCGCTAATACACGCGCTCCTATCTAAGCAGCACATCTCTGGCTCTGAACGAATTTCTGACACGCTATGATGTGTAGAATCCGCCTGCCTCTGACGTGTCCGAACTGCACAAGGAAGCCCCGTAGGGGGCATGAAAAAGGGAGAGCCACTATTAGGCGGAATGTTCAATACAAGTAGGAAGGCCCTAGTACAAATTCACATTTAGTAGGGCAAATAAGGGTGAACCTGAGAAGATATAGGTACACGCCCTCGGAATAAGGGTCTGTTGCTTCTGAAGTACGAACACCCCACTTTTGGAGCCCTTATGGACGATCACAAAGGTCTGAGGCGAATCTCGCTCCATATCAAGGAGCGATACTAGAAGCCCGCGTGCGAAAACTTTTCGACGTCGTGTCCTCCACACTGGGCATCGCGTTATGCTGATTGAAACACCAAGCCTGAAGGTACATGGCCTTCTGTGACACTAATCAAGAAGTAGACATCATACCTAGTGCTAATTCGAAGGGAAAACGGGAAAAGTTTGGCCTGATAACTAGAATTCCTCCACAAGCAGTTGCACAACGATCAATCATCTGTTGGTGCACCGGCGACCCCATTGTTGGATCGCACACTGCAGATGAGATTAAAAATGAGGAGAGGAAAAAGAGAACTAGACCAAAATTGAAGATGCGTGCAAATTTAAAACGGCTACAATGAGGAACACAGGCACGAATTTAAATTGACCTTTCAAACAACGGAGATGGCCGTGAATGCAGATGAGAACGGCTAATCATGTTCAATTCCAAAGTTTCCGCATGCTACATAGAACGTGAGGTTTTTATCCTGCCCTAGATTTGCTTTTCTTGTTACGCCATGTAAAAACATACCAACAAGGAGTATAAACTCTAAGCCAAGGTATGTTTGGAGTGCGCTTAATCATGTCACATGTGAAAGGATTGCAGGAGCCCAAACAAAAGTGTTTCAAGTGTGGTAATTCTCATCGCACCCTATCATTGATTTTTCCATTCAAGATCGCACTAATAACAGAGTCCTTTGATAAAATAATAGGATCCTTGGATTCCGTTATTGTGCTCATTTCTGAATATAGACTAAATCAGGACAACGAATATATCAAAATCTACAACTATGTTTTTTGCTGGTTAGCCAGTTGAAAGGAAAATATGATGGTGTGGTCATTGTAATCAGAAGAGGAATAGCATTTAAGTAAATACAAGGGTTAAAAGAGTCTTACCAAGCCGTTAAGATCGGCATGATCTATGATGACCAAGTGGTTGGAGTTGAGTTTCAGCCACCCAGGCACCCATACCTTCCAATCCCCAATTTTCTCCGACTTTTCAGGAGAGCCACCTAAACCATTTTAATGATTGAGTTAAATGCTTGTTGTAGAGAGGACGAATACACCACACCTCCCTAATGGAGCTGAAAAGACGCTGAGCATCCTTAAAGACAGAGGCTGGGGGGAAAAGAGAAGAACCTGATTTTGCCACACTAAACATAATATTAACCAATCGAAACTTCTCCCTGAAACAAGCGACTTCTCCAGGCTTTTTTGCTACAATAGATTCAAGCTAAAATTCCTAAGCGCAGGTGCTTAGCGATATATATTTGTGCTGCATATAGAAAATATCTGAAGAATGTACAAATAAACCACTGGAAGAGATGATGAAAAACTTGCCCGGTTGAGAACAAAGACAAGGGAATCTGACCTTCTAACTGTCCCTTAGACGTAATATTATATACTCCCAGATCCAAGGTGGCACTTAAACATTCACCATTAAATTAACCAGCTACGAGCAATTATTTATTTTATAAATCTATATAAGAATAAAGCGCGTTGCTACCAGGAAATAAGAGGATAAAGGAACGAGATTAAGCATCATATAAATGAAAAATTGACGTAGAAATGGGACAACGTAATAATAGCCTAATAGCCAGTTTTGATGCTAAAGGAGGAGGGATGTGGAGCCACCGAAAAAATCTTAGGCTCCGGCTCTACATTAATTATCACTATTACAATGTTTCATGTTGTCGTATTTATATATTTAATCATTTACTACATTTTTAGATGTGCGCAACCTGGAAAAAATATACATATATTTGGGTGATGAATTTTTTACAACCTCATATCCCTGTCATAAGTTGATGAGATTTAATTAAAAATTATATCAAATTTTACATTTAACGTGATTTGCTAAAAAAACTCACGCACAAAATGATTTGAAAAATTTTATTTGTCAGCTTTTTGTCCAGTTTTTGAAGTTACTGGCAGCATATACAAGATTGAACACAAGCTTATGAGTTATATATATAAAACATTATATAGGGTCATCAAACACACAAGGAAGTAACTTAGTTACAATAATGTCATTGGACAGGATGAATCTCAGTGATAGGTTGTCCTTGTTGCGGCAGGACCCGTGCAAGTCTTGCATAACTTTGACTGCACGCTCACAGCACTGGTTGCTTCTGGCAATATTGATTGGAGATTAATCTGTTTTCCAGTAGGTTTTCAATCATTTGAGTCCTGTTGGGTATCTATTCAGAGCTACACATAGTTCATAAAAATCTTAAGCGCGGAACAAGTGCGTGCTGAACAAATAGGCAGCACATGAGTAAGAAATGAATGAATAGATTTTACGTAGCCTGCTCGGGGTGTCAGGCATTAGAAGTGAACGCAAGAAGGGCTAGAATGGCAGGAGAATTCCAATGTTCATTGCTGATGTTTGGGAGCTTATCAAACTTTACAAAGGGGACCTCATTCATCTCAGTAAAGTGACGGAAGACACGTGTAAGGTGATAGAAAAACTTTATGTCGACTCTCCAGCCGCTTGTCTCCTTAATCTCAGTTTTACCGTTGCTGAAGGCTACTTTCAATTTATCATAATTGCTCATCAAATCTTGCACAAAGAAATACTCTATGTTTGGTAATTTAGTCAACCCATGGAGCTTATCGTCCATGAAAACGCAAAGAGTCCGATCCAAGACATGTAGCTGGCAACTGATGAACTTAGGTTTAGGTTGACCTTTATCTTCGAACATTTGCTGCAGTCGAACAATGACGCCTTTTTTTGCCGGTATTCACGCTTTTTGTTTCGACGACAAGGCTAACAATTGATTTCCACAGGTTTAACTCCTCTAACCCACCTTTGAGCCCTTTTGCAATTGTTACAGCTTTCCCATCCTTCAAATTGAGCGCAGCCAACTTTATTTCCTTCGCTTCATTCTTGAGGACCATGACCTGATATTCAAAGTCCTTAATGCGTTTTCCGTCAAAGTGTAAGCTCCACTTTTCCAGATGAAGCGTTCTCATCAAAGGCTTCTTCACCTGAGCAGCTCTCGTGTAGATAGCTTTGTGGATTGCTGAATGACATGGGGTTGGGATTTTAATGCCCTCACCAGAAAGCTGGTGACATACTTTTGCTGCTCTGTGGGACGACAGCTTTGAGCTTGTAACAAGGAGTCTTGCTAAGCCTGTTGGGTTATGCTTCCTTTTTCACGTTGATGCTGCATTCCCATCCTCCCAAGAACTGTCTTCGCTGTTATTGGATGAGTTCGTGATAGTTTAGGAACAATCAGGTGGTGCTAAGGTGGAAAGTGGGGACACAGTCGCTTCAATTGCCTTCTTTCGCTTGGATGGGTGGATGGTGTTAGCACTAGCAGGTTTACCAGCGGAATAACCAACCTGGCCTTTGGTCAAAGTTTGCTGTTTATAGAGGTTCTCATCTTCTTTGCACAACCAGTTAGCTTTCACCTTGGTCACGTCAAACAGTTCATTCAAAGAATTAAAATTTTGTTTCTTTCTGCAGTACTCATAGTCTTTCAGAAAGTTTTCTAATTTAGCACAAATGGTTTGATCAGATACATGCGGGAAGTTTAATGTTTTGCTCCATAGGGCTCTTAGCTCCACAACAATTAGGCCGATCTTCTCCCTTCGTTCTTTGACGGTGGATTCAAGAAAATTGAAGCATCCAACGACGTGGATTTTCCCGGGCATGCGACTCCGTTCACTTAAAGGTGCTTCGTAAACTACCCCGTTGCCTCTTCTTGATGGTGCTTGAAATTGGACTAAGTTATTTGTCCACGTTTTCTTGTTCTTCTCCATGTTAAAAAAGCTCTTCTTGAATAACATGTTTTGTACTCAGCAACTGAAATACAAAATAAACCTAAATATTAAATAGGTAACAAATTAAAGAAACTGTTATTAAGCTTTTCTATATTTTATTAAAAAACAAGATAATTACCAATAATTTTAAAATAATCCCAGGATCTCTTTACAATAAACGCTGGAGATTACACAACAATTATAATAAGGCAATAATAATATCAACGCGGTTAAAACTGAATTAGTAACTACCCGATTTAAACATCTAGCTTATATAGCGCATGCGAAATGGCTGAAAAAAATTTTGGAACTTTACAGAAATCGCCCAAGCGATGACGTGATTATTTTCTGGAAAGTTATATACAATTCTATAGTTCATAATTTATTATACAAGTCTGTTTGATCACTTATATATTTAATATAAAGATTTTTAAACATATAAAATGCTAAAATGGCCTATATTACATTTTAAAGTGGTTTGTGCGTGACCTTTTTCAATATTTCATGGAATTAACTGTAATTTTTGTCATTAATAGGCAAAAATTCATCCATTCGTGCTACAAGAAATAATTTTGGACATAAAAATTTGAAAATTCATCACCTTAATATATATATATATATTATTTTTCTATATTTATAATGAACGGATAGTATAAGTCTTCATTTGTGTAATAAGTTGTGTAAAAATAATAAATTTGTTCTATTTTATAAAATAAAATTACTTTTTTGTAATACTGTAATTCTATATTTTTAGGAATAATATTCTCACTAAAATTAACATCATAACAACACTAAGACTTTGAATAAATCACTCTAAAATTCAATTTTCCCTTTATATCGCAAATTCTTTATATGCCTTAATGAATTACTTAAAAATTAAAATCTCCTTTTATATCATGATAAGCCTACAAATGCCTAGCTGAACAAATTTGTTCTTAAAAAAATTGACTCGAACAAATCTTCTTTTAAATTTGCTCTTAATTCGAATTTGATTATTTTGAAAGCTGAAAAAAGTCTATCAACGCTAACTTGGGTAGTTGGCATGGCAACTAGAATTTGTTGACACTTTTCTTATATTTTCTGGATAGGTTCCCTAAGTTTCTTCTAGGGTCAGTTTTGATGAGCGATCAAACCTATTAATTTCGGAAAATGATCGGTAAATCTGATATTTAAATTTGGTCTTAGGACTAAGAGATGATAGTTCAGTTTATAATTCAAGGCATTGATGTTTTGCTTTTGTGCCATTAGTTTATCGATTACTTTCTAAAGATCAAACACATCAGATTCAGATTATGATGACGATGAAAATCTTGCAATATTTTCCACTTGGACCATTTCCTGCTCTGACTGGTACATATGTTAAATATGGCTCGTATAAAAAACACCCTTTTTAATCTCCTAACTTGGTTCAACCTGACTTCTGATAAGAACACTTCTGTATTTAGCATGTCACATTGTACAGATTTCAGCTCTAGTAGCCGTTTTATCATTAAATAGGTACTGCCCAATCTGGTAGCCTGGTCTAAAATTGATACTTTTCCAACTCTTCTTTTAATGAATTCCTCGACTTTGGGTTTTCTTGCTTCTAAACAATCTGCTTTAATTTACCTATTACAAAAGCAACATCTTTTCTGCTAGACCATATCTAATTGCCAACTGCAGTGTATGTGCATCGCAACGAATGTGGTAAATTCTAGTAGAGTTTGTTACTATTTCCTATATCTACTTCTTAAGAAGATTCCATTTCAAAAACTTGAGCATTAGAAACCTGTTCAGAAATGCTCCAATATTACCATCATCATCTGCTTTTCCTCCATTTTCATTCAACTTCTCTAAAGTCTTCAACATATTTGAGGCCTCATCACTAATAATGCACAGCACATAGTACTTTTCTATTTTATACTGTGAAAGAATCTTCATTGTAAGCTTTTGAAGATAGTCACTTTTATTTTGAGCGTGTCTCTTTTTACTGCGAATTTACGAGTTAGGATTATATCATTATGATAAATCTGATATTGATTGCAAAGTATTGTGTTCTTATTGCTCTTGTTTCTGAATTCACTTCGTGTTCTGTTCACCTGGTCTCTTTAAAAATATTTCCTTAGGGTTGATGGTTTATCGATCCATCCTCGAGTGTGAATTTGCAGAATGATGAGATTCCTCCTCCTTTTTGGTTTCATTGTTTATTATGTTTAGTTTTAGACTTTTGCGGCTTACTTGGAATGTTGCATGGCAGAGATTAACGCAGTACCTGGAATAGATACATATTTCGTCTTTGAGTAAGGGTTTCGCCACTTCTTCCTCGTCTTAATCCCTTATCTGTCCTTTAAATGGCCATTTAAATTTACCTTGTTGAATAGCCCTTATGATGTCCTCTTAGTCATTACCTCTAGGGAGAGGGAAGCACTGATCGAAGTAAACTCTTAATATGATTTTTTTTACCTGCATACGTACTTCTTTGTTTTTTTATGCCTCGGTGCTTTGCACTGTCATGTTTGAGTCTTCTTCTGTATTGAGTTCCTTGGTGTCTGTTAGTGACGACTTTGAAACGACGTTAATCTTCAGGATATAGAAGAAAATGACGTTTTCTTTGAAATACATCTTCTTCATTCCATTTTTTGCCAACATAATATTCAATGTTGTTGCGAATGTTCCTGGTTTTCCTCTGTTCATTACATAGGTATACAATTTTGCATGTAAGCATTTCCGTCGATAAGCCTTTTGGTATAATTGAAATACGTCTGTACTTTATGCATTCGTTTAACGGTTTCTTTAGCCACACCTTTAATCGTTGCCTTTCTTTTATTTTCTTCTTCGATTCTAACTTTTCTTTCATTGAGTTTTATTATTTACTTCCTTTTGTGGGATGCCATTGCAATGGTCCATGTGGATCATCGCAGCTTATGTATTTCTTTGTATTTTCCTTCCACTGTCTCCATTCGTGATTCTTCTGTGTATATTGTCGAGAATAGAGGTTCTAGGCCGCCATGTGCCCGGTCAAAACCACCAAATCAGGCACTAGGTCAGTCAATGTAAGCGAGGTCCGTGGGACCAATTAGAAATCAAACTGCTTTCTTCGATAACCGAGGGATTGAAATCTTAACGCGTGCCGCTGTCGCCTCCGAGGGAGTACTTCCCATCTCTCAACGCCGTGTTGGTCCAAGGAGAGGTTTCACCGCGCCCCCACTTAGCGGAGACAGTAACGGTTTGGGCTGGTTCCTATATATTGTTGGTTCCAATTGGGCATCGACAGTATTGGCCAGCCTTTCACAATGAAACACGTCATTCTCGATCGCGATCCATTTCCCTTCGAGTCCGAAGGCTACAATTCCATCGAAGATTCTGAGCCCCATCCTAAGGTTTCGGTACATTTCTTTTGGCGCAAATACTTCTCCAGTTATTATTACTACTAGAGGTTAAACTGCACATGGTTAAAGTGCCTTGAATAACCATTCGATCCCCGTTTCCTCTCTTAAAGCCTTGAATCCCACCTAGGCTGAGACGAATCCTTTGTGGCTTCCTTGCCAGTAATCCCTGTCTTAGTACGTACAGAGGTTCGTATAGCTACTAGACCACTCCTGTAAAGTTCGCTCTGAGTATCTTTGTTAGATCGAGTATTGTATACCTTGAATATTCATTGCCATTATTCGATTTTAAATTGATTATTGTGAATACTGTGCAAATATTAAAGTTTATTTTTTGTTCCTCCCTTTCATAAACCCTATAGCCCGCAGCCTTCATTATTTTAATAACGGCCACTGCACTCTATGGTTTATATTTAAATCCTTCGCACTCCTTCTGGGGAGGTTTGGTCTCACCTTTCCTTGCTTCTATCCCCCATCTCTGCCGTGACCAGAGTGGAATGAAGATCACTCTATTGACCTTGAGTGTGCACACATTTTGGAAAGAATTAAAGTATATGTATGTTGGTTATTATACGACACACATATTGTTTCTTTGTCGATACAGTTTCTGGTCAAATAGTCCTTTATCCTGCAGCAGCGGAAACATATTTGGATATTAGTTTCTTACGTTCTATTTTCTTTGGTGGTATTCTCACTTTGAACAGGAGTCTTCTTCTTTGGTAGATTTTCGTTGCCATCTCTGTTGTCACGCACACAATTTTGAAAACATTTGTATGGTGGCGAAATTTAATAATCTCGTTATTTTGATGCCTTCATGATTGTATTCTATTTCTCTTTTCATTTCTTTACTGTCGTGGGAACCTACCCAAATGTCGAACTTCCTGTAGATAACACTTCTGTGTGCTGTTATCTACGAAGGGTTTGGGGAGTCAGAAAGATTCCTTTTAGTGTCTCTATTCCTTCCTGTGACACTACTTTTTCTACATCTTTTTCCGTGCTGCTAATTACAATGTAGCCATTTGGTACGTCGATGAATTTGACGAGAGAACCTTATAGGTGTCCATAGACTGTTTTGCAGATCTTTCTTTTGTCGGTTTGTTGTCCTGGTAGATTGCTCCTAGATTAAAGGCTGCCTCCATTTTATATTAGGTGTTGTTTTTCCATCTTCCTGATAGCCGTGGTTCTAGGCGCTCTTATTTTGCTTCTTCATCTGAAGCCTATGTTTGATTTCTTTTGGTCGTCACTAAACCCATAATAAAAGACAGTAAAAAACATTCCCCTTTGCCTAAAAGCCTATTGTTTGCTATTTACCTAGCTACTTTAGCGCTTCACGACAACCCTACATATATATGGACTTAGGTAATAGGGGTCTACACAGAATTTGTGGTGTTAAGCACCCTCCTTCTTCGCGCCGCTTATTGGGGCTTCCTTCTCGGTTCCATTATACCCTACGGTTTAGTGCCTCTGTGCGCATGGGTGGTGTTGTATGTCGTTTTTAGTCGGTGAAGTAAGTGGCAGTTAAAGCCTGGAATAAGAAGGTAGACATCCCACCCACTGGAAACAGGAGGAATCTCCAATCATTCAAGGTGTCGGAGCATATTTTTCTCTCTTCTTATAAGGTGAAAAGTTTACTTTATTGAATAGATATCTTGCCCTTGCTTTATTCTCCTTAAGCGAGCTCACAATTCTCCATACGAAACATAAAGTCAAATTTATTCCGTCTTTCCCGATCTAAATATGGTTTAATTTTTATAAAATTTCTCGAATCTGATGTGTCAAAACAAATATTCTTGGGGTAAAGTTAGTTATTTTTTTATCTACATATAATTTTTAAACTTTATATTTACTGCTCCTTTCTGAAAACTTAACTTGCATTGAAAAAGTATAGTCCTACTACATCCAACTTCGCCCTAAAAGACTTTACCTGCATTGGAAAGGTCTTACTACATCCCCCTTCGGGATTTTCTTTGCAAATCGTAGGTGAAGAGGATAGCTAGAATTTGAAGAGCCCCATATTGACTGTAACTTACATCGACTGGATTTTTCATACGGCCACCAGCGCGCATTGCTACAAAGAGATTCAGAGGCACCGAATAATTTACCGCGAATACAACTGTTTCTATCTCTGCAGCACATCTCTGGTAATGATAATATTTCTGCAACTTTAAAGTCTGTAGAAGCCGCCTGCTTTTGACTTCTCTGAGCCCCAGAAGGAAACACTGTAGTGGGTGCGAAGGAAGGCCCCACTGTAAGGTGGAGTGGTAAAGACAGGTAGGAGGATCCTGGTAGACATTTTATTTAGGTAGGGCAGATAAGGTAGAACCAGAGAAGATACAGGTACACACACCCGCGATAAGGGCCTGCAAGGTTCAGAATGAGAATCGCCGAAGTGTGGCCTATCAAGGGCGACCCTAAAAGTAAGAAGCCGGTCGCGCCCTAGCTCATGAAACAATGCCAGACTCACGCATGCATAAAAGTATTTGAAATCGTCTACTCTAAACTAGGAATCACGCTTTTCAGAATAAAATATTAGGCATACGGGTAGATAGCCTTCCGCTACACAAATCAGAGCCTGGACAACTCATTGAGTACAAAATCCAAAGATAGGCTGGAAGAAATCAGCCTGATACCTAAAGTTCATCAGCACGTAGTAGCAGCACAAAGAACGATCATCTGTGGGTGCATCGACACCCAGGTTGGAACGCTCACTGCAGAGGAAATAAAAGGGAAATTGAGGATAAACTGTAATGATATAAAATCGTAAAGACGTGTAAATTTAAGAACCCTGAGGGTGAGCAACACAAGCACATGTTTAAAGAAACCTTTCAGACAACTGAGATGGCTGCTAAGTCAGTTAAGAACGTGCTATTCGTGTTTAACTCGAAAGTCTCCGCCAGCTGTATAGAACGCGAGTTGTTTGTCTGGAAAAGCATGACAGCAAGGAATGCAAACTCAAAGGAAAGGTATGTTACAAGTGCGCTGAATCATGTCAAACTTGGAGGGAATGCACGAATCTAAACAAAAAGTGTCTTAACTGTAGAAACTACCATCGCACAATATCAATTACTTGCAAAATCAATAAGGCATTGATAACGGACAAAAAGAAGATATGATTGAAGAAAGAAACAAAAGGTCTACTTCCACATATGCCCAGGCGGTGAAAAGGACCAAGCAAGAAAGGCACATGCTACAAAATGATCTGAATATGAGCCCTCAGGTGATACTCTGTATTCTACATGTTCATTTCATTTATTTTATGAAACCAGTCAATTACAGAACGGAGCTAAAAAATATGTCGTTCGAAAACTGCATCAAACTTATGTGGTTTCCTGACAACCCACCATCAGGTGACCTTTTCCATAATCAAATAAAAAGCATGGCTCAAGTGCTGCTGAGCTCACGCCCGACTTCTCGTGACCTCCGTCTACGACAACTAGAACATACTGAAAAAACAAGAATCTCATATAGCGACAAGAAATTTTCCAAGATACGTCGTTGTTTCCAATGATATCGAAGTTGAAGTGGAGGCACCAGAATCTGCCAGGCTCACTAAACCATGCCATAATACTCGGGATTTATGTATAAGGATTTATTACTCGCCATTTGCCCAAATCACGAAATAAAAGTTGCTGATTTGATAGAGGCGATAGTATAAGGAAAATATATGTGGGATTTGGACGCTGATATTGGATAGGAAGACTTACTCAAAGCATTAAGACGATACATGATCCAATTCTATCCCAAATCCTACTTCAGCATAACCCTGGAACATTTTAAAGAGAAAATATCAGGAAAGGTTAGATCACCAGCCAGGGAAAGGGGAACTAAATTTATACAAGCACATAAAAATTAATCATGGATACCAGTAATATATATATCAAAAATTTAAAGATATTCGCAAGTAATCATAAGATGCATCGATTCCGATATTGTGATAATTTCCAAACCTGGTTTAAATCAGGGGCGGGCAACCTCCAGCCCTCGAAGGCCTAGCGACTTGCACGCCACCTTGCTCGGCATTAATATTGCAATCCATCCCGCAAAACCCCAGCCCCCCAAAAATAAATTCTGCCAAAGAGCATCTGTGAGAGTACACACTTAGAGGGAGAGGGGAATGAGTCTTACGGCTGGCAGAGAAAATGAGTAAAGAATGAGACAAAAATGTATTTTCCTCACAGATATGAAAAGTTTCATGGAGAACAAAGTTGCAGAGGAAGCACTTCTATACAAAAAATCCTTATGAGCCGGACATTGAAACACTTCTTCATGGCAAGCAGCACCAGTGGTCTCACTGATTTGTATGTTTTTCAATAAAACTCTTGTGTAATGTATTTTTGTATATATATATATATATATATATATATATATATATATATATATATATATATATATATATATATATATATATATATATATATATATATATATATATATATATATATATATATATATATATATATATATATATATATTTATTCAGTAAGAAGGACAAAAAGAAAAAGGTGGGTTCGATCTTTAATTTCAACGTTTTGGGTTATCACAAAACCCATCTTCAGGAGCTAGAATCAAATTCAAAATGAGTACCCTAAGCCTAAAAACATAAAAAACAGCACAAGTTCAAAGTTAAAAACCACAGATCAAAGAAAATCACAAAAACGACGTTAAAATTATAAAATGAACATTACGTTAATGAACAAACAAAATAGTGAGGTAAAGAACAGCAGAAAAATATTTATAAAGAGATACTATCAATTAAGGACAAACAAAGTAAACGTAATATTACAAAATTAAACAATTGAAATGGAAAAATAGAGAATTGGATACAAACAAAAGGTAAAACTAAAATATAGACACTGAAACATTACCTTGCATGGTCGGATAACAATAACGAATAAAAACAGGAAGAAATTCAACGAATAAAAAAATTCATGGGCGACATGTGAAATATTTGTTTTAAGGTCAGAAAATCAACCTAGAATGGGCAGATGTTGGATATCGTGAATAAACCTTTTAAAGTAAAAATAATAGTCCACATAGTTGTGCCTGAAGTTGGTAACTTGAATTGAAGCCTTTAAAGAGAGGAGAAACTTTTCCCTTTTCGACAGTATAGCGTCAGAAGGATTAACTACAGGGTTTAAATCCTGGAATTTAGTCCGTGATAAGTTGAGTTTTCTAAGTTTGCGGTCATAGACTAATGAAATTCTTTGTGCATAGGATGAAATTTTCCGAGAAACAATAGAGAAAAAACATAGACTATCTAAACAAGGAAATGTAGAAATGTCGCCCATGAATTTTTTCAGAAATTTAAGCACATGAAATTCTCGTCTCTCCTTTTTACTAAACAAGATTTTTCTCTTCTTTGGAACCTCGGGCGGAATAATGAAATTGTTGTCACCCGTCCTGATAAGGGTAATGGGGGTGATGATTCTGAATAGGACTAATTACATTTCCAAAATGTCCCAGATTTTGTTAGATAAATCCAAGTTTGCTGAAATTATGGAATAACCTTTGACTATCATTCACTGTTTAGAGGAAAAAATTAACCGGTTTTTGCCTAAGCTAAAGTCTTTGTGTGTTCTTAGTGATTCTGTTAACTTTTCTCTGTATGTTTCATTATCTTACTTAAGTCTGCTCTATGGGCTACCTCAAGATACAGAAGACTGGATAGCCTCTTGATCCCATTTTTGCTTCTTACACTCTTCCTTCCTATAAAATTGCTAAGTTTTTAGTTCCTCTGTTAAACCCTTTTACTTCCAATCTATATACCATTATTTATAGCTTTGATTTTGCTTTGGAAATCGTTAAGTCCTCTTTTCTTTTCTAGCTTTGACATCACGTCCTTATTTACAAATATTCCCCTTCAGGCAACTATATAGATTATTTTGACTAAAGCCTTTCCGGATAGAAATGCTCTCTTTAATCGTTTCAGTTTTTCACAATTCTCGCAGTTATTGCATCTAGCTTTCAAGGACAACTATTTCACTTTCAATGGCGTTGTTTATCTTCAAATCGAAGGTGTTGGGATAAGAAGCCCACTAGGTCTGATTTTTGCAAATATTTTCATGTGTAATTTGGAAGATAGACTCTTCCGTGATTGCCCTTTTCAAGTTCGTCCGTTATTCTACAAAAGATACATTGACGATACATTTGCGGTTTTTTATTCTGGTTCGTGTTCAAAAAAGTTTGTCGATTTCATAAACAATTTACACCCTAATGTTACTTTCACTCAAGAACATAAACTTAAAAATATGTTGCCATTTCTAGATATTAATGTATCTCGTACCCCTTCCGGCATTCAAACGTCTGTTTTAGAAAACCAATTTTCTCAGGGACGGGTTTAAATTTCTTTAGTTTACGGTGTTTTAATATACAAAATTGGCGCCATTAAAACACTCCTGTTTAGAGGTTTTAATTTGTCTTCCACTTATTTTAGTATACAATTTAAATTGAATTTTTTAAAAGAATGCTTTATAAGAAATGACTACTCCTTATCTTTAGTTGAAGGCTGAAGTGGGGAAGTTCCTCTTCAGGCTTAATCACCCCTCCACTTCTTTTAATGTCCTAAAGGAAATCAGGTATGCCTTGTTACCAGACATCAGCCCTTGTAATAACCTTCTCCGAAAACGTTTAATTTCTATTTTTGGGAAATTTGATTTTCAAATTAATTTTAAACTTATTTTCATTAATAACAAAAATATTGGTACTTTCTTTAAAGTGAAGGACATTATTCCCACGCCATTTATTTCACGCATTGTATATAAATTCATTTGCCCTAGCTATAAGTTGGGGACCTATATAGGAAGCACAATACGTACTGCCCAGTCGCGTTTTGGTTTTTACATGGAAAATAGCCATAGAGCTGTTAAAACATTAAGTAACAAAGAGTTTTCTTCCATCAGGAAACATGCTATTGATTGTAAAACAGACGTATCCTTAAATGGTTTTTCTGTCTCACAATTTGCTAAATCTATTTCATCTCTCTGCATTAAAGAATCACTCTGTATTAAATACAACCACCCAAATTTAAATGAGGACACGTCATCCTTTCCTCTGTTTTTAACTTAACCAAGCTGTATTTATTTTTTGATTTCTTTCCTGTTTTCACTCCTCATTGTGATCCGACCATGTAAAGTAATGTTTCAGTGTCTATATTTTAGTTTTACCTTTTATTTGTATCCAATTCTCTATTTTTCCATTTCAATTGTTTAATTTTGTAATATGACGTTTACTTTGTTTGTCCTTAATTGATAGTATCTCTTTATAAATATTTTTCTGCTTTTCTTTACCTCAGTATTTTGTTTGTTGATTAACGTAACGTTTATTTTATATTTTTAACGTCGTTTTGTGATTTTCTATGATCTGTGGTTTTTAACGTTCAACTTGTGCTGTTAGTTATGTTTTTAAGCTTAGATTACTC
The DNA here is from genome assembly GCA_963969495.1 of Ceratothoa steindachneri. Classification (NCBI taxonomy): domain Eukaryota; kingdom Metazoa; phylum Arthropoda; class Malacostraca; order Isopoda; family Cymothoidae; genus Ceratothoa; species Ceratothoa steindachneri. The sequence continues at coordinate 32,359,955 of OZ018324.1, read as the reverse complement.
ATTTAGAATTTGTTTCTATCTCCTGAAGATGGGACCCGCCTTCTTCGTTTTGTCCTTCTTACTGAATATAAGATTCAAGCTTTGTAGAAGAAATCTAAGTGAATACACACACACACACGCACACACAATCTCATATATATATATATATATATATATGGTCACTTTGGTGCTTTCTTTTGTCCCTCCGGCCTGCGGCCTGCTCCTAAAAGTCTCATTTGGCCCTCACTCTGAATAGGTTGCCCACACCTGGTTTAAATGATGACAAAAAGTGTATGAAAATCCATAACTATATGGTCCTGAGGCTAAACGCTCGAAAGAAAGATTTGATGGTGTGAGCATTGCGATCAGAAAAAAGATAAAATGTTAGGAAATACATGGCTTGGATAAATCTTACCTAGCAGTTAAGATCAACATGACATTCAGTGAACTAGTAAATGCGGTTGGTTACCAAGCTCCCAGCAATCCATGCCTTCCAATCTTAATTCTTTACGACTCTTCAAGAGAGACGCCTCAACAATTTTGTTCGGTGATTTAAATACCAAATGTAAAAAAGCCGGATATACCACAGCGTTTAGCGGAGCCGACAACACGCTGAGCTTTCTTATCGAAAGCCGCATAGTGATATCAGTAGGACCTGATTTTTCCAATTTCCACACGTTAAAGTCATTTACCACACAAGTCATAATAATAACTAATCGAACATCTCCCTGAACCTAGCGAAAACCTTCGGCCCTTCCACGCTAAACAATCTCATCAGTATGTTTACTTACATCTCTACTCCCCGATTCAAATTAAAATTCTTAGAAGCAGGTGCTTTGCAAAAGGCAGCTGGGCGATATATAGTGAATATCTGAAGAATGTGTAAATAGACGAAATAGAATGCGCCTCACTAAAAAAAAACTCGTCTACCTGACAAAAACATCATGGAAGCTGGCCTTCTAGCTGCCCCTTGGATGAGACTCAAAACACTCCCGGCTCTAAGGTAAGACTTAAATATCTAGGACAAAATGGATCAGCTAGAAGCACTTGTTAATGTTATAAATATATATTGGCAAACTGCGCATCGATACCAGGAACAGATAGAGTTGAAGAACATGATTAAATATCTCATATTTGAAAAAATAGTGATTTATAAGACGACCTAATAGCCAGTATTGATGCTGAAGGAGACCGCAAGAATTCTTGTAGTCATATAATGAGATTGCTGGGAACGCCACCTAAGAGTATATTAAGCATCAAAATGAATGGCATCGAATTTACAGTGGATCAAGATATTAAACAAGAATTTAAAGAACACTAGCAAAACCGTTGTCGTAAAAAATGATGAAGAGAACGAATTCTTCTTAAGATTTAGAAAGCGGAGGACTGACCTCAAACAACATCACATCGTGTAGAAGACACGTCTTGTGAAAGGAGAACGAAGGCCTTTTACCCATCAAGAAAATGAATCAACTGTGAAGAGCTTCAAGCAAAGGCGCCAGGGATAACTGACATCATAAAGATGCACTTAATAAACATCAAGAAGAACTATTAAAGATATTCAATGCCTGCCTTAACTTTTAATATTTTTCTGACTAGTTTAAAAGTGCTAGGATGATATGCCTACTAAAACCGAGCAAAACAAAAAAGGATATTAGTAGTTACAGACCCATCTCACTTATTGAATTTATGGGCAACCTAATGGAAAAGGTCTTTAACAACAGTTTGAGGACCTACCTAGTTAATAATAATCTATACAGTAATAAAGGAAAAATTGTCATTGGCAAGGCCGGAAAGGGTAATGAAAATTTAGTACGAAGCAGTGGCCTCTGCCTTTGATGAGGTGTGGTTCCCCGCACTAAAAAAGAAAATCAGCAACTTCGATCTGAAGGAGAATATGACAAAGGTACTCTCTGGCAAGTATAAGATCGGCAGGCAGTCGTAAAAGTAAAGCGCACAGAAGGAGAGCCATTTACATTGGAAACAGGGATGCCCCAGGCAGGATATCTCAGTCCTACGTTGTAGGTAGTGTACAACGGCGACCTGCGTTACCTCAATCAAAATCTCACTAAGTACGTCCAGCTGGCTAATGATATCACATAGGTCATCACTAGCGTATATAAAAACCCTTTTGACTTTACCAACAGCATATGTGTGAAAACTGAAATCCTCAATAACTCCGAAAGAATGAAAAAGATTAAAAGCGTCGTTAACAAGTTTAAAGTGATACTAAATGGACGTCGGAAGACAGCGGATGTACTGGTGCGAAATGATTATTACACTTACTTCTGAGAAGGCAGATTATTGGCCTCACATTTATTTCAGTCAGGTACGCCACACACTACAAAGCAGCGGCAATGAGGACGCTACAGGCACTTTGTCATTTTTGACTGCTCTTACCACGGAGTAAAAGAAAAAGAAATTGAATATGCTCTTGGTAAGAACGTTACTGATATATCCCACCATTCTTCTCATGGCTGAATCAAGACACTAATTTAAAAAAGCACAATTGGGCAAAAACAAACAATAAGATTCATAAATGTTACTCTATGGGACCCGATTCCATCGGAGCTGCTACATTAGATAACCGACATTGATCCCATAAATCTCACATTACATAAACATGCAAGGGAAATATGGGAAAAATATACCTTATTTTACCAGAAGAAATAATCCCATAGATAAAACTTGAAGACGAAGAATTAGCAAAGCTACACTTTAGACAAGCCTCAAAAGGAGCTAACTGCAGACGCGGCAAGAGAATTATTACCCTATTTAAAAATGATAATAATTAAAAATTCCGTAGTGGACAAAATAATCATAATAGATATAAATATACAAATAAAAGATAATACAAATAAGACGATGATATTGAAAAGTACAAAGTGGAAGAATCCATAACAAAAGATCCATAAGGACAAAATAAACATAATCATCATCATCACTAACTGTATTACTTAAGAAGGGGCATTTTTTAAGTATTTAAATAATAATTTCATCTTAGTTTGCTTATGAATTATGTTTTTTTTAAAGTTATTTCTAATAATTCTTTTATAATATCAAAAAACAAAATGGTAAAGTTCAGAAATGAATATAACGGCCGTATGCTAAAACAAATGTGAAATGCACATTTGAGCAGAAAAATCTTTTTCTTAATTTATTTTACATTTTAGCCTTTTGCATATAATACATTTATAAATAATTGTGAAGCTACACTAAATCTCATAAAAGTGTATTTCACATTTTTCTTAGCATACGGCCGTAAGTTTCGAAATTTTGTGAATTTTATATAACTCAAAGAATTACGAATGGGTAAAGTTCAGAAAATTTATATAACTATATTTTTGCAACGTGATATTTTGAAAGGAAGAAAATTTAGTTTAAAGTTCCCTTTTAAAATTATTATAATTGGCGAAGTTCAGAAAATTTATAAAAATTTAACCATGGCTGCATTCTTTTAGATTTTAAATCTTAATCTTAGTAGTGAAATGCAGGCACCCCCTTTAGGGGGAGCGGCGAAGCCATTGCCTCGTAGAATTTTGAAAATATATAATACAGAATAGGCGAAAATTTTTAATTACATAAAATGTCATTCAACAAAAACAAAGGCTGTAAGGCTTGACTCATTTTATAGGTAAGCATGAAAGAAATTGAGAGGAAAAAAGGGATGAAGACTGACGTTACCAGACGACCTGGAAGATATTTAGTCACTGTATAGACATTTTTTTCCTATCTATTCCATGTACATCTATCCCATACACAAATCCTAACTTCAACGGTCGTTAATGGTTAAAATGTTATAATTTTTCTAAATTCTGATTGATCATAAAAATAATTATGTTAAGATAATAATTCATATATAACCCACATTTTTGTAAAGATTCCACCGTTTGCCCACATGACCTTTGAAAATATTGAAAGACGTCTTTAACTAATAAAAATAGGCCACTTGACAGCATTTTTCTCCCCCTTTCGCATTCTGAATAGAAAGTCGTTGAAAAGTTAAAAAACTGTAGAGTAAGCTTAACCAAGCAACCATAGCTGTCTATTTTAACAAATCTTACATATATATATAATAATATATATATATATATATATATATATATATATATATATATATATATATATATATATATATCAGGAACGCAAAAAAATGCTGAAATAAATCCAGCAAACCGCAAGAAACAGAAAAACCGGATCATTTTTCTTCGGAAATGTTATTTCCTATTTCGCAAAAAGTTTGTACATGGGTTGGATTCAAACCGTGCACACTGAGAAGGCGAGCAAGTGCTTTAATTTCAATTAAACCGTCGTTTAGACCACTTGGCTACGCGGAAGACATATAAATATTCCGGATGAAAAGGCTTTTAAGGTACGCTTCGGAAGGTCGATCGGGACTATGAAAGAGAGAGAAATTAATAGGGAATTCAAAAAATAAAAGAGAGTTGAGGTAAACATTCAGCGAATATACAATGTATAAATCTTTGATAAACGCGAAAGACTCCTTGTTCTTTGCTTGATTCATATATATATATATATATATATATATATATATATATATATATATATATATATATATATATATATATATATATATATGTATATATATCATCACTAACTCTATAATTTAAGAAGGGGATTTTTTTGAGTATTTGAATAATATTTCATCTTAGTTTAGTTATAACTTATGTAATTTTTAATAATTCTTTATAATATAAAAAAACAAAATGGTGAAGTTCAGAAATAAATAAAAAGGTCGTATGCTAAAACAAATGTAAAATGCACATTTGAGCCAAAAAACTATTTTGGGGGGTATTTTACATTTTAGCCCTTTGCATATATTAAATTTATAAATAATTGTGAAGCTACACTAAATCTGATAAAAGTGCATTTCACATTTTTCTTAGGATTCGGCCGTAAGTACCGAAATTATGTGAATTTTTAAAACTCAAAGAATTACAAATGGTGAAATACAGAAAATATATTTTTCTATATCTTCTTCTATAACTACATTTTAGCAACGTGATATTTTAAAAGGGGGTAAATTTAGTTTCGAGTAACTTTTTAAAATTATCATAATTGTCGAAGTTCAGAAAATTCATAAAAATTTAACCATGGCTGTTTTTTTTTATTTTAAATTTTAATATTAGTAGCGAAGCGCAAGCTTCCTAGATGGTGGGGAGAGGCGAAGCCATTGCTTGGTGTATATATAATTAAATGTTTTTCAAAATTCCATTTAATTTGCCTATATTTTAATTAAAAGCAGGAATAATATGTAGAGTTTATAGATACATCCTGCTGTTCTTTTCCTTAACAAGAAGAGCTTGGTTACACAGGCACCCCTGCGGGGTGTGGTCTACGGCCTTATTTGCTAATCTTAACCGCCTTTTTTAATCCCCTTTATAGACTCTTTATTTTAACACTGAACACCATTTTGTTGTTGTTGTTCTTATTTATCTTCATCTTCATCTTCATCATCTTCTTATTCTTCTTCTTCTTCTTCTTCTAAAGGAATTATTAAAAATAACTTTGATACCAAATTAAAATATACTTGGGTGACAACCGAACTAAAAGAAAAACTCTTATTCAAACACCTTCAAAAAATCTCGTTATGGATGGATGATGAGTTATGCTATGAATTTTCTCCTCGAGAGTTTTAAGTTACTGTGAGGCTATATATATTTAAGACGTATGAATTAATCTCATCTCTTGAAGAGAAGATGCTTTTTCTGTTTAAATTTCTACCTTCCGTGAAAAACTGAATGGAGAAATTATATATATTTATACCGGGAGATGGCTTCGCTACTAAGATTAAAATTTAAAAATCGAAGCAAAAGCAGCCATGGTTAAATTTTTATAAATTTTTTGAACTTTGCTAATTATAATAATTTTAAAAAGGAACTCTAAGCTAAATTTCTTTCCTTTCAAAATATCACGGTGCTAAAATATAGTTATGGAAGAAGAAATCTAAAAATAAATTTTCTGAGTTCACTATTTGTAATTCTTGGGGTTTCCAAAATATTAAGAAAATTTCGATACTTATATTTATTTGTTTTTGATTTTATAAAAGAATTATTAGAAATAACTTTGATTGAAAAACCGTAAGTAATAACCAAACCTGCATGAATTTATTATTCAAATACTCAAAAAAATCTCCTTCTCAAATTATAGAGTTAGTGATGATTTATATATTCAGGCAAAATTCACACATAAAAATGAAAGGCGGATTCCCAGTACTCTTGAACTTGTTCAGTTCATTCTCTAGGAATTAGAATAAACCGAACAAGTTCAAAAGCACTCGGAATCCGCCTTCATTTTTCTGTCTGATTTTTTGCATTTATTGCTCTACTCACGCCCTACTTTGTGAGTTTCTCATATATATATATATATATATATATATATATATATAATATATATATATATATATATATATATATATATATATATATATATATATATATATATATATTTAAATAGGGTGTCCCCCCAAAATGTATACACACTTTTAATAATTGTTAAGTAGGTGTTTATTAAATTACATTTCATTTTTTCAAATTTACAATGATTTAAAGTTTGTATATATTTTAAGGAGACATCCGTTATATTTATATAGATATAGGTAGATAATTAGATAGGGGTAGGTGAATAGATAGATAGATTGTTAGGTAGATGGGTATTTAGTTTTATGTCGATAGATAGAGTATATGGTAATAAAAAAATACAAAGAAAAATATGTACATAGATAAACAGGAAGGTTGATATAAAAGTAGGTAGATTCTTTCCCATATCATACCATAGTACGTCTAAACAAGGAACACACGACCTACCAATCGCGATTCTGTAGTATAACCAGTTTAGCCAGCGAACTAAAATATAAAATACTCACCTGCGCTCAGCCCCTTCTCCCCTCCTTTACATGAATAGATAAATAATTTATACTCCGATTAGCCTTCCTACGTCATCGGCCCGTGTGCAGCTCACATTAATTCTAAAACACGGCACATCTCATTCTTACTTGCCTCCTTGGCAATAAAAGAATCACTTTTAATATAAACTTACCAGGAAGCCAGTGGAGAAAACCACATGTTGTGACAGCCTTCTTGAACAATTCAGCTTAGAAAGAGAGAAGTCTGGGGGTGGCATTGTAGGTATGTAAAGAGAACAGACCTTCACTGCTTAATCATATAGGCGATATATGTACGGGATTGACAATAATATAATTGAAATATAAAATATTTGGCTATGTAACCTAGAAATAATTTGCTATTTTGAAGATACAGTACATTGTTTTGAAAATTTCAGATCTCTTCAGATTAAGACACTTAATTCCTTTGCAATGTTGACTGTATTTATGACCACCCCCCTTTATTAACAACAAGGAGTAACAACAAGGAAAGAAGGTACCCTAGGGGACCTTACAGTCCATTTAAGGAAGGTACCTTTGTACTAGCAATCGAGCGGGCACATGGCTGCTCAATTGTTTTTCGTCCCTAAAAGGCCACTTTTCAAGACTTTGTCTAGTCTTGACTTGAACTGGTCAACAGATTTACTGTTGGCAACTTCTACTGGAAGTGCGTCCACTTACCGCAGATACTGTAGGTGAAAAAATTTCAACACAGATCGTGGTTGTAACGCTTCAGTTCAAGTTTAAGGCCGTAATTGCGTGTTCTGTTCTCACTGAGTGTGAAAATATCCCGGTAGTCAACATTGTCGAACCCTCTTTGTAGAGTAGCAGAACCAATATGCATGACCTCACTAATATTATGTCGATTTTTTGCATTGTTAGCCGTTTAGTTAAATAACTCTACGTTAAAATATAATAATATCGTGGTCTTCCACACAGGAAATTTTACATTTAGATACATCCAGTATTTTGATTCATATATCTGTAACTCCCGAAATACATGGGCAAGGAAAAAATTATTTTACTATTATATAATTACAATTCAATAGCTAAAATCTTACAAGTAATATCTATATTAATATCTATCATTATCGCCAATTAATTTAGATTATACAATAAAATACCTTTCATTAATTGTGATTCATGTACCAGGATGGAATTCTAAGAAAATACAAATCTTTTGATAAATCTAATAACTTTAATTCGTAAATTTTCTTCCTTAGCTGCAAGCGTTTGTGTAAAAACAAAACATTTTTAAATAGATTTTCAGAATTAAGATTGTATGTATGATTCAAGTATTCCTTTTGAAATGCAGCTGAATCCTTCTTTCTGTCATTATCGATATTCGATCAGTTATCTACAAGCTCCAGCACTGTCCTGACAGAAAATTTTAAAAATTGTCTAGATGTTTGACAAATATCACTTATCTTTTTTTAGCATAATGAATTCGAAAAGACCTTAAAATTAATCCCCGAATTTGAACAAATGTACAAGTTTTTCTCGCCTGAGATCTTTTCAACAATGAGTAATATAAGGCGCTCTGCCAAGGAAGCTGCTAACGGATTGCACTCGAGCTAGCATAACTGAATAATCTGATCAATTTTCTCTTGACGATTCTTTTAGCTCGGGATTTTTTTTCGCTTCTATGGTCTAGTAGAGAATGATGTTAGCACCAAAATAAAATACCGAAGTAGTATTTTCCTTAGCTTTGTCTGCAATATTATGAATGGAATTTGTTATAACTTTGATAGTACCACTTGAAAAACAGTCTCTTTTACTCTTGCCCATACTGGGTCTACCGACTTGAATCGCCGTCCAAAAGTAATTCATTCCATTCCCTCTCCTATTGCGAAGTGAGTATTAGTTTCACGATCGGTAGTCTCACGAAATGGGGTTCTGCGATCAGCACTTTGCCCCCATCCCTGGTTCGAAAGGAACAAAGAGAGAAGGTGGAGGTGATGCTATACTTCGATTCTCCTCCTTTGCAGACGTGTTCTTGCAGTGCTCAGGCCTTCCTGTCACAGTATCTATCTTAGCCGATAGAATGTGCATTCTTTTTCTTTTGTAAAAGAAGGTTGACCTTCAAGTTGTCACCGACATGTAAAGAAATGGCATCGGATTGATCCTAACCTGTAAGGACGCTAAAAGGAATTTGCTAGTGATGAGAGGACGGAAAAGTAAGAGAACAAAAGTTAGCATGGGATATGATGGGGCTAAAGAGAAATAAATTCCTTGTTAATTAGTAGGCCGTAATTGAGCTAATATTTTGCTTCGGTCGATTGGAACAAAAAAAGAAATGTGTATAAAAATATAAACTGAAATATTAAATTGGGAGGAATACCAAGTTAAAAGGAATTTTTTATATTAAATATTTATTTGTAACAAAAGGTTTAGGTAGTTAATTGTTACTAATTCTCTCTATCTATTATCATAAATTAAGCATTAAGCCATTTGTTTTGATTTTAAATTTGTATCACTACAGCTCCTGCTCTTGTTGATGGTAAAATGTATGTCTTTGATGTAAATATTGTTCCTGTTTTATCTAACTTCCACTTTGAAAAGTATATTCTGATCATGCCTTATTCTAATTTCAGGAGATTTTTTCTTTCTCTTTTCAGCTAATCAAAGCAAAATGTCATATGGTGGTTCCAAATCCTACCACCGGTTTCAACAATTTAATTGTCTTCGAGAGAGAGGAGTTGTGAAGGTGTTGTGCGGCCAGAGAGACTGGAATTCTCTTTGACAGCCTAAAAAGCTTGACGTATCCGCCGCCACTCTCACAGAAGCAGTTTACCAAGAGCGAGCCTTGAAAATTGCCGAGTAAGATTCTCAGTTCTATGCCACCTCACGCACGATAGTTCTTAGCAGCCACCCCCTGGTGACTCCTTAGATGCCAAAACTGACTTAGAGAGGAAAAATGTTGCCTTATTCCGCAACTCTTGTTAGTTCCGCGGAGGAATACTCTGCGAAAGTCAAGCTAGATATCCACCCAAGAAGGTCGTATGAGGACACTGTCAAAAAATGCATTTCCTGAAGGTAGTCCAGTCAGAAAGAGGGAGGCTAAATCCCCACGTAACCCTGGCAAACGAGTTGTTGGAAATAAAGTTCTACACAACATTTGTTAAATATGATACGAGTATACAATGAAACAATGCAGCAAAATAAAACATAATAAAGAACAATGTGATCACCCTTATTTTCGAGTACCTGCTTCTAACAGCGGGATAGATCAGTGATGCCTTTGTTGTAAAATTACACTAGTTTGCTTCCAAAGAAGACAACTTCAGTTTTTATTTCCTCACCACTTGGTAACGTTTTGCCATTTAGAGGCTCTGCAGTGCCCAGAAAAGAAGGTACATACAGTAAAAGAATACGTGGCTGTTCTCGAGAAACTATCATTCATGAGTAATTTTTTAAACTTCAGATATCATAGAGGGTGTCCGACAAATTACTCTGTAGTGGCCTAGCCTTACCTAGGCCTCGCTTTAAAGTGCATAGTGACCTATTCTACCTAGTCTCTAGGTCACTCTGCACTTTCAAGTAAGGTCTAGCAAAGTCTAGACCACTACACATTAACTAGTCGTACATCATGTATGTATAAATCTCTAATTAAATCAATATTTTTAGAGAGCTGATGCCGGAGCTTTGTTTCCATCTTAATAAATAATGTTTTGGGATTACATCACCCACCTATCTCTTGAGTTAACCCAGAATGCTTTGCTTATAAGGCTACTTGAAACATTTCTTTTTAAGGGAATATAGACGGTTGGACGAGTTATTTAAGACGTTGAGTTGAAGACAGAACGGGTTCGATTCTGGATCACTTTTTAACGAGTATAATAATTTTTATGTATTGCTAGTAACGTTTATAATATTTAGGAAACAAAACTATTTCTTGAATTTTTAAAAAAGCTCTGTACTTAGTTTTTACCTCACTTTATTGCTCTCTATTATTTTTTTTATTCTATTCATTCACTTCTCTCCGCCTTCTGAACCTTCTTTGGCCATTTACCTCCACCATTCCACTTTAAAGGATAAATTTCCATTATCAGGTCAAGGATATAAATAAGCGGCGCAGCTTTGGGGTGGGATTTGATCATTTGAATCTCCACCAAATGGGGTGGGCATTACGAAAACCGTGTCAATCCACCGAATCCTAATATTTTGTTTGGGTTAATTTAGTATTTTGCCAGGAAAAGAAAAAGAGGACAGGATGGAAAGAATATTTTTCAAGGAGGTAAAAAACTGGAAAGAGCAGTATTCTTTTCTTTTTCATGAAGCTGGGGTTTGATTGATATTCCTAATATTTTAATTTTATTTTTATTGAACTGTTGTTTGTGAAAATGAAACAGTGTACACATTTGTGTTCTATTTTTTTTTAATGTGGAAACTAACAACCGCAATTGACCAGAACATTAAAAAGGAAATGATAGTGAAAGTGGAGTAGTTAGGGAAACAAAAAGGTGTAAAAGGTACAAGGTTAAGGATTTGATTTAAATATATAAATATATATATATATATATATATATATTAGGAGACCTATCTGGATCCGACCAACGAGGGCATTGCCGACAAAAGTACAAAGGCTTAACATAAGGTCAATTTAAAAAGAAGAAAAAAAGATAAAGAAATGGATTCGGTGCCACTGAAGATCTGGAGAACGCAGCACACAGTCAACATTTTAAATTCAAATAACTTGGAGGAGGAGTCCCATTTTTTCATCCTCGTCCAAATCTCTATGATACTGCCAGCTTGTACGCAAGGACTAACAAGGACCAACCACCAGGAATAGGGAAAAGTGGTAACCAAAATGTAGAAAAGGGTCTAAGGTACCAGATCGCCTCCAAGGAAGGGGTAGTGGAGCTCTGGCATTGACATATCTCAGGCAATCAAAGGGGTAAATTACTAAGAGAACTATGTCGATTAGCGCTTTCAGACGCTTTTTTTAAAGGGATGAATAGTGATTTGAATATCTTTTTAAATGAATAATTTACCACCACTCTTTTCTCGTGTTTGATTGGTCAAGAGCTCACTTCTTTTTATCCAGTTTCATTAAACAAATCCACCATTGACCTTTTAAATCAACCCCGGATACTTGGATCAAGGAACCCTAGTTGCAAAAACACAAAATAACACGTCTGCCTCAATCGAGGAATTGCACTCAATATCACCCAGTGAAACATCCGAATTTTTTCACCTGTTAAAATCCCATAGGTTAGATAAAAGCTTTCAAAAATATTTTCAATTAATATTTTTCACCTTTCTATTAATTTTCCCTAAACCGAGGTAAACAGAGCAACAGACAAACAGAAAAAAAGCGCTATAAATATTCAAACAGAAATCCTTTCAAAGCAAAAGTTAAGGGAAACATTTTGATAAAATCCATAATGATTAGTCCTGCAGAGAGTTCCTGATGGGAAACAAGATGAGAAAAGACTCCAAAACTCCTCCCTCACACACACACGCTTGTCCACGAATCGATGGCAATTCCTTTGATGGAATAAGTCATCCATGCCTATTCCAGATGAGATGCTGGAGCCATTTTCGATGAGAAGACAATCAGGGACATGACCCTACCGTTCCAGTAGTGAGAACTCCAGGCACTCTTCGACGAAAAAGGTGCTGAATTTGCTGTCTCCTTCGTGGAAACATCGTAGGTGATTGGTTTCTTTATGCCAGATTTTTTTCCCTCTTACTGCGAGTCTTTGGTGTGCTGGGTAGTTTCAGAGGCTAAGGTACCTTTTGGATGATCCCGCGTCTCCTATTCGACATTACGAAAAACTATTACGTAGAAAGAGTCGGTCAACCCTGGATTCAGCCCAGGCTAGGTGTAAACCATTAATGATACCAGCCCGTAAAGGGGAGCGCCCGTGGAAAACACAAGAGTTTTAAATAGGTGCGGAAGCGACCGTTCTCCTATGCTTGGGGCGTAAAGGGTATTTCTCTTAGTGGGTGTAAGGGTAAAGTAAATGTTTAAAATATCGAAAATTTATAGAATGGAAGGGTAACGTGAGGGTTCGTTAAATCGCCTGGAATAAGGATATTTACAGACGGGTTTGTGAATGTAATGTTTATAAATACACCGATTTAATCAAAGAATGTGTCAGAGTGGCCACATGTAAACGATAGATAATTGTGACTTTAAGTTTAGACAAAAAAGATTCTTAGCCGGAAAATGCCTTATAATTATCGGGAGATTAGCGTTGTTCCCAAGAAAGTGATAGATAGCCGTGTTTGGAGGTTTCTATTAAGTCATTTGCGCAACAGAAAATAACACATTGCCACAGCCTTCAACAGTCCATACCTTACATTACCTCAAAGAGTGAAGCATATCAGTAAGGAACTATTTGGATATAGGACGCTTCTTGCAGCTCTTCTTGACTTGAGATCTTTTTCGAAAAGTCTACGCCACACAGTGAGAGCTGAATCGTTAACACCCACCGCTTTTCAATTGAGAGAAAGCTTGGGATAAGAGGCAACCCGATCTTACAGCTGCGACCTTACCAGAAGGCGATCTTGGTGTTCATGTGAAAAAGTTCTACGTCCAGAACACTTCTTCCCAGGACTGTAAGCAGTCTTTTGAAATTCATTAATGATCCTAAAGATAGTTACCCTTTATGCAATACCGTTATTAACTATCTTCTTGCAGTTAAGGACACTTCGGAGAAAGTTTTAATTCGGAAAGCACAACTTTTAGAATTGTAAAGTTTTGAAGATTTATTATTAAAAAAAATTACAAAATAGATTATAATTACAACAAGCAATGGCTTCGCTACTCCCCCCAATGGAGGGGAGCTTGCGCACTGCTACTGAGATTAAAATTTTAAATCTAAAGAAAGCAGCCATGGTTAAATTTTTGAAAAATTTCTGAAGTCGCCAATTATAATAATTTTAAAAAGGAACTCTAAACTAAATTTCCCCCCTTTCAAATTATCACGTTGTTAAAATATAGTTATAGAATAGAAGATATATAAATTTTTTTCTGAAATTCACCATTTGTAATTCTTTGGGTTTTAAAAAATTCACAAAATTTTGATACTTATATTTATTTCTCAACTTCACTATTTTGTTTTTTGATATGATAAAAGAATTATTAGAAATAATTTTCATAAAAAGTCATAACCAAACTAAGATGAAATTATTATTCAAATACTCAAAATAATCTCCTTCTTAAATTATAGAGTTATTGATTGAAAACAAAATGGTGAAGTTTAGAAATAAATATAAGTATCTTCTTTTTCTTCTTCTATATAACTCTATATGTTAGCAACGTGATATAAATTCAGAAAATTTATAAAAATTTATCCATGGCTGCTTTCTTTAGATTTAAAATTTTAATCTTAGTATCGAAGCGCAAGCTACCCTCGTAGGGGGAAGTGGCGAAGCTATCGCCTAGTTTGATATTATAAAAGAATTATTAGAATAACTTTGATAAACAAACATAAGTCATAACCATGCGAAGATGAAATTATTATTCAAATACTCAAAATGATTCGTTTCTTATCTTATAAAGTTAGTGATTATGATGATGATGATAAAAACATTCACTTAACACCTACTTTTCAAACTTTTTCTCTTTTGATCGAATAGAAAAGCTACAAAGACTGAAACTCACTTAATAACAGCAACAGAAGCAGAGCGCGATTTTGGATTTAGAGTAGGAATGCATTTTATTCCTAGTAGTTTTTATTATACCCCTTCAATAATTTAAATATTAGAATAGTTCTTCTTATTACGTAAAATTTAAAAAACGACTATAAAAAATAAAAAATATATATTATCTACAAAACTTTTGCCCATGAGTGTATTGTTTGACGCCATACTAAAATGAAGCCTCTTGAATTTGGCAAGTCAAGTACTTAACCAGGAAACGGAGGTCCAAGTGCTGTGACTAACGCTTTCGGATACTCGGTCAGTGAAAGCATTCCCTTTTAGTCTACTATGGTGAGAAGTGTTGCAGGAATTCTGGCCTTTAGATGGGATGGCCGAAATTATTACCTAAGAACAACTAATGGATAGACAGTCATGAAAAGATAGAGATCGAAATAAGTTTCTTAGAATAGACAGAGATAGGCTACGATGGATAGTCAATTGCTCGGAGTCCATCGTAGGTAGATGTCTCTCTTGTGGTGAAACTGGAAGTATGGAGAGCCGCTCTCAGCGAGAAAGTTGAGACTCGTATCTGGATTCACGATGAAGAGGCATGGGTTCGAGGCCTATATCGCACACACCGTAACTGTGGAGGCATATGCTGATGAAGTCACCGAGAAGATTTTGTCCTTTATTTAAGGTATATGCTGTGGCTCTGCATAAAGGAGCCCAAGAACAGGTATCAAAAGGAAGAATGACAACTCTCAGAATACGATCGTCATTTCTGGTGGATTTTTCGATTTTAGAATAGTGAAGTTGAGGTGTGAAAACTTCGGTGAAGTGTGAAGCAGAGTGGGGAGACTGGTAGTTTCTGAAGAGTTTGAGAGTCAAGCAGGACGCAATTGGGCGATTGCTGGGAGCGAAATAGGATGATAAATGTAAATTGCCCCTTAAAGGAAACAGGAGTAGCTATAGGGTGACAAGAAGCAACGGACCCTCCGCTTCCGATTGGGGTTCAATGGCGTACGGATCCCGTGTGAGAGAGTTAGGGTCCCTGACCCCTCTAGCGTTTGCCATACATAGTTGTTCTCTCCTCAGTGATGTGCGTTACGAGGCTGAAAGCCCGAGTACCTTTCTTAAGGATCTATGTTTTAAGGAGATCATAGACGGGATAGACTATGCTTCAGAGTTGGGGTAGGGTTTGCATCTGGATCCCTCTTATCCAAAGTCAGAGGGAACCTTGGTACCGTAACTAAGGTCACCTAACTCAAGAAGGTGGTTTCCTTTCCGTAATTGGATTATGGTGCACTGGGTGATCGACATACTTGCCTGTTCTAAAGCCTGAATTGGGGGCAAAAAAAAAATAAAGGAAAGGGGTCTTCCCTCTTTAAGTGACTTCTGGTGACAGTCTGTTATTCTTCATTCATTTCGATAAGGAATTTAGCCAAGGCGAGTAAGAGCGCCCTCCAAAGAGAACAAGAGGTCTCTCATTTTTTCAGATGGAAGCCTCTTAGGCATTATGGTCTATCTGACCAAGACTAATTTGATAAATAGCCTAAGACGGGTAAAGCGTTGTGAGAGGTATCTTTCTCTGTGCCAGCACCCTAGGGATTGCTAGCGTTTATCCGTTTGTTGTGGCGTGTTCTTGCGCGCCAAATTGTAGTGTAGTGCAGTTATTAAGCATCAGTTCTATTCTCTTTTAGGCACTGCCCTCTTTGGCAGGCCAGAGATCTGCGCCCTAAGTTAAATAAAATTCCTTATTCTGTTCAGAGATGAGTGCGAGTCTAGTCACGGGCGACTCTACATCTTACTATGTCAGTCGGTCGGTCCCGTTTTGCTTGTTTATTGTTTTTGTAATAATATTGTAATATTCGGCCAATTCTAACAAAATTTTAAACTCCAATGTTGTTTCACATTCTCTTTCGAATAATTTAGTTGGCAAAGTCCTTCCATGGTTAACCCATGAATTATTTTGTTTTGGACATAACATCATATCTATTCGGCCGATTCTAACGGAATTTGAAACCTTCATGTTGTTTTACATTCGTTTCCGATGTATATAATTGCTAAAGTCCTACCAAGTTTAGCCAATTAATTACTTTGTTATGGCAATAACATCTTAACCATTCGGCAGATTCTCTTTCGAATGATATAATTGCCAAATTATTCCCAAAGTTAGCCAGAAAATTATATGGCAATAAACCCTTGATCTTTTCTCTCATTATGTATAATTTCTTATTCTCTGTCGGATGGTTGAATGGCCGGTTACTCGAGTGAGTAGCTCCTCAGATAAATCTCGTAATTCCATTTGTCATACGTGGCAATTGATGGATGGGATTACTTATTTATGTTATATTTATTTGGGTGGTTTGGTGGGCCATAATAAGAGAAAAGATCGCCCCTCCCTCATTTCAAAATTCCCTTAAAAAGGATATATAATGCAATATGATAGGATTGCAATAGCCTTAGGTTAAATCATACCTTTTATCCTGGAAGTAAGTGAATTGTTAGTGTAATTCTGAGAGTAGCTGCTTAATAGTATTTTTTAGGATATGCGGAATTTACTAAAAAATTTATATAGATCCTTAATATTTTTAAAATGACCTTAAAATAAAATATAATGCGTTCGTGCATCAATTGTAGGCCGCCCGAAAATATAAATGTTATTGGTTTATACATGTTTGTGATTGTTTTGAAATCGGTTAATTCTTAGAGTGGTCACGACTGCTTTACAAAATTCGTACTGCACCGTTTGTCCTGTTTTAGTTTCAACAAGCATCCACTGCATTTATTTATTGCGCTGCTCTCAAGTGTTTGTTAGTTCTCTAACACCATAGGTTTGTTGTTTCGTCTTCTATGACTAATACCGTCGAAAGACACCTAATTAGGAGCATACTCACTTTTCTTGAGCGGCTAATATTTTTCAAGTCTTATTGCCGTTTTAACCGAACCAAGGTGAGTAGATACTTAATTCTATTGTATTCATATTCGGGTCCTCTTTGCAAACATGGAAAAATAACCCTAAAAATACGAAAGAGGGATTGGAAAGGTTGCAACAGTCATGCTTCTTCAATCCAAGATTCGTAGATCAGGCAGGAAATCTTCCAACGATCTAGTTGTAGTTGTCCCTAAAGTTGCGGTTGCATTTATATTCGTTTTTAAGCATGTAATTAAGTGGATTTAGTTCGTATTATAAGAGCAAGCAAAGATACTCAAATCTGCGAACTTTTGATCCTTAAGGGGATGATTGCCTTGCAATAAGCCTAAACGTCTAAGTAGGCCTATTTACGCTACATTGTCAGAGACAACGATCTAGTTGTAGTCGTCCCTAAAATTGTGGTTTCATTTATATTCCTTTTTAGGTAAATAATTAAGTTGATTTAGTTCGTGTATACTATCATAACTAATCAGCAGTTTTAAACGACATTTAAAACTGTTATGTCGTTTTACATTCTCTTTCGAATGATAGAATTGCCAAGGTCTTCCCAAAGTTAGTCCTGGAGTAATTGAAAGGTTTGAAGGTTGCAAGGTTGCAAATCAGAATAAGTGAGAGAACGCGACTTTTACTTCAGCAGATCCTGTTTAATTTCTTTTTTAAACCTTTCCGAGTCTTCTTTTGTTGATTTCTTATTGTATTAGGAGTGTAATAAAAATATCTTTGGAACTTTAAATTGCTATATTTTGCATTGATTTAGCGAGTTACATGCTTTAATTCTTCGAGAATTGGGATAAAATGGCCATTAATTAAACCTAACCAAATTTACTGTTAGTATTCTGAGAAAATTTAAGTATCAGTGAGCATCAATCTTTCTTCACCATTTTATTCTCTTTTAATTTTTTTTTCGTTTCCAAATTCTCTTGAAAGCTGCCCTATGGCGACAATATTAGCAATATTCCTCTTGGAACTAATTCACAAATGATTATGTTGATCAAATGCTGATTTCACACTATGTAATTCCAAACCCAGATGAATTACGTCGACTTTGTGTTTGCTAATTGGATCGTTAATGACGCGGGAAGAATTCCTCTCATTTCGTTGTTTCTTCAAGGACATCATTCACTTATATTCTTTCTCGTTTTTATTTCATTTTATTTCAGACTTTCTAAGGTGTAAAAAAAATATTACACCTGCTTTTTCTTGTAATTGTGTCATATCATCAATGCTGCCTGTAGTTATGTCTCTATTCCAAATACTTCATCCATGCATTTCTCCTTACCAAACGGAGAAATTAATTGTAATCTTTAACCTACTTTAAACATGAAAAAACTTATTTTAATCTCAAATATGTGCGCGATCATTGTTTGCTACAGTTAAACGTGGATTTTTCTCGTTTACTCTTCATAACCACTATGATCTTTGAGGCATAGTGTGCTTTTTAACATAGGATGACAGAGAAACGACCTTAACTAATCAGATCGACCGCGTTACTTTACAGTATAGTTACTATGATAGCCATCAAAATAAGGGGCTACACTTTAATGTAGGATCCGAACCACTGGTCGGTATACTGTATGTCAGCCAAGAAACCAACATACAGTGTTGTCCTAAACTCATTGTTTAATCCATATAACCACTAAGCACCAGATTTTAATGTTGTGGGGTGTTCCATAATCTGTTTGATTGAAAATACACGATTCATGACAGCTCTTTTGAAGATTGGAAAATGCACAACACTCTCTAAGGCCTTAAACTTACGTTTTTATTTGAGAATTTCTAACTGGTTGTATTATTCCATCGGGTTGAGTAATATTATTTTAAAAAAGAACCAATAATTTATGATAAGCACTTCAGGTAATAAATATTGCGGCAGTTACCATATTTTGTGATTTCAGGTTTGGTTCATTTCCAATAATTTAGAGACTAACAAGTTTTAAGGGAAAATTGAAAAACATCTCTCCATTAAAGTTTCGACCAAGCAAGTACCTGATGTCTGTAAGTATATATGTGTGGTAGCACCCGTGTTTAATGTGTCACTGCTCTTAGATCTTAAGAGGGTGCTGGAGAAGTTCATTTCTATAAGCGGTGGGAACCTTATTTTCGTTATCCTGCGACTAATTTTCGCTTCAAATAGCGCTTCCTGAGAAAAGTTGAGGAGAACAAGAAGAGAGAAGATGCATGAACGTGGTAAAAAGTAAAGTTGAGGAATCAATTGTGAACACGATATGCCTCTATTTTTGCTCATGTTGGTTGGATGCATACCACCTAACCCTATTCAATACTGGGCAAGTTCCCCCGAGCGAATAATGAAGTTCAGATAAAGATAAAAAATTTACAGACTCGACGCAGCGCTTTGGTGACGGCGGAGGCCTTCTAACGCGAGATCCTTTGTTATTTCGTAAATGGACTATGCCATTCGATGCTAAATTTTAAGACAAAATCGGGCAGAGAATTCAAAAAGATTGATAAAAGCAAAGCAGTTCTTTGCAAATTCACTCATGCCCATTCCTTAATCTTTTGGTCTGTTTAGCAAAGTGTCTTAATTTCTTTTAGCCATTGATATTGTTTTTTGTCTTTCCGATAGCAATTAGCAAAGCGATTTAATTGCGATTGTTCTACAACATCTCTGACGATATTTGCTAAATATAAATATTGGTATTTTAAACAACCTTTCAAAATCCCTTGGAAAGAATAAAGTTGCGACTTTAGTAGCTCGAATTTCATTGGATTCGGGGTTAAGTCTCCATATTTCATTGTTTCCTTGACCTAATTCCTTTCCCTGAGCCCAAATTTACTCTAAATAGTGACTCTGAGGTGTTAACGTCGGAAGGCTTCATTACTCTCAAAGGACTCATTTTCCGTCTTTGTTAATGGCTGGCTCGGATGAGAATTGTCAACCCAGATAATAAAGTGGGAAGGTTTGCTAAGGCCTTTTGTAGATTCTTTTTATTTTTATAATCTTATTTCTATTCTTGTTAATTATCTAATTTAATATTTCCATCTGTGTGCAACGGTCAACTTTGTGAAGCTAATCTTCTCGTAGATCGACCGAGACAGGAGCAATGAGAGGTTTAGGTTTGTGTTATTATTCACCTAAGGAGGTGAAGGGATAATGCTGCTGAAGAGAGACTAGTGGCAGAGTAAACAAATTGATAAATTTTGCAGCTGCAAAAGCAAACAAAAGTAAATATTTTAGCTGAGTTTAAGTACCTGAAAGAAAAGTTCAAACCCCTATGATGGGTCAAAGAGGGAAGATAAAATATCTCCTAAGAGGACAAATCCATGAAGTAACATTAATGAAAATCAATGATTTTTATACATAGTAAAACCGTTCATATATGAATATATATATATATATATATATATATATATATATATATATATATATATATATATATATATAATATATATATATATATATATATATATATATATATATATATATATATATATATATATATATACATATATTGAACCCCCCCCCCCAACTGTCCATGTATTTAATAGCTTATTACTCAGATATTACAGATTCAGAGATGAAATAAAAATGATGCCAAAGATGTTTTAAAGCTTTAAATATTCTACATGTGTTCAAAGTGACGTTTCACACAACTGGAAAAGAAGTTATTTGTTACATTTGCTAAATCGCAGCATTCAATGGACTGTACGCTCTCATCCACATCTTGCTTTAATTCTTCGATAGAGGTTGGCAATTGAATGTAAACTTTGTCCATAACAAATCCACGGAGAAATAAGTCCATAGTTGATAATGAAATGGCGGAGCTTGCGGCCCACAAAACTGTGTGATTGATGAGAAATGATTCTTTGTTCAAAAAATAATGTTAAACTTTCTAAGCAGAGTCTAATTGTATGGGCTGTTGTCCCATCTTGCTAAGACCATTTGTTACTGCATGGTTCTTAATTAAAACCAGTGTTCAGCATTTCCTCATATCTTTCTGAAGTTACTATAAGCGCTCACCTTGTCTCTGGGTCCTCAAATAAAATAAGAAGCATAAACCTTGCTGCTACTAAAAACGACCAAGACAGTATACTACCTTTGGTGAATAATGATGTTTATCCACGTGTATATCGTGTATATTCGGTTTGTTTTGTGACAAACATCTGGAATTCTATCTGTTGATTACCACACTGTGATAATGTGGCATTCATTATTAAATATTATGTTACATATTCTTAGCTGGTTTTGTTGAATTATTGTTTTAATGAGTTCACAAAATATCAAACAACGCTGGCAGTCTTGTTCGCTAAGCTGTTGCAAACACATAATTTTGAATGATAATGTGATTATTTTTCGAATTCACTCCCGTTTGATTTCCGTCACAGCTGATAGTTGTTTCATAGATTTCTTTTTTTCTAGTTTAAGCTGATTTGCGACTGAATCAATATCTTCAACGGTTCGCACAGGTTTGCTGCCTTCATGTGGCCTTTATTCATGTTCTTGATTGAGCTGTGATGTTTTCGTTTTCCGAGCCTCCTCCTGTGAATTGTTTTGGGATCTAGGGTTTTTTCTGACCGTATTGTCGTCTGAAAATTCGTTGTGTGGCAACTACAGAGCCCTGTTTGCATATCAGACAAATAACCCAGTAGTGTAGTAGATTAATCTGCCATTTTTTTTAAGGTTATAGATTTCGGTTATTTTGGAGTTTATGTTCACCCGCAAATTTAGGGAAAATCATTTGGTTAGGATATTACAATCGCCTCATATTGTATTATATATCATTTGTAAGGTTATTTAGAAGTAGAGGGCTTCGCACCCACACACCCCACAATTTTAAAAACACTTTTAATATTCCTAATTCAAAAGCCTAAAATAAGATTCGAATTCAAATGGTGAGTGCTAAATATCTTTAGGCCTCTATTTTTTTAACCGCGTTCCTTGATTTCAGACATATAGGCATCAGCCCCGAATGCTATTTTAATCAATCATATTTTCTTTAAAATTGATTAATATGAAATTTCTATCTCATATTTTAATACCTAAAAACATTACTGCAAAATAATATAATTAACACTCTAATGTGATTCAAAGTTCTCAATGTGTCTCCCAAGATGGCGGCCAAACTATTTTGGGCAATAACATCATAATTACAAATTTCCCCACATTAAATTGTCAAGAGTATATATAGAGTATATATACGATATACACTATAGAAAATTTGTATATTTTTTAAAATAGAAATATATATAACAAACCGCCCATAAAATTCGAGGGTGAGCATAATCCCCAAGTTACTTAGATTTCGTATCCAAGATATCGTGCAATTCAAATAAAGTTTAAAATGTTCTTTTTCGAAGGATTTTTATTGGAATTGTGAAGCTGTAATAATAACAGAGTTAATATGCGATTAAAAACAGGACAATTTATGTACAAATTGAGATAAAGTAAATGGCGAACTTCAGGAAAAATTAAATACGATTATCAAATTTGGGGGAATTAAAAAAAAGAATTTCAAATGATGAAGGTTCAGAAAATTGATTAAAATTAAGATATGGCTGTTTATTTTTATGTTTTTTGTCATATTCGAATCTTTTATCGAATTTATTTTAAAAATAGATTTTCCATTTCAAAGTTTAGAAGGATAAAATAAACTTTTTTCCCATAAAAACTAATAAAGCATAAATGAAACTATTAAATAAAACTCAGATTGAAAAAAAGAGATCTGAGATTCTTTTTTCCGTATATCAATTAAAAGTATTCTGTTTTTTTTCCTTGCCTAGAAATTATAAATGAATCTGAGAAAAAGGGCAAGAATAAATTATTTGGTGACAAGATGGTCCTTCCTATTTTAATTTGTTATATCTAAGTTCTTCCTAACAGTATATTTATAGATCCACAAAACGAGCGAGTTCGCCACTTCTCTTTACAGGCATAACTTGCAGTTCACAAGCCGAACTTCGGTCTGTGGCCAACCTGCTATCCGGGTTTGGCAATGGCCTATTGGTCTATACATTTCAAAAAAGTTTCTAACACCTATGTCCTAATGGTTTAATCTTGCCTTAAATATTTTTTAAATGTAGGATTATTTTCTAGGCTTAAAAGCCAAAATTCTTATCGGAAGTCGTTTTAAATACGAAAAAAACAATAATTATTATTCATTTTTTCTTCATTTAAATTTGCTCAAAGTAATTTAATTTTGCTTTATTCACTTTTATGGACCATTAGCTATTTCTAATGATAAAAATTAAAATTATAATTCTGTTTAAGAAATAACTTAGATAAAATTTTCCTATATACGAAAATATAGCAGCCATGTCTAAACTTTACTACATTTTCTGAACTTAATCATTTGTATTTTTTTTGTTTTAATAAATTCCCAAACTTTAGATACTCATATTTATTTCTGAACTTCACCATTTTGTTTTATTACAAATTTAAAAGGAACTCTTACAATGAACTTGGTTAAAAACCTTAAAAAATCCCTCGGTCACAACCTAACTAAGAGAAAGAAAATATTTATTATCATTCAACACCTCCTAAAAATCGTTCTTAAAATATAGTGTTATGGAAAGATTACAGCGCAGTGCTGTTATTTTGCATATTCAAAACTTTTAGTAAAGTTCTGTCTGAGTTCGTTTAGCATATGAAAAACAGCCATTAGTGAGGTTTTTTCGTATATTTAAATGTTTTGTGTAAGTTAATTCAAATACTTGCCATTTTTTCTCACCTCATACACATTAATCACTGGATCTAAGAATAGAAAAAATATCGTGAAGATCAGAAGATAAGTTAAAATTAATGCATTGGCGTTTTTTGTAATTTTCTCTTTAAGTACATGAAAAATTTAGAGGCAAAAAAAGAGGTGAGTATTGTTTTTATTGTCTAAAGGTTAGGCTGTAGGCCACAGACTGAAGGTGTCTCTTCCAAATGCAAGCTTGCCCTGTAAGAAGGAGTGAAGAAGCCGCTTCTCTTGTATATATATATATATATATATATATATATATATATATATATATATATATATATATATATATATATATATATATATATCTATATATACATATATATATATATATATATATATATATATATATATATATATATATATATATATATATAAAATTTTAAATTAAAGAGCAAAAGAATCCATTTAATAATAATTTTAATTTTTAATATATAATTACTTATAAATTGATCCTCAGCATAGGGATTAAATTTAATTACGCCTTATCAATGGCAATTAAAAGAAATGCAAAAAATGTTAAACAAATTATAAAAAATTAGTAAATTAAAATTAGGAAGCAAATACTAGGACGGATTGGTGCTCTATCTGAGCACATATTCTGGTCTAAAGCATAATTCTCATTGATTTTTCACCTGATCTACTGGGCCTTTATGAGATGTCTTCCTGCCAATGGGGTGTATCTTGGTATGTGACCTGCAAGCTTACATGTCTTTTTCACCATCGCTCCAGGACTAGCCAAGGAGGGATCAGGTATCTATGAATCTTATCTATTCAATAAAAACTGAATCGGGCTGTCACTTTATGTACAACAAACAGAGCTATTGCACCTCCACAACCCTCTTAACGGTTGATAGGCTGAGATATGCATTAGCTACTCTCTCATTGGATCATTTTAATGTCCACTGCGTGCTCCAAACTACATCCTAATCAAGCTCAACAATAGACCTCATCCCAAACCCGGTGTGAATAATTGCGAAATTATCAAATAATCTATCTGCCGTTTCATATAGTTATTTGGTACTATTTAGTAATCCCCACATACTAGATTCCTTTTCCCTTACATATGGTAATGACTCGGAACCTCTTTCCACTCAAAATATCAATAGATGTAGAAACAGTTCGATTTCCGGATTCTTAAGAAAGACAACCGCGTACTTTCAGCCGTCGGCTAAACGCCTCTCTCTGTTGACATTTAGCAGTGGAAGACTAGACACAGCTAATGGTTGACGAGAGTGGCCGGGGAACGTTTATGACACCTTGCGGGCAGAACAAGGTAGAGGATGCATACATACAGAATTTACTGGCAGGATTCTCCCCCCCGTGGGGTCTATTATATCTTCCCCAATGTAATAACCCTGCATGTTTTTGTGTTGATGAGTTGGATCAAACGTACCCACTGGTTAACGAGACCCATGCTAAAAACATCATCTCCATCACCTTGGATCCCTCACTTGCATCATCATGCTAGCTCTACAATTAGGAGAATTCGTCGTTGGGACTGTTCCAGATGCAAGGTACATCCTGGAAATTACGCCTTTATGGAGTGGAAAGATTATAGCTTAAAGGGGGCAAGTTAGTCGGTTTTTGTTTCCATGTTATTGAGCCATTTAGCTAATTCATATCCCTAATCAGATCTATAACCCGAGGGGAGGTGATATTTTGACAACAGTTTACTGAATGATATAATTTCAAGAATTGGTCCATCTTACTAGTATCAACATTCAGCCTCTGTAACTTTGGGGTGTTTTTGAATCCGTTAACCAACCATCCATCTGTAGTTTCTTTATTCCTGGTGGCACTACATAATTGACCCGGACGTTTATCGAAGTTTCTCCGCTTTTATGGTTTTAAGAAGCTCTTCATCACCAGTTTGCATGAAGTCTCAACCTTAGAGTTAACCAATCACAACAATCTATAGGTCAACCATTTCCGACAGAGATACGTTTAACTATTCACAAAGTAAAATCACATACCTTGCACGGCCACTACCAAGTAAGTAGTAAATGTCTATTCATAAAGAGTAGCCTAGATGAATTTAAGTGTATAGCATGATGTTAATAGGTTTCTCGAGTATTTAGGTATGAGAAATAAATATATAATGTCAGTACACATTTTAACAGAGAATGTAAAAGTACAACTATTTTTTATATGGGATTCTAAAGGTAAATATTCACAAATAAATGCATGACGAAATTTTAAAAGATGGATCTTGGCAAAATTCCCCCAATACATCTATTTTTTCTCTTACTTTTTCAATCGGATTAAAAAGAAAACTCAAAGGAAATGCATTGAATCTTAAAGTTTTAATAATATATATATAAGGGAGCTTTTTTAATAATAAACTTTCCCATTTGTGTTCATTCAACTACATTAACTCTGAGGACTTTTCTTTTAGTTGTTTGATGTAGGTTTTCTGCGGGGAAATTGTTCTCGTCAAATCGCAGAGTTCGGTTTCGTTGGTTCCTTTGCAATCGTGATATTGATTTAGGCAATAACAATGAAAATATTGATAGAGAAATATATTTTATTTTTAAAGCATTATTAATAAAGCATTATTACAGTTGAAGCAATATTATCTTCTGGTAAAAGAGTATAGTCTATACATAAGGAGATAAATAGACCGAGACAGAATGGTTTACTTGTACTGTACATATATTTTGTTTAACTGTAAATAGGACGCACAATGCTGCACTTGAGCGGGTGAAATAAGATCGAATATTTTGTAGGTAACAATGGCTAAATATAGAAAAGAATCATTCCCTCAATAAGTTCGAGATTGTTTTAGTAACTTCTCCCCAAACAAGTGACAAAATTACATGAATTCACTCAAGGGTACAAAGCACTAAATCACAGTTTTCTTGTGGTTGGCAATTTTACATAAATTTATAATTAAGCTATGGATTCCTGTCAAGATTTTTATTATTTGTTAAAATTTGTGTGACTACAATAATTATAAACTGAAAGGAGAAGAAAATGGCAGAATATTCACAATTGCATATAAATTTTAACTTACAGTTTTATATAAAAACGAGGTGAGTATATAAAAATAAGTACTCAGCTCTCTTTCTAGACTGAAATATATCATAAATATAAGTGCAGAACAAGGATAGATTTCCTGTTTCACTGAAAGAGACCATTAAGATATATCTCCTCTTGTCTTCATAACATACTTAGATTTGGCAAGAATAAGTAGAATATTCACAATTACATTTAAATTTTAACTTAAAGTTTTATATAACAAAAGAGGTGAGTATATAAAAAGAAATACTCAGCTCTCTTTCTACACTGAAATGTATCATAAATATAACTGCAGAACAGTAAAAGATTTCCTGTTTGACTGAAAGAGACCATCAAGATGTATCTCATCTTGTCTTCAAAACTTACTTAGATTTGGCAAGAATAATATAGACGTTTGAACTGTTACCGTAAATGGCATTGGCATAGGAAGTCTATTTAAGATCGGAGATTTTACAATCCTCTGCTCCTTCTTTATTAAGATATCAGAATTGAGTCTATCTCTTATATAGGTATTTAATTGAGTTTTAATTCTAGTTTTAAATATAGTTATTTGGAGAGAATAATTAATATATTCGCTATTGATACCAACCTAGGCATGTTATTATATAGCAAAATAAGATAAATATGATTATTTTATGTATTATAGAAATAGAGTTACCTGGTCATCTTTTGGCTATTTACAAAGGTTTGAGTTACGAGTTTGTCTAAAAAATCATTCATATAATTATTTACAATGCTTGGTAAAATACGCCCAGCTAATCTCGTTATCAGTTTTGAATGTTTAAGTATTGTTACTTTTTTCTTGCGCCTACATCTTTCTTATTTTGTATAGCCCTTTAAAATGCTTAAGTTGGGATTTTATAATTAAGGTGGTAAAGATTAATATTCTGGAAAATAATTAATCGTACGTAATTGATTCATATCTAGTACAATATGCACAAAATATAATTCCTCTCCTATTCGAAAAAAAATCGAAAGATTATTATATCTAAGTTCAAAGATGTTTCCTTTTTGATGAGTCAATAGTCATTGCTATACAGAAATATGTATGCAAAGTTGAAAAGTATTTGTGTAAGTCAAGAACAAAAGATTTGAGAGTATTATATTTTTCATATAAGAAAATTAATAGAACTAACCAAACATTTAATTTGCTTTTAGTATGTGTGTATCATAATTTGAAGCTGCAATATGTATTAGAAACCAAACTCATTTAATTAGTAAATAGAGTCAAATGATACGCGCAGTCAATATTTACAATGACATCTCTTGTTCTTCAAGATTACTCCAATTGGTTTTTGCATGCTGGAGATCAAATTTGATGATATCTTCACTGGTTTTGTTCCATTTTAGTTGAATAAGCACCAGTAAGTCCACACAGTTGGATGGCTTCTCTTTATTATGCGCCAATTTGATTATCGCCCACAAATTCTCTTTTGGGCTCCGGGCCAAACAAGGTTCCAGAAGTACGATGTACTTTTCTGCCAAGAACTTTGTTATTGTTTCGGCTTTTGCAAACTCCTGTTAAATAGTAGTTATCAGCAACACATTGGTCAATTACTGTTGAAAAAATTGCTGATGAAGCAGGTTTTGGTTCCATTTCAAGTGCAGAAGTGTTTTAGGCCAAATTATTAGTGCTTCAGGTCTCATGGATAAGAAGCAGCACAAGACATCGAGAATGTCCGTATACTTAACCGTAGGTACGATACAAGACTCCGAAAAGTACTCACCATTTCTCCCCCTAACGATGTGTCTGCTGGAATACATACAACGAGCGTAAAAGTGATCCTTTAAAGAATATCAGTTTGTGACAGCCTTCAACCTTCCATTATCTAAATTTCTTACGAAGGTGTTACCTATTATTAAGGCTATTGGGGGAGATATAGGGCTTCAACGCGGCTATTCTTGACTTAGGACAATTGTTAAAAAGCATTTTTCCCACCTTGCGCGTTGAAACGTTCACACCTATTTCTTTTTAATCGTGAGCAAGCTTGCCACCGGAATCCAATCCTGGAACTGAAACCTTACCCAACAGTGATCTTGGCGTTTATTTGCAACATTTAGACGTTGACACTACTTCTTCTTAGGCATGTAGAGGGTCTTTATAAATTTATTAATGATACGAAAGATAGGTCTCTTTTATGCCTTATCCTTAACAACGAGCCCCTTGCATTTCAGATTACCTTGATATAGAGCAACACTGGTTGCACGTTTTCCTTTGGAAATAATCATTTCAGGAATTAAAAAAGATTGAAACAGTTATTTTTACCCCCTAAAATAGATTACGAAATAAGTTATAATAATTACACAACCACATATATATAAGCTATATTTAACATCTAATACCAAATCTCCAGGGACTGGAACTCACCTTCTACAGGAAAAAGACCAGAGAAGGCGATTTTGTATTCAACGAAGGAATATGCTATCTTACCTTATTATTTTAAAATTCTGATTATATAATAAACCTGCAATAGTTTAAATAAAACTATTTAAAAAACACATGGAAAAAATAGAAATATATATTATCCTCAATAATTTTCCATATGAGTATTCTCAAATCACGGGATAGACTTAATTGGAAAAATACTAGCGGGAGAGTAAATAGCCCACAATAAACTACTTAAGAAATAGATGTCACTCCTAGTATTGACCATATATAGTTAATCAGTCCTCTATTTCTTTTTCAATTTGTATATAATTTCTACAAATTAATATGTTTCTAAATAGATTAGGTATAACTCTTTGGTGATATTTGTTTACTATATTTCAAATAACATATCTCTAAATGATCGACGTAACTTGAACTAAGATTATTCATTCTTTATTTATATATACTAAGCAAAGATCCCCCCTCATTTTCGCGTCTTTGATTTTGAGAATATCTGAAGGCTAGGATATGATCTCTTTCGATTTAATAATTCCAATAAACAGAATTTG
Organism: Ceratothoa steindachneri; assembly: GCA_963969495.1. Classification (NCBI taxonomy): domain Eukaryota; kingdom Metazoa; phylum Arthropoda; class Malacostraca; order Isopoda; family Cymothoidae; genus Ceratothoa; species Ceratothoa steindachneri. Next base: position 32,329,885 of record OZ018324.1, on the reverse strand, counting down.
GCGTTATATTAGAAAAAAAGGGACGCCATGGCATGTTTGGTGTACCTTTAGTGATAATTTTATAAACTACACAACACCCAAATGTGGATGACCATCTTGCTTAAAGACACGATATTCTCACATATTACTAATTTCTGCCGTCCGCCCAATTTAATTTTATAACATTGCAAGTTATTTTTCTCGCAATTTTATCATAAGAAATGTGGTTCGAATATGCCGACTTGCAAAATTGTGGGGCTTAATCTCATTTTTACTGAGTAACGAAATTGTTCGCTTATCCATCCTCGAGTTGAATCAGAGCACTTACGATGGTTAGGTTTATTAAATGTTCCGTCTAAATAAAATTGCTCTTATCAAAGCAAAGAGGTAGTGGAAGGTGCATATGATTTTTAACTATTATAGAAAGTTGATTGGTAGCAAATTGTAAAAGCTCTCTTAGTTTTCGTCCAAAAATCTTTGTAATATTGGAATTTATTAAACATAAAATTTCAATCTTTTAAATTTTTTTCTATTATTCGTCTTTTTTTTGGTGAATTTGAACACTGCTTATTGCCGCAGAATTAAGTTTGTTTTGTCCCTTGGTAACGGAGATTTTGGTTTCAGCTATGGCCATACCAAAAATTGTTATATCACGGATTTACTAATTTTGTTTCTCAGTCTAATCATACAAGTGATAGAGTGTAGCATGGTTGTTGCTGTATATGTGAAAAAGCTAGGCGCTGTGTTGTGATTAGAGAGGTTTGGTGTCAGCTGAACAAAACTCACGCCTTCTATTGAAACATACATTTTTTATAACGGATCATCTTTCTAAACAATGAAATAAAAGTTCGCAAAGGTCAGTTATTAAAGCGTAAGGAAAGGAACGATGAAAACCTGAGTATAATTTAAATTCATTTTACATTATTTTTTTTCATTCCAATCGGAACAGTTTTGTACGTTTTTAAATCTTTTAGCCATTCGTTCCATGTTTTTAACTGCTCTTTCTCCATTAGTTTAAATACAAAATCTCGCTCAAATATTGCTTTAATCGGAAAATAAAATAAAATCAAAATACATGATATTCCAGGGCACATGAAATATTTAGATCAATGCTAAAAATCTCAGTAAAAATAATAAAAAGTTCGTGAAATCAAAGTAATGAATAGTATTAGAGATTAGTAAGAACCCCAAAACCTTGCTCTCCATAATAGTATTGCAGGTTGAATTGTGAGAGAAATAAATCACTATGAAAAATTACCAAAATGAACTCACCTGTGTGGTTATTTGCTATTCTCTAGCAATATATGCAAAGCATTATTTCTGCATGGTGGCATCAACGAATTGATAATTTTAGAACTGCTCCTTTTCTTTATAAACTTCAACTAGAAAAGAGGGGACTTCATAGCGCGCTTTAAAAATACGATTCTTCTCACTGGAGATGATTCGTACGACCTTTAAATAATATGGTGATTATTTAAAAGTAAAATGTTGGCAAAGTTAAGCCGTAAGCGAGTTTGACGAGGCCTTTGTACTTTAGAGAATTTTACAAGAGGGAAGAAACTGGTCAAATTATGGAAAACTTTCACTCTGACGACAAATTTAATCAGTACGTAAAACTAAAGTGTGAAAAAAGCGACACTAAAAATCATTAAAGTAAAGCGAGAAAAGGTTTCTTAACAGCGTAAATATTAAAAAGTCTTATAGAATTTAATTTTCACAAAATTCTTCCCAAAATACGAAAACAAACCTCGAGGAGTGGCATTTTCTCATCTAACTAAAAACAATTTCAAACTGAACAAATGTCATTAACGACAAGTAATCTTATCCAAAAGAATGAATAAGAGGCATTTTAAGAAAAGGAGATTTACAAAGACTCAGAAAGGGTCGGTCAGGTGTAACACAGGATAAAATTTTTGAATAGATCTCTACTTATGCTTTAGCCTACTACCTAACGCTTAAAGAAATGCAATAACAAAAAAAAATCTTTTTGCACGTAAACATTAAATCCATGGCACATAAATGGACACAAATACTGCTACATTATTTAATTGTGAGGATTCACATTTAAATCTAATATTTAATAAAGCGTCTATTATATAGAATTCTGATTATCAGATAAGCTGCCAAGGGTTCACAATCACTAAGCCTCATAAAGTTCAAATTTCAACAAAGGGAGAGACGGTATATTTGGAGCTTTGAATGTTTCATCTTCCTATGTAATATGTAAGTGTTATGCTTATTAAAATAAGAGTAAATAGGAGTGTAAGTGTGATCCAATCCTATTAACTTTGATAGACTGTGTAAATTTAGATTATAGAACAATCTGACCACATGATTTTGTAGTGTAAAGTGACATTAATTTGTGTCTGACTGACTGGCGTTACTTGTTATAGTGATAGGTGGTGTGTTAGGGCATAGAGCTTTAGTAGAGTTTACGTCCGCAAACACTATTTTAAGTAAATGTGAAAGATCTTTAAGACTTCAGTAAAAATATTAATTAGTTGAAGTTGGAAATTAAGGCAGAATCAAAAGTGAAAAACCATAGACGTAGATAGAAAGTAATGTGAGACTGAAGTTACGTAAGATAAAAAAGGTAGGTGTGAAAAAATGGATAGAATAAGGGTTAAACAAATATAAAAAGAAAGTATGTTGTGTAAATTATGACCGTTCGTGTGCTAGATATGCAAAAATAAAATGAAAAGTTATAGATTTACGATGTAAAATGTTCAAAGAATAGAAATTAGGGATACATAACAGTGTGTATGAGTATATCAGAGAGATTCCTATGAAAGCATATAAGGACACGTAAGAGAAGTGAGAGGATTGAAAACAGAGTGAGAAAACAGCAAGGGAAGGAGGGAGAATCTTGAGATAGGATGAAGAGACTGGTTGGCAATATTCTAGATTGTAATCGAGGGTACTTGTAAACAATGATAGGGCTAAATTTATAAGTTAAGAGTAAGTTACTAAGGTATACGCTGGAGGTAAGGAAGACAAAGCGACTATCATTATACCGTGAAATGTTTGACAAATCGAAGGCAGCTGAGATATATTATATAATCAAAAGAAGTAATAGATTTTATAACTTAATATGGATTATATCTAGAGTGCTCTTGATGTACGGACTTTGTAAGTTGATCTTTGCAATAAAAGGATAAAGAATGGTGTAATAATATCATCCTATAAGAGAAAATAAAAAATTGGTGAATGAAAAGGATACATGGGCATAAGTCGGACGAGTGTTATAGACACTCCGATAAATAGTGATTCCGTGATCTGGAGTTTATTTTAAGCTTCAGGTTTGCCTCTTATTCATTTACGGAGCTGGTTTGGAATTGACTCGTAGCCTGGGAGAGAAGAGATGAGAGATTGATGAATAAACGATGTAAATAAGCTGAAAGAATTCATAATAATTCAAATCATTTTGAAAAATACACAGTGTCGTAGGGCGATCGTTAAGGGGATATGCCAGAGAATCGGAATAGAGATCCCAATGTGAGGGTTAATAAACAAAATCGAGTGCGGTTGGCTTAAATAATCAATTCTTAGAGGTTCTGTGTTTTAGAGAAACTGATGGTAGAAAAAATATAACTTTACTATATACAAATACAATAGTAAGAGCACAAGTAAATAAATGACAATACAAAAAATGAGACCCTGGCTACCAAATGAGGTGGGGTAGGGGAATATATAATGACTCTACGGGTATGAGTGTCCGAAAGTCCGAGAGAGGATGTACGGTTATTGCTTCCAGGGGAATGTAGGGAGGATGCAAATGATGGGGAGACACACGTAAAGCATAATTGACTGGAGGTCTGGATACGACGAGTTAGCAGGGTGCTGCAAAGTTCTACTTGCAAGATTCCTTCGTCTTTATCCTCACAGATAAATAGGCGAGGGAGTATTCCAGTCGTCAACGAAGTCGATACCCAAGTGATAGATGCCTTTCCGTGACTATCATCTGTCGGGTGGGAAATCTAGCCTTAGGTCTGAGCAAGGCCGGGTAGAGATGACATATTGCGTTCGAAGCTTGAAGCCATTGGCAGGCGAAAGAGGGTGTACGAGACTGTACGTGGCTGCTAACCAAGACGGGGCTGTATGGTATTAGTTTTTTAAAGCTTTTTTCGAGGTATTTCTACTGCCTCGGCGGAAGTCGGTCGCCTGGGTCTCCCAAACGGTTAAACGGGGATCTCATTAGACGTGCTGTGCCAGGGAGGAGCGGGATTGTCTTGGCTGCCTCACAGCCTTGGGCAAAGGTCCTTAGTGGCGTAGGTCTAGAGCCGATCAAAGGTTGAGACGAGAAAGAAATAGAACCCGAACGGATAACAGAGTCGTGCAAAGTTTCTCGCTGCTCCCTTGGGGCTGTCTGACCGTGCAGTTGCATCTTCACAGACGGCATAGGAGTTGTTTGGTCTAGGAAAGGGGGATAACCTTTTCTCTTTGACACACAGTAATATTAGCAAAATGTTTGAGTATTGTTTAACTATAAATTTGCTATCACAACAAACTAATTGCATAATTTGTGCATCTAGTAAATATATACATATCGGTTAAAGAAATAGTTAGAGAAATAGGGTTGAAAGGTTTTGTATTTTATAAAGTACAAGGTCAGTCAATATCATAGTGAGATTTTTCCTTCTAGATATAGAGAGTTTCAGATCACAGCAGCCCAATCTTTCAAGCAGAAGGTATTCGTAGGCGTTTTAAATCTTTAGTAGAATTTATCCTGAATATGAGGTTTTCTGTACGGATTCGGACTCATAAGGAAGAAAAATATTTATCATGAATTCGTGCATTTACCGAGATTTCATTGTATATGCACCCTTTTTTTTGTCAGGACGTTTTCCTGAACAGAGAAAAGGAAGGTTTATAAATATTAATTTGAGCACTTCTTTCTATTCTTAAAGAAAAATCAGGGGCAATAGTTTGCATTGTAAGTAAAATTGAATTATCAGATTTGCTTTTAGGTCGGTAGTTGAAATTTATCAATGGCAAGTTCGAAGCCATTGTTCCTGTAAGGGGACAACTGAAACGATGTCTTTCTGAATAAGTATTAGGAATCAGAAGTGTCATTGGTCTAATATTTTTATGCAGATATGTAAATTTGATAAATCACTCGAGATTTGGTAAAACTAGGATAAAGACGAGAAAGAAAGGTGCACCCATTTTTAAAATAATTCCCTTGCTCCTTGCTCGATCGTCAGTCAAGAATAACTCATTTCCTGCCCTACAATTGATGTGAAGCTATTCTTGAAGATGTAATTTATGAAAGAATTAATTACAGAGAGGGTATTTTTTCAGCACATATTTTCTGCTTTTTCTGCTTTGTATTTTGAGAAAATTTAAGGAGGTATATTTGTGGACTTCAAATTCGTGCCATTGTGCGGAATATGGAATTTGTCAGAAGGATGAATAACAAGGAGAATACAGCGTAGCTATTGTTCTTAGCAGTTATACAAAACTCTCTTGGTAAGAAAGCCTGCTAACTATGAGAATTGGGTTGATCGAATGTTTTTCGATAGATGCAACATGAGTGTCAAGCATCATTTCCTGTTTACTTACCTTTCTATTTCCCGAGAGAAACTTAGAATTAAAAGGGATGAAAGGAAGAGTGCTTCATTTAATTCTCAGTGATGATAGAGGAGCGTTATCATCGGCGATAGGACAGACATGATGGCGGACTGGTGCTGAAGTATCATAGGAGATTATCACCACAAAGCCTTCCAACACAAGAGCCCCAGGCGCAAATTCTTGTATATCTCGATTGTATCTGTATACATTAATATTTTTAATGAATCAGTACAGACTTCAGATTTGGCTAGGAGTAATAAACATTTTTGTTGTATATGTCTTTGATTTACTTTCCTTTGTTTCTAATTAGTAATAAAATAATATGTGAATAAAAGATTAGAAAATTTCATAATGCAAAATACACTGAATGTGAATTACATTTTTTTATTGAAAAAAATGCTAATGTTTGAGGGGCAAGAATAGTTTTGGTAAAAATGTTATTTAAAATGTAAATTGTTAAAATTTACATTTTTACGGGAAATATTTATACATGCCACTATAATAGCCCTCCTAGTGAGGAAGTATTACCAACAAGTTTTTAATTTTAAATGACGACAGTAAGGATAAGAGCGAGTCCATTGATGGATGGTCTAGTTCATCGATGGCTAAATGTAAGACCGAGAGACCATTTAGAGAGTAGAACGTATTCCTGGATGTGAGAGGCCGTGTAAATTAGCAAAAACATTCCAGAAGAAAGCGGGAGGCACATAAATTCGAAAACTGTCGGTCGAAACATCACAGCACAAGAAAACACTTAACTCGGGATAAGTAACATTATAAAGGAAAGGGAATGTTGAGAGGAATGCTTAATGAGTGTACTCAGTTCTGCTTCACTGTCTTGTTATCTATGAAAAAGCTTCCAATCGAGGTGAGGACGGTAAACAGAAGCAATCACAATTCTGGAAAGGGAATCGGCTGCTACGTTGTCGGTGCCGTTGATGTGGTAAATAGCGGAAGTGAACTGAGATATGAATTCCATCTGACGAAGGGCACAGAGAATGCTCGCTGGAATTTGAGTGGAACATAAATGTCAAAGGTTTATGATCCGTTGGGATATGAAACTCCCATCCTTTGACGAAGTGACAAAAATGGCAGAATCTGAGATAAATGGCGAGAATTTCTTTGCCAACGGGGCTGTACCGATTCTCAGCTGGTTGAATTTTTTCGAAAAGAAAGCAATGTAGGTTCAAACGTTTTTGACTCTGCTGCAAGACTGTGCCGCCGTCAAATCTGCTGCATCTATCATTAAACCTGTTTCAGCATCAGGGACAAGATAATGAGGACGGGTGGTTTCCTTCAAAGCCTTTTCTTCTTTCTCGAATGCCGCACTTGCGAAATCAATCCACTCGACGGAGCTTTTCAACACCTTTCTTTGCTGCTCGCAAAAAGTCGTTGAGGGGCTTTAGAATAGCTGCAAAGTCCTTAATAGACGTATGGTAAAAGTGGACCATAACAAGGCACTGCCTGAGCTTGCGTTTAGAGTCAGGGCGTAGAAAAGCAGTAATAGCAACTCTCTTCTCTGTAGTAGGATGACGCTGTTCGCACAAATATGGTGTGAAAGGAAGTCAAATTCTAGGACACTAAACAGAATTTTTGAAACGTCGGGTTGCTCGACAGGAACCTGGTGAAAATCTTTCACTATGTCAATCTTTGAGAAGATTATTCGGGTATGTAGATTTACTGTACAATCCTGTAGGTGATGAAAGGATAACTGTCGGGAATGATAATGGCAGTAAGGGCGCAAAATTCACCGCGCCGGCGCCATTCTACAGTCTTTTTGGGTACCATGTGAAGTGCAGAGGACCAATTGCTCTTGAAACGTCTGATAATCCCGAGATACAACACCTGCTAGAATTCCTCCTTCACTTTTTTTTAATCGTTCTGGCTGAAGTCTTCGTAGTTTTTTGTTAGATAGGAGGTCCGTTGGTGGGGAGGTGATAGGTCAAGCTATGCTTGATCTCAGGTGGCTGGCCGATTGGAGTGTGGATGGCAAAGAATTGTTTCAAGAGGCTTTTTAACAAAGTCGACGGCACGACGGCGTAGATATCGGTAGATTCCCTAAGCTCATGAAATTATGATATCAAGTGAGTTGTCCTGATTTACTAAAGAGTTGTTAGTAAGATCGACACAAAGCTATGAGTACGGGAGAAATAACCGCTTAAGATAGATAGGAGATTTTTTCTGCACGGCCGAAAGAAGTAGGCTTACTTTAGCACTAGTATCGATCAGAAAAGTGAATTTCCTCGAGGGGGACTGTGATTCAGAGTAGCGTGGAGCGCAAGTGTGAGATGGGTGGCGCTAGGAGCGGCCTATAGCCTAGCTTTCTGATTTGTGTTGACAGGGCAAATGCAGTTTGGAGCGTTTCAATCGAACATCGCATGGTAAAAACATAATGAAAATCATGATCGTTACTTTGAACGTGATTTTGAGCCGGATTGAGACCAAAACCTTTTCAGGCTATTCTTAACGAGACGCGTTACCTCCCCAATTTGTGCTTCCAAAAGTGTGATTCGTTTACCCTAATGTCTGGATATGAAACCGCTTGCAGGGCGAAAGCTTCGGCCATTCGATCACCCGTGTTGGCCAGTTTTTTCACGCTCGTCTTGAAATCCATTGCCGCGAAGATACTTTGCTATGATGGAAGGAGCTTTTATAGAAAGAGCTGTAGAAAAGGAGGCTTATCGAAGGCAGCCACTTGTGTACCAATTATAATTAATAGTTAATTGTAGGTGGTTTGCAGCGCAATGAAGAGAACGAGAGAAAAAGAGAGGAAATCCTTCTCGTAGGAACAGCTGGCAAAATTCTGATAGGACTTTTCATAAGATTACGATCCCTCAACCGTGACCAGAATCTGTCTTTATATTTAGAAGATAGGGAAGTTGATGGGCACGACACTTCTCAAATACTGTACTAGCATGACCTGCTTTGAGATCAATATTTTCCAAAAAAACAAAGATAGTTGTTACTGGATTGCCCATGACGGAAATGAATTCATCATTAAATAATTTGGGATAACAAAGTTTAAGGCCAATCCTGACGATTTGCAAAAGCGATTCTCATAGTCTAGCAGTATCTCTTCCCATAGTGAAGACCAGTAAGTATTCGATTAACTTAATTTTAGGTAAGATAATTTGACATAATAGAAAGAGTTTACGTTCAATTCCCATTTCCTAATCAGTGGTATTAAAAGAGACCTACAAAAAATTCAATTTTATATCAGATGGTATAAAACAAAGATTTCAGTGCTAAATTTGCGCCGATTAAAAGTTTCCCCTATTATAAATGCTCTATAGGTAGTTTAATATATTTAGATCTTTGTAATTGAAATGTGACAGTCATGCTAGAAAGGCACATGATGACAACCACAGGATAAATAAGCACCTGCTATTATTTCACTACACATTTATCGTTATCACAATTTTTTTGTCCTCGCTCTATTTATTTGGTGTGTGTGTGCTTGCGTCCACTTATGTTTTCCAGCTCAAACCTTTAGATCTACAAGAGATCTATCCATAATGTAAAAAAAAGGAGGGGAGAGTATCAGAGTAGATGAAAAATGTCTAATTTGAGTATCAGTAAAACAAATTTTGTATATTTATTAAAGTTTTAAGATAAATTAATACTTATCGATTATATTCTTAAACGTATCAACTGAAGTACTTACAACTGTAAGTTAGTCCATAATAAAGTAAACCAATACCAGAAACAAATGCGATACTTTCTTTGTCACCGCTAGATTATCTATTTCTAACAGCAACTCAAAAATTAATATATAAATCCGTTTAGTATGTTAAAGACCTTAATTAGTTGACCGTCCAAACAACCATTTTCCTCTGAATAAACAGATTAAAATCCCTAAGATTGTCTTCAGGGATTAATTTGTTGCTCTAAGCTGAAGGCAATCTAAGTTTGCAATGCCCTTTTGAAAATAAGGATGCAATAAATTTAACTGCTTGCTCTAAATGAGGTTTAACACAAGCCCTATTAAATTGAAGAATAATATATTTTGATTTTAATGCAAGAATCTAAGCTATATAACTCAGTGCTCAGTTTACTCTTTGGAATGCTACAATAAATTACTTAGAAGCTTTTACGGTTTTCAAAAATTCGACCCCTAAATCTTTTTCAACAGTCATCGCATTTAGATCATGAAAACGCATGTTGTACATACATCTGCTGGCGGTTTTGGTGAGTTTGCTGAATAAATTTTCTATGCAACGATTCAGCACATTGTATATTTTCGCAGTCGTCTCGATAATTTGCTATGCTAGCTAATTTCGTACCATCCACAAGCTGTGAAATATTAGATAGTAAATTATTTTCTACGTCATTAATATACATTATAAAACTAAAGGTCCAAAAAGAATCCTTGAGAGACACATAATTACCGATGTCCAACTCAATATACTGCCATTAATCGGCAATCTTTATCTGCAGTAAGCTGGTCAGTCTGATATATACTTCCATAAGAGTGGCAAAGATAAGCTCGTAGACATATTTTGCCGTTCTAGGCTGATATTCACATTTTAATAGGGAAACAGGATTTAGCTCCGCTAAACAAGCTTAGTCTAACTTCCCGTTGACAAGACAAATACGCCAACCTGTAGAAGCCGAAGTTTCGATAAAATGACTTCTACCTCTTGCTAAATGATAACATAACTTTATGGAGTATTGCCTCAAATATGAGTGTAAGCAGTGTTTGCTTCAGTTAATGATGGAAAACTATTTTCTCTTTTTTAGTTTATTGTTCTATAGGGGGGGGGGCATATTTGTTATAACTTTTCTTATTTATCAATATCATTCTTCATCTCTATCTTTTATCGTCCAATTTATTTATTTCTTCTTGTGGTAAAGTTGCCCCTTGAAACATTTGTCTTCCATTTATCTGACTCTTTGGTATTCTTATTGGCTGGGTTAATTCTTGATCTTCGATTTTTATTTTCTTGATGTATCTTTATATTAACTTGCATTTATCTTGATGTGATGATTCCTTCCAAATTCTTGATCACGTGATGATTTCCTCTTAATTCTTGATGACGTGATAATTTTTTCTTAATTCTTGATGATGTGATGATTTCTCTTTGATTCTTGATGACGTGGTGATTTCTTGTTGATTTGATGAGTTAGCCCTTGAAATCGTTTTCTTCCGTTTTTCTTTCTTGAGGCGATCCATTTTATCTTGAGTCTTCTTGAGTGGTCCTTAAAGCGTTTTCCTTGATTTCCGCTTTCTTCGTGAATTTTCTTTGTAAAAATTTCGATCGCGGGTCTTTGAATCCAAATCCCAGCACTCTAGCCGTCACGCTACGGCGAGTCCGTGGAGAGTTGATAATTCAATGGGCTATTTATATTATCGATTTGGAAGGAATTTTTCTCTGATACATCTTCGCACCCCTACAGTTCCATTAATAGTAAGGCCTTTAAGGCAGGGCCTACTTTTAAATATCAGTTACCCTAAAAACAACCTTGTAAGCTCAGAATAGCATACTTTACAGCAGAGTTTGTACAAATAGCTCTCGAACTCAAAGATACAAGCTCAAATCCACTTCCAAGGGAAATAATAGCAGACTCAACGGGTAGAGAAAGTTATGAAAAACAGCGAGAACTTTCTCTAAGTAGAGCTCAATCATATATTAAATATGGTACTAGTACTAATGTTTCTTTGTTGTTCGTTATGTTAATATGGATAAAGGTCTCATTTCTGGGTTTACGTAAAAGAATTCTTCTTTATAATGCTCTGGGTAAAGATTTTTCATATAAACCACAGTGGTGTGGCTATTCACCGCATGAAAGATACACAACCTATGGCCAAGTCCTGAGCAGTTTCCGATATCTTGACTCTACATGTTACCAGGTTGAGGTTGGTTAAGTTAGGTTGGATAATTTAAGCCACCATTTGGTCCATGGATTCAGTCTTAAGACCAAATTGTCCTTTGCACATTAAAATCTCTCGTGCTTCCTTTTTGAGGAATCTTTGTAAGCTATTAATTGGTTTGAACAACAGAAACCTTTCCAAAGTAAAGGGAGTTATTTCTTTTATCAGACAAACTGGACGAGTTATACGAAAAACAGGGATGGTAAAATAAGGTTATTTAACCTATCTAGAACAACCATAAAATATCTCACATAAAGACGATTCGACGCTAAGGCTGAGACATTCTTCATTAATATCACAGCAATTCATGTGGCATGACCGATGTTCTATTATTAAGTATGAGAATCTATATTAATCATATCTACTATATGTGTAGGTATTGAGGTGTTTAGAATTGTATTTTATTGAACAAATCCGTGGCAATCAGTAAATAAACACTTTCTAGCCTTTTGAGAGAATTTTTCTAAAAAGACTTGACTCTAAAAAGACTTGACTCTAAAAAGACAAGTCTAAACAGCGGCTAATTTGATTAAATGTGATAAGAATCAGAGAGCTCTTAACGGCTTAAGTGAATTCGACGGACGAAGAAAACAAGTCTCAAATAAATTGATGAGAACAATTCAGAAAACAATAATAATAAGTGACAATTGAGAAAATAAGATTAGTTAACACGGCTTTAATTATAAAAGTAAGACAAATCTTGAATATCGGCAATTTTTAGACGTTGTAATGATCGGCAACCCCAGTGTATTTGAAGTTATTTTAGCTTTGCAAGCTAATACTTGGGTCGGCTGATCTTAACAGGCCAATTCTGACAATGAAAAAATAGATGTATGGAGATAAATAAATATCAGCAACTCCTCAAAGAAATTAAATAGTACAAAAACAACAAGGAGTAACAACAAGGAAAGAAGGTACCCTAGGAGACCTTACGGTCCATTCAAAGAGGGTACCATTGGACTTGCAATCGAGCGGGCACAAGGCTGCTCAATTGTTTTGCGTCCCTAAACGGCCACTTTTCAAGACCTTGTCTAGTCTTGACTTATACTGGCCACAAGATTCACTGTTGACAACTTCCACTGGAAGTGCGTTCCACTTACCGCAGATACTGTAGGTGAAAAAATTTCCACACAGATTGCAGTTGTAACGCTTCAGTTCAAGTTTAAAGCCGTGATTGCGCGTTCTGTTCTCACTCAGTGTGAAAATATCCCGGTAGTCAACATTGTCGAACCCTCGAAGTATTTTGAAAACTTCGATGAGCTGACCACGCAGTCTACGGGTTTCCAGCGAGAACAGATCTAGTTCCCTTAGTCTATCCTCATAACTTTTATGTCGGATAGAGGGAATCAGCTTGGTTGCCCTGGCTTGTACGCGTTCCAATCTCGCGATGTCCTTTCGCAAGAAGGACTCCAAAATTGTACGGCATACTCCAGGTGCGGTCGGACAAGTGAGTTGTACAGGCACAGTACAATCTCCTGGTTCCGATAACCAAACTGGCGCTTAATATAGCCTAGCATCCTTTGGGCCTTTTTATCCGCCTCAATGCACTGTTTCGAGAACTTGAGGTCACTAGTGATTGTTACACCCAAGTCCTTCTCAGTGTCGGTGGATTCCATAGCAGTGCCCTTAAGGATATACTGAGATTGGGGGTTTCTGTCGCCGATATGGATCACTTTGCATTTCCCCACGTTAAAAGGCATTTGCCACGTGTCCGACCACTCCCCAATCTTCCCAAGATCTTCCTGCAGGCGGGCAGTGTTTCCCTCCTTTGCCTCGTTCATACCAAGCTTGGTATCGTCGGAAAATTTGGAAATCTTGGCAACCATGTCACCGTCCATGTCGTTGACGTAGATGATGAATAGTAGTGGTCCCAGGACAGAACCTTGAGGCACCCCGCTAGTAACGGGCACCCACTCAGAAGACTGTCCATTCACCACCACCCGTTGCCGTCTGCCACTTAGCCAGTTCTCGATCCAGCCGGCTACCTTTCCGTCTATGCCTAGCGCTCGCACTTTCCGGAGAAGGCGACGGTGTGGTACCTTATCAAAGGCTTTCTGAAAGTCTAGGTAGACCACATCCACCGCCTTGTCCCGATCGTGCTCACTGAAAATGAAGTGGAAGAATTCCACAAGGTTCGTCAGGCATGACCATTGCCTTCGGAAGTACATACATATATATATTCATACGAGCTTAATTCTTCACATAATTTGCTAAGAACGCATCCCGTAAATATGGGGCGTGCAACGTACCAATATATTATCAAACCCCTTACTGTTAAAAAACACTGGCAGTTATAAACAGGATGAAGCAGCATGGATAATTGAGAATTAAAATGAATTCCGGACAGAGTGTAAGACTGCAATAAACTAGACAGTATGTTCATCAATACGAGATAAATGAATGTTAACGTGTCAACAAATGTCTGCGGAAAATACAAAAAAACACTTGGAATTGTAAGAACTCTTTCTTTTTTCCGATCCAGATTGTTAACTTAAAAATGGATCGAAGCCTTATTCATTTGGTGTGAAGACATGTCTTACTCAGTGTAAATTTCTTAAATCTTTCAAGAGTAACAGCAGGGGACGTTTTTTTTCGTGCAAAATGCACAAATTACTTTGAAAATGTCACATTCAGCAAGGTGATGCAGGATTGATTTTTCAAATTGAAGAATCATTCTTTTTACCACAACACTAAGTACCATAGGAACGAACATCAAATGAGCTGGTATGGGTTTTGGTCTTTATGATACAGGTACAGTGGTTTTTTAAGGTTATAAGGAAAAAATGGTCAGGCTTGGAACAGTTATTCATAGTGACCTGTGAAAAGCCTACTCAAATATTTAACGTTACCTCAGTCTTGAGCATCATACAGTCAACGATCCAATAAGTTTTGCGACCCACATACAGCTGTGGACAGACAATCAATTTATATATATTGGGGAAGCATATATCAGCTATAATGAGCATGCAAGTTTGCAGAAGGGAATTTTTACATGCATATCTTTAAAATTTATGCAAAGAAAAAGAAATATACATGAAATATTTCAGGATTTCTGCAGGGTTATTGCTGGTTTATATAATCAAATTTAACTTCATATTGTTAAAAGTTCACTTTTTGGAATCTGAAATTATTTTTAATAAAAAAAAATGATTACCTTGTTATTTAATAATCCTTGATTGATTAATCATTAATGTTAAAAAATTTTAGTCACAAATTTAGTAAAGAGGTTGTGGTTCTTTACAAGCTAATATGTGGGCTAGCTAATCTTTACATTGTTACGATGTGGTTACCGATCTTTACAAAAATCAAATTATCTTTAATCAGTTAGGCAACTCATGGGCTTGCTTGATTAAGTCCAGCTACTGTTGCATATGACCTTAGTGGTCTTGCTATCTAAAATCTTCCTTGGCAGATATGATCCAAGACCCACAGGGCTAAGACCTGTGTTAGTTAATTAGCGTGGTAATTTATTAAGAAATATTGATTCTTAATATCTTGGGAACATAAATGTTTAGTTTTCCGAGTCTATCTACCTCGCACAAGCGAGGAAGCTAGGATGTCAAAAAATGAATGCCTTTCATATTACGACGAATAAAAGAGCTTTCTCGAATTCTGTATTTTGTATCAATACTAATATTACATGTTTCAAAGAAACTTTGGTAATACATGCACTAATTTTAATTTACAAAACTGTGAGAGTAGGAGATGCTTCTTCATGCCATTGGGCAAATACCCGTAACGTGACATGCGACAAAGGATACTATTACTGATCTATATTTGATCATTCTTATCAATCGTCTATAATCTAGCACCTTCCTAACATATTAGTGAAATAAAGTGTGAGTGGGATATTCATCACATGGAAACTTGTGTTGGGAAGATTCAAAATTTGGCAACACGGGGAACTCCTTTATTAGATCCCATTTTTTGTATTTTTATAATAAAGAATCATTTTACACTAAGATAAAGTTATATATTATTTGGAACAACATTTCTAAGATGTTTTTGGCTAGTGAAATAATAGAAAAATCTTTTGGCGTAATATGATTTTAGCCTGGGTTTCTCTATGGAACTTTGGTAAACTCCAGTGAGTGAAAAACGTGTTTGGGATAAGAGGAGTCATTTCTCCTCTCAGTGGGTTTATCTTACTCTTATATGCCCACCCTTCTCCAGCAATCAACCTTTCGTCTGATTTTGTTTGGAATTCTCCTTTAAACTTCGTCCATGGATTTCACTCTCTGTAACTGGTTGGCACTTTACTTGCATATTCCATTTGGCTGTTTACCCTCTTGAATATCTCGAAATTTGTATTTCTCCAAGGTTATTGATTCCTGTCTTTGTTTTTTTTTACTTTTTTGTCTATGATTATCTCTTGTAGAATAACCATATTTTTCCTTTTTAGTTGTGTTTAGATTTGTTTAGGGGGACGTTGTTTAGCTAGGTTTTTGTTGCTAGAAAAATATCAACTTCTCTTGATATTTAGTCGTTACTCATCGTATTTTGCCAAATAAACGACCTTCTTAAATTGATTCATTTTGTCCCGGTTTGGTTGTGTCGAATCGCAATTGAATGACTTCCCTTCTGAAGTCCATTAGATCCCGACAACTCTCCTTTTTCGAAGAATGGAAATAATTAGGGTGACTTTCCAAATCATTAGAATGGTTTAAAAGATTTAAAAAAATTTTTTTAGTTAATCTATGAGGAAATTTTAGGTCCAAGTTAATTATTGGGGCTATAATAACTCCTTGAGTCTCGTCTACATTCTACCAAGACCTAACGCAGTTTGGTTGAGAGTTTCCCCTGTTTTGTCCACACATAAAAATTAAATTCTTATCAATCTCTCCTTATGTATGTATAGCGTGCCACTCCTTCACCTCATTTTATTGGAATTAAGCATAGTATAAAGAATTGTCAGCTGCACGTCGACTAAGGCGCGAATACGGAAAAAATTTAGGTTGCAAACATTTTTATGTTTAATAATCACATGAATTTATCACTATTCTTGATCTGGATCAGGAACTCATTAATCAAGGCCGACTCTATCAGAATTCTAGGATTTCGCCATTGAAATTTGAACCCTAAGGCATACCAATATACGTACACATTAAGGACATCAAAAGGCACCTGTGGCATCAAACAACTACCCATGGGGTTGAACTCTGAAATTTAATAACTTAAGCACTTTAGTGAAATATATTTCTCATCATTTCTATCTAAGATTTAAGAGAAATCACTTCTCACACCTACAAAATAACAATGGATACGGTACCACTGCCTTTACCCCCGAACAGAGCACAAATGCACAGAACGTCGATAAGCCAGACTCAATTCCTACTCCCATTCAAATCACTTTATTGTGGTGTAAAATAATTGTGCCTCATTCCAGTTGATTTCACCTTTTCGTCCTCTTAAATTGTAAGGCTAGAAGATTTGACGATTTGATCTTAAACCCGTCCTTTATTGCTTTTATTCCCTGAATATTTTCCTCCTATATTGTTTTATATAAATTTAGTAATAATCAACATCATTGATAATAAAGGCAAGGTAATGTGAGAAAAAGGACGGCAAATATTAAGGCTGAATATTTTTCCGAGTTGTATTATGTGCGATTGGAAGATGAAGTGAATAGGAATATTTCTTTCCAGTTGTAAATATCATGAGCTGTATGGACGCAATAATTGTGCAAGAGTGTGTTATTGCTGTGAGAGTTCTGAATAAAGAGTGGACGGATGTAATAGAGGATGATTGATTGAAACGGTATAAGAGAGTGGTGATTGTATTATGGAATTGAAAAGTAGAAGTGTTTTGAAGCGCTTGAGAGTGGAAGATTGCGTGAGCACTTGATGAAATAACCCTGTGATGGTACCGTTTTAAAAGAGCAAATGATTAAAAGGTGAAGCAGAAGAATTTCTGACTGGAAGTATAAGAAATATATGAGTAGTTGACGAATTGATAGAGGATGAGTAATGTTAATTATGAGAATGTTGGGGAAGGGGTAGGCTCAGTTATTTGCACTGTAGAGAGGGTTCAAGAAACAAAGGAACAGGATGCAAAATGTATACTAAATTGGTTTACCTGGTTAAAAGGGATGATCGGGTTATGTGTTAACATTTGATATATTCTGCGAATTTACAGCCAATATAGAAAACCGGTGGAGGTTATGAATGTATTTATAGTGGAAGAAAAGTGTTTGATCTCGCCATGACTAATTAATATACTTATTGGTGCATTCCTAGGAGAATAATGAAAAATGGAGATTAATAAGAAATGTTGAGATGTAGGTTCTTTCTATTTTACAAAATGCTAATTAAACGGTTTGAGAGAGCTGAGAATGGGAGGGTTTGAAAATGATGATCAAAGTACTTAGTATGGTATGTTAAGGAGGGACCAAACAGTAAATACTCTAGAAAATGAGCAGTGTGGTGTTTAGGGTTTAAGATGGCGTTAGGTACTATTTAAGAATGCATAGAGGTGCACTAAAAAATTGCAATGCCTAAAGAAAATTAGATGTGTTGGGGATAAAAGTGTAAGTGATGATGTGAGAAGATGTCAGAGGCGATAAAAGCGTTAATGAGTTGTAATGTTTTGAGTGTGAAATGGACTAAATAGATGTATGATAGTATGCTGGTTCCACTTGGTATGATGGAAATGAGAGTGAGGAAGCAATGAGAAAGAAAGATTTAGAGTGAGAAAAGTGCAAATGATTAATTTGACAATTTGTCAAGGTAGATGTAGTGAGGTACGACTGGATTGGATGCAGTTATGGGAAGAACACTAGTGTAAATGATGTCCTGACAAAGTGATTTGATATGCTATTGGAATGTAGGAAGCATGGATTGAAATAAATTTAAGAAGGAATTAGGGTATGTTAGTGTGAATTTCTTGGTGTGAATTTCTTGGATGTCCGTGAAAGAGATGAGTTGACTATGTGCATGAGCGTTTGAAAGGGGAGGAAACAACCGATGCTCAAGTGGAGAATATTTTGTATGGTAGGTCTGCATGGAGGGTGCTATTGGTGGCGTGCTTGATGCTTTCTAAACGAGATGCTACGACACCAAAGCCTCTATTTCCCCAAAGAACAAATTTGGCGTGGAAAAATGATTAGTAGTTTTTACTGGCAAGGGCATGAAAGGGTGGGTGAGGTCTGTAGTCTTTACTATCATTGATTTGTGCCCAACCCTAGTTTAGGGTTAGTGGTTACACATAATAATTATAATAATATTCACTAAATGCTATTTGGTCGAATGACTTTCAAACACGAAAATAAATTTTGGTGAATGAAGATTTCTATTTATTTGTCTTGCATCCCACCCTTTCTTTCAGTCTGACGTAGTGGTCATCAAATCTAAATACGAACACAGCCCTGGCTACATAGTACAAATGATTCCAAAGGAAGTGTGACTATCTAATTTTTTTATATAAAATACAAAATTCCCTTTCCTCTCTCGATCCAAATTCGAAAGCCGAAGCCACATCCGCCAAAGCAATAAAATCAACTCGAATTTCCAAATGAAATATGTCTATATCCTTCATGAATTTACCTTTCTCCTATATCAGCGTTTATTTTTGCGGGGACAACGTTACTGAATGCAAAACATATCATTTGATACCAAAAGAAATTCGTGACTCGGAAATATATTCAATGTAACTTGCAGAGGTCTCTTTACAGTCATATTGAATATTTTATAACAGGTAAGAGCTTGTGCTATCAAATGCAATGGGATATCATTTGGCTGAATGGCGGTGTTTAAGTAAAATAATGGATCCATGTTCTATGCTCATCGGAACTACGATGTTTTTTATTCACACTCTTGTGTTTATCCATGCTTAAGGTTTGCCCTTAAGATTACTAATGAACGGCATCATGCTTAGTGAACTATATTTCCTGTACATCTTTCCGAACTTAAAATTTCCATTTTACAATATGTAGTTAAGAAAAATCTGAAGTATTTATTTGTTGGATGTCACAATGAATGAAGTGTATCGTCTTTACAGACCAACGCTCACATTTTACAATTAGTGACTATTATAATAAGTGAAAATCCTGTGAAAATAATCCAAATATTAGTTGTTTCAATGTCTACTATAAAATATCATGATTGTACACAGTCAATTTGCTCATGGCCATACTTCCTGCCATTTGATCAAATCCTAAGAAAATTGAACTTGCTTACCTTCTCAATCCTAGATACTGAGATATGAATATCCTATTATTATGGCCGTTTCTTGACACCGGATATGTCTACACAATTTCTAGTCTCCTCTAAAGCTGCTGGAAGTAATTGTATGACAGTAGAAAATTTTTGCTTCATTGGATTCACCTCCGGCTTGAAATGAATTTTGAGAACATTCAATGTTATATTGTTTTACTCTGGAAGTTTACAAGGAAAGGGATGTTATTTTCTTTATTCAATCGACAAAATAATTCATTTACTACATCCGTTAAATATGCAAAATATTTTAGTAACATCTAAAAAAATATATATAATTTACTCAGGGGGAATTCTTACTGAAAATTATATCACTTTTAATACACTAAATTTAATCGCTTGACTTTAAGCAGCATTAAAACGTTGTGATTACATGAGAATTAATTACTGTCACCCTATATTTGAGATTGTGAACAGTCGAGTAAATAAGATGGTATTTAGGTACAGAGAACTTAATAGAAACTCAATGGTAAGTAAACTTAGCAGGGCAATTGAGTTGTACATAGGCTTCGGTTTGGTGTAACTTTACGATAGATAATAGAATGAAAAGTAAGCTACAGCCTTTGACCTCCTTGGCATGCAGACGACTGTTACTATCTTTATCAAAGGAAGAGGAGAAGATCTCAGTGTTGAAGCAGGTGAACCAATAAGGATTCCAGGAACTTTAAATGAACTCTGGCTTGCCTCAATCTTTAGTGACCTCAGTAATCATTCTGTCGACAAGATAGTTTCACTTATTATCATATTGAAAGAGACTGGTATTTCCAAAATTCGGAAAAGACTTTGGGTCTGTTTCGTAACAGGCCTGGCAAAGAAATAGGCATTCAAGTCTATAGTGAGGTAAAATTTAGGATATGGATTTAGCGGCTCGCATTGTAAATACAGCATGTAGGTTATGTTAGATTAGATTAGGTTCAGCTAAGATGTTAGTTTAAGTAAGGTTGAGTTATGTTTTGGAGCAAGGAACTTGCGCAAACTTATCGTAGAAAGTTTTTTCAATTAGTTATATCTTCTGTTTATATTTTAAACTTTTTGCCCAACCCCCAAAAAATCTGTAGCTGAAAACCCCTTGCAAAAATTAAATAAACCGTTGTCTCAAAAGATTACTTTGATTCTTCTAACCAGGTTTTCGTTTTAGAACTCAACACTTAAATTGCTTTTAATCATATTACAGCGCCTACTGCAATGCCAAGATACTAATGAAAGTTTCATTATATGTCCTTTTTTGCAAAGTAGCTCTTCTGAGCTAAACTAACATAACCTAACCTTAGCCTTAACTTAAGATAGACAGAATAGGGTGTCCGCTTAGTTTTTTCCCTAAAAAGGTTAGCGCCTTATCTTACCCTTAGTTTCGTCTACATATGCGTAGAGAGATTTTAGAAGATTAAAAGAGCATCAAATTTTTCCAGGTTTTAGTTATAGCAATGGAATTTTCCATGTTACATTATTCGCCCCTTTCGGAGGCTGTCCGTTTAAGTGGTGAGATTTTATTCTAGTGCCAATTTGAACATTTTAGATGTACATTTCTACACAGGGGAGGGAAAGGCAGCTACACTCATTTAGTTTTGCTAAACTTTATCTTGATGAGACTTGAAAAGAGGTTCTCACAAGAGAAAATCTGACCGAAAATAGTTTTATACACTTTGAAAAATTAAAGAAAATTAAATCTCTTTGAACGTAATAAAAGTATTTGGGAAATATATGTATATCAACGTCTTCTTCCAACAAAAACTGTATTGGCCCAGAAACTTCTTGCCTTCTTTTACAGTCTTACAAAGGATAAAATTTGTCAAATAAGACAGACCTCTCCTGTTTCTGCATCATGATCAAAGTGAAAAGAGATTCGTGTGTAAATCAGAGATAAAAAAAACAAAATCATTTTGGAGTCTTTTACTTGAATCTGCAGAAACTTTGCTCAGGATGAAAAGGCAATGTGATAAAGAGTCCGCAATTATATATAAACAGATTTTCAAATGGATTCTTAGGATGAAAAGAAATTAAAAACAAGGAAATAATAAAGAAGACGATGACAAAAAATAGACAGCAGGAATTATACAAAAAGCGATGGCATTTCATAATTAAAATAAAAGCTTATACTGTGAAAAATAATTTATTTACTAATTCCCATCACGAATGTTTCTGAGATTTAGCACATTCTATTGAACACACCTGAACCTCAATAACATAAAACACTTATCAAAACAAATATATAATATGCTGATTAAACATAATTCTAACATTCATTGTTACACTAAAATCTCAACTTTTGAGAAGAAGAGAAACTCTGATAGTGAACAAGACAGAATTTTACTTTAATAATGCATGCGAAAAATAGAAAGTATAGTCAAATTTGTTATATTTCTTTTATTTTCGAACCATGTATTTATAATTGCATATGTATGTATTCGTAGTTATGTTACTTAAATTTTTAGCATTCACTCACACTCTGTCACTCGTCGATATTTGGGTAGAGATTTTATTTATATGTCTTTACCCTTTGGTATCTTCCTTTAATCATCCTTTTCTGGTAATTAATTTCTATTTTCACACCAACAGTTTTGAATCCTTTCTTTGTACGTAGGCGTAGCGTTGCTTAATTTTCTCATATATATATATATATATATATATATATATATATATATATATATATATATATATATATATACTATTCTTATAAAGCTATTCTTTATTTATTCCTTGTGAATGAACTGAATAAAGTTCGAAAGTATTTGGAATCCGCTCTTAATTTATCATGTGGATCTTGTGAGACTTTTGCATTTATATACTGTAATTGATTTGTTCCTCGGGAATCTGATACGTAGTAGGAATATGAAGACCCAGGAGATTACATTAATAAATTATTGGCTGGACGTTTCGGACCTTCGCTAAGACCATCTTCAGCGACTGTATCGACTAATGAGATGAAATATTAACGATAACAGTTGAACACCTAGAAACATGCATTATATAGTTTAAAATTTTACATGTACTCGTATGACCAGCCACAGTCGCTACGTAGGCCAAACTGGCTTACAACTCAAATACAAGATCGCAAAGCACTTAAGTTTTTCCTGATAGGATTGGTATTGCCATTTGTAAACCTGAAGCCTCTTCTATCAGGCAACACTCTGAGTATCACTATCATCCTCTTAATTCTAATTCATTTACTATATTATCCTCAGCCTTAACTTCTCTCGATTTCAAAATCTTTGACTCACTCTAAATCAATAAAATAAATCCAAACCTAACTAATTACTCCTCCTCAATTAAACTATTCACTATATAACCAACCAACACTTCAATACATAAACTAACCAACCTACCAACCGAACAAATCTCGTTAATAGTTATTCTATATATAGTTAGTTGATTTAACAACTCTTAAACGAAAGCTATTTCCCTCTGTTTAATACGTTCACATTTGTTTTCGGTTTTTGTTTATAATTTAACATAAATAGGTTATTTTATTGTTTATTTCAGTTACCTTTAATTTTTGATAGTCAAGTCAGTTTATGTTAAAACATCACTTCTATCAATTAATTCTATGTACTGTTATATGTGTTTTTCTTTAATCTTAATAATTGTCAATTTTATGGATTCACCTTGCCTTTTTCCGCATTTTTATTCATTATATAATGCATGTTTCTAACTGGGTCTTCATATCCCTACTATATAAATATATATATATATATATATATATATATATATATATATATATATATATATATATATATATATATACATATATATATATATATATATATATATATATATATATATATATATATATATATACATATATATATATATATATATATATATATATATATATATATATATATATATCGCTAATTCTAGTTGAAATTAAAGAAATAATAACAATAAATCACAATCAGTTTGCAAACCAGTTATAATTTTGTCTTTGGTATAAATTTGGTTAAATTTACCGATATTTATCTACTTAAAGAACAATTTTTAATGGATACTAAAAAAAAAGAGATAAAAGTCAGAATAAAAAAAATCCGCACATGAAAGAGTAGTATTAGCATTAATAATTTATTTTAAAAAGTATAATACTACTTGAGTTGCCTCAAGACTTTGGTATGAAATGAAGTTGAATTTCATGGAAATCATCTTTCAGATCAAGAAAAGTAAAAGAAAAGGTAACTACTAATTAATGAAAGGAAGGAGAAAAAATTTATAAGGGTGAACGAACTCACCTGTGTTGCCGGGTTCTGCCTCGACGAAGGGAAACAGCATAGTTGAGGATCGAGGTTCAGCTGTATTGGAAGTGTTTATTGCCTGGATGTGTTCCCAACTAGGGGGGACCTCCCTGTGGCTGTAGAGACCTGTGGTTTGGCTCCCGCATGGAAGTGTAGGTGACTGTTTGGAAATTAAAGGTCACATATCCTGACGTACCCACTACCATGAGGGTGTATGGTGTAGACTGTCGCCAAAGTATCCACTAGTTCTGCGGATTTATATCTGCGACACATCATCACTTTCTTTAAACATCTCTCCTTACAAACCCCTGTCCAAATGCCCTCGTTGTTTATCTCTCTCTATTTTTAATTTATTAATTTCTTACAATAAATACTAGTGCTAATATTTGGAGAAACCGCTGCCATATTTTTATAAATATATCATCATCATCACCTTCAACTCTCACATCGCGACAATTAATCATGCTAACTAACTACAAGTGACCTCGCGGCTTGGCTGAGCTCGAACTTTGCCTCAATTTATCAATGTTACCACGGCAGAGGAAGATAGAGCATCAATGGCCTCGTCGGTAAATATGAATGACCGATGGCATATTGTGGATATTTACTAAATAAATTTGCCCGCGGGAATTGCGAGCCCAGAAATAGGGCAACAATTACGTGTGTGTGTTCGTCGAGAGATGCCTAGCTTGCCATCACGCAAATACATCCACCTCAAAACTAAATCATTTTATTTACGGGGAGTTAGATTTTGCTTCGATATTTCTTATAGCACATTAAGCCGGAAGAAAATGATATTGGAATCCCTTTGCTAAGTCCTTTTCGAACGATGGCCTCTTGTGCCTGTACATGATAATAATTTTCACGTTTCCTCTCAGATATCTTTTATTGGAAATCAATGAATTTATTTCTTTGCTCACAACTCTTTATTCAGTTGGTCTTGGTGAACAGAGTATTACACCTGTTCAAAATATTAAATTACTTCCCATCAAATTAGTTTAATGTATTCATCACTTATCTTTATATAGCTATCCTCTTGAGACCATCCACGCTTCATCTGCCCCATCTGGCCATATATCATCAATTACTTCGATATCTATTAGTATTTGGAACTTTATTCAATCATCTAATTCTCATAAGGAATAAATCATGCCCTACGAGTTTTGCTCGGCGTATTATAACTCAAACAAGATAAGCTTCCTACTCAGTAGTCGATCTTTTTTGAGATTTCTTAGGTAGTTTTATAAAGGAGGTTTGTAAATGTGCACATATGCAAGTAAAAATACCTTTTAGGCGTAATATGGGTGTTTCATGAGGTTATGGGATCGATACGTAATGAACAAGTTGTGAGTACGATGAAAAGTCTGTAAAATGTTAAGTCAACTGGATTAGATTATACAGTTGGTGACATGCTAAAAATGTGATGGTCTTTTCATTAAAAAAGATTTGGTTGTTGTGCTCTTTAGGCTTTAAATTCAATCAGTGGCAAAGTAAGCTGTGATAATAAAGCTGCAGAAAGGTGAATGCAACAATTATATTGGACTAAGTATACTTAATGTTACTGGCGAGATATATATGGAAACAATCTGATTCCTTATGTAAGGGAGATTAGGGAAGAAATAAATAAGGCCATTTGAGATTGGCTAAAAGTCAAGTGTTTGTGTTTTGTCAGCTAATTGAGAGAGTATACAGGAGATGGGAAAGGGCTATGGTAGGGATATATGAACCTATATGATTATTTAGCCCTGGCTAACATTACACATATAAGACCGAACTCTTCCACATAATTATCTTCAGGGACAGTGGAAGGATTTAAAACAGAAAGAAAACGCAAGGTTGTACGAAAATTTAAGACGTCACTTAAATAAACTGACGAACATGAAAGATAATACATTTAAACAGAATTAATACATAATAATAATGAACTATTTATTTAAATAAATCATTAATATTTTAAATATTTCTTAAAAGAATTTAATGATCTACATAATTTCTTTATGTCGTTTAGACAAATCAAAATTATGATACAGGTTAAACTTAACGTAAATTTTATTTATTTAATTAAAGTAGATGAGCTTTCCTATTTAAAATTATCGACTCTGAGGATTTAACAAACACTAAATTAAATTAATGGAATGGTACTAAACAGAACTAATAGGATAAATATTACCTTTTTCTAGTATGTAGTATCTTGTCCATATTGACCTGATTAAAACTCTTCCACAAATGTTTACTTAATTCGCTCTTTAGTGAATTTAATTAATTAAAAAAAGATTACTGAAGAGTCCTCCTAAAGCATTTGGAAAATATAATGATAAAGAAAGGGTTGTTGATAGGTGAAGTTAAAGAAATAGAGAAATAGAGCTTCTGAAACACAATTGAACATGAGATACAAAACGAGGTCAGGTTTTCTCTGTGGGGCAAATCAATTAACATGGATTTCAGTTACCAGTTCAGTAATACATAAATATACATGTACTTATATAAGAATTACCAAAATACACTTGCTTGATGCGGCGAGTTATGACGGGAGTCTATAATATTCGCATGCTGTCCGAGTAGCATATTGAGTTGGTGGAACGAAGTGTTGTTTTTTTGTTTGTGATCGAGTTAAGCATGTCATTAGAATAATGAGAATTGAATCAAAATCTTAGTTAGTTGGCTGCTTAAAGCTGGCATCATTTGATTTACTGTTTGTCTACAAGATCCTCACTAACTGTCTGTGATTCGCCATTGTTGATTACACACGAAAAATTTTCTTGACTAGAATGAAGATGGAGTTTTATTCAGCTGTAGAATTTAATTGTGTAGATTGTGCAGATGTTAATGTAGATCTGCCACTAAATAAAATACATGGCTGAAAAGGAAACAGAGCTAAATATTGGGAGGACGTGATAGCCAGGTTTCCGATTGTGTTTGTGTGTGTGCTAGCGGCCGACATAAGGGCTCATGAAGTTTAAAACAAAATTTCGATTTGGGATTTGAATTCAAAAGTTTCGTGCTTTTTAAAGGTTCCAGTCATTGATCAATCACTTATTACAAATGCCTACCAATGATGTTTTCAAGTTGGCCTGAAAAAGTTTGAGACAATTTAGGTTTGAAATGTAATCGTTGTTTGTTTCTACCTTTTACTGAAACTCTTTTAGGTTATGAACGGATGCACTTTATTTTTTTCCCAAACGTCACTTTTCTTACGAATGGAGTGATTTTGAAGTTTTTCTTCATGGACAGAGCTTATTTTTGGTGAGTGAAATTAGCCACAGTATTTCAGGCCTTATAGGACCCTTCGGTAAATATGAGAAATATAAATCTGCGCCATCTGAAAAAGTACAAGATGTTAATTAAGATGTTTACATATTCGCTTTAATTATAATTAAAGTTTTTGGTGGTAAATAATAGCATTGTATTAGCTCATCATTATAAATAACTGCCTGTTCGGCAAAATAGCGGAAACTCCCTAAAGCAATATGGGGTTTGGTCTAGTTAATGACAAAGTTAGCCTAGATAACAGTCATTAACCCTGCTTTAAATGAAGAAGGAATAGATTGAAGACAGCGCGTTAGCTACATTGTGGTTCGTCGAGAGAGCATTTTTAAAACAGAGAAAACGAGAATCGTCCAAAGTAAAAGCGTGAACTGAGATAACCGTTAGTTTCAGGGCAAGCAATGATTGTAATCTTTAGAAGATTTATTTTTAAATTTAACAATGAAACAGAATATAATTAGGATAAAGAGTAAGGAGAAAACTGGAAATACGCAGATGGATTATGGTAATTATGAATCAGTACAAATGAATTAATTTCTTGATTGATTAAACGAATGTGAACCACAGGTATTATTTGATACGCCAGGAATGAATCTGAATTAGTTTACATATAGTAATATGAATGGCATAGAAATGTGGTAAATTAAATGTCATATCGATTATGTGGTAAAATTCACGTTAGAGATTATAGGTGGTAATTTTAATGTTATAGCCACTGAATATGTTGCACGAATTATAACCTCGGCAGGGAAACTACAAATTCAAAGAAAAGAGGGAGTTACATTCTGAACACTTAATACATTCGAATAAACTGATGGTTAATAGGAACGTTATTATTACTGACCTTGTGCGAAGGGTAGCGAATACACAAGTGAATTGTAAGCAAAAGATAGGCAAGGAATGAGGAAGGTCGACACTGACTAGTTGATTCAAAATGCGTCGGACAAGGGTTAAGATTGGTTTAAATAAATTGTATATCTTACGTGGTAAACAATATAGAAATGTCGTACTTGATTTTAAAGGAAATATGCTTAAACTCTTTGACAAGAAAATGCCAACTTCCTATTTAGGGACTTTTGTAGGACATAGCAAAGATGTCGGCTGCTAAACCCCCTAATTTAATTGGTTTCCTGAACTACGAGTACATTAATATTATTAGGTTGAGGAATAAGTTGTTGCGTTTTTTTTAATGTTGTGTTGGTTTCAGTTTTGTTGACATGATTTGTGCACATATTAAGAAACAATAATAAACAATGAGAGCAAAATTTGCAAAGGTTGGGCTACGTCTCTTAACAGCGTAGACTATTAGGCTTTTGCTTAGGCTACGTCTTGAAGTTGAGTAATAAGTTTTTGCTGTTTATTTAAAAGTTGTGTTAATTTAATTTTTGTTCTGTACGCTCAAAATGGAATGTCAAGTTGAAAAAAAGGCGCATTTTCGACACTTGTTGTTTTTCATTTTCAATCGAGACGGGAACAAAGCAAACGCAGCCAAAGCTCTTCGCGATATTTGTGCTGTGTATGGAGAAAATGTTTTATCAGAAAGGACAGCACAATCCTGGTTTTCACGTTTCAAAAACGGTCATTTCAATCTTAATGACGAAAAAAGTTCTGGTCGTCCCATTAAGTTGAATGAAGATCGATTGAACGACCTTCTTCATGAAAATCCCCGTCAATCGCCTGAAGAATTAGCTGTACAATTGGCGTGTGATCAGAAAACTGTAGTGAATTACCTTCATTCGATAGGCAAAGTTAAAAAAACTCGGTGCATAGGTTCAGCACGCTTTGAGCGAAAGCAACAAACTTCAACGCTCCACGATCGCTGCAGGTTTGCTTGCTCGTCACAAGGCTACTCGTGGATATAAGGACAGATTTCTTCACCGCATTATCACTGGCGACGAAAAGTGATGTGTTTATGTCAACATGAGCCATCAAAAACAATGGCTAAGCCCCAATAAAAAAACACTTCCGCATAGGTAAATCAGGGAGAGAAAACTGCTATGAAAGTAGTAAGAGACGAACGAAAAAGCACAGCAAATTAACATTGAGATTTATGATAAGTAGTATATATTTATTATTAAAAATTACAATGGCCAAAGGAACAATGTAATACATTCCGAAGATTCTTCATTTACATGATTCCCATGTTCTAATCAAATTTATATCTTGAAATAAACTAATGAAGCTTATAATTTTGATTGTGTCATTCGAACAGTTAAGCATGAGGTGGATCAATTATGATTTGGGCTGCAATATCATATCATGGTTATTTCTTGGTCCAGTAATAGTGCTGCACGTTACAAGGAACTCACAATACTTTATATTAATTTTGGATGACCAGCGACATTTTAGGTCAAAACGTTCTTTTCCAGTACGGCGGCGCCATCTGCTAGTAATATATGAACTTATTAACCCAGCAACTTGCTAAAACCTGGTTAGAAATACTTCCACCGAAATTTAAACACTTGGATTGGTTTCCCTACTCGATACAGCGTAACATAACCTAGCTTTGGGGTGTTAAGTGCAGTAGCAACTAAAGAACTGATTCCTTCAATAACATCATTGCAAAGGCTGATGTAGATTTGGCTTGAGGAATTTTGCTAAAATTCTTATAGATACTCTCTGAAAGCTGTATAAATTATTATTAATGCTAAAAGAGAGCTAACTCTCTATTAATATATAGTAACAAATAATGTTATTATTATTTTTCCAATCTATGACGATTGTAGAATATAACATACTATGGCAGATATCAAAAATTTTACTGAAATAATAAATACAAGAAAAAAGCTAATATGAAGGCGTACTTTGGGCTAAAATCCTTTCAGTTCAGCTATAATTCCATCTTCGCTCTTCTCTTACTTACCTGGCTTCAGAATTATTCTAGTAAGTGAAGTAATAATTACATACATCTTCTTACTCTATTTCTATATCCAAAGATTCTTAATTAACTGTTCTCTTGTAGTTCTTCCAAGTTACACATCACTAATATTTTTGTTCCTAGCTGCATTGAGTAATTGAATTAATATATCAAAATTTACTGTTTTCTTAGCTATTGTTCTTAAAATAAGAACCAGAAAAAGATGCAGAACTTTTCACTCTTCAAATATTACATTATTTAAGATTAATCTTATTAAATACTTATTCATAGAAATTGCATTTACTTAACCAAACCAAACCAAACCACAACTAACAGAACTCAACTCAAAGTAACCATGTTTATACTAAATTTATTTAATATTTTAATAAAAAATTAATAATTACGATCATTTGCCTAGCTAACGCTAAGTAGAATGAATAGAAATAAAACAACTGTTAATATGGTACTTTTAAATCACAATAACAACACTGGAGAACAACGTATTTTGTGAATTGACAAAAGTACATTTTCCTACTTATTTTGAATATACGGAATTCAAATCTGAAATCAGATTATCTCTAAATGCTAGAGATTTTTCAATAACTAATATTATACAATAATTTGCATTTTATCACGCCAACCATCAGGCTCTGAAGTAATTTTGTATCATCCTTTTGCATTATTTATAAAAAAGCAGGTTTTTCTGCACAAACATTTTATTGCATATGAGAAAAAACTTTAATTACACATTAGGATTACAAAAACTGTAATCAAATAGATGCTAATTTATTAAAGACCTCTTCTTGATATAAATCGGGCAAATATTTGTGTTTGTAACTCTTTCTCTTGTACGAGGGGCGGTCAATAAGTTTTGCAATTCGGATATAAGGAAATGAGATATGAAGAAAAAGTGTTTTATTACTTTTCAATATAACTACCCTCGACTTCAATGCACTTGCGCCCCTTGTCCCTGAGGCTTTGAATTCCGGACAACCAGAAATCTCCCGACTGCTGTTCAATCCACTCCTGGACGGCGAGCTGGACATCTTCATCGTCCCCAAACCGGCGTCCACGCAGTGCAGCCTTGAACTGGTGGAATAAAAAGTAATCGCTGGGGGCCAGATCTGGACTGTAAGGGGGATAGTTTAGCTCCTCGAATCCGCACTCGCACAGGGTAGCTTGTGCAACTCTGGCCTTGGAACAGGGGTATTGTCGTGTAGGAGCAGGACAAAGCGTGGCAACTTGCCGCGCCGCTTCTGACGGTGCACTTCTCCAAACCAGTCAGTTTCTCGGCGTAATATTGGCCTGTAATGGTCCTTCCACGAGGCGCATAGTCCACCATCAACACTCCCTCAGAATCCCACAAGATGGTGGCCATGTTCTTCTAGGCTGAGGGTTGGGTCCAGAACTTGATGAGGGTCGGAGAGCCCCTGTGCTTCCAGGCCATGCTTTCGAGCTTGGTCTCGGGATCCCAGTGAAGGACCCACGTTTCATCACCTGAGACTATGCGTAACTTAAATCCCGCCGGGTCTTGGTTGTACTTGAGCAGCAGATCCTCGGAACTTTGACGACGTTGAGGTTGATCATGGGGCGTGAGGTTTCGTGAGGTTTCTAGGGACCCAAGGGGCAGAGACCTTGGTCATGGCCAAATTGTCGTTGATGATGTTGATAACACTTTCATATGATATTCCAAGTTCTCGCTCGATTTTTCAGACCTACACCCGTCGATTTTCGAGGATCAACCTCTCCACACGGGCCACATTGTCCTCCATAGTCGCGTCTGACGGAATCCTAGACGGGGATCATTTTCAAGGGACTAATGACCATGGCGAAACTCCCTATTTCAGCGAGCAAGGGGTGCATAGGAAGGGGTGGTGTCAGTGTACAATGCAACTATGCCTTCATGGATCTCTTTTGCATTCTTGCCTTCCTTGGTCAAAAATTTGATCACTGCGCGGTGCTCAACCTTCTCCATTGTTAAAAAATGTGTTACTGACGATCTGTGATCAGCTACTACTTCTTAAATATACGAGGCAGGATCGTGCGGCTGCAGGTCCTGACTTGTCATAACTTGTCCTAAAACCCCCACAAACAGCCATCGCCCTTCCTCTGTTTTGCCCTACCGATTCGCAAAACTTATTTACAGCCCTTCGTAAGTATCCTCTGGCTGATCTCTTCTAATCTTCCACCAGTAAGCCGCCATCATTGATCTATACCAGTGACCTTGGTAGCGTTCTTCCATCGTCATCAAATCCTAATGGAAGCGTTCCCCTTCTTCGTCACTCACGGCTCCCAGATTCTCTGGGAATCGGTCGAGGTGATTATTTAGGAAATGCAGCTTTACACTCATGTTGCATCCCAGATCACGATATGCTACAAGCATATTAGTAACCATATCCTCGTAGTTATGTGCTTTTTTGTTTTCCAAGAAGTTACTAATAACTGAAGAAACTGAGAGCTATGCTGCCTTCTCTTTTTCATTCATGGTGTTTACGAATCTAGAATCACTCAGAAGTCTTCAGATTTGGGGACAATCAAATACTCTTACTTTTATTCTTTCGAATGACAAAGCAGGAAACCCCAATACTATGTACTGAAAACAATCATTGTCAGTGCTCAACGCCTTGACATACTGCTTAATCAACCGCAGTTTGAGATGAAGTGGAGGGACAACGATCTTTTTATCAACTTACGATTGTCTCATTAACAACGTTTTGCATTCCTGCTTCCAAAGTTTCCCGAACTGGCCAATCTTTTGGGGACCAGTGTTTGTCACGGGCTCGAAGGTCCCACATACAGATATAGCATGGAAACTTTGTATATCCCTTTTGCTGGCCAATGAGGAAGTTTACCATCTTAGGGTCTAAACATATGATCCAATTGTGTTTATGGTACTTAAGTATATCCATGACGATTCTTATGTCATTGTAAGTTTCTCTTAGCTGGACAAAGTGACCGAGAGGAACTACACCAAAGTCATTGCCATTATGCAAAAGGGCTCACTTGAGGCTACGCTTATAGCTATCCATAAACAGTCTCCACTCACCCGGGCTATAGGTGCCAGGTCCCAACTCGGCAAACAGAGCAGGAACTTCGTGGTAGTATACAAATTGTTTGTCCTCGGAGAAATACTTAACCAATGTAGTCTCCCTTGTTCGTTAATATGATACCCGTACCGATCTGTTAAGCACATGTCTTTCACGCAACCTGGAACTAAAAGTTCTGCAGCTTTCTTGGAGAGCGCCAAATCACGTATCAAGTCATTTAAATCCTCTTGATTGAAATAGTGAAGGGGGCTAATGACTGTTCAGCATCTGATGATGAATCTGCAGACTATGAATTCATTCCGTGGACATCCATATCAGGTACATCATTTTCAAAATATGCCTTATAAGTGCGGATCACATATTGCGCCTTTGACGAACTAGCATGTATCAGCCACATATGTATCAGAAGGTGTCTGGATCATTAACGCAATTTTCTCTTCACCAAGCCATCACTCTAACATGAGACCTGAAAAAAGAAATAATAATGTCATTACATTGCACAATAACACTTATTACTATCTTACTACTATGTACTGTGAAATATTTGCTTTCTACAAGCACCCTCTCTGTCCGTCCGGAGGGAAGTTTTTGGGGAAACGAGAGGATAGAAATTACAGAATAAATATAGCATGTAGGTAAAAATGGATTATATATTTGAATTCAGCATAAAAAAAAACGAATTAAATTTAGCAGATAAATCTAAGTCACTAGAAAATGTGAATAAAATTGTTCCCTTGTGTAATTTATTCTGTTCTTCTTCAATCGCCTTTGAAATTAAAAATTTGAATTTCTTTCTGATTTGTAATAATTAAAAACTAAATATTTGGTTACAGTAAGCTTTTATTTGAGTAAAAATCAGAATAGTTTTTATTTTATGCCATTTCTATTCGATTTATTGGGTATCTCAATTTAATTTTATATAAATCCTTCATAACCTGATAAATGCAGACTTTTAATAGAATCCATGATATCAGATACGTTATTAACCGATTGAAAATCATGAAGTACATATTATAATTGATTCAATGTGAAAAGAAACACACATTTGGCGCAACATTAGATACCATGTTGCCACTTGCCAAACGATGCACGATTCCATTCTTTGCTAATAAATAAATGGTAAACATATTTGGAAGTCATTTTGCTTAAATTTCCTATTGTGTCGGTCACTTTACTCTTTGCCGAATTTGGGGATTACCTATATATTTTTTAGTAGTTATTGATTAAAATGGATTTTTGTTAGAAATTATTCGACGAAAATATGTAATTTTGATTAACTAATTGATTTTAGTGGATTAGGGAGATCCTAATTTAATCAACTACTTTCCAACTTACAGCATCTGGTAACACTTCAGTTTCGGGGCGCACGGTAGGTGGCGCTGTTTAAAGGCTATAACTTTGAGCTACAATAGATGTCTAATGACGTCAGTTGGTAACGTCAGATGTGAACAATTACGGGTTATATTTCTTGTATATGAGTATATACTGGGGAGTTGCATCCCCCAGAACCCCCTCCCCCAATTGAGTGAAACTCAGGATCATCGCAGGGTGGTCCACCCCGCAGTGATATCTTCCCCACGAGCAGTCCCCTTGAATTTACTGTTTTTTTTCCCCAACGGTTTTTACTGGCAGAAAAACCTAACCTAATAACAAACAATACTTACTTTTATAGGTTCTTTGATTAGTTTATGCGCCTCTAGATAATCTAAAAGTTTTTCGCGATTATACAAAATAAAGCCGAATTTGAATACCGAAGAAGCCCATGGATAGCACGAAAACGCCATAACGAAACAAAAACATTTGCAAACGGGTTCTATTTATAAGCTATGACGTTTCCAGTACGAAACTGTTATCGTTCAGGGCAAACAAAAAATACGAAAACAAAACAAAAAACAATAAAAGACATCAAGAAACCTTACCTAACTTATAAAAAACTATAAACGAGCAGAGGCGCAGATATTTAGTAAATAATACAGACTAAAAGTTGCAAATCCCCAAAACAACAAAAAAAAATAAAGCCGTGATTGGTTACATCGAAGCTACCGTGTGACGTCATAAGAAACATATTGTAGCCCAAAATTGTAGCCTACTAACAGTGCCACCTACCGTGTGCCCTGAACCTGAAGTATTACCGAGCATCTTTGCCAATTGATTCTTGACTAGGAAGATACAATACATGAATATAAGAAATCCTCTTAGTAATTTTTCTACCTTTATTCCTTGTTCAAGAAGTGCTAGAGTGAAATAACCTAAGAATAGCGGGCGAGTACTAATCAGTTTAAATACGCAAAGTTTAGAGGTTAACCGAGAGAAAATAGGTTTCTTTTATGAAATTTTTTTCTTTTTAAATGTTTTGACAATGCCACACAAGACGAATTACAGTATTACAGTAGATAAATTTTCCTACTTCCTCGCATGTATGTACTACTAATAAAGGTTAAGTAAATAAACCTTTTGAATAAATATGAAAGAGCGAAATAAAGGGTGGAGTAAACGATTGAGAAATAAATTAATACTGAGGAATCAGTTCAAATGAAAGTTTATCCTTGCCACTATAATCAAGATACTAATCCAATTTGGTAACGAATATATATGACATAGCGCAATAAAGTTGGGATGTAAGAATAAACCAGGGGTTGGGAAGGCAAGAATGAAGTTCTCATTTCTTTTTACATTAGGATATCTTGAAGGGCCCTTAGGTAAATTTCGAAATTATATTTCCTTTTAATTATAAGTAAAATAACCCTGTGTTCAGAAGTAAATTAGACTCCGGGTTCGGGTCACAATTTGTTCCCGCTACAGGAAGGCGGAAATCAATTGATCACACTTTGGAGTAAATGTACGATGGGCTACAAGATTAACGTGTAATCATAAAAGATTAACCTATATTCTTATCAAAAATTAGGATCCTTTTTATTTCTGTTTGCAATTAACATAAGATAGGTTAAGTGCCTTATTTGTAATGTTAAAATGATATCCAATTTAACCTATCTTTTATTTGAGCTGTCATTGTCAATGAACTCACTGTTAGCGGTTTTGAGCAGAAGAATGCTAGTGATGTCATACTGAAGACAAGTATTTCTGAGGGTGTTCAAACGCAGGGAATGTGAAAGAGGACCATTCCAACTAGCGGTCTGGGGTTGGGTACATTGTTGTATGAATAGCTTACATGGGATGCCTTTGAATAAACGTTCGATTTAACGATCTAGGCAAATATGACAATTTTGTAAAGGAGCTTCTTCCAAACTTCCAAAATTTTCAATTAAAGCTTGTCCAGGAAAAGGCATATCCTTATATCTCGTTGATGATATTTCTGAGCAACAGTGGTGTTTATGGTGAAGAACAGGGGGCATTTTGATGGGTAATTTGTGTTAATATTATTGTCTGGTAGTAACTGTCAAAGAGAAAGAGTTACGCAGACTAAGAACCCTAAAAGGGGTATCTCACAGACATCTTCAATTGGCATCTTTCGGTAAAGCTCCGGGGCAATAACGAGGCGAAACGAGTATAGCTGGAAACCAGAACCCAAATCAGCGACAAGGCGCAAAGCCTTTACTCGCCGCGTATTGAATCGGAGTTGGACCTACATCCGATGGCAAACAAAATCACTTCCGGCGAAGCCTTATATATTTCCCAACGTGGAAACAAATTAGTATTCAACCAGGAGGCAGACATCTCTCACGCGGTATCCAAGCAGTAATCATGAGGATTCATCGGAACCAGCCTAAGGACACAACGTGCTCCTTTATACGCGACTTCCCGCCACTCTAATGACTCGCAGGCAAGAAACCAGTTATTGAGAACTACGGCAGTTTAGGACGTTAGTACTCATTCTGGAATACGCACTTGGCTCCGTGCCCTGCAAAGATACTCTCTTGAACGACCAGTTGAGGCCCCCTCCCCCTTCTTAGAAAATCGTAAGCCTATTACCGTTTTTAGATCACTGTCGAAGAGGCGTGACGCTTTGCAATTACGAAGCTTAACCCCTGAATCTCCTAGCGTCTTCGCCCGGGTAAATATAGTGTTACTCATAGCTCGTTCCAAAGTATTTCATTGTAAATTACTTCCTTCGCTAAAAAATTATTTTTCCAATAGTGTATAAATTATTTTTAAATTGTGTTATTTTTTGTATAATAGTCAAGATTATTTTTTTTCTCTTGTTTAAATTCCAGAACCACATAAAAACCATTGATCTATTTTCTAAGTCGTTCAACCGAATAAACGAACTCTAATATTCTCCATTCTTTAAAGGGAAGTTCCACACCCTCGCGTCTAAGGCGGGCGAGCGTAGGTCAGTGAAATCGTGCTGATCTACGCCAGTAACCAACGACATAATCGACACTGCTGTGTCAGTCGCTCTCTTTCTGACATATTTATCTTATATTTAAAGAAAATGAAAAATGCTGCAACGAGGCCATCAGACCCAAGAAATTATCAAAAAGTAGTTCGTAATCAAAGGGCTGAAGTAAACAGACATATCACTTTGGGAGTAATTAAGCTGAGCTCAATGAATTGGCCAGTGACCGAGATGGTGAATTTACCACTGACCGCAAAGGTGAATTGGCCAGTGAACGTGACGACGAATTGGACAGTGACCATGACGGCGATTTGGCTAATGACCGTAAGACAACATCCAACCATCCACTGTGCGCAAACAAGGTGCCACGAAAGAGTCTTCAAAGGCAGGCAGGTGGTAGTGGAGGAAAATGCTAACTTAAGATGCTATACTGATTCTCTCAACAAGAAACCGAGGCGTTAGCATCATTTTAAGCAAATCAAATTTAGACATTAAAGGCTTATGTGCTGATAATTTTGGCATAATTCAACCAAATTTTTACAACTTTTACCCATACGTATTATATACCAGTATGGTATCTTACACCTATTTTTGAAACCTTCAATTTTCTCTGGCAAAGGTTATTGGAAGATTTTTTGATAGAAATACAGGCATTTTGATCTTTTCATCACGCCTTCGATCCAAAAAGGACTAGAAATTTATCGAATATTTGCCTCGCTCGAGTTTTTTTATATCTTTTCCTGGCAGGTTGTGGTTTGGTGATGCTCTGCTTCAAATTCTTGATTATATAAACCATGGAGAAATGTGCTGAGAAATGTGAGAGAAAGACATTTTAAATATGTAAGAAACATAAAAGATGAAATAAACACTTTATTCAAATTAATTAAATAATCAACTTGCCCTACTTTATTTTAACATCAGTTTTGAGAAATATTTTTCATTGCTAATTAAAACCAGGTTGCTCATTCATTCTCATGGCATAGAAAACATCAGATATACTATATTAATTTAATTTGTAAATCACTTTTTACAAATATACAAATTCTGAATCAATGTGACGTCATTATCAAAATAATTAACAAATTCCGAACTTTTCTTTTCACTATCTTTCTTGTTCATCTTCAATTTTATAAGAAAAGAAAAGGTCTCTGACTTTTTAAAAGCTAAGACTGAGCTCTTCAATTTCGGTTTTTACTCTCAAACCACTGTTTGGTAAAAGCTCCCCCTCCCCACAATTTTCGCCCAATTGACAACTTTTACTTTGATATCTTTCTGGAACCAGTTTTTTTACATACCCCAAATCGTTGATTTGCCAAAATATACTAAAGTCACCTTTATCTTCTTCATACTAATCATCTTGACGACAATACTATGGTGAGGTAGTATTATATTTTGAGTGAGCGGATTACCATATGAAAAGAATCTTCTGCTGCAACTAGAGATGTAATCTTTTACTTCCCGTGATTCTTCTGCTCTTCTCTTTGGCAGATTCTTCTTTCTCTTTGCTCTTTGATTACTCTTTCTTAATTAGATATTTGAACTTAAAAAAAAATTGCTGAGCATAATTAATCTAAATATATAAAATTAAAGTAATCTATTTAATGCATAGTTTTATATGAATAGTTGCTTTAAATCCATTTTGGGTAACTTATCGTTAAAGTAATAAATTTAGTTCTTGCATATATATTTATATATATATATATATATATATATATATATATATATATATATATATATATATATATATATATTATATCCCATTGTATATCTGGCCCTTTTCTACAACTATGTATTGTGTAAGTTTTTAACAAAAAAAACAAAATAAAATTTGTCGGGATAAACACATTGAAATAATTTTATATGAACGATTAAACTAACTTAAAAATATTAGAATATTGAAGAAAATATCCTAATGACAAATAATTAACAAAAGTTAAAATAGAAGCAAGACGATGAAATATACAAATATTAGAGTACAATAAATAAAACAATCTAAAAGCAAAATAGTAGAGGCATAAGAATTTTAGGTTCCAACCAAAAGATAATATTGTTTTTTAATTCATAATGGTTTTCTCCGATTAAAGAAACTCTCTGTCACTTCAAACCGGTCTTTATTCGTCACAAATAACAAAAGATGCGCACACAACATTCGACGATAAAATGGTTTAAAAAAGAAACAGAGTCCTGTATGGCACAATGACCTACTGAAGCTTATTAAAATGTCTGATGCGATGCAAGATGCAATCTACTCCCATAATAAGGTTTTAATGTTGAGTATCTTAGTTTGAATTTGCAAATGATGAAGAAAAGCACTAGAAAAAATGCAATTAAATTACAGTTTATGTCTGATACGGTCCTATTTAAAATGGGCCGGAAAAGCGAAAACATGGAATGGCAAAAAGGTGTGCTTGCCTTTGGCCGCGCCAAAGTGTACGGTCACTAGAATTTACAAGCACTGCCAGAACACCCAAAATGAGAAAAACTCTCGCCAAAATTGCGGACGGAAGAAGGTTCTGACAGTCAGATACCGTCGTAGAATCTCCATGTTTGTAATTGCAAATCGATTTGCTTCCAGGCAGGAATTGCTACGAAAGAATATTACGCATGGAACTCCATAACATGAACATATGGAACACAGTGGCGTGCAAGTAAATAATTCTTTGTCCGGTGAGCTTATATATATATATATATATATGAGCTGCCTAGTGTAGGCCATGAATGGTCTTTTGCAGTCTCCTTCTTTTCTTATGTTCTTATATATATATATATATATATATATATATATATATATATATATTCGATAATTGTGTGTGTGTATTGTTTATAGGCAAAAAGGGCTTTGGTGAGAAATAAACAATTTTAATAATCTTAGTCGTCTTTTGATGGAATACTCAGCGGCGCAAGATCTTTCTTTCAGCCGCCATAGGCGTCCAAACGAAGTTTCTAGGAGAGATAAAATTGCCTTTTTTTCAGGCATATATTCCAGCCGAATAATCGAATTTACCTGATTAACAGAAAAAACTACTCTTATCCATGAACTATGACCAATAACTCAACCTTTCAGAGCTAACCTTCGTCACCTATGAAACAGCTTACAATATAAAATACAATCAAACTACCCACTTCCCTGCAGCAAAACTAATCTAACCTTACAAAGGGTGAAAATTTATTCACAGTCCAT
Source organism: Ceratothoa steindachneri (assembly GCA_963969495.1). NCBI lineage: Eukaryota > Metazoa > Arthropoda > Malacostraca > Isopoda > Cymothoidae > Ceratothoa > Ceratothoa steindachneri. The sequence continues at coordinate 32,289,384 of OZ018324.1, read as the reverse complement.
TAGTGAACCTTCGAGAGAAACGCAATTATTTACAAGCAAAGCCAATGACGAGGTGGAAGACGGACATTTATCCTCTTTTCTTCATTCAAGCGCAAAGTACAGGATTAACACAAAACTAGAATTAGGATCAATCGAAATTTAGTTACTAAAATCACACAACAACTGTATTGAATATAAATACATCATACGGATATAAACTAGATAAATGTTTAATACACTATTACAATTGCCTGATCTGGAGGGAAGTAAGAGAAAATCTAAGGTATTCCTAAAATCGACAAATCTAAATAATAATAGGTGTCCACACCTACCTCTTAGTGTGATATTTGAAATGGATGCAAAGTTAAAGGAACATGGACAAAAATCAGTTTATATTGATGGAATGAATATAGATGATGTAGAGTAGTTATTAAATAATTAGAATTTAGCTGTGCATTGATGGAGAGAGGATTACAATTGAAGCAACTCGATGACTATTTTATTATCGGTAATGGTTTCTTCTTGCTCAATATCTTTCCATTTCTTATGCTGTTATCCATGCGTGAAAAAAGAGATTTTTAGAATGGATGACGGGCGGCCAATATGTTTATCAAGGACACATTGTATGCTTATATAAAGATAGAAAACCCTAATATAATTAGATTTGAAAAAGCAATCGATGATGTTTTGGTTGGTTGGAGAAAAAAACTTAAATCAAAAAAGCAATAATACTTCTTTACAAATTTCATTAAAGTTTGAGGAAAGGAACCGTTAAGGAAGCCTATTTCTAGTGGCACAAACTAACATATTTCCTATAGAATCATAACTCACAGAATTTTAAGGAATTATTCATTGCCAGTACAAGTAACATATTGTTTTGTCAATCCAAAGAAGATGAAAACATTTGTTTTACTTAATATAATTTCAGGTTTTAGAATGGTAACAAAGGAAAAAAGAGATTTAATAATGCAGATTTTCTAGAGGAGGTCACAGAAATTTTAAAAATGTAATCTTAAACCGGTGAAGGTTGTTTTATTACAAAGTACAGTGAATTACTTGAACTTAAACTTATTTTTGGAATTAAAATTTCTAAGAAGGCAAAACTATTTTTTTTATCTCCTTCTATTGTCAAACTTATATTTTAGTGCAATAAATTACTAAAATTCAGAAACATTTAGGTTGGAATAGATTTTAGAAAATTATGCAGTAACAAAACTTCGAGCGAAATAGAGTTTACTCATCCCAGGATATAAATGAAAAAAAGTTATTAATAAAATCACAACAAATTCAGTGGAAATAAGGCAATGATAAAGACTATTGCCATTACATAGAGTTTTTGATACATAGCCTATTAAATCTCAAATACGAATCGTTAAATTCCAATTTCAAATGCCTTATAAAATTGATTCTACATAGAAAGTCATTAAAATTAGGTAAAATAGAAAAGATTTTCTTTTGAGAATAATTTTAATTGTTTCACGGAAGATTTCTAGACTTAATATCACAGCTCATAGAAAATTTTGCAGATTATTTTTTTTAATTTGTAGTTCTTACTGAAGTTCATACAGTTTTTTTTTAAATTACGCAGTTAAATTTAATTTACTAATTAAAATAAACAAAGGTTTGTTAAAGTCTTTGGTTAAGAGAGTATAATCAAGTAAATATTTCGAAAAACCTTATAAAACCTTGTACATACTAGTTTAGAAATTCTCTCTTGCATCTTTTAACTCTTGGTTATCTCAGGTAATATAGTTTAATTCACAGAACTAGAGACCTACATAGACCCTCAAACCGAAAGGAGCCTTAAAATGTTGCCTATGGTACCTTTACTGATTTGAGGGTAAACATTTTGTTAATAAGCTATATTTTTTAATTCTAATTGCCTTTTTTAAAATTCTATTGATATTAACTTACATTAATGTTATTTTGCTAGTAGCTTCTAACGTAATTTTTTTAAGTCTACGGTTCTAAAAGTCGTTTGTTCTTACGTTTATCAGGTTTTGTCATATTAGTTACTTAGTCGTGAAGCCTTTTTAAAATGTCCTTATCGCATTTACAAATAATCTTGAGCTTAGGTGGAATCTTTTTTAATATTGATAGAACTCATGAATAATTTGGAAATTTGGGCTTTAAGTTAATGTAATTACCGAGAGGGTGATCGTTTTAATCTCGCAAATAAATTTCTCAAAATGCCAGAAAACACGCCGATTTTGAGGTTTGCATTTGGGTAACTGATAATTAAAAATCAAAAAGATAGAAGAAGCGAGACGGAAATATTTTTAAGGGCGGTAAACAAAGTTTGAGGGTAGTTTTTGGTGGACTCCTTCTTGAAGTGGTTCAAGTTTGAATAAAACCGAGTAGGAAGCGCTTTTTTGACAACAGACAAATGATCGGTGGTTGTATAATGAGGGAAAACATTTGCGTAATTTCTTCAGTCCACGCGAAAAATAAAAGAAGGAAGCCACATTGAAATATATAAGATGAAGAAAAGATGGGAGGCCGATCAATGGAAATTAAATGCCGTATAAACTGAGAGCAATGAGGAGAGTGCGGAAGAGGAGGAGGGTAACACAACCTAAACCTGGCACAGATATCAACCAAGTGGACCATAGAAGGTCTCGCTTTGCTGTCCCAATTTTTAGATTTAATTATAATATAAAACGAGAAAAAGTTTTACCCACTTAATTAAAGACCGATTTCCCTATCGGAGTCAATGGGTAAGCTTGTCCAAAAGAAATAGTGATCAGTTCTTTGAAGCAGCATATGCCTTCCGATAGCGGAAATTTTAGACTCGATTTTGATTTAATAGGAGGCTTTAAATTGGTTACCTTCCGTTCTTTTAAAAATTATATAAATAATTTTTTCCTTGTGCATACCTTAGAAAGTTAAAATCAAAGAAAATATTCGCTTCTATTGGAACTTTTATAAAGTTAAAAACTAATCATTTCACCCTTTTCAATAATGATAGTTCAGCAGAAACTATGAATTGTCGATATAATGGAATTTTTTAACTTTCAGTTTATAATTAAAATCCGTTTATTTTGAGTTTAGCCTTAGGTCGTTTATCGGCAAATATTTCTATGTATTTTGATTCTAAAATAAAGTTTTACTTTAATATATATATTAATATATATATATATATATATATATATATATATATATATATATATATATATATATATATATATATATATATATATAATATATATAAATAGGGACTCGGGAAAATTTCTAGGAGCCGAGGGATCAAAGACCAATCCGTTTTCCCGATGAAAGTAGGTTTTCTTTTCCCAGCTCAAGACCATTCATGGAAAGGTCGATTTGTGTAATCAGTCTATATTCTTATCATTCCTTGCCAAAATGCATAATATTTTTTTTAACTTTATTTTAATTTTTTGGAAAAATTAATGTATGTAATGATGAGCCTTCTATGGCTTAGGAGTTCAAATAACAAATGGCTTGTTAGGCAACAAGAAAAGATAGGTGTCTTTCAGGTTATTTTGACCCTCTCTACTCTTTGCTAAACCTTTGATTTTTATAAGATTATCCCGGAAATTTCTTAATTAATCTTCATTGCCATATTCCTATAATCTATAGTTAAAAATAGTTAAAAACTTTTTAGATATTTTTAACAAAACCAACTGAAACGCAAACACACCATATTTGTATAGCTGAAGATTATTTTGGCCTAAATTTAATTACTTTTATGAAATTTCACGGATGCAAATGAGCCGTTAATGATTTCCTAATTTTTGAAGGAAGAAGGCGAATAGAATTGACAAAGACGAAGGCCAAAAAGAAGAAACATTTACTTTTAGAACAAGAACTTATTTGGCATAACTTGGCAACGTTCGATAAAAAAATCATATTCGACATTACTTATATATATATATATATATATATATATATATATATATATATATATATATATATATGTATATATATATATATATATATATATATATATATATATATATATATATATATATATATATATATATATATATATATATATATATATATGAAACCTATGTCCCGCAGGAAAAAGGAAAAGGTTTTTCCGAGTACTTTCGAACTTTATTCAGTTTCTTATCTAGGATAACTACAAGGGAAAATAATATAATGTGAATGAATTTATAAAGGACACTAAAAAAAGACTGCCACAAGGAAGAGAAATCACCAATGCATAAGTAGGAAAGGGAGAGTAAAATCACATAAAGGATTAACGGCATCAGGTTGCAAGGTGACTCTGTAGCGGGTCGAAAATCTAGACTCTAACCCCAATCGATCCACCCGCTTCCTCCACTAATTCGGACATGAGAAATTGAGGGAGATTTAAATGGATTGTATGTACAGTCCTTTACTTACAAAAAAATATTAGGAAATATGCGTGCAAAAATGTACATAGCTAATTTTCATATATCCACAATTAATATGATCTTACGAATACCAATCAAAATTTATACAAAAAACACCAACATTTAATTAGACTATATATACAAAAGACGATATGCTAAGTAAAACAACCAAAAAAATATCTGCCAGAGAAATATCAACCAACCAATAACACAAAAGACAAGAAGTTTATAACAGGAGGCTTAAATCAAACAAGAGGCCTGAGGCAAACAAGCGGCCTAAAGCAAACAACGGCTTAAAGTAAAAAAGAGGACTTAAAAAAAAAGAAAGGGCTCACGTGTTACCAAGTTGGGTATTGGCGTCTCAAGCGTTTTACAAAAAAACAACAAAAAAACTGGCACCTCCGAGCTCTTATAATATTGAAATCTGGTCAAGTCGTGAAGCTATCAAAGCCCTCTCTGACCTGACAGGACTTACAATCTCTCGTTGGTTATCCTAACCCTACAGTCCTTTGCCACTCCTTACAAATGGTGGTGATTAAGTTTACTGGAATGTTCTTTCGAAAAACTATTTAACATTTAACTGAGGAAGAGAAAAAACATTTTATACAATACATGAAAATCAATCTATATTATATGTACGTAAATAAAGAAAATTCCCATTCACACGCACATTCTTACAGAGGGAGGGAGAGGGTATTGGGAAAAAGAAGTGGGAGAATGTCCCTTCACACACACTCACATTTGCTCCACCACACCCCTCCTTCCTTAGGCCATTCCACGGCAGTCGTTGACAATACACTCACAATCCTTACTCACGGTACTTTTATACTCAATCGCACCCTTCTGCACCCATTCACACTCGTCTACTGGTCCCTAGCTACGCAGAGCAATCTGTCGGGTTGTTCGTCAGTCGTTCTGTTAGTATCCTCGTCACTATTGATCATCTCGTCCACCAAACCTTCAGCCTTGATCACCAGTTCTCCCATCTCTCGACATAGCTCTTTCATACCTCTTCGTTCAGAACCTTCACTCTTTATACCCCCATTCATCAGGTCTTCACTCACAGCTCTCATCCAACTTAAGGTAGACTCTTGCGAAACAGACAAATCACTCACATCCCTTCTACTATCAGTGGTTACACGTGAAACCCCTTCAACTGGTTCCTACCAGAAGGCTGTAAAGTCAGTCACCTTTTCATTCTCCACGCCAAACTCACCTTTAGCCTTACCAATCGCAAAACCAGAAAAATCAGCCTCACGAGGTTTATTCTGCCCAAACACACTATCATTCATACTGTTCCGAAAAACAGAAAAATCAGGCACAAGCAGCTCATTCACTCGTCTACTTACACCAGCCAAATCACTCACCTGATTATGCAAACACTCAATCTCTCTCTCAAGCTTCCCCATACCAGAAAGACTGCACAGACTTACTTTCATTCGTACTTGCATTCTTCCTTTCACTCTTCTTTGTAAGCTTTCTACTCCTCGAGACCAAGACAAGCTCTTTCCCAGAAGGATCCATACTATCACATTATTTCTCATCATCATGCACCTTATTTCTCTCTGCACAGTTCATACACCGGATGGCCCGCCAGATAATCAGGAGGTTCTCTCTATCTCCTTAACTGATTCTCATGAACCCGCACTCTCTCAGTCATACCTTTATTCAAACTCTCCAAAACATACATCACACCATTCTCCCAGACTCTCACAAGTCTATACTGTACTTCAAACTTTTCATTCATCTTCGACACTTTCAACCTACCTTTTACTTCTCTTACCTTCAATACTTTTGCACCTATTTCAATCGAACGAAAGCTTTCATGTGCCTCACGCCATAAGCTGCTTACTTTCACTCAAACGAAACCTATCTTTCGCTCGCTTTTCAAAATTCATAACAAACTGATTAGGGAGACGCCCCAGTTGCACTATGCACCATCGAATTATAAGCCCATAACACTCTACACAACCATTCATCACAGTCATTGAAAGTTGTACTCATTATTCTCAACCTCTCACACAAGGTCTTAATTGTACGTTCATCCAACGTATTCGAAGACGGTACATACGGAGTCGTCCTCACACGCTCCGCACCATTCTCTCTCAACATTCACTCAAACACTTCACTCGCAAACTCAGGCCCATTATCTCTGAGACAACCACTGCTCAACCACATGCGCAACAGTCACGCTCCTTTAATCTCTCACAGGCGTCGCATACACAAACTAGCTTTAATGATCAACCATAACAACCATACCAACATTCCCAGCACTTTTACACGGCTAAGACTCAATCAATTTTCAACTAATTCAAACGGTTTTTTCGCATCAAATTTCAACATTGGGAGCTTCACTTGCACACCTTGTACCTTTCGCTTCTGACACCTTTCACACGTATTTGCCACATCATTCACAACAGTTCTAGGAAATGGATGGAACACACGCTCCTTCCTACACTCCCACAACTTATACTTACCCATATGCCCATAATTATCATGCACAACTTTCACCAGACCAATCATACCAACCAAGGTCATCACAGGTACAAATATATCATCCACATCTTTTATCTGCCTCACAAAATATACATCTATACAAATGACAAAATCTTTAGCATACCTTTTAAAATCACTTAAACACTCAGGCTATTCATTCAAATCAACATGCATCAATACACACCTCTTCAACTCACTGACCAAAGGACACATCTCTTGCATCTCTAAAATATCATCATCATTTAAAATCTCATTCTGATCATTCATGATCAATTCAATCATACCGCAGAATTTTACAACATTAGTTGCACACTTATTCAACCTCTTCACCTCACATTCACCTTTCATAACACAATATTTATCAGCATTTAAAAACAAATCATTTAATCTCATAAAGTCTACGCTAAGCAAGAAACATCACGGTATTTGCTCATCTTCCAGAATTACAAAGTCATGCTTCACATTCACACCACTGCCCAAACTCACTCACAGACTAACCTGTTCATATGCCATTATTATTCCATTCCCCAATCCACATATCCATAACTTCACAGGCTATACGCTCGCAACATCTAACTCATCATATTACTCAGAATCCTCTCGTTCACTAATGACACTTGCGCACGAGTATCAATCAAATCACAGAAGAACTTTTCACCAACTTTAACTCTCGCTTCCATCATATTAGGTCCACCATGTTTGTAATTCACAGAAGGAACAATCACACGAACATCAGCACTGACATCCACACCTTCATCAACTTCCACATCATTCACCACACATTCATCTTCATCCAGACAATCATTCTTCTTCCTCATATACGAACAATTTTCAATCACCCAATTGTAATGCACATCGCTTAAACACTGCAGATGCACTACATCAGCATTCAGAACCTTCATCTTCTTAAGTTTGTACACAAGCGGCCTCTCACCACCAAAGTGCACATAAACAATCACTCCATACAACCGAATCACTCCAATCAACCCTTCCTGAAACAGCGGGACCCTAGGATACACATCGCTCTCAATTCTTTCATAAAGTTCCGCAGCCTCGCCATACCAATACTTTCCGGCTTCCTACATACTTCACTCATTACTTGCTTCCTTAAGTTATCCACACTATCAGGCACTCTCAAATCTACTGCATCACTCTTCAAATCTTGCAAACCATTCCATACACTCTCAAACAAGGAATCATCACCACCCTTACTCTCCTTTCCATTCATAATGCCTTTCGGCAAATACTCAGGATCACTCACTCCACACTCATTTTTATCATTTGTATCAGGAGATCTTGACATCACATCACATCAGCAACTCCATTCTGTTCATCAAGCACATATTCATTCACATAGTCAAACTCACTCAAATCTTCCAGAGTCCTCGCAATCCTACTATCCGCCAATTTCATACGTTGCAAATTCACAAGAGGTTGGTGATCTGTTTTAATCACAATCCTCACACCATACAAAAACGGAGTAGCACTTTCAAACAATACCTTCTTGCAGCCAACTCTCTCTCCAGAGTCGTATACTTTGACTTTGCCGCATTCATAGCCTTGGATGCATACCCAATTATTCGCCTGATATTTTCTCCATTTAAACGCTGCTCTTGCATCAAAAACCCTCCCATACAGTACCCACTTGCATCCGTATACAATTCAATCATATTAACATTCACACTATAGTCCGGTTATGCCAATTCAACATCTTCAGCCACTGACTCTTTCAATCTCTCATATACTTCCTTCATCTTATCATTTTACCTAACAATTGTACTACCTTTCTTGCCCATCCACTCAGTCAGAGGCTTACTCACACCCGAACAATCACGTATAAACTTTCAGTAAAACTCAATTAAACCCAGAAACTACTTCAGTTGCTTCACAGTCACCGGTTTCGTTAACATTCGCACCTTTTCAACACACTTCAGCGACTTTTGTAAATAATTCTCACTCACCATATGTCCAAGGAATTCCACTTCTTTCACAAATTATACACACTTTGCTACTTTTACCTTCCCACCAACACTCTCCAACGTCTCAACACATCATTTACTAATCTCATATGCTCCTCAAAACTCTCACTCATAATCAAAATATCACCTATAAACACAATCATATTCCTATTCGCAGACTTACTCAACACAAAATTCATCGCCCGCTGGAAAGCTCCGGGAGCATTAGCCAACCCAGAGCTGAGTAATATCCCTGTACCAAATCCAGCTTTGTAAACCAATTCATCCCATGCATATTATACACACACTCAGATACTACACACATCGGTAACCTTTCATTCACAGTCCTTTTATTCACCTTAGGATAATCCACACACCGATGCAATCTTACATCCGGCTTACGTACAGCCACAGTCGGACTATTCCATGCACCTTCACTTTTTTCAATCACCCCTAATCGTTCAAATTCCACACACTGCTCCTCAATCTCATCAGCAACCAGGCACGGGAAATTTCTAGGCCGCTGATAGATTAAGGTGTCCTCCTCCAGGATAATCTTGAATTCCGGAAGCTTTGTAACCCGAAATCCAAATCCCCTTTACTGAGGACCCTCTTTCTTTCAAGAAACATTTGATACACATCCTCCTTTTCATATTCAGTCAAACATCCATCCAATTCCACCATCCTTCCCACTTCATTATACGTCAATTCACACGTCTTTTTATTCTCAACATTAACCCTGACATCCGTGCTATCATCCATACTTACCTTATTGACAGTGAGAGGGTGACGCAGTACATCTCCAACTTGGATCCCCCTCACCTGCCCTTTCCATCTGGGGCCCTCCTGCACACATACAAAAGGATCTTTCTTTCTTATCAAGCCATGAAACACACAAGCAACACGCCTTACCTTATAACACGCATCCTTTCCATCCAATATCACAGTGTTCTAACCCACATTGAGAGTAGCATCCTTACTCCAACTCACTCTAATAGACACCCTTGTACCCTTCACAAGCATTACACACTCCATAGCAGTCACCTCAAAACTGGTAAGCATTCTCCTCAAAACACTACAATTTTTGCCTACATACAACTTATACATCCAATTTTTACCAATATTTCTATCAATCTGATCACTCACAAGATGCACAACCATATAGTTTACTTTCATAAAATCATACCCCCAAATCACACCATACTCACTACTCACCTTAACAATCACAGATAATTTACATTCATTCATCAACATATAATGCATTCAAACAGCTGACCTTATCATTCCAATCACAGGCACTCTCATACTACCAATCTTTACCAAACTACCCTTAAACTCAGACAGGGGGGCTTTATCACTCAGCTGGTCATATACCAAGCTCGTCTTGCATCGAGAATCTATCAAAGCAAGCCAAACACTCAATCCCATTCAATTCCACCTTCACACTCAGACACTCATACTTTCTACCAGACAGTAAGTTCACACTAAACAGACTTACCATTGCATTACTCACACTCATGCACTCAGAGGATACTTCACCAGGTACCGTCTTACAATTAAGTTCCCCGCTTCAGACTTTCCATTCATACCTTGCGCTCTCAGTCTAATCCAACACTTTTGACTCGAATGTCGTTTAATCGCACAATAACTACATATATTTCTCTGGTCACGACATATCCTCACATGATGACCGGCCTTTATACAGTTACCACATAACAATCTCCCTCCCCCCCCCAGCATTTACTCCACCATTCAACATCGGACAATCTTTATTCAAATGGCCTCTTTCTTTATATTCGAAGCATTTTTTCACACTTTCCTGGCAATCCTTTATTATATGCCCCTAATTACCACACCCAAAACATGCACCACACGTCTACCTACATTCTCTCAACATATGACCCTTCCTTCCAAATCTACGTTATTCTACAATCTTTCTCACCCCATTCGGTCTTTCATTAGCTGGGACATACCTCGGTTTTTCCCTCATATACCCATCCATGCGCTTACGACTGATCTGTCCGCTTCCATTTGCCCATCTCTCATTCGCTCATTCAGCCTGCCGGCCCATTAAGCTCGACATCACCCAAGCTGGCGCAGCCCTCAAGGCATCCCGATTGGTGAAAACTACTGGGGTAGAGGAAAGCTCCTGCGACATTTACACTGTACCATCCATCCTCGTCTAAATCACTTTCCTGATCAAATCGCCCGTCTACCAACAGTTCCAACACATCCTCCCACACCAACCGTTCACCTGTCAGCCTCATTCTCTCCTTTCTTTTCCCATTCAGCCATTCACTTACCTTTCGCGGGACCGTATCCCGAATTTTTCTTATCAATTGTTTACATTTATTCGTATCATCATCATCATACCTCTTTCTCGCCAAACTCTCAAGCCTATGTACATGAATGTTCCTACTTTCACTCTTCTCCATTCAAGCCTTCTCAAATTCAATTACCCCTTTATAATTCACACTCTCTTTCATTAGATTCATCTGCCCAATCAGTCTCTCCTTCACCACCTCATACCTCGGTTCCCCCACATTCGTGATCACAAGGACAGACTCTAATACTTTTCACCCCAAACATTCACCCAAAACATTCTTCCAGTATCCCTTATTCTGCCGGTACTTGAGCTTCCAATACCGCTCAAATTCCTCGAAGAATTCTTCGACACGTTTCCCAACATGCAACCTACACTTATCTACCTTTTTCACTTCCCTTATTAAAATACCCTTCCCAAAATTCACTTCACTCTCATTGAGCAGCCCTCACTCTCACTTATACCAATCATACCATCACTCTCTCATTCACCCAAGTACAATGAGGCATACTCTTCCCTCTCAACTTCTGAACTTTCCCTTGTGACCCAGTCTTCCTTCTTCTCTTGCGTTCCACTCTCTTGCATTCTCCGTCCTTATTATCACTTATCACTCACAATCATCCTATCCTCTCTAGAGTCACACATACTCCTATTAATCGCATTAGTCTTATCCCTTTCAGTCAGAGCAGGGGCAGGGTAGAGGACCTGGGGCCAGTCTTGACCCCTTCATCATGTCATACAGGTCCTTCATTCGTTGGTCGACTGCCTCTGTCTCTCTTCACTTTCTTTCCTCATCCTGTCTGTCTTCTCATCCATAATTATCATATCAATCTTCAATCCCTCAATTGCGCTTCTCAACAACATACATTCCTCCTCTTTCTGCCTCAACTCAAGCCTCCGTCTCACAATCTCATCAGGGAGGCCCTGTTCCACAGAAGCTATCCTCTCAAGTTAGTAGAAGTGATAGAAAAAGGAGGAAAACAACCAAACTACTTGTAACTCTAATTGTGTGTGGACTGCAATTCAATCCCGTCACGTCCTCAGTTTCGAAATCTCACGTCCGTATTTGGGTGCTAATTGTAGCGGGCCGAAAATCTAGGCTCTAACCCCAATCGATCCAACCCGCTTTCTACACGAATTCGGACATGAGAAATCGAGGGAGAAATGAAATGGATTGTATGTACAGTCCTTTACTTACAAAAAAAATTGGGTAAATATGCACACAAAAATATAGATAGCTAATTTCCATATATACACAATTAATATGGTCTGACGAATACCAATCAAAACTTATACAAAAAAGTAACATTTAATTAGACTATATATAAACAAGAAGATACGTTAAGTGAAACAACAAAAAAAATATCTGCCGGAGAAATATCAACCAACCGATAACACAGTAGACAAGAAGTCTATAACAGGAGACCTAAAGCAAACAAGAGGCCTAAAGCAAACAACGGCCTAATGCAAACAAGAGGACCCTAAAAAGAAGAAAAGGCTGACGGGTTACCCAGTTGGGTATTGGCGTCTCAAGCGTTTTACAAAAAAAACTGGCTCCTCCGAGCTCTTACAATATTGCAATCTATTCAAGTCTTGAAGCTATCAAAGCCCTCTCTGTCCTGGCTGGACTTACAATCTCTCCTTGTTTATCCTAACCCTACAGTCTCTGCCAGTCCTCATAAATAGTGGCGATTAAGTTTACTGTAGTGTTCTTTTGAAAAACTACTTAACATTTAGCTGAGGAAGAGAAAAAACATTTTATACAAAACATGAAAATCAATTTATATTATATGTACGTAAATAAAAAAAACATTCACACACACATTCTTACAGAGTGAGGGAGAAAGTATTGGAAAACGGGTAGGAGAATGTTCCTTCACACACACTCACATTCGTTCCACCACACCTCGAATGGGCAAAGTGGTTGAAAAGTTAAAGAACAGAGACAGAGTCGAAAAAACGATTAACGGAAAAGGAGACAACCTAAAGTGGGAGGTACAGAGAGAGACTGGAAGAAGCAGCTACGTGCAGCGGGCAAGGAGAGTGAGGGAGAGAGGAGAGTAATAAAACAGTGTTTAATACATAACCAATGAAATAATTGAAATCATAAATTGGTTACCACAAACAATGAATATTGCAGACAAAACTAAGAACATGTCAAAACTATTCCTTTAAAGCCCAAGGAAATGATGAAATAGGTAAAGGTATAACTTATAAATGAACATTCAACCATATTATTTTATCACTTTATTGGAGCGATAAATCAATTTGGCCGAATTCCTATTAATTAACTGGTCATTTCCTGAAATATGAACAAAAAAACGCATTATTGTTTTCACTTCTCAGTATATTGAATTTATGGTGATTAATACGAAAGGTGTTCAGGACACAAATTTGGACGATCATGACAGATAAAAACTAATACATAAGCTGTTCACAGGAAGCTCTCCTTGCAAGCCATTACCACACCCTCTAAATGTTGATTTGCTGTCTCTTTAAAATTAAGAATGGTTACAATTTTCACATGGATCAGCTTCTCGCTGACAAAAGGCCGAATAAAATTAGAGAATTACCAAATAATTGATCGGATAATAGGAGTTAATCCATAAATATGGAGACTGCCAAAATATTTACGAGGTTTGGCCTATAATTCTTAAAACAGCCCATTATTAAACAATTAATTATATACCTTTTAACGAGTTACGAAAAATACACATTTTTTATCTAATTTCTTCTTCCCTATTATGAATAAATTAAAAAAATCAGTTGGGCTGTGGAATAACCTACGCGTAAAAGAGTATCCAAACCACATTTTATTTTCTTTATTTTTCGATTGATTTCCCAAGATTTGGGTCTATCAACATCTTCAGATGCGGATTTTCCGCGAGCATTAGCACTTTTCTAATGGAATTAGGTCTAGCATCCTTCGAATTGGTTGAGTTGAATTTTGATTCCTCACTTAGTACCCTTGGCGAAAGTTAGTCTTTACGGTAAATTGATTTATATCTCGAGATTTGTAAGTACATATGTCTGTTTATCGTTTCTCTTTGTCAATTTCGGTCTACTAATTCTTAGTTGTTACTAAATCTATTTTGGAGTATTTTTTGTTTATACGAATAAGAGATTCAAGAGATTTAAAATATATTTTCTATGCTGATTTGTTTTTAATAACTTGTTGGGGGGATAGGCTATTCGATCCTTTCAACAAGTGTTTCTCATCGTCTTAATTTACCTTTCTATTTAAAAGTCTTTTATTAGCCTCATTTAATTTCGCTAAAACGCTGGTTTGTTCGCCTAGTCCGCGCGGACTCTTTGTTGGCCTTTCAGATATTGTTTTCCTTTCCCGTTTGATGTTTGAGAACGGCCAAAATTATTTGTAAATCCTTTTAGCTTGACATACATGCATGCGTTCTGACTATGTGCACGCCATAATTCATCAAACATCTGCATGACAAAATCATGTTAGATGTGAGCAAGGAATTCCTGGCTTGAACGAGAAAGTTAGTTATTGAAGTTTCCACTATGAAGCTAGCACTGAATGAGGATCTTTGCTAGCTCTCGTAAAAGAGGTGCAAGAGACAATTTCTGATAGCCAAGGCCAAGAAGAACCGCCTGATAAAGAAAAACTATATGTAGCCTTCCTATAATCCATGAAAGTTGCCATGTATTATGGAAAATAAGTTACCTCACACTGTAATGGTCTGTAGCTATGATCTTTGAGCATAGTCTTGAGTTTAATTCAGATGGCTTTGAGGAGCTGCGGGAAATTATGGTCAAACATTAGGTGGAGAAGGTTGCTGCTGGAAGGTCATACTTCTCTGCAACCTGATTTGCCGAGCTCGTAGCCAAGATTAAGGAGGTTTCCAAAGATTTTCCCAGGGATACATTGAGAAAAACCTTTTCTATTTTTCTGGATTTTTTAAAAATATTATCATTGAAATATTATTTTTAAGAGGCAAAAGGGTTTGTTACCATTCTTGTTAAGAGGCATATACTGACATACAAAAATGAGAAAGAAATATAAATAAATAATCGCTTAATTCCTTCGCCAGGAAGTAAATAATCCCTTTTCTATTAATATATGCCCCTATATATCCAAGTTCCCGCTGGTTAAAGAATACTGAATCCATCCCCGAAGATTACCTTGCTAATAAAGAATCGTTGATCACCATTACTCACCCGGCAATCAAGAAGGAAAAGAACTCTATCACTCGGGGCCCATGCCTTCCACTAAAAGCACCTACCTAAAACCCGAACAGACGCTTCTCTGGCTACCTAGGAGTGATACCTAAAACTCGGAGAGAGATTACACTTGATAGACCTAATTTCTTCAAAGAGGAAATAAGGAAACAAGAATTATGCATAACTCATACTTTTCTAGAAAAATAGTATTTCTACCTAATAATTTAAATATATATATATATTTATATATATATATATATATATATATATATATATATATATATATATATATATATATATATATATATATATATATATATATATATATATATATATTAAGCATGTATAAAAAAAAACAAATATAAATTTAGAAATATTCGAAAATAGAGGAGAAATCTTCGACTCCTGTTAAATTTATCGAAAGTCAAAATGCCTCCTAACCTGGTCGCAAAAGGTCTGTTTGCTTTCCTCGGACATTTTGAGGCGCAAACTGGCTAAAAAACATACCTACAAACACCCTTAAGTTCAGTTCAGTTCATTAGTCACAGGCACAGGGGATTTATGGTGGTAATATCCCTTGTCAAAACATCTATTTCTTATTCTTTCGTGGCCATACTCTAGTCCATCCCTACCAGTTGAGTGTTTTTGTTTGATTCTATGGTAGCCTCTATTAATTAACTTGTATTTATAATAATTCATAGACTACCGTTTTTTTCTATTTTTGTTTCTATTTCTGGCAAACAGAAAATGACTGTCTGATAAATGTCCGTAAAGTAATAAATCTTTATACAAAATATAAATAAACTTTGCAATGAAATAAGAAATTTCATTGTGAGCAAATTACATCGGCTAATTAAATTGCTTATAATAACCGCGGGCCCTGCCCAAAAAATATTACGACATTCAAACTCTTCCTCGGGGCCTATAGTACCCAGATAGGCTTGAGAGATAAATTCAGTTTAACAACAAAGATGCCCTACTTTCATTGGGAACGAAGGAAATTTGAGTGTTTTGCCCTCCTTTGGTCTTTAGCTCACTTTGGTGTCAATTTTTTTATTTTGATTCATTCACTCCTTTCAAAAGAAAACTTTTCTCAACAACTCATATGTGGAGAATGCCTTGCTCGCTTTTTGTTTATCGAAAGTTTAAGCAACAAGAGGAATTTGTTTGCTGGTTGATGTAATAGTCCTTTTTTTCATTATTTTTCTGAATAGATTTTGAAGGGACATAAAATTGTCACTCTTGGGTGGATCTATAAAGGTTGGGAAAATAGCGGGGAATGATTGGATTAGGAACACACAACAGTATTAAAGGCAGAACTCGGTTGAGAGGAATTAGAGATAAGCCAAAACCACTCGAATATTCTAGCTTAGTGTTATCATTAATATTCGCTTTAAATTTTTCTTGTTGTCTTTGAGTATACACTTATTTTGATCTTTTAAATTTTAGTAAACCCTTATTCTCATTGGAATAGGGCATGAATTTTAGTGTGGTATCGATTGATATGCCAATTTAGCATAGGGAAACCAGCGCAAATCGGACGAGAATCTGAGCTCCCTAGGGTGACTAAAAAACCTAATGTGGTCTAACATTGTTCGAATGGAAAATGGTGGTTTTAATATTCTTCTGCCGGTAACAAAACTACTATCATTTGATTGAGAGAAATTAAATTTCGATTATATTTCTAAATCGTATTCACATTTTTCCATGCAGAGGAATAAAAGGAATAAAAAAGGTCTTATGCTAATCTATTTCGAGATCAGTTCAGGTCTTTCTGATTGATTGATTCTATCTTAGGTGACCATTCGTTGCGAAGTGGAAACCTCAGCTGGTCTTAATTTAAGGAAAAAAGTATATAAGAACTCTTGATTGATTATAGCAATAAGAAACCAAAGAGTTGGGTCGGATAAAGCCCATCCTAAAAAATCTTTTACCCTAATTACATATTTGAAAATAATTTCTTTAGTTTTTTAATAGAACTTATTGTTTTGCCATAAAGAAATTAAAAAATAAGTTTTTTGAATCCTGACCAAATTTAAGAAAGAAATAATATGCGGAAAAACTATTTTCATTTGGAGTATTAAGTTTAGATAATTTAATATGAGATTGAGCGTCAAAGATTGATGATAATAAATAAATTAGGGGAAGTTTCGGGGAGAAATGTTCTATTAAATTTCCATTACAATTATATACATATATGTATATATATATATATATATATATATATATATATATATATATATATATATATATATATATATGTAAAAGAACTCAATGGCGAGTTATGGTATATGATAGTGAAACCACTGTATAAGAGCAATAAGTGTAATTTACGAGACTACTTTCTGCATGTAGTTTATCATACGCTCATCTGTCGTATACTGAGAATGCGATTGTGACAAAAGTCTATATTTAGAGTACATATCAGAAAAAAAAGAAAAAACACAAAGAAACACAAAACGGCCTCATCTAAACTCCTCGACTGAGATAGAGAATTTAGTCATTTTCTGAAATTCAGACCACTGTGCCCGCACCAAGCACCACGGGGGCGGGCTCTCGGGCGTCAGCGGTCCAACAAATGATATTTAAATAAGAGAGTGATCATTACCATGCAGGTAATTGACCAGCCGCAATCAAAATCAGGCTGGGCATCCGGAGAGCACAAAGATAGATCGAGGGAGGAAAAGGAAGCTGTTATCGGGCAGTGATGCGTAAACTCATCTACATTTAGGACACCCATCTCAAGCTCGTGGATCAGGTCGGCAAGGACTCAACCCCGGGGATTAATAGATTAGTCTCCCCAGAGGGGGTGGCTACTGTTTAAATCCCCGAGCAAAATAAAAGGGACTCATAAAGCGTGCCACGAAGCGGCGAAAGTCCCCCACGTCGAAGTTGGCTGACGAATTAATGAACGTGGAAATAAAAGTATACCTCCTATCAAGTGGCAGCTGCACATCTACTGCCTGAAAGGCGGTATCTAAAGCGAAGAGAAGAACGGAGATATCATGCTGGGTGTAAATCGCACATCATTTCACTCCGCCCCCATCCCGTAGTGGTGAGGTCGCAAAACTCTTATACCCTGGGGGGTGGGCAGCGAACATGCACCAAGAATAGTCGTCTTAAAGAAGCTAGCTAACGGGGAAAGAAACGAGATGAGAGTCCGCAACTCCTCCCAATTGCCCTAAAGTTCGTGGCAATTCCATTGAAGGAATATGCCCTACAGGCCTAGCTCGGAGGAGATGCGGCGGCATCCTTCGAAGAGAAGACCCTCACGGGAATGACCGTACGCTTCCTGGAGGCAGAACTCCGGGCGCTGTTGGCCGGACAATGCCCTCAAGGCGCTGTCGACTTCGAGGCCTTATTGGTAGAGGTTAGGCTCGCCATGCGAGTCTTTTCCACTTTCCGCCTCGAAATCTTTGGCTGACGGAGAAGCTTCGGAGGTGGGGGTGGGGGCCTCTTTTCGAGGATTCACCATCTCCGAGCCACCCAGCTCACCACTAGGCGTGGGCGAAGGAGCCGAATCTACTTTATGCTGTCCTCCTTTCGGGAGGCAGCTTTAGGAGCCTCGGTAGATGCCCGGGCGACTAAATTCAGGGGTGTTGCAAACCTGTGAGTCTAACGAGTCGGTACAAGCGCGTGGCCTTTTCGCCTTGCGAGAAACGGTCACGCTACGAAAAGAGGAGTGGGGGCTCTGGTTTTATCCGGGGCTGGGTTTAGACCTTATGTGCCGCCATCTTTACAGTTGAGCGCCAGGGGTGGGTAAAACCCACATAATGGTTCTGAATGGGCACGGAAACGACCGTACTCGTAGGCCCGGAGCAGACTCTGTCTTTTTCAACATTGAGTCATAGGACGTCACGGGCAGCGCCAGGCGCAAAAGGGCCAAGTCCTTAGCCTCGCGAAATATGAGACGATCCCTAGCCTGAACGGGCAGGACTTCCTTCACAAGAAGATACGCACCACATTGTTTCGAAGAAGCGGGGTGCGGCTCTCCGCAATTGACACACTTAGACACACAAAATTGGGACTTATCATGGGCGGCCTTGGAGCATCATACACATGTTTTGGGTAACACAAACTTTGCACGTCGACATGAACAAATAGTGTGATCGAAGCGGTGGCAGTAATAACACTTCCGCGGCAGTGGCAAGAATGCCTTTACGCGGTAGCGATACCAACCAGCACGCACCGACTCCGAGAGCTTGTCACAGTCAAACGTGACGAAAAGTGTAGGGATGGCTCTTGAAGGCCCTCCCTGGTTTCTCATCACACGTTCGACCTTGACCGCACAATGGTCGGCCAGCTCTCAGGTGATGTTGTCTATGGAGTAGTCCACAAGTTTCATCGCATAAACTAATCCTTTCACGAAGTTCATGGTGGAGTGCGGCAACAAACCAACCGGCGTGCCATCAAGTGTCCGAAGGGCACTAGTCATGGACGCCTCGGAGGGTTTCGACGCATTCGCCAAAAGGCTCCCGTCCAAGAAACGGGCAACATTCGGCTCTCTACCAATCTCACACTAGCTAAAGCTCCTCTGATGGATCATGTTGCCCTTAGCCAACATGCTGTCATCAGTCGAGCGAATAACCAGGAAGCGTTTGAAGACAGCGGGCTCGAAAACGCCGGGTAGTATCTGAATGAGGGGCCCCGACGTAATTGAGGCTCCGCTCTGCGCACTTCTACTTTTACTTTTGGTCTGTGTCAGGAACTCCGCACCCGGGGGGGGCAGCGGGGCCGGACGTGCTGATCTTGGCTTGGTCACTGACCGAAGCAGCAGACCCATCCTCCCCGCAGCCACCGCGGATGGAGAGGAGCCCGAGTCTTTTTCCTCCGTTTCTTGTTGACTCTCTTCCTTTTAGGAGAGGGGGGTGGGGAATGAACCAGCTTCTTTCTTCCCCGGCAGGAGCCCTCAAGCCAGATGGCCTGGCCTCAGCAAGGTCCTTCTTTGAGATGGTGATCCCTTGGTAATCCGAGCCATTTGAGGAGGACCTTGCATTGGGCGGACTCAAGTTCGTTTCTTGGCGCTGGGCCCGGATACGCCACCATGGAAAGCCTTACCATCCAAGGCTGGGTTGCCTCAAGGACCATGTCTATCTCTGGGTGGAGGGGGGTTTACATTTGGCCATCCCTCCCTAGGATATTACAGGTTTTATTGACAGCAGTATCACGAGTCGAATATGCGGAAACACAGGCCTTGACCTCTGTTAAACTCAGTATACGACCTAGCAGGTCTCTGGAGGGAAGCGGCCGATAGGTCCTCTCTCCCCTCTACCCCCTAAGAGGGTTTGACCTACCGAGCCGCTTCAATGGAGGTTGGTCGTTTATGGGTTGCCTGCTAGCTTTCTTTGCAGTCCCCGTGAAAAGCAAAGGGGAGACTGCCGCTGGAAAGAGGGAGGCACCCGCGGTGCCTCCAGACAAGGGGGAGAGGGGGAGTTCCCTACAACCGTAGGCAAAGCAGAGGACTAAGCTTCCTCTTCCGTTTAAAGAGATTTAGAGAGTCCCCTGTGAAAGCACAAGGGGGACCTCTATTTTTTTCAATGGAGCTGCCCGAGGGCGGCTCTGACGGTGGACGGGTGGAAATTAAGGGGATTTTTTGGTTAGACTCATCATTGGGCATGGTGACCCTTTTTTATTCATGAGATGAAGACGCTAGTCACCACTCGAATAGCCTGCTCGGCCAGGGGTGCGTACGGGGCTGGCAGAGCCAGGTGCCGCGAATTAAGGACACCCTTTCCACCTGGAGACCTGGCGGGGTGGAGATGAAGCAGGCTATTAAAAACCCACCATCCAAAACCGGAGCTCAGGGGTTAGGGAAAATTGTTCACTCCTCCTTCCTCCCCGATCCGGGATAGTTGGCTGAGAAGAAGGTCAGCATCTACCCTGTGAAAATAGATGCCGACCAGAAGAAGTTGTGGAAGAGGCTGTAGTGGAAGTGAGGATGTAGGGAAGAAATACAGGTGGGTGGGATAGGGCATTGAGTCCTGTAAGCACGCCAACCAGGAAGGCAAATCGCTGTGAGCCTTACGGGGTGTATGAAGAAGAGATCAATCCAACAGTGTCAACAAGAAGGGAGGTTAATCACTTCGAGTGTTTGTATGCATGATAGTCAATACATAATATAATAGGTCGGAGTGCCGTACCTCTTTTGTGGGCTTTAACAGACCATACATACGAGGAAGTGATAGGTTGATAGGTTTAAAACGATGAAGAAGATCATGAGTTGGATCATTTGGGAAATTTTGTGAGAGTTTTGTTGAAGATCTTGGTTTTATTTTTCAATTGGTTAAAAGATAATTTCTCGTAAATATTCATATCATTAAGGAAATCCTCTAATTTTTCAGTATAAGAAATTTTGTCTAACACCACGATTTGGTTAGTTTTCTCCGATTATGTTAGTATGATATTTTTGTTAGAATTAAGTAATTTAAAGGAAGTCATGAGACCCCTAAGGATCTCTAATTATTTCATACTATCACTATGGGATAAAAACCAACTACAAAACCACTTAAGAACTTTATGTTCGACTGATCACTTTCACAAAATTTATTTATAGAAAAGAGATGATTAAGGGAAAATAAATCACTATTTTTGAACGCGAAGGATAGCCCAGAGCAGAGGATAATTTTTTTATCACGCGAGAGCTCATAAAAAGAAAGATTGAGAAAATATTGGTTTGGTTATTCCAAAATAGTGTATGAAAAAAGGCTTCGCCCCAATACCCTTAGCAACTTTAATAATACTCGACATATTTCAAATTCGATGCTTACCTTCAGATTTGAATTCAAAAGTCGATTGTTAGATGTCGTTAGGCTTCTAGTTTGAATCAAAGCTTTGTGCACAAAATAGTAGATAAAGAAAAGGCTAGCATTTGTTCAAATGCGAGCATTAGAAAGCCACGTGCCCTTAAACGCACTCACCGAAAATTTTCAGTGGGTCTTTCACCCTTTCGAAGCCTTTAAGCCGTATTTGCCACAACCGCTGCATGCCATTATGCCAAATAACCTAAGAAAAAAATAAAGCCGTAAATCGTTCGAAATACCGGAAGATGTAATACGAAATGCTATTAGTTCCTTGGCTAAAGACACATGCGCGAATCGCCTCTAGATCTCAGAAGCCCATGTCTAGGTGATTAAATCAAGGCAAGAGTTGAAAGAGCTAGGTCGAGAATTACGCAAAAAGATTCGAAGTTAGCAAAAGAGCAATATATTTTGAATAAAATTAACTATGATATTATTAAGTTCAGGAAGTTAAAAATGGCATCGGTTAGCATCATTTTTAAAAGTAAAAAAGTTTATGTATTTAAAAAGTGTAAAATATTAAATGTGTTAAAACGAATTTTTACCTAGTTGCCGAGGAAACCTCGTATGTTATGAAATCCCTTATCAATGACCATATTATGTTATACTGAGCATTTGGAAGGATATGAGATGGTAAGCGTCGAAGCGAAGAAAGAAGGAAAGCCTAAAAAATTAATCGAAAAAAGAGGGAGAGGTAGGGTAAATCAAACCAGGACAAAGAAAAAACAAACGGTTAAAATATGAAAGATGCCCAATAAATCCTAAATTCATTGATGAATAATACCAGTCGAAGTTATGTTCACAATTCTTGTAAATCATCAATATTATGATTATCACTCACCATAACAGTCATATTTTATTAGTCAATAATGATATCATTATTTCTGATTAATCGTTAATACACACTTTGTAAATTGCCAATAAAGTAATTTCAAGACAAATTAAATCAATTAGTTTTGGCCTCAAAACGAGGGTTCCGGAGCTTGTGAAGAAACCTCTGGCTCTGGCTCTGCCTCTGGCTCTCGCTCCGGCTCCGGCTCTGGCTCTGGCTCTCGCTCCGGCTCCGGCTCTGAAGCCAAGATATTTGGGGTATCTGGCTCCGACTTCGGTTCTTCAATGTTTTTTTTCATTTATACTAATTATATCTAGATGTATATATTTTTCAAGTTTAATATATTTCGCAAAACATTTTTAACATTAGTTAGACCACTTTAATACCCAAACTTTAAATTTCTATGATTTTTAATTGGACAAATATACTGATATAACTAAGTAGCTGAAACAACTAGAGGAAAAGCAGAAAAACTTAGTTATATAAAATATTTATTAGCTTAATGAAGAAAATCAACGTTTCAACTTGCAAGTTCAAGTTCTAAATTCAGTGATACATAGATATTCACGATAATGTAAATTCTAATTTAACTGAAGAAAGAAAATAACTAATGTTGAAATTTTAATTAATACAACCATATCAGGAAATTATTTTCTTAAGCATAAAATCAAGATACATTTACTTGTAAATCATTTCAATTAATAAAGTATGAATTGAGTAAAACTAAAATAAGTTTCTTACCAACTTTTACTTATTAAATGAAAGAACTACTTTACTAAATGAAAGAAAATAACTAATGCAGAAATTTTAATTAATATAACCATATAAAAAAATTATTTACTAAAGCATAAAATCAAAATAAATTTCCTTGTAAATAATTTCAATTAAAAAAGTATGAATTAAGTAAAACTAAAATTAGCTTCTTAACGACTATTACTTATAAACATTTGTTCCTAAAAATAGCAGAGCCTCAATAATATCATGTTTCATACGTGCCCTAGATCAGATTTTACTAGAAGATTTGAAACATTTTTAATTACTTTAAGATACCTTTCTTTTACATGTCCAAAAGACAATTTTGAAGAGCGGTCAAATTTTTCAATCTAGGGAGAAGATTTCTCAACTTGTAATTTGAGGCTACCACGTGGACTGAGAAGAGGTGGTAATATTGATTCATTCTCTAATCGAATATGTAATGAACTCTTCTCATGTTGAATATCTAGGAATTTTTCAAAATCAAAACCGCTTTCATCACATGTGGTCGAAGAAGATGATGAACTAGATGATGAATCGGCCATCACCATGCCAATTTCGTCTCTTGTTTGATATATATTTAAAGGATCTACGATATTTTTTATTCTGATGAGTGTTTTACATAACACATCATAGTCTTTAACTACCGATTCAGGTTAAGATCAATATAAACACTAGCAAGCAGTACTTCATTATCGCATAAAATAGTTTCCTGCCTTTTCATGGGCCTTTTTATAGTTTCAGCTATGGTACCTTCGATCTGGGTCAGAAAATTATCAAAGAATTCCATTCTTTCAAGAATTCACCAGGATTGAAATCTTCAATTTGACCTTTTTGTGTTACTATATATGGCCGGGACAATAGTTTTTCCAATTTACTCGCTTGTTTCGACATTGATTCTGGAAGATTCTGATCAGGATTTGCCATGTCCAACAGTACAGGCTCCAATTTTAATAAACACTCTATCATTATAGAGGTCCTGCCGCATCTAGGAAGTTAATCTAAAATGATAACATTACCTGCACTTCTTTTAATTATCTTCTTCACTTTTGGCTCTCTTGTGGCAACAAAAACCTGTCTAAACTTCTTTATGAGAGATACAGCATGCTTACCTCGCAACCTATTCTAAATTGCGAGTTGCATAGCATGTGCACCACATCTCACGTGATAGATAGTAGAGACGAATGAAATTTCAGTTATATTATCTACGACTATAACATATTCCTCTTCATTTTGCTATCACTTGAATAATCAGATTCAATAAATGTTTGTATAATATCATCATCCTTATCTTCAACATTATAAGTTGCCACATATAATTTCTCAAGTTTAATCATATTATCACTGACAGCTATAGTACGAATTCTTTTGATATGCCATAATCTTGCAGGGTTTTCGAAATAAGATCATGCAGGTAGTCACTTGTGAGTTGAGGATCTGCATCTTTCACTGCTAGAGGCATAGAGTAGCAAGCAATTTAATTTAATTAAATAGAGGCCTATTAATACCTGTATGGGTAAACTATGTAAATCTAGTTAGCCTTATAAAATTAGATAAAGGCCTACAAATTATAATATCTATTCTATATCGCCAAAATGTCTTAAAATATTAACTGGAGCCAGAACAATGAGCTGTGATTTATTTTTTCTGGCTCTGGCTCCGGCTCGGGCTATGAAACCCTGCTTAAGATAAAGAAATAAAATGTCGCCGTGTGAGGAGATTGGGATCGCTACAAAGTATAAATTTGCTGATTAACTTTATTTCGTGGAAATAACTGTATTCATTTTTATTTATAGAGTTGCAGCCTTACACCAAGATACATATAATACGTTAATTTACTAATAAGGCCCTGCTAATTTATAAGTAACTTATCTTCTGAATGGAATCTATCTGTTGTTTAGGGGGAATTTTTAGATAAACGTTCATATAACTGAAAATGGTGTGAGCTTTCATCTTCATCTAGAAAATTATGAAATTCCTCATTATATCATTCAAAATTTTCAAAATTTATTCATTCCCTTCAGTTCAGTCACTTTCTTTGATAGACCATGAAAAATGGAGGGAGAAAATAAGAAAATAAGAATGAGCGGAAGAAGGTATAAATATTTGATGAGATAGATGATTGTTTTTCCACATTTAAAGTTCTTAAAATTCTTTGGGAGACAGACGAATTTGTAGCAATTTGAGATGTTTGATTGAACTTTCCGCTCACAATCATTTCAACTCTTGAACAGAGGTGTCCTTGGAAGTGATACGTGACTGACATGATTGCAAGATTGGCAAACAATGCGTAAAAGAAAGTATAGAGATATATTGCACCCCCATTTGAAGGTGTTGTATACACTGTCAAGAATAACGTGAAAAGCCGCATGGAAAAAAGGAGGTTCCCCAAAATTTTATTATTTTTAATAAGGCAAATGGAAACGTGCCCGCAATTTCTTACACTCTTTTTCATGTATTAATATACCTCCAAAGTTTTTTTGCAATGACTTAACCGATTGTAATCATGAAAAGTGATAGAGGTAAATAGGTGGTTGCTTTGGTATTGAATGTGCTGCATGATAAAATAACTGGATGTAAATAAGTGTGCTCAAAGTTTAGGCGAGTAAAGTTAGGATTTTGTAAATATTTTAGCGCCAGGTTATTTTTTATGGCCTTAGCACACATAGAAACGAGGCTAAGAGGCAGAATTTTTTGAATGCTTAATGACGAGAGTTGAGTGAATTAAGAACAGATAACGGCCGATAGATGTAGGTGACACAAAGTGAGATGGAATTATGGGGCCTTTACTACAATTAGAAAGAATCAAAAAGGAGAGATGTTGACTGGGTACTGCAAACTGAAAAGCTTTTCGGTAGCAAAGAGGATTATTTAGCTCTATAATTTACATGAATAGACGTGGTTAGTCAGGAACGACGGTGATTATCACGAAAGAATAAATTTATGGATATATTTGATGCTAAAGTTGTGTTATAAGTACTTCTATATTACTATCCGAGTACAAGCAAGAACAACAGCAATATAATATGTGATATATATCTTTAATACTATATTAAATGAAGCATATACAATAAAGATGGAAACATTTATTTACATTATCAGCAATGTTAATCATTATGTGTATACCAAGTTGTTAGTTGTTAGAGAAAGTCCGTTTTAGGAAATCTTCACGGTTTATACCATATGCTCGATCAACCTATACTTCGGGTTATATACTAGGCAGATTCAAAATACGCTGAGAATTTGTGGTGAATAGAAGATGAACGTTTTTGTTTGGACATAAACTGAGGGAAGTTCTATATGTCAATCCCAATTACTTTGGAAATTTAAATTTAGGTGCTAAATAATGACTCCTGAAAATCGCATACGTAAATACATAAGTCACAGTGTATCAGAACGGATGTGAAGACGACACTTTAAACAGAAAAATGAGAGTAAATAACCAGAATGTGAGCTCATAAGAACAAAGATACATTGAAAGAAATGGGTTTCAAGAGATGAGTAAATGTCCTGAATAATTTTAAATCTAAAATGGCTTAAAAAGTAAGCTTTATGTCTCAACATTTGAGAGCTGAATAAACAGATGATTTATCAGAATTGTTGCTTAAAAATTATGCATTAATCCTTTGAAAGAAACGGCTGGATCAAAGTTTTAGGTACAAAAATGCTCTAGTATTGCATTGCTTCATTAAATGACACCTAATCACGACAAATACTGAACGCTTTATACATACGAAATTTGATTTTCGCTAATATATATGTAAATTAATAGCAATGAAGAAATGATTAACGTTTACACGAAATTTTGCAAAGGAACAAAATATTATAGTAACTGTGATAACCTAAAAGAGACAAATATAGTAGTCACATGTTCGGTAGAGGGTTGCTAAATAGAATTTAATGAGAACAAGGATAACGTAATGCAGATCTCTAACGATAATACCAAAGGTTTTACAAAATGGGCGGTCAGATTATAAACAAATTGCACTGTAGCTTCACAAAATATGAATTCTCCTCGACTTCATAAACAAATATATATATATATATATATATATATATATATATATATATATATATATATATATGTATATATATATATATGTATATATATATATGAGAAGAAACTCACAACTTGCACCTGAGTCAAAATTATGATAAATAACACCCACAAGGAAAATGGAAATCGTTTTTCCATTTATCTTGTGGGTGTTATTTATCATATATATGTTTTAAGATCTCATTTGGTCTATGGCGTGTAATTCTGGTGCCTATATTTTCCACTAAACAGTGCAAAATTGTAACAAATCTAACGTGGAGAGAAGAAATTAATTCTTAAACTTAGAAATAGATAGTACGAAGACTGACTGAGTTATAGAAATTTACTTTCACTAAGATTTCGATATCAACTAAATCACTTTAGTGGTCTTTAAAATACTAAATGGGTTTGTTAATACTTCATCAAGCACTAAATTTCTTTTCTTATAAATTAACACAGAAATTTATTTCACTAGGAAAGTTTTTAAAAGCACTACAGTAAATATGATTATGAAATGAATAGGTAAATATTAGTTTACATTATAACTTTGCATTTATTGTTATATTGCTTTTGTTAGTATTTCTCTTAACGTAGTTTAAATATAATCAATTTTTTAGTTACTTTTGGATTCAAAAAGGAATAGTGTTACTTTCCTAGCCATGGCTAATTTCATATAAATATGTTTACAATTCAGAGAATCTATAACTTTGCTTGCATGATATTCTCACATAAAGACTAGAAATCAGTTATCAACATATCGTTAAAAAATAACAAAGATTTAAATTCCTCTGGGTAACTCTCCAATAAGCGCTCATCATAAAATAATGAAACAGCAAAAGAGAATCAATAGGGAAATACGCCAGTCATTCCCTCAGGTTTTTGAAAAAATTCACCTTCATAAAAGATTATAGTATTTTTTACTAGTAATTTTAATATTTTTTAAAGATGAACTTATGTCAATTTCTAACATATTTGTGAACATTTAAACAAACTATTTGAGGGTTTCATATTGTATCTCTAGTTCTAAGTATATGTATTAGTTAATAACGAAGATAGTCATAACCTCCTTGAAGTTCATTTGCGAAAACATGAACAAAAATAAGAATCAATTTTAAAATGAAACTTCCACAAGGACATATCAAAGATTAGCTATTGCTTGAGCATACTTGAAGAGTATAGTATAATTCGAACTAAAAATAAATGATTAAAAATTAATGACAATGATAAGAAGCAAGACCGAAAGCAAGCGACAAATTTAATCTGTTGTCTATTCAATAAATCTATTAACTATATACCCATGAAGATTGCATTGCACATAATACAAATATAGTAGAATATACCATAAACAAAATTTGCTAAAGATTATAAATCAAAATTGGTAAAAAAAAAAGCACTACTCCTATATGTGCAAGAAATAAAAATGTCTAAAGAAAAATTGCTTTCAAATATTCTACGGACACTGCTCGAATATATATCCTGAACTCTAATGGTTAAGAAAAAGAGAGATTTAGATTTACTCACTTAAATCTATTACCAAAAAAGGTCTATAAATAGCTTAAATAAATCCTAAATCGGATTCTTTTATAGATTATTGGACAGAAGACGATGTCGCTCTAGATGGGAAAATGATATTTTGTAAAGAGTAAAATAACGAGTCAAATAACACGAGAGGATTGTGGTCCTGAGAAACATCTGAGAGAGGATTTTGTACAACCTTCAGATGAGTCTGCTTTTGAGGAAATTTATCGATATATAATATCTACTGATAATTATGATTAGCAAGATATTAATCAGTTGTTCGTAAAGGTAGCAGGAAATTAATCTACTGTTGATGAAGATAGCGGGGAATTAATCTGACTTTTAAAAACTTTAAGGGGATGTTAATAAAACCTTAGCGTTTGTATTCAGTTCTTTTCTTCTTTACTTTACTCGTTTCTTTGTAAAAAATCCAGTGTTCTTTTTTAGTACTTTTGTTTTTTATTAAGAATGACTGAGAAATACTAAAACGACGAGTTCGTCCATGATTATAAAGTTTAAGAGTTAATATGGCATAAAAAGTTGCGCAATTAAACGGAGAAAAATGTGTGAGAGAGACTTATGCCAAAGAACTATCAGTGCAGCCAAGACCAGGGAAGGAGCGCAACTCCATTACGAGTAAATCAATTTTCCGTCTTACAAAGCATGCAAGACTAATTTTGGGTGCTCAAACGTAAACCAATAAGGGGCAATCCTTTATTAATTCACCAACAAATTACATGCCAAAAGTAAAGAGAAAATTGCACTCAATTATAGGTAAGAAAGGCCTATAGAGATTCGAAATAGAAACGGGTTCCAGGAATCTCGAGATTGGCTATGATCATTGCTAAAATAAATTTCTTTACACGGCGTAGATTTCGATGTAGTGGCGGTGGAAAGAACTTCTTTGGGTCTACTTTTCGCTTGTGAATGCTCTCAAATCTAACAAGGGTATCTTTCCGGCTTTGTGGCCTTTCACTTTGCATGTAATATTTTTCATTGTTCATGCTATTCCGTATGACCGAGATTTAGGCCCTAGGACTTTTAATTTCTGGGCATATGACAGAACCGTGCCTTCATAGTTGATAAAAGCAAGGAGTGTTTTATGCTGTCTTATCGTTCAAAAAATCAGCAAGGATGTGCGATAGGAACCGCAGGGAGATAGTTGCCATTTTTCCGAAGAACGCATTTAAAAGTATTTTTTCCGAATATATCAAAAACATAAATTCGCTCAAATATTTTTTAAAATAAAGACAGTTCCTTATTACTTTGATTGGCTGTAGTGATCCGAACACCATGTTGCATTAAATTGCGTTATTTTAGTCACAATCCAAAAAGGTCAGCTTTTTATTTCGATAGATAAAAGTAACTAATTATGTTAGGCAAATTTTTTTGACTCATCAGTTTGGGTTCCTTGCTTTTGTATTTATTTGTGTATCAACCAGCATGTTGGCTTCTGACAAGGGATTCTTCACTTTCTTCATTGTGATCTTAGAGTCGGTGTCTGATCACTGTGTGTCACTTGTCAAATTGCGGATGTTATGTTGGTTACTTGATTCAACCTCATGTCTTTACTGAATAACACTTGATATTGAATACGCAGAACTGAGTCATTTCTATGATCCTTTGGTTCACTCCCAACCATTGGTCTGTCAATGCCAAGGTCAAACCGAACATGAGGCGCCCCGTGCTTGTCTTTCTTTCAGATCGTTTAGTGTAGAAAACTACATTTGTAGCAGAAGTGTTCTGCCCTACACCTTAGCCATTATTTTCTTGTTATAATTGGATGTTTAATAGTAACTATTTCTTCACCCTCTCTGCCTAATTTACTATTTTTGGATAATAAAGATTTCTAGCAAATTTACTGAAACTATTCAGGTAGGTTTCATACCTAATTTTCTAAAAGTATTCCAAGCTTTCATTCTGCCTCTCCAAGGTCGTATCCAATCTATCTTGTTTCCTTGCATCAAACCAGTCTTCAACCTCCTCATTTATTATTTTTTGTCGATTGTCATGAAATTTTACAAAAGAGTTTGGATTTATAAGTTCTAATAAAATGTTACTTGACATGTATGTTAATAACCTGGAGTGTATTGCATCTTTTTTATTGGAAAGAAGAATTAACATTTAAAATATGAGATTTCTTTCCTATACCCTTGTATAAGGAAATTTTATAAACTTTCATTAGTCATTCCCAAGTAACTATGACCCAGGCAGAATGAAAAGGATTCTTCTAGTATGTCTCCCACTCTATAGAAATTAAGGCACTCGATATAAATTAAAAAATTCTTAGAATAAAACTCAGAAGAGAGATTTCAGGCAATAATTAAAAGTGAACTCCTCTAATATAAACATTTTTTTGTCATTTTATTTGCAGTCTTTCCTTAATCTAAATATATCATGTGTAGTCATTACCAATGGGATAGAATGCTTTTATAATCTTCATCTCATGTTGAGGCATGTCAGTGAATTTGGGGTATTTAAAGCTAATTGCATTAAAATTAAGTCAAATGGTGCAATCAGTAATAACACTTATAATTTCTGCTCTTTCTTGATGTAACCAAAAACATAATTCTAAAATAGGTAAGAGTGGTAAATGTGATGAGGCCTCGCACTCTTAGATGAGAGTGTCTTATATATAATGTGAATGGATAGAATTTTCCAAGAAGTATGGATTTATATTGTAGTTGATCAAAAGGTATTTCAACAAGAGGGATATGTCTTTAGATCATATGATATTAATTATTCTATTAATTAAAAAGGACCTTTGCGATTATCAAAAGTTTGAATGCTTTATTCTCTTGGCTTGTTGATAGGGGCTAGTTTAAGTTTAGCAAATAGTAAATAGCTATTCTCTTTTGTAGTACCATAAGCTAAGAACCGCAAAACCTTTGAAGAACTTTCACAAATAAATGCAATTCATAAGTATTTTTTCATTTAATGCCTGTCTTCGGAGTTAGGAGATTTTCACCAAATTTTGCTTTAATTCATTACAGACAATTTTATATCTCATCTGGCAATTCACCATTCAACTGTAATTCTATTTGCCAGACTCCTCTCATAAGTAATTTAACCTCAACTGTTATAGCAAACACAAAGATTATTTGATTATATGTATTGTATTGATATTTCTAACTGTAATGTTCTCTGGGTGTTAACTTCTGATTAAAATCTACCGTGAATAGTTGCAAGAGATCCTTCTTAGCATTATATATATATATATATATATATATATATATATATATATATATATATATATATATATATATAGATATATACACGAGGGGAGGTCAAAAAGTTTTGCAATTCAGATATAAGGAAACGAAATATGAGGAAAAGTGTTTTATTATTTTTCAATATAACTACCCTCGACTTCAATGCACTTGCGCCACTTGTCCCTGAGGCTTCGAATTCCCGACAACCAGAAATCTCAACCCTGCTGTTCAATCCACTCCTAAACGGCGAGCTGGACATCTTCATCGTCCCCAAACCGGCGTCCACGCAGTGCAGCCTTGAACTCGCAGAATAAAAAGTAGTCGCTAGGGGCCAGATGTGAACTGTAGGGGATATGGTTGAGCACCTCTAATCCGCACTCGCTCAGGGCAGCTTGTGCAACTCTGGCCTTGTGGACTTTGACAACGTTTAAGTCGATCATGGGGCGTGATGTTTCTAGGGACCCAACGGGCAGAGACCTTGGTCATGGCTAA
This sequence comes from Ceratothoa steindachneri, assembly GCA_963969495.1. Lineage (NCBI taxonomy): Eukaryota > Metazoa > Arthropoda > Malacostraca > Isopoda > Cymothoidae > Ceratothoa > Ceratothoa steindachneri. The sequence continues at coordinate 32,256,448 of OZ018324.1, read as the reverse complement.
TTGTCATGGATGATGTTGATAACACTTCCATGTGATATTACAAGTTCTTGCTCGATTTCTTGGAAAATCACCCGTCGATTTTCTAGGATCATCCTCTCCAAACTGGCCATATTGTCCTCGTTGGTCACGTCTGACAGGCATCCTGGATAGTGTTCATCTTCAAGGGACTCACGACCACGGTGAAACTCTTTATTCCAGCGAGAATGGTTGCATAGGAAGGGGCGGTGTCGGTGAACACTGCAACTATGCGTTCATGGATCTCTTTTGCATTCTTTCCTTCCTTGGTCAAATATTTGATCACTGCGCGGTGCGCAACCTTCTCCGTTGTGGAAAAATTTGTGACTGACGATCTTCGATCAACTACTGCTTCTTAAATAGACCAAGCAGAGGTGTGCGGGGGCAGGTGCTGACTTGTCATAACTTGTCTTAACACCACCACAAACTGCCACTCTTCTTCCTCTGTTTTGCCCTACCGATTCGCAAAACTTTTTGTTTGCCCCTCGTGTGTATATATATATATATATATATATATATATATATATATATATATATATATATATATATATATATACATATATATATATATATATATATATATATATATATATATATATATATTTATATATATATATATATATATATAAATATATATACAGGGGGTAGAAAAAATAATGGAAACACCTAGTATTATAAGAGTATAGTTTGTAAGATTGATTAAACTGTCTAAGCCTAGCCAAATGTTTATGTTTGTTGATTGATAATAAAAGTACATCATCTTGTTCTAATACTTTTGGTTTTTGCAGATATTATCCAAATAAGTTTATGAAAACTTATAAAAATAAGCGATCCATCTGATTTCCAAAGAGGTCTGATTGTCAGGGCATGGATGGCAGGTGCTACCATCACTAAAACGGCTAAACTGGTCGGCATATCGAGAGGCACAGTCTTAAAAGTAACGACAGCGTATAAAAACAAAGGAAAAACGTCTTCTTCAAAGCAAAACTCAGGACAGAAACCAAAACTGTCTGATAGAGACCGTAGGACTCTTACACGGATTGTTACAATAGAACATAAAACTACAGCTACCAGAATTACTGCAGAACTTAATGATCACGTCCGGAACCCAGTCTCAGCAAAAACTGTTCGCCAGGAGTTACATAAAGCCGGATTCCATGGGAGGGCTGCAATCTGAAAACCACTACTCCCAGAAACAAACGCTTGAATGAGTTTAGAGTGGGGTAAAAACCATCGGATTTGGACAGAAGAGCAGTGAAGAAGGGTCATATTCTCTGACAAGTTCTCCTTTACGTTATTTCCCACCTCAGGCCGTGCTTACGTTTGGAGACAGCCAAAAGATGCATTTGATCCAGACTGCTTGCCCTCACCTGTTAAACATGGAGGAGGCTCTGTAATGACCTTGGGGCTGTATCTTGGAAATCCGCAAGCCCAATAGCGTCCCTTCATGGTAGAATCAACAGTCAGGACTATTTGAGTATTTTAGCTGATCAGATACATCCTAAGGTTCAGGAATTGTTTCCGGATGGAAATGCCATCTTTCAGGATGATAATGCTCCTATTCATACTGTTAAATTTGTAGTTGAGTGGCACAAGGAACTTTCCATAGAAGCAGAACACCTTATCTGGCCACCACAATCCCCAGATCTCAACATCATTCAACATTTATGTTGCATTTTAGAAAAACAAGTACGGAGTCGATATTCCCTTTAGCTGATGAATGGATGAAAATTCCCCTGAAAAAAACTTCAAACTTTGTATGAGTCGATCCCGCACAGAATTCAATCTGTAATTACTACCAAAAGTGCTCCTACCCCTTATTAAAATAAAGTTTTCAGGAATTACATGATGTTTTAATCATTTTTTCCACCCCCTGTATGTATATATCCCAATACCTTTCAAAATTACACTGATGTTCAACCAATCTTTATATTTCTTCCGTTAGTTCCCTAAGTTATCATCATTTGAGTTGCAAATTCTCAACCAGAATCGTCACAAAAACATTCCTCGATAGGACCTTTCATATAAGCTTTTCATCTGCTCATAGGAGTTGCCTTATATAATTAATTTATCCACATATAAATTATTAACCAGGATATCTGAGCATTTATCTTTGAGAAACTCTAAACCCTAATACTTCATGATATAATTCCATATAAATATAGAAGATGTAAATCCACACACTAATGTATTATAACGATAGGCTACTAATTCACTATTTTCTTTCCATAGGAAGGTACACTTATTCTTGTCATAATCAATTTTCAATCTAGTCATGAGGAAGACATGCTTTATTTCAGTAAGAATGATTATGTTGTATTTTCTAAAATTAAGTAAAAGTTTTAACACAGATCACATCAATTTAATGCCTGTGTCAGCACCAACATTGTGTGATGGTAATGAGTTGGCTCTCTTAACAGTTAAAAAGAAGTCTGATCTTTATGCTGAATTGGCACTCTATTTTGATTATAGGTTGTGTTGTATCCAGACATGCTGATTGATATATATGATTTACATCACTAAAATTTGTATCTTCTTTTTCTAGGATATTATCAGCTAGTTGCTTTTGAAAAACATCTTTTATAATAATTTGAAAGCTCACTTTTCCTTAAGTTATCAATTCCATGAGCTATATTGAAGTTCGAGGGTACCAAATGAATTTTTATTTATATCATGGCAATTCTAGATAGTAGTGACAACCTTTAATTTCAATAATACTATTAAAATTATTAACTTATACTTGGTCAATTGTGCTAAATATCTCATCATTTTTTATTATACACAAAGATTTCATACGAAATCAATATTCTAATCCTTTATCCACTTCTAAATCTATAAGAATTTTTGTCCACTGGTTTCAAATAGGTTTTAAGGGATCTAGTAGAATTTTGACAATTGCATTACTAATAGCATATTGAATATGGTAAGATGAATTTCTATTACTATTAATATTGCTTGTCTCAGACAATCACATTTTAATAAAGCAACAGAGCTTTTATCCGTATTAAAGGAGGTATTACTTGAATTTTTATTATTAGCAATTAAAACCCATCATTTATGATTTTTTAAAGGGTTAACATTTCCAATTGGCGTGACTTTATAATTTATAATAAGGCCTATACTATTGATAAAAGGCATGGAAGCAATATTTAGAAATAAGGTCATCTGTTCCTATTTTTGAATGATTTTTATTCTCATAGAAAGATTTAACAGCAATTAATATATTTGAACTTTAATATTTTAAATAGCTTCATTAAGTTCCCGCGCAATAAAAGAAATATTTAAGCTTAGATCTACTATGAATGGCATTTCGAAAACTCTTTTTTATATCTTACTCCTATTAAAGTTTGGTCTAAACTTTTGATTTCAGATCTTATAAATGTTCGTATACTTAGATTTACTGAATATAAATTATCAAGATTGAAGCATATTTCCTTTGCTAGTTTTGCTGATTGCTAGAATCTTTTTCTTCCCGTATCAATTAAACATCTTACCTTTTTACTCTAATTACCTTAGTTAAACTCAGGGGATAATGTGAGAGAGATATACATATTCACTTTCTGAAGTTTGATTGTGTGAAAAGCACATTTGGTTGTTAGTATTGTTATAAGGGAGGGCAGTTGAACATGAGGGTAAAATGTGTGAGTTTATTGAGCATTGAAAACATTTATATTCTAATTTATTATACTTTCCATAAAAGCTTCCACGACGATGACTCCAAATAACAACGCTTGTACATAAACCATTTTTTTTACTCTTGATACTCTTCTTTTACTGCTTTATATTTTACGCATTTAACTCTAGTGTGCCCAGGTTCATTGTAAAGTTTAAGAATTACGTAACTTGAAATCTGATTTCACTATTGATAGTTAAGAAGTTTAAATTTGGGGGAAAAAGTAATTATATCATTTGTTTTATGTTTATAGCGTTTAGAATTAAATTTTTCTAGAAAATATTTATGTGCACCTCCGTTTTCATTATCAGGTCTAGGTTTTTAATTAGACATGTTGTAAGTTTTTTTTTATTATCTATGATTAATTATCAAATATGTCTATATTTCAACGTTGGTTAAGTGCTATCAATTTTAGGCATTAAGTCTTTTCTTAATGAAGTGCTATTATATTGAACAGTATAGGAGTTAGAAAACATAACACTTGCAAACAAATTTTAAATTTTTCTCTGCTAATTGATTAAATGTTGTTGTAACTAACTAATTTGGTGCGCTGATTCCAAATTTGTCCTAGGACATAAGATTCCTGAGTTATACAAATAGGCTCTATGGCTCACTTTGTCACCTTGGATCAATAATGATATAATTATTACGAGTTGGAGAAGAATGAGATGTTCCTGAGCAAATTGTTGAAATCGAGGCACCCTATTTTGAACTATGATATAAAGTGGTGGAAAGTAGGTTTTCTGTGGATGTACCTAAGGCATGTACTTCACCTTTTATCGGGCCACTTTTTGACAATATAATGATTCCTGTCATCACTGCTGTTCTATAGGCATAAAAAGCACATATTCATTGAAAACCCTAGATGCAGTCTAAGAAGTAAAGAAATTACCTTCAGATCACCAGAGATATTCCACTTATGATTCGAGAAATGAACACCTTCATTGAATCATATGACTCTATCATCTCAACAATAAGTGCGAGAGGAATTGAAGGGTTTTTGTTACCATTGTGTAGAAACACAGCTTTGAGGCTAGCACTGCTTGCATCGATGAATAGTCTCCGTTCATCAGGTAAATGCTCGTTTCCTAGCTAATTTATGAGGCCATTAACATCTGTTCAGAAACAAGAACCATCTTTTTATTTATAGAAGTCAGCTAAGGACTCATGCTATTTACGTAAAGTAGATATTTTTGCACCGTTCTCTAGAAGATTCCATTTCTGTAGTCTGAAGCTCAACAGCTCTGCATTCTTCTTTGACACTGACAAATCCCTCACCCAATCATTCAATCTTTCATGATTATATCAACTGGATCTTCTTTTCCTTAGAATCATCCTCATACATTTAATCGTCATTGTTATCTTTCCCTTCAGGCGATGTATCATCTTATTTAACTGCCCTAGCTGATGGAGAAACTGGTATTGGCTTCTTCCTATTATGAAGGACTAGTTTTATAGCTGAATTACAATCAGGATATACAATTTTTAACTTTTTCATATTTGAGAATCCAGCAATATTTGTCATACAAAAGTAGCAATCAAAAACATGATTTGTTGGCTCACGCCACACCATTGGTACAGCAAAAGGCATACCCTTTTGTTTGCCATTTAACCACTGTGTGATTCTTGTATAATACATAATACAAGATATGTGAGGTGCCTAGGGCTTGTCTTGGTCACCAACTTTACAGCCAAAATAATAATTGTATGCAGTTTTCACTCATTCAGCTAATTCTTCCGCTGGTTGCTCTGGGTATAACTTCTACAGATATAACAAATGTTGTTTGGGGTATTTATACATCCTCGCCGTTTCATGTTTTCAGCTTAGTTTGTATATATATACTGTTATATACTTTTGTACATTCTTATTCCATTTACAAATTAATTGAGAGATAAATCTTAAAGAAAAATTCAATAAATCACTGTATGTAAATACCGTTGCAACACCACTACTATAATAGCTAAATTTTACAATGTGATAAAACCGAAGTGTAACGCAGGAACGAAACACACACAACACATCCTCACAGTACGGTACCCGAAGCAACACTGCCCATATTTGTAACTAAATAGTATGAGTGAAACTCACTAACCTTACGTTCTAAAACATTTCTGATTATAAATTCGGAATCAGCGTACTCAGGATATTAGCAGCGCAGCCAAGTCAGTCAAAAGGTACTTTCTTTCTAAACGCCAGGTTTTCCCAGCGGCTACGCATCAGGAGCAAGCATTGCCCACCCTTGGTAGATGTCCATCGGTAGAGACGCTTATCCCCGGTTTTACGCGGATACATTTCACCACGGAACCAAGTGAACTTCCTTCTGCCTACCCACTAGTCCCGGAAACCCCTAAGTATCTGCCGAGGCCACCAGGCCAGGCCCTGTCCCGGCTCATCAAGCAAAACCCACCAAGCTTGCCTCCTACACGAGTACCAGGTGGGATATTTTCACTAACAACCTTCGTACTAACCTCCAGGCCTCCTGCTTTAAGACAAGGGACCGAGAGGATATCCAGTTGCTTTTGGCTCTGTTTCCCTTCCGAAATAGCATCAGCGCTCCGGATTACCACCGCCTCTAACAACGTCTCCGCCTCTAACAAGTGGTGATCCAACACGGGCGGGCTACGGCATTGAACGACGCCAGGGAACAATCCACTATCGAAAGCGGAATAGTCATCTCCGAGAGATCCCTACCTCGTCTCCTCACCGCTTCCCGACGTCCGCCGCCCGCCGCCCGCCTATGAATCTTGGGCTAAGCCGCCGCCTAGAAGAAGTCGTGTGTGAGGCCCTACAAATTGGCCTCGCCTGGGAACGCGCTTTTCTCCAAGACGTCCGTAATGGCCTTAGGTGGTAGGAGGAACTCCGTGTCGCAAGAGCTCGATGACGTATCGATCTCGATCACCGCCCCCACTCCGTCACCTCCAAGAAGTTCCGTTCCCTTGAGCCTGCCAGCCCCCCTTACTGCCCCACGCTATCCCTCTCCCAAAACAAAATAAAAATTCAATTCAGTCATTTCTGACGTTAGACTCCACCCCCACCCCTATTATAATTTGCTAAACGATTAAAGTCGCAGAAATTATTTGGTTAAATCATTCAATTCTGTAAACGTTAGAACATTATTCTATAAAGAATTAGGATTTTATACTGGCGGGCTGTGCCGCCCATACTTTCCCGATTGATTGAAACTCAGGATCCTCGTAAGGTGTTCCCCCCATTATGTTTACCCCCAAACCAGCAGTCCTCTTAAATTTACTCCAAAACGTGAAACATATTGGAAGACAGACGAAATATTCACGTCCCATCGTTCGCGCCGCCAATCTACATTTTTCCTATTTGTATAGTCTAATTAATAATCCTTCAAGCAGAATTGCCCCTTGAATTAATATAACTGTTAGTAATGTTCATCAAAAAATTAAGAATTTTTCATGAAAGTATTGCGTGGTTTATGGGTAAGGAGATTTCGTGAAAAATTTACTTTAATAAAGTAGGTATTAGTAGATTTGAGACGACGTGACATGGTTACCTAGGCGGGCTACCCTCTAAAGCAAATTGGCCAACTCTTGACTAAAATCCTATGAGCAAGATAAATGTAGATAATTTTACGCTATTTATTAAAGCAAAGATAATATAGAGATGACACATAAATATTACATAATAAACAAGAGGAGTGGCTTTTCTACTCCCAATACAGGAGGAGTTTGCGCTTCGCAATCTCCTATGGTCTATTCGTCATTGGAAACGGCAATTAAGTTCCTAATTTTTTCAAACGTTTCCAGCACATATTTCCTACCCCTTTATTTTAAGAAAGGGATTTTTAGGATGATTAAATAAATTTTTTTTTTCTTTTAGGTTATATGTACAAATTGACCAAGAGCAAATGAAAATATTCAGAAAAAATAAATATAATTATTGTTTTTTTTTAGAACAAAACGAATTACAAATGGTGAAGTTCAGAAAATTGATTAAAATTAAGATATGGCCGTTTTTTTCGTATATTTGAATCTTTTATCCAACTTCTTTCTAAAATATATTTTCCATTTTAATCTTTATCAGGAGGAAAGAGCTACCATCAAAAAATAAAAGCAAAATGAAAATATTAAATAAACACTTAAATGGAAAAGGATGAGCTCAGAATATTTTATTTTCTGTATTCCAAAAGAATTCCGATTATTTATTCCTTTGACCTAGAAAATAAGGATGGATCTGAAAAACAGACAAACAGTAAATTGCCAGGGATGATCAGAAGGTGATGGGAGGCGGTCTCGTGGCAAATAGACCATGAGTGATGGGAGGGAAGGGGACGCGGAGTATCAAGTGTTGCTTGTTGTGACGTGTTTAAACTTGTCGCCACTTGGCAGGTTGCATTTTCTCTCTTAGTGGTGTGTGATTGCTTAATTGTTTGTTGGTTTCACCCTCTAATCAGGAACATAGATTTTTCAAAATAAGGTTGTAGGTTCTAAACGTTTACTAGGTGGAAACTCGTGGAAAAGGCAACGGAAATCACAGGGGAATTATTTTAAGTTTATCTTCAGTCTACTCCATCAATTGAAACTGTTTCTTGCAGAAATTAGGATGTGGTGCCTGAATAGTCTACTCTCAAAGCCAAGTACTACACTTAACAAGTCCTTTCTTAAGTTCTAGAACATCAGGCCTAGGCTGCACAAACACACCGCCGATCGCTCCTTTTGCTGCACCACGACCATTATGCACCCTACAAAGCGCACCTGACTGTGAAATTCCTGAAGCAGCAGTGAATCGCACTTCTTTTCCACCTGCCACGAACAATCAATTCAGTTATAAGAGGTATACCAGCTTCTGAGTACCGTGACTGCTTCATGAAGTGATGGCGAAGGAGGATAAAACGCTGCGTAGAGGCAAGAGGAGAGTACTTTGAAGGAATGTAGCCTACGGGTTGGATTTTACCTCTATTCTACCAAAATAAACGGTCTCACTATCATTACTTTTCGTATATTAGGTGTTTTTATACAAGTAGTTTCTAAGAAATTATTTATAGATCGAAAAATTAGAGTGCAAGGATATATTTTCTTTAAACTCGAAGCTTTTATTCATTTTATTTCCAAGAGTGGATTCTGATATGAAATAAAGCCATTAGGGTTGGAATAACTTCTAGGAATTGTCATTTTTGTCACCCTATACCTCTTACCTAACTGAATCTAAGAAAAAACCTTTTACTTAAATTTAGGCTTAGGAAATAGGTATGGGTATGAAAAGGAGATCAATAGTAAATGATTAGGGAATATGTAATGGACATATTTTAATTTTCTTACACCCAAACCCCGTTGCTAGAGCGAGATAGGCACCGGGCTACAGGCAATAGATTTGTCAGCGAAGTGCAAAGTCCTTTGTCTCATAATAATTTACTCTAGCTATATTTATAAGTTATGTAAGTTAGAAAATTTAATTTTTGTTTATTAGCATAGAGGGTAGTGTAAACTTTTTAATAATATAAAAGATATTACTCGAATATATCTAATTGAATTTAAATAGTAAACATTTATGCTTTTGATTTTACTATCGCACAAACACTTCTGAATATCTGTAAAGTGCTTGAAACAATTGATTGGACAATTTGTTTTCTTTGTGAAGAGATTTCGTGCGTTGGAATTTTCTTTCATACTCTGAATATATTTCTATATCCTAGTATTTGACATTGCGATTTCATATTGTAGTGGTAGGTGTAAAGATTCCTTCTGGTTTATTTTACTGTCTTTGTTTTTTATTTAAAACTCAATGAGCATTTGATCGAGATGAGCAAACTTGTCTAAAACTAAATTAGAAGTAGCATTCTCAATTGTAATACAATCAGCAAGATTTTCAATTGTGTTTTGGCCAAAGAATTCGGTTATGTTCACTTATGAATGCATGTTTGAAACGATTAATTTATTAGTGGAAACTATCAAACCTAAAATGATTCACTTTAATTTGGGGCCAGCTGTTATTGCTCATATGAAAGATTGCTTTGCAAATGCGACTATCTATAATTGTTTCTTCTATTTAGCTCAGTACATTTAAACACATATTGCCACTCTATAATATTAATGCCGATTTTTCATTGCCAATTAAAATTATAATTTTTCTCGATTTTTATAGAGCGGCAGATTTTGAATTCCACACTGAAGCTTTGGAAAGATTGATCCAAAAATTTTTAGGTTTGTTGAATGCAATTTAGTAGGACTTTATAATAGTCACCGATTCGAAAGAGCTTCATTGTTTTTCTTTCTGATGCATAGAGTTCAGGACACAAATTTGGACGATCAAGACAAATAAACACCCATGTGGTGGCTCTTCACAGGACTCTACACTTGGAACGTGAAAGCCATTACCCCTTTATTTACAAGTTGAATGGATGGCTCTTCAAAATTGAGAAGAGTTACAATTTTTACATCGAGCAGGTTAATGCTGAGAGGAAGTTAATCATTGAATATAGAGAGAAAAAATGCCAAATCATTTACGAGATTTGACTCTTTGATAATTAAAATAGCCTTTAATTTAACATTTAATATTATACCTTTTAATATAAGACGGAAAATTATTTTTTACCCAATTTCTACATACTTATTATGTATAAATTAAAAAAAAAATATTTGGGCGTCGAAATGTCACAGTCAGCGAAACGATTGTGACAAATAATACCGACCGACATTTTTTTTCTTTATTTTTCTAATGATTTCAGAAGATTTGGATATCTCAAGATCCTCAGATTCGGAGTTTGTGGGAGATAAACTTAGCTTAGCGCGTTCTTGATGGAATTTGGACTATGATTCATCGTATCGGGCGAGTTAAATTTTGATTTCTCTCTCAGCACCCTTAGCAGAAGTTGGTTTTGACGGTAAATTGCTTTAGATCTCGAGATTTGTAAGTACTTGAATCTTTGCATCACCCAACGTTGTCACTTGCCGTCTAATAATTCGTAGTTTAGCTAAATCTATTTTAGATATTTTTTGTTGCCAGGAATAAGAGATTCAAAGATTTGAATTATATTTTCTATGCTTTGTTTTTAATAAATTTTTGGAGTTCAAAATATTCGATTATTTCTCCAATTGTTCGACAACTTAATTTATCCCTCGATTTAAAAGTCTTTTACATATTAGCTTCACTTAATCTTGCGTTGAGTGTGAGGAAGAGAGAAACACTGGTCTGGTCGCCCAGCCCTCGCGGATTCTTTCCCGCTCTTTTAGGTTTTGGTAATTTTTGAGAACACCTATAAATAACTTTATATCCTTTTACCCTTACATCCTTGCATGACCGAAGAAAATATATAATTATTTAGATATCTAAAATCATAGAACCAATAATCATAAGTTTAAGCATAGTTATGATTACATGAATTTTTAGTGGTGGAATCTTATATATTCTAATGGCCGAGAGTGGTTACCTTAGACCATCTTGTGAGTGGCTAGTTGCACTATTTTCATAGTTTCTAAGCTTTTTGCTGACATTTCCATCTGCACCTAGTTCAACCATCCAGATTTTCTCCTTCATGTGTACGAAGAAATGAGTAGTCCAAACACACTGTGACTGTTTACTAATTTATTTTAGAAATGCAAAAATATAATAATAAACATATAGTTACATAATAAAGCAGAGAGAGAGCGGTCAATAAAAGCTAACCGCATAGAGAGCGGTTAGTAGCAACCAAAGGACCTTTATTTGCTCTTCTCCTTTAGAATTAGATTAGTGAGAAGAGTGAGGTTGCCTCCTATGAATTAGTGTACCATTGTCAGGATTAGTTTGGGGAAGCGCGCAGCGTATGTCACATTTCACCTTAAGTCGGTTTCGTGCTTTGGGCTTGATTGTGAGTAAAGTAGAAAATCCAGACTCACAAAGGTAGGATTGGGGAAAAAAGAATAAGGATTTTCAATGTGTTGATTCTTAATTGTGGGTATGCTATACGTACATTAATATAGAAATCTTGAAGATCTTGTGCAGGAAACTCATCCTTGGCAGAAGAATCATGTTTGAGCTCCAAGAACTCATTTTGCTTGCCCTCAGGGACATCACCACCTGACATATACATACATAAATTGGTTCCTTGTCAACCTCACTAAAATGTCTTCAGTGTTGGTACCAGGAAAATATCGTTTGAACTCGTCTCTCAAATGATTAAGGTGAGTGATGATTTCCTCCTTCAATGGGTTCTTGATGTCTTTATCACCAAGTATGTCACTCAAACGCTCTGAAAGAATGCTGTAGTTCAGTTTTTCATTTGTTTTCTCCAAATTCGGAGTTTGGCCGTGAAAGCATTGATGGCGTCAGTGTGCACAATTACGTTGCTCCTTTGTCCTTATAATTTCTTATTTAGTTCATTCAGAGTTTCAAAGATATCCGCAAAATAAGCTATTCGTGCTGTAAATCCTTCCTTGTTGAAGGCAAACAGCAGGTCCACCTTGTTTCTGTAACTCGAAAACAACTTTACTTCTTTGCGCCTTTCAAAGACCCGCGCTAGCATGTTTCCTTTTGAAAGCCAACGCAATTGTGTGTGAAGTAAAAGAGCAGTGTGTTTAGCATCCATTTCTCGGAAGAGCTGGCGAAAGAGGCAGGTGTTCAAGGCAGATCCTTTCACATAGTTAACAATGTTTATGATGATAGTCAAGTCGACATGAAGATTCTTTGTAATTGTCTTTGAGGCGATAGCTTCTCTATGGATCAGGCTGTGTCTTCCTTTCGAACCAGGTTGCTTCTGGTTTACAAAGGAAATGATTCCTGATCGTGAACCAAATGTATCAGGGCCACAGTCTGTGGCTCTAATTGGCTCTAACTCAGTCGTGACTCTTCAAAGAAATCTGCAACTACTGTCATTAGATCAACTGCCTTTGTTGTCTTCTCTAATAACCAGCTAAATGAAACTCCTGCTCAAATCCTTTATCAGTAATCTAGCGGCTCGAAACAAGCAGTTTGCAATGTTGGTGACATCCGTAGACTCATAAAGTTGAAGTGAATAAAGGGTGATGACATTACCTTTGACACCAGATTTTCGTTAATGTTTTCAGATATTTCGGCAATTCTGGTCTTAGGGGTGTTGCTGGAGAAGGAGATCTGTTTCGTTTTCTGTGATGCCTCCTCTCCTAACAACAGCCGCATACTCTCAACGATACATGTTTAAAAGGCTTTCAACAATTGTGTGGGATTCTTTGCCTTGGACACCTGAAGAGCGATCACATATGAATCCCGCACTATGCTGATGTTTATTTGCTAATACGTCCCAGATTCATCTATCTTCATATTCTTCAAGCTGGGTAACTTTACGCCAAAAAAGCTACGATTCTTATCTTTTAACTGTGGATGAGCATTTGCCTGGTGCTGCTTCAGTTGGAGAGGTTTCATAATGCCATTAAATAAGATTTTAAACACACAATACAATAAGGCATGTTTGCACCATCTTTGACAAGAAACGTGAACCCATAGTCCAAATAACTATATTCTCTTCTATGATATCTGAAATCAGACATACAACAAGCCCTAGCAATTTTGAGAAGAAAATAAGAAAATTCAGCTTAGGCACATACTAACTAAATTTTCCATTTTTCTCTCTCCCCCAAATAAAATAAATAAAATTCTCATATAGATACGAATATTTGAAGAATATATGAAAATTCAAACTAGATAAGTGCCCCACCAATGCGGTATTATTCGCCTGAATGCACTCGTGGGACACTACTGCCAATAACGTACACTCCTATTACTAACAATAGTACCATTATCATATTTATTCTTGGTCACGTTACTTTTAGATAAGATAGAAAAGTTTAGGTTATATTCATTTCATGAAAATATTAAATACCCCTTCCAGGTAAAGTTGATACCCCATTCCTTGGTTAGTGTAGAATCAAATAAAATTGTCTTTCTCTCTTATCTCCATAATTCCCATAATCATAGCCTAGTGGAGGTTATGTACGCGGGTTAATGCATCTGAATATTGTTGAGTAATTGTGCCAAATGTTACGAACATAGAAATAGACCTGGTTCTAATTGATCCTAGCAAAAAGAAAGAAAATATTCAGAAATAACTTCCGGTAATAAACACATATAAAAAAGATAATTTACTGACGACTACCGGTAATCACACATATCATAGTTTTCAAAAACACAAGTAATTTTAAAAAAAATCTTTTGAGTAGTAACAATTTCATTCAAAGGATAAAATAGATCAATGAATTTTGACATCATATTATTAAGTCAACAAACTCACTATTAAAATTATAATATTATTCACATAGATTTTGTACTTACACAAAAACAAGCTTGAGGAACTGAATCAATCTAGGCCGGGTATGCGTAGGTCAGATGCGCCTGGCTAACTGACTACTAGTAACACTGTAAGGCAGTGAGAGTACTCCTCTCCCACCACAAAACCCTCCCCTTAGAGCTCATGTTTGAACGTGAACTGAGCCTGGTAGATGAGGTGGCGCCCATCTACAATATAAATACACTATCTCTTTTTCTCTCTCAGACATGAGAAAATCCATCTGAAATCTTTTTTTATTGCAGGTAGGCAGCGTAATTATTTCCACACAGGCAGCATCAAATTTCACCCCGGTTTAGAAATGATCCACTAATCAGTGTTTTCAAGAAAATTCAATGACATAGGCAAATATGACAGGTAGTTGTATAGTGAAACCCATTTTTACCTTTAATCTTTCGCTTATTTAGCACAACTATTGCAAAATGCACGAAATAAACAAATAAACCCACCATTTGCTTGTTATATATAGGTGGTATATTTTTTGGTGACTGCCTTCCTAAGGTGCTTAATAATTTCTACGGTAGGAAGTTCATGATAATAAATAAGGCTTTATAATGGATAAGAGCACCTTTCGTATGAGCATATATTGGCCTTATCGTCCTGGATACAGCCAATATACAACCATTTATTTCTGAGATAAGCTTAGTTATATAATCGAAAATAAATAAATATATATATATATATATATAATATATATATATATATATATATATATATATATATATATATATATATATATATATATATATATATATATACTATATATACATATGAATATGAGAAACTCACAAAGTAGCGCATGAGTAGAGCAATAATTGTAATTGCAGAAAATCATACAGGAAAAATGAAACAAATTCCAAGTACTTTCGCACTTTGTTTGCTTCATTCTCAAGGAATACATATAAGTTTTACTTTAAAAGAAACATAGAAGCAAATTTCCCTTTGATACCTGTATTTAATCGCACTTTTCTGATATTATTTTTATTTTGCTTGTAAAGTAATTATATATGTTTTCCTTGAGAAGGAACTGAACAAAGTTCGAAAGTACCTGAAAGCTTCTTTAGATCTTCCTGTGTAATTTCTGAATATATATATATATATATATATATATATATATATATATATATAGGGGTTGGACAAAATATTTCGAACGCCTGTTTGAATTAAATTTAATACGGATTTGGTGCTCAGTTTGATTTTTGAACAGCGTCTTGGAATTGAATTATCCAGCTTCTTGACTTTATTGAGAAGAATCTTGAGCCCTTCCTCTTAAAATACCTGCTACAGCTGTTTTTCACACGAGGTTAGAGGGTAATGCCTTCTAATTATTGCTCCAAGACCCACCATAAATGCTCCAAAATATTATGATAAGGCGATTTTGGGGGCCACTCCATGTGTTGTAGCTCACTCCTATAATCTTCATACCAATTCTCAACCATATATGTGGTGTGTATTTTGGCATTGTTAGCTTGGAAAAAGCACTCACCATCAGGGAATAATGTCTGAATAAGGGGATGGACTTGATCTTCCAAAATATTCAGATATTTGTTATTATTGATCCTTCCATGCAGGGCACGATTGGACCAACAGAATTACAAATATGGCTACCAAAACTATTACTAACCCTCCTCCGTGCTTCACTGTAGAAAGAGGGCAGTCAGGATCAAAATCTTTTCCGGGCTACCTCCTCACATTAAACTCACACTGTAGACTAGCCAAGGTGAAATCTACACCAGTTCAGCTTGTTCTGATTGTGTTGATGATAAAGCAGAAGTTTCTTGATGGCGGCTCTTTCATGATATCCGGCCTTATTGAGCTCAGGGCGTACAGTTTTGGTCTAAACTGGGCTAGTGAGATGTTGATTCAACTCAGCAGTCATTTTAGGGGCATTTGTCTGGGAATATTTCATTATAATGCGTTTCAACACTCGTCGGGATCTTTCAGCGAGCTTCTTCGAAGTCTGCCGGAATTACTCCTCCTACCTTAGGTTTCGCTCTGCTTCTTGAATTCTGTTAAGGTCTTTCATATGGTAGCTCTCGAAAAACCAAGGAGTTTAGCTCTTCTAGTAACGGAAGATCCTGCAATTCGAGCTCCAAATATTTGCCCTTTTTCAAACTCAGTGAGGTCGCACTTCTTAGTTACTATACCACGATCTCAAAAGAAATACAAATAATTACTTAAGATAATATATAAAACTATGTATCTAAAATAAAAACTAAACACTCAGAATAAAATTTGGATGGATATTCGTAACATAATAGCACATTGAAATATTGGTGTTAAATTTCTACGGTTCCAATTATTTTGTTTGACCCCTATATATATATATATATATATATATATGTATATATATATATTAGGGTGTTATAATTTTTTTAACTTTCTAAAAATAAAATTATGTAGAAAATATTTCTGCTTTTTCTTGCCAATAGAAGAGAACTGCAAAAGAAATTGAAAAATAATAACCGTTACCAACATAAATCGTTGCCTCAAATTTCCAAAAGCAGTTAAATTCTAATTTTGTACTGCATTTCTATTTTCTTAAAATTACAGGAGGAGACATTGTTTACCTCATTTAAATAAAATTCTAAGACATTTTATTAGTTACTAGCTTTTGCACAATATAGTATACGGGCGTTGTAAACAGCTTAATTCCTGTTGGAACTCGTATGCACAGTTTCAGTACGACGTGCGCGCCACTCGAGTGACGAGTTAGTCTGCTTCCAGTTCTCATTCAAGATGGTAGTGTCCACTCCCTTTCACTTGTAGCCCATTTCACTGACTGATACCTCTTTTCAATCATAGTAAGTATCTCCTAAACATTATATAATGAAAATTAGTACTATTTCTTCAAATATTATTTGAAAGTACATTTTTAATTACAGTAATTTTGCATCTCTGACTAAAACCTTAAAAAGGTTCACTAAATTACTTATGTTTGACATTATTTTCAGATGGTAAAACAATGTCGAAATTGAAGACAAGTAGTCATTTATCATATTTGAGTCTTCTAATTGGTAACGGGCGAGCGCTTCCTGTATTAGAACTTCCAACCATAAGAGACATGTTAAGATTGGAAATTTTTTTCGCGACCAAAACGTCTAAGAAAGAAGAATCTATACTGACAAGGAACTTGTAAATTATTTGATAGATGCGCTTCTGCATCAATGGGAAAAAGCTAATGCTCTTTTCAAACCACCTGTGTTTAATCAGCATTGCAACATTAAACTGAAACTTACTAAATTGTGACACAAAGCAATTGATGCATCACTTGGAAGAGGAAATTTAGCAAAGTAAAACGAATTCCTTCGAACACTTGACACTCTTTTTGACATCCTAAACTGTAATTGCACAATATAAATGTGTTCAAAAGATATTTGTTCTATTACAGGTAAAAAGTGAGACCATCCACACATTGATTGTCTCTGTCCTCGTCAGAAAAAGATTCTTTTTCTAGAGTTAGCCTTCGTAAATGCTCAGAGAACGAAGGAATCAGGTAAAACTAGCATGCAGATTGACTTTGCCAAAACCAAAAATTAGACTACCGCAGCTAAAAGAGTAAAATAAATTTGAGAAAGGGAACAAAGGAATAAAACTAAAATGGATGAAATCACTCGGCAAGAAGAAGATCTTTGAGAAAAAATAGACCAGTTCTATGTTAATTCTTTTGGAAAATAAGAGGCAATATCAGATGATAGTAGTTCTTGGGATCTCGCTGAACCTTCACCAAAAAGAATTAAGTATAACACAAAAGGTATTTTAAACATTTCCTTAGTAGTATTCGCCATCATACTGGACTTCAGTAAGCTTCGGAAATTTCTACGGCTGTTTGGATCGATGCCGGGCTTATCAACCAAGAGGATGCTTCGTCGGTGATCGACCACAATAAACTTAGACGGACACAAGAAGAAATCATAAAGGAAATATCCAATCAGCAAGAGAAAAAACTGGAAGAAGGAGGGCTCTCATGCTTGCTGTTTGATGGAAGAATAGACGAAACAAAAGTTATGCTAGAAGTAGAAGAAGCTTCTAGGAGGTTCTCTAGTCTCATTAAGGAGGAACGCTACTCCGTTTGCTCCGAGCTTTAGGGCCGATTTTTATTTGACTTCGTGCCATAGGCTGAAGTTGACGGGAGAAAACATACAGAAATCATTGCTGATAATATTGCGTTGACTTCAAGAGAAGGGCTTGATAATTTACCAGAGGCGATTCCATGGCACTCAATACAGGATGAAAGGAAGGTGTGCTAATAGATTTTGAGAAGAAACTTGGAAGAAGACTTGCTTGAATTGTATGTAAATCACATACTGGCGAGTTACCCTGCGGTCATCTCATACAGCAATTTGATGGCCCCACAAAGCGCAACAACAAGTGATGAGGTCCTCGTGGAAACATGCTTGATGGAGCAACTCAGCTTGAAATTAGTAAGAATTTTCCCAAGGTTGATTGTGAACATCCACTTCCTGTGTTGCTCAACGAAATAGTTCAAAATCTCAGCACTGATCAGTCCTACGCGTACCGTACTGCCAAAGCCATAAGCCTAGGGAAACTACCACACTCATTGGCCCTTTTGGAGATGGGACCCGTTAGTCACATTCGTTGGTTGACAAACCACTTCGTTTTTTCAGAATTTAGATATCCAAACCAGGATTGGAGGGAAAAGTACTGATTAACCTCAAGTTAATTGTTGAGTTTATTATTGGAGTTTATTTACCCAATTGGTTCAACGTTAAAACTCAATTCCATTTGGGTCGATGGTCCCGACTACCTACTCTTTCAACTACAACAAATAAGAACGCAACGAAAGACAGTCAGAGACATCGTGATTCCATTGGTAAAATGGACAGCTTGACATGGTCGCTCTGAAGCAATATTGCAAGCTCTGCTTTGCAGAGAATGCTCCGAAATGCGAGAAAAGGCCATTTAAATCATCCTAGAGATCAGAAGAAACAAAGGCGACGACTAATTGGGTGACAGCTCTTTCCAACGAGAAAGGAACCCACAATAAATGTCGATGCAATAAATATTTTAGAGTTAACTGAATTAAATTGCATGGTCTTAGAGCCACCATTGACAACAAAACTAACAAACAAAGATATGAAAAGCTTCAACGATATTTCCATGCAGGTGCGCAAATGGCCTTCGCACACCTAGTGTGGAGAGGTGCGTCGAAATGGTTATAGAAGCTGCAGGCCATGTGTGCAGTCACGAGAAACGCTAGGGATATATAAAAGCCCCAATAGCAAAAGGCCAACTAATAGCACGAAACACAAGTAAAAAAGATCTCATAACCTTAGATTTGTTTAAATAATTCATCAAATTTAAAAACGCTTTTGAAATTATAGACGAGAATATTCTTTGGGTGAACTTATTTAGGTATTATTTTATTAATACATATAAATTGAGATGCTATTTTTATGTGGGTAGAAGTTATTTTGGGGAACCTTTTTTGTTATATTATCATTTTGTATGCATAAAGGAAATAGAACATTGCTACACAATTACTCGATTTTGATTTTAGTTAAATCCCCCCGCAAATCGACACACCCTAATATATATATATATATATATATATATATATATATATATATATATATATATATATATATATTCTATAGGTTTGCTTCTAAGAAGGCTTATTTTGAGGTTGATGATAAATCCTAAAATGAGACATGTAAAATTTCTCATTTAATTAAGTACAACGTTTTGGGTATCTTACCCATCTTCTGGTCTATAAAAGATTTAGAACACGTTTAAAATTACAAAAATTATAATGCACACAAAGATTGAAAATAAATTATTTAGTTAATTAAAATTATGGCAAATTGTTTAGTTAATTGAAATTATTGCAAATATATATATATATATATATATATATATATATATATATATATATATATATATATATATATATATATATATATATATACTCATGCGTAATACAATGATGAGAGTGAGTTCCTGTAATTAGTTCTAGAATTTCTCCATTCGCTAATTATTAATTATTTAATTCTAATTTAGCATTCTCACTAATCATTGCCTATGTATTCAGCGCTTTATTCCATTAATAGTGTTTAACTAATATTTCTTCCTATTTAAATTAAGCAAATACATATATATATATATATATATATATATATATATATATATATATATATATATATATATATATTAAACTGTGTAAAGCTTTTATGGTGTCTCGTTCTGGCTATCAGAATAATGTGGAAAACAATTTTTTGGCATAGGCTACTTACAATTATAAGTTATTTTACATTATCCCATTGACTTTTTGAATTTATTTATTTATAATTTCTAAAGAATTATTATATTTTTGTAATTGTGCTTCAGTATTTCTCTCAAACGGTATTTCTGTTTCTTTCTGGTCCCATATACTCTGCCATATTTGAAAAATTCAGTAGTAATCGCCTTTTTTTTGTTTTGATCTTCTCTTTTAGAGGCCCATCGTGTCAATCACACTAACGGCCTTTTGCTAAAATGTTGACTGCAGAAATTATTGCGTTTGAGCGAACGGAATAAATTCTAATCATGCGAAATATTTAGTATGTTTTTTTGGGTGTCTTTTTTTCCGATGTGATTTTATTTTGGAGTTAAGCAGAGGCCATTTTCACTTCTGTCAGGGCATCCGAGTTCAATTAATCGAATGAATTACGATTAAATCGGGTTCAACGACCCTGCTCCTATCAAGGCAACCATTGATTATTCCATGTTAAAAGCCGAATTGTTTGCTGTCAACAACATGACTCTTCACTTTTACCGTGCAAAGTTCCAGCACTGTCGGATCCAACCTAATCAAACTTTCCGTGCTTTGTGATATCTGAAAGATTACTTCCACCTGTAGCCAAGGATCACGACAAGTTTGTAATAGTGCACGATTACCTGTGCCGCGTTAACAGATTCCCCATTGTGAGATGCTATATCGAGTGCGTCTACTTCACTGACTGGGCCGAGGTTGTCACAACGCCAATCAAGTTCTGTGCTGCTTTAATGTGCCAGAGTCCGCGGGTATCTAGCCCTCATCCCACGTCTCCACCCGTGACCACAAGATCTCAAGCGGTTAAAGAATCAGAAGTGCCCGCACCTCTGGAAACACTCGGCGCTTTAGATTGCCCAAATGTCCTAAAGAAGACTTTATGAAAAATCAGAAAGAGTGCGAATCTCTTCCCTACGTTTAGATAAAGGCACAAAACAAGAAGCGAGAGTCCATTAGGGCCAACAAGATAATCTCTTTCATAGTTTAGGATGACCTCCCTACAGCTTGTCCTCACCAGAACATAACTCTGAATCCCAGGAACTATGTGTCCCCCGCTTCCATGTCAAACTCATACTTCGAGCCGACAACGATAGTCACTTCTCGAGACATTTTAGCCACTCTAAGACGACACAACGGGTCTTTAAATATTTTTATTCACCAGGTGCATCGAAGGAAATCCTGCCTTACTCTCGTTCGGGGGATATCTGTCAGAAGACGGAAATTAAAGGGCGTGTCAATTCTGCTTTCTTAAAGAAAGGCCCAATAATCTCCAACTCTACTCCACAGTGGGGATTAACTTGATCGGGCGAATTCACCCACCTGTAAGGGAGGGCCATATTTATGTTTTAACACTGTTCGACTTTGCCACCAGATTCCTCAAGGCTGTGGCCGCCAATGTATGTCCCAATTGTTGGAATATGTGGGCAAGCTGCTCATGATAAAATCCTTGTTTACGACTCCGTTTCACCCAGCTGGAATGGAATGCACGAAAGTTTAAATGGCAGCCTCAAAGCCATTCTGAAGAAATTATGTACCGTGCAGCCAAGGGAATCGGAACAGATATCTTCCGGTAGCCCTCTTTGCATATAGAGAAATTCCCCATGGCACCTTGGGTTTCGCTCAGTTTGATTTACGAAAACGAAGGAATGTTACGAGGCTCCCTGAGCATTTTAAAGGAGCTCTTAACAAATCAAAAAAAGGATCAGGAAAACCAATCTTTGCACTTGCACATATTTACTCTAGTTACGAAAGAGGTTGGAGAAATGTGCCAAACTAGCGTATCAAAATGCGAATATTAACATGGATAAATATAAATCTTACCTTGACTACAAATCTTAATAAATAAAATTTAAGCCAGGTGCAGAAATTTTGTTGTTGCTCCCAATTGAAAACAGCAAATTACTGAAAAAATGAAACGGCGCCTCTCAAGTGATCGAGGAACGCGGCCCCGTCGATTATTTAATTGAAATGTCAACAAGAAGGAAACTTTTCCACGTAAATCTTCTCAAGAAGTATCGCTGACGTGCATGGGCTAACCAGATTGTTCCAATAGGTGAAGAATTGCCTATGGTGGCTAATTATCCCATGGATCCCCTAATTGTACTACAAAATGCCTGCATATAGCAAGACAGAGAATATCCACTACACGTCTTACCAGACGTAACTGAATCCTCGTAGGATAACCTAAAAGTGAGCGAATAGCTGTCCCCTCTTCAGAAAACCCATCTACCAGCGTTCCTGAAGCAATTCGGTGACCTCATCTCCGAAATTCCTGGTTGGACAGTGTAGGGGAATTGTCACTCCCCCCCCCCCCTTCCCGCTGTTCTCTCGTGGTGGAGTCACGAGGTGGTTACCGCAAAGACATCCAGCCACAGGCACCGTCGGGGCAAGCGCGCAACCGCAGCCCTGCACCCCTCGGCGCTATGAAAGACCTAAAGTTTAAAATGCAAGATCTCTCCCAGGAGAGTGAGATTCAATTTCACGTCAAATAAGAAATTGGAGACGTGTTTTTCCCAAGCTCGAAGGCTAAAGAGGAGCCGGTGTAAGACTTAGTGGGAAAAACAGTTTGGCATAAGAACCCTTCTGGGGCCGTCCTCAAGCCCCTCCCTCCACTTCCTACTCCCCCAGTGGGGTGACAAGGTATAAATGAGGAACACTGAGGAAAATCAAGGTAGTATACGTCAGTCTCTAGGTGACGATATCCGCGAATTAAGATCGGGCTACCGAGACTGGACAGGTAGATTACTTGGCTCGCTAGACCAAGAAGTACCCTGCAAGAGAGGCAGGGCTACCTACCTTAAGGGGCTAAGAAGCAGCTCACCTTTGAGCTAGTCTCTGGTTATCAAACCCAACGATAACTTAACTTTGTTAAGTTCAACTAACTCTCGTCAGAGAGACTCCTTATATCCTGGTGCATCTTAAACACCGGGGGTATTCTTCGTCCTTGAGGAATTAAGAAAAGAAGAAGGTAAAGGCTCCCCCTCAAGCCCGTTACTCATAAGTTAACTTGGTTGAGGAACCAAGTTTAACTTATTCTCGTCAGAGGAATACCCCTCCGTTATACTCGCCCTTGAAGAAGACTGGAGCTAAGAAGAAGCTCATCCTTTGATCTAGTTCCTGGTTAACAAACCGAACTTTAAGTAACTTATTCTCGTCAGAGAAACCCCCCCCCCTCATCGATCCTCGCCCTTGAAGAAGACTCTCCCCGAGTTCAGTCCTCGTCCATGACGAATTAATTAACGAAGGAGAAAAGCTCCTCTTGAGCTCGTTACTCGCTGGTCACACCACACTCCAAGTTAACTTGGTTTAAGAACCAAGTTCGACTCCCTCTCGCCAGAGAGACCACGATACTTTGGTGCCGCATAAAGCACCGTAATTGTTCTCGTCCTTGAAGAACCCCCCCCCTTCCCGAATACCGTGTGGACCCCCCAGCTGCTACCCTCGCCAAAAGGACATCGTGATCCCGCCCACCTACATCTGGCCATGCGGCACGCGTCATGAGACAATAACATTCCTGAGAGATTTTAACTCCAGTTGAGTCCGTAAGCCTAAATCTTATATTATTGAAATGTGTAGCGAAATTAACCAATTTTAGAGGGTCAAACTAATTGAATTAATTTTTGTTTATGATAATATTCACAGAATTGCTGTAGTTAATGTATAAATGTTGTGTATTTAATTGTTAAAGTTATATATAATTTTATTTTAGAATTATTGTGCGTTTCTCTATATCCTTACGTGTTTCCAACGGCTCTATTCTTTAAGATATTAAGATATCAATATTAAAATAGCACTCTAAGCACTTTCAGAATAGAACAAAAAGGTGGGCATTCTACAACAGACAGATAAATTTGAACGCAACATCCAATCGACCTCACAATAACCCATCCGTTTTAAGCTGTATCCGCTGCCCATACATCTGAGATACGCATTTACTGCTAATGTTGACAAACTGTTAAATTTGAGAATAATAGAACCATCAAAATCAGATTATTGCTCTTCTGTTTTTATATGTAAAAAATCTAATGAATCGTACCAGATGTGGATCAATTTTAGGAAAATAAATTAAGTTACCGTGTTTGATGCAGAACCAATTCACCTTATAGGCCAGAATTTTCATAGCCGAACGGGATTTGTGCAAGGCTTATTATTAAATTCCGTTACGAGAAGAGGTCAAGAAATCCACGGCTTTCCCAACTGAAAAGGGGCTGATACAAGTTTGACGACTCTCCTCCGGTCTTGACAATGCATGCAGTAATTATAATCGGAGGATGAGAATGATATTAGTTGGATTACGGAATATCTCATTCTATTTTGATAAAATTGGGTTGAGGAATAAGTGCTTATCAAATTTATTCATTACCAATAACAATTTTGATAACAATATGCAATTTAATCAATAATGTATTCTCCGTTGTTATTTACGACTTCTTCACAACGTTCAACTAGTTTTTCGATGCTTCTACAATAAAAATCTCTTGATTCTGACTCGAAAAATTCGTCTAACCAAGTTCTTAATTCCACAGCAGTATTGAACGAAATGCCGCGCAAATTGTTGGAGAGCAATCGGAACAGATGGAAATCCAATGGAGCCAAGTCTAGCGAATATAGAGGATGCGGGCTTGCCTCTTTCCAATCTAAATCAAAGGTAGTAAGCGGTGGTCAGGAAATCTAGCCTGACCTATGCTTTAACTATATTTGGGGGCTGATTCTTGAAAGTAATTTACATTATAAGCGTAAATCACAGAAAACACTCATTTCTTCCCTTTTTTAATTGTCTCACTTATTTCATTGTAGTATAAATTTATGCTATTTTTGTATCATGTGGCTTTGTTTCTACTTTATCCAAATGAAAATTCAAATTCGCCACTTACTTCCGGGAAAATAGGTAAATTTCATAAAAATATCATTATCCTGGATACAAAAAAAGTTTAAAATAAATAACGGTGTTTTTTTTTCATATATTCTCGAGACAAGCAAATAGAAAATAAAAGGTGCTACCCAAAGACAAAAATCGTGTTACAAAGTGTCATAAATGATCGTGTTCTTTTTAAAGCGAAAACAATCGAAGGCATTTACAGCTGAAGGTTCTTAATGTGTTGACAATAAGGGACAAAGGGAAAAAGTAATCATACCTACTATCGTACAGAACATACAACGACGGGTTTTTGGGGTGTAAAGGGTACAGAATTTTCTAATATTTTCCTATGTTACGCAAAAAAAAGTCTTCAGTTCTTTTCAGCGACTTATTGGCTTTTAGTTTCTACATAGTTTTGACAACAAGAGGTCTTTGTTTGCTAAAGGATATAATAATCTTTCCTTCGATTATTTTGCTAAATAGATATGAAGGGGCATAAAACTGTCACGCTTGGTCGGATCTATACAGGACTAAGAAAATAGCGGAGAATAGACAGAACAGGAACACAAAACAGTATTATCAGTAGATCTAGGTTGTTACATTAACATGCGCTTTAAATATTTCTTGTTATATGTATAATTAAAAACTTATTTTTCCTCCTTAATGTTAGTAAGCAACTATTATCATTGGAAAATACTATAAATTTTACTGCAGTATCGAACTATAGGTACAGGCAGCATTGGGCAACCATTCGCAACTTCAATGAAAATCAAATTTCCCTCAGGTGAATAAAGAAACGGAGGTTTTGTGGTTCTACTGGTAGATGCTGAGACCAAAACTACATCATTTGATTGAAGGAAATTAAATTTCGATTGGATTTTTCAAGTCATAGTCACGTTTTTCCATGCAAATATTAAAGCAAGGTCCCAAAATAATAGAACAAACCAGGACTAAGAAAGGACTAATGCTAATTCATTTGGAATTGAGTTCAAGGCTGACAGGTTGAATTATTCATACATTGAGGTACGATTTAGAACTCAGGCTTATCTTAAATTAAAGAAAATAAAGGTAAAAACAGACTCTTGATTGATTTAAACAATAAAAAAATAGTTGCGTCCGAAAGAGACCCTCAGAAAATTAATTCCTTTGAACTAATTTCACTTTTGGAAATGGTTTGATTCGTTTTGTAATTGAACTTCTAGTTTTGCCATGAAGAAATTAAAAAATAAGGTTTACTAATGCTGACCAACTGTAGGCAGATAATATATGCTAAAGAATATTTCCCTTTGCAATATGAGAAATTAAGGGAATTTTTGCGAAGAAAAACACATTTTCAATCAAATTAAATATATATATATATATATATATATATATATATATATATATGTGTGTGTGTGTGTTTGTTCAAAGGTAGTACGTTTAGGAGATAGATATTTTAGCCAAAGAATAATAATAATACAAAATTTATGAATTCTATATATTCATGAACAGAACTACATAGTTTCAGCTTTCGCCATTATCAAATGTATGATAAAAAATAGGCTCTGTTACTCCGTGAAGAAGGGAGGGGATAAATATATATATATATATATATATATATATATATATATATATATATATATGAGGAAAATTAATGCAATATCGCAAAAAAAGATGAGGAATTAAACCACATTCTCCAAAGACAATTTAATTCAGAACAGTTTCGGTGTATCTCACACCCTTTTTCAACTGACACTAGATAGAAAATATTGCAAAAGTGCTTACATACATAACACGGGGTCAGGTCGTGAAAGGTCCGCTCTTTTTTTCCCCAATCCCCTGCTTGTGGCTAATCAGGGAGGGGGGGGGGGGTTAGGCCTAAACATATTGAAGGGCTGACATTTTACTATTTTCTTTATTAGTCACAAGTAGGGGATTGAAGGAAAAAAGAGGGGATCTTTCACGACCTGACCCCGTGTTATGTTTGTAAGCACTTTTCTTATATTTTCTATCCAGTGTCAGTTGAAAAAGGGTGTGAGATACACCGAAACTGTTCTGAATTAAATTGTCTTCGGAGAATGTGGTTTAATTCCTCATATATATATATATATATATATATATATATATATATATATATATATATATATATATATATGGATCGTAAGGAAGCTTTTAATCCTAGGGATTAATAGATTTTACTGATGTCTTGTAAAATTTAGCTTTCTCTTTAACATTATCGAATTATTGCATGATTCTAAATTCTTGGATCAGATTTTTTATTGTTCCCTGGCCATGCACTTGTTCTTCTTTACCAAATGGGTGTGTTTTTCATTCTATGATAGCAATGTTTTATTAAGGTAGTCTTATTTTTACAACCATTTTCATATCAACCCTTAATAGAAATCTTTATTATTAAATAATTGTGTATAAAGAGGAGCCTTAAAAGAGGCATTCCGTGTTAAATTAGTGGGTAGATTTGACGATTTTAATAGCGTTATTTCTGTACACATGCTTAATGTGGATTTAATTCAGTTCAATTAGCTTTGATACAGTAATCTACAATCACAAGTATCAAATATTTCTCATCTCTCTGAATTTAATTTACATCGCTGCGATCATTTGTCTATATTTTATAAATTTGCATATTCAAAATGTTCAAATCAATATTAATTCCAAGGGAAAGATATAATATTACTTATTTCCTTAAAATACTCAATATTAAATATACTTCGAGTAAAGAGAACAGAAACTTGGTCTCATGAGAAATGCGAGAAAATCGAAGGTTTTATATAGTTTAATACCAAATATATTGCCTAGAAAACCTCGTAGGTTATGGTAACCCTCAACAATTTAAGATTTTATGTTAAACTGCTGATTAAGGAGGATAAGACGGCACAAGATTCGAATCGAATAAAACGTAAAACCGAAAAAGGAATGGAAGAAAGACAAGTAAAGGAAATGAAGGGCAGAGAAAGATATACCAAACGAGAAAATATGAAAGATTGTAAATAAGGCCTGAATTTACTGATTGAGATTGCATGTCGACGCTATGTTGAAGAATTCTTGAAAATTATCTTTACTATGATTATCATTCACCATCTTAGTCAGTTTTTCTTATCCAATAATGATATCATGAACTCGGATTAATCGTTAATACAGACTCAGATGATCATCAGTAAAGTAAATGTGAGGCTAGATTATTGGTTCATGTCAAAGGCACCATTCCAGGTTAAATTTCGTTCACAGCCGGGCTCGCAATAGGAACAGGCTTCTTGTTAAAAATGAATTGTGATCAAGGGATTTGCGCAGCTTTATGATCCATAAAGCGGCAAATAATCCGATTTCTTACTTTAGGCTTATATACATTTCTTAATGTTTCAAGTTACAAAATTTCGCTTATTTCTGGACAACTAGAATGTGTGGTAAATAGAAGATGAATGTATTTGTTATTACTTAATTGTGGAATGTTCTATATGACCATCCCAAGTGTTTTGAGAATTTCAGTTCACATCCTAGATAATGACCTTTGAAGATCACACACCTAAATACACAAACCACTGTGTATCTAAACGGGTGGGAAAGCGGCTCTTTAAACCTGAAAATGAGGGCATTAAAGAGAATTTAAGCTCACAGGAACACAGTTACTTATAGCGAGTATTGTTTCAAAAAATGAAAAAATGTCTTAAGTGATTTTAAATCTAATTTGGCCCCTAAGAGGAAGTTTTATGTACCCTTCACATTTGGATGCTAAATAAACATGCGTTTTCTCAGAAAAATGCTGCTTAAAAATTTGGCAATATATTATCTTTTTAAACTTAACTCTAGGATCAAATTTCTAGGCAAAAAATACTAAAGTATCACATTTC
The DNA here is from genome assembly GCA_963969495.1 of Ceratothoa steindachneri. NCBI lineage: Eukaryota > Metazoa > Arthropoda > Malacostraca > Isopoda > Cymothoidae > Ceratothoa > Ceratothoa steindachneri. The sequence continues at coordinate 32,227,524 of OZ018324.1, read as the reverse complement.
TAAATCAAATGATACCTAATCCGTACAAATGCGGAACTCTCTATGCCGACGAAATTTTATTTTTGATAATTTGAAAGGCGATGGCGTATTACTGAAGAAATTGCTAACGGTAACACGAAATTATGTAACAGGTCAAAATATGCAGATAGATAAAAATAATTCCCAAAGTTGGTACAAGATGGGTGTTCAAATTATAAACTATGCAACGTAGGTTTACAAAAGATGGAGTGTCTTCGACTTCATAGCCAAACACTTTACCTTTCTACACAAAAACACACCCAAAAAGGACAGTTGTGAACTCATTATGGAAACCATTCGCATAAACCCAACATTGAAGCCATTTGATGCTTATGAACTTACCATTTCCTTACCCCACCCTCCCTAGCACTTAGGAGTGGTGGGACAAGGGAATGGGGTAGAGGCAGCTGCACTGCGGCTAGCGAAGGTAGTCTGCTCTCAACGTTGATTGTGTTTCGTTGTGCTACGGTACGTTCTCTGATACCATAAGTAAGTCTATGTACTTGTTTAATATCACGGTGTCTAATTCTATGCACTTGTATGTTCACTATTACATTATATATTTCTAATTTAGCTGTTTATCTTCTGTTTAAAAGTATTTAAACCTGTTAATAATTGAAATAGTTACTATCTTTATGATTTTTTCGTGTATCTGTTTGCAGATGGCGAGCTCTACTAGAAGCAAAACCGAGTTTTATTTGATAGGCCACAGCGAGCACATGATTGGCGGAGCAAAGCTACCTAAGATGAATCAAGTGATCGCATACCTTTTTCATCGGCATTTCAACTTAAAAAGAGGAAATTAGGACATGGTCAAAAGCCACCTGCGAGGCCCTTCTTGAGTTTTGGGGAAAAGCGAATATTCCAGTACAGGCAAAACAACATGTAATAAATAAAATATAAAAAGTGTTTTCTAACTGGAAAGTGCTCAAAAAACATTCAAAAAGGTTAACTGCAGTACATTAGGCAAAGGAAAGTGAATTTTTAAAAAGTCTCGACACTCTCTTTGACATAGCCCATCCAAAGGCTATGAACATTATGCAGATCCAAGAGGATAAGGATTTTCTCCTCGTACAAAGGGAAGACTGTCAGCGAGGCGCCCTTGGATCATTTGACAAAATATTGGTGCAGAAGGAGAATAAGTGGGTGCACGTTCCATTGCTGCAAAACGTCGTCGTTAGTGAGCAACAGTTTAAAAGGAGGCGTTAATGAGCAAAGCGGTTCTCACCAGTTCTTCCTCTCAGGTAATGAGTCTAATGACACAAAGAGTGATCAAGAGCAGGGCATCGGCAATCCTGGGAAGCTGTTGTGCCAGTTCCGTCTCCGTCTAAGCGCGCACTCGTGCCAAGGTGGAACAGTTTCTGATTAATAGTAAAGACAACCTAACAGCTTTCTTTGAAGATCTTCTCAAGAATAGGAATCTTAGTCTTCGAGATGACTACTGCAAGTTGGTAGAGTTGTCTCTGATCTTCCTGCGAGGCACTCCTCCACGAGGGCTTCGTTTGTAAACTCCTGGGCAAATGCACTATGCCAGATGGATGAGTAAAGCAATTTTATCATTGAAAGTATGGATGCTGTGAACACAGGACAAGTTGATTCGTCGTGAAGAGAAAGGACTTTGTGAGATCTGCATCTTCGTTGTACTTCTATATGTGATAGCATGGATACGGGCTCCTTTGGCAGCAGTTGCTCCCCATCAAGACCTTAAGATGCTGAAAGCTATAGTTGGTTAGATAACAAGATCATAGCTAAAGCCACTGCATCAAATTTAAGTCATATCTCTGGTATCCGTCAAAAGAAATAGTGCCAATGGCTTGGTCTGATCCTTTTGTCTCAACAAATACAAAGAGCGTCATGGTTAAAGCTATATCAAATAAGGAAGGCGCAAAGAAACCCCTAAAGCGGATCAATTTGAAAGAGGACTCTGTTTCATCATCCAAGCTAGAAGATTACTCTAGCAAGAACTCACTGTCCCAAAATCACAAAGCTGGGACTGCCACATTCCTTCTTACGCTCTGATCCAGACACTTGGGAAAGCAAAATTGATTTTAAGACAGCCTCGTCTGTCATTTTTAACCTCAAGTTTGTCAATGACAATGCAGAACGAGGGATCGCATTGATTCAAGAATATAATTGCCATTTAACTCGAGATGAAGATAAGATTCAGTTTTTGCCTAAAGTAGTTTCGGAGCCCAGACTCAAGTTCCCTGACAGCCGGAAGAAAACTTTGCTCAAGGATCAATGAGTGGCAGTAAGAGTAAAACAGCTACTCAGTTACAGGCCGCCGTGAGCTGGCCTGCTAGGTCTCAAATAATCATCCTCTTTCAATGGTGGTGGTTGGGGAAAGAGGTTGGTGTGATACAAGTAAGAGTGGGTCCACGTCCCGTATCCTGTTAACATAGCAAATTAACTGAATGTTGCAGCCATTCAATTTGCTATGGCTGAACTCTTACAATTTAACAATGAATTGTAACCGTTCAAATAGCATGTTAAAAAACACAGCGACTATTTGCATTCACAAATACTTAAGAAAAACATACGCAATGCATTTATTTAAAAAAAAGACAAAATATTCTTGAATTCATATTAATGCATTAATTAATATTTTCTCCTTTTTTCATTTTTCTGTGCGATTTCTCATTTCCTGTAACGATAATGAAAAAGTTTACAAGAAAAAAACGTTTTTATAATTAAAACATCCATTATAACACGAAGTTTTTGCGAGATCCAGCTTTTAACCAAAAGCTATTCAAAAAGCATTGTTTTTCTTTCATAAATATTAAGGTAAATGTTAAACCTTCCAGGGGCACGATATTTGGCGATCATTGTTTTTATACCTAATGGAACAAAAATTGGTGATTAGGGTGAAAATTCAAATTTCTTTTTTGAGAAACACCTTAATATATATATATATATATATATATATATATATATATATATATATATATATATATATATATATATATGTATATATATATATATACAGGGTGTTCGAAAACTAATGGTACATACTTTAACAGTAGGTATAAAAACCCAAAAGAAAGACTTCAATAAGGAATAAGTAAATGTCCAAAAATCGATCGTTTTCGAGATATCGAATCGTAAAGTTGAGTATGGTATAACTAACTGATAGAGACAGTCTCCAGTGTAGTAGGTGAAGGAAACACGTTTGAGTCCATACTTTATGATGAAATTGGAATTACAATAGGTGTTTGAAATGTCCTCTCTGTGTGTCAATGCAGGTCTGGTACCTACGCAGAAGCATTTCCTGAACACGATCAAAGACTGGTGGATTATCCGCAATGAGTCTTGCAACGTGCAGTATCCTTCCAACAAGATCCATCTTTGTCTCCCCCGGAGTCTCATAAATTAAACCCTTCATGTGACTCCACATTTAGAAGTCCAAAGGTGTCATATCTGGAGGCCTAGCTGGCCATAGGACTGGCCGAAAGCGTCTTATCCATCTGTTGGGAAAGTACGGTCTAGATATTGTCGCACACTCCTTGAGCCATGCACTAGAGTGCCGTCATGTTGGAACTGAATTTGACGTCGAATACCTAAGGCCACATCGTCCAGAAAGTCAAGCCATACTTCCCGTAGAAATACTCTATATTGATTTCCTGTTAAATGTGTTGAAAGCACATAAGGGCCAACCAAATTGGTATTAATAATACCAGCCTACACATTAACACTACACCAGTGTTGGTGGTGGCTCTGATGCACAGCGTGAGAGTTCAAATTCCTGTCACATGTGTAAGTTGTTTGTGTTAAACACACCATCACGCGTGTAATTAGCTTCATCACTGAAGAGCACATACTTTGGAAACTCATTATCTTTAATGGTCTTATTCATGAACCAACGTGCAAACCGTTCACGAGGGTTAAAGTCGGTTGGAAGGAGTTCTTGTACTCTCTGGGAATGGGACGGGTAGAGGCCGTTATCATGGAGTGTTTGTCAAACTATTGAGTGATAACGCATTCCAAGGGCATTTGCAGCGGCCCAAGTGCTTGTAGTTAGGTATGTATTAGATGATGTAGTATCCGCTCTTCCTTCTCAGCGCTAACTCGCCCACGACGACCACCAACTTATCTGCTGTTTACCTGAAAACTGTCACAGTCTCGCACCCGTTTATGTACCTTGGTGAGAAGGCAAAACGCTCTACATACAATCGAGCAGCCAATCTAGTTTTGTCATTCGCCGAACCATATGCCATGTGCATATCTGCCATTTCAGAATTTTTTAAGCGATTTAAATCGTCGGAGCTATTTTACAATGGTTACTGATAGCATAGAATTAATGAGCTAAACAGCTGTTGGCATATTTGCGGATCTAGGATAATGCCGAAAGTAAGAAACATCGCTAAAGACCTCCAATCTTTACGATTCGATATCTCGAAACCTATGGATCTTTGGACTTTTACTTTTTCCTGTAAAAGTTTTTCTTTTGGATTTTCATACCTACTGTCAAAGTATGTTTTATTAGTTTTCGAACACCCTGTATATATATATATATATATATTTATTTATATATATATATATATTTATATATATATATATATATATATATATATATATATATATATATATATATATATATATATATATATAAGTGGCGACTACAGTACTAGGGTTCTTCATGCCTAGCTGGTGTATAAATTTAATAAAGTGACCATGTATTTGCAAGCTGATTTACTTTCTGTCAATACTGACATCAAGTAATTGTGCCAAATAACCCTGACTCGTTTTATTGAGCCTGGTTGCAGTTTCTATATTTTCGCTCGGCGTTGGTGGTCGTCTTAGAGTTGCCCTGTTTCAAAAAATTTCACTCCTAACAGACATTCTCTTAACATCGTTTACACGTGCTTGACTTGGGCTCAGAAGTTATTGCCCAAAATTGTTTTTAATCTGACATCAGTAGTTTTTCATCACGTACAATTTTATAGATTTACTCATCATTATCTATGTTGTAATTATTAATATTCTACTCAAAACAAGTGTCAAAAATAAACTTTTAAATGAAAGAACATTTATTTTGGATATGAACATCTCTACTCTATTTGACATTTATTTTAATCAAATTTGATGATATTCCAATGAAATCTGCCTCTGCCCTTTGCTTTTATGCTTGAGATGATTCTTCTCGGTTTTACACATTAGCGTTCAGTGGTAATAATCTATAATGTCGGAACAGAAGCGGCCTTGTGCATACTTGATTTGACATCGCGTCCTTACTGAATTGCACTTGATGTTGGTTTTGATCCACGCCAAACCATTTCTACGGCCAATGCTAAGCAATGAGTGATACATGGCTGACAAGTTACATGAAGGGACCAGTACTTGTCTTGATCTCCCAGTAGGCAAATTAAATTAGTTCTTGTAGTTAATTTGAAATCAAACGACATATAAAGCAGAAGTGTTCTGGTTCGCTCAAATAATGACGACGCTCCATTCAGATTTACTTTCTACAGTCAAAGAAGGCTTAACCTGCGTGAGAGTATTAAAGTTAAATATAATCTACCTATAAAAAGAAATGGCTGAGTAATCAATAATCATACTCTATCAGGTAATAATGTGATGTAAGTGAAGCAACACAAAATATATGAGTCAGAGAGTGAGTAAAATAATGCATTAGAATGAGACTAACAATGACTTGGGCAAAATAAATTAATTTAGTTCTCAAAAGCTTTACGTAATAGATAAATACTAATGTCGAATTTAGATTCAATTTGTTGTTTTATTCCATGTTCAAATCATTTCCCTCCCCCCAAACCATGAAATTATTCGAATTTTGTTATCCAGTGTTTACAATATCATGTCTTTACTGTTATTCCTTTTTGTAGTATGCTTAATTCTATATCTGCATCATATTTATATTATTATTTCAAATAAACTAAGAAGAATTCTACAAATTGTTTATCAACTTAGATTAAAGTGAATTTTATACATTTTCCCTCCATTAAATTATTGATAAAAACATACATGATGCATTACTGTAAAGTTGTTGTATTAGGATTTATCTTAAACTAATGTAAATCTATTGCAAAGCGATAAAAAAAATAAATTTTCTTATCTTAGTTCAAGTTAATAAGCTTGCTTAACAGGATCCAAAACATACACAAACTTTCCTAAAAGTCTCCAATAGAGCTTTGGCCATTAATTTGTCCTGCATTTATTATAACTGAGAGGGCCAGGTTTTGCAGTTTTGAAAACAGTGGTTTATAAGGAGTGTTTTAATTTTGTAAGAAGTTATACTTATATCATTTATGATATTATTTTTATTTCTAAAAATAATTACGTATATTTTGTTTTTGTTAAGGAATGACTATACTTGTCACTTGGATTCTAGTTGCTAACATTAATATTTTTATTGTTTAGTTAATTCTACTTATGGATGTTTTCCCATATTTTTATATATTTACCTTAATTCCATGTTTTATCAATCCTATTTTCAGAGAAGATCATAACTCCTTAAATTTAATTTCTGCAATATTAAATCTACTAATAATTTGCTCAGTTTTCTCTATTTGGTGATATTATATTCTGGTTTCAATTTCTCATAGAATTCCGGCAAACGATTACATTTATTTACAATAGAAGGCAATTTTCTTTAGATGCATTAAAAAAAGACATCACTGAACTTATTCAATGATTTTTGATAAATGATTTAAACCCTGCTAAAGTTTTTTCCTTTATATATTCTTTTTATCCTCCAATCATTTGGGTTTAGCATTTTTTGGTTTTATATTATTATTAAAGAAGATTTCAATTTTTTTAAATAAATTGGCGTTGTTTAAGGCAGCTCTCATTTAGGGTCTTTTATTGCTTTCATTAGATATTTTGGATAAATTTACATCTTTAATATTATAAGCCGGTATCATTAATATTTCTATCAAGTTCAATATTTTCGCTATTAAGTTTATTGTTTTGATCTTCTCTATTTGGAGAAATGTTGCTATTAGGTGTTTTTGACAACATCCAAAATGTAAAAATTATTTAGCATGTGAAAAGCTATTTGGGTATTTCTTTGTTTTAATTTTACTACTCTATCTTTATAATCATAAATATATATTAACTACCTTACCCTATCCATTAGCAAGTATGATCTAAGTTTATTTGGATATTTAATTAACAATTTTGTCCAATTTTCTTCGTAAAGTTTTCTAGCATATCCTCTTAAACTAGTAAGGTATTTTTAATCTCAAATTTTCTTGAATTATTAAAAGCTTTATTTCTGCTTGTCCATTATCATATCCAATCTATCCTAGTTCTTATCATCAATCCAGTCTTTAAAATTTTATTTATTAATAGTTGGCCATTGTCCTGCAATTTTAGGAAAGATTTCAGAGTTTTAAATCCTAATCAAATGGAGTTATATACGTGTATGTTAATGGCCTGGAGTTTATTGCATCCTTTATATTAGTCAGAAGAGTTAACATTTCCAAATATGGGATTTATGTTTTTCCTATTGCCTTGTATACAAAAATTTAAAATCTTTATATGTAAGTCTTTCTCAGGCAGCTTCGATCCAAGCAGAATAAAGAGGAATCTTTATCTGTATTATGTTTTATTTTTTACCTCCTCTTTAATGACACGCGACCTGAGAGATTATTCTAATATGCGTCTTCCTTAGACAAATATTCTCTGAATACGCAATAATTTAAAATAAATTGCTTTAATATTCAAGTAAGTAAATATAAGTTAAATATTTTGGTAATTTTATTGCCATTTCTTTCTTTAATCAAAAATATGTACTGTTTAGTTAATATCAACGTTATAAAATAGTTGTATAAAGTTAATTTAAAGTCGAGGGATGTCATTATATTTTGAGTATTTAAAGATAATTGCATTGAGCTGATGCAATCACAAATAGCACTTCTAATGGAAGCTCTGCCTTAGGGCTAACAAAAACCTGATTTTCTTAAATTGGTCAGAGTGGTAACTGCGGCCAGGTGTTGCACTTTCTGATCACAGCATCTTATATATAATGTGAATGGATGTAAATTTCAACGAAGTATTTGATTTATGACATTGAAGTTGAACAAAAGTCATTTGGAGACTCCGCCTTTAGATCTTAATATATTATTAAGATCAATAAATATATTAAGTCCATTAATAAGCGTAGCAGAATAGCATAATGCTTTCAAGTTTTTCCCACCTCCCTTCGGGGTGGGCTGGTTATCAACCTTCCCTTTCCGGCCCGATATCTTGTCTCCCCCTGAAAGAAACCGCCGGCCAGTTCAGCTAACCACCAAGTTCCTTCTTTGACTGCTTATCGATAGATGGGAGCCCATCTTCGCTTCCGATGGTTGACGGAAGTTTAATTACTCGCGTCGATAGGTCACTTCGCCCCCCTCAGGCACCCAAGTTTCCTCGGAGTTCACGAGCGTGGGGCCCTCTTTAACAAGAAATTCCCGTCACCGCCTTTTTCCAGCAGAATCTTGACGGAATTGTGGGATCAGGTCGGTCCCTGGAGAACCTACCTCATCGTCTCTACCCCTTATCTCACCACCTTCACTCACCAGCCCCACTTGAACATCAGATTACAAGGTAACCCTTTCCTTTCACATTCCCCAACTTCAACGCGTAGCTTACCAACATTACAAGTGTATAGGGATTTACATAGTAAATAGTTATTAACAAGCCAAGTGAGATATCCGAGATTGACTTATTGACTTGTCTCTCAAAGCACCTTATTTATATATATATATATATATATATATATTTTCTTGTTTGGTGTTCATTAAAACTTTATTTTCATATTGTTGTGTATCTAACTTCCATTGGGTTGTTTGCTGGCAAAGTTCATTCCAATTCATCCGTAGCTAACCTCTAAGCACTCTGTGTCAATAAACCTAGTCAGGGCACGGGCCAAACAAGGTATAAGGAGTAGTAGGACGACCCTCTCCGCATTTGGGATAATATGATATATGTATATATATATATATATATATATATATATATATATATATATATATATATATATATATATGTATATATCTATAACCTTATATTTTATGAACGAGATTTTTTTAAGGTGTTTGAATAAGATTTTTTCGTTTAGTTCGGTTGTCACCTAAGAAAAAACAAGAAAAAAATGAAGAAGAAGAAGAAGTGTTCAGGGTGTTAAAATAAAGAGTTTATAAAGGGGATTAAAAAAGGTGGATAAGATTAGCAAATAAGGCGAAAGGCCAACCTCGCAGGGGTGCCTGTGTAACCAAGCTCTTGTTGTTAAGGAAGAGAACAGCGGCTTATATATATATATATATATATATATATAAGAGTCGGGGAAAACTCCAACCACCCCTCGGCCTATTCTTCGACATTAAGCTAGGAACATTAGGCTCTTGTATTTGCTAATTTCCATTGTCATAATCTCTTAAAAATTCAGTTTCTCTTGAGAAATTTTCTTCGATTAGCGTTGATTCAATAATAGATGGATTTAAAATGGTGTCAGCGGGTATTTAAAAAACCATTTGAGCCGTAATGGTTTTACTTTTATTGTTTGATTGTAGCAAGAATATTTATATTTATTATAATCTGGAAATGTTCTTTCATATGTAATTTTAAATGTCAAGATGTTATTTAAGTTAACATTGGACTCTGTTCTTAATTAAATTCAGGTCATAAAGACAATTTTTGTGTCAACCGAAATTTCATTTGGTGAACAAATTTTTTGTAAGGTATGCTTTTTGGTCAACAAATCTGTTGATCCTGTTCAGACAGAAAATAATTCAAAGGGAATTTAGTTTTAAATTTACTCTCAAATTTCTTTAACAAGCAATTCAATTCGTTATATTATTTATAGGAATTTAGACTTTACTTTGGTTATCTAGTTATAAGCAAACTCAATACTAGTTGTGTATCCACCACTCTATTTCTAAATTAAAAGTGAACTTTTAAATATGTTTCTAAAATGGATGGTAAGCATTTGAGTTCAAGGATAACTCTTAGTAATTCAAAAGTATGAATACTATACTCTATTGCCTTATTGATAGAGGCCGCATTGTCTTTGGCAAATAAGAAAGAGCTCTTCTATTTGTAGTGTATAAGCTACATAGCGTTGCTTTTTGCGATTCTTATTACTTTGACAAATATCAATTTTCTATGGCTCCGCCAACCCTACATTCTAATATATGGAATAAAATCTCATTCTAAAATTAAAAAAAATAATTATGATATTGAGGAGTGAATTCAGGATATGTTCGTATGTCGATCTAAAATAAAAGGGAACGTTATAATGAGAGCTGCATCTTTCCCTTAGACAAATTCTTGCCACCGACCAAAAAAAAGGAAATATGCAAAATTGTGATCGAGAAGCAAAATATATTAAACTGATCTATATAATTCAATAAACAAAGAGGTTATCCTACAGTGTGTATAAAATGCTCTTTTTAAAAAAAAAATTACAAAAATGAGGCTAATAAGTAGTTTTTATTTATATGGCGAGTTTTGCTTAGTTGAATAAACAGGATACAGTTTTCTGACTAATATCCTTAGAATGCTACACGTAGTTGATGCTATTAATGAGATGGCATCTCTCTCAGATATTATAGAAGTTTATCTTTGGCATAGTCATATACAAGGCAGTACAATTCGTACTCTTTAAGATCTTGATGGAAGTATAAAGTCAAAAGAATAATGTTACCCTTTCCATTAACATAATAGAATCCGTTTTAAATAAAAGTTTTCCAAATGATGATAAAGCTTCACTCCCGGCAATTGAACTTGTGGTCTCAGTGGGTAAAACATTTTAACCTTTATATATATATATATATATATATATATTTGTTAGATCGTTTTTATTTGAAATAAAAGCCCTCATTTTATTTATTACTAGAGTATTTTAGTAGTAATATCCAATTAAAGATAACTTTTCACTAAAATCCGTTTAAACCTCTCGTTTTTGAGCGAATTTATATTTTAAGCAATAAAGGCAATATTAGTGTCATTCCTCCTAACTAACAGCTCTTGACTAGTTCATCATGCTTCGCGTAACTGCGGGCGTTTGTAAAATGGCATGTTTCTTAAGCACTAGGATTTTGTATCTTACTGTTTCCCTTACAATTTTTTCACATTGCACATCGCTAACTCTCCTTTAAATAACGTGGAAGAATAGTTGAAAAAAATAACAGCAGCATTATTCAAGAGTCTGCCATATCAAGCCACTCCAACTCTGGACGGAACATGTCATATCGCTTGTAAATTCATCACTGAAGTTGACAAAATGCGTTTATTTCTCCTGACATAATCTCTCTATTTGTAAACTATCCGTTTTAGTTGTATCCTAAGATTTCTTAGTAGTTAAATGTAGTGAAAAAAGTTCATTCGACCTACTCAACAAAATGTTATTCATTACACATTGAACTATAACTCACATATTTTTGGTACTTCAGGCAACGAAGTAACCAAGGAAATCCGTTAACTGCTTGACTTTAGCTACTTTTGAACATTCTCGCACTCATTTTCTCCGATATCTGGTGGCGGATTCCACGTGCTGTTCACTCTCAATCGAATAACCTATTTTCTCCATTCTTTGACTTATCTAAATAGGCAAAAATTCCAAATGAGTTTGCTTGAAAATTCCAAACTTAAATTTCGAACCCTTTGATAACACTTATATAATCTGCATCTTTTTTAGTCAAATAAGAACTTCAATTTGGGCATTGGATTCATGTTATGTATTGATGGATGGGGAAAATTGGGAGATGAACGACAAGACTGCAAGTGTCTCTTCCGGTAACCTTTGGATTATTTAGGCTGCCTAACATAAACCAAAGCTTTAAGAAATGATATTCAAGTGCATCGACCTTTGTGACATCGATGCTAAAAGGGTGCTTTAGAGGTAGTGTGTGTTAAAGTGATCCATCTACCATAGAAATTCTTTCATTAGTGAAATAAAATTGCATTTATTTAACATTTAATTTCCATTATATGTACATTTGATTTGCTATTCTTGACTGCAAAGTTCAGAAACCGTTTTAGCTTTATAGCAACTCAACACCTCCTAGTTTGCGTTATCTTTGATGCCACGGGTATCACCAGGCTCGTGGGTGTTGAGATTATTTTCTATTACGTTCCTGGAAATGAGGAGATTGTCAGGAACGAAAACGCTACTGAGGATGCCAAAGAGTTTGCGAATACTGAATCACCGGCCTAGGGTTTCGCTCTTCCGCAAATTGACTACAGTGCAGAATTCATGTCATCCCTACTGGCTACTTGAAATAGAACATGAGAGACGGCCGATGAGGACCTTAGGTTGTGTGCCATCGCGCAGCGAATCTTACGATGGGCATACTCCTAAATGCCTCGGCGTCTCCTGGTCGCTCTGTCGTTTTCGAATTAGGCACACTAGCCTGACGCATCTCCTTTTAAAATTTATAACTTATAATGAAACCAATGAAGGTGTTGGTACTAATTTGACGAAGAAAATTTAAGGAAATTTCTTTTTCTTTTTTTCTTTAATTTATTTTTCGTTCCAATATTTCAAACGTGTCGTTTGGTTAGGTTAGTTTAGGTTAGGTTAAGTTAAGTTAGGCTAGGTAAGGTAAGGTTAGGTTTGGTTATTAATAAGGGCTCCGCTGAGAAATACGGGGACGAAGGCGTGGCATCCCTCTGTTTACCACCTTTTGTTACATATCGCAATCTAAGCAGATCTTTGTGTTCCTTATCTTATGCGGTACCAGCGTGGTCGCTATCTATAGGCTCTTGTATTTGGGACGATTCGCACATTCTCTATTGTTGTGTTTTAGAATAATTTTTTGGAGGACATTTGCCTCATTGATTTTAACATTTTGGATTAGGTGCATCCTCGAGTGCCATCGGGAGGCTCGCCTCCCTCCGACACTGTGAGATGTGTTTTATGTTTTTCCTTAATTTATTTTTGCTGTAGCTTATGTTTTTATTTTAGTTTTAGTTCTTTTTGTTTTATAATTTTTATTTCTAAAGCAGCTAAATTATTAAGGTATTCTTACAACGACTTATCCTTTTGCAGGCAGTCTCCAGAATGAGTTTCATTAGGGTTTGATTTCACCGGGGAGAATATTTTGAAAACTCAACTACCATTATTCGACCACCATATCCTATATCTTGTTAATTTATCTTAAAGCACCTCTGGTATTACTGAGGTTCCGCTCATTTTCTACTAAGGAGTGCTTAGATTCCTTTACCTAGTCTTTTTAATGTCTGTTAAATCTTCTAAACTGTAAAATGTTTATCTATCATATATTCCAAGGTAGGTTCGACTAAATTTTTCGGTCATTTAACTTTTCTTTAGCTACCTGTCGTCATACTTCCAATATTTCTCCCAAAACTTTGACCCACCTAACAAACCAGTTAGGATACTGGATTATCCTTGTGTTTCTCCATTTTTTCCCTTAATTACTTTAAATGATGCCTACCTCCTCGAAAAATACATTGCATTTTATCCCCCCAAACGATAAGAAATTGCTGCATCTTTAGATAGATAAATTAATTTTACAAATTTTCCTCAAAGATTCTAGGTTTTATTTCTAAGAACATCGACAAAAGGTTTAAGGCAAGGTAATTTAGAAGTGAAAAAAATTATGCGTCCAAAACTTGAGAACGAACAATAAGTAAAAATATATTCATAATAGCACAATAACATTGCTATCAGATGCAAAATGAATAAAAAATATTAAAAATAATCATTCAGACGCTTGTTCTGACTGACTTGATTACACCTTCGGCGACAGGACTTCGCCAATTTATCGCATTGTTCGGACGGAATTCAATTCCCTTCTCCTCACCTTTGCTGAAATCTTCATCATTTGTCTGTTTTCGAACCAGAACTTTTAAACTCAGTAGCTTCCAAACATTTTGGCATCCAGTTTCACTCAAGATACTACACAGTCCAGTCATCTCAAGTTTGAGCATCCAAGAAGTGCTTAACCGTCTTTGCTGAGATACACAGAGATTGACCTCCATGAAACTGACTCACGTACTCCCAATGTTCGGAGTAAGGAGATGACATGATCTTGAATCAGATTCTCACCTGATTTGAAAAAACAAATTTACTTTCGTAGATTAAAAGTCTCCAACCTTTTAGGAAACCACATAACATGCTCAGTAGCGCCGGACAAACTAACTATTTTATTCTTTTTAATTAGGAAATGTCTATAAACGAGGAAGCGTGCTATGATTTCCATCTCTATCAAGCAGCTTGACACAGACTGGTGAGACACAGTTAGCTCATCTTCTTAATAAATTGACGTGAAATATTTTATTGGTGTCTCACTTCTTTGCTTAATCGCCATCCGCTACACCATACAATCTTTCTTGGACGTGTTTGTTGAGGGCGACCCATTTTTTTAATCCACTTTCAGTTCCTGGATTCCGCATTGAGCTTTAATATGTGTGGAATCGCACCTTTTGAACGATTACATTTTCTTGAAACATCAGACTGAGTCATTCCTTTAGTCTTAAGCTTGAGAAACTGTATCAAAAAATCTTTAGACCTTAGAACGTCTATATCCTCAGGATTAAGTAATACCATATATAGACGTAAACAATACACTGGAGAAAGTGTTCTAATACATTCGCTAGGAATTTCTATGTATAAACTAAAAATTAGAAGTTATAGTTCTCTACTTTGGGGCGCGATCTTTCTTAAAATCATATTAATTTCCTAATCAAAATATTCTCAGATGTTCTATTAAATAAAACTTGGAAACCGACATAAGTAAATTTAAGAGAATATTATGTGAAATCTTCATGCTAATTAAACGAGGATTTTCAAGAAAATCTAGATTTTGACATTATGTTCCTTAGACTGGGATTGTACTGTAGAAGAAGATAATTGTAATTCCAAAATTACAACTGCTCCATCTTTGCACTAGTTTATTATTTTAAGCACAGCTTCCCTACAAATTCTTGCTTTTAAAGCGCGTTTTGTTGCAACCAGTAAATTACTTGGAGTGGGAATTCCACAAAGAGAGGACGAAAGGGAGTCAGGAACATGTTATTAGCCATGGATTAAGATAGTATACCTTTTGACTCATATTAAAAGAGTAATAGCAATGAGGCGGATATAGACGGAAAGTAATGAGAAATTTGTAAAATCAGTGACCGTAAACGAAGTTAAATTAGTAGAAGATATATAGCCAAAGGTACACCAAAAGGCATTGAGGGCGGTAGGGTTCGAGTAAATATAAATGTCAACCTTGCTTCATACCACTAACCATATGCCGTATTTCTGTCGTCAACGAAAATAGCATCTACTGGGGATTCATATTCGAATAGTCACTACGTCTAGGCCCTAGTGTAGGGAAGGGTCTACACTTGTCTCGTGCTTATCGTACATCAATTATAGTATTTATTTAATCTGTATACGCTGAATAAATTCTTTGCCGCGGCTATCTTAACTCAATATCGTTAATCGTCTTATATCCTTTTTATGAATTTTCATTCACTTTACCATATTTTCCACGACCATTTATTTAAATGAGTTTTACTCATCATGCTCATTTTGTTTTGTTTTTGTTCATTTTAAGCCAACCATGACCATTTATTTTTCAAGTGTTTGAAAAGAAATAAACGAAGGCGCAATATTTTCTTACTGATTAGAGAGTAAAAAAATAACAGAAAGAGGAAGAACTAGCGAAAGAGAAAACAAAGGAATAATAAAAGGGGCATTAATGCAAGGAATACTTAAATAAAGAGCCTCAATTTCAAAGCTTGGCCACGCGATTGCTTAGGGTAGGTATCAAGAAACACGTTCGCAATGATAGCATGAGAATTAAAATCTACGACCGCACATCACCTTTTGAGCGTACCCCTTGACAATATGCACAGAGAGAGTGAGATGAAGCTCATCTACCACACCCCCCCTAACAACAATTGTGTAGGAATAAGTTTGATGACAGTGCCCTTACCATCTTCTACAATTTCTTTTCGCCTCATCTGGTTTCACCTGAATATCTAAGTAGCAGTAATTACGCTTTTCTAGACTCTGATCTATTTTCTATACATAATTCTCTCTTTTTTACTCATTCATCGATAAATTTGTCATGTTTGTCCTCTTACCAATCCAAAAGTGTAAGAGCGGGATCGTTAATGTAGGAATGTGCTCTTGCGTGTAAATTAGGAAAAAGAGCGCCATAACGTCCGTATCTTAGAAGGATCAAAATGGCGTTATTTGAATCACCGATATTGACCTTTCCGTTCCATTTCACTGACACAAATCCCGAGCGAATCGCGCTAAGAGAATTTCTGTGACCGTCGTCGAGGATTTGAATTCTATCGCTAACCGCTTTCAGAGAAGCTGTCAATACCTTTAATGGACAAGAGGCAGAAGGGAGAAAAAGCGCTCATGAAGCCCTAAGAGCAATTTGGTTAAAAAATCGTATATTTGTATTCACTTTTATAATAACATGGAAAAGAAAGATTATATACAATCTCATAATTGTAAATCATCAATTATAGTCTTATTAATTCTAGCTGCCATCTTATACTGTTTTTAAATACTAAAAAGGACTATTAAGTATTTTAATATCATAATCTTAGAAATCTTAATAAATTTACCGCTATGAATTACACTTTTATCAATAGTTTCAATTGAAGGTTTCTCCCTTTAATCAAAACAAATTTTAGAATATATAAAATCATTACAACTATCCCCGCGCCCAAACCTTAAAACTAAATTAGCATTATATAGAATATATAGTATATGAAATAATATAATTAATTTCCACGACTAAATTTATATATTTGACTATTTAATTGAATTAAGTGGTTAGAAAGTGTTGAGAAAGGAAGTAATCAGAGAGCGCATACCTTCGCCAACGCCGTTGACATTAAAACTACAACTATCATGATATCTCAGTTGGTAGAATAAATCCAGCTTATAACCTGGATCAGCCATACTCAAAATTAATTAACACCATATAATTCCCGCATTAGTTTTTATAATATCAACAAATATCCGATTTGTGTATAATGGTTGATCCACATCTCGTATTTGTCCAGATATAACTTTTTCCCTTAACAAAACACAGCCTTGGCCAAAAGTATGGGGCAGGTATGAAAAAGTGAAGAATATGATTGAAACTCATTTATTTAATACTCAACATAATAAAAATAAACATTTTTGCGTATATTATATCAATAAGTAATATTTAATGTGTACTCTTTTTGCCTTTATATCCGATTTTATGTCTTTTTGCATACTTAAGACGAAGGTGGCATTGGTGGTTGGCTCAGTTTTCTAGCACACTTCATGAATATTGGTTGTTAATTCACTTTTTGATTAAAACTTGTGCACCCGTCACTCTCGTGCCCAAGTGTGACCACAAATGTTGAATGGGGTTGAGGTCTGAGGGTTGAGGGGAACATTCTATCAACGTCACCCGTTTATTTTTAAACTAGTCCCTTGAGACTCTAGATATGTTGCATGGAACATAGTATTGTTGGAAGAATACACTATCTGGTTTTTCATCAATGAAAATTCTACCTTAGGAAGATTGATAAGCCTAGTCTAACAGGCTGGTGTAAATGTTAGAATTTTTTCTGCCATCACAAATGAAAATCAATCCTAGACCTGAAGAGGACATTCAACCCCAAACCATTACACTGCCACTTCTAAAATTTAACTGTTGGAACAACACATCTCCACTCATAATTTTCCCCAACTCTTCGACGAACATAAACAGCGCCAAGGCTTCTAAAGTTTGGAGCATAAATAAAATATTCACTGATCATTTTTTGTATCAAATATAAATTTTGGTATCAACTGAAAATGTGTACACGCGTAATAAATTTGTGGAAACTAATGTGGAGAACCTACCTCAGGGTTGATTTGATCAGAACAAACATCTTTAGCCCAATTATCATCAGGATAACCTTCACGCCCTTTTGCCCAAGTGAATTGCTTATTCTTGTTCACCTGAGACAGACACGGTTTCTTTCTAGCCTTGCATCCATTGAATCTAGCTTTAATAACTTTCTTTTCACTATACATCTTGATATCTCTTTCTTTGTAGCTGCTCGAAACTCAGCAGCTCCATCAGGAGAGTTTTTTTTCATTTCAGCCAGAGATGAAATTTTCACCACCCTCTCTTCCCTCGCAGTTCTACACATTTTCAGACCATAACCATCACGGGTTTAGAAAGAATTGGTCTCATTGTAGCTTTTAATGGTTGTTTGGACACAGTTTGTTAAGCATTTTAATTATCTTACAATTTTGACTTGGGATAATAACTCTCTGGACAATAAAATTATTTGAGCTTTAGGAATTTTTTTCTCTGGAGAATCAGATTGAATGGCAGAAGGTTGCCCAAACTACTTATGCACAAATTGCAAAAACCTAGTTAAGCGGCTATAAACGCAAAAGGTGGATAGATCACATATTATTTATTGATAAAATATACGCAAAAATGTTTATTTGTTTCATGATAAGTATGAAATATATGAGTTTCCATCATATTCTTCACTATTTCATACCTGCCCCAAAACTTTGGCCAAGGAGGTATGTCTTAGGCATCCCAAATAGGCCCTATTTCAGCTACACATTCGTGGCAGTTCTACGTTTCTACCATTTTCAATTAGCCTACTTTGATTCAGAAAATATAGCACCACAAATATATATTTTGACATTACTCGGATCCTGATCATGATCCTAATTCAATTATTTAGGCTTTTAGAATGTTATAAGTTGCCCATCTTTTGGGCCCATCATTATTTCTAATTTTTTAAAATGCCCTATTTTTGATGCTCAAAATTAAATATCTGATTAAGAAGCTGCATGCGAATCAAGATCCGTTCAAAAATCTAATCAACGCTTCCTCGTCCCAAGCTCAACTTTAAAAAATATCTTAGAACTTCATCAATAACCTTATGTGATACCATGTACGTAAACAAACATAAGTATACCAGGAGGATCACAGAACCTATGACTGACTCTGTTTATGGTGGAGGAAATTAGAATAACAGTGGGAAGAATATAGGATTTTTTATCATACGTTCTTTAATAAACGCGATAGTGAAAGTTATAAAGATAATTCTATGCTCAGATATTTTCTCCATTGTGATCGCGTTCAGTGGTTCTAGAATTTATTTTCCGTTTGTAAAATGGCCAACAAGACAAGCAGAAAATGAAAGTAATACTACTTTGGAAACTTTTATATTTAATTAGCGAAGAATAGCTATTATGTGCGTAAAATTCTTATGCCATATATCAGCTAGTGAAGGAGGGAATCGAGTAGAATTTCATTAACGATGTTATCAAGTGATAGATAAACCAATCCGCGAAATAAAGTTTTAGATATAATAAATATTATTGCCAAAGACAGCTTGGTATAGAATATATATTATATATGTTGTCAAAAAATTTAGAAGCACGATTATCATTTTATTCAGTTTAGTATACTTAAATATTTTTAAGACTGTTAATGATATCTATCAACCCATTTCTATGTTTAAAAGAGTTAACTTTTGTCTGATCTGTGATTATTTGAATCATATTGATTGTAATAAAAATTTAGATGCTGGTTAGGCCAATAAAATTTATTTCGTTTTACAATTTATTGATTTATCGTTAATCGTGAGATCGTGCTTTATCGTCATCGTGTTTTTCTTAAATCAAGTGAGGTAGCATATTTAAATTGGGAGGGTTTAAAATACTAACGCCGTTGACAAAAAGTTCGCGCTAAACTAATGGATACTGCATTGGATTACTTGCTTCTAGGTAGGGATTCAATCCCAGCGAGAGCGGACAAGAATCTTGTCGCAGCGTCATGAGTCGGCCGCCCGACTCATCCCTGCTTGGGTAAATAGCTGCACACGCGTCACTTGGGCCTAGCCAATCCCGACACTGTCATTATTTTCTTCGGTCCTTCACAGCATAACATAGCTACTCTCTCTTCTGTATGCTACAAGGGGCGGTCAATAAGTTTTGCGAATGGGTAGGGCAAAACAGAGGAAGGAAAATGGCTGTTTGTGGGGGTGTTAGGAGAAGTTATGACAAGTCAAGACCTTCAGCCGTACTCTCCTGCATTGTCTATTTAAGAAGCAATACCTGATTGCAGATCGTCAGTAACAAACTTTTCAGCAATGGAGATGGTTGAGCACCGTGCAGTGAACAAATTTTTGACCAAGGAAGTCAAGAATGCAAAAGAGATCTATGAAAGCATGGTTGCAGTGTACACCAACACCGCCCCTTCCTATGTAACCATTGTTCGCTGCAATAGGGAGTTCTGCCATGGCCGTGAGTCTTTTAAGGATGATCCCCGTCCAAGACGCCCGTCAGACGTGCCCAACGAGGACACTGTGGCCCGTGTGGAGAGGATGATTCTCAAAAATCGACGAGTGAAGGTCGAAGCAATCAAGCGAGAACTTGAATATCACAGGAAAGTGTTATCAACATCATACACGAGGATTTGGCCATGACCAAAGTCTCTGCCCGTTGGGTGCCTAGAAACCTCACGCCTTATGATCGACTTCAACGTCGTCAAAGTTCAGAGGAGCTGCTTCTCCTGTATAGCCAAGACACGGCGGGATTTGAGTCAAGCATAGTGACAGGTAATGAAACATGGATCCATCACTGGGATCCTGAGGACAAGCTCGAAAGAATGATTCCACCAAACCCCATCAAGTTTCAGAACCAACCCTCAACCATGAAGATCATGGCCACCATCTTCTGGGATTCTGAGGGAGTGTTGATGTTAGCATATGCGCTCGTCGAAGTTGCACAAGCTGCCCTGCGAGGGGGCGGATTTGAGGAGCTCAACCATCCACTCTACAGTCCAGATCTGACCTCGAGGAAGTACTTTTCATTCCGCCAGCTCAAGGCTACACTGCATGCGTGAACGCCGAATTGGGGACGATGAAGATGTCCAGCTTGCCGTCCAGGATTGGATTGAACAGCAGTCGGGAGATTTCTGGTTATCGCGAATTTGAAGCCTCAGGGACAAGTGGCGCAAGTGCATTGAAGTTGAGGGTAGTTATATTGAAAAATAATAAAACACGTTTCCTTATATCCGAATTGCAAAACTTATTGACCTCTCCTTGTATAAGAGCTTTAATAGACACATACCGCTAACGCACAATGGGGCAAAAAGGGGGCGTTGAGTTTCAACCTAATTTAGAATTGCAACCCGGTCATTCAAAGCCGTAACAAGTGTGGGGAGTTAATAATTTTAATGTTATTTGATATTCACAAGTTTGTGGGCGTTTAATTTTGAGTAAACGATATGATTCTAAATTGTATAATGTAGCAAATGAAAAAAGCCAAACCCATTTCTTGGCTTTTAGATAAATGGAATTTTACAATTTAATTTAAAAAACTCATTTTTCCATTATAGAAGGTGCTGGTCCGATGTTATAGAGTATGAGGTTCAATTTCGGTGCTCTCATAAGCAATAGGATCTAGCATCATTATAGCAAGTTCAGCGTAAGACGGAAAAATTAATCAAGAATTCAAGAAATAATTCAGTTAAAGAAAGAGTGAGAAAACGAAGCTAATTTGAATGAAAAGTCTTATCAAATACATTAAAATACTTAACAGTTTTAATACTATAGATTTAGTTACTTCTTAAGTTGAATTTTAATCGAGCAGGCACTTGAACTAATGCATTTAAAATTGTTAATCAATGTCAGAGATCCGATAAGGGTAGAGAGAAAGATGCGTTCGGCCGCGCCTTTCAAAGAGAGAGAGAGATAAACAGAAAGAGTAGACACCTGGTCGACCCATTTTGTCTGCGCTAATGAAAGTGCGAAATAAATAGACGCCCTGGTGTCCTGAAAGCCCGTTATCACCGAAAGCTGTGTCACTCTTGAAGGTTCCACTAAGAGTCGGACAAAGTTTCGCCTCGCCGGCTTAGGAAATTTCCCGCAATCATGCTAATAGGGTGAAACTACCCTCGCTTACCGATGCATCGGCCCCTGAAACCCTCCCATTCGGACGGAGGGGGAAAACCCTAATTCGATTCCACTATTAATCCTCCGACGTCAGAGTTAGACGGCAGTATCCACCGCCTGCCCGCTGGGTCAGTATCTGCTGTTTGCCCACCCCCCTGAGTACCTGCCGTCTGTACTTCCCCGTTCGAATCATCTATTAGCCTCCAGTTGGACTCTGCACAATTCATCGCAGAACCCCTCAAGCGCCCGGTATTCTCGTTTAATTCACTTGAGTCTAATCCGTACTCATTTATTGTTACCTGCTCCGGAAATGCAACCCAACGTCTCGATTCATGTTGTAAACTCGAAGGCAAGATCTAAGTTCATTCCGTTAGTAATCATTGTCAAGAAACTATTATTTGAAATTTGCTCCAAGGCAAGGATTACTCCCTCGGACCGAATCTTCGAGGTAACAGCAACGCACAACTCTCCTATAAATGTACTCTCTCCACCCTCTCCCCACTGTAAGCCTCCGTCGTCGGCTTCGTGTACTTTCAAGGTCATTTAAGCGACCCTTCAGTCAGTATTGTTCGTTTGTTTGTACAGTGATCGTCCCTGCCAAGTCCCCACCCCTTTAAATTTTGTAAAGAGAATATTAATTTTTATATTTATAAAGTTATTTGTGTACCCTGTTTCTATTGTCCCGGAACCTACAAGATAGCTGAATATTGGCCAACCTAAAATTGGGTTAATGTGCACTCTGTCTGTTTTATAAATCTTCCACGCACACAACCTTCATCCCTCTTGGCTTAGAAACGCAGGAAAGGGTAAACTCAACCCTATACAATGACAATCAAAGTTCTACCACTATATTAACACTGAAGTTTTTCTTATGTTAGTTTACTTAAATATAGAATAGAATACCCTCGCGAGTGGTTGAAGGTACCTAACAAACGTGATTAGGAAAAGGATGGCTAAATATTACTTGAACATAGAAACTTATTAAAAACCATCAATGAGCATAAAAATTGCTCGTGTTTTTATATGCACCTTATTTTCCTCTCTTCCCTCCTTTCTCTACTTTTTTGCATTTGCCCTGAGTTTACTTTAGGATCTTTGCTCTTCCGTATTTCTTTAAATATTTTATTAATATACTAAAAGAAATCCTTAGTGGAGAGTACTATTGGAAGTTTTAATGATATTAAATGCTATAGGAATGATTTTCAAGATACGAAAATCTATCAAAACACTCTATCATCTTTTTTTTCTTTTTAATCTATACAAACAGACGAAATTTGAATTATAAAGCTACCTCAAATGGCATTAAACGTCAATGATAGTAGAGATGACTATAAATATACTTTTTATGCATCTAGTGCTGTTAAAGTCAAACATATATGCCTAGGTCCTTTAGCGGAACCGATTAAAATGATTAAATTCTCTTGCGATATAGTTCAATTGGTTAAATTAAAGAATAAACTGTTTGCATACTAATATTTCCTTAAATAAATAATAGCATATAATAATAGAAGAGATTGGATAGAATAAATCATACATTTTAACGAATAAATAAATTACTTTTGTTTGGGAAGAGAACTATTAATGTTTGCAATAATAGAGATATTTTAAATCCTTTCTGGAACACCTCTGGTGGCCTTTAAACTTCAGAGATATAACATTGATATTGCAGCATTGAATGAAACAAGGCTGCCCAACGAAGGCTCCTTGGTAGAGGATGGTGGCAGCTACGCATTCTCCTGGATAGGTTACTCAACTGAGAAGGGACGCAAGCATGGTGTTGGCTTTGCCCTTAAGAACCATATATTGCAATCAATCGGTGATATGCTAATAGCAATAAATGCACGTATGATGAAATAGAGAATTCCTTTAACTGAGGGACGATATACTACAATTTTCAGCTGATAAGCACCTACCCTAAATAGTACCAAAGAGGATAAGCACTCATTTTATGACTTGCTTGATGCAGATTTTCAGCTGGTAGACAAAGATAACAAGATAATCCTTCTCAAAGATTTTAATGCCAGCGTTGTTGTGGAACATAATGGGAGAGAAAGAGTACTCGGGCATCATGGTATTCGGAAAATACCAAAATACGCGGCAGGCTAAACGAGCTACCACCGTTCAATGAAATGGGCACCGTTAATGATGCCTGGAAACAATTCAGGAAGGCAATATGAAGTGCTGCAAAGGATACTCTTTGTTTTGCTATGCGACAAAATCAAGACGAGAGCTCTTAAGATATAAAAACACTACTGAAAATGAGAAATGACGCCTACTCTGCATAACTAAATAATAGGAGAACTCAGTTTTTATTCCAAAAATTGAGAGTAATTCAGGGTGAGACACAGAGAGCCTTAAGACAAATGCAAAATAAGTGGTGTATTGAAAAAGCCATAGAGATACAAGGATTTGCCGACGTGGGAAACAGCCACAACTTCTGTGATTTGTTAAAACAAGTATTCGGCCCATTGGACACAAATTAACACCTGTTAGATTAGCTGATAGAAGCTGATGAAATTGTTACAAGATGGAAAGAACACAATAACCAACTCCTAAATACATTCAATCATGCTGAATCCACAGCGCTAAACCTACTACAAGATTACCCAACATTAAATGAATTGGTTGCTGAACCTACAATGGAAGAAGTTAATAGAGCAATCCAGGGTTTAAGGGACCACAAATCACCAGGCCTGGATGGAGCCCCTTCATAAATATATAAAAATGGTGGAGGAACATCGATATATACGCTACACGATCTAATAGACCTCATCTGGCAAAAAGAAGACCTACCACAGGATTGGAAAGATGTTAATATCATGTGTGTATATAAGAACAAAGGTGAACGTGCAGACTGTTGGAACAGCCGAGGAATATCTTGGCTAGTAGTGGTAGGGAAGGTTCTGTCAAGAATCATGCTATTCAGAATTAATCAGCATCTGATTTCCAGAGTTGTTCCTGAGTCGCAATGTGGTCTCCGCAGGAAGAGGAGCACAGTTGATATGATTTATGCTACCAGGCAGCTTCAAAAGAAAAGCCGAGAGCAACAACAAAATCTTGGTATTGCATTTATTTACCTCTCCGAGGCATTTGATACAGTGAATAGTGATTGCTTTGGAGAATATTAAAGAAATATGAATGTCCTCAGAAATTCTTGAACATCATCAAAGCCTTACATGATTGGATGATGAGTCGTTTTGCGATGACTGGTGCAGAATCAGAGCCATTTCCAGTATATGTTGGGGTCCGACAAGGCTGCGTCCTAGCTCCGGTAATATTTAACATTTACAATGCAGCAGCCACCTAACTATACCACAATCTGCTCGAACCTCAAGATGGGAGAAAAATTTCTTTTAGACCTGATGGCAGTGTTTTTAACTTGCGACGCTTAAAGGCCAAACAAAGCCCCAAGAAGAATGTGTGCTGGAACTCCAATATGCAGATGATTGCACTCTTGTTGCCAAAGATCGACAGTCACTAAAACGAATGCTTGGACTAATACGTACAGTTTACCAGCAGCTTGGTTTAGAAATAAACTGCAACAAGACAGAAATCATGTACCAGTGGGATGCATTACCTGACAACGTGCCCGTCACTGTATTAAATGAAAAACCTGTAAAAGTTGTCCCCAATTTTAAGTACTTGGGCAGTATTCTGTCAGCAAACTGCACCATAGAGGAAGAAATACAAAGTAGACTAAACGAGGCATCATCTGCTTTTGGAAGACTGAGAGTGCGCGCAGTAACAAATCATAATTTAAAATTGTAAACAAAAGTCACCTTCAATAGAGCTGTATGCTTGTCCTAACTGTTAAATGGTTATGAGGCATGGACATTGTTCCGAGAACATATGAGGATGCTCGAAGAATTCCGTATGAGATGTTTAAGAAGAATGCTGGCGATAACGTTGCAAGATAGAAACCCAAATACAACGGTCTTAACACGTGCTGGAATAACCAGTCTCGAGTGCATACTGTTGGAAAACCAGATGAAATGGGTCAGGCATGTAATTTGAATGCCAGATAAAATAATGCCAAAAAAATAATGTACGGACAGCTAGAACAGGGTGTTAGAAGTGCTGGTGGTCAGAAAAAGAGAAATAAAGGTAATGTAAAACAGCCTTTGCGCAGCATAAATATCAACCCAAGTTAATTGGAAAAATTACACTCAGATAAGACACTATGGAGGACAAGACTACGTGAAGGAATAAACAACTTTGAACAGCAAGGGTGGAATTTACTTATTAGACGTCGAGAGGAGAGACATGAGAGGGCTGCACAACCTCCACCATGCGACCCTGACATCCGGTGCAACATCTGTGGATGGCAGTGCAGATCCCGTATTGGTCTTCTCAGTCTTTTTCGCTCCCATCAAAGAAGATTACGCTAAGACACAAGGTCATCATCGGATTATGATGGACTCCCTTAAGCAAACAAGCAAGCATTTTAAATGCGAGCCATTGTGTTTGTGTGTTTTACTACTGATTAGTACTCTCCATTGTGGTTTTTATTTAAGGAGAAACTTCGATTTAACTTAAGTTCACTAAAGTTCGATTTAATTTTCTAACTGAAAAAACTTAAAATAAACGATTTAATAACTTTCAAACCTAATAATATGATTTATAAAGCCTGTTAGAAGAGAAAGTACCTATTCTAGTAATAATTTGAATCAGGTTACGGTGTTTAGAATCATGTCTGTTCGTAAAGCTGCGACAGATAAGAGCATTCATAATTTCCTTTCTTTTCACGCCGGAAATAATCTTCCTTGAAACGAAACTCCTCTCTAAATAGATTCAGGCTAGACGTACCCAATTAGTGAAGGAATATATCCTGCTAGGCTAGGTAGAGATTTACACCTGCTTAGGTCAGAGCACTTCAGATCTAAGAGTTCATCCACCCTCTACTGGTCTGAAACCTCCTGTCTTTGTTTTGTGTCCATAGTAACAGTTATCTATACATGAATGTAAATGTCAGTGCAATTTATTGCACTCCTTGATTCTTTGTAGAGGGACCCCAACTCGAAGCCGACTTTCTTTCATCGCTCGGCAAGTTTTGCCTTTCTCGTAACCTCACCGAGTTGAAAAGCATTTATTTCATTTCGAAGATTTAAGGAACTGTCTTATGCCGTGACAAGCATAAATATAAATTCTCATGAAATTGCATTGTTTTCTCTCTTCTGAAAATGAACTTATTATAAATTTAGTGCATTAAACCTGCCTAATAATTCACTGGAAACTGAGGAGGAATTAAAGCAAAGCAAAAACAAATAGTCCGACTGGCATACAGTTTTGAGTCAGTGGTGTCTAGAGATTTAGTGTTTCAAATTTTGCACATTTAGTGTTCAGAATCAGGGCTAGCTACAATTCTGCCTCGTTAAACTTTATATCACGTTAAATCTTGCTTGCCAGGAAGAAGTTGATCATCTCGTCTGGCTTACCCAGTACCTATGAAAATCCTTACAAAATATTTGAACAATATCAGATTCGCTGCCCTGTAAAGTAATTGTGCAGCATCAGTGAGGAAATGAAAGAGCTGCTGAAAGCTGTAATACCTTTATAAAACAGACAGATAGCAAATATCCTGATGGAAATAGGTTCCTGGTGAAAGAGTGCATTTATATTTCATATCAATGGCAAAGTTTTTGATTTATAGACCTAGAAATAATTGTATTTTGTATGTTACAGCTTAATGAATTGGGAAAACATTAAAATTTAAAAAATTTTGGAAAAACGCAATACTAAAATCTCACATGATAATTTAGAGAACTCAGCATCATCACCTTTTAAATGATTTCCGTAGTCAATTTGATGCTGATTATGATAGTTTTATTTATGCTAAATGACCAAGAAATTAAGATAGAAAATAGAAAGGAGAAGATAGATAATTGGAAAATAAAAAAATAATGCAAGCTGCGAGCTGTTGGACCAAGTGATGTCCCCCGTCAATATCACCCCACCAAATTTATCTAATATCCAACTTTAAGAAAAGAATAAATTAATATTAAAATGATTAAAATTTGAGCGGATTTCACAGTACTTTAATATTTGTATCTTTAAAAATAAATATGGAAAAGGTTTTTTATAATATTGCATATTTAAGTTATATTTTCATGAATGAGAGTAAAAAGAAATAATCAACAAAGTAACTTTCCTTTAATCAACAAATAATTATTTAAGAGAAGGACAAAAGAAGGTAAAAATAAATGCCAATAAAAAAAGGACCTAATAAACTAAAATATAAAAAAAATAAACGGATGAAAAATTGAAAGTACGACCATGAGTCAAAATAGCAGGGTCTGGAGGATAAAGGATTCTTCGAAATCGAAACCTGAAAAAAGGACTCAAATGCAACCCTTAAAATCCTTCTTCTTTCATGAATAATAATCTCAGGGCGTTGACGCGATTATTCAATAAGTCTTGACTCTGTGAGAAAATGAAATCAAGAAATGAGAGCAAATCTGCCTCAAGCTACAACAGATAGAGCTCTGTGGCCAAAAAAACAAAACAAAATTGCTAATGAAATATAATGGTTTGTAATTCAACAAAAAGGAATAAGGAATGGGCTGACGACTAGTCGTAGGGGTCTGAAATTTGGTAGAAACCAAATTATTTAAGTTTATATAGAAATACGAGGAGAGAGACAGGTAATCCCGCTTAACAGAAATGTAATATTTACAAGATAGTGGTTTTTATGAAATGGTGTTTCTTTAACGGATGGTGTATTTTCACTAGTGCTTGAAGAATTCCTCTCACATAGGTCAAGATGCTTTAAAGACCCAAATAAAGGTAATAAATATATAAAATCATGACAGAACTTTGAAAATTAAAAGAAAAAACTTAGTTTCGATTCGTTGTATATATACGTGTGGTTAATATAGACTTTTTAATTATTTACTCGATCTATATTTGAACATTTTCAGCGATATGGTATATGTTGCGTATTCTTTAATAATAATTTTTAAAACTTAAAAGCCTATGTACACAGAAGAAGGATTTTTATTTATTGGAAAGAAAATATTTTGGCAGAAGAACTTTTAATATTTACAGCGGTCAAAATTATTATATAATTTTCTATTATTTTGCAGAGGCAGGTAGTTAAAATATACCCATTTCTCCTTACAGCATATCCACAAATAACTTCTTTCTGTTGGGTTTCTTTGGAGAATAGGCTTTTTGCCATTTCAACCACATATTTTCCAATGAGTTCATGTCAGAATTTTGCAATGGCCATTTTGAAGTATTATTTTTTAGAAATTTCCAACCGAGTCTTGATTTCCGGATCCATTAAGCTTGCTCCATCGTCCTTTATGTTTGGCGCTGTTTTTTTCAGAATAATCTACTAACCAGGTATCCGCTAAGCATTACTTTACTAATTCAGGCCAAATTTTTCTATTTTTGTTCTTTCAATGAAAAATATTTTGTTTCTTAGCCTTTTATCACATGAACGTGCGCCTTTGAAACCTGAGTGAGCCTTGCGGCAACGTAGGCATAGGCGCCAATTTAATCTATAAAAGCTTCCATTTTTCTCCTCGAAACATTAACTCCTGGTATAACAATACCTTGATATGTTTGTTTCTTAATATTGGGATTGATAACCTAAAATGTCGATAAAATATTACGAATATCAGTGGGTTGAAGATTAGATTTCTTTACTGTAATACTTGGCAGAAATTTCACTGCTATTTTCTTTAGCCTTGCGTTTAATCGAAAGAGCACCGCAATTTTTCTTTATTAATTTTCTATTTAGTCTTATTTTTAACTGAAAGGACAATTTTATTTTAAAGTAAATAGGCAATGATAAATAAAAAGTATTTCTTTGTTAGATTAGTTTCATATGCGCGCGATTTATTCGAATAATAAGTTATACATTTATGGCTTTGTTTTGTGCCCTGTGATTGTGAATTCTAATGACCAGGCTCAGATCAAAAGGGGGAACTTGACTATAGTAATAATGGAGGGGATTTCAGTCTTACAGGTCCGTGACATCGAGGAAGGACCTTGCGATGAGGCGAGTGGGAAACGATCCGATGAGGCAAGTGTGGCACGATCAGATGAGGCAAGTGGAGCATGATTCGAATGAGGCAGGTGGGGCATGATCCGAATTAACCTTTTGATGAATATAGCCCAACTCCAAAGATGACGCTCGACGGGAAATGTGGAATTACTCGTAATTCCAGTGGAAGAGGAAACTTCATTTCTTCAAAGGTAATCAATGGAGATTTTCTACGGTTCGATTAAACGAAGGAAGACTGTTGCGCAAATTCAAAGACTTGCCGTTCACAGAAGCTACCAATTAACTGGGTTAGAATCACGGCGAAGAAAGTCTTGCTGTTTGACGAACGCTCACGGGACTAACTTAGACTTGAGATGATGACAGCCTTGAGTTACGGGTTGGACTCCTCGAACTACAGAATAACCCGAGTATCTGTATGCCCGCCTGATTCTGAGAGGGAAGGGGGAGTTTGAAGAAAGGAGTCACAAGCTCCAGACATCTTAATCCGGAGGCGGAATAGATTCCTCATTTAGCAGCAAGGGGCGAGACAGAGAGGCTCTTTTACGCCCTCAGGAGTCAAAAATTCGTGAATGAGCGAACAGGAAATAACGTTGCTCATGCTTGGATACCATCACACGTGGTCTCCGATAAAGTGGGGGAGGGCAAAGTTTGTTCTTTTACACCCCTCCCTTCCATACGATGGAACTTTTCTGAGAGAGAGGAAAGAACAAGGGACATTGCAAATGTGGATAGGAGTAATTGTTATTAAGGCGTTTGACTGTTAATAAAATGGAGGGGGCCTGACCTGTATTCAATAAGCTTACAAAAAGGCTATTATATTTATCTGAGCAAGAAAATAATGTAAATGGGTCGACCCCCGAAAATTACATTTAAATAAAGGAACAAATTTAGAACTTTGTCTAAAAGGGTAGTGTAAGCACAATACATACAAAAAAAAGCAAACACTATATTAAATAGATATCTACAGAGACCATAGATAAATGTACAGAGTAAAAAGAAAGGGAAAATAATATAAAAAAGGTCTTTAAACAAGGATGCTCGAGCTCTGTCAGGCGATAGTGGCCATGTTATTATCAAAATGAGTGCTCCGTTCCACAAACGTTCCGCGCATTACGTGATTTCTATCCTCGCCACAATTGTCCTGCCGAGTCCACTGTTCAACGCTTGGTGTCCAAATTCAAGGCAAAAGGGTCGATCAACAATCAACTAACACCCGTACGTCGCCATAACGCAAGGTCTGCTGAAAACATCGCTGCCGTAAAAGAAAGTGTACGGGAAAATCCAAGGCAGTCAATTTCTTGTCGTTCACAAGAACTTGGCCTTTCTGCGACTTCAGTTTGCCAAATTATGCGTAGAAACATGGGTCTGCAACCGTAAAAAATCCAACTTACCCAGGAACTTAAGGTAAACCACTATATAAAAATCCGTGTGTTCACTGATTGGGCTCTAGAGCAGTTGAAGGTTGCCCCAAATTTAATCCCCCAAAATTACCTTAAGTGACGAGGCCATTTTTTCGGATGAAAGGATTTGTGAACAAGCAAATTTTCTGAGTTGGGATAAAAAAAATCCACATGAGATACACCAGCACCAAATGCATCCTAACAAAGTCACTGTTTGGTGCGGATTTTCGTCTAACGGAATCATCGCTCCGAATTTTTTTGAGAACGAAGATGGGATTACCATAACCGTCAACGGCAAGACCTATAGATCGAAGATAAGCAACTTCTTGTGGCCTCAACTGGATTATATGCCTGATATAGATACTGACGACATGCGG
Organism: Ceratothoa steindachneri; assembly: GCA_963969495.1. NCBI lineage: Eukaryota > Metazoa > Arthropoda > Malacostraca > Isopoda > Cymothoidae > Ceratothoa > Ceratothoa steindachneri. The sequence goes on along the minus strand of OZ018324.1, from coordinate 32,195,848 downwards.
TTTCTACAGGATGACGCTACATGCCACACTGCGCACGCTGCGATTTGAGGGCAGGGTCAACTCGTGCGGCGGCGACGTCAACTAGCCACCGAGATCATGCGATTTAACGCCATTAGACTACTTTCTTTGGGGCTACCTTAAATCGCAGGTCTATGCGAATAATCGGCAAACAGTTGATGTCCTGAAAGTCAACATAACGAACACCATCCAGCAAATTCACCCAGATTTATGCAACAAAGTTATCGAAAAATGGGCCTCCCGAATACGTTCCACCAAGTAAATCCGCGGCGGAAATTTGAACGAACTCATAGGCCACACTTAATGCTATAAAATATACTTTTAAATTCAAAATAAATTGAGTGCATCTATTATACACAACTTGTATATTTACATTTAAAAATTGAGGGACCTTTTGAGACTCAATACATTATATGCTTACGTGCTTACAGGCGACCTATAATTCAGTGGATTAGCCAGCATTGTCGGCTAATGGATTCCGGCGAATCTTTCAGCTATACAATTCTCGGTACCACGTATATACCAAACTTTAAACCTATATTTTTGGAGTTTCAAAAGCCATCTCATTTTATGTCTGTTCTGGCGCTTAGTATTTCAGAGGTACAACAAAGAGCGATGGTCTGTTTTTAAAATAAACTCTTTCCCTATTAAATACATGCTAAATTTGATAATACCCCATACTTTATGTCATGGTATGACATTAATTTATATCAATACCATATTATATCTATGGGGGAAGGACCAATAACTTAAAGGCGAACCGAAAAGGGAAGAACACCACGAGTTATGACGCGCCGAACAACGAGAAAAAAGTGCAACGAGGTGAGGGAAAATTTGTGCAATGGCAAAGCTCAATGTTATTTAAAGAGGGATATACAAAAATATAATTTTATTTACATAAAATAAGAGAATAGGCAAAATTAAATTGGTAAATGAGGGGGGAATTGCAGAGTTATGCGTCAGACTCTGAAGTTAAAAATCAATGCGTTACAGAAGAAGACTATTCCAATTGGGAGAATTAACTTAAATGGGTTGCTGAAGGGGGATAAAGAGTTGCTTACGGAGGATTCCAGGTAAGAAGTCAAGGTAAGGCTTCACGGATGTCTTATGCAGGCAATAAACGTAAGGGCGAGGGCTATCGGAGCTTATGTGCGGGAAGTTGACGTGATGACGGTTTTCCAAAAGGAGGGGGGCGGTAACGTCCGGTCCAGGGTGAAGTATTTAGGCCACCCCAAAACGAGGAGGGAACGCGGAAGGCTTCAACAGGAGTTGATGAGTGGAGTCGGTAAAATCGCTTATTAGCAATCGTCAAATGCAATTACCTCACTGGCTGGTGCTAATTCCAACACAAAAAGTTCAGTCGTCACTTTGCTCTGTTGTTAGCACCTGACTTGGAACTAGGGAAATCTTCTTGGGTCCGGGCGAAACTCCTTAACTCTGTGTCTCCCACATGGAAGACGAGCCCTATATTTATTCGAGTCTTTCATCCCAGGGATGGAGGAAATAGCACTACTCTCGAATGGCCTCGAATATTCACGTCGAGGCGATTCTAACCCGCGAAAAGGTGGTCTGAGGTGGTTGCGGTTCAAGGCTACTGCTTGTGAATGTGGCAAGGAAGGCTTACCAATTTAAGCCTAACCAAATTCTAGAACCTTCTCAAGCGCATGGACCTCACTTCCGTGCTGGAAAAAAATTCCACGTGGAATTCTCCCAAAGTCTAGTTAAAGCTTCCCGGTCTATTACCGAATAATTTGGTTCACGGGGCAGTAGCTTTCGGCTAGCGTAAGCCACCGGGTAGCTTTCCCCTTCGTCACAGTATTATAGCAACATACATCTAATTCCTTTGTCATTAGCATCCGTACAGATGCCGAAGGGTTTACAGGGATTAGGGAGCCTCAAAATCTGGTTGGATGCTAGCTGGTTCTTGAGCTTCTGGAACCTGGCAGTAGCTTCGGAATTCCAGGAAAGGGGATTGGGGATCTCTTCTGAAGGAGGGCAGTTAAATTGGCGAAAATAGACGTGTAGTTAGTGATACATCTACGGTAAAAGGAGGCCAATCTCATGAATGACCTCAGCTGTTTCTTCGTTCGGGGAAGGTGCATCTCGACAATGGCTCTGACCTTTTCGTCATTGGGCCAATCTGATTGTTTGAGCGCACAGGCTCTCGAGTCGTATGGGCGATGTTATGCTTAAATTGATTGAGCTAACCGGGGGACTCGGACATGAAATCTTCGAATCGATTTAGCAATTGTGGCAGTTGACTCTATTGAAGAGGCGCAAGCCTAGGGAAGACATCCAGCACGGGAGATGATGATTCTGGAGATCCAGCTAAAGATGGGATAGGTTAATCACCATCTTGTTCAATGCATACTACTTACACGAAATTTAGGGGTTCAGCGGGATACATCGCTTCCAAAGGGACTCTTCATCGAGGGCTACAATATTTTTGAAACACGTAAGGCGGTGATATTTCTTCAACACGTTGATGTGGAAAATCTTTTTCTCTTGAGGCATTTGGAATTAAGTAATCTACTGGTCCTTTGACCTCTCAGTGGGAATTAGTAACAGCACCTTCTTACCAGGCTTATTTTTCTTTCCCTTCCATCTAAATTGAAATAAGTTCGATACTTCTCCAAATTGTCATGGGCATTTTGGTACGCGAGTTCGCCATATTTCTCGAGGCGCTTTTAAAGGACTAGGAAGTACGAATAGGAGGATTGGATTTCGTTATCCAGACAGGGATTTGTTCAAAGTTCTTTTAAAATAGCAAGGGGGCCTCAATATTAAGGCAATAGAATAATTCGAACGGGAGGAATCATATGGCCCTATGGGCGATTTCGCGACACGCAAACAGTGGCACGAGTAAAAAGCGGTGCCATTCTCTTGGCTGATCGATATACAATTTTATGAGGATTGCTTTCAATGTGCCATTTAGCTTTTCACAAACTCCGATTGCGGCTGGGTGGTATGAGGTAATAAATAGAGGTTTTACCATAAGCAGCTTGCTGACATACTCCATAAGCACGGAGTTAAAAAGTTTTCCTCGATTCGACAATACCTCTTTCGGAATTCATCCCACAAATAAAATGCAAAGGAGAACGTCGGCGCAGTAAACGCTATCAATGCGCTTAAGTGGAACTGCTTTAGAAAAACGGGTAGAACATAACTGTGTCTTTCACTAGATGGGTGATGAATAGGGCCAATAAAATGAATGGCTACGCGAGAAAAAGTTTCTGAGATGATCGGGCTTTTCTGAAGGGGCGCTGGCTTGACGCGTTCTTTTGCTGATGTCCTTTGGCAGGCATCGCATGATATGAAGTATTCTGCAATTTCTCTGGCCGCACCCTGCCAATGAAAATACTTAAAAAGCCTCTGCGCGGTTTTTTATGAGTAAAATGACTGGTGAATAAACTATCGTGAAAAATCTTGAGGACTTGAGGGACGTGAGAGCGGGGAAAACTTGGGGAGTGTGTCTCAGGTTAGTTTCCGTCGGAACATTTACGATGTAACAGCTAATCTTTGACAAGGTATGAGATGCTTTTTACACCACGGAAGACTCTTGCTCCTGAGTCATGGCTTTCTCCTAAAGGGGGAGAAGAGTTGCGCACCCCTCCTGGGCCTGGGCAAAATGCTCGTTTCCGAGGGTCACGAACTCCGGATTGATAGGGTTTTCTAAAGGAACGGGTTACTGGGAAGCTTAGCGGCCTGGACACCGGTTACCACGGGTTGTGCTACTGGGTTATTTGTAACCTGGGGCTATAACCAATCAGTACATACCAAAACTTGATAGTGGCTGCTACCACTTCGACCCAACCAGTCAAATACGCATTTTACAATAGGGGTACGATTTGCTTGGCCGAGGTAATCATGGACCCCAGCAAACTTTTGGTGGTGAGGACCGACCAGGGTAAGTAAATTCTCGGATATCACGATGCATATGCACTTAGTTTCAGGTACAAGGGTGGACACATGGAATCTGTTCACGTCTCCATTTTCAAATTTCAAACCACGGGGGGAGCTCGTATTAGGGAGAAAATTTACTTGGCGACCGGAGTTGTTGGTCGACGAAAGAGATGTAATGCTTTCCTGGAAAACCGGACGAGTAGCAAGGGTAGCAGTAACTTAGTGTACTTAATGCGAGGACACACTTCCAAATTGCGAATTTTGAGGGCAGTTCGTGCGTAAATGAACTTCTTTTCCGCACGTAAAACAGAATATCTGCCTTTTGGGGAAGGAAGACCCGTAGGAAGCGATAATTATGGGCTTAATGTCTCTTTGTTTCGAAGGAACGAGGTTCCTAGGTTTAGAGGGGCCTTGAAATTTCAGTAATTTATGGGTATTTTTTGGAGGTGGCCTGGAGTCATCAAACTTAAACTTGGGAGGAGACGTTGAAGGCTTCTTATTAACCGTGGGATACGAGTTGTGGCTACTTGCATAAACATCAGACTCTTCTAGGCATTCCTTGAACATAGAGCAGCGCTTGTCTTTAACGAAGGCACGAATTTCATGGGTCAGGGAAGCTAAGAATTGATCTATTAGGATGAAGTTCAGAAGGGACTCATACTCTTGGGAGACTTACCACGCATCTAACCAGAATTAGAGGTGTTTCTGGAGTGTGTACTGAAAATGGCAAAGGGGCGGAACGGGACGGATCTTTTAATGACGGAAATGGGTACGATAGAAGTCTGGACTCATATTTACGGCAGCTAAGAGTCTAGACTTATGGGTAAAATAGTCCAGAGTGGACACTGAGGGAAGGGAAATAAATATGTCTCTCAACTGTGAGTTCAGAAGGGGGAGCAATTTGTCCACATGATCTACCTCAATTTGCAAATTGTTGATTTCCAAAAATCTTCTTGAAATTCGTAAGATATGATTCAAAATCTTCTCGTTCTTAAAAGACGCGTAATCTTACTAACGAGGATTGTGGAGTTTCGTTCCGGGAGTTAACTAACATTGACTGCAATTGATTACGGCTAAATTCCAGTTGATCTGCCTTATTCTCTTACGCTCTTCCATTTCTCATAGTTCTCTTGATCTTCTCTCTTCAGCTTCACTTAGTTATTTTTCCTGCGCTCTTGGTTCTTGTTCCTGCGCTCTTGTTTCTTGTTTCTCCGCTCTTATCTCTTCCTGAATATAAATTAATAATTCTCGGCTCAACAGGCTCAATGACTCTCCTTGTTGCCTTACTTGAGGGAACGATATGCGCGAACTGGGTTATTGACGTAACGAAATTTCTCGGCAATATAGGTGAAGCCTAACTTTACCCCAAAATAAAAATTCCAAAATTATCCCACAAAAAGATTAATAAAATTCTTCCTATATGGTTACGACGGGTTAATCTTTCTTATCCGGCTGAAGATTAACTCAAATATTCTGGTAAATGGAATACACAAACATACAAAATGGATCCCAACTAATAATCTAAATTTTAAATAGTTAATTGACTAAGGGTCCACTGATCTAGAACTAAATTTCACCTACTTCAGCCAAAAATAGAAAAATAAGGGAACTTCAATAATGTGAGGGAACGACTAAACTTAAAGGGCATGTAACCAACTAAACTGATTAACTATGTAATAGACCTGACACACCTAAGACCAGCTTTTATAATATAGAAGTAATGTATATAATTTATGTCATGGTACACCACTCTATACCATAGACTAATCCTATATTATGTGGGGGGTGACTTAATCACTTACTGCAACGCAAACCGTTTAACGACTGTTCGCAGGGATTAACGACTGACTAAGGGGTTAAACTTGAGGTGTTAGTTTTCAAATCCTTAATAATCAGAAAGCGTGCATAATTGGTTGGCGAGATTTACTTGAATAGGCCGAGAATATCGTTTAAGGTTAGTTAAAGATGAAACAACAAAAAATATATTTTTATTTACAAAGATCAAAATAAGAATAATATTAGACAAAAAGGAATCATTAAGATTAAAATTTTCTCTTGATAATTATTATGAGGAGGGATTCTCAACTAAAATTAATTGATTAGTGTTACTAGGCTCAGATCAAAAGAAGAAATTTGACAATACTAATAATGGAGGGGGTTTCAGTTTTACGGCTCGCTGACTTTGAGGAAGGTCCTTCTTGCAATAAGGAGAGTGTGGGACGATCTGATGAGGCCCAGTGGAAAGAGGAAGGTGAAGGAGTACATAACAACACTTTTTAACTTACCTGTGAATCGTACTTTACATATAGAAGGCTACTCTTATCTTCAAGATATATATATAAACCTACCCTGAAATTTACTCTATTATAATTATTTCTTTCACGAGAAACATTATTTTTCAGTCTTTAATATTGGTCTCATTACTTAGTGAGATGTAGTTTGCCTCCTTAGCCATATTGCATTTTCTAGATTCCCCTATGAAATCTTCTGTTGTCTTCATCACAGACCTCAACGAGAATTTCTGAGAGAGTGTTAGTGTGAGTTATAATAAAAATATTTGAACCTACATTATACTTAAATTTGTATTTTTGAAAATTTAAATAAGCTCTTTTTCGACCTGGAAAGCTCGAATGTGTTCTAAGATCTCTATTGACTAACAATATCCCCTTTTTACTATTTTGTTCATCCCTGAATAATGTAAATCTATCTCTCAAAATTGTAAATGAGATATTTTTTCCTCTAAATACCATTGAAGATTTTTTTTCAGTCCAAGGCCAATGTGCACTAACGACATAAACACTCATAGTAAAGAAATTGGAGGATTTATGAAATTTGGGGGGCCTGGGATGATAAGTCATATAATAGAGATAAAAACAGATACAGCGTTGAATTAACTTAGAAGTTGTGATCCTTTAGTAGGCTTAATAAAGGATCATAACTTCTAAGTTAATTATCTCTGTATTTCAGTTAAGTGACACTTATCTTTGATCTTTTAAACCCCTTAATACTAGCATAATAAGAGATAAATTGTTAAAAAAACAAAAGGAAAAAATATTTAAAAATGTTTTAGGGGTTGATAAATGACTCTTTATTCTCATTATATTTGAGATTTCTAGTCTTCTAAGCATGAGTACAGAAGTTCCAACTACGTTTCTACAAAATTAAATTTTATATAAAATAAATGAGAAATTAAATGTGGTTCACGTTTGGCTTACTTCAAATGTTGGTTCGAAATCCATATTTTTAACAAATTTCATTAACTTTTCACCATCACACTCTTCCTCACTCGGTTTCATCTTTTCTTATTTACGGGGACGGAGGTTTGTTTCGGGTACAGGTCTCCGTATAGTGTTAGGAACCTAATAATAATTGGTATGATAATTATGTTTTAATTTTGATTTATATTATATTTCTTGCAGGGAAGAGGTAAAACCTAATAAGTGAGGTTGGCTTTTTTGATGGTCATAAGCATGACAACAATTATATGGAACAACCACTGACAAGAACTGTGAGAAATATAGCGCTAATGATTTAATGAAGATATGAATGGTTGAGGCTTTTTATTCTGGTCACCTGCTTCACGACAAAAGTCATGCTCCAACATTTTATAAATAGTGTGGAGAACTTTAAAGAATTAGTAGGCCATTGTCTGTAAGTTAGCATAAATGATTCGAACTATTGACATTAATCTTAGACATACATCAAAGGATGTGATATAAATATTTTGATAACGTTTTTTCACAAATACTTTCGGTCTTATTGCTCAGTTATGACTTATATTTCAACTTGAAATCGAAATACAGCTCGCTACAACATATAGCAGCTACTCAACTGTTGACCAAGTTCAATGACTAGAAAAAAGTTAAAATTTTTATGCTAATATTCACATAGTTTCTGAAATAACATGCAAACAAACCTTATGAACATCTATTGAAAAGTAATTTGCAACGAACAAATTCGAGTCGAATATTTAGAACTTTATAACTAAAAGCACAACCTATTTTATAGATATTCCACTATTTCATGACATTTTTTTGGAAGCAGCATTGTTGTATTAATTAAAATGCCTTCACCTGGGATATATATCATAATATTAATTTTTAATTACTAGTAATAAGTAACTGTGACCGCAATGGTAGTCAGTGAAGTAGAACATTATTGAAAAAATAATTCTCAGGAGAAATATTGACGATAGTGAAAATAAAGTATCATTCTAATTATCTTGAAGTATGCGTTACACTATTATAATAAAACCAATACGCCTTTTTTACGGAAACTAGACAAAAATCCCAGGAAAGATATCAAATTTCTTCAGTTCGCGAGAAATAATATGATGTTCCTTTACATCCTATGACATCCATACGTCTGTATTTCGTCTATATTTGGGTACCAATCTTTCTTTCGTAGAGTCTTTAGGCTTGTCAACGTAATAATAGTTTGATCGCACACTTTTTTTTAAAGATGAGTGGAGAGGGAGCTTAGAATAACTCTCAAGACAGATGTAAAGAGATATATGAAATGAGTAAGCCCTACAATATTTATGCCTGTTTAAAGAGTAATTTCTGATAGATATTTTTGTTCAGAAAATTCTAGCAACATTAGATTAAATTGAATGGAGGCCCTGATCCAATAACAAAGCTGCTGCAGCTAACACCTGGAAGATTACGTGGCATCCAGGCCACAACACTCGCTGTTACCTGCCCTTCTGACTCCAATACCCAAAGAAAGATCTGTAGCTATATACATAGATATCCACCTCACATTTTAGGGTCAGTATTATCTTCAGAATATCCTAAAATTTCCAACGATTACTAGAAAAGGTATAATAGAAAGTTAAGCTGCTAAAATCACGAGAGGATCACGTAGAGAAATTTCAACCTTGGGCAACCCTTTGAAATTCATTGTGAAGTGTAGGGAGTCGGGCAACTTTTTTGGAAATTCACTACCTTGTAAAAACCCGAGATTGGATCACTCCGATCAAAATGATTTTTATTGGTCACTTTGTCAAGAGATGCAATTTTGGTGACGTTTTCTGAAGTAAGCCTATTAGAAATAAAAATGTTTGTTAGCTATTGAAGTAAAAGATTCACCCATTAAGGAAATGATGGCGGGAAAAAGGAAAGAAACACAAGGAATATCTAACGAGGCATTAACATCGATAAAAACCGACAGATTCTCATGAAACCAAAACACTCCGATGAGCAGAGCATCATTTAATAGTTTTCTGTTACGATTCATTCTTAAGGAAAATTAACTCAAATAAAGTGATTAAAACACACCTTTCAGAATGTTTGTCTACTTAATAATGGTTACAATCAGGGAAAGAACCCATGTTGCGAGTAGAAGAGTGTTTATTTCAGAATACTCGTAAGCAGGGTCACTTTGGATCACGATATGAATCACATAAAATTACAAGGTTCGTCGTTAGGATTCGACGATGTCTAACTCAGATGTTACGAACAAGTATAGTAAAGGTCCTAGACCATTCTATGTTCTGTCGCTCGTTTCCATTCCTGAAGTTTATTGCTTCATTGCTAACATAAATATGTTTATTTCGTTACTAATATTATTATTATATATTTGACAAAAGGTCACACTTTGCGATTAATGTTCCAATTTAGTCTCTCACTCAGAATACTGAAAGCAAGAATAAATAATAAAGTTTAAATTTTATGTATATTTAGACACACTTTACCATGGAGGATTAATCAAAAATTCCGAAGTAAAGGAAAATTTTAGGCTTAGATGTTATAACACTATTATTTCTACATATTACTGCCTAGATAAATTCCTAGAGTTCTAACAAGTTTTATTTAATTTAGAGCACCGTCCTTTCTAAACCTTTTTTCAAATATGAAGCATAATAAAAAGGTTTCTGTACTTTGTTTTTTTGTTGCATGTTCTGAATCTAAAGTAAAAAAGAACCATCTGGATTATCTTGAAATTTCGGAGGTAGCTTTAAACTGCTTACAGACATGTAATTGTCTTTAATAGAATAGTTTGGGGTCTTAATCAACTAGAGTTTCAAAATAGGGATTAACAAAATATCGATATGGTGAAGCTCGAATGCCCTCTTTAATTCAAAACTAGTATTTTTAATTTGGGTCTTAGACAAAGCAAAAAAACTTTGGTTTTAAATCCTGTCAAAGGATAGGAAATGTGAATATAAAAAAATGAGAAGAAACCATGAGCTCCTTTTCGCAAGTAAATTGAATATTGGGATGTATATGGTTCGCATATTGCAGAAAGCTCTCAAATGGGTCTTTGGAATAATATTTACCAACAGAAATTGAAATTCCCAATTTAGGATAGGAGTTTTATACCAAATTTAAGACAAGTTTCAGAAATAAAAACCATTCAGGTGATATTTTTGATTTTAAGGACAGAATCCGTCTAAATACGAATATATACAAATTTATTTAGCCAAGATGAAATCTCTGGAAATATATTAGCAGTACGGTGCGCTTGCTGTAGGCAAGGTTCTCTTTCCATGTAGTAATCTGCAAGAGAATTAAATTATTTCTCTCTAAGAAAGAAATCTCGTTTGCTCGGTTACATTATATTCAGTGTAAAACCGATGTACATAAAATACTTTTGCCCTTTCTAAATTCCGATTTCTCTTCCCATCCGCTAATTAGGCTATATATTAACAAACTTCCTTATTCTCTCTTTTGACTTTTGCTATTTGCGCTTTTCCAACACTTTATTATTCAAAATTGATTGAAAAATATTAGCGTTTTCTTAGCGTTTCCTCGCATTTATATGGCCAATTTAACTATTTAAAATTTCCAACCTGAACTTTAACGCACTAAACTATAGGTTCTGATTTACTATTTATATTACGGTGCAAAATACTTCATCAATTCCATAATTTCAATTTGTTAATTTTAACCTTAAATGTTAGTCTATTCATGAATTAGTATATTTTCAGTTACAGAGGAGAGATGAAAGTAAAACCCGAACGTTGTGAACACAAAATGAATTTTCCCCTCAACGTCCTTTTGTTCACCCTGTAAATTACACCTAAGCTCTAAAGCAGCTTGCTGATCGAATATATATATATATATATATATAAATTGAAAATCACATGACGCGTGACTTTTTATAGATGTATTTTTAAAGGCCCAAGGAAATGAAAATTGGCGACACAACTCAGAAAAACACTTACGAGAATATCACGTGAACCATTCAAACATTAAGAAGCAAAATGGGAGACGTAGGAAATGGAAAAAGATAGGACAAACTATTTTAACCGTTATATGAAAATAAATAAAGAAGTTGCATTTTAACCTGTATCATTAAGCGCTCATTGCTTATATGAACAAGACGCTGATCGCCATAGCTACCATCCTCAACCCCTAAAAAGGTTGATTTAAGAAGCCTTTTGAACAACAAAGTGTAGGCTTTTATCTAGTGAGAGACAAGACAAGTGTTTAAGTAACGGTTAAAATAGTTTGTCCTCTCTTTCCGTTCTCTACGTCTCCCATTTTTCTCCTTAAGCTTTGATTGGTTTACGTGATATTCTCCTAAGTGTTTTTCCGGGTTGTGTCACCAATTTTCATTTCCTTGGGCCTTTAAAAATACATCTATAAAAATTCACGCGTCATGTGATTTTCAAGTTCTAAAATAAACCCTTGCCTCCTCTTACTTGAACACTTGTCTTGTCTCTCAACAAGAAGCCTTCGTTGTTCAAAAAGCTTCTTGAACCAACCCGTTGTCTTTAACATTTCATTATAAAATTCAATAAAATTTTCGTCTGTTTCTAATGGCTACCTACCTTAATGGCCCTGTTTCCCAATTAATTCCAATCCCCTATCCATTGATTCCTGCTTTCGCCACAAAGAATTGCTCCCTTTTTACTTGCAATTATATATTGTATATAAATTTACATAGGCAACCTCCAAGGTTGTTATGTGTGCCAAACTAAATTTGTTCATTTACAAAATAATGCTAGGGTATTATTTATTTCTAAAATAAGTAATAGGCTTTAATTTTTTAAAGCAAGGGAGAAAATTGTAAAATCTAATTTTAGGAAACCTTTCAAAACATTCTATATTTAAGAGAAATTTCAACAATTTAGTAGAATTTTATAAAACTTCAATAATGTTCCAGTACTTGCCGAACACACTAGTGGAAGCTTAGAGAACATTCTGAAATATTATGTAAAAGAAATTCAGAAAGATTTAAACAAGGATTCATAGATATGCGATCATTTCATCTCTACAAGGACTGCAATCATTCTTCAGATGCAGACTGTTATATTTATATATATATATATATATATATATATATATATATATATATATATATATATATATATATATATATATATATGTAGTTCTTCAAAATGAGACCTAAATTACTCTTTGTGATATGATGTCTGAGAATATGTCAAACTTTAAAAGCATATTTACCAATATAAACTCTCGGCACCTCATTTTGATTGTGAACACTGCCGTAAAAATCTAAAGGTAAGAAAAATGTTTATTATATTTAAAATCAAAGAGTAAAGATGCTATTATCTGGTACAAAGAATGATAGGAAGGAAAGTTACTACATATCCATTATAAAAGCTGGATTTAAAATATGAAGAAAAACAAGTAAAATAAATTTTCAATTTATGTTACCCCCCCCCCCCAACTATTAAAAAATGAAAAATCTGAGAAATACTCACACATGGCTTGAACATTATCGTTGACTTAGAATTAATGTAGGGATGATGCTTGAAGCATTTAGATAGTTAAGTCTGTATTTAAGGTAAGCGTGTGAAAATGAATATAAAGTGACTTTAAAATTCTAATCCGGATGCTATTTGAATGAAGACCAAGGATCACAAGAATTTTCTAGGATCAACCTTCCATTTTATAGGACGGTCTCTACTGGTTCTCATTCCTTTCATTAGAGAATTCTTTCTTGTAGAGACTTACTTCTTGTAGACACTTCCACTCCTGTAGATACTCTCTTACTGTCGAAAATTCCTTCCTTAGAAACTTCCTTCTTGTAGACACTTCCTATCTGTAGATACTTCCTTCCTAAAAAGAACCTTTTTCTACTTGGGGCTTATTTCCTATAGAGATTTGTTTCCTATAAAAACTTCTTTCCTGTAGAGACTTCTATCTTTTAGAAAATGAATCCAGTAGAGAATTTCTTTTTGTAGCTACTTCTTTCTGGTAGAAAAATCCATCCTGTGGCAGCTCGATTCGTGTACAGACCTTCTTCCTGTAGATAGGTGCTTCATGTAGAGAGTTCTTTTGTCTAGAGACTTCGTTTCTGTAGAGACTTTCTTCTCGTATAAACTCCCTTCCTCTAAAGACTTCTTCCTGTAAAGAGTTCTTCGCAGTAGAGCCCTCCTTCATTTAGATAAATCATTCATATATATATTTTCTTCCTCTAGATAATTCTTTTTTATATAGCTTTTCCCTATCGACTATATTCCTGCATATCCTTCCTGTACAGAATTCTTTCCTGTGAGACTTCCTTTCTGGAGTTTTCCTCTTTGTCGATAGTTCCTTCATGTAGAATGTAGATACTTCCTACCTGTAGAAACCTTCATCCTGTAAAGACCTAATTCATCTAGAATCTTCCGTCTTTTAGAAAATTAATTGTGCAGAGACATCCTTGCTGTAGATATTTTATCCGTGTTGAGCCTTCCTTTTTTGTAGGGCTTCGCTCTTGTAAAGTATTCTTTCGATGAAGACTTCTTTGTTGTCGAGACTATTTTCCTATAGCGAATTCCTTCCTGTAGATCTTGTTTCCTTTTAGAGACTTTCTTCTCGTAGGGACTTTCATTCTGCAAAGAATTAATCCTAGTATAAACTTCCTCCCTGTAGATATTCCATTCTTATAGATACTTCCTTCCTATAGTAATTTTCATTCTGTAAAGACTTGCTTCCTGTTGAGAATTATCTGTTGTATTTTCTTCATGTAGAGACTTTACTTCCTGTAAAGATTCCTTTCCTGTAGAGAAATACTTTCTTTAGAGGTTCTCTGTAGATACTTACTTATTTTGGGTATTTTCTTCGTATAAATATTTCTTTCCTGTAGAGAAATACTTTCTTTAGGGATTCCCTTTAGATACTTCATTATTTTGGATACTTCCTTCCTATACATACTTCCTTCCTTTAGAGATTTCCTTTTTATAGATACTTGTTTGCTGTAAAACATCATATTTTTAGCGAAATCATTCCTGTAGATAGTTCCATCATGTAGAAGCTTGCTCCTTTTGGAGACATTTCCTGTAGAGAAGTCGTCCCTGTAAACACTGACTTCCTATGTTGTGTTTTCTTGCAGAGACTTTCTTTCCGTAGAGCTTTATTTCATTTAAATACCTCTTTCCTGTGAAGATTTCATTCATGTAGAAACTTCCTCCCTGTAAATAATTCCTTTATATAGAGACTTAAAGAGTGTAGAAACTTCCTTCTATATACATATCCTTCTATATCCTTGTTTTATAATCCTCCTGTAGAGATTTTATTCACCTAGACGCTTCTTTCCTGAAGAGACTTCTTTTCTAGAGAAACTTCCTCTCTATACCATCTTCCATCGTGTAGATACCTTTTCTATAGAGAGTTACTAACTTTAGCCACTCAATTGCTGTAGAGATGGTTCCATGGTCTACAGCTCTTGAAGAAGCTTCTACCGATCACTGTCGTTTTACAGTCGTTATATATAAAGGTGGTGGGAGGATTTTGGCAATTATAAAATTCGAAAGAAAATGTAAAACAACATTAGGGTTCAAATATCCTTTGAATCGACCGAATAGTTATGATATTATGGCAAAAACAAAATAATTCCCGTGGTAAGCTTGGAAGGACACTTCTAATTATATTATTCGCAATAGAATGTACAAGAACATAATGGCTTCAAATTTCGTTAGAATTAGCCGATTAGTTAGGATGTTATTGCCAAAAGAAAAAAAAAGGTTCCCGGCCACACCTTGGGAGGACTTTGGCAATTATATCATTCGAAAGAAAATAGACAACAACCTTAGGGTTTCAAATTCCATTAGAACCGGCCCAATAGTTATGATGTTATTGCCAAAACAAAATAATTCCTGGGCTATCCTTGGGAGGATTTTGGCAATTATATCATTGAAAAGGGAATGTAAAACAACCAAAGGATTTAAAATATTATAAAAATCGGTCGGATAATTACAATGTTATTACAAAAAAATAAGCAAAATGGAGAGAGACTGACCGCTAGACCGACATAGTGAGATGTAGAGTCGCCCTCGACTAAAAACAAGTTTATTTCAAAGGACACCCAATTCCTATATTACTTAATATACACACACACATTAAACTTTAGATGCAACAACTAAGGTATAACCGAATAAATAAACCAAACATAAAAGACCCTTGATTAAATAAAAAACACAATTTTTGAATATAAATTTAAACTATAAAGCAAAGGAAAAAAACTCTAGATAATAGTCTCATCTCCAGCATTTTATTTATACATTCCATTTTTGCCTTTTTTAGACCTTAAACTTACACATCTCGCTTCACTCTATCTCACTTAATTTAGTTTATTATCCTTTTAGCTCGGAGTAAGGAAGAAAGGTCTTGGAAAGAGCGCAACCAAATCATAATATGGGTAGCAAAAAATCAAAGAAGCACAAGGTAAGTCTTTGAAGGAACGCAAAGAGTCGTATTATTCGTAGCAAAAATTAAAGAAGCCCTAGAAATAAACTCAAAGAAGCCCTAAAATAGTCTCAGAATAAATTGAAAAGGGTCGTATTATTCGTAACCACAACCCGCAGAAACCCTGGAAAATGCATGATAATTTAAGGTAACTCAACCTCTCTGCAAAATGCAAACAAATTAACAACAAAATTGTAAAATTGGAATCAGTGACCTTATTTCTTCTTTGGTCGGAAAAGACGAGCTGATCATAAATAACAGAGCAAAGTTGCGCTGGCAAGAACACAAACACGAGAAAGTTGTATTAGTATGTAAATTGTAGTTAGCATAAATGGATATTTGATGAGGCTGATATCACCTGAGGGAAAGGTGAAGACGTGTAAATGAGGATTCTAATGGCTGCAAAATTATGAGTTGCAAAAGTAAACTTGAAGACATCGGTTTTAATTCAAAGTTATATCTGTTGTAAATTGGAATCAACCCTTTGTTATACCCTTATTTCGACAATATTTTAATTTAAGAGGTAAACTATTTTTAAAATTAGGTAGGTTTCACTAATTAATAATTAAATTTAGCAAACATATCCTCATGAGTGTAATTTTATTTACCTTTGGGACCGTACGCTATTGTTACCTTTCAGTTAAATCACAAATTTTCTCTCGTTATGTCTAATAATATATCTTCTTTAAAAGTTTAAGTTGCTTCTTTAACAATACATTTGATGTTGCAATTAAGGTTTCTCTTGCCTGACTGGTTCAAAAATATTTAACCATATTATGATGTCCTGTGCTTTCGAGTTGCATAATTCCATAGACCAAACCAAGTTTAAATAATGCACGTGCACAATCAACTGTTACCATATTTGAAAGCAGCTGGATTTTAGAGAAGAAAATCTATTGCCTGCTAACCAAGACAAGGCTGTATGGTACTAATTTCTCAAAGCTTTCGTCGAAGTATTTATACTGCCTCGTCGGAAGGGAGTCGCCGTTGTTGCCAAAGGGGAAGACGGGGATCTCATTTGACTTGGCGCGGCATGGAGTGGTGGGGATAATATCTGCGAGCATCACATGTTCGCGCAAAAGTCCTCGACGCTGTAGTTCTGGCGCCGATCAGGCGATGCGACGAAGGAAAAGAAAGGGGGCCCAACACGGATCACAGGGGCATGCGACATTCTTTGAGCCGGCTCTTTGGGTTCGACTGACCCTACCATTCTTGATAAGAGCTGTGGGGTCATCCAACTGCGCGAAATTCTTGCTGCTCCATTGGGGCTTTCTGGGTCTGCAGGTACATATTTGCAGCCTTAGAGTTTTTTGTAGCCGTGCCATATGCTTTGTAGCCTTTAGCTTGTTTGGTGTTGATATGGTTACACTAGATATGTTTTGTCGGTACATAGTTTCTTCAAACTTAACTATGGTTGCGAGATATATTTCTCAACACCCGAATAACTACTCCGAAGGTGGAGAGTGATCAGGTTTATGTATATCATGATAAAAGTGACCCGAATACAGATTATTAATGCATTTTATTAGTAATTGAGACCGAGCGAATTTTTAAAAGTTAGACCAAACCCCTCAAAACGATTTCCGAGCAATTTTTCTATCTATTCCTTTAAAAAAAATTCTTTTTATTTGCTCCGAGTTAAGTTAAATAAAAGTTCATTTGGGTAAAATTATCAAAAACATTTTGAAACATTAAGTAAACAATAGCTATTGCAGCATACTCATCGTGAATCTATATTATTTTATTAGGATATTCCAATAGATTATTAGCTCAACACGTGCTTCATCATAAATATCCATCCTCTCTCTATTTAATTAGCTCTTTTAAACTCAGCTGGGATTTCCTTCTCCGTAAATCACCGATTTAAAATGATACACTCTAGTTTTACACAATCGTCATTTAAGTCGATTAGGTGAGTTTGATCCTTGTCAATTTGATTATCTTATTTATATAAGTACAATTTTCTTCCTTGTTTACTTGCATTTAGAAAATTATTCTGGGTCCCACCCAAAATCGATCTCTTCGCTTTGTGGATGGTCGGAATAACCCTGGAAAATCTTCAATAATAAAGAAACCTACGAAATGCTACAGAAAAATATTTCCGGATTTTGCTTTGTCCTTAAAACTTGGCTCTTAGCTCCTAATTGGCCTTTTATCGTTTTTTTTCATAATTTCTACTATCTATATTTGATACCAATTGAACTTTTTTATCCATTAATACCAAATACCAAATATAGTGATTACGTGAAAATTGCTGCAAGAAAAAAAGCCTTAAACTCACTTAAATTGTTTCTTAAACTGCGCGAACTTTTGTACATGCATTTCACTTTTCTTTTCAAACAGGCTCTAATCTTTGATTCCCTTTTCGTTTCACTAATTTTTATTTTTCATCGTTTCAGGGCTAATTGTCTGTCTTACATTTACTTATTCCACTTTCTGTTATCGCGCCATTGTTCTCCGAAAGCCTATAATTCATGGCCACATCTATTGCGAACTTCATCCACTCTATTTAAGTGAAATCTGTAGCTTCACTATAAATTTGTATCCTGATTCCAGAGTAATACTTTGCAAATTTATGAAATATTACTTGCCAAAGTCTTTCTATGCACTCAGTGAATTTGCGTTTAATTGAATTCTTAATGTTG
Source organism: Ceratothoa steindachneri (assembly GCA_963969495.1). Lineage (NCBI taxonomy): Eukaryota > Metazoa > Arthropoda > Malacostraca > Isopoda > Cymothoidae > Ceratothoa > Ceratothoa steindachneri. The sequence continues at coordinate 32,177,640 of OZ018324.1, read as the reverse complement.
CCGCAAATCTGCTGATAAGGCCATTTATTTTATAATTATTTCTTCTATGTATTAGTTGTCAATAAAACTAAAAAAAATTTTTTAACTTAGTATTGAACCGCTTCACATCCTTGTTACCATCAAATGTTATTGTCAAAACTGGACAGTAAATCAAAGTTACCAACAAAACTTATGATAATGTCTATACATACAGCTTAGCCGTATGTATATGAGTGGATATCTGTTTGCAAATTATTTTAGACATTTAACTATAGATTCTGATATTCAAACTCTCACATTCACTTGAATTTCTATGACAAAAAATTCTCCTCTCCTCCCTCTTCTCTGATTATTTTCATTAATCTTTCTCTTTTTCAACATCCAGCCTCTACTTTCACGAGGAAATTATAAATGAATTTTTTATGCCCCTATTTTGAGTCCATAATTTCGTCCTTGGATGGAACAAAACAGGAGAATCAAGCCAATTTTATGCACCATTTTCCGCTATAGTTGGGAAAACTTCAACACGGAGTGCCTCCTTTAGTAAACAAAATATGCAAAACCAGTTTCCAATAACGCTTGTTTCAAGGTAAATTTCCTCATTAAAAGCACACCTATATCTCAGTCATTCTCCTTTTATAAGAGTATTCAAAATGCTACGTCAGTATGGTATTTACATAAGGCATAGCGTATACAAAATACTTCGCCATTATAGTATTCATAAATTATATTGATGCATGCAATGGCAGCAATGTCGGAACGAAGATAAAAATTTAGGAGGTATGACTTGAATTCCTCCCTCTGAGTAGTCAGAGAAAAGGTCATTAATTATTAATAATGATTATCTTACACAGCATTGATAATAAATAACAGTATATCGCACAGGAGTGAGCACTAACTCTTTGAAATCAGATTTTATTTCACATAAAAGAAAATTATGAATTGTGTCTAATTGTAGTTTTTGAACTTCACCTAAAGTATAATACTGAATTTAATCATCATTTTTGAGATTGACCTGTTTTTAGACATGTATCATATAAGGTACATTAGATCACAACGGTTTAAAAAACTGGTTTATATATATTATATTTTATTACTTAACTCTTTCTGAATAGCAGAATACATACATGGCTTAAAAACGAAATATAATCATAAACGTCTGAAATTTGTGGGAGTTTAAGCTCCCTAGTCTCCCCTTGATCCGCACCTGAGTGGCAGATGGTTTACAATTGAATACTTTTCAGGAGCACATTAATTCATGTTTTATCAGAAGCAAGGAAACGTAGAAAAGCAATATGTAATGGTGGGGAAGAAGAAGAACTAAAGAATGAGAAAGACAAAGTTGGAAATAAGCAAAACTATGAATAAGGAAGAGCAAAGACATTAGGATCCAGTCAAGTGCATTTTGAGAAGAATAGAGAGTGGGAATTTCTAGCAAGACTAACTACATTCTTCAGTAGACTAATCAAATTTGATAGCATTTAATAAGAGAATCTCAAATTCAAGACCGCTTACTCATAATTTAGGTCGAGAAGTGCTGTTACATACATATCTACATGCAAACCCCAAATAAATCATTCTTCATTTATATGTAAGTGCATGTATTAGTGTCGTAGGTCAAGGTCAGATCCGTGACCTTCTCTAACGTTAATCCGGCAAGATGGAGGGTGATAAATCTTTGGAGGAATTTGAAAGCCTGAAGTGCGTGGATATCAATGAAATTAAATACGAGTGCGATCGGCCAAATTAATATAACTTTTTAGAGGTTCTGATCAGAGGAACAGGTGAAACAAAACTATACTTTACTAGCTAAGGAGTTAAAGGGGAAACGGGAGGCTGATCACGCGCCGACAAACTAAAACACACAATTCAAAGAAAACGGGACACTGACTACATGACAGAGTTATTCGCAAGCCTACTTTTAGCGGTATGCTCTAGGGAGTTGTCGGAGAGAGAGAGAGAATGCAAAATGGGAATTGCAATCGCTAAGTTTAACTCCGAGGAGTATTACGCGGGATGGGACGAGCAGCTGATTCAAGAATAATAGTCACTGCCGATAGACTATCGTTTAATCTGGAGAGAATTTTTGCCTTCGAACTCGAGGGGTGGGGAGCTGAATCGAGAGTCTACTCGTTGCGTTCAAGGGGCTGGCTGATACTAATTTCATGACGCCCGCATCTGGTATTTTATACGGGACTCACCGGAAGTGATTTGCCCTGAGGTCCCAGAAGAGTGTCTGCCTTATCAGACGCGCCGTCGATGGAAGGAAACTTAACCTGGTGTACGCGATCTCGCGGAGCTTCCCCCGCTATCCTCGGTTTGCTCGGTCCATCCATCGCTCTTGTTATCGCTGAAAGGGGATCCGCTTCTCAGGGTCCTGCTCAAAGATATCCGTAGGCACGGCGTTTTTTTTCGCTAACTAAGCAGAGTGTGTATCTAATATACCATCAGACTCATAATTAACATATTTATTGGCTGATTTGTTACAAAGAAAATGTGAAATTTCCAATAAATAATCCCAAATCATGATACAATTTACTATAATTAAGTCTCTGGAAAGAATATTTAAATCAATACATTCTCCTTTAACTGAGTGCAAAGTAAAATATAATATAAAATATAGATTTTTTGTTTTGTTAATTAAGATAAAAAATGAGGAATCTAATTTATCTTCAAGGATTTTGAGAAATTCGGCCGAAGAAGACGCTTTAATACACTTCGTGAGAGTAAATGAGAAAGATATCATTAACCTTAACAGAATTATAGTAAAATACAGATAGGAGAGAGATTCAAAACTGAAGGGACACAAATATTGAAAATTAATGGGGACAATTTTGTTGTTTCCAAAATTGGCTTGAAGAAGAGAAAAAGCAAAGCTTCAATTCATGCGCAGAGAACGGCGCTTGAAGTCTCTCATAGTCTTCTCCAACCAAACACACAAGAAAACAAAAGTGTATATCCAAAGAAGTCACTTTTTTCAGCTGTTTTAGTTATCATGTAGATATTTACATTTCCTCTAAATTCACCACTATCTAGGCTTGTATGTGAGCCATTGATCTAAAATTGTCAAATTTATGGCGAGGACGACTCGAATGATTTTCTTCTTAATTAAATAAATATATACATTTATCCTTATTCGCCCTTTAAATTAGACGAGTATATCGACTCACACTTTCAAATACATCATCAACAGATGGGAATTCTATCAGGAGTGGGGAGACACTTTTCGGAGTTTAATGATATCTTGGAAACGGATATGGGACTAGTGAAACATATTAGGTTGAAAAGAATTGCTAAAACAAACCTATTCATTCCTGTTGATGGGGCCAGAAGGATACAGTTTTCCTCATGCCTTATATACGAGTAATATTGAGCGATATGGGCGTAGCTCTTGCAAAAGAGCAGCCTTCCAGTGAGTCCATTAGGGAGATATTCTTTACTCCTTAATAAGAAAAAAATATGTTAAAACATATAATTACTGCAATAAGAAGGAAGAAAAATGATTTAGAAGAAAAATTTTGATTGAAGATGACAAGTATAAAGTTAAAAATTGAAAGTATATACAGTGTTAGAGGAATATATTAAAAGTTTGAAGAGTCCAAATAAAACATGAAATAGAGAGATGACATAAGTAAATCACTCCTGGAACTATACCATCCCTTTTATTTTTTGTGCTGGTATTTTAATGTTTTTCCCCATTTTCTGACATATTTATGAGTCGGAGAAGAACAATTCATGGTGAAATGCGAACCGGGGCTTGTTATTATATATGACAGATGCTGCAAATTTCATCCAAATCTATTCTCCATCGTAACTAACCGCACATGATGTGTTTTGCCAAAGCATAGAGGCCATTCTATGGTCTAAGATGGCTTAAAACTCTTTTTTAGTTAACCATGTTATTTAAAACTACAATATTGAGAGGATCGACATTAGGGACGCCTAATTTTGTTGCATGGCATTTCTATTCCTTTGAGATATTTATATGCACAATTTGCTCCCAAAAATGGATTGAACCTCAAAATATTAACATAAAACTAGAATTTTTGAAAATTAGGTGAATATTAAAATATTCCAAAGGGGTAGGGGGCTTACAGCTTTCCTAGCTCTATAGCCTTACGTTGCTTGTCCACCTGTTTCACTTTCTAATGGTCAAACCTGGATACACCCGTGTCATTAAATTGCATATCAAAAGTCATAACTGCAGAAGGAAGCACTTATTATGCCAACAAATAAATCTAATAAGAGTGATAGTGATTGAGATATAAAAGAAATATTGTCTCACTAGAGAATAAAATAAAAGTTGTTTCGCAAACATAAAAGCGAGGTCATGAAAAAAAAACTGTGGAAGCACTTGGATTCAAAAAATCAACTGCCGGAACCATATCTAAAAACAAGCAACACCCAATGGCACAAGGAAAATATGAAGGCTGAGGTTTAAATGAAAAATGAGTTTAAAAGATGGTTGAAGATATATATTTTAGTACTTTCCTAAGTCAAGAAAATGCTGATGCATATTTTATACTGTAAGATCTACATGCGACACCTCTTATGCAAATATCAATGGCGAATTTGCAGCGATTCATGCCTGGTTGACCTTAATACTTTCCAACCCCCTACTTCTCGCCTCTAGATCGGTGTGCTCTAGGAAGGCCGCTGGGTCTCATAGAATGGCCCCTACTTACTTAACGTCTGAGATGTAGTGCGTGTTGTCTGCTTGCCTGAATGCACTCAAGCAGTCAAAGAGGTGTTTAGATTTGTCAGGGAGTGGGTTAGATATGAGGCGCCCAAAGGGAAAAAGGCATCCACGCAATATGTATGTTTTTGCGGTACAGCCATTTAAAGTTTTTCAATTTTTATTTTACCGTAAAACACACGAATTAGTCCAGTATAAACATATTATACAGCAAAACGATCTTGATTAAGTTTGTAATACTTTGAAAAAAAATTCCATAAATGTAAACCCACTCGATCACAAAAAAGTGTACATTACAAAAATAAGTGCACTATATAAGTGTACATGATAATAACTATTTGGGGACAATAATAGCATAATAGTGTGAGACAGTATTAAAAGGTAAATATTAAATAACCGCATATTGCAGCCTATTAAGTATTTTTAAATAATTATTTATTTATTTTTTCCACTTTTTCGTTCTGAAACTACAGTTATTGCTGCATTACATGCTGTTTTTTACTCTTAATAAATTTAATATTCTAACTCACCAACATATTGAGAGCTATAGAGATTGCATATCTTGAGAATATGATGGGGAGGTTATGCGGCAGGGTGATTGGGGTCGTCGTCAAGGAAATCGCTGTACGATTCCTTGTCACCACGTCCCCTCCTGCCTGATCCTGCTCAGCAATCAGAGTCGTGAAGAATGCTTGATTCCCCGGTAGTACATAGTTCTTTTACACCTTCAAGTCAGCAAATTTTTTCTTCTTGAGAAGCACTGGCCCCGCATTCGTCTTAAGCAAAGGTAGAGTAGGGACTAATTTTAGGTGTCCTCTATCCTGTTTTATCTCCAAGGCAACTGTAACACTAACCAGCCTTCCATATGAATTTTGGACCTTAAATCCACCATTGACTGTGCTCGAGTAAGACAAGAATCGTGATTCAATAAACTTAGTACACTTTAACTTTGCACACGTCACCTTACTGTTCAAAACACCATAGTCCTATACTGTTCCTGTTCATATGTACGATATGGAAGGGCTTAAAATGGTTGGCCTGTTCAATAAGTTGAATAAACTGTGGTGTAGGGTACACATTTATGGGTCTCACCTTCTTTTCAATAACACCGAAATCCCGGCCAAATGGAGAGTACGAATTTTCCAGAATCATAAACTAGTGTTGTTTTATTTCAGACAATCGTCCAGAGTGAATGCGCCTTAAACATGAAAAAATACATTCTTGTTCTTGTTTGGCCCAGAACAGTTGTCTGAGAAAATTGCTAGTTCTGTTATGTTTAAGCCAAGAACTTTGCTAATATAATGGTCCAAACAGGATTCCACTTCACAAGACAGCCTACTTTCCTCACACTCGTTCCACATATACATTGTGCCCTGTTTCTCATTCATACTATGTACTCCAAAATTATAGGACAACATTTTTCGTTTATATACTGTACTCCTGGCGACAGCTTTGGGGTGGGCAATGTTTTCTGAAGGTCCATACATATTACTGCTTCATGTGGCTTATCCTCTTCAGTGATTTGTTTCAATAATTTCTGAACAACACCTGCCCTAGTCTTGTGCACTAATAACTGAACCTTTAGAACCCTAATTTGCGCCTCTTCAGTAACAGGGTCAAGGCCATTAATTTCAACATTCATTTTGTCACATGTATTGCACGAGTCACTCTTGGGAGGTGAGAACCCAATGTTGGACTCCGTATGAAAATATGTTCATCTTAGCAAAACTTCAGTAAATTCTCTTCACCCTTATTCTCGTCAACCAACCATTCCTCATACATACTGTACAGCGTCCGTCTGTTTAAACCTGGATGGAGGTATTTCCGGTTTGGACTCTTTACCCTTCTATAATGACTCGATACAGTACGTAGGCTCCAAATGAGTTCCCTAATGCGGTCTTTTCTCTCTTTACTCGTTTTATTTTTCGGCACATGTATACCGCTCCAGTCTGATTGCACAGTGCCAGAACTGTACACATTGTCTACAGCATTACGTATCCACTTCACTGTAATACTGTGCATGTTGATGAAGGCTAGACGGCACACTCTAATGTACCTGTTGTTACGACGAACAACGTATTTCAAGGTGCGTAACACCTTACTTGGCCGGCCCTTTATTCTGAATCTTTTCGCATCACAGGACGTAACGCGAATGGCAATGTAAGCAGATTTTTTATCATGGTCTCCCAAACCCCAATAGTTCTTAAAAATCACTTTCACATCGTCACGTCCAACCAAATCGTAACATTTACGAGGACACTTGCATGGACTTCCAAAAGAGAGAGCGCCCATTTCGTTACCACCTTCAGTAGTGTATTTCTCACCGGTTTTGCGTTTCTTTTTTTTTGATATCTTTTTAGTTTCTACACCCCTCACTCGCTTAAGGCTTCTTCTAGGAGCCACACATTACTTTTTATGTCGTTTGAACTCACGTTTGCACTGTTATCCACTATTTTATCGTAAATAATAGAGTATCAAAGAAGGAAAAAAGATTAATTTTTTTTGCGTCTTACACACAAGTGAGCCCAAAGAGACTGAGGCCCTCGCGCGCTCGCTGATTGGCTGAGCGGGCTGGTGTATCCATAGAGGAGCAGCTGAGTGGCTACGGAGAACGCACGCAGAGGCCTATTAGCCTGTCTAACACACGGTGGCTTGGCCGCCACATGCTAAAAACCATGCGACTCTGGGTCCATTGTTTACGGTTAAAAAGGTGGAAACTTGCAGTAAAACCTATGATAACATCTAGCTCATAACCTAAATATGTTAAAAGTGGCGCGGATGGCCTTTTGCCTCTGGGCGCCTCATATGTTGCATGTTGGAGAGGTTTAGTTTGTGTTTATAGTGATTGAGTTATATTGGATTGCCTTACTTTAGTTTAGACAAGACGACATTCTTGGTCATGTATAGTAATTTTTCTGATTGGTTTATTGGGAGTGGGGAGGGTAATTTAACATATTGTTTTGTGGTTGAGTATTCAAGAATAATTGGGTGTAAGTGGTTTAAATCTTTCATATTAGGTTTTGGTTTGTGGTGATAGAGCTAGGTAGTTGAACTGGTAATGGAAGTAGTGTACTAAAGGTTCTAATTTTGTTTAGGTGGTATGAGTTTGGTTGATAGGTAGGCGTTAGGGTAGGATGGGTTGAGTGCTCTGCTGAGCTGTTCGGTTCCCACCAAATCCGAGTGAACGTTGAGTAGGAGTGCTTTATTGCATCTTTAGGTCTGGGATAGAACTGGTTAATGTGCATTAAATGATGACTGATTGCGTTGTTCTGAGGGGTTTGTAGTTTATTCACATAATATTTAGCAAGGCCTTTATGCCATGCTGGCGCTGAATAGTTAAAGATTGATGCAGATGAATATTTATGGCTTTTCTTGAGTGTATCCTTATTTTTTGTCTGATAGTGCTTTGAGGTAAAGGATTTTCTTTATGACTCCCCTTTGTGATGTTTGTGACGTAATTTTTAAATTTCATGCAGCCATTGAGTGTGATTCCTAAGAGAGTATGGTTTTTGTTTAGGGAAAGGTGCTATCTATTTAGCCTTTGTGAAGCAGCCGATTGCATAATTTATGTATGTGTGTCACTTAGCCTTGCCAGTCGTAGAAGTTTGTTACACACTATTTATTAGCAACGCAGTAGGCGATTACACTCTTAAGCTTATTCTTATCTACAGTCTACAATTCTGAAAATTGAAAGAAGTTACAAGTGCAGATATTGCTGGTGCAAAAGAGTTTCTTGCCAGATTGACGGTCTGAATAAAACCAAAGAGTACCAACCTTAACAAATCCTCCCTTAGATGAAACATTTTCGTTTCGGTGAAGATCTCTGAAAGAACTTATATACCAAAAATTAAAAATAGGTTCCATACCATAAGGCTTCAATCAAGAGAGTGAAGATACTGGTTAGTGGCAACGCAGCAAGCGATAGCAATCCTAAACTTATGATAAACTAGAGGTCGGAAATTGTAGATAGTTAAAGCTATAAAGCTACCTTTGGTAACTACGGCGCTATTCCAAAGATGAATTATTAACTTCCCACAGCTTTTTGATGACCTTTAGAAAACCTTAAGGTTGTATTTTTACCGCATAATAATATTTAATTCATAATAGGGAAATGTGTCTATAAGATTTAAGGAAAAAAGTATGAAAATCATGCTATCATCGAAAATATATTTCAGATTCCTAGGACGAAGTAAACGTGACAAACATGAAAGTTTTTGGCAGAACTTTGTCACTCAATTCTTTTGTGTTGTTTCAGAGCGTTAGAAAGATACCATCGCATCCCCTCAAAGACTAATTAATTATAAAATTATGGAAGGCGATAGCACCAACAAATTACAGAACATTGCGTTGGCGACGTAATCCAGTGCTAAAGAGTAGAAACAACAAATGAATGTTTTACTTTTTTAGTATAAGTAATCTCAGATTGCAATCTCAATGATAAGGAATTAAAAAATGCAGAGCCCAATTATTTATCAAAAAAGAACATATGGAAGCTTTTCGTCTTACGAAATCCGAGCTAGCAGTATTCGAAAAACAAGATTAGATTTATAGAGAATCTAAGACTATTTTGGTAACAGAACAAACACCACTTTTTCAGTAATATTTCTACACATTTTATGTTGACACACACCTTTAAGGTACCACAAAATTGTGACTAGGATCTGAATTGTGAATGTTTGGGAATTTTCTTTGTTTCATTAGGTGGTAAGATGTATCAATACTTCAATGATTTTTGCATTTTATTAATAAAAATGGATATCATGAATTAAAAAATGAATTCATTATACCTCGCTGGAAATTGAAAAAGGTTAATGTATAAGGCGGCAAACTATATACGTCAATAGAGATCGACAAATTATGTAATTTACACTTAAATAGACCGAATTAATTGAAATGACACTAAATTAGTGACACAATAAATTGAGTTGTGTTTCAAGAGATTAAAATAATCAACGTTGATTGATTTACTCCAAAAGTAATACTTAGCTGTAAAAAAAATATAAGTAGCTCTTGGCACGAGAAGTCTGGAGAGAGAATTTTTTTGAGAGATGTTGAGTAACGCGGGAGTCATTGCAAATGGAGTGACTCGTTTTCTTGTCACTGAAATTTCAGAATGTCCTCTCGTTGAGTATGTTGAATAATATTCCTGATTCTAGGAGTTGGCGTATACTTTTTACATTTTAACACAAAATAATATACTACAATAATATGCTACGTTAACCCAGCCATGCAGCACAGGTCATATCAGAGAGTTAGTAATTTTTCATCTCGTTTGAATTCATTGATGGTTTTCAGCTTGCTTCGATTAATATTTGTTTATTGATTTACATTGGTAATCAACTATTGTTTGTTGTCTTAGTGCTTGTAATCAGTTCTATTGGTTTAAAAAGTTTTTATCTATTCTTTTCCCTTAAAACATTTACCGAAGGATTATCTACTACAATCACGGTAAGTGAAATTTATGTTAAAGTTATTTTTTACCTGGAAAAATTGACTGCAGAAGATTTTTATCAAAGTTTGTTTTGCTCCCATTATTTGTGTTTCTCTTTCAAGTTTAGCTGAATAATAAATTATCATTAGTTTTTCAGACCAAAAAGGATATGTATAAATTCTTGAACATATAATATGTAATTCAATACGAACCATATTATAAAAAAATGTTGTATTAATACAAAATTATATGACGAGCAAGAAGAATACGGCAACAAATTTGAGTTATTATAGTGGATGAATGAAATATCAGCACGTTTATTTAGATTGCTACCCTGTTCTGAATTGGTGGCTACCAAGGTTGATTTGTCACCCTTGGTTGTTAGCTCCCTCTTAAGGCACTTCCAATTCACCTTTTATACCAAGGGTTCTTTTTGAACCAATATTATGCATTCGTTCTCCCTTACATTTAATAGAATTTTGGTTCGACGTGAACACATTATAATATTTCATAAAACACAACAAATTGCTCGTTTTGGGGTTTATCTGTGTCTCTTATTCTATATTACAATAAGAACAGCAAATACCCTTCTTCGCGTAAGCAGAGCTTACCTAAATATTTAGAAATAATTATTTTTAGAAATATTTAGAAATAATTATTTTTTACACATATTTTTTTAGGCACACACATAAATTTTAAGGTACTCAGAGTGTCTGAGATTCTTTGTATCAATTATTTTTGCTACACTTTTCATACTTTATATTGAGCGTTCGCACGCTGGAGCTTCAACTCTTCATTGCGAACAAAACATATTTTTTTACGTATACATGTTTGGTGTGTGCGCACCGCAACTCAACTATTTTTATTTTTACATTTGTTTCTTATTATTTTTTTATTAACCTCAAGAAAAGTGGCAAAGTGTTCAACGATACTTAGGTTTTTGCATAATTTTTATTTTTGTATACAATTATTTGTGTTCGCGCACTACAACTTTGAATATATTTCTTATTTCTATTTCTTTGTTCTTGGCAGGAAAACATAAATTTCGGACTGCTCAAAAAGTCTGAAGTTCTTTGTGTATTGTATGTATTTGAACATTCGCACGCAAGAGCAGACACTCTCTAACTAAACAGATCTTAGATGTACGGAAGTAAATCTAAGAATAATGATACAACAGATTTTTCGGCAGTACATTTGATCTATAAGGCGTATTTTTGTTCATTTAACCGGGCACTGGATTTTGCACTATTTTCATTATATATGTACACTGTTAATACTGAATAGACACTGAATTTACTCTGGAATTTATTTACACTGTTATTGACATTCGAAACAGTAGTATTATTATTGTTATTAAAATCGAAGCACTCTGAGCTTACAATATCGTGAGCTTGAGCAGCTTGTTGCTCTCCTGAGGAAATCCTTTTCCTCTTGACCAACATCACTTGATGTGAGAGGGGTAACCAGATGTGTCTACATCCTTGACAGAGGAGGACTCAAAAACTAATGATCAAGTTTACTTCTTTGCGGTTAAAGCTTTTTATTCTGTATATTATGTTTCATTTGGTAGTAGGATCACTGCATTCCACCTGTATATCGCACACATCGCGACAAACTTAAAGTACAAATGAAATTAATACTTTTTGATTGAATATGAGTTTCAAATAACATTAAATTTTTACATTTTACTAACATTATTATTTACTTAATAATTAACATTATTATAAATTGTACAATTATTTATATTATAATCAAGTATTCAATATGGTAGTTTTCTTAATATTATTGACACAAATATTGATGCTATGATGAAAAGAGTGCTACATGAAACATTAAAAAATTAGGTGAAATAATTTTTCTTATTGTATAGCTATAATCAATCAAAATTCTTTACAAATTATTTGCAAAAACTATAATAGATATATGTAGATATGGGAGTCAACCGTGTTTAACATAGAAATGGCGCTCTGAGTTTGACAACTTTTGTGACTATCATGAAATTAATAATAATAAAAATGATAACAGGGACAATATTAAGGTTAATTACTAAGAGATTTAGATTATGTACTTAACGATGAACAAATGCAGCTTTGGGGTATTCACGATTTATTTTAGCTTGTAATCCACCATCTTTTCTGCAACTGTAGACAAACCTTATACTCTTGGTCGACTAGTGTTCTATATTTAGGCCAAGTTTGTCAGCTAATCAATGATTCCATTAAACATGGAGTCGGCATCCAATTCAGTAAGTACTGTTGATCTAGGAAATTCCACTTATTTAGGACAAATTTAGTTATTAACAAACTACATCAATTAGCAATTATTCATTTTCAGATGTATCAAAACTTTCGTTAGCAATTAGTGAAAATTCTCCTCTTTTTATTTTTAGTCGCACAATTTGATCATTTAATTTTTTACGGAAATAAGAAACAACAACTAAACAATTTTTCCGGTAACATTGCAGACTCTTATCTTTTGGTTCTATTCGGAGTCGATAGAAGTATTATACATTTTCAGTGTTTTTTTCTGCACCTAAAATGATGTTAAGAATACCATATTAAAATGTTTGAGAGTAATCAAAATAATTTGTTGTCTTTTTCTTTACCATTCGTTTCACCTTAGTCACGCTGAGAGACAACCTTCTTTTCTGGTTGCTTCGTAAGGCCACAAAATTTGTACATTTAATTGAACCTCAGTGTCACTTGCTCTAAAATAAACCGCAGTGTCACTTGCTTTAAAATCAACCTCAGTGTCACTTGCTTTAAATTGCTTCTTCGATTCTCTCTTTGAAGCTAAAAGGAAAGACAAACCAGTCCGTATCCCACAAGATTTCTTTGAGGAGAGGTTGGAAATACATTGTTGAAGCTAGAAGTGAAAATATGTAGAAGAAAGCATAAGACCCTCGCTGAAGTGGGGCCAGTTTGGTAAACAAAACCGCAGGTATTCGAAGAAAAACTGGTTGTACATGTTATATCTCACATCCAATTCTAGGAAAAAATAGGCCAATTGTGGTTTATAAGTAAGTTCTGTCGATAGTGGAGCCTTGTGTTTCACAATGAACAGGTTGCGGAAACAAATTGTGCAATCCCTGAGGAATTCCACATTTTCCTTGTAAAAAATAACTAATCAACAGATCCTTAAATTAAAATTTTCCAATCTATCGGAAATATTTAGCTAAGAGATTTTTAACTTGGTTATAGTATCATTGCACATTATGGTTTCAGGCAAGCGATTCCATTAATTAATTAACTTGCAAATGATTTTTTTAGCCATATTAGTTTCGCACTGCCATTGTCTTTTGCCCTAACAAGGTTGTTATGCTGAAAAATAGATCAGATTGATAATTTTAAAAAGAGTTCAACAATTTGAAACCTATATTAGTTCACCTATCAATCTTTCTGTCACAAGCGACTGCATATTAAACCCCTTCCAACTCTCCTCATGTGCCCATATTTTTTACGGATTATAACACAAGAGTTACACCCCATAGTCTAAGTGCGGTCTTACAATGGAGTTGTCCAGCTGAGTTAGATTGACATCCCTCAACCTTTTCCAATATACACCTTATTCCAAAGTGTTCTTGTCGTTAAAATAGTTAAATTCTTAGTTTACCAAGATATTCCTTTAGTGGCAATACTTAAAAATTTATAGTTTTTTGCCTGAAATCAGCAACATCTGCATTGAAATGACTGCTCCGCGATTTTGTTTGAATTTCTCTGCTTCAGAAACTAACAACTTTTCCTACCAGGTTTATATTATTCAGAAGTCGGGCGTAATCTAAGAGAGAATTATATGAAAGTATACAGACGTCGGTGTCAAAATAATGAAATGTAGGAAAACGTAGAAATAGCGTGATTTATTCATCACACACACTTTTACAATTTCTCCTTTCTCACTCCATCATCCTAGCATAAATGGAAAATAAGTGAAAATTCTCAGAAACTCGTTTTTACAGCACTGTTAAGGGAAAGTTTTCATATCAGGTTTTTTGTGGTTTGATAATAACTGGGATCATTAAGTAAAAATTTTCATTCCTAAAAACTAAATTAAGCAATTTTAATTGTCAGGCTGTTAACGAACGAGTATCTTGTTCAGTGGCCCAATTGTATTTCCCTATAGATTTCCTTAAAAATAAATAGCAAAAGAAGCCACAAAATTACTAATATGCAGACTTAGAATGCCTTATGGGCTCCTAAGAATTTGAACTTTGATTAAATTGAGTCAAATTTTTATTTATTTAAAACGATTGAATTTAATTAGTAATAGGTTGGATAGTCTATAAATTTCCCTACCTGAGCTCTAGTAACGATGAAAATTTGTTTTGAGCAATCTTATCACCTCCAGGACAAAACTTGGTGGAAGTTATGTGATAAATGGTATATTTATACATTAAACATAAGCTATACATAGTGTGCATGGGGTTAACACTTCGTTACAGATCTATCCTTATGAAAATACTGAGCAGAAAGATGCGTTCTACGCTAAGTTCAAAAAAAGATTATTTTCAGTACTATGCTCTCCTTCATTAATTCCTCTCCTAATTTTAATATAGCACCCTGTCTCTTTAAACTGTATGTTTTGCAAGAACATGAAAAGTGATGATCTTACTTCCGTACCAGGAAAGAAATTGATCGCCTGCTCGTGAAAGTGACTCTTCAACAAACTAGAGAAAATTCGCCAAGGGGGATGGTGCTCTTGTGAGTATGAATGACTATTCTATGTTGCGAGACCTTTTATGGGTGGCAACAAGATTGTTCCTGCTCTGCCTTGTTCCAAGTCACGAGAGATAAAGTCTTCGTCCTAAAAAGAAGCGAGCCCAGAGGAACTTACCGCCTGCTCGCCTGTATGAAATACTTTATGTCTTCTGTCTTAATGATTGCAGTTTTTTACTACAGATCATAAGGAAGGGCATATTTCCTAGGGCAAAATAATTGGGAGCTGCTGGAGTAAATGACGATTGCACGTTGGATTACTGCTTATCCGCAATTACATGGAAAGTGTCGCACAAGTGGCCCAGTGACTTTTATAAAAATCATGCCGCACACCATGAGACTTACTCCGTCTAACTTGACACTTTCTTTGGTACAGTTGACAGAAAAAATTCGTTCGTCTGCAATGAACAACCTCCTGCCAAAGGATCAATAAGGTGGGCTTGGTTCTATTGGTCATCCGTCTATGTAAATTGCTTAGTTATCGACTGCAAGGCGAGCGTTCTTTTCTTGGGAATGATAATGGCTCGACAGCGGTGAGCGACTGTGTTGATTGTCTTCCTTCGGGAGGCATTGCTGGTCAAAGTCTCAATAATCTTTAGAGCAAATTTTGTAGTCATCTTGAAAAAGTTTTCTTCATAATTTGGTTAATGGCTTGGTCTCACCTTTTTATGTTTTGCTTTTCCTACAGGTTAAATTACCAGCCTTACATAAACCGGTTTTGCTGTTGGTGCAACTAGCAATCAGCTCGCGGACAGAAAGAGGCGTGAGAGATTTATTAAGCCTGTTACTTAAGTGAAAGCAACCAAGGATGAACTAACAGATACGATATTAAACTATAGTTAGGTGCTATGCAAACAATGCCAGTTCTCTTTACAAAAAAAATAAACTTTCGGATCATTTTAGATACTCATTTTTATAGTAAATTGATTATCTGTTGCTATGTTTCGTTTTAATTATCAAAATTTACATAAAGTCCTAACTCTGCGTAGGGTATACATATAAGTTATTGTACACCAAAATTGGAAATATTCTGCTTTATCGGGCCTAAAATAATGGAAGATGATAAAAATACAAGCGTTCTTATCTTTTTGGTTGGTACTGCACATTTGGCTCGCTGGAAGGATAAAGTATTTGCTCTTAAGTTATGGAACCTAAAAATATTGTAATGTAAGCACGTAACAAACACGATACTAAGTTACACTATTTTGAAATCAATTTGTTCACAAGTGAAAAAATATAAAGTTAATGCGATAACGAATCAAATATTTCATTAGTTTCTACCATATCTTTATTAGAATTTTAGGCAAATAAGATAATTCATTAAGTTAATTTGCATTAATTAAGCTTTTTCTCGAAAGGTTTTGCATCTGCAACAGATAAATACATGATGCTTTTCAGTCATAATAACCTTGAAGTTTTAAATAAAATTACTTTAAAATTAATTAAAGGATGAGTACAAAATAACTTTAGTGTTAGTCATTTAGAACATCTAAAAAATAACAGGTTAAGAATTTAATAATTTCATTTTAGCAGAAAATTTTAGAATAAGATTTCTCTTTTTTGCAAATATTTTCACATTCCCCAACCGAAGATTAATTTGTTTTTGTTTTTTTTACTATCTGTTCTCAGCCAAGGATAAACATTTTCTCACCTCTTTTTTTCAATTTCCTCATGATCTTGCTTCGTATTGTTGTTTTTTTTTACACCTGAGTAATGTTTTAGCCTCTCTGTTGCCTTTTTATTTTAAAGGTTTTATCGATAAAGGACAAGGATTAGATTTCACCTCAAAATATCACCAAAAAGCCACTTTAATATTAGGATGGCATTAAGCAAAATCAAGGTTTAAACTTAAAGTTCTTCCGCTTTGCGACAAACGTTTTTGTTAAAGTATTGATGGTTGACAATCTTT
Source organism: Ceratothoa steindachneri (assembly GCA_963969495.1). Lineage (NCBI taxonomy): Eukaryota > Metazoa > Arthropoda > Malacostraca > Isopoda > Cymothoidae > Ceratothoa > Ceratothoa steindachneri. Next base: position 32,160,913 of record OZ018324.1, on the reverse strand, counting down.
GCTGCTGTACTGTTTGTTTTAATTTCATTGTTTTGCTTTTCGTGTCTAAACTAATCTCCCTTTATCCATATCCACCGAGTGAATATGGCCCCGTTTATATCAATAGTTTCCCTTTTTCACACAATGGACAAAAGAATGGTTAGGATGAGATGTTAAAGACTTTGTATTCTCAACCAATATTGACTATTATGTACATATCTTCTGTAGAGGTTAAATTTTTCAAAAAGGAGGGAAGTTAATATTGAATGCATATACATTAGTTTCAGCCAAAATATTCTTAAAGAAACTGCTGAAGTTATGGCAAGGTAAAATGTGTGAAATGTCTTTAGCTAAATAGTTAATAAATGCGTTTTGGTAAAAGTTATTGGTAATCTCCCATGGGTGTTCATAGTTTTTCCCCCTGTTTAGATGACATTTTCTAAATTCATCTACTAATGATGAGCCTGTTTCTTATTTTCAAAAATTTTCGAGAGAAGAGTTTCATATTGCCTAAAAACAGCGCAATCAAATGCCAATTTATGGAATAATTGCAGGGATTTTCCAAGTATCTGTTAATCGCAGCGGGAAAATCTTTGTAATTTCATAAGGTGGAAGCCATTTTAACGTATTCTCTGTTCCTTCCTAATATAAAATTTTGAAGGAATATATTTGTCTTTTAACCTCTATAGTAAACATATTTTCGGTCCTCTCAATGACCTTCTTTATGAAAAGAGCAAATAACTCAAGTTCTCTTAAAAAGGTTTCTAAGTGCAACTTTGCATTTCAAAGCTGCGATCATAACTAACCCGTCCCTCTACCACCCTTATGCTTCAATTTGCCTTCTGACAGACGAAAATATTGAAGGGACCAATTATTTGCATTTAGCTCGTTAATAACAATATTCTCAATTATCTCAAGATCAAAAGTAAACATTATTACCTTTCACAAAGCATTTTGCTCTTAAAACCCTTACTTGGAATCTCCGTTAACTACTTGGCATATAATTATATTTTATTGATAAAAATGTCTCCTTCCCATTCAAAACTGAAACAATTATGGCCATTTCCTTTAAACCATTTCTTTAGTATAATTTCTTCTTTGGGTGTTCGAATGGGCAAACTCCTCGTATTTCATAGACCATTTTAGAATAAATTGCATTACTTTTCTACCTCAATTATGGAGAACCTTTTGTTTCCGCCATTAAAATTTGCACAAAACAAACAAATCAACCTTTCGCCTACCATTTTGTCTTTGCAGGAAATTTGCAAGTCAGAATGGCTGTTCCGTGAAATTGGAAAAAGAGTTTACCTCTTACTTTGGCCAATGGGGGAACAATTTAATGAAATATGTAAAGTGACGCGATATCCTGTAGATACAGCTTTTGCACATACAGGCAATGGGTAAATATACATTTGTGTGTTTTGGAAAAGGAAAATATTAATGATAATCTAATTGGCTTAATGAGAAGAAGCTGAAATTTAGCAAAGGAAAAATCTATACCGGCGTAGTTTATTGAAAGAAAAAATAATCAGAGAAATTTTTTTTTTTACAATTAAATAAATGGAGAAAATAAAATGTTTTTGATGAGAGGAACTGTGGAAGCAGACTATTAAAGATTCCAGAGAGAAACCTAAATTTAGAAGATTTGCAAAGCAAAATAAACGAAAAATTTAAATACATGAACTTAGAACTACGTTACCAGAGAAGAATTGAGCAGAGATTGTAAATTTGATTTGATTTATGGGGCTGTAGTAAATTATCATCATATTAATCTTTTATTAGAATGAGATTTTCCCGACACACAAACATACGTGGTTGTTCTGTTCGAAATTACCCCAGCTTCCCACGTATGATTCATAGCTCAGTTGGGATATATAGTTTAATGTGGGAAAACTACATACAGGGTGATCTTAACTATGTCGGTAATTCAAATATTACAGAGCAGCAGCTGAGTAAATGTTATCCGGGATACAGTAACCGTTTTGATCATGGGAGTTATTCTCCGAGTGAAAAATGAAATTTAAATAAAGATCAGAAAAGTAATCGATGTCAAGTCTGTTGGCGACAGGGGTTTTCTTATGTATGAACGAAGAAGCAGAAGAAGGGGATAGTACCGCGTTTGGTCACCACTGCTGGAGCAGAAAACCTTCCTTGGCCTAAACGGCAACCATTTCATCGTCGAAAAATGCAGAATTAATAATCCCTTCAGAATGTTCTTGGAAGCAGGAAAGCCATGTTAGGTATGCTAAAAGAGGAGGGAGGAGGTGACTGCAGTGTTATGATCAGGTATCTGTGTGGTGGCGTACGTTCTCTGAGCGGTCAACGTGTATGCTTTAGAATAGACACACCGATTGAGTGACAGCTGTTCACCGAAGAGACCAAGACTTCTTTTATCTACCACTATAACGAGAGGTCCATTATCGTTCATGATAGCAAGAGGTTTCTTACCCAACAAGTTAAAGAGATGTCTCTTATAGCGGGTTAGAAAAAGCTCCCTTATCCACCAGAAAAGCCTATAGTACTTTATCCATAAGTAAAGCAATACGTCCTTTATCAACCGCAATAGCGATAGGCCATTCATCCTACAGTACACCGAAAGCTCGCTTATCCACTATGATACCAAAATTTTCCTTATCCAAGAGGATACAGGGTGGTATCCTCGTGTATAAGTGTTCCTTTATCCACTAGGATAAAGATGTCCCAGGTACAACTTGATAGCGAGAGGTTCGTTATTCACTAAAGCAGCGTAAGGTCCCTTATATCATTAGAGCGAAAAGTCCTTCGTTCATTGTACTTGGCGTTTTTGTATTTTGGCTGGCGATGCCAAATTATAAGGAAAAGTCGGAGAAAGACATAATCGAGATTAAGATGCCAGTAGCAGAAGACAGAAGCCTTACTTCCCTGACTTCACCGCCGCTTTTTGCTCACCTCCCCTCCATCAAAATATTATTGATGTGATGCTTTCGATGGTTTTAACTTTATTATTAGGCAATAATCATTCAGGATATCTAACTAATATATTGTAGTTCTTTGAGTTGTTGTTTTCCGGCTCCAAACTCAGGTCGCAACGAATGCTTTGTTTTTTATATCTTTGACAGGCATCTTGCCGCCAAAAGATTGGAGTCGCTTCCTCTCATGAAACTCACATTTATTTGTATCTGGAATGGCGTTAACGACCTCCTTCACTCATACCTGGTTCTCTCTCATGGAAATCACCTTTTTCAGCATGCCCAATTCTTTTTAGAGTAACTCACCATTTATTTGCATTTACAGGAGGTTTAATGACATCCTTAACTATTACTCAGGTCTGTGAACCCACTATTTGCTGATATTCAGAAAGGCTTTACAGCCCCATTACCCTAATATCCGAGTTTTTATCATGAAACCCACTATTTGTTTATTTCTGGAGAGGATTGATTGCCTTCCCGGGTCTCTGTGTCTCCGCATGGGCGTAAAAGAATAAGAACAAGAAAACATCAGAAAAAATGTAATGGCCTTTATTGTGGATGAGAATGGCACTAAAATAGATTTTACTTCTAAATGTTAGGGTTAGTAGAGCACCTTCGTAGACTTCAAGATCAAGGCACTCGAAAGACCACGAGATCACAATGAAAGAACTTAACTATACTCGGTAGGAGCATTCTTCATTCATTGATATTTTTTTAGGGATGAATGGAAAATTGAGTAATCCAATGAAGGAAGATTAAATAATGGGGTCAACAGATCACAAGTGGCGGATTAAAGTAATCCAGTTAACTTCATGCCTCATGTTACGACCATGTTCCAGGAATCTTCCAAATTCTCCCTTTAGGAGTGACAATGATGAATGAGTTCATCATGATTGTCCCTTTTGTCCTCCTTCTCCATTATTCCTGCCATTTTTAGCAATACATTATTCTTATTTCCTCACCTACTCCCTTTTACAATCATTTTTCGGTGAGCCTATAGTCGTTGTATTATAAATATGCTCAAATATCAAGCATTAAGAGGTGTCAAAGTAAAAAAACAAAGAAGGAAAAGAGTAAAACTCTTGATAAACCTAAATGATGGTCTGGAAGTAGTTTAAAAGCCCAGTTAATTTGTTTATGTTATATTTATATAATTCTCGAGTATTCTCTGCTAGATAAATAATTCAATCCCTAAACGAGCCTTCTTCATTCTTTGAGTTCAGATTTTAAAAATAATTTAGTTTTATTTAGCCGTTGTTTCTAGTCTTATTCTCTTGCTTTCATGGAGAAACAAAGCAGATACGATTGCCTTCATTCTACGTATTCTCAGAAGATTTTATATTCTTTTGAAGATTTTTGGCTAAGAATTATGCTATTGTACGTATCCTTTCAAAATCCTGAGGAAAGAATAAAGCTGAGACCTTATAATTTAAAATTTCTTTGAACTCTGCATTAAATCACCCCGATCCATTGTTTTCTTGGCCGAGTTCCTTTACGAGCGTTGGGTTAGACTGCAAACACCATCCAGCTGTGAAAGTTGGAATGTTTCATCCCTCTCCACGGATTCACGTTTAGATCATTATGAACCCCGAATATTAGATGGGTAGATGCGCTTTGTTTGTTTTGTGTGTTTTTTTACTTTTGTAATCTTATTTAAACTGTACCCATTTTCGAATTTAATATTTCATTCTCCTCCTTAAAATTATAAAATGAGTGAAATCTAATCTATTTAAACCAAGTCGGGAGCATAAAGGATAGAATCATGTGAGATAAGTAAGGAGTCTTATATAAAAAATGAAGATGTTTTTTATGGAAAAAATCTCGAGAGTACTAAGGTGCACTTTAGGAAAATAACAAAAAATATTCAATTTTATTTTTATTTAAATGAATTCGTAGGGGATGTTTCTATTTTAAGCACATGATGGGCTGATTGACATAGTGAAAATCCAAAGACAGGCCAAAATGATGAAGACGATAAAGGATGGAAAATTACTGAACTTCATCTTTCATAGATCAGCTAGTGCTCTATATAAGGAACTACAGATGTTTATTACTTATGAATTTGGAAGTATATCTCTATTAACTTCGAAAGAAGGACACACAAAGTTGTTTTTATAAGGTCAAATTAATCTTTCAATGATTAGGTTAGCATTACCCTTTTAACAGAGGCTTCTCAGAGATTAGGAGAATAATTTTGTTCAAAACCTACAAAGTAACAGAAATTCCCTTGTGAGGAAATCAATAACGCTAGGACAAACAGACGGTGGTTTGTTTACACAGCGTCAACAGTTACGTTCCATATGGTCCGATACTCTATCCTTCCGACTCCCCTTCGCTCCGCTGACCCAACAACCATCAATATCGCTTTCAAAGAAGGATTACCTTCAGCAGATTTCGTAGTCTGTTAATATAAACAAATGAGAGTGGGATAGCCTTTAAAATAAAAATCTATGAAAAGGCTCACTTTCCGCTTCTATTGTCTAGGTCTATTTTGAGCAAATACGCGAACTTTTACTTTCGCAGACGTAAACCAGAAAAGCGAAGGGTCACAACGTTAAAAAGTGATGCCCTAGGAGAAAAGCTTAAAGGTGGGTCCTTATCCCCCCTCTCCTCTCTGCAAAAGGACAATCGACGTATATATAGTTCGATCGGGAGAAATGAAGAGGAAAATCGAGGTAGCGATCGAGATAATAAGAGCAGTTCCTGAGTAAATCAGAAAATCAAGAAGAAGTGGAACCGAGCGGGATTTTTCTTCCCAAGGCTGTTCCTTTTGGTCATATCGAAGCGTAGACCATCGGTATAGAGAATCACTTTCATACCAATCTCGTTAAGAGAAATCTCCTATCTTAGGTTTTCGAATAAAAAACAGAGATCCCCCTCACCATTGAGGAATACCAATGTGAATTTCCAATCAAGGAAAAGATTCACCTCTTTGTCAGGTCTCATTATCGAGAAGCCCGCAAGTTTAACCCAAGGATTAGAATAATCCTAAATCCACAATTCCCTCTCTTATATCGTCAAGTCCAGATTTATCGCCACGCGCTCCCCACTTACCTCGAAGTCAGCTGTTATTCCCGAATAGCCTTCACCAAAGGTATAATTCGCGCAGCGACACGGATAGTTGGCTGTCCGAGTCAGCCTCACGCCATCGAATCCTCGCCTTAACGTGGTTCTCGTTGAAGGTCATCCCACGCCGGATTCCCACATAGTTAAAGATAATAGGAATCTAACTTATTTATGTTCTTTAGTTATTATTTCGTACTAAAGTGAATTTTTGTGACAGCCTTTAAGTAGTACTCATTGGTAGTATTAATTTATATTTAGATCCTCTTATTATAGCCTTAGTATATTTAAAGTTTTAATTTTTCATTTTATTATGTGAGTAAAAGTATATTTTTGCCCTAGTTGTTTAATTAAGTTTTCGAAACGATGCATATGGCAATAAATATATAATATTACGAATCCTCCCTGGTTAAAGAATCAAAACAAAAGATAAAATAAAAATTCAAGCACTCTTTAAGAAAAGTACATACATACTTAACACGATAACACGACACCCCTCCTCAGAATGAGACTAAAAGCAAAAACAATCGTGTTAATTATAAGAAAATTTTGTCACTTTAATTGAAATGGAGGGGGTTGGCAGCTCACGATTTTTATCAGAAAGCACTGACAAGTTACAAGTGAATATTCTGCCATTACTCATGTTTGGAGAAGTGGTTAGCTCGAGTAAGCTCTTATATAACTGTCTTAGTTTGTATACTACTTCACTCAGGTTCAGTTGGTACAAATACAACTATAATTTTCATCGTTTAAAATCCAATAACTGTTTGCTAACTTTGCATGGTGAAATTCAGACTCAATTTAAAAGAGAAGATCTGTATTATGTGGTTGCCATAAATGACTGCATGTGTGTCGTTGGGAATTACATAACGTGACCTCATAGAGCGAAAAAGGTGGGAAAATTTATCCTATCCAAAATCATAAGAGTAAAAGGATGCTTTTTAATCCGGTCTAGAAAGGATATTTTGGAGGAAGAATAAGGAGGGAAGGAATGAGGGAAGGCCTCCTTTCATTTGCGTCAAGCATCAGGTCACAGAATCCGTATTCATAAACTCATGGAATAGCTTATTCTGGCGAGGAAAATCATTTAAATCACTCAATTAAATAAGGAGCCCAATAACCATGACCCAATTTAACACTTCGGTACCAAGTCTTAAAACTCAACAAACAAATCAGAACTGATTTATCTACGATATAAAATTATGTGGTTTTGCCCTAAGCTTCAACAAAAGACCTTACCAGATTAGCACCAGATATGATAGGTGGTTTTAAAGAATGAAACAGAGTAAGCAACCTATCATTAATTAATTTACAGAGCTCAACGTTTTATTACTTACTCAATTTCCCCTAAAAGATTTTCAAGAAAATATGGAGAACCTTTTAATTTAATGTTATGTGCATATATGGTTGCCTCGATTTTGGGGGGTTATAATTTTGGTTAGAAAATATAAAATCCAATTTTCGTTGCCACGTATTCATTCGTTCTAGGTTGGATTAATGCTTGTCATTTTATTTAAATCCTCTACCAGACTTTATATAGAGACCGAACCCCCTCTCTTCGCTTGAGAACCCGCCCTTTGTTTAAATTTTCTAGTTGAGGGCGGTTCGAGAGCCCCTATTATCTTGCTATCGCAAATAACAAAGAAGGAATCAAGTAGCTTCATCTCTACAGAACTTATTCAGTCAGCCAATTCCTCATGCTCCTAACAATAATCCAGTTACATCTTATATCTGGTTGCGCGCTCATTCGACTAAGAGTAATTTTGGTGCCACTACACCGGTGAAGGTCAATCGTCTGGATTAAAACCTAATAAGAGCTTTGAAAACTGCCTTATGCAGTCCTTTGAAGCATAGTTGGTAGCCCTCGCATCAAAGGCCATTCTCTCATTGATTGCTTTAAAAGGCAACTTATTTCACCAGATGAACTAAATATGAAGAGTTGCTCGTATCCTTTGTAGTTAAAATGGTATTTCCTCACATAACCCTAATCAATCTGAAATGTATCCATTTAAATCTATACCTCTTTAACCAACGAACACATAGAGCCCGATTAAATGGGCAAAAATTTGACCTTTTAGAAACACTAGTTTTGTCTAAATTTCCCCGAGAATTTATGTTCTTTTTTAGCATTATGTTAAGAAAATCTAACTTTTCTCAGCTCATGATTAATATTATATCCCACTTTGTAAATAAAAAGCAAATATAGGACGGAAGGACAGCTACGTCATTGCGTCTACGTAAATGTCTGGAATTAGGTACGTTATTGTCTGTGATAGAATGGCCTGAGGCTGCCAGGCCTGAGGCTGCCAGGCCTCGCTTCTATCACATGTCGAAACTCATGCTTCCCACGTGTATCCTGTGAGAGAGAGAGTAAGACTGCGCCTTATCGCCCACTATTCCCAAGTTTAATCAAGGAGGTTCAATCCCCCGTTTGCCTCCATGCGTCGATCTGGCCAGATTAGATTAGGCTTAGGGGAAGATAAGATATTTTCCCAAGCGCTACCGGGACATTCCATCGAAGTCGTCCATTGTCCCCCACGCCGAGGGGCTGGCTCCGGCTATTTATGCGATAGAATTTCGCGTTTGAACCAGATCCCGATTATCTTCGCGAGGCATCACTCCGATCTGGTCTCCCTTGTGCACCTAGGAACTCTACCGCGAGAACCCCCTTATTGTCCAGAAGAGGACAATATCCTTGAGTGCCAAGGTGCGTGCCCCTCGAGACGCCAAGTCAACAGGGCCCCCCTGTTGTTCATAAAGAAAACAACTTTAGAAAAGTCATTGTTCTCTGAGCCCGTTTGACAAGAAATAGTTCTCGCTCCCCTAATATCACGTCAGGGATAATTTACAATTGTTTAAAAGTGAATAACTTTAGAACGGTCATTGTTCTTCGAGCCCGTTCGACAAGAAACGGTTCTTGTTCCCCTGATATCACTTCAGTGATAATTTAATTCCCCCCTTTTAACATTCTCCAAGAGAACGCTTGGTTACACCAATAACCTCAATTGTTCATCGAGTACATCTCCGATATCCTTTCTCAAGGATTGTTCGTACTTCCGAGCCCCACTTCACTTTCACTCTGCGAAGTCAGTCCTTCCTCCTTCGTTAAGGACAACCCCCCTACAAACTCCTTCTCCTGGAAAAGAAATCGCCAGTTGGACCGAAGATTCCTTCACATCGCCTTCCTCTGCACGACGACCTTATAAATACGTAAGCTACGTATTACATTTAACTAATTAACTTTGTGCCAACGCAACTTTGTGCTTTAAACGGTTTTTAGCCAACCATTTGCCTTCTTGTTTGTTTTGTCATTTTACACCACTCCAAATCTTAATCGTCCGATTAGTCAAATATTCCCATGAGCTTTTTCGTTTCATGTGTATCTCCCATTTTAATCCCCGGTCATGTAAATATTTTCAGTGTGTTATTTTGTTAGATTAATTAATAAAATTCTATTTTATTAATGTTTGAAATATTATTTAGCCTTGGACTCCGTTCCACTTCTTAAGTATATTGAAGATAAATAAGTCCTCTCCAGGCCCATTTTAGAGTCATTCTCGGCCATCTGATCCCCCCACACTCGAATATAGAATAATTCGCACAAAAAATAAATATATATAGTATATCGTCAGGAGCCTATTCTACAACATTGTTTATACATTGCCTCATATTAACTTCTTATAGTAAGTGATGGAAAAAGGAAATATCAAGACTTCTTTTAATGTGTGAAATTATTGCTTTGATGGAAAACCACATTATCTCACTTTTATTATTATTAGTTTAATTATGATGGCCAAATGTTTCGTCATAATGTATATAAGAACGGTCTTTTCTTAATATTACAATGTATTCTCGGGTAAAACACCTGATCGACTTCTTGCTTTGCTTCTTATGGACATGTGTTTGCTCTTTCAGATGCCTAAGAGATGTTGAAGAGACAGTTACCTACCTGTTTTCCTTACATAACGAAGAAAATGGCACATCATCGAAATTGCTTTGAAGCCTCCAGAAGATGGTCAAAAATCTGTTGTAAACGACGCTATACAAAATAAAGATTTGTGGACCAAGAAAATTCCCGATTGCTGGGAGTAAGACTTCTGACAAACTGAAACAGTAGCAATGAGCCGTCTTCTGCATAGAGATCATGGATTTTTGGAGAGCAAGATGAGTTTGGGGGTAATAAAACTGTAACATGATTTTTGTCTTTGGGTAGCAACTGTTATTTTCTATTTGCTTGTGTCTAGAACACATGAAAAATACTATTATTTACGAGTATTTCAAAATTTGTTTTTGTGTCCAGGATAATGATATTTATATGAAACTTACCTATTCCCTCTGAAAGGAAGCTGCGAATTCAAACTTTCATTAGCCAAATTAGAAACTAAACGACACGATACAAAAATAGCATTTATTTATTCTAGAATTACATTAGTGAGACAATTAAAATATTAGAAATGAGTAGTTTTTCGTGATTTACGCTTATACTGTAAACTACTTTCACGAATCAGCCACCAAATATAGTCTCTTTTCAGATTTTCATTATACGAACCAGATAGTGGCGTTCAAAGTACAATATATCCTGATGGAAGCGCTCGACATGCTCTCAGGATGCTCTCCTTAAATTTATTAAGATGATCGTCAAGAATATGGACTTTACGGGACATCCTGCAACCCATGTTGTCGTAGTTTATCACCATTTTCTCAACAAGCTGTACATAGTTTTCTGCTTTGTGGTTACCTAGGAAGCCCAAAACCACTGCGATAAAGCTGTCCCACGCTGCGTTTTTCGTCCTAGGAAGCTTCTTGAGAAACTCATTCAGTCCATGATCTTTTTTATTTGTGGACCGACGAAGACCCCGGCTTCCAACTTTGTTGCAGATAGCTTAGTAAAGAAATCTTGGAGATACTTAAAAGCTGCAAACTCTTTATCTAGAGCTCTGATGAATTGTTTCATGAGGCCCAATTTTAAGATGCGAGGAACAAACAGTACTTTTGGGGGTCCAACAAATGCTCTGATATGACGTTGTTTCTCCCCACACTAAACTCAATCCGTTGTGGCTAATGCCTCTGATGGTAGTGTGTTACGTTGTCCCTGTTGTCCCATCAATAAGGCCTTCCCTTTTAAGTCTCTGATAACCTTCCAACCGTACTCTTCATATTTCAATGCATCTAGAAAAATCTTGAAACGTCTCTTTTCGTCTTTGAGCTGGACCGAATGAGCAAGGGGAAGAGATGTATACATATTTCCGTTATGAAGCAGCACTGCTTTGAGAATGCTGTACGAGCTGTCAATGAAGAGGCGTAACTCGTTGTGGTTACATGCTATACCGATTACTTCAAACAGACCGATCATATTATGACTAAAGCAAAGCTCATCTTGAAGTTTAAAAATGTTGGAAAAACAAAGGTGACGCTTTCTCTGAGTTAATATTAGCACACTGCAATCTAACAAATCCCACTACTTGGACTTTGTGAGACCAATATCTCTGACAAGGTCGTTGAGATATTTTTGGTTGTGGTAGTATGGGTTATCTCCTCAGTTGCACCTCTATAATCTGGAATAATGACTTCACCCTCCTATGAACTGCTTTTCCTTTATAAGAACTGCTGCTCTCATTTTAGAGGAGTGGTAACGATGAACTTATAACTGTGCGGCACTGGCGTAAGAGATGACCAAAGGTCTGGATAAATGATACCAGGGGCATCTTTGCCTACTTGACATTTGGAAGGGTTTACAATTCAAAAAAAACAATCGCTTTGAGTGGTCAGTTGGTTTCCTCAAAAGTCGTGCGATTGCGCAATTCATAGCTCTCTTGTCTCCTCTGTATCATCTTGTAAAAACACAAAATTAAAACATAAGTATAATTTTACAAATACTTCTCATTTAGTATTATTATAAATGTTAAAAAAATTAAAAATCCAGTATCCAAATAAACAGAGCATATTACCTTCCAGAGTTCTTTGGCAGAGCTTGCTGGTGAAATGAGGTAGCCAGGGTTGTCTCGATTTCCGATTGGCATGCCGAAATATGATGTGTGTGCAATCCACATTTTAGCAGATCTGTCGACAGAGTACCTTTTTGCTCTTTTCTTAATAAATTAGCCGCAATCATAGCAAAATGCGTCTTTCGGATGCTTACCGTCTCTTGATGCCACGTGTGACGAATTCTTTTATCAATCAGGAGTGACGATGCCTGCACTTGGACGGCTAGAGTTAAACTGTTCTGGTGAATAGATATTCTTTGTATTTATATATTCATCTACATTGCCAGAATGTTCTATAAGTTCTTCAAACCTAAAAAAAAATCTCGAAGGTTGTAGAAAGCTCTACATTTTATTTTTCACCAAATTAGTGGTGAATCTATAAGGAATGTAAGAGAACCTCCATTGCTGTCCAGGTCGCAAAAGACAAAATATAAGGCAAATAATAGCTATTACTACTTTATTACTGTTTCTATAACTTTTTAACTAAAGTATCTCATTTTATACCATAAGCGAAAAAAATATAACCCTTGAAACTTTTATATATTTTTACTATTTGCATCAAAATAATGTTACTTACCATAAATGGGCTGATTTAAAAATTTAATGTCCTAGCAACAAAAGCAAACTTTGGGCAGTAAAATTGAATTTTTTTATATAATAGAGCCACAAACACTTGGGAAATAACACTTTTTACCCAAGGACAAGAAAAAAGTGAAATCTTTTTACATAGTGTAACCATGTAGAGACCTTAGCCCACCGATGAGAATGAGGGAAAAACTCTCAGAGCATGTTTATGAGTGGAAGAAATGTGAATATCAGATTTGGGATGGTTTTGAGTATAGAGTTTCATTTAGGAAGTGAGTGTGGTACTTTCCTCTTTTCCGCGTTCTCTTAAATAGATCAATTGTAAATGGCTAGATTCTATAAAAAAAAGACCTTCACAAGGTATCATAGGTAGTTTCTGACAGAAATTGTTAATGTTCCGCTAAAACCATCAGAGAAACCTCGTAGACTTGTGCCCCTAACTTCACGCGAGTATGTACACTACGACAAAATAGATCATTATGTTGTGATGGGGGATACTGAATGGCGGTGTAATGTGTGTAAAAAGAATGTGAAGCCTAAGTGCTCCAAATTTGACATGTCACTGCACAAAGAAATAAGAATGTGTATTTTTCTCTCAACTGATTTAAAAGCCTATGTCGAAGCTCTTATTATTGCCTACATATAATATACACTCATAATTTATCAGTTTCAGGAATTTATGCTTCAAAATATATGGGAGTAATCTTTCCTGGAATTTTGTTTTAACTGCTATGAATATTATTATGGAATCTTACTTTATATTTATGCGGCAGTTTCTTGTAATAATTTTGTTACCTACACAATATTTTGCTGAAATTACTTTCTCTAAAACAGATATCTACTAAATATAATCTTTCAACACATAATTCTTTCATCTAATCCAAATCCATCAATAGATTTTATCATATCAATGCAGTGATGAAAATTGAGAATCGTACCAAGAGGGACTGCTCCATAGAGCTTATTTAAATGGGCGTGCAATATTTCCTTAATGAAGGAGTAAAATTGAAAAAAACCCTGCCTAATTCTCGGCTTTAGGTCAAAATTGGGAAGTTCTATAATAACAAACCAATTTGGATGATCGAGAAGAGTTGTCCGTGTTAGAGGATTAATAACACTGGGTTACAAAGAAAAATCTTTCAATGCCTTCATAGTTTTTTCAACAGATTTCTGACAATTTTGCACCACTAAATCCACAATTAACATCCGTTTTTTCAAATATTGTCTGTATTTATTTAAAAAACCCGATCATAAAACTAACTCAATTATATTTGTGATATTTATGGTTTATTTTTATTAAAATTTCTCATCCTAAATAGGTTTTTAAGATAAAAACATCGTTTTCTAATACAATTTATAAATTAAATGTTACAAAACATGATTAGTTTACATTAAATAGTAGATATCGACAAATATAAGTACAAGTAAATTGGTATTTGGACTTCTTTGTTCAGAATTCAAGGCATAAACTTCCGTTTCTTCTTACTCCAAGAATGCTCTGCGGTTAGGATGTCTCTCCTTAGAGTCCAACAGTAATCAGCCATTGTAAATGCATCACAGTGTGACTGATACATAGCCTTCATCTCTTTGACGTCTCTGTGGAATCAGCCCCCATGCTCTTTGCCCATTAAGCCCAGATTCTCAGGAAATCGATTTATATTTAAGAATTAGTAATGCATTTTGATGTTCTTGTTTAATTGCAGGTTTCTTAAAGCAATGAGAATATTGTCAATAAGTTTTGTAAACTTCCTTGACTTTTTGTCACCAAGAGAATTCTTCGCGACCAGAACAAAAAACCTCCCACACATCCAGTTCCACTTCGTTTATTGAGTTTTAAACTAAGGATCTATGATGAGCCGACAGAGTTGAGGACCGTCAAAGAAGCTACCAGCCACTTTGTCTAGAACTTTGTTGAACTCACTGGAAGCAGTGAGTATATTGTTAATAAGTTTTGTGAACTTCCTTGACTTTTTGTCACCAAGAGAATTCTTCGCGACCAGAACAAAAAAACTCCCACACTTCCAGTTCCACTTCGTATCTTCAGTTTTAAAATATGGATCTAAGATGAGCTGACAGAGTTAAGGACCGTCAAAGAAGCTGCAAGCCACTTTGTCCAGAAATTTGTTGAATGGTTTGATCTAAAAAACCTTGATTTTCAGCGGTGAGAAGAGTATCCTATATCTGTCCACCAGAGAGTTGTTTATAACGTTATTTCATCGTGTAATGATGTTCGTGGTTCATATTATTTCACATAAACAGAAAACACGGTACTTGGTGAACCCGAAATGTTGTCCCAACAAATATTTCACCATCTCCAGTTAAATGCAAATCGATCACTCACGCTGATTATAATCAAATTTCTTCAGCACGAAATTCACCACCCTATACTTCTCATCCAGTGTAGTACAGGGTGATGCAGAAGCAAACAGGTAGCCATTGTGCAGCAGAACACATTTCAGGGATCGCATGCTGCTTTCAATTATCAGTTTCCACCGTGGCGTTCCAAGATTGCACAGAATCTGCCCAAATATATGTGCTATAGTCTAATTTCCTCTCTTCAGAGAAAATGCGGAGGTACTCTTGATGTATGTTGCAGTAAAAAGTCACACAGGCACAGTCAGAGAGAAGTCTCCTTTAATTCAATATGTAGCCAACTGTACTGCAGAGAGCTTTATAAGCTAAGATCGTGAAGTAAATGATTTAGCTAGTTTTGAGGAAAAGGCTGTGGAGCATCATCTTCAAAAACCACATCATTTTCTTCTTCACTACTATCTTTAAGTCGTCCAAAGACAGGTACTGGAATTTCATCAAAGGAGCTACAGAACTACGTGCTGATTAAGAGATCAGAATACTACATAAAGACTTATACAATTGTTTGTGTTGATTCCAGTCAAATAAAAAGCGCATAAGTATCAATCAGTGCCATAGATTGTCGGCTCCCTCTCAACAATGGGAATTCCAAACTTCAGATAACTCATCTTGCCCTTGGTCCAACGTTTCAGATACTTGGTGGGGATCTTGCATACTATTTGTGGCGCTCTAGATTTATTCTGGGCACTATGTTTCTGAACAAAATAAACAGGGTAAGTACTTAGAACTTATGACTATATTCCTGTTACGAACAACGGTGCATTTGCTGCAGATGTAGAAGATCTTTTTGCAAGATGTTCTGGGCGAATCTATCTTAATCGGGAGCAAAAGTAAAACACCAATTCGAGAAAAACTGCCATGTGTAAACTTCTGAGAATTTTCTTATTTTAAAAAATCAGAGATTTTTTTAATCATATTAGTACAAAATACTCGTACATGGAAGAATGTAAAAACATCATGCGGCGATAATCAAAAACTTGACCTGAGCAAGCACAACCAATGTTAATTTGGGATTGAAACCCCAAAATTTCCTAAATAAGCTTAAAAAAATTAGACAATAAAGTTGGTGTTGCACAGGGTAATACTTCACTCAGCCCTGAACATTTCCCGGTACTTCAACGTATTGAAGTTCTGCGTCCAACTATTAGCCCATCACTAAGACCACAATAAAATTTGTTCGTGTATCTATTCTACTTTTGCAATATTTACCTTGGACCTGTGAAATGTAGCGATGTAGATTTGTAAAGAATTCCTAATGGTGACCGTGGCTTTCGAGGAATCTATCTCTTAAGATGGTGCGAGAATGGTTGAGTGACGATCAGTTGAAGGGACAAATATTTCTTCGTATTCAACAATCTTCTACCTTCTCAGCTTGGCCTAGGTTATTGTATAATATAATTTCTTACCGAAATTAAGTAAAATAACCACATTGATTCGAAATTTCTGCTTAGGCTTAATTTTTGCAATGCCACTTATTTTGAAATCGTCATCGCAAACATTGTGCATTTTCTAAATGGAATCCTGAGCAACCCTTCCAATCTATCTATATATGCGTTTATCGATAATATTCTAGGCTTTTTTCACCTGATTACATCTCTCGCAATTGAGAAAGATCTTGAATTTCCTTTGTTAATGGCATAATACCAAATCTTCATAAATGCTATTGGGGCACAGTGGCTAGAATTCCTATGCCATCATTTAGCTAACGATAGAATTTTACCGCTTTATAACAGGGTAGGCGCTATAACAACCACTAAAGTAATTTTGCTGCTTATTTAATTTCTATCGTAAACACTTCAAAACTGTGCCTGAAATCATAAGGTCCCTTAACGACATTCTCAAGACTACACACAAATGCAATAAATCCCAATAAACTTCTTTAAGGTGCAACGGCAAGTTTCCTGCGGCAAAATGCCATCAAAATTGCATAAGAGCTTTCCTTTTAATTAACAAATGCACCTCTTATGAATCTGAGAAACACCGTCGCTGAGAGAATAGGGCAGTGCTCGAGCAGCTAATGGCTAATAAATGGGCTTTATTTGCTTTCTTTTTGAATCAGTTTACCGAAGGACACAAAATGTCCACCCGTTTTCGATAAGTCTTTGCAGCATTTTCAAGTGAATATTTTTTTTCTGTGGGAATTCAAGGCTCAGACATGACAATAGTCACTGACTACAAACCCTATGGATCGCATCTTAGCCAATTATAACAAATCACTATTACATGGTAGCCATGGAAATCGGTATGTGGTTAAAGACAGTATAAATTTTTCCTGCTGACTCGCTCTTGAGAATTACACGAACAGAACCCATGCAAATGTTTGCTTTCTAGGGAAATCTACATAAAATACTTCAATGCCCTTCATTACAAAATCCAATCAGCTTTTGTCGCGGATACTCCTTCTCCCAAAACGCTATTAATACCAGCTAATATCGCCCGAGTCACGATTTTTTCACACTTTTAAGGGATTGAGTATCTGCCACATGCAACCACCCAAAATTCTTTCTCAGGTTCAATTAATTGTTTGGACAAGAGCGCAGAAATTTAAATCTTTCTTTTCTCGCTCTCCATAACAATAATGAAAAGATTCCTCTCGATATTTCTAAAGCTATATTTAAGGTAGTTGTTTCTGTGCATTTAAATACCAATTTTGGGGTCTTACAAATGTATCAGCCCATTTGGTTGTCAGCTCCGCACTATATCTTATATGTAAGTTAAGACCTTGTTTTGCTAATCATTAGTAAAAATATCAAGTATATATCTTGGTTTCAATTGTGTATTTTGCCAGTGTAGACGCACGAATTAATTAACAAAGTCACCTAAAAGTAATAATCTATGACAGATCTCTTGTAGAGTCCCTAAGAGTTACACTTTCTTCCCTGTGATCCTGGAAGGACTATATATATATATATGTTTAGTCCATAGTAACTTTTCGGACACCTTGTACATCCTAATGAAAGATAATTTTGGAACTGTAAAAATACTTTCACTGGTTAGGACCTGTTATTTTACGTTAGTTTACATGTTAAACGTTACATTGGTCTAAAAATGATGCTCAATACGGTTAGTGGTGCGGTTAATAGAAGGCAATGAATGATACCGCCTGCTTCTTATAGCAACCTAGGGGATACCCAAGTTACCACAAGGGGAGATGAAGTTTCAGTCAATCCTTTCTAGGGTCTGATAGAAACGGTTGAATAAAACTTGATTTTCTCTAGTCGTGCCCAGGGCATCCTTCCTGCTCCTATAAGAAGCAGACGGTATCATTCATTGTCTTTTACTAACCGCAACTTCAGTTAGTGTTTTAGCAAGCAATAGAGAAATCCGAGATTTGAAATCAGCAAATTTTAAATAATAAAATCTGCATAAAATTATGCTTTTCTATTTCTTAATATTTAAATTTGTTGTTCATTTAATCATTTCCGCCTATTATTATGACAGGTTGGAATAATTTAGACGTCATACTCTGTGTATGACTCAATAGCAGCAATTCAATCTAACGTAACTGCGCGAGCCCCGATGATGGAGATGGCGTGTAATTGAATCCAGATTAGTATTGCGGTCTTTTAGGGCTTTTTTCTATATATACCTTTTCTTGGACAAATTTCAGTTAAACGCTTCTGTTTAAATACCTGAATAAAGCCAACATATCCTTAAAGAAAACTATCCTTTATTAATCAATATGTAAAATATTACCCCAGAAAATCACAATGACAAAGGAGACCCATTTTAAAGTCAACTGATTCTTCATACATCCGTGCTGTCTGCCATTACTGTTTGTTAATAATTAGGACTGACCGGAGGAAAATTAAAATTAAGATGGTAGAGATTGAAAGGTATAAGCTTCTCTTTCCACTCTCATATCTGGTAAATTGAGAGTTAAAATTATTTGCACTCAGAGCGCCCATCTCAATATTCCTATCAATTTGTTCACTAATTAATTCTTTCTCTTATGTTTAAAGCCAAAAGGTCATATAAAGAAAATATTCTTATTTATTAAATATGATGAGGAATTTCCTAAAACGAAATTCCTCTATTCCGTTTAGTAATATTTTTTATCGGAATTGAAGCTATCGAGGGGTTTGAGGTCGGCTGACTGCGGTGGTCAAAAGTAATTTTATCAGAAGATTATATTTGAACCAATCCCTGTTGCACGGCATTGGCCGTGTTAACAGGGGCACCGTCCTGCTCAAATACATAGTCTGCTTTCTTCGTGATCTTTCTCACCCAGGGCATGAGTTTCGTGTCCAAGATGTTAGTGTAATCGACCGCCGTTAGCCAGCAATCGGCCGCGAAAAATACCGGTGGCATCGTCTCGTTTTTCAAATCCACTTCGCCAAGCATTATCAGGGATGCCGGGAGCGTGATCGTGGACATATAGTGGACTATGAAGACGTCCTGTCCGTACCTTAGTATTAACTGGCTCGACCATGAAGTTTTGATTAGAAAACAATATGAATTTAAGTCATTAAGAATGCGAAACCAGCGATCCCGAATATGTTCACGTATACGGTGAGTGAGCAGAGGACTTTCTACGTACCTCAAGCTCATGCTGCTTTCCTCCTTAATGCACCAAGACAGCGTGGTCACCGCCATGATCTTCTTCTTTGCAAGCGCTGTCATTTTGACCTTTGGGCCAGTTTCAAGGCTTTTCTCATACCCAAATTGTTGGCAACTTTAGGTCTGCCTGAAAGAGGTCAATCTTTAAGGTCTTCCTCGTTTTTGAGCCTGTCTAAGCCTCTATAAACGCTTATCTGGAAGACATTGAGCCACTTGCCGATGTTGGACATGTTATGGCCCGCGCTTAGGAGAGCAGAGATCTTAATTTTTTCTACTTCCATCTCGACACACCTGCACACACTAGAAAGAGGCGTTTTAATGACGTGCTAGAAAATTAAGACTTTAAGTTTGTTCAGGGAACTTCTTTTATCACACCCAAATCATCTCGAAAGATCGAATACCGAATATGACTGAACTTTTGCAAAACCCAGTATTATGAAATCAATTTGGACGATAAAGCATAATTTTGAATAAGTAAGAAAACTTCGGCAAGAAGGAAAAACAATTTGACTCTAAATTGAGGGCGGCCTGCCTTGAGACGACTTGTGCACGAAGCGTCTACAAAGTGTCGAGAAGTCTTTTAATATTTTGCATGTTGGTGGGTTCATTTTTAACACTAATTTAAATAGAGGAAAGTAAAATTGTCTGGAAGGTAAACAATACTCCCTTTTGGTTGGTAGAGAGAGGTATGACGCGCAAAGCCATTAAACCTCTCCTATGCAAAAAAAGGAGCAGTTTCGTTACTGAGGCAGTGAAGGATTACGTATGTGTCCATGAGAGAAGTTCGTTGGTAGGGCACTAAAAGGGACTGTTAAAGGGCCTTTGTGTAAGTCTGTTAGTAAAGTTCAGAGGGCATCCGTTAAAGGGTCCTGAGAGATCCAATTCTGGGGCCCTGGGGGTCTCCGCTGATGGTGACCTGAAGGTGTTCGTTAGTGCGGCCTTGAGGTGTAGCTTCTTTTGTTATTCTGAATCTCCTTTTGTTTCTCTACGTATTTGAGGGCACCAACAAGTACTTGAAGTAGTTGGGTATTTAGAAATATTTATTTAGCTAAGTTAGAACGGCAGGAGCTCTCGCTAGCTTAGTGGATGGGGTGTTGATTTTCGAACGCTGAGGCACAAGTTGGATCACAAAAACTGCAGACAGAAAGTTTTTAAAGTCGTAACGATCTGGCTGCCTATTGGCGGATACGTTCATACTCAACCCGGCGATGGGTATGTAGCTACACACGCATCATCAGGCACATAGACGATCAGAACACCGCTATAAGTCACTTTCAGTCTTTGGAGTTTAATATACCCACTCTACTCTGTTCCCAAACCAGGGTGAAGATGTATCCATATCTACATACTACTGACCTGAACGGATGGCTCACCCCATTTTGGTGATGAGAGGTTTCACCATTGTTGGTATATGTTAAAAATAAAATAATAATAAACCCAGCCCTACACGAGGGTTGGTCGCGGAACCCAGTGGGCTCTCATTACTGACTCTCATTATTTTGATCTTTTTGTACATTTCATTATCTGGTCGGGCGATCAAATATCACTAATTCCATTCCTAGTTTGAACTGGTCACCCTGCGAAGGTGCAAAGTCTTGAAGAGCGCCATATAAAAACAGTTTATCCTTATTATTATTCTTTATAAATATTATTATTAATCTCCAAAAGGTGCGGAACAATGCTCTAAATTCAGGAACCTGACGTTATAACGAAACTTACTATTAATATCCTAATACAGGGTGACCCCCAAAACGGGCCTGCACACACTTTTTGTGATAATCCTTTATTCGTTCACTAATCGCTTTTACTTTGCAGGATATCACAGAAGCAACGCCTGTGAACAAAACTAGATGTCAATGGGAGATTCAGCAAAGAATATACTCCGTCAAGCCTTACTAAAAGACAGGCTTGTTCAACAAAGTGCAGGATACTTTCGTGCATCAGTTCGAATGTGAAAAAAAAACCAGAGCATAAATCAGGACTTGGTGGACCACTTCGAAAAAAATGGGACATTATAAAACCTCAAAGCAGCCAGTGAAAACCCTCCAAGCCATTCAGGACGCCCTTGGAAGCGTACATCTGAGTTGGTCGAAAGCGTGAGAGAATCAATTCAACAGAATCCAAAACGCTCTGTGCGAAAGCGAAGTAACTCCCTTGCTATATCCCGTAAGATTTGCAGGAGAGTGCGAGTAATGGATGTAAAGGCCTACCCATATAAAATACAGGATATGCATATCCTTACAGCCTCAGGAAAGAAACAGAGAAAGGCTATGTCAGTCAAGATACAGGAGAAGATTTAGGAGATCCTAACTTTCCTTAACCTCCTTTGGACCTCAAATGAAGCTTACACCCATCTTGAAGGAAAGGTAGAATCCAAAACATATGTCTTCTAAGGGACTTTCAGACCTTATAAATTTGCCAGGAAAGCCCTGCACTTCTCTAAGTGCAAGATATGGATTGCTATCTCATCCAGAAGTATCGTCGGACCATTCTTCTTGGAGGAATCTGGCACGACAGATGTTGAGATCCTCAAAACTTTCAAGAGTCACATGCAGACCCTATTTTGGTCGCTTATGGGGAGGTTCTGGTGCAAGCAAAATTGATCAAGCTCTCACACCTCGAACATGTCTTGGAATTGGCTAAAACAGAAACTTTAGGGGCCGTGTAATCAGCCTCAAGACTGATTTTGAGTGGACACTTTACAGCCCAGACCGTAGCCCCACAGATTTCTCTGCCTGTGACTACCTAAAAGACAGAGTGTACGCAGGGATACCTAGGATTATCACAGAACTCAAAGAAGCCACTAGACAAGTGATCAGAGCCATTATTTGGTCGGTTTGTATGGACGTCATGGACAACTTTGTGGTGAGCCTCAAGAAATGCACAGAGCTAAATGGAGGTCATCTCAAACACGTGCTGTTAAAGGAAGAAGAAAAGTCCAAAGACTCATGTTTGGTATGATGTTTTAAAACACAATAACTTAGTTATCACCAAAGTTCCATTCAATCGTTGCAGAAAATTAAGAAATGAGGCCTATCGAAATTTGGGGCCCGTTTTAGGGGTGTGACCCTGTATATTCAGATAGGTTACCTGGCGTAAACTATAAATTCACTTTTAGATAACATGATTAGATTTATATTCCAACACATATTAACTATAACGTGGCTGGCTATACCTCAATTATTTACACAAGTAAATGGTATAATTTCAAACCCGAAATGAATTCCAAGACATTCTAATATTCGATTACCCCAATAGCAAGACGTCATTTTTGTCCATTTAATGTAGAGACATAAACTTGAGTAGGTTTTTCAACCATTTTCAAAGCTTAAGGGTTTGTTTATCTACATTCAAAACATCTCGCGCTCATAGTCATTTAAAGGCGATAGGCAATACTTCACGATTGAGGTAATGGATCATCCATGAGCTTTCAGCGGTACACTTGCAACAAAGCATTAACATTTGTTCATTCCTTATTTCCTGAAAAAAGAAATTTCTACTGCAATCCCTATGGTTCCTCTCTCTTCCCCCTCCCTTCACCTCCCTTTCTACCATATCCATCTTGCCCCTTTACCTTTCCTTTCCCTGATATTCATTCTCACCTCCTCCCCTGACAGAGAGTAAGACAATGTGTTTGTGTATGCTTGTGTGTGCGTTAAGCCTGGTTGTCTTCGAAGTAGTAGAGTGGAGCACGAGTTTTAACTATGTTTTATTTCAGTTCCTACTGACTTGATCTTGCTCTCAAATGTCCTCACCCCCAACCTTTCCTTGCATTTTGTTTGCTATTCGCATTTAAATTTCTTCCTCTGATTTCGTTTTCTGTAATTGGTCTAAGTTTGACTTGCATATTTGATTTGAGTTTGCCTACTTGTAGCTCTCTTGCTTTTTAGATTTCTACGAGCTTATTTATTCCTGTTTTTGTGAGATTGCTCTGTAAATATGTCTTTTTAGAATTACCATATTTATATTTTAAATATTTGTTTCTGGGTTGTTGGGGGTATTGTCTTTTTATGTTTTGGCTGCTACCAATATATCTCATTAAGTTGTAATTTACTCATAACCAATATGTTTGTAATTATAAATGTCCTATGTGTTTTGATAATTTTGTTCTAATTTGCTTGTTACTACAAATCAAGTTTGAAGTATCTTTCTATTGGAGTAATTGTTATCCTTAAACGCCAGTCCTCCTGAAAAAGAACCCTATTTGATGTCATTTTTAATCCTTCACAAGTTTTTAAATATTCCTTTTCTTAAATCGACCTGCCCCTTGACGAAAAGTTAAGCACTGCTAAATGTTTAGTGCATAGTAGCTACTCGATGCTGTATACAATCTACGAACAACACCATTTCTGGTAAGAAGAAAGTCCTGCATCACGGAGGAATTTTTGGATCGGGTCTGGCCTCATGGATCTGAAGCTATTTAAGGTAATCTACTCTACCTCATATTCCTGCCCTCTTCTACCCACTAATGAACGTATTTTTCATCAGTAAGGAATAAAATTGAGAAAGAATGAGAAATAACTGGCCCTCTAATTACTATCAAGAAGCAGCCGTGGTACCTCAATATTAAATAATTTACGTATAAATACTTATTCCCGTCAAAAGAACTTGAAAAATATTTACGATTAATATTTAAGCTAATTTAATCGAAATGAGAAATAAAAGTTTTGAAATAAATAAATCTTACCTTAAAAGTTCAATGAGGTATTTGAGCTTTGATGAGTATCACAATTCCTCTATATTGGGGCAGATAGTTGACAAGGTAACTCTCATTTCTCTATTCATTCTGTGAAATCTTATTCTGTTTGAGATTTTATGCTGCACAATGCTGGTACATAGTTTAAAAATACTTTGAGTGTCGATAGACTTTTAATTGCGGTTTGAAATTATATCTTTGGCAATTTAGGCATTATAAAATGTTTCTTGTTCGTTCTCCTGGCATCCAGGTTGAAAACAAATGTTTTATGACATCATCGGAGTTTCTGCCCTATAAAAAACAACAGTAACATCATTTTTACGTGAGATTCATTTTCACGTTCCGTTAAGGATTAAGATCTGAAAACACACTAACTACTCTCCTTACATTTTATTATTATTATTATTTTAGCTCTTTTTATTGTGACTAAACGTACCTCGTATATTTACATCAGTCTCTTCTATCTTTCATAAATCAATAAATTATCCAATCGAAAAACTTATAGGGAGGAAGTGACTATTGGAGAAGAGAGGGATTCAATTGATACCAATCACTCTGAGAAAAGTAAAATGTCGCTTTCACCCTCCTTGGAAAGTTTTCTTCGTTTTCCAGGCTATGAGGTGTAGCGCAATCTACACTTCTATCTTTGGCTTCTTAGCGAAAATGGACAAGCAGAAGAGCCTTGTGATTCTTATAAGTAAATATGCTAATGCCTTGGAAAGTGGTCCAGGCGGCATGGTCTGATTGCTTTTCAGCTATAAATTACACTGTCTAACAATGATTTTGCTACAGAAATGAGAAACTAGTTTTCTCTTGTAGTTTTTTTTCGTAGATTACAAAAGTGACCTTCACTTTTCATGAAATGACTCCTTTTTTTGTAATCTGCACATTTATTTTTTATTAATATTAGATTATTCAGTATATAGAGGTATGAAATATTTGTTATTATTTTTTTATTTGACGAAAAGTTCAAAGATAAGTGGAAACAAAAAGCTTGTTCATCAAATGAAATTAATAAGGCCTTTTAATTCATTTCAGAGTGTGGTATTATAACAATATATTTAAAAAAATATTGAAGATTATAGATTTTTACAAAATTGCTACAATCAATTCAATAGTCATATATTTTATAATATTTATGCTTCTTTTATGGACAACATCTTGTCTGTTTCTTTGAAGGGTCCAATAGAGGTCAGCAAGCATTGCAGGACTTCATTTTCCTTTATAGCGATTTTCTATAGTAGCAATATCTTGGTGGAATCTTTCACCATGCTCATCGCGGAAGTCTGCTACATATTCTGGAAAGAAAGACAGATGGGAATGCAAAAAATGCACCTTTAGTGACATACTACATCCCAACTCATTATAAGACCTAATCAAATTCGGAAAAAGAATGTGTTAATTTTCTGATTTGTGACTTCCAAGGAGACCGTTACATACACCTTTGAAACTATGCCAGGGCTCAAATTCTGACTTGCTTATTTTTGCCTCAAACTCACTATCTACAATAATTTGTTGAATCTGAGGCCCAACAAAGATTCTTTTTTCAATTTTAGCATCACTAATCTTAGGAATTTTTTTTAAATATATGAAGGATAGCTGGTCATGCTTTAAGGCTTTCCAAAATGGTTTCATTAGACCTAATTTTAAGTGAAGTGGTGGCAAAACTATGTTTTCCTTAGGAACTAATGGTTCACGTATGACATTATGACAACCTGCTTTTGTCTCTTCTCTTTAAGTCCATTCCGAGCGAATGGTGTTACCGAGCTATAATGTCCCACTGCACAAAAAATACATGAATTTTGTGTAGCCTGACTGCAAGCCATTTGAAATGGCTACGACCTTAAATTCAGCACCAATGAAGTATTTATGTTCACTGGAATCTAAATTATCATAAGTTTCTTTCAAAACAACAAAGTGACATACTGGTATCGATGGTAGTTTATTTCCCTTATGCAGAAGCACGGCTTTACTACTATATAAAGAAGCTTCAATCAAAAGTTTCCATTTACTGGGTTTTCAATGTATATCTAATTCTTTAAAGAGACGTGGAATATTATTAAATTAACGTAAATTGTTGTCAAATGAAAATTTGTTTTGTGAATTGTTGGATCAAATGCGAAACTTAGTAATTCGCACATCTTCTGCAACTAAATTTCTTTCTTTCAGTCTCAAGGCCAGTAATTCCCTCTCTTGATTTTTTATGTTTAGATCTCTTACAAAATCATCTAGATCAAGTTGTGAGAAAGGTTTTTGAGTAATATCACCAATTTCAGGAACATAAATTTCAGTTTCTGGTTCACATGATTTCATATTTGATTCATCAAAGTTAGACAAAACAATTTATGCAGTTGGTTCAGGTACTGGAAGGTGTTTTGAGTGAGGTATATGCCGAATAGAAGCAGATCTAGGTTGAGATATACCAAAGCTGAAGCGCACTTCGTTGTTTTACCTAAAAGTATGGAAATTTATGCATAAAATTTTATTTAAAGTTATTTACATATGTGTGTTTACAATAAAGTGGTTCTAAACTTAATTAATTTTATCTTTTTAAAAAAAATATTACATTATTCTACTTCAAAATATAGGTCCAGTGGACAATAAACAATTACTTACTTTGTATGTCTAACAAACAGATAGAGCAGTCAGTGGCATGATCTTAGGGCTCTGCTATACCAATGGAATACCAAATTGAGGGCTTTTTATTTTTTCAATAGACCATTTTGCTAAAGCATTAAAGCATGTCGAGCAACAGATATGTGGTGCCCATAAGTTATCTTGGTCGCCAATTTTACATCCAAAATACAAATTATATATTTTTTCGACTAGAGAAGAAATTTTTCTTTCATATTTTTTAAATGTTACTGAACCACATATGTAGCAAAATTTATCTTGGCTATTTTTACACTGTTCTCCTGGCATTTTAATTAAAATTTTTGATTTAATTTAAAATTCTATTATTTAAATAAGCTGAAAATAAGGAATAATAAAATGAAATTCGTTAAAAACTTAAAATTTCACAAAAATATTAATTCGCAAATTACAAAAAACTGGAGTAATTTCGATAAAAATGATTTCTATTTTTGAAATCTCTACATAAAACTACATTAAAAAAAAATCTTATTTTCAACTTTCTAGTCGACAAAAAGTTAAATTTTCTTAGACAGTGTTTTACAAACTTTGAAAAAATCAATCTTATCCACGGCCAAAAATTTGATCTCAGTCAAGAATAAAATTATATAATGTATTCTTGAATTTTAGAACAAAAGTCAGAAAACAAAATCTCCTACAAATGTTCATTCAATCACTTATCCTCAAAATAATCCTACCTGCTTCTTGTTTTAACAAAACAGAGGATATATTAAACCTTTTAATATTAAAAGTAACCTGAACGTACTGCTCAAATGACTGATCCAAAGAAGGGTAGGAGAAATAAATTCTTATTCCGAATACAGGATATTTTTCAGGCTTCATGTGTCATCCTTAGCTGCACAATAGAATGTGAGTTATGCAATAAGATAAAAAATAGAGTTTAATTTGGTGTCTCAAATGATAGATAGATATGGAAACGACTTTGGTAACTATGCAATTTGCTACCGTCCAAACCTTGAGAAAAAAATTATATTTGTTGAAAGTAATGATTTCATTTCCATTAAAATTGCACAAAATATATATTATTTAATTTGCCTGGGATAGGTTCTAACTTAGATTTTATAGAGCGGTGAATTTTAAAAACGTCATGAGGAAAGTAATCTGTATTTGTTAAAAGAATGCATCTAAAACCTGAGAATAATAAGTATATAAGCAGTCAGAGAATGAAAGCAGCCCAATTTTCTCATGAATATTTGAAAGAAATTCATAAGTAAATAAGCAAGCCCTTGTTCTCTATTATTTGACTGTTACTTTGACGACACGACTTTGCCAATTTGTCGCAATATTCGGGCGAGATTTTATTCTATTATTCTCCCAATATTTGCCAGATATCTTCATAATCGGTCGGTTTATGAGCTATAAACTTCTCACACCGAATGCTCTTCAAAGGTATTCTATCGGGTTTGATTCAGGGTTTTGTGTAGACCAGTTCAGTGCATCCATATTTTCGCCATCCAAACCTACCTTATCGTCTTGTTGTGCGGCAGATATAATTGCCTTGCAAGAAAACAAGTTTACGTACCTCCGATGTTGGAATAGAGAGGATAACCTATTTCTGAGGCAGAGCTAGAAAACGGCTCACACTAGAACACTTTCAGCTCCAAATCTAACCGTTCTTTAGGTTACATGTGAGCTTCAGTAACTTCCCTGTATGACGCCTTAAATGCTGTCATCTATCTGATTGGAATAAATTAAATTGCCTTCGTAAGGGAAATACAATCTCTCACATTTTCCTTTACACACCAGGAGATGCTCAGTAGTGACAGGCAATCTAGCCGCTTTATTCTTTTATTTTGTTCATGACTGATTTCTTAGAAGAGGAGCGCGCTGGGAGCACTCTCTTTCTTAAGTAACCTGAACGAAGAAGGCGAGAAACTTCAGGCTCAATTTTTTATAAACTTGACGCGAAATGACAGCTAATGTCTTATAGTGATCCTTCATCCACCTCGGGTTGCATCGACCATCGTATGATCTTCCCTGGTAGGGGTTTGCCAAGGCTAACCCCTTTATTTCGTCAAATTGCAGGACACGGTATTCTTATAGAGTTTATTATGCATGCACTATTACATTTTGAACGATTGCAATGCTTCGAAATGTAAAATTGTCATTCCTTTACTCTTCCACTGTAGAACCTGTTCCTGAAGCATATATCGAATTTAAATCGTTTAGCTATAATAATAAATGAACGCCATACGTTGCCAATTTTAGGATTTTGTAAAGTTTAGAAAAAGTATCTAAAATAAATTAATCTAAACTAACCTAGCTTATTCTAGATTAGGTGTGTTAGATTAGGTTAAGATATGTTAGGGTAAAAAAATACTACCTATACATTATCTTCAGAAGATCCTAATATATTGATGAAAAGTGCAAGTAATATATTGTGGTAGGGTAGCCGAGATTATATATATATATATATATTTATCTATTTGTTTTATAAATTTTTAATAAACCAAATAAACTTTGACTTGAGGCGTAGGTTCGTGCCTCAGGGATCGCTTGAGGATCGTTGTCTAATAGTGCAAATCTTTATTTTTATTCTAAAACAGTGTTTTTACTAAAAAAATAGACTTTTAGGAACATAAACCTTCTCACTAAATAACATATAACAATAAAGATCTAATACACGTATAAAAAAATAGGATTACTGGGCGAGCTCCCGAGGCTCGATTCGAAATGCAATTTTACGGGGAACAATTTTAAGTTAATATCTTTGTCCTTGGCCAGACATCTAATAAACTAATTATAATGCACGGGGACATAAACAACAGGATTATTCTTGAACTAACATAAGGAAATTGAGATTAAGCGAAAGCTTAGTCCTTCTACTTATGCAGGTTAGGGCAACCTTGACCTCGTTTTGTTCCGGACGAGATGAAATCGTTGTCTTCTTTTTTTCCATCTAGTTAGGGTTTGTCTAAATCAGATAGAGTTAGATTTGCAGTCCTCAAACTGGGTAGATTGATACTCAATAATCTTGGGACTCGAACGGCTTCCTTGGTACAATCTTGTTTTTTACAAGGACGGCAAGTTCTCCTTAATTTGCAGAAAACTTTCTACCGGTGATTTTTCTGTTATCTTCTCTTCTCGAAAAATATTCTCTCAACCGGTGACTTTTATATCTGTTCTGTTAGAATGAACAAAGAGTCTTGTTTCCTCGGGTCAACCTGTTAGATACCCAAATTATTCCCACGGGAAAATGGGGAGGTGGAAGGGGTACTTGCAATGTGAGACCTCAGGTTGGTCTATCGTGCTTGGCGTCTTGTAGCTCTGAGGGAGGGTAATACAAGATCGGCAGTTTGCACTTTTGAATGGATTGTTTATAAGTACACACTCGAAAGGCCTGCCTTTTGAGCTAAGGTCAGGAATCTGTCCCCTAAAATTTGCCTTTTTGCCCCTTCTCCTATGTTACTGGAGACCATCGGAGAGGCAAAGCTAAACCCAGATGTCTTTTATTTATTATTTCCTTGGCCTCGATATATATATATATATATATATATATATATATATATATATATATATATATATATTATATATATATATATATATATATATATATATATATATATATATATATATATATATATATACTATAATATTATACGTCTACATTCCTCCACCCTTAAGATGATCCTGGGGGGTGGAATCGCCTGTGCTCTACGTCAAGAGCCCTACAAAAAGATCTTTACAAAAGCTACTCGACCGATAGTGGGAACGCTCCATTCACGCCACTCTTATTTCTTAAATTACGAAAAGAGGCAAATAAGATTTGGGAATCGGTAGGCCAAAACAGAGGAAGGGGATTGCTGTTTGTGACGGGGTTAGGACAAGTTATGACAAGTCAGGACCTGTAGCCGCACACTTGTGCCTCGTCTATTTAAGAAGCAGTAGCTGATCGCAGATCGTCAGTCACAAATTTTTCAACAAGGGATAAGGTTGAGCACCGCGCAGTGATCACATTTTTGACTAAGGAAGGCAAAAATGCAAAAGAGATCTATGAAGGCATGGTTGCAGTGTACACCGACACCGAGCCTTCCTATGTAACCATTGCTCGCTGGAATAGGGAGTTCCGCCATGGTCGTGAGTCCCTTAAAGATGACCTCCGTGAAGGACGCCCTTCAGATGTGACCAACGAGGACAATGTGGCCTGTATGGAGAGGAGGATCCTCGAAAACTGACGGGTGAAGGTCGAAGAAATCGAGCGAGAACTTGGAATATCACATGGAAGTGTTATCAACATCATCCACGACAATTTAGCTATGACCAAGATCTCTCTGCCCGTTGGTTCCCTAGAAACCTCAAGCCCCATGATCGACTTCAACGTCGTAAAGTTCGGAGAAGCTGCTGCTCCTGTACATTCAAGGCCCGGCGGGATTCGAGTCACGCATAGTGACAGGTGATGAAACTTGGGTCCATCACTGGGATCCCGAGACCAAGCTCAAATGCATGGCCTGGAAGCACTGGGGCTCTCCGACCCCCATCAA
Source organism: Ceratothoa steindachneri (assembly GCA_963969495.1). Lineage (NCBI taxonomy): Eukaryota > Metazoa > Arthropoda > Malacostraca > Isopoda > Cymothoidae > Ceratothoa > Ceratothoa steindachneri. The sequence goes on along the minus strand of OZ018324.1, from coordinate 32,129,595 downwards.
CTTCCGGAGCCAACCCTCAGCCAGAAAGATCATGGCCACCATCTTCTAGGATTCTGAGAGAGTGTTGAAGGTGGAATATGCGCTCGTGGAAGGAGCATCACAGGCCAATATTACGCCGATGAACTGGCTGGGTTGAAGAAGTGCATCCGTCAGAAGTGGCGCGGCAAGTTGATACGCGGTGTCCTGCTCCCCACGACAATGCCCCTCTCCACAAGGCGAGAGTTGCACAAGCTGCCCTGCTTGAGTGCGGATTCGAGGAGCTCAACCATTCCCCCTACAGTGTTGATCTGGCCCCTAGCGACTACTTTTTATTCCGCCACTTCAAGGCTGCACTGCGTGGACGCCGGTTTGAGAACGATGAAGATGTCCAGCTTGCCGTCCAGGAGTGGATTGAACAGCAGTCGGGAGATTTCTGATTGTCGCGAATTCGAAGGCTCAGGGACAAGTGGCGCAAGTGCATTGAAGTCAAGGGTAGTTATATTGAAAAATAATACAACTCTTTTCCTTATATCTCGTTTCCTTATATCCAAATTGCAAAACATATTGACCGCTCCTCGTATGTTCACCGTGCGCCTAATTAACACTTATCGTAACCGATTCTACGAAATACACAAAAAAAACTACAACATTAGAGATACACTTATACGTACAAAAATAAACCAAAAAGAAAAAATTTCTATCTACACACACAAAAACTTACTGTATGTAAACTATATTAACCTGGTATTACATTTTTGCTAATACTTTTAGTACTCCAGTAGCATACGCTGTTTCCCACACCGTGAGTTTTCGACTGTCATAAGCTATGTGGAATGAATTTTCGGTAGCATTGGGTGGTTCATACGAACGAACGTACTTGTTTTTTGGTTCGGGGTAGCGGCATCTTTATTAGGGTCACTACCCAATACTGTTGTGTGGATAGACCGTTTTTCACAATATTGACTCCTAGCTCAGAGATGACCTCATCAGCAAATGGGTATTAAGAAGTTCCCACATTGGGAACGCGTTCGCCGAGTCGCCTAAGGATGGCCCTACAGGGATGTAAGAGACCTCCCCGTATAGGGGTAGTCACGTACAGGTGGCCAGGTTAGAGAGATGCCTCCTTCCAAACACATGCCCATTTTCTTGCTTCTCCTTCTCCTTTAATCTTTATTTGTCTATTTACTATTGAATTTTCCTCTCTCAAATAGGGTTGATCTTTATCAGGACCAGGAGATTGATCTTCCTGAAATTCTTGTTTGATCTCTTCTTTCATTAAACTCTCTTTAAAACCGTCATTTTCATGAAAATAGCTTGGTACTCCCGTTTTAATCAATGAATTTGACGTTGAGTTTTCGGTCACCATCTTTGTCTTCTGAGAATTATTTTCTTCGGGGTTTTGCTCTGGCAGCGATTCTGCACTTTTATTTTAATCTTGTGAAGATTTCTCAGTGAGAACTTTTTCTTGAAAAGTTTCTGTGATTGTCCTTTGATCAGGAGGAACTTTGTTGGTTACAGCTAGGCGTATGCGTTACTCTTCTTATATTTATTATTCTTTCTTTTTCTCCATTCTCTTTCTTTGCTACCTTTCCCTCCGGGGGCATGAGGGTCAGCACCACACCCGTCGCCGTATTGAAGACTCGTGAACATATCGCTTCGTCCACATGTTTCTCAGGCAAAAACAAATTTGTCGAGACCGTGTTTCTCTCATTTATGGGCATTTGGATGACTACTAGTTGAGCTATCGAATTTGGGGAGAGCTGCACGCTTTGGTCTATTAATACAGAGCAGAATCTAATAGGCGCTGCTACTACGTCGATCCAGCCAGAAAAATACTTCAACTGTATGTGGCATCGGACGATAGAGAACTTGGTGGGTCTACCCAGGAAATCCTGGACGACCACGAACTTCTGGTGATTAAAGCTGATAGGGGAAAGCAATTTGTTTGATACAACGATACAGTTACACCCCGTATCGGGTAACACGGTTGAGACTTGGCGACTATTTGCGGCTCCAGTCTCGAATTTTAGTCCTTCGGGGGAATATTTGCTGTATGCAAAATTCAACTGCTGTTCAGGGGAATTCCATGTGGTCAAAGGAGGTGAGAGATTCGAAGGTTGTCCTGATTCCAACGTTGCCGTCAGGTTATGTACCTGCTATGTCGAGGGCGACTTAAGCCTCGAGTTTTGGGGGCAATTATAGCTAAGGTGGCCTTGGGTGCCACAACTAGAGCAGGTTATGGGGTTTCTGGCGTTTACGGCGTTCCTGACGAAATTAGGGGAGTTATTTTGTGGGGGTTTCTGGGGATAACCCCCTTTCTTTGGGATAAAGGGTTTCTGATGATACCCCCCTTGTTTGGGGAACGAGGGCTTGTTTTGATTACACTCTCTGGGATATAAACTATGGTTTGACGAATGCAAGTCGGCTTCTGACACACACTCATCGAAGGACTCTGCTCTCCTGTCCTTGACAAAGGCCATTAATTCTGGAGGCAGCGTGCATAATAGCTGGTCCTTCAGTATGAAGTCGATGAGCGAGTCGAAATCATTTCTCACTCTGGCTGACTCTAACCAAAATTGGAGGTGTCTCCTGAGAATAAAACCAAATTGTCGGTAGGTTTGTCCGGGCTGAATCCTAGCCCTGCCTTCAATTTTATCCTATAGTCTTCAGGATTAAGGTTAATGTCTGCCAGTAGTTCTGCTTTTAGGGTAGAATAGTCTATCGTCGCATCAGACGGTAGAGACACGAATATGTCTCTTACTCTGGTACTGAGTAGAGGGAGTAGTCTGGCGATAGCGTCTGTTTCGATATCCCAGTGATTCACTTAAAAAAAAACATCGACTTGCGAGAAGTACTCATATAAGTCGTATTCGTCCTTGTACGCTTGGCAGTTAGTTTCATAGTTGGGAACTGCGATGTCCCAGTCCTGGACCCAACAGACTGCACTTCCACTTGGTCCTTCCTCAATGCTCTCTCGTGTTCTCGTATCTTTTCCCCTCTCTTTTGCTTCATCTTTATCTTTCTCTCTTCTGCCTGCCTTTGAGCTTCTTCTCTCCTTATTTCCCTTTCCGTCCTTTCTTTATATTGGACGTATGCAAGGAGTTCTTTGTCCTTTAGTCCCAAGGTTTGACCTTGTTTATAAAATAATTCAAATGAAGACATATTGGCTATGTTCGTCGAAACCTCACCGCTGTAACGAACGTTACGTATGCAACATGGAGTCCCTTAACCTTTCCTAATCTAACCTTACCTTTTTCTAAACCTCTTGATTGGATTATTCATATCCAAATACACGACAACACACTACACAACACTCTTTGTTGAGTTATAATTCCTACCTTCGTAACTATACTTGACTGAATCTTTAAGACTTGTTTGAAGTTTCCTTATTTAAATTTTCCTCAACGGGTTGGCAATTATTTGTTATGGGTAAGGGTTTTTTTTTACTCTAATCTTAAATTTGGGTTCTTATGACTTAACCGCAATAACCAGACACCACTTAAATATGTCGTAGTTTAGCCGAGATTATATATATATATATATATATTTATTTTTTTAATTAATTTTTAATAAACCAAATAAACTGTGATTTGAGGAGTAGGTTCGTGCCTCAGAGATCACTTGCTGATCGTTCTCTAAGAGTGCTAATCTTCAATTTCATTCTTGGTAACGAATAATAGTGGAGTCTTTCTTGACTTTATCAAACATTGCCACTTCAACTCGTTCAAGGATAATAAAAACAGTGCTTTCACTAAAAAAATTAGACTTTAATGAACATAAACCTTCTCACTAAATAACATAAAAAAAATCAAGATCTAATACACGTCTAAAAAAAATGGGATTACTGGGGGAGCTCAAGATGCTCGATTCGAGATTGAATTTTAAAGGGGAACAATTTTTAGTGAATATCTTTGTCATTCTCCAGACATCCAATAAACTAATTATTATGCACTTGGACATAAAAACAGGATTATTCTTTACTTACATAAGGTAATGGAGATTAAATACCCAAGAGTAGTTAGACTATCTTCGGAGATTTTGTTCCGGATAAGCGTAGCTCGAGTAGTTGGTGGTTTTCTCAATAAATGACGTTCATCGACCTGCCTGTCGATTTGATGGATGACGTCACGAGGGATCTGCTTTCATGGATGCTCAGGCGAAAGCTTAGTCCTTCTACTTATAGCCAGTTGGGGCGAACTTGACCTCGTTTTCTTCCGGATGAGATGAAATCGTTGTCTTGATTTTTTATATCTAGTTTGGGTTTGTTACAAGAAGGTAACAAGGAAAGAAAGTACCCTAGGAGACCTTACGGTTCATTCAAAGAGGGTACCTTTGGACTAGCAATCGAGCGGGCACATGGCTGCTCAATTATTTTGCGTCCCTAAACGGCCACTTTTCAAGACTTTGTCTAGTCTTGACTTGAACTGGTCAACAGATTCACTGTTGACAACTTCCACTGGAAGTGCGTTAAACTTACCGCAGATACTGTAGGTGAAAAAATTTCCACACAGATTGCGGTTGTATTGCTTCAGTTCAAGTTTGAAGCCGTGATTGCGCGTTCTGTTCTCACTCAGTGTGAAAATATCCCGGTCGTCAACATTGTCGAACCCTCGAAGTATTTTGAAAACTTCGATGAGCTGACCACGCAGTCCTCGGGTCAACCTGTTATATATCCAAATTACTCCCGCAGGGTAATGGGGAGGTTGAGGGGGCACTCGCATGGTAAGAACTCAGGTTGGTCTTCCGCACTTGGCGTCTTGATCTCTGAGAGAGGGTAATACGAGATCGACACTTTGCATTTTTGAATGGATTGTATATAAATAAACCTTCGAAGGGCCTGCCTTTTGACCTGAGGTCAGGAATCTGTCTCGTAAAATTTACCATTTTGTCCGTTTTACTATGTTACCGGAGACCATCGGAGGGGCAAAGCTAAACCCAGATGGCTTTTGTTATTATTTCCTTGGCCTCGATACTTATATATATATATATATATATATACTAAACTCCTATACCTCTACATATATTATCGTTCTTTATTTTCGGGGGGCCTTCTTTCTTTAAATCTATATTACTTACTTCCTAAGTTTTTTTAACCGCTCTTCTGTGAAATGAAAATTTGGTAATTTTCAGAGACAAATTTTAAATAATATTCTGTACAATTTTTATGAAAATTAAATGAGTATTTTCAAGAAATTTGTGGATTTTGGTATTTTTGGAGGGGGAGGCTAGTGCAGCTGCCATCTATCTAAGGAAACCGTAAACTTCCTCCGTTAGGAATAATCCTGCAATTTCCAAAATATACTTTTTAAGATGGAAAAGAAATCATTTACAGCTGCTTTTTCATTTGCATTCCGATATTTTTATTAAAGCGCTACACAAATATAACTTCTGCCTATGCTTTTTTATGATTTTAGAAAAACATCAATAAATACATAGAGCATTGTATCTATTTCTAGGATGTTGATCGTAAAATTTGGCCGGTTTGCCCAATATATAATATGAGGCCTTGCGAGCTAGAGAGTTGACCACGCTATTTCTTGATTTATTTTAGTTCCTGCTGAAAAATCAGCGAAAATTCATTTCCTGTCATTCTTTAAAAAGATTCCCGCAAAATTGGGCCTTCGGCTAGTCTACTCTGACTGAATGTAATCCATTGTGAGATACGACGATGATATGCAAGAGAAGCGAGCGTCGTTATCCATTAGCAACGCTTTTTCCACTTCCCTTATTCACTTGGTAATCACAAACACAATTACCGCCAAAAGGTAAAACGCATTAACTAAAGAATCCTTGTTTTAAGAAAATCAATATTTAAGATTTCAGTGCAGTTAATTTACCTTACCATTTGAAATCTCGGTATGATGACAATTGAGATGGTAACCACCGAAATAGGTATGTTTGTCTCATTCTACTGAATCTACAGATATCAAATTTGCTAAAATCGCATTTTGGGAGTTAATGCGTTCTGCCTTATGGCGGCAGACATGCTCAGCTAGTTTTAAAGTGGCCGTGTTCTAATGTAAACAAAGTAATATTAAATACATTTTTATTAATTTACTCCTTTTTTAATTAATAATCAGCTCTAAATTCAGTGAAAGTGAAAATGAACATTCAGTGGTGACAAGTAAAACGTAGATAGCATAGCAAAAAGGAATAAAGACTAAAAAGAAATGTGTGTATTGAGGCTTATGTAAGTCGTTCCACAAAGAAGCACGTTCCTGCTCGTAGAATTTGCAACGAATGTACATGTATAAATATAGGCTTTTGTGTTATAAGGAGTCAAAATTTGCAGAAAGTTGTTTGATAATTTCAAGGCTTTAGCAGATTATAATAAGACATGTGCCACAATGTGAGGTTAAGGGGAATTTGGTGAAGGAGAGAGAGATTCGTGTTAAGAAAATGATGAAATAAATACACAGTGGTGCTTAAGAACAGAACTATGGAAGTTTGTCGATCGGTATTTCTTAACATATATAAGGAAAGTGACAAGCGGGAACGTGATGGTTTAAAAAGGCACAAAAACAGGTATAGTAGTTGGTGACATACGATGGAAACATGAATAAAGTAATAGAATAAAAGAAAGTATAACGTGACAACATTGAAGCCTGAAGACTAGAATTTTCCATTATTTAGGGGGAAAAAATGCCCTACAGAATTCATCTTGTCTTAGTAAAGGCTGACCCAAAGCGAAACCCAAATTTCGATAGACCTCATTTCTTAATTTTCTGCAAAGATTAAATGAAACTTTGATGATAACTATGTTATTGTATTTTAAAACATGATATCGAAACATTAGAGTATTTGGACTTTTCTTCTTTATTTTAGAGCTCGTGTCGAGATTCCTCTCATTTAGCTCTGTGCATTTCTCAAGGCACAGCACAAATTTCTCCATGATGTCCTAACAAATCGACCGACTAATGGCTCTGATCTCCTCACTGATGGCTTCCTTGAGTTTCCTGATAATCCTGGGTATCTCTGCGTACACTAGGTCTTCAAGGTAGCCCCAGGGTAAGAAATCTACGGAGCTACGGTCTGGGCTGGGAAGTACCCACACAAAATCAGTGTTGAGACTGATCGTACGTCTACCAAAGTTCTATTGCAGCCAATCTCGGGACTGATTTGATGTGTGAGAGTTTGCTCTATCTTGCTGGAACCAGAGCTCCCTCATAAGGGACGGGAACAGGGTCTGAAGGTCCCTTTTGAAAATTTTGAGAACCTCAACATACCCGTCCTTGGTGAGCGAGTTGCGTTCCGCTCTCGCTCTGTGCGTGGACACCGCTTATGGTCCTGACGATGTCTCACTGTAAGATCTAGTTCTTAATCATTTGGCTTTCTTTGAAACACAGATGACAAAACCACTCAAATTAGGTTTTGAAGCATGTCATGTGGGATATCGTGGCACATTGGGGTGTCCTGACATGAAGCCTATGCCTGTGGTGCACTTATCGAATATACTATGATCAACCAAACAGTTCAAGGCCTGTCACTGTCGCGCCATATTCCGCGAAAAGAATGATCTAATTATGCCTCTGGTTGAGGTTGCAGTCCATACCGTGCACCTAGGGGCTTGGTGGCTTCGTTATTAGGTCTGGACGATCCCCCAGATGATATTTGTCTTTGAGTTCACCCTTACCTCAAGATGGAAGTGAGCTTTATCTGAGGTCCAAAGGAGGTTAAGAAAAGTTGGGGTCCTGACTGCCATAGCTTTTTTCTGCTTTTTCCCTGAAGCTGTAAGGGTCTGTTTCGTCTCTATTCTGCATGGGTAGGCCTTTATATCCATTACTAGCACTCTAATGCTAGTCTCACGGGATATACTGAAGTAGTGACTTCGCTTGCGCACAGAGCGTTTTAACCTCTACCAAACTGACTCTCTTACGCCTTCGACCAGGTCAGCTGTACGCTTCCTGGGGCGTGCTGAATGGCTTGAACCGTGTCACTGTCTGTATTGTACTTCTCTGCTGTCCAATATTTCTTGAAGTGGGCCACCCACTCCTGAATTCTGCTCTTGGAGGGTCTTTTACGCATTCTTTTACTGATGCACGAAAGTCTCCTGCAATTTGTTAAACGAGCCTGTCTTCTAGTAATGTTAGACGCAATATATTCTTTGATGGAGCTCACCTTGATATCTAGTTGTGGTCAGAGACGTTGCCTCTGTCATGCCCTTCAAAGTAAGACTGAGTAGTGAATGAATGAAGGATATATCACAAAAGGTTTGTGAAGGCCCGTTCTTTGGGGTTTCCCCTGTATTATGAAGATATTTTGGACGTAAATAATGAGCTAGAGCTAAGCGTAGCAAAGGGCTATTAGAGGATTTTTTTAACATTAATTTTAACATTGGTTTTGAACCTCTTAAAAATGATACGTGTAGTTATTTTGACATTGCGAATGTGGAAGTTTGTGCACTCGATCCCGAGAAAGATGCAGAAAGAATTAAGCAGCAAAAGCTGGGAAAGAGATTTTGAAAAATTATGTTCGTAAAAAATACTGTGATGTTGCAGTTATAGGCATAGAACTAAACAATCTTTATCAATCTCTAAATGAGTATTGGTGTTTAATATTATGGAGCTATAATATTGGAATTCATGATGCAAATAATGATCGGGGTTTTATGTGTTTTGAATGAGATTCACGCCAAATGAAGGTCATGTGAAGTGGCCAGCTGTGTACAACATGATATTTAATATATTTTGACCGCAAGTGTTAAGCATTTAGTAACGTTCAAAATAACTGTAGCAGAGAGAAGAAAAAAATCAACCTAATACTTTGTTACCTACGGCATTAGCAGAGTTGACGATTAATCTCAAAAAATCACTATTTTATGATTGCAGGGCAACATATAATTCTAGGTGTTTACAACTGATCATTATGCTGCCCTGATAAGAAAGCAAGAAGGAATTCTTTTACAGTAATTCAGATGAAACCTCAGTGGGTTCTTGAGTTTGATGTTTTGCAAAGTAAAATAATCAAAATCCAGTACAACAACGTCAGGGTTTAAAGATCCAAGAATTTCCTGCGTATATAAGGAGTACATGATAGAATTTAAAATTGATCCTGTGTACATTTCAACCTTAGTGAATTCAAATTTTATCAGGTTTCAAAAGAGATGAAAGCAAAGTTATAATCATTCAGAGTTCTATTTGCTTTAAATATCCCTGATAGCAAAATATAATGGCACTGTGCGAGTGCCATCCTCCCGCCCTAGAAACGATTTAGAAAATTTTAGGTTAGTATCTGAATGCATATATTAAGTTTTTCACCAACATTTTTAGAAGCCAAGTGTGGTTATGCTCGGGGAAGAGGATCTTAGAGTCGAGTTTGATCTGACTCCAAAGGGTTCTTTAGGGTATTCTGTTTGTAGTGTGGGTTCGAATGGTAACCTGGTTATTGCTTAGCAGAAGGAAGGACTCGAAAAAAAAGGCGGATTTGATGGCTTTAATCTCGGCTTCAAAAGCGAAATATTTGAGTTTTCAATAGTTCATTTGTGCATTCACGCATATGGGATGACTATTAATGTTAATGTTCCCAGTTTCTTTTAAGTCTCTTTCTGCGTTAGATTGAGGACGAGAAACGGAATCGTGAGGCTAGTAATGTACAAATCAAAATGAGAATAATGAAGAATAGTTACGAGAATGTTTCAGTTGGTCTATTTATACCAACTCCAATTAAGGGGCGTGACTTCTCTTCTCTTAATCTGGACGCGGGGTGGAGCATATATGGTCAAATGTATGTGCTTGTGTTCTCTACATAGACTACTGGGCGGAGTCAAAGGGTGTGTTCATGTTCAGTGCAGGCAAGTGTGCAACAATAGAGCATTTTTGACTTTGGACTCATGACCGGGTTTATCAAGCCGACATCCATAGCAAGATTAAATTTGTCGTTTTATAAGTTCATGTAAGCTTTGGCTAGTCAGATCATACTCCGTTCCATTTCTGTCCAGCTGTTTTCCACTGCTTTTGTTATCTGTATTCAGACATTCGGCTCACATCTGTTTCCTAATGTGTGCATGTTTCTCCATTTGCGTGAAAACCCCAACGATTTCACTTGCCTCATTACAACATATTCTATTTTGCATTGATACATATTGCGATTTAACATTATTTACGAGGTTTTGCTTTATTAAATATTATTTCATTGTTACAACTTGGCATATTAATTCAGTGTTCGATTTATGTGCTCAATTTCTAGATTTTAATAGGGCCAATGGGCCAACGGGGCTCTACTCTACTTTGCAATTAGGCGCTACAGGACTTGCCATTGAAAATACGGAGTATAAAAAGAGAGGTTCAAAATTGTTAGATTATTAACATGGCTTTGCTAAATATATATATATATATATATATATATATATATATATATATATATATAATTTAGTTGCTGCTAACCAGTCTGATCACAATTTCACGGCAAAGTTAAGGACATAGAGGAGGCTCAGTTACATGTTATTCATTTGGTTTTAAGGAACAACGTTTCGGGTGTATAACCTATCTTTAGGTTTTAAAATCATAAAACATGAAAGTACAGTTAGATATGATTTAATTTTTGTTGTCAGTAAACTTATTATGAACTCAGAAATTCTGTTAAAACTAGAAGTTTAAATATTTTCATAGGAAAAGGGCATTAAATTTTTAAAGGCTAAAGTAATGGAATTTCATTAAACTAGAAAAACTAAGACGAGTAAAAATATAAAACCCCCAAATTATGATTAAATCTAACATTATAAAAAAGGAATTAAGATCTTATTAAGAATATAATATGCTAAAGTAAAATATCCATATGGTAAAAAATGACGATATAAAATACAAAAAGTTAAGAAAACTAAGAAGGACTAGAGCAAATTTAAACTTGCAATATTAAAAATAATCAAGTTAAGACCATGTAGATAAATCAAAAATTAAAAATAAACTCAAGGATTTAAAAGGCAAGAGTATCAATGTATCAATCTAATATAACCACTAATGAAACGAAAAAAATAAAAAACAACAAAAGTAAAGAATTAAAGTATAATATTGCTTACCGATGAAGTTCAGGTGAAATAAGAAGGTGAAGAAATTATAATGGGAGTGGCTTGAAGAAGGATTGGATTTTGAATATTTGGTTGTGGAGTGAGGTAATAATAATTACAAAAGAAGAAAGGGAACAACGGTATTATCTATGTTGAGTGGAGGAGAATTTGTTTCTATCACTAGGGATCGCAAAATTCTTAGACTTTATCTATTGTTATTGCTACCATTTATTTTAAAATTATCGATGGAACATTCTGTCTTGCATTGTATGTATAATGTGATTTCTAATTACAGAAGCTTCCTTAGACAATTTTTTTCCAGTGCCATGGCTTATTCTCAAGTGAGAATAAAACCTCTCTTTAAATGAGCGAACCGTACTACCAATATAGGTTCCTTGCAAACAACAAGGACAAGTAAAGCGTACACAACAGGGCTGCTCATTTCAAGAGGAAGTTTGTCTTTTGACGAGAAGAAACTTCCGATGGAAAGTTTGTGGCCTGAAGTGATTTTGAATTTGGTATGAAAGAAGTATTTTTTGAGTAATTTGTCTTTTGTCTTTGGGAAATGGGTTAATAGAATAGTGGGGTTTGGGGATAGTGGTGAAATAAGGAAGTCTGAGGGTTGCAAGATTTGCAGAGATGCCTGGAGATCAGGATAATCTCTTTGATTGTTTGTTTTGTTTGTTTTATTATTATTGTTTTTATAAATGTATATATATATGTAGACAAGTATGTATGCATATATATAATATTATTATAAGGTGTTCAAACCTTTGGATTTTGGTACTATTTTTGCTTATTTAATATTAACTTGACGTGTAGTTTGGCTGTTTTGATTAATTTTATGTTGTTTTTTTGTTTCTTCATCAATTCCTACGTGTGTCTTATTTGGTTTTATAACTCTTTAGATATATTCATCTTTGGTTGTTTAGTATTTGTATTTTGTGTGTTCTTTGTTTAGTATTTACCTATTTTCTTCAATTTATTTTTTCTTCGTTTTCTTCACTAGATTGTTTTCATCTTCCTTGGTCTTGAGGTAAAGTCGGTTTGGTTCGTCATTATCGGTTGCTTTTAAAATCGGTTTTGGTCGATAGTTTATTCCTATGCAAAAAATAGGACAATTGCGTCTCAAGCTTGCTGACGCTGTTTGGGAATCTTGTGTTTTCTGGGATAAGTGCTCTAATTTCCTCGTTGCTATACATTGTATTTTTCTCTTTCATATTTGACGCTCTTTCCTTTAAGATCATATTGAGCGGTTTGATGTCTACCGCTCTGTGCAGATCCACTTACTGCCTCATTTCCTTCCTTCGTGTATTGGTAATAAGATACATACACTTATTTTGCATCTTCTGTAACTCTTTTTGTGCTGTTTTAGAGGATTCGAACAGAGATGCAGAGGGATAGATGAGAGTGGGTCTAACTAGTGTCAGATACAGTTTCTTTTTGTTTTTTTAGCTAAGGTTTCTGTAACTGTAGAGGGTTCGGACTGCTTGAGCAATCTTTTCCGTGGTGAAATTTATTGCAATCTCGGTGCTTCCCTACTTTCTGAAGGCGTATTGCTGTTCATTGTAGAGCGAATTCTCCTCCAAGTGTTTGATGAGTCTTCTCTTCAGTATTTTCTCTAATAGTATCCCCAATTTCCAGAACGGATATTGGGCAATATTTCTCCTTCCTCGTAGTTGGTTTTCCAGGTTTGTCAATAAAGATCATTTTTGCCGTTTTGTATGTGTACGGAAAGTAGTTTACATTTAGGCAGGCATTATAGATGTTGAGTAAACCTTCCCACACGCATCTCGGTGCTTTGACGAAGTTTAACTTTGTCAAGCCTGACCGTCCTGGAGATTTTTGCTTAAATGACTGGAGCGCGCTTTCTAGTTCTTCTAGCCGTACTCTTTCTTCTTATCCTTCCTGCCTGTTCACTTGGTGGTTAGGATGCGTCATCTTAATTATCTCATTCTTTTCGTATATAATTTGATTTTAAAAATCTATGTCAAAGTTTTTATTTTCTTTTTCAGTGATTCTAAAAATCTGTTCTTAGTATTACCTGAGAATCTCCTCCATTTCATTCTCCTCTGATTTAATTTCACCTTGGTCGTCTTCTAATTCCATCTTTTTCTTCTGGGGCTTTACTTTCATTCTCCTGATTTTCGCCCAGAATTCTTTGGTTGTTGCTCCGCTATCTATTTCTTTGATAGCTTCATTCTATTTTGCCCCTTGTTGTTGTAAACTTAGAATTTTTAGTTCTTCCTTTATATGTCTCATACGGAATATTATATCACGGGATGTTCCCGTGTTAATGCTCACCTAATACAATCCATTCAGTTCACGGTGTAAACCTTTTATTCGATCGGTCCATTAGTATGTTGAGATCGTTTTTTATTTACTTTTGGGGATCAACTCTCTGTCAGCCTCGATAATCTGGGTCTCTAGGCGCTCTATTACTTCGTCAATTTCCTAGAGCGTTGCTTCGTCGAGGTTCGCTGGGATGTAATTTCTTAGCATTCACTCGTAATTATCCTAATTCCCCCTGCTGTAATTCTTCCTTGTATGCGATGGAACCATTATAGCGTTAATGTTGATAAGGAGAGTAAACCCTATATGGTCGCTACAACGTATCACTTCAGGGCTTATGTTATAGTTAAAGAGTAAGAGGAAGTTGGCCAAACAGATGTCCGGGTTGGTGGCTCACATTTCCTTGATAAAGGTCGGAAAGTTGGTGCCATATTCAGGAGAGTATTCACGCATCTGCCTATACCTTTGCTCGAGTATACCAGGACTCGGCACATCGAGCTCGAGCTCTCTATGATCCATTCTAAGTCGAAAGGCCCTAATTCAGCTTCCAGCAATTTGGAAGACAAGAAAAAGACCACGACAAATGGGAAACTTAAGATAAGGGATTTAACCCAAAGCGATTCGTTTATCGAAATAACCACGCCTTTCTGGTTTCAGAGGCAAGCTGCCTTGCGAACAAAGCGTAAAATTAAAGATATTCAGGACTAGGAAAATGAACTTAAGATCAGACACTCCCCCTTTCAAACGTGCGCCACCCCCTTTCAAATGCGCGTCATCTTTCAAACGCGCGCTCCTCTTTCAAACGTGCGCCTCACATCCAAACGCCCTCTCTTTCAAAGGTGCACCCCCCATTCAAACACTCGTCCCACCGGTCAAACGTGCAGCCCCCTTTCAAATGCTTGCTCTAATTTCAAACGCGCCCCCCTTTCAAACGCTCACTCCCCTTTCAAATGTTTACTCCCCTTTCAAATGCGCATTCCTCTTTCAAATACTTCGAAGCAATTACTCTCCAATGCTTTTATAAATTTCAAAAACATTGACAGTTTCAAAATTTCTTCTGTGTGTGGGAAGGATGTAAGAAAAATTGAACTTCATTCGCCCGCCATCACACTCACACACGTGTACTGAGCTTATTGCCCCCAAACTTCTTAGGACGCAGGAGAATGGAGCTTTCCCTCTCCCTCCCCCAGGTCCTTGCCAGCTGCGAGATGGTCCAAGACACAATTGTGCTCGATCTTGCTTCGCAAACATTTCCCTCCTCAAAATTCCGTTTCTCCCCTTCTAATAACGCTCCGGTGGTTTTCGATGGTAAGGTCTCAATTCCGAAGCAACTCAAGGTAAGTACACAATTTCTAATTTCCTGGTGGATGGAACAAGTCCGCAAATTTTACTCATCTCTCCATCCTTTCTTTTAAACTGTAAAATAACGAGGGTTCTCTGAGCTTAGATCGATTAGAGAATCTCTCCTGAAAAGAACACCTTTATCTTATCCAATATCTTACTCGCATTTATCGGTTTCTCTTTTCCTTGGCCTAAAACCACTCCACTGTTTGTTTAGAACCCTAATACGTTGGTTTCGCTCCTTTTAGGCATGGCGTTGGGACTAACACTGGTTTCGCAAATAAATTAATCCGATCACTTTAGATTCTTTCCTGCATTTAGAGGTAGGTTACTACTGCTTTGGAAATATATATATATATATATATATATATATATATATATATATATATATATATATATATATATATATATTTATATATATACAATATATATATATATATATATATATATATATATATATATATATATATATATATATATATATATAAGGTAATGGCTTCGCCACTCCTCCATACGGAGGTGGCTAGGCTTTGCTACTAAGATTACAATTTAAAATCTTATAAAAGGAGCCATGGTTAAGTTTTAGAAATTTTATGAACATCACCATTATGTTTTTTGATATTATAAAAAAATTATTAAAAATAACTTTGATAAAAAAACATGAGTCATAACCAAACTGGGATGAAATTATTATTCAAATAATCAAAAAAATCCCCCTCTTAAATATAGAGTTAGTGATGATGATGATGATGATGATATTGGTGTATGTTAAGAGCAGCTGTCTATCTACACATGTTTTGTTAAAGACCAGCTTGTATTTTGATTTTATCAATTTTATTTTGCAAAGTTACAACCTGCGAATGCAGTTTTTTTATCTGGTCGGAGATTAAAGATCATTTGAGGAATATCCATTTTTGGCAGGTCCTGCAGCCACACGCTCCTGCCTCGTCTATTTAAGAAGCAGTAGCTGATCGCAGATTGTCAGTCACAAATGTTTCAACAATGGAGAAGGTTCAGCACCGCGCAGTAAACAAATTTTTTATCAAGGAAGGCAAGAATGCAAGAGAGATCAAGGAACGCATGGATGCAGTGTGCACCGACACCGACCCTTCCTATGCAACCATTGCTCGCTAGAATAAGGAGTTCCGCCATGGTCGTGAGTCCTTTGAAGATGACCTCCGTCCAGGACGTCCGTCAGACCTGACCAATGAGGACATTGTGGCCCGTGTGGAGAGGATGGTCCTCGAAAACCGACGGGTGAAGGTCGAAGAAATCGAGCAAGAACTTGGAATATCCCATGGAAGTGTTAACAAAATCATCCAGGACAATTTGGGCATGAAGGTCTCTGCCCATTGGGTCCCTAAAAACTCATGCCCTATGATCGACTTCAAAGTCGTCAAAGTCCACAAGGCCAGAGTTGCACAAGCTGCCCTGCGCGAGTGCGGATTCGAGAAGCTCAACCATCCCCCCTACAGTCCAGATCTGGCCCCTAGCGACTACTTTTTATTCCGCCACCTCAAGGCTACACTGCGTGGATGCCGGTTTGGGGACGATGAAGATGTTCAGCTCGCCGTCCAGGAGTGGATTGAACAGCAGTCGGGAGATTTCTGGTTGTCGGGAATTCGAAGCCTCAGGGACGAGTGGCGCAAGTGCATTGGAGTCGAGGGTAGTTATATTGAAAAATAATAAAACACTTTTCCTCATATCTCGTTTCCTTATATCCGAATTGCAAAACTTATTGACCGCCCCGGGTATATATATATATTTATATATATATATATACATATTGTATTAGGCTTGTTATGTATTGTGAATCTAAATTTATCATCATTATCACTAAATTTATAATTTAAGAAGGGGCTTTTTTTGAGTATTTGAATAATAATTTCATCTTATTTTGGTTATGACTCATGTTTTTTATCAAAGTTATTTCTAATAATTCTTTTATAATACCCAAAATATTCATAATTGGCGAAGTTCAGAAAATTTCTAAAATTTAACCGTGGCTGCTTTTTTTTAGATTTTAAATTTTAATTTTAATTCCGAAGCTCAGGTTCACCCGTAATGGGGCAGTGTCGAAACTATTGCGGTGCTGTTATATAATAGGAAAGGAATCATTTGCCGCATAACTTTTTCTTTAATTTTCTTATATGTATTTCGTTTCACTTTACCCTAATGTATTTGTCACTTGACTTCTTTCATTTTTGGTGCACTTTGTTTTAGATTTATCATTTAAACTTAAGTCTTAGTTATTTTTATGTAGTTCCCTTCTCGTAGCTTACACTATTTTTCCGAACCTTTTGAACACTACGAGAATAGGGTTTTTTAAAACGCGAACTGTGTATTGATCCGGATCCTGAATCTGATTTTGAAGATGAAGCATAAATAATCATATATCCTTCGTTTTGTTTAACTATTTTCATTACAGTTTGTTACTATATTTTATGTTGGATAGATTACGTTTATCTTGGTAATGCTTTATTTTTAAAAGGAAAACAAGGTAAAATTCATTTATATAACCCTCAAATTATATAATTACTATTATAATTTATTTTAGTTAAAATGCAAAATACCTTTTCCCTCACATTACAAATACAAGGGTAGAAGTCATATCCATCAAATATTAAAATAAACCCGAATTTCCAATTCAAATATGTCGATATCCGTGCACTGCTGAGGCAATGTTACGGAATTCTAAACGCATCATTTCTTCCAAGAGAAATTCGTGGCACGAAAACACCCAATTAACGCTTTTGGGGCTCAGTATGTGATGGAAAGAGCTCTTTACTGCCCTTAGGAGTCTTTGACACCACGTGAGGTTTTAATGTTTCATTTGATGATAAGAGTAGGTTGCTGAATAGGTGGGGGGTTTTTTAATCCAAAAATGGATCCTATTCAGACGACATCGGAATTATATTTTTTTAGTATATCCATCGAGATAATCATGTTTAGAAATGGTTCTTACTGTTTGGCGTTACGTTTATTCACCATCATATAATTCGGAGATAATATAATGGGTTAAGGAATAAGTTCTTGCGGTTTTATTAAATGTATTCATTACAATTAATAATTTTAGAAAAACTTCATTTTTAATTGATAACAATATTCAATTTAATCAATAATGTATTCTCCGTAGTTATTTACGACTTCTTCCCAAAGTTCAACTAGTTTTGCAATGCCTTTGCAATAAAAATCTCTGGATTTTGACTTTTAGAATTCGTCTAACCAGGTTCTTAATTCTTCATTAGTATTGAACAAAATGCCACGCAAATTGTTGGAGAGCGATCGGAACAGATGGAAATGCGATGGAGCCAAGTCTGGCTTGTTTTGTCATATTGGCAATGTAAGGACGAGCATTGTCGTGTTGCAGAAGGAGTCCATAAGGTCGATGAGGTTGCTTTTCAAGAATAGCTTCGGTGAGCCGATAAATTTTTTGAACGTAGAGTTTTGCATTAAAAATTTCGTTGTTCACAAGGAGCTCATAAAGAATGATGCCTTCACAATCCCACCACACACACAGCATCGTCTTTCGTGGATGAAGTCCTTGCTTTTATTGCGGAAGTGGTTTTTTATTAAGGCTAAGCCATTGTTTTCAATGGTTCATGTTGACATAAACACATCACTTTTCGTCGCCAGTGATGATGCGGTGAACAAATCTGTCCTTATATCCATGAGTAGCCTTGTGACGAACAAGCAAATTTACGGCAATCGTGGAGCGTTGAAGTTTGTTGCTTTCGCTTAAAGCGTGCGGAACCTATGCACCGAGTTTTTGAACTTTCCCCATCGAATGTAGGTGATTCACTACAGTTTTCTGATCACACGCCAATTGTACAGCCAATTCTGTAGTTGATTGACATGGATTTTCAGGAAGAAGGTCGTTCAATCGATCTTCATTTAACTGAATGGGGTGACCAGAACGTTCTTTGTGATTAAGATTGAAATAACCGTTTTTAAAACGTGAAAACCACCATTGAGATGTCCTTTCTGATAAAGCATTTTCTCCGTACACAGCACTAATATCGCGAGGAGCTTTGGCTTCGTTTGCATTGTTCCCATCTCGATTGAAAAGGAATAACAACAAGTGTCGAAAATGCGCCTTTCTTTCAACGTGACATTCCATTTTGAGGGTACAGAACAAATATTAAATTAACACAACTTATAAATAACCGCAATGACTTTTTACTCAACTTCAAGACGCAGCCTAAGCAAAGGCCTTATAGTATAAACTGTTAAGAGATGTAGCCTAACCATTGCAAATTTTGCTCTCATTATTTATTATTGTTTCTTACTATGTGCACAAATCACGTCAACAAAACTTAAATCAACCCAACTGTGATAGAACGAGTTGAATCTGTGTTAAATTCAACTCCTATCCCATATTAGTTAAAACCTCGAGGAGGCCCACGTGCATCTTCGATTCGAGGCTTGGAGTCTTATCAACAGCTACCGGACGCCAATGTTTAAACAATGAGGTTATCGTCCCCCCGTTCGCCCCCATACGCCGACCTCGCCAGATCGAGTTAGGCTTATGAACAGATAAGGCATTTTTCTCCGGCCCAGCTGTGCGTTCCCTCCAAGCTTTCACTCCATTCTCCCCCACGCCAAGGAGATGTCCTGGCTATTTATATGGACTCTTTACCACTAAGATCAGATTGGAGATCCAGATTTTCGTCGCGAAACATCACCACGACCCTCTCTCCCTTTGTGCGCCAAGGGACCTCGAACTCGAGATTCACCATCACTTGTCCAGAAGGAGGACAATATTCCTTGAGTGCCAAAGGTTCGAGCCTTTAGTGACGCCAAGTCCCCAAGGCATCCCCCCCCCTGTTGTTCAAGGAGAACAACATTAGAACAGCCATTGTTCGTTTTGAGCCCTTCGCCAAGAAACGGTTCTCATCCCCTCCTGTTGTTCAAGGGAGAACAACATTAGAACAGCCATTATTCGTTTTGAGCCCTTCGCCAAGAAACGGTTCTCATCCCCCCCTGTTGTTCAAGGAGAACAACATTAGAACAGCCATTGTTCGTTTTGAGCCCTTCGCCAAGAAACGGTTCTCACCCCCCCTGTTGTTCAAAGGAGAACAACATTAGAACAGCCATTGTTCTTGAGCCCGTAGACAAGAGACGGTTCTCATCCCCCCCTTTGTTCAGAAGAGAACAACCTAGAACAGCCATTGTTCGTCAAGCCGTTCGTCGAGTAACGGTTCTCCTTTCCAAGACGCCTCGTCAGGATCCTTTTATCCCCCCCCCCTTCGGCTGGAACTCGCCAGCGGACCGAATATTCCTTCAAGTACCTTCCACTGCACCCTAATGAAGTTACGTAAGCCAAGCGTCACCTTTTGAGTATTGATCCCTTATTTGTCAATTCTATCCTGTGCTCTAAATGGTTTATCGAACCATCCCATCTCTTTAACTCCATATTTGTTTTACCTTTTTTTGATCCCTTAAATCCTTGGATTAGCCCGAGTCTCCACGACCCTTTCCATTCTGTTTGTCAATATTTTCCGTTTTTGTGTATTGTGTAAAGTTATTATTAATAAAACTCTATTTTTTTAATGATAGCAATATTATTATCCTTGAGCTCAGTTCCACTTCTTAAGCATTTTGAAGATACATAATACCGGCCGCCAGACAGTAAAACGCACTCTAAAGATAATTAAGGAAGTTCCCTCAACGAATAGTGTAATATATGGTATCGTCGGGAGTCATTCTACGACATATATATATATATATATACTATTTAATTTGGTATCAGGTGTGTAAGGTTTAACGCTATATCTTTGCAAACACTGGTCTCAGTCGAGGAAAGCATAGTGTTATTCGTTATAATAATAGAATATAGTAGTTCCCTTTTGTTTTAACGATTGCTATCCCCTTTTTTTTTGAAACTTAAGAAGCTGGAGTAGCTCAAGGAACGGTTATAATAATTTGTTTGTTTTTTTGTGATTTTAGTCAGTGGTTATTTAGATTGAGAAACCAAGTACGAATAGGTCAGTGCCCATATTTAGGTAGGCTAATTCTATAGAGGCATAATTCTTGTTGCAAGGAATTTTAGTTGGTTGACTAGTGCGCCCCCAAGTGCAAAGATGACTCCGTTCGAAATCTTTGAAGCGCAAGGAGAGTCCTGTGGACTTTCCGGAAAAGAACTAATTGAGTACATTCAAGAGGAGCAAAGAAAAGAGGAAGAAAGAGAAAAACAAAGAAAAGAGGTAGAAAAAGAAAGAAAAAGAGAGGAACGGATAAGACAAGCTGACCATCAGATTGAATTAGCTCGGATTGAAGCAGAATTTCAAAGAAAAATGGAAGTAATAGAAAGGGAAAGAGTAATCCGACGAGAAGAACGAGAAAAAAAAATCCAACGAGAAGAAAGAAGGACGGACTCGCGCTCCTTCCCAGGGAAGCTGACAAAGTTTCCGAGCCCCGTAAAACCCCAAAACCTCTTTCCCCAAAACCAACAACGGGACTCCAAACCTCCCGTTAAGACTTCTCCTCCATCTCTCTTCCCGAAGCGACCAACCATATGCTTCACCTGTGGTGTAGAAAACCACATGAGCTGGAATTGCCCCAAAAATTCTAGGCTTAAAAGCGGACCAGCCCACCAAGTTCACCAGATTAATGCAACCCCGGCTCCCCCGGTGGTGCAGACCCAAGCAGAAACTTCTCCCCATCCGTCAGGCCACCCGGGAAATTTTTTTTTTGATAAAAGTTCAGCGGGAACTTTGAAATATGAGGAGGGCAGCGTGGACAGCTGTCGAGTATCGACTCTCGTCAGGGACACAGGATGTACATGCTTCATCGTGTCCGACGAACTCCTCCCAGTGGCCTCTAACCACGAAAAATTTGCGCTGGTACGTGACTACCTTGGGCGGGCGAACAGATTCCCCGTCGCTAGATGTTACCTGCAGTGTCAATATTATAATGGCTGGGCTGAAGTCATCGTAGCACCCATACAATTCTGTTCCGTACTTATAGGAAAGAGCCCCCAAGTAAGTTTCGACCCTGTGTTTCAGGCCGCCCTTCCTCAAGGCCGAGATAAGAAAGAAGCCCAGGAACCCGTCCCCATCAGAACCCCGATACCGTCCGATTTCTCGGAGACCCCTAACCAGGACTTTAGGACGGAAAAAGAGGAATGTGATTCACTAAAACCCTTAGGTGATAAGGCCCCAGACAAGGACACGGAGACTGTCCATGGACCCCAAGAAAAAAAGAACCCCCAACGCGCCCATGGAGATACCTTCGTAGAACTGGACGAAGCACCGGCGCTTGAAGAGGATTGCCCCGCGGAGTCCCTTAAGGTAATCCAGACAGTGTGCATCCAACCTGATGCCGATTACCCTCCTCATTCCCTACCAGGCGAGTCTTTGGAACCCTCTGACCTGAAAAGTGACGCGCAGCTGACACCACGTCAGAAGAGTCAGCTCCAAGAACTAATTAAATGGAATCACCATTTACCTACCCTATTAGCTCTTTTCGAGCAACTGCGTGAAAATGGCCTCACCATTGGCCCCAGCAAATGCCAGTTTGCCCACAAAACCATCAAATATTTGGGTTTCAAAATAGGACAAAGCAAGTCAGGTCCCCACGAGAACAAGATTAAGGCAATCGCCGACATGCCCCTCCCGATTACAAAGAAGCCATTAAGATCGATCCTAGGATCAGCTTCTCCCTATCAGCGATTTGTTCCGAATTTCGCTGCAATTTTGGCCCCTCTATGCCCCCTTCAGGAAAAGAATTTCTCCGATCGTTTACGTTGGAATGATGTCGCTGTTTCCCATTTTAATCAGCTCAAAAGTAAGTTCATTTCTGCCCCCATTTTTAAGTTGCCCAACCCGGAAAAATCCGTTGGGGTTAAGACCGACGTGATCAACGAGGGCATTGGAGGTGTACTTCTTCAATACGTGGATGACAGAACGAGTCATCCAGTTGCATATGCTAGTCGTCAATTATTACCACGCGGAAAGAGATATGCCACTAGAGAAAAGATAGCTCTATCAATTATCTGGGTCATAGACAAATTCAAGCTGTACTTGATATGTAAAGATTTTCAAATAGGAACCGACCACCGTCCGTTAGCCTATATTAGGAATTTGAGACACTCAAACGGCCGCATCATGCGCTGGAGTTTACTCTTGCAAGAGTATCTGTTTAAAATAAATTATATCAAAGGTTCCGATAACCAGGTCGCTGACGCACTCAGTAGGAATGCGTTACCGAATAGCGTAGAACAATTGTATTCATAGGATTAGTATCTCCATGTAGGTATATACCGTCTTGTACGACTTAATTTAAGATTCTTTTGTAATATAGTTAATTAATGTATATGTCTGAATTTTGTAACGCTCAATGTCTAATTTTTTTTGATGTATATATATTTGTTCTTATTAATTTACGTAAAAATTATTTTGTCCCGTATGTACTAAGTTTATAACATTTCATTGTTCCATGCCCTTTTTTTTTATTAAGTTGTATTAAAGGTTATTTTCCCCGGTAATCTAAAGATCAAAATAATCATGTACTGAGGTAATACTAGTTAGGTGCAGGAAGATACGGTTGGTACAAGAAAACGAGTTCCCTACAACGGAGCTGTATCGTTTTCCCTTCTCTCTTTTTTTTCGATGTGACAACTTCCCCTGGAATGGAGGGGTGTGATAGAACGAGTTGAATCTGTGTTAAATTCAACTCCTATCCCATATTAGTTAAAACCTCGAGGAGGCCCACGTGCATCTTCGATTCGAGGCTTGGAGTCTTATCAACAGCTACCGGACGCCAATGTTTAAACAAGGAGGTTATCGTCCCCCCGTTCGCCCCCATACGCCAACCTCGCCAGATCGAGTTAGTCTTATGAACAGATAAGGCATTTTTCTCCGGCCCAGCTGTGCGTTCCCTCCAAGCTTTCACTCCATTCTCCCCCATGTCAAGGAGATGTCCTGGCTATTTATATGGACTCTTTACCACTAAGATCAGATTGGAGATCCAGATTTTCGTCGCGAAACATCACCACGACCCTCTCTCCCTTTGTGCGCCAAGGGACCTCGAACTCGAGATTCACCATCACTTGTCCAGAAGGAGGACAATATTCCTTGAGTGCCAAAGGTTCGAGCCTTTAGTGACGCCAAGTCCCCAAGGCATCCCCCCCCTGTTGTTCAAGGAGAACAACATTAGAACAGCCATTGTTCGTTTTGAGCCCTTCGCCAAGAAACGGTTCTCATCCCCCCCTGTTGTTCAAGGGAGAACAACATTAGAACAGCCATTGTTCGTTTTGAGCCCTTCGCCAAGAAACGGTTCTCATCCCCCCCTGTTGTTCAAGGAGAACAACATTAGAACAGCCATTGTTCGTTTTGAGCCCTTCGCCAAGAAACGGTTCTCATCCCCCTTGTTGTTCAAAGGAGAACAACATTAGAACAGCCATTGTTCTTGAGCCCGTAGACAAGAGACGGTTCTCATCCCCCCCTTTGTTCAGAAGAGAACAACCTAGAACAGCCATTGTTCGTCAAGCCGTTCGTCGAGTAACGGTTCTCCTTTCCAAGACGCCTCGTCAGGATCCTTTTATCCCCCCCCCCCCTTCGGCTCGAACTCGCCAGCGGACCGAATATTCCTTCAAGTACCTTCCACTGCACCCTAATGAAGTTACGTAAGCCAAGCGTCACCTTTTGAGTATTGATCCCTTATTTGTCAATTCTATCCTGTGCTTTAAATGGTTTATCGAACCATCCCATATCTTTAACTCCATATTTGTTTTACCTTTTTTTGATCCCTTAAATCCTTGGATTAGCCCGAGTCTCCACGACCCTATCCATTCTGTTTGTCAATATTTTCCGTTTTTGTGTATTGTGTAAAGTTATTATTAATAAAACTCTATTTTATTAATGATAGCAATATTATTATCCTTGAGCTCAGTTCCACTTCTTAAGCATTTTGAAGATACATAATACCGGCCGCCAGACAGTAAAACGCACTCTAAAGATAATTAAGGAAGTTCCCTCAACGAATAGTGTAATATATGGTATCGTCGGGAGTCATTCTACGACACCAACATTAAAAAAAAGGCAAGAGCTTATTCCTTAACCTAATACATTGTTCTTACTCATAAATTTATATTTAGGAATATTATTAAAGTTATATCGTTCATTCGGTCTCACAGTAAATAAAAGGTTTCATGTTTTCCTACCAACCAGCACTTTTTACATTTGAAAATAGTTTAGAAATGAAAGTAAAAAAGAAAGTTATCCGAAGACTATATACTCTTATTGTTACCCCATTACACTACCATGTTTTGAGACTTATATAATTTGTCCCTGGCCTTTGCTCCATTTTTCGATTAAAGCCTGCAAAAATGGAATTAGGAAACGTTGTCCTTCCGCTGTCTTTTGGAATCCTTATTCCAAAGCCTTCTAGGAGAAGTTCGTTAAACCATTTTGTAAACTAACTTAACTATTTCTGGGATAGATTTTCTCCTACAAAAATGTGCTATGAAGGATCGACTTTTTGATCATACTGTACGATCTTCCAAATTAAAGCGTCCTTTGCTACCATGAGTAAGAAAATCCCAAGAATGCTCGGGCTCGACCATTACAAAAAATTCTGCTGATAAATGCCCATAAATATCTCAAGGAGTTACAAATATATTTTTAAAATAAAAATCGAGATATCTCGTGATAATCCGATTGCGAAGGGATTTAAAAGAAAATAGCAGACTTTCATGAAACACGGTTTGAATTTTATCTTCCTCTCCCTAATCATTTTTAAATTGACCTGGCAATTAATTAAATAGCTGACATTTAAAGACACAAAAGAAGAAAAAAACAGTTGAGAATCGAATCTGAGTAAATCGGTTTCAAGAGGTTAATTCAGAGGACTCCCCCCTCTCACCTTGATTGAACGTAAGAAATACAGTGTTTCATCAACTCTTGACGCAACTTAACTCATTTCCTCACTGTCTAAGATTTTTATTTGAATGTAGAAACCTCTCCCATTTCTCCCCACTCTTTACCAGGGAATAACCCTGCTAAGGCAATTAAGTAAACTCAGGTTCGTGGATTAATTAACCCTGAATCCTCTTGAACTCTTGTATCACTTAAGTGCCTCGTAAGTACATTTTTTTTACTATAAGTATTCCCAAGCGCGGGATCTGCGAGTTAGGCGGTTAGGTTTGATCAGTTTATTTTAAATTAGGTTAAGCAAGATGAAAATAAGTAGGTAAGGTTTCTTTAAGTTATTTCGTTTAATTATGTTAAGTTTATTTAAGGTTAGGTAAAGTTTTATTAATTTAGATTAGTAACGTTTAGTTTTAGGTTATGTTAAATTTAGGTTAGGTTAGTTTAGATCAGTTTATGTTAGGTTAAGTCAGGCACGATGAAAATAAGTACGTACGGTTTCATTAAGTTAAATTCGCTTACTTTATTTTAAGTTTAATTAGGGTTAGTTAAAGATTCATTACTTTAGATTAGTAATGTTTAGGTTAAACTTGTGTTAGGTTAGGTTAGGTTAAGTTAGGTTAGTTAATGTTAAGTCTATTTAAGGTTAATTAAAGTTTAATTAATATTTAGATTAATAATGTTTAGGTTAACGTTAAGCTAAAATTGGTTAAGTTAGGTTAGGTTAGGTTAGTTTAGTTTATGTTAAGTTAAGTTAGGCATTACTGAGTTATGTAGGCTAGGTTACTTTAAGATAAGTTAGAATAGTTGATGTTGTTTATTGGATGGTTATTTAAAGTTTCATTACACTTGATTGGTAACGTTCATGTTAAGTTAGGTTAGATTAGGTTAGTTTAGTTTATATCAGGTTAGGTTAAGTCAGCTTAGGCTAGCATTCGAAGTTAAAAACGACGGACAAGGATGTATCGACGGCCCCTCGTTAGCCTAATGGAAAAGGTGCTAGATTTCCTCTGCTCTGTACCAGTTTCAATCCAAGCAAGAGCGGGAACATAAAAATACCTTGTAAGGAACTAGCCGCATGTGCTAACGAGCTGACTTTGATGCGTGAGTGCAGAAAACTACATCCGCATCACCTCCTTCTTCTATATCTTTGACAATATTCACTGTCCGCATAAGTAAGCCACATAAAGATCAGAATACTAAGTGATGTCTACCCCGAAGGCTCCAGTATCATCACTTGCTCTGAGGTGGGGAGGGGTTGGGGTGAAGGGGCAGGAAGAACAATGTGTTCTGCCACATGTGATGAAAACCCTTTTCTTGACCCATAGACGGTCATTCGTTTAGCGTCCCCAAATGTGGACATAGTCACTAGTTTTGTAACAGCATGAATGCCGAGTCCGCCATTTTATAACACCAATGACACGTCACTGATTGGTTAGCTCAGTTAGCTATTTGAATGGAAGTCGCTTATTGGTTTGACGTCATTCGGGATCTACCCACCCATTACAATTTTTACTCACCCATTTTGCTGATGATAGCGAACTTTTTGGTGGGAAGTCGCTCATTAGTTTCTTCCAAACACGAACACACACACTCACATACCATTTTGACCATGAGAAGGTTTAGAAGACATGGAAAGTACGCGGATAAATTAAAGATTTGTCAACAGGGAAGTGGCAACTCAAGCTCTTCTAGATCATATATCTGTTTCTCAGTTGATCGCAATTAATATCTATTGAGCGTATAATATTAGGGAGTTTCTATATTCTACACCTCTTCTTCGTACAACTCTTTGTTTATTTGGTTATTATAAGAATCACCTTACACTATTTTGAAATAAATCTGGTTTAGAACCTTGAGAAAGAGTATAGTGTCAGTATGTTACAACAAGAGAATGCATGAATATTCAGAACACAGCGAAGTGCTCTTATCCCAAAGCAACCGTATATGTTTTTATTCATTGTCCCTAAGCCTGTCAATATGTCAGGTGTTAAAAGATGACCCTCCATCCACATCTTTTCAAACCCCTCTCATCAACTATTTTGGTACTGAAGATGTCTGCGGATGGCTTCAGAAATATCTTACATATTATTTATCGACAGGTGATTTTTCGACCATCTTCGTCGACCTATTTATGATTATCCAATTCATCGCATTGAATTTATGTGTAATGATTCAGCCCGACCACCTCTCAACAATGGAAAAGAGTAATTGAAAATTTCCATTTTACGGATTTAGACGATTTAATCATTGATGAAAGTTTTTAAAAAAAGATTATTGATCAATTTTTCTTCCTAATAGGAATCTCATATCGTCTGAGTACATGGGGAGATAAGTTTTTCTGCATATCACATTTTAATATGGCGAATGATGGTAAGAAAGTAGTCACTATAATTTCATTATATTTGATTCAAAATTGCTGGATTTTAGTTTTCTCTCCTGGTATGTCAAACAACTCAGTGATACGAGAAAAAACAGGATTGAAGAAGCGAGGATGAAAAAATTTTCCTTTTCACAAAGTTACAGTAAGAGAATGTGATGAGTATTTTGTAGGTAAATTTAAAATTTAGTGGTAGACGAATAAATATTCTTTTACCTTTATGAGATAAAGAAAACTCGTATTTTTTCATATTAAAGAGAGAGAATATTATAAATGAAAAATGTGCTACACGTAAACAGGTGTAAATAATTGACAAAGATTCAGTATATGTTAACTAAAGTTTTAATTGCTATGAAGTTCCACTTGTAAACCAAAATCAATAGTTCGATAATTATCCGCAACGTCAGTTCTTTTTCTGTCTTTCTGAAAACATTTTTTCCTCACACCTTTTTAACTATGCCGTATTCCTCGAGGGTAAAAATCATATACATATGTTACCAGGATATGGTTCTCAGTCTCCTATTCAGATTCAATAGCTCCATCTAAGCGTTTCATAATATCGTAAGTGATTATATCCTTCCTTGGTTTTGAGCCAATAGTTAATCCTTCAGCACCAGGTATATGCTTAACTCCACTCCTCATCTGTTATGTACCACCTAGGATTTGAAACCATTAGAGCAGAATGATTCTCTATATTCCTCAGGAGCGAATACCTCTTTGATCTCATCGGTGAGATTACCTCGGAATTCTCCGAATTGAGGTGGTGGATCGTCTTTCCTATAAATGAAGATGTCACAGTGCATGAGCAGTTCACTCAACAAGTCTGAAAGTTCGTAAAGCTTGTTTCCGCCTACGGCGTTGTGAATGCTGCAATTCCAAGATTTTTAACGTGGGAGTTAACTTCCACATCTTTATCATTCTACATCATTGCTATGTAAGCATGACCTGCTGAATACAAATAGTTAATAAAATTGTCGTTTTTGATTAGCTCTATTACATCATAGTCTGAACCGCAGACGATGGTATACGAACCGCGAATTCTCTGAGCGAACTTTCACTAAACACTGCAAAAGAGGAGATAGAGAAGAAAATATAAGCCCGATTAAAGGACTTCCCTCTTATTATTTTTACTATCGGTTAACGACCTGAAAGATGGTGGGGTAACTTATACAAAAAATACTTCTAAAATCTTATTTTGAGTGTGAGATATTAATTAAGTAAGATCAATCGAGCAAACTAATCGTTGGAACAAATCCTTACCTTTTTAGCCAGCTCATTCACATATGCCATTTTCTTCCTCTCTCAATCCATTCTTAGCGGGAATCAAGAAGCATCTATTTTTTCTTTCAGAAAATTTTGGATGTACTCTGTAAACAACCCACCCCTGTTTTCGAATTCCCAAATCTAGTATATTTTCTTAATCTTACTAATATTTTTTAGTGCAAGCTTCAGTTCTGGAGTTGTGTATAGCACGCAAAGCATGCAATTTTCTTTCGAATGATCCTACTCTCTTAGGTTTTGCTGTGCGTATTTGGCGCAGAGTGTAAAAATAGGTTTCCCCCTTCCCTATGAGTTAAGGGAGAACTGAACTATATACATATGTATATCATTAGGAGGGAGAACATATACGCTACGGTGAGGTAATTCTACGGGCTATGGATTGTTTTTCATGCAGTATAGATATAAGGAGAAAAATGGACCTAATGGTTTTTCATTCCATCTCTTGCTGAATAGTATAATATAAATGGCTAACATCTTCTCTGAAATGCGCACTCCCTACATTCAATACCCTATTCACTACATCGACAGAGATTCTATATGCTAGCTCAAGTCGTCCTGGAATGTTTTGCATCATGCTTTTAAATTCACACCACCAGAAGCTGATAACCTCATCATTTGAATCGAGAATTTGCTTATCCTCTATTGTCTGGTATTATCAGTCCTTGACCCACGTCCACTTATGGTAACATTATGATTTAGAGTACAGTCATGTTTCTGGCACACTTGCCAGGAGCACAATGAAAGAGAAATACATGAATTCTTCCTAATGGTAAAAACTCGTCACGGAAAAATATTTTTTCACCACGGGACAACCTTAGTTCACCACTTGTTCTCTAATGGAAAATCAGGTTTCATTTGACGTCTTATTCAAACATAATCCTTCGTCTAGCCTTAAAAAAAATATTTTGGTCTTTTATCGATAATTACGATAAATTTTTTGTTGCAAGAAGTCATCCTAATAAAAATTAGAAACATTTTGAATGCAATACTTATTGTTCACTTTCTCATATTAAAATATATTTTTTTCCATTTCAGGGATGCTCGTTGTTTTAGGGCAGTTCTTTTCAGTGATGAGAGCATAAATAATAGTCTACCCTTGAAAATACTGTCTTGAACGGGCTCTATCTTTATAAGTTTTCACCCCCGGTGCATTGGATTCGAAGTGAAGAGAAAGATTAAAATTATGAAGTTACTCGTTTAAGATCAATTGTTCATTTAATTTTGCATTATTTTTTGCCACCACTCGTTTTCACATTTTTTCTTAATTCACCTATTTGTATCAGCACTTTGATCAATGGTTTTCAATGGGACTTCTCACCATTGCGTTCAAAAATACTTTTTCGTCGACCAAAAGTCTTGCATTTATTATATGTCATCATCTTTATCAAATCATGGTTCATAGTTTATTTGCAGAAACAATATATTAAGAAATAAATGAATAATTCCACTTTTATAACGATTTTAATGTCACAATACACGGCGTTCCGTTTTTTGACCATCGACTTCTTCGACATCGTCGTTCAGCACGTATGTTCTGCCACTTACTCTATTTGCACCTTGAATGATTATGTAACTAGATACACAACATAAACAAGTCTTCGTGTAAGTATAAAGCTATATGTGCGTGTTAAAAAATGTTCGGGTGTTTAATGATAGATTGCACGCATTCCATAAAATCTCACGATTTTTTTTCTCCATTATACTGCCCGAGACACTGACGGCACACTCATACACAACCCTTTAGATTGACCGTAACGTTGTATTGGAGCGTATATCAAAAATAATACATGCCTTGGCCACTTTCCTTTTAATATACGTATCTATATGGGAATTGACCCTCTCCCTCCTCTCTCAGTTGAGACACGGGACGTTGCCACAAACAGGCTGGCCGTGTAGACATCATGGTTCAAACTCGGCTACAGCGCCCTCGCTCCTCGTCCTGATGAAAAGCAGAATGGTTAAAACTGCAAGATTTCCCCTAAGAGCGAGTATTCAATTTCACCTCAAGTGCAAAATTCAAGACGCGTCTCCCTCAAAGCCGAAGGTCCCTCAGAACCAGAGGTACAACCACCTAAGAAAAACCGTTGGAGTATGAACCCTCATGCGGCCCGTCCACAAATCCCCCCGCCCTCCTTCCCCTACCTGAGTGGGGTGAAGATGTATATATCCTGAAAACTTGGGAACAACGGGGTGGTATACGTGAGTCAGCCAGGCTACGAAGTCCCCGGAAAGAGGCCGGGCTACCAAGAGAAGGGACTAAGAAGAATTTCATCCTCGAGCTAGGTCCTGGCTATTAAACCGAACTTTAAGTTAATTTGTCCAAGTTCAACTTATTCTCGTCAGAGAACCCCCCATCCCATTATCCGGGTGTAGCCCAAAGCACCGAGATAGTCCTCGCCCTTGAGAAATACCTAAACTAAGAAGAAGAAGCTCATCCTCAAGCTAGTTCCTTGTGATCACACCAAATTTTAAGTTTCTCGTCAAGGAAACTCTCCCCCCCCCCCTGCTAGCCTGGGGCAGCCCGAAGCACAGAGATAGTCCTCGCCCTTGAGGAATACCCCCGAGTAAACTCCCCCAGCACTCCCCTGAGTCAAAGAAACATTCGTTCACAATCCGGTAGTGATATCATTTCCTGCCGAAGGCGTGTGGCCTCCCCCATCCGCCACACTAGCCAAAGTCCTCTGTGGCTTTCAAAGTTATTCCTTCCGCCATCAACCACATGGCCGAGGCACGCGCCAACGAGCCCACATGATTCCTGAGGTGTCTGGGCTCATTGAGTTCAAGGTTGGACTCAAATCCGTTGCAGGGAGTAAAAAGGTATTTAAAGTCCAGTACAGACAGTTAACATTTTTTTATATTGTAGGGAGCGGTGGGTCAACCATCACTATAATTTCTAGAGGTCAATTTAGAACGCCTTACTTAAAAATAATTGTAGTCATTTTGTGTATTCAGTGTATATTATTTCTTTGGTGAATTTTTAATTGGGGGGGTTTTAATTAAATTTTAGTTTGTTTTAACAATTTTTTTTTATTCTATCCTTCAATCTCTAAGTACGGCACAATGAACCCTCAAAGTTTAAAGAAGTCAATAATCAAGATAATAATAATCAATCACATATAGCACTCTTAAAGAGATATAACATTAATCTCGGAGTTTTTTTTGTGTAATACGTAAATAACCCATACGTACCAACTCCTTCTATCACTTGGTCCTACCTATACCACGAGATTAATATATAATGTCAAGGTGTGGGGTGTTTCCTATAACACGACAGTATCATTGGTGTTTTGAATTAGATAGTAAGTTTCACCTTCAATACCAATTTTAGCAGGGCCATGAATTCTAAGTTTCCGGTGTGTAAATACAACGGTAGAAATAACTTGGGTTTAATACACGAAAAAAAAAATCTTGTCCTTCATCCTCCATAACCTTATATTTTAAAAACGAGATATTTTGAAGGTTTGAATAAGATTTTTTCGTTGAGTTTGATTGTAACCTAAGTATATTTATATTTCCTTTCAAAGTTATTTCTAATAATTCATTTATAATATAAAAAAAATAAATTGTGAGGTTCAGAAATAAATATAAGTATCGAATTTATGTGAATTTTTTAAAACTAAAATAATTACAAAGTTCAGAAAATTGATTAAAATTTGCATTGGAATTATTAGAGCAAATTTAGATGGAGAAAAAAAAAAGAATCATGATATACCGTAGGCCAGAGACCGAAATTCTGCCAGCAAAGCGCAAGCTCCTTCTGTAAAGAGGAGTGGTGAAGCTGCTCCTCTTGTATCCTAATAAATTATTATTATACGGAAAGAAAAAGAATCCTGAAACCATTTTTCCCCATCAAATTTTATTTATTTTTTCACCTTTCTTTAGCCGATGATCCCTGAGTATTTAAAACATTTTCATCGTTGCCATTCCTATTTCTTTCTCTTTATAACCCCAGGGAGTATGATTTCACAATTTCTTATTAATTAAGCTTTAATCCTCGTCACCTACCAGCCACTAAAAGCAATAAAAAAAATGCCGATGGTGGAGGAGGGGCTAATTATGTAGATCCTCGTTTTCTCTATGATCTAGTCATCTGCATTTAGTAAGCAGAAAAGATGGCAACTATAACCTTCTTTGTGATTTCAGATGACTCAATAAGGTCATGAGAGCAAATCGCTTGCCTTTTCCTCATTTATAGAAATTCACTTATCAAAACCATGGCTCTGTGTCTTCAAAAAACTGATCTTAAGCTGGTATTCGACTATTTCCAATATAAGAATAAAGGGTCCCCCAAACTGCAATTGCTACTTCCTTTAGAGTGTATGAATTCGAATTCATGCCTTTATGCTTCGTTTCATATGTTATTCTCCAAATCCCAAGGCGGCGATGCTCTTCAGGTCAAAATCGGTCCTTGAACTTCTCAATATAGAATTTCCCTCCACATAAAGGATTCAAACAGCAGGAATTCGTGCTACTTGTGAATTTTTATAGACATCCATCACATCAAGAATGACACACCGCTCTTTCCGCCCTTCATGAATCTCTTCAAAGAAGCTATAAGCAAATCGTAGGTCACGCACCCCACTTCATTCGCCCAAAAAATGCTCAAAAGGCTATTGAGACGGCTAAAAATGCGTTTTCCAACCCATTCTAATGTGCCATCTGATGCCAGATAGTAAATTACGTTTTACTTACTACGCTTCCGAAGATAACACGTGGTGCTTTAAACAAAAACGGGATGAAAAGGTAATTTCAAGTTAGTTGCTTAGTTTAGTGAAGAAATTCAACTTTATCTCAAAAAGATTTTTCTTCGTATATGTAAAAAAAAACAATTCGTCCGTATTCAACAAGGTTCTTTATTTTGGAATTGGAACTAATTAAAAAGCTCTCAAATATGCCTTGTGTTGTCTCTAGCTTCACTTTCTATCAGAAAATGCCTGGTATTCAAAATGCCGTGTGACGAGCCCCGAATTTTTTGATTAAAATATTTCTTAGAAATCATTCCTATACATCCTCACTTAGGAGTTAGAAACACAATAAATCTGATCTGCACTTCCTCGCGACCCCAGTCCCCGAGTTAAACGTGTCTTCTCTCTCAGTTTGTTCCTTGCACCTCTCCTAATCTCTCTACATATAACTGTTTGGTTTTTCCTGCATCTTCTTGAATCTCTGGTAAAGAGAAAACTAGAGGAATTGCACGCCACCAGGCTCTAGTACCAGTAGTTCTGCACCTTATTATATGCAATTCCTGGGGAGGACACTTCGGCCAAATAATATTTCTTCCGCTTTTTCCACTCCGTCTACCTTCATATTTTATTTAAAGATCTCTCTTTAAATGAGAAATTGTCCTTGTCAGAGAGAGAAGGTTACCCCCCTCCCCACTCCTAGAACCTAACGTCTACCCGTGACGCCTGAGAAGATACACCTGCACGCCTAGAGAGCCCTACGGGAGCAGCGATAACTTTCCGTGGTTGTGCGGCCCGTGTTGGGGCCCCTTTCTCGCCCTCACACCGTCTGATCGCCGCAAGACGTACGGCGCCAAGTACCTTAGCGCATAGCTTGGAGGCCCACCGAAACTATCCTTCCCCCCCCCCCTCTGGCGCGCCAAATCTAATTAGATCCTCTTACCCATTTAGGGGCCTCCGGCCAACCGCTTCTGCCGAGGCAGTATAAATACTTCGAGAAAAGCATTTAGAATTTATTAACATACAGCTCCGACTTGGTTAGCAGCCACATACAGTCTCCTACGTCGTGATTCGCATCTCAAGGGCTTTCAGCTACGAACGTGACGCTACACCTCTAGGCCTGCCCACTATCTATGGCCAGAATTTCCGCCCGACAGACGATAGACATGGACAGATATCTACCACTCGGGTATCGACTTTGTTCTCGTCTGGAGTTCTCCATCACTCAATTGTCAGGGAGGTTAAAGAAAAAGTAACTTTGCAAGTGGAACTATTCAGCGCCTTGCTCACTCGTCGTATCCAAGCCTCCAGTCTATTAGGCTTTACGTGAGTCTCCCCATCATTTGCACTCCCCCTCCCCCATTTCCCTGGAGGAAATCACCGTACATCCTGTCTCGGACTTTCGTACTCGTCGAGTCATTTCTATCCCTTCCGTTTGGTAACCCCGGGTCTCATTTTACTTATTGTCATTTATATAGTTGTGCTACTAATATTTTCTTTGTATATAGTAAAGTTATCTTACTACCATCAGTTTCTATAATCCAAGAACCTCTAAGAATTGATTATTTATGTCAACCGCACTCGATTTTGTTTATTTAACCATCGCACTTGGATCTGTATCCCAATTTTCTGGCGCGCCCTCTTTACGGTCACCCTACGCCAGTCTTTGTTAGCCATGCGCTTTAAATTTCTAGCACAGAAAATCACAATTCATCATTGTTTCCCAACATGAATTATTCTGTTAGCGTATTGACTGCCAATGTGTATTCTTTTACAATCCAACTAAGGTGGTCGGTACCTCGAGACAGTAGTCCAATGGGAGATGGGTAGAAGTTTACATTGTAATAATGGGGCCCTTTACCCTGTGCGATTGTTTTAAATGTCTTATTAATGGTTCGTATAAAAGTTGATATCGCGTTTTATCCTTTGCATCGTGAATGAGACAAAAATGTCAGAATTCCAATTGCGGTTGAGCCCCAGTGCAGCAAGGGCCAGTCCTTGTTAGGAAAAAATGTTTCCATGCTGTATTGTGTATTTATGATACCAAACACAATTTGGAGTGATTTATGGCTCCAGGAAATTGACAACCAGTCAGGTGTCAGGTGTCTGTGGATATGAAATCCCCCAAAGGTGACACAAATACTACGTCGGCAGAGTTTGAGAACAGAAGAGAGAGATAGAGAGATAGTGGTTATGTTTTGCTGTGAATTCGGAAATAAAAACGATAGCGGTGATGTAATTAGCTATCTTCATATTTATGTGTGATATGATTTTAACAGAAAAAGGGGGAGTTTAATCGTATCTGCCAAATGGATGACCAGTTCATAATGCCGCTGAAACTTTTCTGTCCCGCTCGATGCAATCAAACCGCTATTTCGAAGCTAAAAGATGAACGCCATATTCACTAGGCTAGAGAGAGCTCCTCCTAGTAAAGGTTGATATATTAGATGGACCCCCAAAATGATGCCTCTTTACAAAATTAATATCTCAGTAGCCTCCTGCCTATTCATGTTAATTTTCATATGCAAGATACTATTCATCTTCCTTTTTCGAATGCAATAAACGGAATTTAGATACTTTTAAAAGTTTTCTCCTGCATTTTAAAAAACTAACAACATGAATAAAATAAAAACGAACATCGAGATAAAATATTATTTAATTTGCCCTATCATACAGGAATTTTCACGTTCTTATAAAAGCCTACAGAAATAGAATGAAAAAATCATATTCTGGAAATCTTTACTTACATTTCTTCATTATCCACAATGACGTGAGAAGAATATTGCATTTTTATTAAAGCTTGTTACTGTAAAACTAGATAGAAGACTGGAAAAGTATTGCAAGAATTTCCTGAAAAATGTGGAAAAGACTCTTAAAACAGATTCGCGAATTGGGAAGCTCTAACAAAAGACCAGGAAGCGGTAGACCTAAAACAGCTTCAGAACCGGAAAATGTGATTTACATTAGCGATAACATCTGCTTTCAAGAAGATAAACCAGAAAGTCCTTTATCGCAAAATACAATTGCTAAAAACTTGAATAATAGAAGGACTTTTCTACGACGAATAATTAAGACACAAAAGCTAAAAGCGTCCAAAAGAATAGGATCTTCTAGAATAAGTGTACTGTTAAGGATAAAAGAAAAATAAGATGCATACAGTTAATTGATAACTTCTCTGTCGCTAATGGTAAAAAGTTTGTCTTCGCGGATAGAAAAGATTTTACTTTATAAATTCTGGAAAACTACTCAATTGATGTTGTTTATGGCGTGGTAGAAAGTCTTACATTCCGATAAGCAGATTGTATCATCAAACTTCAAGATTTTTCAAAAAGGTTATATCTGCAGAGGTTTCTTGGAAGGCGAAAACAGTTGTTCATTTTATTGATGTTAGAAAGACCAAAGTGAATTATGCTAATTACATTGTGATCCTGATTGTCGTCGCCTGCATGAAGAAAATGACTTTATTTTGCAACCAGATGGAGCACCTTCGCTTATAAGCCACTCCACACAGTCGTTTTTAATTAGCAATAAGCGAAAATAAATAACGAAAAATGAATGACCACCGCAAAGTCCAGATTGTAACCCCATGGATTACTTAATTTGGGATTTAGAAAAGTAAAGTTTTACTTAGGTTGGAGATAAATATTCACTGAACCAGAATTGAAAAGAAAAATACGTGAATCTTGGCAAGAAATTCGCATTAATGAAGTAAGAAAAAGTTTGTCGTTGTGGAAAAAGAGACTCAGATTTGTGATTCTTCCAAGTGGTGGTCGATTCGATCATTTAGTGTAGGCAAGTTAAATTTCTGATTATTTACTTCTTTACACTTGATATTTTTTTTTACATATGTTTATTTTTTGGTAAAATGCAAGAAAACTATAAAAGGTATCTAAATTCTGTTTTTTGCATTCAAAAAGGGAAGAGTGAAAGTATCTTGCATATGGCAATTGTTATGAAAAGGAAGATGTTAATAAGATTTTTTTTTTTCTAAAAAGTCGTGATTTTGGGAGGTTCACCAGATATATTCAAACTATGGAATTTCGGTTAAACAACGAATATCTTTCAAGAGATAGAAACCAGCTTCGTTGATGTTGTGGGTGGGCGTAATATCATCGGACCAAAGACACCTCTCATCAAATTGTTTATTTTGAGTTTTTTAATGAGAAATACCTTCCCTAGGTCAATGCCATCACAGGAAATACTCGTGTTACTCTTTAACAAGAAGAAATCTAACACACACCCAAAATATATCAGCTGGTTCCAGGCAAATTTTAAACGGATTTGCTTAAAGGAAATTTGGCCTCCCAGTTTTCCATATTTGAACCCAATAGATATTAGAGTGTGATCGATGATTGATTAGTTGGCCTGCATCAAATTACCTTCACTGATTAAACTTAACTTCCTGTACATACATTTAAAAGCAGACGTTACCCAACCATAGGTCAACCCTCCTCAATTATGGAAGGTCTTATTGACCTTTGCTCATGGACCAACTATACGTTCACCTCAAAGCTCCTTATCTCACATCGCGTAGCATGTAATGCACTAAGCGAAGCATTTTCACTCGGGTTTATTCGTATTTAGGCTCTCATAATGCCTTTCATTGCTCACTACTCGAGGTCACTCAGCGGTACTCGTACGTAGCTCCTGACTATCAGAACACAGACAACTGAAAAAATTCCAATTCTAGCCAACCTCCTTTAATGGACATAACATTAATATTTTTAGCTCTTCTCCTTCCATTTTGAAGTAATGGTTCACCCTCACGTCCCTCAAAGAGCTCTTGTAAACTTAAAGCATAAGATACTGTCATCCGTCCATTATTTAATTTCTCTTCGTTTTGAGATTTTAGTGCTGGAGGGGTGGGCCACTTGTAGGGGTGCAGGTCACTTACGGGCTAAAAGCACAATTGAAGTATTCGTAATTTGTAGAAGAGGAGACATGCGAACTAACAATCGTCCACTTTGAGTCGAGCGTTCTTCAACATCGTCGGGCTTGAGCGTTAAGAAGCAACCCAAAACGCTTCGGTAATCATTGGAATTCCCACTACATAACATTTAGAATGATTCATACCAAAAACTTTGCCGGATGAAGACGATTTTTTCTGTGCTATCAGATAATTACAATTCTCATAAGTTTGTTCCTAATTGTTTCCAGTATTTTCTAAACCTCATGGAATTTCAGAGTCATACTCAACAGTCCAGTTTTTTCATGGAGATACTAAAGCAGTTGGTTAATTATTCCGCCAATAAGGCAAGTGGTGGTTACTTAGTATTTCGAGATAACTCTATCATTAAGCAGATTTAATTTTAGAAGAATAAATGATAATTTGACGGAGAGAGTTCAATGAAAACGAGGCTCTTGTTAACAGAGGTAATTTCAAAAGAGGAAACAAGTGAGCATCAGCAATATATGGTTTAGATTAGGAAACCAGAGCAATATTTATATAAATGGAATGAATTTGGGAATTTTAGATTCTATTAATGAAAATTAACAATAGAATAAATAATAATAATAATAAGAGGTTAGAATTTGAGTGATATGGACAAAGTTGGTAAGAACACAGGGAAAAATCACAAAAGTTATGCATGTACGGAATATATACAACCGCATGAGAGACTTGTCTGGTGGGCGGAGAAAATAGTGTATTTAGGAATCTAACCAGTACAAAAACTAAGGGATAGCAACACTTATTGCTTATTTTAAAATCAGTCAGACAAGGGCTGTGATCGGCTGAGAGAAGTCTTACAATCGTATGGGGTAGACAAATCGGAATGTAATATATAGAGTGTCGTAATTTAATTTAGTGCAAGTTTATTAGGCTCTTCTACAGAAAAATTTCAGGGCATTTTTAGAACCTTTATATTAACTCGTTAATAAGACAGCTGCTACTAAACAACTCCGTTCGAGGTTTCTGCAGTCCTACCACAGAAGTTCAATACTTTGGCGCCACTCCTCGCCTCATGTACTGCTTACTTCATTGGTCCTAAAACCAAATAACTCGACAGCACGTGGTATTTGCAATCTTCTTCAAACTCCGCAACCACAGGACAGTCTAGGAAATCTTCTTATTAAGAAGACAAGTAATCACTAAATAATGGCTCCTGCATCGCTCGACAATCCCCATGTAGTCTCCTATTCACACATCTTTGTAAACTACTATTCTTGTTCTTTCATCCAAAACGTATTACTTTCTGCCTATTTCAGCTAACTACTATTATTATGAAATTTTAAATTAGCGTAAATTAATCAAAGACAATTAAAATGGATTTCAAAATAATGAATTCAATCTGAGGGAAAGCAATTCAATTTAGTTTTCAAATAATTTTATCTTAGTAAAATTTATTCGCTACAGTTAAATTAATTTATTATTTCCTTGTTATTTCATAATTAACCATATTATGTATATATTAAAATATCGAGCATTTATTGCTACACCTTCTCACCTACATGCTAAGTGATTTTATTTAACGCTTCATTTCTAATGATTCTGACAATATTCCTCCATAAAAATGGATAGCAGAAATGCCCCTTATTGATTTTTGATCCTATTTAAAATATTTCCGAATACCTATAGTAAATTGACTGATTCTATCAAACACGTCTCGAAGTAGACTAAATCAGTTACAAATTAATTAAATAATTTGAATAAAAAACGGAACTTTTAAAATCTAATTTAATTTCCTTTTTTTGGTAAAAAAAGCAAATTCTTTTATTATCAAAGTTTTAGAAATCATATAAATTCTTCTATTTTACCACTATCTCTGTCTTGCTGGCAGCGTCTATCAACATAGCAAACATTTTCTCGCCTATTTTCGTCTGAACACGCAAATAGGCATTATATCACGTTAAGCTCGAAGTCAAAAAATCTTACTTACCGATTTTTTATATTTGTTTGCTAT
Source organism: Ceratothoa steindachneri (assembly GCA_963969495.1). Taxonomy (NCBI): domain Eukaryota; kingdom Metazoa; phylum Arthropoda; class Malacostraca; order Isopoda; family Cymothoidae; genus Ceratothoa; species Ceratothoa steindachneri. The sequence goes on along the minus strand of OZ018324.1, from coordinate 32,088,865 downwards.
GATCAGTATCATTTCGAGCAAGATGACTCAAAACACACCAATGTTAGCCATCCTTTGAAATAAAACCGGACTAAAAATATAGCTTGGATATTCTTTCATTTCCCTTTTTGATCCATCCATTGAGGTTCTTTTCTTAGCAAACAGAACTCGTTTAATCGAGCACTCCTCTTCCTTCGTTTTGGGATTGGGATAGACGATGAGCTCTCCACCTCGCTCTGAGACCAAGTGAAATCAAACAACTTACCAAAGTAGTTCGCGGACTGCTATTGTTAACACACGCATCTTATGGCGAAGCATTGTTAACACGAAATCCAACCTGCACAACGCATTCATTTTCCTCTCGGAAGTTAGATCATGAAGTCTTCATCACTCTTGAAAATTTCAGGCAGAAAGTTCTTTACTAATAAGCATCCAGTAGTAACAGAATGGAGGAACGTTTGACTCCCTCCTTCCCCATTCGTGTTAACATTCTGCATCCATAACTGAGTGTAGAAGCAACCTCATTCTCAGCCTAAGTAAGGAGAACAGCAATCCACTTTTCTAACCTTTTACTCATTCATCTCTGCTCTTAACCCTGCCTGTTCATTGACTATTCCATTTAACCTTGTTCAGTCTACAAACCACTTGTTTAAGTTTTTGCTGATTTATCCAAGAAGGAATTTTGATGAATAAGAAATGAAAGTCTAAAGGGGAAGAAAGACGTGGCTGAATGTAACTTTAATTGAGAAATATAATATTGTGTAATCAAATGACGCTACGCTCTTTTATTGGGACAAGGATTAGGGATATGACAGGGGTAAGAGGAAAATACATCTAAAGGGTCTGTGGATTGCAGTGGGTTTACTTGTTACTCAATGAGAGAAAGCCTTTTATTTTAAGTACAGGGCTAGTTTCAAAACTTCTCCCCCATCTTTCAGCTGTACAATGAATATTGGGAATCACTTACGCTTCTTTTATACAAAAGCAATGCAAAGGAAAAGTAACAATATAAATAATATTAAAATAAAAAAGGGCGAAATATATCTTTACAAATTCTGAATTTTTGTGGTAAGAGGTAATAAGGTTGAAATGAACTGCTTCATGATACCTGTGCGTGGATATTAATTTGCTCAGAGAAGAGATAAAGTCAAAGCTTCCTAAGGAAAATTATATGCTTTATTGCTTATAGAATTCTTAAAGAAATGTTTTTTTACATCAAGAAAATATAATATATAAATTTTAAGCCATACTAAAATACCCCTTCCTCTTCCTGGCTCACAAGCGAAGCTTCTCATACAATTTTCACATCTTCTATTTATTGAACCTATTTTCATTTTGGAACGGGACCAAGTTCCGGAGAAGTGAGTGTTTAAAATGTCTCCAACGATCTGTTTATTCTGATCTTCTTGAGACTCCAGCTATCTACATTCTTAACTTCGGCATTTTATTTGTGATTCGGTCGAGAAAGTTCTGATGGATTGGAGTTTACCCGCCCTAAATATTTGCACCAAGAAAGTTTTTAGTAAACTTCAAAACTTAGTTCGCACAAGAGACACAGGTTTTTAATATTACGAATTTGAGAGCCTACCTGGTTGCTAGTGGAGATAAATGAGGGCCAGAGAAAAATAAATAAATGAATGAATAATAAATACATCGAGAATGAGAAGAAGAACAAAACCAGTAATCCAAGTGACCGTTTGATATATATCAAACTCCTATTTCAAATAATCCTAAATCTAGACACACAAGCAAATCCTCTAGACCAGGGTTTCTCAACCGGGGGCCACAAGAAAATTTTAAGCTTTAGAGGGGCCACAGATCCATGAAGGGGGCCACAGGACACAGACTATTGAAACCTGAATTATAGTTAGGGCAGTACCTAATTTTAATTTATGCAGTTGAATTACATTTTAAAAATATTAATAAATATATTTTCCCTCTTTTTAAATATTTTATTAGCATAATAGGATTTACATTAATCTGTAAACAAATATTTTGCATCTTACAAGGTTATTTTGCGGCGCACTCCATTGTGCGCTTGATCGTTATGCGCCTGGCACCGTTGTTGGCTTGATGAAAATTCTTCAGGTGGAAATTTAAACCCTTACAGTTGGTTTATCAAGTGGTTCAGCGTTATAGTATGTAAGTAGATTTTATTTGTTTACGCTAATACTGCAAATTTGTAATAATTTTACAACTCTGTGCTACCAATGAAGAAGGGTTTGAGCGCCTACTTTTGCATACATAGGTGCGGTGGCTTTCTAAGGGCAATTGTTTGAATCGCTTCATTGCACTTCGGGATTAGGTTGTGTTGTTTCTGGATGGTAAGTAGCTCGGAGTAAGAATCATTGCTGCCAAATGTGACATAGTCTGACACCTTACAGATATATTTGAAAAGCTAAATATCTTGAACAAAAAGCTACAAGGTAAAAATGCAAATATTTTAACTTGCAAAGAGTCTATTTGTGCATTTATGGGGAAAATTAAGCTGTTCAAGACAAATATGGGGGAAAAAAAGTTGATACAGTTTCCAACCCACCGCACTAGTGAAAGTGAGCTGAAAGAAAATGATATTTTAGTATACATTGATCATTTAGAGAAATTGCATAGTGATATAGAAGTTAGGGTTCAGAAATCTTCTCCCACGGGACATTCCAGGTTGAGTGGTAGTCCCCTTTGGAATTAATGCAGCTGATGTTAATATTAGATTACGAGAAAGCCTCTAGAGTTACAGAGTGATCAAACTTCTCTGGCTAGATTTAAGCATGGTGTCAGGAACTTATGGACAAGTCATGAAATTGCTATGAAATACCCTTTGCTTTGGGACGAAGTAAAATTATATTTTATTGCTTTTCCTACTTCTTATCTGGTTGAGTCAGGTTTTAGTAAAGTGTCACACCTCCTAAAAAAAGCTTGCAGCCACTTAGAAATAGTGAAATGAGGTGATCTTCGTCTGTCTCTAACAACTATAACCCTGATGTTGAAAAACTTGTGAAACTGCATGAAGCACAAGGATTGCATTGAATGAATAAAGAGTTGATGATATATTTATTTCATTTTGCTAAAGGATTTTATTTTTTTGTAAGACTAATTATTTATTTTAAAAAAGTACTACATTTTTGTTAACCACTGTTTAATTTTTGCTATGCTTATAGTCCTATATATGTGACAAACATAATTGTACCTGAATACCACTAGCTGTTTTTATATCATTTATTCTTTAAAGTAGAGTTAAACTGCATATTACCTATTGAAAGTAATGATTATGGGCCACAGGAAAAAATAAGGTTCCTAAGGGAGTCATAAGCCAAAATCGGTTGGGAACCATTGCTCTAGACTACAGGGACATAAAAAATCAAAATTTAACATAGTTATAAAACCCGTAAGGAGCTTCATAGGTGTGGATAAAGCCGACATTGTGATATTTATTGTTAATTCATCAATGACACTTAAAACTATATAAAACTCTCTCGTGAAAAAGGCAACTGCGAATTTAACTTGAAAGAAAAAGTTTCATTACTCGAAACAAAGATTCGTCCAGCGGACCATAACTGAGGCCGAACATCTCTTTGAATACAAGTTGTGATCTTTATCGGTCTAGCAGAGTTAATTTAACCAAATGAAATCTAAAATAGAGGAGGTTTTGTCACAAAAGAGAAGCAGGAAGAGGGATAGAGACAACTCAAATTTCTCTAAAATTTGGATAAAAATGAATAAACAAAGGATACTCTTAACTCTCTAGAGAGACAATCAAAAACACGGTAAAAAAATAAACGAGAAGAAAACGAAACGACAGAAAATCGAGTATGAAATGGATGTTTGTAAAAGGCTACATAAGAAAACGTCACATAACAAGCATGAGTTCGTACAACCGAGAACATGGATCCTGTAATACGAACAGAAAAATCCCTATAAATAGAGAGGGCGTGACAATATTATTTTTAATATGAAATATAGAAGAAAGAATTGTGTGCCATCGTGAACAAACCAGCTTATAGAGGAAAAACAGAGAACAGGCAGATACAATAAAAAAATAAATGGTAAAACACAAGCGATGAATATTGATGAAGGTTAACTTTGATTTTAATTCCCCAAACAAGTTTATAAATATCTATGAGGGGGTTTAAACTTCAAGTAAAACACTCGAGGATAAGAAAGTGTAAAACGATGTTACACAACTTCCGATTCATATATTTGACAAAATATTAGCGAGAAATGGCCGACATCAGGCTTACATGACATGGAATATAAGAAAGAATTAACAAAAATATTCATTAATTTTATTTATTCAGCGCCATTGCAGTTCAGATTTTAGCAAATTGCCTAATTTCTCCTCCCCCCTCCCTGTTAATGATATATTAAGGAGTGAATATACATACAATAAGACCAACTTTCATTGAAAAGTAATCACTTTTCTTCTGTCAAAGCCTTGGACTTTTAGAAACATTCAATTAAAACCAAATCGCCAATGTTTAGAAGCTGCAAATAAGCTTAAAACACATTACTTTTATTCTACTCTAACTTTCTTATTTTATAGGGCTTTCGATAAATTCTATCATCTGATTTAATTTATTTTGATAACCTTTATTGTTTCTTTATAATCCATGCTACTAACCTACTTTCATATTCTTATATGAACTTTGGGGAGGGCTTGTTCAAATGCGGGTACAGCCATTTTCGTTAATGTCCTGCCTGTTCTTTATAAAAGTATAGTAAATTGACGAAGAAAGTTGTACTAGGTAGATAGGGAGTAGAAAAGAATACATATATACAGATTTGCTTTTATAAACATCTCAGACTTTATCGAATCTTCTCAAATCCATCAACACATTTATAAACTTAAGAAGATAACTAATTATCTGAGAACGTTTGCACATATGAATACAAGTAAGCAGTTTGGACACAAACATAGATACAGATACTCGTACATGCCTACACGTGGTGGTTACGTATTATCAATACCATCTTCAACGTTTCGAAATATAAATTCACTGTGATGTTAATAATTAGTTTGGTCGACATTTTAGGTATAAAAAGGCAATAGAACTTTAATTTATTGGGCTTTTACCAGTGAAAAGTAGTTTTACACAGCCGAACATGATCAACACTGCTGTTGTTTGATCTTTCTTTGAATGTAAGAGCTAATTAACGAATACCAGTGCCTTTCTAATTATTTGTTTGTTAAAATTATGAATTAGAAAGAGGAACATGTTAGTGTCCTAGTAAGACCCTGTTGGAGGGAAAAAAAGTTTTACCCATGTTAAGAGGCCACTGGGCTAGGTTTCGAAAAGTTAATTGTTAAATATACATTTTATTCAACTTTCTGCCCACTGATTACAACTTCAGTCATCAATTCTTTTAGAGAAAGGAAGATGATAAAACGAACGAGGCAAGTTAATCCAATGGATAGAGAATTATGGGAGGGGAGAAGAGATGACAGAATACGGTATATAAATAGAAATGAGAGGAATCAGTCCAGAATTGATGACCAAATTTCAATAACATCGTTAAACGTAAAGTTTCGGGGCCAAAGGGCGTGGTGTAAAGAGACATAAACAAGTTTGGACAAAGAACACAGGTACACTTTTACAAAAATAAAATGCAAAAGAGACGGAAGTGAATTGGAAAAGAATGAAGAGTGCCAGGACGGAGATTGTTCTACCCATTTGTGTGGCAGCCAGAGTTAGAAAGATGGGTGCAAGTGAGAAAAAATTGCCATACGAACTGGAGCTGAATTAAAGGGGTAGCACAAAGACAAGATAAGAATAGTCTATCGGTCCACCAGTAATGGCCCGGTGGACCACCGCATAAAGTCATGGACGTAGGCCGATGGGATTTAACCCTACTATTCCATTCGATAAACTTAATCATCAAATATTATTAAATAACACTGTACAACAAATTTCTGTCTTAAGAAAAAAACATTGATCTCATGAGCAGTTTACTGCTCATGAGAATTGGATAACAACAACTTCCCATCACGGGACATTTTCTTGTAAATTGCCAATTATTATAATTATGCCTGTGATACTGATTTCCATGATACCATAAATGTATGTCGCCCTCATATTCAGATTAAATGTGTCCATTGTAATTATTTCGCAAATATATAATGAATCAGTATGTTTATTAGCATTATATAATGTATTAACTTACATTTTTGTAATAAATTTTTCGTTTTATAAGATATCTCAAGTGTGTTACGCTTCAGTTTCCAACTGAAGTCAGCCAGCATAGCAAGGCTCCATTTACTCTTATACCTGTTTTCAATTGACGCTATATTTTGATGGAACCTCTCTCCTTATTCATCACTCACATCCCCTGAAATCTTTGGGAAAACGGACCGATGAGAATGAAAAAAGTGTATCTTCAGTCACAGATTGCATCCAAAATCTTCATGGCAGTTGATTAGACTTCTCGCTGGGCCCATTGATGCTTTCCCAGAAGTCCTTTGAATACATCTTTGAATATTTCCAGGCCGTTAGCTTAGTTTCATCCATTTTCGCCTCGAAGTAGTTATCAGCTGTTTGTAGACAAATCTCAGGGCCTAGGAATATGCATTCTTCAATCTTGGCATCAGTTATTTTACGGAAGATCGCTTTGAGGTAGTGAAAACATGGCTTGCTATGTTGCAGTGCTTTGGTAATTTGTTCGTTAGGCCTAGTTTTATATGCAGTGGTGGCAAAATGATTTTCTCTTTCTTAACCATTGGCTCATGAATTAGATTCGGGCATCCAGGCATCATAGTTTCCCGTGTTGACCATTCTAAAGGTAAAATGATGTTCTCATGTGGCCCTACTATCACACTTGTAAAGAAAGCAGATAAACTTGGTGTATCTAGTTTTTAGCCCATAAAGTAGCGCTACTAATTTCAAGTTCGCACAAATTAACCACTCATGCTCCATGTAACTTATGTGGTCTAGAATAAAAGCAAGGTTCTCATATGTCTCTCTTTAAAAGACTGCATAACTAAGTGGAACTGTAGCCTTGGTGTTCCCAATACGCAACAGGACCGCTTTTATGTTGCAAAGGGATGCATCTATAAATAACCTTCAATCATTCGCTTCATAGGTCAGCTCAAGTGCATTAAATATGCCTCTGATAAAATTAAAAAATAAGTCCAGTTGTTTTCGGAAGTGAGGAATTGCTGTAGATCTGCAAAACGCTTCCTAAATGCTGTAATTCGTGTTTGTTCATCCAACGGGTTCCATTCTTCCAGGAGTTCACTCTGTTGGTTAGGATGTGTTAGATAACGAACTAGATCATTGAATTTACGGTCGGTCATGAGGTGTCGTTTCTTGTCTGATTGAAGCTGTGCCACATATGGTGTACATTTAGATTCTGACTTGTTGCAGAAATAGTGGAAGTAAACATTGTATGTACTTTGATCTTCTAATTTGATACATCTCTTGAAAATATATCAAAGAATAACAAAAAAACATATTGAATACCCAACTTTAATATCTGATAAACAGAAATAGTAATTCGTTGAATGGTTGCTTGGCTCCATTCTGACCATTGGTATGTCAAACAAGAGGCTAGGCTCTTTGCCTTTCGCCCTGGTAGAAAGGGAATTTGTACACCTGACAACAAATGTGAGGTGCCCAGCGTTTGTCATGATTAAATTCTTTATATCCAAAGTACAGCTCATACAGTTTTTTCACATGTTTAGACAGCTGTCCTTTGTATAGTATTAATGTAACTGACCCACAGATATAACAGAAATTGAGGCGGATTTTTTTCATTTTTTAGGTATTTTACATAGCTCTGTCTCCTGTAAAGACAAAAACATTGTAGTATGTAAACAAGTTCTGCTGACCAAATCGCGTGCTCTTACTTATTCTGATATATAACCTTACGACCTTTAAAACTTTCAATAATTCCCGGACTAACCTTGGTAGGACCTTTGCTCTTATATGATTCTAAAGGGAATGTAAAACAACATAAGGGTTTTAAATTTCGTTCGAATCGGCTCCATAGTTTTGATGTTATTGCCAAGGCTAACCTTGGGATGACTTTGGCTGTTATATGATTCGAAAGAGAATGTAAAACAGCATTAGGGTTTTAAATTTTGTTAGAATCGGCTGAAAAGTTACAATGTTATTACTAAAACCCAAAAAGCAAAACGGAGACCGACGGACCGATGGACCGACCGACATAATGAGATATAGAGTCGCATGCGACTAAAAATAATATATAAAAAGTAACAGCAACAAATATTAAATAAAAAAGTGAAAATAGGAAGCATTTATATACTAAGTTACAAAATTAAGAGCGTTACGTAAGAGATACCACGGAATTTGACTCATATAACTGAAGAAATATTTAATCTACTTTAATATATTTTTTATAGCTTATGTTGACAAATACTTTAGGAATACTCCATTAAAATTATATCAAGATCCGTTAATAAGTTTTATAGTTGTCAGTTTCAGCCCAATCCTGTTTGCATTTAATCCCTACGGAACCATTAATGTATTTAACATGAGTAACGTGGTAATTTACCAGAAAATGGATGATCGAAGAAAGAGACAGATGTTATATTCGTTATTTACGCCAAAAATAACCCTAGAAAAGGTTACTCTCATTTGCATTTTTCTTCCTTGTTGTACAGTGTAATTCTCACTTTAAATATTTTTCTAAATAAAACAATGACCTTTTTAGCAATATACACTTTTATAAACGTTGGCAATCGATGTTTTATTCATCACACTATTTTTAAATGAGCGAATATAAATACATTATTTTTCGAATTGAAAGCAAAATTTTAATCTCTATAGATTATGCATTTAAATAGCGTCTTTATTCTAAGTAGTATAGGTTCATTTTCGCTTACTGCCTATGCACATAACTCTTGTTTTCTATGCAGCAATAGATTATATTTGCTGCCTAAACACAAGATCCATTTCTTCTATGCAGCATTGGTTTTTCTCCGTACTGTTTATGGACAGAAGTCATGTTTTTTATGCAGCAGAGCTCCTTTGCTCTCGCTGCCAATGCAGATAACTCATGTTTTCTATGCAGCATAGGTTCATTCTCCCCACTGCCTTTGCACAAAACTCATGTTTTATATGCAGAAAAGGTCCATTACACTCGCTGCTTAAGCACAAATTCCATGTCTTCTATACAGCATAGGTTCTTTTCCCTCGCTGCCAATGCACATAACTCTTGTTTTCTATGCAGCATAAGTTAATTTTTCCTTGCTGCCAAGCACAGAACTCATGTATTCTATACAGCATAGATTCTTTACTCTCGATGAATGTGCACATAATTCTTTTCTATGCACCATAGGTTCACTTTTCCTTGCTTCTTATACACATACCCTATGCTTTTTATGCAGCATAGGTCCTTTTCCCTCGCTGCCAAAGCATAAAACTAGTCTTCTATGCACCATAGGCTCTTTTAATAATTTGCCTATGCACAGTACTTATATGTTTTTTGCAGCATATGTTCATTTTTTATCGCTGCCTATGCAAATAGCTCATGTTTAATAATAAAAACTTTGTTCTATAATTATAGGACACATCAATTAAATCTGTATAATTACGTTACAACTGAAAATTACATTGTTATCCGTATTAACTAAGTATTGTTCTGAAAATTTCAAAGCTACTTCGAATTTTGTTCTTAAAATATTAAACAAATGTACATAGTTGTGTAATTTGCACTAAAGACTAGCGGAGTAGAGAGTATAAAATAGGAAGAAAGGGGGCACTTATTGAACCTGCTCCTTCTCACTTGAAATTTACAGATTTGTTTCAAGTCATAACTCTTATCTAAAACTCTTTTCAATTGCACCATAATAATTAAATTTTATACACATTTCTTGCTTACACTGATCAATTCTAAAAAATTCTCACTTTATAAAATAGAATTAATTCTCCTAATCATTATCATCTCCCTCGCAGTTTTATACTTCAGGGGGGCTTTTGGTCGGATGTAAAATCCTCCATTCATCAATCTTTGCTATTGGCACACAGGGAAACGTCACTGCTCTCACACTTTAAGTCATCAGATGAAAGTGAACAAAGTGACCTGTTTATTAGTGTTTAGGTACGTTATACGCTTATTTAGAACATTTATAAACAAACATACCACAGGACTATTTTTATAACATAAGAGATATGATGAATAATATTGAAATAACTCTTTTGCCTCCTTACCAGTTTTGCTATACTTTCTTAAAATTTGTTTATTCTAGATCTAGTTTTGTCGTGGCTAAAACTCAACTGTTGCGGATGCGAACTTTTTCTGTCCAAATGAAAATAAATAAAAAAGTCTTTTCTACTGGCATCATAAGCAACAGATTGATAAAATAAATACAAAATTGTTTCAACATAATTGTTTGCAACCTAAGACGCTATCTTACTCTGATAAAAAAACTGTTTTGTACCGTGACTCTTGCTTTTAAAAACAATTAATTACACTTGTTCCTTTTTTACTTAGATGAACGAGTCGCAATATTTTATCACAAGGTGCAGAGCACGAAGGTCTTATTCAGATAGATGCAAAGGATATTTATATGTAATGGAGAAGTAATAGAGATAAATGAAAATTCACGACAATCCGGTTTCATTGAGCCAAGAGTTTGAGAAGGTAAAGACGGATATTCTTCAAAGAATTATTGATAGTCAAGATTATCGGTAAAATGGGAATATAGTTTAGTGAAAAATGTGTCTACTCCTTGAAAATACTACTACATCTAGCCAAATGCGACTCTACCTCAAAAAATCTAATTTACGCCTACGTGCAAAAAGGCAGATGGTAGATTATTTAAAATAAATTTTAATGCGAAACCCACCACAAAACTTTGTAAAGATGCATCTGCAAAGAAAGTAGTGATGGTCAATGAATGGAAAATGTGTCGAAGAAAATGTGACAGCTTCGGTATGCTGGACATTTGACATCCCTTTACACACAGGGACGAAGATAAGTGACATTGATATATGTGTTAGAGTTGGCAGGAACTTTACCACTGCCTCACCATCCACTCATTTGCGGGCAGAATAGACCAGAAGGAACGTATAGTTTAGTTTTGTTATTGTCCAAAATCCCTAGCAATTTCATTTTCAGTATTATCTACTCTAAAATTTCGGTAGAAATAAAAGCCGTTTCGATCTTTTTATTACCGTTCGAAACTAGCTATTACATTTCTACTAAGGATTTTTAATCATTTGATCTCAGGTCACCGACTACTAATACCTGTGGATAGAAGTATAGAATGGATTAAATCCATATTATTTGGCCCTATTGATTAACGTGGCTTCTAAACCACTACCTGCTTTACTTCATCTGTTCTATCCTGTACTTGTTGCTCTGCTGGTGGTAAGCAATTGAAACTTCAGTAAAGTTGTCGGGTAGGCCGGCCAATCTTTGTTTTCTTTAATTCATTATTTCATTCTAGTTTGTAATGTAGCATTCATGCCGAAATATGTACGTGTTCTTTTAGTAATCTACTTTTTAGGTTTATGTATGTTTTCAAGTTTTAATCTTAAGCACTTCTTTTGTCTTTCGTCTGCCTTTCTTCATGTTCACTTCATGCTCTCCCTTCACTATATATGAATCATTCTTGTCTCAATTCATTATAGCTAAGCAATTTAGTTTATTACACTTATTTTACTTTACATAGTTGCCATTTCACTAATTTTTCCTGTAGTTTTACACTTGGATTAACAAGTTAGATTAGGTGTTAATTTAGTTAGTCAGATTATGGGTCACTTATCCTGGGTGTCTTGCCACATGATTCTATTTGTTTTTCTGTTTTAGTTTGTTTTGTTCGGGTGAACTCAATAAAAGCTGGTTTCTTGATCCAGGGATTTTCATAGTTATGTGGACAATGGCATCGACTATTATCTGTTGGGTTCTTCCACTAGGGAAACTGTGTTAAAAGGAGCGTTGACCGTGGTGATGATATTTCTGCACCAAAATGAGGAAGGTTTACAATTTTCTTCCAGAATTTTATGCTCTGTATTTTACAACGATGTTAAACGCTTCAATCATACCTATTCTCTGTATGACTCTCTGAGCCCTCATGCGATTCTTCTGATATTTGTAATTGCATAGAGAGCTTTGGATTGAAATTATTGGAATGCTTTTGGCTTTGCTTAATAAAAGGTTTGAAAAGAGATGTGAGGTTAGATTAGCAGCTTCCTTCCTATAGCATGATTGATATTTGTTTTATTTTCCTCACTTGATTCTATTAATGAATATGGGAGTTGAAGCAGAGGAGGTACTCTTACTATGCATTTGAATGCGTGTTTTGTGTAGCCTCTTGATGTTATCTTTACCCATAGTTTTTTACCTTGCGGAAAATATCTGTAAAGCCGTCTTTGTACTCAAATATCTGCTACCTTTCTTTTTGAGAGAAGGACTACCGTGATTTTTCTTTATTCGTTCTTATTTTGCAGTCCCTCTCGAACTGGTTGATGTTTTTTACCTCTCCAGATGTTTTCTGTGCCTGAACTCTCAGGCATTCGGGCATTAAAGGCGTTAGTAAATCCATTGTGTAAATACAATATAGTGTAAGGCTAGGACAGCCCCCTAGCAACAGTTCTGTTTTCAATAGAAATTGGATCCTTTGTAGTTATTTATCATCACGTATGCTATTCTATCTGTCAGATAATCGCAGAGAATACTGTCCAGTTTATTACTCATCTGAAAGTTCAAGATCTTCTTATGTGTTGAATGTCTCTGACTCAGACTTTGTGAATATCTTTATATACATTTCTGAGGACCTCATTGAGGAATCTTTCTTCTGCTTAGGCCTTGGCGATCTTCTCTTAGATGATGGCAAGTACCAATGTGGTGACTTTGCCTTTTCAGGATCAGAATTGATATTTATTTTAGAGATTGTTTCCGATGACATCTAATATATTTATATTGTCAAAAGTCTGTTTGTATATATATATATATATGTGAACCCTATAGAAATCTCCTTAGAGCGACCGTGAAGGCCAACAAGGGTTACTATTGGGGGTAAGTTGAGCCGAGAAGTAACAGTAACATGGGGTACTCATATTTGGTAATATGTCGGTACCTGTTTTTTTTTTAAATGCAAACTAGTAATTACCAATGCTAAGAGATATTTCAATATGAATTCATATGTTAAAATAAAATAAAAATGAAATTCAAAGACGATAAACAAATCGTCCGAACCTTTTCCTTTCCGCCCTGGCCCTCTTAAGAGTGGCCAAGGCGAGGGGTAAGAGAGGCTCAGTGCTCATTTGCAGTCCTTCTTCCTAAGGTAGGTAGGAGTGAGAGAGAAGAGAAGAGGGAAGATTCAGGATAAGAGTGCGAATAATTATAGTAAGAGACAACAAACTAAATTTATGTAATCATGAGACCCAAGGCATAATATTTCGTTACACCTCTCCACTGTGTCCATGGTGAGTTCCATGTGTGAGTATGATAGTCGAGAAATAAAATGCTGAAATTTGATTGAAAGTAGAGATTTTAAAAGAGATGAATCTGTGTTTGTTTGCGAAAGGTCTTTTTATCTCGGCAACGTCAGGTACCTCTGTGAGTATTCTATACGTCTTCTGTTGAGGATTTTTTCAATGACTTTTGAGGTGAAATTCAGAACTAAAATAAGTCTGTAGCTGGTAAGAAGATCCGATAGTTTGCATGGTTTAAGGATGAAGATCACTTTGGCTGATTTTAAGTTAATCTGGTGATTCCCAAACGGCCTGGCGCTTTGTGTTTGAAACAAATTATAGTGCTCTTTATTTCTTCGATGGTAATTATGGTTCATGGTCCTTGATTCTCTTTCTTCTGTTGTACTATTACTAGTAGGGGGAGATATTCGTGAAGCATCGTTTGTTTTGCTAGATTATAGTCTTCATTTTCTTCCGGTATTATGGAAAACAATGACATCCAATGGTGTCTGAAATTACGCTCAATGATTTTGCCAACTCTTCTACTTCTCCTTGCTTATTTTATAACCCTATATTTCTTCTAGGGGGTCTTTTCCATTCATTTCATCTATTAGCCTCCAGTTTTCTTTAGGTCTTTTCCTTATGTGAAATTTTCTGATGAGGCTTTTCCGTATTGTTGATGTTGCTGTGCTATGATATGGGTTATTCGCCTTTGAGTCTAGCGAGCAAACTTTGTGCTTCTTAGATTCTAGACAGCACAATATATTTTAACAAAACCATTCATATACATTTTTATGATACAAAATTTTATTTCAACATATTTTATAAATTGCTTTATATATAATAATACGTTAAACCAAAATAACCCTACTTTAATAGGAAGAGAAGCTACTTTTTAAAGTGAATTTCTTCTTTATTGAGAGTCAATCGCAAATTTTCTTCTACAGGATTTGTTAGCAATCTTGCCCTATGTTTATCTTTTTTTGTTAATAACAAATGAAAAAGCACTTGGACATGTGTATGTCGATCCAAACATGATAAAACTTTGAATGCCTCTCTTTAAAGAGAGGCAAGAGGTTGACTGAGATTCATTTTCGAAAAAGTACTTTGATCTTAAAGATGATTGCATATCTATAAGCTCGATTTTTTTTTAGCATCTGCTTATTTATTTTTATTGAAAGTTTGCTCTAGTCTATTGATTTCAATAGCCCTATAATTAAAATATAATTCTAATTATGGAACAGGGTTTTTGTATATTCAAGTCTTTTTTGAAATTCAGTAGTGAGATTCTTGAGATGCCCATTATATAGACTGGGCATTTATCAGAAAATTCATCCAATAATTCTTTAGATTGTGGAAAAATGAAGCAAATTTCCTTTTGCGATATGAGTCTCAGAAAGTTTAGGTTTTTCAAAAGATATGATATTCTCATATAAAGCAAACACAAATTTATTCTTTCGTTGCAGCTGTAAATTTAAGTCATTTAAATGGCAAAAGATGTCGAAGATGAAGAAAAGATTAATCTTAAAATCTTCTGTCCAAATTTCTGGAAAAGTATTCCTGTCTTTTTTTCTACTAAAAATGCTTTTACCTCTTCAAATACTTTCCAAATTCTGGAAATAGCTTAAAAACAGTGTAGCGGGAACCGAACGTATTCTTTATCCATAATCTATCCAACCCGCTTCCTACACTAAGTCGGACGTGAAATATCGAGGAAGAAATGAAACGGATTGTATATACAGTCCTCTATTTAAAAAAATCTAGATAAATATATGTGAGATTAATTTACTATGCAATCACATTATAAATATATACAAAAAAAATTAATACTACGACCAAAACAAAATATTTATAAATATAACTAAACGAACGAGCAAAAAAAGAAGACAAATACACAATCGAACAGAATAGGCCTAAAAAACACATAATCACGCAACGAAAGAGTAAAAGGAGTAACAAGGAAAGAAAGTACCCAAGAAAACCTTACGGTCCAATCAAAGAGGGTATCTTTAGACTAGCAATCAAGAATGCACATGGCTGCTCAATTGTTTTGCGTCACTAAACGACCAATTTTCAAGAAACGGTATAGTCTTGACTTAAACTGGTCAAAAGATTTACTGCTAACAACTTCCACTGGAAGTGCGTTCCACTTACCGCAGATACTGTAAGTGAAAAAATTTCCACACAGATTGCGGTTGTAACGCTTCAGTTCAAGTTTGAAGCCGTGATTGCGCGTTCTGTTCTCACTGAGTGTGAAAATATCACGGTGGTCAACATTGTCAACCCCTTGAAGTATTTTGAAAACTTCGATGAGCTGACCACGCAGTTTATGGGTTTCCAGCGAGAACAGATCTAAAACCCTTAATCTATCCTCATAACTTTTATGTCGGATAGAGGGAATCAGTTTGGTTGTCCTTGCTTGTACGCGTTCCAACCTTGCTATATCCTTTCGAAACGAAGGACTCCAAAATTGTACGGCATACTCCAGGTGCGGCCAAACGAGGGAGTTGTACAGACAAAGTACTAACTTCCTGTTATGGTATCCAAACCGACGCTTTATGTAGCCTAACATCCTTTGTGCTTTCTTCTCTGCCTCGATGCACTGTTTCGAGAACTTGAGGTCGCTATTGATAGTTACACCCAAGTCCTTCTCAGTGTCACTCAATTCAAGAGCAGTGCCCTTAAGGATGTACTGAGATTTGGCGTTTCGGTGGCTGATATGCATTACTTTTCATTTCCCTTGGTTGAAAGGCATTTGCCAAGTGTCCGACCACTCCCCAATCCTTTGCAGGTCCTCTTGGGGGCGGGTAGTGTTCCCCTCCTTTGCCACATTGTTCCCAACCTTGGTGTCATCGGCAAATTTAGATATTTTGGCAACCATGTCACCGTCCATGTCTTTGACATAGATAATAAACTAGTGGTCCCAGGACGGGACCTTGAGGGACACCGCTAGATACGGGGGACCATTCAGAGGCGTTTCTGTTCACCACTACTCGTTGCCGTCTGTCACCTGCTATCTCTCTAGCCAACCTTCTACCTTGCCGTTTATGCCCTACTCACGCACTTTTTTTAAGAAGGCGGGGGTGTGGTACCTTGTCAAAGGCCTTTTGAAAGTCCAGGTACACAACATCCACCGCTTTATTCCGATCATGCTCACTGAACACGAAGTGGAAGAATTCCACAAGGTTCTTCAGCCATGACCGTTGCCTTCGGAAGCCGTGCTGGGAACTCTTCAGTAGTAGGTTTGACTCTAAATAAGACGTTACTTTGTCCACTATTATGTTTTCCATGAGTTACCCACTATCGAAGTCAAACTGATGGGTCGGTAGTTTGACGGATGGCTGGAGTCTCCTTTATTGAAGATAGGAGTCACCTGTGCCTCACGCCAGTCTCTAGGAACGCATCCGGTCAGGATTGACATGTTAAAGATAAAGCACAGATGTCAGGATACTTCATTACACACTCCCTTCAACACCTTGGATAGAACTCCGTCCGGTCCACGAAACGTATTCGTCTTTAGGTCAGCGATCTTTTGCTTATGTGGTACCACGTTTTCCAGTTTGCGGATTTCCCGAGAGAAAGTTTTGCTGGTTGTCACTCTTGTGAACAAAACTTAGGTGCGCGCGTTAAACGCATGGTGCCTTCTAGCCGAGCTTATTAATATTAATGCGATCCTGTCGCGAATTGAGACTATTAAAGGAACTATCTATAATTTGTAAAGAGTGATGGAGATTGTAGGATTATCCTGTGGAAATTTTAACAAAATTATAGAGTGGCTTCTGAAAATAGATAAAAACATTTTATAATACAACATGAAAACCATTTTATATATACTTATATAAAAACATCCCCCCATTCACACATACATTCTTACAGAGGCAGGGAGAGATCTACTAGATAAGGGGTTTGGGAGAATGGCCCTACAGACACTCTCACATTCGCTCCACCATAACTGCTCACCAACCGAAGCTTTGCATGAAAAATAAGCTCAGATTGATAAGTTTGAACATTTTTCCGAAATCCTCGTAGGATTCTCTTGTCAGAGATTATGAAATAGAGTATTTGTTATTTTTCAAAGAACTCAGAACATTCAATAATTTCTTTTTGCTTACATTTTTTACCCCAATGGCTTGATATGAATCAAAAGGTCATAGTACAAGAGAGTAGGTATTTTCTCATCTTTGTTACGACACGAAATAACACCCTTGTTTTTAGCTACGAAAGATCGGTGAAAATCAGTCACCGTAGAAGTTTATTCAGAGCAAACTTGTTCTCCGTGAGATATTTAAAAAGTACGGCATATACGTCTTTTCTCGATGTAAGTTCATGCGATGGCGAAATAGTTAGAAAATTTTATTCACAAAAGCTATCATGTTGAATCATACGAACAAACACATAAGTTGCTATATACTTGCAACATCGGTTGTGTCATGAAATAGTAGAGAAAAAAGTCCCAACTTTCAGTACTTTCGGAATACGTTTTTCGTCTAAAGCCTTAACAAGTATTTCTACAGGTGACGCTAGACAATTTTTTAGGATTTTACCATTAGTAAAAGGCATTGGATTTTGGCTATTATATTTGATAAACAGAACGATGTTTTTGTAAACAGTTCTGTATTAGTAATCTTCATAAAAGCGCTCTAAACGTTTTTTCTAACACTGCATTCTTTAGATGCTTCCTGAAGTTCTTTGTAATACATACGAGAATGTCTTTCGCAAGTTGATTTTCGATAGTCTGTCAAGCAAGCAGTAAACAAAAAACAAATAACACCATAACTATTATCTATTAAAATAACAGTCAATTTCCCACGATGTTCGAAATGTATAGGCCCTATTTTTTTTTCTATTTCACTAGAAATGTGTCTGCTTGAATTAGATGACTCAGAAAGTCCTGTTGTGGCATAAGACCTATTTGGTTCATCTTCCTATCACTTTCTCTTTAAAAAATTCCATTTTAAAAGGGGTTAGTTAATTATATTAATTGTATATTTTGATGACCGGATATACAAGTAATAGAGACAAATTTAGGTTACTTTTACAATCAATAATTAATTCCTTTTAGTCACAGTCTATAACGTGTAACTGGAGGTAGGATAATTACCATAAAGCATAAAGTCATAAACCAACGCTGTCCCACATCTTGGATCAATTTCTCCTAATTTTCAGGCATACCATGCAACAAGACAATGCTAAATTTTGTTTTAACACGTTTGCCTTAATTAAAAAATAATATTGGCTTATGCTCATGAGCACAAATCTGAGGGCAGTAGGCGAACACAAGATTTTTATTAAGAGCATAAGTTTAAGAATCGCTTATTTAAAAAATGGATTTCTCACGACTTGTAAGAGGTAGAATTGCAGCAAAGGATCAACTTTTTGCATATCTTATTTTTCGACTAGATAGTGACCTAATTTTGATTAGGATTGTTACATAAGACTAAAAGTGAGTTATGTACAATAACATTAAACTCTCTGGAAAAGGGATTAGTACTGAGTAAAATCAATAGCCTAGCAAAAATATGAGCCTCATCTACAGAGGATTCTCTTGCATTTTTACTGGCATTTTTGTAGCATTTTCCATTCTGTATTTCTTAAGCTAAATAAATTTACACAATCATAATAAGGATAAGCATCCTCAGTTTGACCATTTAGACAGTGCATTTGAAGAATAAAAAGCTAGGTTTAATCAATAAAAGAAGGGTCGTAATTCATCAAAACAATGCGCGATCTTATACCGCAAGAGATAACATAACATCTCATAATTGTTTGGATTGGGAATTAATGAATCCTTTTCCATAATCGCAGAATTACCTCATCAAATTAAGATCTTTTTATGAGTTTAGCAAATCACCTGGAGAGAATGAGGATGCTAACAACAGAGGAGTCTGAAGCAACCGTAAAAAAATCTTTACTAAACCATCTTCAAACGATTATTAGAAACATGCTTTAGAAAGTTAAATAGAAAGATGTTGAAGATTGGTATAAACTGTTGAAAATCTATTAGTTATTAAATTAATAAATAAGCACTTATATAAAATAAAAACGTAGAATTGTTTGATTTATATCCATCAAATATAGAAAGATAAAAAAACTAACACATTTATTATAAATTAGTTCTCGTTTGCGTAAAAATGAAGTGTGAATTCTGAATACCTTGACCCCTAAAAGGAGAATGAGGAACAAATAATTGCCCAATTGACGCTTATTTACGTGAGCTTTCACATAATTGGGGATTTTTGAATAAAACATGATTATATTTAGACGAATCCATTTGTAATCTAAATGAGTTACAAGGCGAGCTTTCTCCTCGTGGAAATCGATCATTGCACAGCAGTTGACGACTTATATTATAGAGAGTCACCAAAATAAAACGAGCCTGCACACACTTCTTTGATATATCCTTTATTCATTCATTCACTAATCACCCTTACTTTGCAGGACATGACAGAAGCAACGCATGTGAACACAGCTAAATCTTAATGGGAGGTCCAGCAAATAATATAGCTACTGCGTCAAACATTACTACAAGATAGGCTCGTTCAAGAAAGTGCAGGACACTTTCGTGCATCAGGTCGAATGTGAAAAAGCACTTTCCAAGAGCAGAATTCAGGACTGGGTGGACCACTTACAGAACTATGGGGAAGCAGAAAAGCTCCTTGCAGCCAGTGACAACCGTCCAAGCCATTTAATACGCCCCAGAAAGCGTCAAGCTGAGCTAGTCGAGAGGGTCAGAGACTCAGTTCAGCAGAGTCAAAAACGCCCTGTACGCAAGCAAACTCAGTTTTTCGCTATATCCCGTGAGACTTGAAGGAGAGTGCTAGTAATTGATGCAAAGGTCTACCCATACAGAATACATATACAGACGTAGAACACACCTACAGCCTCAGACAAGGAGCAGAGAAAGTCTATGGCAGTTAAGATACTGGAGAAGATTCAGGAGACCTCAACTTTCATTAACCTCCTTTGCACCTCAGATGAAGCTCACTTCCATCTTGAAGGAAAGGTAACCACAAAGACAAATTTCTTCTGTGGGACCTCCAAACCAAATGAGGAAACCACCAAGCCCCTACACTACCCTAACTGCACGGTATGCACTGCAATCTCAGATAGAGGCATCATCGGACCATTCTTCTTTGAGAAATCTGGCGCGACAGTGACCTTCCCTGCGGAGCGGTAGGTTGAGGTCCTTAAAACCTTCAAGAAGGAGCTGCATACAATGTTTTCGTCGCTTATGGGGAAGTTTTGGTTTCAGCAAAATGGAGCAACCTCTCAAACCTCAAACCTGTCCCAAGATTGGCTGAAAGAGAACTTTGGTGGCCATGTGAAGAGTCTCAAGACTGTTTTCGAGTGGCTACCTCACAGTCAAGACCTTATCCCCCAAAATTTCTTTCTATGGGGCTACCTTCAAGACAGAATGTACGCAGGGAGAACCAGAATCATCAGGGAACTCAAGAAAGCCATCAGGGAGAAGATCAGGGCCATTAATCGGTCCGTTTTTATGCACGTCATGGACAACTTTGTGCTGCGCCTCAAGAAATACATAGAGCTAAATGGAGGTCATCTCGAACAAGTGCCCTAGAATAAAGAAGAAAAGTCCAAAGTCTGATGTTTTTAAACACAATAAACTAGTTATCACCAAAATTTCATTCAATCCTTGCAGAAAACTAAGACAACATGAGGCCTATCGAAATTTGGGGCCCAGTTTTGGGGGAAACCATATATACTCAATTATACATAGAATTACGAACCAGCAAAAACCTCAAGATCCAATCTAAAAAAAACAAGCTCATCCTCTAATAGTAATAAGTCATTTTGTATTTCAGGTAACTTCCTTTTCTTATTTTATTTTTATTAATCATTAACCACCCATTTCATATCTTTCTCTAGTCCTTTCCTCTCTAAATCTACAAAAATGCGAAAATACTGAAGTTAATGAATTCCAAAATTTAATGATATCAAAATATTTTCAACTCTAAAGACATGAGAAAATAATCTAGGCTTTATTCATTTCCTCAACTTACAAGGAATTATTAAGGAGTTATGAAAACACATCAATATCCTGTGAATATTTCCTTTACAGTTTGCCATCAATTCATATATAGCAAAAGTAAATCAATCAAAATATTTCTAATTTGAAAACTAGTTGACTCTAGTAATAGTTAATAAGGTTTTAAAAATTTAGTTTCACCTTATATATCAAATTCTAGCCATCTAAATACCATTAATTTTGAGATCTTAGCTGTTAAAAAGTTATTTCTCTCGAGTAAATTTTAAAATAAAATATAAAATAGTCTCATAATTTTTAGATATATCTATATATATATATATATATATATATATATATATATATATATATATATATATATATATATAGATGAATAACGTTACAGTCACGAGGAAAATGAAACAACGGAGAACTGCGAGGCCTTTCGACTAATGGTCCTTTACTAAGCTGCTTAGTAAAGGACCATTAGTCGAAAGGCCTCGCAGTTCTCCGTTGTTTCATTTTCCTCGTGGCTGTAACGTTATTCATAAATTCCTCACGTTCCTTATTTTCATGATTCAGTTATACATATATATATATATATATATATATATATATATATATATATATATTCTAAGTAAGCCATTTCTAATTCAGGATTCATTAAAGTCCACAGCGAGGGCTGCATTGTTTAATTTAAATTGCAGGTTCTTTATAGCTCTAACTATAATTTCAATTGATGGCTCTAGGCAAGGAGAATTACTCGGAAGAGGTATGACTTTATTTGTTTAGCCGTCTTTCGACCTAGTACTAGGTCATCATCGGGGCAGAATGGTGAACATGATATTAAAGGTAATATACGTAGGTGAGTCAAAAAGTTCTCAGACAAATGGCATAAAATTTTTATTTGTAATAATACTCTAATCATTTTTCTACATAAGCTCCATTAACATCTATACACTTTCTTAATCTATGAATCCAACGGTAAAGACCATCTTTGTAGAATTCACGGGGTTGTCTCTGGCACCAAGTAATGACCTGCTTTTTTGCTTCATCTAATGATTGAAACCGGGTTCCTTTTAGGTGTCCCTTTAAATTTGGTTAGGTTAGGTTAGGTTAGGTTAGGTTAGGTTAGGTTAGGTTAGGTTAGGTTAGGTTAGGTTACCTAACCTAATCAAATTTAAAGGGACACCTAAAAGGAACCCGGTTTCAATCATTAGATGAAGCAAAAAAGCAGGTCATTACTTGGTGCCAGAGACAACCCCGTGAATTCTACAAAGATGGTCTTTACCGTTGGATTCATAGATTAAGAAAGTGTATAGATGTTAATGGAGCTTATGTAGAAAAATGATTACAGTATTATTACAAATAAAAATTTTATGCCATTTATCTGAGAACTTTTTGACTCCCCCTCGTATATAGGAAATATTTCAAACATAATCGTGAGATAAGCGACCAATCAGCTAACTAAAAAATGTAAGGCTAATTTCTCAAGTAAAATTTAACGTAGAATTTAAAACTAGATCCTTATTTTGAAAACAAAAGGTTAAGATTTTAAGCCTCTCTTTAATTGAGTTCAAAGCGGTTTCCCGCTGTCAAAGGTTGTTTGGTTTCAATCTCATCCCAGCAGGGATTTTTGCGAATTAGGAACTAACCTATTCCGAAGAAAAGTTATCTCTTTATTGGTTTATTGAGGTATGCTGGAATTATATATATATATATATATATATATATATATATATATATATATATATATATATAGTAGTGAAACCACTGTATAGGAAAATAGAATTTATTTACGAGACTAGTTCCAGTATGAAGTTTAACATACCCTCTTCTGTCTTATACTGAGAATAGAATGGACATAAACTTCGTTACACTACCTAAAAATCCTGACTATAAAAAAACGGAGAAAAAGTGTCACCAATCAGGGTGTGTGGTTCTAAAATCATTAACTATACAATGTACGATCAGATTCTGGGAATAGGAGCTACATTTAGATTTAAATGAACTTTTGTGGTTTCACTAGACACGGTGACATACTTGATATACTCTGGTGTTGCCTATGGCGTTCCTCAGGGTCCGCAAAGAAGTCGCCGCTATCATTCTATGATATTTATCATCCGCGCCATCTACATATTATAATTTTTCAACTTGCCAAAAAGTGTTTAGCATCGATACCAATAGTAATTATGTTTAATTTACAGTTTTTCCTAAAAGCAGCAAGAGATCTTAAGTATAAAGGTGCTGATTTGACTAACATTTTGGGTTCACTAGAAACGGTGACTGATACTTGATCTTCCCTAGTGGTTAATAAAGCGTTCCATAGGGTGCTATAAAAAGCGGTCGGTATCATTCAGTATGCCTTTTACCAACCGCCTTCAAATCAACTAATAGGTATAGCCGCAGGAATTCCCTAAAACATTCGAAAAGTGTCGTCATACTAAAGAATCGAAATACTTCTCTGCTTGAACCTGCTTAGCAACGAATTCGTGTGTAACCTGAGGAATAGATTCTTTTGTGATATATTAATTTTCCTTTTTTAGAAATGGGAAATCTGCAATTCGCTCTGCTTTCCTAAGACAGCCTAAATGGAATAATGCCTTTAAATTTTCAGTGCATAAGAATGAGTACGCGATGCCGAGAATGATCAAAACATGTGGTAAATTATCTACAAAGAATGCGAATGATTGTTAACTATTTCAACTTTGCTCTTTTAGATTTAAGTAATTTATTAATGTGACTTCTTTTGCGATACCTTCTTATATCTTCAAAAGAGCCTAATATAATTACAAGTTCTAAGGATTTTACTATCACATCTTGCTTTTCATTCACTTCTTCATTCGCAAAAATGTTATTGACCTAGCCATCTTACAAACTGCACAGCTGGAAATGAATTTAACAAGATGTATTAAGATACGTTTTTTTCTCTTTGTTTTGAATCTCTTAATAAAATAATTCCTAATCAGTATATGAAGAATGGCGTATCAGTAAACAATGAAGAACAGAATAATGAATTCTTAAAACAATTTTCCTTAATCTAGGGGGAGGGGGTGACAAAAAATTTTAAAAGGTCATTTCTTGCTATTGATCAATTTCTAACTTTCATATCGCTAACAATGATTAAAGTGCTGACGGAATTTGTTCGCAATTTTCAACTACTATTTTAACCATATTTTTTAACCTTTATTTTCACTCTCTTTCTTAAAACCAATGACCATTTATGCCTTATTTTTAGCGGAATAATTGACTATAGAATATTTCGAACACTCCAATTTCTGGAAGAGATATGGAGTCCTCTAGGGAATCTACGATGAAAGAATAAATAAGTAGATTTTCGACTTAGTCAATGACAGTAGGAGGGTAACGAAAAAGATCAGAAACGAGCTATAAGATTTAAGATTCTACTATAATACGACAACAGAAAGGAATACCCAAGATCAACGATCTTAGGCTATTAAAACGCCGGAATGACCCCAGAATGTCGATTCATGCCATCGCATGGGAAAATGGTGTAGATAAAAGGCTTATCAGTCTGGTAGTGGAAATGCATCCTCGCTACTTTTTGTATGAGATGTGCAAGTGGAAAATTATATTGAAATGGAATCAGGAAAAGCTATTCAAACGAGCCAAGAAGCTGACCAACAACTAAATGCCTGTATCCAATAGACAAATTTAACAGCCCTAAAAATGAACGAAATCAATTGGCACTTTTAAACAGTGACACTTGCTGTCGCAGTTCACGGGTTGGTTTTAACCTACCCTTGGGCGCACCGATATCATAAGAGTATAAGGTAAACGGTAATGTTCCCATTAATGGTATATGGTTATTAAATTAATGAGTGGCCAATACATAAGCACAAGAAAGAAAAAAATTGAGATCGAAAAACGCAGGCTGAAAATAATTAATGAACATTTTATAAAAATGAACTATAAGAAGAAATAAACAAACACAAAATTGGATGAGAAATAAGGCAAAATAAAATAAAAAAGAAATAAGCGTAAAACCATGAGAAAGTATCAAAGTCAGATTGAAAACATCCTAGGATAAAAAGAGTAAAAAATATTATTATTCCAAGACTCCACCAAATTAAGAACAAGAAATGAGAACGAGGGATAAAATCTTAGCATCTTATAAGCAACAGTAGAGAGCCTAGACACAATGAGACCAACCGAATAATAATGATAAAAAAGCACATTTGAATAAGGGCCACAAGAAATGCCACGACCAATACATCATGGCAGAAATACAAAGAAACACAAGATACAACTGCTTAAAACACAACAATCGCAATGATGATAAATGAATTAATGTTTCGTTATGGTGTAGAACCAGAGAATAGAATTTGCTTTGTAAAATAAAAAGAAGTGGAGAAAATGTTTAGTATTTCTTACATGGGATTAAACTTCTGTTAAACAGAGAAAATGACCTGTTCATAAAAGTGAACGTAATGGAGTTTATACGTTCGCTACCCGCTAAGCCTACATCTTTGATACTTCGTATTGCCATCTATCAAACTTTGAAACTAAAATGAATTGTCTTCGCTGTATGACCTTTTTATCTACGGTCTTAAAACACCTAATATAATAATAATAATGTATGACCGATTTTCATCCTCAACGTCATATACACTTTTGGAAAATTAAATTTTCCATACGATTTTTCAGGGGCTTCTAAATGCGTTCAAAAGACTAAATTTCAAAATCGAGAAGGCTTATTTACTTATTTAATTAATATTTTTATTTAATTCAAGCAAGACTCAAACGATCATCTCTGACGGAAAGCTTTAGAACACATATTCTTGAAAGTGGAGACGTTAGAAGAAGTGAAAATAATGCAAGCTATATAGCTTACCGAGGTTTTAATCTGGTGGCGTGGAAATGACGCTTCCAATTACAGAAGAATTAAGTCATATATAATGAGTGCAGTGAGTCGTTTGATGGAGTCAGGATTATTACCTTCGTAGCGGCTGCCAACGCTGTAGGTATCTTTAGTTTTGATCCCACTTTACACCCTAGGTCTCTACTAGTAAATCCCTTACAAAATTTTTTATTTTTATAATTCATATATAATCAAAGGAAAGACTCAGGAAAGCGGGCAACTTTATAGCTCCTCACCCGAGTTAGATCTTCTTGGCGTTACTGATAGAGCAAAGCTCATCCCCAAACTCTGACAAGGTCAATTAATCTGTCCAGGAGGAAACTTAATGAAAAACGAAATTCAAACAAGTCCAGATAAAAAGGCATAAAAATGAGATAATAAGAAACAAACTGGCAAAAAATGAATGAACAGAAATAGAGACGATAACAAAGAGATAAGAAAGAATAAATTATAACCAAAGAATCAAGGCTGCGTCGGATCTATTAGCAAATTGTGTCAAGAGCATATTTCATCCATATGCCAGAAGCACGAGTGTTATGGATTGCACATTTAAATGCTGTCCTCAAAAAAGTAAGGCAGCAAAAATATTAGTTTTATTGATGGTAACAATCGTACAATCAAAACAAGTTAAGAAAGAAAACCTAAAGAAGAAACATTTCCTTTAAAGTTACGGACCAAGAACAAACACTATACAGCCTTGACCAAAAGTATTGATATTGAGATAGCAGAACCCAGAAACACTAGGGTGGCCTAATACTTTTGGTCAAGGCTGTAGGTCCGACAATGGAAGCTATCCATAAACTTTAAACCCAGGTTTGTAGAACAGACTGCGCATTCCGTAAATGCGGTTATCGCTACCTGGTCGTATCGCAAATATTCTATTAATTAAAACGCGAAATAAGTGTCCGGTCGGGCCGTCTGAAGAAGTTTATATAATGACTTCAAACATCTGCTTCCAGTTTAAAGTAGTGCCATTATCCAGAAGAACATTTTAGAAAAGTGGCCATTGAGAACGCGTTTTAGTTTCAGCAAAGTGAGATTGGATAGGGGGGAGTTAATTAAAGTGAAATGAAAGGAAGGAATATTTGAAGAATGAAATGGGTTTATACTTTACAACTCTGTATCTAATGCTAGTCTGACACTCTAAGAAGTGTCAGACAATTACATAGATGCCAACATGAACTCCGTGAGATGTAGTAAGCAGTAAATTGGTGAAAAACGTGTTTGTGTCGAAAGAAAACTTTACTTCTAACATATCCTTCATTTTTATACACGTTACATCTGCATTACACTTTTTAAAGCCCATACGGAAAGAAATTCTCAAGTTGAATTACATGTTATCTCCATGCATAAAAAGTCAGCTTAGGTATTTATGTGAGCTCTATAGACTAATATTGTTTAGCATCTTTTACTATAATTAGTTTTTTTCCTTGATCCTCATCTCTTCATATTTATCGAGTGTTCCTTACTTTATTTTTCTTTCTTTGTCTAGAGAACCGTTTCGTTTCCCACATCGTTGTTCACCTAGGTAACAAAGGAGCAATTTCTAATCGTAAAATTTCCACAAATCTCATAAAATTTGTCGAAATGGATGTCAGATTTGCCTTTATGTATGTCTGCGCAAACATGTGCCAAGAGAATAATTCTGCGATCCTCTGCGTCTATTCCTTTGTTGTTTCAACTAAAAAGAGCCTAAAATTTATTTATTGGTTATATTTAATAAAGAGAGAACAAACTTTGCATATGTAGCTGAAAGATTTAAAAGAATTAAAGCTCAACTGAACTTGATGAATATCAAGAAGAAATTATGTGGAAGGTATATTGTGGAGACAGGAATAGAACGAGGACAAGACGACGTTAGTTTGTTTATACAGCGTCAACCGTTACACTAGCATGGGCCAAGACTTTACCACACCCCTTTTTCCACGCTGCTAAGATGTAAAGTAGCTCGTAAAGAAGGACTTCGGCCAGCAGATTTCGTAGTCCGTTAATATAAACCTGAGGGTGTGAGAACCTTTAGATGAAAATCTTGATGCTTAAGGCTTCGTCGGCAAAAAATCTATGAAGAGGTTCACTGTCCGCTCCAATTGTGTATGTCTATTTTCGCCAAATAGACGACATCTCAGCTTTCCCCTGAAGGGCCGAAGTGTCACGGCGTTGAAAATTTATGCCCTAGGAGAGAATGGTAACTGTGGGCTGGGGAGGGTTCGCCCCTCCTAAACTCCCTCGTCTCCCCTACCCCCTAGGGGATAATCGACGTATATATAGTTGGATCTTGAAAAAACTAAGAGAATAACCATGTCGCTATCGAAAGAATAAGATGAATCCCTGAGTCAAACAGGGAATCAAGAAGATAGTTGAAACTGAGCGGGACTTTTCCTCCCAAGGCTGTTCCTTTGGTCGCCTAGAAGAGCAGACTAGGGGCAGCGAGACCAACTTTCATACCATTCTCCTCCAGAGAAAATGCCTTATCTCAGTTTTCTGAAAAAAAACCCTCAACATTTAGGAATACCAACGTGAATTTCTATTCGAGAAAAGACTCACCACTTGGTTAAGTCTCATCATCGAGAAGCCAGAATTGGTAACGCAGGGATTGGGATAACTTCCATTCATCTAAGAGCCCCTCACTTAGATTTTTGAGTCAGGAAGCATCGCCACCCGCCTACACCTCCCTGGGAAAAACATCAGCTGTTTTTTCCCAAATCACCACACCACGCTCGAATAACCTCAGTGAGGCAGTCTCCAGCCCAACTTACCCAATTTAACTAAGCCTGTAGACTCACTTTCAAGGTCACCCAACTCTCGACGCCCTCTGAGTTAAAGGTAAAACGAATCCAAAACTTATTCATTTTTTTGTTATTACCCATTCCTTGTGAAAGTGTATTTAAACATTTAATATTTCGTTCTTTTATGTAATTAAAAGTATATTTTTCTCTGAGTTGTTTAATTAGATCCTAGAACGCTGCAAATGGCAATAGATATCATAATACGAATCCTCCGTGATTAAAGAATTAAATTAAAGCACTCTTAGAGAAAAGTGGAATTGAGTTACTCATGTAAGTATCAAATGTACATGCGTAGTCAGCCGTAAACCACGATATATATATATATATATATATATATATATATATATATATATATATATATATATATATATATAAATATATATATATATACATATGTTTGAGGTACAAACAAATCTGGAAGTTACATATCTAATTCGAGAAGACCAAGAAGAGCAGTATTAAGACTATTTGGTCAGGGATAGGAGCACAATTCAATAATTTTTGTCTCAGATCCAGAAAGAAAGCAGAACTTCCTGCATGTGTGGCCTCAAACAAATAATATAAGCACCCTCTCTCTTCGGTAGACCTAGATAACTTCTCTTGCTATCTAAACTATAAAATATAGAAAAAAGACTGACATAAAAGCAAAATGTTTTGCCTAAGAGTTTGGGTAAAATAAAAAGACATACACAGTGCTTAGCTCAAGTAGACTAACTCGAGCTCTAAGAAATTGTTAGAGAGAGGATCTCCAAACTGCTATTGTTTTTCAGCAAAAGTATTTTTTTTATTAAAGGGAAAGCGAAACATCTTTCTCTTTGAAAAGCAGAGCTTGGGGGATTACCATATCACCAAAGTTAAGAGAAACCAAGAAAAATATAAGAATACCATTAGGCAGGCATTTGCTCTGTGGTCTACGGCCCAGCTGGCTTTACGAACAGAATTTTGGTCTAAGAATTTAAAACGTTTTCGCTAAATATTTCCTAATTACTTAATTTTTTTGTAGGCCCAAAGGAAAGAAAAGACCTTGTGGAAATTATTTGGATGTTCGAATAATCCCAATCCTCACTTCTTTTTTCCCCCATCTAAAATATGGCTTTATTGGGAAAAAATAAAAGAAAACTTCATACTTTAATTTATATGTATTTTCTAAGCCTCGATAATTATATTATTTTTCCCTAACTCTTAGAAAATAAAAGTTTCAAATCTAAGAAAACCAGACTTAATTTTATTATTGTTTTAAAATCTCTCTTGTAATAACTGTTTTTAAAAATGTTCAAAACATTGAATAATAAATAGCTTTTAATTTCTCCAAAGTTGAATTATGTTAACTTTTTCTTATAAAATTGAAATAACATACAAATTACCCTTGAACTAAGAAAAAAAATTCAAGCTATTCCCAAAATTTGCCTTCCTAAAATATATAAGAAAAATGATTTTAGCAAATTTGGTTTCAACAGACACCATATACGTAAGTGGGAATCGATCACTTTTGGGCCTATATATTAATCAAACCAACTACCACACCCTATCAATCTAATGCAGTCCATTAGTAATGAGATTGGCCCAACCAAATTTGATAAGCGAGGGCCAAAATTGCTTTCGGAGAAATCGAGTTCCTCGAACTATCTCGAATTTCTCCAATATATGATTCACAAATGCAATTTGAGAGTAATGAATGAAAAGTACTTGACATTAAAAATCCTTGGAACGGTATCTTTTATGCATTTCTGAGGGAAATTAATAAAATATGTAGATGGACGCTTGATAACAGAGGGGAAACAAAGAAGGGGGTGGGATCGGTGCTTGCTTATTTATATTAAGGCGAAATTTAAAGCACAAAAATTACGAGGGCCAATTGACGAAGAATATTATTTAATACAGATCTGTAGAGAAGGTAGTAGAGGTATAGGAAGTGAAATCCGTGTAAGATGTATTGTTGTAGGTCCTCATCTGGTCACTGGGGCAGTAAGGCTTACAACTGCTTTAGTGATGGTGTGATGGCGAACCTTTCATGCAGGTTTCAGTGGTAGCGGGGACATTAACCATGATGCACTATCCACTCAATCAAGGG
Organism: Ceratothoa steindachneri; assembly: GCA_963969495.1. Classification (NCBI taxonomy): domain Eukaryota; kingdom Metazoa; phylum Arthropoda; class Malacostraca; order Isopoda; family Cymothoidae; genus Ceratothoa; species Ceratothoa steindachneri. Next base: position 32,057,790 of record OZ018324.1, on the reverse strand, counting down.
ACTGGAAGTAGAAGAGTAAGAAGGAAGAAAAAAAAGGGAGTGGCCCATTTAAAGGAAGGACAAAGCACGACGACCAGAGAAACAGCATAATATAGCTTGGGGCACTGAGATCGAGAGTGCGTAACGCTCCTCCATGTTTTAGTTTTGCTAGGGGCATTACCACCTCTAAACCATCCAACCCCTTTTTAGGAGGGTATTAGGCAGAGATCAGTTTTGGAACCCTTAATATTTTTGTTCAGTTTATAAATATAGGCGGAAAAGTAACAAAAGTTGATATTTGGAAAATTGGAAAAATTGAGTACAAAAGAAGTCTCCAGACCGAGATTAACTCAGTTCCTGTGTCTTCATTTAAATCGCAGATTAGGTTCAGCGTAGAGACAAAAAAGTAAAACATATAGGATCTAAAATCAAGGAATACATGTTATAATAGCATATTTTAATTATTGATATGAAAGATTCCTATAAGAAATATTAGTATTTATGAAAGTGTTGTGAGTTACAAAATACACAATCGATCCTTGAAAAATGGGGAACAGTGCTTAACCCTTCTCAATCGGAAAACTTACCTTTACCCATCCATATCGAGAGTAGAACTTGGCTTTTCCTAAACGATATCCCGTCAAAAAGAATTCTAAAGATAACTCATCTAAATTGTTTTGCATTGATAAAATGTAAAACAATTTCCCTGAAATCTTTATTATGGAGCCAAATTTTTGAAATAAATGGATTCCATCTTCCTGACGAGAATTATATATTTTGCTAAAATACAATCACTTCGAAACTCGTCTGCCAATAAAGATTTATTAAGAAGTACAGCTCATTTTCTCTATCAGAAAGTTAGACCGAAGAGGTTGTACTTGTAGTTGCTAAAAATGCAATAGTAGAGGGAGAAAGAACTTATGGTAAAGACAGAACTAAAACAAAGGAATGTAAACTAGGCCTTCGGAAATATTGGAATAGATTTAGCCAAAGAATTTAATTATCCATCCATCAATAATTATCCATGGATATATATCGAAGGTAGATTGTAATTCTCTTAGATCCGACTCGACCAAGAAATTACTTTTATAACTTAGAACTCATTATAAGGGTGAAAGTTGAGACGTAAAGCGTTGAAATGTTTAATACTCTAAGCTAGGTACAAATTTGTACTCGAATATTTTTTTTTCTAATAAGGCCTACACACTACGGATTCATGAAAAAGTTCGAGAAGGGAATTAATTTGATAATTAATTTTGAATTAGTTTAGAGGAAGAATATGTGTAGGCGTTATTTTAGAAAGGAAATTGAAAACCTGCGATTATGATATAAATCAATATATATATATATATATATATATATATATATATATATATATATATATATATATATAAATAAATCTATATATATATATATATATATATATATATATATATATATATATATATATATATATATATAAAATATATATATATATATATATATATATATATATATATATATATATATATATATATATATATATATATATATAAAGGGTCTATTAACAAGGACGCTCGTGTTTGTCTAGCGATACTGACCATGTTCCTAAAGCGACATCTGTCAACCTCACTGTGAACTGTTCTGTAGTACTTGGCAAGTCATGATGGGAGGTTATAGCGTTGAACAGCGTGTGCAAATCATCAATTGTTATTATCAAAATTAGTGCTCCGTTCGACAAACGTTCCTTGCAACAATCAGCAAACACCCCTACGTCGCCAAAGTGCAAGGTCTCTGAATACATCGCTGCCGTAAATGAGAGTGTACAGGAAAATCTGAGGCAGTCAAATTCTCGTCGTTCACAAGAACTTGGCCTTTCTGCGACTTCAGTTTGGCGAATTAATTGTAGAAACTTGGGTCTGCCCCCGTACAAAATCCAACTTAACCAGGAACTTAAGGTAAACTACCAAAGACAACGCCTTGTGTTCGCTGATTGGGGTCTAGAGCAGTTGGAAGTTGCCCCAAATTTCACCCCAAAATCATCTTCAGCGACGAGGCCCATTTTTGGATGAATAGATTTGTGAACAAGCAAAATTGTCTGATCTGGGACGGAAACAATCCACATGAGATACACCAGCACGAATTGCATCCCAACAAAGACACTGTTTGGTGCGGATAGTCGTCTTACGGAAGCATCGGTCCATATTATTTTGAGAACGAAGATGGGATTGCCATAACCGTCAACGGCGAGAGCAACAGATCGATGATAAGCAACTTCTTGTGACCTCAACTGGATTATATGCCTGATATAGATACTGACGACATGTGGTTCTAACAGGGTGGTGAGACGTCCCACACTGCGCACTCCAAATAGACATTTTGCACGAGCGATTTTAGGGCAGGCTCATCTCGCGCGGCGGTGATGTCAACTGTCCACCAAGATCATGCGATTTAACGCGATAGACTACATTCTTTGGGTCTACCTTAAGCTGCAGGTCTATTCGAATAATCCGTTAACAGTTGATATCCTCAAAGTCAACATAACAAACACTATTCAATAAATTCACCCAGATTTATGCGGCAAAGTCATCAAAAGTGCGAAAATGACTTAAAGTCAAAAAAATGTACTTTCAAATTGAAAATAAATTGAGTGCATATAATACACGCAAGTTCTTTTATTTACATTTAAAAATCGAGCGACCTTAGTGAAATACCATATATATATATATATATATATATATATATATATATATATATATATATATATATATAGCAGGAATATGAAGACCTAGGTGATTACACTAATCATTTATTGGCCAGACGTTTCGGACCTTTACTAGGACCATCTTCAGCTACTATATCGTCTAATGAGAAGGAAAAGGAACATTATTTGATGACAGTTAAAAGAATGCATTAAAAAAAAGTGGAAGAATGAAAGTTAAAATAATAAATTTGACACCTATTAAAATTAAAGTAAAAACAATAAGTGTCAACTTTATTATTTTAACTTGCCTTTTTCCGCTTTTTTTTTCTTTCTTTTTTTGATGCATTTATATGACTGTTATCAATTAATGTTCCTTTTCCTTCTCATTAGACGATATAGTCACTGAAGATGGTCCTAGTAAAGGTCTGAAACGTGCGGCCAATAAATGATTAGTGTAATCACCTGGGTCTTCATATTCCTGCTACATATCAGATTCCCAAGGAACAAATCAATTAGCAGAATTATATATATATATATATATATATATATATATATATATATATATATATATATATATATATATATACATATATATATATATATATATATATATATATATATATATATATATATATATATACATATATATATATATATATATATATATATATATATATATATATATATATATATATATATATATATATATATATATATATATATTGCAATTAGGAATGTAGCTATCGATTTCGTGATAAATCGCCTGCAAATTAAATTATTGTAGTCTAAATACCACTATGTCAATTATAAGGGCACAATAATATTCCTTTTGAGAATTCTTCGGGTTTTATTAACCATAATCAACGTTTGAATCCTGTTTTCAATTTTAAAGAAGTCGATTTTGAAAAATAAAGCAGCGTAAGGTGCGAGATATAGAATTTTAGAAATTATTCATGACAAATGAAGAAGAATTTAACAAAACCCTTGAGAACAGGTATTTACTCTAGAATTCGATGCAATTTATTTATTCTTAAAAATATCCGAGAGAGTTCTCATCTAATCCATAACTTCAATTATTGCAATATTTTTTGTTTTAGTGCCAGAGAAAAAGATAAAAATGAATAATAATATTCACCGTTCATTTTTATTTTTAATAAAGTAAAAAAGAACTATAAAGCTAAGGATTCTAAGTGTAGGGGAATGGTCACTCCCCCCTCCCCCCCATTCACTCGTGATGCAGTCCCAAGGCGGTTACCGCAACGACATCCGTCGAAGGCATCGGCGGGTTAGTGCTTAACCACAGTGTGGCACAACTCGGTGCCATGTAAGACCCTAAAGGTCAAAAAGGTAAGATCTCCCCCAGGAGAGTGAGATCGAGTTTCACGTTAAACAAGAAATTGGAGACGGGTTTCTCCCAATCTCGATGGCTGACGAGGAGCCGATGTTTGACTTCGTGGGAAAGACCGTTTGGAAAAAGAACTCTCCTGGGGCCTTCCTCAAGCCCCTCTCCCCCTTCCTACTCCCCCAGTGGGGGTGCGAGGTATAAATGAGGAACTCTGAGAAAAATCGAGGTAGTATACGTCAGTCTCTAGGTGACGAAGTTCTCGGATCCACAACCGAGCTACCGAGACTAGAGAGGTAGTGTACTTGGCTCGCCAGACCAAGAAGTACCCTGCAAGAGAGGCAGGGCTACCTACCTTAAGGGGCTAAGAAAAAGCTCATCCTTGAGCTAAGTCCCTGGTTATCAAACCAAACGATAAGTGAACTTTGGTAAGTTCGACTTACTCTCGCCAGAAAGACTCCTCATATCCTGGTGCACCTTAAACACCGGAGGTATTCCTCGTCCTTGAGGAATTAAAAAAAGAAGAAGGAATAGGCTCCCCCTCGAGCCCGTTATTCGGTGGCCACACCAAACTTTAAGTAACTTATTCTCGCCAGAGAAACTTCCCTCCGTTATCCTCGCCCTTGAAGAAGAGCCTCCCCGAGTTCAGTCCTTGTCCATAAGGAAATAAGTAACGAAGGTGAAAAGCTCCTCCTCGAGCTCGTTACTCGGTGATCACACCGCACTCCAAGTTAACTTGATTTAAGAAACAAGTTTGACTCACTCTCGCCAGAGAGACCACGACTGCCTAGGTGTTGCATAAAGCACCGTCTTGATTCTCGTCCTTAAAGAACCCTTCCCCCCCCGGAAGAACGTGTGGACCCCCCAGCTGCTACCCTCGCCAAAACGACCGTGGAATTTCGCCCATCTACAACTGGACATCCGGCACGCGTCGTGAGTCAATAACATTTCTGAGGTCTTTAAACTCCACATGAGTGCGTAAGCCTAATTCTTATATTATTTTTTTTGTCTAGAGAAAACGTTAACCAATTTTGGAGGGTAAATTAATTTAATTAATTCTTGTTTAAAATAATACTTAGAGTATTGCTGTAGTTAATGTATAAAGGTTGTGTATTCAATGGTTAAAGATAAAATATAAGTTTATTTTGTGAATTAGTAGGCGTTTCTTTTATATCCTTACGTGTTTGGTAACGGCTCTGTTCTTTAAGATATTTTTATAATATCAATATATATTAGACACTCTTAGCACTCTTAGAATAGAACAAAAAGGAGGGGCATTCTACGACACTAAAAAAAAAGTGGTGTCAGGTAAGTAGGGTTTTTATCAGAAAGAATTCTACGACACTAAGATTAAAATATGTGGCCATGTATATATAATGATTTAAAAATTCACCAGAGAAAGTAAGTGTGATAGAATTGCCTGAGGCTGCCGCACCTCGCTTCTATCACATATTTGCACTTATGCTTCCCACGTGTCTCCTGCGAGAAGAGACTAGCATGGCGTTCTTATCGCCTCGAACATTTCCCGAGTCTTATCTTCTCCCGCCCCTAGTTTAATCAAGGAGGTTCAATCTCCCGTTTGCCTGCAGTCGTCGATCTGGCCAGATTGAGTTAGGCTTATGGGAAGATAAGAATGTTCGAATCGCTAGCGGGACATTCCATGGAAGTCCCCCATTGTCCCATACCCCGAGATGCTGGCTCAGGCGCTATTTATGCAAAGGAACTTTGCATTTGAAGCAGATCACAATTATCTTCGTCAGGCATCACGCCGATCCGGTCTCCCTTTTGCACTTAGGAACTCTCTACCTCAAGAACCCCCTTATTGTCCACAAGAGGACTATATCCTTGAGTGCGAAAGTTTATGCCCCTCGAGACGCCAAGTCAACATGGCCCCCCTGTTGTTTAATTGTTTAGAAGAGAACAACTTTAGAACAGTCATTGTTCTTAGAGCCCGTTCGACAAGAAACGGTTTTCGCTTTCCTGATATCACGTCAGTGGTAAGTTAATTCACCCTTTTAACGCTCTTCCAGAGAATGCTTGGTTATCCCAATAACCTCAATTGTTCATCCAGAACATCTCTGGTATCCTGTCTCAAGGATCGCTAGTACTTCCGAGCCCCAATTCGCTCCCACTCCTCGAAGTCTCTCCTTTCTCCCTCGTTAAGGACAAGCCCTCTAAAAGCCCCTCCTCCTGGGAAGGAAATCGCCTGTCCGACCAAAGCCATTCATTCAAATCGCCTTTACCTGCACGCCGACATTATAAATACGTAAGCTACGAATTGCATTTAATTATTTAATTTTGTTGCCAACGTAACTCCGTGCTTTAAGACGGATTTAGTCCACCCTTTTCCTTCTTGTTTGTTTTGTCATTTAAATCCCTCCAAATCTTAATATACCGCTTATTCAAATTTATCCTATGACCTTTTCATTTCATGTGCATCTCTCATTTTAATCCAAGGTCATTTAAATATTTTCTATGTGTTATTTTTGTTAGTTATTTAATAAAATTATATTTTGTTAATGCTTGCAATATTATTTATCCTTGGGCTCCGTTCCACTTCTTAAGTATATTGAAGATAAATAAGCCTTTCCCAGGCCTATTTATTAACGTAGAATAATACTCCGCCATCTGATTTAAATCCCCGCCCTCGAATATAGAATAATCCCCACAATGAATAGATATATAGTATATCGTCGGGAGCATTTTCTACGACACTAACCAATTATATGATAACTTCTATAAACAATAATATTTTGAGAATTGAAACCGAAATCTTTATTATCGACACCTTGTCCAACACTAGGTGAGGAATTCTCTTCATTACCATAACACGATCCCAGCCAACTTCATAGAGATTTAAATAATCGCAAGCCAATTAAAGAGCTCATGGTATTTTCACGGAGTAAAAAGTCTTTAGTAACGACCATGAAAATGTAGTGAAGAAATTAAATAACAAATTTTCGACTATTTTACCATTAAGAAAGAAATATCTTTCGAGATGCATTAAATTTTAATGAAGACACTAAACTTTCAACAACTGGCAGAAGTGAAAAGGATAAATCATTTTTAATAAAAAAACGAAAATTTCCGAGACTCCTGGTCTCGATAAAAAACTATTCAATCCATATTAAATATAGAGGAATGCAACTTAACTTGTAGGGGTGCGAAGATGCATCAGAGAAAAATTCCTTTCAAATCGATAATATATACAGCCCATTAAATTACCATCTCAGGACGGGCTAAGCCGTGGCGTAATCGCTAAGAGAATTGGCGTTTAAATCTATCGGTACCGAGTTCGAAACTCAATAGTCCATAAAACTTTTTACGTAGAAATCCTCAGAAGAAAACGGAAATCAAGAAAAACGCTGAAGGAACAACTCAAGAAAACTCAAGGAATCATCAACCCGCAAGATAATAGGAAGTAAATGAAGATACATCAGGAAAGAAATCGAAGATCAAGAACTAACCCAGCCAACAAGAATACTTTAAGTCAAATGGAAAGACAATGTTTGAAGGGCCAACTTAAAGATAAAAGAAATTCAGAAACTAAATAGAGAAGATAAAGATAAAATTCTAGATAAATACATAAAGTGGAAAACAAGGAATGCCCCCCCCTCCTCCATAACTGGTGACCCTAAAAAGGCCGAACAATCTTGTGATCTTCGTTACAACTGCACTTGCTCTTCTACTCGAGATTAAGAAAAAGTGCTGCTGGGAACTTCGGAGATCCGGGAACGAGATGCTATTACTCATTGATTAGATAAAACTTCGTTCGCTCTTCTCAATCCCACTGTTTGAAGGGCCAACTTAAAGATAGAGGAAATTTAGAAAGAAAATAGATTTATAAAAGAAAAATTCTAGATAAATACATAAATGGAAAATAAGGAATGGCCTCCATCTTATAAACTATCGCTTGAACAATTTTCAAAAATATATTAGAGGTATAAAAGCTCCTAAAGAGTTTAAAGAGGTGAATTTAACATAAATTCTACAAAAAGAAAAACAAACTGATGGTCAAAATTTTTGTGTCATATTTATTTCTTCGGGCATTGCCAAACGTTTGGAGTTTATTTTAATTGACTGGATCGTCGCGCATCAAGAGATAAATAATTACAAAAAATTAATCAAAAAGAGCCTTCGATGCAGACGCTCTGCTAACTATTATGCTCAATATTTTTACCAAATTATCTAAAGTTTAACTAAGATAAAGTTGTAGATAAGTTTGTCTCGATTTCAAAGAGGTGATTAACATCTTATTACATAAAAGACTATTGATATAGGTACAATACAGAGAATCTGTTTGGGCGTACTAAGTTGGATTTCTGAGTTGGGGAGTTGGGGTTCAGAGTGTAAACTTCAGGCATAGAGTTGTTGTGAATGAAACTCGCTTGTCATGGGGATCAGTACCTCTCACCTTTCTTCTGTGCTCTTTTCTCTGATCCATGTATTATTTACTATATATTAACGAGAAGGATACTCTTTAGTTTGTAAAGCTTCAAACTCTGCTGATGACACTAAGCTAGTTAATGGGGTAAAATGTCATTGTGTCTATGAATACTTGCCCAAAAGAGCCCTGGGTTTGGTAAATAGAAGATGCATTTAAACATAAACAAGTGTAAGATAAAACAGATAGGTGACAATAATCCCGAAGCAATTAAATACTGCTCAACTATCAAATATAAACAGAGTCAACATAGAAAAATAGTGAATTTAAACTCGAGTGGAGTAAAGGTTTTTAAACAATTAACTGTAACATCGCATATGACAAAGGCGGCGAGTGACAAAATTAATTCCTGAACTTAGAGATTGATTGCAACTAGAAAAACTCAGGAACCTTAATTTAATTTGATTACAAAATCATCATCTGCGCACCTGACATTTTGAATTGTTTAAAATGGTATACACGTTTACTAATATAAATTATTACTCAATATCTGAGATAGCTAATCCAGCGGCAACTAGAAATAATGGTTTCAAGCTAGTAAACAAAAGATTTAACAATATGATTGATTTTCGTTTTCTTTTACTTTTATAAAAAAACAGACGTAGAATGGCTTTCTTAAGAATCTAGTTGGAAGTACTATTGCAAATCATTTTAATACGCTGATAGATAAATAATATTTTAAAATATAAATTTATAGTAAGTAGACTGGTGAAACTAATTCTTTTTTCATTTCCTCGCTTCTTTTACCTGACCTTCATCTCTGACTTACATCTTTTCCCTTAATTTGGCAATTATCCTCAAGATGATATTGTGGTCTTTGCCGTTAAGAACGTCATATTTGGAACTCTCTTATGTTGATCTTCTTGATTATTTAATCAATTTTATTTTATTCCAATTTACTCCTTTCCAATTAATCTAATACCTTTTTCAATTTTCTCCGTTAAGATAAATTTCTGAAGTACCTCTTTTAACTAATATTTTCATTAAGTCTGGTTTCTTTTGTGTATTTTTCATTAGTTATCTCTCGGTACCTTTCGTGATTTATTCAAGCTGGCATTCATTTTCTAATTGATTCTCGTCTTCGTTTCTGCAGCTTTATCCTACTCCCTAACCCTAACCGCATCCAGCCAATTAATGAATACAAGTCTTTTTATACAAAATGCAAGTTCACTTGAATTTGTTCTGGCAAAGAGGATGCTAATTCGATCAATGAGTTTGCCACTGGCAAATGAAAATTCTTGGAAAAGTTCCCAAAATACGATTTAGATCCGATGACTTGAGGTAAATTGCTTAGACTAAACTGATGATAGGATCTTTTAAAATTCAAGAGCAGGACACAGACTTAACGGGAGAAATAATTGAAGAAGATGAAAAAGAGAGAGATAAAAGGAAAAAATGAAGTAACTGTTAATAAGAGAAAAATCAAATTTATAATTGTTTATTTTTCCTTTTGATGCTAACTCAATAAGTGCCTGTAAACTACACTCTTCCGAAACCAACCTCACCCAGCGATTTGGGATGCTTTCATTGACACGTTGTTAAATCGCAAAAAATGGAAATCACATTCGTCGGTTGCAAAATCTTCTGGTATAATGACTTTCATATTTGCCGCCAGGATCCCTCAAACCCTCGAATTTCGAACGTTTCTTCCATTGCTATAAATTTAAATTTGATGAGCGATGCCGCTGAGTTGATAAATTTCAATGGTATGAATCTACCATAAATATTTTCCAACTTCCTGGAGAATGCAATGAACCAATGGGTTTTCTCAATAACTGAACATATGCACATTGAGACACAGACCCACCCGTAAACTTGTTTGATATACATTGTTAGATTTTTCTTAACAAAATTCGTACCTTTATTTTTCTCGTCACAAAGATTCTCTAAAAACGGCTGGGGTTTCTTTCTTTTTCCTCAGACCGTATTGCACTTGTACACTTTGTTTCTTGCATACAAGTTTTATAGAAAGACTGAAACATTTAACGAAGTACGTTATGGCACTTGGTTTATTAAAAAATGTCTTTATCGAGTAAGATAAAACTTATATTCACCTCTATCTAATTGCAGGAAAAAGTGTTTAACAATTACATTAGCTGCTCTTTTTTTCTCTAAATAAACTTCTTCAGAAAGTGACTCGAAGCAAACAACATCAAAGGTCCATTTAAATATTAACATACCGTATGAGGTAATTGTCCAAAAAGCAACCCTTGGATGAAGAAAAGGGGGATATTTTTCATGGAAAGAATCTTATAGTAAATACGATGATGAAGGTTAAAAATTTCCTACGAGAATAAAATAACGCAAATTAAGCCAGGGGAAAAATGATAGAAAGTTCCGGTTAGGAATTTCATACCTTTTTTCCCTAGCGTTATTCCTGTCTCCTCGGTGAAGGATTGCTTTCATTGTGCCGTCCTTTGCTCTGTTTGCTTCTAGTGTTCTTCTAAGTCCCTTTCTATTACCTCTAAAAAACTCCTATTTCTTCTCTCATTGCTTATTCGCGTCCAATTTGTCTTTCTTTTGTACTCTATTGTTATATAGTCTACAATACAAGTATTCTGCATCTTTCTTTCTGTCTTCAAAATTGTTTTGAAAGTCAGAAAATAAATATGGGAAAAGCCCTTTGGTGGATGTTATCACCGGCAGAACTAGTATTTGCTCTTCTTTCTCTGTGAAAAGGATAATGGGCTTTTAAATTGTGAGCAGTTAAGATGTGGTATAAAAATTCCTTGGAGGTTCCAGCTTAGAGAGATACTGGGTTTGATGGGGTTACGCTTTGGACGAAGTAGAGTCACTGTGCTTGTAGCTTAACGGTAGAGCAGCTGAGCGGCAATCAGCAGACTCGGGATCGTGTCCCGACCAGGAATGTCAATCTTTTTTCCCTGGCGTTATTTATTTTTTCTCGGTAAAGGATTTCCGTATTTGTGCCGTTCTTTACTTTCTTTGATGAACAAAGAGTTTACATCAAAGCACAAAGGTTTTCCACCACTTGCCTCAACCACTTGCAATTACCGGATGGAAAACTTTTAAGCTTTGATGTAAACTCTTTGTTTACCAAAGTTCCGGTTGACCAAACCATGGGCCTTCTGCGGGAAATCATGCCTAGACTTAATTTGGATCTTTCCATTTTTACGAGTAAATTTATCGATTTAGTTGAATTATGTCTCTCTGACAATGTGTTTCGAGTAAATAATGAGTTTTATAGACAAATATTTGGCCTTAGCATGGGAAATAGTTTATCTCCGATATTGGCATGTCTCTACATGGAATATTTTGAGACTGAACTCCTTCCCACAATTTCTCCCCCTAACTTTATATGGTTAAGGTACATTGACGATGTATTTTTTGTATGGCCTAATGGCCATGATTTTGATACCTTTTTTAATAATTTGAATAATTTGCATGTCTCCATCAAATTTAAATATGAATGGGAATATGATAATAGATTACCCTTTTTAGATGTCCTCATTAATAAAGATCACCATGAATTAAAACTTGACGTGTATAGGAAACACACCCCCTCGAATGCCTATAAACATTATTTTTAGTTTCACGATAATACTGTTAAAAAATCGGTAATTATTAACCTTTTCCTTAGAGCATACAAAATATGTCATCCTTCCTATTTAGATGAAGAAATTTTTATTATCAGGACCATTTTTTCTAATTTGTATTACCCCGATTGGTTCATATCATCTGCCCATTTTGCAGCTAGGAAAACATTCTATAGTAATAAGCCTTTCTGCACTAACGACTTCAACAAATGTATAACATTGCCATTTAATAATAAATTAAATAGTTTAAAGGACATATTTAGAAAAGCGGGTATTAAGCTAGCCTTTAAATATAATAATTCCTTAAACCAATTGATGATGGCCAGGAAACCCAAAGAACATCATAACATAGGAGTATATGCAATACCATGCAACGATTGCCATGAAGTTTATATAGGGTAAACAGGGAGAAATCTAGACAAAAGATTGTACGACCACAAAAGTGATATTAGAGTGGGCAGCGAAAGTAGTAAAATATTTTGCCATGTTAGAGACAAGAATCATACGATCGATTTCAATGGAAGTAAAATGTTATTTAAATCGGCTAACTATGTTAAGAGAAGAATCGTAGAATCGAGCTTGATATCGTCAGTTCCTAATTTAAATCTATCTGAGGGTCAATTTTCTTTTAATCCTGTAATAAGATCGCAAATAAACAAAATAGTAAAATGTCAGCCCTTCAATATGTTTAGGCCTAACCCCCATCCAGATTAGCCACAAGTAGGGGATTGGGGGAAAAAAGAGGGGATCTCGTGTTATGCTTATATGCATTTCTCTTATATTTCCTGCCCAGTGTCAGTTAAAAAAGGGTGAGAGATACACCGAAACTGTTCTGAATTAAATTGTCTTCGGAGAATGTGGTTTAATTCCTCATCTTTTCTTGCGAATATATATATATATATATATATATATATATATATATATATATATATATATATATATATATATATATTCGCAAGAAAAGATGAGGAATTAAACTACATTCTCCGAAGACAATTATAATTCAGAACAGTTTCGGTGTATCTCACACCCTTTTTTAACTGACATTAATTTAAACTGGTATCATGGGGGTTGGGTTGCTCTAAGTTCATTTTTCTGATACCATTAAAATCCTTTTATAAGTTTCCTCCTATTATTTGTGATCCCCTTTTGTTATTGTTCTTTATTTTTGGCCGAAAGTGTGTTCAACTCAATTCGAGAGTTTTGTGTGTATTTGGAGACTGTGTCGTGTTATGACATTACATTATATCAATACCATATTATATCTATGGGAGAGTACCAATAACTTGAAAGCAAACCGACAAAAGGGACGGAAAACCACGCGTTCAGACGGGCTGAGTAACGAGAGAGTGCAATGAGGTCAGGTAAATTATGGACAATAGCAAAGTTCAAGGTTATTTAAAGAGACATGTACAAAAATAAAATTTTAATTACACCAAAAAATTAATAAGAGAATTGAAGGGTAAAATTACCTCAGAGAATTAACGGGCAAAAATCACATCAATAAACGAAGGGTGGAAGATTAACTCAATTGGGTTACTGAAGGGGGGAGGGGGGGAATGCCTTACGGATGTCTTCTGTACGTCAGGTGAGACCGCTCGGACTTCCAAGCGGTAGGTTGGAGTGATGACGGTTCTCCAAAAGCAAGGAGGTGGTAACTTCCGAGCCAGCGAAGAGTATTTCGGCTACCCGAAATGAAGGGGGCTTCGACAGGAGTTGATGAAAGAAGTCGGGAAAATCACTCGGGGTGATCGTGCAGTGGAATTACCTCCTGGCTGGGGCTAATTCCGAATACACAAAATAGTCCAGCTGTCACTTTGCTTTGTTGCTTGCACTTGACTTGAAACCATGGGGAAATCTTCTGGGTTCTGGCGAGACTTCTCAACTCTGTGTGTCTTCCGGGGATTCGAGCGTTATTTATGTCCGAGGCTCTCCCCGGAGTTGGGGGTTAGCGGTAAACAGGTATACTCTCGAAGGGCCTGGAATCTTCTTGCAGAGGTATTTTAACCCGCATAAAGGTGAATCGTGGCGCACTCGATTCGAGGCTACCGTTTGTGAAAGGGGGGGGGGCGGGTAGGCTTACCACTTTAGGCCTAGCCGGGCCTTCTGCTGCACATGGGAGTTCTTTTCTGCTAAAGATCTTCCACGTGGGGATTTCCTCTCAGACTGATTAATTTGTGTGTAAAATTTCAGCGCCGCTGAATCCAAGCTAACACACGAAGGACCATTTATTCCAAATTGAACTATAATTTATATATTTGTGTAGCTATTTCTTCTTTTTTGTTGTTGCTCTACAAGCTAGCCTCTACGAATATTATCGAGACCATTTATTTCACGCGCACATATATCAACTCGCTCGCGTGCCACATTTTTTAAAGCTAAACCTTAAGACGATGTCATCGTTTGAAGAATTTAAAAGCCAAGGTGAGTCGTTAGGCCTCACTGTAAGGACCTCATATCTTATGTACAGGAAAAGGAGAGAAATGAGAGACAAATTTGAGGGGGTTGTACGGGAAACTGATTTATTTACAAATAAAAATCGAGGAAAACTGTTCACTTCTAACATTTATTGCATTTTTTATATATTTCTTAAGAAAGTTTCAATAAAATTGTATAAATTTATCTCTGCTTTTTTTAGCCCTATTATTAATAAAAAAAGATCAACATTTCCCTAATTTTAGTAAATATTTCATCATAAAATCCACAAAATAATGGCCAGTTTCTATTGTTTTCCAATAAAAGGAGTTGGTAAATAAACCTACTGATACGAACTAATATTGTTACATATTGTAATCAATCAAGTAATAGGCTCAAATTTGCCTATGCAATAGGTAATACATTGATTTAGAACTATCTTTTTCTTCTCTATTTCGAGGAATTGGTAAAGTTGAATGACTCAGAATGACCTAGTCGGTCCAAAATCTTTTTTGGTAATTCTATCTTTTACGACTTAATAACACATTCATTTACCTGGTAACTCGTCGCCATATGTAACAGTGCAAGCGAAGACGACTGGAATTTCTCTTTGACGAACAACTCTTTTGGTCCTTAAATTTGTGCAATTATTTTTGAAGGATAAAGAAAAATGTTGAGAATATAAAAGGCGAAATTCTTTCTTACAAAATTACTGAATAAATAATTGGTTTGGATCAATGAATAGAGCTGAATGGTGGAACTAAATACGAAATAAATTGAATGAGAGCAAGAAATGTAGAGGAAATAGAAAAGATATACTCGTACTAAAGAGGATCTTAAAGACTTTGTGAAGAATTTCATACAGAAATGAGTGAAAATAGGCAGAGCAAAAATATACTCAAATTTCCTACCCAGACTATACATATGGGAAGACGATTTAGGAGGCGGTATGAAAACATCATGACTTGCAACTTTTTAAAATTTCATGTTTTTTAATGAAGACAGGTCAATTTAATGGGCTTACTAATAAATTAGTGTTACAAAATTGTGTACTGTATATTTATATGTAGTTTGGAAAGAATTCTCTTCCTACGCTTTTAATATATTGTCGTATAAAAATAATTTTGACAGATTTCATTCTTAATTGCTACCACATCTTCTTCCATTCGGTTTGGAAAGTATTTGAATTTATTCTTTAACATGTTACAGGACTATCACTCATCAACTCCCGGGTTTTCTAATACTTCTTAATTTCTTTCATTTTAAATTTTTTTTACAGTACCCTCAATGTTGACTTTTGATCAATTATATTCTCCTAAGGGAAGTAAAAATTTTCCTTTTATTACAACAGCATGAGGTTTAATTATAATATTTTCCTCTTTTAGACTTTTGTAAGTCGATTTTATTCTATTCTTATTTACTTTTTAGTTTAGCCCTGTCTGCCATTTAGTTTTCTCTTCAATTTTAACTTCTTAATTTTTAAATATATATAAAAAATTGTTCAAATTCATTGTATAGCTGATTAAATTTATGAATTCTATTTTGAAATTATCTCATTAGTAATTGGATAAAAGGAAATTAGTTTGGTAAAAGCAGAATGATCATCATTTTATAGAATATATATTATTTGTCGAATTAAATTTTAAACAATATAGTTTAAACTTCGAAGACTTTTAGTTCCATTTAAGTATAGTTTAGATCCAAGAATTAGGAAACTACTAGGAGTTCAGTCGCTCCTCAGTTATAATTCTGCCTCACTTAGAGTCATACTAAGGATTTCTAGTTAAATTTACTGTGTTACGTAGGTTATGTTGTTTTCGTTGTGAGAGTAGATAAAAAAAATATAGGTACCAACCAATCTCTTCTTTTACAGAGATGGAAATGACAGCCATCCACATTTTCAGTACCGACCTACGCCTAATCGGTCAGTCGGGACTACATTACACCCTTTGATACCCGGTGATTCTTGGTAGAGTTATATAAAATTAAACTCTTTAAATTGCCCAGCAATTCTTTCTTTCACATGTAAATTTATTACTAATTCTCGGAAAAAGGATCCAGAAGCAAGTCTCTTTGGAACTCCCATTGAACATAGGAGCATAGAACTAGCCTGTGTTGTGTAAGGGGTTATAATACCAATAGCCTTAAATGATCTTTGAAGATAAAATAGTTCCCTCTGTCATTTTTATTGTAAGTCTTATTAATTACTTGGCATATGTAGTTGGTTGAAATTTGGACGACTGTTCTTACTTTTATTATTGTCAATATTTTGGTGAGTGAGAGAAGGCAAGGGTAGTGATTGAAATTAAGATATGTGAAATTCTTTGTGTACAGTAGTAGATTTAGTTCAGAGCAGATTAAGTATGGTAGGAAATAAGAAGAGGCAAAAAAATGTATAAACTCTTTCGCCCCCTTGTATTGGCTCCATATGTTCATTACGGCTTTAAATAACCAACCGTTCATCCTGGAACCGATCTTCTTTTCTCAAAGGTTTTCTTTTTTCTCTCTTAGTGAAACCCGCTGACGCACTTATTAAATATTCTACTGACCAGGTCATGTTTTATCCTATTTTAATTGCCTCGTTTCTTTGCTATCACTCCTTTCCACTTTTTATCATATTTATATTATTTGATGTCTGTAAGCTTTTGGCGTATGAAGAAGACTAACGTTTGAATATCTCCTGACTTATTTCTAGCTCTCGATCCCGCAATGCTAAACGAAGGGAGGATGAATTGTGGGCGATCCAAGAGGTATTTTTTCTCCCATCTCCGCGAAACTCCTTCCTCCTCCATGTCCTTAACACCACCTCTCCCTCACTGTGTGACCCCCACTCGACGAGGAGGAATGCTTTATAACCGAGGACCCTTTTCTAGCTGCCGATATTGAACCCATGAATCAATTTGAACCTCAGCCTGATATCGCTGAACAGGTGAACCCTCCTCCACCAGAGTCCATGAGGACAACGGCGTTGAGAACGGCAACAGAGGTAAGTACAATTGCTCTGATTGCTAAATGGGACGGTGCACCAATTGTGGGGCACATTTGGGATTTTATTCTAGTTTCTGTCTGCCGTGGAGTTCCACTTCTTTCTAACATCGCAAAGAACGCAGCAAGTAATGGAATTCGTGTGTATCAGGGATGGTACCACCAATTCACCACTTCGAGTCCCCAAATGTCAGATGTTTTCTGCACCTTGTTGCGTGAGGCATCCTCGGGATTTCAGCCAGGATTATATGCGCCTACCGAGTGTTATGTGTCCCCAAAACACCACCGAGGGTTGGTTGGTGTATGATATGTTCACACAAACGGATTTTTTCCAATATTCCCACACTCTTTCCGGGTACATTTAATTGTAAAGGTTCTGGGAGAGGAACCAGCTGGCGCATTGACTATTGAAATTGACATGTAACGGGGATTTTATCATATGTAACTGCACATTTTAGCGAGTCAGTTACTTGGGATAAAATATTCTGATATCTCCTACCGCTTCACTAAGTTCCCAATGGGTTTCAAAGCGGCCCCAGTTATCATGTAACAATGCATGTTGCCGGTCTTCGCAGCTTGGTTGGGGAATTTGGATGTATGGTTTACACTTCCCTCGATGATATCCTCTTCCTTAGTTACCCTAAACTCCTGCGTCACCCTCTTCAAGAGACTCTTCATCACCCATCTCAAGGTTAACTGAATGGAGAGCGTCCTGAATCTTACCAGGCCTTGCGGTTGAGGTCGACTTCGACCAACGCCACACTAGTTTAACAGGCAAACTGAGTAGACGCCTAAAAGAGGCCCTGGACTGGGTTCCGCCTGTCCCATATTGGTCTCTGTTTTAGCGTTTGCTTTGCGGCCTAATCAATTTCCTCTGTAGTGTTGCCTATTTCCAGAGATTTTTACCCTAATAGGTATGCGGACGATACAACAAGGTAAAATTACTGGCCCTCTTTTTGTTATTCGTATGCGTAACCTGGATCACCCCCCACCCTAGTCAAAAAGGGGGATGGCATTTCCGAATGCTCTCTCGTTGGCTCTTGGTTGAGTTTTTACCGACGCGTCAGACTCACCTGCAGCCGTGTAATACCACCTACTACGTTTGTTCAGAATTCATCCCACTATTTATCTTTTAGTCTGCCTTTACAACAAGCGAATTGAATCGAATCAATTCATGGAAAATCATGGCGAATCTAAGTCAGTGATTCGCACGATCCTATTTTTTATCAGTCTCGGTGAGCAGCCAAGAAGTTAGCACGATGATCCCAGACGTGCTGATGAATTTATTCCCAGCGCAACCTGCTATATATGATTCTTGCCATCCTATCCACCGATATCGGAAGGCCATTGCTGCTCAAATGAAATGTACAGGTGAGTTTTAACTTTTTATTTACTCCAATATTTTACGTACTGAACAACAGAAGAAATGGTCGTGATGCGAGAGATAATTTACCGCTAACAATAATAACCTTTATTAATATATGTTAATAGTAATAATCTAATAATATGTCAAAATAATAATGATAACTTAATAGAGCAGTATTTGTGTTATAATGTCCTTCTTACTTTCTTCACGGTCACTACCAACCCTCTTTTATTACCTTCTTCCACGGTATATGATAATATAATCATATCTGTTGATAAAGAAGGAAAATGAAATGAATTAACAAAAAATCCTTCATATTCTATACATGCTTAATTAATAGTAGATGTAATGTGCTAGCAACAGGTGTGGCCATTTCTTATATAGTGACTGTGTATAGCCTATAAACTATAGTATTTATGTAGCCAAACAACCGTTATATAGCCAATAAGTGGATCATTCTGCCCTAACACTTAACAGCTCCACCTTGTAAAACAAAGTACTCTTTCGGATTGTCTCTAACTAACATTCCTTGTGCTTCAGGCCTGGGACTTCTTGTTGGTGACAGGCTCTTCATATTTTGATGGTGGTCATCAATTGTATCATCATTATCACCACGAAAGTTGATATTCTTTTCATGATGAATAAAATTATGAAGTACACAGATACTTTTAACTATTGCTTCAGGTACCTCAGTGCTTGTTTCCATTATTATTTTAAGTCCATCAAATTTTTGAGTTAGCATTCAGAAAGCAAATTCTACTGTCCTCCTAGCTCTGCTCATCCTAGAGTTGAGCACCTTTTTAGTGTAATATAGGTACTTTTGATGGGAAGGCCTCATTATATTGGGCATTAAACTAAAAGCTTGATCTTCAATGAGATAGAATGGAATTTTAATCTCAGTACCTGATATTTTACTAGGATGTGGAACACTGAAATGTCCAGAGAGAAATGGCGAACCCATGCTTGAGTAACTGAAAACTGTTCTATCACTGTTTTGGCCATATGACCCAACAAAAATCGGAGTAAAACAACAGTTGGCATCCAAAACAGCCAGTAATACAAGAGAATGATAACCTTTACAATTATGGAAAAATGAGCCTGTACCAACTATAAATTTTAGCCCGAGAGTGCTTGCCATCGATACTTCCAATACAGTAGGGAGCAATGCATTTCTCAAAAAATGTCTTTGCTATCTCTCGTCAGTGTTGTTTATCAGCTAGTGGCATATAGTGTTGCTGCAGTACTTTCCATATAGCAAAGGCTTATTCAGGAACAATATGTCTGAAAATAATGGTATACAAACTTATAACAATGTTATATAAGTTCTTGCTTTTATTGTAAAGAGAGAGATTGGATCATACGGGGACGAATGAGAGCCTGAGCGAATCCTTTATAAGTACCATGACCACTATTATTAGAAATATTATTAACTTTTCTTACAGAAACTGAATGCCAGAAAAACTAGCATTAATTAAGGAGGAATTTCACGAGTAAAAGGAAAAGGACTATTACCCAAACATCTGGATCAGCTAACACTAAAACCAAAAAGTGGATATTTTATGATGCCCTGAAATTTATCATCCCTATGTGACGCCACGACCAACTCCTTCTAATGTACTAACACCGCCTGCTGAGGACAAAAGTTAAGAATTAGATGTTTTACCTGACGAATCATTAAATTCTGCTACCCTTGGATTCACCTGATAATGCAGGTTTTCAAGAAACTACAAGCAATGGAAATGCCTGTGAAGTGGTAAGCACACTTGCTAACAATCGGCCGAGTTCTACACTAAGGAAGAAACCCGACATCAAGAAAAGAAGTCACAGAGACTTTGCAAATGAAATAGATTTGCAAATAAACGGGGAGCAGCAAAAGCTGCGAGAACAAGGGGCTTCTAATAATTTTAAAAATGATAATGACCCAGACCGTCAATTCTTGTTAAGTATTCTTCATCCAATGAAACAACTGTAGCCAGCTGACAATCTTGAAATCAAGATAGATCTTCAAACGCACTAACACCCAGCCTGATACCAACACCTTATATGGTTACTGGATTAGGCAACACAAAATTCATACACCATCACCATCAGTTGCTTGCGACAATTGTTCTCAGTAACAACAAAGAGTAACAACTAGAAAAGAAGGTAACATATCAGACCTTACGGTCCATTCAAGGAGAGAACCTTTGGACTAGCAATCGAGCCGGCACATGGCTGCTCAATTGTTTTGCGTCCCTAAACGGCCACTTTTCAAGACCTTGTCTAGTCTTGACTTAAACTGGTCAACAGATTCACTGTTGACAACTTCTACTGGAAGTGCGTTCCACTTACCGCAGATACTGTAAGTGAAAATATTTCCACACAGATTGCGGTTGTAACGCTTCATTTTAAGTTTAAAGCCATGATTGCGCGCTCTGTTCTCACTCGGTGTGAAAAAATCCTGGTAGTCAACATTGTTGAACCCTCGAAGTATTTTGAAAACTTCGATGAGCTGACCACGCAGTCTACGGGTTTCCAGCGAGAACAGATCTAATTCCCTTAGTCTATCCTCATAACTTTTATGTCAAATAAAGGGAATCAGTTTCGTTGCCCTAGAATGTACGCGTTCCAACCTTGCGATGACCTTTCGAAACGAAAGACTCCAAAATTGTACGGCATACTCCAGGTGCAGCCAAACGAGGGAGTTGTACAGACAAAGTACTATCTCCTTATTACAGTATCCAAACTGGCGCTTTATGTAGCCTAACATCCTTTGGGCTTTCTTCTCTGCCTCAATGCACTGTTTCGAGAACTTGAGGTCGCTAGTGATAGTTACAGCCAGGTCTTTCTCAATGTCACTCGATTCAAGGGCAATGCCCTCGAGGATATACTGAGATTGGGGGTTTCTGTGGCCGATATGCATTACTTTGCATTTCCCCACGTTAAAAGGCATTTGCCACGTGTCCGACCACTCCCCAATCTTTCCAAGATCTTCCTGCAGGGGGGCAGTATTTCTTTTCTTTGCAACGTTCATAACAAGCCTAGTATCTTCGGCAAATTTGGAAATCTTGGCAACCATGTCACCGTCCATGTCGTTGACGTAGATGATGAATAGTAGTTGTCCCAAGACAGAACTTGAGGCACCCCCCCGCTAGTAATGGGCACCCACTCAGGAGCCTGTTCATTCACCACTACCCGTTGCCGTCTGCCACTTAGCCAGTTCTCGGAGAATGCGGCGGTGTGAGACCTTATTAAAGGCTTTCTGAAAGTCTAATACACCACATCCACCGCCTTGTACCGATCGTGCTCACTGAACACGAAGTAGAAGAATTCCACAAGGATGGTCAGTGTCGTAGAATTGACTCTCGACGATATACCATATATAACTATTCGTTGAGGGAACTTCTTTAATTATCTTTAGAGTGCGTGGATGTCTGGCGGGCCGATATTATGTATCTTCGATATGCTTAAGAAGTGGAACTGAGCTCAAGGATAATAATATTGCTATCATTAATAAAATAGAGTTTTATTAATAATAACTATCAACAATACACAAAACGGAAAATATTGACATAAACAGAGAATGGAAAGGGTCGTGGGGGCTTGGGCTAATCCGAGGATTAAAGGATTTAAAAGGGTAAAACAAAATATAAAGTTAAAGGTATGGGATGGTTCGCTAAACCATTTAAAGCACAGGATAGAATTGACAAAAGGGTTAAATACTCAAAGGTAACGTTTGGCTTACGTAATTTTATACTAGTGGTGCGGAGGAAGTCGACGTGAAGGAATTTTTGGTCTGCTGGCGAGTTCCAGCCGAAGGGGGGAAATAAAATGATCCTGACGTAGCGTCTTGGGAATGAGAACCATTTCTCAACGAATGGCTTGAAGAACAATGGCTGTTCTACGTTGTTCTCTTCTGAACAACAGGGGGGGTGAGAACCATCTCTTGTCTACGGGCTCAAGAACAATGGCTGTTCTAATGTTGTTCTCTTCTGAACAACAAGGGGGAAGGGTGAGAACCGTTTCTTGGCGAACGGGCTCAAAAGAACAATGGCTGTTCGACGTTGTTCTCTTCTGAACAACAGGGGAATGGGTGAGAACCGTTTCTGGTCAACATGCTCGAACGAACAATGGCTGTTCTAACGTTGTTCTCTTCTGAACAACAAGGGGGAAGGGTGAGAACCGTTTCTTGGCGAACGGGCTTTAAAAGAACAATGGCTGTCCTACGTTGTTCCCTTCTGAACAACAGGGGAAGGGATGAGAACCGTTTATTGTCAACGGGCTCGAACGAACAATAGCTGTTCTAACGTTGTTCTCTTTCTAAACAAAAAGGGGGAAGCTTTGTGGACCTGGCGTCACGAAAGGCTCAAACCTTGCCACTCAAGGGATATTGTCCTTCTTCTGGACAAGTGATGGTGAATCTCGAGGTTGAGGTCCCTTGGCGCACAAAGTGAGAGAAATAGTCGAGACACTCCCTTGGCGTGGGGGAAAATGGAGTGGGAGCTTCGAGGGAATGCACAGCCGAGCCTGGGAACAATGCCGTATCTGCCCATAAACCTAACTCAATCTGGCGAGGTCGGCGTATGAGGGCGAACGAGGGGAAGATAAACCTCCTCGTTTAAACATTGACTCAGGTGGCTGCGATAAGGCACCAAGCTTCAAAGCGAAGATGCACGTGGGAGCATCGTGGTTTTAAATAACACGTGATAGGGGTTGAAATTAACGCGGCCTCAACCCGTTCTATCACAGTCAGGCATGATCGTTGCCTTCGGAAGCCGTGCTGGGAACTCCTCAGTAGCAGGTTTGACTCTAAATACGACGTCATTTTGTCCACCATCAAGCTTTCCATGAGTTTACCGACTATCAAAGTCAGACTGATAGGTCGGTAGTTCGACGGTTGGCTACGGTCTCCTTTCTCGAAGTTATGAGTCACTTCCGCTTCACGCCAGTCTCTAAGAACGCATTCGGTCCGGATTGACATG
The DNA here is from genome assembly GCA_963969495.1 of Ceratothoa steindachneri. Lineage (NCBI taxonomy): Eukaryota > Metazoa > Arthropoda > Malacostraca > Isopoda > Cymothoidae > Ceratothoa > Ceratothoa steindachneri. Next base: position 32,034,061 of record OZ018324.1, on the reverse strand, counting down.
TTGAAGATTGCGCTCAGGTGTCATGACACTTGGTCGCGCACTTCTTTCAACACTTTAGGTAGAAACCCGTCCGGGCCAGGTGACTTATTCGTCATTAGGTCAGTGATCTTCTTTTTGATTTCTCCTTCGGTGTAGACCATATTCTCCAGCTTTTCCCCCGAGTAGGAATCCGTCGGCTGGGGGATGGGACCACACTCTTCTGAGTGCTAGCATAGTCTAGCTAGCTTAAAGTAGGAGTGCATTATGAATTTTTGTTTACATTATTCACAACGAGAAAAAAATGATATATTTTTTCTTACTTTATTCAGACCGAGAAATAAATAATCTGTATTTTTCGTTATTTTAATTAAACCTGCCTGAAATACGAAACCCCTATACTTGCCCTTTTTTTCAATAATCCACTTTTTACCTTAGAAAAAGGGCGATCATTTTTACAGCTCTTACTGCACGTCATAAGTAGTATTCGGCATTGTCATAGAAGGTGCAATCAACTCCACTAGCATTGTAAATTGTTCTGTAGTCATTCGAAGAAATCATAAAATTTATCTGGATTGTGTACCAAATCTTGGGATAAATGTCTAAAGCTCTCTAATTCAGGTCTAATAGAATTAATTTCCTACACACATAAACCTCTTTAACGACTACGCCGCTTCATCCACAACAACCTCGCTATTCCAGCGAGAGTGTCTACGTCCATACCCCTCAAAGGCTACCTACACGCTACTGCCAGTTGATTTTGAGAATTTGACTTAGTCAGTGTGAACGGGGCTGATTCAAAATGACTCCAGGTAAGTGATTCTACATGAATTGATTCGATTTAATTCGCTTGGTGTGAACGCAGCCTTAGTTACGTAACCATGACTCCCTATTAATGTCTGATAGCACAGCCGCAATTTGTTTTTGGACTAAGGTGGCACTCCTGCAGTGTTTCCTTTTTTATATTCCAAATCGGTTATCCGTATAACAGGGCATTAACATTACTTTTTCAGGAGACTCGTCAATAAATGGATTCCCTTTGAACGGATCCCCGCCGACCTTCCGAGCCGATCTAACTTCTGTGCATTGAGATCAATGAATCACGATTCTGAATCATGACTTCTTGAGGTCAATAGTCACCTACGTCATCAAGGACTATAAATGTACGGACTCACCGGCTGCTGTTCATTAATTATTCGTGATGTAAGCTTTCATCTTGTCTGGGCATAGCAAAGTAGGAATAGTTAAGAGAAAGTTCTGAGAACACCTCCCGCCAGACAAATTATTTTTTACTCACGAGAAGAAGAAACTATTCTTAACCATGGAAAATCCGAGCTCAATAAGACAAAAAGGATAACTAATCAAGTGACGCCATGGGATCGGCCCCTCAAGAACCAGACGGTTGCCCCTCCGCACCGTACGGAAGGCAGAACTAAACCAGATCGGCCGATGGTCATGAATACGATATTTTAAATGCTCAAAGGTTCGCTTATTCGTCTCATTGAAACGCCTTTAGGTTAGGCGAGCATTTGCGATAACATGCAGGACGTAGAGAAGCTCATATCAGAAGAGGTCAAGAAACACTTGCCAAAAATTGGACTGGGGGCGATTATCCCCTACGAGATCCTCGTTCAACGAACCATCATCCTTCGACGGATTGAGCCCTTCTTCACGGAACGGAAAACTCCTGTGAGGAAATTAAGTCCAAGCTGTCCGATAAACAAAAATAGAGCAATCTAATTAGAGTAGAAAAATTCGTCAAGGTCAACAATATTGTAAAAGTGGTATTCTCCAACATTGACATGGTGCCTCGGGCAAAGAATCACCCACTGTTAGGGTTCTACTTCAGGGTAGCCCCCAAACAAACTGAAACCGAAGAATTTATCCGCATCGAGAGCTGCTTCAAATTCTATGCGATTGAGCAGCACCAAACCAGAAAATGCCCCTCGAAGGAGATTGCGTGTTCCAACTGCGCCGAATTCAGTCACGGATGGAAAGAAAGCAGATCTAAAAAACGAAATGCGTTAACTGCCGTGACGAATACAAAACCATAGCAATGAGATGCCCCACCCAAAAAAAGGCGATTCAGGAAAATAAAGAAAAGCAGAAAAGGGAAAAGGAGTCAAGGGTGAAGTCTTACCTCGATGCAGCCACACCAAGGAACACTGAAACCGCGTCAAAACTGGTCATGCCAAAGGAGGGAACCGAAATGATGGCCATGATGATGTTTGCCCACCTAGTAAATCTGGCTCGCCCCGTCATGTTTGCGGAACAATTAAATCAACTTCAGCAAATAAATGGAGTAAAAAAGAAAATATGGTTCGTGCCGAACTCTGCCTCGAACGAAATACTCAAAATACAATTTGCTGACGGGCAGCAAAAAAATTAAAACCCAAAGAAGTCTATCCGAAGAAGAAAAAAACAGATTAAAAAGAAGAAAAATAAAAACGAAGAAGACGAAGAAAATGAAACCCCTACAAAAGAAGAAAAGTACGGGGATGAGGGAATCCTAAAGTATCCAGGAGTTTCCCTCACAGTAAAGAAGGAAACACTGGAGATATGATAGTTCTTTAACGCAGAGGAAGTGTCCCTCAAAGTCTTGGGATGACCAGTAAGCAGACTGCCAAAAGGAAACATCGAACAACTCACGGAAGGAATAAGAATGGGCAAATTCAAATAGACCTTCGAACGACCTTACTGACCCAAGGAAATAACAGGACTGTTGGAGGAACGCATATTTTACATACCGGATTCGTGCATCCATACACAGAACCTGAATGTGTTCAAGATAATTAAGAATGGACAAAAGCCCCCCTCAGATAGCCAAATTAGTGACCGATAAAAGTGAATAATAAACGAAAAGTGGAAATATTGTAAGTGAATAAATCCATGGGAATAAATTGGAGTGAAAGTGAATTACTAATGTGAAATAATATAACTAGAATAAGGTAGAAGTCAAAATTATCGAATATTGTAAAAGGTAGAAATAAATAAAATAATCGAAAACATGAATAGACTAATAAATGAACGTAAATTACGCAAAAATAATAGTGTATAAAATATAGATATTGAAATAAAGTGAATTAGAAAAAGGATATAATATAAATTTAAAGTTAAAGAAATGTAACAAAGAGAACAAAATAACGGTATTAATCGAAAGCAAAAGTAAATGAGTAATAAGAGATAACGCAATGTAAAATAAAGTAATAATAATTAAAATCACTGAAAAATTATAATCTTAAATATATAAATAAGAAATAAATTCTAATTTATAACAAAATAACTAATATGTAACATTTCGATATGTTATTTGTTTATATAACTCTGAAATATATATATACTAACTATGTACATGGAAAGGATCGATGATCTCCACAGTTCCTGGAGTTTCGTTCTTCTTACTTCTCGATGACAACTTTCCCTTCTCTATTCTCCTTTTTTAGGTGTATATTCACCACTATAATTCTAATTTGTTTTGCTTATAAGTCATTTTTTTACTTATATGTATGTAAAATACTCAATTCTGTAAACTCTGTTTTTATAATAAACTTTGGTCTTCATTCATGCCCTGAACATGTCTTAATAAGTTTATAGTTGCTTTCTATATGTTCTAATAAAAGTGTTTTACGGCATCAAAACTTCGGGTGTTTAACATTACTGAATGATGCATATAAATTGTCGTTTGATAAAGAAGGTTAGGATCGTTTTTTGTTAAACGATTATTGTTGCTTGTGTTTTATGATTCTTAGGTTTAATAGTTTCAAGTTGTTTCTTTATATGATGTTTGTGAATTATTGTTTGTTTATTTTTGTTAATTATTATCTATATTAATTTAACAAAACCTAACAGGATGTTCCGTCAAGATATTATTGAATTGTGACCTAATTTAACTTGTACCAGTGATCTCAAACGAAATTAATAGAAAGGATCGATGATATAGGCGACAAAGGCGAGAAAATTGAAGAATTCTTTCCTTTGGTTCAAATAATTTTGTAGATAAAAGGGCCTCAGCGGAAGTCGTATTCATATTTGCCCGCTATCGTTTTCCGGCTTGTAGTGTACAGTTAGACAAATACACACAATCTTTTCATTTTCATACCTAGAGCTATATTTATTATTATATTCATTTCATTTTATGTAAATAAAGTATGTAGAGAAAGAGATATTTCGTATAATCAGAGTAAAAAAAAAGATATAGAGGGGAGAATAAAGGATTGTTTTCTAAGTTGGCCTAAGATAAAATGATTTTATTTGACATGAGTTAAAGCATATGTGGAGTTTGTATACATTTTTTAATAGGGCGACACACTTGTCATCATTGGGTTACTGCAAACGCGTGATTTTTTATAGACCTTTATTTTTCTGCTGTTCTTTCCGCCACTATTTTGTTTGTTCATTAACGTAACGTTCATTTTATATTTTGAACGTCTTTTTTGTGATTTTCTCTGATCTGTGGTTTTTACCTTTGAACTTGTGCTGTTATTCATGTTTTTTGGCTTAGATTTCTCATTTATAATTTGTTTCTAGCTCCTGAACATCGGTTTTGTAATAACCCAAAACGTTTGAATTAAAGATGGGACCGGCTTTCTTCGTCTTGTCCTTCTTACTGAATATAAGACTCAACCTTTGTAGAAGAAATCTAGGTGAATACATATATATATATATATATATATATATAAATATATATATATATATATATATATATATTTCGTAAATATTAGTTTCTACTGTCCTGCCAAGTGTTTTTAAATTAGTAGTTACATGGCCATACACTGCTACAGTTATGTGGCTGAGAGTTGTTTTTTAAGTGGTGATTTTTATTAATAGTTAGCTAAATTGTCATAGAGTGCTGATTACGGCTATGTTTTAAACTGGTTGGTTACAATGGCATAGAGTGATGAACACAGCTTGGCATATTTGCAAAGCTAAGTGTATCTCCTCTTTTTTCTCTTATTTTTTTTATTTTACCTCGTTCCATATTTAATTAAATTAAGTTTGCTCCCATTCAAATTTTATGGAGTTTTACAATCTTTTTCCTGTTCATTCGGCATTCCAGCGTAAAATTTAAATCACCTTCCTCCTCTCTATCCTCATTGTAAACAAAACACATATATTTTCGGTCATTCCTCTTGATAATCAGAGGAAGCCTTCAGTTTCTTTGACCGTGTTAATAGCCTAATTACGCTACCTAAATTCTTCAGCAATAGTTGCTAATTAGTTTTGCTTTCGCTGTGTGGATTAACGGATCATTCCCATGGCCCCTTGAGTGTGGATTAATCAATCATTCTCATCGCTCTTCTCTCTCTCCCTTAGTTGTATTTCTCTGTAGGAATATGGTAACATGAAAGCGGACTTGCTCCGTCTGTAATGGCATTTTCCTGTTTGCTCACTTCATTTGAGAGATAGGAAGCTGCAGATCCTGTGAAATGAAAAGGGACCTCGAGGTTAAATTTATATCTTTTTGCACTGGAAATGAAGGTGTTGCGATTTGATTTGCAATCCTTAAGGAGGCAGCTCGACACTCAAGTAGGGAAAGGACCGAATGGAGGTGACCGGGCGAATGACCAGTAACGGATGGTGCCCAAGGAGTTACTTTTGACTGGGGTAATCCAGCTCCTGCCTGGCCGGCTTTCTGGAACCAAGAATGATAGGTTCGTTACGATTCGAGGAGGAGCCCCCCTCCCCTCCAAGTAGACCTAGGCCTAGACTGCCTATACTCGTAGCTAACAAATTTTCAATTTTGGTTACCGAGCAAGACGATGAATACAAAGTTTGACTTGTAGGGGATTCTATTATTAGTGACCAACGTGAGGAATTTAGCTGCAGAAACCAACCAAGCGGAGGAGGTACTGTTATCCTGGAAGAAGAGTTGAGGATCTTGTTGATTTAATAAAAAGTTTACAAGTGGAGATACCCAAGACAGCTTATATAATACATATCGGTACTAATAATCATTTATCTACAAGGTCCGATTAACTTCTAGCAAGGTACACTCTACTGATAAGGAAGCTTAAAGAAAGGAGAGGGAACGTGGCGTCGATAGGTATCCTTCACAGAATAGATGCCGCAAATGTTATCTATGGAAGAGGTTCCTATATTGACAACTTTCTAAAAGTTCTTTGCCAGGAAGAGGGTGTGTACTTTACTAATTTGTGGGATGATTTCTACGAATAAATGGAACTATCTAGCGAGACGGCCTGAATCAAAACGGGAGGGGAAAGGGGGTGGAGCAAGGTTGAGTAAAATAAGTAATAATTTAATTGTCAATTTCCAGACAGAAAAGAATCGGAGAGTAGTTACAAGGAGTTACAAGGAAAGAGATTACCCTAGGAGACCTTACGGTCCATTCAAAGAGGGGACTTTTCGAATAGCAATCGAGCGGGCACGTTTTGCGTTCCTAAACGGCCACTTTTCAAGACTTTGTCTAGTCTTGACCTGAACTGGTCAACGGATTCACTGATGACAACTTCCATTGGAAGTGCGTTCCACTTACCGCAGATAATGTAGGTGAAAAAATTTCCACACAGATTGTGATTGTAACGCCTTAGTTCAAGTTTGAAGCCGTGATTGCGCGTTCTGTTCTCACTGAGTGTGAAAATATCCCTGTGGTCAACATTGTCGAACCCTCGAAGTATTTTGAAAACTTCGATGAGCTGACCACGCAGTCTACGGGTTTCCAGCACGAACAGAGTTAATTCCTTTAGTCTATCCTCATAACTTTAATGTTGGATAGAGGGAATCAGTTTGGTTGCCCTAGAATTTACGCGTTCCAACCTTGCGATGTCCTTTTAAAACGAAGGACTCCAAAATTGTACAGCATACTCCAAGTGCGGCCGAACGAGGGAGTTGTACAGAGAAAGTACCATCTCCCTGTTATGGTATCCAAACTGGCGCTTTATGTAGCCTTACATCCTTTAGGATTTCTTCTCTGCCTCAATGCACTGTTTCGAAAACTGGAGCTCGATTCAAGAGCAGTGCCTTAAGGATATACTGAGGTTGGGTTTTCTGTGGCCGATATGCATTACTTTGCATTTCCCCACGTTAAAAAGCATTTGCCACGTGTCCCGCCACTCCCCAATCTTCCCAAGATCTTCCTGCAGGCGGGCAATATTTCTTTTCTTTGCAACGTTCATACCAAGCTTGGTATCGTCAGCAAATTTGGAAATCTTGGCAACCATGTCACCGTCCATGTCGTTGACGTAGATGATGAATAGTAATGGTCCCAGGACAGAAACTTGAGACAACCCGCTAGTAACGGGCACGCACTCAGAAGCCTGTCCATTCACCACCACCCGTTGCCATCCGCCACTTAGCCAGTTCTCGATCATGCCGGCTACTTTTCCATCTATGCCCAGCGCTCGCACTTTCCGGAGAAGGCGGCGGTGTGGTACCTTATCAAAGGCTTTCTGAAAGTCTAAGTAGACCACATCCAACGCCTTGTCCCGATCGTGCTCACTGAACACGAAGTGGAAGAATTCACAAGGTTCGTCAGGAATGACCGTTGCCTTCGGAAGCCAACTCAGTAGCAAGTTTGACTCCAAATACGACGTCATTTTGTCCACCATCATGCTTTCCATGAGTTAACCGACTATCGAAGTCAAGCTGATAGGTCGGTAGTTTAACAGATGGCTGTGGTCTCCTTTCTTGAAAATCGGAGTCACTTCCGCCTCACGCCAGTATCTAGGAACGCATCTGGTCTGGATTGACATGTTAAAGATAGCGCACAGATGTCGTGATACTTCATCGCACACATCCTTCAACACCTTGGATAGAAACCCGTCCGGTCCATGGGACTTATTCGTCTTTAGGTCAGCAATCTTTTTCTTTATTTCTCCTTCGGTAAAGTCCATTGCCTCCAGCTTTTCCGCCGAGTGGGAATCCGTGGGCTGGGGAATAGGACCACACTCTTCCATAAATACTGTGGAGAGGTAGTCGTTGAGGAGGTTAGCATTTTCTGCATCTAAATGCTTTAATGTCCCTTCCTCATTCCTCAAAGGGCCAATCTTTCGACAGATTGGTTCACGGCTGTTCACTCATTCAAAATCTCCTTGGGATTCTCTTTACAGAGTCTCGCCACTTGGAGTTCCTCAGACTGCTTAGCCGCCCTTATGCTGGACTTCCCTATCCTGGCTAGCCTCCGGTATTCGTCAAAGTCACCCGAGATCTTCGATTGCCAGTACATATTTCTCTTCTCCCTAAGTAGTTGCTCGATTAGTCGATTAAACCACTTTGGTTGAACAGAGGACCGACGGAAGCATTTCAGAGGAATGAAACGCGATTGAAGAGTCATGAATGTGGTTTTGAAACTGTTCCAAGAGTCTTCAACAGCCTCGCACTCTTCCAGCTTTACCCCAGTCAGTTCCGCACGTAGACCTGCAAAGTCTGCTCTTCTCAAATCACGGCAGACTCTGCCTTCGGGACTTTGACTACAAATCTAATTAGTCGGTGGTCACTGCCACCGAGCTCTTCGCTAACAGAGAGGTCCTCAATAATGTCATCTACAGAGGTAAAAACCAAGTCGAGGATATTGTCTCCTCTCGTTGGCTGTCTCACCAATTTAGACAGGAAATCGTTGTTCGTGAACTCCAGGAGTAGTGCGTTCTCGCCACAGGGTTCTCTAAGTTCCCAGTCGAATTGTGTTTTGAAATCACCCATGACGATACACACTCTGTCTTCGACAAGTTCTTCTAGTAGCCAGTACAGATCTCTGTCCTTTTCAACGAGTTGGGCAGGAGGTCTATAAAGCACCAGGGTCATGTATTTGGCAGGACCTATCTCTAGGTCAAAACCTAGTAGTTCATGGTCAGATACGATGCTGCAATCCTTCGAGTTGAGAGTATCCTTGACATACATCACACCGCTACCCTCTCTGTCTGGCCTATCTTTCTGAAAGAGCTGGTAACCGGGAATCGTGAATTCACCTTCAAAATCTCGGCTTGAGGTTTTAATCAACGTCTCCCTTATGGCCGCCATCTCAGGTTCCTCTGTTGCTACGAGGCCACGGAGCTGAAGACACCTATTCCTGATTGACCTCCCATTGAGCCGAAGAACTTTGAGGGAGTCCCCCAGTGTAGGACAACCTACGCTCTTCCGTTTCCTGGCTTCTTTTGTGTGGCAGTACCCCTCTTTGCCACATCTAAGAACGTCGTTCCAGGAGTAACACGGGCATACTCTTATGTCCGCCTTCACTCTGGGTCGGACGCTCCTCAGCGTCCGCTCTACGACATCCTGGATTTTGTTACAGAGTACAGCCTTTCCCTTGTATGAAAGGTGCACTCCGTCCCTTTGGTAAAGTTCGTTTCGACCGTAAAAGGTGCGGTAAGGGTCCAGAAAGAAGACCCCTTCCACGGTATAGAGGTCGGACAGGCGCTGGTTCAGGGTCACGTTCCTTAATTGAGCAGTTTGGCTAGGACCTCTTCTTGGGAGCATCCCTACAACGACCCGTTTGCGAGTTCTCAATCCGCAGTCGTCCACCGCTCCCATGACCGTGTTGAGAATTTTCTCGCTTGGGCCTACTTTGCCTCCTCGGAGTTATAGGTCATTCCCACTCACCCTCAGGGCAACGACTGAATTTTCAAAAATCTAAGATTTCTCAGCCTCTACCCTGATGTGGTGGTTTCCCCTTCCTGGCTGGCAGCATACCTCCACACTAGTACGAAAGCGGACCGCTAGCAGGGGCTGCAAACCTTGTGCTTGGGAATCGCCCACAAGGGTAACCCTCGGACATTTCCATGCAGAGGTTTGAGGCTTTCCTTGCGGAAGTGAACTCTCGGTTCCCTCTTGCTTCTCCATCTTATTTTTCTTCTTCTTTTTCTTATTCATCTTTTCCCTCCTATCTTCCTTTGTTACATACTCTTCTGTTTTATCTTTTCTTCTTCTGCTTCAACTTTCTCTTCTCCCTGTTTGTTTCCCTTCCTTTTCTTTTTCTTTAAGGGTTTATCCGTAGCATGCGGACCTAGCTCTAGGGGTAATACTGCAGATGCAGTGTTTAGTACAGGGCTTGACGTTAGCTCGGCTATTCTGACCTCTAGCCTGCGAATCAGTCCGGCGTGTTCTAATTCGAGGCTGTTTATTTTCTCCTCCAACTTCCTGGATCCTTTCTCGGAATCCCTGCATGTTTCTTTTAGCTCCTTGATTTGGCCGTTTAAAATACAGTCGGTGCAGGAACTGGCCAGGTGGCATTTCGAAAAACACCCCTCCGGAAAGTCCACGCACCACTTATCTATGTGGCATATTGCGCACGTGTACTTTAGAGCTCCTGGTCTTTTCTTGCCGGTCATTTTGAACACTTTCTCTCCTTCAATACTTTGCGACCAATCAATGATAAAAAGGGGGGTTGGTGAGTTCTCCCCACAAAAGTCGCTCCCGCCTATTGATCGGAGTCGTTTCCGAGTCTTCCAGAAAGCACGCACCATGTGCTGCTGTTCGTCCGACTGAGTCGTCAAGCCTCGGCGTGCCGTGGCTCTCAACCAAGCAGCACAGGGGCCATCGATTTGTCACCAGGTGAACAACAACGAAGCACGCCCCTTACTAAACTCCTACTAGTTCCCTTCACAACGGCCAGGATCTCGGAGCAGCGTCCAATGGATATCCTGCCCCACCAAGAGACTCGACCCAAGGCTTTTTATTGGCCTGGCAACCAACCTGGGAACAAAGGGCCGTCACCTCGGACCGATGCTACCAGAGGCACCCGTCAACGGGCACTGAGAATGGTCAATAATTACGTGCCAGGGAAGGAGTTAAAGGGCACTACCCTTATCCCATTCATCGTGCCCAAACGCCTAGGACACCTCTAGTCCTAGTCTCTCGCAACCAGTGAGCGTCGATTGGCGTTGTTTATAGAGGTTCCAAAGCCTCTCTTCTGACGCGTGAGGTAGCTGCCAGGTCCTTATATGTTGATAGAGGGAAAAAAGGGAAAGAGTGACATGATAGGAGTAGGCTTTTTTTGTTTTTTTCCTTTTTGTATAAGTGAGCGAGATAGGATGAAAGTAAAAAAAGGAGAATGATAGAGTAGAAAAAGGAAGGAATGACGCACTTAGTCTGGAATCTCGTTTTCGACCAAATCGACAAAGGAAGCCCTACCAGTGGTACCCAGAAGAGGTAGCCCCGCCGACATAGCTCGAAAAGTCACAGGTACACACAAGCTCTCTTCCCACGACAAGGGGGTGTAACCTCTCCCTCTACTTTCTTTATGAGAGAGAGAGAGCACATAGAGGATAGTGGCTCGCCACGAGGTAATAATAATGTACTCCTTCGAAAAACAACTTTCATGTCTACTACTCTAACGCTCGTAGTATTCGAAATAAGCTGAACGAAATTAAAAAGTTAATGCACTTACGTAGCGTCGATTATGCATCCAATAGAAACCGCGAATATGTATAACTACTATTTTTAAGAAGGGGAAAAGAGAACTTCCGACCAAATATCGACTCATAATTTCAATATTCATCTTAGGTAAATTAATGGAATCCGTCATTCGCGATAGGGTGATTGATCATTTGGAAGCGCATAATCTCATAAATGATAGTCAACACGGTTTTAGACAGAAACGTTCATGTTCAACTAATCTTTTAGAATTTTACAACAGCATGATTAAAAGCTATGAAGAAAGTAGATCTTTGGACATAGTTTACTTCTACTTCAAAATGGAATCAGGGAAAACACCCTACAACGGAAAGAATTGTGGCTAAGTAATCGTAAGCAGAGAGTACTTTTGAACGGTAAATTTTCGAAGTGCATAATTGTACATAGTGGCATGCACCAGGGGTCATTGGGACGATTGCTGATCCTTATTTAAATAAATTATATGGATACTGGCCTAGTCGGCAAATTATCCAAATTTGCGGAATACACAAAAATTGGGATAAAATTTCCAATGAGAAGGATAGCAAATGGTCTAATAAATGGAACATGAAATTTTAACCAATAAATGGGTAGTAAAAATCTTATCTCCGTGGACGAAGAAAGAGAATTAGGGCTGCGGGTTTCAGGGGATTTTAAGTTTAGGAAACAGTGTGACCAGGCGCGTAAGAAGGCGAACCGAATGAGTGGATTTATTGCGAGTAGTTTTAACTACAAACAGTAAGATATAATCACACCTATATGAAAGTTTAGTTAGGCCACACTTAGAATAGGTGATACAATTCGGGTTATCTAATACACATTTAAAATCAATAAAATGGAAGGAATTCAACGACGGGCAACTAAACTAATTCCCTCGATTAGAACTAAATCGTATCTCGAAAAATTAAATATACAAAAACTACCGACTCTCGAAACCAGATGATCGCGATGTGAGCTTATGAAAGTATTTATAATTTTAAATAAATTTTAAAACGTTAATTATGAAAATAAATTTATGTACGACCATGGTATCACGGGTAAAAATGGTTTTAACCTGAAAGGACGGAGTTTTCAAACGAACATAGGTGAAAAAAATTCGCATTTAAAATCATCGATAAATGTAACGCACTCTCTGCGAAGATAGTAAATGCCTGTAGTGTGAATAGTTTTAAAAACAAAATTGACAGATATTTTGTGGTGGCATGGCTCTGGCACTAAAATTGCATCACCAAAAATACGAAGAATTACAACAAATTTCCTTGCGGATGTACATATATATATATATATATATATATATATATTTATAAACTTGCCAGGAATTCCAATGGAAAGCCGTGAATTCAGATATCAATAAAAATTTTAGAAAGATTAATAATATGAAAATTTCTCGTCTGGAAATGGAATTAAGACCAGAGGGCTGGCGGCGTCTCAGCTATGACAAAAATTGTATCAAAGAAGTGAAAATAGGAAGTGCTATAAACTCATTAGCCCCGGGAGAAGAAACTCCTGCCCAGTGGAAGGAGCTAAAAGCATTGTGCTCCTAGTGATGCAAAGATACGACGCTTCATTTTCGATTTTTAGAAGAAAAATGGAGAATTCGAGGGAAGGAGATTCATTTACATTTGGGTCGACAGCTAAGTCAGATAGATGATCGAATGTTAAGAACTAATTACGGTTCAATAAGCATAGTGAAGCCCCCGTTATAACTTTCTTAGCCTTGACTTCGCAACACTCGCTTCCATGACCGTAATTGTGTAAACGCGAACCTCACTTTTGTCTTGCTTGTTTTTGTTTGTTGGAATTAAACATTTATTTTTTACGTAAATCCTCTCAGTCCTTTCTTGATCACAATCCTTCGGTGAGACCAGCCAAGCCGGTATATGATGTAAGTATTCTTTGGAGTTAGATACGTGATTAACGCCCCCCTTTACCTCACGCGTGGGACTTAAGGAATCTCTCCAAAGTATCCGTGTCATTTTTAACCTTTCAAACTGGTGACGTCATTTCTCTCTTGGGGTTACCTCAAAGTGGTGGCCCCTACGTCGCCAACAGTGAAGGCATCGTAGATATGGACTCTGCAAGCAACCATCACAGGACATGGCGAACGGGACTTCGTGAACGCCATCAACATCAAGCTGCACATCTTCAATGAATCAGCAGTTACAGGTTACTTTCACATTGTGGAGGCGCAATTTCACATTTCTGGGCTAAAAAAGGAGGAGACCAAGTTCTGTCACGTGTTAGACTCACTTCACCAGAGACTATTGACCATCTACCGGCAGCCATTTTGGCAGAGTAAAACTACCAGAGTTTAAAAACGGAAGTGATCGGCCTTTTCGAGAAGACCAAGCCTGGAATATTTGAAAAGTTAATAGCACCCTCCGCACTCACAGGCCGGCCCTTAATCAATCTAGAAGAACTGCCAAGGACTGTCATTCAAGTACAAGTAAGCGAGGACCTCGTGCATCATAAATTTATGCAATCTTTGACGCCGAACATTGCGCCTATAATTGCTACACAAAAATAACTAACCTTGACTCAATTGGGAAAACTGGCGGAGGAACTCACTACGTTCGATAAAGAGCGGAGTCGTAGTGTGAATTCCGAAAGATGCAGTGCCGTATCCGCACCAGTGCGTTTTCTAACGAAGCGAGTGATAAGTGCGTAAATAATTGGGCGGGTTTTGCATGATCAGTGCCTAATGATAATTACAGTGCGCGTAATATACCGTGAGGGATTGCGACCATTCCGGAAAAAACAGAAACCTGAGGTTTGCCGCTCGTACCTGTACTTTGGAAAAGAGTCTAAGTTTTTTTAAGCTCTAGTGCAGGTGGCAAAAAAGAGGAGAACGCTTACAAATGCAACCTTCCTCCAGGCCATCTTCGCCAGTCCCACAGGAAAACTAGTCAGACATTCCTTAGCAGGCACGGCCGCTGGTATGCCATTAATTTTCACCGTCACCGTGCAATTGACACCGCGGCAAGTGTCAATAATCCTGGCGGAATTGGCAAGGTCGAGTGAATTGCGCGAATCCAACGTGAACATACCATCAGCAAATGAAGGAAAAATCAAGGTGCACGGCGAGGTTCACATGGACATATAGATCCCTAGTCTTCGCCGGTCCTTTAGGTGGTAATTTATAGTCGCTGATACCATCTCTACACACTGAGGGATTGACTTCTTATTGAATTTCATCCTGCTTGTGGATTACGCGCTTGGCGTACTGGTGGACCAACAGACCAAGCTTGCATCAAGTGTTAAATTATCTGATGATCCTGCACTAGTCCTGATAATAAATGACCTTCAGAACATAGTACTCCTACCCCTATGTAAGGCCATCCTGAAGGAATATGGGTCTCTGTATGGACCCGCTCCCACTCAGCCATCACGGCCATCGCCACACTCAGTTGCCAACAATATCGAGACTGGCAGTGTCCCATCGTTCTTTGCACGGCCTAGGCCTCTTACGATGGACAGATTACAAGTTGCCAAAAGAAACTCTCGTACAAGCATTGAAGGAGGAGGTCATGCGTCCGTCGAGCTCGCCATAGGCCTCACCAATACATTAAGTGCCTAAGAAGGCGCCCGGAGAGTACCGAATGGTTCGAGATTTACGGGTACTCAACGCAATAACGAAGCGCGATAAATATCCCTTGCAGCGGATTCAAAGTTTGACGGACAACCTCCATCGAAAAAGAATCTTATCAAGGCTGGATCTGGTCGGGCGGATATAGAGAAGCCGCGATCACAAATCCTCTTGGGCTGTGGGAATTAAGCAAGCTTCCTTTCGGCCTAAAGAATGCAAGTAGCACATTTCAACGGCATATGGAAACCTTTTTCGAGGATTGGGGTTCGTTTATGTATATATATAGACGACATTATAATTTTCTCGGATAACATGGACGACTACTGAAGCATTTGGAGGAAATATTCAAAATTTTGGTTGAAAAGGGATTAAGAATTTCATTGGAGAAATGAGAATTCGCGGAGGAAGAAATTGATTTCCTCGGGGATCACATTTCGGTGGAAGGAATCTGTCCACCGGCCACAAAGGCAAAAGAAATAGCAGATATGCCATTGCCAAAAGACTCTAAGGGACTACGCCGTTATTTGGTCATGTTGGAATATTACCGCAGAATGATCCCCATTTTCGCAGCAATTGACCGAGCTTATACGCCTGTAACCCAAAGCTCTTAGTGTTCGAATGGGACGAAAAAGCACATATAGCATTTGAAGAGACCAAGTGCGCTTTAATTGGATCCGTTAAACTCCACCGCTTGCTGCCCAACGATTCCCCATACTAGCTGGAGAATAGTTGTCGGATCACAACGATCTAGTTTCTTTCTTCTCAAGCAAGCTAAGCCAGACGCAGCAAGAATAATCCATCTACGACAGAGAACTCCTAGCGGCGTATCTTACTGTCGTCCACTTCAAGCATATGGTTTAAGGGCGCCACGTAAACATGTGCACGGATCACAAGCTATTGGTGTCTGAATTTTCGTCGCCATTGAGCGCCAAAACTGATAGGCAGCAACGTCATTAAAAAGCCATATTGGAGTATATCAGTGATATCGCCTATTTGCGAGGTCTGGACAACGTAGTCCCTGATTGCCTTTCAAGGGACGTAAACTAAGTCCAAATTGACTCTAATGACTTCCAAACCTTGGCAGCGGTGCAGAGAGATGACGAGGAAACCAAAGAACTGTGTTCGTAATTAAAATCTTTCCCTTTTCCCGGGAAAGCTCAGCTATGGTGTGAAGTTACATCAAGATACCAAAGATCATTCTTGGGTATCTTGTGTAAATAGTTTGAAAAATAAAATTGAGGAGCTATTTTACGAATAATGATATTGTTTAAATACGGAGCCCTGTTGTGTATTGAAGGTCGCGTGAGTGAGCATCGTGGCGGCAATTTTCAAAGTAGGGCTATTAGCATACTAGTATAGAATAGGACTGGCCTTTGAGTGGACTAAGTAGTCCTTGCTTGTTTCCTATAACTATGTAACTAAAGTTTGGCAGGAAGAATGAATTTGAAAAGAGGCAGCACGGTGCATTCTAAAAAGGATTTGACTGAATTGAAATGAAGTGGAGTCGAATCAAAGATTCTTTCAACGTAAAATATTTGAGATTACAAGTTTTCACAGTTATAAAGGATGTTAAATACTTACTTTATTCATGTAAAGATCCTAAATTAATTAAACTTGGTGGGTACACTTAGAAAAGTGCCAATGTCATTATTCTTTCCAAGTGAAGTTCATGGTGAAACGATACCTGTCTGTTCCATATCTGATGTTTAATAAAGTGACGTAAGAATATAATTATCCCACTTGTCAAAGATATCACTATTAATTCAAACTTTATAGCAGTCGCGCTTATTTTATCATAGAGCCACTGACGCTGTCTAGATTAAGTGCAATGACGATGTTTATGCGCATAAACTGATTATTAATGGCAAAAATGAATGGTGAAATGAAGCTTACTTTGGTTAGTAATACTAAATATAGAAAAAATTCACGTTTCGGAATATCTTGTCTTCAATAAACAAGTTTATTGTTTCAAAATTATAACATCATCTTTTCTTCGCTCTAATTGATTTCGCCTTCGAAATTTACGTTCTCAAAGTAAAAATTCCACATAAAAAAATATAATTTAGGGGGTATCCAGACCAGTAAGGCACTTGATTACACTTCCTATAAGCTAGATGAAGTTTGAGAATATTTTGCCGAGATAGGACATGATGACACATGATCACTGAAGCATCAGATGTACAGAAATTGAAACCTAAACTGATGATAAATTTGATGGACAAAAATATGTTAACACTCCAAAATTTTACTTTTTTAACCGATACTGATATTAATTCAAAATTATAAAAAATGCAGAATCAATTTGGATATGTTAAATAATATTGAATATTATTAGATGTCTATGTCTAATTTACTTATTGCCACAATTAAATAAATCATAATAATTTGATTAAAGACCTTTCAGCCTTTCATACATGACAAATATGAGGAGCTTTATTTTCCGAGCATCGTTAACATAAACCGCTCAAACGTTAGAAGTTTTGAGAAACTATTTATAAGATCTTGCCAAATCGTAAGTGGTAAAGAAAGGCTAATTCAGAAAAGAGTAATAAAGGAGAAAATGAAAAGTTTAGCGACGAAGGCGCTTGCAATCTTAAGCGTATACATATATATATATATTTATATATTTATATATATATATAATTTCACGGTGAAGGTAAGGACACATAGGAGGCTGAGGTACATGTGATTTATTTATGGAACAACGTTTTGGGCGTATCACCCATCTTCAGGTTCTAAAATCATAAATAATCTAAAACTGTTAATAAATATTAAAAATATTAAACATGATCAGGTTAAGACTATGTAGGTAAAAAAATTAAAAAATAACTCAGGAATCTAAAAGGCAAAAAAATCAAGTTATTAATCTAATATAACCCCTATTGACACGAAAAAAAAGAAGCAAAAACACAAAAGTAAAAAATTACAGTATAATATTGCTTACCGATGAAGTACAAGAGAAATCACAAAGTGAAGAAATTATAAAGGAAGTCGCTTAAAGAAGGGTATGAATTTGATTGGTTGGTTGTTAAATAAGAGAAGGTTGGTTAGTTGTTGAATGAGGTAATTAAAATTAAGAAATAAGGTGGGGAATAGCGGTATTATCTATGTTGAGTGTAGGAGATTTTGTACGTATTACTAGGGATTCAAAGTTCTTAGACTATATTCATTGTTATTGTGACCAATTATTTTAAAGTTATCTATGGAAGATTCTGTCTTGCATTGTATATTATGATTTCTAATTACAGAAGCTTCCTTGTTAGACATTTTTACTTGTCCTTTTTGTTTGCAAGTAACCTATATTTGTAGTACAGTTCGCTCATTGAAAGAGAGGTTTTGTTCTCACATGGGAATAAGCCATCCTTACCTTCACCGTGAAATTGAAGATTAAACTGGTCAGCAGCAACTCATATGACTATATATATATATATATATATATATATATATATATATATATATATATATATATATATATATATATATACATATATATATAGAGAGAGAGAGGAAAAAATATATATATATATTTATATATATATATATATATATACATATATATATAGAGAGAGAGAGGAAAAAATATATATATATATATATTTATATATATATATATATATATATATATATATATGCCAATTCATACACTTCAAGAGGACATAAGCTTGTGAGGTAATTCCAATCTGTAATTTAGAAAATCCTGTCAGATTCTTTTCTATCAACAGTAATGTATATTTCTGCTGTTAGTTATAATATCAACAAAAATGCACAATATTTGTCTCTCTCCCCTTCTCTTGTCCTTGAGCCATTCTCGTAATCAGTTGGGTCTCAATGGCTGAATCTCTTACAATAATCAGTAAAGCTTAAGGGCAGAAACTATTATTTATAAACCTATGTATTAAGGATACAAAATTGCTGTATGTATTTTTCAGTTGGAACACACATTGTAATGGCATATCCTATATCTGGGAAACCTTAATCGATCAAGCAGAAAAAATGACACCGTTTTTGGCCCTCTCCTTACGGAGACAATAATAAAATCTCCTGTGAATATTTTTTGGCAAAGAAAATTTCGTCGCCGAGAACAAAGTTTCGGTTTACCTGCCAGCCAAACTTATGGAAAAAGTTTAATCTTTTTTAAATTGTTGGGTTGGCAGATGAGCCACCTCACCAACTAATATGGCAATACTTCTTAAAAACAAATCTCTTGTAGGAAATTAAACAGTAACCTTTCTTTGCCAGATTCTGGATTGAATGAGAACAGAGTTTTGGTGACACTTCTGCCTTAGACTTTCGTCTGTGGAGCTCTAACAGAGGCCACACACATCTTGGGTAAGATTCAACCCCTCGATTATTTGCCACAGATTTCATAACCTTTCATTGCCTATGATACACTAGGGGGAGGGGGGGGGTAGGATTTTTTTAACACAGCCACGAACACAATTGACTCGACTAACCTAGAACTGAAACGTGACAAATACTTTAAGCTGTTTGCTTTTCATTAAGGCCCCATTTTCTTCCTCGTCCATGTCTCTGCTCTTTGATGCGCTCTAACCTCTCCTCGACCAAAGAATTTGCCTCACCTTCATTTCCAAAGTGCTGATATGAAGCCCTCACATATTACCTGATGTCTTCATTTCCAAGGAGAGTACCATAGTACATCTCTATGAGGCATAATTTTGAACTCCGTGAATCAACAAATGTTTCGTGTTTTGACTCATTATAATTTCCACACACATAAAAAAAGCAGTCAGCTGTTAACTTATGACTATATAAGTCAATTTTTTCCTAGCTATAAAATATTATTTTCCAACTAATTTTATTGGAAAACAAAAGAATATAACACCTTTCGGTCCAAACTTTGCTTTTAAAGACTTTATGATAAAATATTTCTTAAAATAGGCAAATTTTGTATATTAGGCCATTCTAGGTCTAAAAACAAAAATATAGAATTAAGTTTATGCAATTTTATGGAAACTTTCATATGAAATATATAAAAACAGTAGAAGTGAACAATTTTTCTTGATTTGCATTTGTAATGTATACAACTTTTCCGTAGCTCAAAAGGCCCTGGAACAACGAAGCAAATCACTTCACAGGATTATTTTGCCCTTTTAATAAGCTTTTAGGAAATTCTAAACACTATTATTTTTCTCATTCGTAGCCCAACAAAGACATCACCTTCCACCTCTGCTTCTGAGAGTTTGGGAAATAAATTTTGAAAGGAATTGAAGGCTGCCGACTCTTTGTTAGCAAACTGCTTAATGAGACTTTGTTTTAAATGCAATGGATGGAACAACAACCTTTCAGGGTCAAACAATTCCCATGGTTGATATTATACCTTCCAACAAAAAACTCATTCCATTTAGGTCAGTATTTTTGTGATCAAGTAGTGTGGCCCGAATTTACGAAAGACCGAGATGACATGGAAACTTGGTAAAAGCTCCCTGGGGGCACATCAAAAATACTACCATTTTGAAAGCTTGTAGCATCAGTTCGATACAAATATAGTCCTCTTTATGATATAATGAATAACCCAAGGCAAGGAATGACTACTTATTTAGATTTTTAAGAAGTACAGATTTATGCTTCTCTGAAGAGCTGTCAAAAATGAGCATTCACTCATTTTGATTACATGTAATTACAATTCCATCAAACATATCAGATTGATCATTGCAGTAACATAGCCCAGCTTGATAAGTAAAGAATCTTAAGGATATTTAGGAAGATTATGAGGTGAAATTGGTTTGGATGGTATTGATTCTTCTGACCAGCCATATCGCTGAGACAGTGGTCTGCATCTTCACTGATCTTTTCGCAAATAGAGAAAGATCAGCACTGTGTAGTACTGGTACAATAAGGGAGGGAATATTTGGCTAGGTAAGGGCAGGGACATTTTTGCCACTTCGGCATTTGGAAAGGTCCACCATGCAGAAGTAGCAGGTGCTTGAATGCTCATAGGGTTTACGCCAAATCCTAGGAATAGCAAAATTCATGGCTAATCTCTCCCATCTATACCAGTCTGTAAAAGTCAAATATATATATACTTTATTACTTTTCGAGCCTTCAAAACGAACATAATGACTTAAATATTTGTGCAATTAAATATTTAATACAATTTAAAACAAACAATTTTCTTATCTTACAAAGTTTTCTTGTAGTATTCAGAAGCGAAATGTGGTGCCTAAGTTTGTTTTGATCCCCAATTGACAAGCTAAAGTATCCTTTGGAGGCTTCATACCTTATTATAGATACTGTCACACCCATCATTTTGCTCTTTTTTTATGAAATAACAGAATGCATCTGGAGAATGATTTCACCCTATTGATGCTATTTCTCTTCTGATGTGCTCGCTATAGTAGCTATCGCTAAATGATAGCAGAACTGTGAATCTCTTTATATATTATTTCTGAAGTAATACTCCAGAATATTCGAGAAGATTCTAGACGTTTTCAAGTGTGTGTCCTGGCAAATTCTGAAACATTCTGGAAACTTCATAAAATTATACTAAATTCTAGAAATTTCTCATTAAATATAACATCTTTTAGAAAGTTTCCTTAAAATAACTACTTTTCTACAACCTTCAAATGCTTTAAAAAAAAGTTTTTAGAATTTTATACAAGGTTTTGAAAATTAATATAACCTATACGTTTTTACATTTTCCAAAATAATTATTACATATGGATAATCATCAAAATATTTCTCTGGAAAAGAATAATCACAACTTTTATGTGTGACTATATACTTTCGCATATTCAATTAATATCGTTTAATTCTACTTCGTCAAATTTCCTTTAAACAATCAATATCCTTGTTGGTTTGTGACCACCGCCACAGCAGACTCACTTGAATAGCCCATCAAAGTGTCGGAGGCAAATGAGTACAGGACAACTTTCACTTACGTGCACCTCTTCTAGTTCCTCAGCAACTATTAGTTTCCCTTAAAGATTTATTGTATCTCATACTTTAAAAAGAATCAACTAAAGAGCAAAAGAATTTTCTAATTCTACACAGTTTATTTCTATTTTAGAAGAAATTTCATAATTTTGTTTACAAGCCATGCAAGGTGAACTGAAAGAGAGATCGACCAAAATAAAAACAATTTTCCCTTTTATTCAAGTAATACCAGAATTAAATGTCTGAGTGATAAGTTCAGATTTAATATAGATGCAGCTTATATTTTACAATGTAGCAAGCTGACGTTTGTACTCCGGTATTAAAATCAAAAATCTTATTGAGAATAAAAATAAAGCTATTTTTATACTGGTTGTCATGAGATTTTAAAGATTTTTCTCCCTTTAAGAAGGTTTGAAAAACAATATTGCTATTTACTTACGGATATATAGAATAGTATTAGGATTCTATTGAAAGGAATACAATTTCCTCGGTGAATGTGACTTGATTTAAAGATAGTGACTATCTTCACTGCTCCTATTTCTAATTGCAAAATTGCAGGAGCTTTCTCACATAAAAGAGTTTTTAAACTTTATATCAGAGAAACTTGTTTCAAACAAGTCCGAAATAGTTTCCAAGGAATCAGCAATGAAAATTGCGATCTTTTCCATCTTTCTTTCTTTAATTAATTCTATTATCCCAGTTCTCCTTTACCCACTGGCATAAACGTGCTAAGGAAAGCAAATTTCTCTTAAATTTTCAGTATTCACTTACAAGGATTTAAAAATAGCTCAATTTTGTTGGGTTAACTGCTCAAGTTTTGAAGGTTTGGGATTAATGTCCAAGGGCGATAATGAGCATAAAACCTCTAAAAAGACATTGATCTCAAACTTTTTATTCAAATTTTGTTCATTTTTAACCTTGAAATTAGTGATAAATAGTTCTTTCCCTTTATAAAGGGATTAGTAGAGTTTCCCCAACAAAAGTTGGCCCAACATTGTTTCGCCATGTTATGTGCTTATGTAGGCCTGATTTTATAGCTTCAGTGCTTCCGTTTTTAATAGTAGATTCTATTTTTTAGTTTATTGTGTTGCAATCGTCCGTATATCTGTACACCTTTTCATGTTTCTTAATTTCTCTTCAGATTTTAGCACTTATTTTTATCAACTGTGTTCATGACACAGTTACTTAACACATATTTGCTTTTAACATCATAAATTACCAGAATGTTAGTGAATGCGATAACGAAGCAGTTTATTGACGACGAGTGCACTCTATTAACATTTATTTTGTTTGAGCGAGCGGTTAGCAAATGTATGTGAAATACTTTACTTCAAGATCTGACGTAGTTCTATCAATTTGACTAACGGGAGTATCAGAATTTTGCTTTAACTTGGGCAGTAGTTGAAACACTGTCAACATTTAGTCTAATATTTCAAACTTGATGTTCATTATATTTAAATCTAAATAATCATAGCAAAAAGGAATTAATTTATTCATGGTCCATATAATTAAAGAAAATCAAAATGGAATAGGAAAAAGGGAAAGATGCTGGCCAGATTGAATCTATAAAATAAAACAAATATTCGAATATGAAGTAAAGGCTCTGTAATCAGTTCTTTTATCCATACATATTTTAATCCTTTAGCAATATATATTTATTGTATGACAAAACTAGAGCTTAATTAGTAAAAAATAGTCGAGTTAGTGTATACTTGTGAAATCTTAAATTGAAGTTAAATTATTTAGATTTGTGCTATAATTTCAAGGGTGTCAGTGGATTTTCCTGTTGCTGAGGTTAGCAAGTTGCCTTGGTTGAATTCAAAATGCACTTGGCGTTTAGTAAGCCTTTTCAGATTGTATACTTATGGCTACTAATTTGCGGAAAGAAAGCAAGTTGCTAGAAAATGCTAGTATGGTATTGCAATGGAGCTTGTTTTTGTAAATTCGGAGCCTTTGTGGCGCAGCCCGCGACCGATGTAAACTCCATGATAGCCTTCATATTTAACTATTTGTTCCAGTTTCTTTGTGTCTAAAGATGTAAAATAACTAGATATGTGACTAAATCAGTAAAAGAATTCCATTATCTCACCCATTCCTTCTAAATTCTTCTTGTTCCACTTATTGCAATTTTCCATCATTTCTCCTATATAATAGTTAAATCGTGATGGCAGATGCGACCGTAAGGAAGGTATGCTATGAGGAGATTGATAATCTATTTTTATGACCTTTCTAAAGAGTTGTTCGTTCCAGAAGACACAAAATATAAAAGTTATGTGTTGATACAAGATGTAATGATCCAAGAAACTCTCAAGAAGAAAGAGATAAATTAACAGAAGAACAGAAAACAATACAGCGAACAGCAAAACGGGAGAGAAATCAGGTTTGATAAAATCCATTTTAAAAACTAATGTATATTGCTTTCATTTAAGAAGAACCGACTCTCACTTACTCGTCTATCTCGGATAAATGCACTATAAATAAGAAGGAGAAGAATGTGGATTAATGAGGAAACGTAGGCATCACTTTCTTCTCGGCAAGTGTTGGGAATCGCAAGCTAAAGGTATTTCTGCAGAGGCAGGACTTATTTGGAAGTTGGTAAAAAAATTCTTCAGGAGTAATTTTTTTAAAACAAAACTAGCATGAAGGACTGGGATTCTAGAGAATATTAATCCAGAACCGTTAGAAATGCGTATGGTAGAGTTTCCACCACGGATTGCGTGGTTGCGATGTACCCGTTCATTAAAATATTGATAGTATATTTGTAAGGGAATCGACCCTCTCCCTTCTCTTTTAGTTGAGACACGGGATGTTGACCACAAAAACATCCGGGCCAGGCCCGTTTGGGTCTATCTATAAACCAAATCCCCTCGCCACTCGTCCCTATGAAAAGCAGAACGGTTTAAACTGCAAGACCTGCCCTACGAGTGTATATTCAATTTCACCTCAAGTACGAAATTGGAGACGTCTTTCTCTCAAGCTCGAAGGCGAGCTTGACCAGAGGTAAGACTAGCTGAGAAAAACCGTTTGAGTAAAAACCTCCTGCGGCCCGTCCACAAGGCCCCCTCCTACCCCTACTCCAGTGGGGTGAGGAGATATAAATACCAGACACTTGGGAAAAACGAGGGAGAATCCTTGAGTCAACGACGCTACCTAATCCCCGGCAAGAGAGGCCGGGCTACCAAAAGGACTAAGAAGCAGCTCATCTTTGAGCTAGTCCCTGGTATTTAAACCGAACTTTGAGTTAACTTGTGCAAGTTCAACTTATTCTCGTCAGAGACCTCTTCCTCTAGCTTGGCGTAGCACAAAGCACCGTGATAGTCCTCGCCCCTAAGGAATTACGAAACGAAGAAGAAAAAGCTTCCCCTCGAGCCCGTTACCCGGTGCTCACACCAAACTCTAAGTTACCTGGTTTAGGAACCGAGTTCAAAGTATTCTCGTCAGAGGAACTCCTCCTTCACTATCCAGGAGTAGCACAAAGCGCCGTGATAGTCCTCGATCTTGAGGACTTCCAAAATGAAAAATAAAAAGCTCCTCCTCAAGCCCGTTACCGGTGCTCTCACCAAACTATAAGTTAACTTGGTTTAGAAACCAAGTTCAAAGGATTCTCGTCAAAGGAACTTCTCCTTGACTATCTTGCTGTAGCACAAAGCACCGTGATAGTCCTCGATCTCAAAGACTTCTGAAACGAAGAAGAAAATGCTCCTCCTCGAGCCCGATACCCGGTGGTCAAACCGAACTCTAAATTAACTTGGTTTAGGAACCAAGTTTAACTTACTCTCGTCAGAGAGACGCTGCCTATATTGGTGCATCTTAAAGCACAGTGATAGTTCTCGCACTTAAAGAAGACCCCCCCCCCCCGAATACCGTGTAGCCCTTCATCTGCCACACTCGCCCAAAGTCCATTGTAAGTGCCAAGTCATCCCGACCACCGCCAACAATCTGGTCGGGGCACGCGTCAAAGAACCCATCGGATTATTGAGGTGTCTGGGCTCATTGAGTTTAAGGTCAGACTCAAACTCGCTGCCCGAACAACCAAGGTATTTAAACTCTAGAGGAGACAATTAGCCTATTTCTCTTATATTTAGGTTAGTAGCGAGTTAACCAACATTATAAGGTCAAGTTCAAAAGCCTTACTTAAAAACTTATTAAACCAATTATTGTGTATTTAAATTCGTAGTATTTCTGTGTTTCATGTTTTTTTGTAGTTAATTGTTAAATTTTGAATATATATGTTTATTTGGGGATAATCCTAAGCGTTTCACTAAATCCTTACCTGTTTGAGACCGGCTCTTCCTTAAAACAAAAAAAAAAAAATTCTTTGACAAAAGTATTATTCGACAAAAGTGTGTCAGGTGTACGGTTTTTATGAGGAAGAACCCAGCAGCGTTTAATTAATGGAGAAACACGTAAAAGGAATAGCAGAAATAATAGAATAATTGACGAGAGGAAAATTGGTAAAGTCACGGGTAGAAACAATCTAAAGGTTAGAGTAGGAAGGCCTAAGTGACTCAAAGTTGCATACGTAACGTTCATTAAATCGGTGAGATTTCGATAAACATAGCCAATATGCCTTCATTTGAAAGATTCCACAAGCAAGGCCAAATTTTATGAATGATAGGCAAAGATCTGGTTGCCTACTTCCTGGAAGAACTAAGGATAGAAAGAGAAGATCAAGATGAAATAATACAGCTTGATAGGAAAATGGAAGAAAGAAGAATCTAATGGGATAGAGAAATAGAAGAAGAAAGAATATAGTAAAAACCAGAAGTAGAAGAAATAAGAGTACCGAAAAAAAGCTAAATAATTTAAAGAATAATACAAATCAGAAAATTAGCCGAGGAATTAAGAATGAGGATAGAAAAAGAAGAAGAAGAGAGAAGAATAAATATAAGAAGAGAAGATGAACTAAGAAGAATATAGTGGGATAAAGAAATCCAAGTAGGAAAAATACAGTGGAAAATGGAGGAAAAAGAAAGAAGAATAAAGATAAAAAGAAGTAGATGAAAGAAAAATACAGAGGGAAAGAGATCTTGCTCAAGCTGAAAGAGAAGAGAGAGAAGAAAATGAAAAAAATGCTCGCACTCTAAACTACATCTATCGAAAACCAGATGGAGGTCAAGGAAGTTTTAGCTTGGCCTGGACCTATAAAAAGGACCATCGATGAAAACCCAGCCAAATGGGGTAACGATAGAACAAGTAAATAGGGGAGAGGTACAAGCAGGTGTACCTGAGGAATTAATTACCTACGAAGAGAATCGAGTCAAATGGGTTGAAAAGGAAGGAGGGAAGAAGGGTTAATGCGATACAGCCAAGTAAAACTACTCAGATAGTAGACGTGGATGAGTAGCCTTTACCCCTAGTAGTCTCATGCCTGAACGGAAAGTCCACGGAGTTACCATTTTAAACCCCAGTTCACCGTAAGAACCATGCCCATTAACTATCCCGTGAGATTGAACCCAGACTCGATTTTCTATTATACATTGATAAAGAAGGACTATGAGACCCACACTCTCATCAATTATGCCCACTGCAACAAGCCACGGTAAGGGAAATGGTTTCCCAACAAATTAGATCGAATACAAACTCGATCTCCAAGGGACCTTGTAAAGGAGGACTATGCCCCCCCCCTCCCCCATCAATTATGCCCCACTGCAACAGGCTGCTCTAGCCATGAGGGTTAGTTTAAAAGTATCCAAGTACCATAATAAGGGTAGCTCGCACAAGTTGGAATAGCACTGCCATTTTGTGTCTTACTTAGGTAGACCCCATAAATCGAACGGCCGACTTAGGCGCGGTAAGGTAATGGTCACAGAGCACCATTTCAATATTAGCTACATCAAAAGGGCCGTTAAAGTACAGCCGTTGTGATTTAAGTTTTTAAAAGCTTAGAAATGTAAGGAAGTAGCTTGTTTTAAGTTTTGGTTTTGTTGTGTGTAATCTATGAATCAGGTTTTAATGTTTGAAAGTTAAATTGTGTTGCAAGTATGTTAAATTGTGCTGTGTAACATACCCCCCCAGTAGGCTCGCGAGGTCTATTTCGACCCCATGCCTGGGTATGTGCGCGCGTGTGCGCTCAAGTTTAAAGAAACCTAAAGTATGAGAACGCTCTAGAACTGGCAACTTTGCTTTACTCGATTAGGTTGAATTAGTTGTGTTGAGTTCCTTGAATTCCCCTCTCCCATTAAGTTCTTCGAAGGGAGGTTTGTAGGAGAATCGACCCTCTTCGTTCTCTCCCAGTTGAGACACGGGACGTTGACCACAAAAACATCCGGGCCAGGCCCGTTTGGGTCTATCTATAAACCAAATCCCCTCGTCACTCGTCCCTATGAAAAGCAGAACGGTTTAAACTGCAAGACCTGCCCTACGAGTGTATATTCAATTTCACCTCAAGTACGAAATTGGAGACACCTTTCCCTCAAGCTCGAAGGTGAGCTGGACCAGAGGTAAGACTTGCTGAGAAAAACCGTTGGAGTAAGGACCTTCCTGCGGCCCGTCCACAACCCCCCCCCATCCCTCCTACCCCTACCCCAGTAGGGTAACGAGGTATAAATACCAAACACTTGAGAAAAACAAGGAAAAATCCATGAGTTAACGAGGCTACGAAGTGCCCGGCAAGAGAGGCCGGGCTACCAAGGGAACTAAGAAGTAGCTCATCCTCGAGCTAATCCCTAGTCATCAAACCGAACCTTAAGTTAACTTGTGCAAGTTCAACTTATTCTCGTCAGAGAACCACCCACTATTCTGGTGTAGCACAAAGCACCGTGATAGTCCTCGCCTTTAAAGAATTACGAAACGAAGAAGAAAAAACTCCCCTCGAGCTCGTTACCCGGTGGTCACACCGAACTCTAAGGTAAATTGGTTTAAGAACCAATCACAGTGATAGTTTTTCGCACTTGAAGAAGATCCCCCCCACGAATATCATGTGGGCCCCCTCTACTACACTTGCCCAAAGTCCCTTGTGACTGCCAAGTCATCCCGTCCCCCGCCATCAATGTGGTCGAGGCACGCATCAAAGAACCCACTGGATTCATGAGGTGTCTGGGCTCATTGAATTCAAGATCAGACCGAAACTCTCCGCCAGAGCAACCAAGGTATTTAAACACCAGGAGAGACAATTATCCTATTTCTTTTATATTCAAGTTAGTAGCGAGTTAACCAACATTATAAGATCACGTTCAAAAGCCTTACTGAAAAACTTATTGAAGTCATTATTGTGTATTTAAATTCTTAGTATTTCTGTTGTTAATGTTTGTTTTTGTAGTTATTGTTAAATTTAAACTATATGTTTATTTTGGGATAATTCCTGGGCGTTTGCTCTAGTTTGCCTTAGTTACTCTAGTTTCGTGTCCACTTTCTTGCACTGAAGGATAGTTATTGTGAGTATCTGTCATCGAGAATTGTTCTGGCAGATCTCCTCCTGGGAGTCGATGATAGTGCTCTTGATTGACACTACATCCAGTAAAATTGAAGTTCACAGAGGAGATAACAAACTTCTAGAGAAAATGTTACACAAAAGGTTGTTTTATCCGGCCTGTCGACTTCACATTCTTTAAATCCTAGTAAATGCAGATTGAAAGAAGCAGTGTGGGAAGGTAAATGGGCGAGAACATCCTTGGTTTTACCATCTTAAAGTTGTTTAAGCGGAGTTTTTAAAACAAAACCGAAATAATCTAGCTATAACTAACAAAGCGATGAAGGAAAAGAAAAGGAACAGGAAAGAAATATCCATGGCATTCTAACAGCACTATACAGGGAAATGGCTGAAAGGACAGTCATTGTTCCGGAAAGAATGTATTCTTATGGGTTATTTATACTTGAGTCAACAGGATGCAATTTATCATGACAAGTGGATAGCGAGAAATAAGCACTCAATGAAATGTCTGATATTTGCTGAACAACTCAAGCAACACAATGACTGTATCAAGGCTGTAAATATTCAAAACCTTCTTTGCGCTGTTCTACATTCTTGTATAGATGATGTCAATGTCCGCTAGAGAGACTCTCGTGAATGATCTAAGTTTAACTTAGAACATGGGGAAATACTAGAAAGATGACCTAGAACTTGCTCATGCAGTACTTAATAATATGGTAAATTACAATTGGTACATTTCGTAGGAAATCAGTCAATTTACATTGTTCAGCAGTTGAATAAGAGACCCATTAAAACACGATATAGATAAACAGTTACATGCCAGTGGGTAGCAAGACAATATAAGAACAGTAAAGTCTTTATTTCAGAAATCATAGCTAAGACCACCCTGGTGAACTCATTGGCAGAGAATCATCTTTTCTTCGGAGCACCCTGAACATTTGACTTCACAGCATTCTGAAAGTATGTTAAGTATATGAATGGGCTGAATGACATTGCTGAACATGAGGTCAATATGATGAGCTACTTTGCAGATTTGATAACAACAGATGCAAACCAATCCACTATCTCCTACAAGTTGTGGAGTACATTCCACGCCGCTTTGGCAGCTTCTAAGAACCCCTTTTCAACAACTGACTGACTGAGTAGATGTCATTAGAAAATTAATTATAATGTAATGCTTCGACTTCTTGCTCAATAATCATTGTACTGAGAAAGCAGATTTTGTGATATTTGTGAAATCTTTGTACGTATCAATATGCTATTCCTTGTTCCAAGACTATCATAACTTTAATTTAGGAATGAGATTAAAATCCTTTTAATTTATGTCTCTTTTGTTGCTTTCTCTTGTTTAGATAAAAGGTTGTATTGTAAAATCTGATTCAAAGGAACCGATACTGGTGATTTTGTCAGATATCAAGACAGAAAATTTAAGGCTCCTTGTGGCAAAGCTTTCCATTATCGTAGGTCAAAATAGTTTTGACTTTCTGCTTTTCAGGTCACAAAACCCGGGAAAATCTATAGAAACCTAAAAAAATGTTGATTTTTGAAAAGCCTTAATGGATGTGCAGGGTTAATGAAACAAAATTTCTTCCAGATTTTAGTGTGTAGTTTTAGAAGCCTTCTATGTTCTTGTTTGAAAAGGGAAATCTTATGTTGTTTGAGAGAGAGGGAGAAAGGATTATGATATTTTAGGATGCTGTTTGTTTTCTCCTGCTATAATGATATTTTGAGAATATACAAAGTGTTAGGAGATTAAAAACATGGGCTGGATTTTGAAACGAGGCTCAATTTCCTGTTTTAAACACTGTATTGCTGTGGCAACGGAGGTTTTCATTGGTTTACTTCTGATTAGAGGGAAATGTCTTCATTGGATTCTACCATCTAGGGCCCGAAATACTTTCTTCACTTTCTCTACTCTTTAATATTCATAATGTGAGCCAAAGAGACTACAAATGAAAGCCGCAGTTTTGCTTTGTGAACGGGACAAAGGATGCGGCGATAATTATGGTATTGGCAAGAATATGCACCCTCTGATTATATTCATCGTGTAAAAAATGTAAAGATAGTTGGGTACCCAACTTTGAAATGCAAAGAAAGGACGCTTTTGGAGCTGGCTAAATTTTTATTGAGTAAATGAGACGACTATTTAACGAGCGTCTCACTAGGACCTTGTCTCATTATTGCAAGTTGATGAGGGAAGCAGGATACTTTCAAAACTAGTTTGTTTCATCTTGTTTAATGTAACAAATTACCTAAGCAAGACAGTATTTTATCGCTCATCTTATTACATTAATAAATAATTGTGAAATATAGTAATAACAGGAATAGAAGGAGAAGATTACGTTACAAAGATTTCGAACAGCTGGTGATAGAGGAATTATAACGAAAGTTATGAGAATTCGACCAAAAAGGCCTAAGAAATCATGATATTTAAGTATCAATAAAACTGAAAAATTAAAATTCGTGGTCAAATTCTCAAATAATCATATGATTTTAAATATCCTGCGGTAATCTTTAAAACCAGAAATCATGAAGAGATAAATAAAACAAAAAAAAATAAACAAAACAAACACTCTACTGCATTTACTGCTTAAAATCCGAAACCTACCAAGAAAAATGATTTTTTTTTAATATTTATAAATATACAACTATACAGAGCCAACATTAGTACATGGTACATGCCACCTAGTAACTACATCAAAGACATAAATGAAGATTCAATCTATCGAAATGGAATTCTTGTAAATAATAAGAAAAATGTTAGTAGATTAGACAGAATAAGAAAGCCATGTGGAAAAGAACAGCTGGTAAACCTAGAATGTGATGAACAGATGATATAAGAAATTCCATGGAGGCTAAAGGAAAGAAACTGGGTGGTATTTAATTCCAGAGTATTTAATAGTTAGAGTTTGGTGAAGAAGACTATTGTAAGCTCCGATACAAATTGTCTAAAGGAGTATAGGGAAAAGTGCACGATACTTACAGGAGTATGGTGAGAAAAGTAAAAAAGACAAATACGTCCTGAGTTCTAAACAGGATGGTATGAGTATAACGGAGGAGATAATGCAATCTGTGAGGAAGTTTGAGGATCTTTTCAATTCAGTAGACGATTTCACAAATCCTGTCAAATTACAGTATACTTACATATATTATGCATGTTGGAGCTAACAATATTTTATAAACAAGGTCCAAATACCTCGTGAAAATGTAGCTTCAATTGAAGAGAAAGTTGAAGAAGATTTTTAACGTAATACTTACCGGCATTCTTCCAAGAATACCTGCAGCGTATTTTTCTACGAAAGAGCTTCATATATAACAACTCTCTTATGCTTCCCCCTTAAGGAAAAATTATACGAATGCAGTAAGTTATCAGAGCAAGACTAGAAAATCATAAATAATATCCTGTTGGATTTTTTACTTGACTATATCAGAGACTAGTGATCAGATAAGGAATAACAATTCACAACAACGTGATAGTCCTACTCTGATCTAATTCTTTTGTGAGGTTATTTAAAAGAAGTTCTTAATGATAGTTTTGGAGATTCCTATGCGGTTGCTACAGGGAATGATCTCTGGCTTTATATACATAATCGAACGTGAAGTGAAAGTTGGCTCGACATATTTCAGTTTCATGGCTAAATATGCTGTGATAAATGTTGGAAAACTTGGTCCCAGGCGTTGGACGCTGTTTCTATTCACTAAAATTGTTAGTCTACTTTCTCTTTCGTTTGCGGTTTTATCTCCTGACTCCTGACATTTTGCATTGAGGTCACCAAGAAATATGGCAGAAGTTCTGTATTTACAAACAACAAAATCGTGGGAAGTGGCAAACAGTGCCTCCTTGGTGGTTGTACCCAGTGGCAATTATCAATACCTCGATCTCCTTTTCCCCCTGACTGCTAAGTAAGATTCCCTTAAGTTACTTGAAGGGTGTTACTTTATATTTATTCTGATTGGGTCACCAGACTCCTGGCTATAAATCGCTATAATGAACTGCTAACTCACATTTTTTATCTTTTTCTCTGTATTAATAAGAGGTTTCAGACAATAGAATGAACTTTGATGTCAATTTTACTTAAACTATTGCTCCATATGATTTAAAACTTTGAGTTTATATCTATGCCTATTTGTTAATGTAATTCTGTGTCCTTCTCTCCTTGAGTGAAAACGTATCTTTAGGTTCCTGTTCAAGTTTTCTTTGGGCTTGTTAATATGGCCATTATCTTGATGCCCGAGTTGTGTGTGCATGTTGCAAAACTAGGTGTTTCTCTTTCGCTTTTATTATTGATATTTTCCGTTCTGGCACTCATAAGTAGTTGTTTGTTATCCTCTTTTTACTCTTAATTTGTGCGGGGAGTTTATGTAGTTTTCCTGTATTTATTCAATTATTTATTTCATTATTCTTGTTAAGTTTTTTGTAATCAAGCAATGTGTGTTGATTTGAAAGATTTTTACTTTAATTCTCCTGCATATTCTCTTGCCATCAGTTATATTTCTGGTCTCACTTGTACCAAAAATACTTTAAAGACACCCGAAAGCTAAAGTTCTTTGGGCTCTTCACTTTGGGGAATCCCTTTTCTGTTAGAGCAGAGTTAATAACTTTTGGGATGATCCAATGTGTAGCGAAGTTTGCCAAGGGAGCATTTATCATAATTATCATCATCATCATCACCACTAACTCTATAATTTAAGAAGGGGATTTTTTGGAGTATTTGGATAATAATTTCATCTAAATTTGGTTATGACTTATTTTTTTTTATCAAAGTTTTTCTAATAATTCTTTTATAATATCGAAAAACAAAATGGTGAAGTTCAAAAATAAAAATAAGTATCGAAATTTTGTGAAATTTTAATACTCAAAGAATAAAAAGGGTGAAGTTTAGAAAATTTATTTTTATGTATCTTCTATAACTATATTTTACCAACATGATATTTTGAAAGGGGGTAAATTTAGTTTAAAGTTCCTTTTTAAAATTATTATAATTTGCAAAGTTCAGAAAATTTATAAAAATTTAACCATGGCTCCTTTATTTTAGATTTTAAATTTTAATCTTAGTACCGAAGTTCCCCCTATAGGGGAGAGTGGCGAAGCCATTGCCTGGTAATACATATCAATATTTTTCCGTTCCTCTTGCCTGCGATATGAAGTAATGGACTTTGCGTCTTTCTGTCCAATGTCGCTTTATTGTATGTCTGAGTCTTTTTTCCTCTTTTCTTCTTTCTTTTTTTATAATTTCCTTTTGTCGGCCCGCTCAATGTCGTAGTATAGTATTGTCCATGACACTTCATATATTTATTATTTCTAGAGTTGAACTTATCATGTCTATAGCCTTCCCTTCTGTATTCAAAGCATATCTACTTTCCTTTATTGTAGCAATTCCATGAGGTTTGTGTTTCTATCTGGTAGTAGAAGATGCATAATTTTAGCTTCTAGAATTCGTCTAACTTAATGTTTTCTGATGAAATATCCAAATTGTAGGCAAGAAGCCATTTCCTTCTTGCCTTTATATCTGTGGTGCTGAAAGTTATTTTGATGACACGTTTGTGTTCGTGGAAATTAAAACCCTCCTTAATCGGCAGCAAACTCTATTGTCGATCAAATTATTTGATTACTGTGGGCGATTGTGTTCTTATCCAGGATTCAATCTTGCAGCAAATTACCCTTCAAATTGGGGCCATTTGAGGGTTGTCTTTGGTTCAAGCCTTATTATTCCAATGCCTTTACCTTCAGTTTCCGAAAGGATGAGGTCTCTGTTGCGATCTTGATCATTCAAAGCGATAGAGCCGTTTCTTAGATCTATTATTCTTATGCGGCAACGCTGAAGTTCTGCGAAGAGGATCTTGTATGTTTTTACCTTGTGGGTACGGGGTGGCCTCGCAAAGCCTTCAACTGGTTTCATATCTGTTCTTCATCCCTCATCTTGTAACAGTGGGAGGCGTTAATGAGATTCTTTTGCTTCCACTTTCTTTTGTTGTCTTTCACATTCCAAAGTTATTGATTTCCGTCTTCTTTACGTGCTGTTGTGGGATATGTGTTCTTTTATGTTACGAAGTGATAATCAAATTGATTTAATTAATAGTTGATTAATTTATTTTTACTTACTCTAAATGCTATTTCTTATCCAGGTGATTCTTCCCTATGGATTGCCGCCATCCTGTATTCGCTCTCATGTAAACATGTGTATATTGATTGTTTAGGAAACCCCACGTATTAATTGTAGTTATATTTTCATAGGATGTCAATTTTATTGAATGACTCATATGTATGTATTGGCAACAAGGGGCATTTCTCTATATTTACCAGGATCTTAACCAATTAAAGATACGCAGTAATCATTTACCCAATTTACTATAACGATCCACCATTAAAGATTGATCGTCAATCTTGGAGTAAATATACGAACACGTCTAACCTAAATCAACTCGGAGTCAATTTCAAGAATCATTTTTCCTCCTCTTAAATTCCATTCAAACCCATGTCACTCTCTGGTCTCAAGTATGCCTTAAGCTTTCCTTGTCTTCTTGAAAAACGAGATTTAATTTGACCTTAAAACATTCTGATCTTTAATATAATATCTCATATATATGTATATTTTTTAATGCTTTATACCATTCATGAGTGTTTGCAAACTTGATGACGGCTGCTCTAATTCTTGTAACTTAATTCTCACTTGCCCGTACACATAAGAAAAAAATGGGTGTGATGACACGTATGTACATACAGCTAATGTATACTTCAAGCATAGATGATGGGAGGCCGCGATTCTTAAAATCACCATAGGTAGATGAAGTAAAGATAAGTAGGGTTAGAAGAAAGGGCTACCTGCCTGAACCTGTGAGCAATAAGTCACATTTATAACTCAGGTCAGAATGTCGGCTCAATAGCAGGCAATCTGCAACCCTCTTCTCATAATGCAGCATCGATAGGATTTAACTAAGCTCATACACCTCTACCATTCCATGTCACTCTCACATAGACTATCTTTCATAACTATTACTCTAGTGTTGACGAATAAACTACAGTTACAGCCTCTTGATCACTAGCCAAAGCTGTATATTTATGATGCACCCTCGCACCACATATAGTCTTTATCAAGCCTAAAAATAAATTCTTTTATAATTTTCTTCCAAATGATTAATTCTTTTTAAGAAATTTCACACTTATTTGGAATATCTTGAATCTCACGATTTCGTAAATACCTCTGGACTTACATAATGTTTGAGCGCTGGTGTATCCTGGTACAATTCAAACTGCTGCCTGGGCGTTTGTAATGCTTATGTTCATCAACTCTAATAGAGAACACCGTGTCCGGGTATAAGGTAATGATAGTTCAAACAATAAAGCAACACTTTTATTATTGAAGTGGTTTAGCGGATGAGATCTGCAATGAGAGGAAGAAAGAAGGTGAGTGACAACGGAATAAGAGCGTTTGGTCTAGCAGGAATGACGGTTTAGAAAACGTGAATCGAACTTGATATTGTCCGTCATCTTATTTACTGTTGCTTGACCTAATCCAATTAGCCCCAGTATTTACTTTGGAATGAATTGCATTAACACTAAAAAGAGAAAAAATCACAAATCGTCCTAAATATTTATGGTCGGCGCAAAGGGTAGTCTTATTGCTCATATTTTCAGCGGATTCATTCAATATCTAATTGATAGGTGATTTTTAAAAGAATTACCCCAAAACTAAACACTCATTTAAAGTAAGTAATGAAAGTAACAATTAGCTCTCTACTTACCATATACGATTTATCTTCGTATATCTTTTGAAGAGTTCTTTTAGAGGAATCGAATAGATCAATTATAATTGGTCAATCTGAGTCTTCTAAAAGGAACCATCAGAAAATGCATTCCTATTCAATGTATACTGTTATATTAATAATAGTCCAATTTAAGAAAATCTCAAAAGTCAATTAAATTATATGTCGTTGGAATAACCGGACACTCTCTCTCTCTCTCTCTCTCTCTCTCTCTCTCTCTCTCTCTCTCTCTCTCTCTCTCCATATATATATTAATATATATATATATATATATATATATATATATATATATGTCTTTTCAGGGGTTTGGTTGAAGTGTGTATGAGAGTCGACCTCCCGGTTGTTTAAGGGGGTATAGTTAAGAATTCAATGGGAATAGTTTACTTTTCAATCACGGGGTCCTTTCAAAACAAATAATTCGGAGTGCAAGTTGGCCAAAGATTAGCAGGTAGCTGGTTTCATTCGGGGTGCAAGAAAAAGACGATAGCAAAAATATACCTTTACTAACAAATAAATAGAATTGAAATATATACAGATACAGAGTTACAGGGAATGCTCGTACATGTGAGCTCAAATGTCGGCACAGGAAAGATCACAGGAGGGATAAATATGGAATCAGTGGCCTGGTTCAGCTCGGTGATTAAAAAGGGGATCTTAATCCAGTGCTCATAAAAATGATAGGATCGTTTGGCTAGACCAAGTTATAAAATAATCGGTAGGCTTCAAGGATTAAAACTGCTTACGTGTTCGTTGAAGGGAAGGGCCAGTAGGAATAAAATGACTGCGATTGGGAAGCTAGGTTACGTCACATAGCAGTTGAAGGAGCACACGTAGTTTGGCTTTCGGAGATGTAATTTCTCATCAGATACCTTCCGCTTGACTATTGAAGAGTTCATGGATGTCGATTTGGCGTTCACCCTCGAATCGAAATCGCCGGTGTCTTCGATCGTAACGGGTGAGCGTGTCCTTTGCTCATACGCGGTGTTAGGCGGAACAGTGCTGAGCCGGGCTGCTGTGTTCCGGTGTTAGGGTACTACAGTGCGACCTGCTGAACCGAGATAGGGAATTATATAGACGGTTCGCCGGTGGCGGGGATTGCCTGGGGAGAGTCACCACGAATCGTGCGATCTTGGAGGAAGGCAGCGACTCCTTTGGGGAACCGATATAAGGTTTGCTTACATTGTTCGAAGATCTTTTATCTATGCAAGAGGGCAGAAGTTGGCTTTAAGGGCATGCGAGTCAAGGAAAATGTTTCCCTAAATAAATGCATCTAGGGTGCAATAAAACGGCGTAGACCGAATCCTCGCTGTAGATCAGCCTTGCTTCCCACGCCATATGTGGCTATCTCAAGACCGCGTGGGTACCGATGGGTCCGAGGTCGCCCTTTGACATTATTTTCTACATTTCCTCCCATCCTGGAAGATAGCAATTTCGGAATTTGGGGAGAAAAGTGATATCCTCTAAGACCGATGACATGGGGGTTACAAAGTAGATAAAGTAGACAAATTGATATGGAGCAATTACAATTATAATTTAACAAAGGTCATTGCCCAAAGGATTGCGGCTAAGGGCATCAGATATACAATTTTCCGACCCTTTTATATACAATATCCGATACTGAAATTCCTTCAATAATAGGCTCCATCTCACTACTC
The DNA here is from genome assembly GCA_963969495.1 of Ceratothoa steindachneri. Classification (NCBI taxonomy): domain Eukaryota; kingdom Metazoa; phylum Arthropoda; class Malacostraca; order Isopoda; family Cymothoidae; genus Ceratothoa; species Ceratothoa steindachneri. The sequence continues at coordinate 31,995,471 of OZ018324.1, read as the reverse complement.
GGCTATTATGATGTTTAATGTTATGGAGGTATGCCAGCAGGAGGTGATCGGTCTCTATAACGAATTCTCGGCCTACTAGGAACATTTTATACTTTTGAACGCTCCAAATAATAGCTAAAGCTTTCTTTCCTATCAGTAAATAATTACTCTCACGGAGAAGTTAGTTTCAACACGCGTAGGCCACAGGGTGGCTCTCACCATCGTTTCCCTACTGAAGACGACCACAACCAATGACCTAGTTGCTCGGATCCAGAAGGACCTACTGAGTTCAGGTAACCTAAGGATGGGGGCAGATGACAATTTCCCCTTTAGCTGATGGAATTGATCAATAGCCCTCGAACTCTAGAAGATTCACACATCGGGGCGGCGAAAGACGCGAAATTGAAGACGGACCTATAAAATAAGGCAGCCCCCATGAAAAAACTAAGCTGTTTCTTTGTGCCCCCAAGGAGCATATCAACTATTGCCAGGACCTTGTCCTATTGGTCGTTCCAATATGGAAACCCAGAGTTTAAGTCGAATTGTAGGCGAGGTGGCACTTACCGGGGCCTATTGTAAGATCGTGCTTTCGGAAAGGGCTTAAGAGCTCCTGAAACGAAGCCAAGTGTTGGTTCCAGTCAAAATTGGCAACGTAAATGTTGTCAAAATAAAAGGTGACATTATATAATCCGTCCAAAATTTTGCAAATTTTCCGATTATAATTGTTGTAGGCTGTCATTAACCTGAAGGGAAGTCGACAGAACTGCATAAGGCCTTTGACGGTGTATTTTCTTACGATCTTTTCCAGGGGGATCTGGTAATACGCCTTACAGAGGTTGAATTAGCTAATATACTTCGCTTTTCGAAAAAGTGGCAGTTCTGGTCGATTAATTGGATTGGTTCCGCTTCGAAAACGACCACAGAATTAAATTTGCTGGAATCTACGCTCATGCGGTAAGAGTTATTTGGTTTCTGCACAATAACTATTGGGGAACAATAATTTGACGTGGAGTATTCACTGATTTCGAAGTTGAGCAGATTGCTAACCTCGGCGTTAAAGGCATTTCTCAAATAAATTGCGAGGGAATAAGGTTTTGATCGAACAGGTTCCTAGATAGTGAGCTTTATGCCATGCTCGAAATTAATAGCAAACTCAGAAGTCTCGGAAATCACGTCCTCAAAATTAATTAGAATAAGCTGAAGCTGGCTAATTTGATCAGGCGTTAGCCGATTATTGATATCCAAGCTGGCGGGTGGTGAATTGATGGCGCCGGGCAAAGTGGGTAGTGGGTAGTTCATATTCTATTCGACGCACACGGCGTGTATAACGTTCAAAACATCTGTCGTGTAGTCGGCCTCTAAAGCTCTGTCTTCTTGGATGTTAACAATGTTGTTGTTGCCATCGCGGCAGTGATATTTCTTCAACATGTTGACCTCGAACAGCTTCTCGCCTGTGGGGTCTTACTTAAATAATCCACAATGCCTCGTTCTTCAAGAATTTGGAAGCGCCCGGTCCATTGGCTCAGAAGTTTGTTGCTCTCCGGAGTCAGTAGCAACAGAACCTCATCGCCGGACTTAAACTTCCTCTCCTTTGACTTGACATCGTAGTACGTTCAGTATTTTTCCAAATTAACGTCGGCATTTTGGTATTTAATCTCGGCACACTTTTCTAGTCTTCGTGGAAGATCCAAAACATACGCGTAGGAAGATTGAATTTCCATATCTAACTTAGTGTTTGAGAACAACTCCTTAAGGATGGTAATGGGACCTCGCACGTTCTGCCCATAGATTATTTCCAAGGGGGCAACTAAGAGAGTACAATGGGGAATCTCCCTTTATGCAAATAATGCCATGGGCAAGAGGCAATGCGCCTTGTCACACATATTCGTTAATAACGATTTAAATGTCGCATTAAATATTTCGCAAATACCGTTTGCGTAGGAGTGAAAGGGAGTGGTAAAGAGCGGTTTACCATTAACAGTTTCCCGATATATTCCATTAGTTCAGAGGTGAATTATTTACCTCTGTCAGACAATACTTCCTTTGGTAAATCTACCCTGGAGCAAATGCAAATTAAGGCTTTGGCGCACGTAAGATTGTTGATTTTCTTTAAGGGTACGGCGTCGCGGAATCGCGTGTCACAGTCCACAAGGATAAGAACATAACTATGCCTTTCGTTGTAAAGAAGATGATTGGGGCAAACAAGGTCTATGGCTACTCGGGTAAAGGGTTGAGCTATGATTGTTCGCTTCTGAAGGGTGGCACGTTCAACATGCCTTTTTACCGTGGTTTTCTGGCAGATGTCAGACGATTAGTATGATTCAAGAAATGTCAATTGCAGCACCAGACCCAGTAGAATTACCATAAAATTATCTTAGCAGTCTGAATGTGGCTAAATTGTCCAGAAAACAGAATATTTAGCAGGCATTTTTTGGTACCAGAGGAACATGCGAACGGGGAACTCAGAGGGTGTGAATCTTGTGGTTAACCACATCCAAGCAAGCGCGATGTAACAAGCCTTCTCTTCTGATATAAAATAACTGTATTCTTACCAGAATATCACACGAGGCTTCGATATTTTTCCCCGAAGGGAAGGATATTTGGACACTCCCTCTGTCTTTGAGCAAATTCTACACTCACAACTCCGGTGAAATCCGAATCTAAGGGTTTTTTAAGGGCAGCGGGCTACTAGGAATCCTTCTTTGCTTGGGCTCTCGTGCGTGAATCTTGATTGCGTGAATCTTGATTGGTGGACTTCTAGACTTTTGAGGTAGGCCGGCCTTCTACCTTCTATTTAACCGGTTTTTGTTTTCTTTGGGTTTTTTTTCCCTTATAGGTTGCACGTTCGTGCCCCGGGGGGGGGGACCTCCCCCCAACACAGGAACTTGTTTCCTGCTCGGTAGCTTTTCTCTTTTTTTTATTATTCGGTGCTGGGTTTGTTTTTTTTTGTGTTTTTTAATTTGATTTAAAAATAGCCTAGTACTAGGCACTTTTTTAATACGGCAACTAATGCCCAAGTAGGCAGTCGCCAGATGAGCTTAAAAAAAAAATGTCACTTAAGCCGAGGGATTCTCCTTGAAATTTGAATCTTTTGAACGACGACATTTTGTTTGGAACACGGGGTGTAAGTTGCCTGAGAGAAAGGACTTAATAGACCTTCAGCATCGGAAGGAGAGGGGCTTGAGTCACAACGAACTCTCACACGAAGAAATACTCCTGTTTAAACGCCCAAGCTTTGTTAGCTAAATACCCATACTACTACCTTACACCAATACGAAGGGCTCGGACTCTGCTAATCCGTCGGGGATTAACGTGACTGCAAGAGAAGCTCTGCCTCCTATCAAACTTTCCTAATAAAGGTTCTCGGTCCAGACAGATAAAATACACTCAGAGATAAATAAATATGGTAGAGTTGTTCCCTGTTCATTATGCAACTCGAACGGTACTCAGTTTTGGAAATTACATAAAGTTAAAGGGTTGCCTTAAAAATATCGCTCTAAAAACCTTTTAATGTCTAACTAACCTGACACACCATATCACCAGATTCTTTAATGATATATATTGTCGCGGAATGCCCCTTCGGATCACTCCATACCTGCCACCACTTTTGTTGTGGTATTCTTTGTGGTCGTGATATACTTCTTTGATGAACTAGGCTTTGTTCTAAGAATGCTAATCTTGTTGTTTTTAAGAATAAGCCGTTTGAACACATAAGAATAAGAAGGAAACACACAGGAATTCCCATAATAAACTTATATTTTAAATTTAACAATTTACTACACAAAATCTAAACATGAACCACAGAAATACTCTGAATATTAAAATACACAATAATTACTTGAATTAACTTGACCCTTTAAAATTGGCTAAATAGCAACTCACTTCAATATAAAAGATTTAGGCTAATTGTCTCTATTGGAGTTTAAATACCTTACTTGCTCTGGCGGTTGGTTTGAGTTTGACCTTGAACTCAATAGGCTCCAGACGCCACAGAAATCTGGTAGGTCCTTTGACGCGTGCTTCGACCAGATTGTTAGAGGTGGTCGAGATCACGTGGTACTTTGGCGAGTGTAGCAGATGGGGGTCCACACGGTAATCAAGGGTGGAGGGTCTTAAAGAACGAGAACAATTACGGTGCTTTAGGAGGAACCAGGGTAGGCGGGGTCTCTCGGGCGAGAGTAAGTTGAACTTGGTTCTTAAACCAATTTAACTTAGAGTTCGGTTTGACCACCGGGCAACGGGCTAGAGGAGGAGCTTTTTTCTCCTTCGTTACGTAAATCCGCATGGGCGAAAACTGTACTCAGAGGAGGGTGTTCTTCAAGGGCGAGGATAAAGAAAAGGGGTTTCTCTCATGAGAATGAGTTGAAATAGAACAAGTTAACTTAAAGGTAGGTTAGGTAACCAGAAACTAGCTCGAGGATGAGCTTCTTCTTAGTTCCAGCCTTCCTCAAGGTCGAAGATAACGGAGGTGGGTTTCTCTGACGAGAATAAGTTAAACTAGGTTCCTCAACCAAGTTACCTGATGAGTTTGGTGTGGCCACTGGGTAACGGGCTCAAGGTGGAGCCTTTTTCCTCTTCTTTTCTTGATTCCTTAAGGATAAGGAATATCCCTGGACTTTAGGATGCACCATAATATGTGGAGTCTCTCTGACAAGAGTAAGTTGAACTTGACCAAGTTAACTTAACGTTCGGTTTGATAACCAGGGACTAGCTCGAGGATGAGCTGCTTCACAGCCCCCTTGGTAGCCCTGCCTCTCTTGCACGGGACTTCGTAGTCTGGCGACTCACATAATTTACCTGTCCAGGATTGGTAGCCCGTCCTCACTCCGGGGACTTTGTGGCCTACAGACTGGCGTATTCTACCTCGTTTTTCCTGAGTGTTTCTTATTTATACCTCGTCAGCCGACTGGGGTAGGGGTATTAAGGGGAAGGGCTTGTGGACGGGCCCAGGAGGGTTCTTATTCGAACTGTTTTTCTTATCAATTCTTACCTCGGCTCCCGTTAGCTTCAAGCTTGAGAGAAACGCGAATCCCATTTTTTATTTAAGGTGAAATTGAATATACTCTCGTAGAGGAGATCTTGCAGTTTACAACCTTTCGGCTTTTCATAGCGACGAGTGGCGAGGTTCCGTGGTTATGATTTGGACCCTCGTTGCCTGGCCCGGATGTTCTTGCGGTTACCGTCCCGTGTCTCCACTGAGAGAGCACGGGGAAGTGACGATTGCCCTACATTATATATATATATATATATATATATATATATATATATATATATATATATATATATATATATATATATATATATGTATATATATAATATATATATATATATATATATATATATATATATATATATATATATATATATATATATATATATATATATGTGTGTGTGTGTGTGTGTATGTGTGTGTATTTAAAAGCCCAAGAAAATGAAAATTGGTAACACAACCTAGAATATCACTTAAGAGAATATCACATGAACCAATGAAAGCTTAAGAAGGAAAATTGGAGATGTAGACAACGGAAAGATAGGACAAACTATTTTAACTGTTATATGAAAATAAATAAAGAAGTTAGATTTGAACCTGTGCATTATGCGTCTTTGGTCATATAAGAGATGAGCACTTAATGTAAAACGAGTACTTGGAATGAATATTTGTTTGTTGGGCTGCGTGCCTGCGTGTGAAAGAATCATACTTCTCCTTGAATCCAAAATTTTCGTAGCGGGAGGAAATTGCCGCTCATTACTGCTAATCCAGCATATATTGTCCATTGTTTTGACTGATGAGATACGTAATATCAGCTAAATAATGTCTTTCAATCGTGTGGCATGATCCTCAATTATACTCCCATACATCAAATATTATATGAAAACTGTATTATGCTTGGAAGGCTGTGTTTTCTTGAATCTCAAAATTATTCAGGTTTATTTATTTGTTTGGTCTTCAGAATGTTTACGATTGCTGAAAAGGTTTATTCAGAAGCTATTTGGATTTACAGTTTAATGCTTCTTTCAGGATTTTCCTTAAATTTTATTGATTTTTAATATAGATGTTTTATATTATGTAACTCTAGCCTTAAATCCTGTGCAAAAGTATGGTTCTCGAAAATTGAATTTTGATAAAATAATGATTTTCTTTTAAAAAAAAACTATAAGTATTGGAAAACAATCATTTTCCTTAAAAAAAGTTATATTATCAGATATTTTTACGAAAATGTGGATTAATCACTTATAGGGAAAATGCTTGCCAGGATAAAACACCTATCAATAGAAAACTTTATGTGAATAAAATAAAATATGTTAAGTTGTTTTATAGCAAGTATCATTAGCAATTAATATTGCACCCCTTGGCACATTTCAAGCCTACAAGAATTAATTTGTAAAAAAAAAAGTAAATAGGTAAATATTTATACCCTCTGACTGCTCAGTCATTCTAAGAACATTTATCGCTATACGCCCTTAAAGGAAACAAGGCCAAAGACAATTAAAAAGTCTAAAAACATCAATATTCACTGAAATTCACTTTTCCTAAGGACGGACCCAAGGAAGGCAGAATAATCTGTTAGTTGACTACTCCCACAGACGAGAAAGAAGAGAGGTCAAATGCAGAATAAATATAGGAGGGAATCGGACTGATTAGAGATGTCTCTTTTTTCTGATTCACGGAGTTTCAGCCGTAATTGATGATCTCCTCCGAATTTCTAACCCTTTCCTATCCCTTTTTCTATTTTTGCATACTGTATTTTAATCTAGCATTACATAACCTGACCACTAGCAATGTCCCAAGGGCATTCAGTAGCAGAACGTAGTGAACTCCTGAAGGAGATAACGTTAGGGAGGTGGGAGCCCAGTTAGAGCTGATGCGCCATGATCATGATGGAGTGTGAACTCTAAAGCTATGAGGAAATCAGCGTTAGGACTACATAGAGGGCCATACCCACTAAGGGAGTTTGGACAATAACTTACGACTTTATACAGAACGATATTACCGTTGTGGATGGAACAGTAGAAAGGAAATTGGATAGCTGGACTTCACTAAAAGACTAAAGCTACGGCTGATACCGAATTGAACTAAATGAAAAACAAATACGTTACGATAGCCTTAATCAATTTCATAGAAATCCTCAACGGATTCTTGGTCATATGTGCAGATAATAGCAAAATGAAACTTCTGCTTTTATCAGCTGGAAGCATCACCCTAAAGAAGATAGACTTGGAAGTCAGATTATAGTCAACCGAATATAACACAGAAGGACTAAGACATGAACTACACCGTGGCTTAAAATACAGGTCATAAAATTCAAGGAACACACACAGGTCTTCAAAATTGTGTGTAAAGGTCTGCTCACATATAGCATGAGAAAACCATCAATGAACATAGAAAAAGACTAATACATTAATATACAGATGTACCTTCATCGCTACAAAATGGAAGACCACACTGCCATCAACTGCTCGAACAAAGATGAAGATATCTGCTCAGATTGCAGTGAGCCTCAAACTTGGAGAAACTACATGAATACCAAAAAAAAGTTCATCAAAGTTGCCGACAGCCATAGGAAAATACCTTTGTCTTGCGCGAAAAGGAGAGGAAATCTCAGAAGAGAAGTAACGGAAGGCCAAGCAACGAAGAAACAAACAAATCACTAATTCAGCAGTGCCAACACGACCAGCAAGGAACACCAGCAGACCGTACGAATGAAAATCAACAGAATCCTGAAATTTATAATCCTAACATGCATTCTACACTTGCTCGTTATGAATATAAAACAGACAGACACGTAGGCAACCACATAAAACTTCATGATAAAGGCAAACGGTCTCAAACTGATAAAATTCCGGGGGAAAGTAAATCATTCGCTATCATTAACGTAAAGATCTAGGATGAAAAAAGAATAATCATTAAAGAAACAACAGGGAGAAGAGAAGAAACAAAAATGAGAGGAAACTGAAACCAAAAATAACACTGAATAATCAAATATTGAAGATGCTTGAAAAACAGAAGCAAGACCCTAAAATACAAAAGAAGACAATCAGGGGATCTCTTAACGAGAAACCACACCTGCTCCATCTACTTACTCCTAAATGCGAATCAGCAAAATAGAAATTTTTTGTTAGAACGGAATGAAAGTGGAATGTCGTCAGGAGAAGGGAGCGTTAAATTCACATTAGTAAAATTCACTCCTTCAAAACACACAACCCTTAAAGTCAAACAACGACCATGGAAGGAAGAAACTAAAATAAAGATAGAGAAATATTATTTGGAAAAATAATTAGAGAAATCAATCCCGATCTACTTCTAATCTCTAAGCAGAGGGTAAAACTCGTAACGAAAAACATTGAGATATTGATCTATGGGATAATAGCAACTAGTTATACGAAGAAACATCATAAAGGCACAGCAATAGCTATTAAAAGAGGACTGGACCCACAACGCACCAAAAGACTAAGTGAATCTTATCTCCATTTTAAGATAAGAATGGATATGGGATATTTAAATGTAAGATGCACAGATACCAGATAAAAAAGAAACAACTAAACAGGAAAAGACCTACAAGCCCTCTTAGAATAGATGTCAGATGAATGGGACAGGAGTTCTCAACGTTCATTAGAAATGTCAAAGCAACAACACAAGACCTATGCATTTCAAATAACTATCAACTATTTAACTATTAATAGAACCTGTAAATGCTATCTGCAGCGATCGTACAACATCATTCCTCACAATTCATCATCATTCAATTTAGATCCTTACTAAAAAATGGAAGGCATATCAGAGAGCCAATTGCCAAAGTACAAATAGGAATTAGACAATTACACGCCAAAAGGACTGAATGAAGCATCATTTGGAAGAGATCGAAGATGAATTTAATAGAATAACGACATAAATATATATATATATATATATATATATATATATATATATATATATATATATATATATATATATATATGTAAAAGTATAAATACCGCGTGCATAAGTGTATGCAGAAATACTCCGACACAAGCTGCGTGCCCTCTCGTATCTCTAAATCCACCTCAAGCTTCGAATTCTTTTTCGCGCTTTTTTGCGCCACCGTAAACTCCGAGATGGCTCGAAGGCGTGAAAGACATATTGTCGGCCCAAAGATGAAAAAAAGGCCTTTCGCACGACGATACGGATTTTACGAGAATTTGATTCTCTCTCTCGATTTATGCTTGCGAAGGAAATAATGGGAAAACTTCTCCCTGGATTCAGGCAGAAGCTCTTGGACCTTGCTCGAATTTGTGTGGAGCCCGATCCACAAAGGAAACCGTTCGCCCGCTGCAAGGAAGGAACTTCTCGGGGAATTGGTTGTTGCTGTCACGGTACTTATAGGTGCCAAACTTCTCGCTGGCTTTCCTCCTTCAGAGTCTGAAGTTACACAGGACCTCCCTCTGCGGATTACCCTAGACGAAGCTAGGTAATCGGTTTTGGCTACCCACTCCAGGAGCCGAATAATCAGACAGGTACTTCGAGGAAGACGTCTGATTTGAGTGACTGTTTGGCTCACCTTCGTGATCCGGCATAGGATCATTATATCATCGGTTTAGGATTACCTTCTCATTCGGTAACCTTGGACAACCCGACTAGGTGAGATCATCTTCACCAGAAGATGATCTTCACCGTCATCCTCAAACATACTTATGGACTCAAAGGTATCGTTAATTGAATTATTTCCCCCCCCCTCCTCTGTTCACCAATTTATTTGTGAACTAGAATTCCCATCCTGAGCCCGTAACCTCGAGTATTTCGAAGTGCTTACTTCATCCAGTGTTTAATTCCATCATTTTAGTTTTGATCAAAAGGGTACGCACCGGGGTTATTCTTATTCACCGGAAGTGGCTAAGGTAGGTGTATTAGATACGCTTAACCTCCGCTTAACCTCGGTGGGGTATAAAATATCTGTCCAGGAAGTGGGACTGGGATTACCCACATATTAAACCTCAACAATATATATATATATATATATATATATATATATATATATATATATATATATATTGCAGAGAACAATGTAATTCCCTAGAACTACTTATTAGATAATTAAATATTTCATATGGACCTAGTAGATAAAATGAGGATATACTAAGAGAACTACTTGGAGACATAACTCATAAATAAAATAAATACTAGTGCACAGCCGATCAAAGTATTGACAACGAGCTACGCCCTAAGTAATCTGCAAGAAAATAAAACAAATTGAAAATATTAAAGGCAAAAAGAAAATGAAAATACCCTTGAAGAGGAATACGATATTGAAAGACTATTTAGGGAACAATGGGAGGGTTTGTTCTGCATAAGCGAGGAAAAGAATTAGAATATTGATATAGACGTTGCAAATCAGATAATTAATTCACTAAACAAAGAAACATACCGCTATCCCTACGTATTAGAGGAATGATAAGCCAATTACCAGCAAAGAGCTAGGTAATACATCACAATTTTTTTTAAAAAAGCACTAGGAAGTTCGGGTCTCACCAGGAAGAAATTCATAGGCGCCCAAAATAATATACAAGAGTGGATAAAGAATATGTTTTACACTTGCCTAAACACGGGATATTTCTCCGACGAGTTAAAAATAGTTAAGATAATATTCATTCCCAAGTCTAGAAAACCTGCTTCTCAGATCCTGAACTACAGGCCTATATCCCATCTCGAAATCATCGGAAAGTTATTCAAAAAAATTCTTAACCAAAGACTGAATTAATATCAAACAGAAAACAACCTATAGATTATACAGCAATTTGGTTTCATGAATAAAATTGCCACATAAATGGATAACAGCGTTATTACAGGAAAAAAGAAAGGCTAAAAGAGAGAGATGCAGAATAATTCTATTATGCAGTGACGTATCTAAATCATTCGAAAAGGTATGGCAAAGATGAATGCAACACAAAATACTAAATTTGGGCTTAAACAACAATTTAGAAAGAATCCTTTGTGATTCTATAGTGGAAAGATACACATACATAGATACGGGAATTAACAATCGAGAAATTAAAGCTTCATGGCCTCGCGCAGCGTGGCTGTTTGAGTTCCACACTATACTCTGTTTATATATACATCGGACATTTCCACACCCAGTAACGAAGATAGTGTTAACATACAGTTTGCTGACGATTTCATTCAACTAATTTCCGGTAACTACTAAAATACTCAGATGTAGGCCAGGATGACGGCCACAAAAGTAAAGAGTATCAACGACTCTTAAAAAATTTAACATAAAGTCTAATAGAGATAAATTCAACATAATATCTATGTATTGAAAAGGTTGTCAGACGTTTACATCGACGGAAAACAATGCAGATATAAGAGAGTAGGCAAGATTTTAGGCTTAATATTCCAAACAAATGTTTACAAGGAATACTTAACTGAGAGAATAAACAGAGGGAAAAGGTGGATTGAGATTACTTTACAAACTAAGAAACCTCAATCTGAAAAACATGAAAAGAATATTTGAAGCTATGATACAGTTTACGTTAGTGTACCCTCAAATTGAGTGTGCCTAATAGTCAGATGCAACCTAATTAAACTGCAACGTGTACATAATAAAACAATTTTATTAATCACGAATACCAGACGTGCAGAAAGAAAGAAACAGTAAGATCTAAACAACGAAGCAAAAATAGACTACTAAATAAAATAATTGAGAAAAGGACAAAGAAACCTATTGAAAAAGACAGGACGAAATAGAAGAAGGAATAAACAACCAAATATCACGACGAACAGGCTGAAGACAACACATAGGGTTTCCAAGTACTATAAACATATCGGAAAAAAAGAGAAGATAAGGAGATTGACGTGACAAAACCAATTATGAATTCCCAAACGAGATGAAAAAAATACCGAAAAACGACAGAAATAAACGAACATAATCCATAACCGAATAGAATATTTAACTGAAATGGATAAGCATGAGGAAAATAAAGCCATCAAAAGATTTACTTAAGAAAAGAAACATACTGTATATAAAACTAATAGAAAACACTAAAAAAATCACAAAAATTGATACAAGAATGTTAAAGCAAAACAAGTGATAAAATGAACTAAAGGCAACTGAGACAAAAAAAAAATACCAGCAACCGGAGAAAAACCAAACAAAGGTTTAACTTCAAAAATACAACACACAAAAACTAAGACAAGTAGAAACAGACTAATATACTTTGTAGAGGGATCCACTAAACTAGTAGTATTTCCCCACCTCCTAAGATATTACTTTGGGAGAGAAAGCAAATCATATTCCCCCCCTTCCTCCAACTTCACCCTTTTTGGACTTGCCTCCAGGTCACTGAGAAATTCACACTTAGGCATGACACTAAAATTGAAGGCTACTTTCCCGCCGTCTTAATCTTTCCTCCCCCCACACCGGATCAGGAGATTACTCTTCTATTTTGTATGGTTACCTCGAACAGGTTTTATGGCTCCATCCGTTGGTCGTTCCGTCTGATCCGCTGATCCCAGCCTCTTACACTTTCCTGCAAGAAGACGCTCGCTTGTCCCGGCCGATAATGAGGGTTCAAGAAAGCCTTTCTCTCTCTCTTTTCCTGTTTTGAAGAACTCCAGGTATATCTGCACCCTCCCAATGATTATCGATAGATTTGGTTAGAAGACGCTTCCCCGAAAGGAGCTTGATTCAACGACGCTCTCTACCGAGAAGTGTTTAGTGACGGTCGCAGGCCACGGAAGAGCTGGTTATCACCCTCATATCTTCGGGTCAGCAAGAGGAGTCTCGTGAAGCAACGTGAGCCTTCCTCAACCTCCTTCGGATCAAGGATTGGAGAAGCAGTCCTCCGAAGTTCTTCTGGTGACCTCTTGATAACAAGAGGCCCAATAGCTCGCTCAATCCGAGTTTGGAGAAATCATCTCTCCCGCTCCCCCTTTGAAGTTCGACTAGTGACCTCTTAAGGACAAGAGGCCCGATAGCTCACTCGATCCGAGTTTGGAGAAGTAACCTTCCCTCTTCGAAGCTCGTCCGGTGATCTCTTGAGGAAAAGAGGCCCGCATCTCGCAAAATCCAAGTTTGGAGAAAGTAGTACCAGCCCGTCGGAGCATATATAGCTGGTCTTGATGTTAATAAATGAATAAACAATTATAGGGCTCAAGATTTAATAGGAACACCGAACGTTCTTGTGGTAGGCCCTATAGATTCAAGGATCCTTTTAATTTAGGCAAACGAAAAAGTGGTAGGCGTCGGAGTAGAGAAGAATTCGCTTGGCCGAGGCTTGAGATAAGGTAGGCTAGTTTAAAGGATCGACATGAATTACTTGTAGCAAGCATATTACAAACGACGGAGTCTCATACTCTTTATTAGGGCATAGAACTCGGATAGCTTTGGCATAAAAAGGATTCCCTGGCTCTTCCTGTCTCCTGATTGAATGTTTTATACTCCTTACTCAATCATTCTGTCCCTTTTGTCTGTCTCTGGCTGAAGGCGTCACTTACTGACCGCGTCACTGACTGAATGACTAAGTGTGTGAGCTTGGCAATATATATTTCTGTCGGAAATAGTGGGTGTGGCCTAATATCATACACTGATGTCGTTTCGGTGGAGCCTATTCGACTCCCTGTTAATTCGTGTCCAATGAGATAGAGATTTGTTTTTGGTCAAATTACCGAAGGCTCGACTATGAGTTTTGCATCTTTCCTTAGGAAATAATGGCCGTTGCCATCGTGTTTTCAGTTTTGCTTCTCCTCCTTAGCTTGTTTAAACAGCTGACCTTCTATCGCGGCTATGGGAACCACTTTTGTATATGTGTGTACATGTGCATATGTTTCTATCGTGTGAACGTCTAGAATTCATTCTTCTAGCCTCGAACAAAATACATATATAATTTACATCCATGTTTTCTTAACACATGTCCATTTGTACTATACGTGTTTCGCTCTATTCTATATGGGTTCATTATTACTAGATTGTATATTTTTTTTCTGATTAATACTTATGCCCGCTTTCAAGATATCATAGGTTCAACTGGGTGCTCATTTGGAGGTTCCTCGCTGAGACTACTTTACCTTGCAATTCGAGCTCGCTACACATATCAAGGCCTTGGGGGATGGGAGCATTCAAGGCCTCATGGGAAAACCGTTGCCTCGCAACCTTTTCCTGCTCTGGTTCCTCCTAGGAGGCCCAAGGTGGAAAAAGGTGAGGCACGGCAATTTATAACTTTCTCTTCCACTTTTCTCTTTCAATTGATTTCATTTTAACCCACCTTAAGGAGATTACTTCGTGTGACATTTTATATAAAACGGGTTTCCTCTAAAATGAAAATTGAATAGCAATAATATTTGCAAAATAATGACGTTTTTGTATTAGTAGTTCATATAGATTGTGTACATAACAGAAATGCCCGTAAAGTCCCATTTTAAATTTATCGTCAAAACCCAACAATGAGAGAGCAGAGGAAAAAAAACATCCAAAACTGCAGAGAAATGAATGTTACCACTCATTTGTATGTGCTGTCGAGAGAGTTCATGGTACAACTCTAGTAACTCTGATAAAATATCTATTGACACATTTTCACTGTTTCTTGACTCTAGTTACACAAGGTTGTAATACATTCTATCGCTGTTAATACATTTAGTTTGCGACCATCATGTGATTATTGCTCCCCGAATGACCATTTTGTTCCTCTTTAAATATATGAGTTGTACAAGAATGGTAAAGTGAAATAAGTAGCGTAATTGAAAAGTAAGATGCCATCAGTAATGTATGGTGGTACCATATTTTGACGGTAAACGATTTTAAAGGAATCCTTAAGTATGTACTAAATAGATTATATGCTTATCAAACAAATGCAAGCAGTCAGAGGGTTTATAAAATATATTTGAGGAAGTCAACTAGTCTTATAGGGACCAAATTTAAATTTGGAATAGGAAACTCAAAGAAACCAAAATAAGATTTGTAGGAAGGGAATCTGAATGAATAAGTAATGAAACAAAATTAATGTTCCCGTATAGTAGTATTTTATAAAAAATGTTCGAATCGTCATTGGTCAAATGACCCAATTTTTTGTTGTTCCGTTAGCTGGTGTGATCAATGCAAGCGATACAAACTACAGTAAATATATAAATATTAATATATATATTTTTACTTCTACTAAATTATTCTTTCTTCCCGTTAACTCAAGAAACTTTAGTGTCATTTTAAAAAGAAACATAAGAGAGGGATATAATATATTTGGTCGAATAATTTTTAAAATGTGTGTAAAAGAATATGGTTATTAAGTACAATTCAAAAGTGTCTATATATTTAATTTAAATCAAATTCATCGAAGAATTTAAGGAGAGATTGGGCTTTGAGCACTTAATTATTGAGATATGGTGGCATTGAGCGAATAATGAAGCGATAGTTGCCAGATGTCACCATTTCCGCTAACTAATTATTTAAACTTACTTTTTAAATGACTTTAATCTTATAGAAAAACAATTAATCTAATAGCTATGTTTTACATTCTGTTAAAATTAATAAATATTTATTTAAAAACAAACAATATGCAATAAACTAAACTCCACCAAATCTTCTATTTGAATTTATTAAAATCTCTAATTTTAAATCAATTTTATTGAGCAAATATTAAAGAAAACTATCTTATTAATTACTTATGTATAATTAAATGACAATTGTATTAGTCAATAATAATTTAAAACACTGTAAAATAAATCAATATAAGTTAAAAATACAAATTTAATGTTATTTGTAACTCCGATCAAATATACGAAAAAAATAAAAATAAAAGCATGCCATAATTTTGAAAATTTTCTGAAAGTCACAATTTTAACTATTTTTGTTTAAAAAAATTCCCAATCATTCGATAACACAGGTTAACATATTTTTACTTTTTTTCTGCGGCCTAAGTTTAAAACGTGTTCTTGGGTAATTTATAGCACTGAGTTTTCCATGTATTTACCCATATTGTCCCCATTAATAGCTACATGAGATATTATAGCTATTCAATTATTCTGTAAGATTATTTCATCTATGTATTTAAACATCAATTCATCTACAGTATCTATTTAGACACACCTAGAAATAATAATATACTATATCTAATTATATTATTTTCTCTCTTTTCAAGTTAATTTTATGAAATAACACAGGAGTTCGATACCTTGGCTTTATTACGGAGAAATTGTTTGAATCCCCGTGATTGTTTTTGCTCTATATGTGGTAGTTTTACAGTACCAAGACAAAACATAAACATGAGTGATTTTGTGAAAAGAGCATACTTAGCCTACATTAAGCTTAGATTAGATTCACTATAAATCATGGGCCACGCACAATGTACGTAAACAATGTGTCAAAAATCTACGCTAATGGAGAAAGAACAGAAGTAAATAACTATCATTTGGCATTCCTATGGTATGTCGGGAGCAAAAGAGCCATGTAGATAATGCTACATTTGCCTCACAAAGTCTT
Source organism: Ceratothoa steindachneri (assembly GCA_963969495.1). Lineage (NCBI taxonomy): Eukaryota > Metazoa > Arthropoda > Malacostraca > Isopoda > Cymothoidae > Ceratothoa > Ceratothoa steindachneri. The sequence continues at coordinate 31,979,050 of OZ018324.1, read as the reverse complement.
CTATTTGAAATAGCAAGAAACTCAATAGAAATTACTTACCCGAATCTAGATTCAGCAATTTTTCCCGTGATTCACTGAAATAACCTACTAGTACCCGTTTTCACAAAACTAAATTCATTAGAAGGTGAAAGTGATATATGAGAATCAGATGAAAACCATGAACATAACAGTGGTTAAGACTTTATGGATTCATCAACCAAATTATGTGAAAACTTCAACTAAGCAGAACTGAATGATTTAGTTAGAGAGTTTAGCCTGTTAAAAGAGTTATCAGAGCTGGTAGCTTCTAGATTTAAAGAGAAAAAGATGCTGCAGAAACAAACAAATATAACTTTCTATCGGAACTGGGAAAAATATCTCTTAGCATTGTTTAAAACTGAAAAAGATTTTGTTTACTGTTATGACGGGGCAAGAGAGTGTTTATAGATACTCCAACCAAGATTCTAAATCGTGTATTACACCATATTGGAAGCTTGCCTAGTTCGATTTCTATTGGTCATTCTAACCACTTAAAAGAGAAGTCCAACACCTACTCGAAAAAGTTGTATTAGATTTACTTAAGTATGATGAACACAAATGGGTTATATCTGTGAATCTGAAAATGGTCTATTTTTACTTGTTTAGTAACGAGGGATTACTAAATATCCATGTTTCATGTATTGATGGGATATCCGAACGAAAGGAAAACATTCAGAACAGAACTCTGACCAGTTAGGAAAAGGTTGACAGTTGCGCAGAAGAATATCATACACCATCCTCATGTTGAGCGAGAGAAAATCATCTTCCATTCCCTTCGTTTTAAACTAAGACTAATAAACTAATTTTTTAAAGCTCTTAATGTTGATGGTGGAGGTTTATGATAAAATAAAGGATGTTGTCTTTGATGGCACACAAATCAGAAGGTTAATGGAATGTCAAAAACTTCTCGAGCTCTATGACTGACGTAGAAAAAAGGGCATGGGATTTGTATCTGTTGTGAAAGGATTTGAGGGAGTAAAACAATGCACAACAAAGATTTGATGGAGTCATTGCTTGATAGGTTTTATCCTTTAGTCTGCAATGAAGGAATAAAGTTTCCTTTCCTCAAAAGCCTTCTCAATGTGACTCATGCTAATCTTGGAGACATGAGTGATATTTCATCAAAATATCGGAGTTACGGAGGAGAGATATCAAGGCCAATGGAACACACGCAGTATGGCCGACTACTGTTATAGTATCCAAAGATACTGCGTAGACACAAACACATCAGAGGCTATGGTAAGCGGAAATTTGTTAATTGAATATGTTAGTTTGTGTACAAATATGTTTGTTTTATTCGTTATATTTGCAAATTAACCTGATGAATTCAATAAAAGGTGATGTTATCAATATACGAGTATTTCATTTATCATTTCAGATTGTATTTACATTCTAACTTATGTTTTTAAGCTAAAAGACTTAGTAAGTTATCCTGATAAAGTAAATTACTTATTTAGTAAATCCTAAAAGAGATATTGTATAGAATAAAAACCTGATGTGTTGAAATCAGTAACTACAAATTAGCTAAAAAGAAACAAAACCTAATTCAGCATAAAGTGTGTTGACCTGTGTATTCATAATTATCTTTTCGTAACTTCAAGATTTTGTTTTTAAAAATCCAAAGTTAAAATATATATACTATTACGATAAACCAATGTCAAAATTTTGGCCATGTCTATATCAATATCTCGAAATTTGCTCTTGGTCAATTTGTACAACATACAAACCATTTTAATTTATACTGTATTAGATGTTAGATTAAATAGTAAGTTACGTAATCTGTCTACCCTTACATCGTGAAAGAGATCTTACGACCAGAAAATGAAATGCATATATTAATATGAATGACAATTACTGGCAAGCCCGAAGGTACCAGAGAAGCTATCTACTTCGAGGCAGTTGAGCTATCGGTGAGTTTTGTGTTTTAACACCAAAGGGACCATAGAACACTTTGTGGTTTCGCGCCTGTAGAATATGTATATTATTACCTCTATATTCAATATTAGTAGTCCAAGTCAGGTAGAGAGTACCTGTAGAAGGGTCCGCACTGAGTAGAGTAAAGGCAACTCCAACTCTTTAGAGAAAGCTGCTTCGCCTGTGCCTTATCAAGAGCCCCTCCAAGACATTCCTAGGGGAGAGAGAGAGAGATCTTCGTACTCGTTAATGAGTTATCCCTTTACCACTTTTAGTCCTGTCTCAGGTATCGCCACGTCTTTTGAGGATTCACACAACCTCAAATGTATTTTCTCAGGGTCTCTTCCAAGAGTCCCATGGTGAGGAGAGCGTTTTACCCTTTCCTTTGTCCTACGGACTCAACCTTACCGGCTTTGAAATATTGCTTCCGGTACCAAATTGTTTTCTTTGTCCCTCCCCTTCATGAACAGGGCAAAGAAATGACGTTCCGCCTCCTTTCTCGCCCAGTCCTAGGCGAAGCTGAACTCCAAAAACTCTCTTAGTTGGATAATAGGGTGACATCATATCATGCGCCTCTCCTTGGAAACTACTTGATCCAATGTTTGTGTCTTTGATTGGAACCGGCATTCGCACTTCTCCCTGTCCCCAAAGCAGTTGGCACACCGCTCTCAAAGATATTTAGGTGGAGGCATGGGCCATTTGATTCCCTGATCGTTACTCCAGACACCTTTTGGGGTGTCATTGTTTCAACTTTTTAGCTCGTTAGATTATCATATATGTAATTAATGCTCATTAAAAGCCCTTTTATTCTTGCCAAACTCATAAAAACCTACGGGGTTCTTTCAGAACTACTCCCCCTTTGAAACCTGATAACATACAAATAGCTGTAGAATTACTAAAAATTAAGCATTCGAACTAAATTCACGAGTAAATGATGCGCATATGATTTAGTTATCATTTGAAATCAGTTTTCTTTAGTTCCATAAATCTGTGTTAAAGGTGGACTAAAACATATTTTTCGGACAAAGTCAACTATAGGTTTTGTTCTCAGTTGGAAGAGGGGGTGTTAAGTGAATAGAATGGTGTTCTGAATTCCCTAGAATTTAGTTCAATATATAGTCGAATGGTGCTAAAAATATAAAGCAGTTCTTAGACGCCGTTTTTTTAGCAAACATTTAAAATCGCATGGTACAATTTTGCGTTTTGTTCTCAAATCAACTTTAAAAATCTACGGAGAATTTCCACGAATGTATAAATTCTAGTCATTTTGCTAAAACAAAATATATACTATAAAAAAGTGCCTAAATTTGCAATAAAATAATATAAAATTCAATGGTGTAGTTTTTTTTCACAAATTAACATTAAATATCTAAGAAAAGTTTTCCATGAATGTATACAATTTTGCACTATTTTAATTTTCACTATGTTCTAGTCATGTTGCTAAAAAAATAATTATACTATAAAAAGTGCATAAAATTGCAATATAATTATAGAAAAAACCAAAAAATGCTGATTTTGAATGAAAGAATTTGAAACATGACTAATGAAAGAATGTGCTATCCACTTAAATATGCTAGGAAGAGAACTAAATAAAAATTGTATATTTAAAAGGAAATAAAATTGGACATTTACTTCCCATTACCTACTAGACCTTTTATTTTACTCTCTTCCAGGTAAACTCTCTGTTTGATCCGCCATGCGGATTTTCACCTGCAAATGACTATGTATGGGGGATACTTTGACTTTTGGAGGGTCATGAATCGGCAATGCACCTCTTCCAGCATTTGAAGTAAGAGTTCGAACCCTTGAAGCAAAGAGCTCTACCAGGGCAGCACCCGAGAGGCAAGGAGTAAAAAACACTTAAGGCCTACCAGCAATCGTGCTGGTAGGCCTGCAGTGATCAGGAGCTGTTAGTGCTTTCTTAACATGAGTAGCGTAAATAATCCCTGGTCAAATCCTTGTATCTGGAAAAGGGGTCAGTCAATATCATAAGCATCCAGGACCTCTTGTTCTATAAGATATGAGCTAAATTACTTAAAGGAAGCAGGGTGAGCCATGTGGCAATTCGCAAAAGTAAAATTTCTTAACAGAGAGTTGTCATGTAAGGCATTTGCGAAGAGTGCACAGATTTATAATTGAGCCCAATGGGCAGGTCTGGAAAAGCGATTCCTTGTGCCGAAGCTTGGCATGAGTAGCCCCTTCGCGACAGTAATACAAATGTTCTGATGCGGTAGCTATATCAATCAGCATACACCAACTCAGAGGCTTATAACACGATTGAACGTGACAAATAGTATACATTGATGTGTGTCACGAGGTCTCTCCAGTTTACTTACTTAATCGCTCCTTGCTCGGTCACCTCTTCGGTGATGTCTTGCAAGTTATAGCCTACCTGTTTGATTATGCTAAAGTTCGTCGTTCATTGCACCAAGGAACATTCGAGTGTACATAGGGCACTTATAACAGCCGTTCTGTGATGGAACGTATAGGCTTTGGCCAAAATACTGGCATCAGTAAACCGAAAGACAGGAAAGTGTTTGAAATCATGAGAGCGAGGATGGGGATAGGAGGTTCCACTAATAGGTAAGGTAGGCGATCATCTAATACAAGGCAAACACGAATTTTATTGTTTAACTGTTGTAGCACATTTCGGACAATTCTGATGTGCTGGATCCAAAAATCACATTGGTTTTTCTCAATCAGGTCAACTTATTTTATTTATCCCCACATAGTATTCATTACTTTAAGTAAAGGTATTTTTTTATTTATATGATGCAAAAATATTTCTTATTTCTTTAAATAAACGAATTATGAGTTAACATGGGGTAGTTTTGGACCTCATAGTATTTCTGTATTGCAGGTGAATAAAATGAATTTGGCCACAAAATCTTGCAAAAATAAACTCCCTGTATTCTGATACATCTACAACGAATAAACCTTGTTCCTAAAAGGAAACCAGTCACAATGTTGTTCCATATCCTTTTTTCCAAAAGGAGCTAAATGATCTAGTTCGCGATTCAGCTTGTCAAATTACACTGCCAAACTGTTAGCATACAGATTGAAGGAAAAAAAACACTCTCACATTAGTCGCTTTACCTTCTACCACAAAAGAAATTAAGAGTACCAGTACCTCTTCTTTCTTCTGAAGATGAGGATTGGGTGTACTTTACAGATATTGCACAGCTACTGCACAAGTTGGAGTTCCACACTACAAGCCAGAAGATAGGAAACTGTGTATTAATAGCAGCAAGCGATCGCTGAAATGTGTTCTACTCAAAAATGGCAACCAGTTTGCCTCTGTCCTCCTCACTCACTCGACTAGACTATAGCAGAACTATAGAGCAGTGATGTACTTGCAGGATAAAATTCGTTATGATCAGCGTGATTGATTGATTTGTGTTGACTTGACGATGGTAAACTTTTTGTTGGTACGACAATCATAGTTAATCAACTACTCTTGATTTTCTTGCAAGTGGGATAGTAAGGACTGAGGTCGGCATTACACGAATAATGAATGGCCTGTATAAGAGGATTTGTTGCCTTACAGAGCAAGGCTCGTCTTCAAACCGTTCATCAATGTTATGCACAAGGGAGGTAGCTGCTTCACATACATGTACCAAGCTTTTCCAGGATTGAGCAAGGAGAAATTGAAAGTTGGTATATTTGAGAGTCCTCAACTCTGCCAGTTTATCGCAGATCTAGCGTTCAAAAACTCAAGATCTTGGGAACTGGCCGCTTGAAGGCTTTTGTTCTGGTCGTAAAGAACTTTCTTGGCAACATGAAAGCCAGAAACGGCACAGAACTTCTACTCAATGTGCTGACTGCTTTCAGAAAACTCGGATGCCACATAATCATCAAAATGCATTAAATATTCTCAATATTGTTCTGTTTCCTGAGAATCTATTATCATTGAGCAACGAACAAGGGACGAGATTCCATCAAGACATCAATAAAATGAAGAACAGGTATCAGCGATGCTGCGATACATTCATGATGGCAGATTACTGTTGGACCCTGAATAGAGACAGCCATGGCACTGAGCATCCTTGGAGTTTGAAGAAGTGAAGTTCATGCCAAGAATTTGGAACAATGATAATCAAATATCAATTTTGCATGGACTTACTTTATCCATGTCTATTATTTCTTGTACACTAATCAATTTTTGTAACATTTATTTAATAATTACTTGTTGATACACGGTGGTTTTGTATTTTACAGACCTATTTTGGATGAGAAATATCAGGAAAAAATCCCCAGAAAATTTATCAAAAGTGTAATCGATTTAGTTATTAGATTAAATATTCTAAAAATCAAACTAATAGAAAAACCTGACCTGATAGGAAGAAACAGATACCATTCCCAGTTTCAGTGGTTCAAAATTGTTCAAAGGCAATTGGAAAACTTGACGAGTTATAAAGATTTTTTTCCTGAGCCACGTATATTATCATACACTGGTTTCTTTATATTATTATTGGAGTAGGATGTAGAAAGATCATTTTATTGTACAGGGATTTTAATTAGCAAATTTTCTCCCAAGTAAAAACATTTATCATAGTAACTAGATTAGGAAAATTATTATTTTTATTACAGATATCGAATTACCAATATGCGACATATGTGTAAACTGCTGCAATCTTAATAAATTCTCGAGGCCCGTGATGGTTTGTGCAATAAAAATAGTAAAAAATAGTTTCTCCATTTTCTCCGTTTCTATATCTCCAATATTCTTTCTTAAGCTTTTAATGGTTACATTTCTCAGTGTTGTGATACCAATTTTCATTTCTTTGGGCCTATAAATACACATATTATATTATGCGTCCTCTGATATCAGTTATATATATATATGTATGTATATATATATATATATATATATATATATATATATATATATATATAATATATATATATATATATATATATATATATATATATATATATATATATATATATATATATGTGTGTGTGTGTTCATGATAATATGAGAATGAGATCTTTTTTTTCTCTTGGTTTGGATGTCCTATTGCAGAGGGTGGATAAGGGGGTGATGGTAATGTGTGAAAGAGTGCCATGAATTTAATCTCAATTTCTTTCTCTATTTTTCTAACCTAATAATTGTCTATCTCTTTCTTCAAAAATACCTCCTTTTAAGGTATCATAAAGTAGTATCGTTTATGCCATTCTTACGTGTGACATAAATTCTTTGGATATGGTACTTTCATCTAAAGCCCTTTGGTCTAGACAACTTTTGCCTAAAAAATCTTTGGTCTAAAGGAACTTTGGTCTAAAGTAAGTTTGGTATAAAGGAATTTTGGTCTAAAAGATCTATGGTCCAAAGGAACCTTACTCTAAAGGGACTTTCTTCAAAAATACCTCTTTCTAAGGTATCATATAAAGTAGTAACGTTTATGCCATTCTTACATATCGAAATAAATTCTATGGATATGGTACTTTCGTCTAAAGCCCTTTGGTCTAAATAACTTTTGTCTAAACAACTTTTGCCGAAAAAAACTTTGGTCTAAAGTAAGTTTGGTATGAAGGAAATTAGGTCTAAAGAATCTTTTCTCCAAAGGAACCTTACTCTAAAGGCAATTTCATTCAAAAGTATATTCCTTTAGCTGTAAATTTCTGCATATATGTATTCTTCATAATGTATATAGACATATAAATATTTAAATGAATTTAATTTGAGTGCGAAAACTTTTTTAAAAATTTCAATTTTTTATCATTTTGTGATGAAATAATTACATAAGCTTTGAACAATATTTATATATGTTCAATAAAAAAGGGTTTTCATATAGGGACACGTAGAAAACCCTTTTAGACCATTATTTTTAACAGTGTTGATTGATATTATATCATAAAAACTTACATCTTTCCCCCAAACATTTTCTTTTTTTTGAAGGAGGGAGGAATTTTAGCCACTTTTTTGGAAGTTGCAACAGTGTGTTATGTATTGGTAGTGTCATCATATTTACTACACAATCCTTAGAAAAAGCAATAAATATATTAAAATAAAATAGTCAGCAAAATATTTATATATTTTTATAAATAATTATTTACGCAGCAAACAGTATTCTACACACATGCTGTACTTACATGTATTGTTAAATACATGCTTTTACAGCATGAGTGCAAGGCACGTGCAAACGTGTACATGTAAGTGGATGTTTCACCAACGTTATTTAAGTTTAAAGGCCATAAAAACCCTTCCCCTTCCTTACTACCACTTTATAGCCTTTTGCCATGGGGAAGTCTGAAAGGGGGGAAGGGGATTTTTTTATTATTTTAAATAGTAGATCTATAAAAATTGTAAACAAGACTTATGTTTGCCTTTCTATAGGGAAGGTGGGATTCACCAGAAAGTGGTCTTTCCAAATAGGCCTATAATCCAACTTCGTTCCGGAAAACTTTCCAAGTTAATTTAAAAGACATAAGATGACAATCAAAGGATTAGTGAAACAGGGCTACTGATCTGTTCCTTGAACAGAGGGAAAATAAGAGAAGAATACCACTAATTGGTTAATTAGCTTAAGGGTATAGTCGGTTAAAATATTTCTCCCGAAGTTCAGCACACCCAATATCCTACCTGTTCATAAATAGTGTCATTATTCTCTTGTCGAGTAGCACTCGAATTCCACACCCGTAGCAGGCTCAGTCAAAATCTTGTGTTTACTCGTATAAATAGTTGAATTTTAAATTTAATCATCTCTTTAACCCATAATGTATTGTGATATCAGTTTGTGAAAACAAAAATAGGAAAGGATAAATTATGTCATAATGGATTAATATTATTAAACAACATACAATTGAACAAAATGTGCAAGATATTGGTATTGTGAAGATCGTGAGTGTTTTACTCGTCTATTGTTAAGCCAACATAAAGTAATTAAATTTTTAAAACATACTCATGCGGCTAATAGTGCAAAAATTCATGTTTTCATAACAATAAACACTATTCAACAAAAGGGTGAAACAACGTCTGAACCTCCTGCTGCAATTATTTCTGAAGTATTAAGCAAAGTTCCTGAGTGACCCCAAAGTGTTTCTCCTTCAAATGCAAGTATAACTAGAAATATTAATAAATTAAGAACAAAATTATCCCTAAACTCCCTACAACATTGAATGAAGTGGACCTACAAAGTAGATTTAGCACAAATATTCAAGGTGAAAACTGTCTCATTCATGATAGCGGAAAAGATGATGAGGAACGATTTCTAATTTTTGCCGAGACTTCCGCTTTACGAATACTAGCTTCCGATAAACACTGATATGCTGATGGAACGTTTAAAACAGGTCCTAGAAATTTGATAAAATCTATACTATTCATGCTGAAATCCATTGGGAAATTCATCTTATTTTTTTACCAAACAAAACAGAAGAAATTTACTATAGAATATTGTCAGCCCTTCTTGATTGTGCTGAACGTTATGGATTGCAAATTGAAGTATCAGATATAAGTGTTGAATATGAAACGGTTGCGCTAAATGCTTTTTTGCATGTTTTTGGTGAAATCACCATACAGTTTTTTTTTTCATTGTTGCCTTTGTAACAATGATGAGGAACTTTCCCTATTTTGCAGAAAAGTTAACGCTTTAGCATTTCTACCTGTTGCTGATGTACGAGTACCTCAAAGAATTGAACTTTTTCAACAAAGTGTACTATACGAAGCTCTTGCCTTCATTAAATATATTGAAGAAACTTAAATTTTAGGCAAGCTTAGAAAAAATGGAGGACACGCTGAACTTTTGTTTCCCCCACTCTAATGAAATGTTTATGAACCGACTCTACTGGGTCGGTTCATATAATTAAACTTGTTGAAGTTTTGAATAGAAGATTGGTTTATTTAGTACGAGCAAAATCAAATATACATTATGATATTGATGCTCTGAGGAAAGAAGAGAATGTAATTAGAACAAGAATTTCGAAGCTTGAAATAAGAGTAAGCCCGGTTATTTATTAGGAAATAGATAAAAAAAATCTTTTGCACTTTCTTAAAATATTTAGTGTATTTATGTTGTTTGTTTTTTCTTACGGAGATAAAGGGTGTTGTTTAAACAAATTATTTAAAATCATTATTGAAGGTTGTTAAAAAAAGCGGTTTTAAAGGTCAAAGAGGCCAGAGGCTAACAGCCTGAAGGGCTAGTAGCGAGAGCAGCGAAGCGCAAGCTCCCATATCTAGGGGGGAAGTGGCAAAGCTATGGTCTTTACATATATATATATATATATATATGTATGTATATATATATATATATATACATATATATATATATATATATATATATATATATATATATATATATATATATATTAGGGTGTTGCAGTAAATATACATTGCAGCAAACTATATTTGATTTTTATGCCTCTTTCAACACTACTTTCATTCATCAATATATTGATGATTGAAAGTAATGTTAAAAGAGGCAGAAAACCTCAGTATATATTTAGCTGCAGTGTATATTTACTGCTAGCTGCGATCTGTCTTAATGGAACACCCTTTATATATATATATATATATATATATATATATATATATATATATATATATATATATATATATATATATATATATTTACATATAGTCACAGCTCTAATAGGTAAAAAAAAACACTTGTAACCTGAAACCATATAAAAAAGTTGTTTCCGCCTCTCGAATCAAAATAGTTTGCCCATGCTTGCCATAATCTAAAAGAAAATTCTCACCATGTTCAAAAACCGATGCGAAAGAAGAATTGCCGGCATATTTCGGTATTGGAGCTTGTGATTAAACAGAGATACCAAAATCCTAAATCAAATACTCGTCCACCTTCTGGAAGAAAATTTCTTATTCTACCCCCACAAATTTGGCATTATGAAAAGAAGAAACACAGGAAAATTTGGCCTAGGAAAAGAAGAAGTACAGATATGGCAATCGTTTGCATAATGGAGAAGAGTACCTAAGTAAAAAAGAAAGTGAGTTATGTGGACTTTGTGTGCCACGATATGTTTACGGCCAACAATAATATTTGGAAAAGAGTGATGGATTCAAAAAACATTCAGCAGGCAATAAGTAAACATGTAGAGAAGAAGCTCTGCGAGTACATCATGAATAGAAATGAATGCATTATTATAGGGAATTTGCAAGACACCTAATTTTATCTGGGAGCAGGGCTTCACCTAGGTGGCTCGCTGAGTCCACGTGATAGTCACTCCACACCGCAGATATCTCATCACCATTCAACCACACTAGCCTCAACATTATATTTTCAGTCAACATAAATACGCTCCCATGTAAGTTTGAAAGATGATGAGGAAATACCGATTCAACACCTACGAGGGAAGGAGATTAAACAGGATGATCAGCATAACGCTTTGGGAATGAAACTCTTAATATTTTAATATAAGAAAGAGGATGAACAATAATTAAACAGAATGAGAATAATACCAGAAGCACAGCTTAGGGGTTATTTCAAATTTTAAGAGGTAAATGCTCAAGAATAAAGTGAATAGGAGGATACTTTACGCTTGACATGGTGTTTCAGCTGCATAAAATTAGGGAGGACAATGTTTATTAAATGACTTTTTTGAAGATATGTTACCCGTTTAACCAATTGCTGGGAAGATTATGCCAATACTTAGTTATTTTGATAGTAAGAAACACCACAGATGTTAACTGCTGAATATATTTGAATATGTAAATTGATAACAATTTTATAGTGAATCGAGTAGAAAATTGTGCTAAATATATTAATATATAAAATTAATTAATTATCCCGTGATCAAACTGAGCTAAAAGGATACCGATCCTGCATTTATAGTAAAAAAAAAAAATAAATTGTTTAGGAATACAATAACCTTATTTAGGAACTCTCCTCCAGAAAAAAATATATAAATATTCAAGGCAGGTGACAAATGTTGCCTGTCTTGGGATAATTGCAAATTTTTGCCACTCAAAATAATGAGATATCAGATTGTAAGTTTTATAAACTAACAACACGCAATTCGTTAAATCTCTATCTGACACACAAAGAGAGATTAAATACTCAAAGTAGTACGGTCCCGTATTTTACGTAAGCGTTTAGAGGGAGATCTTTACTAGTAAGGTACCGCCAACAGACGAGGAAGGTAAAACACGGTTAGGGAAGGTGGCATTGGTACGCATCGACAGAGACTAAGTGTTGAAAATTCATTCTTCGGAAGAGCAGTCAATAATGACAATTATCGTATAATTCTTTGCCAAAAATAGAAAATGCACACTATGAATTTATGGAAAGAATTCCACGATTATGTCGAGATATTCTAGCGAGACAGCATTCCCCTAAGCGTCGTAGGAACAAAAACACTACTTAACAATTATGTTATTGATTTTGGGAGAGGACTGCCTCAGAAACCTGATAGAGCTTAAGAAAAGGGATTCACACGAACGTGATAATAATGTATCCACTTAAAATTCTAGAAATCTAACGCAAAATTTGTCTTATATTTACACAAATGCGCCTATTTTGGAAATTAATATTTATGAATTAAAAGTTTTGGTTGCGTTGGCATATATCGAGATTATTTGATACAAGGAGACTTGGATAAAAAGAAATATTATAGAGCATATTGTAAGGTTAAATTTGAAGGCTATAAAAGGCTTAATAGAGATAAGTCCTGGGGAAAACGAGAGGTCATTATTTAATACATAAAACCAGTTGCGATAAAGAAAGATCTTGACATTGATATCTCGCCTGAGATATTAACTATCAAATTTGTAATAAACAGCTATAAAATAATAGTTTTCGGCGGACAACGCAAAAAATCGACTCGTATTTATAAACAACATTATTAAAAAATTCCTGCATACGGAATTAGGTGAACCAATATGATAACATAATATCTTGAACTTAATTTTTATAGAATAAGAGAACTTAGTTTGAAATATACTTAAGTTTCCCAAAACTTGGTATTAGTGATCGCAACATAATTAAATTTAATAAAAATAAACTTAATCCCAATTTGAGATCTTGCAATTTTTAGTTTTTCGCACCCATTTAAGAATTTTAAGTTTGATTGAAAGTATAAACAATGAAAACGCCCAGGAAATGTATAGTGAACTTCAGCGTTCCCTCCTCACTATATTGAGTGAAATTTTACTAATTAATCCTAGAACGTCTAATAGATCAATTCAGGGGCGGGGATAAATAGTAAGATTAACCCTCTTCGTACAAAAGTGCGGCAACAGCGTATGACATGTTTGACTTAATAAATTCATCCATTTTTTCGTCTTTATTGCGTTCTATAGGTTATAGTCAAATCACCAAATTATATACATATTTTATATAGGTATGAAAATATATATGCAGAATCAATAAATTTAATACTACTATACTAAGTGTACACTAACGGCTCATCCAAACATCCAGCACATGCTTTTCTTCTTTTTACTGTTGTGTAGCAAACTCGGCACCAATTTACTCTCGCCTACATTTTTTATTGGCTAAGTGAAATAAACACTGTATAATGGAAAAGTCATTCGAACTCCTATGTCATCCAACCGAAAGAGACAAATCTGAATTGAAAGATTAAACTTTATGGCCGCGTATGCAGATCAACGTCATACAGCAACTTACTGACTAAGTCCGCGTATGTGAACCAGAGTATGGAAGGGGTTAAGATTTGAATACTGGAACGAAACCGATTTCATAAATTTTCAAAAATCAGACACTTTTGAGAATTAAAACCGATACCTTGATTATCATCGTCTTTTCAAACGCATTACTAACAAGAGCAGCAAAACAAGACGATGAAAAGGAACCAACATCATAATAAAACAAGAACCCAACCATTTTATAGATATGTAAATACTCGTAGGCATATTAATAAGTACATTGGGGCGTTATACAATTCTAAAGGTGTCATTAGCAGCGACCAGATCCACATTAAATCAACTTATAAAATGTCTTTGTAATTGAAGAAATAAATAACTTATTAGCTTCACAAAATTAAAATTTAATAAAAAACACTACACAGTTAAATATTAAAATAACCAAAATTGAATGAAATAAATAAATTCCATTTTAAAATGAGAACTTCCGAACAACCTGGGCCCGATTAAAAATTAAGAAAGAACCAACTATTAAAAGACATTTTAATAAATTTCCAAAAATCAATTAGTAAGGAAACAGTTCTGATCTCTTACTAATGCAATGCATCGATCATAAATAAATATTGGGTTAACATCACGAGCAGTTAAGATTCGAAAATGATTTTTGTTAAAGATGCGTTGTAATTTGCTTGGACTTGAAACACGAATTGGAAGTTGATAGCGGGGAAATTGTGTTTGGAAATAGGTGAAAATTTTTACCAGAAAAAGGGGTAAGAGAATTCTTGTATAAGGCAGGAGGATTTAGACACACTCTTTCTTGTCGTTGTATGATGGACTTTAGGGTTGAACTTTTCATTGTAAAATATACGAAGAGTTTGGTCTAATAAGCTTAGGGCTTTCCGTTTTGTCGGAGTTAATTGTAGACGACGGTAACGTAGTTATGAGACCTGAAGTAAGGGGATTCAAGGATATAACAAAGGGAATATAAATCCCTCATAGACTTTAGTTTAAATTCGGTAGCACATTAATTCAGAAAATCAAATCTAGAGCATGTATAAGAAAAATGGATGTGTAGAAGATATCAAGGATGCGATGTATTTCTAGGTCTAGGAAATGGATTGACTTTTTGTTCTCTCTTTACTTGAGTGAATTTTATATTTTGGTTTAGATGTTTAATTTGATCAAGGATTTATAAACAATTTTTGAAATTGGAAAGGACTATCGTGTGGTATACGTATCTCATGTAGAATATGGGATGGAATTGTATTGAGCAATGGTGAAACGCTTCGTCCTACAATGAAAACATACCTAGGTTTCCTAGCAAAGCCATCACTTTAGTATTTTAATTTTTCCTTAAAAAAAAATTATATAATTGTATTGAGAGAAAACAATGGCTATTTTCTTTATTTATTTCTTTTAAAACCTTGAAAGAAGTTGTTCAATAAATGGCACAACACAACAGCATATCTATTGAAAACAGTTCTGTAGTGCGTTTTTAAGTTGAATCGGAATTTGTCTTGTCTGACTTTCACCTTAAAATGATGCTCTAGCCATGGTTAGGGAGAAGAATAGGTTCAGCTCAAATACAATGAAACATGGCGAGGCGTCCGGTCACCATCAGTAGATAAAGAGGCCGCATTGCCTATTGTACAAAAAAAAACAGATTTCCAAATTAACAAATATCAAAGAAGTTATAGCAACTCTTTTGAAGGCACTGAATGTAATATAAATGCCTTTGCTCTGGATAATCACTGCCATTAGTTTATGGTAGTGATGAAATCAGAATTTAGAAATCTACTGTACTTTTGTGAAGTTTGTTGACTGACCCGTGGAAAGATGTTGAGCAGTAAGTTTGACTTCAAAACGGAGATGGTGGCCTTCTACGACAGCAAGGATCTATGTAGAGGGTTGAAGATTTAGGATGTATTCTGACCAGAATTGCATTGACAAACTAGCCTTCTAATTTATAAAACTATTATGAAGACTGATCCCAGAAACTTTCGACCCATTTCCCTTAGCTTGGTAGTTGGTAAATCTTCATCGGATTAGTAAACTTAAAATATGAACAACCTTCCTTTGAGCGAAAAAATGAGTGAATTAAATGGAATGAAAAGTGTGCGTATTGTTTGGGGTAAAATTCAAAACATTTTTGTATTAAACATTTAATCTATTTTAAAAAAATAAACCTCTATCAGAGTAACGGTTATTTTTCGACTCCTTCATTATAAAACAATCGATAAGCTTTATCAGGAATAGCCCTAATTTTTTTAAATTATGATTTTCTGGCTTGTTTGGTGAAATATTGATTAAAAATAGGCAAATTTTGATTTTTCATCTATTCTGAGACTAAAAACAATAAACAGTATTTAATTCATACAATTTTATTAAACCTTTAACAGAAAGTAAATACAAAAAAAATAAAAAAGTTGAGGAGTGAACATTTTTCCTCGTTTTCCGTTTGTAGTGTACAGCAAATTCCCGTATCTATGTTTAAAGTTCAGTATATCTTAAAGAAAATGCTCTCCTTCCTCCTCGGATTATGTTTCCATATTCTCCTTTAACTCATAAAAAAATGTCATCAAGGATGTGCACCTTCAAAGAAAGGCTCTAAACTATAGCTTTTCGCTAAGTCTTCAACTTGTTCCAAATAATATTCACAGCCTTGTTGTTGCCTCAAAGGTTGTGACACCCCTAAAAAACAGAATTGTTGGTGGGGAGGCTAGTAAGCGAAAAGCTATAGTTTGATTGGTTTCCAAGTAGGTTTTCCCAAGTTTTCATGTCGTCTCTCTCTATAACCCAAACAACTACTGGTTATAGAGGAATAGGTTCTCTATTTGCCAGCATAATTTCAACCTTAAGCAAGTGATAGACCCTCAAAAGTGTTCTTCCAATCAATATAAAACTAGCTCTCTTGAAGCACTTTGTTAGAATTTTTACAAAAGAGTCTACAGCCTTCAAGTATATGGCTTCAAAATTTCTTTCCCAAAGTTTTTGACGAAAAAAAGAAAGGTCCTATCTTTGTTGACCGAAAATCAAAAAAATCATAGTGAGTAGAATTACTTAAAAAGCTTACTAGCCTCCCCACCAACAATTCTGTTTTTTAGGGGTGTCACAACTTTTGAGGCAACAACAAGGCTGTGACTATTATTTAGAACAGGTTGAGGACTTAGCGAAAAGCTATAGTTTAGAGCCTTTCTTTGAAGGTGCACATCCTTGATGACATTTTTTTTGAGTTGAAGGAGAATATGGGAGCATAATCCGAGGAGGAAGGAGAGCGTTTTCTTTAAGATATACTGAACTTTAAACATAGATACGGGAATTTGCTTTACACTACAAACGGAAAACTAGGAAAAATGTTCACTCCTCACCTTTTTTATTTGTTTTGTATTTACTTTCTGTTAAAGGTTCAATAAAATTGTATGAATTAAATACTGTTTATTGTTTTTAGTCTCAGAATAGATGAAAAATCAAAATTTGCCTATTTTTAATCAATATTTCACCAAACAAGCCAGAAAATCATAATTTAAAAAATTAGGGCTATTCCCGATGAAGCTTATCGATTGTTTTTTAATAAAGGAGTCGAAATATAACCGTTACTGTGATAGAGCTTTATTTTTTATAAATAGATTAAATGTTTAATACAAAAATGTTTGGAATTTGACCCAAAACAATACGTACACTTTTCATTCTATTAATTCACTTATTTTTTCGCTCAAAGGAAGGTTGTTCATATTTTAAGTATACTAATCCGATGAAGATTTACCAACTACCAAGCTAAGGTAAATGGGTCGAAAGTTTCTGGGATCAGTTTTTATAATAGTTTATAAAATTTTGGGAAGGAAATTTTGAATTCATATACTTGAAGGCTGTAGACACTTTTGTAAAAGCTCTAACAAAGTGCTTCAAGAGAGCTAGTTTTATATTCATTGGAAGAACACTTTTGAGGGTCTATCACTTGCTTATGGTTGACAGTATGCCCGCAAATAGAGAACTCACTCCTCTATAACCAGTGGTTGTTTGGGTTATAGAGAGAGACGACATGGAAACTTGGGAAAACCTACTTGGAAACCAATCAAAATACAGTCCATCATTCTATACGATCAACTTCCATCCATCAGCCAGTATCGACCGAGAATTTAGAACAACATAATGGTTTCAAGTTTCGTTAGAATCGGCAGAAGAGTTATGATTTTATTGCAAAAACAAAATAATTTCTGTGGTATCTTGGGAGGACTTTGGCAATTATATCATTCGAAAGAGAATGTAAAACAAAATAAGGGTTTATAATTTCGTTAGAATCTACCAAATAGTTAAAATGTCATTACAAAAAAAGCAAAACGAGGACTATGAGAACAGCGACCGACCGACAGAGTAACACGTAGAGTCACCCGCTACTAAAAACTGTAAACAAGAGTCCGCTTCCTAAGTGAGTCAGGACTTTCTGGTCAATCATATAATTCAAATCTCCCAGCAGTAGCTTAACTCTTATAGCCTTCCTTGAGATATACTGAAATATCAAGGAAAGGGATAGATGGTATTCCAATTATGGAAAATTATATCTTTAGTATTTCTTAAGGAGCAGTCAAAGTAGTGCCTCCACTCATCGGCATTACATTTATTTCCAAATGCATCAAACAGACCAGATTTATCATTGCCCAGCTTGATAAGTAAAGAAATTTTTAAAAAAATATTATTTGCTCTTACCACTTTCACATTTCCATCCAGCAAATTCCATTCTTTGATTCTGAAAATCAAAGCATACAAAGTATTCTTTGTATGCTTCACACATTCTAATAGATGCTGTCACACTATACATTTTTGCGCTTGTTTTAATGAAATGTTTGTAGTTATTAAAGGAAGCATCTGGAGAATGACTACCCTCTCCTGCTGACATTTATCTTTTGTTATGTTCACTATGTTAGCTAGACCTAAAATGATAGCAGATCTATGAATCTCTTTATAATTATTTCTGAAGGAAAATTTCAGACGATTGCAGAAAGTTCTAAATGTTTCCAAAGGTGTGTTCTGTCAAGTTCTGGAGCATTCTTGAAACTTCGTAAAATTGTAATGAATTCTAGAAATTTCTCATTAAATCTAGAATGTTTTTGAAGTTTCCCTTAAAGGAAATATAATTATACAACAATCTAATGATTTTCTAAAATAGGATTTAAAATTTTCTACTATTCTAAAAAAAAAACCTAACCTAAAACATTGGTGCCCTAACCACCCAAAAAAAGATGTTGGATAAAACTAAATTGTTTTCATTTTCTTTAGTTACGAAAAACTTGTTAATAACACTTTTAAACGTGGAACAAGAAAAAGTGAAATTTGGCTACTTAGTATGATTCGGGAATCGTAACAAAAATAGCATTTACTACATTTTATTGCCCTTTATAAGTCTTATATTCCTCTCTCAGTATTGCGGTGCTCTGGATCTCATTGCTTTCAGTGATTGTTTGATTAATGCCGGATCTGCTTAGAGGTGCTTGAAGGTGAATGTTATTCGTTCCAGTACTTCATTCCATTTTCTGCAGGGGTTGAGTAAACAGTACATCTTAGGTCTCCTGGGGACAAAATCACAGAGCATCAATTCTAGAGATCTAGCAGACCACTCAATAGCATAACCAACTGCATTGATAGTGTATGCTTGTTGAATACATCAGTGAGTTCAACTTGTATCCAACAAAGTCATTTAAATTTGTAACGATATTTAACGTGAAACTACAGAAGAATTGGTTGATTTATCATATTGAGGTAAACAAACCAATTAAATTATTATTCTAAGATAAGGGACGATTGGAATCACATTTACACACATTTTGATCGACGTAGACACACTCTTATTGCATCCCTATAGTGTAGTCAAAGTTAAAATTTAGAGGTTGTTCAGTATAACATATTGCCGAACTTTGTGATTATTAACCGTTCGCTGCATGAAAAATACATTTACGGAGGGTCCATTCAACGCATCTTCTTCAACTGCCAAGGTCAGCCCAAGGAGCTCATCGCGAATGTGCATCATGTAAGGGTGCCACTTAAGATCAAGACGCACACGACCGCTGAATAACACCCTTGTTAGCTCCGTACCAGTCTTCCAGATTGATATTTGTGGATTTTCATTAAGCATTTGAGAAATGTTTCGATATTTTTCTCTGTTCTTAACATCTATGACGGAGACGTATTTGAAATTATCCCTATACATGTTAAAAGCTACATATCATTTTTCATCGAAATTGTGGTAATGAAAATTCGCTAAACCTTTTTAAACTGCGTGCTGAAGCCTATCACATATTACACATAAGTAATGTTTTTTTAAACAGTCATTATAATAATAGTGTACTGCGGAATAGTTAGATAAAAAGAAAAATAATAACAGTAACTTTTTTCAAAAGTTTGTTTTGATTTTATTCTTTTGGGTTTATAATTCCATTATTTCTCTTATTTTGCGCAACGCCCATTTTGGTTTCCTTCACTCAAAGAAAAGTTGTCCAGCCATTAAATAAACTAAGACGAGAAATTTTTTACTATATTCAAATATTATTGGTGCGCAAAAGATTTTTTACGTACGAAAATACCGGATGTTTGTTCAGTATTTAAAGTGTGGTTTCCTTCAGGTGGGGTTCACTTTATATTCATGGTTATATTATAGTGGCTATATACGAAAAACTAAGAAGCTCTATTCAACGACGGCATCTTTAATAGAGTTTGGTGAAGAGATGATCTAAAATTGGTAAAGTTAGGGAAACTAGAAATGTATGAAAGAAAGTTCGAGTTTCTGATTAGTATGAAGCCGAGAGACTACGCAGCGCTCGAAGTAACCTTGAAGCCAACTCTCTCGAAGATTCACAACTTCCTGGTCAATGTTCCTGCTGGGTTGTGCACGGAGATGCCCAATTCTTAAGGTGTTAGCTGCAACAGGATCATTTATCATCCTTTATTCTAAAAGTTTGGCTTATTTGGGAGAGTTACACGCCTACCCTGTACTAAGTTCAGCAAGTAAGCTCCTCCTTATGAGATATCTTCCACACATTGCCTTACTTCAACTTGACCAGTCTATACACTCCTATACTACTCTTCACACAGTCATGCCAATGTTGTTTTTCGTTTCTTTGTTAGGAAATAATCAAATTGTGACTTACCAGAGCGGCATTTTACTCCGTGGAATTCATCACTTGGCACACACTACAGCCTTCTTGATATAGTCATGCCCTTGTTAGTTTTTGATTTTTAGAAAATAATAAGATTGTCGCTGCTAAAATGGTGCAGTAAACAAACCACAAATATTGCTACAAACTCTTAATAAATCCTGATAGGTAGAAATGACTTTGAAATAAGAACAACACCGCCTTCTATACATACATACATAAGTCGAGAAGCAAAACGAGGCGTCTAATTGCTGCATTGTGACTGGAAAAGTGCTTGACTGTTCTGAACACTCCTATGTTCAATAAAGAAGGCTGTTAAGCATGCGAAGAGCTTTAATTAATGAAAACATTTGCACAATGTCATAATTACTTAAATAAAATCCCAATACCAAAAATTACCCTATAATGTTGAACTTTATTCTCGAACAAAGATATTGCTTTTCTTAGTGAAAACATCTTTTAAAAAGGTGTTATTCAAAGGATTTTATGAGAAACTAGAATATATATTTTTCTTTGTCATACTAGTAATATTCAGCTTTTTACCTCATCCAAAAGTTTAAGCTTATTTCTTAAATTCCAACTCTAAAATTCGTTTGTAAATTCATCAAATATAATGTAAGGGATATTCACGTCGCACTCACTGCAAAAAAAGCAAAGAAGAAAGAAACGTTCTAAAAAAACACAGAGGGATTAGATTAAAGAGTATGAAGGCTTGCAGTTTGTCAACGACTTTGTGGGTTGAAACCTAAGGCTACAGCAACTCTAACTCAATAAAGCTGTGTATCTTAAGACAGAACAATACCAGCAGATATTGCTCCTGCCCAAGTATTTAGCTTTTTGGTGGATGATGAAATCATTACTAAGATAGTAACAGAAACAAATATATATGCTCTAGAATGGATCCCTACACAGCAAGAGGCACGAAGATCTTTAGCAAATCAATGGAAACCAACAGATTAAAAAAGAATTACGAAATATTTTGGACTTATCATAAGGATGTGATCAGTAAAGCTGGGAAAGCTGGCAAATTATTAGGCAACAAATCTTCTTTACATAAATTCAATTGCTTCAGAAACTATGTCCCCAAATAGATTTCAGATAATTAATTCTTCGTCTTATTCATTTTTAAAACAATGAAATGAATGAGCCTACCGATATACTAAAAAAAATAAAACCCGTTATTGATAAATTTCAAGACAAATTTTGAGAGCTTTACACCACTGAAGAAATGATTGTCATTGATTAAAGTTTAGTACCATGGAGAGGAAAATTGGTTTTTCGACAATATTTTCCTCCTAAAGCTAATAAATATGGAACCAAAGTTTTAAGCTCTGCTCTACAGATGTATATTACTGGTTTTTACAAGTCTATGGAGGAAAGTGTGCACCAGGGTTAAGAAAAGTAGCACAAGCTCAAAAGGTATACAAAGACCTAAATGCTAGTCTTAGGAATGAAGAAAAGACTTTGTACGTAAATAATGTCTACACAAGTTACTCAATGGCAAGATTTTTTTTAGAAAAGCGAACCCATGTAAAAGGTACAGTTTGAGCCAACAGGTTGGATATGCCAAAAGAAGTCTTCGAAAAAAATGAAGAAAGGTAAAATGATTTATAAAGAAGAGCAACATTAAGAAACCAATTGCCATGACTCTTTAGGTTATTTAGAAGTCGACGTCAGAGACCTTTCAATGCACCTCAATCTCTTGCCACCCTCCTCCTAAACGGTTCTGGAGACCGTGGCCACCGAGTTATTCCTCTTCTTCGATAGCGCAGTCATTTCGAAGACTAGGAAGACCACGTTTTCGGAATTTTTTCGAAGCTCATTATCAAAGAAAAATTGTTGAGCACTTCAGGTCTACCCTAACGAATCAGATCTATCAAGTCTTATCAGATTTTTAGCCTCCTCGCAAGCCAGTGGACGGTCATCTGGCTGTCGTTGAGTCACTCGGTGACTTCGAAATTGTTGTGACCCACGCACAACAGCGTGGAACACCTGCACATAATGGAAAAGACGATTAAATGACTCGTGTTGGAAAAGTAGAACATCAAGTAGTTACGACGGAATTTTTCTATCACTTACGTAAACCTCTCAAAAGATAAAAAATCGAGTGTATCAGAGCCTTTGCAAAACCTGGTGGAAGACTCGATATTATTACGAAAATTTTAAACTATAAGAGTAGAGCAATGATAACAGAGTGTAACACGATTTTTGTCTTTGGGTAGCAACTGTAATTTTTTATTTGCTTATGTTTAGAATTCATCAAAAATCAAAGTTATTTATTTCAAACTTTGTATTGTGTCCAGGATAATGATATTTATATTAAATTTACCTATTCTCTCTGGAAGGAAGTGACGAATTTAAAATTTGATTTCCATAAAGTAGAAACAAAATGACATGATACAAAAATAGCATTTATTTATTCTAGAGTTACATAATTCAGACAATTAAATATTAGAAAAGAGTAGTTTTCCGTGATTTACGCTTATAATTTAAATTATTTTCACGACTCAGACTCCAAATATAGTCTACCTTTAGATTTTCATTATACGATCCTTGATAGCCGCGTTCAAAGTCCAGTAGATCCTGGTAAAAGCTTTTGCTATGCTCCTCGTAGTACGCTCCCATGTTCTCCTTAAATTTATCAAGATGAGCTTCAAGAATATTGACTTTCAGAGACATCCTGCAACTCATCTTGCCGTAGTTTCTGAACAAGTTCTCAACAAGATCTACATAGTTTTCAGCTTTCTAATTACCTAGGAAGCCCAGGAGCACTTCTATAAAGCTGTCTTACGCAGCATTTTCTAGCCTAGTGAGCTTGTCGGAAAACTTCTTGCACTCCATGATATTTTTTGTTTATGGGCTGACGAAGACCCCGGCTTCTACCTTTGCGCAGATAGCTTAGGAAAGAAATCTTGTAGATACTTGAAATCTGCAGGCTCCTTATCTAGAGCTGTGATGAATTGTTTTAAAAGACCGAATTTTAAGTGCAGAGGAGGAAGCAGTACTTTCTGGATGTCCAAATCGGCTCCCATTTGACGTTATTTCTCTCCACACTAAACTCGTTCTGTTGTGGCCAATGCAGCTAATGGTCCAAAAGGCAAAGACAACAAGGTAACTTGGTAAAGCCTCGTTGGATAACCATCAAGAAAGCCACGATTTTGAAGTCTCCGATAACCTCCTAATCGTACTCTTTATATTTCAATGCATTTAGCAAGATCTTTACTCTGCCTTATTTCTCTTTGAGCTGGACCGAGTGAGCAAGGGCTAGAGATGGATACATGTTCCCGTTATGTAGCAGAACTTCTATGAGGCTTCTAAACAAGCAAGCAATGAAGAGGCGATACTAGCTGGGGTTACAGACGATTCCAATAACCTCAGACACAACGGTCACATATTGACAAAAGTAAAGTTATCTTGCCATGAAAAGGGCTTGAAAAAGAATGGATCGCTTTCTCTGGCATTATATTTGCACACTTTCATCTAACCAATCCCTCTGCTTGAATTTAGAAATTAAAAGCACAGCAATGGACTTTGTGAGACCAAGATTTCTGACAAGGTCATTGAGATCTTTTTGGTCGTGATAGTATGGGTTTTCATCCTCAATTGCACCTCTGTAATATGGATCCTTTCTAAAAACTGCTGCTTATTTTTTGAAGAGTGGGCACGGAAAGCTCAGAGCTGTGTTGCACTGGCGCAATAGATGAAGGTCTGGATACATTATAACAGGGGCAATTTTGCCTG
The DNA here is from genome assembly GCA_963969495.1 of Ceratothoa steindachneri. Lineage (NCBI taxonomy): Eukaryota > Metazoa > Arthropoda > Malacostraca > Isopoda > Cymothoidae > Ceratothoa > Ceratothoa steindachneri. The sequence continues at coordinate 31,954,669 of OZ018324.1, read as the reverse complement.
CTTGATGTTTGGAAGGGTGAACCTCGGAGAAAAAACAATTGCTTGAATGGTCAGTTGGTTCTCTCCAAGTTCCTGAGATTGCGAAATTCATAGCCTCTCTTTTCTCCTCTGTACCATCCTGTAAAATAACAAAATGAAAACATAAGTATAAAATATACAAATACTATTTACTTAATGTTATTATAAATCTAAAAGAATAAATCCAGTATACAAATAAACAAAACAATTCTATATATATATATATATATATATATATATATATATATATAGCAGGAATATGAAGACATAAAATTGTCTGTAGAAAATACAGTGTTCTTTTTTAATGAGATTTTGTACATTCAACACGATGGAATGGCCATGGGCTCTCCATTGGGTCCCAGCTTCGCTAATGCTTTTTTATCCTACCACGAAAAAAACTGGTTAAGGGACTGTCCGGTTGAATATAAACCATTAGTGTTTAAAAGATTTATCGATGACTGCTTCCTTATTTTTAAACACAAAGACCATGCCCCATTATTTTTAAATTATTTAAATCAACAACACCCTAATATTAAATTTTCCATGGAGACAGAATTAAACAATAAAATCTCTTTTCTGGATGTCACTGTTTCAAAAGTTAAATTAAAATTTAACACATCAGTTTACAGGAAACCCACTACCACCAAACTTGGCACCCACTTCTTTAGTTGTACTCCTACTAATTTCAAACATTCTGCCATCATAAACAGTATACACAGAGCTTACAAAATCAGCTCAAATTGGTTTCACTTTCATTCTGAAATTGAATATCTTAGGAGCTTTTTTCATTTTAATTTTTTCCCAGACCATCTTTTTGACAAACTTACTTCCAATTTCTTATTTAAAATGTTCTCTCGCAAAACCCCTCTAACAACTGTCCCCAAACAAAAACTATTCTTAAAACTGCCTTATCTTCCACTTGACACAAATTTCAACAAAGCTTTACTCTCGACTTTTAATAAATACTTTCCCCAATGCAAGTTTCTCCTAATTAATTCTAATCCTCTTGCTGTCTATACTTTCCTTCGGCACAAAGAATCACTCCCATTATGCCTGCGTTCCTCCATCATTTATCAATTCACTTGTGCGACCTGCCAAAGTCGCTATGTAGGCCAAACAAGTCTACAATTAAGATGTAGGATCGCTAAGCATATCGGAGTATCATACAGAACCAACATTCCCATCTCCAAACCCGAACACTCCGCTATACGAGAACATTCACTACAACTTAACCACCCACTTGACCCTGATCCCTTTAGTATACTCTCTTCTGCCTCCTCTTCTCTAAGTTTAAAAATTCTTGAATCTCTTCACATCAAACAAATTAACCCGGAACTCAATGATTATTCATCATCCCTTAAATTATTCACTATATAGACAAATGTACACCCAACCACATCCCCCTTAATAGTTTTCCTTTTGCCTAATTCTGTCCGTACTATCAGTTGTTACTCCCAGCTTAACCGTTATAAGGTCAGTACTCGTGCAGAGAAATTTTTATTTCTATTTTAGTTTGTCCCATTAATATCTAAACGATCTGTTTTATTATTGCCTTTTCCTTAATTTATTGTTTTAGTCGTCCTTTTGACCCCTCCATTATTGATTATTTACTATTTAAACTTTCGTGCCTTAGTCTAGTCATATTATTTGATGTTCAATCACTTAAAATTTAACTTAATTGAACTACTTGCTTCGCTCCATTTATTAATATCCGCTTCGATTACATACCCCCTGTTCTAACTTATTTTCGATTGTTCGCCCTGCCCATATAATTCTCTTGCTGTGTATTATAGTGACTTTTTGGTATTCCGCTTGATTCATGTTTACTTTTCATATTTGTTGCACATGGGATTATTTAATCTTTTTTTTCTGTCTTATTAATCGATTTCTTCATGCCTTGCTTTCGACTTTATTGCTATAGTTTATAATTTTTTGTATTTCGATAGTCATCTAAGTCATGTTTATTATGCATATTTAAAAAACTCGTGGGATTATTATTTAATTTAGTTATTTTTTTATTTTTTTTAAGATATTACATCAATTTCTAATAGATTTTCACTAATTTGATTTCTGTTTTTAGTTGTTCTTCTAAAAATAATTTTTGCTATTTAGAATTCGCTGATGATGGTCATCGTCAATGACCGAAACGTCCGGAAAATTAAATGTTCAAAACCATACCAAAATATACCTTGTAGGTCTCACACATTTTAGCTGATCACTCGACAGAGTACTTTTTCGCTCTTTTCTTAATTAATTCGCCGTAGGCATAGAAAAATGCGTCTGTCAGATGCTTACAACCTCTTGATGCCATTTCTGACGAGTAACGATGTCTGTTCTGTGACAGCTAGGGTTAAATAGATCTGTTGAATAGAAATTTAGTGTATTTATACAGTCATCTACGTTGCCAGAATGTTATAGAAATTGTTCCAAAATGTTAAAAATTATAGAAAATTAAAGTAACCTCTACAGTTCATTTTTCAGCAAATTTTTGTGGAATCTATGTGGAATATAACAGAACTGCCATTGCTTTCCAGGTCGCAAAAGACAAAATATAAGGGAAATAATAGCTATTACTACTGTATTACTCTTTCCATAACTTTTTTAATACAGTATATCATGTTTATACAAAAACTGATACAAAACTTAACCGTTTAAACTTTTGATATATTTTTACTATTTGTATCAAAATAATGTTAATTACTATAAAGGGGCTTATTTAAAAATTCAATCTTCTAGCCAAAGAAGCAAAGTTTGGAGATTAAAATTTACTTTTTTTATTTAATAGAGCCAGAAACAATTGGGAAATAACACTTTTAACCCAATGAGAAGAAAAAAGTGAAATTTTGTTACACAGTGCAATCTCATTATTCAAATCGCTCGTGCGTCAACGGCTGGAATAAACAGGACCGTTCTGGCTTTCTTATCTACAAAAAGAGATAGAGGCATTTGAAAGAGTAAAGCGAAGGGTGACAATGTTCATTCCGGATATTCCGGGGAGATTATATTAAGACAATCCAAAATAATTGAAAATGCTCTCACTTTAACATAGCCGCCTTCGCGGCCAATGGACTTGGGTATAAAATTCTTAACGGTTTTGCTAATATAAAATTTTATTTTCTCTTCGAACGCAGGAAAATTCAATGTGGACAAATGGACAAAAATTGAAATTAAATTATCAGACGAATATCTTTTATACTTAAGAATGTCTCAACTAAGAATTTCATGCAAAAATTGGTGGTTAAAAGCCTATCATGAAACATGTTTAAATAAAGATTTGCCTGTACACTTATTTACTTATTAAGTTTAGGGAAAACCCCTCTTTTTTAACTCCCAGTTCCTCGCAAGAATCTAACCTTTCTTTTCACTGTTCACACTTAAGCATAATGCAGATCTTAAGGTCTTTGCCTGTGTTTATTCTACATATAAAAGCACAAATTTCAAATACCGCTGTAATATTTTTCAGAGGGAATAACTACATAATTAAGAACAGAAAAGACACATGAATTCACCAAACTTAATCTATACAAAGCCCCAAATATGATGTTATTTGTAATGATAGTACTAGATGGTTGATACACAATTATTTACTTATGTATCTAATAAAATCAAGGTTTTTTACAATTTTAGACCTACGCTACACACTTATTTGCAATTATGAATCGTGCAGCTTTGATTTTCTGATAAAACGACTCTCAATTATACATAAGAGAGTAAAAGGAAATACAGAAAAAATAGCAAAATATGTTTGCTCACATTCTTTTCAGAGGACCATCTTCTTATCACTTTGTTTAGTTATACTTTGCTTTTTACTTTCGTATTTCATTAAACCTTCCTCTTTTTTCATCGGACATTTTCATCTCTGCCTCAAACGAGGAAATATTAAAATTCTAAAAATCTTAAGTCGGTTTTTTAACATTCACTCCTCATGTTAAACCATAGTTTACTAATTTCAATTCATTTTGACGCTTTTTTGCCCAATCATTTAGCTCGAATAAAAATCTATTACAAATACCGGTGAATTATTATAAGATTTTAAATATTTTGATTAGTTTTCTACGAAATTGCCTACTTGCAAGGCATAAAAAGTATAATGAGCAGTCTTTTTGTGGACGGTTTAGTTCTAAGTTCAGAAATTAGTTTACTTGCACTAGAGTTTATTCTTACTAACTGCACTAAAACCATTTGAGGTAGAGATACTAAAACGGCAACTCCTACTCGAGAGGTGGTTTTAGGAGCGATATATATATATGTATAGAAATAAATCTATATATGTCGAAATAAAAGTGAAGTACCGTGCAATGTATTGCCTCATTATGTTTGCCTTCCTAGTTTCTTTGACATTTTAAGTCAGAGAAAATAAAAAACCCAATGTCCGTTTCTCATTTAACGGTTTCTAGGACTAAGGTATTCATTTTTTATCTATTTTAAATATCGACATCCCAAGTGCCTGACCTTGAACTTTTTGTATTTTATATAAAGTTCATTAATATTTTAGGGGTCTGGCTCAAACTCCGCGATCACTAAGTCAGTTCCCATATCTTTGCTCTGAATTTTGCCCTCGCATTTGGTCTAAATTAAACATTATGTAGTCATTGTTCTAAAATAAAGCCGCTATCCACCGCCTTCTATCATCGGTTTTATAAATCGCTTCAAAGCTCCTGCAAGTAGCTGAGCGATAGATTCAGCTAATTTATTTCTCTTACTGCTCGCATTTACGTACAGATAATTTAATCTGACCCTTAATTGAACTACCCGCTTTCTTGACTGCTCGTGACGTTTCCCTGGTTGCCATTATTTGGCGCTTAAGGCGACCTACGATATATCGCCGATTCAGCTGCTACTTCCTCGATTAGTTTTTCTAGTGTGACAAGACGTTCGTCCCCAATCTTATTTGAATGTGTATCATTGTTTATAAATTAGCTGAATCCTAAAATTGCTCCAAGCATTTAAGAAAAAAAGGTCCTATTACTTGATAAAGCCGTTTGAGGCATTCATTTGTGTAAATGCCTTAAATTTTTTGTTATACATGCATTTATTCTTGTGAGAGTTAAGATTATTTCTATATAGCTACAATCATTGTTATTGCATTCGCGGAAGCTATCAGATCGAGATAACAATGATGAATCTTCTTTTATGTTGCATTGAACTTGTAAATGACAGTTCCTCCCATATTTTTTACTTGTGCAGTGGCTATACACTGCGAATTAAAGTTATCAATTGGCTTTATCATACTCTCTATCCGGCCTCGATGCAGATAGCTCTGCCTTCGTTTGTGCGGATTTAAATATCCTATTCAGATTTTTCCTAAGGAATTTTCGATGACGATCTTTTCAATTTAATGTTCAAACGGGACATTTTTTCGAAGCATTACAACACTCCACTATAAAGTGCACTAGCATTTTTTATCAAATCAAGTTTACAAGTGACCTAACAACCTGGTGTGCGTTCGAATATTTCTTTACTATTCTATTTGTTCTCTTAATACCGCTTTGGAATTATGATTTACAACTCTCCTGGATTATTTTTCGTTAACGTGGTCTTAAATAATTTCAAGCGTTTTACTCTATCTTCTCACCTAATTTACTGAGCACGTGTATAATTCGTTTTAATATGTTTTAAAGCAATAATATATCTCATAAATCCACTATCATTTTAGTCATTTTAGCAATAGCATTGGCAATATTTACTACTAAACCTTTATTGAGAAAAAACGAACAGCAGATTCCATTACTTTTATCGCCTGTCGAACGTAAAGTTCTTTGTTAGAAAGCCAGTCGAACACATCATTAAATCCTGATAACTGGCATGGGGTATGAAATAAAACATAATATTTACATATATGTTTACACCATATAAAGAAAAGCTTAGCTTCTTTGTGACCAAAAGAATTATATTTTAGCATAAATTTGATATAGAATGCGTTTTAAGTAAATCGATACATAGCCGAAAGTGTACCTTAGAGATAATACAAACCAATGTATTTTATTTAAACTTGGACACGTTTAGTAAAAGCTGGGCTTTCCTGCGAGTAACAGCATGTGTTTTGTTGTGAGAATGCTAGCTGAAACCGAAAAAATGTGAACCATACTCGCTTGCCTCCGCAACGAGAGAAGTGTGAACGAGATTGTAAATTTGCTTAACTACACGAGAAACCTCGTTTACACAGCAAAAAGAAAGTTTGATGAGAGGGAAAATAAGGAAAAATTACCTACGGTCCTGCACAGTATATTTAGTTGCCTCTTTGATTGTTCTAAGAGTAGTTAGCATCGAGAGCTGTTATGTGCTTCTTCACATCCTCTCCGAGGGCATCAAGGTCAATGTGGACAAAGTACCAATTGGTTGCAGGGAAGCCATACGGTTTCCCACAGGACTATGCTCCCTTAGTAGGGCAAGTAAGTCTCAGATGTGTTTTTTCTATATCGGTCCGCACCGCTGGTTCCGAGACTTTTGGTCGCCTCATATAATTTCGTGAAAGGTTCTTTGAGAAGGAAAAAAAAAGGCTGCTCACAACACATTAAGGATCTCTGAGGGCCATCTTTTCGGAGGTAATATCATCATATGACAAGGACTCCCTAACCAAAGGATGTAACTAGTTCTGATCACTCTTGGTGAATGTCGTGAAGGCAGCTAGTGGCCGTTTCGAATGATTTTACTACAGTTTATAATAATTATATACGTGTTTACATTCTCATCAGAACATATCACTTGCTTTGATACCCAACATGTTTTCTTTTCTCGTGTACAACTTTTATCAATTTATCTGAAATCCTTGCATATTTCTAACTAGTAACGAATAAATAATTTAGTATATATTTTTTTAGATTTATACAATTTAAAGCACAAAATCACGAGAGAATATAACAATAGCAGCTTTATTTTTAGCTTAGTGGTTTCACGTTTTATCAGTGCAAGGAAGCAGAAAGGCAGAGCTAAAAAAGGAAAGAAGAGTAAAAATGAAAAATAGAAGAGGAGTAATATGAACACGCTTAATTGGGAACTCTGTACATTAGAGAAAAAATAACATATTTTAATACTAAGAGATTTTTCCGCTAGTCCTAAAAAAGGGAAGAACCATTCGTCTCGAAAGTACATAACTTAATAATATACGACCATCACCTCTGATGTGTAATTTTCTTTCAAAAATCAATCAAGCTAATTCATTCATTATTTTATATTTGTCTTTAGATCTACTTTATACGTTATTATTTATTTATCTCTTGCTTTAAGAATCTCTTGTGGGCTGGTGAATAAAGAGCTAAATTTCCAAGCAATGGTTTTCCGGTTGGATTTCGAGTGAAAACTGATACAGAAGTTATAGTACTGACAATCAGGGCTGAGCGCCGAATTTCAAACATTTCGAATAGTTGCCCTCAAGGATTTCTTGTACATGACAAGCCTTCAAAAAAGCTGTCAATCATTTGTTTCTTTGAAGCACGCAAGTCATCTCTTAACCTTATTTTGTAGTCGTCCTAAGGTGCTTTCACCGGTGGCTATAATTTGAGTTAGAGGACGATTCCTAACGTTCTCAATGACACTATGTAGGCAGTACAACTTTTTGTGTAATTTAATGAATATATGGTGACTCACAATAAACTCTTCGTTTAGTTTGTCAATGTGTCACACCTCCAGGTGAACCACTAACACTTGTTCTCAGCTCTCAAGCTTTTAGACCTACTGGTGTAAACTTTATTGTAATAAAGAGATAAAAGGGATTAAATCCTTCGTTATCCTACTTGTGATTGCGTAAACCATCATTAAAATTTATTATACATTGTATTATGGTTCTTCCTGCCTTTTCCCTTCAAAAAAGAATAGATTCTTGTTTTCTTTCCGGCTCGTCAATGAGCATATTTGTTTAAATGTTGGTTTACTTATCTTGTGAAAGAAATGTGTTTTTACTATATAAAACAAATAGAGCTTCGAAGATATCTTTTACCTATTTTTAACTTATTATAATACTTTTGGATAGAAACTTTTGCGAAGATTTTGGTCTTACCTTGAGATAGTGATGCAATAAATTACACCTGAGACTTTGACACAATCCTTCGGTTTAGACACTTAGAATACTAAATTTCTAATTACTAAAAATTAGATATTAATCTTTTGGTGATTACTCCCGAAATGATTTACAAAGAAATATCTCACCTCGGATAATTATATCGATCACTAATATTCATGAGTAAGCAAATTTTAGAGTAAATTTAAAAACAAAAATGATTCAATAATATTTTCTATCTTTGAGCATTAGAATTTTATTGATGATTCATTTCTAAAATTAATTTATACGCTAAAGTTGTTTTTATCTTATGTTAATATCAAAAGTAGAATAACTTACAGACTCTTTAAAATAAAAAGAGTTTTATAAGCGAGGAAAGTTATTATATTTTTAAAATATAATTTTTTAGCTGTTGAAAAGTTGTATTTAACTTCGACAAGTTGATGAACACTTTGTGTCATTTTCGGTTCTATGTTGACTTGCTACAAGTATGTACCTGCATCGTTGAGTTAAGTATGTTTAATCTAATGTGTGAAATCCTATGGTTCCCAGTAGGCATCTAAGTAGTTGTAAGGAACTTGTATATGTCCGTGCTTCAAATCATCTTGAAATCATTCGTGGAACCAACTGAAAGAATGTAAATAGGATTCTTTGAAGCTTCAGTCTGGTCTCTGTTGTGGGCAAACTATCATATCATAAAATTCTATTACTAGCTTTAAAGGATTTCATGCTGGGAAGAGCATGAAACAAAGTCGTTTAAGGCGAAAGAAGAGTATAGTTTGTCTTCTGTATTGGGATAGAAATGAGTCGTTTCCTCGGACTGTTGAAAATGAAACTTCGTAGGCAAAGTACGCATTCATGTAATCCAAATATAAAGCATTGAAGCAATCAGTAGACTGTAAGTTTAATTCTGCTATCCTCTCTCTATTTTTTTTTGGGGGGGGGGGGAAGAGCGTCAAGATTTGCCAGCTGTCGTACTTTGTCCTCGAATAATTTTTAATTGGTTGGAATGCCATGAAGATCCGAGTTATTAAGTATTTCTGAGGTTTAGTTCAAATGATCCGAGGTGTCTTTGACCCTTCAGCAGATTTAAAAAAATTCAGTCCATCCAATGACAGTACGATGAATGGCTGTAGAATGGTTTATAAAGAGAAAAAATGCTAGTATTGCCGTAGTGTATAGGAGGATCTTTATCCTCAGGACTTCCATGATCCAAGTAATGGAATTTAGTCCCATACGATATACCAGTCATGTTATTCACGCCTCTGTTTACGTAACATTTAGATCTAACACCTGGAAGAATTAATTTTCAGATATCAGAAATAAACTTTGTTCGATCCAAAGGTATGACCTGAATTTCTTTTAGGAAGCTTGAAAGAAGTTAATATTTCTTTAGATACATAGAAGATAGAACCTTTATATTTATTAAAACACTAACATCAATTATCTGTCACGAACAAGGAAAGATTGCATTGAATAAAAGTTGGACAGAAATAAGAAATTGAATAATTATATATAATTATGTATTTTTATACTGTAAAATAACAGCCTCTGACCATCTCGCGTTATTTGAAGACTACGTGCGATTGTATCCCACCATAGAAAACGTCACTTCTTGTTCGAGATCATTTAAGAATTTCGACTCCTGGGCGTATTGGGAAATTACCTTACAATCCTGCAAATTTGTCCAGAGCCCTACCCCCGGCGCCTTGTGGCTAAAAGCTAAATTTTCGTCCGCCTCACGGAGTAAGATGCCTAGAGCTTCCTCATCCCTTTTCCGAATCCTTCTTTCCCCTTTCCGGACCACTCATACAAATACCTGGCTTTGACTTGAGATCGATGAGTCCCGCACGCACCTTAAAGTCGTCCTCATTGTCTTAAGTCAAAGTCGCGTGAACGGTAATCCTTTTAAGTTTAGCGACAGTCTCACTTCGTTTAATCGACTCGAATAAAATCTCCATCGATTAGCTTTGAGGAAAAGAGGTTTCCTCTTCCAGTGGAATTACGAGTAATCCCACATTTCGCCGTCGAAAGTCTTACAGGAAAATTGGCTATCTTGTTCGCCATTCCTCGCAAGGCTGGTTGGTTCGGGCCCCACTTGCCTCAATAGAATAGTTCTCCATTTGCATCATCGGCAACGTGCCCCACTTGCCTCATAAGGATTGTGTCCCACTTGCTTAATCCCAAGCAGGACATTCTTTGAAGTTACCGACCGGTAAGTTTGAAACACCCTCAATTATTAGTATTGTCAATTTCCCCCGTTTGATCTGAGCATTGTAACATTAATTAATTAATTTTATTTGAGAATCCATCCTTATCATAATTATCAAGAAACTATTTCAGTTTAAATAATTTACTTTTGCCTATTTTTACTCTTATTTTGATATTTGTAAATAAAATTATATTTTTGTTGTTTCATCTTTAACTAACCTTGAACGATACTCTCGGCCTATTCAAGTAAATCTCACCGACCATTTATGCACTCTGCCTGATTTGGTAAGGATTTGTTACCCCACGCTTCGAGTTTGACCTCCTGGTCGATGTTAATCCCTGCAAACAGTCCTTAAACGGTTCGCGTTGAAGTAGGTGATTAAGTCAGCCCCCACATAATACAGGAGTAGTGTATGGTATTGAGTGGTGTACCACAACATATACTATAAGCACCACTTTTCATTAAAAATAAGTAATTTGGACATCAAAAAATGAATTTCCCTGAAAATATGAAGTTATTTTGTCGAGTTTTTGATGCTTTTAACATTTCAAGTCCCTTGCTCCTCCCAAAGCGATATGATACTATTTCTATTTAAATTTACTTTGATGGAAAATACATATTATAAAATTGGAATTGCCATCTAAATTGAGCAAAATGTTTAACAAAATTTAAGACCAATCTTTATCATGTATGGGATTAGGAGATGACCACGAACAAACAAGACAAGGTAGCATATCAACGAAAGGCTTATGTGGGCATATTTAAATTGAGTTGGTTATAAAGGTACACAACCTTTAAACAAGCATGAATTTCTGTACACTTGAATTTCCATACTTCGAGCAAATTGCCGATGGCTTGAAAAATTTAAGTATCATCAATTCGCATACTTTTAGGTAGTGTATTATGTCTGGAGTTTAACTTTTGGCAGAAGAGTCCAAGTGTTAATATGACCGTGTTATGATCTCGAGCAATACAAGTGGACTTTGCAATTCTTTATCAATTACGTCCATTTTGTGTCTATAACTGCTGTAGTTATATAAAGAGAGAGAGTTCTATTTTCCTTTCAGTGGGTTAGCTTGGAAAAAGGGTGTAATGGATTTCCACTGCTTGTCGTCTCCTCTGCTATGATGGACTAATTATGGCCAAAAAGTTTGCTCAGCCTGGTTTTCTTGCTAAATTGAACGATTTTGCATGTTTTAATTAAATATATATAGTATTGCCTATCCTGTCTAATATCCAATTTGCAGCCTAAACTATTGTAATCAATCGGTCCGGGCCACGCTATGATTTAAAACGTATTTCCTTGTTTTAATAGACACAAGTTCCTAGATTTCTTCCAAAATCGATTAAAATCGTTTATCCTAGTCTAACATTAGTTATACGACGATTGCCTTATTTAAATAAAATCCCAGCACGAGTTTTTGTTCAACTGCCTTTTCTAAAGATCTGGATTATGATAAAAAACTTAATAATATCAATTATACAGATTTTTAAACCAAAGATTACTCAGCGTGAGTTGAATCATTTGACACGAGATTTGGGATTGTCAAAAATGTTTCAGGATACCTAGCATCAAGCATAGAATTTTCTTGGAAATACAGAAACTTATAATTATGTAAACTGAAGTTGCCAGGAGCTATTGGGGAGCTTTAAAAATGCTCGGTTGTGATATGAAGATCCATGTTGCATTTTCTACAAAGCCATCTTGCTAACTTCCCAGCAAAACTTGATGAAGTAACCGATGAACAAGATGAATGATTTCACCCTGATTTGAATGTAGATGAGATGTAAATATTTTGTCTGACTACAGCTAGAGTATAGAGCAAATTTCAACACTCCAGGAAAAACTATAATTGTAAATTTTTGCATTAACTACTTAAACACAATTTAATGTATGGCAGAAATATCCTTTGAATGAACAAAAGAAATATGTACAAACATTAAAATCCTGTAAATTTCTTTATTTCCCTGTATTTAAAATGTATAACATTCATAAAATAAACAGAAATTTGTTAGGTGCCATATTTTTATATTTTTTCGTACAAAGTGAAAGTATTCTGTAGCTCAAGTATTTGGTATGCAACATAAAAATGGGTTATTTTTTCATATAAGTTAGTAAAAAAATTGAGAGAACTATATCAAAGAAAATTTAGTTCCCTAGTGCGCTAATTCAGTTATACCAATTTAGATATACCAAAATAATGTTTACTCTATGAAATCCACTATGAAAAACTGACATAAATAGATTACATTAGTAAATTCGAGGTCGGAACTCACCCGAAAGCAGTTGAAATATGTACTTGCCATCTGAAAAAAAGTTTTGAAACGCAGATCATTATTATTAATGAAACACTTCCACGCAAAAAGAGAGTCAAGAGCCAAATATTGATGCTCTTCAAAGGATATTTTTCAGTGGGTTATTCTAAGTAATTGAAATTCTACCCAAAATGGCGGAAAGATTTAAAGATTAAATTAATAAAATTGATTAAAGAGATATCATAAAAGACTAAAATAAATATAAAACTGAAGATTAAAAATGGTAAAATAAATAGAGAGAATTAAAGTTTATAGCTAATAAAGGCTGTAATGCTTCTTCGTATGGTTGGAATAGTGTATTCAGAGTAATACTTTTAGAATAGTGTATTCAGAGTAATATTTTGATAACATAGAGGTTCTATCACACATAAGGAAATCACAAAACTACAATTTTTTAACACGGTTCTGCAACGGGAAAATTTCTTTTACTACACTATCTTAAAGTGACATTGGGCGAGTTCAATTACGCTCCCGCGTTCGTTCACTGTCAATATTAGTTAGTTTTTATCTTCCAAACGATGATGTAGAAGATTATGAGTAGTAGTATATTTAAACTACTTTAGTTACATGATATTTTAGCCTTTTTTTGGCGTTAATTATCGATTTCAGTTTTTCCTGTGCTGCCGTTTTCTCCTGAGTGATTTTTCAAGTAATGAATTAGCACGTAAGAAAACTAAGGCAGTTCACCAAAAGTGAGTACTTCGTTTTAGGGGCTTTTTTATTATCTCCAAAAATATAGTTTAAATCATTATAAAAATATAATTGTTCGGTAATAGTAAATTTACTACCGCATGTTTCACAGTCACCTCTTTTTGTATTATTTTATGTACGCGATATAACCCTTTCTAAGAGGAAACAACTGGTCATCTCCCCCTGAAAAAAAAGAAAAATAATTCGCATGGTTCTGGATCAAAATAGTCTGATTATAGGCTAATTGTATATGCTGAATTCAATAATGACCTTCGTATAGCATTATCGGGCTTAGTTAGCGAGAACTAACTTATCTATATATTTGTTGCACCATGTTATTCATAGACCAATTAATATGTTTATTGGTTATACCTATGCGATCGTTTTTTCTTAATCTGTGCTTTGTTGTTTGTTTCAGATTGCTGGTTCATGATAGTGCATATCTACAACTGCCTAATCTCTAATTACTCTGAACTTTACTAAACATGGAACTTGGCAAGTGCGTGAACGATGCTGATCTTTTTTGTTACAAATGTGGCGCCTTCACTCTTGGTAGCCTCAAGAAACCAATCACAAACCTGTCCGAGTGAACTACAAAAGTTACTTCAAATGTCCTTTGGATGACCAAGACAAGAAATTGCCCCCTTATATAGCTTGTAGATATTGTGTCAACCACCTGAGCGAGTAGATTTGTGGTAAGCAAAGCTCAAGAATGCCATTTGCTGTACAAATGATATGGCATGAACCCAAAGACAACAGCAGTTACTGCTAGTTCTGACTCACAAACATCAAGAGAATAACTATAAAAACACGAAGCAAGGTGCAGTACCCCAATATTGCTTCTATAATCTGACCAGTTCCGTGCAACACTAAACTCCCAGTCCCAAAACCATCGACTAAACAAGAATTAATGAGTGATTCCGATTCTATTTCTACCTCAAATGAAGATGACTACCAGGTTGACTCTGAAATTACTAGGTGTAAACTCTTTACTCAAGAAGGGCTTTATGATCTCATTATGGACATAGACTTGTCCAAAGAAAAGGCCAAAGTTCTGGGATCCAGAATAAAGCAGCGTAATCTGCTGGAAGATGGAGTGCGTATCACTATAGCTTGTTACCGACATAGAAAGCTGTCTGCATTTTTCAAGATGGCAAACAATTTTTGTTACTGTGAGGACGCGGTATCTCATGCAACAATTTTTCAAGTCTAAACCATACAAGTCAGATGATTATAGGCTGTTTATAGACACTGATAAGATTATGAAAGCGATTCTGTTACACAATGGCAATCGGTTTCTATCTGTCCTTATAGAACAGGCCACAAAGATGGCTGAGAGCTATGAAACAATGAAGATTTTGTTAGCCGCTATAGAGTACGAGAAACACCAGTGGAGGTTATGTGTATATCTCCAAATCATTTGTTTACTACCGAGCCTTCAGAGTAGACACATAATTCACATGTGCTTTTTGTTGTTGTGAAACAGCAGAGCTAGTAGAACGCACTATGTGAGAACGAAAAGGCCGACACGACCAAGAGATGTGACTGGAAGGTCCAACTGTGTTTACAATCCCCCTGTAGATACAGAAAAGATATTTTTGCCTCTACTGCATCTAAAAAATTTATCAAGGCTATAGATCAATCTGATGCTGGGTTTCTATACTTATGTCAGAAACTAGGTCGTGTGGTTTCCGACGCCAAATTGAAAACACGTTCCTTGAATGGACCACAAATTTGCATACTAGTTCATGATAGCGAATTCACCAAGGCCTTGAACCCACTCGTGAAAACACATGGGAATCATTTATCAATGTGCCAAAACTTTTCCTAGGAAACTATAGTTCTGACAATACAAAGAATTCACTACAACCATGCTGCAGAATTATCATCCATTTGGGGCAAGGATTTCCTTAAAAATTGGCTTTTTTTCCACTCCCATATTGATTTGATTTTTTCCCAGATAACCTTGGAGACATTAGTGATGAACACGGTGAAAGTTTACATCAAGACATCGCCATGATAGAGAGCAGATATCAGAGACAATTCAGTCCTAAGATGATGGGCAATTATTGCTGGACGCTGCAACGAAAAGAGAGTGAACTGTACAAACAAAAGGGCAAAGTTCAGAAGCACATTTAGAACTTCATATTTTGTCAATTATAAAGGATCTAAACTTATTCTTTTTGGTACAGTTTCTTATGAGCTTATCTTTGACGTATTTAATATCGGTATCTTGCGTGAGACAATTAATGTCATCATATTTACTATTTTTCTGATTGTTTAAGAAAGTAGATCTCATTTTTGAATAAAGCATCTAAATCATACTCATCAATGTGAAATTACTCATGTGACCACAGTAACATAAGAGATAAGCTGGTCTTTTTGAAGTTAAATACTTGTTGTACGACACAAGTGAAGAAATATTGAATATTTTTACTTATTCATTTTTTTATAAAACCTAGTCTGATAGAAAAAAACAAATATCATAATCAAATTCAGCAATACAAAATTAGCTGTGTTAGCATAATTTTATATGTGAAGCTGTTTGGCTGTTCACTATTGTAATTATAAGATTATTAACTTCCTTTTTGAACATAAAATTATATTAAACATTATTTAATACCCTAGGACTCCTAATCTTTTAAATATTTTGGGGAAAAATAAAAATTAACAAATATCAACATTAAAAAAAACGCGCGAGTGTAATTTAAGCCTTTTTATGGAATTTTGAGATTGCGTAGCGGTAGAATTTTGCGCACAATCATTTGTATAATATCTTTTCATAAATCTATAGGGATATAGATCCTTTCTGCCATCGAAACATTACTCCCAGGACACTTTTAAAACGATAAAAAGTGTTACAGTTTTTGGTAGTCTATAATGCGTGCGCCCTTCTTATTTAATATTACCTGTAAAAAATTATTAAAGCAATTTTATCTTGGTTCTTTACTCGCCAAATTCGTCTCATTTTCAAATATTGAAAATATTTATATTCATCAAATATTCTCTAAAAATTTCAGAAAGGTGGGTGAAGTGAATGACAGATGCGTTGTTTATTTATCCATCTATGCCTTGGAGAGAAAGACCCAGGACTTACTTTTAAGTTATATTTGTTAGTCAATGAATAGTTATGCAATTGCAGTGGAGAGACAAACTTCTCTAACTGGAAGGCCACATGCTCTCCGAAAAATTTATAGAAAACTGCACAAGCAAAATGTAAAGGATACCTTCGCGGCCTTTAATAATGTTTGAATTTCGGCCTCAGCACTTTCCCCCCTATTACCACTGCATTTAAAGTTCACCACATCGAAACTTGCTTCCCCGAATTGCAGCCTGTATCTCCATTTGCCTGTCAAGTTTTACTCTCGCGTTCACTATAATTTTACCCAATTTAAACACAATGTAATTTACTACGCGTGTTCACATGCAATAATATACTGGGAAAAGTATAAAGTGAAGATATTAAATCCACTTATTATAATGTAAATAAGATCAGTGAATTTAAATCATCTTAATTCTCTTTAGGCATTTTTACTGAAAGGAATCTATCTTCATCAACACCCCTGGGACGATCTACCGTGATAAAACGCTAAGAAAACTGTGAATGTATGGGGAAGTGAGCTAGTTATTAGGTTAACGATTGTTAATACGGTTTTAAAAGCAAAGGCGGCCCGTTGGTATTTTATGGGCTTATGACCTTTAAAGGCTTGGTCAGATTTCGGTTGGCGTGATGGGTGACTTCATTTTTAACCCCCACGTCGAGATTGCTCTGACCCCAAAGGTTTACGTATTTTCTGCGTCTAGGCTGGGTTACAGAAGGTGCCTTGGTTACTTCGGGGTTACAGGGAAGGATTCAAGGGAATACGACGATAAATTTGTTCTTATTTTTGAAATAGAGTCTAGCTTATCAGGCGTAGCAAAATAAATGGAGTTCTGTGGCGCGATGTGTAAGCTTTACTAATATTGGTGTAGCTTAGGCAAGCTGACAGGGATTAGGAGCAAGTGACGGACCTGTGATGCCAGTAATACTAAACGGACGAGTCAGGCGCTTCTACTTGAGTCTAACTGGCTGAATGATTTAACTGATCTCCCCTTTACTGCCCATAATGGCCTCCTTCGTTTATTTATAACTCCCCTGCTTGAGGACGCGTGACCTCTTTTCGCTTCTTAAAGCGCGGGGCCTGAGCTAACGATAGGTGATTCACTTGTTAGGTTTTCTGCCGACTGTTGTTCGTAGTTCAGAGCTGTATGGGCTTCTCGAATATATGTGCACACTCTTAGACTGGGCTGGGTTCCTATCAAGTGATGACTGTTTATTTTTCCTTTAAAACCTTCCCGATGACTCGACAGACCAAAACATATATCACTCTTCATTTGCTCGACTTCCTTAATAATCAAGCATCGGATCTTTCCATTTCGCAGCTGCTCCTTTGGGTTTGTATGTGTGTGAGTGTGTGGGTGTAGCCGCGTGAAAACCAATTATTCGCTCGCCTTTCTTAAGCATTTCTAATAAATATACAGTTAAGTCATAAGTATTTCTCTATTTTACAATTGTTTATTACTTATTAAATGCCCCATTATCTAATTATTTAAGATGTGTGTTCAATTTTAAGAATTCATAGATCCATTGAGCACCCATTTGGGGGGGGTTCCTCATTGGGCCTATTTATTCTGCAATATGTGTGCCAAATGGCTACTTTCCTTGCACTCTGTGCGCTAGAAATGATCTTCAACATAATACAAAAAGTGAATTGCACAGAATTAAGAATATTTTACCCCAATGAATCTAAGTAAGTAGACAAAAGCGAAATACGACGAGAGATTACTGAAAAAAAATGAGTTTAAAATGCAGCGTAAATTTATAAAACACTATCCAATTTATCCCACTTTGTTTGTTAAGACAAAATGAACTTTCTAATAGTGTTTACAATTAATAACATCAAGATTAAAAGAGTAGGACGCTTTGAGTGGAAAACTATATTTCATACACTGATAGTCTGAAAGCAGACATATTCGTGCCATAGTCCTATTTTTTTAAGAAAAGAGGTCCCAAGATTGAAACCTAAAAATGATTCATGGAATTCATTTAAATTAAATTAAACCAATAACCAAAAATGAGTGAGAGGGAAATGTTATGCGTGAATATACCCAGTAACGGTTTATAAACTACGAAGACGCCGAAAAGTTGTGAGTCGAAAAGGGAGAATAACTTAAGTTCATTGCTTCATTTGTGGAAAATAAATAGACGAATATAGGATAATGGTGAAATAGAACTTTTCTAATATTCGATGTTTTTGTGTTGGGTTGATATCGAAAAATTTTCAATGTGACTAGATAACTTCTTCTCCTTGATTTTATATTGATTTTCTTAGTATTGTTAGAAATATTCACATACTTTACATTTCTTCTGATTTTTATGTTTGTTTTCTCTTCTCCATTTTTTCTTTTATCTTCTTCAGCTTTCTATTGGTTTACATAATTTTCAGCTTTAATCGATCTCTAAATTCACTTTCTACTGGATTTTTCTGTTTTTCTCTTTATTTTAAATTATCCTTTTTGCTACGCAAAACGGTAAGATAGATCCACAATGAGCTTATTGCTAATTGTGCCTTGTTATTTTATTCGTCTTTCATCCTCTATTTCGATATTTATACCCTACTCTTTTTCAACAGTGCAATTTTTCTCTACCCTCAATTTTCTTTCATGCAAAATAACGTTTAGAGCATCTCTTTGAGTTACAACATGTTATTTATTTTTATAGGTAGATGGCCATATTTTAACCATTTGAAGTTTTACCTTCCTACTCTATCGGCCTCGTGACCAGTTTTTGCGCGTAGAAATAGGTTCACCTGACCAAAATCTAATGAAAAACGCACTTATTTCTTGGAGCAGATTTGGAAAATCTATACAAGAGTTTAGTTTTCTACCTGTTCTTTGTATTCTATATTCTTAATTTATACCACTTGGCTACGCGGAGGACAAAAAATCTTCCCACTTTACAATCTTTTAGGCAACGTTTTGCAAGGTCGATCGGCACTATGAAAGATAGGGAAATTAATTCGGAATTCAAAGGACAAAGGAGAATTGAGGTAAACACGCAGTGAATATACAATGTATAAATCTTTCATGAACGCCAAAGAATAATGAAATGAATCCAGCAAACGGCAAGAAAAAGAAAAACAGAATAATTTTCTTTCGGAAAAAGTTATTACCTTATTCTCAAAAATTCCCTCCAAGGGTGGGATTTAAACCAAACACACTGATGCAGCTAGAAACCGCTTTGATCTCAATTAAACCACCCCTTAGACCAGTCGGCTACACGAAGGCAAAAATCTTTCTAATAAACAAGCTTTTAAGGCACGCTTCCCAAGGTCGATCGAGACTATGAAAAAGAGAGAAATTAATTGGGAGTTCAAAAGACAAAGGACAAACTTTGTTTTGCAGACTATATAACAATATTGTACAAAATAAAGATAAATATGATGTGAATAAGCATTTAAACAAGAAAAAGGAGTTTATTAAAGGTAAGAGAGCAAAGGAAGACACAACGAAAGCAATCCTTACTGAGAGGTCAGAACTAACGCCAGGGGAAAAAAGTTTGAAATTCCTAGCTGACACTCGAACCTAGGTCTGCTTATTGCCGTTCAGATGCTCTACCGTTAAGCTACTAGGCACAGTTAATCTTTCTTCGCCCAAAGCATTAACCCATCAAACCCAGTATCTCCCTAAGCGAACAACCTAAATGGATTTTTATACCAAATCTTCTTGTCTGTTCACAATTTAAACTCTCATTATCCGTGTCACATAAAGAAATAACAAGTACAAGTTCTGCGGGTGGTAACAACCACTACAGGGCTTTCACCATATTTATTTTTTGCCTTTCAAAACCATTTTGAAGACAGAAAGAATGATGCAGAAACCTTGTATTGCAGACTATATAACATTATGGTATAAGAGAAAGAGAAATTTGACGTGATTGACCAATTAGCCGAGATACAGGAGTTTTTTAAAGGTAAGAGAAAGGGACATTGGATGAACACTAGGATCAAAGAGAACAATTTTCTCCAAATTAGTCAAATTTTAGCAATATGTCTAGAATCCAAGACCTTTATAAAGTATAATCTTACGTATATTTATCATTTCAGAATTAGTCGTGCGCTTACTGCAACAGAAAAGGCGTTTTGAATATTGAAGTACGCCCAAACCCAATCAAATGTTATTGGGCAACGTGCATTTTTTAAAAGAATTCATAAACGGGAAAGCTGATTTGGACAGGCATAAGGACTTTCAAAGAGAAGGCTGTTTATGTAGGTAAAAAAGATTTGGACGTCCAGCAGTTTCACCAAGTCTCTGAATACTGCTACACACAAACGTTTACGGGAAATCCGACTAATCTCTTGTGCCTATTTTTCCTGTGTTGAATCTTGGTTGTTATGGCTTTCCTGCCTTTGGATTAATATTTTGGTTTTTATTTTGTCTGTTGATTACTTTTTCCTTATTCAGTTGTTTGTCGTGTTATATTTTAGTTTTGGATCTCATAATTCTGTTATCTTAATCGATAATATTCTACGTTGGTTATTTTTATTTTGTGTTTAATGTTCGCTTTTCTGAAATTCGTTATCTTAATTCAGTTTTCGTTTCCGTTGTAGTTATTTGATCCAGTTCAGTAACATAACAACATAATATAATTTTTCGTTCTCTGTATCGTTCTATTTCGTAGTAGTGTAGTGTATTGTTCTTTTTGCTGTTCTTTCTGATATAATCACGTAAATATGTGTTCCTCTTCGCTTCTTAGCCGATTTTGTGAGCTTAGGAATTTAAGTTGAGTGCGTTGTTCGTTAGGGATATTGATTCTATCTGCAATTACTTATGGGAGGTTGTTAATTTTTTTTCCTATATATTTTTTTCCTTTTCCTGGGGTACTTATTGATTGGTTGTAATTTGACTTCTTGGTATAGATCTACCATTTTTTTAATTTTTTTTCTCCTAGTGTTATTTATTAATTTTATGGTTTAATTTGTAATCTTTTCATTTCGTTTGGTTTTGATTTCGATATATACATTGATAAGAGGGAGGACGTTAGTATTGCTCAGCTTATTTTTCTTTCAATCCATTATTTCTGATAGCTTATGCATGATTTTGATATATTTATACCCCAAAATTTACTTTCGGGTCTATAGTAGTTTCCTCCTCCTTATTGTATAAGATCGGTAATTTTTCTCTTGCAATAGGAATCACGGTAAATCTTCGGATGTTCTTCCATGTTTTCCTTTTTTTTAATCTATTTGTTTCTTATTTCATGTGCCGTTTTTGTTGCCTGCCTCTTTGATTTCATTTGGGGGATATTATGAATTTTCCGATATCATCCGCAAACTATATGTTTAGCGTGTCCGCTGTATATATTGTATATAACATGGTACTCAATCATCCCCTCTGCGGCACTATGGCCTCCATTTCAAATTCTGTTCTCTCACTATCGTTTATCACGATCTTAGCTTTTCTTTCATGATATAGTCGCAAAGAATTCTCTTAAAATTGTAGTTTATTTGAAAGTTTAGTATCTTTTACTGCAAGGCTCTGATTTATATTTTATCAAGGGTTTCTCTACGTCTCTTATAACTGAGTAGATGTATCTTTTGTTCCTTTCGCTTGTGCAATTTCCTCTGTTATTATTCCGAAGGTCATGCTGGTATGCCAGTTATTTCGGAATCAAGACTTCATATTATTATATACTGTAAAAGGATACCCCCTTTTTCCCTTTCTTCGCAATGCTTATTATGTTGCAGGAAGCCACGTGAGCAGAGAGACCCCACGTGTCCAAGAGACACATGAGGAAGCAAGCTCAGATGCGCCCCCCCCCCCCACCCATCGTACCATCTAAGCGAGTGTGGAGAACATACCCTACACGATCGGAAATTCCAGCAATTTTCCCCGCGCTGATAGAGAGAGGGGGTAAAAGAACGGTTTGTCGCCTCCAGTTGAGCTGCCCCCTCGGAATTCCCCATTCCCCAAAGTGTGGGTTATTCCTTATCTCCCGCTTGAGGAGACTCTGCATATTTAAGACTTTTCCTCGCTACAGAAGAGCAGTAAACGACAATGCTTGCTCGCAGAAGATATCACTAGTCCCAAGTAGGTGTATACCCAGTAGAAGTCTGGAAACTCTCTTCCTGGTAAGAGCCACGTTCAAACGGAAGCCTCTGCCCCTGCCGTCTTCTGAAGCAGCTGCGCCGGTTAACTCCTTCGAGTCCTCGAAGCTTTAATAGCCTGAGTTCTTCCTTTTATTACTAATAATAGATATTGTATTGGATATTCGGCTATATCACAAAATATAGATTGTTTTACTCTATATGACCCTCTAATCTTCTTGGAGCTCTGCCTGGTTTTGGAAAGATAAATATTTTTGCAGTTTTTAGTGCATTAGGGAAGTATCTGTTGTTTATATTTGTATTCAAGATTTTGGGGGGCATCATAATAATGTTATTTGTGGCGCGAAGAAAGTTCGACTTTGTGAGTCCTAATGATCATGGAGCCTTCTGTTTGAATGAGTGAAATGCGGTCATAATTACTTCTTCAGTTGTTATTACCCCGGGTTCAACTTGTTCTTCACTGTCCGGGTCTACGGAATGGGCTAGAGAAATCCTATTTATGTTATTTTATGGGAGCTTATACATTCTTTCTTCCATTTCTGCACAGAAGTCTCTATTTTCTTTAAGTCAAATTGAGAAATCTGAATTCCAGTGGCGTCTGAATTTTTGTTAGAATTACTGATCTTCTTCCATCATGTTGCCGTTTTTATCTTTATTTTATTTTTATGCTTAGTTTTGACACGCTTTCTCCTTTTATTGCTCACGAATTTTCACTTTGATTTAGGTTTAACCATAATTACTTAATAAGATCCTCTCAGCCATAGTGGTTTATATGGCGTTTTTTTCTTTTTTCATCCTGGTAATCCATTCATGTACATGTAGTAGTAGTAACTTGTCTTATATACGTATCTTAAGTCTACGCCCATTAGGTCATCCGTTAACTGCTTTATCTCTTTATCATTCTCCTCGAATGAAGCATCTGCCAGGTATTTAATGATACATACCTTGTTTTACAAGAGATTTACGCGTGTAATTAAAAAAGTTCAAACAAATAAACTTAAAGTTCTAATCTTTTAGCAAGTATCATTAAAAAGTTTTTTCCATTGTGTGCAGGTGGGCCTAAATGTAAGTGAAAAGAATGGAGATTTCTGCTTTTTTGAGCGTATCTGACAACAACTTTGACATCGCTACGCGACTCAACGTCAGCAGGATGACCTCCGGCAGAGAGACGGAGATACTCAAGAACGGTGAAGACCTCAAAGGTTGACCTCGTTAAGACAGACCTCAAGTTGTCAGCGATTTGGCTGTGAGAAAGGGCTTCGAATTTTCTCTGAAGCTCAAACTGCTTGCGCTCGCGAAAAAGAAGTAGAAAAAACATATCAGGCTCCATATTGTCCAGGATCTTTAAGAAGGATGGCTGCAAGAGCTTAAGTTGCGAAAGACCTCTGTGCTCAGATTGTATGCAATAGCAACCTCGGGAGAGCTGTTGTCACCTTCTAAAACGACTTGATAAGTCATGAAAATTGCATTCTCTTTTTTTATGATGAAAAAACCTTAACGTTCGATCCTGTGATAGACAAAAGAAAGACCACGTGATATGCTTCTGTCAGGACGCCCAAGAAAAAGCAACTGGCTTCCGTGATGATACTCAACCTCGTGATTTTGAATGGGGAGAGGGTGCCGCTGGTGTGGTTCACGGCCGTTTACAAGAATATTTTGGACACGAATGCCCTGACACATTTGTGATGACCAATAGCGTGCAAGTGTCTAAAAATAATTTCTGGTGAAAGGAACTTTGACCGCCACAGTCTAGACTACAACGTGTGCGCGCATATCAATGGCCATGACTGCAATATTCACCACATCGTCGTCATCGAACTGAAAACCTCCGTCAAATACGTGTGGGCTAGCATGAGGAAAAATTTCGGTCCACAACGTGTTCACTAACTTAAGTAGGAGCCCCTTCTTGATGTATAATAATGTTCGTGTTTTCCTCCTACACTTTGTTTATCGTTGTCTTAGATACTGCTGCATTGGTGGCATTTTGCCCACTTCATGTTGCTTGTTTTTTCATTTCGCTCTTTTCTTTCTATTATTTCCTTCCTTTTTGGCCAGCTCCTTGAAAGTTACGATGTGTTCCTTGGTAATATAGGGATTTTTTCGTGGCAGAAGTATGGGGATATTTGTTAGCAATTTATAGCGAGGTAACCAGTTTATAGCGATGATTTAGCAAGTTCACCAGTTTATGGCGGTGAGTTACCAATTTATATGAAGGGTAATTTATCTGACTCCAAAGATTATTGTTGGCTGTGCTTACTGAAGGTTTACAGGTAATCGAGGTGAAGAAGGACTAGGAGAAAGGGCGTAGCAAAAATATACTCTTATTCTAATAAGGGCCTATTAAAGAGGCAAGCAGCACGTTAAGATGTACTTTGCGAAGGAAAAGGCTTAGGCAAATTAAAGAGGGTTCTGTAACGCTAAGATGACAACAAATTTATCTTAATGTCTTAACTGAATCGAATTATAACCTTTTCAAAATAAAAATAATAATAATAATCCTAGACTCGTCTCTGGGACAAGCCTCTGTCATCGCGCTTATTACTTCAACCCCCTGGCACGAGTTACTTAACAGCAGTGTATATATTTACAAAATATACTTACATATTTCAGATAATATTATTTCTATTCTATGAAGCAAATTTACAGATCTGTGTTATAATTTGCTTTTGTTGGAATTTGTGTTTACCCAGTTAATCGTAGAGTTCCGTCTTCTGATAACTCTATCCCAAGATGCGAATTGTTTTTCTTGCTTTTTCTCTTATTGACACAGGTGTCCAATTTGATAGCTCTAGTGTTCGTATAATTGTGCCTACCCACGCGCTATGACCGATGGCCACTTGTCTCATTTTATTCATACAAATTAGTATATATATTCTCAATTTCTGTATGCAAATTAATATACACAAATTGATATATGTGTTTTCATATACTTATTGTCATATTATACATAGCATTCCTGTTATTCACATGAATTGCAATTTATTAGGATTTGTTAAGTCCACCGAACGTCCATTTTGTGGAGTTTCTCGTTGGCATATTAATCCTGCAACTTTGGTACCAGGAGCTTACCTGTTATATAACATGCTCTTTATAGTGATGCATTTCCTCTAGCCCGCTTGTCCTGATCATTCCAAGTATTGGTTTGTTTTACAGTGCAATTTCTTGTAGTATGATCATTGAATGCAAAACAGTTGTATCACATTTGTATATTGTTCCTTTTCCCTACTTTCAGTTGAAATTCACAGGTTAAAAGCCAGAAGTTGATTTGTTGTGATCATGTTTTACATATTAGTGTTGGTGCATACTACCTAAAAGATGTGAGTATTTTGTACAAATTTTATTTTCTGATGTCCTTGTATTCCTTGATTACTTCTTTGATTTCATTTATTGTTTCAGAGCTGAGTGTGTTCCCACCAATAGATCTACCTTTCTGCAAATTACGCTTCTGTTTGCAATAATTTGATGAGGGTTTCCCTGATTTAGCCATATCTTTTTAGAGTTTCTATCCCTGCATCTCTTTCTTGGTTGCATAATACAATATAAACTATTATATTAGCTTGACTAGAGATATCTTATCTCTAAATATAAATTTGGTCAACTTTACATCTGTCCAATTTTAGGGCTTCTCCTGTTCCTGCTAGTACAATTCGTTAGAAATTTATCTCCATTTTTCCAGGAGAGCCTATGATAATTCGCACACTTCTCCACAACCCGAACGAAATAGGCATATCCCTACCAGAAGTCTATAGTTTGTTTCAGGGTGTTGGTCGATAACCGCCTCTCCTTTTCTACCCCAGAAACAGGGTTTCCTGCATGGATTCACAGAATTGTACTTTAATCGCTATCTAAGACTTTGCTGGGCGTCAAATTATGCTGTGAAAGCAGGTAAAAAAACGTCAGAGGTTAAAGCCAATGCAATACGTGAAGAAAAAAAGTAATAAACACCACTTTAAGGTTTTAATTCCTTCCTATGGAACAGGAATTCTCTCCAATCAGCTAATGGAAAGTAAATCTCTCTTCTTCCTTCCACTTTTTTTAACTGAATTCTGAAAATTGCTTGAGACAAAACTGTAAATTTTATTTGAAATATTAAAAATAAGCCCTTCGTTCTCTCTAAGTTTCTCATTCTTCCTTATTAGTTTGGGTATACACACAGTTTACTTAAGTGTATAATAAATAAACATCTTATATTTAGGATATTTTTACTACAATAAAAAGATTAAAACCAAAATATTTCCTAATACCAAATATTCCCTTATTTCGAGGGTATACATGAATAAAGGGAGGAAAGAGGGTTAAAGTTGCCGGTAAATATTACCAGTCTATGTAGTGGTATAGGTTATCGGTTTATGGACGCATGGTCAGTAATTATAAGGGTGTGTATCGAAGAGTCGTCGTTACTATTACGCTCCACGGGTGACGAGGACCTTAGGCAGTGGGCATAATTTACACATATGTTGAATGGGTTCTGAATCTTTATAATTTATTAAGAGGGTTATGCGTTAGGCTGAGCTTACAGAAAGGTAGCGCCGTAATCGGTGTGGGTAAAGGACTTGGGAAGGAAGTGGAAAAGAAACTATGTTTATTCTGAAATTGGTCTACTAAAGGTGCAAGCAGATAAGTCTCAAGTTTTTTTCACTCAATGTGTAGGCTTTCTGTCTTTACGCGAAGTATCGAGTCTGAAAGTGACAGGAATTAGGCGAACAAACGAAATTCGGTAATGCTACTAAGGGTAGAAATTGAGTTGATGAATGAGGAATAATGAATCTGAATGCTGAGAGTCTGTCTGTCTGTTTCTCTGTCTGTCTGTCTGTCTCTCTCCGTCTCTCTGTCTCTGTCTCTGTCTCTCTCTCTGTCTGTCTCTCTCTCTCTCTCTCTCTCTCTCTCTCTCTCTCTCTCTCTCTCTCTCTCTATATATATATATATATATATATATATATATATATATATATATATATAAATGTTTCATCGTTAAGGGGCATGACCTTGACTTAGCCATGTAGAGGACACGAGGAACCAGTAATTTAGTTTTTTTATTATTTCCACCACTTGGGCGGAGTTGCCGACAGCCCTTTGTACCTGTTCTGCTTACATATTTACCATAGGTTTAGCTTTATTATTGTGGCAGGTCTCTGTGATATTGTGTGCGATCCTCACATTTTGTCCAGGGGGTCACCTTTGATATTTTTGTATGTTCGTGGGTTTCAGCGCGACTCTAACGATCGCTCGTAAAATTTAACACACACACACACACACACACATATATATATATATATATATATATATATATATATATATATATATATATATATATATATATATATATATATATTTTCATTTATTAATTCTCTTTGTGGAGTTCCTCACTGGGCCTATTAAATCCTGCAATTTCGTGCCCGAAGCCTACCTATTTTATAGAACAAGCCCTTTCGGACCCCCCTGCCAGTAATGGAGATACTGAAAAATAACGCATTATAAATACATAGGTACATATATATATATATATATATATATATATATATATATATATATATATATATATATATTAAATACATATTTCAGGTAGACCTAATATCTAAAAGAATTTTCAACATTTGTCCAAAATATCGATATTTGTAAGCACATATATCTGTATTCAACAAAACGGGCCTATTAATTATGCTGTGTTCTGCCATATAATACACAATAATATCTAATTCATCTTACAATTGACTCTTTTTCTTCTTTGACTGCTATACAAGTGCAATAATTATGAAACAATGCATATACATAGTTCGACACGCAAGAAAGCATAGAGTAACGAGACTTGTTTATATTTATGCCTCTTCCTCTTTTATTATAATATTCAAAAGCACTATAATGCCTACAAGTGGATTAAAAATATAGGAATCATAGGTTCCTCCCAAGGGTGACATGTCTCCCGGAGCAAGTGAAGACATATGGCCGGTCGTTATTCTCCATGGTTCCTGTAGTGTTTTTACTCGACTTCCTTTGGAATTATTCTCTTCTGTCCCATGCACTCCAAGAGTTGAAGTGAGTAACTCAGTTTGGCGAAGATTGTTAGGGATTAGCGTGTGCAGGACTCTACAAAGCCTCATATTCCTCCAATATGGCTTTGCCATGTTGCGGAGGGTGATGTAAGTCATTAATAATTAAAGCTACCGTAGGCTCCCCTGATAGTTTACTTTCTGATAAGAGTTTGGTTTGTTCGTCGATAACTATGCCGCGCATATAGTCCACCATGTTATTAAAATGCCTCAGAAAGTGACTCATAATAACTAGGAAGGGGTATCCGCGACACAAAATGCGACTGCCTGAATTAGCGACGAAGATTAGTGATAACTATATCCGTGACTACCTGAATTATCGGCTAAGATTAGAAATAACTATATCCGTATCTACCTCCCCGTGCACTTTTACTTTACCGCCATTAGACATCGAAATATTTACACTGAACTCGCACAATTCACACAAATTATCCAATTTAGCCGAAATTATCGTCAGACATGCCCCCGTATCAATTAGAAACTAACATTTATTTTTTTTCACTTTCGCGGCGACGGTGAAGCATACTAACGGCTGCACTTGCAATGGCATGCCCTGCTAGTTTTCCTCCAGGATTGGTGAAGATGGCCTGAGGGAAGGTTCATCTGCAAGTGTTCTTCTCACTTTGCCACCTGCAACAGGGTTTGCAGAATTTTGCAGAATTTTGTCTTATAATATACCGGTAGGATTGCAACCTTTTCGTTTGAAAAGGTTGCAATTCTACCGGTATATTATAAGACAGGTGATCATTACTTCGCTGCACAAAATTGGGACGGTTTCCATGAGGGTAGGCACTCGTGGGCACTGCTCGCGCACTACACATAGAATTCACATTATTTAAATAATTATCACTTCTATTATTAGGATTAGGAATACACATACTGGAAAAAGAAGTGGCGCTGCGTACTATAAATTTATTGCTTCCATTAACATGACACTGTGCTCTAGAGAATGGCCTTTGTTCACCCGCAAGTTTTCCTAAATGGGCAAGGGTAAGTTCCTTTTGGGTAGGAATTTTGTGTGCGATGTTGTCTGGCAGAGAATGGATAACTTATACCTCACTAACTCCTCTCACTTGACCACTTCTCATTAGTTCTTCCAAATTGGTAGAAGGTCCACCCGTGATCGTGGAGGAGGAAATGAGCTTCCGTCAAAATCTCGGGTTTCGTTTTCTCTAAGATCTCAATCACCTCAGTCCTTAAGAGCTGGTAATTATGAATATGTATATTTGATTGCAGCCGAAAGACAGTAGACGGTCTCGGGAGGTAATGCAGCCAAATTATGAAATAATTTAGTATCTACATCACTTAAGTTGAATTATGAAACTTGGCTTCCACAATCTTGAACCAGCTTGCAAATGGCGCTTCCTTGAAGCAGGGTGGATTGATACTAATGGCGTTTACGATCTCAGTCTCTCTTTTTCTTTACTTTGATAGTCTATTTTCTCGTTACCGTCACTGTCCGGCCTAAAAGAGTCAAGAGTTTATGGGGGTGGCAATGGTACCGGTGTAGTTATCAGTTTATGTGGTCCTATAGGTTACCAGTTTATGGCTGCGTGGTCGTTAATTATAAGGACGTGTATTGAAGAGTCTTCGTTGCTACTGCGCTCGATGAGTGACGAGGAACTTAGGCAGTTGGCATATTTTACGTCTCTGTTGAATGGGATATGACTCCTTAAAATTTCTCAGGAGGGTTATGTGTTTGGATGGGCTTACCGAAGGTGGCTCGGTAACCGGGGTAAGTAAAAGACTTGCAAAAGATGCGGTAAAGAAACTATAACATTAGTTTTAAATTGGTCTAATAATGGTGCCATCGGATACGTCTCAAGTTTTTTTCTGTCAATGTGTAGGGTTTCTGTTTTTACGCGAAGTATCGAGTCTGAATGCTGCAGGAATTAGGCGAGTAAACGGGATTCCGTAACTCTACTAATGGAATGAATTGAGTTAAAGAATAAGGAATGATGAATCTCGATGCTGAGAGTGTGTCTGTCTGTCTCTTTCTCTCTCTCTCTCTCTCTCTCTCTCTCTCTATATATATATATATATATATATATATATATATATATATATATATATATATCTTTCATCTCCAAGGGGCCTGACCTTGACTTGTCCGTAAGGTGGAGCCAGTGATCTAGTGTGTTCGTTGTTTCCACACTTTGTGCGGAGTTTCCGAAAGCTCCGTGTACCTGTTGTTCCTACATATTTCGCATAGATTTAGCTTTATTATAATGAATCTCTTGTTGCAGTTCTCTGTGAAATTTCTCTTGTCAGAGCTTATATTTGTTCAGCTGCTGATAAATGTTCCTAACACGCGTATGTTTGTTTGTGTGCAATCCGCGTATTTTTCAAGGTGGTCACCTTTGATATCTTTGTATGTTCGTGGGTTTCCGTGCGATCCTACAACCACTTGCCTCAGATCTATTTGTATAGTTTAACATATATATATTTTATTTCCTATTTCTTCTTTGGTTCTTATTAGATTTTTCCTATCATATCCTTAATTTACACACATAGCAACTTTTAAGATTTGATAGATCCACCAAGCGTCCATTTGTGGAGTTCCTCGTTGGGCCTATTAAATCCTGCACTTTGGTATCAGATGCCTACCTATTTTATTGAACGGGCCCTATAGATGTAGACAAACAATTTATATGCAATTTTTTTTAATAAATTTATATCAAATTTTTAAAAACTCTTGCATACCGTAAGACAAATGTTTACATCGTCACTCATCTACTTTGAAGTGTATAGGCACCTCCTCATTGTATAGCATTTTCCTAAAAACATTTGCTTTATTTTCTCGTTTACCTTCTCCTCCGTGGAATAATAAAATTATTTAAACTAAATTTCGTCTTTTATTAACTACATAATTTTAATTAAAAATATATTATATTCTATTAGATTTTACAAATACTTTTTTTCAAATTTGATAATAAGAAAGAAATATTCATAGGATATTATCTAGAAATTGCTAGGACAGTGCTCTCAGCTTTAAAGGTTTTAGATTGCATCTTTTAAAAGCGGTCTAGAAGTACTTGATTGTCCTTCATTTCCTGAAAATGGCTCTTTGAAACGCTTTTATATCTCGTTCCAGAGAGAGAAAAAATATTCGAAGTGAAATTAGAATCATTAATTCTTGTTATTTGTCGCACCAATTGCTATTTGGTTCTTCTCTTCTCTCTCCTCAGTGACACGACCAAAATTTGCGAATTTGGAACCAGAAATAAATGTTACGTCGTACCTTTCCCAGGCATGACATATCCCGTGCCGCGGGAGGGATGTCAGGAACAAAAAGTTAAGTTGGTCTGTGTGTGTGTGTGTGTGTGTGTGTATGTGAATCCCATTTTGCCAGTGTCTCTGCATCTCTGTGGGGGTTTTGGGTGGAAAAAATAGAAGATAGTAAAATACCTGATAGTAGATTCAGTTTTTTTGTAAGTATTATAATTCATAAACAACAGAGTGACAAGGGTAAATATAAATATAAAGTATTCGTGTAGATTTCTATACTATTCGCATTGTACTAAAGTAAACTACACAACGATTATCAAGAAAATAATAATGAAAGTGGTGAATTTAGTAAAGTTAAAAAATGTTAAAAGTACCTAACATTTACTAAGCAAACAAGGAATGCGGAGAAGCAATCAAGAAACTTTTCTTACACTGTAAGAAATAATGGGTAAGATAACGGTTAAAAGGGGGCTAAACTTAAAATCCCATATAGCATAACCTTTTAAGGGTTAATGAAATCGCAATTTGCCCTTTTCCAATATGGACACATTAGAGTGCATTTTGCCTTATTTTCATACGGGGAAGTTAGAGCACATATTTGCCCCTTTCAATTACCCTTTTTAAGTCATTTCGTTTTCCCAGCATATATACCATTGCCAAGTAAAAGGAAACAACCAATATAAGTATACAAATTTTCTACCATATTTATTATAAATATTCAGAATGACTAAATCCAAAGAAAAATTTAATTATTTATCAAGAAAAATTAAACATTTACGTTAGGGAAAAAAATCAAGCAATAAAATCTTTAAAATAGAACATTCCAAATCTAAGAATAAAAGTAAATTCTTGATTGTCATTTAAAAAAATATTAACGATTACATAACATTTTCCTTTAATCAAACAAACAGATTAAAAAAATATGTAAAGGTAAAGCAGTAGTTAATATAATACAAAATTTTATTGCCAATAAATATCCTTTTAACCTAACCCAACATAAGTTAATCTAGGCATCCCAAGCTTTTTGCCCCATGATAAGAGTCTTGGAATTTTTTAGCCTAGGTTACAAAGATATTTATCAACAAAGACCATCGTTAACTTAAGGCATTTGAGGATTGAATTCCAAATACCCATTATGAATGGAGGAGAGCTTCAAAAACTGGTGAATTTAACTGTTTTTCTAATGAGAATTGGCTCCCCATTAATATATAGTTGAAACCCATCCTCATCCAGAGCCAACAATCGAGGATGTGCCTTGAAATTCTGGGGAAGTAGAATATGGTCAACAAATAAATAGATAAATAAATATATATAAATATATATATATATATATATATATATATATATATATATATATATATATATATATATATATATATTTATATATATTTATATATATATATATATATATATATATATATATATATATATTTATATATATTTATATATATATATATATATATATATATATATATATATATATATATATATATATAGATATGAATTTGTACCACGGAAGGAAACTGAATAAAAAGCGGATGCAGTTAGTACTTTCGTCTATTCGACATTTTCAGACACAAAATGTAAAGAAAAATGAGGCACACAGTATTTATTCTAAGCGCGTTTCCCTATGAGGTCAACATTTTAATGCTATGAGATAAGTCGGATTTTAGAAAAAGTGATAAAATTGGATATAGCGAAAACAGCCCTGGGATAATGTTTACATTAATCTCCTTCGTGTGCGAGATTAAAAATGATTCCAGAATATTTCTCTTTATAAAATCATTACTATGGATTATAGTATCAGTTTTTGACCAGTTAATTTTGTGTCCCATCTTGGGATTTATTTATTTATTTATTCCATATTAATCCAATGTACAGTAAAACATATTACATTTTAAATATTAATACAAGTTACAATAAGTACTTATACATACTCGTATATATGTATATATATACAAAGATTAGTTATGCGCCCAAAATAAGTCAGTGACTTTTAGGGGAGAAACTTAAAACTTAAGACTAAGCATAACATTATCAAGAATAAAATCCCTTCATGTTTATAAAAATATAAACAACTTAGTATACATTTGAGAACCTAACTATTGTAAAGATTGCAAATAACGAATAATTATATTATTTAAATTTAGAGATAAATTAAAAAAACTATTTTATTTCCAGCGATTATTTCAAAAGATCTGTAGTTAACATAACATAGTCAACAGTCTTATATAAATAATAAAATATTTATAATGTATAAATCAAAGTAATAGTAAACAGTATAATAGTGTACGGTAATAAATAAATACACAATAACAAAAACTGAATAGAAATTTAGTAAGCCGAAATTATATTGTTTTTAAGAGCTTTTTTGAATTGAGCTAAATTGGTTTGGGATTTGATATTGTCTTCCAAGCTATTCCATATTTTGATTTTGAATACAAGGGTGAAATAAATTTTGTTCTATTGCGCGTTTGGTGATTATGGGTATTATCAGCTTTTGTAACATATTAAATATATAGTTATTATAGGAACACTTTATTGTTTTGTAGAGGAATAAGGATGTTTGAAAAACAGAGATCATTTAATTTTAGAATTCTGGATTCTTTTAAATATCGATTAGTGTGCTCTTTGTAGTCTAGTTGACGGATGGCTCGAATTGCTTTTTTTCTGTAATATGACTAATTTATTGACATAATTTTGATATTTTCTATACCAACTCTCTATGTCATATGTCAAGTAAGGTTGCACCATTGTCATATATAAAGAGTGGAGAATAAATTTAGGAAGAAACTTATTTAATTTATATAATATTCCAATAGATTTTGATAGTTTGGTTGAGATATGCGTAATATGTTGTTTAAAACTCAGATTTTTGTCAATAAAGATGCCTAGGAATTTGATATGAGTAGTTTCATAGATTATTCCGTCGCCCATTTTAATATGGGGCAATTCAATAGATTTTTTGTTAGAGAAAAGAATATATTTGGTTTTATCTACATTTATTGATAGTTTATTAACATTAAGCCACCTCAAGACATTTTCGAGTTCTTTAATTATTGTAGATGCAATGTTGCTCGGTTTGTCATACGGCAAGGAAGATAATAAGGCACTATCATCCACGAATAATATAAATTTAAACAGAGAAGATGATTTAAAAATATCATTAATATAGATTAAAAATAACGGTGGCCCTAGCACGGAGCCTTGTGGGACCCCAGTTGTAATATTAAGGTGGGATGAGTCTTGACCATTGACGGAAACAAATTGCTTTCTTTCAGTTAAATATGATTTAAACCAATTTTGAGAGTTACCTGTAATTCCCTACATAGCTAATTTTGACAGTAGAATATTATGGTTGACACAATCCAAAGCTTTATTAAAATCGAGAAAAATTGAGAATACAATGTGGCCCTTTTCAATGTTATATAAATATTGAAGGTGGTTAATTATCGCGTGAATCGTTGATTTCTGACGTCTAAAACCATATTGGTGTTTATACAACAGTGAATTAGATTCCAGGCATTTAGAAAGTTTATTGAATGCTATTTTTTCAAATATTTTACTGAACATTGTAAGACATGAAATAGGGCGGTAATTGCTGACGTTTGTGAGGTCTCCGGCCTTTGGTAACGGTGTTACCCGAGCAACTTTTAATACAATTGGGAATATACCCTGCGTAAATTATTTATTAATTATTGATGCTAAAATTGGAGCAACTATATCAGAGATGTATTTTAAAATTTTAGTGGAGTTTGAATTAATACCTGATTTTTTATTTTTTAGTGAACTAATGAGTTTTTTATATCGGCTAAGCTTACAAGAGAAAAGAACAAGGAATTGAGTATATTAATCTCATTAAAATACAAAAGAAAAGATTTATCGACTATTTTGCATGAGTCTGAGATCTTTTTACCTACGTTGACAAAAAATTTATTGAATTCATTCGCTTTTTCTTTATGGTCATCAACTGGCTTACCGTCAATGATAATTTGTTTAATTTGGTTTGTTCCTTTAGCAATTTCAGGTTTTATAACAGAATTGATTAATTTCCAAGTTTTTTTTATATTGTATTTCGTTTGATTAAATCGTTCATGGTAATAATTGTTCTTGGCTATTTTAATTTGGTTAGTAGCTTGATTCCGAAAATTTTATATGTGTGTTTTGGAATTTGACTACGTTATAAAGAGAAAAGTATTTTCGACGTTTTTTGATGTTATTTATAATTGCGTTTATTATCCAAGGTTTTTTTGTGTTTATATGATATGGTTTTAGATTTTAGAGGACAATTAAGTTTAAAAGCATCGTCTAGCCTTGAACTTAACTCTTCGGTAGCAGAATCGATGTCATTTATATAGGAAATTTCATATAGATTCTGATTTAGAACATAGTTATAGAAGTTTTATAAGGTATTTTCGTTAATTATGCGGTAGGTTATTGTACGGTTTTGATGAATATTGTTTGAGTTGAAAAAAGACTTCTGGATCATGGATATAGGAAGCTGGTCCAAAATGTCACAAAAGAGAATACCAGAAGAGTAATTTTCGGGGTGAACTCTGAAAATATTGTCAATTAGTGTTGCTGAGTTTTTGGTTATTCTTGTCGGTTTTGTTATAATTGGAAGTAAGGAATGAGAATAAAAAGTATTATGGAAGTACTGAGTTGATGCGTGGTTTTCAAAGTTCAATACAACGAAGTTAAAATCTCCTGTAATTATTATGTCGTCATAGTTTGTAACATTGAAATAATTGATTAATTCAGTAATCTTATCTATGAACATCTTAGAGTCACCAGAAGGAGGTCTATATACGGTTCCAATGATTATTGTTTTACCATTTGATTTTACTTCGATAAATAAAGTTTCAATATAGTTATAGGAAATACTAACTTCGTTGACCTTTTTAGTATTGAGTCTGTCAGATATATACACGCTTATACCTCCCCCTATCTTGTTTACGTCGCGTAGTGAATGAAAGGAGCTATAGTTTGGGACACTGACACGGTGTTTATTATTATTTGTTAGCCAGCTCTCACTGAATGCCAAAACGGAAAATTTAAAATTAAGTGTTGACAAAAATATTGAAAATTCATCAATGTTTGCGTGCAAAGATCGAATATTAAGATTTAAAATGGACAGGTCTGTTTTTTAAATGAAAATGTAGTGTTAAATTTATCACAATCGTAGTATTGGTTTCTTACGTTATTTTCTTTAAAATTTGGATATAATTCATCAAAATGGTTTATGCCTGGATTGATATTATTTAAGTGATCGAGTTGTTCAAACATAAAGGTAGTTCTATTGGAATTTAAAAATTAAAGGTTACAAATTGAAATTACGTATAAAATATCTATAAACAGTTAAAATACTATTTTTATGATAACTTTAATAAGATAAAAAGGAATAAAGAGTGTAATACAATTGAAATAGTAGTAAGTGAATGCTAGGTCAAAACATGGTTGGTTTGTTTTGTTTTTTTTCTCATCTAAAGCAGTAATATCGCCGAAGGTATTATTACTGATCGTTCCAGAGATTCTCACCATTAAAGTCTGCAAGCGTCGAATTGAGGTGTTTCGACAGAAATTTTTGGAGGGCAGCTCGAGGATGGCAGGGTGTTGGCAAGAAAACGTTGATGAATCCATCTCTCGTAGTACAGCCGGCGATCTTTGTGTAGAATTTCTTTTTAGCTTGGCGGAGGACAAAAAATATTTTGTTGCGATTTGTAGTCAGTTGTTCGTTTATATAGAATAAAGGTTTGAATTCTTTGCATGCTGAGAAGATATCACGCTTCAGATCACAATTATGTTTCTTTTGTCGGGACCTTGTACTTTAGGCTTGGGACCTAGACGATAAGCAACATAGATGTCAGCTTCTTGCATTTGTATGTGGCAGTTATTTTTAATAAGTTTGCGGATGATATTGCTGCAGTTTTCATTATTGGTAGCTTCAGGTATATTACTGGAGAATATAATCGTATCTCATCTTTCATAAGCGTCGGAAGAATCAACCTTTTCTTCTAATTTTTTTAATTTTTTATCTAATTTCTTCGTTAGATTTTTCAAGAGAAATGATTTTTTTTCTTGTTTGGCAAAAGATGATTAAAAAAAACTTAAAGAGAATGTTCATAATGTCTTTGGCATCATCTGATAGCGTAGATTAAGAAATATGGGTCTGCAGTTCATTAAAATTAACTGGTTCGTTTAATTCAGTTTTCCCTCTTGTAATTGGAGTATTTTTTTTTGTCTGCCTTCCTGAGAGTAGGAGGGGCCATTCTTTTTAATAATGAATGGAGAAATCTGAAAAAAGTGCTTATGGGCTATGGGAGTTTGTTTAATTACTGGGAGAAACAGTAATGTTTAATTGTTAAAATTTTCACTATGAAGGTTGTTAGGTTTTGATTGATGAGTGATTGTTTTAATTTATTAATTCAAAGATTGAAGAGATTAGTTAAACAAGATGGATGTGGCAGCGATGCACTTCTAATCATTCAGTTGAGTTAGGCCTAATGGCTTTCAAAGAGACTCAGTGGGAACATATGAATTTCCGACGTAATGCGGTAATATCACTTTATATGTCCAAATAAATTAACTTACATACGTAGATTTATAATTTTTAGTATTCAATTCAGTTTAAAAACATTAGTATTCACTTTTATTCAATAAATAGGCAATATCACTGTTTGTTGATAAAAACAAAGATTGATAAAGGAGACCGGGCAGCACACCTTCACTCTACGACATCACTGGCATTATTCAGATATTCCTTAATTACTGCATTTTTGTGTTGTTGGGTCCTTATGGAAACATTTTTGGAAGTTTGGCCTACATAGAATAAATTACAATCTAAACATGCAATTCGGTAAATTGCATTATTATCATTATTGGGACTATGCTTTATTAAGAGAGTTTTTAATGTATGATTGTATTTAAAGGCTACCTTAATATTAAGTTGTTTTAGAATGGGCACTACAGACCTAAAATTATCATGATAAGGTAAAATTAATAGGTTTTTACGAGGTTCTATTGTCTCTAATTTACAATTATAAAATATTTTGGGGCTATATTCATACATTTTTCTAGAAAGTACTTTGGGTAGCATAAATTGGTACCAATATCTTCAATTTTGTGTATTCTTTATCTATATAGTCGGGACTACATATTTGAAGAGCCCTAAGATACCTGGATGAAAAAACAGCAGATTTTATATTTTTGGCATGCATTTAATAAAAGATAAATTATTTGTCGGTTTCCTATAAACAGTAAATTTAAATCTATGTAGTTCTCTAATTATTAGGACATCCGAAAATGGAAGGCTCTTATTTACTTCCTTTTCTACGGTGAATTTAATTGACGCAACCAATGAGTTGATAATCAAAAGAAAACTATCGTTGTCAAAACTGTTGTTTAAAATTACCAGGATGTCGTCAACATACCGAAACCAAACAATTTGAGTAGACCAAAGAGGGCGGATCAATCTAGTTTCAAAAAATTCCATGTATAAATTTTAAAATTAGGGAGATAAGGGATTACCCATAGCCATACTAAACACTTGTTCATGGAATTTTCCGTTGAAACTAAATTTAAATTTTTTGATCAGAAAAAAATAAGCTCAATGATCATATTGATTGGTGAAGGGAAGTCATAAGCATTTAGAATAGAGGCTAGGAAGTCTAATAAGTCATCGATGGGCACTATGGTGAATAATGAGGTGACATCAAAACTGACTAGTCTCAGATCTGATGTTACCCTCGTTTGTTTAATTTATTGCAAAGGTCAAGGGAATTTTTTATATGCGAGGGGGATATAGTTCCTAAGATAGGAGAAAGTAAATTTACTAAGTATTTGAAAGAAATTAGAGAGTATAAAGAAAGGAATGACTAAAGAGGAAGAAGGAGGTGAGGTGCTATATGAATAATAGATATTATCCAAACACTCTCCCCCTCATATATAAATTTATAAACAATGTTTATCAAATTAAAAATTATATGAATTGATAAACAATGTTTATAAAATTAAAAATTAAATTATAAAGATATAATATAAATTAATTAAATTAGAATACTCTCTCTTATTTAACATTTCTATTATAATTAAAGTTATATTTAAGTTATGGTGATGAAATTGATTTAAGGTATTAATCTTATAAGTAATTAAAAGACAAAGACTTGTAATTATCCCTCATATAGTTTATATTTATAACACACACATATATATACATATAAATACCTACATCAATACACACAATACACTTCAACACATTTATCCATACATGAAATATATATGAAGCTATGTAGATTCTGAATCCATACAGTATTTAAGAGTATTTTAAAATTTTTGTGCCACTCTGCGAACAGGTCTGCCTAAAGGTTCATCTTCAGCCACTCCTCCTGAAGGACCTGGCTGCTCAGAAATTGGCTTGGAAGTTGTAGACACCTCAAGATCCTTTTCAGGTTGAACTGACTGCTCTCCCTCACCCATGTTATCTTTCACAACCCTTATTAAGTTATCTTCTCCTGGGAGTCGCTCTATAATTATACCCAAGCAGCAATACGGGCAAAGTTTAACAGGATGTTTGATTAAAACTACAGAACCAATGTGATGAAATTTATGCTTATCTAAATGTAGAGAATCTATACAATACGAATTTTTGCGTTTCTCTCTTAATGACAACAAATAATTAATATACTATTCCTTTAAAATTTATTAATGATGACTTCTCTCAATTCGATAGAATTAATGAGACTTTCTCTAATTTCTTCATCATCAACATCATGATTTTCATCAGATATGATGAGGGAAGGGAATGAAGTACCAGATAATGTTACTTCTAAAGAATTAAAAGAATCCCTATATGTCAGAGGCCTGTTATTTATGGCACGCTGAATGCCTGCAAGTGCTCTAATGAACTTGGATTCTTTAATACAAGATCTATCAAAGATTTTTTAGATGCACTGTTTGATTGTTTTTATTAGCCTTTCCCAGCTATCACCAAGCCATAAACTATAAGCTGATATGGCTCTTGAATTAGATTGTATTTATTAAATTTTGGTTGGAAGAAATCAGGAGTCATTAGAAGAGATAACAAGGATGCGCTAAAAATAAATGATTTTGCATTATCATATATCGGATTACAAGACTCTGGGTAAACAAAGGCCATAACATATTGCTCTACATACATATTTCCTACAGACTCTAAATGAACTACTCTAGTGTTCATACAAAAAATATTAAAATGTTAATTTTACATTTAACATCTGAAGAAGTTTTAATCAAAAAATTACCAGCATAATCTACTCCGGGCTTTTCAAAGGGTTTTGCAAACTGCACTCTTTCTTTGAGCAACATTGTTGCAAGAGGAGCATTATATGCTATCGTATTGTATGTAATACACAAAATACATTCCTTTATTACACTTTTAGTGGCTTATCTAGCAAAATAATATTGGCATCAAAGGAATATCCACTTACTGATTCATTCAATCTTAAGCTAATCCGAGGTTTCTCGATAGGTGTTCCATTAACTCCATATTGTTTTACTCTACTAAAATCTAAGATGGATATTTGAGGTCCAATATCTAGCAAAAATGGTGAAGATACATAACCTGATGGCGTTTATCAGTTTGATGACAATACTGGGCTGGCAATATCTGCTGAATAGCTAACTGCTAGTCATATTTTTTCTCCTTCTGTTTTTACAGATCTGGCAGCGGAAAGGATAGTACCATATCAGGACACATGGGAGTTACATGAGCTGAGGCATGGCAGCTCCTACAATGGAACAGTAGCTTGCTTCGAAATCCAGGGCAATTCCTGTCAGTATGTTTAAATGACAGACATCTTTTACATAACCGTAATTTTATGGCTCGTCTTTGTCTGGCCTAGAAATTGTTGTATTTTTTGAAGTGTAAAGAAAAATGATTTAGAAGATAACTAAACTTACACCCTGACTGTCTTTTTTTATTACCGTGCAAACTTGCATAAGGGGACCTAAGTCCTTCCTGTTTAGTATCAAACTTTGAGGTAACACTAACTTCTTTCTCACACTAAACTCTAGTTGAAGGTATCAGGTTTTTCTTACTGGTCTGAGCCTGAAAACCTTCCCTAGGTTGGAGTAATTTATAAACTGCGGTGGAATTTTCAATGATTAGTTTGACTGAGAGATAATTGCTGCCAAGTTTTTGGCCTAATTCTTTTAAGAAAGGTAAGAACAATTTAGATTCTACTACATTGCTCATTAGCCTACTCTCCGGCATTATTTGGGAAAACAATCCAAACAAAACTTCTCTAACTCAGCCAAAGTTCATTTAAGATGAGAAATGAACTCCATATTCGACTCCAAAGTAAAACAACTTTTTCAATTAACTATACCAGTTAAGGTTTCATTGATTAAAAGGTCCTTATCAAAGAATTCCTCCTCTAACAACCTCCATACCACCCCAAAATTTTCAACATCTACAGGAAGGATTTCTATTAAAGCCAAAGCTCTTCCTTGAACATAAGATTTGAGATACACTAATTTTACAGAATTTGAGACATCTGAAATACTATATAAAGCCTTTTAAAAACTGAACTTAACCCTAAAATAGGCGAACGAATCATTATTGTTATCACAAAATTTGGTTATTTCAAGTTCATGGAGTTTTAGTTTAAAAGAAGAGCCATTTGGTAATTTATCTTGATTAATACCACCGTCACAATTGGATGATTTAAAGAGTAAACCTTTTTATTCCAAAAGGGATGTCAGTGTTGTCACTTCAAAAACTATTTTATCATTATAGTCGGGGTGTCTTTATTGACTTGTATTATAAGTTTTTTTCATCAATGGTATGGTTCCCTACACCTTCCATGTTGCAAATAAGGATGTCATGTGTTTTTTGACCCCTTTTTAAATAATTAAGGGAAGATGTGGAGTCACAAATAATCTCTTGTATATAAGGCACAGTCAATAGGAACCTATCTCTTTGGAAAGTATTGTTTACCCTCTTTGTAGGGATATTTTAATAACTCTAAGTTCATTCTAATTTTTTTCCAGGCAGGACATTTTGTCATCAAAAGACAACAGTTTCACAATAAACACAATATAACGATTTAAATATAAGAGAAGGTCCCAACCAATAACTTAAGAGAATGCTCTGTAACAAGGGAATGCTTGGACAAAAACACGGAGGCTTAATCTCCCAATATCAGGAGCAATAAGCTCCTCAAATGGAATCAAGTTTTGACTATTGGATCTTTATCCAACAAAATTGAAAACAAACGACAACTTGCACCTCCAAGAAAGATCTAGTATTTCCTAGGATAAGACGCTGCCGTCGAAACTTTTCCCTTGTTAGATCATATGAGACGAATGTATTAATCAATCTGTAGTTAATTGGTAATCGGCAGCCAGCCTTCTTAGTCAGTGTTTAAGCTAATACTACCTTGATCTCCCCTTGATCTAGAATTATCGTTATTTATTCTATTTGAATTCAGTCCTGTAAATACTGGAGAAAAAGGATCATTGAGAACCTTTACTATTTCCTCATCAGATTCTTTCAAAACCCTTTCATGGCAAAGATCCGTTTTAACACATATTTGCAACTGTCTTAAAAAATGGGTTTTTATGCAGGTTTATGTGTACTTTTCAGATCTTACACTCGTTTTTCTCGGAAATGCTTATGTTCCCTAAATCTTCCTAAGTCCATTATAGGGAAAGTATGGATTTCTAACAAATATGAGTTGCAGATCTGAAAAAGGACTCATAACCTGTATAAGAAAAACACATTTTTAAATTCATTTAAAAGATCAGCAACCAGACCAGACCTAACCAAGAAAATTGAGAAAACGATAGTGGCGAATACTTTAGGCTATTTTGAGAGGGATACTTTTCAAATGAGAGGCTTGACTCACCTTCCTACCTGCTAAATTGTAGGGGTTGCACTACCCATAGCCCATGCAGATTTAAAAAAACTCATAATATTCCTAATTCGAAAGCATACCATAAGATTTGAATGCAAAGGTCGATTGCTATCGTTAGGCCTCTAGTTTGAATAAAACCTTTATATTCTAGAGCAACGTACCCTTAAACACACTAATGGATATTTGGTACAGGATTTTTCACCTTTTCGAAACCTTTAAATCCCGAACTGACACAGACACCGGATGCTATATGACCAGATAAACTAAAAAAAGAAAAGAAAAAGAGAGCCGCGAAGGGTTCAAAATATAAGAAATATAACGTGTCTTTGGTTAAGAAGCCAGAAGACGCATGCACAGATTGCCTCCAGATCTAAAAAACTTGGTCGTGGTTGAGTACTCAAGCTAATATTAGGCCGAATGTTGAAGAAAATAGGGCAAATTCATCAAAATAACAATACACTTTCAAAAAGTAAATAACAACGTTATTATTAGGTTTTATAATTTGCCCTTATCTTACCCTACATTTTTAACAGGGTATTATACTATCATTCTATACCGAAGCCACGTCCCCATGCAGCTCTTTGGGAGAGCGAAAATGAGGCCTACCAAAATCATTTTTCAATTGCAGACAAAACGACCACAGTTTCTCAATTTTAAGGCTAGAAATAAGCAAAGCAAATAACGTTTCACAAGTGTAGGGTGCAGTAATTCAAGATATAATTTTTCACTGGTTTAACACTCTACTTTCTGATGAGAATATTTGTAAGTTTTATCAATTGATTATGGTTTAAATTTCAAACGATACCTATAAAAGTTCGCCCACAATTACAACCCTCGAATTTCCTTTAAATAGCAATAAGGAACCGATTAATTCTAAGCTTAATTTTTCTTATCTGAAATCTATCATGTGCACATAAAGGAAAGAAATTCGAGATTGCAATGTCTCGTTTTGTG
The DNA here is from genome assembly GCA_963969495.1 of Ceratothoa steindachneri. NCBI lineage: Eukaryota > Metazoa > Arthropoda > Malacostraca > Isopoda > Cymothoidae > Ceratothoa > Ceratothoa steindachneri. The sequence continues at coordinate 31,910,168 of OZ018324.1, read as the reverse complement.
GGTCCCAAACATTTCCTAAAAGAAAGTAACATTTGATCAAGATTACCATATATGACATCTCTTTCGAGTCCTGAATGGCTTTGTTGAAAATTGGTTTGAATACTTCATGCTGACAGAACGGAAACTAAGGCAATAAATTCAATCCCTGGTTGATTTAATTTTAGCTAAATTTTGGCTTCGACCGAGAAAGTTAGAAAGATGCAGAAATTCTGTCATTGCCTATAAAGGTAAGGGCAACTCAAACAGTAGACTACGATCAGGAAAGAAAAGAGTGAAAAAAATTATAAAGACGGATGAGAAAGGGGTGAATACCGATTGTAAAAAGCGTGAAGATCGGTTTTAAATACAATGAAGATCACTGATTAAATGAATGAAAATGGATTGAAAAATGAGTGAAGATCACTTGTTGAAAGAATGAATATGGGTAATAAAAAGAATAGAAATTGTTGGCAAAAGAGTTTAAGCTCGGATGAAAAAAAGAGTGAGATCGATGGTAAAACACGTAGCAAAATATTCCCTTCATCTCAACGAGTAAAGTGAACTGCTGTCATTGAAAATAGTGAGCCGGTTAAATTCTCCTTTTATCTCACACCTCCTCAACTATGGAAAAAAGACTCATTTATTTAACGTGGATTAAGTTATTAAGTTCTTATACGTGAAATGTAGTTTTTTGAATTTTAATTTGAAGATGGCCTAAAATAAAATCATAGTAAATAGTTAATCAAATTATAATTCATACAAAACAATATCTCATTTATACAAAAGATTTAGGTCAAATACCACAAATTCCGTTAAAATATGAATTTTTTTTTCTATATTATTGAAACTTTCGTTGTAGAAAAGGTAGTTAAAAGTATTTGAAAAGTTAGCAATTGTTAGAGGAAAAGTCCATTGAAGAGGGTGGATGTTAGAAAACTTTAGATCCCAAAAGTCTAGGCTTAAAAGCAGCCAGCTCAGAGATTTGAGGCCTGTTAATTCAATGAAACAGTATTGGTCGATGTCACTTGAGCAATTTAGATTGTTTGATGACCTAACTTGAAAGCATTTCATCAATATATCGACCATACGATTGGGTTGCTATTGTTTCTCTTGAAACCAAAATGAAAACTGGATGATTCTTTCACCCTTAAACCAACCTGCAACCATGAACATTGGAGATGTTTCACTGGTTTAGCTATTCAAAACATTGCTCCCTTTATTATATTGGACCTATTTTTTGTTATAGGTTAAAATGTTCTTACAATGGATACCCATTATGTCGCGTATGTGATGAACAGAGTTCATTACGCCGTAATTTCTGGGTTTCATTCAATTCGGGTTGAATGAATTTTTTAATTTCTATATTTTCCCTATTGCCTTGGAAACACGTCACAATAGTGGGTGTTCGAGTCTTGATCTCTTTAGGAAGAGCTCAAGCAAATGTTTTTAGGTTATTGGCAACTGCGACCAATAATTAACCATCATTTTGATCACGTTTCCCCCTCTTAAAATTTAAATTGGTCTCCATGTTTTCAGACGAAAACTTATTGAACCATAGATGAACATCTCTCTTTCCAGTGGTGTTTACCCCATTGTATTGTTAATGTTCTGCAAAGTATGAACAACATTATTTAAATTTGTAAATATAACCTTAAAAATTATTGTAATTTGCTAGATACCTAGAAACTATTGCCACTGCAGGAATAGGCTTATAAAACATTAACTTACACTCATTTTAAATTGAATTTCCAAAAATAGATGCAATTATTTTAGTAAATTATTCATTTTATTATTGTCTGTCATGATGTAAAATTTATATTTCATTTGAAAATATATAATAAATATCATTGCTTATCACTTTAAGTATACTAAGACTGGAGTTTAAGCCTCGAATTAAAAAAAATAGGTCGGGTTGTAGTGATCGAACTACGCAATAGGTAGACCTCTGGCACCAAAATTGTTGGATTCATTAGGACTAAAAGATACCTCCACAAAATTGTTGCGAATTGATCCTACTAAATCCAAGCATGCATTATTAAATATATATATATATATATATATATATATATATATATATATATATATATATATATATATATATATATATATATAATGTAAAGATTCAATATTTTATGAGAAATAGGATGGGATTTGTAAATGTACCTATGTATATGTAACCAAGCAAGCGAGAGACACAGAGAATAGCGAAGGACAATGGTTGAACACTTGCGATTGATTAAGCTTCTCATGTTGTGTCTCGAGATAGAATTACCAAAAGACGAATAATTAAAGAGGATCCAGAGTAAACATAGCTGTTTACCGTAAGATATGGCGTAGCGACAATCGCTTCAAATTATACAAATAAGAGTTTATCATGTAGATCTATACACTGTACACAGGCTCCTAGCCACGCCCAGTGTGTGGAGAAATACCGTTAACTGAGGTAGGCCGTTAACTCTAGGCCAGGCCCTCTGCATTAAGAGTGCACATATAAATAAGAAAAGAAAGAGGAGGACAGGAGAGAGAGAAGAGTAACAAATTCATTCGCGTTTACGCTCCCACCAAATCCACTATGTCTTGTCTCACCCTCGAATCGTACTCTCATTGATAATATATAGACTACTGGTCTCCCTCTTAGTACGCTCCGTGTCACACCGTTTGTATCATAATATTCCGTTATTAAAATAAAGAGTTTATTTTCGTATGTCCATCTTTGTCTTAAACCTTCGATAAGCACAGCCAAGTTGAACAACACCGTTAAATCATTTATCCTTGAAGTCAGATAAATAATTCGCCGTAACGCCATCCTTCACTTATACACTGTGTTCGAGAAAAAAAGAATCATAATCAATAATTTCTACTGTTTTACTTAAATTGATGGAGGCAAGTCCTCAGGGGATTGAATCTGTGATCATTTGAGAAAAAGAGAGTTTCTAAGTGTGTAGAATTTAACTATCATCTACATAAATATTTTTCGCAGACTTTTACTGATTTCTATAGATTTCGCTCAAAGTTCAAACCAAATCTGCGATGGATATGACTTTCGTCTCCTTGAATATTTTAGTTAGATCAGCGATAATTAGAAGAATTGTCTGATTAAGGTGTATTTTTATTATAAATAGCAAAGATTTTCATTTCTACTAAGATAAAATTTTTTTACAAGAACTCATAATCATTGGTTTACTTCGAAATTATGTGCTGTTTAATCATGAAAATTGTCTATTTATGGTTCTCATCTTAAAGAAAATTATGATTAAGCTTCATTTTTAGTTGTCTAGATTCTATACGATTTTATGATGTCGTTTTTCAAAGTATTTCATTTTTTAGATTTGCAATAACTTTTTATTATTCTCATTGTTTTACAGTAAACCATCACTATATGGTAATATTAGTATCAACAATAATTTTTTCTTCATACAGGGTGGGGGATAAAGATTTCCCACATTTTTAATTAATATTAAAAAGGAATACAACTATATAGGAACAACTGATTATATTTCTAAAATTACATAAAAAATAGTTTGGATTTAATGGGTTTTAATAATTTTACAAGACAAATGGCAAACGTTGAACGCAATACACTCATGGACTAGGTCTACGAAGTTCCCATGACTCACCAAGTCATCTCAGGTGGAATTGTGTCAAATTCCTTTAATTCCTCAATTATTCGAGGACAATGTTCGAAAATCTTTTCCTTTAGGTATCCCTCCCCCCCTTCAAATAAATGTCACAAAGGCTTAAATTAGAAACGATAAATGTATTTAATATGATATTCATTTTTAAAAAATAATTTAGGGCATAAAGGATTAAAGAGATCAACCGCTCAGCAAACATTTCCCTCATTACTTCTATCGAACGTCGTGAAGTATGAGATGTGATCCAACATTTAGAAAAAGAAATACAAGCCGATCACACCAAACTCGGCAAATTCACACCAGAATTTACACGAAGAGAGTGTCGTGGCCGTTGGTAGAGTTCATGATCTCTATGTTCAGTCCAGTTGGAAAAATTCGCTGTTATCACAGCATGTTTTTATTTTGTTCTTTACATCGTTCTATTCTGTAATCATACTTATAGTATCCATATTTTGCTTAATCTATAGTAGGATATGATCATCATTATATTCAAATTCCACAGTTTTCGTTGACAGATATCGTCAATGGCTGGCCAACCTTTCCACAATACTACTACTAATTTCAGGATCTACTTCTTTTCACTTAATTAAATCCATTAAAATCTGAATTGAATTTCGGATCTTTTACAGACTAGAAACAAAACTCATAAATAGAGTTAGCTAAGGAAAATACATATTCTACTGAGTAAATCGTTCTCTTTTTTAATAGGTTTAAATTCAGTTTGAAATAAATATACTTTAAAGTTATGTCCTTTGCCAACCAGCAGAGATGGCTAACAGCTCCAGGAATATAAACTAATTGAGGTCGGGGGAACCGGCAAGGAATATAACTGCCAATTCTAATAATTAGCGATAATCAACTCCATGTTGTTTCTCTTCCTGTAGAAATTCTACCATAGTAACACAGAAATCTTCCGTGATATATTTTATCCCACTAGTGTATATTTTACTCTCTATGAGTGACCACGTTTCTCTAAACATTTTAAACAAAATCACATCTGGCTCAGAACTTGTGCCCATTAATCCATCCAAACTACCTCGTGAGACTAAGTTCAGTATATGATGTCAACACGGAAAGTAGAGTGAATAAATTAAAAAAATTTCACAAGACTTATAAAGGCGCGACTAATTCGGCGCATGGTGATTGTAGGGCTATTGAAACACAACGCCTGTATTTTTTCTCTATGCCTCATTTTTCCATTGCTTGGTAAACGGCTACAGTTTGATCCTTTTGATGAGATGTTTAAATTCCATGTATACCTAATAATTGTACTCTGCCGTGAAAAGAAACAATTATTGTTATTCCATCAACTTTTGCTACGCCACATAAAGTTGGAAGTAGCTTGCCTTCCCCATTTAATACTAAAGCGTTGAACTCTGCTAGATTAAGTTTTCGTTCAATTTATGCTTACCGCTATTTTCTTTTTTTTCTTTAATGATGAATCAAAGTGCGATTAATAAGTGAGCTTTTTGTATTGCATTTGAAACCTACTGCTGCATTCATTAAAAGCTGAACCCAATTTCGTTGGTTTTACATCGCTCTAATGCATCAACGCGCGTGGCTGGAAAAAATATAATGTACCTCCCGAAACCAATGTACTTACTCTCTTGGTATCCATTGAGCAAGGTATTGTATCTTCAGAAGTATTATTAGTTTATTGGTTGTCTTCTTCATCTTTTTTTTTACTGCTTGATAATGACAATAGGTGATATATGACTTTTAGTTCATTTTTTTTAACTTCTCTTTCTTCTCCCTGTTTGTTTTATATGCAATCCTGTATTTGTTACTTGCTTTAAACTTGTCAGCAATGCCAGCCCTGGAAATTGTTCGTCCTCTCTCCTGCTGCAATATTATCATTTTTGCCTTTTTTCTTCGTTTATTACGATGTGTGAAGCATTCTCATCTGAAAAAATTAAATAAATCATATAATTTATCGAAGAGTATTGCTACTTTTCTCTTTTCCACATCTGATGCTCTACTCAACATCTTTTGTAAGTCTCCCATTATTTATTCTGTGATTTAGCTTTTTTAATACAAATTTCAGTTCGATTGTGGGAATTTATCCTTTTATCTCCAAACTCGAACTTCTATTCCAACTATGGTCGTAGTTGCTTTGATGACTAATTTAACGACACGTAAACTGAAGAAGAGAAAATTGAATACTTGTCAATTTGAAAGGTAGTTTCGCGCCTACAATTTGGTTGTTTATATTTCAGATGAGAGTGCATGCGTAATCTTTCGGTAACATCACAAAGGTTTTGAAGTGTACTATAATGATGATACCATTATATTCCAACATGAAATATGATTATTAGATATTCACTAAATGAAATGGCGTAGAGAAAAATAACCCGGAGTCAACTTAGAAAATGTCTTACTGGCTCAAAGATTCGAACTTAAATCACAAAAAAGTGTTAAGGGACGGCGCTCATACAGTAAATCTCGCTAGCAAAGAACTTTCTAAAACTTTCCAAAAGCAAGCAGTATGACGCAGTCCTCATTATTTTTTATTACCATGAATATCTCGGTTAATTTTGTTTTGGGGTATTTAATGGTCATAATTTGATTTATTATAAGTTAAATTTACTTTCAAGCACTTTATATATTTATTTAGAATAAAACAAAGTATATAAGATAAAAAGTTTATATGAAAAAATTCCAATATTGGTAGAATCTAAAAATTTGTGATCTTTGCAGTCCATCTGATTATTGAATGATTGAGATAAAATTTTACACCGGCACCTTTTTATGGATGAAAAACAATTTCCAAAGTTTCCGTACTCTCTCAAGCGATGTGAGTCTGTCAAGTCACATTTAGTTTCATGTTCTCGGGAACATGACCTGAAATACCGACTGCTGTCTCAAATCGGGTCTTGATTAACATAAGTTGCGTCGAGAAAGGAGAGGTATTTAGAGGGTAGGAGTCGACAATTCGCTATAGTTCTTCTGTTAAATCCTACACTCTGTGCACAATATCTCCCATATTACCCTACGTTCGCTCATAATGAATTATTACATTTGAACATTTCCTATCGATAGCTTTCAGTAAAGTTAAGAACTCTATGTGATTTAGCAACTATTTAGCTTTGATTAGGTTTACCAATAGCAGAGGATCAATCACATGTTTGAATTACAAAACAGAATTACGAGGAAACTTTAAGTAAATAATGCAATATAATGATTATTCCGTTTACATAGAAACTCACCTTTTTCTGTTACTAAGCAGATAAATCAGGCAACCATTTTTCCTGTTAATAAAGGTGCACTCTCTATCGTGATGTTCAGCAACTTATTCAAGCAGAAGCTACATTTTGTTATAATTTATTTACGCTGTCATAGAAATTTTGTCCAGCAATGTTCCTCTCAATTTCATTTACGAGCAACGCTTGACTACTTGAAACTTATCTTCGATTCTTCTAAGAAACACAACAATTTGTGCATGCTTACATGTCAGTTGTCTTTTCTAGTGGCAGTGACTACACCTAGAAAGACTTGCCAGCCTTAATTATTTGTTCTGTCAGATTCTGGGAAATAGAATAGTAATAGACTATAGATTTTATTAATCACTGATCAACATTCCATTTTTTTTTCTTCGGATCAGACTATATTAACAGAATCATGTGTTCAGGCTTTTAAATTTTTACTTGAGAAAATTGTTTGATTAAGTTCAGTAATTCTATAAGCAATTAGGCAGTTGCCTTTTTACAGCCTTTTGCATCAGTGTCGGTTTTAAAAAGGGTCTTCTTTTTTTAAAATGTGCCGACATATCCACTGTTTTACAGTAGATTTTTGTTATGAATATTTATTTCCAAAATTATCGTGGTACTCTGGAAATTTATTTCCAAATGGTTCTCTTTAAAAAATTCCACTGCTAAAATCCTAACATCTGAAATTTTGGGTTAGCGCATTCCTCATTGAATAGATAACGTTTCTCTTTAGTTTCATATATTTGTGGTGTTCTAGTACCCATTTATTGAATGAACAGCATTAATGATTAGGCTGGGCTAATAAATAGAAGTCCTTCGGCTTCGAGTTAATAGAATAGACTAATATAAAAACAAATCTACTTTCAATCATTTATATCCATACATTATGATAAACATGAAAAAAATAACGCATCTCTTATTGAATGACCTTATGAATTATATCCCTGGGGGGGCTGAAGGTGCTCTATGCATATCTACAACTCGGTTCTTTGCTTAAGGTTATAGGCATAATTTTTCACAAGTTGAAAAGCGTAATTTTCCGGGGATTACGATATTAAGACTGAACTTCCGTCCTCTTTTTCACGTTTACATGATTATTATAGAGAGACACTTGATTGCCTTCAATTAATAAGAAAAGAAACTTTCTTTTCATTTGAAATCAATTTTACTACTATTGAACTTTTGGAGTCAAAGAAAAATTTGTCTTATCTGATTATAATAGCTTATTGATCGAGTCATTAGAGATCATTTTCTCCACTCCTGCTTATAGGAAATAAAAACTTTCATAGATGAAAGAAGTGAGCTAGAATTCTGAAAGATGATGGAACTAACAGATATCTATCTTTTCAAAATATCAACGCATCTAGAGAAACTACATGGGAGACATCAAAGCAGTAGATTTGAAAACTTCAGTTCATTTTCCCGCCTAAAAGAATTATCAAATGCATGCGGCCTAGAACTATGAACAAAATAAATTGTCCCCAAGCACAGCCGGCTTCAAATTTATAACCCCTAATCTCACCTATGATGACCCAAAAGGCACATATATTTACACTCCATTGGGGATATCGGTAAGATCTTCGATCATTGGCAATATGTAGAACTAATTCAATACTCAAAGATACAGGTTTATCTGATGTCATATTACAAGATACTTAATTATAGAACATAAACTTACCAGATACTCGATATTTTTTTCTATCATGAAATGCTACTTTGATTCAGCATTTATCACAGGGTGTATACCGGCTCTCGGAGGTCCTCATAATTGTACTATTGTCATAATAGTTAATTTCATATTAAATTTGGATGGTTCTTATAACCATTCTCTTATGTAGTTCAGTTGTTACTTAAGCTCCGTTGCGTTCTCAGAGAATAAAGAAACCTAAACAAAACTTTTTCAAGAAAGAGTGAAATCTATTTAAAAAAAGCAGCAAGGAATTCAAAATGGTCTAGGAGACATGTTATATCCTTTTAAGCATAACAGATATATCTGATAAAGGCATTAATAATCAAACTAAAATTCGTATTTCTAAGATATAAAAAGCATGAAAAACCTCTAGTTATCTAAAGCGTCAACAGTAAATAAAAAACATTCAAGAAATTAATGATTGGGCTCTCATTATAGCAAATAAACGTCTGAACTATATTTTTAAGTTAACATATAAGCTCTCAATCGAGAAATTTGTCACACAAGAAGACCGATATGAAGAGTTTTGCCAATTTCTTGAGGTCAAGAGCTTTTCCCAAAAGCTACAGTAGAATCATTGACTTCAAACATACAAAAATTGCCACCATGCCTTTTTCCAAGAGAGAGTATAAATTATATCCGCCTTTTTCTTGTCATTAAATGGTGATATAATTATTTGATATATGTATATTTAACTATGCAAGCAGGTTGGCCTAAACACTTATGCTTAAAAATATAGACTGGCTTTAGGTCGATGAAGCCTGCGTTATGCTAATTTTTTTGCGTGTGTACTTCTCGATAAATTATCAGTGACAGAAGTCAAATCGCATCAAAGTTATTGAAAGAGCTTCAAAATGTATGAAGCTTTAAAGATTTCTTTATAACTCCCTACCAGTTACAAGCATTTATCACCGTGTATTGATAAAAGGTACCTCTGAACTCAGACATGTTCTTGCTCCTGTATTCTACTTTGGTATAATAAATAAAAGTTATTCTTACTCATGGAAAGATTCTTTCGCGTCGATATTTCTCGAAGGAATTGCTGGTTATACAGGAAATCTATTCACGTCCAGGTTAATGAGAGAGATTAACAAATATTAACTATTAAAGCCTTTTTTAGAGCTCTTTAAGACCCACAAGCACTAATCATCGAGAGTTGAAGGAATGACTCTGTACACACAACTGTGATAGCTTCTTTGTTCTGTTTTTTTTTTAAAACAAGAACTTTCTCTTTTTCTTGAAAGCAGGCTTTGATACATCTAATGTCTAATAAAGGTACCAGTCTTACACTTTTAAAAAATCATCCTGTTGCTCTGACTACTTGCATTGCCAAAATCTTTGAAACTTTACTTAATCTCAATATAATTAAACACCTTCAGAATCAAAGAATCGTTACTGATTAACAACACAGCTTTCATATAGCGAGATAAAATAGCCTTATAATTTCCTATCTCACTACTCTCTGGTTAACATTCTTGTTTAGGGAGCTATATGTAGTTACCCAAGACATTTGTAGACTTTTGACAGGCACTGTGGTCTTATATAAAATCTCCCCTTTGTGGTTTGATTCTTTAAATATGATTCTTGATTTCTAGCTTTCTCTCTGACCTCTCTCTCTCCATGGTTGCTAATGGATTTGCCTAACATCTTTTCCCCATAAATAGTGGTGTTCCTCACGGTTCTCCTCTCCCCCAACCTCATTTTTAGTAGTTTCTTAATTATTTTCTCTCCTGCACAAATAAGCCGATGCACTGATGCGCGCATGATTCAACACTTCATTCATTTCATCTTTAATTCATTTCATTTATTTCATCTTCATTCATTTCATTGTATCATCCAATCTCTCTTGAAAACTCCACATCTCAGCATGAGCCAAGTCTACCTTTATAAATGAGGTTTTTCTTTTTCAGAATTAAAATTAAAAAAATGTTTCTCTTTGAACAGTTGCTTCGATTATATTTCACTATCAAGGACCCCAATAACCTTCTAGTTTCCTTTAATGGTTCGATAATTACGTAACTTGACTTAATGTACTAACTGAGGGTTATTGTATCATCCAATCTTTCTTGGAAACTCCACATCTCAGCAAATGCCAAGTCTACCTTTACGAAAGTGGGTTTCCTTCTTAGATCTCAAAAATTGTTTCTCTTTGAACAGTTGCTTTGATTTTATCCCACTATCAAAGACCCCAATAAACCTTAAGTTTCCTTTGATGGTTCGGTAATTACACTTTTTGATTTAATGTACTTACTGAGTGTTATTTTATCAAACAATCTTTCTTGCAAACTCCACATGTGGACAATAGCTAAGACTACTTTTAAGAAATTAGGTGCCCTTTTCAGACATCAAAAATTGTTTTCCCTTGACCAGTTGCTTTGATTATATAAAAGACTGTTGTGTTACTCTCTGCAGTACTGCACTCCTATTTGAAGTGGCTCTAGCTCTCTACACTTTCTTGATAAAGTAAAATCTAAAGCTATCGGTCTCATGAACTGTCCTACGGTCTCAACTTGAATCTATTGGCTTTTGCCATGAGGTTTGTTCACTTTTCCTCTTCAACGAGTATTTCTTTGATCAATGCTTCTTTGAACTAGCCGCCTGTATACTTCTACCAATCTCAATACTTTGAAATACTTGCGAATTTTATGAATCGCACGGTATTTGTATGGCGACCTGCAAATCAAGGGTGGTCATCTGTGAGTATGCTTCTTTCATCACATATCAAAACTTTGCAAGTCTTTCTCTGCTCACACAGGTAGTGAGTTAGTTTCTGCAAAACCTGATCGAAAAGTATGTGAAGATTGCTTCCAAATATCTGAAGAGCTTATAAAGGAACAACATGATGTCTTATGTGACCATTTATGCATTTTTAAATATGTCCTCGAGTGCACGAATTCGTATATGGACCATATATATATATATATATATATATATATATATATATATATATCTTGATTTTATAACTCAATATATCTTAAGGAGACAATTTACCGATTTTTCTGCTAAATCTAATTCAGCATTCCGAATTTCCTTAATCCCTCGCCTTTTCCTAAACACTCCAGTTTAAGTTCCATAGCTTCCACGACATTATTTTATTTCTTTATAAAATTCAAATATATCGTTATTTCTATTATCTGCTCGAGTCTTGCTCGAATGACAGTGCCTATTTCTTGATTAATGGCAAAAAAAATTGTAGCATCTACTCAAAATGTTGCTTACATGTACGACACTACAAACATCACTTAGCAGGTCTATACTTCTCTCTTAGTTTATTTATATTTGATACATAGCTCTTTTCCTTTTTATATTTATGTTTGTCTATTCGTATATCCGCTATTTGTGCAATATTAGGTTTGCTCTGAGATATAAAATACTTTAAATTCTGCTCCTTTTTTTAGGAGAGATAATGGTTTAGGGTAGGTTAAGTTAGGCAATATTAAACAAAAATAATCATAGAAAACCTCTATCCTAAGAGAAATAACAGAAAACCCAACAATTAGCCATCATATTATACAAAAATAAGACAAAGTAATCCAAAATAACCTACGTAACACAGGAAACAATATGACTATTAAATAAGATAGATCTATAAGAAAAATAACCTTTCACAACATTCCAAAGAAAGCAACCAACTTGAACTAACCTTCATCGCAGGTCAAAGAGCTTACAAACATCATATAAAACAACTGCATGTAAACCACATAAAGGAAGAATAAAATAAAACAAAATAAGGGACTCCTTTATTTCGTTTTATAGTGAATTAATATCATAATTCTAGCTAACAACAACTTTATAGTTTAAGTTTTTTAGCTGATTTAGGAAACTTCGATGTGCTGAATTTTAAAATTAAATTTTTTACTTAATTAGGTCAACTTTGGAGTTAAGCATGCAGGATGTGTTTTACGTTTTTCACAGTTGCGGGCAATTTCATTTTATATGTTAAAAAAATTTCTTATTTCATTAATTAAACAATTATGAAGTGTTTCCATGCGGCAATTTCTGCCTTACTACTATTTTTCATTTAAATGCAAATGAATTCGATTCTGCTAGTAGATCTTGGAAATATAATCCCGTTGTATCGTGCTAAATCTGCGTCGAATACTCCGTTGTTTCTAACGGGAATCTAGTCACTAGTTTCATGAAGCCTGCTTACCATGCTTATTTTGATATGAAACTTAAGGATAAGGTTTGGGCGCCACTTTTAGTATGCGTGACATGCAGCGAGTATCTGCATCGTTGGACCAAGGAAAGAAGAGTGTCTGAAGTTTAAAATTCACATGGTTTGGAGAGAGCCAAGTAAACATAGCACTAAATGATACTTTTGCGTAATTGATTTATCTGGTATGAATAAAAAGAATTGGAACATTTCTCAAGTCTCCCCATCTTCAATCAACAGTTTCGTCCTGTAGCTTACTGTGCTGAAATTCCAGTATCTGTCTTTGGAGAAATCCCTGACATTATTGACGAAGTTTCCTTAAGTGTTAAAGAAAATAAAAAAGAAGAAGTAAAAGTAGATTTTGACGATGATACTACACCTCTTTTTTTCCAAAAGGAGTTAAATGTTCTAGATTGCGATCTCAGCTTGTCAAAGTTCTCTGCCTAACTGTTGGCATCCAATGGTGACCTATATCAATGTACACTACTCTATTTTCATAACATTTAATTAATAATTATTTTTATAAAACGATGTTTTTTTTATCTTAAAAACCTATTTCAGATGAGAAACTGAAGTTTCTACTTTAAATTCTGATCAATGAAAACCTAATATCCAAATTACATGTACTTAGCTTAATTAATATCAATATCTACTATTTAATGTACACTAAATAATTTTTGTAATATTTAATTAACAAATTGTGTTAAAAAAAGAGGTTAATTTATTTTTAAAACTTTTTCAAATAAGAAATACTAACAATTTTCAACGGAAAATATCACATAAATATAATCGATTTAGTTATAAGATCGGTTTTTTAAAAATCGTCTAAGCACAAAAATGGAAACTGATCGGAGGAAAGAGAAGTCATTTTAGGATTGAGCGATGCAAAATTGACCTCAATCATTTGAAAACCTACTACTTTTTATTCCGCCAGCTCGAGATGTCCAGCTCGCCGTCCAGGAGTGGATTGAACAGCATTCGTGAGATTTCTGGTTGTCGGGAATTCGAAGCGTCAGGGACAAGTGGCGCAAGTGCATTGAAGCCGAGGGTATAAACTTGAAAAATAATAAAACACTTTTCCTCATATCTCGTTTCCTTATATCCGAATTGCAAAACTTATTGACCGCCCCTCGTAGAACTTATTATAACCTTAGTATATTTATAGTTTTAATATTTCATTTTTTATTTAATTAAAAGTATATTTTTGCCATAGTTATTTAATTAAATCCTCGAAACACTGCAAATGGCAATATATATATATATATATATATATATATATATATATATATATATATATATATATATATATATAAATATATATATATATATATATATATATATGTATATATATATACGAGCGACGGTTAATAAGTTTTGCAATTCGGATATAAGGAAACGAGATATGAGGAAAAGTGTTTTATTATTTTTCAATATAACTACCCTCGACTTCAATGGACTTGCGCCACTTGTCCCTCAGGCTTAGAATTCCCGACAACCAGAAATCTCCGAACTGTTGTTCAATCCACTCCCGGACTGCGAGCTGGACATCTTCATCGTCCCCAAACTGACGTCCACGCAGTGCAGCCTTGAGCTGGTGGAATAAAAAGTCGCTATGGGCCAGAGCTGGACTGTAGGGGAAGTGGTTGAGCTCCTTGAATCCTCACTCGCGCGGGGCAGTATGTGCAACTTAGGCCTTGTAGACTTTGACGACGTTGAAGTTGATCAGAGGGCGTGAGGTTTCTAGGGACCCAACGGGCCGAGACCTTTGTCATGGCAAAATTGTCGTGGATGATGAGGATAACACTTCCATGTGATATTCCAAGTTCTCGCTCGATTTCTCGACCTTCACCCATTGATTTTCGAGAATCATTTTCACCACACGGGCCACATTGTCCTCGTTGTTCACGTCTGACGGCGTCCTGGACGGGAGTCATCTTCAAGGGACTCACGACCATGGCGGAACTCTCTATTCCAGCGAGCAATGGTTGCATCGGAAGGGGTGGTGTCGGTGTACACTGCAACCATGTTTTCATCGATCTATTTTGCATTCTTGCCTTCCTTGGTAAAAGATTTGATCACTGCGCGGTGCTTAACTTTCTCCATTGTTGAAAAAATTGTGACTGACGATCTGCAATCAGATACTTCTTTCTAAATAGACGAGGCAGGAGCATGCGGCTGCCGGTCATGAATGGCATAACTTGTCCTAACACCCCTACAAACAGCCATCCCCCTTTCTCTGTTTTGCCCTACCGATTCGCAAAACTTATTGACCACCCTTCGTAAATAAAAGTTAATACTACCAATGAGAACTACTCGATCATTGACGAAAAAATTCCTTTTAGCAAGTCAGGGGAACTAACGAACATGAATAAGTTTTAGATTCCTTTTATCTTTAACTAAGAGGAAGTCTAGCATTGGATGACCTTGAACGAGAAACTGTTTCACGCGATGATTTTAGCAAAGATGTTCCAGAACCTTCTCGCGTACGTGAGACTGACTCGGAAAAACAGCTCACTATCTCTCTGGGCTAAGGCGACGCTAATTCAGGCTATTAGGGAATAACAACTGATCCTTATCCCGATGTAAGTGTGGAGCATGTGTCGATGCTTCTTGACTTCTTGTCGATGCTTCTTGAAGATATAAGCGAGGGGATTTTAGATGTACGATTATTCCAATTCTTGGGTTACACTTGCGGAGTTCTCGATGATGGGACTTGACCAAAAGGTGAACCTTTTTTCTAATGGAACTGAGATAGGGGGTGTCTCCAAACGAGCTTAGTATGAGAGTGATTCTCGATACCACTGGTCTACTCTTCGATGTGACCAAATGAACAGCCTCGGGAAGGAAAATCCCGCTCGTTTTCACTTTCATTTTGATTGCCGTTTTGCGTCCGAGACATGTCTTCTCCTCCTGATTGCTACTTCGATTCTTCTGTACATTTTTCCAGATCGAACTATATATACGTTGATTATCCCATTGGGAGAGGGGAAGGTTGATGATGGCACACCTTTAAGCCTCTCTCCTAGGGATATCATCGTCATCATATTGTACCCGGACACAACCGATTTCTTCACCACACGCATCGATGCGGATTTCAAACTTCTTTTGGTGATTGAGTAGTCAAAGGACGGCTGAACTTAATTTTTTGTTTACTCGAGTGGACACTAGTGAATATGCACGGGCCCAGGCAGGGCTTTAAATATAACTCAGTGGACGGATCATCCTGGGGGAAGGATAAAAAAGGTAGCGGATTCTCGTTATCTGCCTCTACGCACACCGTGTTAACAACCTTGAGGTTCATATTGGTATAACGCTTCCATGGTTCCTTCTTCCCCAGGCGTCACAATATTTTGCTGCGGTTTTGTCGTAGGTACTTGCGTAGTTCTAGGCTGGTATTAAATGGCCTTGACTTTCACCTGATCCGTGCTCAATGCCCTTTCATGTGCGAGTATTCGTTCTCTCTCTTCTCTTTCCCCTTGCGCCTGTTCTCTTTCCAGTTGTATTCTTCTTTCTTATGCTTCTCATGTTATTTATATTCTTCTTTATTTTGCTTCCTTTTCCATCTGTATTTTTGCTTCCATTTTTATTTGTATTCTTCTTTCTTTGGCTTACCTTTCTACCTAAATTGTTCTTTCTTTTGCTTCTCAGTTCATCTTTATTATCCTTCCTTCTGCTTCTCTTTTCAACTGTATTATTTTTTCTTATGCTTCTCTTTCAAACTGTATTATTCTTTCTTTTGTTATTCTTTCCGTCTGTATTTTTTTAACTTCTGCTTGTCTTTTTATATGTATTATTCTTTCTTTTGCTTCTCTTTTAACTGTATTATTCTTTCTTGTGCTATTATTTTCCTCAATATTCTTGTTTCTTCTACTTCTATTTTCATCTGTATTCTTATTTATTATTCTTCTCTATTCATCTGTATTCTTGTTTCTTCTATTTCTTAATTCATATCTCTTCTCCTTTCTTCTGCTTCTCTTTTCATTTGTATTCTTTTTTATTCTGCTTATCTTTTACACTGTATTACTGTTTCTTCTCTTTCTATCCTCTCTTCTTCCAGGAAGTAGTCAATTAGATCTTTATCTGCTAGTCCAAGAATTTGGCCTTGACGGTGAAATCTTTCGAACGACGACATTTTACCTATGTACGTCAAAAACTCAGCAATGTACGGTAAAGGTACTTATACAACAAATAAACAAGTAGCACTCTGCCTAACCCTACCTTACCACACACAGTTTTTGTTAATTGGAATACCACTACTAAAAAGATCTAATTAACATCATTATCGGGCTAACCAGAGACGATTAATAAAACTTTATAGACTACTTTATCCTCTTATTATGTTTAATTTCCCTCGAACGCTTAAACACAGTTTTTTCACTAATCAAGGGCATGCACCACAATCAACTATTAGTAAGTTCTTCTAAATACCGAGTATGTATATAAGTTTGTTCCGTACATGAATAACTCCGTTCCACATTTTTCTTATAGTGCTTTATTTTTACTTTTGATTCTTTAACCAGAGAGCATTTTTAATATTATATATCTATTGCTATTTGCAGTGTTTCGAGAGTTTAAGTAAACATCTAGGGCAACAATATACTTTTAATTACATAAAAAGTGAAATATTATAACTTTAAATATACTAAGGCTATAATAAAAGGATCTAAATGAAAATTAATACTACCAATGGGTACTGCGCGATGGTTGACGAAAAAATTCACTTTAGTAGGAAATGGTAGCTAACGAACATGAATAGGTTTTTGATTCCTTATATCTTTAACTAAGAGGGAGTCTGGCGATGGATGACCTTTAACGCGATGATTCGAAACGAGTTGTGCCGGAACCTTCTCGCGTACATGAGACTGATTCGAAAAAGCAGCTGACCGTCTCTCTTGGCTAAGGCCACTATGCTCGAGGCTATTCGGGAATAACAGCTGATCTTTATCCAAAAGGTGAGTGAGGAGCGTGTAGCCATGCTTCTTAACTTAAAGATATAAGCGAGGGGATTATGGATGTACCATTATTCCAATCTGGGGTTACACTTGCAGGCTTCTAGTTGATGGGACTTGACCAAGAGGTGAACCTTGGTATTCCTCAATGTTAAGGGATATCTCTGTTTTTATTCGCAAAACAGAGATAAGGGGCTCCTCTGAACGAGATTAGTATGAGAGTGATTCTCGATACCACTGGTCTACTCTTTGAAGAGAACAAAGGAACAGCCTCAGGAAAAAAATCCTGCTCGGTTCCACTTTTTCTTGATTCTCGGTTTGCCTCAGGGACTCGTCTTCTTCTCCTGATTGCTACCTCGTTTGTCCTGTACATTTTTACAGTTCGAACTATATATACGTCGAATATTCCCTGGGGGATGGGAGGGGAGATAAAGTCCAAGCTTTAAGCCTTTCTTCTAGGCATCACTTTAAAACGTTGTCACCATTATTCCTTCTGGTTTACGTAGGAGAAAGAGAAATTTCGTCTATTTATCGCAAATATACAAAAGCAATCGGAGGGCACAGTGAGCCTGTTCATAGATTTTTATTCTAAAGGCTATCTCACCCTCCTTGCTTATATTAATGGACTACGAAATCTGCTTATGATACCCTTCTTTGCGAGTGATCTCGAGGACCTTTGGGACAACGAGGCAAAGGAGAGGGAGGGGTAAAGTATTGGACTATATGAAACGTAACTGTTGACTATGTGTAAACAAACTAGCGTCTGTTCTCCTCGTGATAGTGATTCCCAGATAGAGTTAAACTACAAAATGAATATTTTGTCAAGTGCATATAAAGGGAAATGCTCTGGCTTCGAATAAGTTTTCTATCAAGTATTAATAGAACGCCTATTTTGATGCATCTACCATTTGCTTCTAATTACTCCTGCATCTTAGTTCTTATCACGTGCTAAACATCAAAGCAAAATAGGATAATTAGCTCCAAATAGAAGATAACCCGCACTATGCAATAATTGTAACTTAACTACGAATAACCTAACTGGTAGCAATGATTCAATTTAACCTATCCAATTGAATTGTATATTAAATAAAGTGCATATTTTTACATGAGAAACGTTCATTTTTTGTATTTCACTGGTACTCAAATTAATTTAGTAATCACCTATAATGGGGTTCTATAGTTGGGTACCTTTTATAGCTTGGGTGCCTTTGCAGCCTTAATATCCGCAATCGTAACTCTTTTTACTGTTATAGATCAGTCGGGCTTTGAGTTAAGCGGTTTTTCCGTCACGAGGATTCAGTTTAATTCCTCCTTAATGTTCTCGCTATATGGGTCTTGCACGCATTTTGCTTCCAATTTTTGCCAATTTCTTTTCTAAACCCTCTTCACAATCATTGTGGCGAGGCTCCGTTAGTTTAGGTTTATATTTTAGCTTGAAAGCAATAAAAATAATGATAATTACCCAAAGTTTCGTTTATATATTCTAGTATCACAACAAACACTCACCCAACAGAACCTAATTGAGGCTAACCTTATTTAGGTTCAATTCATTTTGTACCACCAAACTCGATCTTTGTAATATTCTTTTCTTTCATCCTATGTGAATGAGTCAAGACTGCAACTTAAACAAGTATAAGCGGCTTTCTTCGCATTCTCGTCTCTATTCTCTTATGAAAGAAGTCATGTGAATGAATCTTCAGTGGTCCAATTTGGTCAAACCTTTATGTGATTATTGATGACATAAAATCCAAAGATTTTTATCTTGTAAAGTTTTCGTCTGACAATTAAAGTTTGCTTCTTGTAATTATCCAACTAAAATGCTCAAATAACCAGTTAAAATTATTTTGAATCAACAATCTTCTTTCCTTTTTGGAAGATATTTTATATATCAAAAACTAGACCTTGCTTTATTCTAAATTGAAATTAAGTATTGAATTTTGTACATATGATGTTCTGTCATCTTAGAGAAATGACTTTGCCAAATTCCCACTATCTTTCGCCAGGTAACTGACAACACATATGGACACGTTTGATCCTAAATAGAGAAATATAAAGAAGCAGCGTCATAGGCAAAAGAATTGAAGTACGTAGGATAGTAAGTTCGAAAGCTATAGAAGAATTTAGGGAGGTTTGATTTACGAAACCTCTGAAAAAAATATAAGCTCCTCTAACCGACTTCCAAATCATAGTTCTACTTTCAAACCTGAGAGAGCTGCATAAGTGAACTAGTAATATATGTGCACAAGTAAAAGACCCCATTGCATCATATTCTAGAAGAGTTGTGGGGAGGGAGGAGGAGGGAACTCTCACTTAGTATTTAAAGTCATTAAAAGTCCTAACATATGTTTTTCCTTCTCTGCTCACTTAATAAAAGCTTCTATGATATATAATTTTTGAAATTAATATTATTAATTATGCCTTTAAACTCTTTTGATGTCAGCTTCAAGACTGATTAAGGTATAATGTATTTCAGTCTAGGGCTGGAATAATGTCACAATCGCATTTATATTACAGTAACTTGGATTTATCATATATATTTTTGTAGGATAATGATTACTCGGATCTTTAGAGCGATTATAAGTGTAGCAAATTATTAGTAATCAATTCTTTCTTTTAAATCAATGAATCCTAAACGAGGGATATATTAAACGTGATATATTAAATCGTTTGGCTTATTTTCTACATTATTTTAGGCATTAGAGTTCCAGTGACTCTTCTTTTTAATTTCAGATTTTTTCGCTTATATCTTCAAGAAGCATCGACAAGAAGTCAAGAAGCATCGACACATGCTCCACACTTACATCGGGATAAGGATCAGTTGTTATTCCCTAATAGCCTGAATTAGCGTCGCCTTAGCCCAGAGAGATAGTGAGCTGTTTTTCCGAGTCAGTCTCACGTACGCGAGAAGGTTCTGGAACATCTTTGCTAAAATCATCGCGTGAAACAGTTTCTCGTTCAAGGTCATCCAATGCTAGACTTCCTCTTAGTTAAAGATAAAAGGAATCTAAAACTTATTCATGTTCGTTAGTTCCCCTGACTTGCTAAAAGGAATTTTTTCGTCAATGATCGAGTAGTTCTCATTGGTAGTATTAACTTTTATTTACGAAGGGTGGTCAATAAGTTTTGCGAATCGGTAGGGCAAAACAGAGAAAGGGGGATGGCTGTTTGTAGGGGTGTTAGGACAAGTTATGCCATTCATGACCGGCAGCCGCATGCTCCTGCCTCGTCTATTTAGAAAGAAGTATCTGATTGCAGATCGTCAGTCACAATTTTTTCAACAATGGAGAAAGTTAAGCACCGCGCAGTGATCAAATCTTTTACCAAGGAAGGCAAGAATGCAAAATAGATCGATGAAAACATGGTTGCAGTGTACACCGACACCACCCCTTCCGATGCAACCATTGCTCGCTGGAATAGAGAGTTCCGCCATGGTCGTGAGTCCCTTGAAGATGACTCCCGTCCAGGACGCCGTCAGACGTGAACAACGAGGACAATGTGGCCCGTGTGGTGAAAATGATTCTCGAAAATCAATGGGTGAAGGTCGAGAAATCGAGCGAGAACTTGGAATATCACATGGAAGTGTTATCCTCATCATCCACGACAATTTTGCCATGACAAAGGTCTCGGCCCGTTGGGTCCCTAGAAACCTCACGCCCTCTGATCAACTTCAACGTCGTCAAAGTCTACAAGGCCTAAGTTGCACATACTGCCCCGCGCGAGTGAGGATTCAAGGAGCTCAACCACTTCCCCTACAGTCCAGCTCTGGCCCATAGCGACTTTTTATTCCACCAGCTCAAGGCTGCACTGCGTGGACGTCAGTTTGGGGACGATGAAGATGTCCAGCTCGCAGTCCGGGAGTGGATTGAACAACAGTTCGGAGATTTCTGGTTGTCGGGAATTCTAAGCCTGAGGGACAAGTGGCGCAAGTCCATTGAAGTCGAGGGTAGTTATATTGAAAAATAATAAAACACTTTTCCTCATATCTCGTTTCCTTATATCCGAATTGCAAAACTTATTAACCGTCGCTCGTATATATATATACATATATATATATATATATATATATATATTTATATATATATATATATATATATATATATATATATATATATATATATATATATATATATATATTGCCATTTGCAGTGTTTCGAGGATTTAATTAAATAACTATGGCAAAAATATACTTTTAATTAAATAAAAAATGAAATATTAAAACTATAAATATACTAAGGTTATAATAAGTTCTACGAGGGGCGGTCAATAAGTTTTGCAATTCGGATATAAGGAAACGAGATATGAGGAAAAGTGTTTTATTATTTTTCAAGTTTATACCCTCGGCTTCAATGCACTTGCGCCACTTGTCCCTGACGCTTCGAATTCCCGACAACCAGAAATCTCACGAATGCTGTTCAATCCACTCCTGGACGGCGAGCTGGACATCTCGAGCTGGCGGAATAAAAAGTAGTAGGTTTTCAAATGATTGAGGTCAATTTTGCATCGCTCAATCCTAAAATGACTTCTCTTTCCTCCGATCAGTTTCCATTTTTGTGCTTAGACGATTTTTAAAAAACCGATCTTATAACTAAATCGATTATATTTATGTGATATTTTCCGTTGAAAATTGTTAGTATTTCTTATTTGAAAAAGTTTTAAAAATAAATTAACCTCTTTTTTTAACACAATTTGTTAATTAAATATTACAAAAATTATTTAGTGTACATTAAATAGTAGATATTGATATTAATTAAGCTAAGTACATGTAATTTGGATATTAGGTTTTCATTGATCAGAATTTAAAGTAGAAACTTCAGTTTCTCATCTGAAATAGGTTTTTAAGATAAAAAAAACATCGTTTTATAAAAATAATTATTAATTAAATGTTATGAAAATAGAGTAGTGTACATTGATATAGGTCACCATTGGATGCCAACAGTTAGGCAGAGAACTTTGACAAGCTGAGATCGCAATCTAGAACATTTAACTCCTTTTGGAAAAAAAGAGGTGTAGTATCATCGTCAAAATCTACTTTTACTTCTTCTTTTTTATTTTCTTTAACACTTAAGGAAACTTCGTCAATAATGTCAGGGATTTCTCCAAAGACAGATACTGGAATTTCAGCACAGTAAGCTACAGGACGAAACTGTTGATTGAAGATGGGGAGACTTGAGAAATGTTCCAATTCTTTTTATTCATACCAGATAAATCAATTACGCAAAAGTATCATTTAGTGCTATGTTTACTTGGCTCTCTCCAAACCATGTGAATTTTAAACTTCAGACACTCTTCTTTCCTTGGTCCAACGATGCAGATACTCGCTGCATGTCACGCATACTAAAAGTGGCGCCCAAACCTTATCCTTAAGTTTCATATCAAAATAAGCATGGTAAGCAGGCTTCATGAAACTAGTGACTAGATTCCCGTTAGAAACAACGGAGTATTCGACGCAGATTTAGCACGATACAACGGGATTATATTTCCAAGATCTACTAGCAGAATCGAATTCATTTGCATTTAAATGAAAAAT